>CAMZMU010000041.1:69188294-72041328 GCA_947311845.1 Poa pratensis
CCCCCAACGTCCTAGCGAGCCCACAACTTAAGCCATCCTATGGCATCTGCCGTGACACCACCACGACAGTTGGCGCCCACCGTGGGGCAGCAGTGGCGTTGGTTGGGGTTTCCTTCCGGACGGGCTCCGTCACTGGCTCAGGCGAGCGGTCCTTTCCGGACTCGTTTGCAAGATCGGCAGTTCAACTTCATCAGCGACAACGCGGGGTGCTTCGCCAACAAGCCCTTCCCCGCTGACGGCTTCCTCATGACGCTCGGCGGCTTCGTCACCTACGTCGCCACCGAGCCTGTCCGCGAGTACCCGGCGCAGGTGCTCGTGGCCGAGGACCCTCCTTCATTCCGCGCATCTCTCGGACGGCGTAGCGCTCGCCCCGGGAGTAGCGTGGAGGTGATGATGACCGGGCCAAGTGCAGCAGCTGGCAAAGGAGATGCCAGCAAGAGCATGCCCGAGGAGCTGGCCACGCCAGTTGATCTGGTTGACAAGCCGACTCGGACGGCGAAGTTCCCAAAGGAGAAACCGGATCCGGTTGGCCCGCTTGGCATGTCAAGTAGGGAGGCTCCCTTAGAGGATGTCCTGGAGAAGTTATCTCGGCCAGTGGCACCTGGGGCAAATGTAGAGCTTACTGTAGCTCAGCTAGAGGCAGAGCGCCTGAGGTTGCAAAAGAAGCCCGGTTAGTGGTGGAGTCTAGGCAAGCCTTTGATAGAGATATGAGAGAGTACAATGCTGCTAATGGTATCACTGATGGATTTACTCCTGTAGTGCATCACTCACGCAAGAAAGCCGAGTTGCGTAACGGGGTAAGGACCTCAATGACGAGTTAGCTAGAGCTGCAGGATCGAGCTCAAGTAAGGCTACTAGTCATAGATCTGGTACAGGCAAGCCGGTGTATAGCTCCCCGGCTAAGAATCTTAGGGCTGCAGCGGCAGCGCGAGCCGAGTTGAGTACACTAACCGGGGATGCTTGGCGAAGGCAGGCAGAGAGAGTCAATGAGTTGGTAGATGTGTGTAACAGGCAGAATGAGGCTTACCGGAAAGCTAATCCGGATGCTGGTGGTTCTCGGGTAGTTGTGTCGGTTAAGGCTGTTAGTCAGAGGTCCAAGGGCAAGCATCATCCCCGCATGTCGGAGTTGACCGGGCCCAGAGCGTGAACTCGGGCAAGGGTAAACAGCTGCAGACCTATGATGCTGAGTATGCAGGCAAGCAGCTAGCAGCTCAAGGAAAAGGTGGCCAGAGCAGGAACAATGGCGGTCAGGCTATCCGGGAGCCGGAAGGGGTAATTCGGCTGGCCGAGGTCAACCACCTCGTCCTCCCGGCAGAATCAACCCCGGCAGGAGCAGCAAATGGTGGTGCAAGCGCAGCAGCAAGGTGGTGGCCAGGCGGGCTACCACTATGATGACGGTAATTCGGCTATGGCGCGAGCCGGATACCAAGCCTATGACAATGCACTTGCATCAAGACTGGGACCTCGGGCGTTGGATCCGGATGATCAGCGTCTCAAGTTGGATAGATCTACCAGTCCGAGAAGCTAGAAGAGCAAGGCCCACCAGGTCCTCCATGCTTTGGGCCTCGAATCATGAACGAGCCGAGCGTGCCGTTGTTTCAGCTTGGCCGAAGCACAAAGCCGTATAATGGCAGCACAAAGCCACAGGATTGGCTGATAGACTATGTATCATCAGTGCACATTGCGGGGGGCAATCGCCGATGGGCGGTCCGGTATCTCCCGCACATGTTGGAAGGGCCAGCCCGGATTTGGCTGAATAATTTACCACCGGGTAGTATCAATTCTTGGATGGACTTGGAGCAGGCCTTTTACAGTAATTTCTCCAGCACCTACAAGAGGCCTAACCGACCTCAGCTCCTGGCTGCTGCAAGCAGGAAGAACGGGAAACAGACCGAGAATTCTTGACTCGGTGGAGCAACATTCGCAACTCTTGCGAAGGTGTCGTGGAGGAGCAGGCGATTTCTTGGTTTGCGCAGGGTTGCCGACATGGCACCCCGCTTTGGCAGAAGCTCCAGAGGGATATGCCCAAGACACTGGCGGAAACGATCCGGATAGCAGATACGTATGCTCTTGGTGATCCGACACAGCCAGCATTGGATGCAGTGGGAACAAGCAGGAGGCAACCGGTTAACAACCGAGTAGGACCATTGAGGCCCAGTGACCGACATGAATTCGGTTACAAAAGAAGAGATCCGGATTATAGATACGGTTCAGATCAGGTTGCTGCAGTGAATATGGACCATCCTGGAGCAGGAGATGGTCAGAGACAAAAGACTGAGGGTCCAGCTTGGAGGCCGAATCAAGGTGCTTGGCCGAAGAAAGTATGGGATGGATCGAGTCCCCTCTAACTTTTGAGTCAAGATTAGACGGGCCTTGCTGTTATCACACAACAGACCCACGCAAGCCGGCCAATCATTCAACTCGGAATTGTAGCTGGCATCATCGCATTCAGGCGGAGGGTCAGAGAGGTGCTCCTAGACCGAATTTCAGGCCGAATATGCCTTTAACCGGAGCCAATACAATCCCGGTGAACGCAGGAGCTCCAAGACCGGCAGCCACAAAGCCGGTTAACCTGGTAAACATGGGAGGCAACGACAACGGTGCTGGTCCGAGTCGGCAAGGTGGATACCCCGGTAATGAGTACAAGGAGGCTCATCAAAGTTATGTGGTTTTTGTGACCGAGCCAACTGACAAGAAAAGTCAGCTGCGAAGGGCGAAGGAGGTGAATGCAGTCATGCCAGCAGTCCCAAAATACCTGAATTGGTCCGAGCAGGAGATCACTTGGAGCAGGGCTGATAACCCCAGAATTATGCCAAGTCCAGGAAACTATGCACTGGTGGTGGATCCGACTTTGGTTGGACCCAAGCTTAACGTGAGGTTTAGCCGAGTCTTGATTGACAATGGCAGTGCCATAAACATCATGTATCGGGACACAATGGTCAAGTTGGGTATTTCGCCGAATCAGTTGCAGCAGAGCAGTTGTACCTTCCATGGTATAGTACCCGGGGTGTCTTGTTCCCCAATGGGTAAGATCTGGGTAGATGTGCTGTTTGGTACCAAGGACAATCACCGGCTTGAGAGTCTCGAATTCGAGGTGGTAGATTTGGAGAGCCCATACCATGCTCTGCTCGGCAGGCCGCGTTAGCCAAGTTCATGATATCCACTCATGTGGCCTACCTCAAAATGAAGATGCCTGGCCCGAATGGTATTATCACTGTTGCGGGAGATTACAAAAAGGCCATACAGTGTGCCACGATCGGTTCCACCTTAGCCGAATCATTGGTGATCCAAGCTGAGAAGAGCAAATGCATGAGGTGGTGGCAATGGCGAAGTCAGCTCAGCTCGGTGTGCTGGCTATGACCAATCCGGATGGAGGTGCAACATTTGAGATGCCCAAGGAGACAAAGAAGATCCCCATTGACCCGGAGAACCCGGAGCGCATGGCCATCATTGGTGCCGGGTTGGGCGAGAAATAGGAAAGCGCGCTCTGTCACTTCCTCCGTGAGAATCGGGATATCTTTGCATGGTCGGCTAAGGACCTGCCTGGTGTTCCGAGGGAGTTGGCAGAGCACTCTTTATTTGTCAGGCCGGATGTAAAACCGGTGAGGCAACCGACTCGGCGTCTCTCAGATGATCGAAGAAAAGTGGTGCTGGATGAGCTGGCTAAGTTGCTTGCAGCCGGATTCATTATGGAGGTGTTGCATCCAGACTGGATATCCAATCCGGTTCTGGTAGAGAAGAAGAAGGACGAACCAGCGGTGGTCAAGGTGTGGCGCATGTGCATCGACTTCACCAACCTAAACAAGGCGTGCCCGAAGGATCCGTTTCCTTTACCTCGGATTGATCAAGTGATCGATTCTACTGCTGGGTGTGAGTTGTTGTCTTTTATTGATGCGTACTCTGGTTTTCACCAGATACCACTGAACCCTAAAGATCAAATAAAGACTGCTTTTATTACCCCGTACGGGGCGTATTGCTATCGTGTCATGTGTTTCGGTTTGAGAAATGCCGGTGCAACTTATCAGAGATGTATGCAGAAATGCTTACACTCCCAAATGGGCAAGAATGTGCAGGTGTATGTCGATGATATCGTCATCAAAACTAAAGAAAAACACACTCTCCTCGAGGATCTCGAGGAAACATTTGTGAACTTGAGAAAATATCGGTTGAAATTGAATCCGGATAAATGCACCTTTGGTGTCCCGGCTGGAAAGTTGCTCGGTTTCCTTGTATCGAGCCGAGGTATTGAGGTGAATCCGGCTAAGATCCGAGCCATAGAAAGAATGAAATTGCCTAAATGTCTAAAAGATGTACAAAAATTCACCGGGTGTTTAGCCTCGTTGAGTCGGTTTGTGAGTCGGCTAGGAGAAAAAGCCTTGCCCTTGTATCAGTTGATGAAAAAGAGCACCGGGTTCACGTGGACCCCGCAGCAGATTCGGCTTTCAATGAATTAAAAAAGATGTTGTCCACTGCACCAATTCTGGCGTCACCTTTGCCGAATGAGCCAATGCTACTTTACATTGCGGCCACTAACCGGGTCGTAAGTGTGGTCATAGTGGTAGAGCGAGAAGAGGAGGGTAAATCCGTGCAGAGACCGGTGTACTATTTAAGTGAGGTGATCTCAACCTCAAAGCAAAATTATCCTCACTACCAGAAGATGACATACGGTGTATACCTGGCGGCCAAAAAGTTGAAACATTATTTCCAAGAGCACCCGATTACCGTGGTATGTGAAGCTCCAATCGCGGAGATCATTGGGTGCAAAGATGCGACTGGCCGAGTTGCCAAATGGGCAATAGAAGTATCTCCTTACACCCCGCATTATGAGAGAAGGGATGCTATCAAGTCTCAGGCTTTACCGGATTTCCTTTGTGACTGGGCCGAGATGCAGTATGAACCACCCAAGCCGGATTACAATTACTGGAAGTTGCACTTTGATGGCTCCAAAACCAAAATCGGATTAGGTGCTGGGGTGGTACTCACATCACCGAAGCAAGATCAGTTGCGATATGTGTTGCAGATTCATTTCTCAGCATCAAACAATGTGGCCGAATATGAGGCACTGATCCATGGGCTTAATGTGGCTAGGGACATCGGCATCCGCCGAATAGAATGTTTTGGTGATTCGGATTTAGTGGTGCAGCAATCTTCTGGAAATTGGGATGCTCTTGATGCCAATATGGCACTGTATCGGTTTCATGTCCAGAAAATTTCAGGATTTTTTGAAGGCTGCGAGTACAAGCACATACCTCGGTTGGAGAACGAAGCTGCTGATGTCCTGTCAAAACTCGGGTCGTCTAGGGATGCAATTCCACCCGGATATCCTTGAATCACCTAAGGGTCCCTTCAATCAAACCTTCGCCTGATTCCGAGTCAATTTTTATCCCAAAGCAAGAATCTGAGCTGTCCCTATGAATGTTGATGTCGGGTACATTGGGGAAGACCCGGGGACTGCATGGCGAGACCCGGGGACTGCTAACCGGATCTTAGGAAAGAGGAGCAGAGAAGAAGTGGTGCTAACCGAATCTTAGGGAATGGGCAGAAGCTGATAGAAGAAATAATGGCGGCCGAACCAGTGGAGATAGATGAGCACTTATTCCCTTTGCATCCAGTACCGGAATGGGCTGAAGAAATCATGAAGTTCATGTCGGAGGGGAGTTTGCCAAATGATGAAACCGAAGCTAGGCGAGTGCAGAGGAGGTCCAAGGCTTACACCATCATCAACAAGGAGTTATACAAAAGGAGTGCAACCGAGGTGCTACAGCGTTGTGTGGAGCCAGCCGAGGGCAAGGAGATGCTCCTGGAGATACATCAAGGAGAATGTGGACATCATTGCAGTACAAGAGCCCTGGTGGCTAAGTGTTCCGGCATGGATTTTACTGGCCCACTGCTCATGCGGATGCAGAGGACATAGTCCGAAAATGTGAAGGATGCCAAAGGTTTGCCAAGCAACACACTTACCCGCATCGGCGCTCAAAACAATTCCTATCACTTGGCCGTTTGCTGTGTGGTGTTTAGATATGGTGGGAGATTTCAAGCCGGCTAGGGTAACATGACACATATGCTGGTGATGGTGGATAAGTTCACCAAGTGGATAGAGGTGAAACCAATCCGGAAAGTAGATGGTCGTTCGGCTGTAACTTTCCTGAAAGAAATTATTTTGAGATACGGTTACCCTCATAGCATCATCTCGGATAACGGCACAAACTTTGCTGTGGGAGTTTGCTCGGTTTTGCATGGATAAGGGAATCCGGCTAGATATAGCCTCGGTGGCACATCCGGAGTCTAATGGGCAAGTGGAAAGATCAAATGCCCTGGTGTTGGCCGGCATCAAGGCTCGTCTCATTGAACCATTGCTGAAAACTCCGGGATGCTGGATAGACGAGATACCATCAGTACTGTGGGGTCTAAGGACCACGCCGAATCGGTCAACTGGCTATACGCCATTTTTTCTGGTTTATGGGGCAGAAGCTGTGCTACCCACTGACATAGAACATGATGCACCAAGGGTGGCAATGTATACTGAAACCGAGGCAAAAGAGGCCCGGGAAGATGCAGTGGATCTGCTAGAGGAAGCAAGAGAATTGGCTCTATCTCGGACAGCAATATACCAGCAGAATCTCCGACGATATCATAGTCGAAAGATCAGCCCTCGAGTGTTTCATGAGGGAGATCTTGTACTAAGGCTGGTGCAGCGCAGCAAAGGCCGACACAAGTTGTCACCTCCATGGGAGGGACCATTCATTGTGAGCAGGGCTATGCACAATGACTCGTACTACCTTGTAGATGCACAGGAACCAAGGAAGGATGGCCTGGACAGACCCGGAGAAACTAAGAGACCCTGGAATGTAGCTCTGCTTCGACCCTTTTACTCCTAAGGGCGCAATGTATGTATTTCAGTTTATCATAAATGAAATTGCAGCAATCCGAGTCTGGACTCGGGGACTGCTTCGTCCTTATGCATGTGTTTTTTATTACTGTTTTGTCCATACGTTCATGTGTCGAATTGCTTTGAACCTCGTCCCAAAATTCAAGTAATGTATGCTGTGTTGTTGATCTCGTGACTCGACTGACAAACACCAAAATGGTAGTCAAGAGCAGAGATGAGGAATATGGGAAACATGAAAATGGACTCGGGGACTCGGTCCAAAACCGATTCGGCAGATGTCGTTTACTAACCCCTGTTATTTATTTTTTGTTTATGTTAGATGATTCTAAACCTAACTCGCATGTTTCAAGTATTGTATGCTATGATTCCTATCTTGTGACTCGACTGTCAAACACCTAAAAGGTAGACAAGAGCAAAGATTCGGCAAAAATAGTAAACAAGAAAACAGACTCGGGGACTCGGTTTAAAATGATCCAACATAAACCTCGTCCGGATCGCATTAAGCTAAATAAGAGTAGTCTCGAAGAACTTAAATTGTTTATTACATCTGCTCCCGGCATACCGGGGATTTAACGTTTTTTCACTAAGTCACTTCAGGAAGCGGCAGACTTGGTTGTAGCAGGTTCGGTTACAGGAGCTTCGGTTGCAGGAGCCTCGGGCGCGCGAGCTTCGGTTACAGGAGTTTCGGTTGGAGTAGATTCGGTTGCAGGGGGTTCCGTCGCTGGAATGGACTCAGAAGATGGAGGAACTTCAGGGGTAACCTTGCGTGGAGAGCTTGAAGGCTGGGCAGATTCGGAAGTATCCGGATCAGCTGAAGCTTGTTTGGTAATCTCTGCCGAATCAGTTGCTGGTATCTCGAAGTCTGGGCCGGAGTTGCTTCGGTATTCTTAGCCGAGTCAGAGGCTGGGATCTTGATGGACTTGATAGGAGCATGTTCGACAGAGTTAGCCGAATCATCAGACTCGCCCTCAGAATCGGCATATCTTCAACGGAGGCATCGTCCGATTCCTCTTCTTCAGTCTCTTCCCCGTCAGTAGACCGGAGCCTCCAGATCAAGATGTTTGGTGTTTGCAAATTCCGCCATAAAGTTGGCAGCTTCCTCGCGGATCTTGATCCGGTCAGGATCTGACCCATGAAGAACCCTCGCGAAGGGAGCGCACTCTGGCGAGATCAATCAGTTCATACCAAGACATGATAAGGATCAAGGCGGCATCAGCACCAGCGCGGGCGGACGAAGATCTCCATTGCTGTAACCGGCTCTTCGTTTGATCCAGATCTTTGATTAGCTCTCCGCAGACCGGACTTGCCGGACTCAGGAAACAAGATTCGGTGAGCCTTGAGGCTTGCATTGAGCAGATCAATGTGGGAATCCTTCAAAGGGCAATCCGAGCCTTGAGTGCAGTAATGTGATCTTCAATGTCCCATGTCTCTGGTAAGGGCCCAATTTAGCTCTCTCAGCTCGGGCGTCTCTCACAGCTTTGGCGGCTTGAAGCCGGATGCTGGTAAACTCTCCTACAAACAAATAAGCTAATACCGAGTTAAGCGAGAAGGAACACAAAAATATATGTCGGATAAGAGCAGAAGGAAAAGAAGAGATTCGGCAAAACTTACGGTCCATGTCATCATTGAGGCTAGCAAGTGCAGACAGCCATTTCGCACTGGCTGCTTTGTGAGCACTCAATTCTTCTTTCGCCGCTTTAACTTCGGCTTCAGATTCGGCAATGGACGTTTGAATTTGCTTGTCCAGTTTGGCCCGCTCCGCAAGTCCGGCTTTGCAAACATCTCGCTCCTTCTGGATAGTGTCTTTTCCTTCCGCAGCGTATCCCGCTCTCCTTTGACCTTGTCCTTCACTTTTTCAACCCGGTTAAGCTCTCGCTGGAGCCGAGCCACCTCTGACTTTTGCTCCTCTAAAGCGCGCTTCTGCTCTTCTTCTTTTTGTCCATTTCAAGACAGAGCCCATCAAAGGAAGTTTGGAGCTTCTGGTGCTGATGGGCGAGCTGCTTAAAGAGCTTGCTGCGAGCGGTCATGGTTTCCTGAAAGAAAACATGCAAATGGCGTCAAAAGAATCTCGGGGACTGGCCCGAGATTAACCGAATCAGTTGGAAAAGAGACTCGGGGACTGGAAGTCCCACGGTTTCCTCGGTTAAGAAACATTCATGATCAAGTTTTATAGATTCAAGCCGAATGACTTTCTTACTCGGAGGAGTATCAGTCGTTCGACCCGAATCTCGGGGACTGGGAATAGTGCAGATTGATAATGATAAAGTAAAAGCAGGATTCGGTAAAGTTACCTCAAAGACCCGGTTAGCTTCAGTAACCGAGGTCTGCACGGAGTGTAGAGATTGAAACATCCGACTAGGCCCAGCCGGATGTGGCGCTGAAGTAGTGAAGTCTTTGGCGAGGTCAGCATCATTCCAAGCTTCAATGAATTGCTTGGCGGACTCGAGCTTATCGATGCTCGGAGGGCGGGGATTCGACAGGGCCTGGCCGAATCGAATCGCTGATGGGGCGGCAGGAACTTTCGTGCTAGTAACCACCTGCTTATCCGAAGTGGTTGGAGTTGAGCCAGAGGCACCTTGAGTCGGCTTGGGTTGCGGTGACGCACCCGGGGTCTGCTTCTGCTTTTGTTGCTTCTGCTGCTGTTCGGGAATTTGTTGTTGTGTTGCTGCTTTTTCTTCTTCTGCTGCTCTTGATTCAGCAGGGCTTGAGCTGCGGGGTAGGGCGAGAATCCGGCTTAGGCAAGGGCTTAGCCGATGTCTTAGCCTTTTCCTTCTCCAGCTCCTTCAGAGGGCGTGGCCAGGTTGAGTCTCGGACAGGAACCAGGGTTTCCTCGCTCTCCAAGTCAATAACCGGCTCTGATGCGGGAGTCGGCTGGGGAATAGTGGCAGTTGTAGTACGCACTGGAGAAGTAACAACCTTTTCAGGAGACCGGTTCTCCATAGCCGAGTCCAGTGGAGGAATGGGAGAAGAGATGGATGAGTGAGTTTGCTCGGTGACGATGGCGTCACTGCATAAGGCAAAGTAAACAGTTAATCCGGATGAAGATAACTCGGTTAATAGAGGAAGAAAGTAAAATATGTTAAGTTGATATTACCCCTTTGTGGTTGGCATGGGCTTAAGCCGATTCGGCTTGGAGCCAGCTTTCTTCCTTCTCTTAGCTTGAGGGGCATCAGATCCGGGGCATCAGCGCGTTTCCGGGATGTCCCTTCAGCATCTTGTTTGGCTGGAACAGAAGGTGGTGACCATGAAATCGGAATAGCTTCAATGGGATCTAGAACATAGCAATCATCACCTTCCTCTTCGGAAATGCTGTGAACGGTTGTTTGCTTACCCTTGCGGATTGGCTTGGTGCGCGGAACCGGCAAATAATCATCCGTATCCGGTTCCTCTTCGCCCTCGCGCAGCGGGCTGCGATCCCGTGCCCATACCTTGGTGGAAAGATCGCCGTCTTCGGTGATCTGGCGGTCGAACAGCTGCAGTAAAATCAAGGCAAATCCGGATTAGTCCAATGACATTTTGTGGAGTACGGATTAACCCGGAGAATGATGTACTAACCTGCGGTGGAAGTGCGTCCCGGTGAAATGGCTCCACGCCCCATTTCCACTTATCCGACATCTCGGTGAATGCAATGGCATTCACGCGTCTCTTGACGGAAGTTTTGGTGAGGGCGTGTTTGCTGATCCGGGTAGGATCTAGCAGACCGCTCATATGGCAAATCTTGTGTTGACGTTGTTGTAAAGGACTGACACGGCGGGAAATAAAGGTCCGGAGGAGATCGTCCGAATCCATGCCCTTCTCCACAAGGTCCTCCAGAGTTTCATGTATTGTCTGGAGCTCTGCAATGGTTTCAGCCGGATTATATCCGAAGTTTAATTCGGCTGTGGGTGGCTCGATCTTGAACTCGGGCAGGTTGAGGGCATCATGGCCTTCAGCACTCTTCACATAAAAGAAAGTCCTTTGCCACTTCTTGACGTGTCTAGGCCTGATACGGGGAAAGATGGATCCCGTCCTCGGCGTAATGCTAACCGAACCGCAAGCAGTCATCAGCTTCGGCTTGGTGCCTGGAATAGTCTGCTTGCGGAGGTGAAAATACTTTGCCCATATATCGATAGTCGGCCAGACACCGAGATAGCCCTCGCAAAAGGAAGAAAAGGCCGATAGAGAAACGAAGGCATTAGCCGGGAGGTGATGAGGCTGTAAGCCGAAGAAATCTAGGAAAGCCCGGAAGAAATCACTCGCCGGCAATCCGAATCCGCGTTCAAAGTGCGCTAGAAACACCACACGTTCACCAGGTTCGGTGACCGGTGCGAGTTCCTTCCCCGGTTTGCGGCATATAACTTGAGAGGTTATACGCCGGGTGCTTAATAGCCATTCCAGATCGTCCTTTGTCACGTCAGAACCCTCCCATCTGCCGGGAGGAAGCTTCGCCATATCCGATCAATCCTGCAAGAAGTCGGATAGGGCCGAGTCAGATTGAATCGGATAATGGTATAATCGAATCAGATCTAAAGTGATTCGGCTAAGATTATCCCGGATAAAACTAGCCGGGTTTAGCAGAGAAGGTGATTCGGATGGCAATCACAAACACCTTCCACAAAAGTCTAGGGTTACGCAAGATCTACCGGGGCAGTAAAAAGAAAGGAAATCACGAGTAAAAAATGAGATTGGACTGCTCATACGGTGGCAAGCAAAACTAGGGCAATCTAGTGCAAGATCTAGACAGGAGATCTACGGGATGCACTGAGGCTTGGCGATGGATAATATGTGGATGAACCTACAAAGAACAGGGGTGAGTTCCCCGTGGAATATGAACTTGCTCGCGGCGGCCATGAACGGAAGAAAAAGAGCTTACGGGTAGGCGCGGCGAAGAAGTAGCCCAGTGGAAAAACGGCGGGGCAGGGCGCAATGCGCGGCTCCGGCGAGTCTTCTCAGGTGTTGAGGACGTCTCCGGCGCGGCAAGATTGCGAGGGCGAGATTGCGGCGGCGGCAGAGGCGCAGATGGAGGTTTTTGGAGTGGGGAACGGCGGAGAAGAAGAGGCACCCCCGCACCCCTATTTATAGTGCTGAGCGGTAACTGACGCACTACTGCGCAGTTTTTGGGGCGTCGCAGGATAACTGCGCCCTGGAACTTTGTGGTCTCCGCTGTGACCGTGTATTTCAGACACATGGTGGGTCACAGAATGGGAAGCGGTTGTACGGATCAAATGTGCCTCTCAGCGAAGAATTCGAGGAGGCCCGGTCATTTGGTCAAATACACTCAACTGTCCGGTGGATCCGGATATTGTGCTGACATTGGCATGTCAAATCAAAGACCCGGGTAACACGGCTTTGCGCAGAGGTTTCCGGCCAAAATGTCCTGGGAAATTCGGAGACAAGTTTATGTGATTCGGATAGTAGTGCTTGTTTTTAACCTGCTACGGTTCTTCAGCCGAGGCTGTAGAACCGCACCAGCTTCGGGGACTACTGTCGGGGGCTGCCCCCGGGTAGGGCAAAGATGTGGTATAATGGATGATAAAAAGCTGGCCGGATCAGTGTCTAGCCGGGTCACTTGGGCCGGATCTCCTGGGAGAGTCGGTTAACTCTCGATCAAGCTGGAGTGCGGAAAGAGGTCAAGAAGGATCCGGTAAAGTCAAGCCGGATCGGATTAAAGAGTACCGGTTAATTTAGCCGGGTTGGTCAGGAAGGATCCGGATAAGGTGATCCGGATATTGCACCAGGGCCAAGTATTGTCAGTAAGGTCACGAGTCCTGCAGTTCTACTGACCGGGGCTCAGAAGACAGCAAGGTCGAGCCACGGGTTTTCCGGATCGCGAGGCCCTAGGCGCTGACTCGGCTAATTTGGGAAAGATGAGGTGACCTAGACCCAGCAGGCTACGCTTGCCATTGCCTGAAGAGGCAAGATAGGCCTGGTAGGACTTGACAGCCAGGTCAAGCCACGGGATTCCTGGGAGCGCAGCAACCTAGGAGCTGACTCGGCCAGTTCGGGAAAGAAGATGTGACCTGGACCCGGTGGGATACAGCTGTCATTACCCGAAGCGGCGAGATAGGCCTGACAGTCCGGCCGTTGGATTGACAGGAGGCAGAGGCTTGTCCTGTTCCTCTTGTCCATGCCATTATTACTTCTAGCCAGGGGCAAAATGGTAATCCGGTTAGTGTATAAGTAAGCTACCACATCCTCCAGTGCGAGGGACGACGGCGAGGAGGAGAACCACAACCAGAGAGAGAGGCATCATCTCCCCCAAGCTCCATCTTCTTCCTAGAGCTCTCACCATTGTTCTTCATACAGCTCAAGGAGCACTCTGTACTTGTAACCACTTGAGATATAAGAGAGTAGGCTAGTGCTGCAGTAGGGGTGTTACCTCCACAAGAGGGCCCCGAAGCAGGGTACATCTTGGTGTGCTTTGGTTGTTCTTGGTTTGGCTTGTTCTTGTGAATTCTTGGTTGTTCTTCATGCGTGCTTCGTGAGCGCGCAAACCCTCCCCGGATCCCCCAACGTCCTAGCGAGCCCATAACTTAAGCCATCCTATGGCATCTGCCGTGACACCACCACGACAGCAGCATAATGAGGTCATTAGGGACCAGGCTCAAGAAATAAGATCTCTCAAAGGTCAACTCGACTCCTGTGAAGAGCAATGTAAAGAACTTGAAGTCGATATGCGGCAGCGACTCATGGAGAAAGACGAAGTCATTATATCTTTGCGAGAAGGACTGACTCTTAAATCTGAATTGATTGATCGTCTGAAGGGAGACCACGCAAAGGAACTCGTCGCGCGAGATGAAAAATATAACTCGTTGTTCAAAGTTTTTGAGGGTTTTGGCTCTATTGTCAAATCAGCCATCCTGCAGCTTGCTGGTTCATCTTTTATTCCTTTATTCATATATATTTTGGGTAGCCAACGTGAGTCGCTGACTTGTTTCTTGCCTTTTCTTTCTTGACATAGGGCCTGAGGCCCCAGTGTCCCGCTCCAACTTGAAGGATCAACTTGTATATCTGTCTGACTTCAGCCAGCGCTTCTTAAAGGTTACCAAGGAAGTTATGACGGTAATCTCTCCTGCGACTGATGGCCCAACATCTTGCGAATATTGGATAAGCAAACTGCTCAAGGCTCTGCATTATGTCTCTGATTGGAAACGATCCTCTGCTCGCACCGGAGCGGCGCATGTCTTGACATTGCTCCGAGCATATTATCCAGAAATAGATGTTGGCAAGATTGCTCGCCACGGCCAGGTGATGAGTGCGGATGATACTGAGCTTCCATAAGCAAATACTTCGACATCTGGAAAGGGATGCGCGGCTATGCCACAAAACTTGTTGATAATTTAGATTTGGGCACTTATCTCGAAAAATTCAATCTTGATGGGAGCAAGGTGCCAAAGGAAATGTCCACATGAGCTGAATCATCCCGAGCTACTACTCCATCAACAGGATCTGGTGGCCCTTCTGCCTCGTCTGGCGCCCTGATCATTAGGGCACCTGCGACTGTAACCGTGAGACAAGCCGCGTCAATTCCCAGTCCTGTAGCTCGGAAGAAGAAAAACAAATAATGTGGGACATGCCCGTTAGTCTGTAGGACATTCATGTATTATAAAAAGTATTTTGGTGACCTATAAGCAGGTTCTTTTCATGATAATTCCATTAAGTAGACGCACGCGCGGCTCAGTATTTCCTAGGAACATGTGTGTTCAGGTAGAGAGCGGCCATGATAGGCAATCAAGCTCGATTGACGCCACACCCCAGTACTTTGGCCGCATAATGTAAGACGCTTCTAGCTTAAGGATTGCCACTCATTTGGCAAAATTTGAGGTGCGATTGGTACTCGCGATGCTCGTAAGGAGCCCTCAAGGGTCAGTGATATATGAAATTCAAAAGACTCAGCGACTCAATGATAGTTGAGGCGAAACGATAAGCCCTTGAATGTCAAGGGTGCCGGCTTTATTTCATAATCACTCGATGTTTTACAGGGTGTTACAGGATGATGCAGGCCCTTTAATGCGGGTTTTCTATTCCCCGCAGGCCATGCATACTTGATACTCATCGCACTTCGTTGCGAATTAATACTCCTAACGGAGTGGGTTGAACACCTGATTGGTTCAATTTTGAGTCGCTAAAAGCGACTCGGGTCGAGCATGATAGCTCCGATGATTGTCTCATGTTGAAGCAGAGAGCAAGTTTGTTAGGCGATTAGCCGCACTGAGCTGCGACTTATGTCGAGTTGAGTTTGCTTTGTAAGGACTCACGATAACTGGGCCTCCTTGGCTGGGTTGTTGATCGAGGCTGGTCTATGCACATGCGCCATCTCTTGTCTTCTTTTTGTATCAAAGCGACCTCTGGGGCATTATCTTGCTGATGCGCGACTTCTCGGTGGGTTTTTACCATCCGGTGGTTGCATCCTGTTGGCCGCTTCCCCGGTGCCTCCAACGCGACTCGTTTTGAGCTGCGATTCCCGATCTGCGACTGATATCCGTGTGAGGAGTTGGCGATGCAAGCTTCTTCTGCGAGTGCTGAGCCTGCGTTCTCGCATTCTAACGCTCTCTGCCTGTCTCCGTATATTGTAATAACACCGTTTGGTCCTGGTATCTTTAACTGTAAGTAGACGTAGCAGGGGCGGCGGTAAATTTGACATAGGCTTCTCTTCCAAAGATCGCATGATATGAGCTCTTGACTGCTACAACCTCAAAGTCTAGGAGCTCTGTGCGGAAGTTCCGCTCTGTCCCAAAACTAACTTCAAGGGTTATCTTGCCGATTGGTCGCGTGACAGCTCCTGGGATTATGCCTTGAATTTCTTTCCTTGATGGCCGCAGCCGCGACTCGGGTATATTCATTCTTCAGAGCGTTTCTTGATATAGGATGTTTACTCTTCCTCCTCCGTCCATTAGGACCTTACTTAACTTGTATCCCGCGACTTCTGGGGTGACCACAAGAGCTGGCTGTCCTGGTCTCTTACTTCTGGGGGGTGATCGCCGCGGCTCCAAATAACCGATTGCTCTGTCCAGCGTCGGTACCTTTCTGGCGTTGAAATCTGACCGCTCCTCCGGCTTCCATCCATTGTTTGTACTTCCACTGTATGAAACTGTCCAATGTTTCTTCTAGGTAAAACGTCAGGCCCTTAATGAGAGCTAGATTTGTTCTTGTGCTGCATTGATCCAGTGCGAGCCGCATCTGGCGTGTCGCCTTCTTTCCACCTCCGGTAATAATGACATTGCGCCTTTGTGTGACTCGCTGGCCTGCCATCTCTCCTGCGATGTAAGTCGCAAGGAACGTCGAAGATCCCCTTGCAGTTATTAGGGAGTAAGGCCTTATCACTCCCTTGCTCCTTCATCTGGTGTGCGCGATGTTCAGTTTGCGCGACTTGCAATTTCCCTGTTGGGTTCTGTGATAAGCCGCATGTCCCCTTATCTGTTTTTGCGTACTTGTCAGCTGTTGCCAAAAGCTGGTCGAAACTACCAATCTTGTGCTCAGCGCGACTTAATTTGTGCACCAACGGCTCAAATCTACAGTTCTTCCTCATAGCTTGTATTGCAGTCTGTACTGTTAAGTTCTTGGTGGAGCCAAGGATCTCCGCGATTCTCTTGACCCAGTCATCGCTTGCTTCGTCCTCCTTTTGAACGCATTGTCTAATGTTTTTCATGTCTTCTGTTTGGAATCTGTTGATGAACTTGTCCTTCAAGTCTTCCCATATGCTTATTGATTTTGATGGCAGCCTCAACAGCCAATCCCTGGCTTCTCCCTGTACTGCCAAGTGGAAATATTTCGCACGTACTTCCTGAGTTACATCAGTCCCTATCATGCTTGCCTCGTAGTCTTCTATCCATAAGGCAGGGTCTTGGTCACTGCGATAGGTGGTGACTCGCTGCGACTTACCGAAGTTCGGGGGGAAGCGAGTGAGCCGTATTTCCTCTCCAAGACATGCTGGTCCTTTCAATAATGAATAGGAGTTTACTGGCGCTGAATCTTCATCTGAATCAGTTTCAATCTGGGCTGGCTGAGTTGCTTCGGACGTCTGTGACTCGCCTTCTATCTTTTTTTTTCCAATGATACTTGCAAACCTGCTAGCTGGTTGACCACTTCTTCGACGCTGCACTTTTCTCCTCCCCATGATACCTCATTTTGCGGCTCATTGGGCGTGACTCCATACATATTTGCTTGTTGTAAGGCAGCGGTTTGCAGTAGGTCGATCGCATGGCGAGCTTTCTTATCAGCTCGTGTGTCTCCAACCGGTGCTATCTTCAACAATATTCCTATCGCGGCATGCACGTTGCTCTCCGGGTCACCGTGGAACTGTGATTTCATCTCTCCTCTGTCCATCTTGATCTGATGCTTTTGCTGCCAACGACGGAGTCGCCAATCTTCTTCTTGGAGTTTCTTGCGCTCAGATGTCGTCTTGGCTCGGACCGCCTGGTGCTTTGGCTGCCAGCGATGGAGTCGTCGACCTTCTTCTTGGAGTTTTTTGCGCTCAGCCGCAAGTCTTTGGGCCTCTTCACAGAGTTCCGTCCTGATAGCTTCAATCTCTTCAATCTTGAGGTCTCCTTCCTGATTTGGTAGGGATCCCCAAACAGGTCTTGACGGGACGGGGATGGGTAGTTTTGTTGTAGCTTGTTGTAGCTCCTCCAACACGCGGACCCTGACCAGCCACAGCTTCTCCCCTGACTCGATTCCTTGAGTCGCATCTATAGGCATGCGACTGACGGATCCGACGAAAACTTTCACTGATCCGATGGGCACAATGTATCCAAACTCGATGTGATCCGCCTCGGGTCCCCACTCTGAGTCATCGATGAAGGGGACTCCATTGATGTCTTCAACCTGGCCGATGGCGATGTCCTTGAAGCCTGATTTCGATCCTGCGCAGAACGTGATGCTTTTGACCGCAGGCCCCACGGTGGGCGCCAACTGTCGTGGGTTTGTCACGTCAGGTGTCATAGATGACTTCGTAGGTGTGGGATTACGCGAGTCAAGCATCTCCGAGCTTGAGATCGCAGGAACAAAGATCAACACAGATTTACCCAGGTTCGGCCCCCTCAATGTGAGGTAAAAGACCTACTTCCTACCTACCCTAGATTGGTATTGATATGATAATCGAGGTGTTACAATGGAGGCGATCCGATTTGGTACTCGCCGTATGAGCTAGGGTTTAGGGCTTGATAGCTTGACCCGTCTAAGTCCTGCGAGTTCTCTTTATATACACAGAGGCTCGCCAGGTTACAAAGGAAACTTCCCTCACAAGGAATACGTCCCCAGAGGCCTACTCGGAGACTACTTGGTCTTCACGTCCTTCGGGATATGTCTTCTAGATCCTTCCCCTTATGGCGGTTCAATATCGGGCTTGCTCCCAAGTGGGCCTTCACCCGTGCGAGTAAAGTAAGTCGCAATGGGCCGCGGGTTAATCCAGAAAGTATTCCCCCGACACCTGCTGGCCCAGCCGCAGTCGTCCGGGAGGACCACAACACTGAAGGGAGCTCACTGACCCAGCTCTTGCCTGATCGTTTGAGGCACTTGAAGCTCCTCATCTTGAAGTCTTTGAGTTCTTCCGCTATTTCTTCCTCAGCCTGGTCACTGCTTCGTGGGTACGCCGCTGAGGTGTAGCACAGCTGAGTGCCGAGGAACTCGCAGCAGGCCCTGAAGGTGCCGCTTGCGAACTGTGGGCCGTGGCCAGTGACGACGCGGTTAGGCACCCCGAAACGGCGCGCAAGGTTGCTCAGGAAATCCACCGCTGATTTCGCTGGGATGGAGCGTACCGCTTCTACCTCTGCCCATTTAGTGAATTTGTCGACGGTGACGTAGAGGTAGCGGTAGCCCCTGTGTGACCTTTTGAAAGGCCCCAGAAGGTCCAGCCCCCAGACTGCGAAGGTCCAGGTGGGGGGAGGGTCTGGAGCCCCAACTCTGGCTGGAGAGCTTGCTTGGCGTGGTGTTTGCAGGTTCCTCGGCGTCATGGAACACAGTTGGCCAATAGAAACCACTCCGGAAGACCTTCCCGCAAGGACGCGCGAGGACGAGTGATGTCCGCACTCTCCGCTGTGTACGTCTTCGAGGAGTCGCCTGCCTTCTCTCTGGGGACGCACCGCAGGGAGATGCCATTGGGTCGCTTGCGGTAGAGGTCCTCCCCGATGACGCAGTAGGACTTGGTGAGATACTTGGCCATGTTAGACACTCATTCTGCTTCCGCCTCTTCTTTGGGGAGAGCCCTCGTGCTTAGGAAAGCCTTAATTTCGTCGATCCAACTCCCCTCTTGAGGCACCGCGGTGAGCAGCTGGTGAACTCCCAGGGATGGTTCACAGCCGCCTGGTGCTCCTGCCCAGCCATGGGGCCTGCTTAGTGGGCCGTATCCTGGGCTCCCGTAGTTGGCGAGGGTGGCGATGGTGGAGATGGCGGGGGGATCTCCCACGGTAGTGGCGGCGAACACGGAGACACCTCCTTTAGCATCGGCGGGGGCGGTGGAGGGGCGCCCGATGCCGACGCTGGGCGGCGCTCCCACGGGTACAGGTCTGCCGGAGCCATGGGGGTGCCAGTGGCGCGGATGAGCTCGGTGATGCGCGCCAGCCAGCTGGCCTGGCATTCTTCGGTGGGGAGGTAGCGCATCAGCTCCTGCGTTGCGAACAACGCGGCTCCTGGGTTCGGCGCCACCTGACCTTGCGATGAAGCCCCTTGGTTACCGGGAAGATGCAGGGAGGAGACGCGGATGTCTCTTCCTCTGCCCCCTTGGCGTAGGGCTCGGGGCGGCCGCTGTTCATGGCGCCGTTGGTGAGTGGGTGGACGCGCGTGTTGCGTCCGGGAGCGGGCCCGGTGGTAGCCCCGCCGTGGCGTTCGCGCGGCGTGCCAGGCGTCCAGTTCGGATTCGTGCCATGGTGCTAGAGAGGTCGAAGAGGAGGTTGAAAAGCGCGCCTCAGCCCCCTACCTGGCCCGCCAAATGTCAGAGAATAGTCCCCGAGAACCAGGAATCAAGAGGGGCTGAACACGACACTTATCAAACAGTCGTCAACCTCGGCGACCAAGCTCGACGAACTTGTGAGGACTCATCACGATAGAGATGGACACGGACTCATACCCAGGTTCA
Source organism: Poa pratensis (assembly GCA_947311845.1). Taxonomy (NCBI): domain Eukaryota; kingdom Viridiplantae; phylum Streptophyta; class Magnoliopsida; order Poales; family Poaceae; genus Poa; species Poa pratensis. Next base: position 69,208,235 of record CAMZMU010000041.1, read on the forward strand.
GGCCCTCCTTGAGGAGTAAAGACCCTACTTCCTGTTGTGTAGTATTGCACTGTTTCGAGAGGTTACAACACAGAGTTGCTTGCCGAGGGCGAAGCTTACAACAATGGTGGAGCTCCTTGGGAGTGGGATCTCTCTTCTCTATGTGGACTAGTAGTCTTGGACGAAAGAATGATCGATCACTCCCTCCAGTGGTGCCCCTCCTCCTTATATAGGCACGGGGGCAGAAGCTAGGGTTCCTCCACGGTGCCGGTGCAGGAGGGCGGCGCATCCCTGGTCCAGGAAGTTGTGGACATGGTCCACCGCGTTGGTCTTGCTGGTCTTCGTTGGGCCCTGCCACCTTCCAACCAGAGTAGTGGCCGGCACTCCAGAGGTTCACGGTGTCACTCAAGTGACGACGTCGTTGGAGCGGTGTGGCAGGTTGTCCCCTTAGCACCTGAGTGGTATTCTTGGTAATCATCCTCGCTTAGGAAAGCTTTGTCGCTCCCCTTTAAGCATGGAAACGGCAACTGCGGCCTCTCCGTCATCGCGCGGAGATGCGCTCGTCACCCTGCCGCGGAGTGCAGGGCCCATGTGCGTCCTGCCAAGGTGGCAGAGCCTCGCCAAGCACTTCGAGTGCTCCGACACCTCGAGAAGGGAAGGTCTCCTGAGGCAGTCCCCCGGCCACGGGGACTTAGTCGTTTTCTCCAGCATTGAGGCCCTCGCGAGGCAGAGGCTCTTGCGTGCCCCTGTGAGGCAGAGATCCTCGCGAGTCTCTTCAGGCGGGCTCGCCTGGTCCTTAGCATTTTTCTGGCCTCGTGCAGCGCGTTGAGGGCCAGTAAGGCCGGCCCGTGGCACCCCGGTTTCCATTGGCCGACAGCTGAGGCTTCTGGTTTCCCCGGCGCGTGGTTTTCGATTTACCGCCGTGACATGCGGCGGGACATTTGATCGGAAGCCTCTTCGGCTTGCGCCGCCCCTTTCTTCGGTGACAGCGACGCTGCTGCCCAAGATGCAGCCGATTGCAGAGGCAGATCGGGCAACTCGGGGTCGTCGTCGTTGTCGTCGCCATCCTCGCCGTCACGCTCGTCGTCCGTTGAGAACAACTCCGGCGTTGGCTCTCGTCGACCGCTACGACGCGCCTCGTACTCCTTGTTCACCACGGCGTGCCAGTAGGGCGCCGAGCTAGAGTACTTGGGGTCGAGCTTTTGCTCGTACGGCATCTGCGTCCACTTGCGCTTGAGGAACTCGACGCGGTCCTGCCCGCTGAGCCGCGGCGCCATCGGAATGTTGGCCGTGCGGTCTCCAGCGAGAGCACGTAGGGAGGCGCGTTGTCGGCCTCCTCGCGCCACATGCCTCGCTAGAACGCCTTGGCCATCTCCGCCTCCTCATTGCGATGCCGGAGTTCCTCCAGCTGCTCGTGGCGTTGCTCACCGCAACGCCCCTCGCGGCTGCCCGTCATGGCGGCCTATGTTCTTGAGGGAGAGGGAGGGAGAGGGAGAAGCGATGGTGCGAGGAGAAAGGGCTGCGCTGCGTCGGGTTTTAAAGGCGGCCGGAGTAGCAGGGTTGGGTGGCCTGCATTAACGCGGCCACCGCTTCGCCTGGCCGCGCATTGACGCCGACGAAGCGTCTGCAGGGCGCCGCCGCGGCCAGCCGCTGCGACTCCAGCACGCGTCGCTTCCGTCTGCGCCATTGGAAGCGGCGCGGCGTTATTGCGACGCGTCGCTTCGCTCTGCGCCCGCCAGGGGAACGGGCGTGGCGTTATTGCGACGCGTGATGACAGGCATGGCGCCGTCTCATCGCCTCGACATTACGTGGCGGAACAGCCTCCTGCACAACCTTCATTAACACGGGACGGGCGCGTCGTGTGTATGACGAGCGGGCCATCTCTGTCAGGGCCATGCCCGAGGCGATGTCCGGCACCCCCAGGACGGCCTCCAAACTTGGAGGCCCGATTGGGGGTGCCGGACACAAAATCGCTCGGGGCGAGACTTGGGGAGTGCCGCTGGTGGGCGTTTTTTGGTGTCCGCCCCCCCAAAGGGTCTTTGGGCGGTCGTTTAGAGGCCCCGGTGGAGATGATCTGAAACCAACCAAGCAACATTGCTGGAAACACGGGTCGTTGTGCCAGGAGATGTCTGCATCATCGATGCATTCCGTTGGAATAACCGAGCGATCGATGCTACTCCGTACACTTGAAGGGAGCAACAGGCAAGAACATATAGGGCGCGTTTGGTAGCCTGCAGGAGGCCTGGCTTGGCCCGCCAGCTGCAAGTTTGGATGGCTGCATGAGCTCCTGGGCCAGGCCAGCACGAACCGCAAAGCAGCGTCGGGCCAGGCCCACTAGGCACGGTCGAATCGACCGTGCCGCTGGAGCCAGGCCCCGGCGAGCGCAACATGCTGCGGCTGCTGCACGCGTGGAGAAGAGCGGGAGACGCCACGAGTCCACTCTCTCTCCCCTCACTCACTCCTGTCACCGCCCAGCCGCCCTCTCACGTCCCATCGCCCCTGACCGAAGAAACCCAAGCGACGGATGGCCGGTGCTGCTCCTCCTCCGCCGCCTCCGCCGGCCATGGATCCCGCAGGCCTAGTCCGGCCCCGACCCTCGGAGACGGCCGCTAGCGTCGCCTTGGAGCCGCTGACGGGGATGGGCGCGGCGGCAGCCATTAACCCCGCCCGTCCTCCTTTCATTCGCCCCTCCCCGGTGGCGCATCACACCGTCGCCACGCGGGCGGCATCTCCGGCAAGTTCTTCCCCGGTGGCCGCGGCGCAGGAGGGGACATACATGCAGAGGAGGAGGGCGATGCTGGCGGCGGAGGCGGATGCAGCCACGACGAAGGCGGTCGCAATGAAGCAGCCTCTACCCCCGCCTCCTGGATTCACCGCACGGCAACGGTATGCACCTCCGCCGCCGTCTCCCCTTGGCACTGGATCTGGGATCTTCCCAGCGCCTCCGCTTCTCTTGCTTCGTCTCCGACTCCGGCCGCTTCAACTCCGGCATCCACCACAGCACCATCGGCCCCGGCACCATCGACCACGGCTACGCCGAACACTAGGAAGAGGAAGGGCAAGGACCCGATGCTGGGTCCTGTAGTAAGCAACTAATCCCCAATCCATGCTTAGGGTTTTCTCATGCTAGTGATTCCCCAATCAACTATTCCCCAATCCATGCTTAGGGTTTTCTCATGCTAGTGATTCCCCAATCCACTATTCCCCAATCCATGCTTACGGTTTGTCTCATGCTAGTGATTCCCCAATCCATTGTTGTCATCTTGGCATACATTGTTTTCCGATGCTAGCATGATGTAGATGAAGTATGCTTAATTAGTGATCATCTGATGCTTGCATTGTGATCATCTGATTGCTCACTTGTTCATCTTGGCACTGCCTTTCTTGATTCGCAGACCTGGGAGGTCCTCTCTGCGAACACGCCCACTCCTCCAGAGGAACATCCGGACCTCATCTACCACAATGTGCTAGTTCGGAAGGCCATAGTGGAAGGGCTGGTGGAGGCTATGGATGAGATGGAGCGCATGAACGAAGAAGGCAGGAGTTCTGTTGGCCGTCCTCCTCGTCTGGGGAATCAGTCACAGTACGAAGGCCCTCGGCGCTTCTATGTGCAGATCAACAGCTACGACAGGAAGGCCATAGTCGTCCCTCAAGAGCTGAAGCCCCTTCTGGTCGATGTGAAGAAGATCATCATGAATTCGTGCAGGTCCCATCCTCACCCGAAGGCCTGTGTGCCCATCTTCTGGTCGAAGTGCTGCCAGTACTTCGTCCAGCTCCAGTGGTTCCAGCAGGATCTCGTGCTCTTCAAGGGCTGGAGGGAGTTCGCCAAGGAGAAGGGCCTCTGGATTGGGGACGTCGTGGTGTTCAAGTACCGCGATGGGGGCTTTGACGTCAAGGTCTTCAAGCACCACACTTCCACCGAGTAGGTCTTCCAGTGTGAGGACCATCGAAGGGCTTGATCTCCATCTGTCCAGATCAAGTTGAAGATGTAGTGTGAAGGGAAGTTTCTTAAACCCTTCTCTTTTGGGCCAGGGGTGTGTACCCCTGGGTCTTGTTTAACTAATCAGGTGGCATGGGATGCACCTGATACAAACTTAATTATCCTCAGTCTGTAGTGAGGTCAGTCTGTAGTGAACATCATATTTTGGGCCAGGGGTGTGTACCCCTGGCTGTTGTTAACCTATCAGGTGGCATGGTATGCACCTGATACAAACTTGCCATATGCATTATGTATGTATGTGTTAATTAGGCCCTTGTGATGCGTGTTCCTGTGTGATCATGTTTATTCTTTGTGCTGGTAACCTCACCAAATTTGAATGTGGTGAGAGGATCTATATTTTGTGGCATACATGCAAATATTGGTGTCAACCAAACACCATGTGTTTGCATGGACAGAGACAGAAATGGAAAAAGCAGGCAACCAATCGGGATGCATCTGCGTTGCCTGCAGTGCGGTGCAGCCCACCAAACAGCCTGCGAAAACAGGTTAGGAGGCTGCATCGCCCAGAACAGGCCCCATGGGACAGGCCCAGCGGAGGCCTGAAACTGGTGCAGGCTACCAAACGCGTCCATATTTGCACGCGTTCATGCAGCTCGACGTAGATGCCTTTACAGGGTACGTAGTACTCCTATAGTCCTATTACGCAAATAAATTAAGAAGCTGCGGTACGATTAGTGCTGGGATTAACGAATTGTGTGGCTCTAGATTCCTGGTAGTGTGAGCTCCATGCCTACATGCATGGATTAACCAATTCATGTAACCTGAATCAACGCAAGAATAGTTTCAGTTCGTATGCACAAAACTGCATGCATGCAAACAAAGCAAAGCCAAGCTGACCTCTCTCCAACTAAAGATGATGGGTCCTATGATATTAATTTGAACCCCAAAAGGTGAGACGATGCTTAAAACAACAGCACATAAACTCTTCGGTTTAACTGCTCGGATATCATGCTCAGATGTACTTCCATGATACAGATGGTAATTAAACCAATGAGCTCGACCGATCGATGTCGCAGTGACCTGAACAGAAGATTGGTCGATCGGCCAGTAGATGGATCAGTGGATGCAAGAAATAAACGGCACTAAGAGCATTTCCGGGGCCTCCAAACGACCCCAAAGGCCCGTTGGGGGTTCGGACACCAAAAACCGCCACCAGCGGCACCTCAAAAGGCTCGCCTCGAGCGATTTTATGTTCGGCACCACCAATCGGGCCTCCAAGTTTGGAGGTCTTCCTGGGGGTGCCGGACATTGCCGCGGGCATGACCCTGACAGCGCTGGCCCGCCTGTCATACACACACCGTGCCGCGCCCGTGTTAAATTGGCTGTGCAGGAGGCCGTTCCGCCGTGTTTCATGTCGAGGCGACAAGACGGCGGCACGCCTGTCAGCACGCATCGCAATAACGCCGCGCCCGTTCCCAACCTCTCCCTTCGGCCGGTGGCCGCGTTAATGCAGGTCACCCAACCTCGCTCCTTCGGCCGCCTTTAAAACCCGACGCAGTGCAGCCCTCCTCTCCTCACACCATCGCTTCTCCCTCTCTCCCTCTCCCTCAAGAACATAGGCCGCCATGGCAGGCAGCCGCGACCGGCGTGATACTACTCAAACGTATCTATAATTTCTGATATTTCATGTTTGTTTTATATAACAATGTCACATGTTTTATATGCATTATACATCAGTTTTACGTATTTTCTGGGACTAACCTATTAACAAGATGCCACGGTGTCAGTTCCTGTTTTCTGCTGTTTTTCTATTCCAGATAATTACTTAAGGAAATATTCTCGAAATTGGACGAAACAAAAGCTCAACCTCCTATTTTCCTGACACGTACATGGAGCCAGAAGGGCAAGCCCGGGAGAGGCCCACGGCCTCCTCACCATGTCCCCGCGCGGCCTGGAGAGGGGTGGTGCCACCAGGTGGTGAGGCCGACTCGGTCACCCCCTCGCGCCGCCCTTTCGACTATATAATCCACCTGCCTCGAAAACCCTAAATGAATCGACCATATTCCAAAAAGAGTTCCGCAGCGCCGCCGCCATCGAAACCTAGTTTCGGGGGTCAAAAGGTCCTGTTCCGGCCATTGCCGGGACATGGATCGACCCCCGGAGCCTTCTCCATCAACGCCACCACCTCCATCATGCTCCGTGAGTAGTTCCCCCATGGACTACGGGTTCTAGCTGTAGCTAGTTGGTACTCTCTCTCCCATGTACTTCAATATAATGATCTCATGAGATGCCTTACATGATTGAGATCAATCTGATGTAATCGGTGTTGTGTTTGTTGAGATCCGATGAATTGTTACATTATGATCAGTCTATCTATAAGTTCGTGAAGTTATTGTTGCTGCAATCTTGTTGAGTTTAATGCTTGTCACTAGTGCATGAGTGGCATGATCTTAGATTTAAGCTCTATAATTATTGCTTACACTAGTACATAACGACACATCGGAAATGGGCCAAAAACCCCATCGGCAACGGAGAAATGGTCCGTGTCCCCGTCCCCGATACTGATGTGAACGAGCTCAATAGCAACGGATGTGTTTAAACCGTTTCCAATGAGGCGGGGTCAAAATGGTCATTTACATATCTCCGTTTCCGATGGAGAAGAGCATTACTAACGGAACTTTTTTTTCATCGTTTGCATTGAGAATTTTTCGTATTTCTAAAATAGATATTTTTCCACCAATCATTTGATATTTCACATCACATTTCAATGTATCACATCACAAACATAAGCAATATATCCACAACACCAATTTCATTTATAGTATAGAAACTATGACATACACAATGTTATATGTACACATTTGAAAAAGTCTAAACTTCTTTCCCGAAACAAGTCTAACTTCTTTCATAAGGAGGAAAAGAAGGCAGTAATATTTGTTCCTTGCATCGTTGCAAAAAGTTCCTTTTATGGAGCACACTGCAAAAAATATATTCAGAAAATGAGAAACATAATTAGTGAGAGATTGAACTTAGAGAGAAATGTAATGCGTAGAAAAATTAGTAGTCTCTTATACACTACTCATTCACGTTGTCACAAGATGATCCCATGGTGAAGCTGCGAGTGAAGAGCGGGTGAAGAGATCTATTGTTTGAATTGTCTATGGCTAGCATGGCAATGTTTTGATTTAAAAAGAAATATTGTTAGATAATGAACAGAAAATCCAGTGAATGGATCGGCTCACCTTGTCCAAGAGTTGCACCAGATGATCCTCCTTAAGAGTGAAGCCATCCATTATTGATTTTCTGTGACTACTATGTACGTACTGCTAGTCTGTACTACTAGTCTGATTAAAAAATTAATATTATTGCATAAGGCTCAGAAGATCCAGTGAGTGGATCGGTTCACCTTGTTCAAGAGTTGCACAAGATGATCCTAAAGTGTGAAGCCATCCATTATTTGGATTTTCTGTTGCTAATATGTACGTAGCTAGTCTGTACTACTAGTCTGATTAAAAAATTAATATTATTGCATAAGACTCAGAAGATCCAGTGAGTGGATCGGTTCACCTTGTTCAAGAGTTGCACAAGATGATCCTAAAGTGTGAAGCGATCCATTATTTGGATTTTCTGTGTCTAGTATGTACGTATACTAGTAGTCTGATTTAAAAATAAATATTATTGCATAAGGCACAGAAGATCCAGTTAATGGATCGATGATTCTATTGAGTGAAGCGATCCATTATTTGGATTGTCTGTGACTAGTCTGTACATACGACAAATCTGTACGCACTTAATAGATAAGTTTACTTATGTTACCGATTATCAACACATCTCAGTTATTACATATGCATACAATATTTTATATAATCAAAAGAAAATGATATTCTAACTATTTCCAATATTTCTATTATATTTTTTCTATTTTAAATTTAAAACATTGAAAAACTGTTATTTTAAAACATAAAATTCTCAATTTTAATAAAAGTAAAATCCTTGTACTGGATCTAACAACTAGGGACGGCCAAGTTCAGATCTAACCATACACATCAATCTGTAAAGATATTTCACCCTTGACAAAGAGATACTACATGAGATAGTATATCTTACCTAGAGACCGCCGTAGATCTAGGCTGAGCCAACCAACCAACACCGTCGACTCACACGCGCTCGATGGAGGCGCAAGAAGGAGGAGCCTGGCCTCCAGATTGGAATCGCTTTCCTCTGAGGAGGACCAGATCTGGGCAATGGGGGACCTCCGAACTGGCCGGATGTACTCGCGACTGTTGACGGAGGATGAGATCGAGTCGACGGGGGAACTCCGACGGTGCCGCATGAACGCGGGAGTGAAGGAGTCCCGACGGATGGGTTGCGGCCGGCATCGGGAGGTGGCGGCGGCCACGGTACGGGTTGCAGCCGGCAATGAGGGTTGGCGGAGGAGGATGCGATGTCCTGGTTGCCGCCGGTGACGGAGATGTTCGGCATTGGAGAACACAGATCAAGTGAAGTGCGTGGAGAGAGTGTGCGGCTAGGGTTGGGACTTGGGAGAGACTGCGAGTGTGAGACGGGAGTAGGGGATCTTATAGGCGCACCACCTTGTGGGCCTACTCGGCTCTCACCTTGGCAACAGACATTCATCAAGCTCCATTTACGATGAGCACAATTTTGGCAACGGAGGTAGTTTCGGGACCGTTGGCAATATATTAGCAACGGAGAAATATGCGCAACCGTTGCCGATGTGTCGCGGGTCACGGGAGGATAGCCCTCGCGGGCCGCTTTTTTCACGCGGAAAGCTCGATTCTCCGTCGCCTAACCCGTGTCGTTTCCATAGAGGGGTATCCGATGTGTCGTTCTATACTAGTGTTAGATTGCATCTACAAGTTGTTTGCACATGTCTCTGTCCGGAACCCGAGGCCCCAGAGTGACAGCAACTGGGATAACTGGAGGGGATGGTTTAGATATGAGGATCACATGTTTTCACAAAGTGCTAATGCTTTGCTCCGGTGCTTTATTAAAAGGAGTACCTTAATTACCAGTAGATTCCCTTGAGGCCCGCTGCAAACGGGCTGGTAGGACAAAATATGTTGTGTAAGTTTCTCATTGCGAGCACGTATGACTATATATGGAAAACATGCCTACGTATAATTAATAGACTAGATGTTTTGTCTTAATGCTATTTCAATTCTATCAATTGACCAACTGTAATTTGTTCACCCAACACATGTTATTGGAGAATTACCACTAGTGTAGATAGCTGGGAACCCCGGTCCATTTGTAATCATCATTGCTCCCCTGTCAAGAACGCTATTAGAAGTAGTATCAACTATTTCTGGTACCATTGCCTCTGTGTTACTGCTACTGCTGTTGTGTTACTATTACTATTGCTCTCATATTACTGCTGCTTTTACATCACCCCTGTTACTAGTGCTTTTCCAGGTGCAGCTGAATTGACAACTCCGCTGTTAAGGCTTATAAGTATTCTTTGTCTCCCCTTGTGTCGAATCAATAAATTTGGGTTTTACTTCCCTCGAAGACTGTTGCGATCCCCTATACTTGTGGGTTATCAAGACTATTTTCTGGCGCCGTTGCCGGGGAGCATAGCTCTACTCATAAGTTCACCTGGGGAGTACACTCTACCTCTCTCTCTCTCTTTATTTTATTTTGTCTTGTCTAGTTTATTTGTGCTTAGTTTATTTTGTTTAGTTGTGTTTTGCTTAGTTTACTTTTGTCTAGTTTATTTTTGTCTTGTTTTATTTTTCCTATATACCCAAAAATCCATAAAATTTGAAAAAACGAAAATCTAAAAACTTGTGCTATGGATTATCTCCATGAAACTAGAGCTAGATCTTGTTGGCAAGGCGGGTCCACGGAGGGTGAACAAAAATATTATATGAATTACCGCTTGTCAGATAAAGGGATATACTTATGGGAATTACTAAATCAACTGGAGATGTATGCTAAAATTTATGCTTTATATTTGGCAAATCTTTTTGTTGTGATGAATCTGGTTGTCATGTGAAGTTTAAGCATTTTCCTTTCCAATGTGCTTATAATGATAATGAAACCTTAGCTTCTTAGTTTCTTATGTTAAAGGTTACTATAATGCTTATGAGGTAGAAAGGATGAAGAATTTATTGCCTTTAAGGGTGCCCTAGAAATTAGTTCTTATCTTGAGCATAAAATTGATGCCCCTTATAAATCTGAAAGTCTCTCTATACTTAAATATTGTTTTGATAACTATAAGGATGAAAATTGTTATATTACTGAACATTTTAAGAGTATGTTTTCTCAGAAAGAAGAGACTAATTCTTTGCAGGAACCTGTGGAAGAAAAAATTGCTGAACCTGAAAGCTCATTAGATGAAAAAGAGGAGGAGAGTGATGAACAAAAGGAGGAAGAATGGATTAGCTACCCATGCCTACCTTCTAATGAGAGTAACTCTTTATCTCTTACATTTTTGATTGCCCTCCATGCTTACCAAAGGAGGATGAATGTTATGTTCCTGTGGATTCTCTTGAAATATTCCTATGAGTAAAACTTGTGAGAATAATTATGCTACTGTTATTATGATAATCCATGCTATTTTGATAAATCTTATGATAATCCTTTATTTGTGCTAATTCGAAATGCATGGTACTAAAGAGTTTTGCTTAGAAAATGTTTATGATAAAGCTCTAGATGATGGTCCTATGTTACTTGATAATATTAATTGTACTACTAATGAAAATGGGATTGGAGAGGTCTTGACTTTATCTAGGAGTCCCATATCTTTTGAGATTGATCAATCATCTTGTTATAAAATGTTAAAAGTGGGTTTGAAAGTTTTAATCCCACTATTTTTTAGCTTGATAAAAATTATGTGTTTGTAGATCATGAAAAGCATGCTTTATGTGATGTTATATTGTTGAGTTTGTTCATGATGCTACTGAAAATTATTATGAGAGAGGAAATATGGTTGTAGAAATTTTCATGGTATTAAAACACCTCTCTATATGCTGAAAGTTTTGAAGTTACTCTTGTTTTATCTTCCTATGCTTGTCACTTTGTTCTTTGTGAATTTATTTGTGTACAAGATTCCTATGCATAGGAAGTGGGTTAGACTTAAATGTGTTTTGAATTTGCTTCTTGATGCTCCTTTTGCTTCATTTTCTATTTTCATGAGAGCATCATTAAAACTATCAAGCCTAGCTAAAAGGCATTAAAGAAAAGCGCTCTTGGGAGACAACCCATGTTTTATTTCTGAAATTTTTCTTTGCTTTTTGAGTCAAGGAGCTTGCTTACTTCTGTAACAACTCCTTTGTATCTTTACTTTTTCGAATTGTTGTGCCAAGAAGAGTCTCTAATGATTAGATGATGCTAGATTTGGATTTCTGCGCAGGGACAGATTTTTGCTGTCCACCGTTTTGAGCTGTATAAATTCCAGAAAAATTGAAAAATTCTGAAAAAATTCATGCGTGATCCTCAGATATGTACGCATCTTTCATTAGTTTCAGTTTTCTGATTTGAGCAACGGAAGTGCCTCGAAAAAATTCATCTTTACTGGCTGTTCTGTTTTGACAGATTATGTCTCTGTTTTTTGCATTGTCTCTTGTGGACTTTAAGTAAGGCTCTATCATGGAGGGCTGTAGCTAATGTTTTATTGAGTTCTTGCAATGTGTCACAACAGAACCAAAGTGGATTAATGTTTTTGAGTACTAACCCCTCTAATGAAGTTTATGAGAAGTTTGGTGTGGCGGAAGTTTTCAAGGGTCAAGAGAGAAGGATGATATAATGTGATCAAGAAGAGTGAAGAGCCTAAGCTTGGGGATGCCCCCGTGGGTCACCCAAGCATATTTCAAGAAGACTCAAGCGTCTAAGCTTGGGGATGCCCAAGGCATCCCCTTCTTCATCAACAACTTATCAGGTCATCTCTAGTGAAACTATATTTTAATTCTTTCACATCATATGTGCTGTTCTTGGAGCGTCTGTGTGCTTTTATTTTTAGTTTGTTATTTTTATTTTCTGATCATATCAATGTCGGATCCTATCTATCTTGTTTGGGAGAGAGACACGCTCCGCTTTTTCATTTGAATACTCCTATTCTTCACTTATATTTGTTGAGTATTCCGTTTTCGCACTGTTTAGCTTCTAGCTCTTGGTTTTCATGTATCTCTTGTTCAGAGCTATTAGTTTTTATAGAAAGTACTCTCTTACTTCACTTATATTTGTTTGGAGAGTTGCTTGGTTGATGTGTTGGTTCAGAAAATGTTGCATGTGGTAGTGGTATAATGAAAAACTTGCATAATCTTGTAGATCATTGAACTTTGATAACCTGATTCTTTGCAAACGTTTTGAGGTAATAAGTAATAGATGGTAAATCTTGCTGGTTAATTAAGTTAAAATCATTAGTGGATTGTTGTCTTTAAGCTTGTACCGTACTACAAACTCTACTAAAATTGTTGAAGGTGTAGTTGGACTTGATAGCTTTCCATGTCTAAAGGTTGATCGTAATAACTGAGTTGTGCTGAAGGTCGAGGGATCTAGCGGGGTACTTGTGCCGCCGTGAACGGCCCTTCTTGGAGTGAATTTTAATCATGCTCTTAATGTTGAACCTGCTAGTTGTTTGCAATAAGCTTGTGAGTTTTTTTGACTAATGTTAAGCTACGGTTTTTGGCACTTCCACCATCCAAATTTGCTAGCCTCTTCGGTGCTGTGCATTGCCTTCTGCTCACATTGAGAGTTGTGCATACTTCGCCAGTACATCCAAACCCGTGGGAGGACTTTCTCTTGTTCTCCTACACATAAGCCCATACATCTTCCTCAAAACAACCACCATACCTACCTACCACAGCATTTCCATAGCTGTTCCGAGATATATTGCCATGCAACTTCCATCTTACATTACATGACTTGTTGTCATTTATCATTTATATATTGCTTTGCATGATTCTATACAGCTGATGTGTGGTTTACCCATGTTACGCTAGATCATTGCACATCCTGCTACACTGGCAGAGGCATACAGTTTCATACATCATGTTTTGTTCATTATGAGTTATTTGTACCAAAAAGTGTGTTGTCATATTAGAATGTTGCCCCTAAAAGTGAAAAGAGCCATGGAGGCCATCGAAAAGAGAAACAGAAAAAGAAAAAAATATAAAAAGAAAAAAAGAATAAAGAAAAAGGGGGCAACATTACTATCCTTTATCCACACTTGTGCTCATGTTTCAGCACCTGCAGTATTCATAGTCATCATTTGTGCTCATGTTTAGCACCTATACTCCATGTGAGAGAGTTTTCATGTTTTACTAGTATAACTATGTGGGGAATTTACACTATAGAACTTGGGTTGTATATTCCAATGATGAGCTTCCTCAAAAGTGCTCTAGGTCTTCATGAGCAACCAAGTTGGATGCACCCCCACTAGTTCCATTGGAGAGCTTTCATACACATATAGCTCTATGTGCATCCGTTGCATGGCAATCACTACTCCTTACATAGCTTCGATTATAAGACTTCCTCTTGTCTAATGATCACCTATAGCTTTGTGAGACTTTCTTCCATTGGCCTTCCAAACCCCCATTAATGTTCTCTTAGCCATAACATCCTGGTGCCAATACCAAATGCTTACGCTCACCGGTTGAGTAGGCTTCGAAACAGTTGATTCATGACGTTCATGTTTATGTTTACTTGACTGGATCCGTACTCTATGTTGTGAAAATTTACTTGATGCTTGGAATTGAAGGATAGAACTCCTACACTGGATACTTAAAACATCTTTAATGAACCTTGTACGGTTTCATGTCTTTAAAGCAATCATTCATGAAAACTTTTAGCTTGTTTAACTATCTTGCTTTATTATCTCTTATTTAATATCAATTATAGACACTAGTCGTAAACCCGTGCATTCGCACGGGCTAGTTACATATTACTATCTTCATTTTTTTTGTTAAACATATTAGAAAGCTACTTTATGCATGTGTTTTATACGTTGGGCAACTTTTTATTTTCTTCTAGCTTGCAGGCCCAAAATATAAATATAAAATATATGTGGATGTACTTCCATGCACATTTATGAAAAATAACATTTTGTGTGTGTGTAAATAAGATATCAGTTTATCTTATGAAATCCATGTAAGAAAACATTTTAAAATAGTATATTGCCGAACATTGATTCAAATATGTGGAAGGTATTAGATTAGAAAAAGAGGAGCCAATGTTGGTGAAAATGATATTTCAATATCTTTGCACTATATTTTTCATTCTTTCGTAATGTTCTGATATATTTCCCTTAGATACTACGTTGTAGTAGAATTATGAAGTGTTATTACTTTAGGCACACGACAATGCTATTTAGTGACCAAATATAAAAACGCATATGTTGTTCCACACGTCGAAGGGGGTTGCATCCGATAATAGTTAAAATCGCTTTTTGTAAACTTCAAAGTAAGTTTTCTTATACATATTTATTTTGTTAGCTGAACTTATATAGCCGGGATGATGATTTGAATCAACTTAAGTACTACTACTATTGTCTTCTATAACAATCAAAACTTGACAATGATCAATGCGAAATTATCTCTGCTCATATGTAATATTTTTAAAAGAATATGACCACCATTTCTAAAAATAATTTAGCTCAATCCCAATGACTCAGCTGACCAAACCTGACCGTGAATCACTTGTCTACATCAATCACATGGATGCGTATAACAACAGAACTAAGGAATCTACAATGAACATTGGAGAATTAGAATTCCAAAGGATTTTGCTCTCATTATGCATGGTTTAACATCCGACTGTTGGGTTATGTATGTAATTACAGGTTGAAATTCAACAAAAAGGAAATGGAATAGTCCTTACATGCAGATGTATTCTTGCATTGTTGGCCACTCAAGATGATGTTGGATAGTGGATATCATTACTTGAGCTTCATATAAAGGAACCAAGTTATTTTGACGTAAATCTGATACATAAGTAGGAAAAAGAAGCATTATTATCATTCATAAATTTTGAATATTCGAACCACCTTGACAGGTAAACTGTCGAAGACACTCAAAAGGATGAGAAATTAATGCATGTGCTTGTTTTCCCATAGTTTTTCAGATGGAGGCTGCTGGTAAAAGATTACAAAAAAGGATGTGGCAAAAGGCGTTATGTACCCACTTTTCACCCATGTTAATTCCATTGTTACCACTTGGATCCGAGTTACACAACATTTTTTTCGAGTGAGGATTTATTAATATATTATTGTCCATTTGGTTAGTAATTTTTTAAACCTTTGTTTACATGTTTAGATTGGCAGTTATCATTCCATTATGTTTTTGCATACCGGGAGACAAAAAAAGATGCATGTGAAAAAATTTCATTGAGAATATGCATGCGACATGCTTCCTCTACGGTAGTCAGCATCGAGCTTCATGTAAATGTAAAGTGGCAAGTCACACGGAAAAAGACTGAAAGAAATCAAGAGAAATAAAATTTTCATGGGAAAAAGAGATGTTACATATAGGCTAAGAAACATGCATGGTATGTGGAGTACGACACACAGCTCTAGCAATCTATCTACCGAACATTATACGCCGTGTCAGTAGAATAAAAGCATGTGCTGATGTATAATACTTATTTTATCATGAGATAACCAATATACTGATGAACGATAGTTTGCCTTTGTACAGTAAAACATTTTCGGTCAATAGTAAATAACTTGCATATCCTGCTATATTTATTTGTTTAAACACGACAGCCAATGCCTATTCTGGATAAAACAGAGAAATATATAAACTTTTTAGCTTTGGTACCTATCCGGGTGAGCGGGACCAAATGACAGTAGGTACTGTTTCACTTATATGGAGGCTAAATGAATTCTTTGGCCAAACTTGGACGTAGCAAGATAATAGGATTGAAAATAGGAGAGAATTAAGCTTTTTTTTTTGCGAAAAGGAGAGAATTAAGCTGGAACTTGCACATGATGCAGTAAACTGCAGCATAGGCTAGCGACTTAGTATTTTTTGCTCCGAGAAAAGCCGATCAACAATGCATATCCGTGAACGAACGGAACAACTTCTATTTGATTTTATAGATCAAAGATTTGTACGGATTTGACTGGGAAAACGTCTTCTGTTGGAACCTTACCTGAGATTTAGCCAGATTTGTCGTGGATCCGGGTACGAATGAAAACTACTATCCGTACGTGACTGATAGCTTCCTAGTATTGACCTCCGGCCGCCGGCCATCGAAGACGCGGAGACGCAAATCTGCATGATGCAGATTGGCCACGGCGGAAAGGACTATTTCCCTGTCAAGAAAATGCAACTGAATCGTGTGAGGTTATACCATGGTGGATGCAGCTGGTGACGCGAGGCAATTAGCATGTTCACCTCACGGATCTGATTAGAGAAAAGAGAGCCTGACTGTTGCGCACTTGAGGATCTGCTGGGCTATTCTTGGTAGATCAATTCTGACGATATTGAGGATGGCACAAAGTTTGGCCGCTGTCGCTGCCGAAAGACGCGTGCGCCTTCTCTCAAAATAATGGTTTTCTCTATGATTCGAACTCGGGCAGAGCAGGATACGTGAGGGAGGAGTCACGTATGCGCGTTGGACAGATAACTTCAATCCAACGGTTTTAGACAAATAATGGCTAGATCTGACGGACAAAATTCTTTAACCTTAAGGATTAACGTGGAGCCTCGTATGGTGCCTCCAATCAGTAAATATAAGATTTGCTTTGAATGATTTGATCTCAACTCACATGCCTTACATTACTATTGGATCAAGATTATGTTGGTAGCATGTCACTTCAGAAATTATTTTGTTTTATCGTTTACCTACTCGAGAATGAGTAGGAACTAAGCTTGTGGATGCTTGATACGTCTCAAACGTATCTATAATTTCTGATGTTTCATGCTTGTTTTATATAACAATGTGACATATTTTATATGCATTATACATCATTTTTATGTATTTTCTGGGACTAACCTATTAATCAGATGACACAGTGCCAGTTCCTGTTTTCTGCTGTTTTTCTATTCCAGATAATTACTTAAGGAAATATTCTCGGAATTGGACGAAACAAAAGCCCAACCTCCTATTTTCCCGGCACGTACACGGAGCCAGAAGGGCAAGCCGGCCCCGGGGAGGCCCACGGCCTCCTCACCATGTCCCGGCGCGGCCTGGAGAAGGGTGGCGCCACCAGGTAGTGAGGCCGACTCGGTCACCCCCCCCCCCCCCCCCACGCCGCCCTTTCGCCTATATAATCCTCCTGCCTCGAAAACCCTAAATGAATCGATCATATTCCAGAAAGAGTTCCGCAGCGTCGCCGCCATCGAAACCTAGTTTCGGGGGTCAGAAGGTCCTGTTCCGGCACCTTGCCGGGACGGGGATCGACCCCCGGAGCCTTCTCCGTCGATGCCACCACCTCCATCATGCTCCGTGAGTAGTTTCCCCAAGGACTATGGGTTCTAGCTGTAGCTAGTTGGTACTCTCTCCCATTTTCTTCAATACAATGATCTCATGAGCTGCCTTACATGATTGAGATCCATCTGATATAATCGGTGTTGTGTTTGTTGGGATCCGATGAATTGTTACATTATGATCAGTCTATCTATACGTTTGTGAAGTTATTGTTGCTGCAATCTTGTTGAGTTTAATACTTGTCACTAGTGCACGAGTGGCATGATCTTAGATTTAAGCTCTATAATTATTGCTTAGATTGTATGTACAAGTTGTTTACACATGTCTCTGTCCGAAACCCGAGGCCCCAGAGTGACAGCAACTGGGATAACTGGAGGGGATGATTTAGATATGAGGATCACATGTTTTCACTAAGTGCTAATGCTTTACTCCGGTGCTCTATTAAAAAGAGTACCTTAATTACCAGTAGATTCCCTTGAGGCCCCGCTGCAAACGGGCTGGTAGGACAAAAAATGTTGTGCATGTTTCTCATTGCGAGCACGTATGACTATATATGAAAAACATGCATACGTATAATTAATAGACTAGATGTTCTGTCTTAATGCTATTTCAATTCTATCAATTGACCAACTGTAATTTGTTCACCCAACACTTGTTATTGGAGAGTTACCACTAATGTAGATAGCTGGAAACCCCGGTCCATTTGTAATCATCATTGCTCCCCTGTCAAGAACGCTATTAGAAATAGTATCAACTATTTTCTGGTACCATTGCCTCTGTGTTACTGTTACTACTGTTGTGTTACTATTACTATTGCTCTCATATTACTGCAGCTTTCACATCACCCCTGTTACTAGTGCTTTTCCAGGTGCAGCTGAATTGACAACTCCGTTGTTAAGGCTTATAAGTATTCTTTGTCTCCCCTTGTGTCAAATCAATAAATTTGGGTTTTACTTCCCTCGAAGACTGTTGCGATCCCCTATACTTGTGCGTTATCACGGCGTTGCGGTGAGCAACGCCACGAGCAGCTGGAGGAACTCCGGCGTCGCAACGAGGAGACGGAGATGGCCAAGGCTTTCCAGCGAGGCATGTGGCGCGAGGAGGCCAACAACGCGCCTCCCTACGTGCTCTCGCTGGAGACCGCGCGGCTGTGCAGCCGCCACAAGGTGCCGGTGGCCGACGTCGCCACCCTTCCGGACGGGTGGGTAAGGAGTGCCGCCAACATTCCGGTGGCGCCGCGGCTCAGCGGGCAGGCGCGCGTCGACTTCCTCAAGCGCAAGTGGATGGAGATGTCGTACAAGGAAAAGCTCGACCCCAAGTACTCCATCTTGACGCCCTACTGGCACTCCGTGGTGGACAAGGAGTACGAGGCGCGTCGTAGCGGTCGACGAGAGCCAACGCCGGAGTTGTCCGCAACGGACGACGAGCTTGACGGCGAGGACGGCGACGACTCCGAGCTGCCCGATCTGCCTCTACAACCGGCTGCATCTTGGGCAGCAGCGTCGCTGTCACCGAAGAAAGGGGCGGCGCAAGCCGAAGAGGCTTCCTATCAAACGCCCCACCGCATGTCACGGCGGTAAATCGAATGCCACGCGCCGGCGAAACCAGAAGACTCAGCCGGCTCAACTAATGCTACGGGACGTTCCTCAAGGCCGGAGCCCTTGATATGGGGGAGCCGGCGGGAACGTTTCTAAAGGTCGTAACCGACGGGAGCAGAAGATGAAATCCCGGCGCGGGATCATCGAGGCATGCAAGTATCTTGATGATTCCGGCGCTTGGTTCGCATCTTCTTCTCCTTCGGCCGGCCATGAACCGGGCGAAGGCAACATCTTTCTCCTCGCCGGCAGGTCATGAAGCGGCATCTCTCCCAGCCGGCGCGTGTATTGGTTGGCGAGAAGCTACATAGGCCCCTTCTCTCCGCGTAGTCTACGTTTAGTTTGCTAAATCTCGTTTAAATTCGAAATTATAAGTTTGTTAAATCTCGTTTGAATGAATGATTATAGAGCCGAATTTTGAATGAATGAAAGTTACAAAAGAAAAAACGTTTGGGATGCCTGCTTTGGGGGTGCCGCTGTGGGCGGCCTCCAAATGTTGGGCGGACACATGTCCGGCACCCCAAAGGATGCTCAATTGGGGGTGTCGGACACTGATTTAGAGGCCGGTGGAGATGCTCGAAACACATATCCAAACCGTGGTGATTTCGCCGGGTTTTTTTACGTATAGAGCACGTGAAAGTTAAAACCTTGGCGTTGGCACCAACCCACTAGACGTACTTCTTGGGACCATGCATGCTGGCATCGTCTTCTTCCCCACCCTAAGGATTCCTCATGAAGAACCCTAGGTAGGAGCCCTACCTCTCCAGCTACCACTGCATCGCCCGGCCAAGCCTCTCTCTCTCTTCTAGATCTCTCGATCACCCTCCGTCTCTCTCTCTCCCATCATGGGGGAAAGGAAGCCAAGAGAAAAAGGTCGAGGAGATCGATATACACTGTAGCGACGGCGATAAAGATCGTCGATGACATTACGGTACGCTACTGCATGCTGCGCTTTTGCGCCTGTCATTCTGTCATGTTCAATGAATAATCACGGCCGGCGACGATAATCACCATGCATCTCTCCGGCCGGCCGCCCGGAGGAATATATATTCATGGCCGTGTGTCAATGTAAACCACTGCTGGCCTGGAGCTAGCAAAGCTCGATCATTACCGACTCCGGCCGACCGGCCGGCGTCCTTTCCTTGCTACTGTTTGATGGGAGGTAAAGGAGTTGTACAGTGGCTCGTGGCTTCGCTTTTGCACCCGTCGCGTCGCTGCCGACTCTTTGTTGCATCCTTGTATCTGGTAAGCAGCTAGAGCGAAATTATGGGTGGAATTTAAGGAATGTGAAGGTGGTAGTAGCTCTATGCATCTGTGAGCCAGAGGTTTAATTGAGCGTCGTTGTTTTACACACGCCTAAATTGACATTGCACCCAAGAGCATGTATAATTAGTTGATAAGATAGTCGTTTCTTATGCATTTGTATGTCCTCCAGATAGAAAAAGAAACATTACTGGGTCTAATAACTAATGTCGCATGCATGCCCCTACAATCAGAAATAAACTAAAATCAAACCAGGAATTATAAAACGGAGGTAGCAATAAGATAAAGAATCGCATACAATGGAGGAAATTTGACTTATCTTTCTTATTAGAAGATCATCTATTAGCTAAGATTAGGAAAATAACTTCTTTTGTTTCTGCTTCTCTAACTCAACAGTCGTCATGCGTGGCAATAATAAGAGAGTACTATTATAAACAACCACATATATAGTTTTAAGAACTACATGAACTATATTGGTCGTCATAGTGGCAGAACCAAAGTGTCCTAACTAGGTCGTCCATCGCCCGGATAATCGCTTTGTCGCCCGGGCGCCACGGCGCACGTTTTTCAAACTTTCAAAAACGTTTCAAAAAATTCGAAAAGAAATACCTGGCCGTAGCCAACTACACGCACTACGGATCTGGAAAGTTTCATTTAAAAATACACTGTATTTTTGGCTCAGAAAAAAAGACAAATCGAAAAAAAATTAGATAAAAAAAGTTAGATCATATCATGTCCAGATCTGTTTTTTTGTTTTTTTTGCTGAGGATAGAATACATTATATTTCACATAAATACTTTGTACCAAGCGTAGTGCATAGGTTTATCTACATCATGGTATTTTTTTTCAAAATTTTCGAAAACTTTAAATTTAATTATTTTAAAATTTCAAATAACGGGCGCCATGTCGCCCGTGCGACAAAACGCCCATCGCCATGCTTTTCAAGAGAAGATGTAAACATACAATGACTACTTATTGTTTAATGGACAGAAAGAGAAAGAGTGTGTGATACAATATCGCATCAAATCGTACATGCATCGATCGACGACGCACACAATGAAATCAACACTAAATGTGCTAGTTTTGAAATTACAAAATGTGTTAACTCTCGAACCACGCGACAAGTCGGGTTTACTTGGGCGCCAAAGCTTCGAAGGTAGATCCCACATGGGAAACAAGGTACAATGGCCTATCTACCACCACCGTAGCTTAGAGCATCTCCAGTCGGGGCGCTCAAATGGCCGCCCAAAGGCCTTTGGGGCGTGCCGGACACTTTTTTCTCCCCACTCGCGCCGACCAAATCTGATTTCGGTCTGGCGCGGCCCAGTTTTGTGTCCGGCACGCCCAGCCCACGCCCTCAACTTGGGGCGGCTTGGGGCGGCCCCGGACACAACGAAACGGCTGCCTCCGACGCGCGGGCCACGGCTAGCAGTGAGACACGCCACGCAGCGGCGGGCGACCTAACTTCTGGTCATCTATTAATGGCGGGCGGCGTCTCGGTTTTCTAGCCGGGCGCAGCGACGCGTCTCTTCACCTGCGGCGACGAAGCGTCTGCGCCACGGCGGCGTCAGTGCCAGGCGCTTCTTTTGAAGCGTCGGCGTTAATGGTGCGGCAGGCGAGCCGTTGGCCGGCCGGAGTTAAGGCGATCTCATCCGTTCGCCTCCCGGCCGCTATATACAGCGGGTACCTCGCCGTCTCCAGCACAACCATCTCCACCAAATAACCACCGGCGAAGAGGCGATCTCCACCCCCAAAACTCGCCATGGACCCTGCTGGACGCTCCGCGGAGGAACAGACGGCGGCCCGCCGGTGCCGCCGCGATCTTGCGCGCATGCGCGAGCAGCAGAGGAGCTGGAACAACCGCGAGGCAGGGTCGTCTGCTCCGCCTCCGCCTCCGCCACCACCTCCACCGGCAGCGAACTTGCTCACGGAGGCCGAGGCGCGCGAGCTCATCCGCACCAACACGCCCGTGCCGGCGAACAGCCGCCTCCCCGAGGGCTGGGAAACAAACCCAGTCCACGTCCCGGTCGCACCAAGGCTCGCCGGCCAGGCGTGCGCCGACTACGTCGCCTTGTGCATGCAAGCCATGCCGCCGGAGATGCACGACGACGCCAGGTTTGAGCCGAACTCGGCGTACTGGGATGAGCAGATCGAGCTCGAGTACCAGTACCGCCGGAACTCCTTCTTCGCCGACGAGCCGCCTGCGGACTGGTTCGACTTCGACGACGACGTCCTCACCAACGCCTCCGACGAGAGCTTCGCGGCGAGCATGGAGCGGGAGAGGGGTCGCTACGAGGAGATGGAGCAGGCTCGGCGCGCAAGGGCAGAACAACGCCGCGCGCAACCTCCGCCGCCACAACCTGACGAACAAGCGGCGGAGAAGGCTGATGGTGATGATGGTGGCTCCGACTTCAGCTGTCCGCCGATGCCTGAGTGGGAACCCGGCCACATGCAGCTCGCCATCCAGGCCGACATAGCCGCCACCGCCACCGCCGCCGCCACCGCCAGCACCTCCGCCGCCTCCACCTCCACCGGCGGCTACCTCTACTGCGTCTGCTCCGGCTGCCGCCGGGGTCCTGTTCTCGCCGCCGCAAGGGCCGGCGAGTGCCCAACTGCCGGTGCCCGGCGTGCTACCCCTTGAACTAGATCTAGGTTTAGATTTGAATTATGTTTGTTTTTAATGAATTTCAATGAAATGTAAGATCTTTCGTATGAAAAAATCGTATTTGAATGAAATCCGCCGAAGTTTAAATTTAATTCTTTATAGGTTTGGGCGGCGCGAGTGGGAGCGACGGCGCCCAAATGCGCCAGGCCTTCCGGACAGCGCCCAAAGGGCCTGTCCGGAAGGCCTTTGGGCGGCCATTTGGGCGCTCCGACTGGAGATGCTCTTACCGGTGCCGCCCCGCATATCCCCACTCACAAGGACGGACGACATGAGAGTCGTCCTCTCCCTTTTGAAGATCGGCCTCATGCCCTCATCATGGCTGAATCAAGCATGGAAGACCCATGAGATGATCGTTAAAGTGAAGTATCCCTTGTCCAAGTCACCCATGTTCAAGTGATCTATTTGTTGAATTGTTGCTACCCCTTTCACAACCGCTCCATCACATTACTAAGTATTAGATGTCCGGACATCCTATCGAAGGTTGTTGTTGGGACACTAGTCTCCATCACTAGTCTTTGTTTGGATTTGCCTCACCTCTTTGTACCACTATATTATCGGCATGTCGTATATGTATATTGAAGTTTTCTCTCAAACAAACATAATCATCAGGGTGTCCGGACATATTTTTGAGGTTGTCGTTGGAGATGTTCTTAAATGCTAGATACACATTTGTAAAGGCGCTTTCTCCGTGTTTTATAACTTATAACCTCCACCATTGTATGTAGTATATCTTTTTCTTGCGACGTGGTCCATAGAATTTAGTAGGGGAAAAATATAATCAAGGCAGACAAAAATCTGAATTCGGGAATGTGATGCCTTTAATTTCCTTGATTACTCATATGGCGGGCCAATATTGTGACGAGATACGGTGCAAAGGGAATGCCGGTATTGATTTGCCACTAAAGTATTACTAACTGACAAAGTAGATAAATATTATTATCGCTGTTTGTTATTTAGCTGTGTGCAACTCATGACGCACAGGCCAGAACGAATGATGCTTTTCCATAGTAATAGAAAAATCATCGACCTTGTCGAAAGATTATGACGACATACAACTTTTGCAGCATTGACCTTGGTGCGTATGCAGGCACATGAGCCATAACCAGAAACGTATGCATGACAATTCCGTTGTAGCATTCCAAAAGTCACTGATTATTCCCTTTCCCATGCCTTTTGATTGAAAGGAACAGCGACCAAAGAGATGAGGCTGATCCAGATCGATCATACATGCATCTTTGCCGTTGCGTGACAAATACAATATGCATATACGCACCTGCCGATAATATGGTGGTCCTAGCAGGTTTATATATGGAAAATCTGAATGAATAGCACGTTTGTGCACGTGAGAGCTTCTTGGGTTCAATAGAATTTCATAGAAAAAATGGAGGTTTACTAAAAAAACATGCATAGGACTTGGTACTTTTTTTTTGAAATTCATAGGACTTGGTACTTTGTTTGCATGAAACCATACGGTTTTTTGCTACGATCAGTTTTCATGCTATTCCAAACGAAAATCCTCATTTGAGTCCGGTTTTGAAGAAAATTTCCATTTGTGTTTCTATGACATGCATCTAATGCTTTAGTGAAGTCTATGCATTTCTCTTGCCATGCAACTAAACAATTCTATTAAATCTTCATGTGTTTCTGGTTCTTGTAATTTAATATTCCATAGATCATAATCATGCTTTTTCCTATTCCCTCGTATTTAGGATCATGTGAACCAATAAGGCAATCTATTGAGTTCAAGGAGGAAAAATGCTGGACAAAAAAACAATTCTCAATAGAAATGGCACCCAATATGCTTAGAATTTTTTTTAACTCTTGACCTAGCTCTAACTAAGAATTCATCAAAATTACAGTAGACTAAGCTAATGTCCAATTTTCCGTCTAGCTTGGTAAGCAGCTAATTATGGCAAGGTATATATGGCTACTGATCCTGTTGGATAAAAATGCCTACCGATAGTTTGGCACATTAATTAGCATCTCGTTTTGTACTCTCAAGTGGCACCAAGTGAATATATATCTCACGTGTTGGCAATATTCCGTTGTTCGTTATTGAAGTTTGGTAAAGTTGCCGATCGAAAGACATAGCAGTACCAAAAGGGTCATGTTGTACAGTACCCATAATATTCTAGATCTGGCTTAGGTCAAATGTCTTGTCTACAAACATAGCATCCCAGCAGAACTATCTCTATACAGAATGAAAAGTAGCCACAAAGCAGAATAGATATTCACATGTACTCCACATTCCACAATCACATTACTACCATATTATGAAGGGATCATAAGGGATTAGAGTTACTTAAGCCTATATAACACATAACTGTCAATCAATTGTCAGACATTAAAAATTGGGTAGGCATTTCGGCCTGTTGCTTGCTCAATTTTTTGTATTGTCGTACTCCCTCTGTTTAGGTGTATTAGGCATCTAATAAAAATCTATTTGTTCTCTAATATTAGGCCCAAATTAGCATTTAATGACCTGATTAATTAGGAGAGTAATTGGCGCCTACCAATGCACGTGCTAGTTCCTCGCATGTGGTTGGCCAGTTTTGTTGGCATGCAAAGGGGCCATGGTGATTGACGTTGATTTTCATCTCCATGCAATAACTAACCAAGACGGATTGGCTGAAACTAATCGTTGAAGCTGTTTTTTGGACCTATCATCAGGCGCCTTGGTCGCAACGCTGCTTGTAGCAGGCCCAATACAACCTAAACAGAGGGAGTAGTAACAATTGGACCTACACGCAAAAAAAGTAAGAGCTTGTTTGATTCGTAGGATAGGAAAAGTGTAGGAATAGGAATTTCTAGGATTGGTATGACAAGTCTAATTGAATCCTATAATAAGAGCAAATTTGTTTGATTGTGGTGAAGGAATTTTTCCAAGAGGTTGGACCTCATGTTATTTTTCTATGAAGTTTGTACTACAAGACTCGTATAAGGATTTTTCCTATAGAAAATAATCCTATGAATCAAACGGCTTCGGAGGAAAAATACATATAGGATTCCAATCCTTTAAAAATCCTTTGGTAATCCTACAAATCAAACTAGGCCTAATAATTGGACCTGTTTATTCATAGTAAAGGTTAAATCGATTCAAAAGCAGCAATCCAAGAGGTAATGATCATATAGAAGGAAGTAAATTCACAAAATAAAGTTTATTTCACCAAACAAGTTTGATACTATTATTTTAACTGAAACAGAGAAGCATTATCATGAATGATTTCCTCATACAATGGTAAAAATCCATGTGAAAAAAATGGCTATTAGTGGCAGGCCTAGAATTTCATTCACAGGGTGTGCCCACTCATACAAAAAACAGGGCTGGAAATTTCTAATACAGCTCAGAGATGACATTATATGTCTATTTATTTTTCACAGTTTTGGTAAATCCAAGTCACCTGAGATTTTCGTATGTGTAAGTGGACACCTTAAGCTGTGCCAAGTCCAATGTCTCCTTGTTGAGTTTCAGCTTCCAGGTGGAGAGAATAAGCAATACATGAAACAGCTAGCACCATCGACTTAAGTATAAGAAAACCTCAGTTGACATAGGTGTGAAGGAACTAGTACTTACTATTCTTTAACTTTCTCATGATTTCTTGTGACAGAAATAATGTATTGCACTTATGAAGGGCAGAAGGAGAAAAGGCTTTCCGTATTTCCAAAGAAAATCACTTTTGTATGCTCAAAGGATGAGAATGTATGATGCTTATTTTCAGAGATGGTGAAAAAATCTAGAAGATATAATTAGTTTTAGTTAAACAAAATGAAGAGGGACTCAAGCAATATAACTTTCTGTAAGCATTTTCCTTATGTTTATCATAACTGTTTTGAGATAAATTACAAACTCGCTACGTAAAACTAGAGGTTTGATTCTGTCGGTACATCAGCTACTCTGGGAATTTGAAGAAACAAGACGGGAGCACAGGCAGCATGAATGAAGTACCTACACAACAATTTTCTCGGAATGGTAATATACAAAAAAATGAAGCTAGTTATACGTTTGAAATCCAGTTAGCGCGTTCGAAAAATTATGATGAAAATATAGAAAAACAGTGTTAAAAAAGGAGAATGGGCTAAAACTGCAGAGTTAAAAATAGATAGAGGATCCCTAAAAAAACAGGTAGAGAGAGTGCGAGTCATAGAATTGGAACAGATCAAAGTATCAAACGGTAATCAAGCAAGAGACAAACGCACAACTATACTTTTGCTCCCAATCATCTCATTCTCATCATTTGATCCTTCCAGCAATCTTTGCTGGATCTTGCTCCCAGCAACCCTTCATCCAGCATATGATGACTAGAAGAAATATCTCTCACTCCATCTCCTCTTCTCCAACAAGCACAGTGTACAAATTATTCAGAGCAAACGTCCAGGTAATTAGTACAAGCTAGAGGAGCCTATATAGCTAGGGTACTAGGGCTCAGCTTTTGAAGAACAAAGGATAAAGCAAAGGTGTGACACCTTATGGAAGAGCTAGACATAGGATTAGAAGCTAGCTACTAGTAGTATTGAGAGCAAAGGCAAATGCAACCTTAACTACTCCATAGAAGACACCAGCAGGAAACAGCATCATCACCAACATGGCACAGTTCATGCAAACGAGAGAGAGAGAGAGAGAGAGGGAGAGAGAGAGAGGCAACTAATCAAGTGTCAGATTTCAATTTTAATCATTGATTGATTGTTCCCTAGCTATTGTTCCAGCTTTATAACCTGACCTGATCTGACGTGATGAGCTAAAGAAAACCAGCACATCAATTTATGCATATGAATCAATGCGATGGATCGAAGCAATGACAAAGTGAACCAACGCATGGCGTGTAGATCGATCGTGCGATCGGCGAGGTATCGGTTTGATCACCTCGGATGGTGGCCGTGGAAGAATGGCGCTACGCCGTATGCGCCGTACGGGCCAGGCGTCGGGTACGGGTCCATCACCACAGCCGATGACGACACAGCGGCGGCGCTCGTGGATCCTTCGCCCCCGCCGCCAGCGGAGGTTCCGGCCGCCGTGCTCGGAGAGGAACCTTCGGCGGGGTGTTGTCGGGTCCCGCCGGCGAGCGAGGTGTCCAGACCTACGTCGTGCAGGATGCCCTTGAAGACGTGGCCGCCGATGCTGACCGTGGTCTGGTACGCCACCTCGGCTTCGGCCTCGTCCACCGGCCCCAGCCGCACGCACCGGAACACCGCCTCCGAGCTCACCTCCCGCGGGAACCTCTCGGACACCATCATCTGCTGCTGATGCTCCCCTATAAAATCAACTCGCGATCTCACTCATGAAAAAAGAAAAGACGTAGCCAGCTAGTGTGGTTGCGGTGGACTATAGTGGAGGAGTACCTGAAGAAGTGGTGGACGAGGGCTGGCCTGCTTCGCGCGGGCGCTTTGATGGCTCGACGCCCGGCTGCTGGTGATGGCGCTCGCGGCGGCGGGCCGCGGGGACCCAGGTGGACTTGACGTGGGTAGAGCAGTCGAAGCCGCGGTTCTTGCAGCAGGTGCGGCAGCGCATGTGGGGGCAGTCCTTCTTGGCCTGGTTGCCGCAGTCCTGGCAGCTGATGGTGCCCGCGCCTGCGCTGGAGCCCCTCCCTCCGCCGCCGCCGCGCGACGACGGGCCAGAGCCCGCGGCCGGGTCATCGGCGAAGCGGATGATGCTGGAGGAGGCGCCGCCGGCGTAGAAGGGGTGGTGGTGTTGCTGCGCCTCGTGCTGCCATAGCTGGAACCCGCCGCGCGAGGCGGTGGTGGCGTAGAGGAAGGAGGGCTCGGAGCCGGGGTTATTGACGGCGGGACCGGGAGGGTGCTGCCTTTCGTCGTCGCGGGCGCCGCGGCTGTTGTGGCCTCCTCCGCCTAGAGGGAATCCCGCCATGCGCCCATAGATCGCGTCTGTATCGCCGCTCTCTAGCTATTCTCTACGCCGGCCGGACGGGCTCCCCGCGGCATGCGTAGAAGATCCGACGCACCTGCTCTCGTCTCCGACCGACGTCTCGGCTGGGCAACTTGATCGAGCTTGCTGCTGCTGCTGCTAGTGGTAGCTGGTCGTGTGTAACCGCGCGCGGTGGGTTAAATTTTTGGCTTGTCTGCGCGTACGGTGGTGATGGTGGTGGGGGTGGGGAGGACGGGGCCGGCCGGGGACGGAGGGCAGCTTTTTGGGGAAGGAGAGTGATGAGGAAAGGGACGATTCGGAGGGAGAGAGTTAAGATAGGGAGGGGGAAGAGGCGACACAGAGGACCTGCCACGCCGCCAACGAGCCTGCCCTGCTGCACTCTCCAGGCCCAGGCGCCCCACTTCACTCGCCCGGGTTGCCTCGGCAGCTCTCCCTGATTTTCCTCACGATGATATACCTGTCTATCGCTGCACACAAAAGCACGATTTTTTAACAACCAGAATCCTCCGACGAATCATATTGTCAAAATTAATCCTCTAAGATTTATTGTCAAAAATGACCCGACATGAAGAGGAGAAAGCGACACGTGTTATCCCGTCATATGGATGGCGGGAAGTACATCCTACCATAGTTTATTCTTATTATTTGTTAAGAAAAATGTGTTCTGTGTGCAACTATAGAGGAAAATCAGAGAGAAGACGAGCCAAGGCGAGAGAGCGATGCACCTCGCTGCCTCGTCCCTCCCCCTGCTTTGTCGTCGACTGCGTCACGCATACCACGTGAGGAGAGGAGGGCGTTGTTGTGCGCCTCCTGGACGGCGACTGTCGTGGGTTTGTCACGTCAGGTGTCATAGATGACTTCGTAGGTGTGGGATTACGCGAGTCAATCATCTCCGAGTTTGGGATCGCATGAACGAAGATCAACACAGATTTACCCAGATTCGGCCCCCTCAATGTGAGGTAAAAGACCTACTTCCTGCCTACCCTAAATTGGTATTGATATGATAATCGAGGTGTTCCAATGGAGCCGATCCGATCTGGTACTCGCCGTATGAGATAGGGTTTAAGGGCTTGATAGCTTGAACCCGTATAAGTCTTGAGAGTCCTCTTTATATACATAGAGGTTCGCTAGTTTACAAAGGAAACTTCTCCACAAGGAATATATCAACTGGAACCTACTCGGAGACTAACTCCTCCTCACGTCCTCCAGGATACGTCTTCTAGATCCTTCTCCTTGTGACGGTTTGATGTTGGGCTTGATCCCATGTGGGATTTTGTCCGTGCGAGTAAAGTAAGCCGCACTGGGCCGCGGGTTAATCCAGAAAGTATTCCCCCGACATTAGCCCCCAAGCGTGGCCTGAACTTCATAGATTTCTTGATCTTGAATGTTTAGGCCGCGCTTTTCCTTATTTCGCGACTTATAATTGTGCTGGATTGGCCTTGACTCGCACCTGGAGATCATCTGACTTCGTGAGCTTCTTTGTTAGAGTAGCCTGATAGCTTCAAACTTGATGACGATCCATCTTCAAATTTTTGATGATAATATGATGTAGCCCCCAAGGATTGAGAGGATGTAATGTGTAATCATCTCAATTCTTCTCAGAGATTTGAAGGTCGTCACCTGTAACTTGATATCATGAATAAAACAATTGTTAAGATACAAGTAATTGTAATTGGTGTTGCCGTACTATAAGCAGTACATCGACCTCTAGTTAGGCCATCTGAATCCTTAAGTGGGCACTCGCGCGACTCAGTATTTCCTAGGAACATGTGTGTTCAGGGTCGAGAGCGGCCATGATAGGCAATCAAGCTCGATTGACGCCACACCCCAGTACTTTGGCCACATAATGCGAGTAGCAATCCAACTTAAGGTAAATTTGATAATTGCCAATAAGTTGGCTGTTTCAGGGTAACAAAGACCCCAAGAAACATAATGATATGCCATGATAGGCTAAGCTATGATAAGCTTTGATTATGATGACACATAAGGTCGCGCCTTGGTGGCAACCGAGTGTTATACATAGGGTTGGATCGCGCGTAGGTGGCGATCCATGGTGATACATGGGGTCGGTCGCGCCTAGGTGGCGACCAGAATGATACAAAGTTTACGGCCGCGCCTAGGTGGCAGCCGGTTTCTGATACAAGGGTCGATCGCGCCTGGGTGGCGATCAGATGTTGCATAGGTCGCGCCTAGGTGGCGACCAAAGTTGAAGTTCTAGCCCTGAGTGGCTGTGATGATACTCAGCTATAAAGCTGGAAAGGATGATGCTTGGCTCTGATTAGCCTTTTCTTATGTATAGTACGGTCGCAGGTGTGCGACGTTCCAAGGGCGAGGTGCCTCGAGACGATCCTCGAAATCATGGCGTTCGCTGCTTTCTTCCCTTACATCCAGCAGATAGTACGACCCATTGTTTAGCTTCTTGCTGATGATGTAGGGTCCTTCCCATGGAGAGGACAGCTTATGCATTCCCTTGTGATCTTGTTTAAGTCGCAGTACTAGGTCGCCTTCTTGAAAGGTGCGGGTTTTGATGCGTCTGGCATGATAGCGTCGCAAGTCTTGTTGATATACCGCTGACCTTGATGCTGCCAAGTCTCTAACCTCTTCTAATGTGTCCACCGAGTCTTGCCGAGCTATCTCATTATCTGTCTCGATGTAAGCCGCAACTCTTGGTGAATCATGTATGATGTCGCTGGGCATGACTGCTTCTGCTCCATAGACCATGAAATATGGTGTAAATCCTGTGGATCTGTTAGGGGTTGTTCTTAAGCTCCACAGTACTGCTGGCAATTCTTCCACCCAACATCCTGGAGATGCTTCGACCTTTTCAATAAGGCGCGGCTTAATTCCATGGAGAATTTCCTGGTTAGCTCGCTCAGCTTGTCCATTGCTCTGCGGGTGTGCTACTGACGTGAGGTCCAATCTTATCCCATTGTCTGCGCAAAATATCTGTGTAGCCCCTTCAGAGGTGTTGCTCCCATTGTCTGTAATGATACTATGGGGGTACCCAAAGCGGAATATGACCTTCTTCAAGAACTTGACTGCTGTTTCAGCCTCGCAATCTCCCACAGGTTCTGCTTCTATCCACTTTGTGAATTTGTCCACCATGACCAGGAGGTGAGTTTTTCCGTTTGAAGACCGTCTGAAGGGCCCTACCATGTCAAAACCCCATACGGCAAAAGGCCATGTGATGGGTATTGTGCGAAGTGCTTGAGCTGGCATATGATCTTGCCTAGCGTATCTTTGACATCCATCGCACACTCTGACAATTTGCTCTGCATCTGCTAATGCTGTTAACCAGAAGAATCCATGTCGGAACGCCTTTGCCACCAAAGATCTTGACGAAGCATGATGGCCACAATCGCCTGAATGAATTTCGTGCAAGATTTTTCGTCCCTCTTCTGGTGAGACACATCTTTGGAATGCTCCTGACACGCTGCGCTTGTATAATTCGTTGTTGATGATTGTATAGGCCTTTGATCGTCGTATGATTTTGCGCGCCTCAATCTCATCGTCTGGCAGCACTCCGCGACTTAAATATGCCATGTATGGCTCTGTCCATCCTGGCTGTTCATGCAGGGCTGCGACTAAAGTTGAATCGTCCTCTGGCTCTGCAATGTCAATCTCTGCTGGAGGTTTGACTGATGGATTGTGCAGTTCATCCAGGAAAACATTGGGTGGGACTGACTGTCTATTGGATCCAAGCCGAGACAGGGCATCTGCAGCTTCGTTTTGTCTCCGATCAATATGTTCAACTTGGTATCCAGTGAAATGTCCAGCAATTCTGTCCACCTCTCTTCTATATGCAGCCATATTCGCATCCTTGCTGTCCCACGTTCCAGAGACCTGCTGTGCCACCAAGTCTGAATCGCCAAAACAGCGTATGCGACTGATGTTCATCTCCTTTGCTATACGTAGACCATGAAGCAGTGCCTCGTACTCTGCCACGTTATTTGTGCAGTTGAAGTGTATCTGTAGCACATACCGCAGCTTGTCTCCCTTGGGGATGTTAGAACAACTCCAGCCCCCGAGCCTTGCAACTGTCTTGACCCATCAAAATGCATGGTCCAGTATTTGGTTTCTGCCATGCTAGGAGCGACTTGGATTTCTGTCCAATCGTTAATAAAATCTGCAAGGGCTTGCGACTTAATTGATGTGCGGCTCGTAACTGATGTGATGTGGTCCCAACTCGATCGCCCACTTAGCGACTCTTCCAGTAGCTTCTCGATTACGGATGATATCTGCCAATGGTGCTGAACTAACCACAGTTATTGGATGTTCTTGGAAGTAGTGCTTCAGCTTGCGACTCGCCATGAACACTCCAAACACCAACTTCTGCCACTGTGGGTAACGCTGTTTGGAAGCTGTGAGGACTTCGCTCACGTAATATACTGGTCTCTGGACAGGGTATTCCTTTCCGTTCTTGTCTCTCCACAACCATGACAGCGCTCACAGCACGGGAATTTGCCGCTATGTATAGTAGCATGGGCTCTTTATCCTTTGGAGCCGCCAGAACTGGAGCATTTGTCAATTGATGTTTCAAGGCTGTCAGAGCTTCGTCGGCCTCTGCATCCCAAACGAAGGTGTCTGATTTTTTCAACAGTCTGTACAAAGGTAGTGCTTTCTCTCCCAATCTTGATATAAAGCGACTCAAAGCTGCTACGCAACCGGTAAGTCGCTGCACATCTTTTATCTTTTCTGGTTTTTGGAGATCCATCACGGCCTTTATCTTGTCAGGGTTGGCCTCAATGCCTCTTTCTGATACTATGAATCCCAATAGCTTTCCTGCTGGTACTCCAAAGACGCACTTTGTGGGGTTGAGCTTCATGTTGTATTTTCTGAGATTTGTGAATGTCTCTGCCAGGTCACTAATAAGATCCTGGCCAACTTGCGACTTAACCACAATATCATCCACGTAGGCGTGAACGTTGCGACCTATTTGCTCATGTAGACAATTCTGAATGCATCTTTGGTAAGTCGCACCTGCGTTCTTCAACCCAAAGGGCATGCTGACATAACAAAAAGCTCCAAAGGGTGTGATGAAGGACGTCTTTTCTTGGTCCTCCCTCTTCATCTTGATTTGATGGTAGCCTGAATAGGCATCCAAAAAGCATAACAGCTCGCACCCAGCAGTTGAATCAATCACTTGGTCGATTCGCGGCAAAGCAAATGGATCCTTTGGACAAGCTTTGTTAAGACTGGTGTAATCAACGCACATTCGCCACGTACCGTTCTTTTTCATAACCAAGACTGGGTTTGCCACCCACTCCGGATGGTATACCTCCGTGATGAATCCTGCAGCCAGTAGCGAGCTATTTCCTCCCTATTGCCTTTCTTCTATCATCGTGGAAACGCCGTAGTGGCTGCTTCACTGGTTTAGCCGCAGGGTTCACTTTGAGGCTATGTTCTGCTAATTCTCTTGGTACCCCTGGCATATCTGACGGTTTCCATGCGAAGATGTCCTTATTTTCCTGAAGGAAAGCGACGAGCCTTCTCCTGCTCTTCTTCCATGTGTGCTCCAATGCTGGTTTGCTTGGATGAGTCGCCAGGAACAAGATTTATCTGCTTGGTGTCCTGGGCCGCTT
This sequence comes from Poa pratensis, assembly GCA_947311845.1. Lineage (NCBI taxonomy): Eukaryota > Viridiplantae > Streptophyta > Magnoliopsida > Poales > Poaceae > Poa > Poa pratensis. The sequence continues at coordinate 69,242,529 of CAMZMU010000041.1, forward strand.
TGAATTTCATTGGTGGCTCGGCAGATGGCGTGGTAACTACACTCATGTCATTTGGGTCCACCTGCGACTTATAACCTTTTAGCTCTTCCGCGGCACAGGCAGATTCTGCGAAGGCCGCATCTCCTTTTCACATTCTATCGCTTTTTCTCTATCTCCGTACACTGTGATGACCCCTTTTGGTCCTGGTATCTTCAACTGTAGGTACACGTAGCATGGCCTGGCCATAAACTTAGCAAAGGCCTTCTTCCAAACAAGGCGTGATATGGGCTTTGGAATTTTACCACTTCGAAACATAGGAACTCGCTTCTGAAGTTCTCTTCTGTCCCAAAAGTTACCCCTAGGGTTATTTTCCCCCGGCTGTGCGGACCTTCCTGGGACAATGCCGTGAAACACGGTTGACGTGGGCTGCAGGCTGGAATCCTTGAGTCCTAGACGCTGGAACGTATCGTAGTACAAGATATTAATGCTGCTTCCTCCATCCATAAGCACTTTGGTCAGCTTGTATCCTGCTACGTACGGTGCCACAACCAGCGCCAACTTGCCAGGTTCCCGTACTTGTGGCGGGTGATCGTCGCGACTCCAAGTTACTGTGTGACCACCTTAGCCAATTGGGCGTTGCTGGTATCACGGCGTTCACCTGTTGACTCCTGCGACTCAATTTCTCTTCCCTTTTGGAGGTGTCGATAACTATTGTGTGATACTGCCCCGTTTGCCTGGGGTTGCTCGTGTGTGCTGCCCAAATTTGCGTCATGAGCCGTACTAGGGTTTCCTTCATGGGAATTCCCCCTGTGCTTTTCTTCTTTCCACTTCTTGTAATAGTGCATTGTGCCTTGGTATGGTCCGCTGGCCGTCCATCACCTGTTGCATGAAGGTCGCACGGCCGATTGAAAACTTCTTGCATATTGATTGGACGGGAGCCGTATCCTCGACCCCTTCCCGCTGGCCTCTGAATCCTCCACGCGTATTGGCGACGAGCCCTGAGTGACCATCTTCGTTTTTGCGTTTGTTTTGATTCGCGTTGTTGTGGCTTGTTTGCTGCTGCTGGGGCTTGTTGGAGTTTTTCTTTCCTTTGGCAGCAACCTCCTCTTCTTCTCCGTCTGACGCGTCTCTGGTTTTATCCGAGCCGGCATATTTGTTAGCCGCAGCCATTACCTCGCTGAGGCTCTTGACTTTATCTTTCATGCGACCCAGCTTATGAATCAGCGGCTCAAACTTGCAGTTTTTCTCCATTACCAGGACGGCTGAGCTTGGTGGTATATTATCTGAGGAGTGTATTATTTCTGCCACCCTTTTCATCCAATGGCGACTTGACTCGCCTTCCTTCTGGACACAACGCTCGAGATCTTCTATATTGCAGAGTCGTTTGCAAGTTCCTTGGAAGTTCTTAACGAAAGCATCCTTCAGTTCCTCCCAAGTATTTATAGAGTTGGGAGGCAAATTTTGCAGCCATATGTGCGCTGCACCTTCTAGCATCATGTTGAGGTACCTTGCACATATTTCCTCTGAGGCGTTCAAAATGCTCATCCCCATCTCGTAATTGTTCAGCCAGGTGGTTGGATCCATGCTGGCGTTGTAGTTTGCCACCTTGCGTGGCCCTTTGAAATCTTCAGGAAAAGGTTCCAATCTGATCCTTTCAGTAAAACATGCTGGGCCCTTGAGCCGCGAGGACAGGGTTGGATGTGCCCGTTGGATTGTTGACTTCTGCGGGCCGCGTTTGCATCACTGGCATATTCGCCTGCGCTTCTGCGACTTGCTCCTGCTGCCTCTGTGCGACTCCTGATATGTTCTCTGGTGGCCTGCTTTGGACGCTTCTTTCTGCTGCAATCCTGTGATTGGCTGGTACGAGGGGCAGCTGTCTTCGGCTTCTGCCCTATTGGCTTGTTGCAGGACTGCTGTACTTAGCATCTGAATCGCGCGCCGCGCCTCAGCATTGACCGGGTCATCGCCTGTTGGTACCATCTGAGTCAAGATATTAGCCGCAGCATACATATTATCGACAGGGTTTTGGTAATGGCCCTGCGGGGTGTGAAACCTCCTTGGTTGTTGCTGGGTCTCTTGATTTGTTGGTCCCCATCCTTCCGCAACTGTCTGGATTCCGCTCCCGCGGCTGGAGTAAGCGGGATTTCCACTGTTGGTTGAGTCGCGCGCAGTTGTGTTTGCGAGTCAACCTGTCGTTGAGTCGCAGCCAGCGCGGCTACTCTTTGCCGCTCCTGTTGGATTCCTTGGTTTATCTGATCGAGCCTGCGGCGCTCTTCTTCCATCCTTCGAACCTCATACAGGAGCTCGGCCCTGGCGGCCTCAATTTCTGTTGCACGGAGGGCGGCGTTTGTGGCTGACACAGGGACAAGAAGTGGGTTGCTTGGGGGTGCCGATGCCTCGGCTTCTCCAGCAGTTCCTGATGCACCTGCTCCTCCGGTCGTGTAAACCGCGACTTGCGCCGTTTCTCGATCTGGTGATAATGCGATTTCTGGTGGGCAACCCCAGCAACTTTCTTCAAAGGCAGGTACAATGGACCCAAACTCTTGCGAGTCCATGCTTTCCATGGATTCTTCCCCATCATCGGCGACTTCTTCTACTGAGTCGCCTTCTTGGACCGAGCTAATGGACCTGCCACCGATGAAGCCAACGAAGATGTTGATGGATCCAAACGGGATGACGTGGCCGGTCTCTAAGTAATTGCTTCCGGCCCCCAGCTTGAATCGTCAATGAGAGGTGTGCCATTGACCATGATGATACGGCCAACAACAAGATCTTCAGCTCCCTTCATGGATCCTGCGCGGAACGTGACGCTCTTGACCGCAGGCCCCACGGTGAGCACCAACTGTCGTGGGTTTGTCACGTCAGGTGTCATAGATGACTTCGTAGGTGTGGGATTACGCGAGTCAATCATCTCCGAGCTTGGGATCGCAGGAACGAAGATCAACACAGATTTACCCAGGTTCGGCCCCTCAATGTGAGGTAAAAGACCTACTTCCTGCCTACCCTAGATTGGTATTGATATGATAATCGAGATGTTACAATGGAGGCGATCCGATCTGGTACTCGCCGTATGAGCTAGGGTTTAAGGGCTTGATAGCTTGACCCCGTCTAAGTCCTGCGAGTCCTCTTTATATACACAGAGGTTCGCTAGGTTACAAAGGAAACTTTCTCCACAAGGAATATATCAACTGGAACCTACTCGGAGACTAACTCCTCCTCACGTCCTCCAGGATACGTCTTCTAGATCCTTCTCCTTGTGGCGGTTCGATGTTGGGCTTGATCCCATGTGGGATTTTGCCGTGCGAGTAAAGTAAGCCGCACTGGGCCGCGGGTTAATCCAGAAAGTATTCCCCCGATAGCGACGAGCTCCATGCGTGTGAGGCCAACACCGCTGCAACATACCCTACCAAAGGGGTGGGTGCTGAACATCATGAAGGTGCCGGTGGCGACGTGGCTCAATAGAGATGGACCGCCTAAACTACATCATATTGGCAGTGGAGGGACCTATCTTGGATGAATTGGGTCGATCCCTTCTAATCCATCTCATTGCCATTCTGGCATAACATGGTGGAGGGGTAGTATATATGAGGCGCGCCGCACCAGATTCTTCCTCCCTACTGGCATGCACGAGCCACAGGAGGAATGGTTCGCCTCGGACGACAAGAGGGCCCGTGACAATGCCAGAACTTCCATTACCACCAATACCGACATCGGCGCCGACCTAGGAACTTGCTTGGCTGCCCTACCGCAGGCAGCCTCACCGGCACCGGAGGAGGGGGCGGAAGATAGTGATGGTGACTGGACAGAGCCGAAGGTGGAGGGAATACATGCCGCCATCGAGGCCGACCTCTGTCGCCGCTCGCACACTTGGAAAGGGCGGCGACTCGGAGAAGTTCTTCAAGGCTACAACCGACGACTCGGAGAAGTTCTTCAAGGCTACAACCGACGCCGGCGAAATCAGAAGCCTCAGTCGCCGCCGCCAATAGCAGATGAAACTTACGACGAGAGATCATTGAGACATGCAAGTCATGCCGCCGCTGGAAAACGTCATCTTCCTCAACGCTGGCATGCACGGATTCGCTGGTGGTGGGATAAGCCTCCTTCTCTCGCTCTTGTTGGCAGGGTCGTTAGATATAGGGTCTAGAGCTTAGTATGAATTTGGAAATTTTGATTAAGTTTGTTTAATGTCGTTTATCATATTTCGTTTAAGTTTCCTAAATGCCCTTCAAATTCGATGAAATATCGTCATTATGTCTATATTTTTCGTTTCAAAAAAAATCGAACAAAACTATTGAGAGCGTCCGGTGGAGCGCATGACACTTATTCTCGGAAGTTGTATTGTGCGCGCCGACGAAGTTGTTCTTAGGCTGCTCACAATGGGGAGTAACTTATACTACTCCCTCCATCTAGGATTACAAGTCACATCTCCAAAACCAGATATTCTAGATCCATAGGGCGCAATTAGCAATTAATGAGGAGTTTTCCTTTAGGAACCACGTGAATTAAATAGGAGGCCCACGAAATACTAATTGCCTTTCGAAATCCTGAGAACCGTTCGGTTTGCATGCAGTGTACTGAAACTAGAAGAGGCTATCGATCTGGTTCTTGTTCACGTTCACATCTCTCCTGCTTGCTCCATCTCCCTCTCCGTGTGTGCTTAGCTCGCACCTATAAAACTGAGCATCACATGAGGATGAAGAAGAAGCACCAGGAGAGAGAACAATGGACGAAGGAGAGGGATGGGTTTGGCCATAGTGGGGTGTGTCGAGCCGCGACCCTAGTTGCTGGTTGAACAAGTTGGACTCGGAGGTTGAAGATTGGATGCATTCGATAGAAACTCGGAGGTTGAAGATTGGATGCATTTGAACAAGAAATCCTCCAAGAGCTAGCCCTACCAAGCCAAGAGGAGGTGGACGGCGAGATTCGTCAGTGAGCGCCATGGCTGGAGTATGTGATCAGGACTGCCGCTTGCCATCCTTTTAAATCCCTAAATTGGCGCTGGATGTGGGCCGAAATTTTTCGGAAACAAGGCAAAATCATGGCGGGAGGTTTTTGAACTCAATTTCGGCAAGAAATTTCGATGCTCTCGGCGGGGAAGAAGCAGAAATTGGGCGGGGAAGAAGGAGAGGACGAGCGGGAGCGAAGGGGAGAGAGGCAACGCCATTTGCATGCGCTTGATTTTCCCTTGTTAAGTTCTGCATGCAACAGAAAAAGTTATTTCGTACTCCCTCCTAGCTCTCCGATGGTTCAGTTTCCACAATTAATACCTGTATCGGTTTAGCACAAAATTAGGCGCAGTTAGCTAATTTATTTCCAAAACCACACCCTATAGTGTGCTTCCTTGGTCGTAGAGATTTTGGAGATGTAACTTATAATTCTAGATGGAGGGAGTAGTAATATGATTGGGTTAAAACCATTTTCTACCTATGGTCACATGCAATTTTGCAAAGATTGTATCTTAGTAGCTAAGTTACAACCTCACTCTCTTTTCATTAGTATGGCCCATAAGCAAAATGTCTATGAAGCGCGCTAAGAAACTTGTATTGTCATATGCCATAGAGCACAAATACTTCACCGTCCATTTGCTTGTATCTTTCTCCGTGTTGTTTTCTCGTGATCCAAATTTATATGACGATATAAAGTGAGCGGCTAACTTCGGAGCGGCGCGGAGGCCCGTCGCCGGAGGCAGGGGTGGGGGGGCGGCAGCCCCCGCGGTACGGCACGGATCGTGTCCGAGTCGGACTGCATCCGACTTAAGGTTTTGCACCACCGCTATAAATACATCTTGTAAGCCGCCGCATTGGGGTAAGCCATACATTGCAAACTCACGATGTTTGTACATTAAGAAAGTCCTAGGTATGTAAATTACACGTGACAGAAAGTCTATATTCTTATTTCTTAGTCAGCAAAGTTACATTAAGAAAGTTCTTCATCGTTTTAACTTCCATGATGCAAAGTCTGTTAGTACTCCCATTGCTTCTCATTTTAAGTTGTTATCTACTCAATATCCTACTACTGATGATGATTTGGAGTACATGTCTCGAGTTCCATATTCTAGTGCTGTTGGTTCCTTGATGTATGCTATGGTCTGTTCACGTCCTGATTTGTCATATGCTATGAGCTTGGTGAGTAGATACATGGCTAATCCTGATAAAGAACATTGGAAAGTTGTTCAGTGGATTTTCAGGTACCTCCGTGGCACGTCTAATTCTTGCCTGAAGTTTGGCAGAGCTGGTGAGGGACTCGTAAGCTATGTGGATTCAGATTTTGTTGCCGGTTTGGATAAGAGGAGATCTCTCACCGGTTATGTGTTCACCATTGGTGGTTGTGCTGTTAGTTGGAAGGCGACACTTCAGCCGGTTGTTGCCCAATCCACCACGGGGGCTGAATACATGGCCATTGTAGAAGCGGTTAAAGAAACTGTTTGGTTGAAATATTTGTTTGCTGAGCTTTGTGCAGTTGATACTTGCATTAACCTGTTTTGTGTAACTCGGAGTGTCATTTACCCTACTAAGGATCAAATGTTCCATGAGAGAACAGAGCACATTGACATCAAATACCATTATGTGCGTGATGTTGTTGCACAAGGTAAGCTGAAGGTATGCAAGATTAGTACTCATGGTAATCCGGCTGATATGATGACAAAACATGTTCCTGTTACTAAGTTTGAGTTATGCTCATGCTTAGTTGGTATAACTGTCTAGACCAGGAGACTATTTGGCGCCGAAAGTGTTTTCTTTGTTGTTTTAGGGTGAAGGTTCCCGTTCATGCTACAAGATGAAATTTGTCTTAAGGTGGAGTGTTGTTTTCTGGTGATCCAAATTTATATGACGATATAATCGTGTCCGAGTCGGACTGGAGCCGACTTAGGGTTTTGCACCACCGCTATAAATACATCTTGTAACCCGCTGCATTGGGGTAAGACATACATTGTAAATCCACGGCGTTTGTAAACCCACCCGATATAGTGAAATTGCTGGCTGGCGACCGTGGTTTTTTCCCCTTCCTTGTTTGGAGGGGTTTTCCACGTTAAATCTCGTGTCCTGTTGGTTTGATCTTCTGCTACTTGGTCGTTTCTTTGCTATCTTTTGTAACATCTCTTTGATTCTATAATGCAAAATGTGAAAGGGCCAACTTTGAGATCAATGTGATCCGATTAATCCACCACCTAGCGAAAACTGTAAAAAAAAGGATCCGTTCAGGACTTCGGTCGTGGATGCTGAGGAGTCCGTGCCCCCAATAACGGCGCGGCCTATGGGAGCGGAGGCCACGCTAGCTGCATCAGCGCCTCGAGCCCTGCGCGCTGTACGACCCGGGTTGACCCCTCCCCTTCGTCCTCTCCAGCACGCCGCACATGGTACGACCGCACTCTATTTTACTCCTCAGCTTTAGGTGCTCCAGTCGAAGGGCGCGGCGGAGTGCAGCGAGGGAGGGGACACAGAACACAGTCGCGGTTGAAATGGAGAATTGTCTTTTCCAAATCCGGAGCGCACACGGCGCAGATCCCGGCGCCTAACAAACCCGCCCAGTCACGAGCCCTGCGCAAGCACTCCTACGTTCTACTTCTACGTGTGGCAGTAAAAATCTCCTCGCTTCGCTTGCTGTTATGCGCCGGTGCTTCTTTTCACTACTGCGCGAGAGAGGAAAATAGAGATGCATAGTCAAAAAAGAAAAAGAGACGAGAATTTCAAAAAAAAATAAAAAATAGAGACGAGATTCAGAGCGTCTATTTTACCGGCGCCCCAAAATCCACCAAAGGCCCAATGGGATCTAAACGAAAAAAATATCATCCACCGTCATTAGTGGATGCAGAAAAAATAAAACACAGATAATTCTTTGTCAAACAATGATCAAACACTATGACTGTCGGACGCTAGGTCCACACTATCCACAGTATCCCATCACTTCTGCCCGTCCGAAAAATATACATACGACGTCCCTCAAGGCGATCCCCAATTTTGGTGGCGTAGTCAGAACACCGATAACGTTCGGACACGCCTCCCGACAAGCGGGGTCTCTATGTCATAGACATGTGCGCATGAGAATGGTTTTAAATTAAATTTTAAATAATTTACACGGAAACTAGTGGGGCAAAAGATTTGCCCCATTTGATTAATCAAGAGAGTATGTCAAACAAGGGGTAGTCGAAAGGTAAAAACAACAACACAACACAAAGGCCACTACTCTCCCAGCAGTATTTCGCCCAAACGCTTCGCACCCGCTAGTACCTAAAGGTTGGCTTCAAACTCCATCTTGGCGAAAATGGTGGGCGGCGACACGTGCTTGTTGCGGAAGACACGAGCGTTGCGTTCGTTCCATATCTCCCAAAAGACAAGTAGCGTGATGGAATCCATGACCTTGTGATGGGGTAAAACTCCCATTGTCATTTGACACCACCACCCCAAAGTTGATAGGTTCGTCCATTCGCTGACGTCAAGAGAGTGGAGACCAAGCCAATATTATGGTGGTGCAGTTCCCGGCTCATCGCTCTTCGACGCGCCGTGTGGAGTTCTCGGCAGCCACAAATGCGCTTCCAGTGGTACTCCCACAAGGCCAAGGTTCCCACGAGGACCAAGCCGCAGGTGGTGGAGTTGTCGGCTCGTCGTCTTCTAGCGTAGCCTCCTCCTCCTCTCACTCCGCCAACTCCGTTGATGTGTCCTCACTCCGGCAACACTTGTTTCACGTTCTCCTCTTTCGGTTTTGGCTCCACCAACACCAACGCCTCCTTCACCTCTAGCTTCGGCAGCACGACCTACTTCTCGAGCAACGACATAGCGTGGAGCTACGTGATAGGTCCAAAACATATCTATAATTTCTGATGTTCCATGCTGATATTATACCATTTGTTACATGTTTTATATGCACTTTATATCATATTATGACATTTATTGGACTAACCTATTAACAAGATGCCACAGTGCCAGTTCCTGTTTATTTTGTTTGTGCATTGCAGAAAAGGTCAAAAAATGAAAGTGCATAGAAAAATCTGGAAAAATTCCAGAAATTCTAAAATGCAAAAGACTGCGTGGGCCAAAAGGACAGCTCCGGGCGAGGCCCAGAAGACCCCGAACCACGCTAGGGCACATACCAGAAGAAAAAGAGCTGACCCGCGCCGTGGCATGGTGAGGCCACCTCGGGCGTCCCCTCTCGCCGCCCTTCGGACTATATATTGCCCCCGTCATAAAAACCCTAACCCCCGAAGGATTTCGCAAAATTCCACTTTGAGCTCCGCCGCCATCCAGAACAAGTTTAGGGGGTCAGAAGTCTCTGTTCCGGCACCTTGCCGGGACGGGGAATTGCCCCCGGAGCCATCTCCATCAACGCCACCGCCTCCATCATCACCGTTGCTGCCTCCCATGATGAGGAGGGAGTAGTTCTCCCCCGAGGCTGAGGGCTCTACCGGTAGCTATGTGGTTTATCTCTCTCTCTCCCATGGTGTGATCTTTATGTGATCATGAGCTTTGTAATCTAGTTGATGTCATAGATGTTTCCCCTTTCATTATGTATTGCATATGCTAGTCAAGTTGTTTTATCATTATGATCTTGAGTCACGTGAGAACACTAAACCAAGGTGACAGTGTGGGGGAGGTGTGTGACTCTATTAATAGATCAGAAGGATATTTATCATGAGTTATTCTTTTGTTGGTTGTCACTATAAAGTTGTGGCGTTTGTTTAGTACTGATTTGGGGCGCTCACAGTGACAGCGTGGGGTGCCCTAGAGAGGGAATACATACTTGAGGCGTGCTGTTATTGCCCTATGCAGTGGATTGGTGTTTGTTATCCAACGGGACAATAGTCAAGAGTAACATAGTGAAGAGGAAGTATTTATGCATTCAACTATATTAGTATTGTTGAGAGTGTCCACTAGTGAAAGTATGATCCCTAGGCCTTATTTCCAAGCATTGAAACACCGTTTGCTCTCATTTTGTCTCATGTTTGCTTGCTGCCATTTTTTATTTCAGATTGCAATTACCACTTATAATCATCCATATTACTTGCATTTCACTATGTCTTCGCCGAACTAGTGCACCTATACATCTGACAAGTGTATTAGGGTGTGTTAGGGACACAAGAGACTTCTTGTATCTTAATTGCAGGGTTGCTTGAGAGGGATATCTTTGACCTCTGCCTCCCTGAGTTCGATAAACCTTGGGTGATCCACTTAAGGGAAACTTGCTGCTGTTCTACAAACCTCTGCACTTGGAGGCCCAACACTGTCTACAAAAATAGAAGTGTGCGTAGACATCAAGCTATTTTCTGGCGCCGTTGCCGGGGAGGTAAGGTAAAAGGTATTCACATCCTCTGGCTACTAAGCTATTTTCTAGTACTGTTGCTAGTGTGTGAGTGCTCGAAGTTATTTCCTTTAGATTCTGCAATTTTATCTTTTTGTTTCTTGTTTTTATTTTACTAGTTAGGCTCAATGGAAAACAACAAAAAAAATTAGAGATCTTTATGAACTTTATATTGAATTAGGACATGATGCTTTTGAAGAGAAAATTAAAAAACCTATGGAAGTTTGTTTGCATAATAGTGGTTGCAATGTTATTAGCATGAATTTTTTGAACACTATTATTGCTAATGCTATGGAAAAGTCTAAGCTAGGGGAAGCTAGTTTTTATGAAAATGATCTTTTTAGTTCCCCAGCTTTAGAGGAGAAAATTTGCTCTGATGATAGTTTGTCTCCCATATGTGATAATTCGAATGATGCTTGTGATATTCTAAATCCACCTACTTAAAGTATTCCTTTTGAAATACCTATGGAAATTGTTGAAAAGGTTATGGATGACCGTTATACAGGGGATGGAACAATCCATCCAAGTGATCACTTGTTGAAACTTAAAGATCTTTGTGAGCTGTTTAAGGTTGCAGGTTTATCAAGAGAAAATGCCATGAAGAAATTATTTCCATTGTCACTTAAGGACAAAGCAAGGGAGTGGTATGGGCTACTGGACGATCCTCATCATTCAGAGTGGAAGGACCTTGAATATCTCTTTTACTCTAAATTTTACCCTCCTTATGAATTGTATTTAGATAGGAATTACATTTTTAATTTTTGGACTCGTGATGGAGAAAGCATTGCTCAAGCTTGGGGAAGGCTGCAGAAAACATTAATACTCAAATGTCCTAATGATGCGTGTAATGTCACACGACCATTGGGAACCCCAAGAGGAAGGTATGATGAGTGCAGCAGCAAGTTTTCCCTCAGTATGAAACCAAGGTTATCAATCCAGGAGGAGGACGACGTTGCTTCGAAGGTGTTGGTAAGGAGTGTAGTGTGGCGCAACACCAGGGATTCCGGTGCCAACGTGGAACCTGCACAACACAATCAAACTACTTTGTCCCAATGAAACAGTGAGGTTGTCAATCTCACCGGCTTGCTGAAAACAAAGGATTAGGCGTATAGTGTGGAAGATGATGTTTGCTTGCAGAGAATGTAAAAGAACAATGATTGCAGTAGGTTGTATTTCAGATGTAAAAGAATGGACCGGGGTCCACAGTTCACTAGTGGTGTCTCTCCATAATAAAATACTAACATGATGGGTAAACAAACTACAGCTGGGCAATTGACAAATAGAGATGTGCATAACAATGCACAGACATGTCATGATGATCACTATGAGATTTACTTGGGCATTACGACAAAGTACACAGACCGCCATCCAGCATGCATCTGTGACTAAATAGTCCACCTTCAGGTTAGCATCCGCACCCCTTCCAGTATTAAGTTGCAAGCAATAGACAATTGCATTAAGTATGGTGCATAATGTAAACAACACTAATATCCTTAGACAAAGCATTGCTGTTTTACCCCTAGTAGCAACAGACATCCACAACCTTAGAACATTCTGTCACTGTCCCAGATTAAATGGCGGCATGAACCTAATATCTAGCATAAATACTCCCTCTTGGAGTTACAAGCATAAACTTGGCCAGAGCCTACACTAATAACGGAGAGCATGCAAGATCATAAACAACACATATAAGATAGATCAATAATCCACTTGACATAGTATTCAATATTCATCGGATCCCAACAAACACAACATGTAGCATTACAATAATATGATCTTGATCATGATAGGCAGCTCACAAGATCAAAACATGATGGCACAAATGGAGAAGACAACCATCTAGCTACTGTATGGACCCGTAGTCCAGAGATGAACTACTCACGCATCACTCCGGAGGCAGGCATGGCGATGTAGAGCCCTCCGGTGATGATTCCCCTCTCTGGCAGGGTGCCGGAGGAGAACTTCTGAACCCCCCGAGTTAGGGTCGACGGCGGCGGCAGAGGATGTTTTAGGGTTTTCGCGTCTAGGGGAATAAATAGGCGAAGGGGCAACGTCGGTGGAGGCGTGGGGCCCGCTCCCCATAGGGTGGCGCGGCAGGGGGCCCACCCGCGCCACCGTGTGGGGACGGCGCCCTGCTGCCCCCTTCGTCTCTCCTTCGGACTTCGTGAACGTGTCGGAAAAATAGGCATCTGGGATTTTGTTTCGTCCGATTCCGAGGATATTTCTAGAACAGCTTTTCTGAAACCAAAAATAGCAGAAAACAGGAACTGGCACTGTGACATCTTGTTAATAGGTTAGTCCCAGAAAATGCATAAAAATGCTATGAAGTGTGAATAAAACATGTAGCTATTGGTATAAAACTAGCATGGAACATAAGAAATTATAGATACGTTGGAGACGTATGAAGCATCCCCAGGTTAGTTCTACTCATCCTCGAGTAGGTAAAACGATAACAACAATAATTTCTCAAGTGACATGCTACCAACATAATCTTGATCAATAATATTGTAAAGCATATGAGCTGAGATCAAATCATTCAAAGCAAAAGTTTATAATTGATATAAGAGACAACAAAACAAGTTAGTTAAACAAGCTAAAAGTTTTCATGAATGATTGCTTTAAAGACATGAAACCGTACAAGGTTCATTAAAGATGTGTTAAGTATCCAATGTAGGAGTTCTATCCTTCAGTTCCAAGCATCAACTGATCTTTCACAACAAAGGAGGATTCAGCCAAGTAAAAATAAACATGAACATCATGAATCAACTGTTTTGAAATCTACTCAACCGGTGAGCGTAAGCATTTGGTATTGGCACCAGGATGTTATGTCTAAAAGAACATTAATGGGGGTTTGGAAGGCCAAAGGAAGAAAGTCTCACAAAGGTATAAGTGATCATTAGACAAGAGGAAGTCTTATAATCGAAGCTATGTAAGGAGTAGTGATTGCCATGCAACGGATGCACATAGAGCTATATGTGTATGAAAGCTCTCCAATGGAACTAGTGGGGGTGCATCCAACTTGGTTGCTCATGAAGACCTAGAGCATTTTTTAGAAAGCTCATCATTGGAATATACAACCCAAGTTCTATAGTGTAGATTCCCCACATAGTTATACAAGTAAAACATGAGAACTCTCTCTCATGGAGTATAGGTGCTAAACATGAGCACAAATGATGACTATGAATAATGCAGGTGCTAAAACATGAGCACAAATGTGAATAAAAGGATAGTAATGTTGCCCCCTTTTTTCTTAATTCTTTTTTTTTTTTTTCTTTTTTCTATTTTTTTCTTTTTCTGTTTCTCTTTTCGATGGCCTCCATGGCTCTTTTCACTTTCAGGGCAACATTCTAATATGACAACACACTTTTTGGTGCAAATAACTCACAATGAACTAAAACATGATGTATGAAACTGTATGCCTCTGCCAGTGTAGCAGGATATGCAATGATCTAGCGTAACATGGGTAAAACGCACATCAGCTGCATAGAATCATGCAAAGCAATATGTATATGATGAATCACAGCAAGTCATGTAATGTAAGATGGAAGTTGCATGGCAATATATCTCGGAACAGCTATGGAAATGCTGTAGTAGGTAGGTATGGTGGCTGTTTTGAGGAAGATGTATATGTTTATGTGTAGGAGAATAAGAGAAAGTTCTCCCACGGGTTTGGATGTACTGGCGAAGTATGCACAACTCTCAATGTGAGCCGAAGGCAATGCGCAGCACCGAAGAGGCTAGCAAATATGGATGGTGGAAGTGCCAAAAACCGTAGCTCAACATTAGTCAAAAAGAACTCACAAGCTTATTGCAAACATCTAGCAGGTTCAACATTAAGAACATGATTAAAGTTTACTCCAAGAAGGGCCGTTCACGGCGGCACAAGTACCCCGTTAGATCCCTCGACCTTCAGCACAACTTAGTTATTACGAATCACTTTTAGACATGGAAAGCTATCAAGTCCAACTACACCTTCAACAATTTAAATAGAGTTTGTAGTACGGTACAAGCTTAAAGACAACTATCCACTAATAATTTTAACTTAATTAACTAGCAAGCTTTACCATCTAAATACCTCAAAACATTTGCAAAGAATCAAGTCATCAAAGTTCAATGATCTATAAGATTATGCAAGTTATTACTATACCACTACCACATGCAGCATTTTCTGAACCAACACATCAACCAAGCAACTAAACAAAAACCACTAGTACAGAACGACACATCGGAAACGGGCCAAAAACCCCTTCGGAAACGGAGAAAGGGTCCGTGTCCCTGCTTCCGATACTGATGTGAAGGCCCTCATCGGCAACGGTGGTGGAACACCGTTTTTTATGTGAGAAAATTTCGGCATCGGAGCCTCCGGCCCTCCGTTACCAATGTGTGACCATTTCAGCAACAGAGGGTTTTGTCCTCCGTTACCAGTGTGGTATCATGTCGGCAACGGCTATTTCTGTTTGCCCGTTTCCGATGTCTAATTGCAAGCTAATAGTAATTAGCTGCGCTTGCACGCCCGTGCTACAGAAATTATTTAGCAGACATTCAGCAATACAAGTTTACAACAATCATATATGAACACAAAGTTTACAGCAAATGTTGGAATACAAGTTCACAGCTATTGCTACAAATACAAAGTTTTCAGCCATTGTTCGGAAAAAAGTGGACACAATTTAAAGAAGTTACATCACAATGGTGACAACAATTGTTTTGGAAAAATCTATAGTCTCACCAGCGAGAATGCCGGTATGGACAGGTGAACAAATGCCGAATAGGATCGCATGATCATGGAATAGGGACGCGTAGTTTTCCCTCCTTGCTTATGACGTGTGTAAGGACGAACCCAACAAACTTGCCTCTCAGCTGCGTAAGAACATCCTCTTCAAAGGTGCACGTCCCATTCCACCTATAAGCTGCAGGCAGATTCTTAGTTAGGTATCTTTCGTCATGTATGTCTACAAATATTGTTAGGAAACATGAATTGTTGATGATGTCGTGGATTACTAACCGAATCGAGGCTTGGCAGACTTTTCGAGGTGGGAACGACTTTCAATATTGCATTGCACACATAATACCCACAAAGATTTGTACCAGATGGTTGCTGAGGGCACTGTAATGTTGGTGACAAAATCGCTCACTTAGTTTGGTTTGCTAGCAGGTATTTGTGAAAACTAGGAATAAAGTAGCAACTGTTACCGGGTCAACTGTTACGTCACTCAATATGTCCCCTGTTCTCCTCTCTTGGGCAACGGTCTCTTGGTTGTCGTCAGGTACTTTTCGAACACACTACAAAAGTAATGAGTTGGCGGATAGAGAAAACAACACGTGAAAGTTAAATCATAAAGTAAACTAGGGAACGATGTAATACCTGTTCAAGAATTTCTTCAAGATTGTATAATCCACCCTTCCAAGTAGGGAATCTATATACAATACCTTGTTCTGTTTAGGAATGATGACAGCTAAGATCCAGTGAAAACTGCAAAGGAAAATAACAAACTTACGCCTGATGGTAAGGAAGCAGGATGTACAGATAATTTTTGTCTTCATAAACTTACTCCGATTGTAAGGAAGCAGGATCAACTCTTTGTCTTGATAATGAGTCAACGGCTTCACAACATAGTCGAATGTAGTTTCGTATTGATTGCTGCAGAGGTTCGGGTAAGCGATAACAGCCGGGTCAAGGAAACCTACCGGTTCTTTCCTGCGGTTGCACTCGAATACCTGGCTCCTAAGTACAAGAAAGAGAATAGTTAGCATGTACTGAACAGAAGAAAGCTATTAAAATGTGAAAAGTATTTGTAAGGCACATACAATGTGAACAAACGCATGAATGTGCCATCAACAGTATTCAGGTTGAAAACTTGGAACATCTCTGAAAACTCCCAGCCATAAACGCCATCTTGGACGCCGTAAAAATCCTCTTTCCTGATACTGAAGTTAATCATATTATCCTCATTCTCTTCACAATATTGGAGGTACTTTTCATGAAGCTTCTGGCAAGCCACGCCTGATCTTTGTAATCCATCTTTAGTCAACAATGGCTGTCCACGCACGTATTTGGGGCAACTTTGCACCTCTGCATCGTATTTCTTACCCAATTCTTCGTCATCTAGGTATTGGTCCTCGTAAATCGGTGCAGTACTTTTTTTTATTTTTAGTGGTCTTGGGCTTGGGCTTGGGCTTGGACTTGGGCTTGGGCTTGGGCTTCATCGGGGTTCTATTTATCGGGGCCATCTTGGCATTGTCCTTCGCCCGGATGGGTGTGGTGCCTCTACGCGTCCGAAGAAGTTGGGGCGGAGGCGGAGGCGGCAGATGAGCCTGCTGTGGCTGAGGAGGCAGGGACGGCAGTTGAGCCTCCTGTGACTGAGGCGGAGGCGGCAGATAAGCCTGCTGTGGCTGAGGCGGAGGCGTAGGCAGTGTTGGTGTAGCTTCAACCAAGTTGGTGGTGTTGTTCACCACAAGGGCAGTAGGTGAGTTACCATCGATAGGCGGTGTTGGTGTAGCTTCAACCAAGTTGGTGGTGTTGTTCACCACAAGGGCAGTAGGTGAGTTACCATCGACAGGCGGTGTTGGTGTGGCTTCACAATTCTGTGCAACCGTTGTATCTTCAACTGCTTGTTCTCTGGAAGGCTGTTTGGGCCCAATATCAAGGAGGAGCTGTGCTGAACGGAGTAGGCCTTCAGACGACGCCATCTGTCGAGAAGCTGTTGAGGTGGATGGCAGGGCACTGAGAAGAGAAATCTCCTTCTTGGGCCACTGTACGTATCTCAGCCTAGCCTGGCCCAAGCTTTGTACGTCTGCATCGACGCGGGTGTTAAATAGCAAGATGCCTTCGAAGCCAGGCATGATCTTGTCCACAAAGCACATTGCAAAACCTGGCTTTAAGGGCACACCATCCACTTGAGGTACCACATCGGTAGGTGGCTGAACCATACCTAGTGCTGCCACCAGGGGATGATGCGTCATCACGGTTACAGGCACATGTAGTTTGCATCTCTCCGGGCTCGTGATGTCGTCCACAGCATATTTGCCGGTGTCTACAAGACCATCAACCGACAATGATCCACAACTACTCCTGGCTGTAGGGCACTCCCCCCTGGGATCAAGGTGACCGTCTCGAATATGCTTAACGATATTGGCCGTAATATTTGTCTCTAGTGCTTTCATTTGAGCGTCATGTCTGGCCTTTTTCATTGCCTGCCTTTCAGCCTGGTCTATCGCGAAAGCCTTCTTGTGGCCAACATGGGTGCCGTACGTCCGAGCCGACCAGAGGCTCAGGCGTAGCCAAAGCTTTTGAGAGAATGTCATCTTTCCCTCGTGCCACAATCTCTCCGCTGTCCTTTTATTTTTCAGCTCCACTGGAGATAAGACAAGTAGTACACT
The DNA here is from genome assembly GCA_947311845.1 of Poa pratensis. Classification (NCBI taxonomy): domain Eukaryota; kingdom Viridiplantae; phylum Streptophyta; class Magnoliopsida; order Poales; family Poaceae; genus Poa; species Poa pratensis. The sequence continues at coordinate 69,260,181 of CAMZMU010000041.1, forward strand.
GAATTCAGTACACAAGGAAATATTGTGTCAGTTAAGGAGGAAACAACTTAGGTTATATATGGTTATTACCATTGTTTTATGTAACTTTTGGGTCTCGGGGTGAGTTATAACAAGTTCACCAACTTCGTTTGTTTTAGACCTCGCCCTCAAGAAGTCTCGTGCCCGTTCACCTTCAAGATCAGAGTAAGGAACCGTGCCCCCTGAAGCAACTGCTTCTTCATCCTGTTTTCTCCATATGGGCTTCGAACCAGCATATCCAAGAACCCCCATATTGTGGGGATGCTTGTTTTTACTGATGAGGGCGCTGCCGGCTTTACTCTTTGTTAGGAACTCCTCCGTCCTCCTATACTTCTTGAACTCCTTCCAGTCGTCAGGTTTAATGAAGGGGTATACAAGTGTCGCATCCCGATTTTTCTTCTGGAATTTGGAGTACAGACGGTGCCTGAAGTTACGGAACGAATCCTTTGCTTTAGAAAGAGCAGCAGCTTGAACTGCAGGCTTCCATTCCTCATTTGCGAGCTGGAACTGGCTCATTATGGCGTTGACGATGAAAGTCTTTTCTTCTGGAGTGACTTGACTCCAGTCGTCAACCGTAATGGGGACCTTTTCCCTGACTACACACCCACACAATGTCTTAAATTTCCTATGTGCCTTGACTGGTTTCAACGGGGCACCAGTTTTCTTGTCAATCATCTCCACTGTAAATGTTCCTCTTGGCTTTAGGGTTGGTTTTCTAATTCCTCGACCCCTTTGTTTCATGATAAACTGATCCTGCTGCGAGGATGAGCTCGAGGACCCTTCATCACCAGACGACAGCTCTGAATAACAGGTGAATAATAGAAGGTGGATCTCAGCACTAATTAAAACTAAAAGGTCCGACTTTACAGTGTGTAATACAGTTAATCAGCACAACTAACCTGTCCCAAGTGTGTCTCCGGCATGTATGAGGTCGCCGCTGTCTGCCCCTTCCTCTATTGCGGGCAAATCTGTGGCGGCAGCAGCTCCGGGAGCCAAATCAGTGGAGACGGCGGCCAATCTGTGGCGGCAGCATCTCCGGGAGCCAAATCAGTGGAGACGGCGGCCAAATCTGTGGCGGCCGCATCTGGAGCCTGAGGGGGGCATAGAGCCCACCCTCTGGGCGTCTTCGCTGACCACGGCGTCGGCGCGACGCCGTCGTAGCCTGGAGCTGCCCCGCGGCGTGGGTTGGGGGACGGCCAGGGAAGCCGTCTGCGCCGCAAGGGCGGCCCGAGTAGTCCGCATAATAACTCAGCTGAGAGGGTGGGTTGGGGGACGGCCAGGGAAGCCGCTGCGCCGCAAGGGCGGCCCGAGTAGTCCGCATAATGAACTCAGCTGAGCGTGAGTACGCCGCCGGGGGTGGTTTGAAGACGGTGAGCGGGGGGAAATGCGAGGGGTGGTAGGTTGGTCCCAAGTTAAGTCTGGAAGTAGGGTTTGTCACATCGGCAACGGTGCATTCAAAAAAACCGTTGCCGATGTGGTATAAATAATTATATTTCGGAATTTGAATAAACGTAGCGTTTACGGTTGAAAATTAAGAAATAAAACAGCACATTACTTTGCCAATTAAGAAATACAATTATCACTTTAGGGTACAAATTAATTTGCTCATTCTTCGTCCTCCTCTAGTAAAACTGGATCAACCTGAATATTTCCTTTGTAAATTGCCCCATCGGAGTGATCATCTCTTGCGTAAAAGCCATCTCCAGGAGCCTGTCGGTCATTGATCTGTATGCGTTCTCCAGTTGCTGGCAAGTCTCATACTGGTTGTACTCTTCTTCATCAGTAACGTCATCCACCCCAACGATCTTCCTTTTCCCATTCATCACAACATGGCAATTTTTATGTAGTAGGTCTTTGACATAGAAGATCTGGGTGGCTTGGGTAGCTAAAACGAAAGGTTCATCTTTGTATCCCAATTCGTTGAGATTGACATATGTAGTGCCGTACTGGTCAACTTTCGCATGACCCAGTTTGACCCATTTGCATTTAAACAATGGAACCGTGAGTAATGTATCGTACTCAAGCTCCCAAATCTCCTCAATTACTCCATAGTACCAATCCTTCCTCCCATTCGGATCTACCGCTTCCACTTTAATAGAGCTATTCTGATACATGGTCTTGTTGTCTCTATTCTTTGTATAAAAGGTGTAGCCATTCAGGTCATATGCTTCCCATTTATGAACCGTAAAGTTTGGCTTTCTTGCCAAACTTTTTAAAGTCTCGTCATCATCTCCGACACAATTCGTCATCAGCCAATCAGCGAATCTCTGGTGTGCAGTTTCAAGACTTGTGCTTCCTTCTGATTCTCTGTCAAGCCTCGGCCTCCTAGCTCAATTCTAAGTAGATCCTTGTGAGCATCCACATATGGTGTAACGACTGCAAGGTGCTGCAATACGTACAAATGTGCTTTCTCAAATAATTCACACTCTGGCCAACATGATTTATCTTTCATTAACCCTTTTCCATCTAGCCTCCCCTCATGCCTGGACAGAGGCACCCCGATAGGTCGGTGGCCATCCATGTAGCTGATGAAATACTCAACCACCTCCTCCGAAAGATATCCTTCAACGATACTTGCCTCTGGCCGATACCTGTTACGGACGTAGTGCTTGAGTATACCCATGAAGCGCTCGAACGGATACATAGTGCGCAGATACACTGGACCACATTGCTTTATCTCATAAACAATGTGTACAATTAGATGGACCATTACGTCGAAAAACGAAGGGGGGAAGAACATCTCCAGCTGGCAGATAGTCTTCACAACATCTTCTTGCAATCTGTCTAATTTGAATGGATCTATTACCTTCTGGTATATAGCGTTGAAAAAATCACATAACCTCATGAGAGCCTCTCGAACGGGTTTAGGCAACATATTTCTAATTGCCACAGGGAGCATCTGTGTCATCATCACATGGCAGTCATGTGACTTCATCCCCATCAGTTTCTTTTCTTCAAACGACACCAGAGTCCTGATGTTTGCGCAGTATGCTGACGGAACTTTCATATCATACAAGAATTGCAAGAACTCCTTCAACTCTTCCTTCGATAACTGGTAGCAAGCAGGTGGGAGGTACCACTGCCCATTAGGCTTCTCTTGTGGCTTCAACTTTTTCCTTTTATATTTCAATGCAAGAATATCCAGCCGTGAATTCATACCATCCTTCGTTTTATCCTTGTTATTCATTACACATCCAAGAACGCTTTCAGTTACGTTTTTCTCGACATGCATGACATCGATGCAATGTTGAACGTCCAGATATGCCCAATACTTCAATGCCCAGAAAACCGATCTTTTCTTCCACACTGCCTTCTCACGAGACTGGGGTTTCTTCCCCTTACCAAAAATAGTGTGTACATCCTTCGTCTGGTCATCGACATCCGCTCCTGAAAATGGTTCTGGCGTGTCATCGGTCTCAATCGTATTATCGAACGGGGCCTTCAATCTACGATACGGGTGATTCTTTGCCAAAAACCTTCGGTGCCGCATGTACACTGTCTTCCTTGAATTCGGCAGCCAAAGACTTTTTGTTCTCTCTTTGCAAGTGACACATGCAAAGGATCCCTTCAAACTCTGCCCTGACAAGTTCGCAAGTGCAGGATAATCTTGAATGGTCAGAAACAACATTGCTCTGAGATCAAACTGTTCTCTCTTGAACGCATCATACATTCTTACCCCATCCCACAGTACTTGTAGTTCTTCGACAAGTAAACTCAAGTAAACATCAATGTCATTCCCAGGTTGTTTTGGTCCTTGAATAAGCATCGACATCATGATATACCTCTTCTTCATGCACAACCAAGGAGGAAGGTTATACATTGCTAAAAGAACTGGCCAAGTGCTATGTCTGCTGCTCATGCTGCCAAAAGGATTCATTCCATCTGTACTTAGTGCAAACCTTACATTTCTGGGGTCCCTGCCAAAGTCTGGGAACTCATAATCGATAAGCCTCCACTGTGGTCCATCAGCCGGGTGTCTGAGCAGTCCATCTTTTTTCCTTTTATCGGCATGCCAACGCATCAGCTCTGACTGCTTTGGGTCTGCATACATACGCTTCAATCTGGGTATTATTGGCAAATACCACACAACCTTGTAAGGGACTCCCGTTGTGACCTCATCCTCGCCCTTGTCTCTGTCTTTTGCTAGGTTGCGTTTGTAACGAGGAAAGTTACATATGGGACAACGCCGCATATTTTCATTTTCCCCTCGGTAGAGAATACAATCATTCTTACAAGCGTGTATCTTCACGTACTCGGCTGGAATGGGGCAGATCACCCTCTTGGCATGGTAGTGTTCGCTGGCAAGTCATTTCCAGGTGGAAGTAATAATGCGACAAGTTTTAACAGCTTTGTGAAGCTCACATCGGATGTACTACTCTCTGCCTTGTATTTCAACAATTCTAGTGTCGCATCCAACTTGCTGAGCTTGCATTCCGGATACAGAGGTTTCTTCGAGTCCGCCGACTGACAGAGGAAATTCTTTATCTCATCATTACCTTCCATATTATTCTCCAAATCATTGATCATCTGTTCTAGGTTTTTTTGTGGACCATCGGCTCTGGTTTCATCTGGATGCACATCATCATCAGCGTTGCCCAAACCATCTCTGGCATTGACTTCATGATTATCGTTGCTCAAATCATCACGGTTGTCGGCAAAGATTGCTGGTTGTTGTTCACCGTGTTTTGACCAACATGTGTACGATTCCATAAATCCCTCACAATTATGTGTTCTTCTATCGTTTGTCTTCTAGGCCACAAGACTTCATTCTTACAGATAACACAAGGACAAAACATTTCGTTCATTACTTTCTAGCATGTGTTGCGAAGCCCTGTCCAAGAATTCAACCACACCTTGTGAGAATTCAGGACTCGTGCGACACCGTACATCCAAGCTCGATCAAGAACCATCTAGTAAAATGGCAAACTACATATGTAAGATTTATACTCCGCGCTCCTAAATCAAAATAATTAAAAAAATAAGTAGTAGGTTTTCGGGTTATACCACCGCCCCAGTAGCTGTGGAATCGGGCCCAAGCTTCCCTGCGCTGCCTCTCGACGCCGGCAACCAACGCGCTGCCTCTCGACGCCGGCAACCACCGCGCCTATCGACGCCCGCAGCACAGATGTAAGATCTAGACTCCGCCTCCGCCTCGCCTCCGCCTCCGCCCTCACCGCCGCCGCTCCTATCTTTCAGTCTTATGGGAATCTCCGCAGCTGGCTAACTCGACACCACGCATAGCGTTAGGTCTGGATGGAATCATCGGATACGGTCATCCATATTAACCGTTTACACTAATGAAAATAATGCATACGGACACGAAAATATGTCCGTTGCTCATATAAAGCAAACGGTTGCGGAAAGCACAACCGTTGCCGATGTGTCATGGGTCGCGGGAGGATAGCCCTCGCGGGCAGCTTTTTCGCGCGTAAGGCTCGATTCTCCGTCGCCTAACTCCTGCCATTTCCATAGAGGGGTATCCGATGTGTCGTTCTGTACTAGTGAACACTCCAAGTGATTTGCAATTGAAGCAAGAGAGTACTACTCCACAAGAATTAACAGCTCTAAAAGAGATGCATGAAAAACAGGAGCTAAAAGCATAACAATAGCTAGATAAGAATACTCAAAAGATATAAGTGAAGAATATGAGTATTCACATGAAAAAGCGGAGCGTGTCCCATACAAGAATGATAGGATCCAACTTTATTTAGAAAAATAAAAACAACAAGCAAAAATAAAAGCACACAGACGCTCCAAGTAAAATACATAAAATGTGTAAGAATTAAAATATAGTTTCACTAGAGATGACCTGATAAATTGTTGATGAAGAAGGGGATGCCTTGGGGAGCCAAGCTTAGACGCTTGAGTCTTCTTGAATATTGCAGGGATGACCCACGGGGACATCCCCAAGCTTAGGCCTTTCACTCTTATTGATCACATCATATCATCTTTCTCTCTTGCTCCTTGAAAACTTCCGCCACACCAAACTCAAAGTAACTCATTAGAGGGTTAGTGCATAATCAAAATTCTCATGTTCTACTGTAACACAATCATTACCAAAGCGTCTGGACATTACCTACAGCCACTGATGTTTAATGGAGCAAATAAATCCAATCAAACATAGTAAAAGAGGCAATGCAAAATAAAAAGGCAGAATCTGTCAAAAACAGAACAGTCTGGAAAGACGAATTTTTTCGAGGCACTTAACTTGCTCAGATGGAAGAAACCCAAACTAATGAAAGTTGCGTACATATATAATGATCATGCGTGATTTTTTTCAGAATTTTTCGAATTTTCTGTAGCGCATACAGCTCAAAACGGTGGACAGAAAAAATCTGTCACTGCGCAGAAATCCAATTTTAGCAACAACTTTCAACTTGAGACTTTACTTGGCACAACAATGCAATAAAATAAAGAAACACTGGAGTTGCTACAGAAATAATCAACACCTTGACTCAAAATAAAATAAAATGGCAAAAAATAAAAAAGATGGGTTGTCTCCCACAAGCGTTTTTCTTTAACGCCTTTCAGTTAGGCGCAGAAAGTGAAAATCAAGTGTTCTCAAGAGATAAATCATCCAAATCATAATTTGTTCTAGCTTTACGTTTACTCTTTTTACCTTTAGTCTTACTCTTGGGTTTAGGGAATAAATGCCCGCCTCCTGGCGAGGTGTTGAAGTTCAAAGTACCTTTTCCCATATCCATTACAGCCCCCAAAAGTTTGAGTAGGGATCTTCCAAGTGTAATTTGTCCTGTCCCTGCACATTCAATGACAAGATAATCAATGGACACTGTTCTTCCCATGAACTTTGTAAATACTCCTTCAGCTATCCCATTAGGTAATATAATGGTGTTATCAGTAAGAGTTATTCCTTCTCCCCCTTCAGTGAGTTCCCAAAGATTCAAAGATTCATAAAAAAATTTAGGCATAAGGCAAAACTCTGACATAATATCACAACGAGCATAAAAGGTTTCACCACTAATAGCAACTTTTACCATAGGGACCCACATTGAAGGTTCAAAATTTATTGGAACATAGTTATAACATTCCCGAATTTGATTATATCCTTCCTTTAAACAAGATATATTTGTCTCAAGAGTGTTTAATCTAGCATGAATGCTTACAAGGGCCGAATCAATTTTATCAGTTGAGCTAGAAGTTGCAATCAACCTTTTTATGGCATTAAAAGCTTGATCCCCATTGCAACGAAGGAAATCTCCTCCAACAACACAACATCCAAAGCATATCTATAACAAAGTACTAGACCGAAGTAGAAACTACTAAGAAGCAAGCTCATAGTCATTTTAGGCTTAGTTTTACCATAAGAATCAGAAATTCTAAACCATGCTTCTTTAAAGCTCTCCTCACTCCCTTGTTTAAAAGTGAAGATTAATTCCTCAGGTGACATAGTGACAGTCATGGGACTAGACATGATGATAATAAAAGACAAAGCAAAAACCGAAATAACAAAAGTAAAACAAGTAACTAATTTTTTTGTGTTTTTGATATAAAGAAAGCAAACAAGACAAAATAAAAATAAAGCAAGACAAAAACAAAGTAAAGAGATTGGAAGTGAGAGACTCCCCTTGCAGAAGCAATTCGGCCTCCCCGGCAACGGCGCCAGAAAATGTGCTGGCGTCGAAGGGGAGATGGAAGTCTTCTGAATCCAAAGCAACTCGACTTCCCCGGCAACGGCGCCAGAAAAAGTGCTTGATGCGTGTAATGTCACACGTCCGTTGGGAACCCCAAGAGGAAGGTATGATGAGTGCAGCAGCAAGTTTTCCCTCAGTATGAAACCAAGGTTATCAATCCAGGAGGAGGACGACGTTGCTTCGAAGGTGTTGGTGAAGGAGTGTAGTGCGGCGCAACACCAGGGATTCCGGTGCCAACATGGAACCTGCACAACACAATCAAACTACTTTTTCCCAACGAAACAGTGAGGTTGTCAATCTCACCGGCTTGCTGAAAACAAAGGATTAGGCGTATAGTCTGGAAGATGATGTTTGCTTGCAGAGAATGTAAAAGAACAATGATTGCAGTAGGTTGTATTTCAGATGTAAAAGAATGGACCGGGGTCCACAGTTCACTAGTGGTGTCTCTCCATAATAAAATACTAACATGCTGGGTAAACAAATTACAGCTGGGCAATTGACAAATAGAGAGGTGCATAACAATGCACAGACATGTCATGATGATCACTATGAGATTTACTTGGGCATTACGACAAAGTACACAGACCGCCATCCAGCATGCATCTGTGCCTAAATAGTCCACCTTCAGGTTAGCATCCGCACCCCTTCCAGTATTAAGTTGCAAGCAACAGACAATTGCATTAAGTATGGTGCATAATGTAAACAACACTAATATCCTTAGACAAAGCATTGCTGTTTTACCCTAGTAGCAACAACACATCCACAACCTTAGAACTTTCTGTCACTGTCCCAGATTAAATGGATGCATGAACCTACTATCTAGCATAAATACTCCCTCTTGGAGTTACAAGCATAAACTTGGCCAGAGCCTACACTAATAACGGAGAGCATGCAAGATCATAAACAACACATATAAGATAGATCAATAATCAACTTGACATAGTATTCAATATTCATCGGATCCCAACAAACACAACATGTAGCATTACAATAATATGATCTTGATCATGATAGGCAGCTCACAAGATCTAAACATGATGGCACCAAAGGAGAAGACAACCATCTAGCTACTGTATGGACCCGTAGTCTAGAGATGAACTACTCACGCATCACTCCGGAGGCAGGCATGGCGATGTAGGGCCCTCCGGTGATGATTCCCCTCTCCGGCAGGGTGCCGGAGGAGAACTTCTGAACCCCCGAGTTAGGGTTGACGGCGGCGGCAGAGGATGTTTTCTGGAATAATGGCTCGGTATTTTAGGGTTTTCGCGTCTGGGGGAATAAATAGGCGAAGGGGCAACTTCAGTGGAGGCGCGGGGCCCGCTCCCCATAGGGTGGCGTGGCAGGGGGCCCACCCGCGCCACCGTGTGGGGAGCGGGCCCTGCGCCTCTACCGAAGTTGCCCCTTCGCCTATTTATTCCCCCAGACGCGAAAACCCTAAAACACCGAGCCATTATTCCAGAAAACAACCACCCGCGCCACCGTGTGGGGACGGCGCCCTGCTGCCCCCCTTCGTCTCTCCTTCGGACTTCGTGAACGTGTCGGAAAAATAGGCATCTGGGATTTTGTTTCGTCCGATTCCGAGGATATTTCCAGAACAGCTTTTCTGAAACCAAAAACTGCAGAAAACAGGAACTAGCACTGTGGCATCTTGTTAATAGGTTAGTCCCAGAAAATGCATAAAAATGCTAAGAAGTGTGAATAAAACATGTAGCTATTGGTATAAAACTAGCATGGAACATAAGAAATTATAGATACGTTGGAGACGTATCACCTAACCATGAGCTTCCTGAGAAAATAATTGGTAATAATTTTTATGCAAGGCTTTCAGGTCATTGCAAGGATTATGTAGATTCCTGTTCAAAGGGTTCTTTCACAAGTAAGAAGGTTGAAGCTAGATGGGATCTTCTTGAAAGAATTCAAAGCAATACTGAAGATTGGGAGAATGACAAAGGTAAAAAATCAGGTATAAACTATGAATATGATTGCATTAAGTCTTTCGTTGAAACTGTTGGTTTTCAAGAGCTTAGTGCTAAATATGGTCTTGATTCTCAAATTATTGTTGATTGTTGTAGAACATTTGCTTCTAATATTAATGTTCCTAAAGAAAATTGGGACATGTATCATGAACCTTTCAAAGACACTTGCATGGAAAATGAAATTGTTGTTAATGATTGCAATAAACATGCTCAAACTTCTGAAAATACTATTTCTTATAAGCATGTTAATTTTTGTGGAGCACATAGACCTTGTGAAAATAATCAAATCGAAGATGAATATTGTATCCATCATAGGAATGAAAAAACTAGAACGTGGTACACGGCTCTAAGTGATCTTGCTGAAAAAGTGTGTGCCCTCTATCCTTTTATTTGTGAACTTTGCCATGAAGTGGGTCATTTCAATTTTCAATGTTCAGGTCATGATGATAGTATTTCGAATTTAATGAGTACTGCAAGTTTGTATTGTGATAACATGATCACTCCTAATCAGCATGATGAACTTACGAGTGCTTTTGGGGTGTGAAGAGTTATCAAGAAAAACTTCTTTGTTAGATATGAGTGCTCTTGATATGAATAGCGTGTTGCATGGATGTCATCTCTATTGTGTTAATAATCGCCATGCCAACACCTACATACAAAATATTAAAAAAATGGGACTTTACCAAAATATGACAGGACTAATATGTGTTTTGTTCTTATTAATGAAAGAGAGGAATCCTCCCAAGTTTCTTCTATTGTTTCTAATAATAAACCAGGTTATGTGGAGAAGCTTCCTTTCAAGCCTCTCCCTCCTAAAGAGGGAAAGAAGAAGAAGAAGAAGAAGAAGAGGAGTAAAAAGAGAGAGGAAACGGTATCTTCCCCTAAACATGTTGCTTCTATTACAGTTGTTGCTGATGAGTCTGAACTCGATGATGAACCTATGCCTATTACTTATAGTAGTGATCATGATTGGGAAAAGCTCACTACTTTTGATATTGAAAATCTCTTTGGTACTAATTCTGAAAATGATGATGTTAATAATTGCTATACTATTAGTACTATCGATGTTTCTTCCAATGATGATATGGAAAGCTCTAAGCTTAGGGATGAGGTGTTTGAAAATCCTTTTGCTACTGATGATTATATATTTGAGACCTCTCCTAGTAAAAATGATGATATTTTTACAAATGAACACACTTTGGAAGATAACTATTCTATTGCTTATGATGATACTATGCCTCCAGTCTTTGATAATTATTATAAAGAATACTATGACATAGGTTATAATTACAATCATCCTCATGAAACTTGTCATAGTTATGGAGGGATTACCCAAAACCATCCCTTTGATATACAACTTGTCTATCATGTTTGAGTTCTTTATGATGATCCTACTCCCATTGTTATTAATGAGAAGAACTTTGCTTATATGGAAAATACTGATACTTTTATGTATATGGATCATGGTACGAATGTTTCATGTGATGGTTATATTGTGGATTTTATCAATGATGCTACAGAAAGTTTTTATGAGAGAGGGAGACATGGCTTCATATATCACAATAATATTGAATCTCCTCTCTTTTTGTTGAAATTTTGAAGTTGCACTTGTTTTGTCTTTCTATGCTAGTAGCTTCATGCTTCAATAATTTGTTTTCTTACAAGATTCCTTTGCATAGGAAGTGGGTTATACTTAAATGTGTTTGATATTTGCTTCTTGATGCTCTTTTATATTCAACTCTTATACATATGAGAGCATCATCAAAAATTTCATGCCTAGCTAAAAGGCTTTAAAGAAAAGCGCTTGTGGGAGACAACCCATGTTATTTTATCTTCTGCAATTTTATTTTATTTGAGTCAAGGAGCTTGCTTACTTCTGTAACAAATCCATTGTATCTTTATTTTATCGCATTGTTGTGCCAAGTATAGTCTCTAGTAGAAAGTTGATGCTAGATTTGGATTTCTACACAGGGAAAGATTTTTGTTGTCCACCGTTTTTAGCTTTATAAATTCCAGAAAAATTGAAAAATTCTGAAACAAATTGTGTGTGATCCTCAGATATGTGCGCAACTTTCATTAGTTTTGAGTTTTCTGATATGGGCAACTTAAGTTCCTCGAAAAAATTCATCTTTACAGACTGTTCTGTTTTGACTGATTCTGCCTTTTATTTTGCATTCTCTCTTTTACTATGTTTGAGTCGATTTCTTTGCTCCACAAAACATCAGTGGCTGTAGAAAATGTTCAGAAGTATTGGTGATGATTGTGTCCTTACAGAACATGTGAATTTTTGATTATGCACTAACCCTTAATGAGAATTACTCCGAGTTTGGTGTGAAGGAAGTTTTCAAGGATCAAGAGAGGACAATGATATAATATGATCAAGAAGAGTGAAAGGCCTAAGCTTGGGGATGCCCTTATGGGTCATCCAAGCATATTTCAAGAAGACTCAAGCGTCTAAGCTTGGGGATGCCTTGGGCATCCCCTTCTTCATCAACAACTTATCAGGTCATCTCTAGTGAAACTATATTTTAATTCTTTCACATCTTATGTGCTTTACTTGGAGCGTCTGTGTTCTTTTATTTTTTCTTTCTTTTCTGAATAATTTGGATCCTAGCATTCTTGTGTGGGAGAGAGACACGCTCCGCTTTTTCATGTGAATACTCGTGTTCTTCACTTATATTTGTTGAGTATTCTTAACTAGCTACTGCAATGCTTTTAGCTCCTGTTTTTCAGGCATCTCTTGTTCAGAGCTGTTAGTTCTTGTAGAGAAGTACTCTCTTGTTTCATTGTTATATTATTTGGAGAGTTTGTGTTGAAATAAGTTGATTGGTGTTTGGTTGGAAACAGAAAATGCTACATGTGGTAGATGGTATATTGAAAAGACATATTCATTCTTTTAGATCATTGTCTTCGATAATTTGATGCTTTGCAATTGTTTTGAGCTCTCAAGTAGATCATGTTTAAGCTCTTGCATCATGCATGTAGTTAAAGCCTATTAGTGGAGAACTACCGTAGAGCTTCTTGAGACTTGGTTTGCATGTTTGATATCTCTAAGGTCTAGATATTTTCTGATAAAGTGTTTGAGTAACAAGGAAGACAGTGTAGAGTCTTATAATACTTACAATATGTTTTTATTTAAGTCTTGCTGTACCGGTTTATACTTGTGTTTGTTTCAAACAATCTTGCTAGCCTAAACTCTGTACTGAGATGGAATGCTTCTCGTGCATCCAAACCTTGAGCCAAAACCCATGCCATTTGTGTCCACCATACCTACCTACTATGTGGTATTTCCTGCCATTCCAAGTAAATACTTCATGTGCTACCTTTAAACTATTCAAAACTTTATTACTCCTTATTTGTGTCAATGTTTTATAGCTCATGAGGAAGTATGTGGTGTTTTATCTTTCAATCTTGTCATTTACTTCTGACAGACTTTCACCAATGGACTAGTGGCATATACATCCGCTTCTTCATCAACAACTTATCAGGTCATCTCTAGTGAAACTATATTTTAATTCTTTCACATCTCATGTGCTTTACTTGGAGCGTCTGTGTGCTTTTATTTTTGCTTTGTTATTTTCATTTTCTGAATAAATTGGACCCTAGCATTCTTGTGTGGGAGAGAGACACGCTTCGCTTTTTCATATGAATACTCGTATTATTCACCAATGGACTAGTGACATATACATCCGCTTATCCAATAATTTTGCAAAAAGAGCTGGCAAATGGGGTGTCCAGTCCCAATTAATTACAACTATAACTGCTTAATTATCTTCACATGTTTTGCCATGATTTATCGGAAGCAATTTTTAAAGTGTTAAACAATTCAAATAGGCACTCCTCCATGGTATATGATTGTTGGAAGGCACCCGAGGATTCGGTTAGCCATGGCTTGTTGATACGTCTCCAACGTATCCATAATTTCTGATGTTCCATGCTTATATTATGCCAACTGCTACATGTTATATATACACTTGATATCATTTTTATGCATTTTCTGGGATTAACCTATTAACAAGATGCCACAGCACCCTGCCGGAGAGGGGAATCATCACTGGAGGGCTCTACATCGCCATGCCTGCCTCCGGAGTGATGTGTGAGTAGTTCATCTTTGGACTATGGGTCCATAGCAGTAGCTAGATGGTTGTCTTCTTCTCTTGTGCCATCATGTTTAGATCTTCTGAGCTGCCTATCATGATCAAGATCATCTTATTGTAATGCTACATGTTGTGTTTGCTGGGATTCGATGAATATTGATACTATGTCAAGTTGAATACTGAAATATTATGTCTATGTCTTTTATGATCTTGCATGCTCTCCGTTGCTTGTTGATACTCTGGCCAAGTGGATGCTTGTGACTCCAAGAGGGAGTATTTATGCTAGATAGTGGGTTCAGTCTCCATTTAATCTGGGGGAGTGACAGCAACCCCTAAGGTTGTGGATGTGATGTTGCCACTAGGGGTAACCTAATGATCCTTTGTCTAAGGATGAATGTGTTGTTTACATTATGCACTTTACTTAATGCAATTGTTTGTTGCTTGCAACTTAATACTGGAAGGGGTGCAGACGCTAACCTGAAGGTGGACTATTTAGGCACAGATGCATGCTGGATAGCGGTATGTGTACTTTGTCGTAATGCCCAAATGAATCTCATAGTAGACACCACAACTTGCACATGCATGTTATGCACTTTTCAATATTGTCAATTGCCCAGCTGTAATTTGTTTACCCAGCATGTTAGTTATTTATTATGGAGAGACACCACTAGTGAACTGTGGACCCCGTTCCATTCTTTTACATCTGAAATACAACCTACTGCAATCATTGTTCTTTTTCATTCTCTACAAACAAACATCATATTCCACACTATACGTCTAATCCTTTGTTTTCAGCAAGCCTGTGAGATTGACAACCTCACTGTTAAGTTGGGGCAAAGTAGCTTGATTGTGTTGTGCAGGTTCCACGTTGGCACCGGAATCCCTGGTGTTGCGCCGCACTACACTCCTTCACCAACAACCTTCAGAAGTGACTTTGATCTCCTACTGGTTCAATTAAACCTTGGTTTTGTACTGAGGGAAAAACTTGCTGCTGCACTCATCATACCTTCCTCTTGGGGTTCCCAACGAACGTGTGACTTTCACATCAACAAACAAACCTTTTTCTGGCGCCATTGCCGGGGAGATCAAGCCTTCTGTTAGGGGAGTCTCTCACTTCCAATTTCTTTACTTTGTTATTGTCTTGCTTAGTTTATTTTTATTTTGTCTTGTTTTCTCTCTTTATCAAAAATACAAAAAAAATAGTTACTTGTTTTTATTTTGCTATTTCGGCCTAGGCTTTATTTTGCTAAAATGAGTACTCCTGAGAACACCAAGTTGTGTGACTACACTAGCACAAATAATAATGATTTCATATGCACTCCTATTGCTCCACCTGCTTCTAAAGCAGACTTTTATGAAATTAAACCTGCTCTATTAAATCTTGTTATGAAAGAGCAATTTTCTGGTGTTAGTACTGATGCTGCTGCTGCCCATCTTAATAATTTTGTTGAACTTTGTGAGATGCAAAAGTATAAGAATATAGATGGGGACATTATAAAACTGAAATTATTTCCTTTCTCTTTGAGAGGAAGAGTTAAAGAATGTTTGCTATCTTTGCCTAGAAATAGTATTGATTCATGGACTAAATGCAAAGATGCTTTCATTGGAAAATATTATCCTCTTGCTAAGATTATATCCTTGATAAGTAGCATTACGAATTTCAAGCAATTTGATAATGAACATGTTGCCCAAGCATGGGAAAGAATGAAATCATTGGTAAAGAATTGTCCCACCCATGGACTGACTGCTTGGATGCTCATCCAAACCTTTTATGCAGGACTAATTTTTTTTTCGAGGAACTTGTTGGATTCGGCTGCAGGAGGGACCTTTATGTCTATCACTTTGGGTGTTGCAGCAAAGCTTCTTGATGATATGATGATTAACTATTCTGAGTGGCATACCGAAAGAACTCCTCAAGGTAAGAAGGTAAATTTTGTTGAAGAAACCTCTTCTTTGAGTGATAAGATTGATGTTATTATGTCTATGCCTGTGAATGGTAAATCTCATGCTGATCCAAATAATGTTCCTTTAGCTTCATTGGTTGCTCAAGAAGAGCATGTTGATGTGAACTTCATTAAAAATAACAACTTCAACAACAATGCTTATAGGAATAATTTTGGTAGCAACAATTATAAGCAAAATAGTGGTAATGGTTTTAGCAACTCTTATGGTAATTCCTACATCAATAATAGAAGTGTGTCCTCTGATCTTGAAGCCATGCTTAAGGATTTTATTAGTACACAAAATGCTTTTAACAAAACTGTTGAGGAAAAGCTTGGTAAAATTGATGTTCTTGCTTCTAAGGTTGATAGCCTTTCTCTTGATGTTGATCTTTTGAAACTAAAAGTTATGCCTAATGATGTTAAAGAGAATAAGACTTTTGCTACAACCAATGCTATCCAAGTTAAAATTGACAACAATATTAGGATGTTGGCTGAATTGCATGCTAGGTGGGAAAGAGAGGATACAATTGAAAAAGAGAATAGTATAGCTAGAGTTTGTACTATTACCACCACTACTAATGCTAATGTTTCACATGCTAGTAAGCCTCCTATTATCAATGGTAACATAATTGGTGTTGGCAATGTTTCTACTACCTCTGCAAAACGTTTAAAATTTCCCAAAACCACTGAAACTGTTCCTGATAAGAGTGCTGAAATTTTTTGAAATATGGGAGACAATGGTTCCTTTGCCATTGATCATAATGATTTTGATTTTTATGATTGTAATATTTTTGAAGTAATTATGTTCTTGCAAAAGCTAGCTAGAAGTCCTAATGCTAGTGCTATTAATATGGCTTTCACAAAACATATTACAAATGCTCTCATACAAGCTAGGGAAGAGAAACTAAAACATGAAGCTTCTATCCCTAGAAAGTTAGAAGATGGTTGGGAGCCCATCATTAAGATGAAGGTGAATGATTTTGATTGTAATGCTTTATGTGATCTTGGTGCTAACATTTCTGTTATGCCTGAGAAACTCTATGATATGCTTGATTTGCCACCTTTGGAACATTGTTATTTAGATGTTTATCTTGCTGATAATGCTATGAAGAAACCCTTGGGGAGAGTTGATGATGTTATTATTATGGTTAACAATAACCTTGTCCCCGTTGATTTTGTTGTTATGGACATCGAATGCAATGCATCTTGTCCTATTGTTTTGGGAAGACCTTTTCTTAGAACTGTTGGTGCCATTATTGATACGAAAGAAGAAAATATAAGGTACCAATTCCCACTCAAGAAAGGTATGTAACACTTCCCTAGAAAGATAATGAAGTTGCCTTTTGATTCTATTATTAGAACAAGTTATGATTTGGATGCTTCTTCACTTGGAAACACTTGATTTTCACTTTCTGCGCCTAGCTGAAAGGCGTTAAAGAAAAGCGCTTATGGGAGACAACCCATGTTTTTATTTATGTAATTTTTCTTTTTCTTTGAGTCTTGGAGTTTGCTTACTTCTATAACAACTCCTTTGTATCTTTATTTTATTGCATTGTGATGGCCCTTGAAGAGGTTGATCTACAGCGGCAGAAAACAAGCTTGATGCCCAATGGACAGTCTTGATCTCCGGTGCATAGTTTACCTGCGTCAAAAGTAAATGGGTTAGGTTGAGACTCTAAGTGCAGAGTGTGTAGTAAGTGGAAGACGTGTTTTTCCCACGAGGGTGACTCGAGGATTTAATATCGAACTCTCGGGGAATCAGTAGTGAAAGCTTTATCTTCCTATCCTTCTTTTGGTCACCTACAAAACAAGTTTAATTGTTTTCGTCCTCAACCTCACCTGTGGTTGTCAAGCACAAGGTGTATGAATGATATCAAGATAAATATGCAATGCAAACAAGAAATAAATATGCAATGGTGGTGGATGAATGTGCAAGGATGATGATAACAATGATAAATGATATTTTTGGGTTTTTTATGATGAATGCAAGATGGAAAAGTGTTTTTTGTATTTTCGGATTTGATAATTGCAGAAAATGGAAAAGTGGTAAAAGTGGTTGGAAATGTGTTTCTTATGATTAAAAATGGACCGGGGTTCATGGTTTCACAAATGCGCTCTCTTTTAATGGTGTGGCAGACAATGGACAGATAGAGTTGACATATGAGATTGCAACACAAAGTTTGATATCAAGTTACTAATTATATGGGCATCACGTCCTAACATAGAGATCTTTTGGTTATTAATCTCACTTATACTCCACCAAGATGCGAACTGAATCATAACACCTTAGCAATTAAGATAAATCAGAGTATAGCTTTAAGTATCATGACATGAAGTGAAAATAAGAACATGCTAGATCTAGTCACAGGAAGAAGCTTGGTCACCCTCAACCCTTGTAGTATGGTATTTTTGTTTATCCCTAGTGAGGCAACAAAGTAAGGTAAACACCCAAGTGAATCGCGATATTTCAGTTGTCAACTTACCGCACTTACCACCCTCGTTACTCCAACTAATGCACACATCACCCCACACACGCCCTCATAAATATGCTTGATCATAACAAGTAGATAAGAACGGGGTATATAATATGCATCTATATTCATAACTGAAACAAACATTTGCAATCTCAACATATATTAACTCACAAAAAGATCCACCACATAGGAATTACAACGATGACCGTAATCATGTTCAGCAGCTCATACGGTACTAATTAGAGAAGCTCAAAGAGAGGAGAGATACATAGACTACTCCCTCTTCATGGTGGAGATGGTGGAGATGTCGATGGAGAAGATGGAGACCACGCCGGCAGCGCCCCGCCGGAGTTTTCCCCCTCCAATCTGCAGCTCCAGATCTTCGTTTTCGTGTTTTTGTGATATGGCGGCCCTTATTTTTTAGAACGCCGTGGGACTTCTTTTATAGGCGTTTTTAGGTCAAAACGAAGGCGGTGGAGAAAAGATCAACGGCTGCGGGGCCTCGAGGGCCAAGATGGTGGGCCCCACGCGACCAGGTACAGAGGTCGCGTGGGCCACCCCCTTTTGGTCCTCCGGCCTCCGTTTGCTTGATTCCTTCACTCCTACGTCTTCCTCCTTCCAAAATAATGACGCCTGTATTTTTCCAGAATTTTATGACGTCGTTTAGGTCCCTGAAACATAAAAGGAAAGAAATAGGGTTTTCTGCCTGCGCAGGGTTAATTCCATAAAAATGGGAAACAATTATTTTATTTCCTAAAATCATTAAATAACAGTGGTATAACCCTTATATGATGCAAATATGATTGGAATATGAGTGATATAGTGCAAAGTTCATGTATGCATTTTACATGCATCACATTGTTGTGCCAAGTAAAGCCTCTAATAGAAAGTTGATGCTGGATTTGGATTTCTGCGCAGAGACAGATTTTTGTTGTCCACCGTTTTGAGCTGTACGCACTCCAGAAAAATCTATTTTTTTTGAAACAATTCACGCGTGATCCTCATATATGTACGCAACTTTCATTAGTTTTGACTTTTCGCATCTGAGCAACTTAAGTGCCTCAAAAAATTCGTCTTTCCAGACTGTTCTGTTTGTGACAGATTCTGCCTTTTATTTTGCATTCTCTATTTTACTGTGTTTGAGTGGATTTCTTTGCTCCACAAAATATCAGTGGCTGTAGCTAATTTCCAGAAGTATTGGAGATGATTGTGTCATCACAGAACATGTGAATTTTTGATTATGCACTAACCCTCTAATGAGCATTGCTCTAAGTTTCGTGTGAAGGAAGTTTTCAAGGATCAAGAGAGAAGGATGATATGATATGATCAAGAAGAGTGAAAAGCCTAAGCTTGGGGATGCCCCCGTGGTGCATCCAAGCGTATTTCAAGAAGACTCAAGCGTCTAAGCTTGGGGATGCCTTGGCATCCCCTTCTTCATCAACAACTTATCAGGTCATCTCTAGTGAAACTATAATTTAATTCTTTCACATCTTATGTGCTTTACTTGGAGCGTATGTGTTCTTTTATTTTTGCTTTGTTTTCTGAATAATTTGGATCCTAGCATTCTTGTGTGGGAGAGAGACACGCTTCGCTTTTTCATGTGAATACTCGTGTTCTTCACTTATATTTGTTGAGTATTCTTAACTAGCTACTGCAATGCTTTTAGCTCCTGTTTTTCAGGCATCTCTTGTTCAGAGCTGTTAGTTCTTGTAGAGAAGTACTCTCTTGTTTCATTGTTATATTATTTGGAGAGTTTGTGTTGAAATAAGTTGATTGGTGTTTGGTTGGAAACAGAAAATGCTACATGTGGTAGATGGTATATTGAAAAGACATATTCATTCTTTTAGATCATTGTCTTCGATAATTTGATGCTTTGCAATTGTTTTGAGCTCTCAAGTAGATCATGTTTAAGCCCTTGCATCATTCATGTAGTTAAAGCCTATTAGTGGAGAACTACCGTAGAGCTTCTTGAGACTTGGTTTGCATGTTTGATATCTCTAAGGTCTAGATATTTTCTGATAAAGTGTTTGAGTAACAAGGAAGACAGTGTAGAGTCTTATAATGCTTACAATATGTTTTTATGTAAGTCTTGCTGTACCAGTTGATATCATGTGTTTGTTTCAAACAACCTTGCTAGCCTAAACTCTGTACCGAGAGGGAATGCTTCTCGTGCATCCAAACCTTGAGCCAAAACCCATGCCATTTGTGTCCACCATAACTACCTATTATGTGGTATTTCCTGCCATTCCAAGTAAATACTTCATGTGCTACCTTTAAACTATTCAAAACTTTATTACTCCTTATTTGTGTCAATATTTTATAGCTCATGAGGAAGTTTGTGGCGTTTTCTCTATCAATCTTGTCAGACAGACTTTCACCAATGGACTAGTGGCATATACATCCGCTTATCCAATAACTTGCAAAAAGAGCTAGCAAATGGGGTGCCCAGTCCCAATTAATTACAACTATAACTGCTTAATTCTCTTCACATGTTTGCCAATGATTTATCAAAAGCAAATTTCAAAGTGTTAAACAATTTCAAATAGGCACTCCTCCATGGTCTGTGATTGTTGGAAGGCACCCGAGGATTCGGTTAGCCATGGCTTGTGTAAGCAAAGGTTGGGAGGAGTGTCAAACCAATTTATAAATATGCATGTGTAAACAAAAGAGAAGAGGGATGATCTACCCTTGGGTAGAAATAACGTCCTTCATGGGAGCCGATCTTGAAAGTCTGGGTGACAAGGGGGATAGAGTGCCCACTGCCATTCGTTGACAACAACAAACACCTCTCAAAAACTTATTTTATGCTCTATATATGATTTCATAAACCTAAAAAGCTCTAGCACATGATTTAATCCCTGCTTCCCTCTGCAAAGGGCCTTTCTTTTACTTTATGTTGAGTCAGTTTACCTACTCCTTTCTATCTCAGAAGCAAACACTTGTGTCAACTTTGTGTGCATCAATTCTTATATGCTTACTTATTGCACTTGTTATATTACTTTGTGTTGACAATATCCATGAGATATACATGTTGAAAGTTGAAAGTAATTGCTGAAACTTAAATCTTCCTATGTGTTGCTTCAATGCCTTTATTTAGAATCTATTGCTTTATGAGTTAACTCTTATGCAAAGCTTTTTGATGCTTGTCTTGAAAGTACTATTCATGAAAAGTTTTTGCTTATATAATTCAGTTGTTTACTCTTTATCTACTTGTTAGCAAACTATAGACCATTGCCTTGAGTCACTTCATTCATGACATGAGCCTTGCAATATTATTTGATCAAGATTGTGTGAAGCATGTCTCCTCAGAAATTATTTTGTTGTTATCGTTTTACCTACTCGAGGACGAGTAGAATTAAGCTTGGGGATGCTTGATACGTCTCCAACGTATCCATAATTTCTGATGTTCCATGCTTATATTATGCCAATTGCTACATGTTTTATATACACTTGATATCATTTTTATGCATTTTCTGGGACTAACCTATTAACAAGATGCCACAGCGCCAGTTCCTGTTTTCTGCTGTTTTTGGTTTCAGAAAAGTTGTTCTGGAAATATTCTCGGAATTGGACGAAACAAAAGCCAAAGTTCCTATTTTTCTGACACGTACACGGAGTCCGAAGGAGAGACGAAGGGGGGCCGTGGGCCATCCTCACCACGTGGCGGCGCGGTCCCACACTAGTACAGAACGACACATCGGAAACGGGCCAAAAACCCCTTCGGCAACGGAGAAAGGGTCCGTGTCCCCGACCCTGTCACTGATGTGAAGGCCTTCATCGGTAACGGAGGCAAAAAACCGTCACCGATGAGGGCATAAGTTGGCTACGGTTGCGGACCCATCTCCGTTTCCGATGTATCGGTGCATCAGTAACGGAGATTCTATTTTACTCGTTTGCATTGAGGTTCTTTCAGAAGCCTACAGGAGCAATTCGGTTGCCAAATTACATTCAAAATCTCACAGCAGAAGCACAAAGTTGCTACCAAATCCATTCATAACGTATATAAGAATTGTCATCATTACATAGCATCAAAAGATGAGTTACACATGCCTCGCTAATCCTATCATTCTCATGCCTCCCTAAACTTAACTTTTATGACACTCCACTCTTCTCCAGCTCCACCTTCTTCCTCAGTTCTGAAGCGTCGAAAACGGAATTCGACCTAGCAAAAGACTCGAGTAGCAGTTTCATGCTTCTCCAAATCACATCTGCAACCAAATTGCTACACACATACACAAAATAGATAGAGAAACTAAAGACAAGAAACCACACCGAGCTCGCAAGCCTCCTTAGCAAATTAATCTTGCCAAATTCTTCGTAGCGAGGCTTGCTCCATCTTGGACGGTGTCGCCGAAATATAATAACGTCACCGCTGTGACATTTCGGCCACACTGTCCAAGACACTCTTAATTAAAAAAGTGTTTTGAACAGTGCAGCGAAACGTCACAACAGCGACGGTTTAGGGATATGATCCCACTTTGTATTTAGCTCTTTTAAAGCTTGTTTGGATCTGCATGGCGCTTCTGCATATAAAATACATGGATGTCTAGTTAGAAAAGAGCCAAATATGATGCTACATGACATAAATACAATTTAAGATGAAAACAGTTTACACCTTAAGCGCCTATATCCGTGTGCTTGCTGTCCGATCGAAACGATTTGGAGGCAGAACTTGAAGGTGATGTTACCTTCAATTGCCTCACCATTTTTATGCATTGTCGCCGAAATATACTATTACTTCATACACTAGCTACACAAAACCATAACGAGGATTAGCACATTGACAAAGGGTTGAAATTATTCTATTAGACATCAAATACTAAAAACAAACACAACACAATACTAGACTTCAAATACTAGACAAGTTGAAGGTAATGTATTCATCATCGGCAGTACTAAAAACAAACACAACACAATACTAGACTTCAAATACTAGACAAGTTTTATATGCTACTTTAAAAAAATGTAAGATCTAGTGTTGAGGGGTGTATTCATCATCGGCAGTACTACAATACTAGACAGAACACAATACTACAATACTAGACAGTACTACAATACTAGATCGGTAGATGCTACTTTAAATAAAATGTAAGATCTAGTGTCGAGGGGTGTATTCATCATCGACACTAGATAGAACACAATACTAGACTTCAAATACTAGACAAGTTTTCTGTGCTAGTTTAAACAAAATGTAAGATCTAGTCGGCTACATACCCGGGGAAGATGCACGGCAATAGACCAGTAGATCCGTGTCGGCGACATACTCGGGGAAGATGCGCGGCGGCTCGCCGACGAGCCGCTGGGGGGGATGCGCGGCGGCTCACGACGCGCCGCTGGGGGGATGCGCGGCGGCTCATGACGCGCCGCTGGGGGAAGATGCGCGGACGCGCCGCTGGGGGAAGATGCACGGCGGCGATGCCGGCCGGACGCGCCGCTCAGATCTGCGAGATAAGGGTTAGGTCTGGAGCCGCTGCCACACTATGACTGTGGAGTGAGAGTGAGAGTGAGAGCGAGAGCGTTAGGGTTGCCGCAGTGGCACATTTATAGCATACAATAACATCGCAAACGGAGGCGATAAACAACCGTTTCCTCTAATTTCTTCACTGACACACTGGGCCTACTTACAAAGAATCGATAGAGTAATTGAACTAACTATCTACTCTACTAGTTCTGCTTACGCCCTGCCTCCGCGCCATTGTCATCCGCGGCGCGGCGTCGCTTCTTGCCGGTTGCCTTTTCCTCAGGCGCCTCCTCCTCCGGCGCCTCCTCCGATGCCTCCTCCTCCGGCGCCTCCTCCGACGCCTCCTCGTCGTCGTCGTCGGCGGCGTCGTATTCTTCCTGGCTAGAATAATACGGCTCCGGCGGGTCCTCCGGCTCCTCTTCCTCCGGCGACTCGTCCTCTTCGGAGTCGTCTTCTCCTTCGCGTGAAGACGGCGGGTCCGAGTCGTCGGAGTCGTCTTCTACAGAGCGTGAAGATGGCGGGTCCGAGTCGTCGGGGTCCGAGTCCGGCGGACCGTCTTGATCCCACCATGGAACTTCACCGCGGTCTTCCGCACTCGCGTCGTCGCTCGGGACTTCCTCGTTCTGCCACCAGGGTTCCGCCATGGCGGTTGTGCTAGTGTGGTAGATAATGTGGGAGATAACGAAGGGGAGAATGCGGGACCTGCCTGGCTTCACGCGGTTCCAGTCACATTTTATTAGCGTCGATCAGGCGGTTCCAATCCCTCGTGAATTAAGCCGCATTGAACAGGCGCGCTTCCAGATTGCAACTGCAATTTCCCAAGCACATCGCAAACGGATATACATAAACAACCGTAGCCATAGAGATACATATTGGAAACGGAGACAAATTTATGACCGTTGCCAATACTTTTGGTAACGGAGATATAAAATTCTCCGTAACCAATGTTGACGGACCAGCCTCTGCCAGGCCTCGTCCGCAACGCTAAAATCACGATTCTCTGTCGCCTAACACCTGCCGTTTCCATAGAGGGGTATCCGATGTGTCGTTCTGTACTAGTGCCACCTCCTGCCACGCCGTGACATGGTGACGGGGCCACGGACCTCCACCGACGTCGCCCCTTCGTCTATAAATTGCCTTTGACGGGAAAACCCTAAGTACCCGAGTCAATTTCCATGAAAAGTTCCAGAGCCGCCGCCGCCGTCAACCCTAACTCGGGAGGGCTCTGAAGCTCTCCCCGGCACCCTGCCGGAGAGGGGAATCATCACCGAAGGGCTCTACATCGCCATGCCTGCCTCCGGAGTGATGTGTGAGTAGTTCATCTTTGGACTATGGGTCCACAGCAGTAGCTAGATGGTCGTCTTCTCCTATTATGCCATCATGTTTAGATCTTGTGAGCTGCCTATCATGATCAAGATCATCTTATTGTAATGCTACATGTTGTGTTTGCTGGCATCCGATGAATATTGATACTATGTCAAGTTGAATACTGAAATATTAGGTCTATGTCTTTTATGATCTTGCATGCTCTCCGTTGCTTGTTGATACTCTGGCCAAGTGGATGCTTGTGACTCCAAGGGGGAGTATTTATGCTAGATAGTGGGTTCAGTCTCCATTTAATCTGGGGGGAGTGACAGCAACCCCTAAGGTTGTGGATGTGCTGTTGCCACTAGGGGTAACCTAATGATGCTTTGTCTAAGGATGAATGTGTTGTTTACATTATGCACTTACTTAATGCAATTGTCTGTTGCTTGCAACTTAATACTGGAAGGGGTGCGGACGCTAACTTGAAGGTGGACTATTTAGGCACAGATACATGTTGGATAGCGGTCTGTGTACTTTGTTAATGCCTAAATGAATCTCATAGTAGACACCACAACTTGCACATGCATGTTATGCACTTTTCAATATTGTCAATTGCCAGCTGTAATTTGTTTACCCAGCATGTTAGTTATTTATTATGGAGAGACACCACTAGTGAACTGTGGACCCCGGTCCATTCTTTTACATCTGAAATACAACCTACTGCAATCATTGTTCTTTTTCATTCTCTGCAAATAAACATCATTTTCCACACTATACGTCTAATCCTTTGTTTTCAGCAAGCCGGTGAGATTGACAACCTCACTGTTAAGTTGGGGCAAAGTTGTGGCGCCCTGACCAGACTGTTATACAGTGATGCTGTGTGTCACCGGTTAAGCGATACAACCGGAGGTTACGGGTTTACCAATCCCCGTCCAAAACCTTTGGCAGGCGTTGCTCGGAATGGATCATCGGCAACGCAACACCCCGATTGATGCCTTAACACAGGCACAACCCTCAATGCATAATAGAGAGACCAAGACTTGTGGAACAACTGGCACATCACAGACTCTACGACACAAATCATTATAGTTCAACTCTTATAATAGAGAAAGATAGCAAATGACAACCAGAGGTCACGGACCCAACATTACAACAAGCGGAAGCGAATTAGGTTGTCTAAACAACAAGATCCAAATTATGGCCTAAGAGGCCTACAAATAAACATCCAACGCCAGCTGTTCCGGGATGTCCCAAGCTGCCACCTGGGAACCCCAGACTACTCGTCGACGTCCACATAGAACCCACCTTCGAGGTCGGTGAAGTCCTCCTCTGAAACAAAACAAACGACGTTGAGTTCGACGAACTCGCAAGATTATATATAGAGCATTAGCTCGATGAGGCTTTCAAAGTCATATGGCTGTTTGCATAAAGCTGATTTTATTTATGAAAACATAACTCAATGGCATCGACTAATCAGATTAGTTTTCAAAAAGGGGTAAGAAGTGACTCTTTTCTTTGATCACCTTTCTCAACATCAACCATCATCAACCACTGTACCTGTTTCACCAAGGCACCTCCCCGAACCACCCTCGAGGAAGCTCACCTTACAATCTTGAATGGTGCCTTTAGTACCCAGTTTTTAATCATTCCGTTCAAGTTATTCTATGATCTTACCTTCACTTCCCAAGTTCGTCCATAACCGCGGACACGGCTTTTCGAAAAGATTTAACCCTGCAGGGGTGTACAATGTTTGCCACGCGTACCGTCCGACCCATTACCTGATCATTAGCTCTCTTCCGTGGAAAGCCGGCTGGGTGGGAGCGGTGTCGACTTCTCCCTCGTTAAGGACTAACCCAGGATCATCAGCGAGGACGGAGCAGCGATCCAACACACTGCCCCGTGGCCACTCATTTTCCTAAACACCACCATCCTCATCTCAGTTCATCCCACCATCATCACGCACGCGCAAATGGAAGCCCGAACTAGAGGACCCTGGCTAGCCCCGCCCGAGTTATTTAGTCTATAAGGGTTCCTGCAATTGCATAGGCCTCACGCATGGTTGCACGCTCAGTCTTGGTTCAAGAAGTATAGAACTCGCACCTAGGCGGCGAGAACGAGACAAAGCACCACAACCACCGTGGCCTCTCATCCCCACCTTTAAGCATTTTATTATCCATCACCACAATTCTCCACCATCATTCTCATCTCATCACCTGTTTCCAACATGATGTATCCATAGCACCGCTATGCAATTACTAAGCATGGCTAAGCATCAACATAGCATAATAGTTATCTCGGTCCAACAATACAAACCTATGGATATAGGAGGGAAGCAGGTAAATGGCATGGGGAACTTAATGCAACTATAGGATACTCTACTCCAAGTAAATTGACATTTGGAACCGCATGCAATATTATAGTGGAGAAAATATTTGCGGAAAATAGGATAAGACATGATCAGAGGGGGGGATTACGCTTGCCTTGATCAAGGTGCTGGTAGTACGGCTCTTCGGGGTATTGTGGAGTAACCCCGGCTGCTGGATCTATCGAAGCATAACACACGGGAGAGCA
Source organism: Poa pratensis (assembly GCA_947311845.1). Classification (NCBI taxonomy): domain Eukaryota; kingdom Viridiplantae; phylum Streptophyta; class Magnoliopsida; order Poales; family Poaceae; genus Poa; species Poa pratensis. The sequence continues at coordinate 69,287,678 of CAMZMU010000041.1, forward strand.
ATCAATCACCACACATGCTTTAACAAAGTGCAATGTGCAAACACATGATGACATGACATTTTAAAATGCACCCTAGAAGCATTGAACATGATCAACAAGTTAAATGGGATCCCCGGTATATTTATTGCATAATTTGGAAGAAACCCCATATTAAAACTTAATGATTACCCTTACTACTAGAGCACATTATTGTAATTGTGATCAATGATGCATGATATTTATTTTAAAGTTTTAATCACAATTTTTGGAGCATTTTGGTATATTACCCGCATTTTTCGGATACACCGATAAAAGTTATCATTTTAATAACTTTCCTTTTTGGAATGACCTCTTGATGATGTAAATAACCACAATATAATGTTTACACAAATTAGAGTTAGAGGGGTGAAAAGAAAAACAGAAATTTAAAACAGTACTGCAAATCCGGAATTTTCCGAGTTTTGTACCGGGAGAAAAATCAGTCCGGAAATATTTCCGGTTCATTTCCGGGTATGGACCGGATAAAAACATAACGGTCCAGTAGCGTTGGTGCTATTCCGGTATAGAAACCGGAATAAACCGGGTTTTTCACCGGACGCGTCAACGCGACGAAGCGGAGCTTCGGCGACGCACTCCGGCGAACAGCGCGGCGTGACCACGGCGAGAGAAGGGAGGGGGAGGGATGCTACGGCACGGGAGTCTCACCGCGGGCGAGTTGGGGTGTTCGGGGTGGCCGGAGAAAGATCGATGGCACCAGAATCGAGCGGCGGAGCGTCGGACGGCAGCGGCGAGGTCACGAACGGCGCGGCGAGTCGGGGGCGCTTCCCGTCGATTCCTTCGGTGTGGAGGAGCACCACGGCACGGCGGAGCTAGTGGTCTGCCTCGATTTACCCGGGAGCTCTTCAATCGGCGGCGAGACGGCGGCGGAGGGCGGCGGCCATGGCGCAGCTCGGGAGAGGAAGAAGAGAGCGTGGGGCAGGTGAGGGAGTGGGGGATGGGGAGCAGAGGGGGCCCGGCGTGCTCGACTTCCTACGGTGGGGGCGGAGGTGGCCCCGGCGGCGTGCACGGCGCCAAGCTGGTGCGGCGGGAGCGAGCTCCTCGGTCGCTACAGCGACGGGGAAGAAGACGAATTTGCAAAAAGGTCCCTAGAACTTCTGGGGCAATCACAGATAGGTCCTTTTCCTTTTAAAACTTAAAACTAGCAAAATTTCTTGAATTAATTTAGGCACCAAAACTATTTATAAAAATTTGAGAAAAAATGGGTAGCCTCCCAACAGCGTGTAGAGGCACCACAAAAATTGGCATGTTCAAATAAAAATGTTTTGGACAGCAACTGTTCATAGAGTTACAAATAGGGCATTTATTAACTTTCAGAAATGTTGCTCCTTTAGAGATTTTAGAGCAATTGCAAATGTTATTTTGAGCTCTAGGAACTTCCTTGACAAATATAAGATGTCAAGAAACTTTTGTTGTGCAAGTTTGAGTGTCTTCAACGTGTTGAAGTTTGTTAGAGCAATTTGGCATTTTGTTTCAGCAACTCCACATCAATTCGATATCAATGTGGTGTTAACTCAAAAGAGACATGTTTATGCATGGATGCCATGATGCAATTAACACAAAAGCGAAAATTTTACTCAGGTTTTTAGGTTTACAACTTCGGGCTGTTACAAAAGTAGCTTGATTGTGTTGTGCAGGTTCCACGTTGGCACCGGAATCCCTGGTGTTGCGCCGCACTACACTCCTTCACTAACAACCTTCAGAAGTGACTTTTATCTCCTACTGGTTCGATTAAACCTTGGTTTTGTACTGAGGGAAAAACTTGCTGCTGCACTCATCATACCTTCCTCTTGGGGTTCCCAACGAACGTGTGACTTTCACGTCAACAAGCACTTGTGTAAGCAAAGGTTGGGAGGAGTGTTATACCAATTTAAAAATGTGCATGTGTAAACAAAAGAGAAGAGGGATGATCTACCTTGGGTAGAAATAACATCCTTCATGGGAGCCGCTCTTGAAAGTCTGGTTGACAAGGGGGTCGAGTGCCCACTGCCATTCGTTGACAACAACAAACACCTCTCAAAAACTTACTTTATGCTCTCTATATGATTTCAAAAACTTAAAAAGCTCTAGCACATGATTTAATCCCTGCTTCCCTCTGCAAAGGGCATTTCTTTTACTTTTATGTTGAGTCAGTTTACCCCCTTCTTTCTATCTCAGAAGCAAACACTTGTGTCAACTTTGTGTGCAACAATTTTTATATGCTTGCTTATTGCACTTATTATATTATTTTGTGTTGACAATTATCCATGAGATATACATGTTGAAAGTTGAAAGCAATTGCTGAAACTTAAATCTTCCTATGTATTGCTTCAATGCCTTTTACTTAGAATCTATTGCTTTATGAGTTAACTCTTATGCAAAACTTTTTTATGCTTGTCTTGAAAGTACTATTCATGAAAAGTTTTTGCTTATATGACTCGGTTGTTTACTCTTTATCTATCTGTTAGCAAACTATAGACCATTGCCTTGAGTCACTTCATTCATAACATGAGCCTTACAATATTATTTGTTCAAGATTGTTCGGTAGCATGGCTCCTTAGAAATTATTTTGTTGTTATTGTTTTACCTACTCGAGGACGAGTAGAACTAAGCTTGAGGATGCTTGATACGTCCAAAACGTATCTATAATTTCTGATGTTCCATGCTGATATTATACCATTTGTTACATGTTTTATATGCACTTTATATCATATTATGACATTTATTGGACTAACCTATTAACAAGATGCCACAGTGCCAGTTCCTGTTTATTTTATTTGTGCATTGCAGAAAAGGTCAAAAAATGAAAGTGCTCAGAAAAATCTGGAAAAATTCCAGAAATTCTAAAATGCAAAAGACTGCGTGGGCCAAAAGGAAAGCTCCGGGAGAGGCCCAGAAGACCCTGAACCACGCTAGGGCACAGACCAGAAGAAAAAGGGCTGACCCGCACCGTGGCATGGTGAGGCCGCCTCGGACGTCCCTCGCGCCGCCCTTCGGACTGTATATTGCCCCCGTCATAAAAACCCTAACCCCCGAAGGATTTTGCAAAATTCCACTCTGAGCTCCGCCGCCATCCAGAACAAGTTTAGGGGGACAGAAGTCTCTGTTCCGGCACCTTGCCGGGACGGGGAATTGCCCCGGGAGCCATCTCCATCGACGCCACCGCCTCCATCATCACCACTGTTGCCTCCCATGATGAGGAGGGAGTAGTTCTCCCCCGAGGCTGGGGGCTCTACCGGTAGCTATGTGATTTATCTCTCTCTCCCATGGTGTGATCTTTATGTGATCATGAGCTTTGTAATCTAGTTGTTGTCATAGATATTTCCCCTTTCATTATGTATTGCATATGCTAGTCAAATTGTTTTATCATTATGATCTTGAGTCACGTGAGAACACTAAACCAAGGTGACAGTGTGGGGGAGGTGTGTGACTCTATTAATAGATCAGAAGGATATTTATCATGAGTTGTTCTTTTGTTGGTTGTCACTATAAAGTTGTGGCGTTTGTTTAGTACTGATTTGGGGCGCCCACAGTGACAGCATGGGGTTCCCTAGAGAGGGAATACAGACTTGAGTCGTGTTGTTATTGCCCTACGCAGTGGATTGGTGTTTGTTATCCAACGGGACAATAGTCAAGAGTAGTATAGTGAAGAGGAAGTATTTATGCATTCAACTATATTAGTATTGTTGAGAGTGTCCACTAGTGAAAGTATGATTCCTAGTCCTTATTTCCAAGCATTGAAACACCGTTTGCTCTCATTTTGTCTCATGTTTGCTTGCTGCCATTTTTATTTTAGATTGCAATTACCACTTATAATCATCCATATTGCTTGCATTTCACTATCTCTTCGCCGAACTAGTGCACCTATACATCTGACAAGTGTATTAGGGTGTGTTGGGGACACAAGAGACTTCTTGTATCTTAATTGCAGGGTTGCTTGAGAGGGATATCTTTGACCTCTGCCTCCCTGAGTTCGATAAACCTTGAGCGGTTCACTTAAGGGAAACTTGCTGCTGTTCTACAAAAATCGAACATGCGTAGACAACACTACGCAAGCGGCCGACTGTGTGGTGGGAATTGGAGTTCAATGGGAAGTGAAACGGAATGGATATCGAGGACGAGGGCACATTTCAAAAAAGGAGCGAGGAGGTGAGCGGGCGGCCACGCCTATGCCCAAGCGTCGCCCCGTTTCCCACCTAGCGCACTCAGCCACCTATTTATTCCCACACCACCAGCCTCGACTTCCCACACCTCCTTCTCCTCTCCCTTTGCCTTCTCCTCCAAGACACCAAGCCGCCATGGATTTACATTGGAAGTGATTCTCATGTGTCGAGTCCATCGAGTTCGCTGAACACGACATCCTTGCGCCGCCGAAAGTCTAGGCCCATCAGTGGCACCAGACTCCACCAGTAAGAACACCAAGTGTGAGATCCAACGCTCAAAGCAGAAACTCCGACTGTGGTTGGACCTGTTGTACTATCATGATAGCGACTACTAGCCCACACTCTTCTGCGGAGAGTGAGAGGTGACGCAACCATCTCTCCTTAACGTATGTACTGGGCTTTTCGTATTCATCGCTGTTCGTCACTTTGCAGTTTGCACGTATGATTCCCGCAACCCGCATGCGATGGACCTGGCCCATTATTCAGTCCGGTGCTGCAATGACTTGCCATTACATTGTTTTTTTTCCCTTCGATTGTTTTTTTGCAGTGATTTTTTCGTAGTTGTTTTGGCTGTTTTGTCATTTCTGCGCTGGGGTGATTTTCTTCTACGGAGTACTATTTCTTTATGTGGTTTTATACAGCTTTCTTCTGGATTTTATATGGTTTCTACTGTTTTTTTTTTGTTTCATTTATGTTTTCCTTTTTTCGCACATGCTGAAAGCCTGGGGTGTCAAATCCGACTGTCTAGAGGAGATATAAGCTTGCAGTGGTGTGACTGAAATCTGGAGTCCTTATACAGCTATCTTAGCAGATATTTTTTGAAAGGCTTTTCATATTAGCTTGGTGCATTTTGTTCGTTGTCCAAGGGAGGCAAATAAAGTGGCGCATAATCGGCATGAGAACAAGTGAACGACTCAATTTTTTGAAATATTTTTTTTTTTTTGAATTTATAAGCGTCTAATTTGAGTTTTTTTGTGAACCAAGTAGCAAAAATAAGGTCCAAAATAGCATGAGCATGATTACCAAGGAAATAGGGACATATGTTATGTGTAATGCCGAAGTACTTTGAATTTTGTCGATTGCTATCTGGCGTAAAGAAGGCTAGCCAGATTAGAGCGGGCGTGAAGAAGGCGGAAGGAAGAATATTACAAGTCTATAGGATAGGTATTCAAAACGGTGCAACAAGAGGCATGACATAAAATGGAATAAATGCAAGGGCAGTGCAAACGAGACACTTAAGGCTCAACATAATATCAAGTTTTACGAACTCGACGCGATTGGCACAGGTTTAAAATGTATACTGTTTGGATGGTCTCTTTAAGCTCCCTTTCGACCGCGCGCTGTAGGGTGCAGAGGTCAACGCGGAACACTCTACCCTACTGACACGTGGCGCCTTAGGGTCCAACAGAAATGTATGGTGGGCATGATGGTGCATAGTTCATGGGTTACACCGGAAGCTCGCGGTAACGCGATCACTTTTTTCTAGGTTCTCATCTAATGTCAATGCACAATACTTCTAAAATGCACTACAACTAGAAAATAACATACTAAAAAAGACAGTGTAAAACAAGACATCGGGTATGATAATGAATAAACGAGATATTATCACGTGATGTAGCGTGTAGTTTATTGTATGGCGTGTTGCGGACAACACGATCTATCTCGACGAGTTTGACGCTTTAAGCATTCACATAGATTTTGAATTGGATACATTGGTTATTGTAAATAATACTTCATGTTACATTTGTGGTGGCGTGTCTACGGGCTGCGCCCTGTTCAAAGTCTGGACATCGATGCACCAAAAGGCAGTCCAAGACATATATTCAAGGCCGGATAACAAAATCTTGTATACTAGCATCAAAATATCACGGTGATAACAAAAATAGTTCTGAAGTTTCTGAACAAATTAAGAAACTATATATAAGGGAAACCACCGGGGTCTTGATCAGAACGTGGCTCATGTATCCATCGAAGCTATCCGAAAATGATGACGTAACCAATAAAAACCAAATTATGTTATTTTTATCTTTATCTTTTTATACCTAGCTAGTAATTGACACTATATCGCAATGTATATACACGCACATGGTGCGTGAACTGTGAATTCTTGTATTTGACATGTGCTAATGTGTTTTGAATGAAATGTTAAATTATGGGTACAGCTAGTAAATGCATCCAAAACTTTCAGTTCACCAGTTATTGATCGCACAATTAGGTTTGACAAAATGTGTGTGATAATAAATTAAGACATACAATTTAGTATATACAACAGTGTGCGATAATTTACCAGAACGCAAAGGAAAGACAAACAAACATGTGAGATCTCACAAAAGCTCACATGGTCAAAATCGTGCACAATGTCCGAGTTATCAAACACGATTAAACTTCTGTAATCGTGTGCGAAAGTATCGTATCTGAACAATTTTCAATTATTAACATTTTTTGACTCGGAATATTTATCAAAACTAAACAAATTTCAAAATCATTAAAAGATGAAAGAAAATGAAAACAGAAAAGAAAAAGCAAACAAAAGGAGTGTGGATTTCTCGCCCCCAAGCTCCCTTGATCCATTTTAAATCTTCAAAATAAATATGTCTAAATTCTTATAATATACGGTTTTCGCCCGGTTTTCCGTTAATTAACTAGGCAATTCTCTTCTTCTTAATTAATAGATCGAGGCAAAGCTTTTTCCTCCAGTTTCAAAAAAAAAGTCTTAAAATATATGAAAAAACCGTGCTTGTTGTCAATGAAGTATCCCATGAACATGCAAATCTCGGTTTGAAATGCAATACATTATGATCTACACAAAAAAAGACAAACGTGTGATCTAATTTATACACTTTCAAATCTCCTATACAAGATTTGGTCATTTTGTGTAGCCCATTATGTAAACAATTTTACATCCTTGCAGGATGTATCATTGACTACACCCAGATTTTCTTTCTGGAAATTTTTTGTAACTTGTAAAAATAGTTTTTGCACTTTTCAAAATAAAGGATCAGTGAAACTCAGAGTCAAAATGACTTTCTACATAATAAAGAAGAAGACGAAACAGAGGTAAAAGAAAATAAAAATCAGAAATGAACAATAAATAAATCTCTATTAATGGGCTCGCCCGCTGCGCAAATATTTCACGCGGCGCTAGCCAGCCGTGCCGCCCAGACCGGCAAATAGGGAGCGCCTTTGCGCCGCGCGTTAGCGCCGCATAGACGTTTCGCCGCCGACGTTATCCCGTTTGTGGGCCGGCCCATTTTCATTTCGCGGTTGTTTGACTATTTCCTAACTGGTAAAAAAAATAAAAAAGATAACGCTGCATGCAGGAATCAAACCTGGTACCTCGTAGCAGAAAGAAACAGCTGTAACCAACAATGCTGAACCTTGTTCGTGTCGTACTAATATAAATACGCAATACATATATACGAGTGTTTAACAGATCAGTACAATTTAAAAAATGTACATTGTTTAGTTTGGAATCATTTTCGAAAAAGAACAATTTTTAAATTTGAAACCATTTTCAAAATGAAACCATTTGAAAATTTGAAAACATTTTTATATTTAAAATCATTTTCAAAATGGAACCATTGATCATATTTGCAAAAAGTAGGATTCATACGATTTTAGGACACGCTATTTGCCTTGTACTGCGTGCGGGGTCCTAGCTTTCCTGGGCCTGGCCCATTTATCTTTGAAGTGTACACTGTGTTGCTGACTAAGTTCGACCCAGCTAGGAGTTTTCTTCCCATTTTCGCTTTTTCTTCTTTTTCTTCGTTTTATTTTTATTTTGTTTCTGTTTTGTTCCCGATTTATATATGTTTCCATCATATAATTTTCTGTAGTTCTCCTTTTTCGTTTTTTATCTTCTCTTTTCTCCATTATTCCTTGCTGTGGTACATGTTTTTTCTTTCTTCAATTTATAATTTCTTTTATATTTTCCAATCTGATTTTTGTTCACCTTTGGGGAAAGAAAGGAACAAATGTTCATGTTTTGGAAAGTTTCTTCACGCTAAATACGGTCAGGAGTTTGTGTAATTGTCCCGGAGATTCAAAAATATGATCATTGGTTCAAAAACTTTTCGCCGGTTCATAAAAATTACATTCATGGATTCGGAAAATTAACATAAATGTTCATAACAAAAAGTAGTTCAAAATAAATAGAAGTTCATATTGAAAAATCTTTCAAATAACATAAATGTTCTTATAAAAAATCGTTCAAATAAGATTAACGTTCTTATTAAATACTATTCAAATGAGCTAAGTGTTATATTGAAGACCCTCAAAATAAGTTTACGGTTCTTTCTTGAAATATCGTTCAAATGAGATAAATGTTTGAAACATGTTCAAATAAGATATATTTTCTTATTTTGAAAATTCGTCTAAACTAGGTAAAATGATCGCCTATTCAAAGAAATCACAAAGTTTGAAAAATGTTCAATAGACGGTCAAAAAATGTTGATGTTTTTTGAAAAATAGGTTCAAGGATGTTAAATAATGTTCATCGATTTGAAGAAGGTTTACGGTTTTTTTAGAACCAAAAGAAGTTATCCTCTTTTAAGACCTTATACTAAATGATTTATGTCTATGATTTAAAATAAATAGTCCCGTATATAAAACATCCAAGTTTTATCCAGAAAATAGAAACGTCAATCAATCTATAACAATAAATTAATAGTTTCGGAAATATTAATTAATTGTAAAAAGGTAATGCAAAAAAGTACTCCCTCTATTCCGGTTTATAGAATGCAATTCCAAAACCAGGGTTTTCCAAGAATAAGATGCAATTTAGGCATTTAATGAGCAGTTGGGAAAGAGAAAATAGAAGACAACCAATGCATGCACACCAATTTAGTCAATTAATAATAATTAGAGAGAGAAAAGAAAGGCAACCAATGCATGCACACCAATTACGCTACTCAACATACCAATAGTTAGCCACCTAGGTTGGAGAGATTTCCCAAATACATCCTATAAACCGGAATGGAGGGAGTACAACAAATTTAGTAGAAACAGATCACAGGTACAAGAAAAATAGAAGCGGGCGTACAGAAAGAAACAAGCTATTAGAAGAAAAGAAGTGGATTGTGGCTTAGCCCGGTGATTGGGATGTGCTGATACATCCCACCTGCCTGAGTTCGAGCTTCCGTGGTCGCACTCGAAGTGTACGTACCGTGCCTCTTCCCCTTCGGCGTTATTGTTTTTTAATAGAAGGAAAGAAGAGCGCTTAAGACAATGGGCCGATCCCATATACACAAAATTGGGTATGCAGGGGGCGACACTAGCTAGTGCCCGCAATTCCCTCAAAAAATAAACTAGTGCCCGTAAAGAGCGGCAAATAGGTGCCCGGTGGTTGGGATGTGCTGATACATCCCACCCTGCCGGAGTTCGAGCTTCCGTGGTCGCACTCGAAGTGTACGCACCGGGCCTCTTCCCCTTCGGCGTCATTGTTTTTTAATAGAAGGAAAGAAGAGCGCTTAGACAATGGGCCGAGCCCATATACACAAAATTGGGTATGTAGGGGGCGGCACTAGCTAGTGCCCGCAATTCTCTCAAAAAAATAAACTAGTGCCCCCATATTTTACGGGTTAGCCGTTGAAACCGGAGGAGGGCAGAGATAGCGAAATGACGATGGTGCGTGAAAGGAACACCGGATTTGACACCCAACCGAAGATTAGGGATAGAACTGAAGTCAGCATTCCCCGTTTCTTTAAGCCATGGTATCTGTCAGGACTCGGGAGTCACGACGGAGCTATAGCCAACCATGCATCATCGTTATTATCAATTGATCATTTCGATTCTTCGTTGTAGCTGGCACACGTGTGGATTTGATGAGATGGATGTATCTCACTATGTGTTTGCTGTGAACCATTTGTGGTTTGTGTGCTGTTCTATGAAAAATGCTGTGAAATTATCAAATATATGCTACTGTGTTATTTTTAAATATGCAGGGATGCAATAAATGAATTAAAAAAAAACATCCATGGAATATGCCGAGCGTTACACGTGGAAGCCCCTGGCCTGGCGTATGCTGAGTGTAAGCCACGGTCGGCATACAGAACACACGCTCGGCATACAGGTTACACGTGGCAGAAGCGTGGCGGCCCAGTCGCCGTGTCTGTCGTGCGTCCTACATGCTCGGCATACGGCAAGGGCACGCTCGACATATAGGTTTTCGTATTCCGACCGTACCCGCTCGGTACACAGCGCACACGTGGCAGCTGTTGGTGCTCACTGGTGAAGCTTTTGCCGAGCGTGCGGTGGATCTATGCCGAGCGTGGCCACGGTCGGCAGACGCCAGACGCGCCGTCGGACGGACGTCTCCGTCAAGGTGTTTGCCTAGCGTTTGTATGCCGACGGTGATATTTGCCGCTCGGCATATGGTAAGTTGCCGAGCGTTTTTGTATACCGAGCGTAATGGTGGTGTATGCCGAGCGTTCGTTGCCGAGCGTAACGCTCGGCATACACCTATGCCGAGCGTTTGTCTACCTTTGCCGAGCGTTCCTGGCGCTCGGCATTATTTACCAGTCCCGACGTGCACGTTGGTCGGGCATGCATCTGTCCAAACACTCTGCACTAGTTTAATCGCCCGATAGAACGGCTTGTTGTTACTATACCACTAGTTTAGAGTTTAGACGATCTACTCCTTGAAATATATTATGTGAGGAAAGGAAGAGAGCAATGCACGGAAGACGGAACTAGTTTAGCGCACTGATATTGAACTTCAAGGTGCAGAGTTTGTATGCATCCTCGTGGAGCTAGAGCGAAAATTTAGAGTGTTTTCCGTTTCAAAAAAGGAAATTTAGAATGTTTCCGGCCAGCATGGATTTCATGAACACCCAATCGTCAATTCAAGCTAACATGTTGAACATCAACTTTATTGCACTGCGCCTCGGTACGAACAGAATAATGGCGAATTATTGCTCACGACACACTCACGGACTCGATATTGACTGACTTCATCGAGCCGACGCACAAGGCGATCGATCAGCGTCAAGCGTCGGCGCTGCCGACGTGGACGAACTCGCGTACCGCCGCGAAGAGCTCCTCGGCCTTATCCGGAACAAAGAGCTCAGCGGCATGGAACCCGGACCCGTCCGTCTTGGTGACGACGCCCACGCCACCGTCCTGCAGCCACGCGGCGAACCCTCTCTGCCGGTCGACCAGCGGGTCGCCGTCGCACCCAGACACCAGGCACCGCGGCAGCCCGACCAGGGCGTCCGGCGCCATCGCTTTCTCCGGGTTGCTGAACTCGTGGTCGCGGTCCGCGGTCACGGGCAGCGCAAGGCCCATCAGCTTGTCGTTGGCCTCCAGCGGCAGCATGAAGTCGTCCTCCGACGCGGCCTCCGACGGCGTCCGCTCCACGCCGCCGAGGTAGGGCTGGTGCAGCAGGAGCCCCCGCACCGAGGCGGGGCTCAGGTTGACGCCTTTGGTCCGGACACCCGCGTTGAACGCCAGGTTCCCGCCAGAGCTGCTGCCCATGAGGAAGCACCGGGAGAGGTCGCCGTGGGACGCGATCCAGGGGTCCTGGTGTGCGGCGTCACGAAGCCACAGCACGGCCGCGACGGCGTCGTCGTAGGCCGCGGGTAAACGGTGCTCGGGCGCGAGGCGGTAGTCGACTGATGCGACGATGGCCGGGACGGCGGCCGCCATGGCCTCGCAGGAGGCGTGGTAGAAGACGGTGTCCGCGGAGAAGACGACGAAGCCGCCTCCGTGGAAGTAGAGGATGACAGGGAGCTTCGTCGTTGTTGACGGGTCGACGGGGCTGGGGAGGTAGAGACGGATGTACGTGCCGAGCGAGGCGTCCAGGGGCACGTCCCTGCTGGAGACGGCGTCGAGTGAGGCTGAGGCCAGGACGGATGGCACGACGGGGCGCGTGATGGTGCCGTCCGGGTGGACGGCGATCTGCATGAAGACGTTGTCCGACTTGGACGGCGGCGGCCGCGCGGCGGCGTCAACGTCGGGGGCCGTGGTGGCGTCGCCCATGGTTTGCTCGAGGTTTTGCTTTGTCTCCCCCACACTTGGTTCGGGCGCAGCGTTGGTGAGTGAGACGACGGTGGTCATGGCGATTGGTAGACTGGTAGTGATGTCTGATGTGCTGGGCGCGCACGTGTTTAAGCTGGGCGCCGCACTGCAGGCGCTAGCGTGAGAGTGACGAACCGCCGGACCGGCTCGGGCTTGCGCGTCGTGCAGATGAAAAAGAAAATGACCCGATCGAACCCGATGAACAGCAACAGTAGGTACGGGGTACACGTCGTCCAGGTTTTTTCATTCAGTTCTTTTCCTAGCTATTGCGAGCGTGCTCTGACTACATAGAGGCGCTTTAGAAGTCTCAAAGTGTTTTCTCCACTCTTTCTCGAAAGCACGCGAAGGTGGATCAGCTTTCGAAAGTGAGATATACACAGTGGGAGATCAATGTCACTCGGCTTGAATCCATTTCATTTGCTCTTTCTCGGCTTGACCCTACATTCAGTAATTCAAAAATTGCCCCCAGCGCTGGCCGCCAGCAGATAGGCCAAACACACGATTTGATAAACTTGCAACTGGATGATCGACAAGGACCTTCCGACGACTGCCATGGGCAATCATGCCCTGTTTCTAATTAGATTAGAGGAGTGATCACTGGATCTTAATTGTAGTATTTTTTTCGTAGGCCTTCTTTATACTTCTTTTTTTTAGAATAAAACACCACTTTATTATAGCTAACAAGCCGCCTCATTAAAAACCTCCCAGTCCCTTTCGGTACCCTGGTGAGAAAAAGAGTGCGTAAAAACTTGCTGCTCTGAGTTTACAGAAGCATAGGTTACACAAACGCCATCTGGCGGAGAAAGATACCAAACATGCCTACCAACAGGAAGGTAAACAGATTGTCTAGCTACATTGTGTGCGTCGACATTTGCACTTCTCCTCTCATGGACGAACTCCACCGATCGGAAACCTGCTGCTCAGTACTTGATCTCCTTGACGATCTGCCCATAGGCTCCCATCCCGTCTTCATGCAGGTTACGGATTGCATTGCTGCTATCCGATGCCACACGAAACTTCTGCAAAAGCAAATCAGCGGCTATCGCCAGCCCCTCCCGGCAAGCGAGAACCTCCAGAGTCTCCGGATCCGTGACTCCGTCTATCGTACAAGATGACGCGCCAAGGAACTTTCCCTCGCCGTCCCTAGCAACAGCTGCAAATGCTGAGACAGACGAGTTCTTTGAAGTTGCCGCGTCCACATTGATCTTCATCAAACCCTCCGGAGGAGGTATCCATCTCGGCCCAGGTGATGTTACCGAAGCCGTATTTTTCTTTTCTGGCTGCTCCGTCACTATCTGTAGATCAGCCAAAAACCTGTCAATAAAACAGTGTGTTGACATCGGACTCTGGAAAGTATCCTCATGAATTGCCTTCCGTCTCGCATGCCAAATCGCCCATAACGTGGTTACTGTCCTCGTTGCTTCTTCCTGTGAAAGGAGATTAAACATTGCCATTAACCATGCCTTTGCATGCGGCTCCCTCAACGTGCTAAGAGTCTCTGTGATCTCTCCAGGAGCAAGAGCCCACACACATTTTGCCATTCGGCACTCTACCAAGGAGTGATGCCAGGAGTCCTCCTCGCCACAAATCGCACAAGCGCTCCTCGTCGCCATGTTCCTGTGATGCAGAACGTCGCCCGTGGGAAGTGAAACCCGAGCTAGTCTCCACAGAAAAACTTTAACCTTCGATGGTACCTTTGCTTGCCAAAGCCTAGCCCAGTCCTTCTCCTGTGATCGTATGTCGGAAGGACCTGCTGCACTCTCTATCCACGCTGTCCTCTTCTCGCGTGTAGTAACCAACATCTGATACGCCGAGCGTACCGAGAACACACCTTTCCGATCGTAATGCCAGGCCCAGAAATCGTTCTGGCGCCTCGTGCTTAGCGGAATACTTTTGATCAGCTCCACATCCATTGGAGTGAAATTGTCATTGAGCTTCTCAACGTCCCAGGTTAGCGAAAACGGGTCAAACAGTTCGCTCACCATCATCGGTGGATCCTCCTGCAAGCAAGCCACAGGCCGAAGCATACCATCCCTCGGCAGCCAGTTCGTGTTCCATATATTAGTATCTTCTCCTGTGCCAATTCGCCTTATTAGCCCTTGCTTCAAAACACCTATCCCATCCACGATAGCCCTCCAAATACGAGACGGTGCACTTCCCACCTCAGCATCCAGGAATTCCCCATCGGGATAGTAGACCGCCTTCAGGACCCTCGCACTCAACGAGGTCGGTTCTTGTAATATCCGACCTCGTTGAGTGCGAGGGTCCTGAAGGCCTTCTTTATACGTGCATCTAATGTTTCTAGTCTCAAGAAGACCTGGGTTTGCATCGGGGCCGGCAGTGTTTGAGTCAGCCTTGTCAAAGCCTAAACATGAAAAGGCCCAGTTGTGGCCCTGAATTTTAGCCAAACAATTGTTTTGACCATGTAATACTAATAAAATACACATATGGTTTCCAAAAGGTAATTAAATCATGAGCTCCGAGACTATTTCATGCTTTTGGGCCCGCTTTGGAAAACTAAGTCCCGAAAACTTAAGGTTTTGGGCTAAGTTGCCCATACCTGTCTCAAGCGTACCAAAGTCTAAGTCTCATCAAGAGGTCACATAAGTACAATACATGACCATATGTTCCTTGCGCGCTATATATTGCTCGTCGCGAGTTAGAGCAACACCTTGCCCATAGTAGCCTTTCCCATCGGTTGACCCAATAGTACAGTTGAAGAGATTAGCAAAGCAGTCACCGCCAACGGTAGACCTTCAGAGTAGCCTACTTGCTCCCGTTACTCAACAGTTTTCTGTTGAGGTCTATCTCGTAGAGGTAGTCAAATTGGACCAGTGATCGATTTCTAGGTTTCGATGTTTTGTTTTCGTTCATCTCTTTTAGTTTTAGTTTCTTTTCCTTTTTTGTACCTTTTCTTTTATTTCTTTTCATATTTGTATTTTGTCCAAAAATATATGAATACATTTTAGCATGAACCATTTTCTATTATGGATGAACACTTCTTAATTTATCATGAACCATTTTTTACTATAGCTGAATGATTTTTAATTTCTGAAATACACGAATTCGCTTCTTATCGTGAATCATTTTGTCGTGAACTATTTTCTTATTATAGGTCATCTATTTTATCGTGTACCAATTTATTATAGGTGAACATTTTTAATATAGTGAAACTTATAAAGTCATTTTTATGTTTTAAATTTAAAATAATATTTCATAAATTCAAAAAAGTTCATGTATTCAAACACGTGTAATATATTTTTATCCAAATATTAGAAATGAAATTGTAAAATATACAAAGTAAAATAAACTAAAAAATAAGGAAAAAACAAGAGAAAACCAACAAGCGGAAGAAAAAAGGAAATGCAAAAGGCAAAACAAACATGTAAATAAAACAATTGCAAAAATATCCCTTTTATTGGGCCGAACCTTGCAGGATGGCGCTGTGAGCGAGCGGTAGTGTGTGCTCGGTAACGCATATATGGCGTCCGTTAGCAGAGCTCCAAGCCGCTGCGCCTGAAGGAATTGTTACAGGGTCGCACCACCGCGGCCCATTATTAGGTACGCTTTTATTCTTATAAATATACATATCTTAATAATTCTCAGAAAATATCTGAAAAGTGATAATTCTCAGAACTAAGAAATTACTAATTAGTTATGGACCTTTTCCGAAATTTGGAACCATGTTCTAAATTGGAACTATTTAATTTTCAAAATATGAACCATTTTCAAAATTAAAACCTTTTTTTAATTTGGAACAATTTTCAAAATTGGAAATATTTTTATTTTTCAAATTTGAAACATTTTTAAATTCAGAAGGAACCATTTTCAAATTTGGAACTAAAATAAATATTTTTAAAATTTGGAACATTATCAAATTAGGACCATCTTCAAATTAGAACCATTTGCAAAAAATGACCCATTTAAAAAATGAAAGCAAAATAATACTAAGAAAATAGAAACGAAAACGAAAAAAACAAAAACAAAAACAAAAACGGTAAATAAAAAGAAGGAATTTAAAATGGAAAATGTGAATTGAAACAAAATCAAACGGGCTGGCCCAGTCGAGCGGCGGTTCAGGCGGCGGAGTCGTCTAGCGCCGCAGCGGGCAATATATAGGTATTGTGCTCGTGCTCGCTCTAGGCGTTGTGTAGGGCGACCCATATGTTCCCTAAACAAGCTCACCGTCATAGAATCGCTCGTTCGGACTCAGTTCGTCTACCCTAAAAAAAAGTTGGTGTGAGGCAACTTGCAAGCTTTGTGAACGGCAACTCCTTCAAAAGTTTTTTTTTTGAAACGAAGCTCCTCTAGTCGGTAGCATGGTTTGTGTTTGCTCGGTTGATTCCTACTTCGAAAACCGTACCCGTTTGTCCCATTTATACTCTATTTTGTACATAGCTAGTGTAAAATTTTATTCGCAACCTTAAGATCATGTGGTTTATCATCTAGCAGGTCTATCGAGCCCGTTCTGTCAACAATGTGTTGTTGTTGATGTTGGCAACATATCTCCATGACGAGGAAAATGGAGTCATCAAGCTCTCAAGAAGTTAGTCTAAGAGGCAAGAGTAGGATACAACACCATTTCTATGTTTCTACACTTGCGTATAAGTTCTTCTCGATATCAAGTATTCAGGAACCACAACATTTGTAGCATAAAAATATAAACTTTAATTATGAAACAAATATTAATAGCATTCATTATTGTCTTTTCGTCATATATCCAACATACTCGAGAGATGTTCACATAGACGCTTGTTGCTTCACTCTCGACATGATCGGAATACACTCTGTCATATTCTTAATTGTCGGCAAGGTCGCATCCTCTTGCTCTTCTAGTGAGGACGGTTCTGATCTTATAGGTTCCGCTTGAAACTTGATATGCTGAGCCATTAGATTCATTGTTAACAAAAACATGTGGGTCTGCCTTTTAAAATACGAGGTATATGTAAAAATTCACAAAATGAAGTTTTTTGTGGGAAAGCCATGGGGACATCTAACACCGCGGCTTATAGATAGCTCTGCCACTAGGTGGAGGTGGGGTGGATAGTTTGCCGGAACGATGCCACATTTATTGTTGTATAGGAACAATGACATAGTAAAGGTATGATATCTCTTCGTACGTAGTCGCAACACAATATGGGTAGAGTAAGGGTACGATGGTCTTATAGCGAACGTCAGTCGTACACTAAGGTTGCTCTTCTTCCCCACTAAATCTAGCCTTGGGCTATGCAGGACTTGACCTCAACTTCTCTGTGAGCTTCTTCAAAAAAAAAAACTTCTCTGTGGGCAAGATGAGTGTCATGTTAACTAAAGTAGGGGTGGACTCCAAAGCGAGTCAAGTGCTCTCGAAGGTCTAGGCCCTTCTCTCTGACGTGCCCGCTTGTTTGCGCAAGGTGGATCTCCTAATGGAGGTCACAAAGATGATAGGGACGCCGAGAATGTTGACTAAAGAATCGCTCCTCTAGGGCGGCCTTGCGCGCAATTACTTACGTTTGTCGAACGCCAAAGCTGGATTGCAGGAGTAGTGCCCATCACTGACCTGATCAGATCACTTCCCTGCCAGCAATCCTAGATTAGAGTATCACACTGTATATGTATAAGATCGCTGCCGGATGATACTGTCCGGCACACTGTTATTTCAGCAAAAACAGGCAATTACAAATTGTTCTTTCTTTTGGATCAACAGCACCAGAGAGACTCATGGCAAAATTGTTGCGTACGAACTCATGGTGTAGGACCAGACGGCCAGTTCTCTATGTAGTAGAGTATAGCTCGGGTCTAGAAAGCCTTGGTGTCGGCACGGCGACCAGTGGCGTGGCCTTCTTCATGACGATGGCGAACTTCTCCGTCAGGTCCAGCGCCACGCCCTCCGGAAGCTTCCAGTCGAACGCCTGTACCAGCATCGCGACCGAATATGCCGTCATCCGCTCTGCCATGGCGATGCCCGCGCAGATCCTCCTCCCGGACCCGAATGGCACGTAGTCCAGCTCGCTGCCGGTGAAATCCACCTTGCGGCCGCCGCCCTCGCCGTCCTGCGAGGCGGCGAACCGCTCCGGGTTGAACTTGGCCGGGTCCTTCCACGCCGCGGGGTCCCTCATGATCGCCCACGCGTTGACGAACACGCGGCTGCCTGCGGGCACGCGGTAGCCGCCGACGGTCGTGTCCTCGTTGGGGCAGTGCGGCACCATGAGCGGCAGCGCCGGGTGGAGCCGGAGCGTCTCCTTGACCACCAGCTGCAGGTAGTGCAGCTGCGGCAGGTGCGACTCCTCCACCACGCCGTCGATCCCCACCACCGCGTCCAGCTCCTCCTGCACCTTGCGTAGTATCCTCCGGTTCTGCAGCATCTCCGCCATGGCCCATTCCACCGTGTTCGACGTCGTCTCTGTCCCCCCGACTACCATATCCTATATCAATTCATACAGTACAAAACATACACCAAAACAAACATTATTCCCGATTCCCGAGTTCTTTGATATAGTATTATATTACTAGTAGTAGCAAGCTAGACAGCTAGTGATTGGTTGGTTACCATGAGCAAGGCCTTGACGTTGGTCATGGTGAAGGTGGCCTTTCCGTCGCCACCTTCCTTCTCCATCTTGAGCATGCACTCGAGGAAGTCTGCCGCCATGTCGTCGCCGGCCTGCTCTGTCTTGACCCTCTGCTCAATGATCCTGGCGAAGATGTCGTCGAACCGCGCCTTGAGCACGTCCGACTTCTTCCGGATTCCCTGCAGGTCGAACCACGTGAGGGACTGGAAGAAGTCCGACACGTTGGGCGCACCGAGCATCTCTGTGATCTCCGCGACGAGCTCCCGGAACTCCTTCCCCACCGCCGCTCGCTCGCTGTCGGTGCCGCCGATATTCCCACCCCACAGCGTGCCGGTGATGACGTTCATGGTGGTGAGGAACAACTGCGCGCCGACGTCGACCGGCTTGCCGGCCGTGGCCATGGCATGCAGGTGCGCGAGCGTGGCCCTGAACTCGCGGCGGCGGAGGCCGTGCACGTTCTCGAGGCCTGCCGGGCTGAGCATCTCGCGGACGCAGATGCGGCGGAGCAGGCGCCACGTCGGCCCGACGGGGTTCCAGACGATGTTCTGGCCGCCGCCGTAGGAGATGGAGCGCGCGGCGTCCGGGATATCCCGGTTGGCGAAGACGAGGTCGTTCTCGCGCAGCACCTCGCGGGCCAGCGCGGGGGAGGTGATGACGATGCCCAGTTTGGAGCCGAGGCGGATGGAGAAGATGGGCCCGTACCGAGCGGCGAGGCCGGCGAAGTAGGTGTGCAGGTCAGGGTCCAGGGACAGCAAGCTGCCCAAGAGCGGCAGTCCCCTCGGGCCGGGCGGCAGGTCGCCTTCGCCCCCGCCGCGGCGACGCCGGAGGGCCGCGACGTAGAGGAAAGCCGCGATGGGCAGCGCCCCGTAGAGCAGCGTGGTGGAGGTGGCCGCGTCCATGGTGGCTGCGCACGCCACGGTGGTACTGGCCACGCACTGAGACAAGGAGAAGCGGGTAGCGACTGTGCGCGGCGATGATTTTCTCTTGGATCTCAGGCGCCGGTTGGTATCGCCGTGTGCGGACGGGAGCAGCCAAGCACGGGTATGCCTCGTTTGTTTCTTCCCGGCAACGACCTTCCTGCCTGCCGGAAAATGTATGGTACGCTCGTGGTTGACATAGACGCAGATACACTACTACTTATCCATTGCTGCTCTGACAAAACAGCTAGTAATCCCGGCTAATTTATGTGGAAGGGGGACAATCTAGGGTTTAGGGAGTAGTATCTTCGGCTATGGATGTGAGCAGACAAGAAAGAAGATGCCTCGTTTGTCGGCTTCCGGCGGCCGGCCGGAAACAATAACCATAACCCGGCGGGGAATTGTACGGACCACACACTTTTTGACATGTAGACGCATCTCTAGCAGAACCATTAAAACGAGTTTTAATGTTCGCGAGACTCGAGTTTTTTGGGAGAAAACCAGCCGCGACATAGCAGAACAGAATATTCTGATTTAAGGTCCCCAACATGTAAAAACCTAAAAATATATAGTACTAAAAATATGTCAAATTGTTCAGAATTTTGACACTACTTAAGCGAATAATATAGTTTGGCGAATCTAAACCATGTGGCCAAAAACTTGCATCCACCGGCATCATTCAAATGACATAGACCTAGACATCACCACCACCACATCCACGAACTCCATCACCATCACCACCACCATCAACACTGCCACCACCAACACTGCCACCACCACCATCAACATCACCACCGCCTGTTCTGATCAAGGCTTGCTTCCTTTGATGCAAGATCTCCCTCCTACCGATGTCATGCCACTCCAACGTGAAGGGCTTCTTCTTGGATGCCGGCATTGAGGAAAGAAGAGCCATATTTTAAGTACTATCCATTTCACCTCGGTTCATGAGCATGATCTTGTTCTCTTCGGCAAGAAGCTTGGCCACGAACTTGCTCCCCTCTGCAATGGATCTTCTTTCCTCAATGCCGTCTTTGCGCTTCCCCTCCTCACGGAATAGTTCCCATCTCTCTTTTTTCTCTTGAGCTTTCTTCTCGACCAATTGGTGCTTTGCCTCTAGTGTCTTGGCGACCATGCTCTCATTTGATTGCACCATTTGATCAAGCTTCTCCCTCAAGCTTGTAGCCTCGGCTTGCTTCAAGAGCCATTCCTTGGCTTTCTTGTTTCCTTCGGGCTTGTTCTTGTTCCTCTCTCCATCTTCATTATCATCATCCTCGATATGTATTTCACCCTTTTTGGGGTTCTTGGACCAGCAACTTCCATTTCTCACTATTTTTTAGAACAGCCCAACAATGGTCAAGCGTGAAGGGCTTCTTCTTGGATGTCGGCATGTCCTTGTAGCGCTCTCTTGCAATGTGATCCTGCAAAAATGAAACCGTGTCCGTGGTGAACAATAGGAAACAAGGCAGCGTAGTGAATAAATGCTAAATTTAGCTCACCCAATCGGCCTCCACGGTACCACTTGGAGGAGCATTGTGCACTTATTGCAAGGATCCACTCCACCGGCTACACTTTGTCTTGATCACGTCCCAACGGCCTTGGAGTGATCGGTACGTCCGAGGCACCGTTTTTCCATCGCGTGGCATAAGTTGAAAGAATTTGTCTTCCACTCATTGCCAATACGTTTTGTTGGTTTGATCAGTGTCGTTAATGGCGTCGAGAGTCCTATTATCCCAAGCCCAGGCCAAGTTCTCATCTTCCAACACCGTGTAGTTCAAACCGCGTTGTTTAACCGTTGACGCATCAACCTCCTCAACCTCATCGTCATCTCCGACACCACCATCAACGCCACCATCGGCCTCGTCGTATTCGAAATTGCCGAGTGGGGGGTCTCAATGTCAACCGTCGCGTTATTCATGGCGTTCACGAATGAAGGGATGCATCAGAAATAGGGATGCTACAAACTGGAGCAACAATTTTGTTCACTACCTATAAACGCGAGGGCGGCGGAAAAGAGGGGAAATTTTCACACCTCGAGATGCCGGTGTCGTTCGCGGGTGCGGTGAATGGAGGAGCCATGGTGGCGGACGGAGAGGCCATGGGGGCAGACGGAGAAGCCATGGCGGCGGCCACGCCGGCCCTAAACTTCCACGCGGCCACCCTCTTCTTCAGAGGTGCGGACGGATCAGCTTCCGTCGGGACCTTTGTGGCCTTCTGGGCCTTTGCCACTCCGGACGGATCAGCTTCCGTCGGGACCTTTGTGGCCTTCTGGGCCTTTGCCACTCCGGCAGTTCCGAGTCGCCTGCGCTTGTTGCCGGTCGAATCGACCGCCAGGAAGGGAGCGGCAGACTCTCTCCGCCCCGCTGGATCTGCCAATGAAGCCGCCACGATAGGGACGGAGACCAGGGACGGATCCGAGGTGCTCATGACGGCGCTCAGGGCGAGGACGCGGTTGGCCGGAGTCAGGGGAGAGGATTCGGCGGCGGCGGCGGTGGCGGGAGGAGAGTGGTTGTTGGCGGGTTGAATGTTCCCTCCCGCCAACGCAATGAAAATATAAGGTTCACACGGGTCGGCGGCCAAAACCTAGCTTCCAGGGTTCCGCGGGCCGATTTGCCGGGTCCTCTCAAAATTGTTTAAAGGTCCGCTGCGTTTAAGGGTTTTACTATGTCCCTTTTTTTAAGTTTCAAAACCGTATCCGACAGTTATTTTGAGATTCCACGGCTTTTGAGTGCTCTGCTAGAGATGCTCTTCAAAGTTTTTTGGGCGTTCTCTCCTCTCCATTCCCTGTCGTTCTCACTAGAAACCTTAAATTTTCAAACAGATGCTTTCTTGTAAGATGAGAAGTTGTTTGTCCCGGTAAAAGAAAGACGCATTTCTTAAAATATATGCAAATGTACAGAAGATGAAGCATTCCTAAATACCCCGACCTCGACTATCACTTATGTGAGCGCGGAAACGCTTACCTTTGTTCCAGCTGCATCTCGAATTGGATTATAGCTGGGAATGAATGGCTTCTCTTCCATCTCTTGCTAGAAAAGCGTATTGTATATGAAATTTATGACTATGTTGATAGTCGGCAATACTGCTAAAGATTCGGTATACAACTTATTTGATTGTCCTGTTCAAAGAGAAGAAGATACCATGTGATTTTCTTGTAGCACCAGAGCATGGTCTCTCATCCACCCTCGGCCTGCCAGTGCCAGCTCCGTTCTGTTGGGGGGTATTTGGTTCATGTATGAAAAGTAGGTACGCTGCATGGAAGTTGGTGGTGGTAGGTACGCTGCATGAGTATGGAATCTTTTCGCCGACACGGCGTTTGGTTGCATACGAGTCCCGAAATCTCGCATCGCACGGTGTTTAAAGCACCGCTGGGTTTGGCTGAGTAGGAACGGTCGATTTCTCCTCATGCAGCCTCTCGTGCAGGCGGCACAGAACACGAGACATGCAGGGACCCAGGAAATCTTGAATGCCTCTCTCACAACGCATGCATGACGTAGCCAAACCAAACGCGGTGTATGCAAACCTACCAACCCTCACCTACTTTTCTACGCGAGCTCAAATCCGCACGTCGTTTGGTTCAAATTTGACAGGTCCAAACTCTGCGGAGATAGGCTCTGACGGGCCTGGCGCTGGGTGGCCCTGGGAATAAAAAAGGCTGAATGAGTGATGCAGGTAACCAAACAACCCCTTGATGTCAAAGATCCACGGAAAATAAAAATAACACAAGACTAAGACTAGATCAAGATCAAGATGGCGAGAGGACATAAAACCGGATGGTATGTGCGGGAGCAGGATCTACAGACTAATAACTAGCACGACCTACGTGTGGAAAGTTCATAAAGATCTGGTGCAAAACAAGTCGGTTTGCATGCGAATTTTCTGTAACAAGACCCCAGTTCCTGCACCCAAATGCCTGACCAGTCACCTAGAGATCACTGAAGTTGACGTTGATTGCAAGAGCGAGATGCTATGTCGCCCAGGTTAAAGCGGCATCGCAACATGCACATGAATGGCAATGTATTACCTAGTCCATATCAATCTATTGTACATTCCCTTGCATACCCAGTACATATCAACCTATTCCACATAGGAATAACATCCTGGAACGCGCACATGCGTATGTGTAAGGGCGTGTGTGGTGCATACATGTGCTTATTGTACAAGATCTATGACATGCATAGAGCAATGACTTTCTAGTTCTGCAGCTTCTCATTTTGAGAATTATCACTATTCTATAGTCTACATTAACACATATTTTCTATGCCTGTCTCTGGAAAAGTAGCCCGGAGGACAAGCTTGCCTTTTCGCAACCTTCTGCACCTATTTGTCACTCATAGTTTTTATTTATCTTAACTCGTAACACTTTTGATCAGCCTGAAAGGCAAACCGTTGCAGAGTTGATCAAATCCGAGTCACTCATGCCAAAATCTTGGTCAACCAAGCTTGAGTCGCCCATGCCAAAATCTTGGTAGTCAAGCAGCCAATCTGTCGTTCCATCCCACTGTAATTGCTCGGTAACGCTGCCGAACTCATCATCTTTGATGATTGCAAAATCGAGCCATGGCTCATCGACAGGCAGCTCTTCCTCCAATAGCCAGTTTGCCAACAGATCCTGGTCATGACGGCTAGTGTTCCTGCTTGACTGTTCTGAAGAATTTGTGGGCATTAATATGCCTTCACAGGAGGGCCCCTTGTGATCCAGATGATTTACTGTGTTGCTGGATTTGCCTGATGTGGGTTGGGAGTTGGGACGTAATCCTTGATGGGCTAACTGCCTTGCTGTTCCCCAGAGGCTGGTGTGTGGTCGGGTCAATGCCCATCCTTGTGAGCTTCTTCTTGATGTGCGTGTTCCAGTGGTTTTTTATCTCGTTGTCTGTTCGGCCAGGTAACTTGGCAGCAATCTTCGACAATCTGAACATACGGATGCAAAAAATTAGGAGGTAATCACAACTGGTATGGTTTGTGGATTTGCATGGAAAACATGGGAAAGTTACGCCCATCAACTGTTTTTAATGGTTTGGGCAGCTTGCTGGAAGCTGAGATAGACATGTAAGGCCTAGCTTGAGGAAACTCAAACATTTTCACAATTGTACCTCCTTTTCTTTGCGAAGTGGAATCTGAGATAGACATAAAGGCCTTGCTTGAGGATGACCTAATGGAGTAATGGGTGCTGGTACTTTTTCTTTATAACTTTTGAAGTGGTCTTCAGTTCGCATATGGAATATTTGATACCTACATATGGAGTGTACGCCAAACATAATATTTGCATATTCGTAGTACTAAGTTGAAGATCCTCATTCCGTTAAGGAAAACATTTGAAAAATCAAGAATGAAAAAAGACAGGGAAATAATAGAGAGGATACAACGTTCTACTCCCTCTGCCTGTAAATAGTACAGGTTCTTTGAACAATCTCAAACATGTATCGTTTTTGCTTTTCATATGAATATGTTAGTACGAAGTGCAAAATTATGGTAATTCAAAACTATTTTAATGACGAATGTAATTATTTTTACATAACAAAGTGACAATATTTCACATATAATACCATGTCAAAGTTAGAAAGGTTTAATGTATGGAAAAGCTTTTTTTTTCTAGGACACCACGTATTTATATAAAAATAAATTTAGAGAATTTTTTTAGCAAGATGTAATCGTCCTCGTTTAATGTATGGAAAAGCTTATTTATACAGATTCTTTTTTTGTTGTTGTTGAGAACCGATCCGTGGAGGAGAATGGAGTTCTGAGGACAGATAATGATACCATGTGCTCGCCGCTCTACAGGTTTTGGTCATTGTGCAGGAATTCAGTTGATTGGAATACTGATACTGCAAGGATTGTGCATATACTCTTATAACTTGCAAACTAAGCAGAATATATACAAGTGCCAGCTGATCTTATTTATGTGCTGAGATGCCAATAGTAAAAGTGAAAATGATATATGAACGCATGCATCAAACAGAGCTGCGTGTTCACAAAAAATACACAGCATATATGAATGCATGTAATATGCTAGAAATTTTTGCTTTGCCAGTATATCCTGTGGCTTCTGATACTTCTAAACTTAATCACATAGATTTCACCCATGCCCAGGAATGCATGCAGTGAACTGGCTTCTTCTATCATAGCAACGCAAGCGCAGCAGATGGATTGATGTATGCAATGTCATGTACGCATTCATGGGCTCGTGTTATAATATTGTAGCATTATGATATACCCATGAACACAGTAGTACCTGTTGCCGAGCTTGGAGTGGAGGTCGACGACGAGCTGCTCCTCATCAGCAGTGAGAAGACCATGCTTTAGGTCAGGGCGAAGATAGTTGGTCCAGCGTAGCCGGCAACTCTTGCCGCAGCGCAGCAGCCCCGCCAGCTTAGGCACTGCTCGCCAGCAATACCGACCGTGTGTCAGGATGAAGCTGACGAGCTTATTGTCCTCCTCCGCAGTCCATGGTCCCCGTTTCACCCCCTGCTTGTCGCAGCATGGCTGCCTCCCCATCTGCCACTTACTGCGGACTTACACCAGATGACCAATCCCTGTGTTCAAAGGCTACCAACAAACTTATATTCCTTGTGTGAGCTACCAAACTCTTGCAGACAAGCATCAGACAAAATGGCTGTGACAGCTCCCTTGCAACTGCAATGGGTGTCAGTGCTTTCATATTTATAACCCAGTGTGTAGCATTTTCATGAATTTTGTATATGGTAATAGCGCCAGTGATGGTGATTTGGTTAATATGTGATCAGGAAGCAAGAGTCTCGATCTATGGTACAGTAAAACTTTGCAATTCTCAAGTTCCCCTACAAAAAACAATAATATACATATGTACTGCATCATTATCATCAGATTCAGGCTTATGGTAAAAAATATGGGACCAAGTTGATTCTGGAAATTTCTGCAATTGAAAACTACCAAGGACTTAATACTATCGAAATTAATTACCTTGGTACTGTGAACAATTCTCAATTCTTGCAGATGGTAAGAATAGCACAATGCACTAGCTACTTATCA
This sequence comes from Poa pratensis, assembly GCA_947311845.1. Classification (NCBI taxonomy): domain Eukaryota; kingdom Viridiplantae; phylum Streptophyta; class Magnoliopsida; order Poales; family Poaceae; genus Poa; species Poa pratensis. The sequence continues at coordinate 69,314,342 of CAMZMU010000041.1, forward strand.
CTTTTCTTAGCACAGCAACAGTTCGATTGTACTTTGGCCACAGTAACAAAAAGGTGAAATTTATCTGAAAAGAACAGCTTACCAGATCTTTCTGGAGCTGTTGTTGCTTCCAATACCCATAGGGGCATATATGTATATTGCCTTACTCACCAATTCGCCATCTTACGCACCGATTTCATCAGCCACTTTGTCACCAATAGTGTACATAGCTGACCAAATAACCATGTGGAACCCTCTGACCTGCATATGTCTATAGCAAGCTGCGTGTGTAACAAAACAAGTTACAATGAACTGAGATCATGACTACAATGGACTAAGATCATGACTCTGACGACAGGATGTGTTACATACAACATCTCATTTGTCCAGTGAAATCAAGTATGGCCAGTGATCCCGGTAGGGTAGTCTATGCTAAACATTCAACATCTGTGCTCATAAAGACTTATTCGAAAAGCTCAGTTCTGCCAGATTCTCAGCAGGGATGAGTTCAACGACACAGCTCTCCTGCTGGGTGTATTTATCTTGCACAATGTCAACACTTAGGAAATAAGGACCCATGAATCATAGGACCATGCCATATAACTTCTTTAAACATGCAGTTAGTCATTGGGAATTCAAATTGGCTCGTGAGAGCATATGCTATCGGGTGAAATAAATGATGTCCCTAATGTTAAAAAATTCTGAAAAAAATCACCCATGTATATGTCCATGTGCTAAGTGTACATATAGTTTTCACGGACAAACATAGCATGTGCGAAAAAAACAAATTTGATGCTCCAACTATTGTTTTTCTAGAACACCAAGTTTTTTTCTCCTTGGGACATCAAACATGTATTTTTTCCTGAACCTTTACACTCACATAAAAGATACAAACATGTACACTGTCCAAAAATTCAGATTTATGTTAATCTTATAAATATTTTTAATGTTCATCCGGGATCATATGTCCCATGAGCCAAAACGCCACCCGTTAGTCATGGGTTCTAACCGGGAAGTTTTGTCCCCCTATATTTCTATGTCAATATCCAAACAGTAGAACAAATAACTAGTTGACAAGATATAGGGAAACAGTGGCCACATTCAGTAATTTTCAGGTACCTAGTGCACTAAACAATATGGTCTCCTGTAACAGAACTTCTTTTTACATTGAGAAGTGAAAACAAATGGGAAGAAACAAACTGTACAACCTAGTAAACTCTGTGAATCCTATTCGTCAAATGAATAGAAAAAAAACTGATGATACGATTTCTATTCCGAAGTGACAGCGAGGGACAGCTTACACGTCTGTGGGTTTACTTAATACGACATAATCTGCCAACACGAATAATTACCACATGCTGTAAAGAAAAGAACATCAATTCGGTGATACATACGTCGGAATATTGCTATTGAAAAGCATAATCAATCAATCAGTAATTAAATCAATCAGCAAATTTGTTGAATGGTGTTACAGGCCTTGTGTGAGGCTATGCTCCAAGCAACACTGGCAACTGCTGATGGGATAAAGATATATCAGCAGTATTCTGACATGCAATGCAATACTCTATGATCCATGCTTCATAAAACCATAGCATGAAATGTTCTGTTCTTTACTGAATTTGCAACGGTACGCAATTGATAGACATGATAAGCTATTGCACATTAAACTGAAGGTGAAGGTACACATGATGAAACAAGTGCATATTTTCTGTTCAGTAAGAAATATAAGATCGATAGTTATTTAGGATAATTATAGGAGCAAATTGTGATCAGATGAACATATGTCCTCTGTGGAAAGCAGAATGTTGTCGCAAGTATGATGTCACATTAAGGTAGAGATATTTGGTTGAAGAAATGGCACTTTTCATGCCATCTAGAAATAGATAAAGCGGAGACTCAGTAAACCCAAAGCATATTGAAGGAAATAATGGACACAGATGTATCTATGATTACACAGCTCTACTCGGTGTATTGTTCCTACTATTCGGACATGTTTCTCATTTGGACTAAAGATAGGATCTGTTTCTCATTTTTTGTGCTGAAACTGTACATGGAATACCTTTAGCAAAGCGTCGATGATGTTAGGATAAGCCACGTGTGTGTGCGTTGTGTGATGCGTGTGTGCGTGGAATTAGTCGTAGCTAACTTGCCATTGTCGATCTGTTGGAGTGGATCGTGCAGTTAGTGGCTAGCTTAGTGGACGGCGTGGTGAGCGCGTGTGCGTGCGTGGGTGAGTGGCTGCTGTGTTGCCGCCGGCCATAAAAGCCAGGCATAATCAGAGTGTAGAGCAACAGAGTTGGGCATCATGTAGCCAGTGCAAAGATCAAAAAGACTTGGGCGTTGGTGCGCCCACGGCGGCGGCAGTGCGCCGGCCGGGAAAATCTGTGTCCACTGTCCAACTCCTTCTTCTCCATTGTTGTCCGTGTGAGAGAGAGTAGCTAGGCATGCCCTGTGTGGCAACAACATTTGGTATCAGAGCCTTGTCGATCCGAGGCGTGGCCGTGGCGTGCGGTTAGTCCGCGACAAGCACGGCGGACACGGAGGCGGCGAGGTGACGCCGTATGTGCGGCGAGCGCGGAGGCCGCGGCGGACCTGCGTAGTGGCGCAGAGGCCGCGGTGGCGCGGCATGGCGGCGGCGTGGAGGAGCTGCGCGGCCACGGAGGCTGTAGCGGCGCCATGCGACGGCCGTGGCCGAAACGTCCGGCGTGTGTCGCCGGCGGAGGAGCTCGGCGTTTGTCGTCGAGGAAGAAGACCGCGTCCTGGGCGCGCCGGGCTGGCCACGTTGCTTGCGTCAGTGCGCGGCATGGGCGTGAGCTGGAGGCGTGTGGAGCACGGCGTGTGTCGCCGAGGAAGGAGAAGACTTGGTCCGTCAGCAGGCCAGCCGCGTTGATAGCGTTGGAGCGCGTCACGTGCGCGAGCTGGGGCATGCGGATCATGGCGGAGTGGGTGCGTGGACTGCGTCAGTGCGCGTCCAGTGCGCGGCCGTGGCGTCGTGAGTGCGCGCTAGAGCGGCTAGAAGACCCCTCCCTGTGTACTCCATCGTCGCATCGAGTTGGAGCTCGAGTGAAGAAAGAAGAGGCGTCAAGCGTGGTGGAGGCCATAGTGGCGGCCATGGCGACGACGTCGACGACGAGCCAGTCCTTCTCGAGGTCGTGGCTTAAGGGGGAGAATGTTAGGATAAGCCACGTGTGTGTGCGTTGTGTGATGCGTGTGTGCGTGGAATTAGTCGTAGCTAACTTGCCGTTGTCGATCTGTTGGAGCGGATCGTGCAGTTAGTGGCTAGCTTAGTGGACGGCGTGGTGAGCGCGTGCGCGTGCGTGGGTGAGTGGCTGTTGTGTTGCCGCTAGACATAAAAGCCAGGCATAATCAGAGTGTAGAGCAACAGAGTTGGGCATCATGTAGCCAGTGCAAAGATCAAAAAGACTTGGGCGTTGGTGCGCCCACGGCGGTGTCAGTGCGCCGGCCGGGAAAATCTGTGTCCACTGTCCAACTCCTTCTTCTCCATTGTTGTCCGTGTGAGAGAGAGTAGCTAGGCATGCCCTGTGTGGCAACAACAGATGATAACATGATACGTTTAGAAAATATAATTCTAGGAGATGACTGATGGTAGCATGAGATCTATACTTTTTATAAGACAAAACCCCACTAACTTGAATTAAATTAGTCTATCTCTACATGCAAGGTGTCCACATCATACACTATTTTGGCCATTCATTTATCCATGTCATCCCACATTTATTAATAAACATTTATCCACATATGCAATCTATTCACATTATTAATTATTTTAGCCATACAATTTACACGTAATCAATTTTTAGTGGTTAAATATACAAACATTACATAGTGATTAATTTTAGATTCTCGACTACAGTGCCAAATCAATTTTTCCATATTCCAGAGAGAATTCCATTTCTTGCTTCAAATATCCTTTCTTTAATGCAATTACACTATCTGAGACATTCATCTATCCATGTCATCCCACATTATTAATAAAAATCTATTTGTACATGCAATCTATTCACATTATTAATTATTTTAGCTATAAAATTTCCACATAATCGATTTTTAGCGGTTAAATATATGATCATTTCATGGTGGTTAAATCAAGATTCTCGACTATTGTGCCAAATCAAATTTTCCATACTCCGGAAAAATTCCATTTCATGCTTCAATATCCTTTCTATAGTACATTAAAAAAAATACCCGCTGCAACATGCGGGTATCTTTCCAGTTTTTCTAGGTTGTCCATTCTAACTTGCCTTCTTCTATTTCTGCACAAAGTTCAAGCAATTATGCATCTAGTGCAAACCACAAAAAGGGTTCTATTACGCCAACCTTGTGACTTGAGTATCAAACTAAAAAAAGGCTGTCTGAAGAGGAAAGTTAATGTGAACAGTAACTCTTGCTTTCACAATTTATAAATTGTCAGCGAGCTGACTTTTTGGGTCTTTTCGAACCAGATGGTTTCCCCTAATTGCAATTTTGTAGTCTCTGCTCCTCATATATATCCTTACAGCACACCTATAAATACAAAACATGTAACAATATCTCATATGCGATCATTTAATGATCATAACTCTTTCAGTTCACATGTGTCTTTGCATGAGAAATTTGTGTACCATATTAGCTCTTGAGCAAACCATTTTCATTTTTTACTTCCACGCAATATAACCTAGTTCTCTGCTACTAGCAACTTAGAAAGTGTAATCTACAACTTGGTGAGCTAGTCAACCGTATATAGTAGACTGCGGAAAAGTACTAAGCAATTATTTACCATCATATATTCTGCAGTTACCGACAGTAAGGAATATCCGATTAAATTGGAATGACTTAGAACAATGTACCTTGACTTGCCAAATCTTCAACCGATATAGTTACTGCTGATGCTACTGAAATGACTGCCGTGAAAATGCCATTCATAGAGAAAGTGTCTAGTATTTCCATCACCGCGCTCCATCAGCTATACTTATTGAACAGCCTGTATGCGGAACCTTTCAGCTAAGATACCGTGTAACAGAGTCCTCAGTAAGACATCAGCACATCGATAAACTTTAGCAGAATTTCTTCCTGAAAAGAGAGAGTAGGCTTCTAGGAAATATTATACTTGTCAGTTCAGCAAGAAATCAATTTGCTACGAAATTTAGCCTATCTAGAAAATATTATCCTACATGTCAACTCAGGAAGGAAACAAAATTAAAAAATGACAGGGAAACATAGTCTCTGACCTACTAAATTTTCAAATATCGGTTGCTTCATTTGAAAAATAATTACCTTGTACTCAGTACACATATTTGAAGAATTCAACCTAGCAAGGGTTCATAGCCATCAGGGTGTCAGCTTAATGCTCACAGAAACACCATCAAACTACAGTATTTGAGTTTGCATGTTCCTATCCTCAACTCTCAAGTACTCGACATCAAACGTGCACGTGCTAAACTATATGAGCACAGAACTGCATGCTGGTGTTGCACGAAATCGTCAGTCCCACCAAAAGAGATAGGCTAAAAATTAATGCAGGTCATTAGTAATAGCAAGTCCATAGGACTCACAAATTCACAATCAGCTAATTCCTCTTTGCTTGCAAACAAAATCGCAAAGCGTGGCCATGAAGCGACAGTCGCAAAGCACCTTAACTGGCGGCAGAATCTTAATTCGGTGGGTGATGGACGGAAGGGCCTCACCGCACATAGACTGTGTGGCTGCGCGTGGAGAAGAGGGGGGATCTGTCGAGGCGGCAGTGGCGCCGATGCGGACCTCGCACCTTCCGTCACCGGCCAATGCCGGCGTCAGCGGAAGCGCTGTACGGCCACTACTGAGAAAGGGGCAGAGGGGAGAATTGACGAGGGCGCGCGGCGAGGCTGACAAGGCGCCACGCTCGGCTGCACCCATTGACGGCGATGGAACCTAGCAAATGGGATAGGCAACATGGAATGGGCCGCAACTATTCAATCCGATTGAGTAGAAAACACGTGTCCGAGGACGAAAACCACGGCCCAACGCTCGACTGGAACGGACGGAATTTTTATCTATTTGTCACCCATTTTCAGCCTAAATTCAAAATAGATTTCGATCCGCCGGACATGTACGGACGACCATTGTATCTTCTCCTAATGGCACCTCCCACGGACCGGCGTAAACGGACTGTCTAATTTGCCGTTTGGATGGACCGCAGACACATTTAGGGTTTAGGGTGGAGGTGCCCCTAACGGGCAAACTTTAGATAACAAAAGAAAGTAATTTACATATTTTGGTAGCAGGGCCCTACGGGACAGTGACACACAATACAAAAAAAGAAGGAAAATAAACCCTAACGCTACTGGGTTTGGGGGGGGGGGGGGGGCAGGAGATGGCGCTGTCGCGGCCAGAAACTCGTTGTCGCCAGGAACTCGTTGTGGCCTCCTACTCGTCGTCATCCGAGAGGACGAAGTACGGCGGCGTGTAGTAGAGGTGCGCCGGCGGCCCAGCAGGCGGAAACGTCTGCGGCTCTGCGCCACCCCAGGGTCCTGTGGCCACGCCGGTGGTGGCGCCCACGCCTGCATCGCCTCGCGCTGTGGCCACGGTGACCATGACACCTACCAGTGCGCGCGCTTCGCCGCCGCCGCCTCCTGCTGGCGGCGCTGCCATGCCGCGTCCTCCGCTGATTGTCAGAGCGCGGCCACAATGCCTGGCCACTGGACCAGCTCCTCTAGGTTGGAGGCGTCGATGTCAGCCTAGAGGGCGGCTTCGTCGTCAACGATCTGGGCGGGCACCTCGGCCTCCTCCATCATCACGACGTCGTCGTTAGTCAAATTGAAGTCGGAGGAGGAGCCATCGTCGACGGACGGCTCCTCCTGCACGTGTTGGTACCCCGGCGGTGCCTCGGCCGCGAAGGCCGCCCGTCGGCGCGCGCTGATACGTGCATTTTATGTCATCATTTATACAACTTTTATTATCGTATTCGAATGTTATTTGCATTGTTATATCATTGTTTTTACATGTTTTAAATGATTTATGAGACTTTCATACAAAGTCTCTATTTTTGGTATTTAATTTCTGGGAGGCAGAAAACCTCTTTTTTCTTGTTTTTAATGTTTCAGGAGCTAAGGGACCCAAATAATAAAAGTAAAATTACACAGCTGGTTTTTCGTCGGGAGAAAGGCAGAGGAAAGAAGATCGAAGAGAGGAGAGCCACGAGGCCCAAAATGGGTGGGCCCACACGGCCAGATTCCTTGGCGTGGGACCCACCAAGTGGGGCCTCGGGCACCTCCTCGTCTGGGGCTTTTTAGCGACGCCTTCGTCTCGCCGAAAAGTTACGCCCTAATTTTCACGAAACCATCCGAGGCGGCGGCGGCGAAACTCTTGATTCCCTCCATGGGGGATCAGATCCTGCTGCTCCGGAGCTCCGGAGAAGGGGGAAATCATCGTCATCGTCATCACCTCTCCTCCTTGGCGTGGGAGGAGGCCTCTACATCATCACCACCATCAAGACCAGCACCATCTCCATCATCATCTTCGTGATCGACTCCATTCTCCTCGTAGTTTGAGAGTTGTTATACCCTAGATACTTGTCTTGTGCTACTATTCATGTTTGTGATTGAGTACTTGTCATTATTTGGTGGTGAAGTATTATTTTTAGATTGTGTTGTACAACTTATGCCACTAAATATCATCATGTTTGCACGTTGTGAGTAGTTCCCATATGTTCCTAAGGGCATAGGATGAATTGGCAATGATTTATATATAACATGTGTGTTGGTATTTTGTCAAGAGTTTATCTTTTATGTGATTCTATGATAGTGTTGTGCGAACTTCGACTGCACAACACTTCACCTATATGGGCTCATAGGAGAACACCATAGTGTAATGAATTGAGGGATACTTGGGAGGACATGTAAACCTGAGACCGAATCATGAAGTTATGCTATGAGGATATTAGTATCGGGGACCTTAGAGTGTAATGCTATGGTGGGACATTATGTCTTAATAGTTCTTGTGCAGTCATTTACTTGGCCACATGATCCATCATAAGGGGTTGTAGTTTATTTATTTAGCTATACCTAATAATGGCTCCGTCCAAAGAAGATTAAAACTTGACAAGATATTCAACATGTTGTTTAATAAATCTCTATGCCTAGCAATATCCATGCCGCCCTCGGGAACGTTTTTCACGTATAAGTTACAAATCACTTGAGCTTGTCCTCTTGCCACATAAGAGGATTGGGCTTTCTCTCTTTGAGAGCTTTCACTTGCTACTATTTATTTTCTGCATTGCATCTATACAACCAAAAGTACCAAAAACAATTGCATCTTTTATTGTTTTATTTATCAATCTTACTAACCAATACCTTCAGCTCCTCGTGGGTTCGACAACCTTTTCTAATCGAAAGGTACTACAATTGATCTCCTGCACTTGGGAGTCATCACACACCGTGCTCGACCTCAAACAAATGATCCCACAACGGCGAGTTCATCGCATACGTTGGGTCGTTGACGAGGTCGGTCGGGAGGAAGCTGTGGCGGCGGAGAATCTCCTCCGTACACGCCTACCGTCACGAGGGACCTGCGGCATCGGGACGCGTTGCGGCGTCAGATGCCATCCGTCTGGCAGGTGGATGATACGTGCAAGGCACACGTTCGTTGGGAGATCCCAAGAGGAAGGTATGATGAGTGTAGCAGCAAGTTTTCCCTCAGTATGAAACCAAGGTTTAATCGAACCAGTAGGAGATCAAGGACACTTCTGAAGGTTGTTGGTGAAGGAGTGTAGTGCGGCGCAACACCAGGGATTCCCTCAGTGTCAACGTGGAACCTGCACAACACAATCAAACTACTTTGCCCCAACTTAACAGTGAGGTTGGCTTGCTGAAAACAAAGGATTAGACGTATAGTGTGGAAAATGATGTTTGTTTGCAGAGAATGAAAGAACAGTGTTTGCAATAGGTTGTATTATCAGTGTAAAAGAATGGACCGGGGTCCACATTTCACTTGTGGTGTCTCTCCATAATAAATAAATAACATGTTGGGTAAACAAATTACAGCTGGGCAATTGACAAAATAGAGAAGTGCATAACAATGCATGTACAAGTCATGATGGCTACTATGAGATTTACTTGGGCATTACCACATGATTCATAGACCGTAATCCAACTGCATCTATGACTAATAATTCACCTTCGGGTTAGCATCCGCACCCCTTTCAGTATTAAGTTGCAAGCAACAGATTATTGTATTAAGTTAAAGTGCATAATGTAAGCAATACAATTATCCTTAGACAAAGCATCGCTGTTTTACCCCTAGTGGCAACAGCACATCCACATCCTTAAAGGTTGTTGTCACTCCTCCAGATTAAATAGAGACTGAACCCACTATCTAGCATAAATACTCCCTCTTGGAGTTACAAGCATCAACTTGGCCAGAGCATCTACTAGTAACGGAGAGCATGCAAGATCATAAATAACATACACATGATATTTCAATAATCAACTTGACATAGTACTCAATATTCATCGGATTCCAGCAAACACAACATGTAGCATTACAATAATATGATCTTGATCATGATAGGCAACTCACAAGATCTAAACATGATGGCACAAGAGGAGAAGACAACCATCTAGCTACTGCTATGGACCCATAGTCCAAGGATGAACTACTCACGCATCACTCCGGAGGAAGGCATGGCGATGTAGAGCCCTCCGGTGATGATTCCCCTCTCCGGCAGGGTGCCGGGAAGAGCTTCAGAACCCTCCCGAGTTAGGGTTGACGGCGGCGGCTCTGCAGCTTTTCGCGGAATATCACTCGGGTATTTAGGGTTTTCCCAAACAGATGAATTTATAGGCGAAGGGGCAACGTCGGTGGGCACCCGTGGGCCCCTCACCACGTCACGGAGCGATAGATGTGGGGCCGCGCCGCCACGTGGTGAGGACGCCTTGGTGCTCCTCTTCGTTTCTCCTCTGGACTCCGTGTACGTGACAGAAAAATAGGGACATGGGCTTTTGTTTCGTCCAATTCCGAGAATATTTCCAGAACAACTTTTCTTGAATACAAAAACAGCAGAAAACAGGAACTGGCACTGTGGCATCTTGTTAATAGGTTAGTCCCAGAAAATGCATAAAAATGCTATAAAGTGTAAATAAAACATGTAGCAATAGGTATAATATAAGCATGGAACATCAGAAATTATGGATACGTTGGAGACGTATCAGTGGACGTCGCCCCACGGAAGGGGCCCATCGACCTCCCAATAGATCTGCTCCACCTCCGTGGAGATGCGGGCTCGTCGGGAACGACGGCGAGCATTCAATGCCGCCGTGAGCTCCGCACGGCGAGTTGCGGCACGACGGGCGGCGTCGGAGGCCGGAGCGGTTGCGCGGGAGCCAGATATTGATTTATGCCCCCTCCAAACAAGTTAGTGTATAATTGCCCCCTCCTCTTACCATTCCTGGCTCCGTACCTGAACCCACCCTCATCGATTTCTACCTCTCTAACCTCTGCGTTGCCGCATATGTCCTCTTTGCTATCCTCGCGCTCGTCATAGTTTCCCCCACCACCGGAGTTGTTTCCACTTCTTATCAGCGATGGTGTAGCTTGCATCCTACACCCACTTCAACCTTGGGTTTGTCGTCGTCCTCGATGAACCACCGCCACCGCCATAAGACGTTGAGTTTGATGGCCCTGTCCTCAGAACGAGCCAAGAAGTGGTTTTCAACGACCGAGACTCGTCCACACCCATGACCGACGCCACTCACAAGGTCTTCGGCCATTTGGCCGGCCCGTTTGGGAGGTATGAATTCACCACTTCCTCGTGTCAGATAACCTGGTATGAGTATTTTTTACAACGACGTCTTGTGTTCATCGCCGTCCGACTATGGTAGTGATGTTTTTATGCACTACGAGTGGAAGAATTGTCAATTTACTTGACATGGGCAATATAAGGGGCATGCTGGAGAGTGCACAATAAATTTTGAACTTGTGGTATCACAAAATCTATGAGTTTGGCACGCTTTGATCAGCATGACAGGTTCTCACGATGAAATAAACGTTCTTCAACGCTCTCCAGTGTTCTCTCAGCTATCGGAAGGTAACTCTCCATAGGTCAACCATGAGAACGATGGCATACATACACCTAGGGTTTCTACGGTATCTATTATCCCTCATGAAAAATAGGGCTAGGTTTGCCCATAGGTGAAGAAATCTACGAGGTTGACTAAGACAAAGTGATAAAATTTGATTCAAATTTATCAAGACACATGGTATAAACGATTCACCAAGTAAGATCACAAATATAATCTCGTGGCATGGTTAACAATTGTCTATTGTGTTATGTGAATTAACTCATGATTTATTTGTTGGGTTTTTCTTGATGAGGTATATGAACTTAGATATCTTTCCATGTGCTCGTGTTAAAGCACAATTATATATAGCTCATGATACAATGACATCAAGTGGTGATTCTCAGTGTGTTTGAGAAGTGGAAGTTTAACATGAGCATTTCGAAAAAATCATGTGCTTAAATATCGCCGTCCATTTGATGGGAATGGACATGTAAAGGTATTTCTAAGTAAACTTAATTGAAAATGTATTCTAATTTGAGTCAGCTATAATCGCTATCATCTAAATCAAGTGAAATGCATAATACAGAATATGAACTTGATGTATTTTTATTAAGGGAGTACACATACGAGCATACAATACGGACACATTAATTCATGAAGTACACACCAACTTGGAAAATGCACACATAATAAGTTCAAATGTACACATATTTTTTAGAAAATAGGGTGCGGATCCCCGGCCTCTGCATCAAAATGATGCACACAGCCACCACAATTATTAAAATATCAGTCTGTTTACAATTCAATGATCACTCATCGTGGATACAAAAATCAGCCACAAGAAACAAGCTCTATCCATCTAATCTCTTATGATGTTGCCACCCACCCCGGCAGAAGATAGACCGTACAACCATCATCATCCGAGTACATTATGTATCCATGAGACCACGCCGCTCCGCAGGGAGAAGAAATGACCACATGTGGATCCATTAGGTCGCCTTGTTTATAACCTGCAAATAATGAATAGAATTTGCCTTGTTAAAAATAATGTCATTGCGACAATTCCAAATAGCCCATAACATAGCCGCAGTGCCAATCCTAATAAGCTCTTTGGACCTCTTGTCTACACCGTGTAACCATTGCCCAAACATATTCCGTATGCTAGAAGGGGGTTTAATATTGAACGTGAAATGGACAAGATGCCAAATATTTCTAGTCAAATGTACACCTATATAGATACAAAAAGTACATAAAAAAGCAGGAAACAATCACGCCTACATGGGAAAGTATTGATCTGGCCATAGCCCCACCCGGGCTGCGCCAAGCTTGGGACGAAATTTTGAGCCCGACTGTCGGATGGATCATGCTCGGCTTATGAGAAATGAGAGTTCGCCTGTGGTCTGACTAGGCCTAGGGCTTTTAAAATGGCTCGGGCCTAACTTTTGTGGCCCGACAGTCAGGCCGAGCCGGGCTCGGTATGCGGTTTCAGGGCGGGGTTTTTTTAGGCCCTGCCCGGCCTTAGGTATGAGAAATACAAACGTAGCATATTTTTTAAAAAAAACGTAAAAGTCTGCTGACCTAAATATTTAATCAAAGAGAGACGGGGCCACTGTTCTTCTCTTTTAGGCTTCTTCTGCAAGGAGTGTGCGTGCGTGGAGTAGCAAAAGACGACCAAATCTGACAGCCCGTCTTTATGCTAGGCCTAAGTCAAAAGAAGCTGATGTTCCCATCAAGCCCATTGAACTGATTAACTGGGCCGCACAGACCAAAGATTGACGACACACGGCGAAAAACGACGAGGCAACGGCGAGTAGAACGTTCCGCTCGGCCGCACACGGCACGGCACGGCAAGTCGAGAAAATCACGACACATATACCACGACGGCGAGTAAAACCCTCCGTGCTGCTGCCGACGCGGCCCCAGCACGTCACTCACGGTATGCCGGGCGCGTGGTGCGGTTCACGGACATCTCTTTACACCACCGGCACGGCCCGGGAGGGAAAAAAACAGTTGCCGCGACAGGATGTCAACTAGGGCCGGGATGACACGCCCTTCTCCCGTTTCGAGCTCGCCCACTGGCTGGCACACGTATCTATCCGTGAGACCGCTGAGAGAGTCGTCGTCGTCGCCCGCCAGGCTTCCGCTCTCCACTCCACGAGGCGTCGTCGGGCGCCGTGAACAACAATTCCAGCCCGGTCCAAGTCAAACCACCGGCCGCCGGGTCGGTCAGCTGATCAGTTCAGTGGATCGATCGGATGGCTTAACCTGGCCTACTCCCATCAACCCACGAGCCACGCCTGTAGGCTGTAGGGTCTCCACCTACACGAACCAAACTCGCAAACGTTCCCTTCCACGTATGTGACCCTTTTTCATGGTACATTTGTTACAAATCACTCACAAAGATGTTACAAAATACTACCTCCGGTCCAAATTAACTGTAGCGAGTTTTGAACCTACCATGCACAGTTCTGTAGCTACAGTGCATACACTTTTTCTGGAGCGGAGTGAGTAGATTTATTGATATTTATAAATACGACTTAAAAAAAATAGATGGAGCACCGTGCTTATTTATCCGTCTTTAATTGCAATTTTCTTAGGTTAAATTGTCGATATGTTGTAGGCAAAATTTTGGTTACCGGTCAGAAAATCCGGTTACTGACATTGTCTGATAACCAGATATTCTGAACACCACGAGAAATGGTCATACCTGATAAAAATCCAGATTTTTTTATTCTTTAATGAGAACGGTCGGGAAATGGCCAAACGAGAACCAATAATTTTGATTTTTTTTTTACTTTATCGGAAATTCATGTCCACACCTACTTTGGAAAAATTTCATACCAGGGACCAAAAATCATGCTTGTAGCGTATCTATATTATACCCGGTATTTCCATGAAAATTTTACCAACAAGTGTCTAAAAGCCATTTGCCTAAATTGTTATCACACATTGAGTTGCCTATTTAGGGGCGTCAAAATGGGGCAACCTCCTCCTCGTTCTTCGTTTTCTTCATATTCGATTCGATGCACCCTAAGAAAAACATATATGTAAAATTACTTAAGAGAAATGTTTACCTTGTTTTCTCTTAAGAAAGTAAACGCTACATTTTTGGGCATACTACCTAGTAGATGTGCAATGCACGTATTTACAACTGTAAATTAAATTGCACGATCATAGCACAAATTTAAACCTAACTCTAAGTCTGAATAAAAGCAGTAGACCTTAAACCTTAATAATACTAAGATCATAGCACAATCGCCCATAGTTGAGAATTCTCTTAAAGAAGGCATGGCCAAGTGGCTAGATACTTTATGAACTACTCCTTTGTAACCGTGTACATATGTTTTGATGAGAAAATAGAAAATTAAGACAGTAGAGATTTTTCCATACTGTTTTTGCGCTTCAAAAAAAAATAGTTGAGAAATTCAGTTTTACAATGTTTATTCAGGCTTATCCATCAAACTTCAATAGTAATGAAACAAAAACTCGGCATTTGAAAACGTGGAAATTTCAAAAATATGATGAAATTAGATGAAGGTGTAACTTTTTTTTTGGGCTCCTATAGAAAAATGGGAGTAAATAAAAAACAAAGACGGAAAAGGAATTGTCAAAGAGAGTGCTTTTGTAAGTGATGTAAAAAACATTTAAAGGGGACGATAACTCTTGCACAACATTGGATATATTAGTACTAATTAAGATATACCAAAATTTAGATAGAAAATATATGTAGTATTGCAACCTTTTCATGGCATGTAATAACTGCGTAGATATACCCTATCAATTAATTATAGGCAAGTTATTCGTGCATAATAATAACAAAATCTGCTGAAACACTGGTGACTCATAAAGCAAGATAAATTTCACATTCATCCTATGTTTTTATATGGAATTTTCCTATTTCAGCACCATATGGATTTGTTTTTCCTGAGGCCTACGTGCTTTTAACCTGACACATCCCGGGACGAAACGGAACAGCTGCAGCTGCACCAAACCAAACCCAACCCGGGCCGGGCCATTACTCCACCACGGCACCCATCCTCTCCTGCAAAACCAAAAGACCAGACCACTGACGCCGCGTCGCGCCGCACGCACTGCACGCGCAAGCCCTTCTCCGATCGTGCTCGCCGCCGTCGCCGCGGCGGTGGTGCTAGTAGTAGGGTGACCGGAGCAGCGGGCAGGAGGAGATGAGGCCGCCGCGGAGGCCGATGGGGTGGTGGTGGCGTGGGTGCGGAGGCAGCCACCCAAGGTCAAGGCTTTCCTCGCCGTCGTCGCGGGCATGGCCGCGCTCGTCTGCATCCGCTTCATCGTCCACGACCACGACAACCTCTTCGTCGCCGCCGAGGCCGCGCACATGGTCGGCATCGCCCTCCTCATCTACAAGCTCACCAAGGAGAAGACCTGCGCTGGTTCGCTCCCTCCCCACCCTTCTCCTGTCCTGCCCCCTCCCTCTCCGTAGCTATCCTCTCGATCTGTCGAGCTCGCGTGATTCCACCTCGGCCTGATCTGTTATTGTGGAAAGTTCTGACCCTTTTAGTGCGTTTCTGCTTACCTTTACTTTATGAGGAAACATCTGGTGCGTTTCGTTTCAGTTTAAGCTTTTATCATCCTCGTATGTCATATTTGGTGCTAATTTCCTGTGCCTTTGGATGTTGAATGATGTACCTTTTCGGACCCTCAACCTGATTTGCGAACGGAGGTAGATAATTCTGTGCCTTTGTAAGCCGTGGCCTAGAAAATTATGAATCCCCTGTTTTGCTATCATGTGTAAGGGGCAATGCACTAATGCATTGCGATGGGACCTGGTAATGCATTGTAACTACAGTGGAATGTTAATACTACGCACGTACTGCTTTGGGTAACCGTGAAATTGTTTGTGTGGTGATTTTGCTCCAAGCGTTCAAGGAAAAGGCTTTTGCTTGTTGAATCCAATTGCCCTGTTCCGCTTGTGGAGTCTTGAGGTCCGTCTGTCTACCGCAGAGGTTCTGTTTCTATATGCCGGCAATTCATGCGATGCCTGTTCTAGAAATGTGGTTGCAATCTTATTATCTTATATCAATATAAGATTGTAACTATGATTGTTCTGATCAGTATGGTGTATCTGATAGTGCATAAAGTTTTTCTTTACACTTTCATCTTCTGGTGCAGAGATGGAAGTCGTTAAATCATGCCCCTTCTCAGTCCCTACTTGAACACCTGTCTCTTTCGTGGACTTGCTGTTCTTCAGAAACTTTCATGCTCTATTTGTATATGTGACCTTGTCCCTAGATGTTTTATCAAGGCAAAAAAAAAAAAGATACGTGGAAGGTGCAAAGTGCACACTGTTTCCTGAAAAGAACTGTCAAATATTAATGAGATGTTCATACATGTCAGCGCCATCCTTTTTTTTTGTAATTCAGGTTTTGTGGTCCTTAATAGGAACATATGTGTGTTCCTTTTTCTTTGTCCGCTGAAAGATATTTTTTTTTTCACGGATAGCAACAAGGAAATTTAATTGATTTTCCATATGTTAGCCTTATTGGTTTTTGGTAACTGTGGCATCATTAAATAAGGAAAGATGAACACATTTTGTTGTCATGTGACATAAAATTTTCTCTTTTCCGGTCATATGTTAGCTGCTCATGATGTTACCTGATACATGGAAATAATGCATGCTCAAGCTGTGAAAAAATGGTGTGCAAATAGATATTTTTGTATGGTCACAGCATATGCCTTCTCACTGATCTCTGGTAATGAAGTTTTAAAGTGGAACCTGCAACCACCTTGCATGTTTCCATTAGGATAAACCGGGTAGTCTCCAAGAATTACGAGTCGACGAGTCGATCTGGAGTAGCGACTGGTAGACTAGTCGTGACTAGTCATGACTCATGTTGACTAGTCGACATGAGTATACAGTAATATTTGCTATAAAATATCATATTATATTACTACTAGTAGTATAATACAAGCAATAATATGTGCAAATAAAATGCTGGGGGACAGGATGAGCAGAGAAGCCGTTGTAGCCGGCAGAACAGAGCAGCAACAGCCGGTGAAGAAGAGTTGCGGGAGGAGTCTGAGAGCTGCAGCTGGTGGTGGAGGAGCAGACCAGCAGCCGCCAGCGGAGTAGCAGACCAGCAGCAGCCGGCGAAGGA
Source organism: Poa pratensis (assembly GCA_947311845.1). Classification (NCBI taxonomy): domain Eukaryota; kingdom Viridiplantae; phylum Streptophyta; class Magnoliopsida; order Poales; family Poaceae; genus Poa; species Poa pratensis. The sequence continues at coordinate 69,331,485 of CAMZMU010000041.1, forward strand.
GCAGACCAGCAGCAGATGGCGCGACGAGCAGGCCACCAGCAGCAGCCGGCGGAAGCGGAATAGCAGGTGGAGGAGCAGATTATGGGGCAGAAGGTATAGGCCGGGGTGCCATGTGCTCACGGCGGCGCCGGCCGGCAAACTCGCAGCGGCGCCGGCCGCCAAGGGAGAGGAGCGCCAGGCGGGAGTTCATGCTCGATTTTGGGTTTCACGGGGGAAAAGGGCTGCTCGATCTAGGTTTCCAGCCGGGTCAAAGCAATATTGGAAAAAAAATATGACATGTGGGGCCTTTTTTTTAGTCAATCGACCGAACAGGTGCGACTAGTCAAGATAAGTCAGGACTAGTCGAGCGACTCGCCCAACCAGTCGAGTCGACAGTTCGAGTCGACCTCCAAGTTACGACTCGTAGACTAGTCGACGACTAGTCGTGATTAGTCGTGCGACTCGTAATCCATGGTAGTCTCTGATGACAAAGTGCATACAAATGACTGATATATTTTAATAAGGCACTAACTGGTAAATCATTTTGTGTAAAAGTCGCAATTCTAAGATGATGTCATTTATTCAAGATCATTGCTGTGTAATTCAATACTCATGCTCTAACTTGTTGAAAACTTCCGTTCGTTAAATCTTTTCAGGACTGTCACTCAAGTCTCAGGATTTGACAGCACTGTTTCTGGCTGTTAGGTTGTACTGCAGCTTCGTTATGGAGTATGACATCCATACAATACTGGATTCAGCTACACTAGTAGCTACTCTTTTCGTTATTTACATGATTCGGTTCAGACTGAGGGCAACTTATATGCTGGAGAAGGACAACTTTGCATTGTACTATGTGGTAAGACCAAAACCAACTTGTAGACTATAAAACCGTGATGATTTAGTCTATTAAACATTAAACAATTGTGGCATTTTGTTTCTTAAATCACCACTCCGACTTCAGTTTTCTCACTAGAATGACCATATCCTAGCTGTATTGTGTAGATCCACAAAATCGCTATAGGATGTCAGTGTAACTTTTTGAAAGAGTTTTGTCTGTCCCTGGTGCTGTCTTGTTTTGCATGTTGTTCATACATTCATCTTCTCAACCTCCTCTTATTGCCAAACATACCATCTTACTAGACTTGCTGTCCAGGTGGTACCTTGTTTCGTACTGGCGTTTCTTTCTCATCCTTCAACATCACATATCATGGTCAATAGGATCTGCTGGGCCTTCTGTGTTTACTTGGAAGCAGTTTCAGTGCTGCCCCAGTTGCGCTTGATGCAGAATACAAAGGTAACTATTAAAAAAAAGAACATCCATAATCCCTTGATTGCAGAATTATATGGCCATATTTATCTAACTTCTACATTTTTTTGAGCAGATTGTTGAACCGTTCACAGCTCATTATGTGTTTGCATTGGGTGTTGCAAGGTTTCTCAGCTGTGCACACTGGGTTCTTCAGGTTCTTTTCTCTGACCTTTTTCTTCTTACAGTCTACAATTTTAGGTTCGTTATCACACCAATGCGCCAACACAAACTGTATTCAGACCAGTTGCATTACGGAATATTCGAAACAGTGTTCCTTACTCTAGATAGATGAATAAAGCAGATCCTCTTTGGAAAAATGAGTGCACAGTTCCGTTACAAATGTAAAAATAAAATGGTACCTCTTTATGGTTGTTCTCATTTTTTCTCATTTTTGTGGGTCTCCCTTCGTGGTGTAGTACATTGTTTACATCATTAAGTACAGATGATCCAATGTTTCTGAGTAGAATGTTTACATCATTAAGTATAGATGATCCAATGTTTCTGAATTGAGATATATTTCCGCTGTTGCATGTTGGATGATATCTTCTCAGTGTATGCACGTTTAGTTGCATCATGTTACGTCTAATGCATGGAATATATCATCCTTATTCATGGAACTTGAAAATATGGTTAACTAACTAAATTCACGTTGCAGAATTGAATGATTTGATGATTGAGTCCATCTAAACTAAGGGTACTACATTTTTTTTGTAGGTCTTGGATACGCGTGGCAGGTTGTTGACCGCTCTGGGTTATGGTCTGTGGCCATCGATGGTGCTTCTCTCTGAAATTGTCCAGACGTTCATCCTTGCAGATTTCTGCTACTACTATGTGAAGAGGTACATAATCAAGCTTCTGCTATCACTTTGTCAAAGAGTTAAGCATCCAATAACCATTGATTTCTTGTGGTGCAGTGTTGTTGGTGGACAACTTGTGCTGCGACTTCCTTCCGGGGTGGTGTAAAATCTGCAACAGGCACAACTCAGTTGGTCTTACTGTGGAACAGTGGTTCTGTATCTAGCGCCCAACCTTCTCTCTTACCATGTGGGATGGATTTAAGAGCCTTGTTAGCTTTTCTTTTTCCAGTTATAAACTGTTATTGCGAAAATTATGGTTCTTGAGAATGCTGTCTATCTATCAATAGTTGACTATTTATCCAAAGTTCTTTTCAAGTACTTCCTCCATCCCACGACATAAGATATTTTGGCAAGCTAAAACAGCTTGCCAATACGATACACTGGAATCTACTCCCTCGGTCTCACAATATAAGATAATTTGAGAAAGATAAAATAGTTTGTTAAAACATGTTATATCGTGAAACAGAGTAATTACTAAGCACACAATTTAGACGAAGCTGCTTTTGGTTTTAATCCTGCAGGTCATGCCTGCTTTACTGAACAAACGGGCGTTTGTTATGTTGTACTCTCGGTGTAAAAAAGAAAGAATGAAGCTATGGGCGTGTTTGGTTGCTCGCATGAAAAATTGCAAAATTGCACAAGTTTTAGAACAGGCTCCCAATGGCAAAATTGCACGAGTTTTAGAACAGGCTCCCAGGGTCAGGTCCAGCACAAACGTGGCTGGAGCCAAGAGTTGTACATATAGTTTGGTTGCCAATAATGTTCTAGCCAAACCCGTTCGGCTGGATGCAAGATTTTTGAGCACGGTGTTTGGTTTGTATCTGTGATTCATGTGCTCTCACCTCTTTCTTACCTCATACCATCACGCTGTGGTTGAAGAACAATGGCATGACGCGACGGCACGGCGCGGTGGCGGGGCGATAAGTAGCAGCAGTGTCGACGACGAGCAGGACAACGGTGCAGCGACATTGTTCACGGCCGCGGCGACGGCGGAGCTCACGGCGGCAGTGTAGAGGTTGAAGAACATGAACATCCTCTACACTACTTGCAGTCTAAATACGTGCATACATACAACACAAGATCTGCTTGTATACGACCGTCGAATCAAAAATCTTGCAACATGAAAGTTGTGCGGAATGTTGAGACGAATCTACACGTCAAAGGATATCTCAAACGGTCGACCGAGTGCAACGAATTTGTCAAAATTCTTAAAAAACGTTCAAAAGGGAACTTCGAAAATCAGAAGGTATGGTCGACGAAACTAGAAACTGAGCACGGGAATGGAACATACTCACCGGCGTGCATATTTTTCATGTAGACTTTATTTTGATTCGAGCAATATTTGAGGACAGCTCGTGGGTAGCCGACATCAAGCTGGTGACCATGGTGGTGGTGACGGTTGTGGCTGAAGGGGCTCTGCAAAAATGGTCTGGAAAAACTGCCGATTCGGCCATTCCTCTCGGTCCTGACCCTGGAGTGGTTAAAGTATCCAGCTCATGCAAGTTCGGGGAACGGGAAGAAAACCAAATGGGGAGAAAATCAAACGGGACGAAAACTTGTTCCAGTTCTTCTCGAATCTTCGTGGGCTACCAAACACGACCTATATGTTTCCCCAAAAAAATTCTGGGTTTGTTTGCCAGAATTTTCTTCGTTTTTATCTTCATGACTCTCCAGTTCATTTTGTCCCCAAAACTTATTTTTGGCAAGTCTGGATGCTCCTGTAAAACTATACTTAACTTGCCGTGCACATAACACTGTGTGGACGATTCGTCTGCTTCCCAGATAGTTGCGGCGTCGGAAAACTAGTCGCAGCCAACACCTCGTCGACAATAATACACTACTATAATAAGGGAGGAAGGATTCTAATTCTCTCAATTTTTTGCCTCTTTTCAACCTCTCGTTAGTTGACACGTGTAAGTGTTGCTCCTACGTGGCTTCGTCCGATTGGGTGGGAATTGTTGAGACTTGGTGTTTGACTTCTCCATTATTTTTCCTTTTGCTCTTCCGGTCTAGCTAGCCGGTTCTATTTGTGTTCCAACAAGTTATGTTCCCTTTGTTTGCTTTTCTTTTCTTCTCTACCGGCTTCACGGGCAATTTTTTATTTCCATTTGCAGCCGGTCATTGGGTTTCTTCCCGGTGGCCTTCTCTTGTTCTCTTTAAAAATATTTTTTTTCCATTTGCAGCCGGTCATCGAGTGTCTTCCCGGTGGCCTTCTCTTGTTCTCTGTATAAAAATGATATTACTTGAGGAAACTTGGCTCCCAAGTTTAATATTTTTGGCTTGTACGGCTTGTGGTCTTCTCTTGCTCTTTTTAAATTGGGTGTCTTCCCGTTGGTCTTTTCTTGTTCTCTTTAAAAAATAATGCATGTGCATGCACCTTGATTACTTGTGAAAACTTGGCTCCCAAGTTTAATATTTTTGTCTTGTATGGATGATGGTCTTCTCTTGTTCTCTTTACAAAACATGTGCATGCACCTTGATTCCTTGGATAAGCTTGGTCTCAGTTTTTTGTTTGGGTTGTACGTCTCGGTTGTTTGTTTCTGTTTTTTGTGAGGTCATGAAACTTGCCCCTTGCGTTAGCTGTTTGCTTGGCCGCCAAGTTTCATGTTTTGCTATTCTACTTCTATATTTGCGGTCTGCATTTTCTGCTTTTCGCCTTCCTCGCCATGGTTGAACAGTTCATTCTTTCTAATATTGCTCATGCATGTGGTGACCGTCATCGTATGGATATTAGTTTAGGCGAGCGTCCGGTTATCGATAGAGGTCCCCTTTTCTTGTCTTTTTTTGTTTCCCTTATTCTTCGTCAATGTTATTATTCATACATATACCGGCGTACAGAATCGAAGTTGATGTGCTTTCTTTTTTGTTTATAGATTTCTTCTCTTCGGATATGACGCCTCCCAGTTCATCATGTCACCTATGATTGAGGGCGATTTAGAATCTAATGTTCATGTGTGTCGTTTCCCTAACGCGGCAGATTTATATGTTGGTTCCCCTGCTGTGGCAGCTTCTCTTGCTGGTTCTTCTAGCGCGGCATCTTTGCGCGGTGGTTCTCCCATTGCTGTTTTTCTTTGGTGCCCTGGATTGCTACTTCTTTGGGTACGTGTTATTATTTCATGTTGTCATGTCTTTTGCTTCCGTTATTTGATTTTTCTATTGGTTAGCTGATAATTTGTTTTCTTCTCCAAATTTTTCTTCCCTTTGTTGACTGATTTTTTTGTTTCCCTTCCGTTTCTTGTAGTGAAAATGCTGATTTGCCAGTGGTGTCTCCTATGCATGCTACTAGCAACCGACGTAAGCGCCGTTTGATACAGGCTTACCGTCTTTTAGTTGAGAGAGGTCAATATTTATTGATTTGTTCTGTTTGCTAACTATAAATTTATTTATTATTATGCCATTTATCATTTACTAGCTACCGATAATTTATGCAGGTCGTGTTACTCCTGTTGAATTGCCACTTTCTGTACAACTTATTGATGCCCTTAAAGGTTGTTTTTTGCTTTCCTGCGTATGTATTTGTTGTTGTTTATTCTGCTTTTATTTACGGGTTCCCAATTTGGATTCTTTTTATGCAGCTGCTTGGCCAACACTACTATAGTAAGAGAGGAATGGCAAGAGGATTTGGTGCACCCAGACACCAGTGCTCCCGGATTTTGAAAAATTCAAAAAAAATGCACCTTTTAATTCCTAAAAAACATCAAAAAATTCCACAGATGCTTACACATATGTTGTATATTTCTGCGAAGTTTCGGTGAAAAAGACGTTTTATTTTGGGCTGTGTGAAAAAAACAAATTTTTGTCTACATGTAGGAATATAAAAACCTTATTTTTGGGCCTATATTTTCTTTTCTCTGTAGCCCAAAATAAAAATGTATTTTTGTACGAAGCGTCCAGAGAGTATGTGGATACTAATTATCTTTTTTTGGTTATTTTCTGGAAACCTAGAAGTATAGTTTTATTTTTTACGGGAGCACTGTGCTTATGTGCAATAATTTCCTCCGTTTTTTGCCTATTTTTGGCCTCTTGTTAGGTGACACGTGTAAGAGTGGTTCTTACGTGGCTTCGTTCCGTTGGATGGAGACATTGAGATTTGGCAACTGGCGTCTTCTTCTTTTTTTCTCCTGCCGGTTTGGCTATCCGATTGCTTCTGTGTTCCAACAAATTTTGTTTTCCTTTCTTTTCCATTCAACTGGCCAGACGATTTGAGAACCTGTTTCCCCTAGGCGGGCATTCAGTGTCTTCCCGGTGGTTTCTTTTGTTCTCTTAAAAAAACCACCGGATGTGCATGCACCTTTGGCTTCCTTGAGCAAGCTTGCCTCCCACGTTTGTTATTTTTTCCCTCACAATGGATGTGCATGCACTTTGGCTTACTTGATCAAGCTTGCCTCCCACGTTTGGTGTCATACGGCTGGTTTTTCTATTTCATTTTTCTTTTCTTATCCTTATATTTCCTTGTTCGTAGAGTTCAAATTTCTTCCTTAACTTGACCCCTACGCTTGCACCTACAGGTCGTATGCTTGGCGCTCAAATTTACACTTGGTGCTCAAGTTTGCTATCCTGCCTACATATATGTTTGCCATCTACATTTTTTTGTTGTTCTCGCTGGATGACCAGTTCGTCTCTTCTGATCTTATTGACGCGCGCTGATCGTCGTCGTTCAGAAATACGTCTTGGCAAACCCCCGGTTATGGAGGGAGGTTTGTATTTTCCTTGCCTTTTTTGTTCTTCCTTCATATTACTATTTGTTTACACTCGTGCATGTAAGTGACGTATGTTTCCTTTTGGTTTATAGGTTCTTTACCTCTGTAACTTATCTGCGCCATCTATGATTGAGGGCGATTTTGGGTCTTCTGTCGCTGCATGCTTATTATCATCAGGTGGTTTGTTTATCTAAATTATGAATTCAAAGTTTCTCCTTTGATCTTGTTAGTTTTTGTTTTTTGCTCGCATGGTGTGATTAGTAATTGATTCGATTTGTTGTTCGTATTAGTTTTTGTTCTTGGTATGTATGGTGTGATTAGTAATTAATTCATTTTGTTGTTTGTTTATGTCGCCACACGGTTCATCTCGTTCCCCCAGACTTCTGCTTCTTTGAGGTCGCTGCAGTGGCATGGCGGGTTTATCTTTGCTCGCGGCAGCGTTGCATACTCGATTCACTCTTGTGGCACCTTTTTATGATGGTTCCCCTGATGTGGTAGCATCTTTTGCCGTGGCAATGTCTCTCCCTCGTTCTCCTGCCAAAGCAGTGTCTTTTGTTTGTTTCTCTGCCGCGGCAGCGTCTTCCTTTGCTTCTTCTGCCGCAGCAGCGTTTCCCTCTACTTTCTCTGCCGCTGCAGTGTTTCCGTCTGGTCCTTCTGTTGTCGCAGCCTCTCTTATTGGTTCCCCTGATGGCGTCATCTTTGCATGTTGGTTCTGTTGTCGTGGTTGTTCATTTGGTGTCAAGGGTTCCTACTCCTTTGTTCCTTTTCTATTTTCCCCACCTTCCTGAGCTTTGGTTTGTTTAATTGATTTTTTGTTTCCTTCATTAACTGACCTTTTGTTTTGTTTCGGTTCCCCGTAGTTTCTTGTTTGCGAGTTGTTTCACCTATGCATGCTACTACCAACCGACGTAAGCGCCATTTGATAGAGGCTTACACTACTATAACAAGGGAGGAAGCATGCATTTTACAATTTGATGTTTGGCTTCTTGTATTTTCCTTTCCCTCCATGATCGTTTGGCCAACAAGTTCCTTCCATACTGGTACTCCTTCACGTATGCATTTTTTTTCTACTTTTGTACTCTTATATGAGCTTTGTTCTGGTTGTCTGACTTCTTTTTCTTTTCCGTTTTAGATAGTTGGTGATCTGCTACTTTTCTACGTTTGCCTTCTCTTACTTAAGAGATTATGTCTTACCTGATAAGACTAAAAAATAATCCATTATACATCATGTTTTTTCTATAGCCAAATTATGTGGCACGATTAAGACAATACGTCTTATCAATCATTGTACATTCACTAAGTATAACAAAACAATTTCTCTTGATAGTGCTACAATTATCAGTCGCTTGGTCTAACTTCTAACTCTCATGCCTTCTTGCAGAACAAAACCAGAAATTACCCCAGAAATTACAAGGCACTAGCATTCAGCACATAAGAAGGTTAAGATGTCCACCGTTTTGTTTGAGATGATGTGTTCGGAATTTGGTGTATGATTATGATGCAGTGGTCTACATTCCAGTTACCATTTTGCAGTGTTTTTATTTGTTTCTCGTGGGCATTCGAAGAGAATATTGTTGGGGGGAGGTTTGCAAGGCATAAGAAAATTAGTTGGATCAGCAAGCAACACAAGATGTTTAATTGGGTTATTACATTATTTTGTGGCACGAGTCTTTGGTTCTTAACGTGAGATTTCTAAGCAGTTTGTAGTTATTACTTATTTTTCCAATCTGGTGAGTAAGTGTTATCATATTCTCTCTCATATAACTTCATGGGCTTCTTCCTTCCGTATCTTCTAAATTATGTTTGTAAATATTACAAGTCGTGTAAAAATTAGTATCCTGAATTGGGTACTGCTTCCTCCTACAGCAGTTGCAGCATATGCAGCGACAAGAATAAATTATTGCAATTCAATACATTATACTTGCAACATGTATGCGGTATGCCTGATCGACCTGCTAAGCAATGCATGCAACTACATACAATTATATAACTGGACCTGCGAAATTGCATTCACCTGACCATCTCTCCCCTCCTACGTACTAAAATAAACCACAAAAGAGTACACAAAAGTAAACGAAAAATATAAAAGTATGGAAAACCTTACACTATTTATCATATAATACCAATTTTGAGTTATTGACGATTTTTCTGTAACTATATAAATATACTGCCACGGGCGCGGCGTGACGCCGCGCGAAAGCCTACTAGTAAAATTCATGGTGCAGCCGTGCAAGAAACTGACGACGATCGACATGGCATATACACTTGCAGTGCCGGCTGCTTCTGCCCCCGCCGGCAAGTTAATCTGATGTCTAATCACGAATCAGTTTACCACACTATTCTACATTCACTTTTCTTTGTTAATAAAAAGCATAGTACACTGAACTTAATTGACAGTTTGGTGTAAAAAGTTGTACTAGTACAAATATAGGCATAGTAAGTAGAAAGAAAACTAAAGGAAAAGGTCGAGTTTAACCATTGAACTCATACAGGTCGGGCGGATCGAACCCAAAAACCGAGATCTCTGTTCGTTCGCACATGGTATATTAAATCCCGGTCTAAATTGAACCTTGTATCTGGTTTTCATAGGAAAAAAATGAAATTCTAAATTACTATTCCTGATGACTATATTGGCCTGCATGTTATATTCATCTTCTTCCTAAGTCTCCATGATGAATCGTCAAGTCGCTGACCTCCGCACAACACTATGGTCCACCATACATGCGCACTCTGACAACACCAGGTCCTTGTACCCGCTCAGAATCGTAATAAGTACACCAATGCCTCCGGGAACTCACCGCACCTGAGGTCTAGCAGTCAGCGGCCTTATTGACGAGCAGCGACATGAGGTGCTCGCAGTGCATTTCATCTCTTTCATCACCTAACACGGAACAGGGGAAGGTAAGGTGCCGTCGGTGCACCACCATTGTGTCACCTGCACCATGGAGGAGGTTCTACAAAAACTAGGAGAGACAAGAACGATGATCGTCTTGCTTTTGAGGAGGACAAGACGGTGAACTGGTGGCGGGGGAGCCGCTCCTCCACTTCCGGCCTTGTTTGGTACACATGGATTTCCAGGGAATTGAAGGAAATATCCCCGAGGGGTCCAAAACCCCTGAAATTCCCGAGAGGTCTGTTTGGTAGATAGGGTTGGGGTCAGGCCACCCCGGCCGAATCCCCACAAACCCGCGCAATCCAGGCGTGTTTTACGCCTCGAGGGAGGACTCGTGGAACGACCGGGGCGAAGCGATGCGAGCGAGGCGTCGCCGCCTCTAGCTCCTCCCGTCGCTAGGCGCTGCCTCCAGCTCCTCCCGTCGCCAGGCGCCGGCTCCGTCTCCTCCTCCAATCGCCAGGCGCCTCGCCTCCCCCTCCTCCTCCCTTCGCTAGGTGCCACGGCTATCCTTGATTTCTCTCCTGTACGCCTCCCCTCCCTCCTCCCTTTGATTTTATTCAATGCCGACACCCATCTCCGCAGCCGCCACCTGCCTGTTGTACGCTCTTCCCGCCGGCGACCGGGCGGGAGCGCCACCTCCGTTCCTGACTCTCTCTCTCCCATGTTCATGGAGATCACACCTTACGAGTTATGATCGATCCGCACAAATACAGACATATCTGTGTGCATCTGTTCATGGAGACAAGAACGCTTTAATTTTACAGCAACATGGTAACTCTGCTGATCCTTTTCCCATTACTGTGTGCATCTGTGTGCATATGTTCATGGAGACAAGAACGCCTTAATCTTACAACAACATGGTAACTTTGTTGTTCCTTTTCCCATTACTGTGTGCATCTGTTCGTGTCCTTTAATTTTCTTGTGCGACACTTGCAGCACTAATTCTCGTGAGCTTGTGAACGCTAGAGGATAGGAGTTGTAGGTGCAAAGTTTAAGCCAAGAGTTCGTGCAAACTTTGCACTCGATTGGATGTCCATGCATGTTCCAATCCTGTAACTTTGTGCAAATATGTCTCCTTGTTATAGCGTTCTTGTGTGTCAAACTCACACGAATAGACTGAGCTTTAAGCTGAGGTTCAGGTTAAAAACATACATTCACTCTGGGACTAGTATACTTGCAAAGCTCTAGCCATTTACTAACCTGAAAGAACACTAGTTTAGCAGTAGCATCAGTCAGTTTTAACTACCTAAAGTTTCAGAAGTACGTAGCAGTGTTCTTCATCTCTGGATTTGTTGAAAGATAATTATTTTTTTACAAAAATAGATCTCCAATACTCGGTGTAGTTGTTGTTCATCACTTAATCTGCCCTATTTTCCATATTGGAGATACATGTATAGATATCTCCACTAGTTACATGAACTACTCTTTTCATGAAGCATCCTGATGTTGACATATGATATTTGATAAGAAAACACCATCTTTATTGCAATAATAACTAGATTTCTGCATTGGTTTGTGATCTGTTGGTTACTCCATTAGCTTAGAATTCTACAGGTCAACACTAGTGTCTTTGCAGATCAATGGGTAGGTCTAAATATCTACTTGTAGTGAGCAATGAAAGAGATAGCACCGTGTACACAGATTTCAGGTGCTAGCTTTTACACAATGTGCAGCTTTTACACCAGTAGTAAGAGGAGTCAAATAATATGTTGCTTATGTTCATGTGCATCTTAAGTTCTCCTGACAATCAACCTCCGTTGTTGTTTTTAGAGGAGGCTGCTAAGGTCAAGCCTGCTTCCAAGGCATGGTACAAGACGATGATGTCAAACATCGACTACATTAAGTTTGTTGTCTTGTCAGAGTGGCTCCGTGTTTCACAGTTGTTATCTAAATTATGTTTGCGCTTGATGTTGGACAGCGATTACATTGTTTCATTGAATTGGAGTACCAGCGTCTGTTCCATCAGTAGGTCATGTGTTGTAGTGTTCCATCAGTAAATCATGTTATACTGTAACTAATTATGTGGAAAAATCTTTTTGATGTTGGGAATTGTTGCATGGTAATTTTGGAACGGTGATGTTCATGTGCTGCTGCTGGAAAAATTGGATCTTTAATAATCTATTTTGATTTGCTTTACTTGTTGCTTGAAAATGCTAGTATTAATTCGTATACCAAACCCTGCCTGCCAAATGACATTTTTGCGCAAGGGGGGTGAAGGGGGTTAGGCTAGAAGAGGTTTTGAGGGGATTGGGTGAGGGGAGAGGTTTCACCCAATCCCTTTGGGGATTAACCCCACTAATCCCCTCAAAACCTCTAGCACCAAACGAGGCCTCCATGACATCTTCATGCACGTCACCGCCATTCAGAGCAGCATCCAGGGGCGGAACCATCTCATGCACTCCACCGCTATGAGGCTGCTAGACTCTGGCCCGTCTAGTCACTGAGATTTGGATGAGGATTTAATAGTCCAGTGTCCGAACGACAGGGATTTCAATTTCAGAGTTTGATCCACGTGAACTTTAAGGTTTAAAATGAACTTTTCCAAAACTAAATAGTCTATCACTAGATAGTGCAAAGGTTTTTGTAACAAATGTGCAAAGTTGGCTATCCAAATTAGTATCATCAGTCAGCATCGGTGTTTCGGGTCCTCGATCTAGATACACCCACTGTGTGAAACATATATAAATACTTTTCAAAAAGTAAAAAAAAATACTAAAGAAATTATTTGAACATACACCCTCTTATTTTATGTCCGCTCAAAAAGGTTTCATAAAAATGTCATTTTTTATGGTCTATAAAGAAAAATAAATGTTTCCTTAATTTGGAGCACCGGATTTTATCTATGTTTTTTACACAAGTCATAAAAAATGTCATTTTTTCACGATTTTTTTGTACCAACATAGAATATGCAGACGCATGTCGAATTTTCGTTCAGAGTTTGTTGACATTGTGAAATGCCATTTTTTATAAGCTATGAGCCGAAGATGATTTCCCCATCAACCACGCATATATGCCAAATGAAGTTGAAAGAACAGAAACAGAAATAGCTTCCCCTTGGCTGTAGCGCGGGATCCACAGCAGAGCGGAACACGGAGAAAGCGGTGCATTTACACTTTGCTGTTTGTTTCCGTTCCGAGTCTCCTGACCGACTCGGTCCTCAACCCAGATCCCTCCTGTTTCGTCCTCTGTTTTAAACCCACTGCCAGAGGACCCGACCTTCTCATGTCGTAAGCCAACCGTGTGAGCGTGCGTGTGACTGAGGGCATCTCCAGTCGTCCCCCAGCGCCCCCAGGATGCTATATAGCGCCGTTTTTCTACCAGCCAGCCCCCAGGACGCCAAATAGCGCCGTTTCGGCGGAATTAGGGCCGGCGCCCCCAGGCGAAACCCAGCCCACTGGGTTTGGCCCGAGGGGGCCGGCGGAAGGAAAAGCACGCGTGGGACAGTGCTGTCGGTGAGACAACGCATTTTCCCCACCCGGCTCGCCTTTTCCTCTGTCCGTCTCGCCGCCGCCATGTCGTCGCCGCCACCACCCCTCCTTGCACCGCCGCACACAAGCAGCTAGGAAATCCGCCGTCCAGCCCCGCCACGCCGCCGGCGCCGCCCACTCCCTTCCGCCGCGATCTAGCCACCGGGGAGATTCTCGGGGCGAAACCCATCCACCCCGCCCGCAAGGTGTTCGGCGTTCCGCCTGACCCAGCCATGGACTCCGACATCGAGGAGATGCTCGCCGAGCTCTTCGACGAGGAAGATCAGGCCGCCATCGACGATGAAGAACACCTGCTGATCTTGGCCTGCCTCGCCGGCTTGCTCGCCAACGAGGTGGGGCCGCGTCGTGTTGGATCGACGCGCGGTCGCCGCAAGAGCAAGCCGAGGCAGCGGCGCCGTTTCAGGATGAACCGTAAGCTCTTCCTTAAGATTACGCATGCCATCCGGGAGTTCGACACCTACTTCAAATTGAAGAAGGACTGCACCGGCACGTTAGGCTTTATCTCAATTCAGAAGTGCACGATGGCCATGAGGTTGCTTGCGTATGGTGCTCCCGCAGATGCACATGATGACTATCTGCGCATGAGCGAGTCCACGGCCCTTGAGTGCTTGAACAATTTCTACCGGGTAGTGGTTGCAGTCTTTGGCCCAATGTACTTGCGATCACCCAATGCGCAGGACACTGCTCGCCTCCTCGCAGAGAATGAAGTAAGAGACTTTCCTGGGATGCTTGGTAGTGTCGACTACATGCACTGGGCATGGAAGAACTGTCCATTTGATTGGCAGGGATGTACAAGAGAAATGAAGGAGAGTGCTCGGTGATTCTTGAGGTCGTGGCTTCATATGATTTATGGATTTGGCATTCGTTTTTTGGTATGCCAGGAACTCACAACGACATCAATGTCTTGTAGTGCTTGGATGTCTTTGCCAAGCTTGTCGAAGGCCATGCTCCCCCTGTGAACTACGAGATCAGTGTGCACCAGTACACAAAGGACTACTATCTTGCAGATGGCATCTACCCGAAGTGGGCACCATTTGTGAAGAGCATCTCCAACCCTGTGCCAGGAAGCGCGAATGCTTGGTTTTCCAAGTGCCAAGAGGCTTGCAGGAAGGATGTTGAGCGGGCATTTGGCGCGTTGCAGTCTCGATTCGCTGTTGTCCGGTACCCAGCTATGACTTGGTCGAAGTCCAACATGTGGGAGGTGATGCAGTGTTGTGTGATCTTGCACAACATGATCATTGAGAGTGAGCGGGATCACCCGGTGCCTGACAGTGAGGTAAGGGCACCATACTACCGTCAGGGTCCTCTTGCAGAGGTTGATCACCAGGTGTCGGCATCATGGGCAGCCTTCCTCACCACGCCCTGGGAGATTCGAGACGCTGCAACACATCAAGCTCTACAGAATGATCTGGTGCAGTACTTATGGGCGCGCAAGGGCAATGACAATGCCGATAATGGCGATGCCAATGCCTAGTACGATTTGTTTTATTTGCTTCCATTGTTGAACTATTTATTTATGTGTGGATTTGTATGTTAAACTATTTATTTGTGTGTGGATTTGTATGTTAAACTATTTCTATGTGTGAATTTGTATACCAGAAAGGCCGGCCTTTATTTGCCAAAATACAGCCGAATCGTCGGCTGGGGACGGCCTGGGTTCACGGCTGGAAAACGCGCCTCCAGGATTCTGATTCGCGCCGTTTGGCGCCGCGGCGGCCGAAAAGAACACAGTTTTGCGCCTGGGGCCGAACGACTGGAGATGGCCTGAGCTTGCTGTATTTTTCACCGAAAATGGCCGTTTTCCGGAACTAATGACGCATCTGGCCGTGACTGGAAACTATTGTCAAATCTGGCCCCTCGGGGTCGGCGCCAACTGAGATGGCGCCGACGTTGTGCAGGTCGGCGCCACCCAGGCCGAGCGCCGAAGTTCGCAGCTGGGTCGGTGATGGAACTGCGTGGCGCCGAGCTGCACAGGGTCGGCGCCATCTGCATTGGCGCCGAGCCCAGCGGACATTTTTGAAAATAGTTGTGGAAACAGGCCATTCGCGTCATTAGATCCGGAAAACTGCCATTTTCGTTGAAAAATACGAGCTTGCTTAACGAACGTTGCCACAATTGAACACCTTCCTCCAGGGTTTCCTTCTCTTCTCCAATCTCTCGCTCGCTCGCTCGCTGCTAGCTACCTCTCCCCATCCCATGGACGGCTCCAAGGGAACCGCCGCCGGCGGCGAGAAGCCCAGCGCCGACCAAAACGTGAGCCCCAATACTCCCGCTGCGACCGCGACCGGAGGCGACGACGTGTCTGCGGCGGCGGCGGCGGCGGTGGGGAGGCGGCCGTTCACCGCCTTAAGCCAGGAGGAGGCCGACCTCGCCCTCGCGCGCGTCCTCCAGGAGCAGGTAAGCGTCCAGATCTCGCGAGGTTCGGTTAATTCCGCCCTCCCCGACGGGCCTGATGTTTTGAATTTCGGCGCAGGAGCGGGCCTACATGATGCTCAGCGTGCACGGCGGGGAGGGGAGCGACTACGACGCGGCCTCGGACGCTGGGAGCTACGACGAGGACGAGGAGAGCGAGTGAGAGGAGGAAGAGGAGGGGGTGGGGGTGCTCCCCGGCGACGAGGACGACGAGGTGGGCGACGCGGAGCGGGCCGAGGTGGACCCCGCTGGGTACGCGAACGACGAGGCCTACGCCCGGGCCCTCCAGGACGCCGAGGAGCGCGAGGTCGCCCAGCGGCTCATGGCGCTCGCTGGGATTACAGACCGTGAGTGCAAGAGACAAGAGTTTTTCGAGATTCAGTCATGTTTTCTCCCACTCCACCACGTTTGGGATGTTGATTAGTGTGATTTTTTTTCCAGTAGGGGAAGAAATGGAGCATGATGCTGAAGATGACGAAGATGGGGATAGTGCAGAGGTGACCGTTCTTTCCATTGCATGATTTGGGACGTCGTATTCAGTTTGTAGATTCATGTATGTGCTTAGGAAATCATGCAGTGTCTAGGTTTTCTATAAAGATATGAACTATTTTTTATTGATTTAGATATAGTTTTCTGTTTGCGTTTGTAAACAAAACGGAGGCACTGGCATGCTGCTCCAGCCTTGCAGAATAGGTAGTTGAATGTTTGGAACTCATTTCTCTTAACTGCTCATGTTTAGATATACATTAGATTCATAATTTCCTCTAGCTCATCATTTTGCAGTGGTCTAGAATAATAATCGTAAGGACACTGTTATTTTCTGGCATTTGCTGAAACACACCGCCGGATTTTGTCTTTGCCAGGTACCATTACAATTTCGTGGTTGTTTGCCACAACACACCGTTTGGCCCAAAACGGAAAGTTTGGTGTTTTGCTTGGGATGGCCATTATACGTCCAGTTTTTAATAGTTTTTTTCTTCTAATTCAGTTGTTTGCGTAAGGCAGTCTGTACGTATCAATTTTGGACATCAATATGCAAAGAAAAATCGGACAGCACTTAGTCCCAATGCAAACCATATTCTCACGACCAGAAACAATACCAACATATTAATATGACGGATCTTGTCAACACACATGATAAGCTCAACGCAGCCCACAAAATGGCAGGTTCAACATATGACCAAACTAATTCGTCATAGACCTATATAGTTCCAGATTCAACTCATGCTCAACATAACAGACCACAAAATGACAGGTTTAATTAGGAAGTAACAGATCTTTGCATAACGTATTACTCATGGCATACAACATTCTGCACTACTTTTTTGCCTTTTTGACGTCCAGCTTGCGAGTTGTTTTCTTCATGGCTTTAGGCTTAGCAGCGACTTTTGACGCCTTGCGCATAACAACATCCAGCTCCAATAGTTTCTTGCGGCTGCAATAGTCACACATCATGTAAATCACATTGGGCAACAAATATCAAGTAAATATTGCAAAAAAAAAAAACTTGCAGATTTGACCACCTTCTTGTCATAGGGCTATTGGTATCAGCAGTAGAAGCAAGTTGTTTAGTTGGTGTACACATTCCCTGTATAGCTGCAGAATCAAGATCTAATTGCCGCTTGCGGCTGCAAAAAATTAAGAGAAGTGTAAACATTTTTGCTAGCATGTAAAAAGAGTAAGAAAGTTGCATATTTTTGATTACCTTCTTGTCATTGGGCTACTAATATCCATGGCTGGAGTCGAGGCCTTTGACGGTGTAGTATGCATAACCACAGATGATGCTTCAACGTGTGTAGATGGTGCTTCAATCTGTTTAGCTTGTGTGTGAACTTCAATTGCCTTCTTGCTCTTGTTTCTCACTCTCTTTGGTTTAGGTGGTGCTGGTGGAGGTGCGTTGGGATCAAGAACTGTCTCGTTGCAAGTTTTCTTCATGTGGCCCTTTTGGTGACAACGTTTACATGTGACAGTTCTACGTGTGGTTCCTCCTTCTGCCCATTCTTTGTATCTTCTTGTCCTCGGCCTCCCAGCTGCACGTTTCAGAACAGGGGGCCAAAGTTTGAATCCAAGGTTCACCTTCGGCCATTGGTGCCTATCTGTCATTGGCCCTACCCAATTCTCATATGCTTTTTTGAACTTGTGAACTGAGTAGTAGTCATCAATATAATCTTCCATCTTGGGATTTCTCATGCTAGTGATAACATGTACAGCATGATAGCAAGGCAAACCAGTTACTTTCCACTGCCTACAAGTGCATGTTCTATGTGTGAGATCCAGTGTGTGTCTCCATGGCTGCAAGTCCTTATCAACACCTTGAACCTCGGCTAAAAGTGCAGCATTGTCTTGATCTCTGTTGGAAAATCTGTGGACGTATGGCAATCCTCGGCTCTTAGCATTTACATCCTTGACAACACGAGGAAGAATTTTCCCATGCAGTTTATAAGAAATTTTCCTTCTCAATTCCATTTTCTCCATTATCATCTGCCTTATTCTATCAAAAAGAGGAATAACCGGAAGAGACTTTTCTGTCCTAATCCAACTATTGAAGGATTTAGCAATATTATTGGTCACATAATCTACTTTTCTGGTTTCTGAGAATTGGTACCTTTTCCACAGGTGCTTGTGGTTGTCCTCCAACCACTGCATGGCTTCCGGACATGCTTCAAGCATAGGATTGTAGTGTTGTTCAAAGCGAAGAATTCTATAGGCTCCACATGCTGGCCACAAGTGTTTCAGGAAGACATCACCACGAAACTTTTTCATGAAGTTCTTCACTAAGTGCCTCATGCACTCTCTGTGCTCCACCCCATTTGTGAAAACTTGGGTAACAGCAGCATCTATACCTTTACCTGCGTCTGTGTCTATAACTAATCCAGGGGGTGACCCAATAGCCATGTGCAACCGGTCAAAAAACCATGCCCAGTTATCAGATGTCTCTGAGCCAAAAACACCATAAGCTACCGGATGTCAGTTGTTTCAAACTTACTCTCATGGAGAGAGGATGGCACAAGGTAAGTTGGGGCAATTTTCGTTGGTTTTCTTACTCAAATGTCATACCAGCTCCTAGGGCTGGGGATACATACTTATAGGCTGCTAGCCAGCCGAATATGCTAGTCTAAGATGCTAACAGCAATCCTAACAGCCAGTCCTTTGATGCCTATCCTAACTGACTGTCCTAGATACTTGACTGTCCTAGATGCTTGCCTGTCCTAGATGCTCTCTAACTGCTGGTCCTACACAAGGACCTTATCCTGCAGTTTTACACCGACCAAAGACCAAGACTACAGTACAAGACTTATTCAACATTCTCCCCCTAAGTCTTGTGCGTCGTCTTGTGGGTGGGCTGGACCATCCCAATCCTGGAGCAGAGTTCAATGAACTTGATCCTCCCAAGTGGCTTGGTGAGCAAATCGGCCAGCTGATCCGTGGTGTTGATGTAGCTTGCCTTGATGCTCCCTTCCTCCAAGCAGGCCCGGATGAAATGGTGCCTCAGCCTGATGTGCTTGCTTCTTTCATGGAACACGGGGTTCTTCGCCAGGGCCAGAGCAGACTTGTTGTCCACCATGAGCTGCACTGATTTGGCATCCCGTCCAAGGAGATCGCCAAGGAGACGAGCCAGCCAGAGCGCCTGTGTGCACGCTGTGGAGGCTGCCATGTACTCGGCCTCGCAGCTAGACAGAGCAACCACCTGTTGCTTGATCGACTGCCAGCTCACGAGGCAATTGCCGAGGAAGAACATGATCCCGCTCGTGCTTTTGCTGGTGTCGATGTCGCGGCGTGGTCGCTGTCGCTGTACCCGACGAAATCTTCCTCCCCTGAACTTCTGGGATAGTGAAGGCCATGATCAAGCGTCCCCGCAACATAGCGGATGATCCTCTTCACGGCTTGCTCATGCTCCGTCGTCGGTCGCTGCATGAACCTGCTGACATACCCGACGGAGAACGCCAAGTCTGGCCTGGTGTGAGCAAGGTAGCGGAGGCTCCCCACAAGACGCCGGTACATTGTGGCGTCCACCTCCTTCGTCTTGCTCTCACGGCTTAACTTCAGCCTCTCCTCCATTGGAGAGAGAGCTGGATTGCAGCCAGTGAGCTTGGCGAGCTCGACGATGCGCTTGGCGTAGGCTGTTTGTCGAAGCGTGATCCCGGAGTGATCCTGGTGCACCTCGATCCCTAGGTAGAAGGAGAGGAGCCCCAGGTCACTCATCTGGAACGCGGCCTTCATCTCGTCCTTGAACGTGGCCACCTCTGCATCCTTGATGCCGGTGATCACCAGGTCGTCCACATAGACGCCCACCAACAGGGCGTTTGCTCCTTTGCCCCGTCGATAGACGGCCGCCTCATGCGGGCTTTGCTCGAAGCCCATCGTCTTCAGCGTGGAGTCCAGCTTGGCATTCCATGCCCTTGGTGCCTGCCGGAGACCGTAGAGGGCCTTGTGTAAGCGAAGCACCTTGCCCTCCGTGCCGGGGATCACAAATCCCGGCGGCTGCTGCACATAGACCTCCTCCTTCAAGTCGCCGTTGAGGAAGGCAGACTTGACGTCCATGTGATGACACACCAGCCCTTCTGCGCAGCAAGTGCAAGGATGAGTCTCACAGACTCCATCCGTGCCACAGGAGCATAGGCGTCGTCGAAGTCGACTCCCTCCTGCTGCAGAAATCCTCGCGCCACCAGGCGAGCCTTGTGCTTGATGATCTTGCCGGCCTCATCCCTCTTCAGTTTGAACACCCATTTAAGGGTGATCGCACGATGACCACGAGGGAGATCAGCAAGTTCCCAGGTGCGGTTCTCCTTGACCGCGTCCATCTCCAGCTGCATTGCAGCGCGCCATGCCTTGTCCTGTCAGCCTCTGCAAAGGATTGGGGCTCGCCATCTTCATGCGCGAGCTGCAGCTGTGCTTCTAGGTTGCGTGGCACTAGTCCCGGCGCTGGTTGATCGCCGAGCAGGTTCTCCATTGTCCTGTACCTCAGTGGCTCCTCATCATGATATGCATCAACCCGCTCCTCATCTTGGGAGAGCGGAGTAGCAAACTCCACCTGATCACGCTCGGGTGAGCTGATGGTGGTGCAGCTGTGCCTGGAGGAGTGGCTGCAGGTGATGGAGTACGGGCGATGCCGGTCGTGGCGTCACAGGTGTGGCCACCTCCGGAGTTGATGGAGGCTTGCTCAGCTGAGAGGAGCTGCCTGCTCCCCCGACCTCCTTGATGTGGATATACTCGATGGTGAGTTCGTCACTCACCGGAGTCGAGCCATCATCCACAGCCTTGTCCCATGCCCATCCTCGCCCTTCGTCGAACACGACGTCGCGCGCCGTGCGCACACGTTGGGTTTTTGGGTCGAGGATGCGGTAGGCCTTTGAGCCCTCCGAGTAGCCGATGAAGACTCCAGGTGTGCTCCTGTCTTCAAGCTTGCCGATGTGGGTGAGCTCCTTGGCGAAAGCGAGACAGCCAAAGACCCGTAGATGGGAGACTGTTGGCTTCCGCCCATGCCACGCCTCATACGGCGTCCTGCCGTCGAGGGCCTTGGTGGGTGAGCGGTTGAGGATGTGGACCGCTGTGTTCACCGCCTCTCCCCAGAACATGGCCGGCATCCCTCTCTGCTTGAGGAGAGCACGAGTCATCCCCACCACCGTTTGGTTGCGCCGCTCGACAACCCCATTCTGCTGTGGGCTGTACGGCGCGGAGTAGTGGCGCTTGATGCCTTCATCTGCGCAGTAGGAGGCGAATTCAGCAGCTGTGAACTCGCCGCCGTTGTCGGTGCGCAGCACTCGCAGCTTGCGGCCGCACTCAGCCTCTGCAGCAACTTGCGCGCGCCTGATGGCGTACGCTGCCTCCCCCTTGCTGCTGAGGATCACCACCCACATGAAGCGGGAGAGATCATCGACGAGCAGCAAGAAGTAGCGCCTTCCTCCTGGTGTGGCTGGTGTCACCGGGCCACACAGATCGCCATGGACGAGCTCGAGCTTCTCCTTGGCTCTGAAGCTCGCCTGCTGGGGAAAAGGATGGCGTCTGTGCTTTGTCATCACACAGACGTCGCAGAACTGCTCCACATGGTCGAGGCATGGCAGGCCTCGCACCATCTCCTTAGCACTGAGACGCTTCAGGGCCTCAAAATGAAGGTGCCCAAAACGCTCATGCCACTGCCACGCCTCGTCGTCTCGACGAGGCAGACAGGTTGTGCCACCTGCACCTCAAGAACATAGAGGCGATTTGCACCTCGAGTTACCTTAGCAAGGAGGCGCTGGTGGCGATCCCATATGCGCAGGATCCCATGCTCGATCATCACTCGCGAGCCATTCTCATCCAGCTGTCCCAAGCTGATGATGGAATTCCTCAGCGCGGGGATGTAGTAGACGCCGGTGAGCAGCCGGTGCTCGCCGGTTTTGGCGATGAAGATGACAGAGCCCACGCCCTTGATTCCACGGCGGAGGCATCTCCAAATTTGACGGAGCCTCGCACCTCGGGGTCGAGCTCAGCGAAGAACTCGCGTCGACCGTCATGTGATGAGTGGCACCGGTGTCGAGGCACCACCCATCAGCCTTGTTCTTGCCGGAGCCATCAAGAAGAGCATGCGCCTTTGGCTCATCGAGGTGGAGGAGAGCTGCTGCAGATGGAGCTGCTGCTGGCAACTCGACGCTTGCGTGCGTCATGAACAGGGCTCGATCCTCCTCCACAGCTTGTGCAACATTGGCTTGGCCGCGTTGTTCCTCCGCAGCCTGTGCCACGTTGGCCTGGCCACGACGTGGCTGCCGGCACTCCTTGGCCCAGTGGCCAAGCTTGCCACACTTGTGGCAGCCGTCATCTTGTGCTGGCTGAGGCCTGCCAGCGGCACCTCCACGGGCATCGCCATGCCCTCTAGCTTGGAAGCCTCCGCGCGATCTGCGCGGTCTGCCGCGCCAGCGACCACCTCTGGTGAAGGAGGACTCCCCCTTCTTCCCGTCGCCTTGGCCGGCGTCCCACTGCTCCCTGGATAGGAGCAGCTTCCCACCAGTAGTGATGGGCCCCGAGAGAGGCTGCAGCTCGTCGGTGTCGACGACCTTGAGGCGTCCAATTGCCTCCTCGATCGTCATCGCGGAGAGGTCCAGCAGAGACTCGATTGAGCGAGCCATCTGCTTGTACTTCTCGGGGATGCACCTGAAGAGCTTCTCCACAGCCCTCTCCTCGTCGTAGGTGGCATCGCCGAATTGCACCATTTTCTGCAGCAGAGTATTGAGGCGGAGAGCAAAGTCATCAACATCCTCACCTGGCTTGAAGGCCAGGGTCTCCCACTCCTTGCGGAGTGTCTGCAGGGTGGACTTGCGCGCACGATCGCTGCCGATGCGTGCGCGGCGATGGCGTCCCAGGCCTCCTTGGCAGTTCGCTTGTTGGAGAGCGAAAACTGCATCTCGGGCGGGACTGCGGCGATGAGGGCGTCCAGCGCCCGTCGATCCTCATGCTGGTCGACAGCGCCCTCCTGCACTGCCTCCCACATGTGCCGCACCTGGAGCCTGATCTTCATGATCGCGGCCCACTCGACGTAATTGGTTTTGGTGAGGGTGGGCCACCCAACACCGGGACCAACTTCCCTGACAACAGTCCGGACCCCATACGGGCCACGGTCCTGGTTGTCCCAGCCGCCGTCGCCGTGCGCGTCTCCTCTTGGAACGCCACCGCGTGCGTGCTCAGCTGCCCATTGCGCCGCCCGCTCTTGCGCCGCGTCGTCGCCCCCTGCGTCGACGGCGCTGTTGGCGGTCTCGGAGCTGTTGGCGCTGCCAAACAGCGCCCTAGCCTCCGCCGCAGCCACGCGTGCTGCCTCCGCCTTCTCTGCTGCTTCAACCTCCGCCCTGGCTGCTGCCAGCTCCGCCGCTGCCAGCCTCGACGCCCTTGCCGCAGCTCTAGCGGCCTCCGCAGTCACTCGTTCACGCTCCTCGGCTTCTGCGCGCCCGGCCTCCTGCCGACGCCGCATGCTCGAGGTAGCCGTGTGATGAGAGTGCCTGTGGACATGGCTCGCTGCTGGGGGGCTTCGTGCTGCTTCTGACGAGCCTGCTCGACAGCCCAGAGGGAGGTGAGTAAGCTGAGGCTGAAGGAGACACTACACCTAAAGGCTGGGGTTGCTCAACTCTTGGTGAAAGAGGAGAGCAGGAAATGCTCAGGCTGCAAGATACACTTGCTCTGATACCACTTGTCAGTTGTTTCAAACTTACTCTCATGGAGAGAGGATGGCACAAGGTAAGTTGGGGCAATTTTCGTTGGTTTTCTTACTCAAATGTCATACCAGCTCCTAGGGCTGGGGATACATACTTATAGGCTGCTAGCCAGCCGAATATGCTAGTCTAAGATGCTAACAGCAATCCTAACAGCCAGTCCTTTGATGCCTATCCTAACTGACTGTCCTAGATACTTGACTGTCCTAGATGCTTGCTGTCCTAGATGCTCTCTAACTGCTGGTCCTACACAAGGACCTTATCCTGCAGTTTTACACCGACCAAAGACCAAGACTACAGTACAAGACTTATTCAACACCGGAAACATCCAATTGTGTCCATCAATAGCAATGGCGGACGCAAGTTGTCCTCTCCACTTGCCAGTTAGTGCTGTTGAGTCCACGCCTAGATATGGTCTGCAACCATACAGAAACCCATCAACACATGCACGCAGGGCAACAAACATCCTAGTGAACCTATGTTTGTCATGTTCATCCTTCTCGAACTCAATGTCCACTATGCTTCCCGGATTTGTCCTCTCCAACTCAGATTTGAAGCTAAAAGCATCCTCAAAGCTAGCATCCCAATCACCTTGGAGCTTCTTTAGAGCCATTTCTTTTCCATCCCATACAACCCAATTTGATATCTTAATTTTGTACCTTTCTTCTAATTTCTTCCGAAGTTCAGTAGGCCCAATGCTAGCATCCTTTGAGAGCCATTCCATGACCCTGTCACATACCCAATGGTTATTTGCCATGCAGTTCTTCTCCACCGTACTTGTGCTTCCACAATTGTGTTCCTTTGACATCTTCTTTATCTACATTACAAAATAAAGACATCAGAACCATGTTATAGAATATATTGGAAAAAAGAGGTAAACCGAAGCAAACATGCATACCTGCCAAGTCCTGCCATCTTGAAGCTGGCTTGCATGTATCCTCCACTTGCACCTTTTAGCTTTGCAATAGCCCCTGTACCTTGTGGCCTCGGAATACGGAGCTGCAATTTCATATTCAACCTTTACTGCATATTGCCTAATAGCCTTCTTAAAGGATTTACCATCTTCAAATGTAACACCAACTTCAATTTTGGGGTTCTCAAAATCTGTCACATGGGTGATGGTCTCACACCCAACTGTGTCATCGACGGCAAGGTCATCTTTAAACGACTCATCAGAATCAGACCCATCATCTCGGTTGGATTCCTCAGAGTCAGTTAGCAACTCTTTGTATTCACACTCGTCATCTACGCCAACATACTCAACTTCTGCATCAATCCAATCATCGAGAACTGGTGGTTCCTCGCTGCTAGAAGATTCATGCTCGGAAACATGTTCACTGTGAGTAGGCTGCTGTTGCGGTGGCTTATCAGTTGGATTTGGAGTGGCTGTTGGTTGTGGAACACAAGATGACGTACTGCTCTCCCATTTGCTGACAACAGAGACCATTATAGGAAGCCTCCTTTCATCCCAATACATATCTATCGCAGTCAATAACAGAGTATCATGGTTGATTTCAGCAAAAGAATGGTTAGTTTTATCCCAGAAAGTTATTAACAACTTCTGATTGAGTCCATGTTTTATTTCTTCATCAAGTTCTTCACTGAAATCTTTGAAATTGACACAATCTCTGTCAAGAACTTTTAGTTCGTCCCTAGTCTGATGCCAAACTTGTGTCCCAGTATCACTAAATTCAGCATATGCACACACTCGAACATCAATTCTAGTAGCTGAACTGCTGTCCATCCTATGAAAATTAATCGGGAAATAAATCAGCGAAGAAATTAACAGAGAACTACACTGCAGTCAGTTCACCTCTAATTGTGAAGGAAATTGGCGGAGAAAAAAAATACCCGGCTGGTACCCAAGACAGGACGCCGTCCATGGCCGTGGGCAGCGATGTGACCTCGAAGCGAGGGCACCTGTGGCTGCGGCCGAGAACTACCTGGTGCAGGCCTGGACTCAAGTGGCGGCGCGGCACCTTGCGACGCCGATCGCCATTACGTCTTGGCCGGTTGCACGGATGGATACGACGCGGCTCGCCGGTCTTTGTGCCAGGGACGACGGAGATTCTAGCCGTGGAAAGGACCTGGTTTGGGGGCGAGCGGCGATAGAGGCAGCGAGATGGAGGGCGGCGGCGGTGGAGGTCGATGCAGGGATCGTTCTGTTCGTGCTGATCAACGTACGTGAGGAAGATAACTGTACGATCTGGACATATTTTTGAAAGGGTAAAATGGTAATTTCTGAGCTAAAAAACCAAACTTTCCGTTTTGGGCCAAACGGTGTGTTGTAGCAAACAACCACGAAATTATAATGGTACGTGGCAAAGCCAAAATTCGGCGGTGTGTTTCAGCCAATGCCAGAAAATAACGGTGTGCTGTGGCAAATTTTCCCTAATCGTAATGCATTATCAGATTCAAGGGACGGTGGCTAGAACTTAGAGCTTCTTTACTTGTAGTAATTAGGATGTGGATTTTGTTAACACGATGGCGTGTGTGCACCGTTGTATTGACTCCACACTGCCCACCATTTATAGATACAATGAACTGACATATAATTTGGAATCGAATTCTCCTCTTCTGATTCTTGTCAATAAGCACATCGTCACTGACATGCATGCGAGATTGCATATTCAGTATTAAATCTTCTGCTTGTGGAACTGCGGAAGTAGTTTTCAAATTAATACCAATATGCGTCCCATGAAAAATGTGTATCTTTGTTAATAACATGATCTTATTCTCTTTTATCATCATAAAAACTATCCCAAGCATGAAGCTCGTATCTGACATTTTCAATACGTGCTTATGTCAAACTTCAGGATGCATGGGAAGATGTTGATCCAGATGAATACTCGTACGAGTAAGATATATATTTCATACTAAAAGAAAGGGTTGTTCCTTGCATTTAGCATTCTGCACCTTCAGTTCGAAATTATTTTGCAGAACTAGACAGAAGCTTCAAGATTCACTAGTTAATATTTGTTAATGGTTGTGCTGTTCTCAGGAACTCGTTGCATTGGGTGAAGTCATCGGTACTGAAAGCAGAGGCGTGTCTGCTGATACTCTGGCTTCATTACCATCGTAGCATACCAGGCACAAGATAAACAAGACAGCAACATGGAACAGTATGATCAAAATTTAATTTTTTTATCTTCTAAAAAATGTCAATTGGCATTACGATGTCTTGATCTGTGAATTCATTTGCAGATGTGTTATTTGTCGTGTGGAATTCGAGGAAGGTGAATCATTGGTTGCACTCCTTGCAAGCATTCAATCATTCCGAATGCATAAACCAGTGGCTGCAATTAAACAAGGTAACCGTCTGTTCCTCTTTCGTATCCGGAAAAAGTATCAGCAAGGTCTTCATGATTTGGTGGGGGGGGGGGGGGGGGGGGGGGGGGGGGGGTGTGTTTGCTGAAAGAAAGAAGTGTTCTATGAACCCTTCACTCTTTATGATGTTGATCTTCATGAATTTCCTGTTCTGTAACATCCCAAATTTATGACAAGGGTAAACAAGACCAAATTTCAGAACCAACAAAAACTTTTGAATTATTTCACAACTGATTGTGTTTTTCCCTTATTTTGTTCTGGTTGACCTTGTGTAACTTGGTGTTTGTGATTGTTGACTTGTGTTTGTCAACTCAAGAACCCAACCTAGGTAAAAAAAAATATATATATATATATCAACACTGGTGACCATGTTATGACAAGAATATATTCCATATGTCTTTCCCATTCTTATGTTGGCCAAAAGTTTATTTCAAAAATGATTTGGTTCTAGCAACAAATAAAATACTCTTTAATTTGAGACAGTAAAAGTATTTCCAAAATTTCATGTTTATAAAATATGGAGAACTATCTGTGATCTCCTATCCTTTTCTTCAACCTTGACTATTCAAAATTCCTATCTTTATAAACCCCAATGTTTCAACTCTGTTTAAAAGAAATACTAGTGGGAAATATATTACCTCACATATTTTCCCTTTACCAAACCATTTTGGAAACTATTAAGTTATGGGTCGATATACCCCCTTAAACAACATCTTGTCATAGTTGGGTGTGGCCACTTTTACAAAATGGCATTGTTAGTTATGGAAAAAGGTGTGTGATTTAATTCTTGTGGTTTGAAGTGTGTGGTCTTGTTTGAGTTGTGGATATTGTTGTGTTGCTGGTATTTTGGTGCTGTTGCTATTATTGTGATTTTGCTGTTGTGTGTGATGCTCTTGTGAGGATAATTCCTCAGTAGTGTTATTACTACCTTAGGACACCCTTGGCAACCAAGTTTGGAGTGTGACTTGAAGAGGAACACAAACCCTCTACCTTAGGGCACCCCAAGTTAATTTCTAAAATTCAGGGAGATGATTTCAATAAACTCTCTCCTTATCTATCCCTCTATTTTATGAAAACAAATATACTTTCTTTATCAAAATTCTAGGGGAGGAGATGAAATGATGATTCTCTCCATTTCATATCACTCCCTCCTTTAGTAAACCTACTTGTTGATTTAAAAACAAACCCCTCCTTTCTTTTGTTAAAAAGAAATGAAGGTCATAAGTTAAAATGATCTTCATAAATAAATTCCCTCCCAATTTTCTCTATTCCTCAAAACAAATGTTTTCTCTATGAAAATAAAACTTATTTGAAGTATCTTATTTGTCAAGAAAGCTCCCAAGGTTCTACAAACTATTTTATCTCTGGTTTAAATATTAAAGGAGTCTCAAATTATTAATTTCCAAAAATGGTTTATTTAAATCCTATGAACAAAAATGGAGCAAAACATTTTTATTTTGTAAAACCAATTTTTGTGGAGCTTCCTCCTATATAGGGGAGGCTACATAAATTTTCTCTAAATTTTGTAAAATGTTTAAACCCCTCAAATAAATTCTAGAAACCCTACTGGTTTCAAAAAGGAAACAAAGGTTTTTAGCCGAGGACCTATCCGTGAGAGGAAAAGAGGAGTTAGGGGGCGTGTTGCAAAACCTCCGTTGACCTCTGTCGCTCCATGGCAGCACGGCACGGAGGCGTGCTCCCGAGCTCGCCGTGCTCTCCCTGCTTCGCCCTGACGCACGCCACGCCCTGGAGGAAACGATGAAGCCTCGCACGCTGCCTCCTCTGCCCTCCCTTGTCACCATCTCCTCTGCTGCGGCAACGCGGCACGGCACGGACGCCGTGTTGCGCACACCGTCGACGCCGTGCTCCCCCCGTGCAATGTCGACACCGCTGGACCCCTCTCCTCTGCGCAGCTCCGTGAGACGATAAGAAGCACGCCCAGCTGCTCTCCCTGCTCCCTCACCCCCTCACTCAATGCGCATTCTTCCATTGAACCCGAACCCCGGCCGAAGCTGCCGACCCGCATCGCCGATGATTCAAACCTCCCCATCCCAATCCAAGCCTACCAGCACCTTCGCCGTGCACTACTTCCCCTCTCTGCGCAAGGAATCGCAGAGGGACGCCCGGGATCGCCGTCGCCATCCCGATCCTCTTCTTCTCCGGCCGCGGACATGCGAGCAAGCTCGCGGTGGGCACAGGCCACCTTTCTCCGCCATTTTTGTGCACACGTGCTCCCCTTGCCGTGTTCCCTCTCATAGGCATCCCCATTTCTTTTCAGGACGTCGGAGCCGCCGTCGCCATCCTCGCCGCGCTCCGGCAGCCCGCGTCCGTGCCCTGCTCGTGTCGAGGAAGGAGAAGCCAGCCCGTACCGCTTCGCTCAAGCTCGTGGGCCGCGAGCTGGGCTTCCTCCCTCACGGCACAGCCCAACTCCAGCCCGATCCAGCCCACTGCCTTTTTTTTAAGGTTGTTTATTCTTTTACTTCTAGATTTGTTTCTGGACCTCTAGTTTAAATAGTTCTAAAATAGTTTAAGGGCCTAGTGGACCAAACCAAAAATCAGGGAGGTACCCTAGCATATTCCCAGCCAGATCTAAGTGGTAGAAACACTTTTGGATGAATAGTTTTGGAGAAATTAAATGTGAGCCAGAACTACTGCTTTTTACCAAAAACTCAATAGCCATTTTTCTATGATAGCTATTGATGCAAACTCAACTGTTTTGGAAAGGTCTGAGTGATGCCTAGCAGTAGAAATTTGCCTCTCATGCAAATGAGCTTCCTAAATAAAATGGCATCCACTTTGGTAAATGACCAGAGAGCCATTTAGGGTTTTTTGTAAATTATTTGGTGATGATATTTGGAGTGAATCCACTTGTGTGAGCTTCTGTATGATTAGGAGTACCTAATCCTAGCTTGGTGTGATTTTTAGAGCTATAGTTTATTTTAGGTGTAAATAACTAGGTGGTATGCTTTTCTGCCAATGAATGTCTATAGTTTTATTTAACTATTTAGGTTGTGCTAGTATCCCTTTTGTGTTTTCTAGCATGTATAAGTGTGATACTAGTTACTAGGAGTGTGATAGCTCTGTGCCATAGCACTTTGGAAAAAGGTTTAGTAGTGCATTTAGTCCTCTAAGTGTTAATAGTACTAGAGTAGTATTTTCATGGATTTTCCTAGTAATAGGACTTGTTTTAGTAGAAATTCCTTAGTGTGACAATATTTTAGATAGCATTGCTAGATCATCAGTAGCATACCATATTGCTACTGGTTTGATCACATGCTAAGAAGAAGTTAGTGTTACTGGTTATTATTAGGGAATAATATCCCTAGTATGGATATTCCTAGGATTTCCTAACTCTCTGGAGTTGTTTGCAAATAAAATCATTTGTGTGCATGAATTTCAAAATTTATGTGGAATATCAGTAGCATTTCCTAGCTACTGATATTGTAGCATGTCATCCCTTGCTACCTATTGTTTGGCCCTAGCTTGTGTAGAAGTGTCAGACCACTAGTTTGTAAAAGGCCCTTATAGGTGTAGATCCTAGTTTGTTGCTTGAATAATTAGTTTGATGATTGTGATTGTTATTTGCTTGTGCAACATTTGTGGCTTCGTTTGGTGTATTAAGTGTTGTTATTCCCTGGTTGCGACGCTAGATAATATCGATACCGGAGTGGTCCTTGGAGAGGATTTATTGGAGGAGAATCGGAGTTTATTTCTTTAATCAGTGAGAAGAAGACCAAGGACGTTATGCCGAAGCCAGGCAAGCTACTCCACCGAGCTTGCACCTATATATCTCTATCTTGATTTACCTGTTTTACTTATAAATAGCATAAATGATTTATGTGGTGTTTGCCACGAAAGCCCTGATCTTGAAAACCCCTTTTTCCAAAATACAAGTATATTATTGAGACACCCGATATAGAGGTGTCAAAGGTATACAACGATTTCGAAATGAATTTGTTTTACCCCAAAACCTTCTATGAAAATCCTTTTTGGTGGGACTACGAACCACCCAAGTTTTGGTTAAAAATATTTTGCTATGAAAATTGGAAATGATTGTGAAAACCTTTTTAGAGGTTTATGACAACTATTTTGCCACCTTATGTAGAAATATCAGTTGTTGATATAAAACTATAGGATGGGAAAATCCTTTGTGTTTACAAAACTCCTTTGAAAACCCTTGGATGGGTTATGAAATGCCGAGACGTCGGTGTTGAGACAGAAAAGTTGTTGTTTATGAAAAATGCACATTGTGTCCTGGTACTTACTGAACAACCAATAATCTGTGCGACCACATTTACCCCCATATGGGGCGGGGCGTGGTCATATAATTTGCTCATGTTAGTACTGGATGCCTCAACAACGAGGATAACCTCGTTCCATGAGGGGATGGTCTGAGGACCTACCCCCTGACCTGGGTCCTCTTAAGTGAAGTCTACCGGAAGCCGGTATGAACGTGTTGTAGAAAGAGGATTGAAGGGCTCCCTTGGGTCCGCCGGGCAGAACTACGAGTCCTCACACTTAGTTTCTGAGGATTTGAGTGTGGATGGAAAGTGTCGTAGCGGTAGGATCCTATACTAGCATGAGCAAAGGAGAGGCTATGGCCGGGAAACCGGATGGATGTGGGAAAAGCGTGCTACCTCTGCAGAGGGAAAAAACTATTCGAATAGCCGAGTCCTCGGATATGGACAGTTGGAACGAACTGCTGGGTCTCATGTGCAAGTTTTACAAAGTCCTGAGTTTTGGAAAGAAAATGAATCGGCGAATGTTTTATGCAACTATACCGGAAAGGGTGGTATAGGGTTGCTGGAGGGTGAATGGCCCTGAAGGGGGCTATGTTCGGAAAAAGGTAGGGTTTTAGAGAGATAGACGAGGTGGTGATTTTCAAGGAAAAAGTTTTAAAAGAGATTTCTCACCCCCTTTCCAAACAAAGGTGTATTTTTCAAGGAACAGATTTAAAAAGGACTTCTAACCTTTTTCAACAAGGATAGCGAGAAAACTACTTTCCAAAATGTTTTGTCTTCAACAGGATTAAAAATCTACTCTTCTCTTTTTAAAATAAAGATCTAGTGAGGTTTTTCCTAAAAATAAAGGTCTTTGAAAAATTAAAACTAGTGCTTGTTCCTGTTGGGGTAGTTTGCGAGTACAATCAAATGTACTCATATTGGTTTCGTCCCTGGCTGTTGTCTTAGCCAGATTTCAGAGAGGAGCAGTTCGAAGAAAAGGAGTCCACTGACGTCTTTGCAAACTAGGGCGCTTCCCAGTCAGCTGCCTGTAGGGTTAAGGCGAATGACTTGGGCTCCACGTTGATTTGGTGATTCCGCTGCAAGTACCTTGTTGAAGCTGATCACTTCAAGCACGTAAGTATATTTATTCGGTATTTGTGGGTGTTCTGTGATACCAACTCAAGTTATGTGCAACAGCACACTGATCATGGGACTGTTGCAGGAAACATAACGAGTATCTCGGATAATTAATCCGGGGTCCTCACAGACTTGGTATCAGAGCCATCCTGACTGTAACAGACCTTAGTTAGCATGGATGTTAGTTAGGAAGAGAATATTTTGTTAAAAATATGTTAACACCAAAAACATATCCTTATCTAGGGAAGTCCAAAAATGACTCCCGCTCCTTTCGTCTTCTCAAATTATTTCTGAGTCTTACCTTTCTATTTTAAGTTTTACCAAGGTTTTCTCTACTCCTTCTTACCTGTTCAAAATACTTGACGATGAACCCAAAAGAGACCTAATTAGCTAGCACCTACAAAGAAGAAGCAACCATCTCAACATTCAACATCAAGTTCATTGGTCTACAAATGTCAAGATCATCGACATCAATCAAATCAAGAGATCTCTGAAGACCTCAGCTCAACCTCAGCAATTCTACTCAAGTGGCTACTTCGACAATCTCAGTGTCTCCAGTTGAAGACTAAGGCGACGAAATGAAGATTTCAGCATCCCTGTCTAACCAAGACCCATAGGAACAACTTATGATAGGAACTTTAGTCATACTACCCGGCTACTACGAGTATTAGGCGTCCATTGGTACTAAGCGTACCTTGTGTGTTTATTGCTTGTTTGAGGTGTTCCCCTACAGTGAGCCCGACGGATTTGACCTATCCCTGCCTAACCGGCATGGCCAGGCGTCGGTTCACAGTAGCGTACAGTAGGGTTGTCCCCACTACCTGAGAGACGCTCCCCGGGTTCTTCCGTGGAAAGGAGCCGACACCACCCTAGCTTATAAAAGACCCCGTTCTTTCTGCCATCTATCCCCACCCTCACTCACCACCCTTAGCGACCCAAATCTCCTGAGGCAAGAATCCCGTGTTCTTATTCTTCATCCAGATCCAAAAGAACCCAATGGCAAACCCCAGAGTTATCATGGAAACCACTGCCGAGGAGCATAGTGGGTTTCCACTGATGCTTTGGAAGGCCGTCTGCCACGTTCTTGGTCGGCCTGCCCGTCCTCGATATGTGGTGTCCGAGAACTCTCTCCCGCTTGCCGGGAGTGAATTCCAAGTCGAAGTGCATATCGGCTCGTGCCCATTGGGCATAAGTCCGACTTACTTGATCCAGGGTAAGAGCATGCCTACCCTAGATCTAGCCCTCCAGGTAGTAGCCTGGGAAGGACTCGTCCGTCTCCGGTACTCAGAACCGGCGATGGCGCTGAGTCGAGCCTTCCACTTTCTCCCAGCCATACCTCAGCATGTTGCGGAGGCTTTCCAAGCCTCCATGGGGCAGGAAGCTGACCCTGCCGTAATCACTCTGGTCACCTATGGAGCTGCAATGACAAGATTCAGCCATTCCCTGATGGAGGAACTCATGACCACAAGGCGCCACCTTGCTCGTGCCCGCCGGGACTAGATCGAGCAAGGAACCAACCCACTTCCCACCGTGGGCAAGCTCAGGATGCAAGACCGACGATCCTAGACGATTTGCTGGATGCTTCGGTGACACAAGCCCTCGCCCGAGTTCAGCAGCCACCCCAAGAGCAAGGTGTGGTCCACGAAGGCGTGCCTGTAGTTCCCCACCCCTTGGAAGACAGAGAGGTGGACACCACTCTTTGTCTCGGCTACGTTTCACCGACTCCTAGAACCTCTCAGGTAGGGTAGAACCCAGGTTTAGTTAGCCTGACCAGCGCTTGTATGTTTGTGCATGTGGAGCAACCAGTTGTTAGTCAATTGTTGGGTTGTTGCTTGTTTTCTAGTGTTTCTTGTAATGCAGAGTGGTTGTCTGTTGCCCGGCTGATGATAGATCAGCCCCAAAATAAAAACTTGGTGTTCTTATCATCTTGTTAACCGCTTGGTTGACACCTGATGGAATGTCATGCTCTTTCTTCATTTAAAAGTTTTAAAAGAAACGACAGATCACTTAAACCAGGAACAGTATGTGACCCCAGACGCATACCCCTGAGAATTAATGCAAAACTTGGAATCGGACTATTTTGTAGTATGCAAACTATTTTCTTTTGTGTGGTCTCCTACATGGCTCCTTCACAAGGTTCCTCACCCAATATGAACCTTGTGCTCTTCTCATGTTAAAGAAAGGGCCCGAGCCCTCCACGAGATGTGAACCTCGCAAGCCTTAAAATGCTTGCGAAGTGTAAATGCTCGCTGGAACACCGAAGGACATCTTGTAGGGTGTTCTTAGTTGTCGTGTTCAACCTATATGGTTGAAATGTGTGCTACCACTGCAAATGGTTGAGACCATATAATGCAGTGATATTTCTCTAAAAATGTATTTTCTCACTAAAGCAAGAGTATTCTAGTACCTCTCCATCCTATCTGTGCTCCAAGACCAGAGTCATGACAACCCAGAAGATTTCGACAATGCAAATCTTGTCCCAGGTCATCAGCAAAGACAAGATCAATACAACTACGAAGTGCAGTACAGAAGCGAGAATTTCAGAAAAACAAACAGAGGATGCAGACTCTACTCCCACGAAGAACACTGCCAGCACGGATGCAACGACACCCCAGAGATTCCTACTCCCTCTCGAGCTCCATGACGCCACCAGAGGATGAGCCTGGCTCACTCAGAGCCGAGTCGCGCGCCGCCCGACAGCGGCAGACGGCTCGAGCGGCCTGCTCACCTCCAGCCGGAAGATCTGCCACCTCCTCCACCGGCGCTGCAACTTGCTGCTCCACCGCCACAAGCTCCTCCGCCGCATCTGGCTCCTCCGGCGCAGCAGGCGCCACTGTCGCAACACCAGCCCCCGCGCCAGACCGCCAATGGCACAAGGCCACGGCTAGGAGGACCACTACCGCAAACAGCAGGCTGAACACCGTCGAAATCCAGAACACGAAGAGCACAAAGACGAAGCAGCCCTCGAGGAAGCCCGCATCCTCCATCGCATCAACATAGGCTCTGAAGAAATCGGTAATAAAGCCCATGGTGACGACGCGATAGAAGAAATGTTTTCTGAGGTCGCTAGTTATAAACCAAGCTCGGACGCCGCTCCTCGACACCACACTGCGCGGGAAAGTGGAGGAATCGCGAGCCGTACTCGCCTTAATGGCGCGAACCACCTAGGCATCGTGTCCCCCAAAGCCGTGTCTACCGCTGCATCGACGGACAGCACGCGCAGCAGTACCGCGGGTGAGTGCTCTGCGCACTGAAGACGGAGCGAGTGCGGAACCAGAACGAGCGAGGAAGAAGAAGAGAAGAAACGGAGGAGAGACCGCCAGGTGGGCCCCGGCCCCACATGCCAGTGAGTCAGCAGTTAAACCCCCCGTGTCCCTCTATCCTTTATCCCTCGCTTTTCCTGTAAAAACCCCTGCAAAGGTAATTTCCTCGGATAAACCAAACCCACTGTGTCCATAAGCCAATTATTGGTGGCACAGCTAGGGGTATTTTAAAGAAAAACCCTGTTGTTTTTCAAAACCCGTGTATACACGAAAGTGAATATACGACCTTTCTAAAATAAAATATTTTGCCCTCGTATCTCCCCTGTACCCCTGGGCAAATCTCGAGGACGAGATTTATTCTTAAGGGGGGAAGGATCTGTAACATCCCAAATTTATGACAAGGGTAAACAAGACCCAAATTTCAGAACCAACAAAAACTTTTGAATTATTTCACAACTGATTGTGTTTTTCCCTTATTTTGTTCTGGTTGACCTTGTGTAACTTGGTGTTTGTGATTGTTGACTTGTGTTTGTCAACTCAAGAACCCAACCTAGGTAAAAATATATATATATACAACACTGGTGACCATGTTATGACAAGAATATATTCCATATGTCTTTCCCATTCTTATGTTGGCCAAAAGTTTATTTCAAAAATGATTTGGTTCTAGCAACAAATAAAATACTCTTTAATTTGAGACAGTAAAAGTATTTCCAAAATTTCATGTTTATAAAATATGGAGAACTATCTGTGATCTCCTATCCTTTTCTTCAACCTTGACTATTCAAAATTCCTATCTTTATAAACCCCAATGTTTCAACTCTGTTTAAAAGAAATACTAGTGGGAAATATATTACCTCACATATTTTCCCTTTACCAAACCATTTTGGAAACTATTAAGTTATGGGTCGATATACCCCCTTAAACAACATCTTGTCATAGTTGGGTGTGGCCACTTTTACAAAATGGCATTGTTAGTTATGGAAAAAGGTGTGTGATTTAATTCTTGTGGTTTGAAGTGTGTGGTCTTGTTTGAGTTGTGGATATTGTTGTGTTGCTGGTATTTTGGTGCTGTTGCTATTATTGTGATTTTGCTGTTGTGTGTGATGCTCTTGTGAGGATAATTCCTCAGTAGTGTTATTACTACCTTAGGACACCCTTGGCAACCAAGTTTGGAGTGTGACTTGAAGAGGAACACAAACCCTCTACCTTAGGGCACCCCAAGTTAATTTCTAAAATTCAGGGAGATGATTTCAATAAACTCTCTCCTTATCTATCCCTCTATTTTATGAAAACAAATATACTTTCTTTATCAAAATTCTAGGGGAGGAGATGAAATGATGATTCTCTCCATTTCATATCACTCCCTCCTTTAGTAAACCTACTTGTTGATTTAAAAACAAACCCCTCCTTTCTTTTGTTAAAAAGAAATGAAGGTCATAAGTTAAAATGATCTTCATAAATAAATTCCCTCCCAATTTTCTCTATTCCTCAAAACAAATGTTTTCTCTATGAAAATAAAACTTATTTGAAGTATCTTATTTGTCAAGAAAGCTCCCAAGGTTCTACAAACTATTTTATCTCTGGTTTAAATATTAAAGGAGTCTCAAATTATTAATTTCCAAAAATGGTTTATTTAAATCCTATGAACAAAAATGGAGCAAAACATTTTTATTTTGTAAAACCAATTTTTGTGGAGCTTCCTCCTATATAGGGGAGGCTACATAAATTTTCTCTAAATTTTGTAAAATGTTTAAACCCCTCAAATAAATTCTAGAAACCCTACTGGTTTCAAAAAGGAAACAAAGGTTTTTAGCCGAGGACCTATCCGTGAGAGGAAAAGAGGAGTTAGGGGGCGTGTTGCAAAACCTCCGTTGACCTCTGTCGCTCCATGGCAGCACGGCACGGAGGCGTGCTCCCGAGCTCGCCGTGCTCTCCCTGCTTCGCCCTGACGCACGCCACGCCCTGGAGGAAACGATGAAGCCTCGCACGCTGCCTCCTCTGCCCTCCCTTGTCACCATCTCCTCTGCTGCGGCAACGCGGCACGGCACGGACGCCGTGTTGCGCACACCGTCGACGCCGTGCTCCCCCCGTGCAATGTCGACACCGCTGGTGTAGCGCCCCGACCCGACTGCTATACAGTGATACTGTGTCCCGGTTATCCAATACCACCAGACACACTATCAAAGTATAATAGAGAGATCAAGACTTGTGGAACAACTGGCACATCACAGACTCTACGACACAAAACATTATAGTTCAACTCTTATAATAGAGAAAGATAGCAAATATTACAACCAGAGGTCACAGACCCAACAGTACATCATGCGGAAGCGAAATAAGTTGTTCTAAACAACAAGATCCAAATTATGGCCTAAGAGGCCTATAGATAAACATTCCAGCGCTAGCTGTTCCGGGATGTCCCAAGCTGCCACCTGGGAACCCCAGACTACTCGTCGACGTCCACATAGAACCCACCTTCAGTGTCGGTGAAGTCCTCCACTGAAACCAAATAAACAACGTTGAGTTCGACGAACTCTGCAAGATTATTAGAGCTACTAGCTCGATGATTGGCTTTCAAAGGTTTTATGGGTGTTTTGCATAAAGCTGGTTTTCTTTATAAAAGACATCTGGCATCGACTAATCAGAATATTTTAAAAAGGGGGTAAGAAGTAAACTCTTTTCTTTTGATCATCTTCATCAACAACCACCATCAATCACTTCACCTGTCTACCAAGGCACCTCCCCGAATCACCCTCGAGGAAGTCAACCTTGCATTCTTGGTAGTACCTTTAGTACTCAGGTTTTAATCATTCCGTTCAAGTTTCCTATGGTCTCTGAATCCGGCACCAAGTCGTCCTTAACCGTGGACACGGCTTTTCGAAAAGATTTACCCTGCAGGGGTGTACTATTTTTAACCACCGGTACCGTCCGGCTCATTGCCTGACATTAGCTCTCTTCCGGGGAAAGCCGGCTGAGTGGGAGCGGTTACAACCTTTACCTTGTTGAGGACTAACCCAGGATCATCAGTGGCGGTAGGACTGCCAGGATCACATCACCCCGCCCTACGGCCACTCATTTTCCTAAACACTACCATCCTCATCTCAGTCTTGGCCACCATCTCCACGCACACGCAAATGGAAGCTCAAACTAGAGGACCCTGGCTAGCCCCGCCCAAGTTAGTTGGTCGATAGGGATCCCATAGGCCCACCGATGGAAGCACGCTCAGTCTTGGCTCGAAGGGGAGAACTCGAACTTAGGCGGCGAGAATGAGACAACCCACCACATTCCCCGTGGCCTCTCATCCCCGCCTTTCAGCAATTTATTAACCGTCACCACCATTTTCCGTCACATCCGGCCATTCCATCAACTGTTCCATCATTGCAACATCCACCGGATATCTAAGCATTTAAACTAAGCATGGCTAAGCATATACATAGCAATTATACTTATCTCGGGCCAACACTTCAATCCTATGGATATTAGGGAAGATACAGGTAATGGCAACATATTTCTAATGCAACTAGTAGGATACTCTAATCCAAGCAAAAGACATTTGGAACCGAATGCAATATTATAGTGGGGAAAATAATTGCGAAAACATAGGGGGAGACATGCTCAGAGGGGGGGATTACGCTTGCCTTGTTCAGGGGCTGATAATACGGTTCGTCAGGGTATTGCGGTGGCACCCCGACTGATTGATCTATCGATGCATAAAACACCGAAAAGACAACAATCAATAACCACACAAGCAAAACAGGTGCAATGCACAAACACATGATGGCATGACATTTTAATGCACTGAAATTTAACTAACAAGTTAAATGGGGTGCAAGATAATTATTTTGACAAGAGGAGATAAAGCCCCATATTTAATTTAATGTTTTCCTTACTTCCTCAGAAGGGTGCAGTACTACAAATGTGTTCAAGCATGCATGGAAATGATGTTAATGGATGGTTCATATTATTCTGAGCATTTTGATGTATCGAACACATTTTTCTGATAATCCAATAAAGAGTTATGGTATTTTCAATATTTGATTTAATGCTGCCATTTTACAAACATCACTTAAATAGCATCAAAACTAATTATCCATGCTTGGTGAAGTGGTGAAACATGAAGTATACTAAGTGCTGAACATTTTGATAGGTCAGACATAATTTTTGGATCATTAATGTTAAGGTTATGAATTTCCCAAATTCCTTCTATAATCTGCCCTTTTTCTAAAATGCAAGTAAAAGCTATCTCCAGTGTTTAGTTTAACATGAGAATGATGTTAGAGTGTAAGGTTTATTCCACTGATCATTTTGATAACTTATTTGCAAATTTTGGATCAACAGTGAATAAGTTATGAATTTTACAAAATGGAGTTCTTTTCTGCCATTTTAGTTATTTTAATAAAACAGCAACTAAATTAATTTAGTTGGATGTGTGAGGTATACCAATAGACTCACTTTATTTTTCTGAACATTTTGATATATTATTTGTAATATT
This sequence comes from Poa pratensis, assembly GCA_947311845.1. Classification (NCBI taxonomy): domain Eukaryota; kingdom Viridiplantae; phylum Streptophyta; class Magnoliopsida; order Poales; family Poaceae; genus Poa; species Poa pratensis. The sequence goes on from CAMZMU010000041.1 coordinate 69,371,745, forward strand.
TGGACAAGTATTCAAGGAGATATTGAATTTACAAGTTTTAATAAGATTCTGCCTTTTATTTATTTTTCAGAGAAATTAGCCGAGGCGTTTTCTACCGCGGGACTGGCTACACCACGTCACTGACGAGTGGGCCAGCAGCCACGTAGGCTGCCACGCAAGCAAGCGGCCCCACGGTGCGGTTTGACCGCGGCGTGGCCACGACTGGGCGGCGCGCGCGGTGACCGCGGCGACGTCGAGCTCTGCTCCGGCGGAGGAGCACGCGCGGGGACGGACTAGTAGGCGCATACTAAGCGCACGGCTACGGGGCGTCTAGTGACGGGGCTACGGACCACCAAGGTCGCCGGGAACGGTGACGACGACGCGCTACGGCGGAGTGAGCTACGGGCGACGGCGGCAACGGCGGCTACCCGTCGAAATAGAGGGAGAGGAGGAGGACAGAGATGTCCGGGAGATGCGCATGCTCACCCTAGTCGCGTGGATGCCCGCAGCGGTGACGGAGGAGGCCGGAGACGACGGTGAGCTTGCTCGGAGGTCCGACGGCCGGAGTTGAAGAAGACGGCGCCGATCTCCGCGATGGCGGCGCCCCAGCTCGATTCCGTGCACGGGGAGAGAGAGGAGGACGAGGCGGAGAAGATGCGTCGGCTCGATCTACTCTGCGGTTCTTCTAGCGACGGCGATGCGGCGGCGAGCTCGCTTCGGGCACGGCCATGGCAGAGGAAGAAATGGGGAAGAGGGAAAATATCTGAGGGGGAGAGGATGAGGGCGGCCTCGTGGTGCTCTTATGCTCCTCGCAGGGCAGAGGAGCGGAGGGGGGGCCTGGCGAGGCGCGGCAGGGCGTCGTGGGGGGCCTCCCTCGCTCGCCGGCGTTGGCGCGCCTGTGTCGGGAGGAGGAGAGAGACGACATATTTCCGAAAAACCCCCTGGCATATTTTGTTTTTTTCCTCACAGATAGGTCCTTTTCTGTTTCTTTATTTTCCTTTCCAAATCAGTAGCTGTTTAGGTATTTTATTGAGGCACTTAAACTAGTTCAAAAATTAAGAAAATATTTGTGCAGCCTCCCCATATCATGTAGAGGCTCCACAAAAATTGGCGTCTCAAAATAAAATGTTTTGAGCAAGATTTGTTCATAGGGTTTGATTATGGCAATTTTGCTAATTCCAAATTTATAATCTTTAGAATTTTCAGAGCAAGTTCAAAATAATATTTATGAACTCTTGGAACTTCCTTGACAAATATGGATTAGCATTTGTATTTGTGTTCGTCAGAAACAAACACATTGAATTGCAAGGATTGAATTTAGTTGGTGCCCTTGTTTTCATTTGTTTTAATTTGTTTTCATCACTTTGTTCAACTTGAACACTAAAAACAAATAATGCTATGATGCATGAATGAGATGCAAAAGTGAAAATTTGGTTCACATTTTAGGTTCACAACTTGGGGCTGTTACAATTCTACCCTCCTTACAGGAATCTCGTCCCGAGATTCTAAGATTGCGGAAAGAAGTCGGGATACTCCTCACGAAGACTAGACTCCCTTTCCCAGGTTGCTTCTTCTTCGGAATGGTGAGACCACTGAATTTTTAGGAACTTGGTGGTCTTGTTACGAGTCTTCCTTTCGGCTTCATCCAGGACACGGATAGGGTGCTCGCGATAAGTGAGATCTTCCTGGAGATCTAGTTCCTCATGATTGACTCCATGGATAGGATCTTTGAAACAACGGCGAAGTTGGGATACATGAAACACATCATGCACATCTGGGAAGTTGGCTGGTAACTCCAATTGATAAGAAAGATCTCCCGCTTGGCCAGAACAGTGAAAGGGCCAACGTAGCGAGGGGCCAATTTTCCCTTGATCCCGAAGCGACGAACGCCTCGAAGGGGAGAGACACGGAGGTAAGCTTTATCACCAATTTCATAGTGAACCTCCTGATGGTGCTTGTCATAGTAGCTCTTCTGCCTAGACTGAGCAATCTTCAGATTCTCCCGTATGATTCTGACCTTCTCCTCAGCTTCATTGATCACATCTGGACCAAAGAGTGCTCTCTCTCCGGTCTCGGACCAATTCAGAGGAGTACGGCATTTTCTTCCATAGAGAACCTCAAAGGGAGCCATGCCCAGACTAGCTTGATAGCTATTGTTGTAGGAGAACTCCGCGAAAGGGAGATACTTCTCCCAACCCTTGCCAAAAGAGATTACACATGCCCGAAGCATGTCTTCCAGAACTTGGTTCACTCTTTCGGTCTGACCATCAGTTTGGGGGTGGTAGGCGGTACTGAGTTGAGACGGGACCCCATAGCAGTTTGGAAACTTTGCCAGAATTTGGATACAAAGATACTTCCACGGTCCGATATGATCCTTAGAGGGACCCCATGCAATGGAACGATACGAGCCATATACAAGTCAGCCAGTTGACTTGCCCGTATATCATCACGGACTGGTAGGAAGTGAGCAACCTTGGACAGTCGATCAATGATTACCCAGATTGCATTGTTGCCCTTTTGAGATCTGGGAAACCCGGTGATGAAGTCCATACCGATTTCATCCCATTTCCATTCCGGGACGGCAATAGGGCGAAGAGTGCCGGCAGGCCTTTGATGTTCAGCCTTTACACGGCGACAGACGTCGCATTCCGCAACATACTCCGCAATTTCCGTTTCATGCAGGACCACCAGAATTGACGCCGAAGATCTTGGTACATCTTGGTACTACCAGGATGGATAGAGATGGGGGACTCATGGGCTTCTAGGAGTATCAGCCCTTTCACATTCCCACTTTTTGGCACCACTAGACGGTGACCGAAATAGACCACGCCAGTGTCATCAACGGAAAAACACTTAGCCTTGCCGCTAGAGATCTTCTCCTTAATCTCGAGAATTTCCGCATCCTGCTGCTGGGCAGCCTTGATCTCCTCCTCAAGAGTGGATTTGATCTCTAAGTTTGCCAAATAGCCAGAGGGAACGACTTCCAGGTTCAAACGGGCGAACTCTTCATGGAGAGCAGGTTGAGCCTTTTCAATCATCAGATTGTTGCAATAAGACTTCCGACTTAGCGCATCAGCCACGACATTTGCTTTGCCGGGTTGATAGTTCAGACTCACATTGTAGTCCGTGATTAACTCCAACCAACGCCTTTGCCTGAGATTTAGATCCGGCTGGGTGAAGAGGTACTTCAGACTCTTGTGATCCGAGAAAATCTCACAACGGTTACCAAACAGGTATGGTCTCCATTGCTTCAAAGCATAAACCACAGCGGCAAGTTCTAGATCATGAGTTGGGTAGTTGTGCTCATGCGGCTTCAATTGGCGAGAGGCATACGCCACCACATGGCCATCTTGCATTAGCACACAGCCCAAGCCTTGCAGAGAGGCATCACAGAAGACGACAAAATCCTTGCTGTGTCCGGCAGGACAAGCACAGGAGCAGATGTGAGTTTGGCTTTCAGTGTTGAAGCTCTCTTCAGCTTCGCCGTCCATACGAACTTTCTGTCCTTCTTGAGAAGGTCAGTCAGGCCTTGGCTATCTTGGAGAAACCTTCAATGAATCGGCGGTAGTAACCCGCCAATCCGAGAAAGCTACGGATGTCCTTGACTGACATTGGAGTTTTCCAATCCAAAATGGATTGAATCTTGTCGGGAATGACAGCCACACCATTAGCGGATATCACATGACCAAGGAAGACAGATTATCCAACCAGAACTCACACTTGGAGAACTTGGCATAGAGGCGGTGTTCTCGAAGTCGTGTCAGACCAACCGAAGATGTTCGGCATGCTCTTCATCGGTTTTGGAATAAACGAGGATGTCATCGATGTAAATGACGACAAACTTGTCGAGATAATCCATGAAGATGGAGTTCATGAGCCTCATGAAAGTAGCTGGAGCATTGGTGAGACCAAAGGACATGACGGTATACTCATAGAGCCATACGAGTAACAAATGCCGTCTTTGGGATATCCTCCTTTCTGATCTTGATCTGATGGTATCCTGACCTCAGATCCATCTTGGAGAATACCGTTGCACCAGCTAACTGATCTAACAGATCATTGATCCGGGGAATAGGATACTTGTTCTTGATTGTCACCGCATTCAACGGCCTATAATCAGAGACCAAACGAGGAACGGTAGAATCCCTCTTCTTGACAAAGAGTACCGGACAACCCCAAGGTGAACTGCTTGGCTGAATGAACTCCTTCGCTAGCAGCTGATCGATTTGCTCCTTCAACAGAGCCAACTCTTCCACCGGCATACGGTAGGGCTTCTTGGAAATCGGAGCAGTACCGGGAAGCAAATCTATGACAAACTCCACACTTCGATCAGGTGGCATGCCAGGCAATTCTCCGGGAACACATCCGGGAAATCACACACCACGTGTATTTCATGAATTTCAGGCGGGGACAAGCCTTCCATAAAGTAGAGGCTGATCTCCGGTGAGTTGGGAATGACTGAAGATGGAGGTCTTGATAGTGCAGACCAATACTCAACAATGTCGCCGGACGAAGTGGTCACGGTGATGGTCTTGGCCGCACAGTCGAGATTAGCCCGGTATTTTACTAACCAGTCCATGCCCAATATGACATCAATGCCGTTGGACTTCAAAGCTACCAACGCGAAAGGGAAGGACAGATACCCTATAGTAATAGAGACCTCAGGGGTAACCCCATCGGTTTGCCATTTGGAGCCAGGCGTGGAGATCATCAAGGGACGGCTCAACTTCTCAAACGGTATTTTGTGGTCTTTTGCAAATGCTATGGATATGAATGAATGCGATGCTCCAGAATCAAACAAAACTGTAGCAAGATTGTTGTTGATTCGTAGCTCACCCATAAGGACGCCGGGGTCCTCTTCAGCTTCTTCAGCAGAGACGTGGTTCAGGCGACCACGCACAATAGGTCCAGCCTTGCCAGCTGGAGTGGCGGGGGCTCGTGCAGGAGTTCCCGTGATAGGTGCCTTCTGGGGGCACTCCCTGGAGTAGTGGCCAGCCTGGCCACAGCTGTAGCAAGTGTTTCCAGGAGGGACAGATAGCTGGGGCGATACCCACTTCCGCTCGCCCCAGGTGTCGAAGTAGTGGGGCGCGGCGGTGGTGGCCTGTATCCCGCGGCCCTCGGCATGAATGGAGCACGCGGCACAGCGCTGTAGGGAACGAAAACCCTGCGCTTCTTGCTCTGAGAGACCGAGGAACTCGGTGGTCCCCTTGTGCGGGCCTCTTGGAAGCCTCAAATTCCTTCCTTCCCTGCTCAAGAGTAAGAGCCTGATTGAACACTCCTGGTAGTTCTGGAACTTGAAGGGCAGCAACTCATAGCGGAGCCTCGGTGCAAGCCCCTTGCGGAACAACTCTTGCTTGTCAGCATCATTGGTCACGTCCCGAGGGGCGTAACGAGAGAGATGGTTGAATTTGCACCCATAAGCTCGAAGATCCATATTACCCTGGTGCAAATCCAGGAACTCCCTCCTCTTCAGGTCCATTATTGGCTGAGGTATGTACGCCGCACGAAAGGCTGCGCGGAACTCTGCCCAAGTGAAAACATGGTCTGCGGCGAATAGCGCCACATGACTCTCCCACCAGCAGCCAGCCGCACCAGTCAGGAGGTAGGTGGCGAAGTTGACTTGCTCGGCCACTGGGACATGCAGCGCGCCGAACTGGCGCTCCAGAGCGCGAAGCCAGTCATCAGCGTCCAGTGGCTCCTTAGCATCGGCGAAGGTGGGTGGCTGCGAGCGCAGGAACTCAGTGAGAGTGTTGCAGCCATTCCTCTGTGCATTCTGCTGCACCAACTGCTCCAGCAACCGCTCATTGCGCCCACGGTTCTCCTCAATGGCCATCAAGACCTCAGCCATCGAGGGTGGTGGCGGCAGATCATCCTCATCATCATCGTGGTTACCGCGACCACCACGGCCTCCACGGCCTCCTCGAGCCATTCTGGAGATTTGACAATGACACAGTTAGTATCTTTCTCCGAATGGTCGAACAATAGCATTAGCGTCTACACAAGTACACAGACTAGGGACGATAATACTTTGCGAGAAGGAAGTCAACAAGATAGAACTTGGGTCAAAGATCAGCATCATGTGCTACTAGCGAGAGTTAAGAAATCACAACTTAACACACTCTAGTTGGCACAATCCGGGACCTTATGTTCAAGTCCTTGGGTTAAAACCCAAGAAAGGATCAAATGATTAGATCGGTAGAACATCTGAGTTGATTTGGGATTCAACGCAGCGGGAGCAACGGACACATAACACTCAAGGTCGAACCCACCCACGTTATCCTAAAGTTTTGAGGTGATAGACGAGAAGTAAAACTTTTAACTCAAATCGAGGTAAGATAGCTCCGAGATTAGAGTGTAACCAGGTAAGGAGTAAAAAGAATCCTAAGATGGTTTTCACAACTCATTTTTAGGTTAAAATATTTTCACAAACACTAGACTCAACATCGACCAGTAGAAGGGTTTCCTACAGGCAGTACTGCTCTGATACCAACTTGTAGCGCCCCGACCCGACTGCTATACAGTGATACTGTGTCCCCGGTTATCCATACCACCAGACACACTATCAAAGTATAATAGAGAGATCAAGACTTGTGGAACAACTGGCACATCACAGACTCTACGACACAAACATTATAGTTCAACTCTTATAATAGAGAAAGATAGCAAATATTACAACCAGAGGTCACAGACCCAACAGTACATCATGCGGAAGCAAATAAGTTGTTCTAAACAACAAGATCCAAATTATGGCCTAAGAGGCCTATAGATAAACATTCCAGCGCCAGCTGTTCCGGGATGTCCCAAGCTGCCACCTGGGAACCCCAGACTACTCGTCGACGTCCACATAGAACCCACCTTCAGTGTCGGTGAAGTCCTCCACTGAAACAAATAAACAACGTTGAGTTCGACGAACTCTGCAAGATTATTAGAGCTACTAGCTCGATGATTGGCTTTCAAAGGTTTTATGGTGTTTTGCATAAAGCTGGTTTTCTTTATAAAAGACATCTGGCATCGACTAATCAGAATATTTTAAAAAGGGGGTAAGAAGTAAACTCTTTTCTTTGATCATCTTCATCAACAACCACCATCAATCACTTCACCTGTCTACCAAGGCACCTCCCCGAATCACCCTCGAGGAAGTCAACCTTGCATTCTTGGTAGTACCTTTAGTACTCAGGTTTTAATCATTCCGTTCAAGTTTCCTATGGTCTCTGAATCCGCACCAAGTCGTCCTTAACCGTGGACACGGCTTTTCGAAAAGATTTACCCTGCAGGGGTGTACTATTTTTAACCACGGTACCGTCCGGCTCATTGCCTGACATTAGCTCTCTTCCGGGGAAAGCCGGCTGAGTGGGAGCGGTTACAACCTTTACCTTGTTGAGGACTAACCCAGGATCATCAGTGGCGGTAGGACTGCCAGGATCACATCACCCCCCCTACGGCCACTCATTTTCCTAAACACTACCATCCTCATCTCAGTCTGGCCACCATCTCCACGCACACGCAAATGGAAGCTCAAACTAGAGGACCCTGGCTAGCCCCGCCCAAGTTAGTTGGTCGATAGGGATCCCATAGGCCCACCGATGGAAGCACGCTCAGTCTTGGCTCGAAGGGGAGAACTCGAACTTAGGCGGCGAGAATGAGACAACCCACCACATTCCCCGTGGCCTCTCATCCCCGCCTTTAGCAATTTATTAACCGTCACCACATTTTCCGTCACATCCGGCCATTCCATCAACTGTTCCATCATTGCAACATCCACCGGATATCTAAGCATTTAACTAAGCATGGCTAAGCATATACATAGCAATTATACTTATCTCGGGCCAACACTTCAATCCTATGGATATTAGGGAAGATACAGGTAATGGCAACATATTTCTAATGCAACTAGTAGGATACTCTAATCCAAGCAAAAGACATTTGGAACCGAATGCAATATTATAGTGGGGAAAATAATTGCGAAAACATAGGGGAGACATGCTCAGAGGGGGGGATTACGCTTGCCTTGTTCAGGGGGCTGATAATACGGTTCGTCAGGGTATTGCGGTGGCACCCCGACTGATTGATCTATCGATGCATAAAACACCGAAAAGACAACAATCAATAACCACACAAGCAAAACAGGTGCAATGCACAAACACATGATGGCATGACATTTTAATGCACTGAAATTTAACTAACAAGTTAAATGGGGTGCAAGATAATTATTTTGACAAGAGGAGATAAAGCCCCATATTTAATTTAATGTTTTCCTTACTTCCTCAGAAGGGTGCAGTACTACAAATGTGTTCAAGCATGCATGGAAATGATGTTAATGGATGGTTCATATTATTCTGAGCATTTTGATGTATCGAACACATTTTTCTGATAATCCAATAAAGAGTTATGGTATTTTCAATATTTGATTTAATGCTGCCATTTTACAAACATCACTTAAATAGCATCAAAACTAATTATCCATGCTTGGTGAAGTGGTGAAACATGAAGTATACTAAGTGCTGAACATTTTGATAGGTCAGACATAATTTTTGGATCATTAATGTTAAGGTTATGAATTTCCCAAATTCCTTCTATAATCTGCCCTTTTTCTAAAATGCAAGTAAAAGCTATCTCCAGTGTTTAGTTTAACATGAGAATGATGTTAGAGTGTAAGGTTTATTCCACTGATCATTTTGATAACTTATTTGCAAATTTTGGATCAACAGTGAATAAGTTATGAATTTTACAAAATGGAGTTCTTTTCTGCCATTTTAGTTATTTTAATAAAACAGCAACTAAATTAATTTAGTTGGATGTGTGAGGTATACCAATAGACTCACTTTATTTTTCTGAACATTTTGATATATTATTTGTAATATTTGGACAAGTATTCAAGGAGATATTGAATTTACAAGTTTTAATAAGATTCTGCCTTTTATTTATTTTTCAGAGAAATTAGCCGAGGCGTTTTCTACCGCGGGACTGGCTACACCACGTCACTGACGAGTGGGCCAGCAGCCACGTAGGCTGCCACGCAAGCAAGCGGCCCCACGGTGCGGTTTGACCGCGGCGTGGCCACGACTGGGCGGCGCGCGCGGTGACCGCGGCGACGTCGAGCTCTGCTCCGGCGGAGGAGCACGCGCGGGGACGGACTAGTAGGCGCATACTAAGCGCACGGCTACGGGGCGTCTAGTGACGGGGCTACGAACCACCAAGGTCGCCGGGAACGGTGACGACGACGCGCTACGGCGGAGTGAGCTACGGGCGACGGCGGCAACGGCGGCTACCCGTCGAAATAGAGGGAGAGGAGGAGGACAGAGATGTCCGGGAGATGCGCATGCTCACCCTAGTCGCGTGGATGCCCGCAGCGGTGACGGAGGAGGCCGGAGTCGACGGTGAGCTTGCTCGGAGGTCCGACGGCCGGAGTTGAAGAAGACGGCGCCGATCTCCGCGATGGCGGCGCCCCAGCTCGATTCCGTGCACGGGGAGAGAGAGGAGGACGAGGCGGAGAAGATGCGTCGGCTCGATCTACTCTGCGGTTCTTCTAGCGACGGCGATGCGGCGGCGAGCTCGCTTCGGGCACGGCCATGGCAGAGGAAGAAATGGGGAAGAGGGAAAATATCTGAGGGGGAGAGGATGAGGGCGGCCTCGTGGTGCTCTTATGCTCCTCGCAGGGCAGAGGAGCGGAGGGGGGGCCTGGCGAGGCGCGGCAGGGCGTCGTGGGGGGCCTCCCTCGCTCGCCGGCGTTGGCGCGCCCGTGTCGGGAGGAGGAGAGAGACGACATATTTCCGAAAAACCCCCTGGCATATTTTGTTTTTTTCCTCACAGATAGGTCCTTTTCTGTTTCTTTATTTTCCTTTCCAAATCAGTAGCTGTTTAGGTATTTTATTGAGGCACTTAAACTAGTTCAAAAATTAAGAAAATATTTGTGCAGCCTCCCCATATCATGTAGAGGCTCCACAAAAATTGGCGTCTCAAAATAAAATGTTTTGAGCAAGATTTGTTCATAGGGTTTGATTATGGCAATTTTGCTAATTCCAAATTTATAATCTTTAGAATTTTCAGAGCAAGTTCAAAATAATATTTATGAACTCTTGGAACTTCCTTGACAAATATGGATTAGCATTTGTATTTGTGTTCGTCAGAAACAAACACAATTGAATTGCAAGGATTGAATTTAGTTGGTGCCCTTGTTTTCATTTGTTTTAATTTGTTTTCATCACTTTGTTCAACTTGAACACTAAAAACAAATAATGCTATGATGCATGAATGAGATGCAAAAGTGAAAATTTGGTTCACATTTTAGGTTCACAACTTGGGGCTGTTACAGCTGGACCCCTCTCCTCTGCGCAGCTCCGTGAGACGATAAGAAGCACGCCCAGCTGCTCTCCCTGCTCCCTCACCCCCTCACTCAATGCGCATTCTTCCATTGAACCCGAACCCCGGCCGAAGCTGCCGACCCGCATCGCCGATGATTCAAACCTCCCCATCCCAATCCAAGCCTACCAGCACCTTCGCCGTGCACTACTCCCCTCTCTGCGCAAGGAATCATAGAGGGACGCCGGGATCGCCGTCGCCATCCCGATCCTCTTCTTCTCCGGCCGCGGACATGCGAGCAAGCTCGCGGTGGGCACAGGCCACCTTTCTCCGCCATTTTTGTGCACACGTGCTCCCCTTGCCGTGTTCCCTCTCATAGGCATCCCCATTTCTTTTCAGGACGTCGGAGCCGCCGTCGCCATCCTCGCCGCGCTCCGGCAGCCCGCGTCCGTGCCCTGCTCGTGTCGAGGAAGGAGAAGCCAGCCCGTACCGCTTCGCTCAAGCTCGTGGGCCGCGAGCTGGGCTTCCTCCCTCACGGCACAGCCCAACTCCAGCCCGATCCAGCCCACTGCCTTTTTTTAAGGTTGTTTATTCTTTTACTTCTAGATTTGTTTCTGGACCTCTAGTTTAAATAGTTCTAAAATATTTTAAGGGCCTAGTGGACCAAACCAAAAATCAGGGAGGTACCCTAGCATATTCCCAGCCAGATCTAAGTGGTAGAAACACTTTTGGATGAATAGTTTTGGAGAAATTAAATGTGAGCCAGAACTACTGCTTTTTACCAAAAACTCAATAGCCATTTTTTATGATAGCTATTGATGCAAACTCAACTGTTTTGGAAAGGTCTGAGTGATGCCTAGCAGTAGAAATTTGCCTCTCATGCAAATGAGCTTCCTAAATAAAATGACATCCACTTTGGTAAATGACCAGAGAGCCATTTAGGGTTTTTTGTAAATTATTTGGTGATGATATTTGGAGTGAATCCACTTGTGTGAGCTTCTGTATGATTAGGAGTACCTAATCCTAGCTTGGTGTGATTTTTAGAGCTATAGTTTATTTTAGGTGTAAATAACTAGGTGGTATGCTTTTCTGCCAATGAATGTCTATAGTTTTATTTAACTATTTAGGTTGTGCTAGTATCCCTTTTGTGTTTTCTAGCATGTATAAGTGTGATACTAGTTACTAGGAGTGTGATAGCTCTGTGCCATAGCACTTTGGAAAAAGGTTTAGTAGTGCATTTAGTTCTCTAAGTGTTAATAGTACTAGAGTAGTATTTTCATGGATTTTCCTAGTAATAGGACTTGTTTTAGTAGAAATTCCTTAGTGTGACAATATTTTAGATAGCATTGCTAGATCATCAGTAGCATACCATATTGCTACTGGTTTGATCACATGCTAAGAAGAAGTTAGTGTTACTGGTTATTATTAGGGAATAATATCCCTAGTATGGATATTCCTAGGATTTCCTAACTCTCTGGAGTTGTTTGCAAATAAAATCATTTGTGTGCATGAATTTCAAAATTTATGTGGAATATCAGTAGCATTTCCTAGCTACTGATATTGTAGCATGTCATCCCTTGCTACCTATTGTTTGGCCCTAGCTTGTGTAGAAGTGTCAGACCACTAGTTTGTAAAAGGCCCTTATAGGTGTAGATCCTAGTTTGTTGCTTGAATAATTAGTTTGATGATTGTGATTGTTATTTGCTTGTGCAACATTTGTGGCTTCGTTTGGTGTATTAAGTGTTGTTATTCCCTGGTTGCGACGCTAGATAATATCGATACCGGAGTGGTCCTTGGAGAGGATTTATTGGAGGAGAATCGGAGTTTATTTCTTTAATCAGTGAGAAGAAGACCAAGGACGTTATGCCGAAGCCAGGCAAGCTACTCCACCGAGCTTGCACCTATATATCTCTATCTTGATTTACCTGTTTTACTTATAAATAGCATAAATGATTTATGTGGTGTTTGCCACGAAAGCCCTGATCTTGAAAACCCCTTTTTCCAAAATACAAGTATATTATTGAGACACCCGATATAGAGGTGTCAAAGGTATACAACGATTTCGAAATGAATTTGTTTTACCCCAAAACCTTCTATGAAAATCCTTTTTGGTGGGACTACGAACCACCCAAGTTTTGGTTAAAAATATTTTGCTATGAAAATTGGAAATGATTGTGAAAACCTTTTTAGAGGTTTATGACAACTATTTTGCCACCTTATGTAGAAATATCAGTTGTTGATATAAAACTATAGGATGGGAAAATCCTTTGTGTTTACAAAACTCCTTTGAAAACCCTTGGATGGGTTATGAAATGCCGAGACGTCGGTGTTGAGACAGAAAAGTTGTTGTTTATGAAAAATGCACATTGTGTCCTGGTACTTACTGAACAACCAATAATCTGTGCGACCACATTTACCCCCATATGGGGCGGGGCGTGGTCATATAATTTGCTCATGTTAGTACTGGATGCCTCAACAACGAGGATAACCTCGTTCCATGAGGGGATGGTCTGAGGACCTACCCCCTGACCTGGGTCCTCTTAAGTGAAGTCTACCGGAAGCCGGTATGAACGTGTTGTAGAAAGAGGATTGAAGGGCTCCCTTGGGTCCGCCGGGCAGAACTACGAGTCCTCACACTTAGTTTCTGAGGATTTGAGTGTGGATGGAAAGTGTCGTAGCGGTAGGGTCCTATACTAGCATGAGCAAAGGAGAGGCTATGGCCGGGAAACCGGATGGATGTGGGAAAAGCGTGCTACCTCTGCAGAGGGAAAAAACTATTCGAATAGCCGAGTCCTCGGATATGGACAGTTGGAACGAACTGCTGGGTCTCATGTGCAAGTTTTACAAAGTCCTGAGTTTTGGAAAGAAAATGAATCGGCGAATGTTTTATGCAACTATACCGGAAAGGGTGGTATAGGGTTGCTGGAGGGTGAATGGCCCTGAAGGGGGCTATGTTCGGAAAAAGGTAGGGTTTTAGAGAGATAGACGAGGTGGTGATTTTCAAGGAAAAAGTTTTAAAAGAGATTTCTCACCCCCTTTCCAAACAAAGGTGTATTTTTCAAGGAACAGATTTAAAAAGGACTTCTAACCTTTTTCAACAAGGATAGCGAGAAAACTACTTTCCAAAATGTTTTGTCTTCAACAGGATTAAAAATCTACTCTTCTCTTTTTAAAATAAAGATCTAGTGAGGTTTTTCCTAAAAATAAAGGTCTTTGAAAAATTAAAACTAGTGCTTGTTCCTGTTGGGGTAGTTTGCGAGTACAATCAAATGTACTCATATTGGTTTCGTCCCTGGCTGTTGTCTTAGCCAGATTTCAGAGAGGAGCAGTTCGAAGAAAAGGAGTCCACTGACGTCTTTGCAAACTAGGGCGCTTCCCAGTCAGCTGCCTGTAGGGTTAAGGCGAATGACTTGGGCTCCACGTTGATTTGGTGATTCCGCTGCAAGTACCTTGTTGAAGCTGATCACTTCAAGCACGTAAGTATATTTATTCGGTATTTGTGGGTGTTCTGTGATACCAACTCAAGTTATGTGCAACAGCACACTGATCATGGGACTGTTGCAGGAAACATAACGAGTATCTCGGATAATTAATCCGGGGTCCTCACAGTTCTCAATTCAGATAAAGCTTCTGGCGACAGGGGTAAATGAAAGGCATCACCCACACGAGAAGTGAGCAAAAACTCCTTTACTGACATATCCTCATGAATAGCATAAGAGAAGGCTCGAGGAAATTGATCTTCTTTGATACCATCCATCCAGGAGTCTTTCAAGAACAGAATTGACTCACCATTCCCTACCTCGGTCAAAGTAATACCTCTCTAGACTCAACACTAACTTTCGATCGTAAACCTAGTATGCTGAGACCAGGTCCCTCTATAAGTCGACAAAAAATATCCACCTCCGTATGGCTGTTGACGCCACAACCGCTCGGCTCCATCTTCCCCAACACGATGACGGGGCAAATCCCTCTTCACTGAAGCGACACAATCATCCTCCTTGTTCCACTATTCTTTGTTGAATGCAGAAATGTTGGGGGACAAGCTGCATAAACTTGAAGTTTCTATCATATTATTTTTACCGTTGTGTATTTATGGAAAATCGGGATAACCCAAACCAGAAATTCGGGAATCAAAAATTGACGTGTAGCATTTTTTATGAGCAAATCTTTAGTATCATTTTCTGAAACAAGAAATGTTTGAAAATCCAAATTACGGGATCAAATGTTTAGCAAGACCCGAATGCCCAAACTTACTTTCAAAGCTACCGGCTCAATCTGGCTTTTCACGTTAGATGACATTGCTCGGCCACTTTCGAGCTGGAGGTGTGCCTTCAACACACATGTCACTATGTTAGCCATTTTCCTTGATTATATAAGGGTCATGTTTATCTGTAGGTTGCAATACCACACAAAGATACACATATCAAAATGATGCCCAAAAGGCCAAGGCGTCAAACCGAACGGCTCACAAATGGGAAGAATAATGCTTGGGTTAACACCGAAAGCGTGGCACATAGAGAAAGGAGTCCATCCTCTCCTCTATATGAAGTTTTTGAAACTGACCACCAATCTATTTGATATTCGGCTACAAATTTATGTGGAAAACTATGTCATTTCTGTACTTCTAAAGACTCCTAAGAAGAACAACACAAATAAGGTTTTACGCATTATGCTGCATTTTTATCTTCAGTCTTTGCACACCAAAAGATAGAGAAAACGAACTTGAAAGATATTTCGATAGAGTGATCATATCAAATATCTTTGTTAGCAGATTATGTAGATATTTTAGCTGTGTTTGTTATGATGTAACCTGCTAATAACGTCGGCTCCGTTTATATATAGAAACAAGTCGACACCGACAGCTTTGCTTCTAGACGCAAATCAGTGTGCCCACCGCCGTACTAGGAGCGGGGCACAGTGTAGTCGGCCGAACCCGCGTTAAAACCACCGAGGATGATTCCGAATCGACGTGGAGCCACCCGTAGGCCCGAGGCGAGGCGAATATCTAGAACACGGCGCCACATGACACCGACGTGCACCTCGAGCCGACTTCCACGGATCACGCCGACGCTGCCGCTGACTCACAGCCCCAATCCCACCTCCCACAAAAACAGTGCCACCTCGATTCCTCGAAGCATTCCGCTGCGTTATAAAGACGAGGCCCGGAAGCCAACGACAGTCCACCTCACCCGCCTATTCTTTCCTCTCCCCTCCCCAACCAATTCTGCGTTCATCCGTTCCTCTTCTCAGATCCACCCGCGATGATCTCCGCGCCTCCGCTGATGCAATCCCCGGCGCCCTCCGCCTCCGCGTTCAGCCGAGCCTCCACCCGCTCCAGCAGAAGAACCGTCCGCTGCGCCGTGGCCGTCGCCTCCGCGGCGCCGGCAGGGAGGTGCACGCTCTACGAGGTGCTGGAGCTGCGGGCCGGTGCGACCTGCGGCGAGATCAAGGCCGCGTACCGGCGCCTCGCGCGGGAGCGGCACCCCGACGTGGCCGGCGCCGCCGGCGACGACTTCATCCGCCTCCACGACGCCTACGCCACGCTCTCCGACCCGGACGCCCGCGCGCGCTACGACCGCGACGTCGTCGCGCAGGCCTATGCGCAGCCGCCCGCCTCCAGGCCGGCGCAGCATGGCTTCTGGGGCAGGCCGAGGCGCACCTGGGAGACTGACCAGTGCTGGTAGATCAGACCTTGAACCACAGCTTGGTTAGGCCTTTGTGAATACCCGCTCTCTCATCGCCGTGCGGCCATGGCCGCTCACCCTAGAATTTTTGTTACGGTGAACGACCCATGCGTCTGTTACTCTGTACATGTAAATCCCCCCTTCTTTTTTTTGCTCTTCTGACTGTGCAGTGCATCTTCTTCAGAAACAGGATAGCACTACCTTGTAGTAGAACTGACATGAGGTATTAATATACGCACTGTGTGTAATAGCAGCATCAATCTGTCCCCTCCCTAAAAAAACAGCAATCTGTTCTCGGTTTGAGCAAAGTTCTTGCCTGACATTCGACACAAAGATCTTTTCTTGCCGACCCAATTATGCCTTGCGGTTCGACATTGTTTTCCGGCGAGCAATGCCGCGTCTTCGTTCCTTGGCTGGCAAACCAGGACCGAAGGCGACGTGCCACCGCAGTGTTGTTTATTCGATGATGACAGCCAACGATCGCCAATTGGGTGCGTCGGGATCGAAAACGGGGCGAAAAAGGACTCCAAGGTGGGAAAGGAGTGGGCCCATGCGGCCCTTGTAACTGGCTGCGTGGGACCCCCTCTTTCCTTCATCGGTTCTCCGCTTCGTCCAGTTTTCTTGTCCCATACGTTAATTTCCATAAAAATAACTTGCGTAAAATATTATGCAATTCAGAGAAACTTTCCAACACTAAGTTACCTTCTATTGATTTAGGGTTTCTGAAACTGCACGGTTTCTCTCAATTACCTCCTCCGGTGTTTGTAAATTCAACTCTTCCACCATTCCGATGAAGCTCTTTCCTGCAATATAAGGTTTAAGGCGTTGTCCATTGACTACATGAGGTTTACCTTTCATGTCACCGTGAAGACGGATAGCTCCTGAACGGTACACCTCCTGTATCACTAATGGTCCCTGCCACTTTGAAGCTTCCCTGCAGAAAACTTGAAACGAGAGTTGTATAACAAAACTTGATCACCTACTTTGAATTCCTTTCTTAATTTTCTTGTCATGCCAAATTTAACTTTTTCTTTAAACATTAGCACTTTCATAAGCTTCATTTCTCCATTCATCTAGTAGGTTTAAATCAAGAATTCTCTTCTCTCCGCAGTTTTAAAATCAAAGTTCAATTGTTTAATAGCCCATCTAGCATTATGTTCTAATTCAACAGGTAAATGACAAGCTTTTCCATAAACCATTTTATAAGGAGACATTCCCATAGGATTTTTAAAAGCAGTTCTATAAGCCCATAATGCATCATTAATTTTAGTGGCCAATCAGACCTAGACTTATTCACTGTCTTTTCCAAAATGAGTTTAATTTCCCTATTACTTAATTCAACTTGTCCACTTGTTTGAGGAGATAAGGAGATGCAATTCTATGGTTAACATCATATTTTGCCAAAGTTTTTCTAAGAACACCATGCAAGAAATGAGAACCACCATCAGTAATTAAAAACCTAGGAACACCAAACCTGGGGAAAATGATGTCCTTGAGCATCTTCATTGCTGTGGCATGATCTGCACTTTTGGTTGGAATTGCTTCCACCCACTTTGTAACATAGTCAACTGCAACCAAAATGTGAGTATGCTTTGTCTTTGATTCTGGGAAAGGTCCCATAAAGTCAAAACCCCACACATCAAATGGCTCAAGTGGCAAAGAATAATTCATAGGCATTTCATTTCTCCTACCAATATTTCCTACTCTTTGACATTTATCACAAGATTTAACATATTCAGCACAATCCTTAAATAAAGTAGGCCAATAAAACCAGATTGTAATACCTTTGCTCCTGTGCGATCTCCTGCATGATGCCCTCCATAGGGACTGTCATGACAATCTCTTATAATAGCCTGTTGTTCATGCTCAGGTACACAACGTCTAATAATACCATCCACACTTTTCTTATAAAGGAAAGGATCATCCCAAAAATAATGTCTAAGATCATAAAAGAATTTCTTTCTTTGTTGAAAGTGAAGTGTGGAGGTAAAACTTTACCAACAATAAAATTTGCATAGTTGGCAAACCATGGAGATGCAACTTTAGCACTAGAAACATTAACAATTGCAAGTTGTTCATTAACAAAGCTATCATTAATAGGAATAGGATCATCAGGTATATTTTCCATTCTAGAGAGATGATCAGCTACTTGATTATCTTCCCCTTTCCTATCAACAATGTGTAAATCAAATTCTTGCAATAAAGTACCCATCTTATTAATCTAGGCTTAGCATCTTTCTTATGCATCAAGTATTTAATAGCAGAATGATCAGTATGCAATGTGACTTTTGAATCAGTAATATAAGGTCTAAACTTGTCACAAGCAAATAGTACTGCTAAAAATTCTTTCTCAGTTGTAGCATAATTCTTTGAGCAGCATCAAGTGTTCTACTAGCATAATAAATAACATTCAGTTTCTTATCAACACGTTGGCCCAAAACAGCCCCAACTGCATAATCACTAGCATCACACATAATTTCAAAAGGCAATTTCCAATCAGGAGGTTGAATAATAGGAGCACTTATTAAAGCATTCTTCAAAATATTAAAGGACTCAATGCAATCATCATTAAAAGAGAAAGGAACATCCTTTTGCAAAAGATTGGTTAGAGGTTTTGATATTTTGGAGAAATCTTTAATAAACCTACGGTAAAAACCTGCATGCCCAAGAAAACTTCTTATACCTTTGATGTCCCTTGGGTATGGTAGCTTTTCAATAGCTTCTATCTTTGCTGGATCAACTTCTATTCCTTTCCAGAAATCTTATGCCCAAGAACAATACCTTCAGTAACCATGAAGTGACACTTCTCCCAATTAAGAACTAAGTGTTGGTCTTCACAACGCTGCAAAACTTTGTTAAGGTTGAACAAGCAATTATCGAAGGAAGTACCATACACAGAAAAATCATCCATAAAAACTTCCATTATCTTTTCAATATAATCAGCAAATATCATGCATCTTTGAAAAGTAGCAGGAGCATTACAAACCGAATGGCATTCTCCTATAAGCAAATGTACCATATGGGCAAGTAAAAGTGGTCTTTTCTTGATCATCCTTATGGACAGGAATTTGTGAGAAACCTGAATAACCATCTAGATAGCAAAAGTGAGAGTGTTTAGATAACCTTTCTAACATTTGATCAATAAATGGCAATGGATAATGATCTTTTCGAGTTGCTTTTTTAATTTTCTGAAATCAATACACATCCTATAACCAACAACAGTACGTTGAGCCACAAGTTCATCCTCATCATTTGGAACAACAGTCATTCCACCCTTTTTAGGAACACAATGAACAGGACTAACCCACTTACTATCAGCTATAGGATAAATGATACCAGCTTCAATAAGTCTTATTACCTCTTTCTTACCACTTCTTTCATTTTTGGATGGAGACGGCGTTGATAATCAACAACAGGTTTTGCATCTTCCTCCAAATTAATTTTATGCATACATAGAGCTGGGCTTATACCTTTAAGATCATCAAGAGAGTATCCAATGGCTGGTCGGTGAGCTTTTAGCACATCAAGTAATTTCTCTTCTTCTTCAGCTGAAAGGTTAGCACTAATAATGACAGGATATATGCTCTTCTCATCCAAATATGCATATTTCAGATTTGCAGGCAAAGGTTTTAATTCAAAACTAGGATCCCCTTTAGGTGGTGGTAGCACTCCTAAATTATCAGGTGGGATATGCAATTGTAATTGTGGTGGTTGTTGCCATAATATTTGTTCTAAAGCCTCTTTTTCCTCATCATTAAATGGTTCATCTTGATTAAGCATATAACGTTCTACAACATCTGTTGAAGCTACAGCTATATGAGCAAGAGTTTCAATTAAATCTTCAGAAATTGGCTCTTTCAACATGTTTATCAGCAAATTTGGAAAAGTTGAATTCAAGTTTCTCACCAGCACATTTAATAAACACTTTCTCTTTAGCAAATTAATTTCAGCACCAACAGTATGTAAGAAAGGTCTACCAAAAATGATAGGACAAAATGAATCTTGAGGACAACCAAGCACAATAAAATCAGCAGGATATTTTATTTTGCCAACCAATACTTCAACATCTCTAACAATTCCAAATGGACTAATATAATCTTTATTAGCAAGTTGAATTGTCATACCTGTCTCTTCCATAACAATAGGATCAATATCAGGCTTGATTTCAAGATAAAGAGAATATGGAATGACACTAATACTTGCTCCAATATCACATAGACCATGATAACTTGAAGTCCCAATAGAGCATGATATAACAGGTTTCCCAACTTGGCCGAATTACCTTTGATGACTTTAGTAGCATCTTCACATAAATAAACATCAACAGGGTCTTCTTCATTTAAGTTGCTTGATAACAGAAATTTGAGTGTTGACTTCCACCTGTTCATAAGGCTGAGAACATCTTCTTACTCTTGTTAGTAACAGCAATAAGTAAATTCTCCTTAACTTGGTTTGGATATGGAGGTGGTTCAACATACTCCTCAATTGTCACAGATGACACGGTTCAACCTGTTTAATAACTTTAGGAACAACAATAGATTGTTTAACAGGTTCAACATAAACTTCAAACCACTTTTGGAACACATATGATCAGCAAAACCTTTAGCTATCTCAATTATAACATAAGGATCAAGACCAAAAGTATCACTCAGATTTTTAAACAAATAGAAGTAGAGAAATTCTCTACACATGAATATTCATAATCAAAATATGGCTCATTACCTTTATCAAGATCCCAATGACTAGTATTTTCAGAAATAGTCTCCAATAAATTCCATGCTTCTTCTTCAGTATTATTAGTAAAACTTCCACCAGATGAATTATCCAGAATTCCTTGTGCTTCATAGGTAGCCTCACATAAAAGTTTATCAATATAAGTTTCCTTGTAAGATCATGACAAGGATTCTTGCGAAGGAGTTCCTTTAACCTCCCCCAAGCTTGAGTAATACTCTCTCCCAGATGTGGCCAGAAATTGAATATATAGCAGCGGTTATCATAAGCTTCTTTAGGAGTAAAATATTTAAGAAAGAAAACCTTCCTCAAGATACTCCATTCATTCTGACTCTTCATCCAAAGACCTGTACCAATCACGAGCATTACCAGATAAAGACAAATATAATAACTTCCTTTTTACCTGATCTCAGAAATACCAGGAAGTCTAAATAAGCCACATATGTCTTCAATTTCTCCAGTGTTCACGTGCAGACTTAGTTCCATCCCTGTAAATGGATTTTTCATAACTCTTTTAACATGACCAATGGGAATTTTATATCCCACTTTAGGTATCTCAGCACAGTAGTTTCAACCCTTTAGAGTAGTGGCATAAGCACTTTCATATAGAGCAAGATGCAGCGAGGAACGATTCATAAATGCCATAGTAACAATGAGATAAAACATTCAGCTTTCAAGTTTCCTTACCAAACTTCTTACCAATAGCGCTACGCTCCCCGGCAACGGCGCCAGAAAAGTATCTTGATGACTCCCAAGTGCAGGAGATCAATTGTAGTACCTTTCAATTAGAAAAGGTTGTCGAACCCACGAGGAGCTGAAGGTATTGGTTAGTAAGATTGATAAATAAAACAATAAAAGATGCAAGTGTTTTTGGTATTTTGGTTGTATAGTTGCAATGCAGAAATAAATAGTAGCAAGTGAAAGCTCTCAAAGAGAGAAAGCCCAATCCTCTTATGTGGCAAGAGGACAAGCTCAAGTGATGTGTAACTTATATGTGGAAAACGTTCCCGAGGGCGGCATGGATATGCTAGGCATAGAGATTTATTAAACAACACGTTGAATATCTTGTCAAGTTTTAATCTTCTTTGGACGGAGCCATAATTAGGTATAGCTAAATAAATAAACTACAACCCCTTATGATGGATCATGTGGCCAAGTAAATGACTGCACAAGAATTATTAAGACATAAAGTCCCACCATAGCATTACACTCTAAGGTCCCCGATACTAATACCCTCATAATATAACTTCATGACTCGGTCTCAGGTTTACTTGTCCTCCCAAGTCTCCTCAATTCATTATACTACGGCGTTCTCCTATGAGCCCATATAGGTGAAGTGTTGTGCAGTTGTAACACCCCGGCCACCCCGGGCCGGGCCTGTCACCCCTGGCAGCTCTCTAGGATCTCTAGACTGGCCCCACAGATCAACACTAGTCTTTTCTGCGCACTTTGTCCTCACTCGTGCGCACCCGGGAACCAGTTACTGGTCGGTCACCCATCCTTGGAGTGCTCCGGGCCAAGCACGCTTAACCTCGGAGTTCCTTCCAGATGAGCTTCCGGAAAAGAAGTTGCAACTTGTTGATATGAGTATTCTATCAATCATGTTAAGCCCTGAGCCAGGATCTCACATCCTTCCCCCCTTAGAAGACCGACGCCCTCGTCGGTCAGCCCCCAGTCCAGGAACTTCCCCCCTTGGCACCCGTCTGTGCGCCCAGTGCCGGCACATGCTCCACATGTCCACCCACTGACCCGCACACGCTTGAGTTACCGCGAGGGTCGGCTCTGATACCAAATTGTAACACCCCGGCCACCCCCGGGCCGGGCTTGTCACCCCTGGCAGCTCTCTAGGATCTCTAGACTGGCCCTACAGATCAACACTAGTCTTTTCTGCGCACTTTGTTCTCACTCGTGCGCACCCGGGAACCAGTTCCCGGTCGGTCACCCATCCTTGGAGTGCTCCGGGACAAGCACGCTTAACCTCGGAGTTCCTTCCAGATGAGCTTCCGGAAAAGAAGTTGAAACTTGTTGATATGAGTATTCTATCAATCCTGTTAAGCCCTGAGCCAGGATCTCACAATAGTCGACGTTCGCACAACACCATCATAGAATCACATAAAAGATAAACTCTTGACAAAATACAAACACATGTTATATATAAATCATTTCCAATTCATCCTATGCCCTCAGGAACATACGGGAACTACTCACAACGTGCAAACATGATGATATTCAGTGGCATAAGTGGTACAACACAATCTGAAAATATAACTTCACCCACAAATAATGACAAGTACTCAATCACAAACATGAATAGTAGCACAAGACAAGTATCTAGGGTATAGCAACTCTCAAACTACGAGGGGAACGGAGTGGATCACGGTGGTGATGATGATGGAGATGGTGCTGGTCTTGATGGGGATGATGATGTAGAGGCCTCCTCCCATGCCAAGGAGGAGAGGTGATGTCGATGACGATGATTTCCCCCTCTCCGGAGCTCCGGAGCAGGAGGATCTGATCCCCCTCGGAGGGAATCAGGAGTTTCGCCGCCGCCGCGGCCTCGGTGGACTAGGGAAAATTAGGGCATAGGTTTTCGGGCGAGACGAAGGCACTGCTAAAAAGCCCCAGGCGAGGAGGTGCCGGAGGCTAATTTTGGTGGGCCCCACGTGGCCAGGTACATGGGCCGCGTGGGCCCCCCTCTTTTGGCCCTCGTGGCTCTCCTCTCTTCGGTCTTCTTTCCATTGCCTTCCTTCCGATGAAAAACCTCCGTGGTATTTTTCCTTTTATTAATTGGGTACCTGAAACTCCTGAAACAATAAAAACAAGAAAAGGGGGTTTTCTGCCTCCAGAAATTAAATACCAAAAATAGGGACTTTGTATGAAAGTCCCCTAAATCATCTAAAACATTTAAAAACAATGATATAACAGTGCAAATAACATCCTAATATGCTACTATAGGTTGCATAAATGATGATATAAAATGCACGTATCAGCAAGGCGGCAGCAAGTGCACATCGTAGTGTAGCATATGTGCACGTTGCATGCTTTTGTAGTAATTTGGCACCTAGATTTAGAGGCTTGTGGTTGTATAAGCATGTTTTTAGGGGTTGTTCGGTCACCCTCCGCGGACACGTCTGGATGCGTCCGGACGCAGTTTGGGGTCCGATTTTGGGGGGTCCGGTTGGAGATGCTCTTAGGGCCTCTTTGGATCATAGGATTTGAAAGCACAGGAATTGGAAAAACACATGAATTTGATAGGATTGTAGGTGCAAAACGGAAGATTACAAAACAGAGGAAATATGCAGGAATGATCATTTGGATAGAATAAAGGAAAAACACAGGAAAATTGCTTCGATCCTACGCGAATGAGTGTAAAAAAGAGGTTAGAGTGGATGTTAAAATTCCTATGGGATTGAGGTGTAGGAATGCAATCCATAGGAATTTTGGAGGTGTCATTCCTTTGATCCAAAGGGCTTCCTTAGGAAAAATTCCTATGGATTGCAATCCTCCAAAATTCCTATGAAAAACCTTCGATCCAAAGAGACCCTTAGTGCATTGCCTTTTGTGCACACTCTTCGCTTTTTGTTTACACTGATTTTTGTTTACTATGCACCGAATTATTGTGCACCACATTTGGTTTTATTGAGCACCGGTTTCAGTTTTATTGTCTTTTGTTTTTGAACTGTACTGCAATTGGTTTTGTGGTTCATTGTGTCTATTGTGCACTGCCTTGATGCTATTTTCAAGGCATTACACTTGGCCATGGAATCAGCAAGGTGAAGAAAAGAACTGGCCGACAACGCAGATGTAAGACACACATTCTAGCAAGGGACCAGGACCAACAACATAGCACATGCATATATTAGTGATAGGTGAGATGCAATTCAGCTTATTGTTGTGGCTACGTGCAATTAAAAGCATGAATTTGTATTACAAACATACTACTTGACCAGTCTGGGATGACCTCTCTTCTCACCTTACGGAGCAAGTGCTCATTAGGATCCCTGTATGTGACGCAGAGGATTGTATCGATAGTGCTACCTGGATTGACATTGTATTTTTTTGAAACGAGGTAAAAGCTTTGCCTTTTATATTGATATAAGAGAAGCAAAAATGATACAACCGAAGCCAAAAGAAAAGAAACAAGTCAGGGCCTACTAAACGAGAGAAAAGTATCCCCGCGAGGATCCAGATAAACCTACTCCGTCCAGTCTCGGATGGCCTTTCTTCTCACCTTACGGAGCAAGTGCTCATTAGGATCCCTTTACTTGTATGTGACGCCGAGGATTGTATCAGTACTACTACCTAGATTGACATTATAATTTTTGAACGAGGTAATTTTTTTGCCTTTTATGTTGATATAGGAGAAGCAAACATGATAAGCCAAAAGAAACAGACACAAGTCAGGCCTGAAAGGAGAAACAAACCTGGTGATCATTAGACCTGAAACATGATTTGTCCCGTTGTTTGTTTTTCAGCTATGTCGTTCACCGATTATTGCTACCATCTTTTCACTTACATGGAGAACTATTTATGTTTTGTTCGCGTGGGTTCATTGTTAGCAGACTTTTATTTCGTAGTTGATTGGGCATTCATAGCTAACTTTCGATTTTTTTTGATAAGGGGTACGGATCCTCGGCCTCTGCATCAAATTGATGCACACAGCCATCAGCTAACTTTCGGTTAATGCTCAAGTTTGCTATCAGCTTTTCCCGTATAAGACTCAGTAAGACGTCTATGATGACTTTATGAGAGGTGTTCATATAGGTAGGATGTGTCGTGTTTTACGTGAAAATCACAATTTTTTCAACTTTATTAGACGAAAACACTCGACTGGTATGAGCAATCAGGTGAGTCTGAAACGCAGAAGCTCCCTGCATATATCCCGAATTCAAACCTAATCTCTGTAAAATTTGCGTGGCGTAGAAAGAAATTGGCCATTCAGTTCATATCTAACGGCCTTTGATCAAACGCCCAAAAAGGGCAGAGGAAGAGGAAGAAAGGAAAACCGCCGTCGCGTCCTCTCCCATTCCCTCCCTTCCTATCCAGCCATCAAGCCCAAGGAGGAGCTCACGCCTCATCCCTCGCATGCCGATCCCCTGCGCTCCCGCTCCCTCCCATTTCCGTTCCAAAATAAACGAAGCAAAATTAGCACATTCCCCGTTCTCCGCCGTTGCCGCCGGAGGACGGCCGGAACCGGAAACCCAGAGAGATCGAGAATTTCGCTCGCCATTGCTCCTCCGCTGATCGACCGGTGAATAGGAGGAGGCGGGGCCGCGGTGGCGCAGGATGGACGACCTGAAGGCGATCTTGGCGCGGCCGATCCAGGTCGCGGAACAGGTGATTAAGTGGGCGGAGGAGGCGGAGACGTGCCGGCAGGAGTGCCTGGAGCTCAAGGCCAAGGTCGAGCGCCTCGCCTCCCTCCTCCGCCAGGCCGCGCGCGCCGACCTTTACGAGCGTCCCGCACGCCGAATTCTCGACGACACGGGCAAGGCCCTCGACAAGGCCGCCGCGCTCCTCGACCGGTGCCGCGGCCACGGCATCGTCCGCCGCGTCTTTACCATCATTCCCGCCGGCTCGTTCAGGAGGACATCCAACCAGATTGATAACTCCCTCGGCGACCTCTCGTGGATCCTCCGCGTGTCCAACTATGCCAACGCCGGCGATGACCTCGACGACCACATTGGATTGCCCCCCATCGCCCAGAACGAGCCCATCCTCTTCCTCATCTGGGAGCAGATCGCCGTGCTCTACACGGGCAGCTTCGACGCCCGCGCCGACGCCGCGGCAAGCGTCGTCTCCCTCGCGCGCGACAACGACCGCTACGGCAGGCTCATCATCGAGGAGGACGGCGTCCCGCCGCTGCTGCGCCTCATCAAGGAAGGCCGCCCCGAGGGCCAGGAGAACGCCGCCCTCGCAATCGGCCTCCTTGGCCGTGACCCGAGTGCGTCGAGCTCATGGTGCTCGCTGGCGTCTGCACCGCCTTCTCCAAGATCCTCAAGGACGCGCCCATGAAGGTGCAGGGCATGGTGGCGTGGTCCGTGTCCGAGCTTGCCACCAACCACCCGAAATGCCAGGACGCCTTCATGCAGAGCAATGTCATCCGCCTGCTCGTCTCCCACCTCGCCTTCGAGACGGTGCAGGAGCACTCCAAGTACGCCGTCGCGTCCAGGATGTCCATCCACTCCGTGCTCATGGACAAGAAAGGCAGCGGAAACCACGCGTCGCATCAGGAGGCCATGGACGCGGTGGAGCACGGTACCACCAACATGGCGGCGAAGCCCACCTCGGGCGGAAGCGCCGGCGGAACAAGCTCGAGCGGCGTCACCGCAAGCGCTGCTGCGAGCATCGTCAGCAGCGTGGCCGGAAGCGGTGCGGCGAGCATTGTCAGCGTGGCCGGAACGAAGCAGCACAACGTGTCCCTGTCGGGTACAAGCACGCGTGGGAGGGATTACGAGGACGAGGATACCAAGGCGTACATGAAGGCCAACGCCGCCAGGGCCCTGTGCCAGCTCGCCACGGGCAACGCGGCCGTGTGCAAGAACATCACGGAGTCCAGGGCGCTGCTGTGCTTCTCCATCCTGCTGGAGAAAGGCGCCCCGGACGTGCAGTATAACTCCGCCCTGGCGCTGATGGAGATCTGCCGTGTCGCGGAGCAGAACGCGGACCTTCGGCGGTCGGCGTTCAAGCCGACGTCCCCAGCGGCGCGCGCTGTCGTGGACCAGCTCCTCCGTGTCGTCACCAAAGCGGAGTACGACGACCTCCTTATCCCCTGCATCATGTCGCTGGGATGCCTGTCGAGAACCTTCCGGGCGACGGAGACCCGGATCATCGGGCCGCTGGTGAACCTCCTCGACGAGCGCGAAGCCGACGTGTCAAAGGAGGCCGCCGTGGCGCTGACAAAGTTCGCCTGCACGGAGAACTACCTTCACGTGGATCACTCCAAGGCCATCATCAACGCCAGTGGCGCCAAGCACCTGGTCCAGCTGGTGTACTTCGGCGAGCAGGTGGTGCAGGTGGCGGCGCTCCTCCTCGTGTGCTACATCGCGCAGAACGTCCCGGACAGTGAGGACCTCGCGCAGGCGGAGATCCTCACCGTCCTGGAGTGGGCGTCCAAGCAGGCGTACATGATGCAGGATCCGTTGATCGACAACTTGTTGCCAGAGGCCAAGATCAGGATGGAGCTCTACCAATCCAGAGGGGCAAAAGGTTACCATTGACGTACGTCACATTGATCGATCCAAGCCCACCGGTTTTGCTGCAGAACAGGGAGACCCGGATGCATGTAGGAAGAACACAAGCTGACTTCATCACATCTGCCTAGCAATGTGTATATACAGTTCAGGTGCTTTTGCTTATACTTTCCTTGACCCTTTTAAACCAAACATACATAGGTCAATGGCTTGTAGCAATCTGTGTGATTACCATTTCAGGTGATACTCTTGTCAATTTGGTTGGGGACTAGGGCACTGACACTGGAGGCGATTAATCTTGTTTGTCGCGGGCATGAGAAGGTTTTGTAGGATATGATGTTGATTCGTTCTTAATTTGTACCTTTCTTGTTGGTATAGTTTTTTTATTCTTTTTAGTTTAGCATCATGTACTCATTTTATCCTGACGGTCGGCGTATATTATATTCAATGAGAAGGAAATTCTCAAGTTTAAATCTTGTTGTCTCGCAACTATTGTCTATGCTTAATTTGTTCGTTATATATATGGGGGTGTCTAATGAATCCACCGAACTCCTCTGGAAAATTGCTAGATCTTCAACATCTTTTGTAAGACAACCCACAACAGGACATTTATCCGCCGACGCCATGGTCAAAACCATGGCGCGATGAGAAGTTGGCGCCTTCAATCCTGGTCACTGGACGAAAGAAGAATCGCTTCATGCTATTGCTTTTGTTTGCTAGTAGCTTGATAAGTGGAGGTAGGAGCGAGCTGAGTTAGCGTCTAAAGTGTATCAACCCGATGTTGCGAGGTGCAGGCGCTTTGCTACTGATTTTATTTGTTTCATTTACTTTATTTACTATGTGTTCTGCACTGATCTGGATATGATCCTTTTCAGTTCATGGCTAAGAACGTCTCACCATTTCGATGACTCTCATTGCTAAATAAAAAACAGGGAGCTTTACATTATAATGATTGATCTTCGGAACAACAGCAACCATTTGGACGCCCATACACCCAACAGAAACAAGGGCACGACACGACGCCCAAACATTTTGTGAGAACATCGCTCCCAGTTTCTTAAAAATCATCAACGATGTGGAGTAGATGCTATCTACAATAGATCAACGATGTGGAGTAGACGATTTTATCATACATTAGTTAATATTGATTAAATGCATAAGCAACATTGACATGTTTCCAAAAAATAAACATGTATTCTGTCCTATTGGTATAAAAAGTATGGTATTGCCTAAGTACCTCTCTCGGCGCTCATATGTAAGTGATCTAGGCTCAATGAATTCTTAGTCCACATTCAAATAGATTTCAAACCCCTTTCCTAGTTTCAATAGATTTCATCATACTTTGAAATTTTCCAAAGTAATGGACCCTTTCCTAGTGTCATGGATCATCCCCTTTGATCATTTAAGTTTGATTAAAATTCTAGAATTCAACTTTGTCCCTTTGGTCAAATTCAATGAATTAAACAAATCCCATCATACCCATTTTTGTGTGGAGGTAATGGACCCTATTCGTATATCGCCTTGCTGCCATAGTGCCATGGCTCGTCCCCTTTGCTCGATTAACTCTGATCCATATTTATCTCATTAGCTGAATCAAAAAGCTCGATGAAGTAGTCGACCCTTTCTTTAAATCATTGTTGCGTCCACATTGCCATGGTTTGTCCCCATTGCTGGGTTAAGTTTAGTCGAGTTCAGATTTGTCACTCTCGGTAAATTCAACAAACTAGGTGAGTTATATCATGCCTAAAATTTTGCCAAACACAACATGATGAACCATAGTTTGATGGTTTTGGGCCTAGTGACTCTTGATGAATGAGTGTCTAGAATTGTCAACCACATAACCAGACTTGTACAGTAGCCTTCCCAGCCGAAACAAAGAATTTAAAAGATGGCTCCCCTCCCACCCACCCACCCACCCACGACGACGCCGCCACCCCTAGCCTAAACGCCGGCGATCTCACATCTCCGACCGCCTCTCTCTAGTTTCTCTCTGCTCATCTTCTCCGCCGTGTCCTCATGGCGGTCCATGCTTCGCTCGTGCTCGGATTGGATTTCTCCCTGGCCAGGCGCTCGCTAGGGAGATCCGGAGGGCGGGGTTAGGCTCGGTTCATCCCTCAATGGAATCGGGCCATTTCACGATGGTGGTGTCCTTCGGCAGGGCATCTTTTAGGCTGGATGAAGATCTGGTCTCGTTGGCCTTGGAGGCTGCAACTGGTGGCCACTGCGGTGATCTCAAGGTATCTCTGATTCGAGATCGCACTTTCTCCTTCGTGGTTTCTTCCAAGCGGGTGGGCTTTTGGCTTTTTGAACGCAAATTCTATAGTTGCCCGCATTTCAAATGTTACTATCATCTTTGGGGGTTTGGAGGCCCTAATTGGCGACGTGAGTTATCTCTGTGGCATCGTGAGTGTGCCGGTGAATGGATCCTTGCAAGTAGGAAACGTGTTGGTGCTCCTCCAAGGGTTCATCCTGCTTCTGGAGGAGTGCGGAAGCTACGTGCTCCGGTGACCATAGCCAAAGGAATGGCTCCTGTATCAAGCCCTCCGGCGACCACTCCGGCGACCACCGCCATCTTTCCGGCTTAGATCTGTTTTGGCTCGTTCAGCCTGCTTGATCCGCTAGTTACACCCTCATCTGCGAGATTGGATAGAGATTCTCTCCCCGCGTTTAGCGCGTCGATTTTGAATTCAAAAGTGGCTCCCAGCTCTAGGCCCAACACTACCCTCTCAGATGGGCCTGCTTCCCCTTCAACGCAACGTAGCTCGGCACAATCGGCTCCCCAAAGCCCACCAGCATCTCCCTCGCTTGATGGGCTAGCCGCTGTTATCCAGGATATGGTTTGGAAAGTGTACGAGTGCCAGCGCTGCCTAGGTTTTGGTCACAACACCCAGGCGTGCACCAATCGTATCAGATGCAGGAAGTGTTTTCATTACGGTCACATAAAGAAGGAATGCTTAAACAGAAAAAATCAATCTCAGCGTTGGGTTCCAAAACAGAAAGATCCTGCTACAGATTTGGTTGTTATATCTCCTGCTGCTCCTGGAAACAAAAACACCGCCGCCTCATCGCCTACGCATGTTTCCCACCCTCCCACGGCCTCCCTACCCCGTCGCCATCCCCTGCTCCACCTGATCAAGCAATGGCGACCTTTCCGTTCGACCCAATGCCCTGGGTTCCTGATGGCTTCCAGGTCATAGACGGTGGAGGGCACCGTCTGCCGCGCACGATCGTCACGCCGACTGCCCAGACCATAGATGGCCACGCGAACTACGTGGCTGCCATCGTTGAACCTGCTCCGGCTGAAGCTGCGATGTTCCCCACTCTGCATCAGGTTCGTAACTATTTCACTAGTATGGATGTAGAGGTGGTCAATCATCTGCCCTGGTTCCATGGTGTCGGCATGTTCCAACTTACAAATCCTGTTGTTGCCACCACTTTGGTTAGTCACGGAGTTAGACAGTTTGGGCAGTCCTCTATGCGCTTCATTAAACATGATCAGGGTATCAACTTCAAAGCTCACCATGGATCTAGGAAAGGATGGTTGATGTTTATTGGCATACCTATGGATTTTAGGAACACAGAGTGTATTAGAGAGGTTGTTAACACTTTTGGGGAGTTCATGTACTGGCAGCATCGTGATGTACAGAAGTGCCGCACCTTGGTATATGCAAATTTCCCGGCTGATACTCTGGTTCCTCGTGATGTCGTCTTTAGGCAGCCTAAGGCAGCTCGATACTCTGATGTAAGGCACTCTTGGACTGCTCCCTGTTACATCTTGTCTAGTGATCCAGTTGATGATCACCACGCCGATGAAGATCCTATGCCGCTCAACGGCAATCCACACCCAATGCCAGGACAGATGCAGCCGGAAAACCATGGGCATGTACTTCCAGAGTACCCTCAGGTGGGGTGGAACATGTCGTCGCCGCCTTTCCATGCCAATATGCACCAGCACCAGCCATCACAGGGTCCTGTTCCAGTGGAGCCTGAACCGCTAGCAACTCCGCAGGTGTCTGTCTCTCTGGGTGAGATGTCCGTGATTGGCTCTGCCTCTATGCATGCTGCCCCTCCGCATGCTCCTAGTGATGTTATTGAGATCTCCGATGATGGGGAACAACAAGTTGTACCTGACCTCCCTTTTGATGCTGAAGGAGATGTTGATATGGCTGAAGTTAACTCTGGTGTGCCCCCTATGATGACTGGGAACGTACCTGCTGATCAGATTGTTGAAGAACTCGCTGCTCCGAAACCTAAACCTGAACCTGATACTACTGAGACATAACATGCAGTGCAGGTCGTCGCTGATGCAATAGATGGGCCGCTCCTTCCAGACGACGCTGTAGCGGTGATGTCTACGCACGCTTCTATTCTTGTAGACAGTGTTGGGCCTCCAAATGTAGAGGTTTGTAGAACAGCAACAAGTTTCCCTTAAGTGAATAACCCAAGGTTTATCGAACTCGGTTAGGTAGAGGTCAAAGATATCCCTCTCAAGCAACCCTGCAAGTAAGATACAAGAAGTCTCTTGTGTCCCCAACACACCTAATACACTTGTCAGATGTATATGTGCACTAGTTCAGCGAAGAGATAGTGAAATACAAGTAATATGGATGATTATACGTGGTAATTGCAATCTGAAATAAAAATGGCAGCAAGCAAACATGAGAGCAAACAGTATTTCAATGCTTGGAAATAAGGCCTAGGGATCATACTTTCACTAGTGGACACTCTCAACAATAATAATATAATTGAATACATAGATATTTCCTCTTCACAATGTTACTCTGAACTATTCTCCTGTTGGATAACAATTCATTGTGTAGGGCTACAAAAGCACACCCTAAAGTCGCATTCCACATCTAGGGAACCTCAATGTCACTATAAGCTCCCCAAAATAGTACTAGGCAAACACCACAATTTCATAGAGACATCCAACACAAATAATAACTCATGATAAATATTCATGTAATCTTTAGCCTAAGAGTCACACACGGTGCGCACACTGTCAACTTCGCACCATGGGACAAAGGTGACTCCGGAGTTTACATTAATAAAACCACTCAAGTAGCATAATTCATAAGATAACGAAGAGTAACATCTATGGATCCAACTAGATTACAAAGCTCATGATCACATAAATATCACACCATGGGAGAGAGATGAACCACATAGCTACTGGCATGAGCCCTCAGCCTCGATGAAGACTACTCACACATGGTCATGGTGGGCACGCTTGATGGAGAGGTTGATGAAGAGGTGCAGCCCGGAGAGGAGACGGCGGCCCGCTGCAGACATGGTGTGGCGGCGGCCCGTGGAGGCGGCGGCATCGGCGAGGTGTGGCGGCGGCGGCAGCCCCCTGCGGCGGCGAACGGCGAGGTATGGCGGCGGCGGCGGCCCTTGGCCCCCTTCTTCTTCCTTGGTGATGGTGCAACAATGGAGGAGCTCCTCCCCCTCCTTGGCGGCTGCCAAGAGGAGGAAAATTCGTGGCTTTTGGTGCCCTTTTCGAGTTAGGGTTTCCTTCTTTTCCGTCACCCCCTTTTAGAGTTACACCATATTGGGCCTACAAGCTGCATCCGAACTCCGATTGGGTTGTTCTCGAGCATAAAATCTTCTGATGGAAATTTGTGACAATTTCTCAACTGTCAGATCTCCATTTGACGTCATCTTCGAGGGTCAAACTGGCAAACTCCGAAAACAGTTATGGGACAGATTTCAGCAAAGTTCCAATTCG
Source organism: Poa pratensis (assembly GCA_947311845.1). Classification (NCBI taxonomy): domain Eukaryota; kingdom Viridiplantae; phylum Streptophyta; class Magnoliopsida; order Poales; family Poaceae; genus Poa; species Poa pratensis. The sequence continues at coordinate 69,405,356 of CAMZMU010000041.1, forward strand.
ACTCCAACAAGGTTTCCTTTGCCCACTTTTGATAATTCCTACACATTAAAGTGTAAAACAAGAACATTGTGCACTTTGGCAACTATTAGTAGGTTAGTCCCAATAAATATAATAAATTTGCAAATAAATAGGGAATTTAGCACAATAAACTACAAAGTTCATGTATGCATTTTACATGCATCAACATCCCCAAGCTTAACCCATGCTCGTCCTAGGTGACAAAAATAACATGGAATTTGTACTTTAATACTATCAATGGATATCAAAGATGATTAGTATTGCTACATAGAGTCAAATGATTCATTCGTCAAAGGAGTAGCGATATGCAAGATAGTTTATGAAGTGATATCAAATATTCAATGCAAGGATGTTCAATGATAATTCACAAAGTGTAACATGAAAGAAAGTACTATGTACCACATGTATGCATAATGAAAAGTAAGAACATCCTATAATGGTCATAGAGTATTCATGAAAATCTGAATATAAAATGTGGACACTTTGGAAAGATATATATGAGTAGAGGTAAAACATGAATAAGTTTAATCTAACTTTCAAACTCTTCTACTTAAGTTAATGATTGTAATGTGGTAATCCTTGGTGTCAAGCTCTCATTACCCCTATCATAGCATCTTGAATGATTAAAGTTTAAAGTGAAAGCAAATATGAGTAGTGTGCTTGACAAAGTATATGTTGAATGTCTCATGCCCCTTGAATACAAGTACCTACACCATGGTGTTACTCTACTTGGGACACAAAGCAAGTTCAAGTTAAATATCATTGTAAGTAATAATAGCATCATTAAGAGCGTCAACTGGGGTACCTCTTGTCCCAGGATATGGAACAAGCCCATATCAAAATGACAAGACAAACAAACAAAATGAACAATCTCAACACCCTTTTTATTTACCATTGGGATAGCTTTTTATTATAAGGTGTATCACTGACGGTTCACCATAGTATGTAAGTAACTTTCCACCATGAATGATGCATGGCTTAGATTAGCGGCCCAGACGTCTCTCTAGCCATTTATACAAACTCATTTAAACTTGCTTTGTCTCCACATTTATTTTACCCATGATAAGCATCCATAAACAAAAGTACATGATATCAACTAAATAAAATAAAGAGCATGTTGAAAGCTTGCCATGTGACAACACATGTGAGCTAACTGTCAACCCAAGACATTTGTCAAGCCCACAACATCATAATCTTAATCACAATGGGTCATGTTTTATTTATGCAATAAAAGTAAAGTGTGCATCAAGTTCGTGAGAGCTATATAACCAACTTTTTCCATAGCAATCAATAACATAAACATTTTCAGTCAGAGGTATAGATAACACAAATATCATGATAAACATACTCGGAATAGCATAAAACTAATAGGTAGGTATGGTGGACTCACTGGAATAACTTTGGTTGAAGGTGTTGGGAACAAGTTTTTACTTGTTGGAATTTTTGAGCTAGCAAGAGGGAGAAAGTTGACCATCTAAATGCATGCATGAGTGTCCATAGAACTAACTAATCCATGTTAAACAAAGTAAAATAACATTCAGCATCAAAACATGAATAAGAGATAGCTCTTGATAAAGCATTTGCAAATTATTACTCATTAACAAGCTCATGAATCATGCAACTATATGTATCTTTTAAAATCAACTCAAACATCCCTTTTCCCAATCTTATAATAGCATCCAAAATATTTCAACCCATATTTCCAGTAGCTCTTTCATGTATAAATGATAGTGTGGTGGTCTCACAAAATAAAAATCAAACCAAAACAAACAAAAAACGCTCCAAGTTTATGCGATAAAGTGTTTCGATCGAAAAACAGAAGTTAGACATGTGCAAACCGAGAGTATGTAGGTCCAGTGGGGTTCTCTTCACATCCCCAAGCTTATGGTCTTCACCATCCTTGGATAGCTCTTGGTGCATCTCGTCCAATCCCTGTGAAAAAACTTCAAAACACCGTTTCTCCCATTTTCTTTTCTATGGGGTGCATTAGTAGTGATAAACAAATAGATTTCTTGCTGCATATAATCCTTGAATAAAAATTCATATGAATATTCAGAAAGTGTATAATGTTGTATGCCTACTCATAAACTTAATTTCATAATAAAGATTCAAGTTAAAAACTCAAATCATGCATCAAACAAAATGAGACAGAATCTGTCCAGAAAAACAGCAGCAGCAAAACGTATTTTTCTACCCTACTAAACTTTGTCGAAAAATTCCAAAACAATTCATGCATACATAGGATGAAAAGTTGCAACTACAGTTCAAATATGAGCTCATTCGGAGTTACAGCATAAGAAATAAAAATCATACCGTGGACAGATTCGTGCAGGAATAAAATCTCCGAACGCTATAAGCAACTTTTTCAAACCAAAATGGGTAAAACTTGGCACTTTATTAAGAATTACAGAAACTAAACTAAAAACTAAATCTCTTGTTACAGCAAGAGGACTAATGACGTGAAGGACACACGTTCGTTGGGAACCCCAAGAGGAAGGTATGATGAGTGCAGCAGCAAGTTTTCCCTCAGTATGAAACCGAGGTTATCGAACCAGTAGGAGATGAAGACACTTCTGAAGGTGTCAACGGCGCCAGAAAAAGTGGTGTTGGTGGAGTGCTTCCTCTTCCTAGCAATGGTACCAGAAAAAGTTCGGTGTCGAAGGGGAGGTCCTGGCGGTTGACTTGGAACCTGCACACAACACAACCAAAATACTTTGCCTCAACTTAACAGTGAGGTTGTCAATCTCACCAGCTTGCTGAAAACAAAGGATTAGACGTATAGTGTGGAAAATGATGTGTGTTTGCAGAGAATGAAAGAAAACAATGATTGCAGTAGGTTGTATAATCAGATGTAAATGAATGGACCAGGGTCCACAGTTCACTAGTGGTGTCTCTCCATAAAGAAAACTAACATGCTGGGTAAACAAATTACAGCTGGGCAATTGACAATATTGAAGTGCATAAATATGCATGTGCAAGTTATGGTGTCTACTATGAGATTCATTTGGGCATTACAACATGGTACACAGACCGCTATCCAGCATGCATCTGTGCCTAAATAGTCCACCTTCAGGTTAACGTCCGTACCCCTTCCATTATTAAGTTGCAAGCAACAGACAATTGCATTAAGTAAAGTGCATAATGTAAGCAACACATTTATCCTTAGACAAAGCATCATTGTTTTACCCCTAGTGGCAACAGCACATCCACAACCTTAGAGGTTGCTGTCACTCCCCAGATTAAATGGAGACTGAATCCACTATCTAGCATAAATACTCCCTCTTTGAGTCACAAGCATCCACTTGGCCAGAGTATCAACAAGCAACTAAGAGCATGCAAGATCATAAATAACATAGACATGATATTTCAGTATTTAACTTGACATAGTATCAATATTCATCGGATCCCAGCAAACACAACATGTAGCATTACAATAAGATGATCTTGATCATGATAGGCAGCTCACAAGATCTAAACATGATGGCACAAGAGGAGAAGACAACCATCTAGCTACTGCTATGGACCCATAGTCCAAGGATGAACTACTCACGTATCACTCCGGAGGCAGGCATGGCGATGTAGAGCCCTCCGGTGATGATTCCCCTCTCCGGCAGGGTGCCGGGAAGAGCTTCAGAACCCTCCCGAGTTAGGGTTGACGGCGGCGGCTGATGCGTGTAAAGCACACGTTCGTCAGGAGACCTCAAGTGTAAGGTTTGATGAGTACAGCAGCAAGTCTTCCCTCGGTTATGAAACCAAGGTTATCAATCCAGTAGGAGATCGGCGATGTTCTGAAGGTGTCAACGGCGTCAGAAAACTTGTGGCGTCGTTTGGGAAAGCAAACTTCCTGACGGTTGACTTGGAACCTGCACACAAGACAATCAAACTACTTTGCCCCGACGAGTCAGTGAGGATGTCAATCTCACCGGCTTGCTGAAAACAAAGGATTAGACGTATAGTGTGGAAAATGATGTTTGTTTGCAGAGAATGAAAAAGAACAATGATTGCAGTAGGTTGTATTTCATATGTAAAAGAATGGACCGGGGTCCACAGTTCACTAGTGGTGTCTCTCCATAATAAAATACTAACATGCTGGGTAAACGAATTACAACTGGGCAATTGATAAAATAAAGAGGTGCATAACAATGCATATACAAGTCATGATGATCACTATGAGATTTATTTGGGCATTACGACAAAGTACACAGACCGCCATCCAGCATGCATCTGTGTCTAAATAGTACACCTTCAGGTTAGCATCCGCACCCCTTCCAGTATTAAGTTGCAAGCAACATACAATTGCATTAAGTATGGTGCATAATGTAAACAATACAAATATCCTTAGACAAAGCATTGTTGTTTTACCCCTAGTAGCAACAGCACATCCACAACCTTAGAATTTTCTGTCACTGTCCCAGATTAAATGGAGGCATGAACCTACTATCTAGCATAAATACTCCCTCTTGGAGTTACAAGCATAAACTTGGCTAGAGCTTACACTAATAACGGAGAGCATGCAAGATCATAAACAACATATATATAATAGATCAATAATCAACTTGACATAGTATTCAATACTCATTGGATCCCAGCAAACACAACATGTAGCATTACAATAAGATGATCTTGATCATGATAGGCAGCTCACAAGATCTAAACATGATGGCACAAAAGGAGAAGACAACCATCTAGCTACTGCTATGGACCCATAGTCCAGAGATGAACTACTCACACATCACTCCGGAGGCAGGCATGGCGATGTAGAGCCCTCTGGTGATGATTCCCCTCTCCGGCAGGGTGCCGGGGAGAGCTTCAGGAACCCCCGAGTTAGGGTTGACGGCGGCGGCAACGGATGTTTTCTGGAATAATGGCTCGGTGTTTTAGGGTTTTCGCGTCTGGGAGAATAAATAGGCGAAGGGGCGGCGTCGGTGGAGCCACGAGGCTCGCTCCCCACCAGGTGGCGCGGCAGGGGGCCCACCCGTGCCATGGGGTGGGGACGGCGCCTCGCTGCCCCCTTCGTCTCTCCTTCGGACTTCTGGAACGTGGCGGGAAAATAGGAACTTTGCAATTTGTTTCGTCCGATTCCGAGGATATTTGCTGAACAGCTTTTCTGAAACCAAAAACAGCAAAAAAACAGGAACTGGCACTGCGGCATCTTGTTAATAGGTTAGTCCCATAAAATGCATAAAAATGTTATGAAGTGTGAATAAAACATGTTGCAATTGGTATAATACAAGCATGGAACATAAGAAATTATAGATACGTTGGAGACGTATCAAGCATCCCCAAGCTTAGTTCTACTCATCCTCGAGTAGGTAAAACGATAACAACAAATAATTTCTGAAGTGACATGCTACCACATAATCTTGATCAAATAATATTGTAAAGCATGTGAGCTGAGATCAAATAATTCAAAGCAAAGGTCTATAATTGATATTCAATAAGAGATGACAAAGCAAGATAGTTAAACAAGCTAAAAAATTTCATGAACTATTGCTTTAAAGACATGAAACCGTACAAGGTTCATTAAAGATGTTTTAAGTATCCAATGTAGGAGTTCTATCCTTCAATTCCAAGCATCAAGTAATTTTTCACAACATAGAAGGATTCAGTCAAGTAAATATAAACATGAACATCATGAATCAACTGTTTCGAAGTCTACTCAACCGGTGAGCGCAAGCATTTGGTATTGGCACCAGTATGTTATGGCTAAAAGAACATTAATGGAGGTTTGGAAGGCCAAAGGAAGAAAGTCTCACAAAGCTATAAGTGATCATTAGACAAGAGGAAGTCTTATAATCGAAGCTATGTAAGGAGTAGTGATTGCCATGCAGCGGATGCACATAGAGCTATATGTGTATGAAAGCTCTCCAATGGAACTAGTGGGGGTGCATCCAACTTGGTTGCTCATGAAGACCTAGAGCATTTTTGAGGAAGCTCATCATTAGAATGTACAACCCAAGTTCTATGGTGTAAATTCCCCACATAGTTATACTAGTAAAACATGAAAACTCTCTCACATGGAGTATAGGTGCTAAACATGAGCACAAATGATGACTACGAATATGCAGGTGCTAAAACATGAGCACAAGTGTGGATAAAGGATAATAATGTTTCCCCCTTTTTCTTTATTCTTTTTTTCTTTTTTCTTTTTTTTTCTCTCTTTATGTTTCTCTTTTCGATGGCCTCCATGGCTCTTTTCACTTTTAGGGGCAACATCCTAATATGACAACACACTTTTTGGTACAAATAACTCATAATGAACAAAACATGATGTATGAAACTGTATGCCTCTGCCAGTGTAGCAGGATATGCAATGATCTAGCGTAACATGGGTAAACCGCACATCAGCTGTATAGAATCATGTAAAGCAATATATAAATGATAAAAGACAACAAGTCATGTAATGTAAGATGGAAGTTGCATGGCAATATATCTCAGAACAGCTATGGAAATGTTGTGGTAGGTAGGTATGGTGGCTGTTTTGAGGAAGATGTATGGGCTTATGTGTAGGAGAACTCACAAGCTTATTGCAAACGACTAGCAGGTTCAACATTAAGAGCATGATTAAAATTCACTCCAAGAAGGGCCGTTCACGGCGGTACAAGTACCCCGCTAGATCCCTCGACCTTTAGCACAACTTAGTTATTACGAATCACTTTAGACATGGAAAGTTATCAAGTCCAACTACACCTTCAACAATTTTAGTAGAGTTTGTAGTACGGTACAAGCTTAAAGACAACATCCACTAATGATTTTAACTTAACTAACCAGCAAGCTTTACCATCTAAATATCTCAAAACGTTTGCAAGAATCAAGTTATCAAAGTTCAATGATCTACAAGATTACGCAAGTTTATTCATTACACCACTACCACACAACATTTTTGAACCAACACATCAACCAAGCAACTCTCCAAGTAATTTACAAATGAAACAAGAGAGTACTTTCCATAAGAATTAACAGCTCTAAAAGAGATGCATGAAAAACAGGAGCTAAAAGCATACAGTAGCTAGATAAGAATACTCAAAAGATATAAGTGAAGAATATGAGTATTCACATGAAAAAGCGGAGCGTGTCTCTCTCACACAAGAATGCTAGGATCCAACTTATTCAGAAAATAAAAACAACAAAGCAAAAATAAAAGCACACAGACGCTCCAAGTAAAATACATAAATGTGGAAGAATAAAAATATAGTTTCACTAGAGATGACCTGATAAGTTGTTGATGAAGAAGGGGATGCCGGCATCCCCAAGCTTAGACGCTTGAGTCTTCTTGAATATTGCTGGGGTGACCCACGGGGGCATCCCCAAGCTTAGGCTTTTCACTCTTCTTGATCACATCATATCATCCTTCTCGCTTGCTCCTTGAAAACTTCCGCCACATCAAACTCAAAGTAATTCTCATTAGAGGGTTAGTGCATAATCAAAAATTCACATGTTCTACTGTGACACAATCATTACCAAAGCTTCTGGACATTACTACAGCCACTGATGTTTTATGGAGCAAAGAAATCCAATCAAACATAGTAAAAGAGGCAATGCAAAATAAAAGGCAGAATCTGTCAAAAACAGAACAGTCTGGAAAGACGAATTTTTTCGAGGCACTTAACTTGCTCAGATGGAAAAATCAAAACTAATGAAAGTTGCGTACATATATAAGGATCATGCGTGATTTTTTCAGAATTTTTCGAATTTTCTGGAGTGCGTACAGCTCAAAACGGTGGACAGCAAAAATCTGTCACTGCGCAGAAATCCAAATTTAGCATCAACTTTCAACTAGAGACTTTACTTGGCACAACAATGCAATAAAATAAAGATACAAAGGAGTTGTTACAGAAGTAAACAACACCTTGACTCAAAATAAAATAAAATGACAGAAAATAAAAAGGTGGGTTGTCTCCCATAAGCGCTTTTCTTTAACGCCTTTCAGCTAGGCGCAGAAAGTGAAAATCAAGTGTTTCAAGAGAAGAAGCATCAACATCATAATTTGTTCTAATAATAGAATCAAAAGGCATCTTCATTCTCTTTCTAGGGAAGTGTTCCATACCTTTCTTGAGAGGAAATTGATACTTAATATTCCCCTCTTTCATATCAATAATAGCACCAACAGTTCGAAGAAAGGGTCTTCCCAAAACAATAGGACAAGATGCATTGCATTCAATATCCAAAACAACAAAATCAACGGGGACAAGGTTATTGTTAACCGTAATATGAACATTGTCAATTCTCCCCAAAGGTTTCTTCATAGAGTTATCAGCAAGATGAACATCCAAATAACAGTGTTCCAAAGGTGGCAAGTCAAGCATATCATAAAGTTTCTTAGGCATAACAGAAATACTTGCACCAAGATCACATAAAGCATTACAATCAAAATCATTCACTTCATTTTAATGATGGGCTCCCAACCATCTTCCAACTTCCTAGGGATAGAAGCTTCAAGTTTTAATTTCTCTTCCCTAACTTTCATGAGAGCATTTGTAATATGTTTTGTAAAAGCCATGTTTATAGCACTAGCATTAGGACTTCTAGCTAGCTTTTGCAAGAACATAATAACTTCAGAATGTTACAACCATCAAAATCAAAATCATTATGATCAAAAGTAATGGGACCATTGCCTCCAATACTTCGAAAAATTTCAGCACTTTATCAGAAACAGTTTCAGCAGTTTTAGGCAATTTTGCACGCTTTATAGTAGAAGTGGAAACATTGCCAACACCAATAACATTACCATTGATAGTAGGAGGTTTACTAACATGTGATGCTTCAGCATTACTAGTGGTGGTAATAGTACAAACTCGAGCTATACTATTCTTTCTATCAATTTCAGCTTCTCTTTCCCACCTAGCATGCAATTCAGCCAACATCCTAATATTGTTGTCAATTTTAACTTGGATGCATTTGCTGTAGCAAATTTTTTGTTATCATTATCTTCAGGTTTAGCAGCCATTTTATTAATTAAAGAAGCTTGTGATTCAGACATGGGAAATTCGGTTTTCAGCATTTGAAAGCTTAGTTTGCAAACCAGAAATTTCCCTATTCAAATTCTCAAGTTGATGCCCTATTTTTCAACATAGCATTGTTCATTCATAGTTTTAGTGAACAATTGATTTTGCTCATACTGTGATTGCATATAGCTCTTAGTAGCCCTTTCAATTTCTAGCATCCTTTCCTCACTAGGCAAACCAGATCTACCATAAGAATTACCATAACCACTACCACTATTAGAAGGATATGGCTTATAGTTGTTATTACCAAAATTATTCCTATAAGCATTGTTGTTGAAATTGTTATTTTTAATGAAGTTCACATCAACATGCTCTTCTTGAGCAACCAATGAAGCTAAAGGAACATTATTAGGATCAACATGAGATTTACCACTCACAAGCATAGACATAATGACATCAATCTTTTCACTCAAGGAAGAGGTTTCTTCAACAGAATTTACCTTCTTACCTTGAGGAGCCCTTTCAGTGTGCCATTCGGAGTAGTTGATCATCATATCATCAAGAAGCTTTGTTGCTGCACCCAAAGTGATGGACATAAAGGTCCCTCCAGCAGCCGAATCCAACAAATTCCTTGAAGAAAAATTTAATCCTGCATAAAAGGTTTGGATGATCATCCAAGCAGTCAGTCCATGGGTGGGCAATTCTTTACCAAGATTTCATTCTTCCCATGCTTGGGCAACATGTTCATTATCAAATTGCTTGAAGTTCATAATGCTACTTCTCAAAGATATAATTTTAGCAGGAGGATAATATTTTCCAATGAAAGCATCTTTGCATTTTGTCCATGAATCAATACTATTTCTAGGCAAAGATAGCAACCATTCTTTAGCTCTTCCTCTCAAAGAGAAAGGAAATAATTTCAGTTTTATAATATCCCCATCTATATCCTTATACTTTTGCATCTCACAAAGTTCAACAAAATTATTAAGATGGGCAGCAGCATCATCAGTACTAACACCAGAAAATTGCTCTTTCATAACAAGATTTAATAGAGCAGGTTTAATTTCATAAAAGTCTGCTTTAGAAGCAGGTGGAGCAATAGGAGTGCATATGAAATCATTATTATTTGTGCTAGTGAAGTCACACAACTTGGTGTTCTCAGGAGTACTCATTTTAGCAAAAAAACTAGGCCGAAATAACAAAAGTAAAACAAGTAACTAATTTTTTGTGTTTTTGATATAAAGAAAGCAAACAAGACAAAATAAAAATAATAAGCAAGACAAAAACAAAGTAAAGAGATTGGAAGTGAGAGACTCCCCTTGCAGGAACAACTCGATCTCCCCGGCAACAGCGCCAGAAAACTTGCTTGATGCGTGTAAAGCACACGTTCGTCAGGAGACCTCAAGTGTAAGGTTTGATGAGTATAGCAGCAAGTCTTCCCTCAGTATGAAACCAAGGTTATCAACCAGTAGGAGATCGGCGATGTTCTGAAGGTGTCAACGGCGTCAGAAAACTTGTGGCGTCATGGGAAGCAAACTTCCTGGCGGTTGACTTGGAACCTGCACACAAGACAATCAAACTACTTTGCCCCGACGAGTCAGTGAGGGTGTCAATCTCACCGGCTTGCTGAAAACAAAGGATTAACGTATAGTGTGGAAAATGATGTTTTTGCAGAGAATGAAAAAGAACAATGATTGCAGTAGGTTGTATTTCAGATGTAAAAGAATGGACCGGGGTCCACAGTTCACTAGTGGTGTCTCTCCATAATAAAATACTAACATGCTGGGTAAACGAATTACACTGGGCAATTGATAAAATAAAGAGGTGCATAACAATGCATATACAAGTCATGATGATCACTATGAGATTTATTTGGGCATTACGACAAAGTACACAGACCGCCATCCAGCATGCATCTGTGCCTAAATAGTCCACCTTCAGGTTAGCATCCGCACCCTTCCAGTATTAAGTTGCAAGCAACATACAATTGCATTAAGTATGGTGCATAATGTAAACAATACAAATATCCTTAGACAAAGCATTGCTGTTTTACCCCTAGTAGCAACAGCACATCCACAACCTTAGAACTTTCTGTCACTGTCCCAGATTAAATGGAGGCATGAACCTACTATCTAGCATAAATACTCCCTCTTGGAGTTACAAGCATAAACTTGGCCAAGCCTACACTAATAACGGAGAGCATGCAAGATCATAAACAACATATATATAGATCAATAATCAACTTGACATAGTATTCAATACTCATCGGATCCCAGCAAACACAACATGTAGCATTACAATAAATGATCTTGATCATGATAGGCAGCTCACAAGATCTAAACATGATGGCACAAAAGGAGAAGACAACCATCTAGCTACTGCTATGGACCCATAGTCCAGAGATGAACTACTCACACATCACTCCGGAGGCAGGCATGGCGATGTAGACCCTCCGGTGATGATTCCCCTCTCCGGCAGGGTGCCGGGAGAGCTTCAGGAACCCCCTGAGTTAGGGTTGACGGCGGCAGCGGATGTTTTCTGGAATAATGGCTGGCGGCGGCGGCAGCGGCGGCGGCGGCGGTGTTTTAGGGTTTTCGCGTCTGGGAGAATAAATAGGCGAAGGGGCGGCGTCGGTGGAGCCACGAGGCTCGCTCCCCACCAGGTGGCGCGGCAGGGGGCCCACCCGCGCCATGGGGTGGGGACGGTGCCTCGCTGCCCCCTTCGTCTCTCCTTCGGACTTCTGGAACGTGTCGGGAAAAATAGGAAATTTGCAATTTGTTTCGTCCGATTCCGAGGATATTTGTAGAACAGCTTTTCTGAAACCAAAAACAGCAGAAAACAGGAACTGGCACCGCGACATCTTGTTAATAGGTTAGTCCCAGAAAATGCATAAAAATGCTATGAAGTGTGAATAAAACATGTAGCAATTGGTATAATACAAGCATGGAACATAGGAAATTATAGATACGTTGGAGACGTTTCAGCGGCTCTGGAACTTTTCGTGGATAATGACTCGGGTGTCTAGGGTTTTCCCAAAAATAGCAATTTATAGGCGAAGGGGCGACGTCGGTGGAGACCCGAGGGGCCCACACCACGTGGCGGCGTGACAGAAGGTGGGGCCGCGCCATCACCAGGTGTGGCCGCCTCCTCAGTCCCCTTCGTGTCTCCTTCGATCTCCGTGTACGTGACAGAAAAATAGGACCTTTGGCTTTTGTTTCGTCCAATTCTGAGAATATTTCTAGAACAACTTTTCTGAAATACAAAAACAGCAGAAAACAGGAACTGACACTGTGGCATCTTGTTAATAGGTCAGTCCCAGAAAATGCATAAAAATGATATAAAGTGTATATAAAACATGTAGAAATTGGTATAATATAAGCATGGAATATCAGAAATTATGGATACGTTGGAGACGTATCAAGGGCACAAAGAAAATCAAAATAAAAACAACCGGGTTGCCTCCCGTAAAGCGCTTTCTTTATAGCCATATAGCTAGGCTTGATAGTTTTAATGATGCTCTCATAGGAATAAGAGTTGAATATAAAAGAGCATGAAGAAGCCAATATCAAAAACATTTAAGTCTAACCCACTTCCTATGCAAAGGAATCTTGTAAGAAAACAAATTATTAAAGCATGAAGCTACTAGCTTAGAAAGACAAAACAAGTGCAACTTCAAAAATTTCAACAAAAAGAGAGAAGACTTAATATTTTTGAGATATATGAAATCATGTCTCCCTCTCTCATAAAAACTTTCAGTAGCATCATTGATAAAATCAACAATATAGCTATCACATGAAACATTCTTATCATGATCCATATGCATAAAAGTATCGTTACTTTCCACATAAGCATAAGCAGTTTCATTAGTAATAGTGGGAGTAAAAATATCACATCCAGCAATGTAATTATCATAAATAGGAGTCATAGAATAATCAACATAAACTATATCCTCAATGGTAGGTGGAGTGAAAATATCAGAATCATTATAATCATCATATATTGGAGACAAAGTATCATCAAAGAAAATTTTCTCCTCAAAACTTGGGGACTAAAAATATCACATTCATCAACAACGGCTTCCACAAGCTTAAACTTTTCCAGAGCATTAGCAATAATGGTGTTCAAAGAATTTATAGTGATAACATTGCTACCATCATGCAAATAATTTTCCATATGTTTTTTAATTTTCTCTTCAAACACATCATATCCTAACTCAAGATAAATTTCATATAGCTCTAATTTTTTTGTTTTCCATTAAGCCTAACTAGTGAAATAAAAATAAGAAACAAAAAGATATAATTGCAGAATCTAAAGAAGATACCTTCGAGCAGACACATGCCGTCAACAGTGCTAGATAGCTTAGTAGCCAGAAGATGTGAGTACCTTTTACCTTACCTCCCCGGCAACGGTGACAGAAAATGTCTTGATGTCTACGCACGCTTCTATTCTTGTAGACAGTGTTGGGCCTCCAAGTGCAGTGGTTTGTAGAACAGCAGCAAGTTTCCCTTAAGTGAATAACCCAAGGTTTATCGAACTCAAGGAGGTAGAGGTCAAAGATATCCCTCTCAAGCAACCCTGCAATTAAGATACAAGAAGTCTCTTGTGTCCCCAACACACCTAATACACTTGTCAGATATATAGGTGCACTAGTTCGGCGAAGAGATAGTGAAATATAAGTAATATGGATGATTATAAGTGGTAATTGCAATCTGAAATAAAAATGGCAGCAAGCAAACATGAGACAAAATGAGAGCAAACGGTGTTTCAATGCTTGGAAATAAGGCTTAGGGATCATACTTTCACTAGTGGACACTCTCGATCAACAATAATAATATAATTGAATACATAGATATTTCCTCTTCACTATGCTACTCTGAACTATTCTCCTGTTGGATAACAATTCATTGTGTAGGGCTACAAAAGCACACCCTAAAGTCGCATTCCACATCTAGGGAACCTCAATGTCACTATAAGCTCCCCAAAATAGTACTAGACAAAACACCACAATTTCATAGAGACATCCAACATAAATAATAACTCATGATAAATATTCATGTAATCTTTAGCCTAAGAGTCACACACGGTGCGCACACTGTCAACTTCGCACCATGGGACAAAGGTGACTCCGGAGTTTACATTAATAAAACCACTCAAGTAGCATAATTCATAAGATAACGAAGAGTAACATCTATGGATCCAACTAGATTACAAAGCTCATGATCACATAAAGATCACACCATGGGAGAGAGAGATGAACCACATAGCTACCGGCATGAGCCCTCAGCCTCGATGAAGACTACTCACACATGGTCATGGTGGGCACGCTTGATGGAGAGGTTGATGAAGAGGTGCAGCCCGGAGAGGAGACGGCAGCCCGCTGCAGCCACGGTGCGGCGGCGGCGGCCCCTGGAGGCGGCGGCATCGGCGAGGTGTGGCGGCGGCGGCAGCCCCCCGCGGTGGCGAGCGGCGGCGGCGGCCCTCTGGGGCGGCGGCCCTTGGCTCTCCTTCTTCTTCCTTGGTGATGGTGCAGCAATGGAGGAGCTCCTCCCCCTCCTTGGCAGCTGCCAAGAGGAGGAAAATTCGTGGCTTTTGGTGCCCTTTTCGAGTTAGGGTTTCCTTCTTTATATAGACTCTCGGATTTCCGTCACTCCTTTTAGGGTTTCACCATATTGGGCCTACAGTCCGCATCCAAACTCCGATTGGGTTGTTCTCGGGCACAAAATCTTTGTATGGAAATTTGTGACAACTTTCTCAACAGTCGGATCTCCATTTGATGTCTTCTTCGAGGGTCAAACTGGCAAACTTCGAAAACAGTTCTGGGACAGATTTCAGCAAAGTTCCAATTCGACTCCAACAAGGTTTCCTTTGCCCACTTTTGATAATTCCTACACATTAAAGTGTAAAACAAGAACATTGTGCACTTTGGCAGCTATTAGTAGGTTAGTCCCAATAAATATAATAAAGTTGCAAATAAATAGGGAATTTAGCACAATAAACTACAAAGTTCATGTATGCATTTTACATGCATCAAGCTGGCCCGGTTGCTGCCTCCCATGCTGGGCCTCTCTCATGGGAGATAGTGGGCCTCGATCATATGGTGGTTGCAGCCCATGTCGCCCCTAATAATGTGTCCATGGCCCAGGAGGAGGGGACTGTGTCCCAGGAAGAGCCCTTTGATTCAAACACGGCGCGGATTGTCTTCGCGCCAACAGACAGACAATAGGACAATGTTCAGGCGGGGTCGAAGAAAAGATCTGCTACTACTGCCTTTGGCTCTGATGATGGTACCTCCTTTGCCCCACAACCACACTCTGAGGAGTCTGCTCTCGCTAGGCATCGCGTTACAGTTCGTCGTCTCCCTGCTGCGCCTTCCGAAGCTGCCCCTGAACCTCCGGCGATGGTCTTCTTCCAGGCTGAGACATCCGCTGCTGCAACTCGCCCTAGATGATCTGCTCGTGTTGCCCTGCCTCTGGTTAACAACACTCCAAGGATGAAGACCTGCAGCCAGTCGAAGCTTGATGGTTTCAAGCCAGCGGCGGTGCAAGGTGCTCCCAAGCAAAGGAAGAAATCAAGGAAGGCTGATCCTAAACCCAAAACGGGCGCCCGTATCTCTCTCGGGACACCAACTCCAATTGCACTCCTGCAGCAGCTTGGAGATATGCTAGAGATCGACCCCTCCACCCTCACGGCGGCGAAGCTTAACGCTTCTGCTGGACCCAACGCTGCTCCTGAAGATGTCTCCGATGATTAGTGCAACCCTACAGAGCTTGGTGGGTGGATGTGCCCCTAATGACATCCATTATCTTCCGTTTTTCGTCTGTGTGCTTGAGTCTTAGTTTGTAATAGACCTTAAATTCATTGTGTGATGTGGTTGGCCAACTAGTTTGTGCCACTGTATCTTTACTTGCTACTCTGGTTTGTAATGGATTACAACATAAATTATCTTATCTGGAAAGTGTTGTGTTGGAACATCAGAGGTCTGAATGCGGATGATAAACAATTGGCATTGTGCAACAAAATTGTTGAGAGTGGATGTGCGGTTGCTTGTATTCAGGAAACTAAAAAAGAGAGCTTTGATAGAAACTTCATTCAAAAATGCTGCTCTAGACAATTCGATACCTTTGCACATGCGCCTTCGGTGGGGCCTCGGGAGGGATCCTAGCAGTATGGAAATCAAGTATTTTGAGGGGACACTCATTCAGGTTCAGAGATTTGGGTTGATTATACCGTTTAAGTCCTCTCACTCGCAGCAAAAATGGACTCTGGTGGTAGTCTATGGCCCCTGTGTGGGAGAACAGCGGGATCTCTTTGTGCAATGGTTATATGATCTTTCAATTCCAGATGATGAGCTCTGCTATTTATGGGGATTTCAACTTTATACGCTCTCAGGAGAACAGAAATCGTCCAGGGGGAGATGTAGATGATATGTTCATCTTCAATGAACTGATCGATCATCTGGGTATTCTTGAGCTACCTCTAAAGGGCAGATCTTATACATGATCAAATGTGCAAAGTGATCCGTTATTGGAGCAATTGGACTGGTTTTTCACCACTCCGAGCTGGACCTCGGTTTACCCCAACACTGTGGTCTCAGCCATTGCCAAACCCACCTCTGATCATGTCCCATGTATTGTGAGCATTGATATTGTGATTCCAAAGGCAAATTTATTTCGTTTCGAGAATTTCTAGGTACATCAGCCGGGGTTTATGACTGTGTTAAGAAGGCATGGAATAAGCCAACTAAGGCTACTGCTCCCTCGGCTATTCTGACAGAAAAACTAAAAAGACTTCGAGTGGATTTGAAAAAGTGGAAAATGGGTCTCTCTAAACTAAAGTTGCTGATCTTGAAGTGCAACCTGGTGATCTTATACTTTGATGAGCTGGAAGAGGAAAGACCTTTGTTTATACCTGAGGTAAATTTTTGAAAGATAGTTAAACAACACTATGAAAAACTTCTCAGGTTTCAGTACCAGTACTGGAAGAAGCGATGTACCATCAGATGGATGAAGCTAGGAGAAGAGAATTCGAAATTCTTCCATGCGATGGCTACAGGGAGATATAGACGAAACTCAATTGCTAGTCTTCAATTACCAGATGGTCACATTGTCACTAATCACGAACATATGGCAGCAGTTGCTTGGGACTGCTATAAGCAGAGGATGGGGACCTCTCATGGCATTCATATGTTGTTTGATTTGCCTGCAATGGTTACCAGAGTGGATGATCTACATGGTTGGTAGAGGAATTTACAGAGAAGGAAATGGATGATATGGTCAGTCATATGCCTGTTGATAAAGCTTCGGGTCCTGATGGTTTTAATGGCATGTTTATGAAAAAATGCTGGTCCATTATTAAAGCTGATTTCTATGCTTTGGCCACCGCTTTCCACCAACAGACAATTAATCTGGACAACATCAATACTTCTTTCATCACTCTTCTACCGAAGAAACCATCCCCTGAGCATATTAATGACTTTAGACCAATCTCACTCACTAATGCATGTCTGAAATTCTTGACAAAGATGGTGGCGGATAGGCTTCAGAAAAAGATCCTAGGATGTATACACAAGAACCAATACGGTTTCATCAAAGGAAAATCTATCCATGACTGTCTAGCATGGTCCTTTGAATATCTTTATCAGTGCAAGATGTCCAAAAAGCCCATTGTGCTCCTGAAGCTAGATTTTGAGAAGGCTCTCGATTCAATTGAACATGAGGCTATCTAACAGATCCTACGACAAATGGGTTTTCCAGAGAAATTTATTTATTGGGTGAAGATCTTACTTGAAACTGGAACATCTTCTGTCCTTGTCAATGGGGTTCCAGGTCGTAAATTCAGATGTAGAAGGGGAGTCAAGCAGGGGATCCTTTGTCTCCCTCCTTTTGTGCTAGGTGCTGAGATTCTACAATTTGTGATCAATGATCTACGAATGAAAGGACTGCTGAGATTGCCGATTGATGTGGGGATGAGGAATTCCCGGTGATTCAATATGTTGATGACACTCTGTTGATACTAGAGGCTGATCCGGCACAGTTAGCAGTTCTGAAGAAGGCTTTGCATGATTTCAATACCTCTACTAGGTTAGCTGTTAACTTCCACAAGTCCTGCATGCTTCCAATAAACATCTCTGATGATTTGATCAGTTAGTTAGCAGATGGTTTCGGCTGTATTGTGGGGTCATACCCTTTCACCTATCTAGGTCTCCCGATGGGTACAACAAGACCTCGGATGATCGATCTGCTGCCCCTGGTTACAAAAATGGAGAGAAAGCTCACAACCAGCTCCATGTTCCTGGCTTACGGCGGCCGTCTGCAACTCATCCAATCATGCTTATCATCGATGTCCATTTAATTCCTATGTTCTCTGGAAATACCCCCTGGTATCATCAAGCAAATATATCAATTTATTCGGCAATGCCTCTGGCGTGGTAATCACCCTGACTCGAAGAAACAGTCATTAGCTTCTCTTAATATGATCTGCAAGCCGAAGAAAAGTGGTGGACTGGGCATTGTTGATTTTCAAAAACAGAATCAGGGTTTGCTACTGAAACACCTACACAAGTTTTTTAACAAAGAGCAGATCCCCTGGGTCCAACTGGTATGGAGATATTACCCCGATGGTGTTCCACAGGCGGTGAGTTTATGTGGGTCTTTCTGGTGGCGGGATATTATCAAACTAGCACCTATATATCAGAGTTTCTGCACGGTTAAGATAGGATGTGGTGACACCACTTTGTTCTGGTCTGACAAGTGGAATGGGGAGGTGCTTCGAGGTTTCATAAATGATATCACCTTGCATATGCATCGGGTGAAAGCAAAGCATGTTTCTGATCTGTCATCATGGATTAGCAACCTAATTTGAACTATTGTAAAGCCCCCCTCCATTCCCTATAATTAGTTGTAAATACTCTCTAGTTTGGGTTTAAATTCAATAAAATACTGTGGGGCTTTTGCCCTACAGTCAGTGTTTCTAAAAAATGAGTATCTAGGAGGAACTGGACACTACTTTTAATATAGTAGATGTGAGATTCGAACCCAGGCTACCTAGCACACCATCAGTGGTGCTAGCCAGTAAGCCCCTGGGTGACTACCCCTAGTGACTCTTGTATCTGGCTCCGATGATGTACCTTAATTCTATTTAATTCTTTTAGGTTGTAATTAATTTTGCTGATTCCTCTAAATTAACCTTGTAATGTATTAAGTTTGGGTCCGGTTTCTCTTTCTAAGCTGGATCAATTCTTTTCTTCTATAATGTACTCCCTCCGTTCTAAATTAGATGACTTCTACTTTTCCACTTTTTTCAAGAACATGCAAAAGATTTGCATGTCATGACATTAAGAAGAGAGAAATGTTTTACATATTACAAACCGCATTTCCGCGTACAAACCGCAAAAAGTAAAACTACAGCCTACTCCTTGCTCCTTTCTGCGGTCCTGCAAGCCATCTTCCATAGCTGAAATTCGTCAGTGATTCGACGGCAAATAACGTCTTCCGTCGCAGCTATTCTATCGAAGTGGCAATCGTTCCTCTCAAGCCAAAGGCGCCTGCAGCAAGCGATAGCTAGCGAAGCAAGCTCCTTCCTTTTGGTTTTTGGCTGACATCTATTCAAACCGCTCCACCAATCTCTGAGAGTCATGTCGGCCTGCGGCTGGAAATTGTTGAAATGAGCGTCTGTCAGAATCCTGAACCAAATCGATCGCGAGGCTGGGCACTGCACCATGAGATGATCAATCGATTCTGTGTGCTGATCATAGAGCAAACACTTGTCAGGGCCCTGTAGGCTTCTAGCCGCCAATCTTTCTCCTGTCCAACAGTGATTCCTGAGTGCAAGCCACATAAAAATCTTTTCCTTTAGAGGAGCCCAACTGCTCCATAGTATCTCTGCATAGTTCATCGGCGTAGTTCCGAAAAAATAGGCTTGATAGGCAGATTTTGCGGAGTATTTGCCGTTTGCTGTTAGCAGCCATCTGAATTTATCTGGCTCCTCTGTAAGCGTGGGAGTATCCTGCACCGCCATCCACAGCTCAACAAATTGGACAATGGCAGGCACCGTGAGTGTCCCCTGGATGCTAGCAATCCAGCTATTTCCTTGAAGAGCTTGCACCACCGACATGTCTTGTGCTCTGACAGGTTTAACGAACTCCAATAGCTGTGGTGCGGTGCTCTTCGCGCTTCTTCCATTGATCCACCTGTCGTGCCAAAAGGACGTGCGCTCCCCATTCCCGACCGTGCACTCTGTCGCTGTCGAGAACATGGCTTCAGCCTCCTATGAAATTCTAAACTTCAAACCGCTCCACGGCCGGAGCTGTCCCTCCTTCTCAAGCCAGTGCCATCTAATGCGCAACGTGTCGTTGAGCATGCGGATGTTGTGTAACATCCCAAAATTATAATCAGTAATGTTATTCCAAAAATGTGGGCCAACAAAATCTTTTATTGATTTATGAGTGTTGATTGCATGTTGTTACTTGTGATAATTATTTCTTGTTGCTTGTGTGTTGCTTGCTCTAATTAACACATGAAGAAAAGAAAGAAAACAAAATAAAAAGTTAAAGCAAGAAAAATAATGTGACAAGTGTGACCCAAAATTCTCCAAGTGAGAAATTATAATTATTCTAAACAAAATTTAGAGGAGTGGTGATGTAAACACTCCCATTTTATTCTTACTACTTTTCACTCTCAAATAATATTTTGAACTAGTTTTAAAATTCTAAAATAAAATCAAATTGCAATAAAACAAAATACCATAATTAAAACCCTATGAACAAAAATGATTCAAAACATTTTATTTTGAAATGCCAAATTTTGTGGAGCTTCTACATGTTATGAGGAAGCCTCACAAATATTTGCAATTTTTTCTAAATAAGTTAAGTGCCCCAATTAAATTCCAGAAAAGCTACTGGAAATAAAAAGAAACTAGAAAATAAAAGAGAAAAGTAGGCAGGGGGTTTTCTGCAAAAATGTCATCCCCTACCTCTCTCCCTAGCTCGCTGTAGCTGCACACACTCGTCGCCGTGGCCGCAGCGCAGCTGCGCCGTGCCTGGCCCCCCTCTCTGGACGTGCTGCCCTTGACACCGAGCCCCTCTGCCGCCGTTGCGCCGCAGAGAAGAGCAATCGAGTGCTCTCCTCACCTCGATTCCAGCCCAGCTCCGCCGTGGCAAGCTCGGCGAAGCCGGCCCAAATTCGAGCACCTCTCCGCTCCTCGACACGCCACACTCGACCGAGCCCTTCTAGAACGCGCCCGGACCCCAGAAGACACCACGACGACACATCCCTCGCAGCACCCACCGCGGAATCGAGCAGGGATCGCCTCGGGGCGCCATGGACGCCGTCCGTGCGCCCCGTCCACGAAACGCCGGCCCTGCTCTATAAAACCACCCCCACACCTCGCCACAAGCACCACACCACCCCACACCCTCTCCACTCCCCTCTGTGCACCGCCAGGAGGGCGTGCACGCTGCCGCAGCCACTGCCGTCGAGGTCGATCATGGCCGCAATGCCACACCCTCTCTTTCTCTCCTTGCTGGCCTTCACTTTCTTCTCCACCCACACCGCACTCACGTGCCTCGTTTCCCCTCTGTTTCGTGCACAGGAGGAAGGCCAGGACCTCGCTGGAGTTCAAGCTCGGTCGAGGAAGAAGCGGAACTCGCCGTCGACGATTCACGCCGTCCCAGCAAGCACAACTTGGCCCAGAGGTTCGCTGGAGCTGCCGCCGTCGATCTGCATCATCCACGCCACCTCCCGAGCCTCGAGGTGAGCGAATCGAGCCCTCCCACCGTCGCCGGCGCGGCAGCGCCGCTAGTTCTTGGTCGCCGGAGTTGCGACGCACGCGTGCCGTTGGATCTTGATCCAACGGCAGCGTACCGTTTCATTTAGAATAGGAGTCAGTGACGTGTGGACCCCACACGTCAGGTTTTTATTATTTTCCCTCGCGCACCCAGTGTCGCTGACGTGTGGACCCCACTAGTCAGAATTTTGAACATTATCCAGAAGACAGCAATTTTCGAATTTAAACTTCTCTGTTAAATCAGTACTGGACCTAACTTCAAAATTTAATATCTCGAGAATTATAGATCCAAATAAATCAAATCCAAATGTTCTGGAAAGCTTATGAAAATATTTAACCAACCCAAGTAGATTCAATTCATTTAGATAAGTAATAAAAAATGTATTATTGAAAAGCCACAGAAGGTTTAAAACCTAAACTTGTTTGTTTATGATACTCAATTAGTCCAAATAATTCCAAACCAATTTTGTTAGCTTAGTACTGTGATGTATTAGCTCGCCTAATTTTGGTAGAATTAATTGTGCAGTGGTAATTGTTTAGTATAAAGTTGAAATTAGAGAACCCTTCTGCACTAAAACAATTAAATATGTTTAATGGTTAACCCAAATGATTTAGGACCAATTTTTTTAGATCACATTTAGTCATGTTTAGTTACACCTAAAAGGATTTAATTTTAGGATCAACAGAACTTATTTGGTAGCCAAAACTTGATTATTAAGTTACTAAAGTAAAACAATTGTGTAGGGAGTTTGGTAACTCCAATTAATCCAAACTCAATTGTGTTGTCTTCTACACATCAGTAGCTTTCTATAGAAATTTAGTTTGTATTTTTGTGACCAACAGAACCCAAGTTATGCAATTAAACATGTTCCACAAGTTTTTGCCATAAATTTTGACATAAATAAATAATGTTTAATTCAATTAATTTAAAACCAAATTGTATTGTTTGATGTGTGCAGTAGCTATTTGTGATGTTTATGATTGTTATGCTGTGATGATTGCTTGAGTAGTTTAGTGATTGTTTGTATTGCTTGTTTGATGTTTAGACGAGAACGTTGCTGGAGTCTACGAGGAGGGGGAATACTTTGATCAGCAAGCACAAGAACCCGAGAACTTTGCCGAGCAAGGCAAACTACTCTCTGAGCTTGCACCTAAATAAGGTAAGAAGAGTTTTATAACCATTTTTAAAGAAATCATCATTTTACTTGTTTCTCCATAACTCCCTTTTTCCGACCATAGTCCATCATGGTCCACTTCCTCCAACAACCTCATACCGATCCGTTGGTATAGGTGTATGGAACATTCTCTACTTCATTTTCTCTTTTAAAACTCAAAGTCTTGACGACCAATCTTACCATGTGCGACCACATTTACCCCCATATGGGAACGGGGCTTAGTCATGTAGTTTGCTCTTATTAGATGGGATACCTCATCGGCGGAGATGACTCCGTTATGCATGAGGGGATGGTCCGAGGACCTACCCCCTGACCCGGGTCCTCACACAAGTTGGTGGGGAGGATAGAAGGTTCCACCATAAACCGCCGGACAAAACTATGAGTCTTCACACTTAGGGTTTTTGACGGGAAACTGGACTGGGTGTCGATGGAAAGTGTCATATGGGAAGGATCCTATACTAGCATGAGCTAATGAGAGGCTTTGGTCGGTGGCTCAACTTCGCATACACCTGGTATGGCGGGACGTGGCTGACACGATGAGTTACCGGATGGGTGTGGGCTAAAAGCGTGCTACCTCTGCAGAGGGTCAAAACTATTCGAATAGCCGAGTCCTCGGATATGCACAGTTGGGAGGCCCTACTTTGACCATGTGCAAGTTTTTAAAAGACTTTGAGTTTTAAAAGAGAAAATGAAGTAGAGAATGTTCCATACACCTATACCAACGGATCGGTATGAGGTTGTTGGAGGAAGTGGACCATGATGGACTATGGTCGGAAAAAAGGAGTTATGGAGAAACAAGTAAAATGATGATTTCTTTAAAAATGGTTATAAAACTCTTCTTACCTTTTTCAATAAAGATATAGAGATGTTTTAAATAAATAAAAGTTTGAAATTAAATTAAAACTAGTGCATACTCATGTTGGGGTAGTTTGCGAGTACAATCAAATGTACTCATATTGGTTTCATCCCTGGCTATTGTCTTAGCCAGGCTGTGAAGAGGAGCACTATGCCAAGGAGGAGTATGGCGACTTCTACGCGAACTAAGGATCTCCATAAGTCAGCTGTCTGTCGGATCGTCTTCGTTAGGATTTGATGCCTACTACGCCGTAGCTTCCGCTGATATTTTGGTTTGGCCCATGAAGGCACCTATGTAAGACCTAGTCTAAATGACCATTTATGTAAGACTTTTAATTCGGTATTGTAATGGATGTAAACTTTGGTATTCAATTCGGATTATGTGCAACGACAGACTGATCACGGGATCGTTGTGTTAAGCATAATCGGGTATTTCGGAGAGCTAGTCCGGGGTCCCCACATGTTGTGGATACCCAGTCCGCCGAGGTTCTTTGGTTTGTAGACTTGCAACCAAGCCACTTTGCAATGCCCGCCTCGGGCATCCTCAGACCCCTTCCAGAAGAAGCACCAGCAGATTTTGTTGATTGCTTTGATTACCCAGGGAGGCAGATCCAGGGACAGCATATGGTAAAAAGAAATCAGCATTAGCACCAAAGAAACCAGGATTAGGCGTCCACCCTCCGTGAGCATCGCGACACGCCAGGATGCCAGTCGTCTGCTCAGTTCATCAATGAGCGGCTGCCAGTCGATTTTCCGCAGCGCCCTAGGCGAGAGCGGGAGCCCGAGATATTTGCACGGAAATTGGCCTGTCTGGCATGGGAAAACCTGCATAAGCTCCGCTATGTCGATGTTCTCGCACCTAATCGGAAGAATTGCACTTTTCGTCAGGTTCGTCATCAGTCCAGATGCCTCCCCAAAGCACGAGAGCAGCCGCCTGGCCGCCAGCAGCTCGAATTCGCAGGGCCTGATGAACATCGCGACATCGTCGGCGTAGATAGAGATTCGATGTCGAATCCCCCATCTGTGAAGTGGCTCGAATAGGCCCGCCGCTTCCGCTTTGGCGAACACCGCCGTCAGAACATCCATAACCAAGATAAAGAACTGTGGCGAAGCTGGATCCCCTTGTCTCAATCCACGGGCATGGAAGACCTGCTCACCCGGGAAACCATTGACCAACACCCGTGTATTCGCCGTTGAAAGCATAATAGATAAACCATCTGTAGAAATTCGTTCCAAACCCCCTTCGCCGTAGAATTTCTAGAAAGAAAGGCCAGGATACCGAGTCGAAAGCTCGTGCAATGTCTAGCTTCAGAAACAATGTGGGCGTGCGCCTCTGGTAGAAAGTTTTTAGCGACTGATTTAACAGCATAAAATTATCTTGAATCATCCGCCCCTTGATGTATGCGCTTTGATTTGCGGCAACTAGCTCATTCAGCTTTGGAGCGAGGCGAATTGCAATCGCCTTGGAGAGGATTTTGGCGACGCTGTGTATTAGACTGATTGGGTGGAATTCAGAAACATCAGTTGCCCCGGCATGTTTTGGAAGCAGCGTGATAAACACATTGTTGAGCGAATGAAAACTGCGGCTGTCATGCTTTGTAATGTGATTGATTGCCGCCATAACATCCGCTTTAATCACAGCCCAACTCGCCTGATAGAAGTGGAGTGAGAAGCCGTCAGGACCCGGCGATTTCTCAGGCGGTAAATCCTTGATTGCTTCCCAAATTTCCTTTTCTGTGAAATCAGATTCCAGGCTCGCGAGATTAACTTCTGGGTAGTGCAATTGATCCAGGTTCAGCGTGGCTGGCCTTGGCTGCGGCGTGCCAATGAGATCACAGAAATACTCCTTGGTGATTTCATTCATGCCCTCTTGAGTTGTAGCTACAGCATCACCTCTCTTGATACGGAAAATATGATTCTTGCGGCGGCGATTGCTAGCATGCACGTGGAAATATGCGGTATTCGCGTCACCTTCTTGCAGCTAGAACAGGCGTGATCTCTGTCGCGCCATGGTGCGTTGGAGCGATGCAAGGCCTAAGACCCTTTTCTTCAGTTGCTTTCTTAGCCAATTTTCCCCGTAGGAGAGCTGCCTGTTCTCCTGCGCATTGTCAAACTGAAAGATGAGCTCATTTGCTAGCAGGAGCTGCCGTTGATATTACCAATCCTTTTATGTCCCCAGGAAGTAAGAGCACGACTCGTGGCCCTTAGCTTAGTGTCTAGCACCAAGATTGGATCTCTGTCAGCAGTTTGTGTAGCCCACGATTCCGCCACCACTTCCTCATACCCAGGCTGAGCAGGCCAAAAACTCTCAAAATGAAAACGGCGTTTCGTCTGAAAACACACGTTTGTAGACATTTGGATCGCACAATGGTCAGATATGTTCGTCGGTAAAGCCTGCAGCATGCTGTTGGGGTAGCAGACGTCCCAATCAGCTGAGTGAAACCAGCGATCCAGTTTCACAAGAGTTGGAGTGGCTCGTTCATTCGACCACGTGAAACGCCTCCCTGTCAGGTTCGCCTCCGACAGTTCAACATCATGCAGCAAACGTTTGAATCTCCCCATCATTCTTCGGTTTATTACGCCCTGGTTTTTGTCCGCCGCGTCTACTATGAGATTAAAATCTCCTCCTACTGTCCACATACCATTACAACTAGTACGAATTTCTCTTAGCTCTTCCAAGAACTCGAGCTTGCGCATATCATCGTTTGGCCCATACACCGTGGTATGCCACCACTCTCCTCCATCCACAAAGGAGAAATGCGCCGTGAGGGAGAAGGAATCGACCCGCGGGTTTGTTACTGTGACCAGCTGCGATTGCCAAGCCACAATGATCCCCCCGGCCGTGCCTACCGCCGGAAGCGCCAAGAAACCATCATATCGCGGACCCAACAGTTGCATTATTAAGAAACGGTCTACAATTTCTACTTTCAACTCAACTAGGCGAATGACTGAGGCTCTGCAATCTTCAGCTAGGTTTTTTGCACTTGTCTGCCTGTTTTTGTCATTCACCCCCCTTATGTTCCATATCGCGACTGTGTGATTCACCAACTCCATTGATCAGACCTGCAATAATAGCAACGGCGACCTGAATTAGGCCCGGACCGCATCCTCCACTTCATCTTCTGGCATCACCAGCCCAAACAGCGCCGCGAAGGCTTGCAGCTGCGGTGGCGCCATTGGCCCTTCAAAGAAGGAGGCGTACTGGCGTAAGTGCTCGTCGGAGATAGTCTCTCCAGGCTTCGCGATGCCGAGTTGCGTCATGAGAAGCTGCTGTGATCTTTTTGCCGCCGAGGCCGGCCTGACTTTTGCCTTCACCGCCAACCTCACGCTACGCCTGCACTCGCTCTCCGGCACGAATTTGAACCCGCGCTTCCGTATTGTTTGCACATCTGGTAGAGGAAGCAGCGGAGAGTCGATATGAGCGCGGATCTGGGAGATGAGCTCCTGCAGTTGCGCTGGATCCTTTGAGGTGTCGCAGCGTGGCGCGGGAGTGGAAGATTTGAAAATTAACGCCGTGGGCTTCAGCCTGCCACCTGTACCACTTGCCTTGGGCCTGCGACGGCCATCTGTGTGGATCAAGGGGAGGAAGGACCTGGGCCAGGAAGATGGTCCTCCCCGATTTCTTGGGCCGCCATATCTGGGCTTGAAACTCCAGTGGATCCACTTAGCGCTATTTCCAGCGACGGACGAATGGGAGAGCCGAAGGAGGGCCCGCCCCCAGACACCGAACCTGCAAGAGATCCACCTCGGGATCCCCAGCTATCTTCACCGCATGGGAGGTCTTCCAGGACTGGGTCAAAGGTGGTCGGGTCCTGCTCGTGTGCAGGCCTCTTGTCAGTCCTCTGCTCATAAACCGCCAACTTGTCCCTGTCTGCATCCGCTTCTTTTGGCTTCGTCTGGGCTAAAGCCGAACTCAGCACAGTCTCTTTGCCAGCCATTGGTGAAAGCTGAGCACGTGGCGAGCTCGCAGTGGCCTGCTCAGCTTCTAGGACAACTGGCATGGTCGGCGTTTGAATTGAAGCTCTTGTCTTGGACTGCGGAGACCGCCCGGGGTCCCACTGCCCACCACCTCAGCTGGCGCCGGCCTCGCCGAGGACACCGGCCGCCAAACCTTGCTGCTTACTGACGGAGGCGCCTGCCGCCGCAGCACCACCGGCGTCGAGGAACTGCCTTGCCTTGAGGAAGAGAGCTGCTTCCCCGCCGATGAAGCCCCACCGTGGCCATGGCCATGGCCACCAGCTTGTTGATGCGAGCGGCGTGGACCCGTGACCGAGGCCTCACTGCCCGAAGCCCCACCGCCTCCATGCCCGCCAGAACGTCTCGGACTGAAGCCGCCAGCTTGTCTGCCTTGCTCTTGTCTTTCAGCACCGTTATTCGCGGCGCCACCTTCGTCTCCCCCTCCAACATCACCATCACTGGACAGCGGCGGCGGACTGGGAGGGCGAGATGATCCCGGCATGACCACCTCTGTGACGGCGATGCAAATGGGGTACCGCAGCACCTTCTTGTAGCCGGAGGTTAGCGCACCTCGGTGAATGGTGAGCTTAGCTCCGACATCCGGCTCTAGCACGTCCAGCCATTTGCGAGGCGGGAATGCCTCCGGCGATCGAGTCCAGATACGAACTGTGAACTTAGACATGTCAAAACGCTGCGCCGTCGCCGGCACCACGTCTTGGATCCAGCCCGACCCCAGCAGGAGAGCTTGTGCCGTCCTCAATTCCCAAGCATGCCCTGGAATGCCAATGAGATCGACCGTGGCCAGGTACGGGGCGTCCATGGAAGTGGCTTGATCCTGGCGCAGCCATTGCCTGAGCGCCAGGGTGAAGCCAGGGCCAACGATGGTCGGCGAACGCACAAGCTTGTCGCGGACCTTGTCTGATCTGCAGAGCACAAGGAAATCTGCCGAATGGAATGCCCGTATTGAGAAATCGTATGGCGTTAACTCCAGCTGTGCATGAATGGCTGCCGCCGCCTCCGCCAAATCAACCGCCGGACGGTTGCCCGTGATCATGACCACAACCGCGCGCCGCATCTCGTCCTCTAGAGCCACCATGCCCGCTGAGGGGGCCAGCACGCATACCTCAATATCCTCATCCCGGGGAGCCGCCGCGGAGTTCACCACCGCGTGATCTTCGGCGTCGAAGGGCACGCTGAATGACGCTGATGCCGACGCCAATGTGACGACGGGGACGGGGCGCGCCACCTCGCACCAGGAGCGTGGTGCCGGCGGCACCAAAGGGGCTGAAGACGGAGGAGGGGCGGCAGCGGCAGGGGACTCCGTGGCCTAGGCGCTGGCACGAGGATGTGCCTGGACTCGTCCGCGAGGCGACGACGGTGGGGAGCAGGTGCCGCCGAAGGTCCCAAGAGCTGCGGGCTGCGCGGCCGCTTGGCGGTGCAGTTCCTGGACTCATGGCCTGTGCCGTCGCACTTGACGCACTTGGTGTCGTTGGTGCACTTCGCCGAGACGTGGCCTTGTTCACCGCAGTTGTAGCAACGCCCCCACAGCGACGGAGGAACCCGCTCATCGGGCCGCGAGGTCGGAATCGGCGCAAGCTGACGCCTTTCTTGCTTCCTGGACATGACCTTGGTCCAGCTGCCACCAACAGCTTTTGACGCCCTTGAGGAACCAGGCCTGGCGTCCGGCACCACCACCACCGACTTGAGACGGGGAGGGACGACTGCCTGAGACGAAGGAGGCCCCGACGAGGGCGCCGCCGAAGGCGCGCGCGACGGCGAACTCAGATCTGAGGCGGAGAACTGCACCCGCCCGCCCGAGCCGCTTGAGGCCGCACTGCCTACCATGGAGCACGACCGAGAAACCTGAAACTAAGGGGAAAGAGGGCATCGTGGCCGGAGTGGCCGTCGACGAGAGCGGTGGACGCCGGTGCCGGAGTGGCCGCCGGCGTTAGGCGCGGGCGCGGAGCGCTATCGCCAGAGCCTCGTACTAGAACAAGCTCAGAGTGACTCATGTAGGGGCGGCCCTTAACAACAATTTCTACTTTTCCACATATTGATGTATCTAATACATGTCTAGATACATCCACATGTAGACAAATTAAAGTCATCTAATTTGGAACGGAGGAGTATATGCATTTGAACCCTACTTTTCAAAAAAAACAAAAACAAAAAAGATGCCAACAGAAATTCCCCTAGGTTCTTCCCGAAAAAACAAATTCGCCAAGGCTCCCGTCGGCCGTGGCAGTAATTTGATCCCCCGACGCAAGAAGCGCAATCATTCCCAGGCTGATCTCGCCGCCGGCTGCGGTCGTGCCAACTTCGGCGTCGTAGACTGAAGAGAGCTTTGTACGGGCCGTGCCCACTTCGTCACCCCACTCCCCCCCTTGTTCGAAGCCACGTCTCACGACACGCCCGCCCCTTCCCCCTCCTCCTCCGCCTTCTCTTCCCACCCGGTATCTTGCAGTTGAGCTCCCCAGTCACCACAGCAGACCTCGCTGAGCTCCTCCTCTCCGGCCCGAGAAGGCAATATCGCGGCTCTTACGTTATTAATTCTGCCGTTGATTCGAGAGCAACTCGTGGAATTGAGTGTCTCCCATGGCTCCGCCGTCGCGGTTCCTCGGCTCCCCGGCATCGATCGCCCTCCTCTTCATCGCTTTGTTCCAAGGTATCAATCCACCCATCGTTCGATCCGTCGGTGCTTGAGAAAGGGCAATTCTTGTTTCCATTGACTGTGATTTGGGGCGCGCGGCAAAGCGGCGACCTTGATTTCGATTTAGTGAGCTGAGTGTTCGGATTTGTCGTTTCTTGCGGGTGCGCAGGGCCGGTGGTGGGCGCCATCACGTTCACCTTCGCCAACCGGTGCCCGGACACGGTGTGGCCCGGCTGCTCTCGGGCTCCGGCTCGCCGCCGCTGGAGACCACCGGCTTCGAGCTCTCGCCGGGGCAGTCGCGCTCGCTCTACGGGCCCACGGGGTGGTCCGGCCGCTTCTGGGGCCGCTCCGGCTGCGACTTCGACAACGGCAAGGGCTCCTGCGCCACGGGGGACTGTGGCTCCGGCGAGGTCGAGTGCCGCGGCGCCGGGGCCACCCCGCCTGCCACGCTCGCCGAGTTCACCCTCGACGGCGACGGCGGGAAGGACTTCTACGACGTCAGCCTCGTCGACGGCTACAACCTGCCCATGCTCGTGCAGCCGTCCGTGGCTGGGTGCCCCGACACGGGCTGTCTCGTCGACCTCAACGAGCGCTGCCCCTCCGAGCTCCGCTCCGGCGGCGGCCGCGCCTGCCGCAGCGCCTGCGAGGCCTTCGGCAAGCCCGAGTACTGCTGCAACGGCGCCTACGCGACCCCTGACACGTGCCACCCCTCCCAGTACTCGCAGCTCTTCAAGACGGCGTGCCCAAAGTCCTACAGCTACGCCTACGACGACGGCACGTCCACCTTCACCTGCAACCACACCGACTACACCATTACCTTCTGCCCACTGTCCAATCCAAACAGGTACCTTTCTTCGTATATTTTCTGATGCTATGACATTAGATCTCAATGAACTCAACTATGATATTTTCTATAAGCTGGAAACAAAGTGAAATGTCGAATTGGGATGTGGAATGGGTAAAGAAGAGAGAGCGAGAAAGTTAGGCTTGGAGCCAAGTAAAGCAGCTTTGATTGAGTTGCTCTTTCTTTTGCCTTTGTTCCATACTTCCATCCCCACCTTGTGTTGTGTTGGTCTTGACTAGAAAGTTGCGATTGCCTAATTGGAATCTGGGAAAGCAAGAACACATAGAATTGCTCGTGATCTCACGTGTCTTGGTATAACAACTCACCATGGTTGATTCCTTATTACTGATAACAGGTTGTGATTTAACCGTTCAACTGGTTATGAAGTTAACTATGCAAGTCTGATGTTCCTTTTGGCATTTACAGTGGCAAATCGGGCAAGCACGCGTTGCGGAGGCCAAGCCATGAGCAGCTGGAAGATGACGTGTGGCTTGCAAGCTTGAAGAAAACAAGCGGTGCCCGTTCACTCACGGCGACGCCATGGTCGGAGTGTGGAGCTTTCCAAGCCGCCCTAGCAATTGCAGTGGTGATCATGCTTTCCATAGCACAGGAGCATCCTCTTTTCTGAACTTCTGATTGCTAAGATTGGGCAATGTAGGCCATTCTTGATCTGTAGGAGTGATCTGAAGACTTGTTTCAAATCAGAGCAATAGGGAAGAGACACGGAGAGCACTTTCTTTAGGCCATTTTTGCTTGTTGGTAAAGAATGTTAGGCGTCCTCAAGTTGCCAATTGTAGGTGTTCTACTAGTGGTATATTTTGCATTGTTTATCGCCTTTTCCAGAACAATGTTCTCTGAATTGTATTCTTCTTTGTGCATAACATTTTTTTATCTACGGGGTAGATATGCTGAAACACCCGTCAGCTTGATCATAGTACTTGTGAAAGTTGAATTTGATGTGTATCCATTATGTTAGCTGAGGAAAAAGGTGGAAAATTGCTTTCTCTGTGGTAAAAAATATGGTGCTCAGTGCTTAAAGATAGGAAAATCAGACGGGGTACCAGTCAGGCAAAGTTATTGATAATGCTAATCAATCACCACGATGGAGAGGAAAGTGAGCTGACTGTTGCAACTGGTGGAGAGGAAAAGGAGTAATTAGCATTGCAGTATTATAAGGGCGGTACTCTCAACATAGACTATTAGACTGCATGAAGACTGAAACAGAAAGTCAGAAACAACCATGCTCCTGGATTTGACATACAATGAAACAAAATAGTTGTAGTAATACTGATCCCGGGAGTATTCATGATACACCATCCGATTCAAAATGATTGACACAATATATTTATTTAAATAGGGATGTATCTAAAACATATTATAGTGTGTAGATACATCTATATTTTGACAAATATATGTGAAAAATTTCCAATAAGAGGGAGTACATGATTACTCGCTGACCAAACCGAGATGTGCACCTAACTCTATAATATCTCAACCTTCCATACAAGATTACAAAGGCAGGATTGTGACAGCGGTGCTATACATGTACTAACTCTAGATAAAAAAATAAAGATTACTCTCTCCATTTGGAAAAGGGTATCATTAAAATGGATTTATCTAACATTAAATAATGTATAGATATATCCATTTTTACGACATTCTTTTTCGAACGAAGGGAGTATATCTTTTCTAACAAATTGACCAAAGCTAGTTACAACTATTTCAAGTATATGAGAAAAGCAATTCAGAAACATGGGGACTGCCATATTTTCAAAGTTATAGTTTGAGGATTGGGGCAATTTTTTTTAAGTACCAGATGATTGTTGATAGATCACCAGTACCTGGGGTGTATGGTAATTAAAAAGTGTACAATGTTGATGTCAGTTCAAAATCAAGTCCCATGTTATCATGAACTAATAACCCAGTATTTGGGGTTACAGTATATGAAGAGGAAAGATTGAAAGAAGGTTAGATATCAGTCATAAATTTCAAGTATATGAAGAGTATATCGGATACATGGGGACTGAAATATATTTCAATCGGAAATGGCAAGTAAGTCCAGTTGATAACAAGAAAAAGAAGATATAAGAGTGCATTTGTACAAGTTCCGGATGACTGAAGAAGCAGATCACCCGGCACTTGGGACTGGTATGTTTTGAAAAGTTGCAGATTATAATTAAAGCAATTTCTCAAAGTTCTAGGCGATTGTAAACCGATCACCCGGAACTTGGGGGTTATGAGGATTTGAAAGTTTAAAGTTACATAAAGCTACAGAGATTGCAGTATTGGTAACAGATAATAGCAAGTCCCAGGTTATTGTGGACTAATAACCTGGAACTTGGGACTGGGGTATTTTGAAGTTTTCGAAGTTGAACAAAGATACATATTTACAAGTACCGAGTGACTGAGGACAGTTTACTCAATACTTGGGGACTAGGTTTGGTATGTAATATATGGAGAAAAGAGAGCAGTCCTTCAAAATTCATATTGCCATAATGTGGCGTCAAGGAAGCTTTGTCCTTATCAGTCGGATTTGGGGAGCAGAAGGCATTACCACTTACATCTATCAGTCGGATTTGGGGAGCAGAAGGCATTACCACTTCCATATTCTCAGTCGGATTTGGCAGCAGGCACAGTATTCTACTCAGTGATGATTTCTATGTTGTCCTCCTCAGCAATGAGAGGGCTTGCCCCGTTAAGTGTTGCTTTTGCTCTGAAAATGGTGATAAAGAAAGAAGAAGTAAGTACAAGTGAAGAAACAAGTTGAAGGTATAAAGTGCATAAAGATGTTGATTAAAGACAAAAACATTACCCGGTATTGACTACAAAGTCACGAGAAAGTTCGTCGCTGGAGCCTGAAGAAGCTATTAAAGAATATGACTTAGAGATTCTGATTTGACCGGCTAAAAGGATAACTATCAGATTGATGTTTCTGGAGTTCAATATTGGAAAAATGCGAAGTGCCAGAACAGCGTTGAGAGATCTTGAGACATTATAGAGTTGGAGATAAATGAAAAGCCGGGTTATGAAATGAACCGCCAAAAGGAGCTGGTCCGATAACATAACCCGGACCACATCTTATTTAATGGTTATTATGTTTTCAGGAGTTTAACTCGAATAATCCCATCAGCAGCTACCCTCGAGTAATCAGATCAAGATCAAGATTATCAAGTGAAGCAACCAATGAGCTTATTCAAGTCAAACTTGGGGACTACTGTTGGGGGATAATAACCCGTATACTCATGACCAAGGAAGAATCAGTCGACGGCCCAAGGCCTGGACCGGGTGATGTGTACAAGATGTGGGCCGGTTATAGCTGGGCCAATATGCCTAACATGACTCGTCCCTAGAAGA
Source organism: Poa pratensis (assembly GCA_947311845.1). Classification (NCBI taxonomy): domain Eukaryota; kingdom Viridiplantae; phylum Streptophyta; class Magnoliopsida; order Poales; family Poaceae; genus Poa; species Poa pratensis. The sequence goes on from CAMZMU010000041.1 coordinate 69,439,937, forward strand.
AAGGACCTAGAAAAACTGGAGTCCGAGTGAAGGAAGGAACCGGGTGGCTTGGAGGCTACAGAAGGTCAAGAAGAACCAAGAGTAGGACTCCGGCTCGTATGTAACTCAGTATTCATTGTAAGTTCGGGAGACCCGGCGTCTATATAAACGGGCTCCCAGAACATAGATAGACAAGTCTTAAGCCTTAAGCAAGTCATAAGCAATCTAGTAACCCTAGTTCGATATCACCGCTATCAAGCGAAACCCTTGTAACCTGTCTCGTAACCGAGGTTAAGAGAAGGCGTGGACGGCTAAGAGAAGGCGTGCCTTCCATACCATTGTACATGCCTTTACAGCTCAGGCCGGTTGAAATAAGCCCACGGGCTCAGAATCTTGGAAGAGAACTACTAGTCACAATGGGGAGTATCATATACTAGTCTATGTTACTACCTCCACAATGGGTAGTAACATAATTGTGGTATCATACAATGCTACATTTATTAGGTTGTAGACTCATATTGTATTGGAATCCGTTATGTTACGGTATCTACCTATGATACTAGCATCACCTCTCTCATCATTAATTGCAGTGACACGTCAGCTTTTTTGCCAACATGGCATGCATGATACCACCTATGATACCCCCATTGTGGCTAGTCTGAGAATCAGCTTCTACCTCTCTGATCTACTAAAAAAAACAACTACAGTAGCTTCTCTCTCCCAAGAAAGAGAACCGAACGCTGTCAGAGTGGCCGAACTGAAGTAGACTTCGTAAACAATAGACGCACCGGAACTCTCGAAGCGAAAGCCGCAGCGAAGCAAATCTCCTCCCCCGGCGGCGACACGCACCAGGACCACCATGGCCCGCTACGACCGCGCGATCACCGTCTTCTCCCCCGACGGCCACCTCTTCCAGGTGGAGTACGCCCTCGAGGCCGTCCGCAAGGGCAACGCCGCCGTCGGCGTCCGCGGCGTCGACACAGTCGTCCTCGGCGTCGAGAAGAAGTCCACTCCCAAGCTCCAGGACTCCAGGTAGGCGACCAAACATAACCCCTTCCGCCCCTCCCCCCTACGCCATGCCACGCCGCCGGATCGGCCGGATCTCGCGGTTTTCGGGAAAATCCCCCCCCCCCCCCCCCCCCCCCCCCCCCCCCCCGAATTTCCCAGGTCCGTGCGCAAGATCGCGAGCCTGGACACCCACATCGCGCTGGCCTGCGCGGGGCTCAAGGCGGACGCGCGCGTGCTCATCAACCGTGCGCGAGTCGAGTGCCAGAGCCACCGCCTCACCGTCGAGGACCCCGTCACCGTCGAGTACATCACGCGCTACATCGCCGGACTGCAGCAGAAGTACACGCAGAGCGGAGGGGTGCGCCCGTTCGGTCTCTCCACGCTCATCGTCGGCTTCGATCCCTACACCGAGAAGCCGGCGCTGTACCAGACCGACCCCTCCGGCACTTTCTCCGCCTGGAAGGCCAACGCTACCGGCCGCAACTCCAACTCCATGCGCGAGTTCCTTGAGAAGAATTACAAGGACACGTCAGGCAAGGAGACCATCAAGCTTACCATCCGAGCACTGCTTGAGGTATGATACTTGACATCAAATTATCCTATTCAGCCGATTCATACTGACATTTTTATGTTAAATGTTAGAGAACCAGCATAACAGTAATTGTATCATCTAACAAAGTTGTAATTGATCATGTGAAGATAGATAGGATAAGGACATATTTTACTGCTATCTAATGATAGTTTGTCTATTGTTTTGAAAAAAAATGTCAATTGACTGATTAATTGCTGGGCCGTGTGTTGCTGCCAATGATACTAAGCTGCCCTTACTCAAGGTGCCAACGGAATGGTCTGGTCTAGAGTTTGTATGTTCCTCAACAAGCGAAGTGCTTGGTGTTAGTCACGGTTTACTGATTGAGTAAATCTACACCTACGGGCAAGATCTACGGAAATATGTTACGGACTCACGCATGCAGGGTTAGAATCAGAACGTGTGGCCCGATTTCCAGCAAGGGGCAAAATCAGAACCAACCAACTCAGGCCACGTACGTCCGTAGGTGTTCCCGTAACCAAATCAGTCCGTAAGTCTAGCATTATTGTTACTGATTACAGAACTTACTTTAAAGCAAACTTAGATAACTTCTCTGATATCTGTTGCATTCAAATATTATAAAAACAGATGATTGAAGAGATGATTAATTGATTTATTGATTATAGAGATAGGAAGACGATTATCAATTCTGTGGAGTGATAAACTGATAGTATGTCAACTGAATGGAAATCACTTTACCTGCAAACTTAGATTAGTTCCCTGATATCTGTTGCATTCATCAGAATATAATATCAGCAGCTGTGAAAACAGATGCTCTAAGAGGCCACAAATTGATTATACAGAGCAATTAACACAGTAGGACAAAATTCACTTATTTGGAGTGATAATATTAATATGTCAACTGATCTAATTGGTTCACCGTGTTGGGTTGACAATGAAACTAACCTGTCCTTACTCAAGGTGCCAATAGAATGCTCAGGTCTAGAATATGTGTGCTTCCCTTTGTTTGTTTATGAGCAAAATGCTTGGTTTTAATAGAAATTTAGATCAAGTCCCTGCTGTATGTTATGATCGACTGCCTTAAAATGTCAATGAGACTGAATTAGAGTGAGATTTGATTGGTTCGTGCATTTCCTTTCTACTTTAGGGTGATCCTTGTTGGTCACTATTGTCGGATTTCATGCACGCAGGTGAATTCCATCTAGTTCAACATTTGCAATGTTGATTTCATCTTAGCTCACTTCCGTCTTACTACAAATTTAGATCAAATCCCCTGATATATGTTATAATCAACTGCATTGAAATGGCACAGAGACTAAATGAAACTGAGACAGGAGTGATATCCCCATTTCCTTCCTAATTTAGGTTATACTTGTTAGTCTGTACTGTCTATAGCACATGCTCATAGGTACGGCCTAGTTGTATTGTCGATTTCACCTGCGCTTGTATTTTAGTGCTGATTAATTCAATTATAATTTAGATTTTCACTATTCTTGCTTCTCTCTTAATGATCTTATTAGTTATTGCTTATTGCTTGTATGCACTACAAATTGAAAACTTCACTGTGTTGTCAACTTCGTTGTCGCTTTGATATTATTGTAGCATATTAGAGGATACGCAAATGTGTAGACTCCCTAATATATTTATGGAGAATGCATATATGCTTACTGTAAATATGTATTGGAGAGATAAGTTTATCCATCCCGGATAACATCCTCAAAGCAAGTTTGGACAACCTAGAGGCATAATTTCAAGTGTCAAATGTTTTTCTGTACCATAGTGGCACTGTATTTATCTGATTTGAATAACCCCAAGTGCCTGTAGCTAAACATTTGTAAATTTTGTCGTTGATGATATCACATAGGCACATGCACTATGGTAATGGTTTATGATTATTTTGTTTTGTACTGCAGTATGACCTTGCACATTATTGGTGACTCATTTAGTGAAAGAAGTGCATCACTTCTCGGCTAGTGACTGACTTCCTGCTTTAGTGTGCAAAGGAACTTATTGATCTCTCTTGTGTCCATTTGTTGTGCTAAAACATCTAACTTGCCCCCTTGTTACTTGCCATGTCATTTTATCTGATATTCAGAAATATATTTGTTGAAATACGATTGGCGATCCATCATTCCGCGCCTTGTATCTCCAGCTTAAACCTTCCGTCTGTGTTGTCTGCATTTCACTTACCAACTTTACAACACTGAATTAATATCCCCTCTTTTTCCGTAGGTTGTCGAGAGTGGTGGTAAGAACATAGAGATTGCTGTGATGACACACAAGGATGGCCTCCGCCAACTTGAGGAGACTGAGATTGATGAGTATGTCGCTGAGATTGAGGCGGAGAAGGCAGCAGCTGAGGCTGCGAAGAAGGGTGGACCGAAAGATACCTAATGTACTCATGATTCAGCAGTCATTGCACATTGCTCCTCTAGTCCCGTTTTATGTTCCATAGATGTATCATTGTTTTACCTGTTTCAGAGGAATGCGGAATTGTTTTGTCAAGTTTGTTGTGATTACTTGACAGAGCTGCTTGGGCTTTACTGGGCTGTGGACGTGTTTTACGAAGTGGGCTAATATGGGCTGAGGTCTGCTGCACTTACTTTGCGCTCATTTGGTTTTTACAATTTTCCGTTCTTTTATCACGTGTGGGCTATTTTTCTTTTAACAGCGAGGAAAACATAGACGTTCGATGCATATAAGCCACCAGTATTCACACAAAACTCGCTGAATACTGAAATTGTGGTGCTTCGAATACTGACGAAAGCCTTATAACGTACTCGGCAAAAGTAGAGGGGCTGTAACCATGATGATCAGACGATTTTCCTGGCTCCGTGGCGTTTGACTCCCTGGTGTCTTTTGTGGTCGTACCCGTAATTGCGTGGTTAGGCCATCTCCAGTCGTTCGGCCCCCCAGGTTTTGGTGCGGCGCCTTTTTACGTTAGCGTCGGCGCAAACCAAAACCTGGGGGCCGAATTTACCAACCTAGGGGCCGAATTTACCAGCCGTTCAGCGGCACAGGAAAACACGTGGCAACTAAAATTTGAAAGTTCTTGTTCCCGCCTCAAAAAATAGCCCGAGTTCGGCGATCAAGGCAGCCACATTTGGGCGATCATTACAAAAAAAAAAGCCACAGTTGGGCGATCAAATAGTTTCGATCAAGCCACAGTTGGGCGATCTGATGAAGCGGCCACATTCGGCAGTCTGCTGATGCAAATATGGCCGGCGACACCGTGGCGACAGAGTCGACGTCGACGATGGGCGTGGTGGTTGGAGCTGGTGCAGAGCTCGGAATGGCAATCTCGGCGGCCTCGAGGTCGACGATGGGCGTGGCAGTCTCGGCGGACTCCAGGTCGATGGCCGTGGCTGCAGTCTCGGCGGACTCCAGGTCGATGGGCGCGGTCGGCGGAGTGGGCGTAGACTCGGCGGGCGGCGTCTCGGCTGGACTGGCCGAGCTCGTTGGGCTGGCGGAGCTCGTGTCCGTCGGGGTCGGGGCCGGAGCCGAGCTGATGCCGCTGAGGATGACGCGGCGCTGCGCCATGAACCATTTCCTCACCTCGGGGTCCATCGCAGCCGGATCGCCCCCCATGAGGAAAGCGAGGACGTGGTTCCTGTTCTTAGCCACGGTGCCGGTCCTAAGGAGGTCGATCTTGACATTGGAGTTGTCCATGAGCGCCTTCCACCTCTTGTTGGCGGTCTCTTGATGCGAGGCTCCACTTGATCGACGAGCGGCTTCGGCGAGGAGGACATCCTTCCTGGACGTCCGCTTGATGTGAGGCTCGACGGGCGGCTTCGGCGTTGATACGTCCAAAACGTATCTATAATTGCTGATGTTCCATGCTGATATTATACCATTTGTTACATGTTTATAAACACTTCATAGCATTTTTATGCGTTTTCTGAAACTAACCTATTAACAAGATGCCACGGTGCCAGTTCCAGTTTTCTGCTGTTTTTGTCTTTCAGAAAAGTTTTTCTGGAAATATTCTCGGAATTGGACGAAACAAAAGCCCAGCTTCCTATTTTTCTGTCACATACACGAAGTCCGAAGGAGATACGAAGACGGGCACCGAGCCAGCCACACCATGTGGTGGCGCGGCCCACCTTATGACCGCGCGGTGACCTGGTGTGGGCCCCACGGGTGCCTCCAGCCGCCGGCCTTTCGCCTATTTATTCTCCCCGACGCGAAAACCCTAAAAAAATCAGCCTCCATCCACGAAAAGTTCCGTTGCTCCGCCGCCATCGAAACCTAGTTTCGGGGGATATAAGTCTCTGTTCCGGCACCTTGCCGGGACGGGGAATTGCCCCCGGAGCCATCTCCATCGACTCCACCGCCATCTTCATCGCTATTGCTGCCTCCCATGATGAGGAGGGAGTAGTTCTCCCCCGAGGCTGAGGGCTCTACCGGTAGCTATCACTACTAGGAAACTGCCTTTCTATGGAAATGGATTTTGTGGCGCACCCATATGCCCATGCGCCACAAAAAAATATTCTGTGGCGCACCCAAGCTGGTGCGCCACAGAATTCCAACTTTCTGTGGCGCATGAGCTTTTCATGCGCCACAGAAAGTTGGAATTCTGTGGCGCATCTGGCTGCATGCGCCACAAAAATGTGAATTGCTGTGGCGCATGTGGTCAGATGCGCCACAAAAATGCATATTTCAGTGACGCATGTAGACAGATGCGCCACAGAATTGGCGCATGTGAGGCCATGCGCCACAAAATCCACAGATATTTTCAGATCTGGTTTCTCTCTCCTCTGCGTCGATCTGGTCAAACCGGCCACGCCCACACGCGGACGCACGCATAGTTTAGATTAACCCAACACCACCACCCGCTGTGCTCCCTCCCTTATCTCCTTCCTCATCCACACAACACACACACACAACACCACGTACCTTCCTCATCCACACAGCACACACACAGCACCACGCACGCACGAGGACCGGCGAGCCCCTGCCGCCGCCACATGCACCACCGGCTGCCATGGCTCGGCCCAGCACCCCTACCCCCGCCACCTGCCGTCTGCGTCCGCGTTCGTCGGATGCCACACTGCCGCCGCGCTGCCGGCAGTACACGGAGGTGCCGGACGACGTGATGAGGCACACCACCATCGAGAGGTTCGTGCTGGAGTTGGCGAACGAGCAGCCCATCCGGTTCGTGTTGGAGCTCGGCCGGGGCAGCTTCGGCATGGTCTACAGGGGCGTGCTCCCCAACGGCCTCGTCGTGGCGCTGAAGGTGCTCCGCGGTGACCGGAAGACGTCGGAGGAGCATTTCATGGTGGAGATGACAGCCATCGGCAGGACGCACCACATCAACCTCGTCAGGCTCTACGGCTTCTGATTCGAGCATGGCCACGGCCGTCGACATCGCCACTGGCGTCGCCAGGGGCCTCGCGTACCTCCACGAGGTGCTCCTCGACGGCAGCTGCTGGCTGAGGACGACGGCGACCAGCTGCTCGAGAACGACCGGAAGTTGCTGCTGCTCTGTACACGGCCCTGATGGGCGGCTGCTGTATTTTTTTTTAAACCTGAAAAAGAAATTCTGTGGCGCATGGTTGTCGGGTGCGCCACAAAAATCTGGGTTTTCTGTGGCGCATGGGCCGGTGCGCGCACATAATTGTAATTTTAGTGGCGAGGAGTCTGTGGCGCACCCACCATGCGCCACAGAATTTTTTTTGGGTGCGCCACAGAAAGCCATTTTCCTACTAGTGTATGTGGTTATCCAACGGGAGAATAGTTCAAGAGTACCATAGTGAAGAAGAAGTATTTATGTATTTAGTTATATTATTATTGTTGAGAGTGTCCACTAGTGAAAGTATGATCCCTATGCCTTATTTCTAAGCATTGAAACACCGTTTACAACCAGTTCTGCTACATGTTTGCTTGCTGCCATTGTTATTTCAGATTGCAATTACTAATTATAATCATCCATATTACTTGTATTTCATTATCTCTTCGCCGAACAAGTGCACCTATACATCTGACAAGTGTATTGGGTGTGTTGGGGACACAAGAGACTTCTTTTATCTTAATTGCTGGGTTGCTTGAGAGGGATATCTTTGACCTCTACCTCCCTGAGTTCGATAAACCTTGGGTGATTCCCTTAAGGGAAACTTGCTGTTGTTCTACAAACCTCTTCTCTTGGAGGCCCAACACTGCCTACAAGAATAGAAGCGTGCGTAGACATCAGGCGTCACCTTGGGGGCCTTCCTGGGGCGGCAGCCGCCCGGATCGCCATCCTTGGCCGGGGCTTGTGCTCCCTCCGCAGCTGCAGGCGCCGCCTCCTCTTCTTCTTCCGCCTCCTCCGTGCCACCACCAGCGCCAGACCCACCTTGGCCGTGATTGCTACCGTAATCCCCACCGCCCTGCGAGAAAAATTCCCCACCTTGCGAGAGGAAGCCCGGGCATGCTGCCGTCGCCGCCGAGCCGGTGGTGATGATCTCGTCCATGAAGATGTTGTCTTGGGGCATCCCGCCCAACAAGGACTGCGCAGCGAAGGGGAGGGCACGACGGAGCGACGACGAAGATGCGTAGCCTGGTGAGCCGACATACATCATCGGCGGATGGTGGGGGAAGGTGAGGTTGGGGTTGAAACCACCATGGGGGTCATCGTCGGCGTACCCAGTGGACTAGTGCAGGGGCGCGTTCCAGCGCGGCGACGGCGAGGCGACGGTGGCTTGGCTCCAACCGGCGAACTGATGAGGATGAGGATGAGGAGAGAAGCCGGCCCTCCGCTTGACCGGCGACGCCGCAGACGCGGCTGTAGTTGGCGGCTCATCCAGCACCTCCACCTCCTCTTCCCCTTCATCTTCCTCTTCGACGACCTGGCCCTCGGCCTCCGCCAGTTGCGCGGCCAGGAGCCTCCCTTGCTGCGCCTTCTCCCTCGCCCGGCATTGGATGTTATCCGACTTCCGGCGCGCCTCGTCGGCGATCCACTTGGCGTTGCTCATGCCCGGCGGCCTCTCCTTCGGCGCCATCGGCTTCCGCTACTTCTTCCCGGTCATGGAGGTGGCGGAAGACGCTCGGACGGCGACGGCGTGGGGTCCTGTGAATCGGGCGGGAGCCATGGCGGCCAGATCTGTGGGAAATGACGGGATCGGGCGGGAGGGAGTGATGGGTTCATAGCATAGAACAAAAAAATCCTACGACCGAGACTCAAAGATCTAATCTAGTGGATGTAAGCAACGGGTAAGCCAAGCTCCAAGAGAACATACCCTCGAAGACCGTAAGCGTTTCGAGATAATTCTCGTGGATGATGTAGTCGTCCACTCGCCGATCTCAATATCGTGAAGATGTGCGCTGCAACGGGCAGCGCCTCCGTACTCGGTCACACGTATGGCTTGATGACGACCTCCGTTCCCTCGATCCAGCAGGGCAGCAGAAGTAGTATAACCACCGGAAACTCCAACAGCACGACGGCGTGGTGTGTTGGAGAAACTAATCGACCATGGCTTCGCCAAGCGGATGACCGGAAGGTGGAGCAGCGGGAGGAGGGAGAGAGGAGCAAGTGTGTATTGAGGAGGGAGCTCTCACACTCTATATATAGGAGAGAGGAAGCAGCCACCAAGAGGTGGTGCGTGCCCAACTTTTGGTACCCCCACCTCTTCCCTCATCATGTGAGTGGAGTCTCCACTCACACCCATTTAATCTCCACCCAAAAATCCCAAGGGTTATTTCTTTTAAATAAATAAAACATTTTCATTTCTTTATTTTAATATTTGTTAATTCCATTAACAAACATTAACACATAACCCCCTTCATGTATTTGTTAATTCTATTAACAAACATTTGACAATTATCTCCTTGAACTATTTCAATATTGCCTGAAACAATTTCGGTGCTGTCCAAACTTTTCTCCGATATTCCGTATCTACGCAAAAGCATCGGCAAACCTTAAGTGTGTCACCCTACGGTTCGCGAATAATGTAGAGATGATCAAGACGCCTCTCCGATCAATAGTCAACAGCGGGACCTGGAGATCCGTAATGACTCCTACACATTCAACGATGAATCTAGTGATCGCGTGAACCAAAAACATTGTAACCAAATCCTTTTGTTCCGCGATATATTATTTGTCTGAGATCCGATCATCGGTATCGACCATACCTTGTTTGACCTCGTTCCTGACAAGTTCTCTTTACTCGTTCCGTGATATGACATCCCTGTGACCTAGTCACGTGCTTGCAAGCGGTGTCAATGTGATATAACCGAGAGGGCTCAGAGCATATCTATCAGTCATCTGGATGAACAAATTCCACTCTTGATCCATGAGCCTCAACTAATACTTTCAGTGTACCCAATGTCACCTTTATAATCACCCTTTCACGGTGTGACGTTTGATGTCATCAAAATACTCATCCGGTGTTAGTGATTAACATGATCTCATGGTCTAAGGATTACAGCTACTTCGTATGTGAATGATATAACAACGTAAACTAAATGACTTGACCGCGTTGCTATACTTTCTTTGGGTGTGTTCATCACATCATTCTTATAACGACGTGATCCCGTTATCAACAACATCCAATGTTCATGATCAGGAAACCTTGATCATCAGTTAATCAACGAGCTAGTTAAACGAGAGGCTTTACAAGGAACTCTTATTTGTTCATTAGTCACACATGTATTAATGTTTCCGATTAATACAATTCTAGCATGAGAAATAAACATTTATCATAAACATGGAATAAGATAATAACCACTTTATTATTGCCTCTCGGGCATATTCCTTTCAGGGAGAGGTATATGTGGGGGAGAAATGGAGGGAAAGAGCAAAATTATGGAGGGAAGAGGGCAAATATGGAGGGAAATCACCTTCCCTCGGCGACAAGCCTGGCCCACGGACGCCTTTTGCCCACCCCCAAGCAGAACCCGGCGCGCTGGGTTTGGCCTTGGTGCGCCGGCACGAAACGGCGCTAAAAACGGCTCTAAGCGGCGCTAAATTGACTTCTAGGGGCGGCTGGTAGAATTTTCTTAGCGCAGACGCTAAATAGGCCTCCTGGGGGCGCTGGGAGGGACGACTGGAAATGCCCTTAGAAAGAGAAATATCCGCATCAATACAACACCGTATTGGTCCTGAATATGCTGGCCCCCTTGGACTGATTCAAGCTATAGCATATGGGATTAAGCTACTTTTTTAAGAAGATATCCTACCATCCCGAGGAGAAACGAGTTTTTGAGGCATGTAAGCATGTTGTACACATCATATCGGTTGGTTGCCAACAAACTCATAGAGTTTGGTTGCAACCGTATGTAGTAATGCTTACTCGGATACTCTCACATCTTCTCAACATGATGAACCAACCTTGCGTCACCGCACTTAAACTACTTTTCTTACGCGCTTCCAAAAAAAATACAACGTGACAATTGCATGGAACAAGAGAGGAAATTTGTAGTCCAAGAAAATTTTAAACAGTCGATCGTGTGCAATTAATTTGAATGAAGCTCTAAAAGGTTTCAAAATTGAGCACGAAATTGATGAGTTACCATTAACAAAAACTTGAAACGATTGCCCTTAATGGTTCACGTCGTCAATTTCTATCTTTTCATGTAAACCTGATCGTAAAACGAAGGACTAAATTACTAGATAATCTGAAGGTGATTGACGTGGGCCTACCTTTCGGGTGCCCCACTATGAAGATATACCTGGTGCACGCCAAGCCTCAAGATCAACCACTGCAGGCCCGTGAAGGGCCCAAGAAGGACAACGTACGTCCCAAGGAAGTCGAAGATTAGGTCGGTAGAAAACTTACCAAATAGTGTAAACCTAACCGACACCGATCTCCTGAGACCTAGCCTCCATATAAAGGCTAGGAGGGACCTCTGTCGAGGGTACGTCCATACTATCCACGAAAACCCTAGCGAGATCATCATCTCGCCGGGATCGCCATTGTAACCTTCGACTCCTTCAATACATATCAGACAAGCAGGAAGTAGGGTGTTATCCTTCAGGAGCCTGAACCTGGGTAAATCGCCTTGCTTGTTAGCCGTGGTAACTATCAGCACTCACCATCTTCTCCCCTTCAATCAACCCGGGTACTCGACCCTGGGATCTGCCGAGGTGACCCCTCGACATTTGGCGCCGTCTGTGGGAAAGACGAGTGCTGGAATCATGGTTGCACCGGCTCCATCGGCAATGAAGATCGACGCCCCGATCATCGAGAAGCGAATCTCCTTCGGCTCCTTCACCTACGATCCGCACCCGCCGGCCCAGCGCTCGGTGTACGCCGATCTCTATGGAGGTATGTGCTTGACCTTTGGTAACATGCAACTTCATGTGAACAAGTGGGGAGTCTTTTGACCCTCTGCTCTCACGCCTGTGACGGCCGCGGGACTCGCGTCTCCTTCGACTACGGAGATCGCATCTGCTACAACGACATCGACCGTGTCTCCTTCAACTACGGAGATCGCATCTGCGACAACGACATCGTCCGCGTCTCCTTCGACTACGGAGATCGCATCTGCGACAACGACATCGACCGCGTCTCCTTCGACTACGGAGATCGCATCTACGACAACAACATTGACCGCGTCTCCTTCGACTACCGAGATCGCATCTGCGACAACGACATCGATCGCGTCTCCTTCGACTATGGAGATCGCATGTGCTTCAACCATGTCGAGCGCGTCTCCGTCGGTTACAGCGATCGCACCCGCGTCCACAACATCGACGGCAAGGTCGCATCTGCGTTAACCACACCCGCCACACCTCCATCAACCACGGGGACTGCGAAGATCATCGACTCTTCATCCGACGAGTTCTGCAACGACTGCGGCGTGTATCACGTCGCCTCCATCTTCGACTCCGGGGACAACTCCGGCGCAAGTCTTCATGATCGGAACCGCGACTCCGAACAACAACCGTCGAGAGGAACCCCGGCGTACCCCATGGAGGTGACCATGCCAGACGGAGTGACGAAGCTCACCATCACCCGCGAGATGGGAATCAAGGCCCTGAAGCACATGGATGAGTACACCATGCCCCCGGAAGATGCAACCGAGGAAGACATGATGGCGTACCGGTACCTGATGTGGAAGGACACCGAGAGGCTCCGTGCAGAAAAGGCTGAGTTAGCTCGGCGCAAGGAAGCCGTCGAAAACTCGAGTGTCCGACGCGCAGCTTACTCCTTCGCCTCCTCTGAAACCGCAGTCTCGCAAAGAGCAGGGCGCCATAGAACACGCTTGCCCCGGATGACGGACGTGGATAGAGCGGGAGCCACCCGCAACCTCGAGTCATCATACGTGACAGAAGACGCGGAAGGGATTCCGGTCCCAAAAACAACCTCTGCCGCTCTGATGTCGATAGGCACATATCTGCAGCTGACACAACCTCCAGAGGGTGACCCGCGCGCTAATGTACACAAGCAGCAGATCAGGGCACTCAAGCTGGCGGAAGACGCTCTACTCAAGTCAGGCGCAGCCGATAAACCACCAGAAGATCCAGGCCGACGTGACCGCGAGCGTGCCACGCACGTGGAGCGGCCCACGCGACACCTTCAAGAAGGAGAAGATGCACGCAGCTACATCACACAGCGGCAGCTCGACCGCAACCGCGCCAAGCGAGCGAGCAGCACCCAAGACCAAGAACTCTACTCCAACGACAACTACGAGCCATGCGGTGCACCCTGCTTCACCTTGAGCATCCACGACACAAGGATTCCAAAAGGCTTCAAGTTCACAGCCGAAGTAGCCAAGTTCGACGGGAAGCAAGACCCAAGGCTCTGGCTCGACTACTACCTCATCGCCTGCAACTGCCAAGGAGGCAACACGACTACGACAATGCAGTATATCCAACTGATGCTCACCGGTTCAGCACGCGGGTGGCTCCAAACCTTGCCGAAGAACTCCTTCAGCTCATGGGATCAGTTCACGGAAGCCTTCATCAAGAACTTCATCGGAACATACTCGCGGCCTGGCACGTTTGTGGAGCTGCAGGCTTGTAAGCAAGGAAGGGATGAACCGTTGCGCTCTTACATCTCACGATGGACCCTGATGCGCAACAGCATCGGAGTCGTCTCCGAGGACAGGGCGATGGACGCCTTTCAGCATGGCGTGTGGCGCGGCGACCTCAGGGAAGCGTTCGGTCGACTCCAACCAAATTCCATGGTGGAAGTCATGAAGATAGCGAATCAATGGGCAGATGGAGAAGACTCTGTGCGAGAGCACCGTCCGTACTCGTTGAAAGAAGAAGGTGGCCCAAGCAATTGGAGAGACGACCGACGCAAGAAGAAACCCTGGTATGATGGTAGAGACACAATCGAACTAGTAGCGGTTGGGTTCAATAGCCCCGTGAGGATGGCAGCCGCGACAGCGGTCGCCAGTACAATCAAGGCCAGTATGGTCGAAATCAAGACAACTACCGCAATGATGGAGGGCAGAAACGCGAGTGGAAGCGTTGCACCCGCTCACCTGAGGAAGAACTCGAACAGCCATGCAGACACCACATGTTCAAGAACCCTGAAATGGGAAAGTGGGGTGCCAACCACCTGCTTAAGGATTGTCGAAAAGCACTCAAGATATATGAGGCGATCAAGAAGAAGGTCCAACCTCCGGCACCTGCGGCACAACCGCTGGACAGCTGGCTCTCCAGGCTCCACCCGCGGCCGCACCACCACCAGCACACGCAACAGCAGCGTATGCGCAGCCGCAACCCCAGCAGGAAGAGGCTCGAGTGGCAGAAGACCAGTACCCAGTCGTACGCGGACAGCTGAACATGATCCAGAAGGGGCGCCCATCAAACATGTGCCAAAAGCTGATCAGTCGACAGGTCTACCAAGCGGTCACTTGTCCACCAGCAGTCCCGGAGTACCTGAGAGGATCCGAGACTAACATCACCTTCTCGAGAGCTGATCACCCGCCACGAGTACCACGACCAGGCCACACTGCACTCGTGGTCGAGGCGCAGATCGGCGACTACTCGATGACCAAGGTGTTCATGGATGGGGGTAGTGGCATCAACATTATATCGCTGACACCCTCCGGAAGATGGGCAGATCCACGACGAACTTACCCGCATCAGGAAGCACCTTCCATGGCATAGTACCCAGGAAAGCAGTCCTACCCGTGGGAACAATCACACTCGAAGTCACCTTCGGCGCACCCGACCACTTCTGGAGGGAGGCAATCGACTTTGAAGTTGTCGACTGGGCGTCGCAGTACCACGCGATACTCGGGCATCCTATGTTCGCAAGATTCATGGCTATACCACACTACGCGTACCTCATGCTAAAGATGTCAGGCCCGAAAGGAGTCATCACGGTGAAAGGTGACTTTGATCGATCAGACAGATGCGACAGAGACTTCAGCAAGATCTCCGAGTCTTTCGGCATGCAAGAGCAACTCAAAGAAGTGTCTCGGGATAACGACATGACCATCTTCCCTGTCGCCAAGAAGCCAGCGTACGACACAACCTTCAATGCCACCAATGACACGACAGCTCACCAGGTCCACCCGACTGACCCCAAGAAGACAGTCCGAGTTTCATCGAGCCTACCTATCGCATAGGAAAGCGAGCTCGTCGAGTTCCTGTCGCGGGTTTGTCACGTCAGGTGTCATAGATGACTTCGTAGGTGTGGGATTACGCGAGTCAAGCATCTCCGAGCTTGGGATCGCAGGAACAAAGATCAACACAGATTTACCCAGGTTCGGCCCCCTCAATGTGAGGTAAAAGACCTACTTCCTGCCTACCCTAGATTGGTATTGATATGATAATCGAGGTGTTACAATGGAGGCGATCCGATCTGGTACTCGCCGTATGAGCTAGGGTTTTAGGGCTTGACAGCTTGACCCCTCTAAGTCCTGCGAGTCCTCTTTATATACACAGAGGCTCGTCAGGTTACAAGAGTTCTACACGAAGCCTGATTATCTTTCTTGTCTTCCAAGGCAAGTTTGCACCGACCTTCTGGAACTTTCCTTTATCGAGTCACGATGCGAGATTGGCCCATCTTTCTCTGGCCCAATAATGATAGCGCAGCCTTAAGTCGCTGTTCGAATAAGTCGCGGGTTAATCATTCCCCCGACATTAGCCCCCAAGCGTGGCCTGAACTTCATAGTATTTCTTGATCTTGAATGTTTAGGCCGCGCTTTTCCTTATTTGCGACTTATAATTGTGCTGGATTGGCCTTGACTCGCACCTGGAGGATCATCTGACTTCGTGAGCTTCTTTGTTAGAGTAGCCTGATAGCTTCAAAACTTGATGACGATCCATCTTCAAATTTTTGATGATAATATGATGTAGCCCCCAAGGATTGAGAGGATGTAATGTCTCAATTCTTCTCAGAGAGTTTTGAAGGTCGTCACCTGTAACTTGATATCATGAATAAAACAATTGTTAAGATACAAGTAATTGTAATTGGTGTTGCCGTACTATAAGCAGTACATCGACCTCTCGTTAGGCCATCTGAATCCTTAAGTGGGCACTCGCGCGACTCAGTATTTCCTAGGAACATGTGTGTTCAGGGTCGAGAGCGGCCATGATAGGCAATCAAGCTCGATTGACGCCACACCCCAGTACTTTGGCCACATAATGCGAGTAGCAATCCAACTTAAGGTAAATTTGATAATTGCCAATAATTGGCTGTTTCAGGGTAACAAAGACCCCAAGAAACATAATGATATGGCCATGATAGGCTAAGCTATGATAAGCTTTGATTATGATGACACATAAGGTCGCGCCTTGGTGGCAACCGAGTGTTATACATAGGGTTGGATCGCGCGTAGGTGGCGATCCATGGTGATACATGGGGTCGGTCGCGCCTAGGTGGCGACCAGAGATGATACAAAGTTTACGGCCGCGCCTAGGTGGCAGCCGGTTTCTGATACAAGGGTCGATCGCGCCTGGGTGGCGATCAGATGTTGCATAGGTCGCGCCTAGGTGGCGACCAAAGTTGAAGTTCTAGCCCTGAGTGGCTGTGATGATACTCAGCTATAAAGCTGGAAAGGATGATGCTTGGCTCTAATTAGCCTTTTCTTATGTATAGTACGGTCGCAGGTGTGCGACGTTCCAAGGGCGAGGTGCCTCGAGACGATCCTCGAAATCATGGCGTTCGCTGCTTTCTTCCCTTACATCCAGCAGATAGTACGACCCATTGTTTAGCTTCTTGCTGATGATGTAGGGTCCTTCCCATGGAGAGGACAGCTTATGCATTCCCTTGTGATCTTGTTTAAGTCGCAGTACTAGGTCGCCTTCTTGAAAGGTGCGGGTTTTGATGCGTCTGGCATGATAGCGTCGCAAGTCTTGTTGATATACCGCTGACCTTGATGCTGCCAAGTCTCTAACCTCTCTAATGTGTCCACCGAGTCTTGCCGAGCTATCTCATTATCTGTCTCGATGTAAGCCGCAACTCTTGGTGAATCATGTATGATGTCGCTGGGCATGACTGCTTCTGCTCCATAGACCATGAAATATGGTGTAAACCTGTGGATCTGTTAGGGGTTGTTCTTAAGCTCCACAGTACTGCTGGCAATTCCTCCACCCAACATCCTGGAGATGCTTCGACCTTTTCAATAAGGCGCGGCTTAATTCCATGGAGAATTTCCTGGTTAGCTCGCTCAGCTTGTCCATTGCTCTGCGGGTGTGCTACTGACGTGAGGTCCAATCTTATCCCATTGTCTGCGCAAAATATCTGTGTAGCTCCTTCAGAGGTGTTGCTCCCGTTGTCTGTAATGATACTATGGGGGTACCCAAAGCGGAATATGACCTTCTTCAAGAACTTGACTGCTGTTTCAGCCTCGCAATCTCCCACAGGTTCTGCTTCTATCCACTTTGTGAATTTGTCCACCATGACCAGGAGGTGAGTTTTTCCGTTTGAAGACCGTCTGAAGGGCCCTACCATGTCAAAACCCCATACGGCAAAAGGCCATGTGATGGGTATTGTGCGAAGTGCTTGAGCTGGCATATGATCTTGCCTAGCGTATCTTTGACATCCATCGCACACTCTGACAATTTGCTCTGCATCTGCTAATGCTGTTAACCAGAAGAATCCATGTCGGAACGCCTTTGCCACCAAAGATCTTGACGAAGCATGATGGCCACAATCGCCTGAATGAATTTCGTGCAAGATTTTTCGTCCCTCTTCTGGTGAGACACATCTTTGGAATGCTCCTGACACGCTGCGCTTGTATAATTCGTTGTTGATGATTGTATAGGCCTTTGATCGCCGTATGATTTTGCGCGCCTCAATCTCATCGTCTGGCAGCACTCCGCGACTTAAATATGCCATGTATGGCTCTGTCCATCCTGGCTGTTCATGCAGGGCTGCGACTAAAGTTGAATCGTCCTCTGGCTCTGCAATGTCAATCTCTGCTGGAGGTTTGACTGATGGATTGTGCAGTTCATCCAGGAAAACATTGGGTGGGACTGACTGTCTATTGGATCCAAGCGAGACAGGGCATCTGCAGCTTCGTTTTGTCTCCGATCAATATGTTCAACTTGGTATCCAGTGAAATGTCCAGCAATTCTGTCCACCTCTCTTCTGTATGCAGCCATATTCGCATCCTTGCTGTCCCACGTTCCAGAGACCTGCTGTGCCACCAAGTCTGAATCGCCAAAACAGCGTATGCGACTGATGTTCATCTCCTTTGCTATACGTAGACCATGAAGCAGTGCCTCATACTCTGCCACGTTATTTGTGCAGTTGAAGTGTATCTGTAGCACATACCGCAGCTTGTCTCCCTTGGGGGATGTTAGAACAACTCCAGCCCCCGAGCCTTGCAACTGTCTTGACCCATCAAAATGCATGGTCCAGTATTTGGTTTCTGCCATGCTAGGAGCGACTTGGATTTCTGTCCAATCGTTGATAAAATCTGCGAGGGCTTGCGACTTAATTGATGTGCGCGGCTCGTAGCTGATGTGATGTGGTCCCAACTCGATCGCCCACTTAGCGACTCTTCCAGTAGCTTCTCGATTACGGATGATATCTGCCAATGGTGCTGAACTAACCACAGTTATTGGATGTTCTTGGAAGTAGTGCTTCAGCTTGCGACTCGCCATGAACACTCCAAACACCAACTTCTGCCACTGTGGGTAACGCTGTTTGGAAGCTGTGAGGACTTCGCTCACGTAATATACTGGTCTCTGGACAGGGTATTCCTTTCCGGGTTCTTGTCTCTCCACAACCATGACAGCGCTCACAGCACGGGAATTTGCCGCTATGTATAGTAGCATGGGCTCTTTATCCTTTGGAGCCGCCAGAACTGGAGCATTTGTCAATTGATGTTTCAAGGCTGTTAGAGCTTCGTCGGCCTCTGCATCCCAAACGAAGGTGTCTGATTTTTTCAACAGTCTGTACAAAGGTAGTGCTTTCTCTCCCAATCTTGATATAAAGCGACTCAAAGCTGCTACGCAACCGGTAAGTCGCTGCACATCTTTTATCTTTTCTGGTTTTTGGAGATCCATCACGGCCTTTATCTTGTCAGGGTTGGCCTCAATGCCTCTTTCTGATACTATGAATCCCAATAGCTTTCCTGCTGGTACTCCAAAGACGCACTTTGTGGGGTTGAGCTTCATGTTGTATTTTCTGAGATTTGTGAATGTCTCTGCCAGGTCACTAATAAGATCCTGGCCAACTTGCGACTTAACCACAATATCATCCACGTAGGCGTGAACGTTGCGACCTATTTGCTCATGTAGACAATTCTGAATGCATCTTTGGTAAGTCGCACCTGCGTTCTTCAACCCAAAGGGCATGCTGACATAACAAAAAGCTCCAAAGGGTGTGATGAAGGACGTCTTTTCTTGGTCCTCCCTCTTCATCTTGATTTGATGGTAGCCTGAATAGGCGTCCAAAAAGCATAACAGCTCGCACCCAGCAGTTGAATCAATCACTTGGTCGATTCGCGGCAAAGCAAATGGATCCTTTGGGCAAGCTTTGTTAAGACTGGTGTAATCAACGCACATTCGCCACGTACCGTTCTTTTTCATAACCAAGACTGGGTTTGCCACCCACTCCGGATGGTATACCTCCGTGATGAATCCTGCAGCCAGTAGGCGAGCTATTTCCTCCCTATTGCCTTTCTTCTATCATCGTGGAAACGCCGTAGTGGCTGCTTCACTGGTTTAGCCGCAGGGTTCACTTTGAGGCTATGTTCTGCTAATTCTCTTGGTACCCTGGCATATCTGACGGTTTCCATGCGAAGATGTCCTTATTTTCCTGAAGGAAAGCGACGAGAGCCTTCTCCTGCTCTTCTTCCATGTGTGCTCCAATGCTGGTTTGCTTGGATGAGTCGCCAGGAACAAGATTTATCTGCTTGGTGTCCTGGGCCGCTTTGAATTTCATTGGTGGCTCGGCAGATGGCGTGGTAACTACACTCATGTCATTTGGGTCCACCTGCGACTTATAACCTTTTAGCTCTTCCGCGGCACAGGCAGATTCTGCGAAGGCCGCATCTCCTTCTTCACATTCTATCGCTTTTTCTCTATCCCGTACACTGTGATGACCCCTTTTGGTCCTGGTATCTTCAACTGTAGGTACACGTAGCATGGCCTGGCCATAAACTTAGCAAAAGCTCTTCTTCCAAACAAGGCGTGATATGGGCTTTGGAATTTTACCACTTCGAAACATAGGAACTCGCTTCTGAAGTTCTCTTCTGTCCCAAAAGTTACCCCTAGGGTTATTTTTCCCGCTGGCTGTGCGGACCTTCCTGGGACAATGCCGTGAAACACAGTTGACGTGGGCTGCAGGCTGGAATCCTTGAGTCCTAGACGCTGGAACGTATCGTAGTACAAGATATTAATGCTGCTTCCTCCATCCATAAGCACTTTGGTCAGCTTGTATCCTGCAACATACGGTGCCACAACCAGCGCCAACTTGCCAGGTTCCCGTACTTGTGGCGGGTGATCGTCGCGACTCCAAGTTACTGTGTGCTCGGACCACCTTAGCCAATTGGGTGTTGCTGGTATCACGGCGTTCACCTGTTGACTCCTGCGACTCAATTTCTCTTCCCTTTTGGAAGTGTCGATAACTATTGTGTGATACTGCCCCGTTTGCCTGGGGTTGTTCGCGCTGTGCTGCCCAATATTTGGTCATGAGCCGACCAGGGTTTCCTTCGTGGGAATTTCCCCTGTTTGCTGGCTCTCTTCTTTCCACTTCTTGTAGTAGTTGCATTGTGCCTTGGTATGGTCCGCTGGTCGTCCATCACCTGTTGCATGAAGGTCGCACGGCCGATTAAAAACTTCTTGCATATTGATTGGACGGGAGCCGTATCCTCGACCCCTTCCTCGCTGGCCTCTGAATCCTCCACGCGTATTGGCGACGAGCCCTGAGTGACCATCTTCGTTTTTGCGTTTGTTTTGATTCGCGTTGTTGTGGCTTGTTTGCTGCTGCTGGGGCTTGTTGGAGTTTTTCTTTCCTTTGGCAGCAACCTCCTCTTCTCTCCGTCTGACGCGTCTCTGGTTTTATCCGAGCCGGCATATTTGTTAGCCGCAGCCATTACCTCGCTGAGGCTCTTGACTTTATCTTTCATGCGACCCAGCTTATGAATCAGCGGCTCAAACTTGCAGTTTTTCTCCATTACCAGGACGGCTGAGCTTGGTGGTATATTATCTGAGGAGTGTATTATTTCTGCCACCCTTTTCATCCAATGGCGACTTGACTCGCCTTCCTTCTGGACACAACGCTCGAGATCTTCTATATTGCAGAGTCGCTTGCAAGTTCCTTGGAAGTTTTTAACGAAGGCATCCTTCAGTTCCTCCCAAGTATTTATGGAGTTGGGAGGCAAATTTTGCAGCCATATGTGCGCTGCACCTTCTAGCATCATGTTGAGGTACCTTGCACATATTTCCTCTGAGGCGTTCAAAATGCTCATCCCCATCTCGTAATTGTTCAGCCAGGTGGTTGGATCCATGCTGGCGTTGTAGTTTGCCACCTTGCGTGGCCCTTTGAAATCTTCGGGAAAAGGCTCCGATCTGATTCTTTCAGTGAAACACGCTGGGCCCTTGAGCCGCGAGGACAGGGTTGTGGATGTGCCCGTTGGATTGTTGACTTCTGCGGGCCGCGTTTGCATCGCTGGCATATTCGCCTGTGCTTCTGCGACTTGCTCCTGCTGCCTCTGTGCGACTCCTGATATGTTCTCTGGTGGCCTGCTTTGGACGCTTCTTTCTGCTGCAATCCTGTGATTGGTCGGTACGAGGGGCAGCTGTGCTTCGGCTTCTGCCCTGTTGGCTTGTTGCAGGACTGCTGTACTTAGCATCTGAATCGCGCGCCGCGCCTCAGCATTGACCGGGTCATCGCCTGTTGGTACCATCTGAGTCAAGATATTAGCCGCAGCATACATATTATCGACAGGGTTTGGTAATGGCCCTGCGGGGTGTGAAACCTCCTTGGTTGTCGCTGGGCCTCTTGATTTGTTGGTCCCCAACCTTCCGCAACTGTCTGGATCCCTGCTCCCGCGACTGGAGTAAGCGGGATTTCCACTGTTGGTTGAGTCGCGCGCAGTTGTGTTTGCGAGTCAACCTGTCGTTGAGTCGCAGCCAGCGCGGCTACTCTTTGTCGCTCCTGTTGGATTCCTTGGTTTATCTGATCGAGCCGGCGGCGCTCTTCTTCCATCCTTCGAACCTCATACAGGAGCTCGGCCCTGGCGGCCTCAATTTCTGTTGCACGGAGGGCGGCGTTTGTGGCTGACACAGGGACAAGAAGTGGGTTGCTTGGGGGCGCCGACCTCGGCTTCTCCAGCAGTTCCTGATGCACCAGCTCCTCCGGTCGTGTAAACCGCGACTTGCGCCGTCTCTCGATCTGGTGATAATGCGATTTCTGGTGGGCAACCCCAGCAACTTTCTTCAAAGGCAGGTACAATGGACCCAAACTCTTGCGAGTCCATACTTTCCACGGATTCTTCCCCATCGTCGGCTTCTTGGACCGAGCTGAGGGACCTGCCACCGATGAAGCCAACGAAGACGTTGATGGATCCAAACGGGATGACGTGGCCGGCCTCCAAGTAATCTGCTTCCGGCCCCCAGCTTGAATCGTCAATGAGAGGTGTGCCATCAACCGTAATGACACGGCCAATGGCGAGATCTTCAGCTCCTTTCATGGATCCTGCGCGGAACGTGACGCTCTTGACCGCAGGCCCCACGGTGGGCGCCAACTGTCGTGGGTTTGTCACGTCAGGTGTCATAGATGACTTCGTAGGTGTGGGATTACGCGAGTCAAGCATCTCCGAGCTTGGGATCGCAGGAACAAAGATCAACACAGATTTACCCAGGTTCGGCCCCCTCAATGTGAGGTAAAAGACCTACTTCCTGCCTACCCTAGATTGGTATTGATATGATAATCGAGGTGTTACAATGGAGGCGATCCGATCTGGTACTCGCCGTATGAGCTAGGGTTTTAGGGCTTGATAGCTTGACCCCGTCTAAGTCCTGCGAGTCCTCTTTATATACACAGAGGTTCGTCAGGTTACAAGAGTTCTACACGAAGCCTGATTATCTTTCTTGTCTTCCAAGGCAAGTTTGCACCGACCTTCTGGAACTTTCCTTTATGAGTCACGATGCGAGATTGGCCCATCTTCCTCGAGGCCCAATAATGATAGCAGCCTTAAGTCGCTGTTCGAATAAGTCGCGGGTTAATCATTCCCCCGATAGTTCCTACGTGAGAACTGGGAAATCTTCGCCTGGCAGCCATCAGATATGCCAGGAGTACCCAAGGAACTCGCCGAGCACTCTCTCCAATTAAAAGATGATGCACGACCAGTCAAACAGACCATGCGCCGTGTCCCTCAGCCAAAGAGACTCTTCATCACCAAAGAGATCGATAGGCTACGTCATGCTGGATTCATTTGAGATATCAAGAAATTGGACTGGCTCGCTAACCCAGTCCTAGTCGAGAAGAAGAAGTCGACCGCGCTCCGCATGTGTGTCGACTTCACCGCCCTCAACAAGTGTTGCCCGCGAGACCACTTCCCTCTGACTCGCATCGACCAGATCATCGACTCGACTGCCGGCTGCGAGCGCCTCTCCTTCTTGGATGCATATTCGGGCTACAACAAGATCAAGCTGAGAGTCGAAGACCAGGAGAAAACAGCCTTCATCACACCCCATGGTGTCTTTTGTTACCATACAATGCCCTTCGGACTCAAGAACGCTGGAGCCACTTACCAGCGCATGATGCAGAACTGCCTCGAGCTGCAACTCGGTCGAAACGTGCAAGTCTACGTCAACGACATCATCCATGACCAGAAAAGAGGACACGCTCCTCCAGGACCTGCGAGAGACATTCGCGAACCTCAACAAGTACCAGATCAAGCTTAACCCAGATAAATGCGCTTTCGGCGTGCCAGCAGGACAACTACTCAGGTACCTGGTGTCAGTGCGAGGAATCGAAGCAGACCCAGAGAAGATAGACGCAATACTAACGATGTCGCCTCCGACCAAGCTCTGAGAAGTCCAGCGCTTGTCTGGTCGAATTGCAGCACTCAGTCGATTTATTAGTAAGTTGGGCGAAAAGGCACTCCCTTTCTACCAACTGATGAAGAAGCTCAGGCAGTGTTCGCTCATCTCAAGCACGTCCTGTCTACTCCGCCCATCCTCGTTGCACCCGCTGAGAAGGAACCCATCTTCCTTTATGTCGCAGCAACTAATCGAGTGGTCAGCACAGTCCTCATCGTCGAACGCGATGAAGGCAAAGGGCACCTGTACAGCGACCTATCTATTACCTCAGCGAGGTTCTATCCGTATCCAAGCAGAGACACCCGTATTACCAGAAGGTAGCATATGGTGTCTTCATGAGCTCAAGGAAGCTGGTGCACTATTTCTCCGGGCACCCGATAATGGTGGTCAGCTCATCCGCCATCGGGGACATCCTCACCAATCTAGATGCCACAGGAAGGGTCGCCAAATGGGTAATCGAGTTGGGTCCATGGGACCTGAAGTATGTACACCCAAGAGCAATCAAGGCGCAAGTACTCCCTGACTTCACGACTGAGTGGATTGAAGCCCAGTTACCATCTGTCCCAGGCCTGTCCAACACCTGGACCATGTACTTCGATGGCTCCAAAAAGTACGATGGTGCGGGTGCAGGTGTCATTCTGATATCACCCAAAGGCGACAGGCTCCGCTACGTTCTGCAGATGGACTTCAAAAGGCCAACGAACAACGAAGCAGAGTACGAGGCTCTCCTCCACGGCATGCGAATGGCCAAGAACTGTGGCGCCACTCACCTCATGATCTACAGGGACTCGAACCTCGTCATGCAGCAAACCATGAAGGACTGCGACGCCATCGCAGACAACATGATCGCCTACCGGGACCTGTACAACATCATGGAGGGCGACTTCGAAGGTTGCGAATTACGTCATGGTTCGTGAAAGCAACGAGGAGGCAGACATGCTCGCCAACATCGGCTCACGGAAGGGCAAGGTGCCAGACAGAGTCTTCCTCGAGTGCATCAAACAACGCTCCATCAAGCTGAAGCAGCCGCACGAGCCTTCGACATTGACCTCAGGCTCACAAGACTCGCCAGCAAAGGACCAAGAGACGCCTGGCACACAACCCATCGAGGTAGTGTTGATCGAACCTACATGGACTAATCCTTTTCTAGCATACATGCTGTGAAAGGAACTGCCAGCAGACCCGACAGAAGCCAAGCGCATCACTCGTCGCTCCAAGGCCTTCACGATCATCAACGGAGAGCTTTACAAGCGCAGCATATCAAGAGTACTGCAGCGGTGCATCGACCCAGAAGATGGCAAAGCATCATGCTCGTCATCCACGCGGGTACCTGCGGGCACCATGCCAGCAGTCGCGCCCTAGTCGCCAAAGCCTTTCGAGCAGGATTCTATTGGCCCACCGCTATGCAAGAAGCTGAAGACATGGTCAAGAGATGCATCGGATGCCAGAAATTCGCCACCAAGCCACATGCGCCTGCGACAGAACTCAAGACTATACCACTCGCCTGGCCTTTTGCCCAGTGGGGACTCGACATGGTGGGTCCATTAAAGAAATCGTCCCCTGGCAGACACACGCATCTACTTGTCGCAGTCGACAAGTTCACCAAGTGGATCGAAGTTGTTCCAATCACGAGCTCGACTGCCGCATCCGGTCAACTTCATCAGGTCCATTATCCAGATTCGGCGTGCCCAACAGCATCATCACCGACAATGGCACCAACTTCACAGTCGAAGAGTTCAAGAAGTTCTGCGCGGACCAAGGCATCAAGCTCAACTACGCCTCAATCGCATATCCATAGTCCAATGGGCAAGTCGAAAAAGCAAATGGCCTTGTCTGTCGCGGCATCAAGAAATGCCTGTTTGTGCCACTCAGACGTGCTGCGGGAGCCTGGGTGGAAGAGTTGCCAGCTGTGTTGTGGAGCATGCACACCACACCCAACAGATCCACCCAATACACCCCATTCTTCATGGTCTACGTAGCTGAAGCAGTCATGCCACATGACATACGTTTTGACGCACCCCGTGTGGTGCTTTATGACGAGTCAGACACTGATGAAGCAATGGAGGATGACAAGGACATGATGGACGAGGCTTGAGACATCACACTCTCTCGCACAGCCATATATCAGCAAAGCCTCCGCAACTACCACAGTCGACGACTGCGAGCCAGATCCTTCGTCCCTGGTGACCTGGTGTTGCGACTCAAGCAGAAGAAGGTGCACAAGCTCGCATCCCCATGGGAAGGACCATACATCATCACGGAAGCACTTGACAATGGTGCCTACCGCCTGAAGAACTCGAAGACACTGGAGCTTTGCCACAACCCGTGGAACGCCGCGCAACTGCGCCGCTTCTACGCTTAGTCGATACCTCCATGTAACTGTACTTACACGCCAACAAGCAGCAGGTTTCAGACGCGCTCTTTTCCTTTCAGGGTACCTAAGGGGACTGGAAGGTTTTTAATGAGGCGGCTTGCTAGCTTAATATATGAAGTGGTTTGAAGAAACAAGCTCTCTCCCTTACTTTTTTCAATCAAAAAGCAACACAAACCTAGGCCGCACCTGAGCACTCGGGGGCTAAGCCATACAGGTTCCTAACAAAAAACTTAGGCCACACCCGAACGCTCGGGGGCTGCGCCATACAAGTTCAAATAAAAACTTAGGCCGCACCCGAACACTCGGGGGATGTGCCATACAAGTTCAAATAAAAACTTAGGCCGCACCCGAACACTCGGGGGCTGCGCCATACAAGTTCAAATAAAAACTTAGGCCGCACCCGAACGCTTGGGGGCTGCGCCATACAAGTCGAAAGAAAAACTTAGCCGCACCCGAACGCCCGGGGGCTGCGCCATACAAGTTCAAAAAAAAACTTAGGCCGCACCCGAACGCTCGGGGGATGCGCCATACAAGTCGAAAGAAAAACTTAGGCCGGACCCGAACACTCAGGGGCTGCACCATACAAGTTCAAATAAAAATTTAGGCCGCACCCGAACGCTCGGGGGCTGCGCCGTACAAGTCGAAATAAAAACTTAGGCCGCACCCGAACGCTCGGGGGCTGCGCCACACAAGTCGAAAGAAAAACTTAGGCCGCACCCGAACGCTCGGGGGCTGCGCCATACAAGTTCAAATCAAAACTTAGGCCGCACCTGAATGCTCAGGGGCTGCGCCATACAAGTCGAAAGAAAAACTTAGGCCGCACCCGAACGCTCGGGGGCTGCGCCATACAAGTTCAAACAGAAAAGCTTAGGCCGCATCCAAACGCTGGGCTGTGCCATACAAGTTGAAAGAGAAACCTAGGCCGCACTCGAGCGCTCAGGGGCTGCGCCATACAGGTTAACAATTCAAATCCTAGGCCGCACTCGAACGCTCGGGGGCTGCGCCGCACAGGTTCACAAATCAAATCTAGGCCGCACTCGAATGCTCGGGGGCTGCGCCGCACAGGTCCAAAGACAAAATCCTAGGCCACACTCGAACGCTCGGGGGCTGCGCCATACAGGTTCCCAAATCGAAACCTAGGACGGACTCGAGCGCTCGGGGGCTGCGCCGTACAGGTTAACAATTCAAATCCTAGGCCGCACTCGAACGCTCGGGGGCTGCGCCGCACAGGTTCACAAATCAAATCCTAGGCCGCACTCGAATGCTCGGGGGCTGCACCGCACAGGTCCAAAGACAAAATCCTATGCCGCACTCGAACGGTCGGGGGCTGCGCCATACAGGTTCCCAAATCAAAACCTAGGCCACACTCGAACACTCGGGGGCTGCGCCATACAGGTTTAATGCAAAAATACTGACACACTCGAAGATGCATTTGCAGTTACATACATCATATTCACATATGAATTTAGAGGTCGACCCTCACAGCTATAAGCTACTAATCTACAAGAAGTTTTTTATCCTATCTCTACCCTTTAGGTTCATCCTTCGGTGCATCCAGCGGACCCACAAGTTGTTCAGTGTGGCGTTGGACCTGTTCGACCATCTGCCTCGCATACGCCAAGGACTCGGCATAATGCTCTTCACCAGGAAAGCCGCCAACAACTCTGTCGAGTGGAAAATTTGGCCGATGCTTACGGAAGTACGCCAAGGGGATATTCGCTCCAGCAACAAGTTGAGGATGGACAATCTGCTTGACCTTGGCACCATCTTGAAACTGATCCATCAGTGCTGATATCCCTTGCGGCTGCGCGTTGTGTGGAAACATCACTCGATGCAATTTCGCCAAGGTCTTCTGGCACCCTAGAAGCAATATCGCCGCGCGCCAAGTGCGATCCAGCATCAGAACCAACACCTTGGCCTTGGGCGTGTCAGACCAGAAGTATTGAGCACCCGAGGCAGTACCCTTCGCCTTCGGCTCGACACGTTGCTCCACACGGAGCTGTTCAGCCCTCCAGTCTGGGTTCACGTCTGCAAAGCAATCAAGCAAAAGATGTCAGAATTTAAACTCGAAGACAGTGCTGCACAAATCGAAATACCCGGATTTGAGTACTCACTCCGCAACTATCGACAGATCAAGTCAATCTCGCCAAGCAAGTATTGCTCACGCTCTGTCGAAGGAGCAGGTCGCGCCTTCAGCTGGTCGAGTTCCTTTTGCTTCTCCTCCAAGGCCTTCTCCAGATCGACGATTCGCTTCCTCATCCAGGATATTACCTTCTGGTCATTCCGGCTTCGAGTGAGACGAGGGCGACATTCGACTCTTCTTCGAGGAGCAGCTGGTGTTGCGGCTGTCTCTGGCCAGTCGACTCTCCCTGAGTCTATATTCATCCCCTCCTATTTCAACAACAAGGAAGACTCAAGCATCAAGAATCCAAACATGTACAAGCCAGCAAAGCAAGACACCCAATGCATTGAAGATTCCACTTTCATTAGTTCAAGCAAATTTTACATCGCAAAAGAAGGATCTTAGCAACAAAATGCATCCAATTCAGAAGATCATAACAAAACACGAGATAAAGCAAAAAGGACGTAGCTAGTCTATGACACAGACTCGGACATCGATCTACTCTTGCGAGATGCCGCTTCAGCAGCCTTGGCAACTCGTTTTTCAAAGAGAGAAACAACTTCCTTCGCCAGTCGACTTGCTTCCGGCTTCACTGCGCTGAGAGACTGTGTATTGCCATCAGGCCTCTTGGAGAACTCGCTGACGACTTTATCAAAGTCACCTGCAACCTAATGCCCAAGCAGCAGTTGGAAGGTGAGCTCCGAGCCGCGTACCGTCTGTGTGCGAGTGTAATCCGCCATGATAGTAGACCCTGGGTTGAACGGATCAGCCAGAGCGTCGATGTCGCTTGATGTTGGCTTGTTGGGGAAGATGCCTTGATGGACAGTCGCCAGGGCTCCAGCAGACTTGGCCATCGCAGCGGAAGCATAGGCACAAACCCTGTCGACGAAGCCTACATCTTGCTCCAGGGGGATGTTCTCGCTGGAGGAGTCGGCAGGAGGAGCGCCACCGCAAGCACCTACAACAAGATAGGGAATTAGCGTTCAGTCGACAGATAAAGGTAAGAGCATATCAAAAGTAGCAAAATACTTACGGCCAACAACGTCAACAAGTGCGAGTAAGCGGTCAACTTGTGTCTTCTCCAAGTCGCGTTTCTCGTCTTCGCGCTTCTTAGCCTCCCCGAGTGCCTTCTTGGCATTTTCGTTTTGAGCCTCTAGCTCAGTCACTCGAGTGGCCACAGTTCGCTGATTGACTGTGAAGGAAAGAGTATTGAGACAGTAAAGCAGAAATAAAGATCAGACTGTGACAAGCTGGAAAGAACTTACGCTTCGCCTGCTTCAAGTTAGCTAGGAGTTGATTCCTCTCCTGCTCCAGACGGACATACGCTTCAGCTCCTGCACTTGCTGGCGATAGTAGGGCTGCAAAGTGCATAATTTAGATCTTGAGTCTGTGCCCAACTATACTAGTTGCACACAGGCTCGAGGGCTACTCCCATTGGGAGCACTGTTCGCGCTCCCAATGTTCAATTTACAGTCGAAGATACTTACATGCTCATGCACAGATGCTGGACTTGGAGTTGGAACGACCAGCTCTTCTGGGACAGCAGAAGTCAAAGCCTTAGCCACTTCAGCAGTGGTCGCGGCACTCGCATCTGGAGCTGCCGTCTGTTTCTCTTCCATGGAGGGAGCAGAAGTATGCTCCGTACCATGTGTAGGAGAAACAACACCAGCACGGTCGCTAAAGGCATAAATAAAGGTGATCAAGATTCAGACAAACCTACAGATGGCACACAGAGACAAGTTAAAGTTACCTCATTTCTTCGTCATCCTCACTGTCGAAGGAGACAGACGGCAGCCTGCCGAAGTCCATGGGTGGCGCCGTGTCGAGTGGATCCACGTTCAGCGGCTCCCGCGAGTCCCTCGACTCCTTGGCACTTGGCGAAGAGGACCCTGTGTCATCTTCTTCTTCAGCAGCCGCACGCTTGGCGGATGAATTCCCAGAAGCAGAATCACCCTTGTCGTGTCTTGGTAGCTTTTGCGGCCGCGTCTCATCTTCATCAGCAGCAGCCTCCTCCAGCTCTTCTTCAGGAGAATGCACGGAGGGGGTCTCTTCTTCTTCATCTGCTGGTTCCTCTGCAGGGAACTCAGCTTCTTCATGTGGTCGGTCTCCATCAGAGGAGGAAGGCAGTCGAAACTGGGGTGACCCTGTCATCCAAAGATAGTCCGTCTGAGAAGAAAGCAAAGCAAGGGAGTACGGCAATTACAAAAACAAGGAAAACTTACTTCAGGCAGTCGCCTCTCCACCCATAAGGAGTGATGGGGCAGTTGAAGTTGCACGCGTCGGCTGCCCGCAGGCTGGTGATGGCCTTCACCTTCTGGACGACCTCCTCGTCACTAAGCTCGACTGAAGACATGCGAGTGGGGTCGCTGGCACCTTGGTCCTCCCACATCGGGTGGATGCGAGCACGCAGCGGCTGCACCTGCCTTCTGACGAAAGTGGCAATGAGATGCATACCACCCGCCTCCTTGCCAAGCGACTTCAGCAAGCCAGCGATGGTCGTCACCAGTGGCTTCACAGTCGCCTTCTCCTCCTTCGACAGGGAGTGCGCCCAGGCGTTCGTCTTCCTCAGGGTCTTGTCAGCCACGAAGTCAGGAAGACCGCCCTGTTCACAGCTCACATAGAACCACCTCTTCCGCCAGCCTTGGACGGAGTCAGATTTCTTCATCTGGAAGAAGTTGATGTCGCCGCGCACCTGGATGCCGAAGCCGCCAACAGGGTACACGACGCTGCCCTTCCCGACGTTGCGCTTCACATTGAAGATTTTCTTCCACAACAACCAGTTGGGAGAGATCCCCAAGAAGCACTCACAGAGCACAAAAAAGCTCGCGATGCTCAAGATGCCGTTGGGAGTCAGATCATGCATCTGAATCCCATAGGCATACATGAGACCGCGAACAAAGGAATGCAGGGGAAATGCAAATCCCCTGTGTAGAAAATCGACGAAGCACACACGCTCCCCATTGCGCGGGGAAGGGATTACCTCTTTCCCGAAGCGCGTGTCTTCAGCTGCTCCAATGGTGGAAGCAGACCCTTCTCCCGCAGATCATCAAGATCTTGAGTCTTCGCAGTGGATTTGGACTAGTCGCAGTCCACTCTCTTCAGGCCGAGGTCGTCGACATCGGTGGCCTTCTCTTTGCCTTCCCTTTTGGTCTTCGGGACGCCAGCTTTCTTCCCCATTGCAGCGGAGGACGCCAGTTCGGCAATGGCGATGGAGCGCAAGGAGGAAGAAGAAGGCTTGGAGCGGAAAGGGTGAGAATGACGATGTGATAACTTTCCCCACGCCGCGGTGAATTTAATATACCGCGGCGACGGTGAATAATAACCGTCCAATAAGCATCTGCAAGCAAGCTCTTTCATCCAGCCCTACACGTGGCGCGTGGAGAACGCAACCGTCGCGCACCACGCCGCCCACTACGCACGGGAAAAGAGGAATCATCATCACGCCGCGAAATTTTCGCGCGGAGTGGTCAAATCAAGGACTGCAAACGTCGCCACGGGTCAAGACTGACAGCGGGACCGCAGTGTCATGTCCCATCGGTGGCAGTGAAGCAAAAAAGCGTCAGCCATGACATCAGCATGGAGAAGCAACGCAGTAAGCCATTCGACTGAGCAAGAATTTGACACGCTCGTCGACTCTACGAAGTAGGCCACTAGGCTGAGCAAACACTCGAATTACATTCAAGTACCACAAGTAAGCCATCAGGCTGAGAGAGCACTCGAAAGTGCAACGCATAGTAAGCCCAAAAGGCTGAAAAAGGAGTCTGATTTACTCCCATCGGGAGGGTTTCAGAAATTTCTTTCGACTGAGAGAGGTTTTTAAGATTAACCTCAATTACAAGCAATTCAACTTAATCTCGGGGGCTACTCCCATCGGGAGCACTGTTCGCGCTCCCGATAGACTGCAGTCGAAATTTTCACGACTCAGGCTGCTCAGCCATACATCAACTCTGTAAGCCCTGAATGGCTGGAGTTGAAGCTTCTTAGCTGCCTTTCCGAATTCGAGCCCGGGGACTCGAATTTGATGAAAACTGGTTGAATCTTTGACTGACCTCGATCATTCGAGTGAGTTAAGCCAATTATGTAACTATTCCTAAGCAGTCATCAACTCTCGACTCATGAAGAAAGGCGTGCACAGAGAAGGGAGTCCTTACCCGATTCTACGATTCGACCAAGTACTCGGGGGCTCCTGACGTTGGCCTACCTTTCGGGTGCCCCACTATGAAGATACCTGGTGCACGCCAAGCCTCAAGATCAACCACTGCAGGCCCGTGAAGGGCCCAAGAAGGACAATGTACGTCCCAAGGAAATCGAAGATTAGGTTGGTAGAAACTTACCAAATACTATAAACCTAACCGACACCGATCTCCTGAGACCTAGCATCCATATAATGGCTAGGAGGGACCTCTGTCGAGGGTACGTCCATACTATCCACCGAAACCCTAGCGAGATCATCATCTCGCCGGGATCGCCATTGTAACCTTCGACTCCTTCAATACAGATCAGACAAGCATGAAGTAGGGTGTTATCCTTCGGGAACCTGGGTAAATCGCCTTGCTTGTCAGCCGTGGTAACTACCAGCACTCACCATCTTCTCCCCTTCAATCAACCCGGGTACTCGAACCTGGGATCTGCCGAGGTGACCCCTCGACAGTGATGTGAGACAGATGTTGAAAAATAAAAACACCATCAACAAGCCAAAAAAACACGCCATAAATGCACATACACCTACAAGTACAACACAATATAGGCAAGATACATATTTACTCGTCCATGACTGATGAAATGTAAAACTTGCAACACAAAGTTTGGGAGACACTGCGAGATGAACCTACTCCTCAAAGGCAATTCTAAACAAAAACCCGATATCGAGAAGTTACAGTCAAACAACACTCGAAGCCGATTAACGAAATGGAACCGGTCATGCACGTGACAAAAGTAGCTACATGCCAAAAATGATGCCGAGCCGCCAAGAACCGTACCCCCTGAGACACATGACCACCTACACGCACATCAACGATCGACTTATGCGCCCAGTGGTTCTTAGCACCACCACATGTCGTTCATCACAACTCGCCCCACCATCACACCTCGTCGGCCGTAAACATGATGTGTCCAACGCCATGAGTTGGGGACGGTAATATGAGAGAATGGTGGCGGAAGTGACACGATTAGGATTTCGCGATCGAACCGCTCTGCGAGGGATTAAGTGACGTATAATTACAAGTTGGCCCTAGTTATCGCTATCATTTGTGCCCTCCGTGGATGTATGAACCAGCAATTAGGTCGATCATACGAAAAAGCAACACATCGAAGCATGATCCCGTGATCATTCACCTAGCAACTCATTTCTTAGTGACCCAACAACACCTTTGTTAGTGTAAGTTGAGCCTGTTTTTTGTCATTACTAGAAACTAATCCAACATAGCATAAGCATATGATGGGCAATGTTTTGGATAGGAGTCATACGGCTCTGGTTTGGCCCTAGGCCCCCACGTCACCCGGCGAACGGACCAACCATCACCCAGTGTCCCAGTCCCATGCCATGTCACACCGGCCCGGCGCCGCAAGAAACGAGAGGAAACGGAAAGAGAAACAAACACCATGTCACCAGCCAACCTACCTAATCGGGCTCGTCCACTTGTGCCTGTCGTCATTACATACTCATCAGCTTCTACTGATAGCCATACTGTCGCCATCGCTTCCCAACGACATCACGCACACCATTATTAATAGGCCGACCCGATCACAAGGCGACAAGATTTCAAACGTAAATTGTTACTCTCAGATAATATAGGAGTAAAATTATGGGATATTCTCGTGCAATGACCTGATTGATGATGAGGTTGTTGGCATTTTGAAGTGATTAGTTCGATGAAGGAAGTGCCTTTACGGCGGTGACGTGGCGGAGATAAGCTTCGCGGCAGGTTGTTACGTGCTATCGTTCGGCCGGGAGAGGATAAGGAACCGATCGATCTGAGTGATTGGATGGATGGGTACCTAGGGCTTGGTGGTATGGTTACCATCGTTGTTGTAAAGCTCGTATATGTCGGCGTCGCCACTGGATTGAAATTGGATCGATGCATAGGCATAGCCTGGTGGAGCCGGCTATGCCCATTTTTGTTGTTTGGGGAACACATCAGCTGCAAGTGAGTATAGTTTTTCTCTTTCCGTGCAATGATGGTCCAGAATATTTGCTCTAATCCTCTAATGCACACTGAGCTTGACTAAGTCTCTTCCGGCCTTCCGGGCGATACACCTTCATTTCTGATTAAGAAGATGCAAAGAGTGCCGCAGTTCTCGACGGACCGGGCCACCAAATTTTCAAAGACGAAAGAGTCATCTTGCCCCTCCGTGATGTCGACTGAAAAATCTTGTTGTAATAGACGATCGGAAAATCGGAAAATCGTTGTGCTAAATCCCACATCAGTAATCGTTGTTCATAAGACTACCCATAGTGGGAGTAACTTCACTAGTAACATATTTGCCACCTAAGCAAAAAATTCTACGTGTCATGTAATTAATGAGGAGAAATACGAATAGAGTAACTTAGCTAGTTACTTGTAACACTAGTAACATCGCATTTTTCAAGAGAAAATGAGTCTATAGAGTAATAAATGAGACAATCTATGACACTCCTCTATGTTACTTTTAGTAACATAATCTAGTAATATGTGTATGTTACTACTCGAAGTTATTCCCCGTTATGGCTAGTCCTCGAAACAGGCTTTCGCTCCGCTTTATAAATAAAGCAACCGCCCACAAGTCATACAAAGATCCAGTTACAAGTTCAAAGATAAAAACGAAACGAAAAGTCTGCTGGGGCCACAGCACAGCAATGCCCAGGCTAAAGCGAAGCGATACAACTCCTCATGGGAGTAACTCAGTGGCTGGAGGATGTAGATAGAGGGTGTGCCACCCTCAGAAGCTTCTCGATCAGTCCATCCAGCCGCTCCTTGTCCCGCTGTCTACATAGCAGGGGCAAGAGAAAAAAATATGGGCCCCCGATTCGGGGGACCGCGCATAAGGGACATAAATCATCCCCTGGGTCAAAGCGCTTACCACCTCCACACCCGTTATGGCTAGTCTAAGAATAAATCGGAATGATCCAAGGTGTAGACAATAAAGACGAAACGAAATTATGCCAAAGACACACATCTCACATCCTCCGACAACACTAAACACACCGCCGGGACGGATGGTAGACGGGGAGAACCCTCTTCCATCCTCAAGTGGTCAGCTCTGATGCCCTTGCCTCTTGGGTACTACTCTAGATTAGATGTGAAGATGAACGGCTGGCCACCCACCCAATTACCTACCTGAACCTCTCATTACATCAGAGAGTTGTGTGTCAAATCCGACGATGCTTCGCCCACCTCTTGTTTAAGAGATGGGTAGCAGCCGTGGAGTGGTCGATCGGAACTACAGTGACAGCGCTGGAAGAATGTCATTGTCCCATATGTGAACATTGGAATTCCCCACAGATGCGTCTATGATCCATCTCATCGGCCCTACTAGCTGCTATCCGTCTTCAGATCTGATGATGGCTCCACTTAATTAATCGTCGCTCCCTCGGTAGGTGTTGCCATTAGCAGCACTCCGATGTGATCTCATCGCGAATTCTTAATTAGTGCAAGTACAAGCGTGCAGCTACTCCGAACTATGACAGTAACAGCAAGGCCTGGAAGATTAACATGAAAGAAGCAACTGGGAAGAGCGTGGAAGCTCCTGCTGCCTACCAAACTCCTCAACCTGCTAAAAACTGGCGATTCAGACAGCTTCGTGTATGTAGGTAGATGGGTCCTTGATCGCTAGTCAGGAGAATGGAGAACGACTTTGTTGGCTTTTTGCTTCAACCTGGAAAAAAGAGAGCATGGATGTTAAATTTCCAGAAAAGTCGGGATCCCTACAGGTTGCGACGCTTCACTGTCGTTTTTTATGCTCCACTGAAGAATTCGGGTGCATTATTTGTTCGCGCGAATAATTAATACTCAGTACGTTCATTATAAAATGTTTTATATTCTTTTCACAAATGTGTATATAGACTTCACACTTTTCATTTACCAGCAAATTGTGCCCGGTAACTCTGAAATTGTGTTTGTTATGGGGCGTATGGGACTACAGACACATGTCCGGCCCATTTGGACTCAGCAACACCACTCAAACGGACTGTCCAATTCATTTTTCGCATTTTCATTATTTTGACTAATATTTCATAAAATAAGAACACACAAATAACTCACATATATGCACCAAATCAATTTATCAACCATCATCAAGGCCACCAACTCTGGCCACTTCACAATACACCCAATGCCACCAAAAGCATATTAACCAATCTCTTTCCTCATGATCAAACCAGCCTCCAATCTGAATCCATGTTGCCCAACATCACTGGACATGATGTTAGGCTTCTCGCCTTGCACGTCAAAGAAGATCATCTGCCTTCTTTTTTTGTCTCTTGGGGAAACTAATTTTATAAGACATGGTCGACAAATTAACTTTGTGGACCAACTCTATCAATTGACACGGCGTGAGGGCAGTTTAGATTTCAAAATAAACAACCAGATTTTATATTTGGATGTTGCAGTTTCTCTCTCCTGTACACATGTCAATTGATATAGTTGGTCCACGGGGGTGAACTTGTTGCAAGTCGAGAACGATGAGACATGCTTTAGGAATCCGGCGAACAATTCATGCATTGAGAAAGATGATACCAACCTCTTTGCGGTCGTTACTTTCTTGGTACCGGTTGGACGCTCTGAACCCGCCGCGACGTCATTTTGTAAATTCACGGTCTCTCACATGTTTACAACGTCGTCCTGGGCGTCGCCGCTTGACAATTCAAAGAGTCCCGAGGGTTTTCCATTTTATTTTTGTAAGGTGCACATGCAATATTTCTTGTCGGCACCACTTCAACGGATTTTTAAAAGTGTAGATCCATATTGAGAATGATCCATACACTTTTCAAAACGTTCTAGAACCACTTCAGCTTACTGTATAAGTATAGCGAGCAGCATTAGGTACATTGCAATATGTCATGTCGGCACCATTTATCAAATACAAAAACGAATCGAAGGATGGATGGACATGATACCGACCAGACCGTCGTTGTTCGGCCGTCACGGGGCACTGCCCTCGTGTACGTATGATCTGCACCATCCAAACCCTCCTTTTCCACTGACTAGTTTTCCAGCGCACAAATTTTGGAGAACAATGTTCATTTCTAGTTGAAGAAGATAAAATAGCATCCCTACCGTTCTTTCAGTCGGCGCCTTCAATAGCTCGCACAATAGTTATATTGTTAACTATTGGAAATCTCAATATGAAAAGGCTCCCACCAGATCTCTCAACAGCGGTGAAGTTGTCGACCAAATTCAGTAATGCAATCCATAAGAGCATTTCCACTCGCGGCGTCCAAATGGTCGCCCAAAGGCCTTTCGGACGGGCCATTTGGGCGCTGTCCGGACTATATGGCGCATTTGGCCGCCGTCGCTCCCCACTCGCGGTGTCCAAACAATTTTTTTAAACTTAAAAATCGGCTAATTTCATTCAAATTTTAGGAAATTTTATAAATTTGAATGAAATTTTAAAAACTAAAACCTAGTTCTACTGGCCCCGGCTGAAGGCGAAGTAGGGGTTGTCGTCCTCCTCATTCTCCTTCTTCACAGCGGCGCTGCCGCTGCTAGTGCCTGCGCCGCCGTCCTCCTTCTTGATGCGGCTAGGGTCACCGGCGACGACGGGCACGCCAGTTTCAATGGCGTGCTGGTACGCCTAGTCGGCGCTGGCAGCCGGCCCGTCCAGTGGCGGCACGTCGTCCATGGACGCGGCCTCCGCGGCCCTAAGGAGCTCGTCGTCCTTGCCCGCCTGCGACGCCAGGAGCTCGGCAAAGAGCGGCGACAGCTCCGGCTCCGCTTTCACCTTCATTGGGTCCGACTTCGATGTGAGCAGAGCAGTGGCGCGGGAGCGGGAGGAGGAGGAGCGCGACGAGGAGAACACCTGCGAGGAGGGCGCCGTCGAGCGCGAGGAGGGGGACGACGTGCGCGGTGCCTACAGGTTGGCTGGCGGCGCCGAAGGCGGAACATGCGCCGCCGGCCACTCCAGCAGGGAGCCGCCGTTGGCGATGTGCTCCATGACTGCAAGGAGCGTGCAGCCGTGCACGCTCCAGAACGCCTCGCGCCCGACGACGTTCTTGTCCATGGGCGCGGGGCCGGTGCCTTCACACCGGTTCATCTTCTCCTTGAAGAGGCGCTGGAACGCCTCCTCGTAGCAGTCGGCGTTGGCCGCGTCCTCCGGGTTCCAGCGCGGGTCGTCGCGCATCTCCGGCGTCAGTTCGCGCTAGTAGTGTGCCATCTGGGCACCGAGATGGCGTGGACGGAGATGGCGAACCGACCGCTAACGCGCATGTTGGGAGGCACGGGGTACCCGTTCTCCCGCAGCGCCACCGACTCCTCGCGGAGGAGGGTGTGCGGTCCTAAGCCGTTCGCCGCCGCGTGATACGTCTCAAACATATCTATAATTTCTGATGTTTCATGCTTGTTTTATATCAATGTCACATGTTTTATATGCATTATATATCACTATTATACATTTTCTGGGACTAACCTATTAACAAGATGCCACAGTGCCAGTTCCTGTTTTCTGCTGTTTTTCTATTCCAGATAATTAATTAAGGAAATATTCTCGGAATTTGATGAAACAAAAGCCCAGCTTCCTATTTTCCCGACACGTACACGGAGCCAGAAGGGCAATCCCGGGGGAGGCCCACGGCCTCCTCACCATGCCATGGCGCGGGCCCCCCTCTGACCGCGCCGCCCGTGGTGAGGGTCCCTCGAAGCGCCACCAACCATCGTCCTTTCGCCTATGTATTGCCCCCGACGCGAAAACCCTAAAACAATCGGTGATATTCCAGAAAGAGTTCCGCAGCGCCGCCGCCATCGAAGACAAGTTTCGGGGGTCAGAAGTTCCTGTTTCGGCACCCTGCCGGGACGGGGATTGACCCCCGGAGCCATCTCCATCGACTCCACCGCCTCCACTTCGACTCCATGATGGTTTGTGAGTAGTTCCCCATGGACTACGGGTTCTTGGCTGTAGCTAGTTGGTACTCTCTCTCCCATGTATTTCAATGCAATGATCTCATGAGCTCCCTTACATGATTGAGATCCATATGATGTAATTGGTGTTGTGTTTGTTGGGATCCGATAAATTGTGGAATTATGATCAGATTGTTCATCATGTTATCATACTATTGTTTATTTAAGATCTTGCATGCTCTCCGGTACTTGTGGTTACCCTGATCAAGTAGTTGGCTGTATCTCCAAGAGGGAGTATTTATGCTAGATAGTGGGTTCAGTCTCCTTTTAATCTGGGGGAGTGACAACAACATCTAAGGTTGTGGATGTGCTGTTGCCACTAGGGGTAAAACAACAATGCTTTGTCGTCCAAGGATAATTGTGTTATTTACATTATGCACTTTACTTAATGCAATAGTCTGTTGTTTGCAACTTAATACTGGAAGGGGTACGGATGTTAACCTGAAGGTGGACTATTTAGGCACAGATGCATGCTGGATAGCGGTCTGTGTATCATGTCGTAATGCCCAATTAAATACTACAATAAACTTTATCTTATCATAGCATGCATTGTCATGCCCTCACAATTACCAATTGCCCAACTGTAATTTATTCACCCAACACATGTTATTGGAGAGTTACCACTAGTGTAGATAGCCGGGAACCCCGGTCCTTCTGTCATCATCAAATACTCATTCTGTCCTATATGCCATTAGAAGTAGTATCAACTATTTTCTGGTGTCATCGCCTCTGTGTTACTGCTATTGCTGATGTGTTACTGTTATTATTGCTCTCATATTACTGCTG
Source organism: Poa pratensis (assembly GCA_947311845.1). Classification (NCBI taxonomy): domain Eukaryota; kingdom Viridiplantae; phylum Streptophyta; class Magnoliopsida; order Poales; family Poaceae; genus Poa; species Poa pratensis. Next base: position 69,480,227 of record CAMZMU010000041.1, read on the forward strand.
CTTTCACATCACCCCTGTTACTAGTGCTTTTCCAGGTGCAACTGAATTGACAACTCCGCTGTTAAGGCTTATAAGTATTCTTTGTCTCTCCTTGTGTCGAATCAATAAATTTGGGTTTTACTTCCCTCGAAGACTGTTGCGATCCCCTGTACTTGTGGGTTATCACCGCGCCCCGGTGTGTTGCCAGTTCCTGACCATCTCGTGCGCGCCGGCGTGCGGTGTTCGTGGTGGGCAGATAAGGAGGCGGAGGAAGAGGAGGAGAGCGGTGCGGCGAGTGAGCACGGGGGGCGACAACCTTTTATTGCCGCCGGAGAGCGGTGGCATTAACGCCGCTGCCTCGAAAAGGCGTGCCACATTCACTCCGGCGAGCAGAGGGAGGCAACGCGACGGCTCACTACTGGCGTCTGCGTCAGACAGTGAAACCGAGGCGTCACGTGCCTTTGACAACGACCACCGCCTCGTGTCTCACTGTCAGGCGTGGCCCACGTGTCGGAGGAAGGCGTTTCGTTCCGTCGGGCCGCCCCAAGCCTCCCCAAGCTGAAGGCATGGGCTGGGCGTGCCGAACAAAAAACTGGGCCGCGTCGGACCGAAAACGGTTTTGGGCAGCGCGGGGGGGGGGGGGGTGGCGAAAACACGTCCGGCATGCCCCAAAGGCCTTTGGGCGGCCGTTTGGGTGCTCCGAGTGGAGATGCTCTAACCCTGCTTCATTCCCGTCCACAGGGAGTTAACTGGGAGTGCCGGCAACCGCAGCAACCGACACCACGTCGAATCTTGACGGTCAAGTGCCATATGGCAGCGGCCGACACATTTTTCTCCTTCCCCACCATTCTTTCTGTGCTGTACTCCTCCCATGTATCCACATACATGCGCGCACACGCACGCGAACGCGCACACGCACATTCGCACGCACGCGAACGCGCGCGCACACTCGCTCGCCGCAGCTCTGCTCTGCTCTACACACACATACGCTCGCGCAGCTCTGCTCCGCTCTCCCCTTCTCTCTCTCGCCGCCGACTCCTCTCATTTCGGTCAAGTATTTGGTCGCCCTCTATGCCGCCGCCTCCTCTAGGACCACCTAGGCCGCATTGTCAAGGTCGTTTTTCTAATTTTTTGCTTAGTTAAACTTACAGAGTGGTTGTTTAATCTAGCTAATAGATGGATAACGACGACGAGCTGGAGATCCGGCACAATGCTCACCGCCCATGCATCTACATCAGTGAGGCTTGATGAGCACTTAGTGATCATCACTTACCTTATTGGTTTGCTAGGCAAGATCAATGCCACTCCTCTAATTGGAGATTCCAGGCCGGGAATAGGAAGAACAAAGATCACAAACAGATGAATAATCATGTGACACTGTTTCAAGACTACTTCACACAGGATGCAACACATGGGCCGAAAGAATTTTGGCGATCCGTTAGGATGAATAACGATCTCTTCATACTGATTGTGATCGACGTGCGGGAATCTGATGACTACTTCAGAAGTACATCATCGGGGTGGTTTGTTTCTCCTATAATCAGAAATGCACCGCTGTCTTAAGATGTCTTGCATATGATGCTCCTGCAGATACAATCGACGACTACCTAAATATGACGGAGTCCACATGCATCAAGACCATGTATCAGTTATGCATGTTGGTGGTCGCGGTGTTTGGGCTAATATATTTGGGACAATGAATGAATTTGACATTGTTCGGCTCATGACACGAAACACATCTAGAGAATTTTCAGAAATGATTGTATGCTTGGCCATGAAGCAATTGTCCATTCGGGTGTAATGAATTTACAAATATAATTACTTCTTGTGAGATCATACACATCATGATCATATAATATGAGCTCGATGAACAAAATACCAGTTCCAGGGTGATTTGGTTGAAGCCCTCGGATATTCACCTAAGAAACCAATAGTTGTATCTTCTCATTTTTATTCTAGTTTATTTGCTAGCAGTTTAAATTTATTTGGTTGTACTAAACATGTGATTTGAATATTTTGTTGTACATTTTGCAACTTCATGTATTTAATCATGTGCAATATTCAATATCCCAACCATGATTGTATAGAATTGATAATATGTCAAAATGGTATTAAAAAAAAGGACTAAACGGATAAATGGGTCGTCTCATTGGATACACTAGCCAAAAGATCGGACAGGAGCTGGACGCGTGGCAAACCAAACGGAAAAAATGGACATACTGATCAGTTTAGTTGGCCGCTAAAGTTGCCCTTGATCTGCACTTCCTGAATTTTCTTTTTCAAAAAAAAAACTTACTGATTCTCTAGCGCAGGATTTTCGGATAACGCAGTTCATTTCTAGTTGAAGAAGATAGGTATCTGGAAGAGAAAAACAGGAATTGCTCCATTTCCCAAGAGTCTTTTTCGTCTCTAGATTGGTCCGGTGCAGGATCAACACAAAAGCAGCAACCGAATCTAGAGAGGAGTTGCACCAACACCAACAACTTGAGCCCCTCCAAAGCCGCGGCATCTGAACCCTGACGTGCAACTTGCCACCTCCCTCCCCAAAACAGGGCAAGGTCTCAGTCTCTGTCTCGTCCACGAAAGCAAACGACTTTACCTAAACTGGCCAGCTCCAAACTACAGAACCCATCTGCATCAGTCTTCATGACCATGTAATAAGAAACAAAAGACTTCACGGGTGAGAAGCTATGTTTCACCGATGTTGAGATAGACATGAGAGACTCACTGAATCTAGAGCAGCGCTTATCCAGGAAACAGAAAAGTTCTTCTTTGACAAGGTTTTGGAGACAGAGAAGTTTCAGCTGAAAAATTGGATTTTTGTTTTTTACATGGATCTGCCTAGCTAGCATGATAGCATCAACTGTTATTTCATCCTGGGCAAACAGTGGAGCGGTAATAGTTTTTACACAAAACGGGGGATTTTGACGGAGAGCAGGGAGGATCTCGCTACGGATCCTCAACCATCACAATTCGTCTCCTCCTCATCACCATGTATTTTTCTTTCCTAAAAACTAGCAAGAACTTGGTATCAACAATTTACAGGCACAAGTGACAAGTCTGATCGGAATCATGAGTTTCACTTCATCGGGAGGCTTCTGAAGTCGAGCATCCCAGCCCTGAGGCCGAGGAAGTTGCTGCCGCAGCCGCACTCTGGCGTCGCTCCGTTGCGGAGGCCCAGGTTGCAGCGGAAGCAGAGGCCGCCTTGCATCTGTTCCATCTTGACCGGCTTGGCGTGTGCTCTAGCGGTCGGCTCCTCCTGGAACGGCAGGCTGATGCAGAGGTCCAGGTTGAGGTCCGGGCACCTGGGCGGCTTGCTCTCCTCCTTCAGAGTGGGAGGCTGCAGAGCCTGTGAAGGTTTGGGCGCTTCTTGGTGGTGGACGACGAAGGACACGTTGTTTGCCTGGCGGCCGGCGACGGGGCGGTGCGTGACGGGGTCGATCCCCTGCCGAGCAGCTTCCTCCGGATGTGTGTGTTCCAGTAGTTCTTGATCTCGTTGTCCGTCCTCCCGGGCAGCCGGGCGGCGATGATCGACCACTTGTTGCCGAGGAGGGCGTGGAGCTTGACGATGAGCTCGTCCTCGTCGCGGCTGAAGTTGCCGCGCTTGAGGTCGGGGCGGAGGTAGTTGATCCACCGGAGACGGCAGCTCTTGCCGCAGCGCAGCAGGCCGGCAGCGCTGGGCAGCGAGCGCCAGCACCCTTCGCCGTGCGCCCGGACGTGGGCCACCAGCCGCTCGTCCTCCTCCCGCGTCCACGCGCCCTTGTTCGTGTGCGCCTTCTCGCAGCACGGCGACCTCCCCATGGCTGGCTTTCGCACGTCTCGGCTCGACTCGACTTGATGGATGGTCGATCTATCCACCTTGTAGCGTGGGCTAGATTGGGGAGGAAAGGGCGGGCGGGTTTATATATAGCTCCTCCTCTGCTTGTTCCGGGAGGTGGGAGATGATGATGACGATGATGACGAGTTGGTTGGTTTGGTGGAGGGAGAGCGGAGGTGGTTAGGGTGACGGCATGACACGACCTGGCCTCGTCGAGCGGTGCGGGGCGGGGATTTTTCTCACCGCCCGTGAGCGGTTGCCACGGCGGCCCGCGCATGCATGCGCCGGACGGACGGGCGGAGGTAGGTGCAAAGTGGGGCGCTAGTGTAATCTAGGTAGGGCTTGCTGGAGAGTGCGTAACGGTGAACGGTGGCGCAGGTCGGCTTGTGCGGTGCTGACACATGTGGCGGCCGGGCGGTGATGCGTATGTCCTGCCTACTTCGCCTCCGTCCGCATCTACAGCCGACTTCGCCGCTCCGTCTCTCCCCTTTCCCGCAACCGTTCCTCATTTTCGAGCCAGGACCATAGAGCCTCTCCACCAACCCTTCAAATTTGAACCAGTCATATACTTCGCTCTCTCCGCTCCTAGTTTTGAGAGTCCACCGCCTAGCACTTCTGCCGCCCCTCTCCTTTCACCTTTCCGGCTGGCCGGCGAGGGGATGGGTTAGGAGGTTGGCCTCTTGCCATGGTGCCTCCCGAGCGGTGACCACGGCGTTGTGAAGCCTCCTTCCGGCAAAGATCTATGGTGGATCGCCCAGGCTGGTGGCGGATCTAAAGGTGGCTGCTTGAATAAGCTCGTCTCTCTGCTAGATCTTGCTGTTGCTTCCCCTCGATCTTGCCGTCTTGGAGACGGGCGATTTGGGGCCACTCGGTGGTGGCCTGCTCAAGCTTTTTCCTATTCCCCTTTGATGGTGTTCTTGCAAGCTGTGAGGCTGGCCTGCGGTGGTGAAGCCGGCTCGACATCCTGCCCAGGTCGGGCCCAGGGGCGGAGCCAGGATTTGACCACAGGGGGGCGAGGCGAAGTTAAGACTTTTTTTGGTGGTGTCATTCTTCTAAATTTGACGGTGGCCTTATGTATTGCTAAGATTTTTTTTTGTACTAGTAAAGGGGAATAGTATAAAGTCATTTTTTCGCCGGGTAGTATAAAATCATTTGTGTCATGTTGTATCCTAGCTCCGTACCTCGACGAAGAACACAATGATATAGCTCAACAAAGTAGAGGGGTTTAAAAAATGGTGTGTTATGTGCAGATCTACGGCCAAATACCTACTCATTGTGCAAAGCGATGGTGTTCATAATTTCCATTGCCAAATGCTCAATTAATTTCTCTCTAATCAGAAGCATTATGATATGTGATCACCAAAAAGAAGCCCTATATATAGCACAACATACCTTGCGTCCCTTAATCATAATTGATTAGATTTACCCGATTGGCAGGAGGGCGGCGGCTGGCCGCTCGCCTGGCTAGGCCATGGCCGCCGGGGTGATCTACGGTGATTTATCACATCGAATTAGGTCTGTAGGTAAAAATTGTCGTGGGCGGTGGCAGTGAGGTGAGTCAATTGTGAAGTCGAACTGAAAATATACTCACGTACATGAACCTGGCAAGCGATGAACCGGCAGCGGTTAGCTTGCGAGATGTGGGCTCGTGGGTCATGGGCTTCTCAGATATTGGATGTTGGTCACGCATTGCTAATTATCTTTGGACAGGTAGGTCTGTATAATCTTTTTTTTAGAAACACAATATAACGCAGACGCTCACATACACGCGCATACACTCACCCCTATGAACGCACACACGCACACCCTACCCTATGAGCACCTCCGAAAGACTGAGTCGGCGGTTAGGTAATCAGCTTAGCACCAATCAATACTAGTACGTACACTTTTGTAAGCTTATACGTACAACTTCCTGCTCAAATCCAACGGGGGGCCGATCGTTGGGGGTCCGACCCCTGCTAGCCCCCCTGGATCCGCCCCTGGGTCGGGTCGGGGCGAGTGGCTAATGCGGCGACTTCAACGGGATTGAGTTCCCAATCGGCTTATGCAGGTGAATTAGCGGCTTCCTTGTTCCTCCTCGTCCTCTGGGATCGGTGCTACGACGGCGAGGTCAAGGATGGCGGCGGAAATGGTGATGCAAAAGCTCCTAGGGACGTGTGCGTGTTTTCTTTTTTCCTTGGGGTGTTTTCTATAAAAGGGGGACAACTGGACTGTCTCTGGATGTATCCGGTGTACTCTGTTGATTTCTAATCCATATACAGTTGTTTAAAAAACAATTCAATTTTTGTCAGGCACCCTTTAAGTTTTAACTTGTGTGTTGTGTCTGCTTTGGTGTGTCTGATTTGGGTTTGTGACACTACCTACCGCCTCCCCAAACCAAAATTAAAACACCTTTTTCGATCGAATCATGCTAAAAGCATCAAATTTTGATAAAATTCGACGGTTTTTGCACAAACTTGACAGGAATTTGATTAGACTAGATCCTACATTACTAGGGAAAAGCTTATAGGTAGGTTGGCAATCTGTGGCGCACCCTTAATTGGTGCGCCACAAAAATATTTGTTGTGCGCCACAGAAAGTCACAATTCTGTGGCGCACTAAACCACATGCGTCACAGAAATTAGACATTCTGTGGCGCACCAAATCTGGTGCGCCACAGAAAGTCACATTTCTGTGGCGCACCAAATCTCGTGCGCTGATACGTCCAAAACGTATCTACTTTCCGAACACTTTTGCTGTTGTTTTATCTCTAACTTGTGTGTTTTGAATACAACTAACACGGACTAACGCTGTTTTCAGCAGATTATCCATGGTGTCTTGTTTTTGTGCAGAAAGTCAACTTTCGAGAAAATCCGTGGAAATAATTGCAAAACCCCTATTTTACCAAGAAACCCACGGAGCCAGAAGAGGAGACGGAGGGGGGCAGCGAGCCACCCTCCCCACATGGCGGCGCGGTGGGCCCTAGGCCGCGCCACCCTATGGGGAGGCCGACTCGGCCACGTCCCGAGTCCCCCTCTGGAGTACTTAACCCCCTTGACCTAAAAACGATGGGAGGTTCGACCATAATTCCAGAAAACCTCCAGAGCGCCGTCGCCATCGAAAACCCTATTTCGGGACCAGAAACTCCGTTCTGGCACTTCGCCGGGATGGGGAATTGGAGGAGATCATCGCCATCATCATCACCGACGCCTCTCCATCGACCATCCATGATTCCCCCATCCATGTGTGAGTAATTCCCGCTGTAGGCTGAAGGGGATGGAAGGGATTGGATGAGATCATTCATGTAATAGCTATAAGATTGTTAGGGCATGAAGCCTAGTATCCGTTGTTAGTACTTTATGACATTGTTGCAACTTGTTATGCTTAATACTTGTCACTTAGGGCCCGAGTGCCATGATTTCAGATCTGAACATGTTATTGATTCATGATGATATTCATTGTTTTAAGATCTTACCTGCAAGTTGTATACACATATTGTTGTCCGGAACCCGAGGCCCCAAAGTGACAGAAATTGGGACAACCGGAGGGGGTGGCTGTGATGTGAGGATCACATATGTTCACGGAGTGTTAATTCTTTGCTCCGGTACTCTATTAAAAGGAGTACCTTAATTACCAGTAGATTCCCTTGAGGCCCCGCTGCAAACGGGCTGGTAGGACAGAAGATGTTGTGCAAGTTTCTCATTGCGAGCACGTACGACTAAATATGGAACACATGCCTATGTTTACTTAGTACTTGGATACCGTATTATTATTTATCTGCAAATGCCTTGTCTTGATTATTACATGAATTATCTTCTCCATGCAGCGCCCGTTCATCCATTCATATGCCTACAGTATTTTAATCCTGCTGTCTGCTATAATCATTACTGTTGTCTTTATTACACTGCTGCTATTATTTCACTACTTCTACTGCTTTAAAACTGTTGCTACTGATAATCTGTGTCGAGCAAGTCTATTTCCAGGTGCAGCTGAATTGACAACTCCGCTGTTAAGGCTTATAAATATTCTTTGGCTCCCCTTGTGTCGAATCAATAAATTTGGGTTTTACTTCCCTCGAAGACTGTTGCGATCCCCTATACTTGTGGATCGCCTTTTTAGTCTTCCAGGAAGTAAAGAAAATGATAAAAATTTCAATAAATAAAATCCTTTGACATGTAGTTAGGTTTGAGTGTCTAGTAGGTATAAAAATTTTGAAATATGAATTTTGACCTTTTCTGCAACAAACAGGAAAAAAAAAATTGTAACGGCCATAAGTTTTGCATACGACGTCGAAATAATGCAAAACATATGTAAAAAAACTAGAGAAAAATCCGAGTTCGAATCCACCGGGTTTACCCGGTCAGCAATTCACAGATTTCTCAAATTCCAAAAGAAGAAGAAACGTTATTTCAAGCAGACGAGTTTTCGCAGCAAAATCAAAAAAAGAAAAAAATAATAAAAAATAAAAAATTCAAAAGGTCCAAAAAAGACACAGAAATGTATAACAAAGAAGATTGTTGAATTTTTGGAAATGTTTTGACTTTTTTTGACTTTTTTGAATTTTTTGGATATTTTTTTATTTTTTGGATTTTTTGAAACAAATTATTTTTTTTAATTTTTTGGATCTTTTGAAACTTTTGAATCTCCTTTTAAAACTTTAGAAGTTTTTGAAAAATCTGAAATTTAAAAACACACATTTATAATTATAACACATACTACACATATACAAATACAAGACTTAAGAGGGTTCACATGATATATATCAATAAGAACTTGAGTAGCACAAGGGTAGGTGAATTTGGTGGAACTTAGAAGTTAAGCATGCTAGGGTTGGAGCAATTTGAGGATGGGTGACCTAGTGGGAAGGTGTAATTTCAAAAAATTCAAAAAATCTGAAAATAATTCCAATAATTAGGATATTTCATATTTTGATTTTTCTGATTTTTTTGAAACTTTATATATATTTTTTTGCATTTTTCCACAGAAAAAAATAGTGGCGAGAATTCTGTGGCGCACCCAGCAAACCTGGGGGTGCGCCACAGAATTCCAAATTGGTGCGCCACTAATAGGCCTTTTCCCACTAGTGCTAGCTCGACGACATCCACCTATCGTCGGCTCCGCGCGCGCATTCCACGCCTCCATCGATGTGTGCAACACGAGGTATAGTCGGGTCAGTTATCCGGGTCAACTGGATGGTGCAGCAGAGGCGTAGACTCCATTGTGGAAGCTAGGAGCGTCGTTCTGAAGTCGGATATGTCCCCGTCGTCGAGGGTCACGAAAAGGCGACGAAACCCGCCAATCCGGAGGGAGTTTCTCCTACTCAGGTTTTGACGACGGGGGAGATCTTATCAGAATGCCGCCGCTTCCTGGGCTCCTCCATCACAGCAAGCTTGGCGCACTTGATCAATGGCTCCTCCTCTTTGACAGCAAGTAGCATGTCGTGTTCTTAATTGTGGGGACGAGTGTAGCAGCGCGCCATCTTCCTTCTTTAGGAGACATCTAGGACAGGAAGGAAGCTCTGGCAGCACGCTGCTGCGCCCAGGGGAGGACACTCCTTTAGCGTGCGAGCATGCCACCAGCTTCTCCGCTGCTGGGTCACCCACATCTCTATGCCGTTCCAGGGATCGAGGGTGGCATCCCTCTCCCGCCGGAAGTGCTCGAACAACACCGCAAGCATCTCCATTTGTTGCATTGTTGAAATTTCGACTCAGCTCGCTGGGAACAACACCGCAAGCATCAAACTTCCCATCTTCTTTGCCGGACCCTGACTCAGCTCTCAGCTGCTACTGTGTTCAATTCCAGCAACCAGCTGCTACTGTTTCAATTCCGGCAAAGAAATGGAAAGTTTGAATTTCCAATTCCAGTTGCTGACCTTAAATCCAGGCTTGAGATCCTGATAAAGCTTGAAAAGAGTTTTGTTCCCAACGCTGTTCCAGAGTTGATGAGCTAGCAGTAACTATCTTGTGCACGCAATTTCAAAACCGAGGCTAGTTCATAGTTAGGCAAACCTAATACTTCAAACGCAGGCATTAGTACTTAATTATACGAATATCATATAGTACTGATGTTTGATCACGTTTGCTCATCCAAAACTTCATGAATATACAAGGGGAAGCAGAGGAGAGAACGTTATCTTTGCAGGTAAGCTGGTGTACGTCGCCATCGTAACTACTACTCCCTCCGTGTCAAAAAGTAAGACGTTTTAGCTACTTACCACACACATGTATCTAGACATGTTTTAGTGCAAGATTCATGTGAATCTTGCACTAAAACATGTCTAGATACATGTGTGTGGTAAGTAGCTAGAGAGTCTTACTTTTTGACACGGAGGGAGTACTTGACTTGAACAACTACTTAGAGTTAATTATACACAGATATCATTTGGAGCACGCTATCATCCAAGCATTCCATTCCAGTCGCATCATATGATTGGTGCTCAACAAGTAAATAAATACTGGGCTGCAAAGGCGGCTGCTTACATCGTTTTTCTCCAAACAGGTTGTTCCACCTTTGCTGTCACTGCCGAGTTCCCATATAGATTAGGATTAATATAAAGATAATCAGACCAATATTTTCAGGAGACACGCAACTGCTTTTATATTACACGGAGTAAGCACATGCATGCTGAAAGTGCTATTAATAGTAAGTTATGCCTTGTCATTGAAATGTTCACGAGTATGGCGTAAACAGGAAATGAATGTCCTTAAGAATACTTGAAATACTTGGGAGATGATGCTGCGGGCAGTTCATCACTGTAATTCTGTTATTTGATCTTGATGCTTACTAAATAAGGCAATGCCATCGAAGAACTTGGCAAGCTTACTTGCTCCTCTTGGAAGCCTCGTACAGGTAGCCTGCGATAACTACAGCTGCAGCAACAGCTACACCAACAGCGCTCTGAGCGAGTACAACAGCAGTTGGCAGTTCTGATTTTGTAGATGCTGGGCCACCGCTCCGTGGAGTGAAGCCAAGTTCAGAAAGTTTCTTGTGTGATGCAGCATAGTCCTTGAAGAAGATGTCCTCATCCTGCAATACAAAAGAAAAAGCCATTGCTTGGGTCCAGAACTTGTACATTGACATAAAAGTGCAGCAATAGCATGGTAGTGTCAGGTTCAAATCAACAAAATTTAGGTATACCAACAATCATATGCACCTTCGCATAAAGCTCCACATAGCGTCTAAATTCAGGATCATCCAGCAGTGCCTTATCAGTAGGGAGCTTCAGAAGGCCCTCAGATTCCCCCTTCAGCAGCTCACTGCAGTGAGGTTATATACTAATTAAGCACCCAGATTCTCCTTCTCAAATCTAGTACCCAAAATAAGTACTCCCTCCGTTCGGAAAAGGATGTCTCAATTTTGGCTTGTATCTAGCCAAAATTGAGACATCTTTTTGTGAACGGAGGGAGTAGATGTTCTGGTTTTGTATTCAACTTACAGAAAGTATGAGTTGTCAAACTTCAGAGGATCACGAGTCCATGCACCTTCAAACCCAGACCTATCAGGATGCGCCTTTCCCTAAGAGAACAAACACCAGTATTAAATACTGTGTTTCTGATGAACAGGTGAGCTTCTACTTCGAAGAATACAACAAGTACCAGACTGTGGCCACCAGATAGAGCTACAATATCTTTATCTGTCAAGCCCATTCGATAAAAGATGTCCCTTAGATGTGGTGCCCCTATTCATAGAGAGAAACAAACTCAGTACCAGAGATATGTACAAGCTGCAGCAAGTTAAGCAGTAACGAACATCAGCACTGCAATAATACTGACAGTGCTGTTTAAAATACTGACCGTATGAATGGAGAGAAAAAAAAGAAAGCTCTTGTATACGAATAAATGAAATAAGACCACAGAACGACATGTGAGTATAGCATGTAAAATAGACAGTGGTGATGCAGGGAGATAAGATTAGTTGATCCTCCTATTTTCGAAGAAGATGTGGTGTATATGTCTATGTGAACAAAATGTGGGTGGTAACAGAGGAAAAGTACAACCAGACAAATCAACTTGAGTGAAATACCAGCAAGTATTATATGCGAGAGTATGAACATGAGCAGACCAGCGCAGAAAATATTCCATAGGAGTATGGGATTACATTTGACATGCACATAACCTTCTACTATCTTTGTCCCTAAATATAAGACTTTTTAGCAGTTCTATTTGAACTGACAGAGCGTCTTATATTTAGGGAGGGAGGGAGTAGATCACAGCAGACCAGTGCAGAAAATATTCAGTATGGGACTACATTTGACATGCACATAGCTTTCTAGATCACATTTTTTGCTTGAACTATTAAGAAATCAGGAAGTATGTTTATGTAAACTGATGAAGCAATTGACCAGTAGAAAGAAAAATTTGCAGCAGTGACCTCTCTTAGCATCAGGAAGACGCCCTTCGCGGGGGCAAACTGAGGAATCCTGATACATACGAAAGCAGTCAATATGTGACATCAGCAACAACGCATCCATTTATAAGAAATTTTGATTTCACATACACGTCTTCCAGGAAGAAACTCAACAGTTGGACCCCCAGTGACTTCAACTGCAACTACTCCAGCAAGCTGCAAGTCAAATTTACTTAGCAAATAACTATAGAATTTTCAATTTCACCACACCAGTAGGAAGCAACAGCTAAGATGTGTGGAAGAATACTCCCTCAGTTTAGTACATAAGCCAGCTCAAGCAAATGACCAAATACCTGATAAAGGTCTGCATAGGTAATCTTTGGACACTTTGCTTTGATAGGATCTGTGGCAACAAAGGACAAGTTGGATAAGCCATGACAACAATTTCATTTATTCCAGTAGTGAAGAAAGGATCAACATGCCAAGTAACAAGCAAAACTGAAATGAGTAAGTCGTGTGATTTTCAGACTATTATTATTAGACACAAAGTTGCTACTCCATCAAAAACAGTTACTCAGTAATAAAAAGCATATATAAGGATGCAATAGTTAACAAGAGACCATACTAGCGTACAGTTAGTTTTCGTTGGTTATAATTCTACATTATTTAACTTGACATAAGATAAGTATAGCCTTGTCTCAAGCTATTGCACAAATAACCAGCAACTGAAATAAAATTTCAACTTGTGAGAAACTAGCAGGAATGCACAGACTAATTTCTACTTAGCTTAAAGAATTCCGTATAATTAAAAGGGTATTTTGCACAGCCATCTACTAGCACATTGGGTAGTTGGGTATAAGCAATGCATACCAAGTAGATCAATAGCAATTTTTAAGCCAGCATTTGAACCATGAGTGTACTCCTCCTCGTATCTAATTGAGCCATTTGCACCACCGGTTCTTGTGCTCACATCGTATGTACCAGCATCATGCCATCTGCAACAGAAAGCGAAGAAACTAAGCCTTCCACATGCAGGAAAGCAAGGTATTCTAGGAGAAACACGAGTCATAACCACAAACACACAGAAAATGGAAGTCGGAGACAGCTTAATCAAGGTTTTACTTATTTGTCCCTCCGTTCCGTAATGTAAGGCGTATAGTTTTTTGAGAAAAATTCCAAAATATAAGGTATATTGCAATTTGTGGAGAATTTTACACATCAAAAAATTAGTTTCAATCCATAACGGAGTGATTTAAAGGATTGTGTTCAATTTGTGATTTTTTGGGAATCCTCTCTCCAAAAAAATTCTAAAGTGCATAAACTAGATGCTACGTGTTCAGATAAGGCTCTGTTGATTTCAAGTTTCTATGCATTTCATTCCACAGTGTTCATGAGACCTGATCCCACTGATACATCACATATTTGTTCGTAACTGTACCATAAAAGCATCCGTCTCTCAGAAACACCACGAATGCAAAGGAAATTTCAAGAAGTGGAAGACTTAGAAAAGGCAATCCATCTCAGCTTATTGGATTCCACAGTTATTTGTGCATACGAGAATGAGCACCTGTGAATCAAACGTCACCGCTTCCTCGTTAGATCGACACACGGGGACATACAACTAAAATTAGGAGCCGTTCAAAGCTCAAGGCACGCAAATAAGGTGTTTGCCGAATTGCCTTGCCCAAAATCGAACCACGATGCACCATGCTAGCGACTTCCAATTTCCGCAGGCCGCAGCACCACAACCAGCAAAGCAGGAGTCCAAATCTGACATGCGCCTAAGCTCACAACGCCAGTAGGCGATCCCGCGATTACAGCAAAACACTAGCGCTCGCGGCGCGTGAACAAGGGCAGACGAGCAGAAGCATAAGCACATAAACAAGGCCCAGGGCGCAGAGGTACATCAGAGGAGGAAACAGGAAACGGCACGTACGCGAGGCGGAGCATGATGGGGGCGCAACCCTTGGAGGCGATGAGGGCGCGGAGGGCGCGGCGCGCCCTGTCGATCTGGCGCAGGTACTCGGCATCCACCACCGGGGCCGCCATCGCCGCCGACGAGGAGTGAACCCTAGGGATCGGCGGGGAGCGGAGCGTGGTGCGTGTGGGCGAGCGGAGCAGTGGCAGCAGGCTAGCGGCAGCGGGAATGGCCGAGTGGGAATGGGGAGGCGACGAGATAACGCGAGCGAGCGATTGGCTGCTCCGCGCCGTCGAGTCGTGGTCTGCCGGCTTGGGTTTTGCCGCTCATGATTCTCCAAGGCGTCGTCGGAAAAGTTGTGTTTTAGGTAGTTTTCATTTGAGTATCTGCTCTATCTAGTTTGTAATGCTACCAAGTTGCTGCATGGTTTAATCTGTACTCATATTTTGGCACTTCCTGTAAGTTATGCTACCTAAACATATTTTAACAACTTGAGGTTGTTTTATGTGACCTGCAGCTTTTTACATGTTCCTACTTCAGTACATTGCTTTGTGAAGTTGACATGAAACAAATTGAAATAGATGCAAAAGATACACAAATGGATTATCTAAATTGACAAGTTGCACTGCATTACATAGCTTGCTCAAAAGCATTCAGAGTAGACATCACAATTGCAGCTCACAACAAACATATAACAAGATGTTCCAACAAACAGATGCAAGCATCCATAGTACATTACACTTGCACAAGCTACCGTCAACAGATTACACACCACACTACCATACTTGACCTTGTAGACTAACACTACCATCAACATCATCTACTTCAGAAGAAACAGAACAACAACAACTGAGAGCAGCAGCAGACTGGCAACCAGATACTTGAGCAGCAGCAGAAGTTGTCTCCCCAAAAGAATCAGTGCCAGAACTTGCTGCCTGCTCATGCCATCCCTTGCCTTTCGGTTGGTGTTGGTGGCAACCCTGCCATCTCCTTCTCCAGCAGCATTCAGCTCGTCCCTCCTTCCTTCCGCAAAAGCAATGGCGTCAACAGCAGCATCTCCACTGAGTATGTCGTGCTCAATGAGATAACCAACATACTCGAGCTCCCAGTGCCAGAAATCACACGATTTCTATGAAATAGACATGCACATTCTCTTAGTCGAACTCGGAAAATCGCAAACGAAATCATGCATCAACCCAGATGGGCCAGATATACTTACCCCATGATGAATGCATTTGTAGAAGATCCACACTTTGTGCGCCTCCGTCTGCGACTCGTACCACCTCACCCTCTTCCCGCAGTCAGGGCATGGGATGCAGGGGACGAAGAGCAGAGGAGCAGTAGCGTTGTGGCGAGAACGAACAGAGCTTCCAGTAGACATGGCGCAAGCGAGAGGAGCGGCGGATCTGGGGCAATGGCTTTGGGCGAGAGCGAGAGCACCGATGGAGAGACTGAGGCTAGGGATTTGGACGCGAAGATTGGTGGGGATTTTCTAGTGCTGGCCATTTTGTAAGTAAACCCTCCAAGGAAGCAACGGGTGTCACCAAAGCCGTCCATGAACGCGACATCTCGCAACAACACTCGGCCTCGCCTCGTACGGCCGCGTGTACGCCCTGCATACGCCCAAAAAGTACCGTACTTTCACCGCCAAGCAAGTTCGAGTACCATCGCGTGCGTATTGCTAAGTACGAGTACCGTATTGTGCTTTCGAAATTAGTACAGGTACCCACAGTGTATTTAACTCAAAAAAAAAAGTAGCAGTAGCACGGCACGCGACACCCCGTCCGCAAACCATGCCGATCCACCACGCCTGAGGACGATCCAGTCAAGAAAAACGCCCAAAACCACGACGAAAACCCACCCACGCGTCCGAGCGGCGAGACCAACCGCTGCACAGCTCGCCACACCACAATCGCTGCGTGGACGGACGGACCGCGCGCGCACGTCGCTCCCGGCGTTCCCGCGCGGCCACTCCCCGTCGACGCGCGGCCTTTAAACTCCCTCCCTATTTTAGGACTAGCGGGAGCGCGATCTCGAAGCCCCTAGCTCCCACGCATGCACGATCCACCCGCCATGTCCCTCCTCCGCGTCCGGCTCGCCGCCGCCGTCGTCGCGGTGCTCGCAGTCCTCGCCGCGCCCGCGGCGGGCGACGGGGACGCGAAATACGAGCTGACCAAGCCCGGCACCGTCATCACCTACGACCGCCGGTCGCTCATGGTGGACGGCCGGAGGGAGCTCTTCTTCTCCGGCTCCATCCACTACCCGCGCAGCCCGCCCCACGAGTGGCCCGACCTCATCTCCAGGGCCAAGGAGGGCGGCCTCAACGTCATCGAGTCCTACGTCTTCTGGAACGGGCATGAACCCGAGATGGGCGTGGTAACTGTCACGCACTCCGCCCCACTCATCATCTCATCGTTCCTACGAGATCCGTGCGTGCGCTCATAACGTTCGTGTGTTTTCCCTCGATCGATCCATGGATTGATCGCTTGATTTTCAGTACAACTTCGAGGGGAGGTACGACATGATCAAGTTCTTCAAGCTCATCCAGGAGCATGGGATGTTCGCCATGGTCCGGATCGGGCCCTTCGTCCAGGCAGAATGGAACCATGGGTTTGTTCGTCTCGTTTGCTTGCTTCACATCTCATCGCCTCGATTAAAGTTGCAACCGAAAAGATCGATCTCCGTTTAATTGAGGATTTTCTTCTTCTTCCAGAGGGCTGCCTTACTGGCTCCGGGAGGTACCCGACATCGTCTTCCGCACGGACAATGAGCCTTTCAAGGTAATCAATCAATCTGACCAGCAAACCACACAAGATTATCAGTTGCAGACATATCGAATAATAGATGGATTCTACGTATATTTTAAAAAAGCTGGAAGTAAAATTCTCTACATGAGAATGACATGCATACCTTGGGTTTTCTCTTTATACAGAACCTCATGCGGAAGTTTGTGACTATGATAGTGACCAAGCTCAAGGATGCCAAGCTCTTCGCGTCACAAGGAGGCCCTATTATTCTGTCACAGGTACTAAATCGTCCTGATCATCTTTCTCTCCCGGCTACGTATCGATGACCTGATGAATGCTGATCGTTCATGGTTCTGTGATGAATTTTGGTGCATAAATTAGATCGAGAATGAGTACCAGCACATGGAGGCAGCGTTCAAAGAGAACGGAACCAGATATATTGACTGGGCAGCTAAAATGGCCATCAGCACCGACACTGGGGTGCCGTGGATCATGTGCAAGCAGACTAAAGCTCCACACGAAGTGGTAACTTTATATTACGATCATCTATTTCTATGATCAATCGCGAGTTCATGAACCAACCAGCACAGTTGTGGTTCGATGTTCCCCTATTATAGGTTCCTTGTTCAAATGCATTACTCCCTCCGACCCGAATTAATGGGCGGAGTGTGTATTAACTATTTTTTACAAAAAAAACCCCGCGCAGCTCCACCTCACTGTCCGCAGCTCCACACGCACAACGCCCCCGGCCCCGCCCCCGCCGCCGGCCACACGCACGACGCCTCCGCCGCCGGTACGCCCCCCTCCCGAGCCGGGAACGAGCAGGATGAGCTCGTCAGCCGGTCGAGGGTGAGCTCGCTGGCCGCATCCCGCCGCCCGCAACCCTCCGTCGTCGATCCCGGCCGCCGTCAACCCTCCGCCGTCGATCCCGACCGCCGACAGCCCTCCACCGTCGATACCGGCCGCCGTAGTCTTCGCGAGGGCGCCCCAGGCCCTGGACGCTCGCTCCCCGTCGCCTCCCCTTACTCCTCGCTCGGACGAGCCGCCACCGGTGCTCGATCTGCCCGTCCGCGCCTAGCCTCTCTCCTCTTTTCCCTCACCTCAGCTCGACGTCCTCTCTCGAGGGTGGCGGAGGCGCGCGGGGGTCGAGGGCGAGGTCGACGGTGCAGGGATTCAATGCTGGACTCCGAGAGGAGCGTCGGCGGCGAGCGGGCGGGAGGAGAGAGAAAGGGGATCGGAGAGACTGCTGGGAGGACCTGTGATTTCAGGTGAAAAAGTGCAGGTTTTTTTGCAAAAAAGCCACGCGCCCGGTAATTCGGGTCGGAGGGAGTAACATTTTTTTATTCGAAGAGTGGCTCCAAATTTGCAATTAATGGATTTAAAATACATGATATATGCATATCTCTTCTTCATTTATCATCTACCATGATTAATTCGTATCATCTCTAGATCCCCACCTGCAACGGTAGGCACTGCGGAGATACATGGCCAGGTCCAACTGACAAGAACAAGCCCCTCTTATGGACTGAGAACTGGACTGCACAGTAAGTCGAATCTCTCCATGATCATTAAGAGAATATCGTGTGCTAGCTAAACTATTTTGGTTGGTGTATACAGATACAGAGTATTCGGTGATCCGCCATCTCAGAGATCAGCGGAGGACATTGCGTTCGCTGTGGCGCGGTTCTTCTCCGTGGGCGGCACCATGGTGAACTACTACATGGTACTGATCAGTATTCTGCTCTTGACAAGGATGTTACAAAAATTTGGGTCTGAATGAAACTGTATTTCTGACAGAGTTGCGTTATTGCCTCTTTGAACAGTACCATGGAGGAACAAATTTTGGAAGAACGGGCGCCTCTTTCGTTATGCCGAGATACTATGACGAGGCACCTCTCGACGAATTCGGTAATATTAAGAAGAAAAAACTCTGAATGAAAATCTGAAGAGATCACCATATTGCTTGCTGATGAGCGAGCTGCTGAATTATGAATGAACCTGCAGGTTTGTACAAGGAGCCAAAGTGGGGCCATCTGAGGGACCTGCACCAAGCACTAAGGCTGTGCAAGAAGGCTCTCCTCTGGGGGAACCCCTCCACGCAGCCACTGGGCAAGCTCTACGAGGTTCTCACCGTGATCGATCACCATTGATCAAGAGACAGCGATATCCCCATTTCTGATCACCATGGATGGATGCAGGCGCGGCTATTCGAGATCCCCGATCAGAAGGTGTGCGTGGCGTTCCTGTCGAACCACAACACCAAGGAGGACGGGAATGTGACGTTCCGGGGGCAGGAGTACTTCGTGCCGCGGCGGTCGGTGAGCATCCTCGGCGACTGCAAGACAGTGGTGTTCAGCACGCAGCACGTGAACTCGCAGCACAACCAGCGCACCTTCCACTTCGCCGACCAGACGGTGAAGAACAACGTGTGGGAGATGTACACAGAGGTCGACAAGGTGCCCACCTACAAGCTCACCACCGTCCGGACGGAGAAGCCCCTCGAGTCCTACAACATGACCAAGGACAAGACCGACTACCTCTGGTACACCACCAGGTATATATAAGTTTACTGTTCGACGCCGCTGGTGAATTCCTCAGATGCAGATGCTTCTTATTCTTCTTCTTCTTTGTCTGATGATGATCGCCATCATGTGTCTATAGCTTCAAGCTGGAGGCGGAGGACCTTCCGTTCAGAAAGGACATCAGTCCGGTACTGGAGGTGAGCAGCCACGGGCACGCCATGGTGGCTTTCGTGAACGGCAAGTACGTCGGCGCCGGGCACGGCACCAAGATGAACAAGGCGTTCACGCTGGAGAAGCCCGTGGAGCTCAAGGTCGGCATCAACCACATATCCATCCTGTCCAGCACGATGGGGATGCAGGACAGCGGCGCCTACCTGGAGCACCGGCAGGCCGGCGTGCACGCCGTCACCATCCAGGGCCTCAACACGGGCACGCTGGACCTGTCGACCAACGGGTGGGGGCACATCGTTGGTCTTGACGGCGAGCGGCAGCAGGCGCACACGGAGAAGGGTGGCGAGGTGCAGTGGACGCCCGCGGTGTTCGACCAGCCCCTCACGTGGTACCGGCGGCGCTTTGACATGCCGTCCGGGGAGGATCCCGTCGTGATCGACCTGAACCCGATGGGCAAGGGCATCCTGTTCGTCAACGGCGCAGGGCTGGGCCGGTACTGGAGCTCGTACAAGCACGCGCTGGGCCGGCCGTCGCAGTACCTGTACCACGTGCCGCGGTGCTTCCTGAAGCCGACGGGGAACGTGATGACGCTCTTCGAGGAGGAAGGCGGGAAGCCGGACGCGATCATGATCCTGACGGTGAAGCGGGACAACATCTGCAGCTTCATCTCGGAGAACAACCCCGGGCACGTTCGGTCGTGGGAGAGGAAGGACAGCCAGCTGGTCTCGGTGACGGGCGACCTGAAGCCACGGGCGGTGCTGTCGTGCCCGGAGAAGAAGACCATCCAGCAGGTGGTGTTCGCCAGCTACGGGAACCCGCTGGGGATCTGCGGCAACTACACGGTGGGGAACTGCCACACGCCCAAGGCCAAGGAGCTGGTGGAGAAGGCGTGCATTGGGAAGAAGAGCTGCGAGCTGAAAGTGTCGCACGAGGTGTACGGCGGGGACCTCAACTGCCCCGGCACCACCGCCACGCTCGCCGTACAGGCAAAGTGCTCCAAGAGGCAAAGGGCCGCCGACCAATAAGCTAACATATATATAGATCATAGCCTCCTCCTTCTTCCTCCTCGCCGCCGACGATCGCACACCTGATGTCATTTTCATGCTTGTTGTTTTGGGACGCGTGCATGTTGTACTACTTGATTTGTTGATTCCTGTGAATTGTAGGAGTAGCTGGACGCTGAGAATCAAACGTGAAAATCATTCTATTTGGTGAATAAGTTCTGAAAATAATGGACAGAATAGTTCACTGACAAATGCTGATGGCCTCTTTATCGGTGCTGATTAATCTTCAGCAGAAAACTTGAAGAGTTAGATACTGAAAAATCAAACATGTGTTCATAAATAATGAACTGTCTCAACCCTTCGAAAACAAAAAAAAGGACTGTCTAAAAATAATGGACAGACTAGTTCACTGACAAATGCTGAAGGTCTCTTCACCACTGATGATTAACCTTCAGAAGAAAATTTCAACAGTTAGATACTATAAATAATGACTCTCTAACTGAACCAAAAGAATCATGGGGCGTTGCGAGAATCGAACTCGCGACCTCTCGCACCCAAAGCGAGAATCATACCACTAGACCAAACGCCCTTGTTGTAGATGGCAACAGGTAAACTAACTTAAAGAACACAATAAAATAGGGATTCTAGCTGCCCCAGACTCAACTAAGGTGAAAATTCCCATCGTGCGGTGATGCCCACATCCCGTGATCTCCGTCCTGATGCCTGCCCCGTCCAAATCTTTGTTTCCATTTTGACTAAACGTCTAAACCAAGGAGGAGCGGACGGTCGAAGCCTGCACCGAATCATGTTAAGGTTGATATTGATGCTCGGTTTGAGGATCGGTTTGATGAGGATTATTGCGAAGTACTACGGGACCTGTTATCTGGGACAGTATAGGAGGATTCATCACATCGAGTAACACGAAGCTGGACTTCGTCCAAGATGCCCTACCAGATGAAGCTCATGCCCTAAAGCAAGGTCTTATGATTGCTCAATCTGTTGGATGTAACGGAGTGATTGTGGAATCTGACTGTCTAGAATTGGTAAACATAATGCTACATAGCACCCGATCCACGGAATTACAGCAGCAATATTTGATGATTGTTTTTTTAGAACCGTGGGGCAAAAGCTTTGCCCCTTATATTAACTAGTAGCCGTGCACGTGCAACACACGTATTCAAAATAGAAATGCCATTTTCTAGTATAGTGATTTTTTTGTTGTTGCGAGAACAATAATTTCATGACTCATTTTCTAGTTTAGTGAGTTTTTTTTGTTGTCAGAGCAATAATTTCATGACTAAAATGTGTAATGATGTGCGAACAACATACAATACACATACGGTGTATCATTTAAAATCCACAAAATACAAAATAATAGTTATTATTTGCAAAAAGATTACACCAAGCGATAATTAAAAACCAAATTATAAGTAACATATAGCAGCATCCACTATTTTGTTTCATGAAGACCCATCTCTTTATGCGATTAATATTTCTCATTCCAAGATAGGAATATTGTTTTATCGTCTCATTGTCTTGTACTTCTGAATATGTATCAAAAATCGTTTTGTCGTATCCAAACCATTCTACAGATGCATTATATACAACATTTTCCTATAAAATTCATGTTCAAAGTGTAGCAAATGAGTATGGTTGAGAATATTGACCGTTGGTACCGGAAAACTGACCCTGCACCGTGGGTCCAAAATATAGATAATTTTCTTTTTTGGATGCAACACGAACAATATGAATAGGCCAAGAATATCATAAGGCATGAAAATCTGTAATGAAATTTTTAGAAATAACAAATCAATCAGCTTGATACAAAATGAACCACTATATTACCAAAGGAATATACTCTCACCGTGCCACATTTTGATATATGATATTCCTTGCTATTAGGCTAGCTATGAAATAACTTTGCTAACCGAAGGAATAAATGATAGTAAGCAAAATATCTCCCGTGAAGTACTCCATGAAATTTAACTCGAGAGATCATAAGATAACCTTCATGATTATAAATTTTTGATTATATAAGAATTTTAATATGGAGGCGGCGTTTAGGGTAGTAGTAGCATCTACTCCCATTAAGAAAACAAAACTTCAAAAATATTTTTAAATTTCAAAAAAAATCAACACAAAATTTGGATGTTCATTTTGACTTTTATGTCCACGCATAAAGCTTCGTGACGAAAAAAAATTGTGCTTGTGTAAAAAGACAAATTTCGGTGATACAAAATGAGTTTTTAAAAGACATTTTTTTGTGTTTTTAACACAGGCCACAAAATAATGTCTTTTCGTCTGAAATTTTATGTGACAGCATAAAATGTTTGTAGGTACATCCGGATTTTTTGTCGATTTTTTATATATTTTGAAAATGTATTTTCAAACAGTGGGTGTAGATGCTCCTACTACCCATAATGGATTTCCGTTTTAATATATTCAATTCAAGGAACCCAATTATAATAAATCTTGATACTCCCTCCGATCCATATTAGTAGGCATAGCTTTGTCTAAATTCATATGTATCTAGTTAAGTATTTAGACTAGATACATGTGTATCTAGACAAAGTTGTGCCCACTAATATGGATCGGAGAGAGTATTATTTTTAAAACCTCACAAACAATTATTGATATGATTGAACCATTTTTGTAAACAACTAAATTGGCTGTAAAAAGATCGCAACCACGTGCCTACTCACAACACAGACGGACACGGACACGTGCCGGATCTAAAACGAAAAAACAAATCGGACAACCCAGGAACCTCCACTCGCTTCATTCTCTCACGACCTCCCCCAGGTAAAAAAAATGACCGCCCCTCTTCCAAGCGGGAGAATGGATGATAACCCCCCAGTTGAAGCGTTGGAGCAACATAAGCCCTCTTATTTGCCTCCATCACTTTTAACCCCCCCAGCGTTGCCTAATGTATCTGATATCCCCCTTTTTCATGTCTGACAATATTGTCAACACAGAACTAACAAATGGGCACATGAAAAGATAGTAATACCCTTGGTACATGGCAGGTTTCAAACAGCAAAACTGGCAGGTTTCAAACAGCAAAACATGGCAGGTTTCAAACAGCAAAACTGCTACAATTGGTACCTATTCAGAACTAACAATATTGTCAATACATGGCAGGTTTCAAACAGCAAAACTGCTACAATTTTCCCGAAATAGAGAACATTCACACAAGTTCAGAAAATGACAGCAAATATATAGAGTTTCACAACAGTACAAACTCACAAGTTAACAATAATAGTGAGTTTTGCACCTCACGTACACATAACAGTGAGTTTTGCACCTCACGTACACAACAAAATAAAGTGAGTTTTGCACCTCACGTACATACCACATTAAAGTGAGTTTGCACCTCACATACACATCAAAGAAAGCAGTTTATGACAGCCAGAGACAAGTTCACAGTTCACTTATTTTCCTCTTCTTCGGAGTCATTTTCTTCTTGCCTTTTGGTGCAGACTTTGGTGGTGTAGTTGCTGCGGTTGGAGATTTTGTAGGTGTAGCAGCAGCTTGGCTTCTTGTGAAAGGCCCGGGGCTAGCAGCAGCTTGGCTCCTTGTGAAAGGCCCGGGGCTACTAGTTGAAGCAGCATACGTGCTCTTGGTTGGTGTAGTTGGAAGTATGTTGCTAACCGAAACATCAAACCATGGCGATGGATCCTTTTTCCCGTTCCTACAACAAGTAACAAATATTAGATGTAGCAGAATTATTTTCATGTAAAAAGAACCATAGAAAACAACAACAAGTATTAATTTGTACCTTTTCTTTGCTCCATTTTTAGGACAACCTGCTTCTCTATGTCCCAGCTCCCCGCATCTTTTGCATTTGTTCAAAGATCCCTTTCTTGATCCACCTTCCCACCAACTCTTTATTCTTTGTTTCCTTGTTCTTCCAGCACCCTTTTTCTGTCTGTTGGGAGTGGCGGACGCAGCACAAAGCCTGTATTCACTTGTGGCCACTGACTCTTGTCAGTAAGGGGCTCAATTACACCTTCATATGCTAATCTGAATCTGCTAACTGAGTAGTACTCATGTACATAATCCTCCATGCTTACATAGTTGCGACCTTGCAGAACATTTATGAAAGCTAGTGCATGGTCACAAGGCTTGCCCGTGCTCCGTTTGATGCCTCACAACCTACAGCAAAAAATGTTCAGATTGAAAAGGTCATTACCATCACCAACAAATGAAGCAAAATAATTATACAAAGCATAAAAAGGTTATTACCATGACACGCTTGGCGTCTCTTTGCCAATTAGCAGTTAGTGACCACTTGCAAGGATCACCTTTTATGGATTGACCTTTGCAAAAAGCCCGAAACCTCTCTGGCTCATTCTTCTTAGTGCCAAATTCAAACTCTCCATTGATGGCAAATTGCCTTATAGCCTTTCTAAATGCAACCATATCAGGATAAGGGGTCCCAACATCCATGGTTGGCTTCCGTTCATCCCACACAATAAGTGGCTCCTCTGGAGCATTATCATCAACAGGAATAGCTGCGTCCTTGACATCATGGACATCATAACCAGGAAGAGTAGCAGGAATCGGACCAGGCTTCGTTTCCCTCTCGTTCGCCTCTGTTTTGATACCCAACAGAGCAAACATGGCTGTCTCATCCACCGGCACTTCATCCGGGATCCCATCATCATCTTGTTTAGGTTCTACCACAAGAGTAGACCAATCAACACTAGGGATCCCATCGCCATCACTCCTATTCAACATAGACATAAAAAATCAGAAATATACACACCAAAACTCATGCCTAAATCGAACAAGAACAGGGGGATATGATGTTACCTATTCAGATCCATCACACCCCTTCGTCGATCCAAACCCTTCCACTCAAATCTCCATGCCAATCTCTACCTAGGGTTTGTACGATTCAATCCATGAGAAATCAACCGAAATCAAAGAAAGAGGAAGGAGGAGAGATGGGGCGGAGCGACCTTACCGTGGGGCAGCAGTGGAGGTCGCCGGACCGGGGGGAGACAGGGCGGAGCGGCCGGGGACGGGGTGGAGCTGCCGGGGACGGGGCGGAGGCGAGGAGCAGCGCTCGGGCTGGGTCAACGAAAAGAAACGGGAGCTTCTGTCTCCAGGTCGTGAGCCCGTGCGTGGTAAAAAACAGCCAGGGGCAGTCTTGGCATTTTCGAAATTAATTAATCAAATCATCTGGATCAGCTGCTAATCTTTACTATTAATTGGGAGTTGGTACTTCGTACCCCCTGCTCCAGGACGCGTCCCGCTCGGTCTGCCGGTTCGGCCCGCGACAAAATACGTACAGCAGAAAAGATCGGTACTGGCCGGCTCACGGCTGGCATCCCTCAATCAACGCCAACTGGATGAGGTACTTGCCTAAAAGCATATGGGATAACGTCAGCTGAATCAACCAAATCAGATCGGTACTTGCCTAAAATCAGCGCCTAAAATCAACGCCTAAAATACATTAACGGCTGGCATATCAATACGAGCATATCAATCAACCAAATCAGCTCGGTACTTGCCAAAATCATATACCAAACACGCATATCAATCAACGCCGACAGACTTTTTCAAAATTTGAATCCAGCAACTTTCGTTCTCGGCTCCGGTGTCCTCGACCTGGTTGCCGCGCCAACTACGCCGGTGTCCTCGACCTGGTTCTCGGCTCCAGACTGAAGTTGTGTGCCAACGACGCCGGGTGTCCTGCACAAGCTCTGCCATACCAACTACAACCAGGACACGCCGGTGACCTGGTCGTCATCGCCTCCTATCTTTAGCTAGCCAAGGTGAGTTAACTACGATGCCTGGCTTCCACATAGCACATGTTCACGCTTGCCTGTTTTGTCCTCCTAAAAAGAGAAACAGTGTGTCAGTTTTAAGATGGGAGATCAGTACATGCCCCCTGGCTTTCACATAGCACATGTTCACGCTAGCCTGTTTTGAGTATTCATGTCTATGGAGAACTGTTTACGATTACCTGTTCTAAAATTCTTGCATGGTAGAGAAGCAGTGTGTATCCTATGGCATCATCAAAACGGACTCCATTCCGAGACCTAACGAACACCGACCACTCAGGTAAATATATCAACACTTAAACTTTGTACATGTCAATTCCAATTAATAGAGATAAACTTTTGAATCCCAGGACAAGTGGCTGACCCAAAAGAATTAAAGAGACAAAGAGATAGGGAGAGATATGCACGAAACAGGGATGAAATTTTGAGAAAGAAGCGTGAGGCACGTCTACTGAACAAACAAACAACATCCATTGTCAACGGAGAACAGATTACATCTAACACACATGTTACCTCATCACATGGTAGGTGCACGCTTTACACTGCACTACTCAAAACCATTATGCGGCGCCTCTCACTAATTGCTTGGATTATTTATGTCAGAAAATCACACCCCAAATAATCCTCGTGGGCGTGTCTATCTGCAAGTTTACATTAAAATTTGTATTAGAGGACTGTCTTCGACTCCTGATATGTTACTGCACTTTAAACAGAAGGTTGAATGAACCTTTGGTGTGAAATTATAAAAAGGTATGTTACTGCACTTTACACAAAAGGATGAAGGAACCTTAGGGCGTTCTGCCATCGATAAACACAAAAGATAAAGTAAACCCGCATAGAATTCAAGCTTCCGTTATTAAAGAAAAATAATGAGGAAATTAATCTTCTTAACATGGAAAAGGAACTATCTGGAGCAAATATACGAGGAGATTTCTGTGATTCGACACCTACCAAATACGAAATCACATTCCTAATCATTATGTATACAAATATAAATAGACAGGTTTCCTTGCTCACCAATCCTTACCAGCGGCGTCAATCCGGCACCACGACGAATCGGCGACAAGGTTTGATCCTCTCTGCCACCATCCATTGATGCTGCTCCCCGTCGCCGCCATGTACTTCAACGCGCAGAAGGAGCCGGCCATCGTCGCCGCCACTAGCTCGATCGTCAACCCCGACGGCTGACCAAATCCGCTAGCTGCTGGTCCTTGTGCGTGCTTGCATAGGTCGAGGGCGGCGCGGCGCCGGAGGTCGGCTCATGCGAGCTAGGAGGGGGCGTGGGTGTGCGGCAGCGTTAGGAGCGGGAGGGGGCGTGAGGAGCAGGCGGCGTGGATGTGGGGGGACGCAGCCGTGGGAGAGCAGCCGGCCGTGAGGAGCCGACTGACTTCCACGGACGAGCGGCGCCGGTGAGGCCATGGCGGGCGGCCGGCCGGCCGGCCGGTCGAGATGGAGGGGAATCGGTGGATGGTGATGGAAAGGCGCAACCGCCGACAGGGGCGCGCCTCGTGGGGCGACCTCCCGGATGACATGCTCGGCGACGCGCTCCGCCGGCTGCCGTCCTTCGCCGACCGAGCCCGTCTTCGTGTCGTCTGCCGCGCATGGCGCGCTGCCTGGAGCCGCCGGCGCCGTGGCTCGCAGTTCCGCCTGGCCATCGTCGCTGCCCCCGCCGGCCGTGGCTCGCGTCCCGCCGCCGGCCGGCGCCGTGGCTCGCAGTCCCGCCGTCGGCCGCACCCGCCGGCCATCGTCGCTGCCTGGAGAGTGAGTAGTGAGGAGTGAGGATTGGGGATCGATGGTTGGGGCTACAGACGTCAACGGAGAGAGAGAGTTGGATGCTTAATTTACTACTCACTCCGTTAATCTACAGATTATGGACTGTAGATTATCGACTGTAGATCGGTGGTTGCGGTCGTCTAAATTAGTATCTCAGTTTTTTAAATTAGCGTCTTTTTTTTACTTCCTTGGCATAGAGTATATTATCGACTTAATTTCAAAAACCGAGATGCTAATTTAGACGACCGCTCGCTAAAAAAATCACATTTACACATATTTGTCTCGGTTTGATTTTCTATGTGCTTACAAATAATAATCCCATCTTTAAATATATATGGTTTTTAATTGTATACAGATATGGAGACAGTGGGCACCGACATGATGGCGCTGGATGAGAACGAACACTTGTCGAGATCTACACAATCGAAAGAGGTGCAATTGAGAGTTATACACATTGTGTTCTTTATATACAAATTCTATATTGACATATTTAATTTTTGCGGTTTTTATGTTTTTTCTGCTTTTGTAGATTGTCGTCGCGACAGAAATAGATACTGTCAATGCTCTGAAAAATCTATCGACAAAGACTCCAATGCAATGATGTAGAAGAGACTGAAAACTCAACAAGTTCTACACAATCGAAAGAGGTGAAAATTTTATTCTTATTTAATATAATATATAGATGTTCTGTATATCCATATTATATTTAGATGTATGTTTCAATTATGTAGATCATGGCCCAGATTGAAATTAACAATGCTGACACTACTGAAGAACCAACCGATATAGAGTCCGGTGAGGTGCTGGTAGAAGAGACTGAAAACACAGAGTCTCACACAATCAAAAGAGGTGTGTACTAAGTATTTTTCTTTTTCCTAGAGACGTTTCATAATTTGGTTCTCTTGCTCACATATTTTTTAATTGTTATAGATGGTATCAACCGACGATCCCATAGAAAATATTGTGGATGTTGAAGTTGATTTTGCAAAAGAGGTGTGTACTAAGTATTTTTCTTTTTACTAGAGACGTTTCATAATTTGGTTCTCTTGCTCACATATTTTTTTAAATTGTTATAGATGGGATCAACGACAATCCCATAGAAAATATTGTGGATGTTGAAGTTGATTTTGCAAAAGAGGTGTGTACTAACTTTTTTTTTCCTAGAGACGTTTTATAATTTGGTTCGCCTGCTCACATATATTTTTTATTGTTACAGATGGGATCAACCGAGGTTCCCATAGAAAATATTGTGGATGTTGAAGTTGATTTTGCAGAACTACGCGATTACATCATGTCCTTCCACCAAAAACCATATTGGTGCGGATCCAGGATGTTTGGTTGACACGTAAGGATTTGGAATGTTTGTTACGTGATGATATATGGTTGGATGGCGAAGTAAGTTAACATTTTTGCATACAAACAAACTTATTTGCATAATAGTGTCTAACTTATTTGTTATAACGTTTAATTAAAATTATAGGTTATCACCGCATATATCTACTACCTGCGGACTCAGGAACATCAATTTAAAAGAGCTGGTGGATCCGCATTTTTAGTGGATACGCATATTTCCGCAAAACTCAAACGAGATGGTGAAATTCCCATAAGTACAAAAAATCATACCAAAATTATTCGAAGAGCTCTTAGTTATCTAGAACATGACATGGTAAGACTAATTAGATAACTTTTTGGGTTTAGTTTATTATTTAATCTGGTATGACTTACATTATTTTTGTCAGCTCTTCGTCCCAATTAATATGCCAGGCTTTCATTGGTATTTATGTCGTATCGATGCCATAAAATGTTTGATAGAGGTATTCGATTCATTGGGTTCTGCGGTGGGCCGGACTGACCTACACTATACGGTTAGTATTTACTACAACCGTACTCATCTTTCTTGTTTCCATAATAATTTAATTCTACATATTATCTATATGCACTCTTTCATTTAACAGCTTCTAGGGCTCGAGCGTCACTTTATGATTGCTTCACAAATGAGTGAATTTAACATAGGTGATAAGTGGGTCGACCTTCGAGTAACTCAATGGCCTATAGTTGAGCGTGTTCATGAGCGGATTCAATCAGATGGGTACGTTAAAAACTTATTATATGATCAAATATGAATATAAATATTAACATGTATACTTATTTTAGAAAGTGTTTTCTTAACTATTGCAGCTCATCATGCGGCTTGTTCATGCTGCAATTCATGGAATACCTTACGGGTGAAGGTCTTGCACATGTTGTAACACAGGTATTTTCAAAGTAATCAATAAAGATACACTGTTACAATCAATTGATTCTAATTAATATTTCACAGGAGGGTATCAAACCCTTTAGGGAGCATGTAGCTGTAACTCTGCATGAATCTGTTTTGAATGAGATAAAAGGAGCACCAATATATCCGCCTGATAGAGTCATGCCCACGGATCCACGCATTTTATATAATGAGCTTTGCAAGGAAATAATGTCGATTCAAGACGCCAAGTCTTTGGAGTAAGTACTATTTATAATATTGTGTTACTTATTCAAAAGATTTTAATATGCATTGTTATGATTTCTAAGCCTTAACTTAATATTTATGTTGCAGAATGGAATGGGTGCGGAGCTCCAAACCTTATCCTATAGGTTTGAGTCTTAAGAAAATTCAGGATATAATCAGGATGGACCAGCCTATGAACAATGATTGTTTCAACCTGGCCATACGCATAATGGCATGCGACATACTGTTGCAGCTGGTTGAGACCGACATTCATTACATGGATCTGCGGTTTTGTGTAAGTTGTTATAATAATGTATTATCATTTGTATCAGTATGTTTCTAAGTATAATTTTTTGTTAGACGGCAATGGTTGATTCCACAAGAGGCGGCAAGTGGCGCGTGAAGCCAAATGTTCAGTTTTTGGCAACGTTGTTCCATAGTTGGCCAGGGATAGATTACAAAATCTCAACTCGCAAAATGGTAAAAATACTTTAGTTGTACATTGTTGTCATGTTTTATTTCTTTCTAATGATTGTCCATATGCAGGTTTTTCTTCCTTATGCATCCATTGACCACTTCGTCTTGTTTTGTATCGACAAGCACATATCTTGTGTATACGTTTTGGATCCTCTTTCTGTATCTTCATCGCTGGAGGATAAAATGATGCGAACTCATGGCATGCAAATGAAATTACAAAGAATCTCTTTCTACTTCAACGATGCGCTTGCAATAGCACAACCCGGTTGGGATTCTGATATCTTTTTCTGGCCACGTAGAACATCAGTTGGTATTCCAACAATCTCATCAAGGTGACTATCTTACGAAATAAACTAAGAGTGTTTTATTTTGTCTATTTCTATTCA
This sequence comes from Poa pratensis, assembly GCA_947311845.1. Lineage (NCBI taxonomy): Eukaryota > Viridiplantae > Streptophyta > Magnoliopsida > Poales > Poaceae > Poa > Poa pratensis. The sequence goes on from CAMZMU010000041.1 coordinate 69,511,620, forward strand.
ACATAATGATTTTGCATCCATCTACAGGAATTTATCTGGTTATATTGTTTTTTACATAATGTTCTCGTGGAATGGTAAAATCTTGGTTCATCCAGTATGCACGGTGCGTTTTTTTCACTTCAAATTTTTATTATTTCCACATGAATTATTCAAGCTAATGACATGTACTATTTGTGTAGGATGCTTTTAAGTTGAGGAAGAAATTTCTGTTACACTTGCTCAAATACCAAGAAAATGAAGTGCAAGACAACATTCCTGAGATCATACGGCAATATCTAGCTAGCATCAATGAGAATGACTAGACATTAGTGTGGTGCTAATTTAATGTTCAAAGGATGTCAGAATATACCTTTTTCTCGATATACATTTCAATTGAATTGGAATCTTATTCTTTTTTAATATCGAGTGGATGTTTTATTCTTACACATTCATTTTTGCATATATATATAGACAAAACATTACGAAAGTTGCTCATATCCGTAGCAACGCACGGGCATTCACCTAGTTAAAGGAATAACAGAGAAAAGGGGTCCAGAGCGATGGAGGCAAAGAAGGGGGCCTATGCTGCTCCAACGCGTCAACTGGGGGTTATTATCAATTCTCCCCCACTTCCAAGCTTCCACTGGCCGATCCATGGCGGCCGCCCTTCCCCAGCCGTCGCGCCCCTGCAGGCGCGCTGGTCCATGGCGTCCCCGTCCTCCCGCTGTAGCGCCGGTCTATGGCGGCACCCATTCCTCCCGCCATCGCGCCGGTCCATGACGGCCGCCCCTCCCTCACTTTTCTCTTCCCGTAGCCTGGAGCTTCCATCTACGGCGTCCACCCCGCCTCCCGTTTCCCCGGAGCTCTCCAGGACCTCCACGATCCCGTTCGCCGCCACCAGCCTGGTCTGCAGCCACGGCTCCGCTCCGGCCGCCATGGATTAGCTTCGTCATCAACGGATCGTCGGCGGTCCCTTCCCCACCTTGACTGTGGCTGGAGTAGGCCATCGATGCCTCCTAGCGCCGTCCCAGCCGGCTGCCACCATCCCACGGGCTCTCCGGCGACAAGGAGCGTTGCCGCGTCCGTCCTCGGGTACCCCTGTTCGGCATACTTCGTCTACGGTGAGAAATCCGAGATCCCCATATTTTTCTAAGATGTATTTACTCTCGATAGCAACCTCCTAATGCAACTATAATTTCCTGTGTTTATATCATCTTAGAATCTCAGTACCTGTATTTGTCTTTGAAGGCTTGAACCATGTCCACCTCAATAGAAGAGAAAGATAACGCACTATGTTACATTTAATTATCCCGCTTGAAGTACCTTTAGTGAACGGACCTGGACCTGCCAAAGACATTTCCACTTTTCATATCGCGACTGCTAGATTCAATGCATTATGTTGCATTTGATTCTTTTAATGAGGATTCTTTATAGATGTTGGTTCACATGGCGTAGTTCTGGTTGCCAATTTGGGTCCAATTTATACTGACAAAACCATGTCTCTATTTGTATTTAATCTTTCACATGGCGTAATTCTGGCTGTCGATTTGGGTTTAGAAGCAGTCTTAAGGACAGCTGTTGCTGCACTCTGCACTATTGTCTAGACGGTAGCAGCAGGTTCATTTGGAAATTGATAGCGCCTCGCTGTAGGTTTTGATTTATAATCCGAAGTACTGTGTGATCATCTGCAGATCCTTGAAAGTTAATAATTGTCTTCAACACGTACAGAAACTATGGGAAAATTGGCAGTATGGTCACAGAGTAGTCTACAATTTGTGAATCTAACAAAAAAAAAGATGTTGACATCGTTGTCTTTCTTATAACAGGAAGGGGGTTTAATTTAGATATGACCTATATTACAGAGAACATAATTTCTATGGTTTTTCCTGCTGATAATTTGAGCTCTGAGATTTCTGGATATGTTGAGGTCAGTGTCCTAAAGAAAATAAATTTTTTGCTTATAGGTTGCTACTTTTTAACTTACGGCAGTCCTCCATTTTATCATTACATTGTTATCAGAACACCTCCTAAAGAGAACTTGGTTGAACTTTCTATAATTTTACTAATCTATAAAATTAAAGCTTATATTATAATGCAATGCTTATCATGGATCCATCTAATATTCACTTATATACTGAAAAATAAAAATAAAACAAATTATTAAAAGTACCCAAAAGTCGATTGCTTTGATTTTTATTAGGAGGCGTACCCATCCATCTGCAGTCTGCTTTTAATACATTCTTCTCTTTTCCAGTTTGTAACATTTTGACCCTTCCACTTATCGGATTTAATTCCATGTGCTTGGATGCATATTTGAATAAAACCTCGAGTCCCTTTAGCTGTTACAGCAACAAAAGAAAAGGTATTAGCATCACAAGCGACAAATAAGAAAAAAAAAATCTTATTATGAAAAGATGGGGCGGTAGGACTAACTACTAACCTTAGCATGGACATCCATGCGGTGCATTGTTGTGCCTAGCGAGTCAAGCACTTGACCACATAGTTTTCTGATATTTATAACACATAGGTCAACAGCCCACTGTTGGAAAAGGCGCCCCGAACAAGATGATGTTAAAAAGCTTCTTCCGGACCTGCAGCTTGAAGCAATAGTACCCCCTCGTGCTAACAAATATCCTAGATTGTGTTGCATTCATCTCACTGTCACCAAACTCCTCATCTGGGTTATCCTCGTTGTCATCTAAATATTGATTAACAACATAAATATTGGTACGATAGAATCCACCTGAAATTAAAAATAGCAATGACGACCAATACCTGGGGATAAATCTGTGGTATTGTCTTCATGTCGTGTGGTATGACCAACTTGTTCTCTAATAATGTCATCATCTGAATGGTGGATGATTGCATAAGTTTTCTTTTAATTAAAAAGTATAGAAATCAATAATGAACATCATACCAGAAGGAAAATAAGAGGCTTGGCTTCCTTGTCTCAGAGTTGCTTCAGTCCTGTGAATGACAATAATCTTATACAACGATATTTAATGAGAATGCAAGTTGCTGGCATATATCAAATTCTTTTTTTCCATATTGTGTGTAAATGCTTATGCAATGTGCTATGTTCGGATGAAAAAGACATGCAAAAGGATGTGGCAGGGACAGAGGATACAGTTTCACTTCCTGATGCACTGTGTGCTCCCTTTTCAGGTTAGCCATTGGTTCACCTGTTTCATGCTATAGTAATAGTAAAACCTTGGGAAGTTGTGCTTCTAACATGTACCTTGATTGCTGTAGAGATTATATGGTAGTCTGCCGGGATAGCCTGTCCGTAATATATATGTTCAAACATGAATAATTGACACTTGCGAGTGGCTGCTCTTGATTATATAAACCGATGCACTTCAGATTTGTGGCATAGTCTGCCGGGATAGCCTGTCCCTGCTATATATGTGCAAACATGAATATTTGAAGCTTGCGAGTCGATGCTCTTGATTATACTAACCGATGTATTAGCTTTGTGGCACGAACACCATATATTGATTGGTACCCTTGCTGTTTTGCATGGGCCTCTTGTCATTCGGGACATGTTTTGTCTCAAATATCCTTTGGTCATGGTTGGTATTTGAAATTGTAGTCTTGTTTACCTTGGTCAGGGTTCGTATTTGAAATTGTAGTCTTGTTTTCCCTGGTCATGGTTCGTATTTGAAATTGCAGATACATGAGTGATAAGTCATTTGGCTACAGATTACTTGATTATAATTGTAGATGATTACATGAGTGAAAAGGGTATACATTTGGTGCAGGTACCTGCGTTGCCGAGGAGCTCGATGGCGTCGGCTGCACAAGGCGGCGATGGTGCAGCGCTGACTGGGCGGCGACGGCGTCGGACTGCAGGACGCGGAGCTTGCCGGCGCGGACGTCGCAGGGCGGCGACGGCGTCGGACTGCAGGACGCGGAGCTTGTCGGTGCGGACGTCGCAGGGCGGCGATGGCGCATGACAGGCTGGGCAGCAGCGTTTCCCGGAAAGGCGCGTCTGGACGGCGATGGGACTGATCAAGATGATTCCCTGTAATTTAGGCGTTTGTTTTTTTCTTTAGTTGAACAGCTGTAGAGGCGGGCGTGCTGATTGCCGTAAATTTTGCCCATTTCCCTGTAACCGAACAAGTCCTGTGTGGGCGTCCGATGGCAGAGTTTTCGTCGGGCAGAGGAAATTGCTAAACGTATTTTTTGGTGGGGTTAGTTTAATTGCTGACGGTTAGATCTAATTAGATGGGATTGATCGTGAGGTGTTGACTGGCTTACGTTGTTCTGTGTACACTAGGTGGGGTGCGGGTAGCGATGAATATGTTTGCTTGTTTAATAGTAGTAGAGATTAAGAGAGAGCAATACAAGAAAGTAAAAGTTTAAGTTTAAGTTACAAGACAACTACTCTCGCAGCATCAAAATGTCCAAATGTTTGGCACCCACAATGACCCACAACCGGGCCTCCCGCTTAATTTTTTCGAGAATGACTAGGGAGGATCAAACTTGATTTGGAAAACTCTTGCGTTGCGCTCATTCCAAATTTCCCAAGTGGTGAGCAAAGTGAGGGAGGCGACGGCTTTACGATTCGGGGTCGCTCCATTTGTCATCAACAACCACCATTCCTCCATTGTGAGATCATTCCAAGTGTAGGGTTGAATTGCTTGCATCCCGATCCAATTCTTGAGAAGCTCCCACACACGTCGCGTGAGGCGACATTCCACAAAGAGGTGGGCGACCGTTTCCATTATTTGCTTGCAAAGGGGGCATAACCCACAATTTGGCCACCCTCTTTTGGCCAAACGATCCACCGTCCAAACTCGGTTTTGTGTAGCGAGCCGTGCAAAGAATTTAGTTTTTGGAGGAGCCCAAGGCTTCCAAATTGTCTTGTCCATGTGAGAGAAAACGGTCCCCATAAATTGCATTTTGTACGCCGAAGATATATTGTATTGCCCATCAACCGTTAGCTTCCAAGAGATATCATCTTCTATGTTGGCGTTGAGGTTCACATTTCTTAGAAGGACCCAAATCTCCGCAAATTGGGCAAAATGCGCCGTGGTAAAATTCTCATGAAACCGCACCTTTCTAATCCAAGCATTTCCATCCACGGCCTTCCCAACCGTCCACTTCTTCATGCTAGAGCACTCAAAAATGAGAGGAGCAATATCTTTGGGCTTGCGTCCTTGAAGCCAAGGTGCGTGCCAAAAAGGAGTCTTTTGCCCATTGCCGAGTGTGATGGTAGTCGCGGCGTAGAAGAGGTCCAAATCCGCTTGAGAGCATGGGTTGCCGGAGCCTACCCAAATCTTAGCGGGGTCTTTCCGCTCCAACCAAGGCCACCTTAACCGCAGCGCCGTAGCAAACTTTTCAAGATGAAGAATGCCAAGGCCCCCATGCTCCTTGGGCCGACACACAAGCTCCCAATTCACCTTGCATTTGGCTCCCGTGGTTGTATCCTTCGCCGACCAAAGAAAAGCCCGTTGAATTTTGTTCAAGAAAAGCATCGTGCCCGGAGGTATGATGAGGGGCGTCAAATAGTATATGGCTTGAGAGGCAATAACCGATTTAACAAAGTTGCCCGACCGGCCGTGGTGATAAACTTGCCATTCAAAGTTGGGAGCTTGCCGGCGCACTTGTCTTCGAGATGTTGAAAATCCACTCTTTTGAGGCGCCAAACCGAGAGCGGGAGGCCAAGATAGCGCAACGGGAAGGTTGTTCTAGTAGCCGGTATGCCCTCAAGAATGGCATCAAGGTCCAAGTTGGCACACCGAATGGGAACCACGGAGCTCTTGTCAAAATTTGTGCCTAGACCGGTGACCTCTCCAAAAGCCTCAAGAATGGAGGCTAGATTTGCATTGTCTTCTTTAATGGGGCCACAAACACCGCCGCATCATCCGCATAAAGAGAGGTCCGCAAGATGGTGCCTCTACCTCGAAGCTTATGTAGGAAACTACTCCTAGTTGTGCCCTCCAAGATTTGAGTGAGAGGGTCAATGGCAATGACGAAGAGAAGGGGCGATAAAGGATCGCCTTGCCGGAGGCCCCGCCCATGCACAATTGGGGTGCCGGCTATGCCATTGAGGAGCACTCGGGATGTTGCGGAGGAGAGCAATGCGGCAATCCAATTTCTAAAACGGCTAGGGAAACCCCGACGCTCCAAGAGATCAAGAAGGTATTCCCAATGTATCGAATCAAAGGCTTTGCGAATGTCAAGCTTGAAGAGTAGAGCCGCAGTTTTTCCCTTGTGGAATCGCTTGGCAAGGTTTTTGACATAGAGGAAGTTGTCATGGATACTTCTTTTCTTGATAAAAGCACTAGTAGGAAAAGGCCTACCGCTGGCGGACGGAAATGGCCTACCGCTGCCGGGCGGGCGCCCGCCAACGGTCATTACGCCAGTGGTAACGATTTACCGCTGGCGGGTGGCCGTTCGCCAGCGGTAAGGCTCGTTACCGCTGGCGGGCAGAACTTAGGCCCGCCAGCGAGAGGTTTGGCAGCGCTGGCGTGCAGCCTCGGCCGCCAGCGGTATAATTTTTTGAATTTCTTTTTTTCTGAAAATCGTATTCCATCTGTATCTACAGTACAGTAAATTCAAATACAGGCGTCAAACAAATAACAGAAATATAGACGACCACATACAAATGATCAAAGTGCTATACATAGATACCTTAATTAGTTCATCACACATATATGCATCACAAATTAACCTAACACGACATAGTACTTAATTAAGCCAAAGTTCGATAAGGTAAACAACATGCATTAGTTCATCCCTTAACCTAACTTGAAATTTAACCTAAAACTACTCATCGAGATGACCCCAGCATGAACTGATGTCGGATGAGTCGTCCGACCCATCGAGATCATCCCAGAAGCTCGAGTCCATGCTCGACGACGAATCGTTGCCGGTCTTCTTGCACAGCGGCGCTGCACTGGAGGGTCCGGCGACGTCGGAGCTCGCCTGCCTCTTCTTGTTCCTCGAGGCGTAGAAGTCCAGCTCCGCCTGCACCAGATCGGGGCGGTTCTGGCGCAGCGTGTCCATCCGCCACTCGTCGATCTCGGCAATGCGGCGAGCTCTCCCCTCGCGGTGGTTACGCCTCACCTCGTCTACGTCGACGATCTCCATGGGCGGCGCGAGGAACTTAGCCTCCGCCCGGTTCGGAACGTCGGGGAAGTTGAGCTCGGAACGTGGCCGTCCAAACCTCCAGGCTGCCGCGTCGAATGCGCGTGCGGCGAGCTCCGCCGTGTTGAAAGTCCCCATGTACCAACAGTGGCCGTCCACGGTGATCTCCGCGGACCAGAGGCCAGATGGGCGGCCACGGACGCCAATGAACCCGCTCATAGAGCGGCGGCGCGGCGGCATTCTCTGCATACAAGGTAAATAAAAAATGTTAAACAACAAATTACAGTACATAAATTGTAATGAGATGAAACATAACAACATTTTAATCATCGACAACCTAATAAGAATACAAAACAGAACAACATTTCGGCCAAAGTCATGCCAAAATTCACGAGAAATTTTGGCATGACTTTGGCTAAAAATATGACATATGAGTACCCGAATTTGCCGGAATGGAAGTTAATCAACATTCCGACAATCTCGAGGGTCTCTAAAGGTACCTGCAAACATTTGATTCCACAAAGTTGACTTCGGTGGTTCCACGTCCATCTATAATAGCTCCGCTACTGAAAGTCGATCTACAACTAGATATACTGGTACCCAATGGCGACAGCAAGTTGATTATAGTATAACACTCAGAAGATGAAAGTTGATTATACAAAGTCTTACGTTGAACCAGCAAGAGTCGTTGTACTTCTAGTATTGTACAGTGGTACTTAATCATCTCTAACATATTTTGGATAAACTCATCCCGCAATCTTAATTTCAGGTGACCCCGAAAACTAGTTTGTAGCATGGCGTAGCCTCAGATAGAACAGATGCACGAAATTCATACTCAAAATTTAAATAAACGCTTCGGAAGGGAGAGGAGGGAGACGGGCAGCACCTCGGGCGCGGCTGCGGAGACGGCGCGGGCATGGACGGCGCGTGGACGACGCGGGCGTGGACGGCGCGTGGACGACGCGGGCGGAGACGGCGCGGACACGTGGACGGCGCGACTGCGGCGGCGAGACGTGCGGGGGAGCGGCCGCGCGCGAGGAACGGCGGCGTCGGTGGTCCGGAGGCAGGGAGGGGGCGGCGCGGCTGCGGAGACGGCGCGGGCGGAGACGGCGCGTGGACGACGCGGGCGGAGACGGCGCGGGCGCGTGGACGGTGCGACGGCGGCGGCGAGACGTGCGGGGGAGCGGCCGCGCGCGAGGAACGGCGGCGTCGGTGGTCCAGAGCGGTCGGTGGTCCGGAGGCAGGGAGGGGGCGGCGCGGTTGGTGGGGGGCAGGGGGTGGATCGATGGGGATGGGTGGGGGGCGAATGGATAGGGTTAGGTGGGGTGGGGGGCAGCGGCGGGTGGATAGGGATGGTGCGCGGTGGGCCCGCGCGACTAGGAGAGGGTTACCGCTGGCGGACAGCGTCTGCAGTCCGCCAGCGGTAACTTCTAGGTTTTTTCCCTTATATAAAGGGCCAGGGGCAGACCCCAGATTTGCTATCAGTACCGCGTCACGACCGCGCCGCCGCCGCCCTTGTCCGCGCCTCTCGACGACCTCTCCGCGCCCGTGGCCTCCGCCGGCGCCCCTCCACGCCTCCGTGGACCTCCCTAGTCCGTCCCCATGCCAGTGTACGCTACCCCTTTCTCCCTGATCCCCTCCTCCCCTCCGTATATAGGTTGCATGTACCTTAGGTGTTTGATCAAATTCCCCACTATTGTTTTTAGATCTCAGCGATAGCCGCGGCCGGACACCCGTTGGACAATAACGGCTCTGTGCGGGATTGGGCTCCGCCGGGCTGGCACTGGGAGTTATCTTCCGGAACGCGTAGATTGGTGAGAAATCCGGGCGAAGTCGCCGACCCGGATCTTGTTTGTTGGAGGTCGCGTGGGCCAGGGAGATTCCAGAGGGAGCCGGCCCCCGAGGAGGTGGTACGTCGCCGTATAAGGGAGGAGGATGCGCACGTCCGTCGCTATATGCATCTGTTGGATACGAGGTATACTAATACATGCCAGGCAATGCAAAGGAATCCTTATCATGCGAGTATTGACCCTGTGATGGTTCCTACTCTTTGGGTGATCAGCGCTCCCCGTGATGCACCCCGCGGCCTAGTACGAGGCAGAAGTTAGTTAAATAAAAATGGCATGAGGACGATCGATCCAGTTGTAACCGGAGATTAAATAAAGATGTAACCGTGATACTTTTTGCATATTAATTTGATCTATGTTGCTTTTTGCATAGAGTCTTTTTATGTGTACTAGTTGCTATGTGAACTGATAAACTTTATTTTTGACGAAAGTTTCACAAACATTCTTCACAAAAAGCACTATCATGTAGAAACATCTACAAGTTTCAGTTCGATCAAAATGACCAAGTTATGTTAATTCGCAACGCATAGTTTGTGATAAAGTGCTCGTATTCGACACATAGATCTGTCTTGATATAGGAAGCAATGGTTACTAAGGAAATTTATAGATTGTTTTCATAAATATAATTTTCCTACTTATTTGTATTACAGGCTAACTTAGCGCTGGCGGATGCTCTAGTGTGCCCGCCAGCGGTACGGAACCGATCGCTGGCCTACGGTACACTCTGCCCGCCAGCTGTACTGTCTCCATTTTTTTTCCCCGGATGAGCTCATCCGCTGCCACTACCGCTGGCGGGCACTGTCGTGCGTCCGCCAGTGGTATGTTAAGTACCGCTGGCGGGCATGTGTTGTGCCCGCCAGCGGTAGTTTGCGCCGCCTCCTCCCAGATTTCTACTCCTATCGCTGGCGGGCGTTCCTAGTGTCCACCAGCGATACGTCCAGAACCAGTGGCGGACACGAAAACCCGCCCGCCCGCGGTCGTAGCGCTGGCGTACGAAACTGTTGTCCGCCAGCGGTACGCTGGTGGCTATAAGCCTTTTCTTACTAGTGAAGCACTTTGCGCGTTGGAGACGAGCTCATTCATCAAGGTTGAGTTTAGTCATGTACCCCGTGGGTTCAACAGTGTAGCTCTTGAGTTAGCCAAATTAGCTAGGTGTTCAGACCAAAAATTCTTTCTGGATGAACCACCCAATACAATTGTATACCTCTTATGGTTACCGATTACCAATGAATAAAGAGGTGCAAGTTAAAAAAAAGTTAAAAAAAACATTTGGACAATGGTTAGAGCATCTCCAGTCAGGGTGCCCAAATGGCTGCCCAAAGGCTTTTGGGGCGTGCCGAACACTTTTTCCCCCACTCGCGCCGCCCAAATCTGATTTTGGTCCGGCACGGCCCAGTTTTGTGTCCGGCACGCCCAGCCCACACCCTCAACTTGGGGCGGCTTGGGGCGGCCTCAGACACAACGAAACGGCCGCCCCCGACGCGCGGGCCACGCCTGGCAGTGAGACACGAAGCGGCGAAGCGGCGGTCGTCGTCAAACGCGCGTGCCGCCTCGGTTTCACTGCCCGGTGCAGACGGCAGTGAGCCGTCGCCTCGACTGCTCGCCGGAGTGAATGCACGGCACGCCTTTTCGAGGCGACGGCGTAAATGCGGCCACCGCTCTTCAGCGGCAATAAAAGGCGATGGCCCCGCGCTCGCTCGCCTCACTCGCCGCTCTCCTCTCTCCCTCGCCTCCTTCCTCCTTCTGTGCTAACCACAAACCACCGCCGCCATGGCCGGGAACTACCGACACACGGGAGGCGCGGCGGCGAACGGCTTCGCGCCGCGCACCCTTCTCCGCGAGCAATCGGAGGCGCTCGCGAAGAACGGGTAGCCCGTGCCGCCCGACATGCGCGTCGGGCATCGGTACGGGATCTCCGTGCGCGGCATCCCGGTGGCAAAGCCGCTCACCCGCGCCAACAAAGACTTCCCCGACGCGCAGGTCATACACTTCTGGCGTGAGCTGACGCCGGAGGAGCGCGACGACCCGCGCTGGAACCCGGAGGACCCGGCCAGCGCCGCCCGCTACGAGGAGGCGTTCAGGTGCCTCTACGAAGAGGAGATGAACAGGTGGGAGGGCCCCGACTCGGTGCCCAGGGACAAGAACGCCACCGGGCGCGAGGCGTTCTGGAGCATGCCGCACCGCACGCTCCAGAACGTCATGGACCACATCGCCGCCGGCGGCTCCTTGCTGGAGTGGCCGGCGACGCCTTATTACTACGCGGCGCCGCCAGCGCACGTGTGGGCGTCGCGGTTCTCGCCGCAATCTTCCTCGCGCTCGACGGCGTCTTCGTCGCGGACGTCCTCTTCCTCCTCCCGCTCCCGCGCCGGCGGGCTGCTCACGCCGAAGCCGGAGACGATGAAGATCAAGGCGGAGCCGGGGACGTCGCAAGCGGCGGCGTCGCTCTACGCGGAGCTGAAGGCGGCGTAGGAGGCCCACGACGAGGAGGAGCTCCTCCGGCAGGCAGAGCCGCGTCGCTCAACGACGTGCCGCCCATGGACAAGCAGAGCGCCTGTGCCTGGTCGGCGTTCATGCACGCCCAGGAAACGGGCGTGCCGTTCCTCGACCTCGCCGGCGACGCCCCCGGCCCTAGCCGCGTCAAGGAGGAGGACGACGGCGGAACAGGAACCAGCGGCGCCAAGGAGGATAACAAGGACCCCTACTGGGCCTTCGATCGCCGCTACCAGTAGAATTAGGGTTTAGATTTTAAAATTTCGTTTAAATTTGTAAAATTTCCTAAAGTTTGAATGAAATTTCTCTAAATTCGAATTATATAAAATTTGTTTGGACGGCGCGAGTGGGGAGCCAGGACGCCCAAATGCGCCAGGCCTTCTGAACAGCGCCCAAAGGGCCTGTCCAGAAGGCCTTTGGGCGGCCATTTGGTCGCTCCGACTGGAGATGCTCTTAGGAAGCCGGGAGAGAAGCAGAAAGTGCCAACAGCAGTTTTGACAGCCCAAACAAAGATGGCCTTAGAACCTGGGAACCTTCTCTATTTTAAAAATCACAAGAGTTGCATCACTACCCAGGTTCTATTTCATAAAATGAATGCCCGACCTCAGCCACAATGTAAAGCACTACACGAGAAGACGTAATACAAAGCTTGGATATCATACTATCTACGTTTTCAATTAGCTCAGCAAGGAGGAAGACCTAACCAATCCCTCTAGATACTTCATAACCTTATTTGGTGCAATCACCATGTTGGAAGAGTAATCAACTGCTGGATATCGCAGCAGGTTAATAAACAAAACATGCAGGATAAATGTTTGATGTCGCAGCATGCGTACAAACAAAAGAAAAATATACAATACATTTTTAGTCGAATGAACCAGAATACTTATACACAACAACATCAACGTTCAGACTACCTCTCAGTGAAAACACCACATGTAACAATTAACTGCACATGCATATGTAGTTGCCTTGTACCCTCATATTCTTCTCTTTGGGGACAAAATATGTGTACATAAACATGCACCACGGAAACAAACAACCCAGATGTTCATCAGCATAAACACTTCAACCATTATCTTATTACCAGACAGCAGGGACAATAGTACTAAGAAAATCATCAAGCCTCTAGAGTCCACACAACAAGGCCTATAGTAGAACAAGGATCAACCCAAGGTAGGACCACTAGCTTACTAGCTTCAAGCATTAAGATTTATGATCTCCCTTCCTTAAGACGACTTTGCAGAGACAAGCTTGTCAATGAGTGCGGCGGCATCTTCGACTGTCGCGATCGCCTGTGCACTTGACTCCTCCACACTGATTTCGAACTCCTCCTCGAGGCCCATCACGATTTCGACCTGAGAAAAAATCACAGTGAGCTTCATTTCACAGCACGACAGGAATATGCGACAAAAGAAAATTCACTATGTCTATTGTATACCCGCAAAACAAAAACTATTTGTACACATGGAACTAATAATCTAATATCCAGTTTGTTGTTCCATATTAAGATGCAAACATTTTTCTAGTATGTGGGGTCACTTGGGAATCTAATAGCTACTTCACATTCTACTCTTAAGTTATCTATGTCCAGAAACCCAGTCAGTCATACATGTTGAAGAACCTGTTAATATTCAGTCCTGCCACGAAAACAAATGCTTTCAGAGTGACTTTGCATCTCTCAGAATATAGGTAAACCAAGCAGAACAAGTTCTACCAAAAGATTGTTACCACAACTCATTAGGATCATACAGCTATTCGGTAAGGTTAAGTTAGGTGCTGCTTGCTTCAAAACAAAACTTTCATGCATGCCATACAGTCAGTTACCGTGTCAAGTGAATCAGCTCCAAGGTCAGAGAACTTGGTGGGACCGGCAACTTCAGTGCCTTCTGGAACAGCAAGCTGCTTCTTAACAATTTCACAAACCTTGTCCACTGTTTCCTGTTTTGCCTGTTGGAAGTTGGAACACATATTCAGTTAAAAGAACTAATGGAATACATTCAAACTGTAGCAATAAAAGGACATTGTTTAGTGGTTGCTAAAACACCACTTTCTATACTGTTATCTCGCTAAGTACAAGCTAAGTTCGTACGTGGTGCTAGAATATGACGATTTTTTAATAAAATAAACTTCTTTTAAAAAAGAAAACATGTGTTCATGGAATCATTGCTGACATGCACAAAGGAAAACAAACTCCCCCAGAATGAAAGAAAAGAAGCAGTTCTTCACAACTAGTACATTTTCTACAGGCCCAGTTATGTGATTTTGGCCGCCTGAATTTTGTTGTGTTCTGAACTAAAGAGTACTCGTGTCTGTTAGAACCAAAGCTCACCCCTTTTTAGCAGAGTAAATCATGCATGAAGGGAAAGAATGGAACTCACCGAGCAGCAAACTGCAAATCTCATCGGCACTGGCTGAAGGCGGAGAAATGCATTACCCCTCCTTGCACTGGAGAAAGACAGCGTGCTGATTGCCTGAAATTAATGGAACAAACTTCTTGAGACAAGAGAATTTGCATGTGCCAAGGAATAGCATGTTCTACTGTATTCCCTTTTCACTTATGAAGAAAATATTAGCGTGCTAGAGAAAACACTGTTCTCTTGATTCTTCTATGCATCTAGCATTCATTCACTAGGTAAACCCCACATCTGCAAAAGACTATTATTACAGCTATAACTGGCCACAGTATGGCGACTGTAAGAAGAATATAGGCAGAGAAATTATTAGCAGGAACTAGTTTCATGGTACGCCCAAAAATGTCACGTAAACATAGAGGACAAAAAATAGTAACTGTGTACAAAACCTTAGTAACATTCCAAATTATTAGCAGGGATCTAAGCCTCCTGCACGTTCAGAGAAAAGTGAACTTTCTACACGCCTAGCACCAAATCAAGTTTATGCTGCTCGTCAGCGTGCAAACAGTTAGCAAGTTATAGAGCAGAATCACCATGGCTACATCTTTACTGCCTAGCAGAAAAAGCAGATCTGCCCGAACCCAACTCGCAAAATGGCTTGGTAAGCCACATCAGCGCACAAAAAGAGGTTCTCTACACAGTTTTTTTAAAAGAGCACGAGTTGCTAGACCAAATTTACAACTAAATCGTAAGGTGCCCGAACAGAGACAAAAAAAAACAGTGCTCCTCGAACAATCCTACACGGTTGGATGGCTAAGCCACAGATCACCTCTACACCAGGCTTTCAAACGAGCCTACTCCCCTAGATCGACAGAGACTGACGCTAAAACCCCAGCATGGCAGATCAACCAGACGGATGTGGCGGATCTGGCGGCGGAGGGTGGGCGCGCGGGTTTGCATACCTTGACGGGCTTGGCGAAGGACAGGGCGGATCCGGCGATGGAAGCCATGGCGCAGCGCGGGACGGGAGGGGAGGCGGCGAGCACGAAGAGCGTGAGGGCGCCCGAGGAGAGGGTTGGCTGGCTGGGCTGGGCTGGAGCTGGAGGAAGTGACCTGCCAACATTTATGCGCGGCGGAGTGATGGCGCATCGGTCGTATCGACGGCGGGGTCCACGATGCCATGACACCGTCCGTCCGTCCATCGCTGGCCCCCACCGTGCAGTTGTTGGGCTGACCCCCCGTTTTTGAGCAAGTTGTTGGGCTGAGTAGTAATGGATTCTATTTATTTGGTGCTAAGGCGACACGCCAAGGTGGTGCGGGGCCGGACCAAACGATCACTTTTGGTCTTTACTGTGCTGCTTCTGTTGAACCATAGAGTCCACCGTGACCATGTCTAAACTGTATAGTCAAAGGACAGGGCACGTCTCCTCCCCCATGTTCTCCCCCACGATCACACGTTCATGGTAGTGGAGAGCACCGCACCTAGTGTGCTTGTAACTGGGTATAAGTACCCTTGTTGATCTCAATGCAAAGTGTGTTGAATCCTATCTCTGCTCATCTCTCTACATGGTATCAGACGCATCTCGTTCCACCCCCGCTTCCGCTCACATGGACGATCCGTTCATCAACCCCATGGCCGAGCCCGGCTTCTCACCGGACAGCTCTCCGCCAAGGTCTCCTGCTTCTCCTGCCGTGGTGGCGCTCAACACCGCGCCTCCCGCGGCGGCGGCGGCTCCGCGCTCCGCCACGCCCACTGCTCTCCCTGCCACCGTTCTTCAAACGGTGCACATCCGGAGCCACGTGCCGGTCGTCCTCGACCTCGCCGCGGCGAACTACACCCAGTGGCGGCGCTTCTTCGACACCGTCATCGGCAAGTTCGGCCTGCGCGACCACGTCGACGCCGCCGCCGCTCATCGTCATGACGACCCCGAGTGGGTCATGATTGACCACTGCGTCGTCCACTGGTTGTACACCACCGTCTCCCCCGAGCTTCTTGATGTTGTTATGCAGCCGGACGACACCGCCCTCACCGTCTGGACAGCGCTCGAGGAACTCTTCCGCGACAACCAACTCGCCCGCGCCGTCTACATCGACGCCGAGTACCACGCCCTCGTCCAAGGCGACCTGACGGTGATGCAGTACTGCGCCAAGCTGAAAAGCTTCACCGACCAGCTCCGCAACCTGGGCCAGCCCGTCACCGAGACCCAGCAGGTCTTCAACCTGCTGCGCGGCCTCGGACGTCAGTTCCACCACGCCATCCCGCACATCACCTCGCGCGTCCCCCTTCCCTCCTTCCTGCAGGTCCGTTCATTCCTGCTGCTGGAGGAGCACCGTGCTGAGCAGGCTGCCCGTCAGAACGCCGTGCACGCGCTCTGGGCTGGGCGCGCTCCCGCCCCGGCGCCGGCCTACGGCAACGACAGCGGCTCCAGCTCCAATGGCGGTCGTACCAGGGGCAAGGGCAAGAACAAGGGCAAAGGGAAAGCTCCTGACGGCCCTCCCCCGTCGCCAGCGCCTACTCCATCACCGGCGTCGCGCCCACCTGCCTATCCGGCACCGGCGCCCGGCTCCAACTCCTGGACCGGCCTCGTTCAGGCTTGGCCCGTCGCATGGCGCGCTCTAGCTGACGGCCTGCTCGGCGCACCTCCACGCGTCCCTCTCCAGCAGGCGTACATGGCCGCGCCCCAGTACATGACGGCACCACCACCGGCGTCCCCGACCGCGCCGTACGGCTTCCCGCCCGGTGCCGGCAGCTCTGCCGGCAGCTTATCCACCGCGCCCTACGACATGGCCTCCCTGCAAGCTGCTCTCCATGCGTCCACGGCACCGGCCTCGTCCTCCAGCAGCCCGTCCGACGTGTACCTCGACACCGGCGCGTCCTCGCACATGTTCTCAAACCCCGGTAACCTACACTCCGTTCGTCCCTCTCGCTCTCCGTCTCAAATTATCGTTGGCAACGGCGGTCTTTTGCCTATCACTCACACTGGCACTGGATCGCTAGTCACCACCTCCACCCCCCTTCAGCTTCGCAATGTTCTTCTGTCCCCTTCTCTTATAAAAAATCTGCTTTCTGTCAGACAACTAACCCGTGAAAATCCAGTTTCTGTTGAGTTTGACGCTTTGGGTTTTTCTGTTAAGGACATCCGAACCAAGGCGGTGATCCTGCGCTGTGATTCCACCGGCGACCTGTACCCCGTGTCCTCCAGCTCTGCATCCGCGCCGCCCCGTCCGTTTGCCGGCGTCGCATCCGTGGAGCTCTGGCACCAGCGGCTTGGTCATCCCGGCACCGCCGTTCTCCGTCACTTGTCTAGCAGATTTCCTTTTGAATGTACAAAGTCTAGCTCGCATTCATGTCATGCTTGTAGAACTGGCAAAAACGTTCGCCTTCCATTTGCTTTATCATCTAGTGTTAGCTATTTCCCTTTCCAGATTTTACATCTTGATGTCTGGACATCTCCGGTTGTAAGCGTCTCAGGTTTTCAATACTATCTCGTTATCCTTGACGATTACTCGCACTATGTCTGGTCTTTTCCCCTTCGCCAAAAATCTGATGTCGCTAGCACTCTCACTGCATTTTTTGCTTATGTTCAGACACAGTTTCAGCGACCCATTCTCGCTCTTCAAACAGACAACGGCCGCGAGTTCGACAACTCGACCGTCCGCTCCCTTCTGTCCACCCACGGCACTTTGATGCGCCTCTCCTGTCCGTACACAAGTCAGCAAAATGGCAAGGCGGAACGCATACTCCGTACTCTGAATGACGGTGTTCACGCGCTCCTTTTTCATGGCTCTGTTCCGTCGCACTTCTGGGCTGAGGCGCTCAGCACATCCACCTTCCTTCTCAACCGCCGCCCGTGCCGTTCCACCGCCCCAAACACACCTCACGAGCTGCTGCTGGGCGCTGCGCCTACCTACGGTGACCTGCGCATCTTCGGGTGTCTCTGCTACCCCAATACAGAGGCCACCTCCCGCCACAAGCTCGACCGCCGCTCCGTCGCCTGCGTCTTCTTCGGGTACTCGCCTGACCACCGTGGCTATCGATGCTACGACCTGGCGACTCGCCGCGTTCTGACCTCGCGCCATGTCCACTTCGACGAGGACGTCTTCCCCTTCGCGGCCCGCACCACGGCTCCTACTCCATCGGCACCTGCAACTGACAGCGACCACGTCCTGCACTTTGTCCCTGCACAGGTACCGTGTGGAGATCATGGCGCAGCTGTCTTGGCGCCTACTTCAAACGGCGCTGGGCTCCTTCGACTGGCTCGCCCTGGGCCGGCACATTCCGGCCCGACCTCGGCACCCGCTGGCGCGACACACGCGTCCACGCCACGTTCAAGCACGACGAGCGCGCGCAGCTCGGACTCAAGCTCCGCTGTCCACTCATCATCGGACGGCTCCGCTACTTCCACAACTGCCTCCACGCTGACTACACCACCACATGTACGACAGATGGTCACCCGCGCCCAGCACGGCATCTTCAAGCCGAACTCGCGCTACGCCAACGTCGTCTCCACCACCGTGAGCTCCGCGGACGTCTCGCCGCTCCCATCTTCCGTGTGCACCGCCGTCAAGGACTCGAACTGGCTGTCTGCAATGCAAGAGGAGTTCGCCGCCCTCGTCGCCAACCGCACCTGGGAGCTCGTTCCTCGACCTCCGCGCGACAACCTCATCACCGGCAAGTGGATCTTCCGCCACAAAACACGCGCGGATGGCTCCCTGGAGCGCTACAAGGCTCGCTGGGTCGTCCGTGGGTTCAACCAGCGGCCTGGCATCGACTATGGGAGACGTTCTCGCCCGTCGTCAAGCCGGCGACCATCCGCACTGTGCTCACACTCGCTGCCTCGCGCGGCTGGCCGGTGCACCAGCTCGACGTGAAGTCTACTGCCTCCAACCGGCCGGCTTCGTCGACCCCGACAAGCCCGACCACGTCTGCCGCCTGTCCAAGTCCCTGTACGGGCTCAAACAGGCGCCGCGCGCCTGGTTCCTGCGGTTCGCGGGCTTCCTAGCCTCCATCGGCTTCACCGCGACGCGCTCCGACAGCTCGCTGTTCACCTACACTCACGGCTCCGATGCAGCGTTCCTGCTCCTCTACGTCGACGACATCGTCCTCGCGGCCTCAAGCTCGAGCCTGCTTCAACGCCTCGTCGCCAAGCTCACCGGGGAATTCGCCATGAAGGATCTCGGTGCCCTGCACTACTTCCTCGGCATTCGTGTCCAGCGCACACCGGCCGGCTTCTTCCTGTCGCAGCAGCAGTACGCGGAGGACATCCTCGAGCGCGCCGCCATGGACAATTGCAAGCCCGCCGCCACGCCCGTCGACATGCACGGCAAGCTTCCCACAGCTGATGGACCCAAAGTGGCTGGCCCCTCCTCGTATCGCAGCCTGGCAGGGGTCCTACAGTACCTGACGATCACTCGTCCCGAGCTGGCGTACACCGTGCAGCAGATATGTCTGCATATGCAGGACCCGCGTGAGTGCCATCAGGCCTTGATCAAGGGCGCCCTGCGGTACGTGCGCGGCTCCGTCGACCTTGGGCTCTGGCTGTCTGCATCTTCGTCGCTCTCCCTGCGCGCCTACACGGACGCAGACTGGGCCGGCTGCCCCGACACGTGCCGCTCTACGTCCGGCTTCTGCGTGTACCTCGGCGACTCGCTGATCTCCTGGTCGTCAAAGCGTCAAGCCACCGTCTCTCGGTCGAATGCCGAGGCGGAATACCGCGGCGTCGCCAATGCCGTGGCGGAGTGCATCTGGCTGCGTCAGCTCCTGGGCGAGCTGCTTGTCCCTGTTCGCTCTACGACATTGGTCTACTGCGACAACATCTCGGCGCTGTACCTGTCGGCGAACCCAGTGCATCACCGCCGCACCAAGCATGTGGAGCTGGACATTCACTTTGTCCGTGAACGGGTGGCTCTTGGCGACATCCGTGTACTCCATGTGCCTACTCGCCAACAGCTCGCCGACATGATGACCAAAGGGCTGCCGACCAACATTTTCCAAGAGTTTCGGTCCAGTCTTTGCGTCTCCTCCGGCGACGTCACGACTGCGGGGGGTGTTGAACCATAGAGTCCACCGTGACCATGTCTAAACTGTATAGTCAAAGGACAGGGCACGTCTCCTCCCCCATGTTCTCCCCCACGATCACACGTTCATGGTAGTGGAGAGCACCGCACCTAGTGTGCTTGTAACTGGGTATAAGTACCCCTGTTGATCTCAATGCAAAGTGTGTTGAATCCTATCTCTGCTCATCTCTCTACAGCTTCCACTGCTAGCCTGGGTAGATTAGGCCGTATGTTTTTTACGCTATCATCTTACAGGCCCATCAAGCTTTTAATTTCCGCCAACAAAGAATTCTCCATTCCGCTCAGCTAGAAGAGACTAGAGTTGCCCTAACAAAAATGGACAAGTTTTGCATGCGCTTTGCCTTGTGTGCCACAAGTTTTGCACACGAATCTTGTGAGCTGCGTGACCCTTCCCTAAGCGACACAACTGTTCATGCGATGAAAGACATGACTGGTTTCCGTGAGCTACATTTTTTACTTTGATGTTGATTTACACTTTGACCTTTCAAACAAGTCAATAATATCATGGAACAAGTGAAGAAATAGCATAGGATTAGAAAAAAATATTTTGTGACAGTACTGCCGTAGAGGACACAACCGTGAGGTAAGCGTTCCAGCAGGAAAGACGTACGTGACATGCTCAGGCTCAGCTGATGGCAAGGTAGGAGATCCTGTCACAGCAGGCGAAGCTTTAGATGTCGTCGTGGCAAATGAGGAAGCCTACACGAAAGAGTCGTCCATAGGTCAGAGTAGAGGCGTGTGAGAACGATGGAAGGTGGACGACGCATTCCGATGAATGATCATCGTATCAATAAAGAAGAGTCAGCCAAACAATCCACTAAGGCCTTGTTCTGCTGGAGTGTTTTGGGGTGTTTTAGGGTGTATATTACCTAGTGTTTTGGGTGAAAACACTCCTCACACCAAAAACACTCCAATCCCTCTCAATACCCTTCCACACCAAAAACACTCCATCAGATGTAGTTGTTTGTTACAAGTGTTTTGCAGACAAGTGTTTCAGCAACAATTAAAAATGTGATATTTTTTCACAGAACCATAGCACATAAAAACTAATCTATTTTCACAGTATTTGAACACACAAAAAAAACTGATCTTTTTAAACATCATGTGAGCACACAGTTCAGCACAACATTAGAAACAATACAGGCATGTCTAAACACAAAAACCGATTTGTCCTCACGCAGCCTTACATGAACAAAAAACGAGCAACATCGTCTCATGCAGATTTAAGCATCAGAGATGACAATACATAAATAGTCTCAAACTGGAGCCCAAAGTAACACAGCAGCCGGCAGAGCCAGAGCCGCGAGCACCGGAGTTGGGGCGGCCGGCGAGGGCGAGCGCAGCTGTGAGGAAATGAGAGGATTGGAGAGCTCAACGGTGGGGAATGGGGACCTTGGACGGGGACTGACAGGGAGGCCAACAAGAACACAGAGTCACTCATACTCCTTTTTTTTAAGTCAGCTGTTTTTTTAAGGTTAACTGACATTAAATTGAGTGAGATTTATTATATTTACAAAGAAATTCCTAATATGTTCCTTGTTGAATTGTGGGTGTGACAGGTTTGCCGCTTGTGGATAACAAATATACATTTTCTACAATACTAAACAATCATTTGCTTTTAGAATATAAATATTTATATATGTCTAATGATTTTTTAATTAATCATCAAAACAAAAGTTATGGAGAAACTAGGTTAAGACACGATGGCGTTAAAAAAAGAAGGTGTAATGGGGGATTTTTTTCCTATGCATATTACAAAACTTTACAGTCACAATAGAATGGACTTTGTCAAAGTTTACCAAGAACCCAAAAATATAAATAGACTAAATCTTGATTAATAAGGTATAGTTTGCTTTCTGTACAAGTGACATTTAAATATGAAGGATATCTTTAAATATGTATAACAATATGTGATTTTTTTATTTTTTATGTATTTTATATTTACGTGTGATATAATGTCGATACAAAATAGCCCGTGGCAACGCACGGGCATTCAACTAGTGTAAGTATACTACACAAACCGTCTGCAGCTTAGCTAATCCTAGGTACCCTTGGTGTACTAGTATGTAAAAAAGGAAGAACGGAGTATAGACACTGACTAGTAGTATAGGCCAATACAAGATTGTGAATACCAGTAATATTTCGTGGCTCTCCATTTTAATTTGCTCATACGGAGCAAAGATTTTGCTGCAATTTAGCTCTCAAGGCATTGGATCACATGATCATGCACTGAATCTCAAGGAGACGGACCAAAATTACACTTCAACGACGTTCAGCAACCAAGCAATGTCAGCCAACAACCAGATGCTGCCCAGCCCGGCAGATCTACACCTCACACCAACGCACCTGGCACCTGAGAACTAGGTCTAGAGAGGAGGGGCGAGGAAGAAGACGTATCTGAGAGAAGTCCAGCCTTCCAATGGAGAAGCAGAGCTGCGGGAGGAGCTGGGCGTTGGCGGTGGTGCTGAAGAGCGGTGTCATCGTCGGCAGCGGCAGGATCGAAGAAGGCGTCACAGGAACGAGAGAGGGAGGCACCGGGAGCAGAGCAAGCCGTCTACGTCGGGGCAGAAGTCGGCGGCGGCGTCGACGCTGGCGGAGGGGACGAGCGTCTTCGTCGCCCCTGCGCCGCCAGAGCTGCGCCTCGCTCGCGTCACGGCAAAACGCGAGGGGGTACTCGCGTTTTCATTCCCGTCCAACCCGACGTGGTTTCTGGTGGTTTCTGGGGATTAGCCGGGCTTAGACCTTCCGAACCCGGCCTGCCGAACAACGTTCCCGTGTTTCGTGGTGTCTTTAGTTGGCCCGGGAATTTTACACTCAAAGACCGGCCGAAACACTGCTGCCGAACGAGGCCTAAGAGAAAAACCTTTAGATAAAAAAAACTCTACATGGCATGGCAATCAACCGATAAACCAATCGATGCACGAAGTCTAACCACAAGTTGTACGACTCCCTGTGGCGGAGATCAATATCTCTCTGAGCAAGAGCTAAAGTAGCTCCTAAGAAGAGTGTTATTGTACCTACTAAATAAGTTAAAGTCATTATCAAAGGTAGAGATATGAAAAAAAGAGGAAAAGGTCGAGCTAGAAGAAAAATCGACCTCTCAAGAGTGGCGGGGCAGAAGCATGTTTATAGAATAGGTTGGGATCTTTCGCACAAAAAAGAATAGGTTCGGATCTTGGCTCATACCACTATAGAGTTGGAGATTGCCGTAATGTGTTGGATGTTGCATTGATTCTTTCTAGCGAGTAAATATAGGAGGTATAAGACATGAAGAGTAACCACGTAAGAATAGAGTATGAGACTACTACAAATTCTACACTATCAAATACACATGTACACCATCAGGCCTCCTTTGATTCACAGTATTATAGGAAAAGTATAGGATTTTCTACCGTAGCAACGGTTCAATCACGGGAATACATCAAAGGAATTTTGAAGTAAATTTTCCATGCAACCAGATTCGAAGGAAACAATCTACTCCCACCTCTTTTTCTGATTCCTTCAAGACGAAAGAGGCAATTGAAAGCTAATATTGAGTTCACACTGCTATGCCCTCGTGATGCTGCTTGCCTTGTTTGTTATTTCTACTATAAATCAAAGAGGCCCTCAAATACACCAAGTATATCGTCCCGCCACTTTGAAAGTGAATGAGAAGCTCAAAAAACCATGTAAAAAGTTATTCAGATCTTCATAGTATTTTCTTTTACTTTTGCTCCATGCTGGAACATGTTTCTCCTTTTAAAATGTCCAAAAAAAATTCTATATGGATCTGGCCGGTTGACTGGTTTCGTTGACATATCAATGGAATCCAGGATAACGATCCCTATTTTCCTAAAATGAAAATGTTAATAATAAGTACTCCTTTAGGTTGGGGTGGCTTTGATGACCTTCTTTGGGTGATGGTTTTTAGCCCAAACCATGTCTGAGCTGTCCGCCCGGACTCGTTTGGGGTGAGTTTGGGCCCTCCAGTTGGAGATGCTCTTAGGCCTATGTCAATGCAAGTCTCTTAGCACAGTTTCATATGCACTTTGCTTACGTGGCATGTTAGTTAATGAAGAGAGATGGTAAGGTTATATCTTAGCTAAGATACAACCCTTACGCGTGGACATAGGCAAAAATAGGGTTCTTGTCCAATTATATGCATGCATGAGGCACAAATCATTAATTTAGAGACAACCTTTAAGAAACAACCCATTGACACGCTTATCTCTTAAAATTTTAACACTCCTATACTAACGTGCTAAGAGTCGATGCATTGGCCCAGGCCTTAGCCCCGTCGCGCGGTTTCTGACATGTCGGATGCCCCTGTCAGTACAATACGTGCACTAGGGGTGGGCATTTGGTCATGACCGAAATTTCGGTCTTTGTATTTCGGGTTTTTTAAATTTCGGTCAGTAATATCTGAGAACCGAACTTTACTCACAACCTTCAATGACCAAAAATTTCGGGTACTTCGAAGTTCGGTCTCTATTTCGGTCATGACCGAATTTGGCACATACGGCTCATAGCTCCAAAACGGGATGAAATTAACCAAAAAATTGACTCTACAATTTGGACAAAATTGAATGCACATATTCATATCAGATTGCAGCGCCCGTCTCCGACTAGTTGTGGCTTTGTGCCGCCGCAATCTTCCCGTAGCTTGAGTCTCTCCGGCAGCAGGTTGCGACCGGACGGAGTGAAGGGCGAGCGGCACCATGGCGGCTGGTGGGCAAAGGAGCGATGGCAGAGGGAAGGGAGGAGCAGCCTGGCGGTGGTAGTGGCCTGTGGCCAGGGCGTCGCTGCGTTGGGGGCCGGGGACGACTGGGGATCGAGATTAGGGGAAGCGGACGGATTAACTGATTAGGTCGTGGTATACTGGTATCGTGAAATCTAGACCGTGCGGTACTGTAGTGTTTGGCTGGGCATATGGGCCTCTCCTGGGCTTTTCTTTTACATGAAAATACTAGTAATAAATCCAATACAACTACTCTGGACCTTGTCATTTCCGTGGGTGGCCTGCTTGCTCTAATAAAATACTGGGTGGCCTGCATATATCGGTCGTGTCGGTCTGTTCGGGTAAAATCAAACTGATACCCGAATTTACTGAACTATTACGGTCTTTCAAACTTCAATACCCATATTTTTTATCGATCTTCTCAGTTTCGGTCTCGGTCTTTTCGATTTCGGTTTCAGTCATTGGTTTTCTGCCCACCCTTAACGTGCATACCACACAGACCAGGCTTCACGGAGCATCCACCCTCCCTCCATCTGCCGCGCAGCGCTGACGCCAGCGCACCACTCAGCGCCCCACACGCGTTCCAATGCCATTGGCCGTCGTTGCCCAATCCCTTGGCACCGGTCGCCACCGCAGCCTCGGGCCCGGCGACATGGCGTGTCCCACCTTCCGGCGACCCGACGCGCGGGGCACCGGCCGTGCACCCCAAGTCGGTTTCATCCCCGGCCCGGCTATATATGCGGTACGCCGCTACCCCACGGCTTCGTTTTCGAATCGACCCAGCCATTTCTAGCAGCCACCACAAAATATCTACAGAGAAGTCACGGAGAGAGGCCCTGATACGAAGCTAGCCGAGCGAGTCAGGGAGAGGGTTCCGGAGAGGAGGCCTATGCAGGTGCAGAGGGCCGTGTCCATGGCGCCGGGGCTGGCCGGCGGATTCTTCACGGAGGCCGACCTGGCGGCGGCCGACCAGCTGGTGCAGCTGAGCGTCAGCGGCGGCGCGGCATCCCCGACGTCGTCCTCGCTGTCGGCGCGTTCGGTGAAAAACACCGAGGTGGTGGATGGGACTGGGAGGGAGGATTACCACGACGACGGTGGGGTGCTCGACAGGAGGGCGAGGAAGCGGTACCGAAGGGTGGCCGAGCTCTACCAGGCCACGAGGCCGGTCAAGCGCTTCGGCGCCGGCAAGCGCCGGAGAGAGGAGATCCGGGGAATCCATAGGGAGGTCGATCGGAGAGATCAGCATCATCAGATCGATCAGGCCCCTTGGGATAGCTGGGTGTTCGTGTAAATACTTTTGTTTTGTAGGGTGTTCACTCTTTTACTTTTGGTTGAGACGATCGATGATCGAGGGATTGGACGGTAGAAGAAGACAAAGAAAAACAGCAATCTTTCTACAAAGTTCTTTGTTTAATTTCAATTTGACGATGCTGCTCGGCCGGACATATACATACACAAAGATCCATCCCTCGTACTTCTCTTCTTGTGTGTATTTTTTTTTCGTCGACCTATGCCGTTGCTTGAATGCTTCTCGAACGCTCCAGAGCATGCTGGCGTAGCCTAGCAGATAGCGCCTTCATTTCGGCTACGACCAGACCAACGCGGCGGCCGTACTACGCTTGGTTTGCAAGCAAGATACTACGCGCGTATCGATAAAGGCCGGATATGGATTACTTAACGGCTAATTAATCCGGCATGCGTCGTGCGAAGCCCCGGACAAGGCGCACCTGTATTTTACAATGCACAAATAGTGGCCGACACAAACTAGCAACTTGAATACGACTAGCTGCCGGAATTTTTAAACATAAAATGTTCCAGGTATTTCAAATATGTTCTAGATATGGATTGGAATGACTGAACATATATACACACTAAAAAATAGTCTAGATATCATTTCCAATGAAAAATTATCATACAAAATAATAAACGACAATTGTGTCTGCTAGCTTTGTCGAGGCCACCCATTACGTCATATCTTAGCGTGCATTTCTGTTGGTTTAACCATATCGCCTAGCCCAGTTTTAAGATGCAAAATACAAGGATAAATAATAAAAGGAAACACATATTTACCTGCTAAATTGAAGCACATCATCATAGACAATCAATTCAGTAACACGATGCAAGATTGACAACCCTCTAATTAACTTCTCGAGTTAAGAGATCACATCGTTTCAGCATCCCTCGCGAAGGCTATATCTATCTACTAGAGTTGACTCGACACTAGTATTTTTTTTAGCTGAAACCATGTGATCTCCTAACTCGAAACGATGTAAAAAAAAATCTCATCGAAAAAAACACTAGTAATTTTTCCCAACCAGTTCTATTGTGTTACTATGTTTTAGACAAGCATTCCACTAAGAGGACGCATACAGAAATATATCCATGTAATGTTGTCAAAACATTTATGGACAACAACCTATCATTTCATCAAATTAATTAAGATAAATTATATTTTAACAAACTAATAAAGCTTGATAATATCACATGGGCGACGCGCTGTTTCTTACATACCCATTTTGATATGTGTTCAGTCAACTTAAATAACTCTAGACATTGAGCCATCACCTAGTAAATTTTGCATGTGAATAATCTCAATAAAATGATATCACTAGTTAACAAAGATTTGAAGAGTGGAAAGCAGTTTTACTTGACTCAAAGATGTACATCGGTGATTGCCCCTTATTGCACACTTTAGTAATGATAATGTCATGCCACTTCCCGATTACCTAATTTTCATCCGAACTTTCAACATTACCATTTTTACAATTGAAAAATAATTGCACTCCCTCCAACTCAGAACGTATTTTTATCCATGAGAAGTAGATGATATTGTGTACACAAATGCAATAGGATATGGTGTTGTAAATATGCCCTATAGGCAATAATAAAAATGTTATTATCATATTTCCCTGTTACTAGCATCTTCTAGATTGGATCTTGAGTTTTGCTTCCGCATGTGAGAGATTTTTTTATTTCTATCGTGCAAACTCCTACATATGGTTTATTGGTTCTAGATGCACAAGACAATTACACTGTTGTTAGTACTAGGAATAAGCAAGTACGATAGATGATCCATAGGCGATTATTTATCAAAGCATATTTCAATGCATGGAAATGATTTGGCTGTCTTCTCCCTTGGCCAAAGATAAATTTTCCTAGATATTTAGCTTAATTTTGAATTGCCCTAGATGTGTGAACAATAATTATGTATGTGTTCTCTCCTCCTCCATAGACATTAAATCAACAAATTATTATATCACTAAGCTTGATTCCAAACTTCCACACTAATCGAATCAAGCTGTACAGTTCTAAGGGTGGTGTAATCATGAATCCTTCATTTACATCAAGCTAAATGAAACTTCAGAAAATGAAACTACAAGTGTTAAAGAAATTAAACAACAAATCACTCAGGGGTGATCGAATAGTAAATGAGGTGTGATACTTGTTGCAACAACAGAAAGTAGGGGTGTCTCAAACAGCAAGGTTGTCAAGAAAGTAATAGGTACTAAGGGGTGTGTAGGCCGACGGCCGTATTAGCGAAGACTGTCATACACTAAGAGACAGTTGATACAACGATATTTTTAGGTTTGACCGCCTCATCGGAGTGCGGCTTAGTCATATTTTAGGAGAGGTCTTAAGAAATTCCCTTCGTGAACTTATCAAAAGTGTCGACTATAGGCACTCCTCTCACCACGTTGGCTCGAGTCACCATGGACTACACGGGTCAAACACTAGGGGCGCGTTTGGTAGCCTGCAGCCTGCCGGGCCAGGCCCGCTGGCTGCAGAACCACCTTGCTTGTTTGCTTGCCTGCAGCCCGAAACTTGCATAGCGCGCTTCTTAAAGCACCCTTGGGCCAGGCCCAGTGGCAACGGCCGAATCGGCCGTTTCCTTGCGTCCAGGCTACGGGCGGCTGACCTAGAGGAACGCCGCGCCGCCCAGCTGCAGGACGCAGAGATGGCGCAAGCGGGGAAAATCAGGCAGGAGGATTTCGGTCACCGCCCGCCAAAAATCACCACTCTATTTAACTCACCTCCAAATCGAGTCCCGCCATTTGTTCCATTCGAGCTCTTGCAATGGCGGCTGGAGCGCTTTGTGTGACGGCGAAGGCGACTTCGACGACGACCTCCACCGAGGTGCTGACCTTGACGGCGAACTCGACGGGGACCTCCACCGCCTCCACGGCGACCTCTGGCATGAAGGCGGCCGGCAAGATGCAGATGCAGCCGTTGGATGTAAGATTTTATGAACCTTATGCTTGTTCGTACCGTAGATCTGTTGCTCGTACCTTCGATATGTTGTTCTTGCACATGTAGACCATGAATCCAAGTTGCTTAGGGTCCATACCTTCGATCTGTTGTTCTTGCACATGTAGACCATGAATCCAAGTTGCTTAGGGTCCATACCATTGATCGGTTCTGCTTCCACATGTAGACCATGAATCCAAGTTGCTTAGGGTCCATACCGTTGATCTGTTCTGCTTCCACATGTAGACCATGAATCCAAGTTGCTTAGGGTCCATACCGTTGATCGGTACTTAGATTGCTCCTGTTTCGTGGATCAGGTTCGCGGTAAGAAGATAGTGTCTCTGCAAGCGCTATGCGAGAATGCACTGCCCGAGATGTTCGACATGAACCAGCTAGTTTCCAAGCCTCTCGACGTACTGCCTCTCAATGCAGTCCCTATGGATTCAGTGACATAGTCAGATGTGCAATCTGACATGACTGCCAAGGGGAGTAACAAGAGAGTGCACTCTCAGATGACTAGTGCAGGTACTCTGAGGCTGACAATGCAATGGACAGCTCCTCTATCCCTGTTTGTTCTGAACATGGTAGTGGAGCTAGTGGAGCAGGATGTGGCGCCCCGACCCGACTGCTATACAGTGATACTGTGTCCCCGGTTATCCGATACCACCAGACACACTATCAAAGCATAATAGAGAGATCAAGACTTGTGGAACAACTGGCACATCACAGACTCTACGACACAAATCATATAATTCAACTCTTATAATAGAGAAAGATAGCAAATGACAACCAGAGGTCACAGACCCAACATTACAACAAGCGGAAGCAAATTAAGTTGTTCTAAACAACAAAACCCAATTATGGCCTAAGAGGCCTACAAATAAATATCCAGCGCCAGCTGTTCCGGGATGTCCCAAGCTGCCACCTGGGAACCCCAGACGACTCGTCGACATCCACAAAGAACCCACCTTCGAGGTCGGTGAAGTCCTCCTCTGAAACAAAACAAACGACGTTGAGTTCGACGAACTCGCAAGATTATATAGAGAGCTTTAGATCGATGAGGCTTTCAAGGTTTTATAGCTGTTTTGCATAAAGCTGATTTTATTTATGAAAACATAACTCAATGGTATCGACTATTCAGAGTATTTTCTTATCATCAACCATCATCAACCACTGTACCTGTTCATCAAAGGCACCTCCCCGAATCACCCTCGAGGAAGTCAACCTTGCATTCTTGAGTGGTACCTCTAGTAACCAGTTTTTAATCATTCCGTTCAAGTTATTCTATGATCCTACCTTCACTTCCCAAGTTCGTCCATAACCGCGGACACGGCTTTTCGAAAAGATTTAACCCTGCAGGGGTGCACTGTGTTTACCTTCGGTACCGCCCGGCTCATTGCCTACGCTTAGCTCTCTTCCGGGGAAAGCCGGCTGAGTGGGAACGGTTACAACCTTTACCTTGTTAAGGACTAACCTAGGATCATCAGTGAGGACGGAGCAGCAGATCACAACACCGTGCCCCGTGGCCACTCATTTTCCTAACACCACCATCCTCATCTCAGTCTTGGCCACCATCTTCACGCACACGCAAATGGAAGCTCAAACTAGAGGACCCTGGCTTGTCCCGCCCAAGTTAGTTGGTCGACGGGGTTCCATATAGCCCACCGAAAGGAAGCGCGCTCATTCTTGGTTCAAGAGGTAAAGAACTCGCACCTAGGCGGCGGGAGTGAGACAAAACACCACCATACCAAAGTGGCCTCTCATCCCCACCTTTAAGCATTTTATTATCTGTCTCCACAATTCCTCCACCATCAACCATTTATCTCATCACCTGTTTCCAACAAGAACCATCCACTGTACAGCTAAGCATTTACTAAGCATGGCTAAGCATCAACATAGCATAGTTTAGTATCTCAGGCCAACAATACAAACCTATGGATAATAGGAGGGAAACATGTAATGGCATAGAAATCTTAATGCAACTATAGGATACTCTAATCCAAGCAAATTGACATTTGGAACCGCATGCAATATTATAGTGGAGAAAATATTGGCGGAAAATAGGATAAGACATGCTCAGAGGGGGGATTACGCTTGCCTTGCTCAATGTGCTAGTAGTACGGCTCTTCGGGGTATTGGGGAGTAACCCCGGCTGCTTGATCTACCGAAGCATAAAAACACGGGAGGAAACAATCAATCACCACACATGTTTCATAAATGCAATGCGCAAACACATGATGACATGACATGTTAAATCCCCGGGAGGAGGATGATTCAACTAGTCAAATTAAACGGAGTTCGGATGCTTAGAGGGGCGCATCTCGAATACACCGGGGAGTTAGGTCATGAATCATCGTTATTTATCGATTAAAGTAGTTGAAACCCTAAGGTTAACTTGTAGATGAAATGACATGATCAGGTGATGAAATGCAGGGTTTTGGGTGATTAGATAAACCTGATATTTATTTTAGAGGTTTGTTCACAATTTTCCGGACATTGGGGTATAACACACGCATTTTTCCGAAGCACCGTTAACAACTTATTATTACATTTTATTTCCTCTTTTAATTATATCTTGGTTACATTTATCTTCCCACACCGTACCATATTTCTCCAAAATAAAAGAAAAAAAGGAAACAGTAAAGCTATTTTGGTACTGGACCAAATCAGAAATTCCGATGTTTCCCAAATCGGAATATCCGAGTGAACTGTAGACTCGAAAATTTGGCTAAGGACTGACACTCGACTCGCACTGATGTTCTTCGGAAATTCCGAATTATTTTCACCCGGATTTTCCAATTGCACAGCTGAATTGGAAATTTGGCTAAGGACCTAAATCCAAATCGCACTGGAACGAGGCGGAATATCCGGTTCGAATGAACTCGGAATATCCGAAGCACAAGCACGGCGAGCTACGGCGAGCTGCAGCGCGGAAATCGAACCACGGCTCTTGATTCGAACGCGAGGAGGGCACAGGGAGGTGCGCTTGCTCACCCTGGTGGCGTAGGCGAAGACGGCGAGGTCGGAGACGCAGCAACGGCGACGAAATCGTCCGGCGAAGCCGCGGCGGTGGTCGGAGAGGAACTTGGCGGCGACGGCGACTTAGGGCGCTCCGGCTCGATTCCGTTGGTGGAGAAGGAGAAGGCGTCGCGGTGGTGCTTCCTACGGTCTTGGATTGGCCCGGGGAAGCTTCAATCAGCGGCGAGGCGGCGGCGGAGTCCGTCGACCATGGTGGCTCGTGGAGGGAGAGAAGAAGGGGCAGGTGAGCGAGGGAAATGGGGAGCAGGTGGGGGCGCGCTGTGGCGACAGTGCTAGAGGAGAGAGACGACCATTTTACAGATAACCCCCTGGGCAAAAGTTCCCATCACGGTTTGGTCCTTTTCTGCTTTAAAAATTAGAATCCTGTGGCTTTAGGTAATTAATTGAGGCACTAAAACATTTTACTAAAATCTGGAAACATTTGTGTTGCCTCCCCATAATGTGGAGAAGCTCCACAAACATTGGTTTCTCAGGATAAAAAGTTTTGTACCACTTTTGTTTAGAGAGGTTGGATATGGCATTTTGCTAAATTTCAAAATGTTGCTCCTTTAACAGTTTGGAGCAAGTGCAAAATATTATTTTGTAGCTCTTGGAATTTCCTTGACAAATATAAGTTGTCAAGCATTTGTATTTTGCAAGGTTGAGTGCCTTCATTAATTTGAAATTGGTTGAAACAAGTTTGGCATTTGGTTTTTGAATGTTACCAAATCCACCACAATTCCCTAGCACAAAACAATTCCCTAGCAACAACATGATGCATGAATGCCATGATGCAAGGAACACAAAAGCGGAAAAATTACACGGGTTTCTAGGTTCTCAACTTTGGGCTGTTACAATTCTACCCCCCTTACAGCAATCTCGTCCAGAGATTCTTAGAGTAGGAAAGAGGGAAGAGGGTTACAACGGTACTACACGATCTTCCCGGTGTAGAACGATTCAGCGCATCCTGAGGATCTTCATCGGCCTCACTTTGAGGTCACTATCAAAGTAACCCATAGGAAGAAGGAAACTTTTCCGGAAGGATGGATCTTGGTGAATCTACCATGATCAGGTACCTCCTAGTGGAATCCTAGGATGAGACTTCAAGCATCCCTTGGATTGACAGTTAGGAGACACATGCGGGTGACGGAAGATTGATAGGAGTTTCCAGTTGGTAGATAATGGTTTCTCAAAAAGATTCAGGATATGAACTTTGCACAAGGCCTAGAATTTCTGAAGACGAAGGTTAAACAAGATTCCAACAGATGAAGAGGCAACTTCTACCAAACAGCTTGAGTAGAACTTTCCTCATGGAGGAGCATTTCAGATCACTGAAGAAGGGTCGGGAAGATGGACCGAGGAAACTTTAAAAACCCCGGGAAAGTTAGTATCAGGAAAAACTTCTTGATTTTCTAGACGTCGGGAACCAGCTTCTTGAGGATCACCAACTATCGTTCCTGATGTAGATTTAGATCTGGTCGGGTGTAGAGATACTTCTGACTCCACATATAGGAATAGGGAATCTTTGCAAAGCATACCAACGGGTTACAATTGCTAGAACCCCAAGAGTTGGACTACAAGGTCAAACTCCAAAGGAGGGACTAGATGGCGGAACTCGCGTATTAGCAACTTGTCAGCGGGCATCAGCACCTACTTGAATTACTTGCGACAATACACCATTGAGTCTCTGTTGGGGAAACACCAACGAAGACAAAAGAAGTTCTCAGACTTCCTCTCTTTCTGGAACAATTCAATCAGTGGCTTGGATGCATAGATAAAATTCTCATCGAATGGAGGTAACAACATACCATTCCGAGAATATTCTACACGTGCATGATCGAGTTGAAATGATTCGGAGGGAACCAGACAATTCACTCAGATCCACGGCAACATCTTTCAGCAATTGCACGTGAACCAAGGAAAGTCACTTCTAATCTTCAAACACATACCTTGTAACGACACAAAGTGAGTTCCGACAATTTTCCGATGCCCACGCCCACCATCCAATATAAATCTCCTCAAACATGGAGAAAATAAGAATGTAGCTGATGGGCTCAACAACAAACTTATCCTGATACTCCACGACGGTAAACTCAT
Source organism: Poa pratensis (assembly GCA_947311845.1). Classification (NCBI taxonomy): domain Eukaryota; kingdom Viridiplantae; phylum Streptophyta; class Magnoliopsida; order Poales; family Poaceae; genus Poa; species Poa pratensis. The sequence goes on from CAMZMU010000041.1 coordinate 69,545,540, forward strand.
ATGTCACATGAAGGGGGCATAAGTATTTGGTCAGACTAACACATTCAGTAGGTTAGCCTGAGTTTGATTTGACGATAGCCCAATTCAAATCAAAAGATTTGTAGGATAGCATATCCACAGAGGAGATACCACCTAGCTTCAACACGGACAGACTAGACATCCCCTTGAAAAGGAACTATGTCGGGATAGAGCTCTTGTCCAAGTTGTTTAAGCTCAACCGAATAATTCTGGACATCCAGCACGATTTTCCTGGAGAAAGGAGTTGTTCAGAGAACCAGCTTACTCATAAGCTCAACATCACGATCAGGTGACAACCTGGCGATACTTCTGGAAAGACCCCCAGAATATCACGATCCACCGATATGTCTTAAGTTCGAGAGAGAAATCATGCCTTACAAGGCAAGACAAAGTGGTCTTGGGAGCTTCGACGCAAACCTAGCTCTTTGACCAAGGAAGTGCACCAGAGAAAACGAACTTGGGAACACTGCCAAATTCATTTTATTGATCGGCTAACCAATCATGCTAGGAAGGACAATGGATCTCCCTGGATTTCAGCGCAGTAAGAACTGCTGAGAACATCCTATAGCCACATCATTACTCACGTCTTATCCTTCTGGAGTAACAAGTCACTCGGGGAACGGAGAGTAACAAAGTGTAGAGCATCACTTCATCAAGGGGATCATGATACTCAATACGATACCCTGATATCAAAGAGGGTGACACTCTAAGGTGGAGCAGAACAAAACCTAAACAAGGCCCTCATTCTGCAGATTACAATACTTTGACCTGGTCCGAGAAGTGGACAAGGTACTAGAGTTGTTTCTCCAAACAAGACGAAGGGGAAAGTCTTGACGAACCACAAGAGTAACTTACATCGGAACATACCAACGCACGATAAAACTTTACTGTCCACTGACAGACAGAGGTTGGAAGCAGATCAGAGTAACAAACATGCTCAGGAGAATCCCAAGATGTTGCAGATGCACCGGTTATTACTCAGTTGTGATAACCATGCCCCAAAAGGGAGAGATGCAGCAGAGTCAGACAAAACTGTAGCAAGATTGTTGTTGATTCGTAGCTCACCCATAAGGACGCCGGGGTCCTTTCCAGCTTCTTCAGCCGAGACGTGGTTCAGGCGACGACGGACAATAGGTCCAGCCTTGCCAGCTGGCGGGGCGGGGGCGCGTGCAGGAGTTCCCGTGAGAGGTGCCTTCTGGGGCACTCCCTAGAGTAGTGGCCAGCCTGACCACAGGTGTAGCAGATAAGCCCAGGTGGAGCAGGTAGCTGAGGACAATACCCACTTCCGCTAGGGCACTCCCTGGAGTAGTGACCAGCCTGACCACAGGTGTAGCAGGTGAATCTAGGTGGAGCAGGTAGCTGAGGACGATACCCACTTCTGCTCGACCCAATGGTTGAAGTAGTGGGGCGCGTGGTGGCGTGCTGAGCAATCTCCTCATGGGCATACTTTACTGCGTCTACTATGAACTCCATAGAACAATTAGCCGGAAAATGATCATTTCCTTCGCATAGGTAGCAAGTGGCGCTAGCGGTTGGGCACTTGCCATGTGGATGCTTGTTGAAACAGTGCGGGCAACTGCCGGGGCATTGACTCGCCTGATGTCCACCCCTTCCGCACTGACTACATGCCTTTCCTTGTGGTGGTCCATTCTTTCTGGGGCACTTAATGGGGCACTTCCGGTACGGATCTCCGCGTTCCCTACAAGTGTAACACATGCGTTTGTCTCTAGCTTTCTTGGGCAAATCTTTAGATGTATGGGATTCCTGCTGATCAAAGGGTGTCGAGTGGGTCCCTGGGGTGGCTTCGATTTGGTAGAGCGGAGGACGTTGTGCCATTCTGTAGATTTGACAAGGACGCAGTTAGTATCCACCTCGGTATGGTTGAGACATTAGCATTAGCCGACACAAGTACTCAGACTAGGGACGATAATGCTTTGTGTAACAACTAGCAAGGGATCAACAAGACAGAACTTGGGTCAAAGATCAGCATCATGTGCTACTAGCGGGAGATGCAATGGTTAAGGAACCATATGATTCAACAGACGCTAGTTGGCACAATCTGGGACCTTATGTTCAAGTCCTGGGGTTAAAATCCAACAACGGAGCAAAGGATTAAGCTCGGTCGAAACATCTGAGTTAATTTCGGATGGCAACGCAGCGGGAGCAACTGGACACATAACACTAAAGGTCGAACCCCACCCACGTGATCCTAAAGTTTTGAGGTAACAGACGAGAAGTAAAACTTTTAACTCAAATCGAGGTAAGATTGCTCCGAGATTAGAGGGTAACCAGATAAGGAGTAAAAAAATCCTAAGATGGTTTTCACAACTCATTTTTAGGTTGAAAATATTTTCACAAACACTAGACTCAACGTCGACCAGTAGAAGGGTTTCCTACAGGCAGTACTGCTCTGATACCAACTTGTGGCGCCCCGACCCGACTGCTATACAGTGATACTGTGTCCCCGGTTATCCGATACCACCAGACACACTATCAAAGCATAATAGAGAGATCAAGACTTGTGGAACAACTGGCACATCACAGACTCTACGACACAAATCATATAATTCAACTCTTATAATAGAGAAAGATACAAATGACAACCAGAGGTCACAGACCCAACATTACAACAAGCGGAAGCAAATTAAGTTGTTCTAAACAACAAAACCCAATTATGGCCTAAGAGGCCTACAAATAAACATCCAGCGCCAGCTGTTCCGGGATGTCCCAAGCTGTCATCTGGGAACCCCTGACTACTCGTCGACGTCCACAAAGAGCCCACCTTCGAGGTCGGTGAAGTCCTCCTCTGAAACAAAACAAATGACGTTGAGTTCGACGAACTCGCAAGATTATATATAGAGCTTTATCTCGATGAGGCTTTCAAGGTTTTATGGCTGTTTTACATAAAGCTGATTTTATTTATGAAAACATAACTCAATGGCATCGACTATTCAGAGTATTTTCAAAAGGGGGGGGGGGTAAGAAGTGACTCTTTTCTTGATCACTTTTCTCATCATCAACCATCATCAACCACTGTACCTGTTCATCAAAGGCACCTCCCTGAATCACCCTCGAGGAAGTCAACCTTGCATTCTTTAGTGGTACCTCTAGTACCCAGTTTTTAATCATTCCGTTCAAGTTATTCTATGATCCTACCTTCACTTCCCAAGTTCGTCCATAACCGCGGACACGGCTTTTCGAAAAGATTTAACCCTGCAGGGGTGCACTGTGTTTACCTTCGGTACCGCCCGGCTCATTGCCTACGCTTAGCTCTCTTCCGGAGAAAGCCGGCTGAGTGGGAACGGTTACAACCTTTACCTTGTTAAGGACTAACCCAGGATCATCAGTGAGGACGGAGCAGCGGATCACAACACCGTGCCCCGTGGCCACTCATTTTCCTAATACCACCATCCTCATCTCAGTCTTGGCCACCATCTTCACGCACACGCAAATGGAAGCTCAAACTAGAGGACCCTGGCTTGTCCCGCCCAAGTTAGTTGGTCGACGGGGGTTCCATATAGCCCACCGAAAGGAAGCGCGCTCATTCTTGGTTCAAGAGGTAAAGAACTCGCACCTAGGCGGCGGGAGTGAGACAAAACACCACCATACCAAAGTGGCCTCTCATCCCCACCTTTAAGCATTTTATTATCTATCTCCACAATTCCTCCACCATCAACCATTTATCTCATCACCTGTTTCCAACAAGAACCATCCACTGTACAGCTAATCATTTACTAAGCATGGCTAAGCATCAACATAGCATAGTTTAGTATCTCAGGCCAACAATACAAACCTATGGATAATAGGAGGGAAACATGTAATGGCATCGAAATCTTAATGCAACTATAGGATACTCTAATCCAACCTATGGATTTTTATTTCTGTGCCCCTGGTTCCTTAGTTGTACTCACTTTTCCCCACGAGCTTAGCTTATGCTCACTTTTCCCCACTCGCTTGTCTGAAGTGCTCACAACATGTCAAACTGGACGTTTGTCGTCGGGTCAAGCTTTGACCGTTAACTCAGTCCTAACTGTCGTTGCTTACTGTCGCGTGGGGCCTCCTTGCGTACTGAATCAGATCGAGCTCGAGCTCGAGCACCTCCGCCGCCGTCGTGCCGCCTCCGCCACCCTCGTGTCCTGCAGCGTCTAACCCTAGTCCACCTCCGCCATTGTCTTGCCCTCCGCCACATCTACCCCCACCCCCACCCCCATCTGGAGGAAGCAGCGATGTCGGGGGAGCGCCCACTCCGGCCCATCGACCGAGGAGAGGATTGGGTCGAATCGGCGGCGGATAATTCATGGATTACCCCTGGGTAAGCATTGTTTCCTCTCTAATTGATGTTCTGATTCGTTAGGTAGGCCGTATTGGACCGGTGGTCGCGTGAATCTGTCCAATTTTGCTGGCCTAACTCAAACCTTTATTTGCTAATCGAATAGGATTGATCCCGCGATTGCTTTCCGGCTGACTGTTAGAATGGAAGCTAGTGTGCTACGCGGTAGAAAACCGCATTTGATGTCTAGCTTTTGCTATCCGAAGGTGGTAGAAACAAGCATTTCGTTCAAAGCTTTGCGGAATGCATTAAGTTCTCCTCCATATGGTTGGACTGACGCCGATGCTGTTGAGCTGAAATATTTCAGCAGTAGTGAACAACAATTTGTCCCACTAACTTGCGACGAGCATCTGGAATTGCTCTTCGCTACGGGTGCTGAAAGCCGCTTCGGTAAAATTCTTGTCGAGGTGCTTAGGCCACGAGGCACTGATCGGGACAAGGGGAAGGGTGTTCAAAAATCTTCTGCCTCTGCTAATAGCGAGCGCCCCGGCACTCCATGTAGGTCGAGACCAAGCAGAGTTAGTGGTTCAGCAAGTAACAATATGTCTGGTGCCACTTCTTCTGCCGCTTCTCCTATGGCTGCTGCAGCCGATGTAGAACAAGATGCAGAGCCAGACGATGAAGTGCCTCGAGCTGATGATGAGGATGAGAGGATGTACCCTGATCTTGTTGATACAGTTAGTCAACAAGCTATGGATGATGAATATCAGGAGGAAGCTATCAACGGTGCAAGATTTAATGACACTGACGATGAAGAGAGGGGGGAGAACATGGACAGCTTAGTTATCGATGAATATGATGGTGATGACATGCCAGCAATTGAGTGGAACAGGGAAGATCCTCAGCTTACTGTCGGCACAGTTTTTCAGTCGATGGTGGACTGTCGTAATGCAGTGACTACGTACTGCATTATCTCTGAAAATACATATGTGGTTGATAGGAGTGAGCCAACAAGGTTCACTGTTCATTGCCCATATCCTAGGTGCAGATGGAGGTTGCATGCATCAGTAATGTTGAGGAGCAACTTGATTCAGGTTTGTTTGTGTATTTCAGTTTATATTAATTCATTGTATATACAGATCATTGTGTAATTTTTTCTTAACTGTGTTTCTCTTTTTTATTTTGTTTCAGATAAAAAAGAACGAACACAAGCACACTTGTCCACCTGGAGGGGGAGGGGGAAAGAATAAAACAAAGCTAGCAAAGACTAGGTGGGTGGCAGATGCAGTTTTGGACTGGTTGAGAGAAACACCAACACTTGGTCCAACAGCACTCCATGGGAAGTTATTTGAGAAGTACAAGATTGATATACCTTACATGAGGATTTTCTATGGCAAGGAGATGGCTCTTGACAGGATTAATGGTGCTTGGAATGACAGCTTTCAATTGCTCTACACATTTAAAGCTGAAGTGGAAGCTGCCAGTCCAGGGAGTGTTGTAGAAATTGACAAGCATACAGTTCCATACAAAATAAGAGGGAAGACATTTGAGAAGGAGTGCTTCAGGAGGGCATTTGTTTGTTTCAAGGCTTGCTGGCAGGGATTTCTGGATGGTTGTAGGCCCTATTTGGCTATTGATGCAACAGCTTTGAATGGAAGATGGAGAGGACAGCTAGTGGCAGCTTGTGCTGTTGATGGAAACAACTGGCTATTCCCAGTTGCATTTGGTGTGGTGGAGGTAGAGTGCGAAGAAAGTTGGGTCTGGTTTCTGCAGAATTTGCGCAATGTAATAGGTACACCCCCAGGTTTAGCTATACACACTGATGCTTGCAAGGGGTTAGAAAGTGCAGTAGGAATTGTATTCCCTGGAGTGGAGCATAGGGAATGTATGCGCCACCTAGTGCAAAATTTCAGAAACAAATTCAAAGGTAAAATTTATGACGATAATTTGTGGCCAGCATCATACACATGCAGTGAGAGGAAGCATGAGCACCATTTGGGTGTGTTGTATGCTCACAATCCTCTGGTGAAGGAGTACCTAGATGCACATCATGGGAAGTTGTGGTCAAGAAGCAAATTCAATACAATCTGCAAAGTGGACTATGTGACAAGTAACTTGGCAGAGTGTTTCAATGCAAAGATCAAGAAATTGAAAGGGCTTTTGTTGTGGCAATTATTTGATAAGATTCGGCAAATGATCATGATAAAGATGGCTCTCCGGAAAAGAATTGCAGAAACAGAATATGCTGGCCATCTTATGCTTCCATCTCTTATTAAGGCATTGCATGCCAAGGCAAGAGGTCTGAAGATGAAATGCATTCGCTCAGACACACTGGTGGCTGAGGTAACATATACTGACAGTAAAAACAGGGAATGGAGGTATCCAGTTAACCTAGCAGCTAGGGAATGCAGTTGTAGGCAATGGCAGCTCCGAGGGAAGCCATGCATACATGCCCTGCATCTGATGACGGTTATCGGTGGTGAAGATGGTGAAGTCGATCAATACATCTCTGAATATTTTTCTGTTGCAAAATTCAGGGCTGCATATGCATCTAATGTGCCTGCACTCTTGGGAAAGGATCAATGGATCCAGGTAGATCCAGGGTTCAAACTACATTCTCCTGTAATCACTAGACCACCAGGAAGACCAAAGAAGAACAGGTTCAGAAGAGGTGAAGAGGGTCGTGTCAAAAAACAGAGGAAGTGCAAAAAATGTGGAGTTCTAGGGCACATTCGTAGGCTTTGTACCAATCCAGTGGATGCATCATTTGGAGAAGAGGAACGATGGGCAGCAACAAATGCAGAGGAGAATGCAGAGGTAGAGCTGATTGCAGCCACAGCCGAGGAGAATGAAGAAACTGAATTAGCAGTGCCGGCATCTTGGTATGTGTGCATTTCTCAACTGAATTTTGTGCATTTCTTCTCTTTTTAATCGATGGCTTATAATCTTATTTTTGTTTGACCTAGCTCCAGGACAACTAGAGGCAACAGAAAAAGGCCAAGAGATGAGGAGGAATTTGAAGCCATGGCTTTTGCAGGTTTTGAGTCTATTGGAGATGAGGAAGTAATTATTCCTGTAGTTCCTTTGAAGATTATTGAACCCACAGATGATCGTCAACTGGTCATAACTCCCTCAGCACCTCGACAGCCATCACCCCAAGTGCAGAGCAAAAGGAAGAAGAGAAAGGTGGATATCCCACCAAGGGAAACCAGGAGCAAGGCGGTTAAGCCGTCGTCGAACACTCGAAGCAAGACAAAGATGTGAAATTTGAATGCTAGTTGTAAACTTTGAACTTTTAAAATTTGTAATAAGGTTTCTGTTGTCATCTGTGAAAACTTTTACTTTGATGTGAAATTTGAGATCAAATTCAAATTGGAGACAAAATTTGAATTTGAGGCATATATTTGAATTTGAGGTCATATTTGAACTTTTACAAAACCACCATTGAATTCATTTGCTCTGTGATGTGATGTTACAATGATACGTGTCAGATGATCAATTCGATCATTTTTGTGTAGTCGTGAGAAATGTGCATCAAATGAGGTCCGAAGCTAGGGTAAACACCCCCATTTGTAATTCATGAAAAATTCGACCTTGTCTAAATGATCCAAATAATTTTGAGGAGCAACTATGTCACATATAACAACATTACGCGCTGGTTTTATATGTATTTGATTTTTTTTGAATTACTTATGCTCATTTGACACTCTATTCTCGAACTCTAAACAACTCTATACAAGATAGCTCTTTTGTTGAAACAATTTTCAATCAATTATCCATAAACCATGTTTATATTTTTTTCTAGTAACTATATCACATATAACAACATTGTGCGCTGGTTTTATGTCATTTTGATTTTTTTTGAATTACTTATGCTCATTTGAACCCATCACTCTATTCTCGAACTCTAAACAACTCTATACAAGATAACTCTTTTGTGGAAACAATTTTCAATCAATTATCCATAAACCATGTTTATATTTTTTTCTAGTAACTATATCACATATAACAACATTGTGCGCTGGTTTTATGTCATTTTGATTTTTTTTGAATTACTTATGCTCATTTGAACCCATCACTCTATTCTCGAACTCTAAACAACTCTATACAAGATAGCTCTTTTGTGGAAACAATTTTCAATCAATTATCCATAAACCATGTTTATATTTTTTTCTAGTAACTATATCACATATAACAACATTGTGCGCTGGTTTCATGTCATTTTGATTTTTTTTGAATTACTTATGCTCATTTGAACCCATCACTCTATTCTCGAACTCTAAACAACTCTATACAAGATAGCTCTTTTGTGGAAACAATTTTCAATCAATTATCCATAAACCATGTTTATATTTTTTTTCTAGTAACTATATCACATATAACAACATTGTGCGCTGGTTTCATGTCATTTTGATTTTTTTTGAATTACTTATGCTAATTTGAACGCCGACGGGCTTACTTTCGTCCGAAAATGATTTTTCAGAAAAATGTCCTTAAACCAAGTTTATATTTTTTTCTAGTTACTATGTCTTATAACTCGATAAACTGTGAAAGATTCATATTTTTCTGATTTTTTTGAATTACTTATGGTCATTTGAAACCCTAGCGCAGCATCTGATCAAACCCAAGCGTCGCACCCTAACCGTCCGATCGAACCCTGGCGCCAAACGACAGCCCTCAGATACGGTCTTCTAGAAGGATTCCGATGGCGATCCGCGAGAGGTTGGTTCCAGCCACCTGATTGGCCGCAGAAAACAGGCGGGTCCGACCAATTGTGGGCCCCAACCACCCTCCTTCTCCACCCACGAACAGAGGAGCTCGAGCTCGCCCACCATTGTCTCCCCTTTCTTCTGCGATTCTTCTCCACCCACGCACAGAGGAGCTCGAGCTCGCCCACCCACGCACAGAGCAGCGATTCTTCTTCTCCGGCGACGAGATATGTCGGTCTCTAGTTCAGCCTCCCGCCCCTCGTGGCCCCAGCATGGTCCAGTGCCCATGTTGCCATGTCCTGACTGCCAACGCGTCGCGCCATTGGTACGGTTGACTTCAACGTCGAACAAGAACGGCAACTTAGGGCGAGAGTTCGTGAAATGCGAGAGCAAGCCAGAGGGGCAGGTTAGATCTCATGATTTTGCTCTGATTTCTTTTTCTCTTTGCTCTGAATTATTTTTCCATGGATCTGAGATTTAGGGTTCATCTTTTCGTTTCAGATTGTGACGAAATGCAACCATTTCGAATGGCTAGACGACTATGTTCTCAGGCTTAAAGGGCAGGCCTCGATTCCTTTCAATGGTGTCGCAACCCGGGATCTCAATCCGCCCGACAGTGCTGCTCCGACAGTTGGGGATGCGGATCTGAAGGGGGAACTAAAGAAGATGAACAAGAACTTGAGGCAGCTGACTGAATTGAAGAAGCAGTCGAATCTCATAGCTTTAGGATTTTACTTTTGTGTAATTGCTCTAGGATTTGCTTACTTGCTAGTCGTCAGTCGTTAGAGATGTTATTAGTGTGGATCTGGTGCTCTTGTGTTGCTTAAACTGGGTCTGTATCAGTTAATTGTTACTTAACATCAGTTTCGTCAGCTAATTATGTGCTTAACATCATTCTCTGTGTCGATCTGGTGTTCTCTTGCTTAACATCTGTTCTTGACACTTTCAGTTTCGTCAGACAACACGTAGCGCAAATGAAAAAAAACTATAATGAGTTCTTGGGCCCAAATCGATAGGGCCAAGCTAGGTTGGGCTGGTCCATGATGTTGACTATGTGTTTTTTTTGCTGTATACCCTTATTAGATTGCACAGGGTGCATGTTGACTCCAATGTAGCTGCTCATCTTTTAGCTAAATCTTGTGCCTCTTTTAGTAGTGAAGTGTGGCGTGGTGTGTCCCGGACTTGATCCGGCAGACTCTTTGTAATGACATTATGGTTGTTTAATCAATAAAGTGGCGGGTTTAGTTCAAAAAAAAGGGTGCATGTTGATTCCAAAATTACCAATATGGCCAACTACAACTCTTCTTGTTTATCTTACAACAATTCAAAAATTACCAATATGGCCAACTACAAGTCTTCTTCTTTATCTTACAACAATTCAAAAATTACCAATATGGCCAACTACAACTCTTCTTGTTTACCTTCTTTACCATGCACTACGACCACCAACGATTCAAAAACATGCAATATGGCCACCAACATTTACGCTTAAAAAATTAGCTTCTTTTTGTACAATCAATATGGGCACCCACAATTCCAAAAAATACATTTTTCTTTTTCTTTTCGACATCACCATGGCTCATTTTTTCTAGCTTTCATATCCATTTTGACAAATTTGACTACGTTTACTTGTCTTAAACAAACATTTGTAAAAAGAAAACAACAAGAAAATAACAAGCACACCATGATTATAACGACAATAACATAGATAGATAGTAGTCCTTCGGTGGCCACCCTAGTTCTTACATAAAACACGATATAACACGACAGAGATAAAGAGTTCACGATACAACCAACAACAATACATAGAAATATAATAAAAGCCCAAACACACTAGGGCAAGACATGCATCACGAGACCTAACACACTAGGGCACCGTCTTCACTGCTCCTCCTCCTGGCCGTTCTCTCCGAGATAGTACGGGAGGCTGTGGATGTCGCCGTTGGGGAAGATGGACGCCACGTTGGTGAAGAAGTTGTACGTCGTGAATGCGATGAACTCCTGCCCACAGAAAAACACCTGGCCGAGCAGGAAGATGGATGCCACGTTGGGGAAGATGGCGCGGCGTATGGACGCAGTTCCTCGAGGCGGAACATCCTCTCCGAGCCCGCCGGGAGGTGATGATAGCCCGCACGGAGAAACCCCTCGGCAAGCTCACGAGAACCCATCCATGGCGAGATCGCCCACACACGGAGCTCACAATCGACGACGACTCCGGCTGGGTACCGCCTCTCCGGCACGGTGGGTGGCAAGAGGAAGGTGGGGCCGTTGTACTGCATCTTCTCCTCGCCTAGCTACGCTTCGAGACTGCTTTCGAGTAAGGTGAAGAAGAGAAGGGGCGGCACATAGATGGAAGTTGTGGAGAAGAGATAGAGGGTTGGGGGTATAAATAGGGGAGGATGAGCCGTGTTGCTACGAACCGGCACGGCTTGTCGATCGGTATGCCTCGGCTGCTTTAATTCCCATCCACTGAAACGATTGGTATGCCACGCGTTCATGGCTCCTCTGAATCGATGCGACTGGACCGAAAAGGCTGAGACGATGCAACGCTCTTAAACGCGGAGACGCGTGCGAGAAGAGATGCACCAGCGGCAGCGACCGTCTCTGCGTACGTTGATGCGCGGCTCGACCGTGTCTACGTTCGTGGCTGCATCGTGGCTGATGATGAGCGGCGCGGCAGCGACTGTCCCTGCATGCGTCGCGTCGCGGCAGTGACTGTCCCGACGTCCATGGCTGCATCGCCGCGTCGCGTCCGTGGCTGCATCGTCGCTGCGAGCATGCAGCAAAGCTGCGTCCAGGGCTGCATCGTAGCTGAGAGCATGCAGCAAAGCTACGTCTTCCGTGGCGCATCATGGCGGCGTGGCGCGTCGTGGCGGCGCGCATCGGCGCATGCATTCATAGCAGGCCTATATGAGGGCAGCGCGCAGCGGTGAATGCATAACAGGCTACGGCGACGCTAAAGCATAGGCCCAACAGTCCAGCGGAAACGCGGCCCAACGGTCAAACCAGTGTCACCTTACAACGCGGCCCCACTTGTCAGGTCCAACGGGCGACGCAGTCCAGCGCGGCCCCACTCGTTACCCAGTTAACGGTCAAACCTTGACCCGACGACATCCCCCGCTATGAGCATTTCCCAGGGTTTCACACAAGGGAGTGGGGAAAAGTGAGCACAAGCTAAGCTCGTGGGGAAAAGTGAGTACAACTAAGGAACCAGGGGCACAGAAATAAAAATCCCTTTTATTTATGAAAACATAACTCAATGGCATCGACTATTCAGAGTATTTTCAAAAGGGGGGGGGTAAGAAGTGACTCTTTTCTTGATCACTTTTCTCATCATCAACCATCATCAACCACTGTACCTGTTCATCAAAGGCACCTCCCCGAATCACCCTCGAGGAAGTCAACCTTGCATTCTTTAGTGGTACCTCTAGTACCCAGTTTTTAATCATTCCGTTCAAGTTATTCTATGATCCTACCTTCACTTCCCAAGTTCGTCCATAACCGCGGACACGGCTTTTCGAAAAGATTTAACCCTGCAGGGGTGCACTGTGTTTACCTTCGGTACCGCCCGTCACATTGCCTACGCTTAGCTCTCTTCCGGAGAATGCCGGCTGAGTGGGAACGGTTACAACCTTTACCTTGTTAAGGACTAACCCAGGATCATCAGTGAGGATGGAGTAGCGGATCACAACACCGGGCCCCGTGGCCACTCATTTTCCTAACACCACCATCCTCATCTCAGTCTTGGCCACCATCTTCACGCACACGCAAATGGAAGCTCAAACTAGAGGACCCTGGCTTGTCCCGCCCAAGTTAGTTGGTCGACGGGGGTTCCATATAGCCCACCGAAAGGAAGCGCGCTCATTCTTGGTTCAAGAGGTAAAGAACTCGCACCTAGGCAGCGGGAGTGAGACAAAACACCACCATACCAAAGTGGCCTCTCATCCCCACCTTTAAGCATTTTATTATCTGTCTCCACAATTCCTCCACCATCAACCATTTATCTCATCACCTGTTTCCAACAAGAACCATCCACTGTACAGCTAAGCATTTACTAAGCATGGCTAAGCATCAACATAGCATAGTTTAGTATCTCAGGCCAACAATACAAACCTATGGATAATAGGAGGGAAACATGTAATGGCATCGAAATCTTAATGTAACTATAGGATACTCTAATCCAAGCAAATTGACATTTGGAACCGCATGCAATATTATAGTGGAGAAAATATTGGCGGAAAATAGGATAAGACATGCTCAGAGGGGGATTACGCTTGCCTTGCTCAACGTGCTAGTAGTACGGCTCTTCGGGGTATTGGGGAGTAACCCCGGCTGCTTGATCTACCGAAGCATAAAAACACGGGAGGAAACAATCAATCACCACACATGTTTCATAAATGCAATGCGCAAACACATGATGACATGACATGTTAAATCCCCGGGAGGAGGATGATTCAACTAGTCAAATTAAACGGAGTTCGGATGCTTAGAGGGGCGCATCTCGAATACACCGGGGAGTTAGGTCATGAATGATCGTTATTTATCGATTAAAGTAGTTGAAACCCTAAGGTTAACTTGTAGATGAAATGACATGATCAGGTGATGAAATGCAGGGTTTTGGGTGATTAGATAAACCTGATATTTATTTTAGAGGTTTGTTCACAATTTTCCGGACATTGGGGTATAACACACGCATTTTTCCGAAGCACCGTTAACAAATTATTATTACATTTTATTTCCTCTTTTAATTATATCTTGGTTACATTTATCTTCCCACACCGTACCATATTTCTCCAAAATAAAAGAAAAAAAGGAAACAGTAAAGCTATTTTGGTACTGGACCAAATCGGAAATTCCGATGTTTCCCAAATCGGAATATCCGAGTGAACTGTAGACTCGAAAATTTGGCTAAGGACTGACACTCGACTCGCAGTGATGTTCTTCGGAAATTCCGAATTATTTTCACCCGGATTTTCCGATTGCACAGCTGAATTGGAAATTTGGCTAAGGACCTAAATCCAAATCGCACTGGAACGAGGCGGAATATCCGGTTCGAACGAACTCGGAATATCCAAAGCACAAGCACGGCGAGCTACGGCGAGCTGCAGCGCGGAAATCGAACCACGGCTCATGATTCGAACGTGAGGAGGGCACAGGGAGGTGCGCTTGCTCACCCTGGTGGCGTAGGCGAAGACGGCGAGGTCGGAGACGCAGCAATGGCGGCGAAATCATCTGGCGAAGCCGCGGCGGTGGTCAGAGAGGAACTTGGCGGCGACGGCGACTTAGGGCGCTCCGGCTCGATTCCGTTGGTGGAGAAGGAGAAGGCGTCGCGGCGGTGCTTCCTACAGTCTTGGATTGGCCCGGGGAAGCTTCAATCAGCGGCGAGGCGGCGGCGGAGTCCGTCGGCCATGGTGGCTCGTGGAGGGAGAGAAGAAGGGGCAGGTGAGCGAGGGAAATGGGGAGCAGGTGGGGGCTCGGTGGCCTTCTCTTCGCGCAGAGGAGAGGCAGGGAGGGGGCCCCGGGCGCGGTCGTGCGCGCTGCACGGTGCCCTGGCGCGCTGTGGCGACAGTGCTAGAGGAGAGAGATGACCGTTTTACAGATAACCCCCTGGGCAAAAGTTCCCATCACGGTTTGATCCTTTTCTGCTTTAAAAATTAGAATCTTGTGGCTTTAGGTAATTAATTGAGGCACTAAAACATTTTACTAAAATCTGGAAAAATTTGTGTTGCCTCCCCACAATGTGGAGAAGCTCCACAAACATTGGTTTCTCAAGATAAAAAGTTTTGTACCACTTTTGTTTAGAGAGGTTGGATATGGCATTTTGCTAAATTTCAAAATGTTGCTCCTTTAACAGTTTGGAGCAAGTGCAAAATATTATTTTGTAGCTCTTGGAATGTCCTTGCTAAATATAAGTTGTCAAGCATTTGTATTTTGCAAGGTTGAGTGCCTTCATTAATTTGAAATTGGTTGAAACAAGTTTGGCATTTGGTTTTTGAATGTTGCCAAATCCACCACAATTCCCTAGCACAACACAATTCCCTAGCAACAACATGATGCATGAATGCCATGATGCAAGGAACACAAAAGCAGAAAAATTACACGGGTTTTTAGGTTCTCAACTTTGGGCTATTACACAGGGGATCCACTTTGACAAATGCTTCAAGGATCGGTACATCAGGAAGGCCAGCGATGCTATTCTTGAGTTCACTAGTCTGACTATCACCAGCACTCAAATCTACAACCATCTGAGGAGGTGGAGAATCAGGCGGGCTAGGATTAACGAACTGAAGCGCATGCCTGGAGTAGTTTGGTATGAAACCAGCACGACTCTGATGATGGATGATGATGTTAAGCTGCTTCATCACCTTCAGGTTTGCTTGCTGTTTTCCTTTCAACCCAACTGTTGTACTCTTTTGTTCATTGCCAGCTTCAAATACTGTGTGCACTAACGATTTGAAATGCCATTACTAGAACTTCCCCAAGGACGAGGAGCTGCTCAACCATCCAATTACCAACTTCGCCCAAATGAAGGCCATCTTCAAGGTGAGGACAGTGCATCCGCGACGCATGTACGCTCCAGCGTTGATCATCAAGGCAATGGACTTCCTGTCGGACAACGCAGAGGAGCAGCTCAAGTACTCCAGCATGAGCAAGCCGGAGAGGTGTGCCTGGCTTAGGGCTTACCTGCGTGGCCAGTGCGTGGATGCATTCTACGATGAGTAGACTTCGGTAAAGTGGTCTGTAATATGTAAGAGGAGGTATATATTAACCCCTCCGTTGACGAACTTCAGATGCAGCATGACCTTCTGTTTGTGATGCGTAGACATGTTTCTGAACTCGGGATCCTATTATGCTATGCTATGGTTTGTGCTCCATTATTTGTCGGGTAACATCACCATAGGTGAAAGAGGTAGTCATAAGCAGTTTCTTTGCATACAACTAAACATAGGCATAGTTGCATATGGTCATGCAATGATGTAACCAAACAGCCACAACAAATTGCCCAGCCCATGCGGCGTTCTTTGCTGCAGGCTACCAAACAAACCCACCAATAGATCTCCAGGGTTGTTTTCCTTCGGCCATGCCCGCTGGAGCCTGCCCCCAGCGAGGTGGGAAACCCCTGCAGGCTACCAAACGCGCCCTAGAGAGTTCCCCGCCATGGATTTGGAGCTATGGCCGTCTCCCCTTGAGTGGTATTTGTGACTAAAGATGCCTCGCACCTCCCATGTTATCTAAGGCCAGGATTTGGCTTTGTCTCTCAGGTCTTCATTGTCTCGTGCCCCTTGCTGTTCCTCAACCTTCGGTGCATCACATACCAATCTATTCCTATGGCCCTGGGGAGTCTCAACAACAAAAAACATAATATTAACAAAATAAATATTCATTCGAAGCTAATCATCTGACAGTTTAGGAAAGCTTAAAGCTTTGAGGGTTGCTCTTAAGAAATGAAGGACAATTTATTCCAAGCTTTAAATGTTTTTGCCAAAAAAAGGACAGTCTATTTTTTTGATGAATTTGAGGAAGGGAGGCGTTTATTTGTCCATGATGCGAATTTCAGAAAGCTTACAGTATGAAAAACTTTTAAAATGTAAAATCAGTTACTGGAAGAAGTGGTGCACTGTCAGATCGGTAAAGTTGGGGAATAAATTTCCAAATTCTTCCATGCTATGGCTACTGAAAGGTATTTAAAAAAAATGACATTTCTAGTATCACTTTGCCAGATGGGAATGTTGTCATTAATTGTGAGCAGACTGCTGCAGTTGCTTGGAACTTCTACAAAAACAGGATGGGGATCTGAAATCAAATTCGAATGCAATTCATTTGCAGTCTCTGGTTTCGAGAGTGGATGGCTTGGATACCTTAGTGGACCGTTTTTGAACGAGGAAATGGACTAATCTCTGAAGAATATATATGCCAGTGGATAAGGCTCTTGGTCTTGATGGTTTCAATGACATATTTATTCAGAAGTGTTGAGATATTATCAAGCTGTATTTCTATGTTTTTGCTGAGGATTTTCGTAGGGAGCAGTTAGTATTGAGAATATTAACTCTTCCTTCACTACTCTTGTGCCTAAAAGGCAGTTCCCTTAGCAAATGAATGATTATAGGCCCATTTATTTGACAATCTCTTGTTTAAAATTTATCACTAAAATGGTGGCTGACGGGTTGAAAGATATTTTTGTGTATTCATAGTAATCATTATGGTTTCATAAATGGAGAACAGTTCATGGCTGTCCGGCTTGGTCATGTGAATATATTCATCTGTGTAAAGCTTCAAAGAAACTAATTATTATTTTGACGTTGAATTTTGCAAGGCTTTCGATTCAATTGAACGTGAATCCACTTACCAAATTCTGCAGCATTTGGGGTTCCAGATAAATTTACTTCTTGGGCCTGATGCCTCTTAGAATCTGGTACTTCATCTCTTCTCATCAATGGGGTGTATGGCAATCAGTTTAGGTGCAAGATAGGAGTTAGGCAGCAGGGAGGCTCTATCCCCATTACTTTTTGTTTTGACCTTTTTATACACAACCGATACTGACGTTTGTGATGGTTTTGTCAATCGTAATGCTCCACGGAGACCCCTTCCAGTCGGAATTTTGTGTGTGTGAGCATTTGTGTACGCCAGGTTGTTCATTAGGCACAAAGTTTAAATCATTCCTGAACTTCACCGTCCCCGACCGCTGTAATCTAGCTTTGCTTATCACCGCAGACGCTAACCTAGCAAAATCAGCACACACCAAATTCACCCAGAGCCAGACAAGAGAACCGAGAGTCTGGATACAGTTCACTACAGATGAGCCGAGTCCACACTCATCCCAAATTCCTCCCGATTTTTGATTTTTCTATGGCCAAATTACTTATCTCAAACTAGTTTATGCTGATGATAATATATTTTATTTCGAGATTTGTGTCGGTAAACTACTGGACTAGGGGTGGCAACATCAAACGGAAGAAAACATTATGTGGTCTCACGTTAGCCTAAATGCTGAAACTCATAGAGCAAGTCACAACAAACACAAACACCATTTTGATGGAAGCACAATACACTTATGCACAGGATTATCAAGGAGTACAGTAGCGTACAAGCGATAATAATGTAGCCACATCCAAATAGCGTGTGGCAAACATGCATGGCCTTGTGGAAGCAAACGTATAAGTTACATCAAGCATTCTGTTGCGGCTTCGCACCTTCGCTGTTCATACCACAGCGATGATGGAGCCTAACTGACTACGAATTAAAAGTTCTAGCAATATATCGAAATCATGATTATTTCCAGGACTGCTGATCAGATATTACTCCTTTGAGGCGTGCAGGGCAGACACGGTGGAAACCATGGAGTCAACACCGCACTTGTTGCGAACGTTGGAGCCCTTGCAGATCTTGTAGTACCCTTTCTCCCCCCAGTTTTCTCCCCACGAGTTCTTGATGATCCAGTAGGGCTTGTTCTTCAGGCGGGATGGTGCAAAACCAGACGCCCCATAGCCAACAAGAAGAACGCCGTGGTCAAGGCTCCTGCCACAAATGTATGGGCATGACACTCCACCGATGTATGTCTGCATGTACGCGGCGTTGATCCCAACTGTAAAGGAAATAACATGCATCAGAGATTTAATTGTTCCTATTGTCTGCTCCGTGTATTCACATACGGAGATCTGCCTTGGAAACTCTGTGTGAGGTGGTTATACTTACTTGCCAGTGGTCCATGTTTGAGAAGGTTAGCAGCAATCTGTTCTTCATCAACAGAGACGACGCTGAAGTTTTGAACTGAAGCAGCAATCTTGGACTTGTCAAATTTACAGGTATCATCCTTCCCAGTGTAGGGGTAATCCTTCTCTTTCTCTAGGCCACCAGATTTCAGAAGATAGCTGAAGGCTGAAGTCATCAACCCGCCATTGCATCCAGCATCACATGAATCAGGCTCTGAAGAGTCACACTGAGAAGATCACAACAAAAATGTATCACATAAGTTCAGGCACCGATGGAGGTAAAACAGGAAGGAGCAGCAACAATTAAAGAATATACTCTCTGTCCCAAAATAAGTGTCTCAGATTTTGACAAAAGTGGATGTATCTAGACATGTTTCATGTATAGATACATCCATTTTTTAACAAATCTGAGACAGTTATTTTGGGACGGAGGGAGTAGAATTTTTACGTACGAATATTTCTTGCATTTAGAAATAATATTATGAGATGAAAGAATTGTTTAATGGAAAAAGGCAGAAATAGCACCGCATCTACCATATACTCACAGTTTCATGTACTAGTGGTTCCTGCTGCGAGAAAATTTGGTAAAATAAGAAAATAACAAAAAAAAGTACCATTCAGACAAAACTAATGGATTACCACAGGTATAAGGTTCTTAATGAAAGTTGGATGCCTCACGGGCTCACACCGCATAAGAGTAAAATGGAGCTACCGTTGATGTAACACTTATAGATAGCAATAAGAGACAAGCATTCTTGAACTCATAAGGGCCACAAAAACTCTTCAGTGTATGTATACAAGTTCATGTACCAAACATTAGGGACTACCAAGTACACAGCCTATGCAAGGATTATATATGTGGTTTGCCTTGTTGCTTGGATGACAACAAAGGAAGAGCTACCCCACTAACAGTTCGTTTCTTCCCAATTCAATTACAAATCAGCATCTCGAAGTTAAGTGGTGTCCAGTTCCATCAGTTGAGACACAAATCACCAAACAACTCCCGGGCACACAAGATCAAGCAGTTATTCTGGATAGTCTGCAATCTGAGTAGTAGTTCATCCGTTCAAAATTATAAGATGTTTTAGCTAGTCTCCGAAACAGATGTATCTAGATGTGTGAGTGTGTAGATTCATATAGTCCATATAGAAATATGTGAAACATGGTATAATTGTGAATGGATAGAGTACAGCTTAAAGTCGATGTTCTCAAAAGTGGGCACTTAGCCTTCTTATTTTATTTGGTGCCTTGCCCAATCAGAAACAGATAACTTAAGAAAGTACACCAACAACTGACGAAACATAGTGAGATACCCCACAAAAGTCCAACATATCAACCAATCACAAAAATACACCAATTACAAATCAGAATATCGAAGTTAAGTGGCGGCTAGTTCCATGATTAGTAGTAGTTCAAAGTAATTCGTTCACAGTTATAAGATGTTTTAAATTTTCACCGAAACAGGTGTTTTCAATATGATTCACTCATATTTGATCCGTATATAATCCATATTAGTAACATATCTAAAACATGTTATAACTGTGAATGGATAGAGTGTTTCAATGTTCTCAAAAGTTATATGATCCATATTATCCCTCTTTATTTATTCGGTTTTGGTGCGCTGCCCAATCAGAAACCATAACTTAAGAAAGTACACCACCAACTTACAAAACAGAGGTTTATCTAAAAACTGACAAAATATAGTGATACGCCCACAAAAGTCCAACATATCAACCAATCACAAAAGGAAGCGTAGTATGTAACGAAAGCAAGGAAGAAAAAGACATGCTCACCTCATGGTCGCAGTCGACCATCTGCTGCTCGGAGAGCACCTCCATCTTGCCAGTCGCTAGGTAGTTGGCTCCCTCTAGCGCTCCAGACGCGCTGAACGACCAGCACGACCCGCAGGAACCCTGCAAAATCGAGGACAAAATGGTCAGGATCGGAGGCGAAATCAGACCTAGAGACCACGGGATCAGGGGAATCGATTCTCGATCGGGAAAAAAATAAAATCCATGCGGACCTGGTTCTTGACGGGCCCGACGGCGCCGTGGTCCCTCCAGTCGAAGTCCTCGGGGAGGCCGTCCGTGGGCAGGACGGGCGCGTCATGGGTAGACCCGGCCATCTCCCGCAGGAAGGAGCGGCGCGACGTCTTGAGGCCGAGGAAGGTCCGGCGGAACTCGGCGGGGGTGAGGTCGGAGAACTTGGTGACCCCGTGCTCGGCGGACGGGTCCAGCATCTGTTGCCGGCGCGCGCGGCGCATGTTCGCCTTGAACACGGAGAGCCGGTGCGCGTGCTCCTCCGCGTCCCTGTACGTCTTCCCGAACCGCTGCACGAAGCTGACGAAGTGCGAGTCCAGCTCCAGGTCGTTGTCGTCGCCATCGGCGTTCCCGACGACCTGCCGGATCAGGGGCTCCTCATCCCCCGCTGCAGCCGTTGCCGCGGCAGACAGCGGCGGAGCTACAGCAAATGACTCCAGGGTGCACAGCTCTACAACGGGCATGGCAGTGTATAAATTTTCTAAGCAACAATATACCAAATTTTAAAGGATGCACCAGTTTTAACCATATAATTCTCCAAAAGACATGAGACAATCAAATATGTACACTAACAAAGAAGTGGTGACAACAGTGGTAATATAGATGGATAATCCATTGAGTTTTGATAATATTGGTTAACTAAGATAAAATAGGAAATGAAAGATGACACTAGCTAACAAAATATGTCCTAATCCACCGCTGCTAGCCGCACTGCAGCTTGACAAAACACACCATCGAGTTGTCCACCAACCTATAAAATAGAAAATAGAATAGAATAGTAAGAAAGTCCAGCAAGAAATGAAAATAGAAAATGAACAAATTAAATTAATCCAGTGGACAGGTTACCTGCACGTTTTAGAATTTGCGACCTCTCAATTTCATGAAACGATCAACCACTGGTCCATTAGTGACTTTCTTCATTTCCTCTTTCTCCACATAACAAATAAGATCATCACTCAAACTTTCGTCATTGAGGCGATTGCGTAAATAAGTTTTCACGATCTTCATTTTTGAAAAGACCCTCTCAACTTGGGCAGTGGCAACTGGCAGTACTAATACTAGCTTCAGAAGCCGGTAAACCAAAGGATAGCATAAGTGTTTTCTTGTTTCAACCAATATTCGGGAAAGCTCAACAATTGTTTGTAAATTGGAGAATCTCTCATCAGATTGCACATCTGCAATATAGAGACAAAGATGATGACTAAGGTCCCTGAGGTCTCCTGAATCAAAGTCCTTGGGGTAAAGTTTGGCCAAATTCATCAAATTCTCGGAACTAAAATCATGGAATGAGTCTTTTGGATTTAAAGATGTGGACCAAACAAGCAGGTTAGAGGTTGCCATCCATGTCCTCTAAGATCAACCAAGTGACTTCTTGTTGATTTCACACAATGGATAGCGTTCACTATGTCTTGATCCTTACGCTGCAGTGTTTGTGACAAGATGTTTGTTACTGTCAAAATAGTCAGCATGAGCTGCAAATAGAACACAAAATCGAATCTCCTCTGCAATTTTAGTACGTAACGATCCATGATTAAACTGAATCTCCTCTGCAATTTTAGAAATACCAATGAATTGCATTAGATACAGCTGATTATAGATACACAAATCAGTTTATGAAAGAAAACATAACACACTGACTGGGTTCTTGAATGTCCAGTGACCTAACTAAATCAAAATTTGTGATTTGAGACACAAATTGCACAAACTAACACACTGAAATAACTAAAGAAGTAAATTACAAGAGATCTAAATGTCTAAGAAATTAAGAATAATACCTGATGTTTTTGGCCGCTTGGTAAATGAAGGGGATTGGAGAACAGACGAAATTGCGGACGATTGGACGAACGGGACGGACGACAGGGGATCGACGAGCAGCGGATGCGGGTGAGGCGTGCGTCCAGGCGTCCGTGCTGTGGGTCAGCCGGCGAGCTCGGCCTGGAGCGGATGCAGACTGGAGCCAGGCACGGCCGAGGAGGGAGGAGCACAATCGGAAATGAGGCAGCCCTGGCCCTGCGCCCCTGCCGCCGCTTTGGCTAGCTAGCCAGCTCCCTCCGATCGATCGCGTGCCCAGTGCAGCCCAGTACTCTCCGCTGGCGCTGTCCTATTAGGTATTTGCAGCTCAGCACTGTGCAAACGTTTTGGGCTTCTTTGTTTTGGGCTTGGGGGTGCACACGTAATGGGCTAGGGGGTGCACACACGGTACAAATTTACTGGTAGGCAAAGAAATTTTTGATCGAACCGGTGTCCTGTGCACCCGGTTGCAACCAGGTGGCTCCGCCAGTGGCGGCAGAGGAGAGGAGGAGGAGGCCGAGGAGGAAGAGAAGAGGGGCGACGAGGCGATGATCCATCGAGACTTTTTTCCTTTTCCCCCTTCTCTTGCTTGTTTGGATGGGTTAACTTTGCTTCGGGTTCTTGGCTACCTCCGCGGCTAGTAGCTTTATAGGAAGTTGTTAAAGATATTTTTCTGGTTTAGACTCTGATATATCCGGCTTTCACTCTGAGGTGTCATGATATTTGCAAACGGACCCCTCGTGACGTGGAATCCGAGGGTTAAGGCCCTACCTGGGCAGCCTGGGCCGGGCTTGGGCTTAAATGTCGGGCCCGCCAGGCCTGGCTTGGGCTTGGAAAACACTTAAACACATGAATTATGTGGGGTGAACAAAATCACTAAAAAAAGGCTTGCCTTTCGTGAAAGGAATCCAACGGACCGTGGCGTGACGACAAGTGTCAGTTTCTCCTTTCACACGGTCCCCCGTGGGTGCTTAAATATGTGACAAGTGGCAGCACGAGAGAGTTTTGGTGAGATTTCTGCCCTCCGCGCGGAGGGTTGTATGTGCATTTATTTTTTGAGATTCGTTTTTAAAATGAGTTATCTTTAGAATCGTTTGTCCAAATTACAAACCGTTTTCACTTTCCAGCTTATCGCGTCGAGATCTTCAAAACTAGATCTCATGTTGATATGTTTTGACGAACTTTTTTTTCCGTACTTTCGGTATGGTTTGTACATTCAGTATCAGTGTGTGCGTACATTCAGTAGCAGCTTGTGTTGTACAACTAGTAGCAGCGTTGTGTATAGCAGCGCGTGTGTACAACCAGTTATATCACGTACATTCAATAACAGTGTGAGTGTACATCAGGTAGCAATGTGTGCACATATAGAAACAATATTATTGTACATTTTTACTGGATATGTACAACGTGCTACTAATTTTTGTTGTATGTGTGTACATATAAAAAATTATGTACGTCGCATGCCCTCCAATCGCGGGGCTTGCTCGCAGGTGTCTTTCGAGGCTGCTGTCGCGTGGCCGGATGGACGTACACGCGGATCAGCGACCAGTTGTACGCGCGCGGAGCCTCTGATTGAAGTGACGTGACATATTTGGATTTCCCTTCCAGCCTTCCTCCAATACGCGAGTAGCGCTAGGCCTTGAGCGTACGCGACGCGACTTGGACGTGTTTCCTTTTGCTTTCTCTCGTGAGGCTGCACGTGGCACGCTGCACGGGAAGCAGTTCCCTTAACGAAGGGTTCCCTTCGTATAGTGATACCCTGGGGTGAATTAAAAAACATGGTTGATGTCGGGTTTTGAGGCTCTGCCCTGATTTCTACGACCTGATAGTCGGGCTGGGCCAGGCTCGGGCCTAGGCTTTTAGCATGGGTTCCTAGGCCAGGCCAAACCCGAACCTAAGTATGGCCATGTATAGTTAAGGGCTCTTTGATTTGACACATGCATAGGAAAACAACATCATTATAGGATTTAAATCCTAGAGAAATTTTCTTCAATAAGTGTTTGCATCACAATATGTACAAAGCAATTATAACATATGATTTTGGTGGATATATATTTTTCTCTAAAATATAAGGCAAGCCGATCCTATCATAAAGTTTTATAAGGATCCAATCTTATGAATCAAACAAGACATATAGGAAAAATTACTAAGCATTAAAATCCTTCAAATGTCCTAAAAGGAAAGTTGATCTCGTGACATTGTCTATTATGTCGTTTAATCTCTGACACGTGAGCTCCTCGGATGTGGGACCCACCTGTCAATGTTTGAAAGTCTGGGCATGGTAGGGTTAACTACTTTAGATGGTCTAGGTCCTTAAACTGAGAATTAATCCTCTAGGGATGAACTCAATTCACCCTTTTTGAGCTCTTTGAATGGTCATCTTGGGTTGGTCCATGATTATATGCTCGAATTTCTTGTTTTCTGAAAGGGTATCTCGAGAGAAGTCGTTTGTTCAAAGGCTACCACACTATGGATGTTTCTTAGAGTGATGAAAATATTTTCTATTCAATTATTGCAATGTCTGGTGGGGATGGCAAATCTTCATCATTATGTATACTGATTATAAGAACGCTATGCTACTATGTCGATGTATTGATGGTAGAGGGAAAGGACATAAGAATCACGCTTGCAATATTTTACCACGTTCTTCTGCTTTCACCCACACCAAAGATGCCAAAAATTATGACTCGTTGCATCGAGGAGGTCCTCTACAAAGATGGGACATGATGAATAGGAAGTTTCCGCTAATTAAATGGAGTTGTTCTTCAACAGACAAGAATCAAATATAAATACATAGTTTGTTGTCTTGTTGCGAATTAATTAATAAGTAAAGTCACAAACAAAGGAGGTGGCACTCTTTTGTCATCTCCATCAATTAATGAGAATAAATTAAATTTTAATGCAAAGCTATGTTTATAGTGTTAATAGGAGAAGGCATATGGTGAAGAACTTAAGTTTCTCTTAATTTTTATCACCCCTAAGCTAAGAGAAGAATCCTATCTCCTCCAACTAAGAAACATCCAAGCTGAAATTTTTATGAGAAGACTGGCGTCACTCACATGCCCTAAGATATGCATGCACAATGATAAAATAGTCAGAGCTTTAGCGTTTTGGGTTGTACCGACATATCTATATTTGCTCGGGTTTTAGGTCAATTAAATGTTAAAAGCAAATTCACTAATTTATATTTGGTTTACAATACTTATCAACTGAAATTAATACTAACGAATTTAGTTTCTGTAAATTTGGTTTATTGGTTTATGTCCGGTTAGTTTGATTTCGATGTTTGTGTCCTCCCATAGTGTATACATTATACTACCTTCATCCATAATCATGTGACGTTTCGATTGGAAACTCCTTTTGGCTCCTGAGTGTTAGTGATCTCGGTTTTTTCCAAAAAAATCATAAAACATATTTAATAGTTTTAAGAAATTCTTTCAACAATCACACATGTTCAAGATGATATATCCTACAAGCGTCCAACATCAATGGAAAATACAATACATTCCCAAAAAAAACAAAAGTTTGAAATTTGAAACTCTATATTGTTCATTGTATTTAGGTCTATTGTAACAGCCCACTTTTGGTAATGCAAATTATGAGTAAAATTTTCACTTTTGCATTCCATGCATGCATCTTTGCCTCCTTTTGCAATTGCTAAACAACACTAACTTGTTTTGGCAACATTGGGAAAACAAATTCTCAACTTGTTCCAACAAATCTCACAACAAAGATGACACTCAAGGTTTGCAAAACAAATTCCTTGTCTTCTCATATTTGTCGAGGAAGCTCCAAAAGTTCCAAGGATAATTTTTGACAAACTATTTTGAATTGTAAAATGAAATAAAAAGAGTGTATCTCAAAATTTCCTGCGAGCTTTTCTATTTTATTTCCCTACCAAATGGTTTTTCAAATAATCTGTAAAAATTAGGGGAACTTCAATTTGATATAAAGAGACTCCCCAAAAATTGGCATAATTTTTGGAGGTGTTTAAGTGGCCCAAATAATTCTTTTCCACCTGCTGTTCTATTAAGCCAGTACCAAGAAGGACCTGTTTGTGATGGTTTAAAACTTCCAGGGACTAAAATGTAAAACCTTCATCTCTTCTTTCTGTAGCGACACGGTCGCGTCGCTGCCGCCGGACCGCCTCGCTGTCCTGCCCCTCGACGCCGCCGGGCCCCCTCTGCCCTTCCCCTGCAAGGAGCACGCACCGCACGAGGCCCCCACTGCTCCCTCCCACGAGTTTCCCTTCCCGTTCCTCACCCCTCCCTCTCTCCCCACGGGCCGCCATGGCCGCCGCCTTTGTTGTGCTCGTCGCCGTCGCCTGAGAGCCTCCGTCCAAATCGAGCGGCACCAAAAGCTCCGCCGTGGTCCACTCCGCCTCCACGCCCGAGGAATCGAGGCGGGAGGCCTTGTATCGCCGCCGCCGTGCCATCTCGTCTCCGCCCCCGACGCAGCTCCGCCGCCGAATTTCGTCGCCGTCGACCTCACCCCGCCGTCCCCGACCTCCCCACTGTTCTCCTGGTGAGCACCCAGTGCCGAGGCACGCCCTTCCCTGTTCCCCTTGCTGCCACCTCGCCGGAGCCGCGCGCCACCGTCGCCGTTTTCCGTCGCCGTTCCTCTTCTCGCGAGACCGGCTGTAGAACCGGCCAAACCGGGCTGCGTGCCGTTTTCCTCGGGCCCCAGGCTGGCCTTTGGAACGGCCCAGCCGGGCTGGGAGCCGGCAGGCTCTGTCACCTGCCCGGCCTCACAACCGGCCCAAACCGGGCGGGCTGCCGGTTGCCTCTGCTAGCAGGCCGGCCTGCTAGCCGGCCCAACCGGGCTGGAGGCCGGTTCCACTATTTTTTCTTCCTGCTATCGTTTTCTATTTCTCCCTCGTAGCGTGTGTTCCCCGCTACTCTCTCCCGCACTTACGGACATCGATCCTCGATGATTCCTCCATGTTTCATCGCTCTCTCACGCAGGCGAGTAATTAAAATATTAATCGTCGGAATTAAAATATTTAAAAGTAATTAATTAAAAGAGGAATTTATAAAATTCCTAACTTCTTCTCTGGACCTCAGAAAATTGTGTTTCTTATACCAAAATGTTCAGAAAAAGGCGAGCTACCCAAAATCATCATCATCATGCATACTTACCACAATTAAATTGATTGCACCTCTAGTAGTAGTAAAATCATAAAGTGAAATATGGGGTTGCTTCCGAATAATTGCCCTAATTATTTGGCTCTCCATTTAATTTTGCTAGATGAACTAAATGATGCTACCTTGCATAAACTTGTCATGTCATCATGTGATTGTGCATTGCATGGTACACATGTGTGGTGATTGATTTGTTTTTCCGTGTGTGCTTCGTTAGATCAAGCAGACGGGGTTCCACCTCAATACCCCGCCGAGCAGTACTACCAGCACTCTGAACAAGGCAAGCGTAATCCCCCCTCTGAGCATATCTTATCCTATTTTCCGCAATTATTTTCTCCACTATAATATTGCATGCGGTTCTAAATGTCTTTTGCCTGGATTAGAGTATCCTACTAGTTGCATTAGAATCCTGTTGCCAATACCTGTTTTACCTTCCTATTACCATAGGTTTGTATTGTTGGCCATGGAATACTTACTATGCTATGCAAGTGCTTAGCCATGCTTAGTGAAATGCCTAGTTGTACTAGGGATGGTGAATGCTGGAAACAGGTGTTAACTTGTGACAGTGATGTTGATGGTGGAGAATTGTGGAGATGGATAATAAAATGCTAAGAAGGTGGGGATGAGAGGCCACATGGAATGTGGTGGGTTGTCTCGTTCTTGCCGCCTAGGTGCGAGTTCTGTACCTCCTGAACCAAGACTGAGCGTGCAACCATGCGTGAGGCCTATGCAATTGCAGGAACCCTCATAGACTAAATAACTCGAGCGGGGCTAGCCAGGGTCCTCTAGTTTGGCTTCCATTTGCGCGTGCGTGATGGTGTGAGAATGAGATGAGGATGGTGGTGTTAGGAAAATAAGTGGCCGTGGGGCGGGGTGTTGTGATCCTGGCAGCCCTACTGCCACTGATGATCCTGGAAAGTCCTTAACGAGGGAGAAGTCGACACCGCTCCCACCCAGCCGGCTTTCCAAGGAAGAGAGCTAATGCGCAGGTAATGGGCCGGACGGTACGCGTGGCAAACATTTGTACACCCCTGCAGGGTTAAATCTTTTCGAAAAGCCGTGTCCACGGTTACGGACGACTTGGGAATGGACGATGATCATAGAATAACTTAAACGGAATGATTAAAAACTGGGTACTAGAGGTACCAATTCACGAATGTAAGGTTGACTTCCTCGAGGGTGATTCGGGGAGGTGCCTTTGATGAACAGGTACAATGGTGATGTTGGTGATGTTTGAGAAAGGTGATCTCAAAGAAAAGAGTTACTTCTTACCCCTCTTTGAAAATGTTCTAATAGTCGATGCCTTTGAGTTATGTTTTTCATAAATAAAATCAGCTTTATGCAAAAGAGCCATAAAACCTTGAAACCAATCATCGAGCATATATTAGCTCTTAATCTTGCGAGTTCGTCGAACTCAACGTCTTTGCTTTTGTTTCAGAGGAGGACTTCACCGACTCGAAGGTGGGTTCTTTGTGGACGTCGACGAGTAGTCTGGGGTTCCCAGGTGGCAGCTTGGGACATCCTGGAACAGCTGGCGTTGTGATGTTTATCTGTAGGCCTCTTAGGCCATATGTTGGATCTTGTTGTTTAGAACAACCTATTTCGCTTCCGCTTGATGTAATGTTGGGTCTGTGACCTCTGGTTGTCATTTGCTATCTTTCTCTGTATAAGAGTTGAACTATATGATTTGTGTCGTAGAGTCTGTGATGTGCCAGTTGTTCCACAAGTCTTGATCTTACTATTATGCTTTGATAGTTGTGCCTGTGTTAAGGCATCAATCGGGGTGTTGCGTTGTCTGGAGTGAGGTGTACCCAGCAACGCCTGCCAAAGGTTTTGGCCGGGGATTGGTAAACCCGTAACCTCCGGTTGTATCGCTTAACCGGTGACACACAGCATCACTGTATAGCAGTCGGGTCGGGGCGCCACAAGTTGGTATCAGAGCAGTACTGCCTGTAGGAAACCCTTCTACTGGTCGATGTTGAGTCTAGTGTTTGTGAAAATATTTTAACCTAAAAATGAGTTGTGAAAACCATCTTAGGATTCTTTTTACTCCTTATCTGGTTACCCTCTAATCTCGGAGCAATCTTACCTCGATTTGAGTTTAAAGGTTTTACTTCTCACCTGTTACTTCAAAATTAGGAGAAACGGGGTGGGTTCGACCTTTAGTGTTATGTGTCACGTTGCTCCCGCTGCGTTGCAATCCCAAATCAACTCAGATGTTTCTACCAATCAATTTTGATCCTTTCTTTGGGTTTTAACCCACGGACTTGAACATAAGGTCCCGGATTGTGCCAACTAGAGTGTGTTAAGTTGTGATTTCTTAACTCTCACTAGTAGCACATGATGCTGATCTTCGACCCAAGTTCTATCTTGTTGTTTTCCTTCTCGCAAAGTATTATCGTCCCTAGTCTGTGTACTTGTGAAGACGCTAATGCTATTGTTCGACCATTCGGAGAAAGATACTAACTGTGTCATTGTCAAATCTCCAGAATGGCTCGAGGAGGTCGTGGAGGCCGTGGTGGTCGCGGTAACCACAATGATGATGAGGATGATCTGCCGCCACCACCCACAATGGCTCAAGTCTTGATGGCCATTGAGGAGAACCGTGGGCGCAATGAGCGCTTGCTTGAGCAGTTGGTGCAGCAGAATGCACGGAGGAACGAGTGCAACACTCTCACTGAGTTCCTGCGCTCGCAGCCACCCACTTTGCTGATGCTAAGGAGCCACTGGAAGCTGATGATTGGCTTCGTGCTTTGGAGCGCAAGTTCTCCGCGCTGCATGTCCATTGGCGAGCAAGTCAACTTTGCCACCTATCTCTTGGTTGGTGCTGCTGGCTGTTGGTGGGAAAGCCATGTGGCTTTGTTTCCAGCCAACCATGTCTTCACCTGGGGATTCCGCACTGCCTTCCGTGCGGAGTACATTCCCCAGCCATCATGGACTTGAAGAGGAGGGAGTTCCTGGATCTGCAACAGGGACGGATGGACCTCCGCACTTATGGTCGTGAGTTCAACCATCTTCTCGTTACGCCCCAAGGGACGTGACCAATGATGCTGACAAGCAAGAGCTGTTCCGCAAGGGTCTGAATCCGCAGCTCCGCTATGAGCTATTGCCCTTCAGGTTCCAGACCTATCAGGAGCTGTTCAACCAGGCTTTCACTCTTGAGCAAGGAAGAAAGAACTTGAAGCTTCCAAGAGGCCCGCACATGGGGATCACCAGAGTTCCTCGGGTTCTGAGAGCAAGAAGCGCAGGGTGTTTGTCCCTACAGCGCCGTACCTCGTGCTCCCTTCATGCCGAGAGGCAGCAGGATATAGGCCACCTCCTCCGCGTCCCACTACTTCGACACTTGGGATAGGCGGAGTGGGTACCGTCCTATGCTACCTGCTCCACCTGGACTCACTTGCTACACCTGTGGCCAGGCTGGTCACTACTCCAGGGAGTGCCCCCAGAAGGCACCTCTCGCTATAACTCCTGCACGAGCCCCTGCCACTCCAACTGGCAAGGCTGGACCTTTGGTGCGTGGTCGCCTGAACCACGTCTCTGCTGAAGAAGCTGAAGAGGATCCTGGCGTCCTTATGGGTGAGCTTCGAATCAACAACCATCTTGCTACCGTTTTGTTTGATTCTGGAGCATCGCATTCATTCATCTCTATTGCGTTTGCAAAAGATCACCAAATACCGTTTGAGAAGATGAGCAGTCCCTTGATGATCTCTACCCCTGGCTCCAAATGGCAAACCGATGGCGTTACTCCTGAGGTCCAGATTATCATAGCATCCCTGTCCTTCCCTTTCCCGTTGATAGCCTTGAGGTCGAAGGGCCTTGATGCCATACTGGGCATGGACTGGTTAGCAAGATACCATGCTAATCTCGACTGTGCTGCTAAGTCCATCACCGTGACCCACCCTTCCGGTTACGATGTGCAGTTTTGGGCTACATATTCAGGACCTCCATCATCAGACAATCCCCTCTCCCCGGAGATCACCCTATGTTTCATGGAAGGCTTGTCCCCTCCTGAAATCCAGGACATACACGTGGTGTGTGACTTCCCGGATGTGTTCCCAGAAGAATTGCCTGGCATGCCACCTGATCGAAGTGTGGAGTTTGTCATAGACTTGCTTCCCGGTACTGCTCCAATTTCCAAGAAGCCCTACCGCATGCCGGTGGAAGAGTTGGCTCTGTTGAAAGAGCAAATTGATCAGCTGTTGCGAAGGATTTATTCAGCCTAGCAGTTCACCTTGGGGTTGTCCGGTACTCTTTGTCAAGAAGAGGGATTCTACCGTGCCTCGTCTGTCTCTGACTATCGACCGTTGAATGCGGTGACAATCAAGAACAAGTATCCTATCCCTCGTATCAATGATCTGTTGGATCAGTTAGCTGGTGCAAGAGTATTCTCCAAGATGGATCTGAGGTCAGGGTACCATCAAATAAAGATCAGAAAGGAGGATATCCCAAAGACGGCATTTGTTACTCGCTATGGCTCATATGAGTATACCGTCATGTCCTTTGGTCTCACAAATGCTCCAGCTACTTTCATGAGGCTCATGAATTCCATTTTCATGGATTATCTTGATAAGTTTGTCGTCATTTACATCGATGACATCCTCATCTATTCTAAAACCGACGAAGAGCATGATGAACACCTTCGGTTGGTTCTGACACGGCTTCGTGAACACCGTCTCTATGCCAAGTTCTCCAAGTGTGAGTTTTGGTTGGATAAACTTGTCTTCCTTGGACATGTAATATCTGCCAATGGTGTGGAAGTCATCCCCGACAAAATTCAAGCTATTCTAGACTGGAAAACTCCAATGTCAGTCAAGGACATTCGTAGCTTTCTCGGATTGGCGGGTTACTACCGCCGATTCATCGAAGCTTTCTCCAAAATAGCCAAGGCATTGACTGACCTTCTCAAGAAGGATAGAAAGTTCGTATGGACTGCCGAAGCTGAAGAGAGCTTCCAAGCCCTGAAAGCCAAGCTCACGTCCGCTCCTGTGCTTGTCCTGCCGGACACAAGCAAGGATTTCGTCGTCTTCTGTGACGCCTCTCTACAAGGTTTGGGCTGTGTGCTAATGCAAGATGGCCATGTTGTGGCTTATGCTTCTCGCCAACTTAAGCCGCATGAGCTCAATTACCCTACTCATGATCTAGAGCTTGCCGCGGTGGTCTATGCTTTGAAGCAATGGAGACCATACCTGTTTGGTAACCGTTGTGAGATCTTCTCGGATCACAAGAGTCTGAAGTACCTCTTCACCCAGCCGGATTTAAATCTCAGGCAAAGGCGTTGGTTGGAGTTAATCACGGACTACAATGTGAGTCTGAACTATCAACCCGGCAAAGCAAACGTCGTGGCTGACGCGCTAAGTCGGAAGTCCTATTGCAACAATCTGATGATTGAAAAGCCCAACCTGCCCTCATGAAGAGTTTCCCGTTTGAACTGGAAATTGTTCCCTCCGGCTATCTAGCAAATCTGGAGATCAAATCTACTCTTGTAGACCAGATAAGGATGCTCAAACTCGTGACAAGGTATTCTCAAAATCAAGGAAAACATTGCTAGTGGCAAGGCCAAATGCTTTTCTGTCAATGAATCTGGAGTTGTTTATTTTGGTGACCGCTTGGTAGTGCCAAAGAAACGAAAATTGAGGGAGTTGATCCTCCAAGAAGCTCATGATACACCTCTCTCTATCCATCCCGGAAGTACCAAAATGTACCAAGACCTTCGACCCAATTCTGGTGGACTCGTATGAAACGGGAAATTGCCAAGTATGTTGCTGAATGCGACACATGTCGACGGGTAAAAGCTGAACATCAAAGACCTGCCGGCACTCTTCCCCTATTGCTATCCCCGAGTGGAAATGGGATGAAATTGGGATGGACTTCATCACCGGTTTTCCCAGGTCTCCTAAGGGCAACAATGCAATCTGGGTAATTATTGATCGTCTTTCCAAGGTTGCCCACTTCCTACCAGTCCGTGATGAGATACGGCAAGTCAACTTGCTGACCTATATTTGGCTCGTATTGTTCCATTGCATGGGGTCCCTCTGAGGATCATATCGGACCGTGGAAGTATCTTCGTATCCAAGTTTTGGCAGAGTTTCCAAACTGCTATGGGTCCCGTCTCAACTTCAGTACCGCTACCATCCCCAGACTGATGGTCAGACTGAAAGAGTGAATCAAGTTTGGAAGACATGCTTCGGGCATGTGTCATCTCTTTTGGCCAAGGTTGGGAAAAGTATCTCCCTTTCGCGGAGTTCTCATACAACAATAGCTATCAAGCTAGTCTGGGCATGGCTCCATTTGAGGCTCTATATGGAAGAAAATGCCGCACTCCTCTAAGTTGGTCCGAGACCGGAGAGAGAGCACTCTTTGGTCCGGATGTGATCAATGAAGCTGAGGAGAAGGTTCGAATCATAAGAGAAATCTGAAGATCGCTCAGTCTAGGCAGAAGAGCTACTATGATAAGCATCATCAGGAGGTTCACTACGAAATTGGTGATAAAGCGTATCTCCGTGTCTCTCCCCTTCGAGGCGTTCGCCGCTTCGGAATAAAAGGAAAATTGGCCCCTCGATATGTTGGTCCGTTCACCGTCCTGGAAAAGCGAGGAGATCTTTCTTATAAGTTGGAGTTGCCGTCAAATTTCCGAATGTGCATGATGTGTTTCATGTATCCCAACTTCGCCGGTGCTTCAAGGATCCTATCCATGGGGTCAATCATGAAGAGCTGGATCTCCAGGAAGATCTCACCTATCGCGAGCATCCTATCCGTGTCTTGGATGAAGCCGAAAGAAAGACTCGTAACAAGACCACCAAGTTTCTCAAAATTCAGTGGTCTCATCATTCCGAAGAAGAAGCTACTTGGGAACGAGAATCTAGTCTTCGTGAGGAGTATCCCGACTTCTCTCGCAATCTTAGAATCTCGGGACGAGATTCCTGTAAGGAGGGTAGAGTTGTAACAGCCCACTTTTGGTAATGCAAATTATGAGTAAAATTTTCACTTTTGCATTCCATGCATGCATCTTTGCCTCCTTTTGCAATTGCTAAACAACACTAACTTGTTTTGGCAACATTGGGAAAACAAATTCTCAACTTGTTCCAACAAATCTCACAACAAAGATGACACTCAAGGTTTGCAAAACAAATTCCTTGTCTTCTCATATTTGTCGAGGAAGCTCCAAAAGTTCCAAGGATAATTTTTGACAAACTATTTTGAATTGTAAAATGAAATAAAAAGAGTGTATCTCAAAATTTCCTGCGAGCTTTTCTATTTTATTTCCCTACCAAATGGTTTTCAAATAATCTGTAAAAATTAGGGGAACTTCAATTTGATATAAAGAGACTCCCCAAAAATTGGCATAATTTTTGGAGGTGTTTAAGTGGCCCAAATAATTCTTTTCCACCTGCTGTTCTATTAATCCAGTACCAAGAAGGACCTGTTTGTGATGGTTTAAAACTTCCAGGGACTAAACTGTAAAACCTTCATCTCTTCTTTCTGTAGCGACACGGTCGCGTCGCTGCCGCGGACCGCCTCGCTGCCCTGCCCCTCGACGCCGCCGGGCCCCCTCTGCCCTTCCCCTGCAAGGAGCACGCACCGCACGAGGCCCCCACTGCTCCCTCCCACGAGTTTCCCTTCCCGTTCCTCACCCCTCCCTCTCTCCCCACGGGCCGCCATGGCCGCCGCCTTTGTTGTGCTCGTCGCCGTCGCCTGAGAGCCTCCCGTCCAAATCGAGCGGCACCAAAAGCTCCGCCGTGGTCCACTCCGCCTCCACGCCCGAGGAATCGAGGCGGGAGGCCTTGTATCGCCGCCGCCGTGCCATCTCGTCTCCGCCCCCGACGCAGCTCCGCCGCCGAATTTCGTCGCCGTCGACCTCACCCCGCCGTCCCCGACCTCCCCACTGTTCTCCTGGTGAGCACCCAGTGCCGAGGCACCCCCTTCCCTGTTCCCCTTGCTGCCACCTCGCCGGAGCCGCGCGCCACCGTCGCCGTTTTCCGTCGCCGTTCCTCTTCTCGCGAGACCGGCTGTAGAACCGGCCAAACCGGGCTGCGTGCCGTTTTCCTCGGGCCCCAGGCCGGCCTTTGGAACGGCCCAGCCGGGCTGGGAGCCGGCAGGCTCTGTCACCTGCCCGGCCTCACAACCGGCCCAAACCGGGCGGGCTGCCGGTTGCCTCTGCTAGCAGGCCGGCCTGCCAGCCGGCCCAACCGGGCTGGAGGCCGGTTCCACTATTTTTTCTTCCTGCTGTCGTTTTCTATTTCTCCCTCGTAGCGTGTGTTCCCCGCTACTCTCTCCCGCACTTACGGACATCGATCCTCGATGATTCCTCCATGTTTCATCGCTCTCTCGCGCAGGCGAGTAATTAAAATATTAATCGTCGGAATTAAAATATTTAAAAGTAATTAATTAAAAGAGGAATTTATAAAATTCATAACTTCTTCTCTGGACCTCAGAAAATTGTGTTTCTTATACCAAAATGTTCAGAAAAAGGCGAGCTACCCAAAATCATCATCATCATGCATACTTACCACAATTAAATTGATTGCACCTCTAGTAGTAGTAAAATCATAAAGTGAAATATGGGGTTGCTTCCGAATAATTGCCCTAATTATTTGGCTCTCCATTTAATTTTGCTAGATGAACTAAATGATGCTACCTTGCATAAACTTGTCATGTCATCATGTGATTGTGCATTGCATGGTACACATGTGTGGTGATTGATTTGTTTTTCCGTGTGTGCTTCGTTAGATCAAGCAGACGGGGTTCCACCTCAATACCCCGCCGAGCAGTACTACCAGCACTCTGAACAAGGCAAGCGTAATCCCCCTCTGAGCATATCTTATCCTATTTTCCGCAATTATTTCTCCACTATAATATTGCATGCGGTTCTAAATGTCTTTTGCCTGGATTAGAGTATCCTACTAGTTGCATTAGAATCCTGTTGCCAATACCTGTTTTACCTTCCTATTACCATAGATTTGTATTGTTGGCCATGAAATACTTACTATGCTATGCAAGTGCTTAGCCATGCCTAGTGAAATGCCTAGTTGTACTAGGGATGGTGAATGCTGGAAACAGGTGTTAACTTGTGACAGTGATGTTGATGGTGGAGAATTGTGGAGGTGGATAATAAAATGCTAAGAAGGTGGGGATGAGAGGCCACATGGAATGTGGTGGGTTGTCTCGTTCTTGCCGCCTAGGTGCGAGTTCTGTACCTCCTGAACCAAGACTGAGTGTGCAACCATGCGTGAGGCCTATGCAATTGCAGGAACCCTCATAGACTAAATAACTCGAGCGGGGCTAGCCAGGGTCCTCTAGTTCGGGCTTCCATTTGCGCGTGCGTGAGTTGGTGGCTGAGAATGAGATGAGGATTGTGGTGTTAGGAAAATAAGTGCCCGTGGGGCGGGGTGTTGTGATCCTGGCAGCCCTACTGCCACTGATGATCCTGTAAAGTCCTTAACGAGGGAGAAGTCGACACCGCTCCCACCCAGCCGGCTTTCCAAGGAAGAGAGCTAATGCGCAGGTAATGGGCCGGACGGTACGCGTGGCAAACATTTGTACACCCATGCAGGGTTAAATCTTTTCGAAAAGCCGTGTCCACGGTTACGGACGACTTGGAATGGACGATGATCATAGAATAACTTAAACGGAATGATTAAAACTTGGGTACTAGAGGTACCAATTCCACGAATGTAAGGTTGACTTCCTCGAGGGTGATTCGGGGAGGTGCCTTTGATGAACAGGTACAATGGTGATGTTGGTGATGTTTGAGAAAGGTGATCTCAAAGAAAAGAGTTACTTCTTACCCCTCTTTGAAAATGTTCTAATAGTCGATGCCTTTGAGTTATGTTTTTCATAAATAAAATCAGCTTTATGCAAAAGAGCCATATAACCTTGAAAACCAATCATCGAGCATATATTAGCTCTTAATCTTGCGAGTTCGTCGAACTCAACGTCTTTGCTTTTGTTTCAGAGGAGTACTTCATCGACCTAGAAGGTGGGTTCTTTGTGGACGTCGACGAGTAGTCTGGGGTTCCCAGGTGGCAGCTTGGGACATCCTGGAGCAGCTGGCGTTGTGATGTTTATCTGTAGGCCTCTTAGGCCATATGTTGGATCTTGTTGTTTAGAACAACCTATTTTCGCTTCCGCTTGATGTAATGTTGGGTCTATGACCTCTGGTTGTCATTTGCTATCTTTCTCTGTATAAGAGTTGAACTATATGATTTGTGTCGTAGAGTCTGTGATGTGCCAGTTGTTCCACAAGTCTTGATCTTACTATTATGGTTTGATAGTTGTGCCTGTGTTAAGGCATCAATCGGGGTGTTGCGTTGTCTGGAGTGAGGTGTACCCAGCAACGCCTGCCAAAGGTTTTGGCCGGGGATTGGTAAACCCGTAACCTCCGGTTGTATCGCTTAACCGGTGACACACAGCATCACTGTATAGCAGTCGGGTCGGGGCGCCACATCTATACATTTGTCATTTTCATGTAGCTCAAAAGGTAAGATATTTTGCATTGAATTTCCACGCTTATAATATATTCTTTAGAATGATTGTTTTAAGATTTTTTTGAAACTTCCAAACATTGTTTTCTGATTTTGATCACTGGAGCTGGGAGCCCCAAATCTCCACTCCGTTTCGATAGCCTAATTCAGCCAATCTGTAAAACGTTCTATAATTAATGACAGCAAAAGTATCATTTACCGATTATAATAAATAGTAGCTGTCCCTACCAAAATACCCGAGATCGACTGCAAACCACCAAAAGTGCGGTGGGATGGCGTGGCTGCTTTTAGGAGCTGTTTGGATTGTGGCCCATAGTTACCCTACCAAAACTTTGGCGTTGACTGGGAGAGGAGCCTGGTGTTTGGATCGAAGCCCAACGAGAGAAGCCACGCCAAATTTTTGGTAATCATAGCTGATTCTGCGCCCACGCGCTGGCCAGATTGGGGCGGACGATTCCTTCGCCAAAAATTTGGTCGTGCCCCCGATTTGGCAGGGCAGGGCTAGGCATAAACCAAACAGCCCCTTATACTCCTCCGACTTATCTCCTCCACAGAAAAGTTCAAGTTCCACGCGAATCCTTTTCCTGGGTGGCTTCTTCGACATACGCCCTCGAAGTTCTGGAAAACTCGTGCATCTCCAAACTATACATCCTCTGTTTTGCAGAATGGGCCTCTGGCAGTGATCTCAGTGTTTTAGCTGTTGGATATAGATTATAGAGTACACCATTTTGCATTAGCCCCTCGATGTTTCTAGAGATTGATCTGCAGGCACCTCGATCGAAGCCGGTTCCTTATAACAAATAAAAAACGGAAGTTATTACAGAGAGAAAGAGAGAGGTGCACGACACTAGCTACACGGCACACGAAATTAACCGGAGCAGAACCGCTCCACGTCCGCGCGACCTAAACCACCCAGCCAGCCACCGGCCCGGCGACAACTGCACGCCATGGAACAAGCCCTCCGCGACCGCGCTACGGAAGGGCGCAGGACGTCCCCGCCGACGCGGTTCACGCCGCTGGAGCTCGCGGCAGCCGAGCAGCTCATCCACCTCAGCGGGAGCAGCTGCTCCTCCGGCGCCGCCTTCACCCCGCGGGGATCGGGCACGGCAGCGTCGGCATGCTACTCCTCATCCTCTCCGCGCTCCGTCAACGCGCCGCCCGCCGCAGACGACCTTCTGCTTCTGGTAAACGCGGAGGAGGATAACGACGACGAGCAGGAGGTGAGCTGGAGGCCGCGGAGGAACAGGAGGTACCGACTGGTCACGGAGATCTACGAAGCGACGGAGCCGTGTGCTGGGACGCGCCGCAAGAAGACTAAGGCCGGCGCTGGCGCCGGCGGCACGATGGAGCAGAGAAGGAAGTAAGAGAGATCGAGGGGGCTGGCCTGTGTGATTAGGGTAGCTAGCAGGGAGTAGCTTGGAGCTTGGTAGAGAAGAACTGAGAGAAGGTTGCTTGTGCTTCTTCTTCAGTGTATGGGTAATTAAGATTACGTAGATGTTCTGGTGTGAATCTCGTCTTCCGAAGACGAGTTACTGAAGTGTTAATTAGGAGCTTAATAAAGTGAAAATTAGTGTGCATCGAATCTCCAATAAACCAGAACAGTTCATACGTGCAAGACGATTCTTGTATTTATACTTTAAATCGACTTCAAACTGATTCTTCGTACTCTAATCTGAAAAACAAAGGTGGTGATAATATATACAAACTAGATGATACCCCGCGCGTTGCGGCGGGAATGTGTAGTACGACGATATGCACAGGTTCAACAAAAATGAAGAGCAGCTTCATATATGCAAATTCAGAACACATCATTTCGTAAAGAGAAGAATACACTGTACGTAGGAGTTTGCACACGACACAATAAAGATATTAGCTGTGAGAAAAATACAACTGAATAAAATGGCATCTATTACATGTCGAGTTCAGTGTAAAACATATGATAAAGTCTAGAGACATAATGAAGTAAAACGTGCTATACTGAATGCTTTATGTACATTGGCTAATAAAAAAATCATCTTATTCTTTTTTTCTTGCAGTTTAGTTATTTTAGTTCATTTGAAGGAATAAACCGTTTGTGTCGAAGACTTGCAAGCATGAAACAACGACAAAGTTGACATGTAGATTGAACTATACCTTGTAGTGTACTAAGATAATGAAGTTGATGGAATGAACTGAAGATAATCGATTGATGCCATTAGTTGAATTTGAACATGAAGAAGTTGTTGCCATTGTCCATGTACTTGTACTGTTGTACATGTATTCACTACTCTCCAGATCAAGTAATAGCCAAATAAAATGTGGGTAGTAGAAATAGCATTGTGTTAGGACACTACGTGAGAGGAGTAATAGGACACACAAATCTGAATATGTCGTCTTGAGTTTGTGGATCCAATTTGTGTGGTGGCACAAAAACAAATAGGTGCTGACATGTGAGGATACTGAAGTAAGACCAATGAAAACACTCAAGTAATATGTTTGTATATATTCAGGATGGAGACCAAAGTGGCCGGCAAAAAAAATGAAGATAGTTTTTTCCCTGCGGAAATACCTGATCTTATACTCCTGTAGAATGCTAAAATAGAGATTCCAAGTTACGTTTGCTTTTCTCAGCTTAATCTCCAGGTCGAGAATACATCGATCAAGTTAGAATAAGACTGCCTAAATCGAACAACCGGAAGATCAGCAATCTCGATAGGATTCGAATTCTGTGCATGTAGAGATGTACATCAGGGACATCACTTGAACCTGAATACAATGTAGTATGTTTGAGAAATTGTAACAAAATTAACGGTCAGACCACAATCTGCAAGAAATAATTTTGTGGGCAGGTGCAAATTACCTATGTAGGAATTGAAAGATGCATGAAAGAGGCAATGAAAAGGATACAAAGATGTAGTCAACCACATCAATCAACTTGCCAATATTTACGCAGCTGGAAATAAACTGATATAGGAGATGGCCACACGAATGGGACGAATCTACATTCTATTCGGCACATAACAAATTAGCCAAAATTTCTGGAGCAATCAATCGAAGCTAAGCCTTACCAAGAAAAAGTGAAAGAGAAGAACATTTGTGGCAGCCTACGTTCTCTATGCTCGCTTTCGCTCGCCTCCCGTCCACTTTGCTGACCTGTTGATGGCGATGATGGTTCAGAGGGGACGACGCTGGCAGAGTATGGAGGAGGATGCGAAGGGATGATCATGTGGTCCTGGTTACGGGATTGAACGTGGGAGTCGGCGACTGCACGATTCTGGTTTAATGAGAGCATACCTGCGGGAAATTTAATAAAGAAGAAAGGGCAAGTGGATTGGCTATTTCACTGTGTTAACGGAAGTTCAATTGATAGCAGATTTCATGCCTTCAGCTATGGACCGAGAGAGAGCTTGAAGAAACATGCAGTGCGTGCAGTTATGAAGAAGGAGAAGCGACGTAGATGGTCGATTCTGTTGGAATCCCAACAGGCAAATAAAAAGCTGAACTAAGAGTTGAAACGTGAAAACATGCATGGCATGGTGATGTGAGAGAGCTCATGACGTGGCATGTTAAGATTGATTGGAGATGCTTGGTGAGGTGGCATAGCTGCATGTTGAGAGAAATAGTTAGTGGGGATGAACATCTCGTCTTCCGAAGACGAGTTACTGAAGTGTTAATTAGGAGCTTAATAAAGTGAAAATTAGTGTGCATCGAATCTCCAATAAACCAGAACAGTTTATACGTGCAAGACGATTCTTGTGTTTATACTTTAAATCGATTTCAAACTGATTCTTCGTACTCTAATCTGAAAAACAAAGGTGGTGATAATATATACAAATTCGGAATACAATAGATTTGTTCCTTGGGGCATTCTTAGCCGACCTTCAAAAAAATTAGAGGATGATTAATTCGGGAGCTCTTTTATGGTACCCAGGGATGAATATTGACCCTCCGATCACCATATCCAACGGCGCATTTTAATCGATACCGCTGGAATTAGACTCCCGGCTCACGAGCAGTATGAGGGTGCACCGCTCGCTAATGAGCCCACCGGTATTGTCAGGAGGGCATTTTAGGTAAAACAAATTTGTAAACTGGCGGACTCGGTGTTGTCGACTCCTCCGTCGCCAGCCACGATCAGGTCGCCACCACCCACCCCGGATCCCTTCTCGACTCCTCCGTCGCCGGCCACCCCCAGCCCCCTCTATCTCGCGTACGTACCCCATGGCCCTCCGCCGCCCCACCACTACTGGCCTCCTCAAGAACGCGCTATCCCGGGCAAGATCGACCGCCGCCATGCCGCGTCTTGTAGCAGCACGTCATCGTCGCGCAGGTGCCCTCAGCTAGGTTTCTAGCCACGATTTCGTCCCCCGCATGCTGCTGCCGCAGCTCACCAAGTCGTGGGACATGTCCAGCTCACCCACGGCCGCCTCCTCGACCGAGAGGGCCGTGGAGGCGGGGAGAGAGGGACAGCTTCCTCCGCCGCTCCCGCTGGTGGACGCGTTGGCGGCGCACGAGCTGTTGGACGACACACGGCAGCTTTGGTGTCAGGGGTTGC
Organism: Poa pratensis; assembly: GCA_947311845.1. NCBI lineage: Eukaryota > Viridiplantae > Streptophyta > Magnoliopsida > Poales > Poaceae > Poa > Poa pratensis. The sequence continues at coordinate 69,588,233 of CAMZMU010000041.1, forward strand.
GGTACCCTGACATGCCGATAGATCGAAGGAGGGGAGAAGAGGAGCTCGATGCTCAGATCTACTACTAGGCAGGAATTGGTAAAGTGCGATAAAGGAAGAACATGAAAGGAAATTGGGGTTTCTATTCTGCGTGCCTCCCAGCCACCCTCTCCTACTCCTTTATATCGAAGGAGTAGGACCACGCAAATAGCAGTACGATTACAATAAGGTTTCATTACATGAATAACTGCACTTAAGGTGCTAAACAACATAATTTATGATAACTTGATCTCTTGTCTTCTGGACCATCGGATCTACCTGAAAGTGTATCTTCTGATCAGGACCATTGGTTGTTGTCGAGCTTGCGAGACTGTAGAAGACCAGATGCGTAGCAAGGTCCTGACAGTGCTCCCCCCTTGAGACAATACCTCAGGGATTGAAGTAGGGAAATGTGGCTTGGATGAATGCCGCATCTTCCCAAGTAGCTTCATCAGCTGTCATGCCGTCCCAATGTACTAGCCACTGAGGAACTGGGACATCGAATGAACCTGCAGAACGAGGAATTTGGCGACGTTGCAAGACAGCAATTGGTAGTATTTTCAGTTTACCTTCTGGAGTGAGCAGTGGTAGTGAAGCATTTGGCACAGCTTTTGGACCAATGTGTTTCTTCAACTGGTTTACATGGAAGACATTGTGTAGCTGAACACCAGCAGGAAGTTGTAACTGATATGCACGGTTGCCCACCGGTTTCATGACTCGGAAAGGTTCATACCATTTAGAAGCTAATTTCAGAGGGTTTCCAGTGCCCAAAGCATGTTCTCTGTGATTCTGCATCTTCAGATATACCATATCACCTGGGACAAATACTCTCTCAATTCTGTGTTTGTCAGCAAACTTTTTCATAGAGCGCTGAGCCTTAGCCAGATTCTGCTGGAGAGTAGTAAGCATGTGTTGCCGATTTTCCATTGTTTCTTGTGCTTCATCAGACAATTGTGCTTGGTTAGGAATGTCAGTCAATTGAGGAGGTGGATACTCATATAATGCTTCGAAAGGAGACATTTTAATGGCTGTGTGGTAACTGCTGTTATACCACCATTCAGCTGCCGAAATCCAGTCAATCCATTTCTTTGGTTCAGCGAAAGCCATGCATCTGAGATACTGCTCTAAGCATTGGTTCACACGTTCAGTCTGACCATCCGACTGAGGATGATATGCTGTAGAGAAGTGCAGAGAGATATTCATTGCTGAGAAAATTTCTTTCCACGGTTTGCTTGTGAATACTCTGTCTCTGTCGCTAACAATTACAGTTGGGGGTCCATGGAGCTTGAAGATATTGTCCATCAATAGCGTTGCAACCTTTCGGACTGTGTAGGGGTGAGACAGTGGCAAGAAGTGAGAGTATTTTGTAAGCCTGTCCACAATTACCAGGATTACATCCTTGCCTTTAACCTTTGGAAGACCTTCGATGAAGTCCATACTAATTTCAGACCATTTGCTCTTTGGAATTGGTAGTGGGTCTAAGAGACCAGGGTAAGGCAGCTTCTCAGTTTTAGAAATTTGACAGACTGGACATGCTGCAACATTTTCCTCAATGAATGATCTAAGTTTTGGCCAGTAGAAGCTCTGTTTGATCCTATGATAAGTCACTCTATTGCCAGAGTGTCCTCCAAAGATGGATCCATGGAAACTATCAAAAAAATTATCCCTCGGAGTTGTAGATGATCCTACATAAACTCTGCCCTTGTAACGCAAGACTCCTGCTTGTAAAGTGAAATTGGTATGACATTTAGGAAGAACAACCAGCTCTTGAAGTAATTTTGTGCATGCTTCATCATCAATGTAAGAAGCAGCAATTTCTAGAGTCCACTGTGGAACTACCATTGAAGTAGCAGAACAAGCTGATTGGGTGGAGTCATCAGGATTTGTGCTTTCAGTCACTTGATATTTGCGAGATAAGGCATCAGCCACTGAGTTTTCCACTCCTTTCTTGTACTGGATGATGTAATCAAACTCCAGTAATTTGACCATTAACTTGTGCTGGATTCCCTCAAGTAATCGCTGGCTGGACAGATATTTCAAACTGCATTGATCTGTCTTTATGATAAGTTTGTTGCCGAGGAAATAGTGGCGCCATTTCTTTAAAGCTTCCATAATGGCCATAGCTTCTTTCTCATATATTGAAGCAGTGCTGGCTTTTGGCCCGAGACATTTGCTAAAATAAGCCAATGGTTTGCCTTTTTGCATTAGTACAGCGCCTAGGCCTGATGCACAAGCGTCTGTTTCCAGTGTGAATGGCACTGTGAATTCAGGTAATGCAAGTAGTGGTGGTTGTGACATTACTTCCTTTAATTTCTGGAATGCTGTCTCTTGTTCTTGTCCCCACTGAAATGCATTTTTCTTCAAGACTGCATGAAGTGGTTGACAGATAAGAGCATAGAAGGGTATGAATCTTCTATAATAGCCTGTCATCCCCAAGAATCTTTTTAATTTCTTGACTGAATCAGGTGCTACCCAATTGCTGATTTCCTTGATCTTAGCTGGATCAGTTTGCACTCCTTGGCCAGAAATCACATGGCCTAAGTATTCCACCTGTGGCTGTTCAAACTTACATTTAGACATCTTAGCTTTGAGCTCATGTAGTCTGAAGATTTCGAGAACTAGCTGCAAATGCTGCTTGTGTTCTTCAGGTGTTCTGCTGTAGACCAAGATGTCGTCAAAGAAGACAAGCACAAACTTCCTTAAGTATTTGGCGAAGATGGTATTCAGTAATTCTTGAAATGTGGCCGGTGCGTTGCATAACCCAAAGGGCATCACCAAGTATTCATAGTGTCCCATGTGTGTGGAGAATGCTGTTTTTGGAATGTCTTCTTCTTGCATCCTGATTTGATGGTATCCAGAACGCATATCAAATTTGGAGAAAAGTGTGGCACCATGTAATTCATCCAAAAGGTCCTCAATAACCGGAATAGGGAACTTATTTTTCACTGTCATTTCATTTAGTCCCCGAAAATCCACACATAGTCTCCATGACTTGTCCTTCTTTCTGACCAATATCGCCGGTGAAGAGAAAGGACTCTTGCTTGGTCGTATTTCTTCATTTTTCAGCATCTGTTGGATTATTGTTTCAATGAAATCCTTTTGGCTGTGAGACATTCTGTATGGTCTGATGTTGGGTGGCTTAGCACCAGGTTCCAGAGGAATTTGATGGTTGCATTCTCTGTTAGGAGGTAGCCCTGAAGGGGGTTGAAATATGTCCTGAAATTGATGCAAGAGGTTGCTCACTGCATCTGATACAGGAGGATGGTCTTCATCTTGTTGTGTATCACTTTCAGAAGTATTCCACAACATATAGCCTTCAGCTCCCTGAGCAATTAGCTTGTTACATTTGTCGGAAGTAATCAACAGATTCTTCCTTGGCAGCAGATGGTCCTGGAATGTGTGTAAGGAACCATTGATGTTCATGGTCAGGTTCCTTTCGAGGAAATCAAATGTAACTGGGTTGTACTGTCTAAACCAGTCTACTCCCAGTATAATATCTGATCCTTGTAGTTCCAAGATCCTAAAATCCTGTGTGAACTTATGGCCTTGTATAGCAAAAGAGCAGTTTAGTGCAACTTCATCTGAGTCTAAGATGCCTCCTCCTGCTACTTTCACTTTCCTCTGTTTTGTTTTGGTCAGAGGTATTCCCAATTTCTTTGCTAGCTTTGCATCCATGAAAGTGCTAGTACTTCCTGTATCGGCCAGAGCTACTGCTTGAGATTTAGCCACATGAAGCAGTAAGGATATTGTGGATTCACTGGGATACCCTCCATAGGCTGCTGTTGAAATGTTCATGACATTTACTTCCTCTTCTATTACCGGACCTGCTGTAGGAGGTTGTGCATTTGCTTGTGCTTCTTGTATGGCAGGTTGTACCACTGGTTCCTGTTCATCATCAGAGTGGCCTTGCATCTCCATCACATTCAAGGCACGTTGCAAAGGCAAGCATTTGTGACCCAGAAACCAATTCTCAGGGCAGTACCAACATTTCCGAGGTTCACGAGCTCTAGCTGGTATTTCTCTAGCTCTGTTGTCTCTGACAGGGTTAGGACGCAGCTGCTGTGGTTGGTTTTGTCGCATTGGTGGCAGAGGAGCAGTGATCTTCTTGTTATTTGCCAGATAAGCTTTCTCATATTGCCTTGCATACCAGTAAGCCGAAATCAGAGTGGTTGGTTTCTGGCACTGCACATTGTGTTTGATTCCTTCCTTCAAGCCACTGACGAACCGATCCACAAAGAAATCCAGTTGCAGGTAAGGTTTGTCACGCCGGATTTGTTGCATCCAAGTTTCATACAAGTCGATATAGGAATTGACTGTATTCTGCTGCTTCAACTGTTGCAGTTGATCCATTGGGTCAGCGGCCTGTGTATCAGGAAAGCGATCCACCAGGATATTACACAACTCTGCCCATGACATGGTATGGAGTGTGAAGCCCGAGCTGCTCAGCCATGTCTTAGCTTGTCCACGGATATGAGCTATCCCCCACTTAACTCTGCTGTGAACTGGAATATTCACCAAGGTAAAAATGTCTTCGCACTCTAGGATCCAAGCTCGAGGATTGTCTCCATTGAAGGTAGGTAATTCCACATGTGGTGTTCTCAAGTGTGGGTCTGAATGATGGGGCTGGTATTGCTGGTTGTGGTCTTGAGGAGGTGGTGTCGTGTGAGTAAACTGCTGAGGTGTGTGATGTGGAGTTTGGGGCTGTGGGTATGGGTATGGTGGTGGATAGTATGGGTAATATGGTGGCGGTGGGGGGTAGTATGGATAATTGTTTTGTGGTGTAGAATAGTATGGTTGAGTTTGTTGCATTGGAATTGAGTAAAAGGGTTGATTTTGTTGTGGGGCAGTGGAATAAGAAGGTTGGTTTTGCTGTGGGTCAGTGGTGTAAATTGGTTGGCTTGAGTATGGCGCAGAGGAATAAAGGGGTTGGCTTTGTGGTGTAGGCTGTGTGTAGTATTGGGGTTGGGCTTGAGGGTTTGTGTTCTGGGAGTATTGTGTTGTTGCAACAATGGGTGCTGTGGTAGTGAGGATCGGTTTGGTGGAGGCAATAGTACAAACAGCTTGTGTGCCTGCTGTTGTTGGAGGCACAGGGAGTTGATCGGGTGTCAAATTCCCGAAATTGGGCGATATTTTCTGGAATTGGCGAAAGAGATGTATTTGGTAAGGGTGGTGGAGTTGCAAACCTAGCCGACTGAGGAGATCTTGTCGGCTCCGTCGGAGGCATCTGGACCGGAGCTCGAGCACAAATATCTGACGAGAGCTTGGCCATCATCTCGGAAAGTTTGAACATCTCTCCTTGTATCGCGTTGAACGCGTCAGCCGAGCTCGCTTGGTGCTGATCGAAGCGGCGCTCCATGTCCCGGACGGCGCGAGGCAGCCGCGCACGGAGTTGCTCCTCTTCCGCCAGCTCGAGTTCTTCGCGGCGGCGCGCTTCGTCCTCTGATGTTGCGGCGTCGTCGATTGGAGCGGAGTTCTCTGCCGTCAGAGCAGAGTTGTCGGCGCTTTTGCCTACCGCGTCCGGCCGCTCACGAGATTGCGACCTGGGGCGTCGAGATCCCGTCATGGTGAGAACCAGGGCTTGCCGGAGAGGGATTTTACGACCAGACGACGGCGGTCTAGCAACCTCGTATGCGTCGGATGGAAGAATTGGAAGGTATGGTGGAGAATTGGGAGGGAAGGGTGGGAAATTGGTCCGAGCTTCGTACAGCTCTGATACCACCGTGTCAGGGGTTGCGGTACCCTGACATGCCGATAGATCGAAGGAGGGGAGAAGAGGAGCTCGATGCTCAGATCTACTACTAGGCAGGAATTGGTAAAGTGCGATAAAGGAAGAACAGGAAAGGAAATTGGGGTTTCTATTCTGCGTGCCTCCCAGCCACCCTCTCCTACTCCTTTATATCGAAGGAGTAGGACTAAAGGAGTAGGACCACGCAAATAGCAGTACGATTACAATAAGGTTCCATTACATGAATAACTGCACTTAAGGTGCTAAACAGCATAATTTATGATAACTTGATCTCTTGTCTTCTGGACCGTCGGATCTACCTGAAAGCGATCTTCTGATCAGGACCATTGGTTGTTGTCGAGCTTGCGAGACTGTAGAAGACCAGATGCGTAGCAAGGTCCTGACAGCGAGCTCTCGGTCAGGGAGGCACCAGCAACGGCATCAATCATCGACATGGCAGGTGAGGCCCTCCTGTAGAGATGCTTTTTGCAGTCTTAGTGCTGCATCTCATGTGTGTATAATTGTACGTGGATTTGAGCAGTAGAACATGGTGAATGGGGCTACCTATGCCAAGAGCAAAAATGATCCGTTTGCAATGTTTGGCTACTACAAAGCTCTTGGCTAAGGTAAATTTTGCTGTCTGATTTGACATTGGGTTATGCATGATTGCAGGTATACTGAAGAAGTCAAAGCTTGCCTTTCAGGTCTGATGAATCTTCCTGTGAAGCTCCTAAAAAACGCCAACAATTCTGGAGTTGGATAACTGCAGTTTTAAATAACAGAAGTTGGATCCGCGGAAGAATTTGGGACATCTTCAGAAAGATAAAAAACTTGAAGACAGAACAGTAGTCTATAGCGTATCAGTTCTGGGAGAACTTCTATGAACAATGATCTTTGGTTTGGCTGGTACCCCAGGAACTCGCCGAACTGGTTGTAACTGGCACGTTGTAAAGTCTGATCTTGTAAACACATGGAATTATTTTACATTGATGGACAAATTATTTTACGTGCAGTTCCATCTTTCTAGTTGCACAATTAGCGGGACATCCTTTGTTTTTTCTACCATTTCTTCTGTTCAGTAGTCACGTTGAATTCCATCCTTGTCATGGCCGAACCCGTCGGTACGTGTAGCATTTCCGCTAAATTATTACAAATCTGATTGTCAAGCTCAAGCAAACACATTTTCAGTATAATACTGTAATAACGGCACCATTTCGTGCTTAAATTATAAACTTCACGATTACACTTCATCACTAACCACAGGCAAAACGAAAAGTAAAACTATTCACAAGTTCAGTTCAGCCTGTACATTCAGTTTCTACCTCTGCTATCAACATCTAGCCAAAATGAAAAAAAAAAATCGCACGTGTTTGCCAAGGGTGAAATTCACAATCGAATCTGCATACGGATTTGCTCCGGATAGAATACTAGAATCCACAATGGAATTCACAGATCGACTATTTAGTTACGACAATGGTTTCGCGGATGAGGACACGGACGTGCGTGTGAGGTTGATGCACGCCGCCGCGGGAGAAACGGTGACGCTGCGGCGAGGTCGACGAGCGGGCGACCTCCTATGTCAAACGCGGGTGGCCAGAGCGCTCCAGGGAACGTGAACAGGGACGTGGCGGCGTTCTCGGCGAGTGCAGGACCGGCAACGTCTGTGGTGCGGCGGCGAGCTGGGATAGGCTGTGGCCATCTAGGTCCACAGCAGGCAGACCTTTTTTTGTTCGAGGGTATGCACACGAGTCTGGAGATAGGCTATTTTTGAATTTTCTATATATATTAAATCAACAAAGAGTACACGATTACACCGATTACAAAAACAAAATTAAAATATACTAACAAATCTATGAGATCTTCAAGCCTTTTCTTCATCCATGACATAATCTTATACATTTCTGAAGGCAGCCGTAGAACAATGCCAAAACCACCAAACCACACACATGTGAATAAGGTTCTCCCTTTTTAATTTTGAGCCGTAATGCCAAAGCTTTGTGCACGCACGCAACCATTAAATTAATCAAACAACATCGGCAAGAGTACCACCACTGATATTTCAGAGACAAATAACCGAACCACGTTGTCAACGCCGTTGGGAGCCGAGAGAACGAATCACCATTGCCGAAAACGTAGTGGCCGGATAGATATTGCGAGGACAAACCTCCTCGCGGCGACCAAAACGGCAACTAGAGGAGACGAGGACATAGGCTAGGTTCTGTTTGACCCTTAAGTTTCTATCTTAAAAGTCTGGATTACCCTCAAGAGATCAACGGCCAGATGATTAGTATACTGCTCCCTCCTCCCTGCAGTATAGGGTACCGTAAAAATGCTCTAATTCGGTTTTCCTGCTCTAAACCTTACATAGCCGTTTCCATTTTACTTTTTGTTAAAGATAATGCCATTTCTATTAGCTCCATAAATCTCCTTAGTGGCCTGTCAATCTCATTTAACCAATTTCTTAACACATTCGTTATATTGGAGTAAGACAAAATATTAAAAGTAAATTGCACGAGTCTCCAAATAGAGCGAGACAAAAGGACACAAGATTAAAAGTTGATGATTAGACTCCCCTGAGTTACAAAAATACACATTTCTTACACCCAATTCACTTTTGTTTTGGAAAATTATCTTCAGTACAAAATCACCTTTCTGTATAAAAACCCACGCTAATGCCCATGTGCATTCAACATGTTTGAACATCAATCTTTGAACTAAATGCAACCAACTATTCTACTTATTACCACGGATAGTCCGTCTAAATTCTATATTCAAGGGGACATGAGATAAAACACTTATAAAAAAACATTTTCCTTCACACGACGTTATATAGGGACGGGTATTGCTGTGGGTTAAGACGTATGTTCTGGACAAATATCTTCCCAAGCAGAATACTACAACCATTACCTAAAATGAACAAATCTTTACTTACAAACTCCTCCTTGACTCCCACGAGTCCCTTCTATTGAGAATCGATAGGTTATCTTAGAATCGTGCTTGAAATCACACATAGCAACCCATTTTATTTTTTGTTAAAGATAACATCATTTTTATGGCTCCATAAAGCATACTACAAGTCAAAAAATCTCTGTACAAACATTAGCCTTAGTTGGAATGAGATGGAATATAAAAAGTAAAGTGGAAAATTCTCTAAATAGAGCGAGCAAAAGGATGCGACAAAAAGATGATAAATAGACTTACAAAACACACATTTCTTACACCCAGTCCAATTTCATTTTGCAGAGTTATCTTTGGTAAGAATCATATTTCTATATAAAAACCCACGTACATATTTAGCGATGACAAAGTATGTATGTATGTATGTATGTATGTATGTATGTATGTATGTATGTATGTATGTATGTATGTATTACATAAATATTTCTTACACCCAATCTGCGTGTACATGTATGTATGCTAGTGTGTATGACAAAGTATTCCCATATGTCATTGTGTGTTTTATGCAAATATAACAATCCAGTTCAGGATGCTAGCAAAGCGAAAAAAGAACGTTTTGGATTGCTAACCTTTCCTCCTCTTCCTATCATCAGTATTTAGCAATCCGGTATAACAGTACTGTTGGAGATGCTCATAAATCCGTAAGAAGTTCTGAGAAACATAAGCTGCATCGCCAAGAAACTTTTTGCACATGAGGCTCACTACATCTTTACTCCTCCTTCTTTTAATATAAGATGTTTAACCTTGTCCACATTCACATTTACAGAGGTATCTAGCTAGATATTTTTTATTTTTTACAATGGTCATTTTAGTATGTATATAGACAACATGTAAAACAGTTAAAACATCCTACATTTAAAACGGGAGTAGTAGGAGCGTGCACGAAAGAAAAAAAGAACTAGATAGAAAATGGACCGAGAAACTCTTGGAAACAGTCATGGGATGCATGCATGAACTTATCCAAGGTTCCAACCTTGGTGGTCGCTAGGTTGGAGTGAAAAAAAAGTTCCAACGCCGCATTCCTGGATCGTAAATCTGGTAGCTCCTTCTAGATCGTTCTCACTTGATCTTGTTCTTCCGGCCGCTGGCAAACTCCGCCCATATGTGTAGGGTATGCAGCTGATCAACCGGACGTAAATTACTAAATCGGAAGATCGAGCCAGTACGTCAGCGCTGAGGCAATCCAACGTGCAACACACGCGAACAACACTACTAAAAAAATCACTAGTAGTGTTATACACACTTCCGTCAGTGGCAGACGTGGGCCGCCGAGTGCTTACGAGGGCCTCTACGCTGACGTTTGGCCCAAAATTTACACACCGGCAAATGTTGATCTTATGTTTTCTTAAGCTCAAAAAAGAAAAGGAAATCTTATGTGTTCCACCAGCACAGTGCAATATTGGATCTCTTCGTTCGTCGGTTTGCGGTAAGGTCCTGTTACTCCAACACTAAACTGGTGGTAGAGAATTGCAAGTCTGTTTTAGTTAGACATGATGTGGCCATCTCTGCTTCATATCTGATTCCTGCGAGGCGTAAAAGCACAAGGCATGTTGCAGCTATTGTACATGCCGCTAACCAGAAGAGAGTGATGAGCAAGTCCAACACGGAGATGATTTGTACTGAAAATATTTCTGTCCAGTTAATTCCAGCGGAGAAGGTGATACCGACGTTCAGAACACCAAGCATGTCCGTGAAGGTTGGATCGATCGAAGTCCAACTCTGATCAGTTCTAACGTGAGCCTTTTATTTTCCCTATTGTTTTTGTACTAGGCTACGAGAGTCCAAGTGGTTTTGGCCTTTTGTGTTCACGCTTGCCGTATAATTAATTAGGAAATATTTGATTAGGCTAGTTAGGAGAGAGAGTCCGATTCTGTTTTAGTTTGTTTTCCGTCAGCTTCGTTTGAGTCGTGTGTCAGGCAGGCTTCGGCCGTGTATTGGGGGTTGAATTTTATCGAGAGTAAAAAAATACAGAAAACGTCCCATGTCGAGGGACATCAAATACCGTGTTTTTTGTTGCTGATCCGCGAGGGATTTTGTTGCTGCTGTGCGTGGAGTTGATCCAATCTACTCGACGCTAGATTCGGTTCTTACGGCCTCGCATCTTTGCTTGATCGGAAGTTCTTGTTGCTGCTGCTAGTACTGTGAAAGATTGGGCCGAAAACCTACGGATCATCTAGTTGATCCTTATCAAGACAGTATTCTATGGTTAGTCGAACCCGTTATCCATGACAGGTGGCAATTGCGGTCTTCAAAGTCTTGATTCACGAGGGTGTTTTTAGGAGTAAAAAAAATCTTTTTCAGTGCATATTTCAATCTCCATCAGCCGTATGAGTTTCAATGTGTTTTTATTTTGTGCTGGTTGTGTTGCATCGAGTTGTATCTCCTATGTACTGTTTGTTTTTATAAATATAAGATATAAGATGCCCTCGGGTGTCGTTTCTAAAAAAAAATCTGCAAGACGATTCTAAATTTATTAATGGTATATACTACGCTTTAAAAATAATTTATATTCTAATTTTTGTGTAAGTCAAATTTTCTAAATATGCACGAGCAAGGCATGTGTGAGACCGGGCACATAGTCTAGTGTAACACGCGGTCACCCACAACCTGGCCATCACTCCTATCAGATCTCTAAAATCTATAAACTGTTATGCCATACAAACCACAATAATGTTTACTGTGCAATTTATTTTCACTCGTGTGCACGCAAAAAAGAAAGGTGGTCGCGCTTGTTACGCCCATAAAGAGTATGGTCCATCAATGTTCCCGCACACTAGGACCCAATATTCCACTGTCAAAATAAGGTCTAGTAAGGTTGAGAAAATATACCTAGACGCAACGCGCCAAATAGGGGATAAAAGGCGTGATAAAACGCCGCGACGCTATGTAGGGACTCCAATGGCACCAGTTTAGTGTCGGGAAAGTTTAATGTTGGAGGTGCGAGGAAATGATGCCACCTTCTTGTCAGGAAGCAATGACTCCTGCCTGAATAATTGTCGATGTGAGATTAAACAATGTTGGCCGACCTTTGTGTGGGATTACATGTTAGTCCCATCTATCAAAGGGACGTTCCGAACTTACGATATCTCTGAGCCGAGCCGACCACGAAAGTTGGGGCCGATAAAGGTTTACCGGCACTTTTCCAAGGCATCCTTAACCGAAGTGGGGCAACATTATGGAGTTTTCGACGGGAGTGTCTATCTAGGATGGTGGACGGGCTCCAAATCAGAGGCAGCACCCCCAACAGCCAAGGGGATTGATAGAGCCATAGAGGTGGCGGCATAGAATGGCCCTGCGCAAATACATCTCTCCGCGAGCAATGGTTTTTTACTAGCCCTGGAGAAGCCAGGTTGGCACACGACGTGTACACCAGGGACATCATACACGCCGGAACAAACAAATAAAATACAAACCACACCGAGCTTCGAACGAAAAGAACGGAAGAAGAAGAGCAAACCACACTGATACTGTGAATTAAAAATGCAAACCGAGCCCTGGGTCGTCACTCTGAAATCTCAATCACGCCGTACGCGCGCGCTCAGCGCGTCAACCGGGCCCTGCGCTGCTTTTCCGTCACGCAAGGCTGTTGCCGGCCTGCGTGTTCTCGTGAAGAAAATTCAGACTTCAGAGATACTGCGCGCATGGCCAGCTCGCCTAATTCTGGAGATCTTGGGAGATCCACCCCAAGAGGTAGCCGTGCTAGCTAGATGGCGTCCGAGATCTTGGGCGATCCACCCCACTGCCGTATCCTGGAGCTCGCCTGGCTTGCCTGACGAACACGTTCGAAATTCAGTATGCGTAATCAGAAGAGGTCAAGGACTTGCTGTTGTTTCGTCGTCAGGCACTGAAATTCTAAAACCAAACCAAGCCGGCAATCAGAGTAGAGATCTCACCTCCTTGGTCCAGTTCGTCCGCATGGTGATCGCCACCAGGATCACCGTCTGCAAGCCCACTCCGGTGAGCATGCCACCCCACATCCCCTGTTGCATTTCATCGAAAATTTAACAACCAATGAGCTAGCTGAATCGATCAAAATGCGAACAAGGAACCAGCTGACTAATATTGCTTTTGTTTGCTTTACTTTACCTGGATACCGAGCTGCATTGGGAAGGCGATGACGTACCCCACGGGGATGCCGATCCCGTAGTAGCACCCGAGGTTGATGTACGCCACCAGCCACTGCCAGCCGGCGCCGACGGCCACACCGGACAGCACGGGCTGGACGCTGTTGAGGAGGAGCGAGAAGGCGAAGACGACCCCCAGGCTGGCCACGGCGTCCACCACCTCGGGGCTCTCGGTGAAGGGCGCGCCGTAGACGTCGCGGAGAAGCAGGACGGCGATGAAGAAGGCCACGCCGATGGCCACGGAGGACATGAGCACCACGGTGATCGCAAACCTCGCCGCTCGCGGCCGCCCCGCGCCCAGCTCGTTCGACACCCTCACGCTGCATGCTCGATCCATACAGTGGCGGACCCAGGGCAAACTGGAAGCCCGGGCAAACAGTAAAATTAAGGGCATAAAATGATTTTTTTAGTAAATTCACTGTACAAATACAGTACAAATACACTGCCCGGCCAGCCGGAAGCCCGGGCGAGCGCCGGGGAGCAGGGACGCTAGGTCCGCCGCTGGATCCATATGTATCAGTCCATCAATAGTTCAATGCACACAAGTTTCATTTTGGAAGTGGATTTGAGTAGTGTGCATGATTTGTTTGTCCTGTTTGCGTGCTCTTTTTTTGGTTTGAGGTAGCTTATCACGTGTACCACACGGGATCATTTTGCGCCCTCATCATTTGGTCGACTGATTGATTATTTACCTGATGGCGGCGTTGAATCCGAAGAACACCATGATCTGCCACCCGAATAGGTTTGTGCTGCAAACGACAGAATTTCTGAGTACTATTTGGTCAAGTCAAGCTCAATACAGTAGCAACAAGTGGCAATTTAACAGCTGCCTCACCAGATGGAGACCGCAGCAACGGCGACCTGGGCATTGGGTAGGTTGCCCACGATAACTATGAGGAACATGTAGAACCAAAACTCGAGACTTCAATTCGCAAATCGCAACCATCACCATCCATGGGCCATGCCAAGATCATATCATACGATTGATTAATCACGACGGATCATGGTGGTTGTATAATAAGTAGGTAGGTCAGTGGACGCGCTGTACGTACGTAACGGAGTACGTACCAGATCATGATCGCTGAGCCGATGGAGAGGCGGGCGAAGCTGAAGAGCTCGGTCAGCGCGAGAGAGTCGAACTCGAAGCCGTTCCAGGCGCCGGGGCAGTAGCCCATCACGATGTAGGCGAGCTGCCCCAGCACGACGAACCACCAGGACGCGTTGAGCGCCACGGCGAGGCCGACGAGTCCCATCTGCATCGGCACGACGAGGAACCAGCTGAGCGCGACGTGGAAGACCAGCGCCGCCGCTGACACCACCGCCATGGCCATGACCTTGCTCTGCGCCTGCAGGAACTTCTGGATGGGGAAGTTGAGGGCGTAGGCGAAGAGCTGCGGGATCATGTATAGCGAGAACCTCCCGGCCATCACGGCGATCTCGTCGTCCTGGTGGAAGAAGCGCAGGACGGGCGTCGCGAAGAGGTAGAGCGGGAGCATGCAGACGGCCATGGCGGTGAGGAGGATCCACGACCGCTGCAGGTACACGCCGAGGAGGTCCGGCTTCTTGGGGCCGTAGGCCTGCCCGCAGAGCGTCTCCAGCGCGCTCCCCATGCCGAGCATGATCCCGAAGGCGAGGCCGGCGATGACCGAGTTCTCGGTGGACACGACGTCGAGCTCCAGCGTCGTGAGGTGGCCCGCGACCACCTGCGTTACGGCGCCCAGCGAGTACTGGGCCAGCGACGTGAAGATGGCCGGACCTGCTAGCTGCCACACCCTCCGGTTCTCCTCCGCGGCGCACCGCAGGAACGTCGACACGCTACGGATCTCCTCCAGGTCGTTTTCCTTGTCGCTACTGGCGGCCGACGACAGCAGGGGCACTCCGAGCGTGGCATCACCGTCCCCAGAACCCCACACCGCCATCGATCTCCGCTTGTGACGTAACGGGTGCTGGAATGTTCAGCTAGCCTAGGAGGCTATATGACTGGACTCTCTTTGGATCTCGGCTCCTGCCGCGTCCCCTATTAATCGAAGATATGCATGCTATGCGTGCTTAAAAAAAATCGAACGATTGCACCGGTGCTGCATGGAAACACGTATGCGCCGCGAGGAAGACTGAGACTGAGGCTGATGGATCGGAGAATGGGTTAGTATATATTGCCACTGGTGCAATGCGGAACCCCTAAAAAAATGGCGCAATGCGCTAGCAGCCCAGTCTGCTGTCTACTAGGTCAACTGGGTTGCTTGCTGCGATCCGAGCTGACCGCCGCGAGATAGGGGTTTATAGGATACACACGAGCGGCACGCTTGTCGTCTACTTTGTCACTCCTGATCGAGATGCAAGAGAACGGAATTCTTATTGGATTTGCTAAATTCTACTCCCTCTGTTTGGAAAAGGATGTCACAAAAATGGTATATCTATAGTTCATTTTTATGACATCCTTTTCCGAACGGAGGGAGTACTAGTAAGTTATCGTCTTTTCTTGACTATCTGTCCCTTTTCAGAAAAATGCAACTCAAGTCCGAATATCGATTAGAGCAAAGGGTAACCAATATATTAAGGAACGGTGTCAAAATTGTTTTTTTAACCATAACCAACATATTAAGATATCAATCTGCTTCATTAAAAACTTTACAGTCCTTTAAATAGATTGGTAAGAAAAAGAGTGCGTCGAAAATTTGCTGCTTCAATGGTCATCTATAGTTACATCATATTGATCGTCTAGTGAAAAGTTAGGGGTTTCATCGACCGAACTACAAGAGACTTTAGGCGAAAAACACTGTTTAGCTAGAATATGAGCCACTCTATTTGCCTTTCTCAGGCAATGAGTCAAACAAACTAGGTCGACACAATCTGCAAAAATTACCGTTGACTCATTTAACCACGTTTCATCTCCCATACATGCCTCCACAATTTCTAGGGAATCAGATTCAGCTAGTACCACCGAAACCCCTAGTCTGTTTGCAAGACACATTGGCTATGACGGAAGCGCAAGCTATGAAAGAAGGATCATCATAGAACGATGCATCAACATTAAATTTTACTTGCCTCACGGTGGTCTTGTCCAATGAGAGACTGTCCTAGCTCCAGTCTTCTTCAACACCTTAGAGCATCTCCATCGGGGTCTCCAAATCAGTGTCCGGCACCCCAATTGGGGGGTGCCGGACATGTGTTCGCCCAACATTTGAGGCCCTCCATAGCGGCGCACCCCAAAGGCCCATCCCCAAACGCGAGCAAATTGTCGAACACCTCGTGGGCATTCAAAATAGATTGCAGAATTTTTTTAAAAGTTCAAATTTCATTCATATTTGTTATCTATACCTAATAATAAAGGGAGGAAGGTTTCTTCTCCCAAATTTTCGTCCGTTCAGGGTTTCTTGTCGTCCGTCGCTTTTTTTCTTTTTTTTAAACGTTTTTGTACGCCGTACGTCTCCACGTCGGATTTGGGTTCTCGACGAAGAAAACAACTCGAGTTCGATCGTATATACACCTGGCTCGCTACATATACAGGTGACATCGTGGAGACGAGATCGACCAGATCGAAAACTACCCAATACCTGGTCTAACCCACGACCATCCAAGAGAGCCACAACGATGAACCGTCAGGTATGCCGATTTCGAGGGCTCACTGGAAGGCCATGGCCTTGGTGTACGTGAACACGTAGTTCTACATGTCCGACCTGCAACTGGAGGAGTTCGTCGTCGGTGTCTCCTTGCCGCTGTGTATTTTTGTTAGGAATACCTGCTCTATTTGTTCGTTGCGATGATGTGTGCCTTCCTTTTATGAGATGAGTTTCCTTCTGTCCGCCGGTATGATCTTCCTTTTATGAGATCGCACCATGAATTGATGATTGGATTGGTCCTCTCTTTCCCAATCGTGCCGACGCCACAAATCACCACGCTGCCGCAAGATTTCGTCTCTGCTCGATTCAATGTCGCGGAGGAATTCAGAAGGGTGATTTGGGCGTGTGGACGGAGGCGATCGAGGGGAGCAGCCATGAGCGAGGTATTCGAGGGCTATGAGCGCCAGTACTTTCGATGGAGAGAAGAAGAAACAGAGGCTCTCTGAGATACAATCCGGTATGCAGGCTACAAGAGAGGAACTAATTGAGTCTGGCATGGCTGACACGCTCGCGGTGTATATCTACTGATCAGAGAGGAAGTTTGATGATGACAACTGAGTTACCAAATCAGTCTACTGACAGAATTAGCAACAGCCAAAGGACTATGCTGGAGACAGAAGATGTTGTTGTGTCAATTCTCCGGAACGTTGGAGACAAGAGATCTTGGTGTGTCAATTCTTCAGGACCTTCATCGACAGCGTCAATTCACTACTGCATGCCCACACTACCTTGAATGGGATTGATGATAACATTGGCAAGATTAAATAGGTGCTGGCTGCAATGTCAAAGAGGATGGACATGGCAGCTCTTTGTCTTGCCATACTTATCATACTTACTTTAAGCTCGCTCACTGAGCCAGAACAGTTCCTCCAAATCGTAAGTGGTTAGTAAATGTGGGATAACTGATAAGGTTGTCTGTACGTTTACATTGGACAACACAGGTTGTCCCTCCAAGTTCATTTGTTTCCCCAATCATCAACATTCCAGCAGTTCAATGTCGATTTTTTTTAGAAAAGTACAAATTAAACTTGCGAAGATTGAAGATATCACAGAATTTATTAACCCGACTAGAAGATGCAGCATCCCTATAGAGTTATAAACACCAGAAGCAAAACCTAAAATATTTTAAATGGTACAAGCCAAAAATAAAAGAGAAATATATAATGTTTGTGCGTTAGAATTACATATCATATTATTTTCTAGATTTGTCAGCGCATATAATAAATTATTTTAGAACCGTCGCAACGCACGGGCACTTTTGCTAGTATTTTACAAAGTTCAAATGAAATTTGAAAATACGGCCGCCTAGCAACATGTCAACCACCAGCTGTCGTTGTCGCTGTCGTCATCGATCTTCACCGGCGCCACGGAGGAGCCAGCACGGCTGGAGGACGCGCCATCGTTGCGCGGCGCGTGGCTGGAGGACGCGCCGTCGTTGCCCGGCGTACGGCTTGTGGAGGGGCCGCCGGAGGAGGAGGAGGTCGTCATGGCCAGGGTCGCTAAGAGGCCCGGCGAGTCCTGCTCGATGTCCACCGCCGACTCGGAGAGCACCGCCAGGAAGTCCGGGCTGTCGCCGTCGTGCTCGCTCCGCAGCTCGGTCAGCACGTCGTAGCCGTGGGGGATCATTGCCTCCCCCGCCCCGGGCGACGGAGGAAGAGGCGCCCGCGCGGGCGTGGTGGCGAACGCTGGCGACATTCGCGAATGGTGATGCCGCCACCACCGCGCAGCGGCGAGGGGCACTCCACCTTCACAACCTGGCACGGCACGGGGCGCGGAGGGAAGCGTGACATCGGCGGGAGGAGGCGGAATGGGATTGCGCTGGCCGTGGCAGCGTGGCAGTGTGCAGCTTCAATGGCGGAGGCAACCGTGTGGCCGGTTGCTCCCACCATGCTTTGCGGCCGCCGGTGTTGTAGTGCGTGGTGCGCGAGTTGGGGCCGTCGTTGGTGTCGATGACCGCTACCCGCTCGCGCTCGAAGCGATCCAGCCAGCGGCCCCAGTTGGCCTGGCCGTCATCCTTCTCGGGGAGGCGCCGCTCCGCCGACATCATTCAGCTCCGCCGGCGAGCGATGAATCGCCCCATCTGCTCGTCCGTCTCGGGCAGCGGTGGCACGGTGAGGCCGCCGAGATGGACCAATGCTTGGGCAGCCGGCAGTCGTGTGGCGCGAGGAGCCCGTACCGG
Source organism: Poa pratensis (assembly GCA_947311845.1). Lineage (NCBI taxonomy): Eukaryota > Viridiplantae > Streptophyta > Magnoliopsida > Poales > Poaceae > Poa > Poa pratensis. Next base: position 69,606,857 of record CAMZMU010000041.1, read on the forward strand.
TGCAGCTCCGAGGCGTCCTCGCTTAGGATTGTGCGACCGCTGAACGCCATGGCTCGCCGGAGGTGGAGAGTGAAAGGGCATGGCGCCCCCATGTGCGGTTTTGGTAATTAATGACAATCCCTTTGGACTAATGGTTGCATCGAGTTATACTTGTAGGATTGTCCATAGACCATGCTTGAACTCCATATGTTGGATTTAAGGTTATTGATGTCATGAATATATTGATATAATGAAGTTTTGGGCATCAAGATCATCGAGGTTATGGATATATACTTGATATGATCAAGAAGAAGAGTATGTGATGACCAAGTTGTTATTCGAGAAGTTATCCGATGATTGGTCATGTGTAAGTTGAGCATATTGCAAGTATGTCTTGAAGAAAAGGATTATGTGACATTCATGGTTATCTTCAAGACATCATCTATTGAAAAGAGAAGAAAAGATACAAGGTTGATCAAGATTGATCAATACACAAAGCTCCAAGATGTACCAAGTGGGATAATGTATCTCTTGGTATGGTAAGAAATTATCCATATAGCTTTGTCAACTAACCCATTACATGTGTGTGGCATTTTCTATGTGTGGTTAGGTATCTTTATTTGGGTGTGCATCAAATGAATATTTCATATAGCCCATGGGGATGACATCAAGTGGTGATCGTCATCAACCTTGAGATGTGCAAGTTCAAGAGAAACTATCTCGAAGATATCATATGCTTGAAGCTTGCCACCCATTTGGAGATAATGGTCATGTGAAAATATGCTGATAAGAGGCTCTCCCATAGTGGTGTATGGGAGAGAAATATGTATATCTTCACCAAGCGAAGCGCAATCAAGAAAGGTGGTCCACTTGAAGAGATCAAGATCGTCATCATCTAGCTCAAGTGGAATGCGCAAGGCAAAGGTATGATAGGGTTTCTATTTTACCGGTCTCATGGTTCTAGTTGGGAGACCGGGTTATAGGATAGATATACCGTACTATCAAGAGGGGCTCTCGATTGAGTTTTAGCGTATCAGTTGGAGAGAGCTCAAACCTTTGCATACTTGGCATATCATCTTTCTTGGTTCTTATTTGGGTTTCATCCATGTGAGAATTTAGAGCTTGTGTCATCTTTATACCAAGCTCTAGTTCATCAAAAACGGATTTCATGAATATCTTGTTACGTTTTTGATATTGGAAGTTTTACCGGTTTGTCTTTTATAAGAGAGGTCAAACTCTTCTCTTGTGGATTCCTCCTCACATGATGGACTATGATGTTTTCTTGTATCATCTTGTCGTGCTCGTTGTGGTGATTCCAACGAGCCCAAGAACATCGAAATCGGAGTTCGGATGAAAAAGATATTGCAGTTTTCGTTTTGCTGTTTCTGTCAGTTTTCAGACTATCGGATAATCCGATTCAAAATGAATCGGAATATCCGACCCGGATTTTTGCTGGTCGCGAAAACAGCTATTTTGCAGCTCTCTGATGCATTTCGGATTATCCGATTAAAGTGTGGGTCGGATTATCCGACCCGTGCTTTTCTGGCCAAACGGGCAGATTTCTCCCCACCTATTTAAGGGGTCTTCTTCTCCAAAGAGACCACAACTCTTGAGCTCGTTTTCCCCCACCATTGTTGACCTTTTGGAACTTGCTTTCTCTCTATTCCTCCATGATTCTTCCTCCAATTAGAGGTAAAAGAGAGAGGAGATCTAGATCTATCATTCCACCAATCAATCTCTTCTCTAAATGAGAGGAAGCTTTTGGATCTAGATCTTGGAGGGATTTGGTGTTCTTCCTTGTTCTTCCTCTCTTCTCCCCCCACAAGCATTAGTTGATTTTGGTGGGATTTGAGAGTGAAGGATTTTGAGCACTTCTTGTGTTCTTGCCCATTGCATCAGTTGCATCGGTTTGAGTTCTCCACGGTGATACGTGGAAATCGAAGTTGAGAAGCTTGTTACTCTTGGGTACTTGGGTGCCCTAGAGCTTGTCCTCTTGAGGTACTTGGAGTGCCCTAGACGGTCCTAGTTGATCTCGGAGTTTAGGTGACTCGCGGGATTGTTGGGACCTCCAATTAAGTTGTGAAGACGCGCCCCAACCTTGTGATTCTTGTGGCTTTGGGAGCCGCGGGAATTCGGTGAGAGCCTCCAATTAAGTTGTGGAGTGTGCCTCATCCTTGTACGGGTTCGGTGACCACCCTTAAGTGTCCCATAGTGGTTCGTGGCACTCCTCATTGGTGGAGGCACGAAGGAGATTACGGTGTGTCATTTGACGGCTATTCGGGATCACTTTGTGACTCCGCACCGCTCCAATGAAGACGTAGCTTCTATTGGGAAGTGAACTTCGGGATAAATCATCGTCTCCAAGTGCCTCGGTAATTCTATACTCGAGCTTCTTACTTATGCTATTTACTTTGTGATAGCCATCGAGCTTGAAGTAATATATCTTGCTATCACATATTTGCTTATATTGTTTAGCATAAGTTGTTGGTGCACATAGGTAAACCTAGCTTGTTTAGGTTTCGTGCTTGATAAATTAAACGCTAGTTTTATTCCGCATTTATTCAAGCCTAAACCATAAAGAATTTTAATCGCCTATTCACCCCCTCTAGGCGACATCCGTGTCCTTTCAATTGGTATCAGAGCGGGTTCTCTCCTTATTAGGCTTCACCGCCTAGAGAGTAAAGATGTCATCTAGCGGACTAGTGCACAATGCTTATTTATATTAGATGGCACTAACTATGATGTTTGGAAAATTCGCATTCTTGATATTATTCGGGTCATTGACCCATACATAGAGTGAATTCTAGATAGGGGTTATTCTCCTCCAAGGAATCCCAAAAGATTATCATTATTGGATGAGAATAATTCCTATCTAGATGCTCAAGCTTCTAATGTGATTTTCAATGCTTTGAGCGATGTAGTTATTATGTCGGTCTCTCCTTTTCGGAATGCTCATGAGCTTTGGACCAAACTTCAAGATAAATATGATGTGTCCAAGAATTGTGGAGATGATTGTTGTCCCTCCACTTCCGGCCGTAATGAGTTCTCAACTTCGTCTACTTCACCTACATGTGGCAAGTCACAAAATAATGCAATGGTGAGTAGTGATAAATGTTATAATGATGATAGTGAGATTATTGTTGATGATCCCTCACCTATATCTTATTGCAATGATTTATCTTTGGACTTAAACACATCTAGCACAAAAATTGATTTACATGCTTGTGTTCATAGTCCTTGCATATCATGTACAAATAGCTTGATTAATCCTCGTGATGATATGCTCTCTACATCTTGTTGCCAAAATAAAAATGCTTCGATGTCCTCTAGTATTTATTTGGCTAACCATGTAGAGGAAACCGAACACTCAAGGGAAAAAGACATGGACTTAAATGGTGCTTCAAGCAATTCTTCATCGTCAGCATCATTTACTCACTTTTGCCTTATGGCTAAAGCTTCTGAGGTATCTCCTACCTTGGATTCCAATATATCCCATGAAGATAGTGATGATGATTGTGATGATAGTATGTCTTCCTTAAATAGGAAAGGTCAAGTTGTCTTTCATGCTCTAAGTAAAAATAAGAATGCTTGTTCTAACTTTATAGAAATCTTGACTATTGCTATCAAGAGCAAGAAACTTATTGATGAGCATGAAGACACGATTGAGAAAATGCAAAGCCACGAATATAAATATGCGGATGAGATCGCCGAACTCAAGGAAGCTCTTGAAGAAGAAGAAACCACTAAGGAGTCTCTTGAGAAGACATTTGCTCTTGAATTTTCTAGAGTAAAGGGATCCCATGATAGATCCCTTGAGTTGGTTAATGATTTCAAAATAACAAATAGTAAGCTTTTAGATGCACATGCCAAACTCCTTGAGGATTTTGAGCACCTAGATAATGGCTCTAGGGTCATTAAGGGTGAGCTCATCAAACTCACCGAGTCTCATGCGCAACTTAAAGCTTGTCACTCTAAAGAGCTTGCCAAGTTACTTTCTCCTATTATCATAAATAATGATGCTTGTGCTACTAACTCTACCTCTTGTGAAGCATCCATATTGACTGAGAATGTTGAGCTAAGGGCTCAACTTGCATTGCATTCTAGCAATTATGAGAAATTGGAAGAAAGACATGAAAAGCTTTTGAGCTCTCATGAGGATCTTTTAGTCACCAATGATAAGCTAAAGTTAGCTCATGAGGCTATTATGTCTAAGGTAACATCGTGTGAACCTCATGTGGACATACATGTGCTAGTCCTAGTAATTCATCCACTCATAATATTGCTACATCTTGTGATGAATTACTTTCCATGCCTTTTTGTTATAACAATGAAGTTTCTACTTCCTTGATGACTCCCAAATGCAGGAGATCAATTGTAGTACCTTTCAATTAGAAAAGGTTGTCGAACCCACGAGGAGCTGAAGGTATTGGTTAGTAAGATTGATAAATAAAACAATAAAAGATGCAAGTGTTTTTGGTATTTTCGGTTGTATAATTCCAATGCAGCAAGTAACAATAGCAAGTGAAAGCTCTCAAAGAGAGAAAGCCCAATCCTCTTATGTACAAGAGGACAAGCTCAAGTGATGTGTAACTTATATGTGGAAAACGTTCCCGAGGGCGGCATGGATATGCTAGGCATAGAGATTTATTAAACAACACGTTGAATATCTTGTCAAGTTTTAATCTTCTTTGGACGGAGCCATAATTCGGTATAGCTAAATAAATAGACTACAACCCCTTATGATGGATCATGTGGCCAAGTAAATGACTGCACAAGAATTATTAAGACATAATGTCCCACCATAGCATTACACTCTAAGGTCCCCGATACTAATACCCTCATAATATAACTTCATGACTCAATCTCAGGTTTACTTGTCCTCCCAAGTCTTCCTCAATTCATTATACTACGGTGTTCTCCTATGAGCCCATATAGGTGAAGTGTTGTGCAGTCGACGTTCGCACAACACCATCATAGAATCACATAAAAGATAAACTCTTGACAAAATACCAACACATGTATATATAAATCATTGCCAATTCATCCTATGCCCTCAGGAACATACGGGAACTACTCACAACGTGCAAACATGATCATAATCAGTGGCATAAGTGGTACAACACAATCTGAAATTATAACTTCACCACAAATAATGACAAGTACTCAATCACAAACATGAATAGTAGCACAAGACAAGTATCTAGGGTATAGCAACTCTCAAACTATGAGGGGAACGGAGTGGATCACGGAGATGATGATGGAGATGGTGCTGGTCTTGATGGGGGTGATGATGTAGAGGCCTCCTCCCACGCCAAGGAGGAGAGGTGATGACGATGACGATGATTTCCCCCTCTCCGGAGCTCCGGAGCAGCAGGATCTGATCCCCCTCGGAGGGATCAGGAGTTTCGCCGCCGCCGCGACCTCGGATGGACTTGGGAAAATTAGGGCGTACTTTTCGGGCGAGACGAAGGCGTTGCTAAAAAGCCCCAGGCGAGGAGGTGCCCGAGGCCGATTTGGTGGGCCCCACGCGGCCAGGTACATGGGCCGCGTGGGCCCCCCTTTTGGCCCTCGTGGCTCTCCTCTCTTCGGTCTTCTTTCCATGCCTTCCTTCCGATGAAAAACTCCGTGGTATTTTTCCTTTTATTATTTGGGTTCCTAAACTCCTGAAACAATAAAACAAGAAAAGGGGTTTTCTGCCTCCCAGAAATTAAATACCAAAAATAGGGACTTTGTATGAAAGTCCCCAAAATCATCTAAAACATGTAAAAACATGATATAACATGCAAATAACATTCTATATGCTACTAAAGTTATAAATGATGATATAAAATGCACGTATCAACTCCCCCAAGCTTAAACCTTTACTCGTCCTCGAGTAAGTAAGGACATAGATCATTACATGCATCAATGGACTTATGGTTGATAAATAAATACGAGCATTGTATCATCATCATATTCAATTGCAAGATAAGATTAATGAACAAAACTCATGCATATGAGGGCAACATAAGTAGAAGCTCTAGCAATCACCCCTTACTTTTGAAAGCAAATAACCATTGTATGTTGGACAATCGAATCATATAGTTTTTCACATGCTTTTGCTCTTTATGGCAAGCATTATAATCTTTTATACTTTGCTGAAATTTAAAGACAAGATAAACTCTCATTGGATAACAAGTTCAAAGAAGACAAATGAAAAGATAGATAGATATAAAAATTGTTATCACCTTGCTTCTAGTAACTAGTACAAACTTTAGTCATGGATATCTCAATCAAGTTCCTATGCTCCATACCACCTTTATCTTACACTTTCCATGGCTAACTGAAACTTCAGGTGCCTTCCTTTCATTCACATTCAAGAGCATAAGTATTGAAATATCCATGATCATTAATTTGCTCAAAAGATACTAGAGTCTAACAAGAGTGTTTTATATCCTTTTCATTATCCCTTCTCAACTTTTATCCTACAAGACAATATCTCAACTCAAACTATTAATTCCAAGTCATATTGACTTTTTACTTATTTTATATGAGATAATTCTACAATTGTCCAACATACTCAAGTTAATTAATTTCAAGGCAAGATGTGATTGAAACTCTAAATATGCCACGCTCATTTGCATGAGTGTTACCCATCAATCTCCAAACAAGAGAATCATGGATGACACCATACTTTAATATTCATTGATAAACCATAAGATAGAGATACATGATAATGCTCCATGAGCTCACACACGCCTAAGAGATATTGATAACTAAACGATAAAAGCAAAACACACCATGACTAGATAGATATGATAGATATAGAGAAAGACTAGGTGGAACTCCCCCAAGCTTGACGTTTAGAACTTCCTCTCTTCTTTCTTGTTGCCTTCATATAATTATCTTCAAGATCCAATGATCTCATCATAGGTTGTAGGCTTTTCAAATTTGCTTGCGCTTCTCCCAGTTTTTGCATGAGATTCTTCTCCACCACTCTTGCAAGGCTTCCACTCCGGGCTTGGCACCTTCTTGTTGGGATCTTGCGATCCCATTCACCAGGATAGTTTTTGGGTGGCACGCTGAATTCCCTGTCAATAAGAGTAGAAGCTACGTTTTTGCTTGCAAGGAGAGCCTGGGAACCTTCCCTCCGGTTGCATGCGCGCCTGCCTCTTGTTTCCAAGAGAGTGGTTCACCCTCACACCGGCAACAGCAATGGGTGAAGAGGTGCTGTCGCCAGGGTGCGATGTCGACGGAGGGCTTGTACTCTCCTTCTTCAGCTTCTTGCTTGTCCATCTCCTCCTCATCAAGCTTGTAGTCTTCATCATCGGAGTAGTCCTTCCTCTTCCTATTCCTCCTCCATATGGACGTGGGGCTGAGACCCTCGAGTTCATCATCATCGTCGTCCATGGAGGAGCATTGGTAGAGTCTCCCGAAGACATGGCTAAAAACCTGACAGGCAGAAACAGCAAAAGAAAGAATCGCTCGAACGCTCGGTGCGAGATTAGATCGACAGAGAGGGGTATATATTGAGGGTTTTTAGGTCAAGACGAAGCGTCGGGATCGAAAACGAGACGAAAAGGGACTCCGAGGTGGAAAAGGAGTGGGCCCACGCGGCCAGTACTGGCCGCGTGGGACCCCCTCTTTCCTTCCTCGGGTCTCCGCTTCGTCCAGTTTTCTTGTCCCATACGTTAATTTCCATAAAAAATGACTTCCGTAAAATATTATGCAATTCCGAGAAACTTTCCAACAGTAAGTTACCTTCTATTGATTTAGGGTTTCTGAAACTGCACGGTTTCTCTCAATTACCTCCTCCGGTGTTTGTAAATTCAACTTCCACCATTCCGATGAAGCTCTTTCCTGCAATATAAGGTTTAAGGCGTTGTCCATTGACTACATGAGGTTTACCTTTCATGTCACCGTGAAGACGGATAGCTCCTGAACGGTACACCTCCTGTATCACTAATGGTCCCTGCCACTTTGAAGCTAACTTCCTGCAGAAAACTTAAACGAGAGTTGTATAAAAACTTGATCACCTACTTTGAATTCCTTTTCTTAATTTTCTTGTCATGCCAAATTTAACTTTTCTTTAAACATTTTAGCACTTTCATAAGCTTCATTTCTCCATTCATCTAGTAGGTTAATCAAGAATTCTCTTTTCTCCGCAGTTTAAAATCAAAGTTCAATTGTTTAATAGCCCATCTAGCTTTATGTTCTTCAACAAATGACAAGCTTTTCCATAAACCATTTTATAAGGAGACATTCCCATAGGATTTTTAAAAGCAGTTCTATAAGCCCAAAGCATCATTAATTTAGTTGGCCAATCAGATCTAGACTTATTCACTGTCTTTTCCAAAATGAGTTTAATTTCCCTATTACTTAATTCAACTTGTCCACTTGTTTGAGGATGATAAGGAGATGCAATTCTATGGTTAACATCATATTTTGCCAAAGTTTTTCTAAGAACACCATGCAAGAAATGAGAACCACCATCAGTAATTAAAACCTAGGAACACCAAACCTGGGGAAAATGATGTCCTTGAGCATCTTCATTGCTGTGGCATGATCTGCACTTTTGGTTGGAATTGCTTCCACCCACTTTGTAACATAGTCAACTGCAACCAAAATGTGAGTATGCTTTGTCTTTGATTCTGGGAAAGGTCCCATAAAGTCAAAACCCCACACATCAAATGGTCAAGTGGCAATGAATAATTCATAGGCATTTCATTCTCCTACCAATATTTCCTACTCTTTGACATTTATCACAAGATTTAACATATTCAGCACAATCCTTAAATAAAGTAGGCCAATAGAAACCAGATTGTAATACCTTTGCTCCTGTGCGATCTCCTGCATGATGCCCTCCATAGGGACTATCATGACAATCTCTTATAATAGCCTGTTGTTCATGCTCAGGTACACAACGTCTAATAATACCATCCACACTTTTCTTATAAGGAAAGGATCATCCCAAAAATAATGTCTAAGATCATAAAGAATTTCTTTCTTTGTTGATAAGTGAAGTGTGGAGGTAAAACTTTACCAACAATAAAATTTGCATATTGGCAAACCAAGGAGATGCAACTTTAGCACTAGAAACATTAAATTGCAAGTTGTTCATTAACAAAGCTATCATTAATAGGAATAGGATCATCAGGTATATTTTCCATCTAGAGAGATGATCAGCTACTTGATTATCTTCCCCTTTCCTATCAACAATGTGTAAATCAAATCTTGCAATAAAGTACCCATCTTATTAATCTAGGCTTAGCATCTTTCTTATCATCAAGTATTTAATAGCAGAATGATCAGTATGCAATGTGACTTTTGAATCAGTAATATAAGGTCTAAACTTGTCACAAGCAAAATACTGCTAAAAATTCTTTTCAGTTGTAGCATAATTCTTTGAGCAGCATCAAGTGTTCTACTAGCATAATAATAACATTCAGTTTCTTATCAACACGTTGGCCCAAAACAGCCCCAACTGCATAATCACTAGCATCACACATAATTTCAAAAGGCAATTTCCAATCAGGAGGTTGAATAATAGGAGCACTTATTAAAGCATTCTTCAAAATATTAAAGGACTCAATGCAATCATCATTAAAAGAGAAAGGAACATCCTTTTGCAAAGATTGGTTAGAGGTTTTGATATTTTGGAGAAATCTTTAATAAACCTACGGTAAAAACCTGCATGCCCAAGAAAACTTCTTATACCTTTGATGTCCCTTGGATATGGTAGCTTTTCAATAGCTTCTATCTTTGCTGGATCAACTTCTATTCCTTTCCAGAAATCTTATGCCCAAGAACAATACCTTCAGTAACCATGAAGTGACACTTCTCCCAATTAAGAACTAAGTGTTGGTCTTCACAACGCTGCAAAACTTTGTTAAGGTTGAACAAGCAATTATCGAAGGAAGTACCATACACAGAAAAATCATCCATAAAACTTCCATTATCTTTTCAATATAATCAGCAAATATAGCATTCATGCATCTTTGAAAAGTAGCAGGAGCATTACATAAACCGAATGGCATTCTCCTATAAGCAAAAGTACCATATGGGCAAGTAAAAGTGGTCTTTTCTTGATCATCCTTATGGACAGGAATTTGTGAGAAACCTGAATAACCATCTAGATAGCAAAAGTGAGAGTGTTTAGATAACCTTTCTAACATTTGATCAATAAATGGCAATGGATAATGATCTTTTCGAGTTGCTTTGTTTAATTTTCTGAAATCAATACACATCCTATAACCAACAACAGTACGTTGAGCCACAAGTTCATCCTCATCATTTGGAACAACAGTCATTCCACCCTTTTTAGGAACACAATGAACAGGACTAACCCACTTACTATCAGCTATAGGATAAATGATACCAGCTTCAATAAGTCTTATTACCTTTTCTTACCACTTCTTTCATTTTTGGATGGAGACGGCGTTGATAATCAACAACAGGTTTTGCATCTTCCTCCAATTAATTTTATGCATACATAGAGCTGGGCTTATACCTTTAAGATCATCAAGAGAGTATCCAATGGCTGGTCGGTGAGCTTTTAGCACATCAAGTAATTTCTCTTCTTCTTCAGCTGAAAGGTTAGCACTAATAATGACAGGATATATGCTCTTCTCATCCAAATATGCATATTTCAGATTTGCAGGCAAAGGTTTTAATTCAAAACTAGGATCCCCTTTAGGTGGTGGTAGCACTCCTAAATTATCAGGTGGGATATGCAATTGTAATTGTGGTGGTTGTTGCCATAATATTTGTTCCAAAGCCTCTTTTTCCTCATCATTAAATGGTTCATCTTGATTAAGCATATAACGTTCTACAACATCTGTTGAAGCTACAGCTATATGAGCAAGAGTTTCAATTATCTTCAGAAATTGGCTCTTTCACAACATGTTTATCAGCAAATTTGAAAAGTTGAATTCAAGTTTTCACCAGCACATTTAATAAACACTTTCTCTTTAGCAAATTAATTTCAGCACCAACAGTATAAGAAAGGTCTACCAAAAATGATAGGACAAAATGAATCTTGAGGACAACCAAGCACAATAAAATCAGCAGGATATTTTATTTTGCCAACCAATACTTCAACATCTCTAACAATTCCAAATGGACTAATATATCTTTATTAGCAAGTTGAATTGTCATACCTGTCTCTTCCATAACAATAGGATCAATATCAGGCTTGATTTCAAGATAAGAGAATATGGAATGACACTAATGCTTGATCCAATATCACATAACCATGATAACTTGAAGTCCCAATAGAGCATGATATAACAGGTTTCCCACCTTGGCCGAATTACCTTTGATGACTTTAGTAGCATCTTCACATAGATAAACATCAACAGGATCTTCTTCATTAAGTTGCTTGATGAAGAAATTTGAGTGTTGACTTCCACCTGTTCATATGGCTGAGAACACTTTCTATTACTTTTGTTAGTAACAGCAATAAGTAAATTCTCTTTAACTTGGTTTGGATAGGGAGGTGCTTCAACATACTCCTCAATTGTCACAGATGACACCGGTTCAACCTGTTTAATAACTTTAGGAACAACAATAGATTGTTTAACAGGTTCAACATAAACTTCAAACCACTTTTAGGAACACAGATATGCTCAGCAAAAGATTAGCTATTTCAAGTATAACATAAGGATCAAGATTAAATGTATCATGTTTTTAAACAGGATAGAAGTAGAGAAATTCTCTACACATGAATATCCATAATCAAAATAAGGCTCATTACCTTTATCGAGATCCCAATGTCCAGTATTTTCAGAAATAGTCTCCAATAAATTCCATGTTTCTTCTTCAGCATTATTTGTAAAACTCCCACCAGATGAATTATCCAGAATCTCCTTGTGCTTCATAGGTGATACCCAATGAAGAGGTTGATCTACGGCGCCAGAGAACAGCTTGATCTCCGGTGCATAGTTACCTGCGTCATAAGTAAATGGGTTAGGTTGAGACTCCAAGTGCAGAGTGTGTAGTAAGTGGAAGACGTGTTTTCCCCACGAGGGTGACTCGAGGGTTTAATATCGAACTCTCGGGGAATCAGTAGTGAAAGATTTATCTCCCTATCCTTCTTTTGGTCACCTACAAAACAAGGTTAATTGTTTTGGTACTCAACCTCACCTGTCGTTGTCAAGCACAAGGTGTATGAATGATATCAAGATAAATATGCAAATGCAAACAAGAAATATATATATGCAATGGTGGTGAATGAATGTGCAAGGATGATGATAACAATGATAAATGATATTTTTGGGTTTTTATGATGAATGCAAGATGGAAAAGTGTTTTTGTATTTTCGGATTTAATAATTGCAGAAAATGGAAAAGTGGTTGGAAAGGTGTTTCTTATGATTAAAAATGGACCGGGGTTCATGGTTTCACAAATACACTCTCTCTTTTAATGGTGTGGCAGACAATGGACACATAGAGTTGACATATGAGATTGCAACACAAAGTTTGATATCAAGTTACTAATTATATGGTCATCATGTCGTAACATAGAGATCTTTTGGTTATTAATCTCACTTATACTCCACCAAGATGCGAACTAAATCATAACACCTTAGTAACTAAGATAATTCAGTGTATAGCTTTAAGTATCATGACATGAAGTGAAAATAAGAACATGCTAGATCTAGTCACAGGAAGAAGCTTGGTCACCCTCAACCCTTGTAGCATGGTATTTTTGTTTATCCCGCGTGAGGCAACAAAGTAAGGTAAACACCCAAGTGGATCGCGATATTTCAGTTGTCAACTTACCGCACTCACCACCCCCCGTTACTCCAACTAATGCACACATCACCCCACACACGCCCTCATAAACATGCTTGATCATAACAAGTAGATAAGAACGGGTTACATAATATGCATCTATACTCATAACTGAAACAAACATTTGCAATCTCAACATATATTAACTCACAAAAAGATCCACCACATAGGAATTACAAATATGACCGTAATCATGTTCAACAGCTCATACGGTACTAATTAGTGAAGCTCAAAGAGAGGAGAGATACATAAGTTACTTCCACAAACCCATAGTCCAGAGGTGGACTACTCCCTCTTCATCATGGAGACGGTGGAGATGTCGATGGAGAGGGTGGAGACCAAGCCGGCAGCGCCCCGCCGGAGTTTTCCCCCTCTAATATGCAGCTCCAGATCTTCGTTTTCGTGTTTCTGTGATATGGCGGCGCTTGTTTTCAAGAACGTCGTGGGACTTATTTTATAGGAGTTTTTAGGTCAAGACGAAGGTGGTGGAGCAAAGATCGACGGCTGCGGAGCCTCGAGGCCCAATTTGGTGGGTCCCACGCGGCCAGGTACAATGGCTGCGTGGGCCACCCCCTTTTGGCCCTCCGGCCTCCGTTTGCTTGATTCCTTCGCTCCTACGTCTTCCTCCTTCCAAAATAATGACGCCTGTATTTTTCCAGATTTTTATGACGTCGTTTAGGTCCCTGAAACATAAAAGGAAATAAATAGGGTTTTCCGCATGCGCAGGGTTAATTCCATAAAAATAGGAAACAATTATTTTATTTCCAAAAATCATTAAATAACCATGGTATAACCCTTGTATGATGCAAATATGATTGGAATATGAGTGATATAGTGCAAAGTTCATGTATGTATGTTACATGCATTAATACGTAGCCTCACATAAAAGTTTATCAATATAAGTTTCCTCATGGGTTTGTCATGTCAGGTGTCATAGATGACTTCGTAGGTGTGGGATTACGCGAGTCAAGCATCTCCGAGCTTGGGATCGCAGGGACAAAGATCAACACAGATTTACCCAGGTTCGGCCCCCTCAATGTGAGGTAAAAGACCTACTTCCTGCCTACCCTAGATTGGTATTGATATGATAATCGAGGTGTTACAATGGAGGCGATCCGATCTGGTACTCGTCGTATGAACTAGGGTTTTTGGGCTTGATAGCTCTCTCCTGTCTAAGTCCTGCGAGTCCTCTTTATATACACAGAGGCTCGTCAGGTTACAAGAGTCCTACACGAAGCCTGATTGTCTTTCTTGTCTTCCAAGGCAAGTTTGCACCGACCTTCTGGAACTTTCCTTTATCGAGTCGTGATGCGAGATTGGCCCATCTTTCACGTGGCCCAATAATGATAGCGCAGCCTTAAGTCGCGGGTTAATCATTCCCCCGACATTAGCCCCCAAGCGTGGCCTGAACTTCATAGTATTTCTTGATCTTGAATGTTTAGGCCGCGCTTTTCCTTGTTTCGCGACTTATAATTGTGCAGGATTTGCCTTGACTCGCACCTGGAAGATCTTCTGACTTCGTGAGCTTGTTTGTCAGAATAGCTGTCACATCCCAAATTTGGAAACTAAGAAAAACTTAGTTTTACCAGACCCAAAATTCAGAACCAACAAAAACTTTTTGAAATGTTTCACTGATGATAGTGCTTTCCTTCCCATTGCTATGCTGAACCTTGTGTGACCTGTTGTTTAAGTTGTTTGACTAGTAAATATAAGACCCAACAAGTATAAAAATATATTCAACTTTGGTGATCAAGTTATGACAAGGAAATATTCCATATATCTTTTCCATTCTTATTTTGGCCAACTCCATTTCAATGATACTTGGTTTATCAGCAACCTAAACTAATACCAGTATTTGAGAAAGTAAAAGTATTTCCAGAATTGTGTGTTTCCAAAATTATGGGGATCTATATGCTATCTCCTACCTATTTCTCAACCATGGTATTTTGCAGGTGTTTACAACTCCCTTTTTATAAACTCTTATTTTCACTCTATTTTGGAAATAACACTAGTGGGAAAATATTACCCCACATATTTTGTCTTGCTCAAAACCCTTTTCAAAAATACAAAGGTGGAGTTGAGATAGTTTTAAACATCATCTTGTCATAATTAAGTGTGATCATTTTTATAAGATAGTATTGTTAATTATGTAATTGGTGGTGTGATAACTCTTGTGGTTTGAATTGTGTGGACTTGGAAGTGATGTTAATCCTGTTGTGATTAATTGCTTGTTAGACTTCTGATTGTATTGATTGTTAATTCTTGTCTTATTGTTTGCTTGGGTGATTTTACACCAAGGTGCTTGAATGATAAGTTGAAAACACACTTGGTCACAAATTTGGAATGTGACTTGAAAATAAAACAAGCCCTCTATGTTTACTCACACCCTCAAAATAAAATCTTGATTTAAAGAAATGACCTTATTTAAATTCCCTCTCTACTTATTTCTCTATTTTGTTATAACAATTAGTTTATCTTGTAAAATCCAAGCATGAGATGATAACCATCTCATTATTATATTACTCTCTCCTCAAAAATATTTACTCTTCAATTACAAAGATATTTCCATTTGTCAAATTGGTTTTATCCAAAAATAATATATTCAAACCCTATGAACCAATGTGGTTCCAAACATTTTATTTTCCAAAGCCAATTTTTGTGCAGCTTCTACATGTATTGGGGAGGCCACATGAATATTTTCAAATTTTTATAAAATGTTTTAATGCCTCAATGAAATCACTGAAAAGCTTCTGGTTTTAAAAGAAATAAAGGAAAATCGGAAAAGGACGCGGTTGTAAATAAGAAAAGTTCTGCCAGGGGGGGTTTTCAGAAAAGTGCATCACCCTCCTGTAGCTCTGCAGTGGAGCTATGGCGCTAGGTCGCCGTGTCGCCCGCTACCGCGTCGCCGCCCAGACCCCCCCCCCACGACGCTCTCCTCTCCGCTCCTCTGCCGCTTCGGTGAGGAGGATAAGAACGCCGACGCCGCACCTCCCTCATCCACTCGCTCACTTGCCCCACTCCCTCTCCTCTCTTTTCTCTCCACCATGGCCGAGCTCGAGCTCGCCGCTGCCGCACGCATCGCCAGCGATTGGAGCAGCCCTGAGCAGATCGAAGAGCAGTAGAAGATCTGCCTCATCGTCCTCTCCATCCTAGCCCAAGGAATCGTCGCGGGAGGCAGTGAATCGAGCAGCACATCGCCGTCTTCTTCCGCTCCGGCCGCCGCGCTTCGAGCAAGATCGCTGCCATTCCCGTCCACCTCAGCACCAACGGATCGCACCCACGCGTCGAGGGTGAGCAGGCGCACCTCCTGGACATGCTCGTCCTCCTTCTCCGCTCCTAGCTTGCCGCGTAGCCGTAGATTCCGCCGTGGCCCGTGGCGTGCCGCCGCACGACCTCGTCGCCGGAGCTCTTCCCGGCGGCCATTTGGTATGTGGCGCCGCCAGTAGATGTCCCGTACTCGTGCGTGTCGAGCGCAAGCGTCAGTAGGTCCCCGCGTACCGTAGAACATCGTGTCCGTGCACCTCGCCGCCGGTGGTCGCTGCGGGCACGCGCGTCGTCGCCGTGCACGGCCATCACCTTATATTGGTGCGTGCCCGTATTCTTTCACCAGCACCGCACCAACCTGGTGGCTAGCACCACCGCTCCTCACGCGCGCGTCGCGGGATCGATCTGTGGCGCCCTGACCCGACTGCTATACAGTGATACTGTGTCTCCGGTTATCCGATACCACCAGACACACTATCAAAGCATAATAGAGAGATCAAGACTTGTGGAACAACTGGCACATCATAGACTCTACGACACAAAAATCATATAGTTCAACTCTTATACAGAGAAAGATAGCAAAAGACAAACAGAGGTCACAGACCCAACATTACAACATGCGGAAGCGAAGTGTGTTGTTCTAAACAACAAGAACCAACATATGGCCTAAGAGGCCTGCAGATAAACATCCAGAGCCAGCTGTTCCGGGATGTCCCAAGCTGCCACCTGGGAACCCCAGACTACTCGTCGACGTCCACAAAGAACCCACCTTCGAAGTCGGTGAAGTCCTCCTCTGAAACAAAAGCAAAGACGTTGAGTTCGACGAACTCGCAAGATTAAGAGCTAATATATGCTCCATGATTGGCTCTCAAAGGTTTTAAGGCTCTTTTGCATAAAGCTGATTTTATTTAATAAAACATGACTCCATGGTAGGGGTGTAAACGGATAGGATAATTTCCGTACCGAATCCGTCGCCGAATCCGTTTTAAAGAATCCATATCCGGTTCCGAACAATCTGCCGGATAAGGATATCCGATTCCGAACTGAACACCCGGATACGGTATAGGATATGGTATGTAAAATAGCATCCGAATATGGATTATCCAAATATTAATTAGGATTATCCGATGGTTATAATCCGAATAATCCGATTTTCTACCGAAATGTCTAAACTAATAGAATACAATTTGTAGTTAGTGAGTTGTGAAGTTCATTTGTGGAGCACAATTTGTAGTTAGTTCTATTTGTCTAAACTAATAGACTACAACTTTGTTAGATTTTTACGTTGTTGAGATATTGTTTTTGGTTATGTGGGTTGATGATGTACATTGCGCATACCGATCCGAATAATTTTCTTTCCGTGCCGAATCCGCTCTGTTTCCGTTCCGAATCCGTGATTATATCTATCCGCCCCCGAATCCGCAACCGTTCATTATCCGATCCGATCCGAATCCGAGTAAAAAATATGGTAAAGGATATGGTAGAGGCAAAACCCGATCCGATCCGATCCGTTTACACCCCTACTCCATGGCAACGACTAATCAGAATATTTTCAAAGAGGGGTAAGAAGTAACTCTTTTCTTTGAGATCACCTTTCTCAAACATCACCAACATCACCATTGTACCTGTTCATCAAAGGCACCTCCCCGAATCACCCTCGAGGAAGCTCACCTTACAATCTTGAATGGTACCTCTAGTACCCAAGTTTTAATCATTCCGTTTAAGTTATTCTATGATCATCGTCCATTCCCAAGTCGTCCGTAACCGTGGACACGGCTTTTCGAAAAGATTTATCCCTGCAGGGGTGTACAAAGTAGAAGTCCCCGGAGTCCCGAAGGGCCCCAGCTCCTTCGCCGCGCGTACCGCCCGGCCCATTACCTGATCATTAGCTCTCTTCCTTGGAAAGCCGGCTGGGTGGGAACGGTGTCGACTTCTCCCTCGTTAAAGACTTTCCAGGATCATCAGTGAGGACGGAGCAGCAGCTCCAACTAACTGCCCCGTGGCCACTCATTTTCCTAACACCATCAGCCTCATCACAGTTCACCACCATCATCACGCACGCGCAAATGGAAGCCCGAACTAGAGGACCCTGGCCAGCCCCGCTCGAGTTATTTAGTCTATGAGGGTTCCTGCACTGCGAATGCATAGGCCTCACGCATGGTTGCACGCTCAGTCTTGGTTCAGGATGTACAGAACTCGCACCTAGGCGGCGAGAACGAGACAAAACACCATATCCACAATGGCCTCTCATCCCCGCCTCTTAAGCATTTTATTATCCATCTCCACAATTCTCCACCATCAACATTACTGTCACAAGTTAACACCTGTTTCCAGCATTCACCATCCCTAGTACAACTAGGCATTTCACTTATAATGGCTAAGCACTTGCATAGCATAGTAAGTATTCCATGGCCAACAATACAAACCTATGGTAATAGGAAGGTAAAACAGGTATTGGCAACAGGATTCTAATGCAACTAGTAGGATACTCTAATCTAGGCAAAAGACATTTAGAACCGTATGCAATATTATAGTGGGGAAAATAATTGCGGAAAATAGGATAAGATATGCTCAGAGGGGGGGATTACGCTTGCCTTGTTCGGGATACGGGTAGTAATACGGATCCTCGGGGTATTGTGGAGTAACCCCGGCTGCTTGATCTAGCGGAGCATAAACATGGAAACAACATATTTTGCTTAATGACCACATTGTTCAAGTTATTACATTACTAGGAAGTGGCTCAAATATGCATGAACATGGCATGAATGGATAGGTTTTGTTCTCCCGATCCAATTGGTACCTCAATTGTAATTTTCCGAGTACCGACGAAAAGTTAGTGAATTAAATAATTAAATGAATTTAATTCTTTTAATTCAATTTAAGAATAACATCGAATAATTATTTGTGATCAAATATGCATGAATGATGATGATTCTGGATGACTCATGTTTTTCTGAACATTTCGGTATAAGGAACACCTTTTTCGGATGCCCCGATTAAAAGTTATTAATTTTAGAAATTCCTCTTTTTAATTATTTACCTTTAATTATTTTAATTCCAACGATAAATAAAGTATTTACTCGACTCGGGGAAGAGGGATGAACTAGTAGGAATCATCGAGGATCGATGTCCCTAAGTGTGCGAAAGAGTAGCGGGACTCATTGCGCTAGAGGGAAAAAGGAAAAATAAACTCCTCAAAAAAACAGGCAGTCCGGCCTCCAGCCCGGCTGGGCCGGCTGGCAGGCCGGCCAACTAACAGAGGCCACCGGCCTCTCACCCAGCCTGGGCCGGCTGACGGGCCGGCCATGGGCCAGAGAGCAATGGCTCTCCACCCGGCCTAGGCCGGATACACGGCCGGGCAGCACGCTCTGCACCCATGACGCGAGGATGACACGAAGACGACGACGGCAGTACGGCGAAGTACGGCGAGAGAAGGAGAGGGAAGGAGGCCAGCACGGGCCAGGGGCTCACCACGGATGCGCTGGGGAGGAGGGGGTGGCCGGAGGAGGCGTGACGGCGGCGAAATCGGGCGGCGGAGCTGCTGCGGTAGTCGGACGGCCGCGAGGACAAACGGCGATGTCGGCGTTGATTCACGGCCTCGGGCTCAATTCCGGCGGCGAGGACGTAGCGGGGACCGAGGCGGAGCTTTTGCGCCTCACGGCGATGCTCGAGGTGGACTACCGCAGCAGGAATCGGCGGTCAACCGCGGCGGCGACGAGAACGTCCATGGCGGCTCGGGGGAGAAGAAAACGGAGGGGAAAATCGAGGGAGGAGCAGGTGGGGGGCCTCGGTGGAGTGCTCCTTGCAGGGAAGAGGGCAGAGGAGAGCCAGGCACGACGCGCACGCGAGCGAGGAGCGGGCGGGTGCGACGCGAACGAGCTCCTCGGTCGCTACAGAGGAAGAAGAAGGCGAATTTGCAATTTGGCCCCTGGGAATATTCTTCCCTCACGGACAAGTCCTTTTTAGTTTCAATTTTAAAACATCAGCACATTTAGAGATTTAATGGAGGCACTTAGACAATTTCAAAAATTATGAAATTATTCGGGTAGCCTCCTCATACTAATATGAAGCACCCCTAATTTTTCCAGAATATTTGAAACTCATCTGGTAGGAAAATAAAATATCAATTGCTTGTAGGCAATTTTGAGAAGTTCCAAAATAATATCCCTTTAGAATTTTGAAGCAAGACAAAATAGTTAGTTGAGCTCTTGGAACTTCCTCGACAAATATACAATGTCAAGGGATTGTTTTTGCAAGTTTGGAAACTCTCACATTGTTTTGAATTTGTAAAGTCAAGTTTGGCATTTGTGTTTAAAAGGTGCCAAACCAATTGTTTTAGTGGTTTAACAATTTTAAAAAGGATGCCATGATGCAATGCAACACAAAAGTGGAAATTTTACTCGGGTTTTAGGTTTTCACACTTTGGGCTATTACAATTCTACCCTCCTTATAGGAATCTCGTCCCGAGATTCTCAGAGTAGGAAAGAGGGAAAAGGGTTACAACGGTACTACACGACTTTCTTGCTTCAAGTGGCTTCTTTCTGGAAGAGGTTGATCGAGGGCGTCACGAAGATCTTCATCGGCTTCGCTCTGGGGTCACTATCAACGTACACCATCGGAAAGAAGGAAACATCACCGGAAGGATGGATCTTGGTGAATCTAGAACGATCAGGTACCTCCTCGTAGAATTTAGGATGAGACTTCAAGCATCCCGTGATTTGACAGTTAGGAGACACGAGCGTTTGACGGGAGATTGATGAGAGTTTCCAGTTGGTAGACAACTGGTTCCCAAAGATTCAGAATATGAACTTTGCACAAGGCCCAAATTTTCTGAGGGAGAGTGTCGAAACAAGATTCCAACAGATGAAGAGATAACTTGTATTATTCAGCTTGAGTAGAACTTTCCTCACGGAGGAGCATTTCGGATCACTGGAAAAGGATCATGAAAGCTAGATCGAGAGAACTTTAGAAACTCCACAACGTTAGTATTGGGAACACTTCTTGATTTTCCAGACATCGGGACAAACTTCTTGAGGATCACCAACTGTCGTTTTTGTTTGAGATTTAGATCTGATCGGGTGTAGAGATACTCCGGATTCAACATGGATGAATAGGGAGTCTTTGCCACAGATACCACCGGATTACTTTTGCTAGAATCCAGAAGCTGGACTAAAAGGTCTAACTCCAAAGGAGGAACGAGTTTGTGGAACCCGCGGATTAGCAACTTGTCAGGAGACAGCTGCCCCAAGGGAAAATCTTGTAGCGAGACACGATTGAGTCCTTGATGGGAAACACCATAGAGGACGAAGAAGTTATCAGACTTCCTCTCTTTCTGGAAGCATTCAACCAGTGGCTTGGATGCATAGATGAAATTCTCAAGGAATAGAGGTGACCACATACCATTCCGAGAATATTCCACACATGCATGATCGAGTGGAAATGATTTCGAGGGAACCAGACGATTCACTCAGATCCACGGCGACATCTTTCAGCAATTGCACGTGAACCGGGAAAGCCACTTCTAACTTCTAGAACATTGCCTTATGACGACACAAGGTTAGTTCCAACAATTTTCCAATGCTAACGCCCAAATATCCAATATAAATCTCCTCAAACATGGAGAAGATAAGAAGGTAGTTGATGGACTCAACAACAAAACTTATCCTGATACTCCAAGACGGTGGACTCATATTTCACCAGGACGCGGCATTAGTATTGGTCAGACTAACATCTTTCTAATCTGAGTTTAACCTACTGGATGTGTTAGTCTGAGTTTGATTTGACGATAGCCCAAATCAAATCAAAAATTTGTAGGATAGCATATCCACAAAGGAGATACCACCTTACTTCGACACAAGAAGCTAGACATCCATCGAGAAGTGAACTATATCAGATAGAGCTTTTGGTCTTTTAACTCTCCAAGTGGTTTAAGCTCACCCGAATAATTCAGGACGTCCAGCACGATTTTCTTGGAGAAAGGAGTTGTTCAGAGAACCCGCTTACTCATAAGCTCAACTTTCTTGGAGGAAAGAGTTGTCCGTGATGTTGAGCTTGGACTGGCGACAACCTGGCGATACTTCTAGAAGGAACAACAGAATATCACGATCCATCTACAGGATATCACGACATGGCAGTGGATCTTGAGTTCGAGAGAGGATCATGCCTTACAGGGCACAACGAGGTGGCCTAGGGAGCTTCGGCGTGAACCTAGCTCTTTGACCGAGGGAGTGCATCAAAGCCAACAGACTTGGTAGCACTGTCAAACTCAGCTTATTGATCAGATAACCAATCATGCTAAGGAGGACAAAGAAGATCTTTGGATTTCAACGCAGTAAGAACTGCTGAGAATATCCGATAGCCACATCATTGCTCACGTCTTATCATTCTCGAGTAACAAGTCACTCGAAGAACGAAGAGTAGCACAGTGTGCGAGCATCACTTCATCAAGAGGATCATGATGTTAAGCACGATACTTTGATATAAAAGAGTGTGACACTCTAAGGTGGAGCAGAACAAAAATTAGACAAGGCCCGTATTCGGTAGATTTCATTACTTTGACTTGAGCCGAGGAGTGGACAGGATACGGGAGCCTATTTCTTTTTAACAAGACGAAATGGAAAGTCTTGATGGATCAACAGGGTGACTTGCATCGGAACATACCAATACTCGATAGAACTTTATTGTCAACCGACAGACAAAGGTCGGGAAGCAACCAGAGTGAGTAACATGCCCAGGAGAAATCCTAGGATGTTGAGGATGCACCGGTTATTACTCAATTGTGATAACCATGCCCAAAAGGAGAGATACAGCAGAGTCACGAACATAGTTGGGAGACTCGCTAGAAATTCTGGTCATAACCCAGATGATTCCAAGACAGAATCTCCAGCTATGGCAGAGTTAAAGTTACATAGCCAGCTGAGGTGTGGGAAATTCAGGTTCAACCATTTACCACACAGAACACATCAAGGACTTGGGTTAAAGATCACCATCATGTGCTACTAGCGAGAGTTAAGAAATCACAACTTAACACACTCTAGTTGGCACAATCTGGGAGCTTATGTTCAAGTCCTTGGGTTAAAACCCAAAAGAAAGGATTAAGAGATTAAACTTGATAGGAATACAAGGGTTCGTAACCAACTGAGTTGATGGGAATTTTCGTCGTACTCCAGATGGTTTCTCGGCACATGAAGCTTCGGATTGTAGCACGGCGGAAGCAACTGGGCACATAACACTAAAGATCGAACCCAACCACGTTCTAATCATTTTGAAGTAACAGATGAGAAGTAAAACCTTTAAACTCAAATCGAGATAAGATTGCTCCGAGATTAGAGGGTAACCAGATAAGGAGTAAAAAGAATCCTAAGAAGGTTTTCACAACTCATTTTTAGGTTAAAATATTTTCACAAACACTAGACTCAACGTCGACCAGTAGAAGGGTTTCCTACAGGCAGTACTGCTCTGATACCAACTTGTGGCGCCCCGACCCGACTGCTATACAGTGATACTGTGTCTCCGGTTATCCGATACCACCAGACACACTATCAAAGCATAATAGAGAGATCAAGACTTGTGGAACAACTGGCACATCACAGACTCTACGACACAAAATCATATAGTTCAACTCTTATACAGAGAAAGATAGCAAAGACAAACAGAGGTCACAGACCCAACATTACAACATGCGGAAGCGAAGTGTGTTGTTCTAAACAACAAGAACCAACATATGGCCTAAGAGGCCTGCAGATAAACATCCAGCGCCAGCTGTTCCGGGATGTCCCAAGCTGCCACCTGGGAACCCCAGACTACTCGTCGACGTCCACAAAGAACCCACCTTCGAATTCGGTGAAGTCCTCCTCTGAAACAAAAGCAAAGACGTTGAGTTCGACGAACTCGCAAGATTAAGAGCTAATATATGCTCCATGATTGGCTCTCAAAGGTTTTAAGGCTCTTTTGCATAAAGCTGATTTTATTTAATAAAACATGACTCCATGGCAACGACTAATCAGAATATTTTCAAAGAGGGGTAAGAAGTAACTCTTTTCTTTGAGATCACCTTTCTCAACATCACCAACATCACCATTGTACCTGTTCATCAAAGGCACCTCCCCGAATCACCCTCGAGGAAGCTCACCTTACAATCTTGAATGGTACCTCTAGTACCCAAGTTTTAATCATTCCGTTTAAGTTATTCTATGATCATCGTCCATTCCCAAGTCGTCCGTAACCGTGGACACGGCTTTTCGAAAAGATTTATCCCTGCAGGGGTGTACAAAGTAGAAGTCCCCGGAGTCCCGAAGGGCCCCAGCTCCTTCGCCGCGCGTACCGCCTGGCCCATTACCTGATCATTAGCTCTCTTCCTTGGAAAGCCGGCTGGGTGGGAACGGTGTCGACTTCTCCCTCATTAAAGACTTTCTAGGATCATCAGTGAGGACGGAGCAGCAGCTCCAACTAACTGCCCGTGGCCACTCATTTTCCTAACGCCATCAGCCTCATCACAGTTCACCACCATCATCACGCACGCGCAAATGGAAGCCCGAGCTAGAGGACCCTGGCCAGCCCCGCTCGAGTTATTTAGTCTATGAGGGTTCCTGCACTGCGAATGCATAGGCCTCACGCATGGTTGCACGCTCAGTCTTGGTTCAGGATGTACAGAACTCGCACCTAGGCGGCGAGAACGAGACAAAACACCATATCCACAATGGCCTCTCATCCCCGCCTCTTAAGCATTTTATTATCCATCTCCACAATTCTTCACCATCAACATTACTGTCACAAGTTAACACCTGTTTCCAGCATTCACCATCCCTAGTACAACTAGGCATTTCACTAAGCATGGCTAAGCACTTGCACAGCATAGTAAGTATTCCATGGCCAACAATACAAACCTATGGTAATAGGAAGGTAAAACAGGTATTGGCAACAGGATTCTAATGCAACTAGTAGGATACTCTAATCCAGGCAAAAGACATTTAGAACCGTATGCAATATTATAGTGGGGAAAATAATTGCGGAAAATAGGATAAGATATGCTCAGAGGGGGGGATTACGCTTGCCTTGTTCGGGATACGGGTAGTAATACGGATCCTCGGGGTATTGTGGAGTAACCCCAGCTGCTTGATCTAGCGGAGCATAAACATGGAAACAACTATCAATTACCACACATGCTCACAATGCTATGCACAAACACATGATGGCATGTCATGTTTATGCATTGATATCATCATTTAGTTTATCTAGCAACATTAAATGGAGAGCCAAATAACTAGTGCAATTATTTGGAGGCAACCCATATTTTGCTTAATGACCACATTGTTCAAGTTATTACATTAATAGGAAGTGGCTCAAATATGCATGAACATGGCATGAATGGATAGGTTTTGTTCTCCCGATCCAATTGGTACCTCATTTGTAATTTTCCGAGTACCGACGAAAAGTTAGTGAATTAAATAATTAAATGAATTTAATTCTTTTAATTCAATTTAAGAATAACATCGAATAATTATTTGTGATCAAATATGCATGAATGATGATGATTCTGGATGACTCATGTTTTTCTGAACATTTCGGTATAAGGAACACCTTTTTCGGATGCCCCGATTAAAAGTTATTAATTTTAGAAATTCCTTTTTTTAATTATTTACCTTTAATTATTTTAATTCCAACGATAAATAAAGTATTTACTCGACTCGAGGAAGAGGGATGAACTAGTAGGAATCATCGAGGATCGATGTCCCTAAGTGTGCGAAAGAGTACCGGGACTCATTGCGCTAGAGGGAAAAAGGAAAAATAAACTCCTCAAAAAAACAGGCAGTCCGGCCTCCAGCCCGGCTGGGCCGGCTGGCAGGCCGGCCAACTAACAGAGGCCACCGGCCTCTCACCCAGCCTGGGCCAGAGAGCAACGGCTCTCCACCCGGCCTAGGCCGGATACACGGCCGGGCAGCACGCTCTGCACCCATGACGCGAGGATGACACGAAGACGACGACGGCAGTACGGCGAAGTACGGCGAGAGAAGGAGAGGGAAGGAGGCCAGCACGGGCCAGGGGCTCACCACGGATGCACTGGGGAGGAGGGGGTGGCGGAGGAGGCGTGACGGCGGCGAAATCGGGCGGCGGAGCTGCTGCGGTAGTCGGACGGCCGCGAGGACAAACGACGATGTCGGCGTTGATTCACGGCCTCCGGGCTCAATTCCGGCGGCGAGGACGTAGCGGGGACCGAGGCGGAGCTTTTGCGGCTCACGGCGATGCTCGAGGTGGACTACCGCGGCAGGAATCGGCGGTCAACCGCGGCGGCGACGAGAACGACCATGGCGGCTCGGGGGAGAAGAAAACGGAGGGGAAAATCGAGGGAGGAGCAGGTGGGGGGCCTCGGTGGAGTGCTCCTTGCAGGGAAGAGGGCAGAGGAGGGCCAGGCACAATGCGCACGCGAGCGAGGAGCGGGGCGGGTGCGACACGAACGAGCTCCTCGGTCGCTACAGAGGAAGAAGAAGACGAATTTGCAATTTGGCCCCTGGGAATTTTCTTCCCTCACGGACAAGTCCTTTTTAGTTTCAATTTTAAAACATCAGCACATTTAGAGATTTAATGGAGGCACTTAGACAATTTCAAAAATTATGAAATTATTCGGGTAGCCTCCTCATACTAATATGGAGCACCCCTAATTTTTCCAGAATATTTGAAACTCATCTGGTAGGAAAATAAAATATCAATTGCTTGTAGGCAATTTTGAGAAGTTCCAAAATAATATCCCTTTAGAATTTTGAAGCAAGACAAAATAGTTAGTTGAGCTCTTGGAACTTCCACGACAAATATACAATGTCAAGGGATTGTTTTTGCAAGTTTGGAAACTCTCACATTGTTTTGAATTTGTAAAGTCAAGTTTGGCATTTGTGTTTAAAAGGTGCCAAACCAATTGTTTTAGTGGTTTAACAATTTTAAAAAGGATGCCATGATGCAATGCAACACAAAAGTGGAAATTTTACTCGGGTTTTAGGTTTTCACACTTTGGGCTGTTACACGATCCCCGGCAGACACAAAAAGGCGCCCCTTTTTTTTCTTCTTTCCACTCGCTGACAGCCTGGCCCCACCGGTCAGTGACCGCGGTGGCCAGCACCGCCCGCACCCAGCCCCGTCAGCACTAACGTGGCCGCTGGCCCACACGACAGTGACAGTGTGTAGCGCGCTGCTCGGTGCAAAACGTTTCGGCTAGGTTTTTCTGAAGAATAAAAGAAAAGACAGAAATTGTTTAAACTTCAAAAATCCATATCTTTTAGACTACTTGTCCAAAAATTACAAATAAGATACCAAAATGTTCAGAAAAATAATACCTATCTTTTGGTATAACTCACCTATCCAAATAAATTAGTTTATTTAACGTTTTATTAAAATAAAGAAAATGGCAGAATATAAAACAAATTGGGAAAATTCATATCTTTAAAAATAAGGATCCAAAAATTAAGTTTGACCTCTTAAAATGTTTAGCAAGTGATAACCTTCATATTCCACCTTGTTTCCAAACATGGATAATTATTTTATAGTGATGTTTAAAATAAACTAACAAAAGGGCATCTTTAAAAAGGATTTTTATAAATTAATCTGTAATGATTTTTGGAGCAAATCTAATTTTGCTAGGTTCCTAGTGTTTCACTTTATCATACCCTAGAATGGTGTGATGGTTCCACTTATAGAGGCTAATTGGTGACCTAACTTTTGTCTGAAGTATTTCCCGTCCAAAGGGAGGTGCTTGTCGCTATTCTTTGCCCGAGATAGTTTTGGGATCGATGGACCTAGCTTGTGTGTAGGTGATAGATTACTGATCAATATAATACCCTCGTAAGTGTAGATCCTAGTTGTTACTCGAACGATTAGTTTGACGCTTACGGTTTGTTACTTGTCTGTATACCACTTGTGGTTTGGTTTGCTTAGTGATTGTTGTGTTATTCTCATGTTTGCGACGCTAGACATAAACGCTACCGGAGTGGTCCTTGGAACGGAGTTATTGAGGAAGGAGAATTCGTTGAATCTGAAGATCAAGACAAGTTCACTTTGCCGAGCAAGGCAAGCTACTCCCTGAGCTTGCACCTAAATACATATTCATCTACTTTGATCAAAAGATTTACTCTTAAGGCAATGGTTTACAAAACCTTTTCGAAAAGTATACGGATATTATTTTGCCACCCTATGTAGTAGCTTATATAAAACTTTAGGATGGGAAACAATGATGTTTATTCAAAACTCCTTTAAAAAGACTTGTGTGGTTATGGAATACCGAGATGTCGGTGTTGAAGTGGAGAAATGGTGAATGGAGACGTTTATGAAAAATGCACATTGTGTCTTTGTACTATGACGACCAGCCAATAACCTGTGCGACCACATTTACCCACATATGGGAAAAGGGCATAGTCATATAGTTTGCTCATATTAGTATGGATGCCTCAACAACGAGGATGACCTCGTTCCATGAGGGGATGGTTTGGTGACCTGCCCCTGACCTGGGTCCTCTTAAGAGAAGTCTACCGGAGGCCGGTATGAGTGTATTGGAGAAAGAGGATTGAAGACGCCACCTTTGGGTCGCCGGGCAGAACTACGAAGTCCTCACACTTAGTTTCCGACGGGCTGGATTTAAGTGTCGATGGAACCGGTTTCGTAGCGGTAGGATCCTATACTAGCATGAGCAAAGGACAGGCTATGGTCGGTGACTCAACTTCGCATACACCTTGTATGGCGGGACGTGGCTGACACGATGGTTACCGGATGGGTGTGGGAAAAGCGTGCTACCTCTGCAGAGGGTAAAACTATTCGAATAGCCGAGTCCTCGGATATGGACAGTTGGGAGGCTGTCCTCTGACCATGTGCAAGTTTTGGAAAGTTTTGAGATTTGAAAATAAAATGGAGATGTGTGGTATCTGCAACTCTACCGACGGGCTGGTATGAGGTTGCTGGAGAATGATTGACCATGACGGGCTATGGTCGAGAAGTGCAGAGTTTTGTGATTTAAAAGTGGAAAAATGTTTTATGCAACTATACCAAAGGGCCGGTATGAAGTTGTTGGGATTGAATGACCATGAAGGGTTATGGTCGAAAAAGGAGGAGTTTTGGGGAAATAAACAAAATGGTGATTTTCCGGGAAAATGTTTTAAAGAGACTTCTTACAAAAACAGGTTTATGGGGAAAAGTTCTAAAAGCCTTCTTTTCTTTTTCAAGAAAGATTAGAGATTTCAAAACAAAGTTTTAATAAACAAAAGTATATCCTTCTCCTTTCAACAAGGATATAGAGTTTTCAAAGCAAACGAAGTTTTATTTAAACAATAAAAGAGTAGTGCATGCTCATTCCGGGGTAGTTTGCGAGTACATTCAAATGTACTCATATTGGTTTCGTCCCTGGCTATTGTCTTAGCCAGATTCTGAAGAGGAGCAGTTCGAAGAGAAGGGCTTCGTGAACGTCAATGCGAACTAGGGCGCTTCCCAGTCAGCTGCCTGTAGGGTTGGCAAATGACTTGGGCTCCACGTTGATTTGGTGATTTCCGCTGCGAGTACCTGATGAAGTTATGGCTTCAATCAAGTAAGTAAATTTATTCGGTATTTATGGGTGTTCTGTGATACCAATTCGAGTTATGTGCAACAACAGACTGATCATGGGATTGTTGCAGGAAACATAACGGTATCTCGGATAGTTAATCCGGGGTCCCACAGACTTGGTATCAGAGCCATCCTGACTGTAACAGACCTTAGTTAGCATGGACGTTAGTTAGTAAAGAAATATTTGATTAAAAATCTATTAATACCAAAAATATATTTTTCCAAGGAAGTCCAAAAATAACTTCCACTCTTCGTATCTTCTCAAATATTTCTGAGTCTCATCCCTCTATTTTAAGATTTTCCAAGGATTTCTCTACTCTCTCTTACCCGTTCAAAATACTTGACGATGAACCCAAGTGAGACCTGATTAGCTAGCACCTACAAGAAAAAGCTTCCATCTCAAATATTCAACATTCAGCATCAAGGTGATTGATCTGCAAATACCAAGATCGTCAGTATCAATAAAGCAAGAAACCTCGAAGACCTCAACTCAATATCGACAATTCCACTCAGTTACTACCTCGACAATCCCAAGTATTCCAGCTGAAGACTAAGGCGATAAAATGAAGACTTCAACAGCCCTGTTTCACCAAGGCCCATACGAGAGAATTATTTTGGAAAGAAAAATATTACTACCTAAAATTACTTGTATCTAAGGAAGCCTAAGTGTAGCTTCCACTCTTTTCACCTTCTCGAATTATTCTAAACCTTATCTCTTGTCTAAAGGTTTATCAAAAGTTTCCATCTGTTGTCTTACCTCCATTCAAACTTACATACTTGACGACACCCCAAACCAGACCTGGGTACTTAGCAACCCGAAGACTTCAACAGCAAGGCGATTTATATGCGAAGACCGATGATCCGTGCAACCTTCCGAAATCGCAGTAATTTCACCGCCAAAGTTTCCCACTTGGACAAGGTGAAGAAAATCCTCGAGATACAAAGACCCATAGGATCAATAGGATAAGCTCGTTTTACTTGAGCAAAACCCATCTTCCACGGTATTAAACGCCTGTTGGTGCTAAAAGTGCCTTGATTGATCTTGCTTGTGTGTGCATTCATGTGTGTTGTTTTCCTTGTGTGTTTCACAAAACCCGTCTTGTCGGGAACCCAAAGTAACCACACTTTTATCTGTTGCTTTATTTTAGACTGTTTGCAAAAACCTTTTTGCCGTGTTGGCCATAGATGTATTTTGTACCCTCTCAAAAGTTCGACTTAGAAAAACCCTTCAGAAAATTTTCTCCTAGTAAGAGAAGCAAGGTATGGAATACTCTCTACCCCAAGACTTTGCGATCTTCTGCAAGACGGATACCTGCCTACATACGTCGTTTTGTACAACCACATCAAGCCATCGAGAAAGATGAAGATTCAAGACCCGACGTTAGATGACACAAGTCGTGTCCCGTCGGACTAACAAAACAATATGAAAAACTAACATAACTAACATAATTTATCTAACTTTAAATCTCTCATCTAACCAAATTTTGCAAAGATACTAACTGCTTTTTCTAGACCAAGGAATAAGTGCCATAGGACGACTCAAAACTAGTTGGTACAAAGGAGACTTTAGGAGGATATAAGAGTTGGACTATAAGATTATTAGTCAAAAGGATCCCTTAAGAATCTAGTTGATGAGATCAAACTTTGGTGGATAAGGTTGGTAATATCAAAAATTTGGGGTTTAGAATAAATGAAAACTTGGAGTGGATCGATAAATTAATTGGGTTTGGACAGATGATATATTTAATTGATACTCAGGGGCTAACCAGTTGTGGTCCCCAACCATTGGTGGTTATCTGGAGCTAGAAGACGTGACCCTTGATTTAAGGTTTAGAAATAAAGGTGAAAGTTATTGGATTTTTAGGAAGCACTTGCTGATAAATGATGTTGGATTGGTTAGAAGCAAGTAAATTAAGAAGAATACTCCGGTGTTGGAATGTTTAGGGTGATTCTAGCGCAAGTGACCTTGTACTAAATTCTTATGGAATTATAGGAAGTGGTCAAAATGAGTTAGCAAATGAATAGATCGTTGTATGCAAGAAATAATTGGTGGAGGATAAGTGAATGTTTATCGGATTCTAGGAATCAATATGACTTGGTCTAGTAGCAAGACATTCTAGGTGACAGTAGTTTTCAGAGCTTGTCACGCTCTGTTTGGATTATTCTTAGAAAGATCTTTTATCTTTGATTAAGAGATCAAGGCCCAAAAGTTTGAGATAAAATTGAATTTGGTTAGAAAGTGGGTCAAATTCTTGATGGTATGATCACATGACGGTTGGATGCTTTATTTAGCTTTGATGATATGATCGTGGGAAAATGACCACCTGAAGGAGTAAGATAATATGAGATATGCCTATCTGGGGAAAAATCAATCAAGAAATAATTGGTGGACACTACGATTTTTGTGATAGGAGTAATGGGAAGACTGAGCCTGAAAGGTTCGATGGGTATCCGATAGATTGAACTAATATGATAAAGAGTTTATGCCCGAAGAAGATGATGGTGGATTAATAATTTTAGCTTGGGCAAAGTCATGATTCAGTTAACTAGTTGATATAGTGACCTTACCAGAGATGTTGGAATGGTATTTTGAAGACTCGAGAATTAGAGGCCTATGTAAATTTGGTTGTTTTGGATCTTAGGTACAATAAGCCTGATGTTCAGAGTATAGCACCTAATTCCCTTGAAAACTAACTTAAGCCCCTCAACCAGAAAGTTTTCCCGGAAACTCTAACTATTCTGGTGCACTCTAACTTACTTGTGAAGACCCTGCGAAGCTTCGTGAAGACCCAGAACCAAAGAGCCTTTCAGGATCGCCTTTTTCCCGCCAAGCCGAAGGAAGAAAAGCGTGAAGAAAATCTACCGGAAGTCACTAAGAAGAATCAAACAACGGAAGCACCTGCTATGGACGACACCAACCCCCAAGAAGCTAAGATTCAAATAGAAGTTTTTATTACCCTTTTTCTAACTAGAAACCGGAGAGAGTCGAGTACATAGGCTCGACGCATCCGGAAAACAATGCGTCCTCATCTGTGACCCTCGTAAGAAGAAAATATCAGGAAGTGATATCTGTCCGACCCCAAGCACCGAGGAATGACACCCAAGACGAAGATTCAAGCTACCCAAGAAGAACAATGCCTCCAAGTCAACTCCAGATGCAACCTCATCATGACCGTTCAAAAACCCCTTTTTAAGGGGGAAGACCTGCAATAGGTATACAAGAAAATGTTAATAATTAGTCCCTTACGCCTCAGTCTTGTAGTATCTGGAAATAGCCAACCAGGACTCTCCCTCAGCGTCGATCGTTAAGTCAACCCCATCATCAAGGATCTGAACTCAACACAGAAGATCATCGACAAAGAAAGCCTCGCAACATCAATTTGTCAAGACCTCACTTGGCGACCTCACTGAAGAAGCATCGACCTCGGAAGTATAGTCAGCCCAAAACCCGTGCCCTCGTGCTCCCCTGTTACCACCGGGCAAATCTCGAGGACGAGATTTATTTTAAAGGGGGAAGAGCTGTCACATCCCAAATTTGGAAACTAAGAAAAACTTAGTTTTACCAGACCCAAAATTCAGAACCAACAAAAACTTTTTGAAATGTTTCACTGATGATAGTGCTTTCCTTCCCATTGCTATGCTGAACCTTGTGTGACCTGTTGTTTAAGTTGTTTGACTAGTAAATATAAGACCCAACAAGTATAAAAATATATTCAACTTTGGTGATCAAGTTATGACAAGGAAATATTCCATATATCTTTTCCATTCTTATTTTGGCCAACTCCATTTCAATGACACTTGGTTTATCAGCAACCAAAACTAATACCAGTATTTGAGAAAGTAAAAGTATTTCCAGAATTGTGTGTTTCCAAAATTATGGGGATCTATATGCTATCTCCTACCTATTTCTCAACCATGGTATTTTGCAGGTGTTTACAACTCCCTTTTTATAAACTCTTATTTTCACTCTATTTTGGAAATAACACTAGTGGGAAAATATTACCCCACATATTTTGTCTTGCTCAAAACCCTTTTCAAAAATACAAAGGTGGAGTTGAGATAGTTTTAAACATCATCTTGTCATAATTAAGTGTGAATTTTTATAAGATAGTATTGTTAATTATGTAATTGGTGGTGTGATAACTCTTGTGGTTTGAATTGTGTGGACTTGGAAGTGATGTTAATCCTGTTGTGATTAATTGCTTGTTAGACTTCTGATTGTATTGATTGTTAATTCTTGTCTTATTGTTTGCTTGGGTGAATTTTACACCAAGGTGCTTGAATGATAAGTTGAAAACACACTTGGTCACAAATTTGGAATGTGACTTGAAAATAAAACAAGCCCTCTATGTTTACTCACACCCTCAAAATAAAATCTTGATTTAAAGAAATGACCTTATTTAAATTCCCTCTCTACTTATTTCTCTATTTTGTTATTAAAATTAGTTTATCTTGTAAAATCCAAGCATGAGATGATAACCATCTCATTATTATATTACTCTCTCCTCAAAAATATTTACTCTTCAATTACAAAGATATTTCCATTTGTCAAATTGGTTTTATCCAAAAATAATATATTCAGACCCTATGAACCAATGTGGTTCCAAACATTTTATTTTCCAAAGCCAATTTTTGTGCAGCTTCTACATGTATTGGGGAGGCCACATGAATATTTTCAAATTTTTATAAAATGTTTTAATGCCTCAATGAAATCACTGAAAAGCTTCTGGTTTTAAAAGAAATAAAGGAAAATCGGAAAAGGACGCAGTTGTAAATAAGAAAAGTTCTGCCAGGGGGGTTTTCAGAAAAGTGCATCGCCCTCCTGTAGCTCGGCAGTGGAGCTATGTCGCTAGGTCGCCGTGTCGCCCGCTCCCGTGTCGCCGCCCAGACCCCCCCCCCCCCCCACGACGCTCTCCTCTCCGCTCCTCTGCCGCTTCGGTGAGGAGGATAAGAACGCCGACGCCGCACCTTCCTCATCCACTCGCTCACTTGCCCCCACTCCATCTCCTCTCTTTTCTCTCCACCATGGCCGAGCTCGAGCTCGCCGCTGCCGCACGCATCGCCAGCTATTGGAGCAGCCCCGAGCAGATCGAAGAGCACTAGAAGATCTGCCTCATCGTCCTCTCCATCCTAGCCCAAGGAATCGTCGCGGGAGGCAGTGAATCGAGCATCACCTTATATTGGTGCGCGCCCGTATTCTTTCACCAGCACCGCAACAACCTGGTGGTAGCACCACCGCTCCTCACGCGCGCGTCGCGGGATCGATCCCCGGCAGACGCAAAAAGGCGCCCCTTTTCTTTTTTCTTCTTTCCACTCGCTGACAGCCTGGCCCCACCGGTCAGTGACCGCGGTGGCCAGCACCGCCCGCACCCAGCCCCGTCAGCACTAACGTGGCCGCTGGCCCACACGACAGTGACAGTGTGTAGCGCGCTGCTCGGTGCAAAACGTTTCGGCTAGGTTTTTCTGAAGAATAAAAGAAAAGACAGAAATTGTTTAAACTTCAAAAATCCATATCTTTTAGACTACTTGTCCAAAAATTACAAATAAGATACCAAAATGTTCAGAAAAATAATACCTATCTTTTGGTATAACTCACCTATCCAAATAAATTAGTTTATTTAACGTTTTATTAAAATAAAGAAAATGGCAGAATATAAAACAAATTGGGAAAATTCATATCTTTAAAAATAAGGATCCAAAAATTAAGTTTGACCTCTTAAAATGTTTAGCAAGTGATAACCTTCATATTCCACCTTGTTTCCAAACATGGATAATTATTTTATAGTGATGTTTAAAATAAACTAACAAAAGGGCATATTTAAAAAGGATTTTTATAAATTAATCTGTAATGATTTTTGGAGCAAATCTAATTTTGCTAGGTTCCTAGTGTTTGACTTTATCATACCCAGCATGGTGTGATGGTTCCACTTATAGAGGCTAATTGGTGACCTAACTTTTGTCTGAAGTATTTCCCGTCCAAAGGGAGGTGCTTGTCGCTATTCTTTGCCCGAGATAGTTTTGGGATCGATGGACCTAGCTTGTGTGTAGGTGATAGATTACTGATCAATATAATACCCTCGTAAGTGTAGATCCTAGTTGTTACTCGAACGATTAGTTTGACGCTTACGGTTTGTTACTTGTCTGTATACCACTTGTGGTTTGGTTTGCATAGTGATTGTTGTGTTATTCTCATGTTTGCGACGCTAGACATAAACGCTACCGGAGTGGTCCTTGGAACGGAGTTATTGAGGAAGGAGAATTCGTTGAATCTGAAGATCAAGACAAGTTCACTTTGCCGAGAAAGGCAAGCTACTCCCTGAGCGTGCACCTAAATACATATGCATCTACTTTGATCAAAAGATTTACTCTTAAGGCAATGGTTTACAAAACCTTTTCGAAAAGTATACGGATATTATTTTGCCACCCTATGTAGTAGCTTATATAAAACTTTAGGATGGGAAACAATGATGTTTATTCAAAACTCCTTTAAAAAGACTTGTGTGGTTATGGAATACCGAGATGTCGGTGTTGAAGTGGAGAAATGGTGAATGGAGATGTTTATGAAAAATGCACATTGTGTCTTTGTACTATGACGACCAGCCAATAACCTGTGCGACCACATTTACCCACATATGGGAAAAGGGCGTAGTCATATAGTTTGCTCATATTAGTACTGGATGCCTCAACAACGAGGATGACCTCGTTCCATGAGGGGATGGTTTGGTGACCTGCACCTGACCTGGGTCCTCTTAAGAAAAGTCTACCGGAGGCCGGTATGAGTGTATTGGAGAAAGAGGATTGAAGACGCCACCTTTGGGTCGCCGGGCAGAACTACGAAGTCCTCACACTTAGTTTCCGACGGGCTGGATTTAAGTGTTGATGGAACCGGTTTCGTATTGGTAGGATCCTATACTAGCATGAGCAAAGGACAGGCTATGGTCGGTGACTCAACTTCGCATACACCTTGTATGGCGGGACGTGGCTGACATGATGGGTTACCGGATGGGTGTGGGAAAAGCGTGCTACCTCTGCAGAGGGTAAAACTATTCGAATAGCCGAGTCCTCGGATATGGACAGTTGGGAGGCTGTCCTCTGACCATGTGCAAGTTTTAGAAATGTTTTGAGATTTGAAAATAAAATGGAGATGTGTGGTATCTGCAACTCTACTGACGGGCTGGTATGAGGTTGCTGGAGAATGATTGACCATGACGGGCTATGGTCGAGAAGTGCAGAGTTTTGTGATTTAAAAGTGGAAAAATGTTTTATGCAACTATACCAAAGGGCCGGTATGAAGTTGTTGGGATTGAATGACCATGAAGGGTTATGGTAAAAAAAGGAGTAGTTTTGGGGAAATAAACAAAATGGTGATTTTCCGGAAAAATGTTTTAAAGAGACTTCTTACAAAAACAGCTTTATGGGGAAATTTTTTCTAAAAGCCTTCTTTTCTTTTTCAAGAAAGATTTAGAGATTTCAAAACAAAGTTTTAATAAACAAAAGCATATCCTTCTCCTTTCAACAACGATATAGAGTTTTCAAAGCAAACGAAGTTTTATTTAAACGATAAAAGAGTAGTGCATGCTCATTCTGGGGGTAGTTTGCGAGTACATTCAAATGTACCCATATTGGTTTCGTCCCTGGCTATTGTCTTAGCCAGATTCTGAAGAGGAGCAGTTTGAAGAGAAAAGGGCTTTCGTGAACGTCAATGCGAACTAGGGCGCTTCCCAGTCAGCTGCCTGTAGGGGTTAAGGCAAATGACCTGGGGCTCCACGTTGATTTGGTGATTTCCGCTGCGAGTACTTGATGAATTATGGCTTCAATTAAGTAAGTAAATTTATTCGGTATTTATGGGTGTTCTGTGATGCCAATTCGAGTTATGTGCAACAACAGACTGATCATGGGATTGTTGCAGGAAACATAATGAGTATCTCGGATAGTTAATCCGGGGTCCTCACAGACTTAGTATCAGAGCCATCCTGACTGTAACAGACCTTAGTTAGCATGGACGTTAGTTAGTAAAGAAATATTTGATTAAAAATCTATTAATACCAAAAATATATTTTTCCAAGGAAGTCCAAAAATAACTTCCACTCTTCGTATCTTCTCAAATATTTCTGAGTCTCATCCCTCTATTTTAAGATTTTCCAAGGATTTCTCTACTCTCTCTTACCCGTTCAAAATACTTGACGATGAACCCAAGTGAGACCTGATTAGCTAGCACCTACAAGAAAAAGCTTTCATCTCAAATATTCAACATTCAGCATCAAGGTGATTGATCTGCAAATACCAAGATCGTCAGTATCAATAAAGCAAGAAACCTCGAAGACCTCAACTCAATATCGACAATTCCACTCAGTTACTACCTCGACAATCCCAAGTATTCCAGCTGAAGACTAAGGCAATAAAATGAAGACTTCAACAGCCCTGTTTCACCAAGGCCCATATGAGAGAATTATTTTGGAAACAAAAATATTACTACCTAAAATTACTTGTATCTAAGGAAGCCTAAGTGTAGCTTCCACTCTTTTCACCTTCTCGAATTATTCTAAACCTTATCTCTTGTCTAAAGGTTTATCAAAAGTTTCCATCTGTTGTCTTACCTCCATTCAAACTTACATACTTGACGACACCCCAAACCAGACGTGGGTACTTAGCAACCCGAAGACTTCAACAACAAGGCGATTTATATGCGAAGACCGATGATCCGTGCAACCTTCAGGGTCGAGAGCGGCCATGATAGGCAATCAAGCTCGATTGACGCCACACCCCAGTACTTTGGCCACATAATGCGAGTAGCAATCCAACTTAAGGTAAATTTGATAATTGCCAATAAACTGGCTGTTTCAGGGTAACAAAGACCCCAAGAAACATAATGATATTGCCATGATAGGCTAAGCTATGATAAGCTTTGATTATGATGACACATAAGGTCGCGCCTTGGTGGCAACCGAGTGTTATACATAGGGTTGGATCGCGCGTAGGTGGCGATCCATGGTGATACATGGGGTCGGTCGCGCCTAGGTGGCGACCAGAGATGATACAAAGTTTACGGCCGCGCCTAGGTGGCAGCCGGTTTCTGATACAAGGGTCGATCGCGCCTGGGTGGCGATCAGATGTTGCATAGGTCGCGCCTAGGTGGCGACCAAAGTTGAAGTTCTAGCCCTGAGTGGCTGTGATGATACTCAGCTATAAAGCTGGAAAGGATGATGCTTGGCTCTGATTAGCCTTTTCTTATGTATAGTACGGTCGCAGGTGTGCGACGTTCCAAGGGCGAGGTGCCTCGAGACGATCCTCGAAATCATGGCGTTCGCTGCTTTCTTCCCTTACATCCAGCAGATAGTATGACCCATTGTTTAGCTTCTTGCTGATGATGTAGGGTCCTTCCCATGGAGAGGACAGCTTATGCATTCCCTTGTGATCTTGTTTAAGTCGCAGTACTAGGTCGCCTTCTTGAAAGGTGCGGGTTTTGATGCGTCTGGCATGATAGCGTCGCAAGTCTTGTTGATATACCGCTGACCTTGATGCTGCCAAGTCTCTAACCTCTTCTAATGTGTCCACCGAGTCTTGCCGAGCTATCTCATTATCTGTCTCGATGTAAGCCGCAACTCTTGGTGAATCATGTATGATGTCGCTGGGCATGACTGCTTCTGCTCCATAGACCATGAAATATGGTGTAAATCCTGTGGATCTGTTAGGGGTTGTTCTTAAGCTCCACAGTACTGCTGGCAATTCTTCCACCCAACATCCTGGAGATGCTTCGACCTTTTCAATAAGGCGCGGCTTAATTCCATGGAGAATTTCCTGGTTAGCTCGCTCAGCTTGTCCATTGCTCTGCGGGTGTGCTACTGACGTGAGGTCCAATCTTATCCCATTGTCTGCGCAAAATATCTGTGTAGCCCCTTCAGAGGTGTTGCTCCCATTGTC
The DNA here is from genome assembly GCA_947311845.1 of Poa pratensis. Taxonomy (NCBI): domain Eukaryota; kingdom Viridiplantae; phylum Streptophyta; class Magnoliopsida; order Poales; family Poaceae; genus Poa; species Poa pratensis. The sequence goes on from CAMZMU010000041.1 coordinate 69,646,369, forward strand.
TGTAATGATACTATGGGGGTACCCGAAGCGGAATATGACCTTCTTCAAGAACTTGACTGCTGTTTCAATCTCCCACAGGTTCTGCTTCTATCCACTTTGTGAATTTGTCCACCATGACCAGGAGGTGAGTTTTTCCGTTTGAAGACCGTCTGAAGGGCCCTACCATGTCAAAACCCCATACGGCAAAAGGCCATGTGATGGGTATTGTGCGAAGTGCTTGAGCTGGCATATGATCTTGCCTAGCGTATCTTTGACATCCATCGCACACTCTGACAATTTGCTCTGCATCTGCTAATGCTGTTAACCAGAAGAATCCATGTCGGAACGCCTTTGCCACCAAAGATCTTGACGAAGCATGATGGCCACAATCGCCTGAATGAATTTCGTGCAAGATTTTTCGTCCCTCTTCTGGTGAGACACATCTTTGGAATGCTCCTGACACGCTGCGCTTGTATAATTCGTTGTTGATGATTGTATAGGCCTTTGATCGTCGTATGATTTTGCGCGCCTCAATCTCATCGTCTGGCAGCACTCCGCGACTTAAATATGCCATGTATGGCTCTGTCCATCCTGGCTGTTCATGCAGGGCTGCGACTAAAGTTGAATCATCCTCTGGCTCTGCAATGTCAATCTCTGCTGGAGGTTTGACTGATGGATTGTGCAGTTCATCCAGGAAAACATTGGGTGGGACTGACTGTCTGTTGGATCCAAGCCGAGACAGGGCATCTGCAGCTTCGTTTTGTCTCCGATCAATATGTTCAACTTGGTATCCAGTGAAATGTCCAGCAATTCTGTCCACCTCTCTTCTATATGCAGCCATGTTCGCATCCTTGCTGTCCCACGTTCCAGAGACCTGCTGTGCCACCAAGTCTGAATCGCCAAAACAGCGTATGCGACTGATGTTCATCTCCTTTGCTATACGTAGACCATGAAGCAGTGCCTCGTACTCCGCCACGTTATTTGTGCAGTTGAAGTGTATCTGTAGCACATACCGCAGCTTGTCTCCCTTGGGAGATGTTAGAACAACTCCAGCCCCCGAGCCTTGCAACTGTCTTGACCCATCAAAATGCATGGTCCAGTATTTGGTTTCTGCCATGCTAGGAGCGACTTGGATTTCTGTCCAATCGTTAATAAAATCTGCAAGGGCTTGCGACTTAATTGATGTGCGCGGCTCGTAGCTGATGTGATGTGGTCCCAACTCGATCGCCCACTTAGCGACTCTTCCAGTAGCTTCTCGATTACGGATGATATCTGCCAACGGTGCTGAACTAACCACAGTTATTGGATGTTCTTGGAAGTAGTGCTTCAGCTTGCGACTCGCCATGAACACTCCAAACACCAACTTCTGCCACTGTGGGTAACGCTGTTTGGAAGCTGTGAGGACTTCGCTCACGTAATATACTGGTCTCTGGACAGGGTATTCCTTTCCGTTCTTGTCTCTCCACAACCATGACAGCGCTCACAGCACGGGAATTTGCCGCTATGTATAGTAGCATGGGCTCTTTATCCTTTGGAGCCGCCAGAACTGGAGCATTTGTCAATTGATTTTCAAGGCTGTCAGAGCTTCGTCGCCTCTGCGTCCCAAACGAAGGTGTCTGATTTTTTCAACAGTCTGTACAAAGGTAGTGCTTTCTCTCCCAATCTTGATATAAAGCGACTCAAAGCTGCTACGCATCCGGTAAGTCGCTGCACATCTTTTATCTTTTCTGGTTTTTGGAGATCCATCACTGCCTTTATCTTATCAGGGTTGGCCTCAATGCCTCTTTCTGATACTATGAATCCTAATAGCTTTCCTGCTGGTACTCCGAAGACGCACTTTGTGGGGTTGAGCTTCATGTTGTATTTTCTGAGATTTGTGAATGTCTCTGCCAGATCACTAATAAGATCCTGGCTAACTTGCGACTTAACCACAATATCATCCACGTAGGCGTGAACGTTGCGACCTATTTGCTCATGTAGACAATTCTGAATGCATCTTTGGTAAGTCGCACCTGCGTTCTTCAACCCAAAGGGCATGCTGACATAACAAAAAGCTCCAAAGGGTGTGATGAAGGACGTCTTTTCTTGGTCCTCCCTCTTCATCTTGATTTGATGGTAGCCTGAATAGGCGTCCAAAAAGCATAACAGCTCGCACCCAGCAGTTGAATCAATTACTTGGTCGATTCGCGGCAAAGCAAATGGATCCTTTGGACAAGCTTTGTTAAGACTGGTGTAATCAACGCACATTCGCCACGTACCGTTCTTTTTCATAACCAATACTGGGTTTGCCACCCATTCCGGATGGTATACCTCCGTGATGAATCCTGCAGCCAGCAAGCGAGCTATTTCCTCTCCTATTGCCTTTCTCCTATCATCGTGGAAACGCCGTAGTGGCTGCTTCACTGGTTTAGCCGCAGGGTTCACTTTGAGGCTATGTTCTGCTAATTCTCTTGGTACCCCTGGCATATCTGACGGCTTCCATGCGAAGATGTCCTTATTTTCCTGGAGAAAAGCGACGAGGGCCTTCTCCTGTCTTCTTCCATGTGTGCTCCAATGCTGGTTTGCTTGGATGAGTCGCCAGGAACAAGATTTATCTGCTTAGTGTCCTGGGCCGCTTTGAATTTCATTGGTGGCTCGGCAGATGGCGTGGTAACTACACTCATGTCGTTTGGGTCCACCTGCGACTTATAACCTTTTAGCTCTTCCGCGGCACAGGCGGATTCTGCGAAGGCCGCATCTCCCTTTTCACATTCTATCGCTTTTTCTCTATCTCCGTACACTGTGATGACCCCTTTTGGTCCTGGTATCTTCAACTGTAGGTACACGTAGCATGGCCTGGCCATAAACTTAGCAAAGGCCGTTCTTCCAAACAAGGCGTGATATGGGCTTTGGAATTTTACCACTTCGAAGCATAGGAATTCGCTTCTAAAGTTCTCTTCTGTCCCAAAAGTTACCCCTAGGGTTATTTTCCCCGCTGGCCGTGCGGACCTTCCTGGGACAATGCCGTGAAATACTGTTGACGTGGGCTGCAGGCTGGAATCCTTGAGTCCTAGACGCTGGAACGTATCGTAGTACAAGATATTAATGCTGCTTCCTCCATCCATAAGCACTTTGGTCAGCTTGTATCCTGCAACGTACGGTGCCACAACCAGTGCCAACTTGCCAGGTTCCCGTACTTGTGGCGGGTGATCGTCGCGACTCCAGGTTACCGTATTCTGACCACCTTAACCAATTGGGTGTTGCTGGTATCACGGCGTTCACCTGCTGACTTCTGCGGCTCAATTTCTCTTCCCTTTTGGAGGTATCGATAACTATTGTGTGATACTGCCCTGTTTGTCTGGGTTACTCGCGCCGTGTTGCCCAATATTTGTGTTATGAGCCGCACTAGGGTTTCCTTCAATGGAATTCCCCCCGTTGTGTTGGCTCTCTTCTTTCCACTTCTTGTAATAGTGGCATTGTGCCTTGGTATGATCCGCTGGCCGTCCATCACCTGTCGCATGAAGGTCGCATGGCCGTTAAAAACTTCTTGCATATTGATTGGACGGGAGCCGTATCCTCGACCCCTTCCACGCTGGCCTCTGAATCCTCCACGCGTATTGGCGACGAGCCCTGAGTGACCATCTTCATTTTTGCGTTTGTTTTGATTCGCGTTGTTGTGGCTTGTTTGCTGCTGCTGGGGCTTGTTGGAGTTTTTCTTTCCTTTGGCAGCAACCTCCTCTTCTTCTCCGTCTGACGCGTCTCTGGTTTTATCTGAGCCGGCATATTTGTTAGCCGCAGCCATCACCTCGCTGAGGCTCTTGACTTTATCCTTCATGCGACCCAGCTTATGAATCAGCGGCTCAAACTTGCAGTTTTTCTCCATTACCAGGACGGCTGAGCTTGGTGGTATATTATCTGAGGAGTGTATTATTTCTGCCACCCTTTTCATCCAATGGCGACTTGACTCGCCTTCCTTCTGGACACAACGCTCTAGATCTTCTATATTGCAGAGTCGTTTGCAAGTTCCTTGGAAGTTCTTAACGAAGGCATCCTTCAGTTCCTCCCAAGTATTTATAGAGTTGGGAGGCAAATTTTGCAGCCATATGTGCGCTGCACCTTCTAGCATCATGTTGAGGTACCTTGCACATATTTCCTCTGAGGCGTTCAAAATGCTCATCCCCATCTCGTAATTGTTCAGCCAGGTGGTTGGATCCATGCTGGCGTTGTAGTTTGCCACCTTGCGTGGCCCTTTGAAATCTTCAGGAAAAGGTTCCGATCTGATCCTTTCAGTGAAACACGCCGGTCCCTTGAGTCGCGAGGACAGGGCTGTGGGCGCGCCCGCGGGGTTATCTGTGGGCCGCGTTTGCACCACTGGCATATTCGCCTGCGCTTCTGCGACTTGCTCCTGCTGCCTCTGTGCGACTCCTGATACGTTCTCTGGTGGCCTGCTTTGGACGCTTCTTTCTGCTGCAATCCTGTGATTGGCTGGTACGAGGGGCAGCTGTGCTTCGGCTTCCGCCCTATTGGCTTGTTGCAGGACTGCCGTACTTAGCATCTGAATCGCGCGCCGCGCCTCAGCATTGACCGGGTCATCGCCTGTTGGTACCATCTGAGTCAAGATATTAGCCGCAGCATACATATTATCGACAGGGTTCTGGTAATGGCCCTGCGGGGTGTGAAACCTCCTTGGTTGTTGCTGGGTCTCTTGATTTGTTGGTACCCTTCCTTCCGCAGTCGTCTGGATTCCCGTTCCCGCGGCTGGAGTGAGCGGGATTTCCACTGTTGGTTGAGTCGCGCGCAGTTGTGTTTGCGGGTCAACCTGTCGTTGAGTCGCAGCCAGCGCGGCTACTCTCTGCCGCTCCTGTTGGATTCCTTGGTTTATCTGATCGAGCCTGCGGCGCTCTCTTCCATCCTTCGAACCTCATACAGGAGCTCGGCCCTGGCGGCCTCAATTTCTGTTGCACGGAGGGCGGCGTTCGTGGCTGACACGGGGACAAGAAGTGGGTTGCTTGGGGGTGCCGATGCCTCGGCTTCTCCAGCAGTTCCTGATGCGCCTGCTCCTCCGGTCGTGTAAACCGCGACTCGCGCCGTCTCTCGATCTGGTGATAATGCGATTTCTGGTGGGTAACCCCAGCAACTTTCTTCAAAGGCAGGTATAATGGACCCAAACTCTTGCGAGTCCATGCTTTCGACGGATTCTTCCCCATCATCGGCGACTTCTTCTACTGAATCGCCTTCTTGGACCGGGCTAACGGACCTGCCACCGATGAAGCCGACGAAGACGTTGATGGATCCAAACGGGATAACGTGGCCGGTCTCCAAGTAATCTGCTTCCGGCCCCCAGCTTGAATCGTCGATGAGGGGTGTGCCATTGACCGTGATGATACGGCCAACAACAAGATCTTCAGCTCCCTTCATGGATCCTGCGCGGAACGTGACGCTCTTGACCGCAGGCCCCACGGTGGGCGCCAACTGTCGTGGGTTTGTCACGTCAGGTGTCATAGATGACTTCGTAGGTGTGGGATTACGCGAGTCAAGCATCTCCGAGCTTGGGATCGCAGGAACAAAGATCAACACAGATTTACCCAGGTTCGGCCCCCTCAATGTGAGGTAAAAGACCTACTTCCTGCCTACCCTAGATTGGTATTGATATGATAATCGAGGTGTTACAATGGAGGCGATCCGATCTGGTACTCGCCGTATGAACTAGGGTTTTGGGCTTGATAGCTCTCCCTGTCTAAGTCCTGCGAGTCCTCTTTATATACACAGAGGCTCGTCAGGTTACAAGAGTTCTACACGAAGCCTGATTGTCTTTCTTGTCTTCCAAGGCAAGTTTGCACCGACCTTCTGGAACTTTCCTTTATCGAGTCGCGATGCGAGATTGGCCCATATTTCATGTGGCCCAATAATGATAGCGCAGCCTTAAGTCGCGGGTTAATCATTCCCCCGACAGCCGCGTGGGCCACCCCCTTTTGGCCCTCCGGCGTCCGTTTGCTTTATTCCTTCGCTCCTACGTCTTCCTCCTTCCAAAATAATGACGCATGTATTTTTCCAGATTTTTATGACGTCGTTTAGGTCCCTGAAACATAAAAGGAAAGAAATAGGGTTTTCTGCCTGCGCGGGGTTAATTTTATAAAAATAGGAAACAATTATTTTATTTCCAAAAATCATTAAATAACCATGGTATAACCCTTGTATGATGCAAATATGATTGGAATATGAGTGATATAGTGCAAAGTTCATGTATATATTTTACATGCATTAATAGGTAGCCTCACATAAAAGTTTATCAATATAAGTTTCCTCGTAAGATCATGACAAGGATTCTTGCGAAGTAGTGATTACCCCCAAGAGCAGGGGATCACTATAGCACCTCTCAATGTGGAAGTAAGGTATCGATCCGAAGGAGCAAAAAGGAAAAGTTATCTTTCCCTACAACTAAAGTGTCACAAGTTTTAGTTGATTATGCACTAAACAAGTTTAAAGAACAAGGTGGTTGATTTAATGGATGGAAGTTTTAATGTAACAAAGCCAGAATGTAAAAGTGACCCAATCCTCTTCAATGCAAGAGGACAAGACAAAGGTTTTCTTTTATAGGAACAATGGAAATGGGTTCATGGGTTCACTTAATCCTCTCTCTCTCATCTACGGTGATTATCGTATTATAGATAAAGTACACACAATTGTCATGTTTTAATGGTATAGCTTTTAATGGCGGCTATATGTCCTAAAACACATAGTTGAAAGAAATACTCATTTGTGTTGCTAGGTCACCCTCGTAAGGCTAGCGTGGTTGCTGTCACTCCCACATCATACTCTTTCTTTTTACCTCCAGATAAAAGATGTTGGGCGGTACCGTGTCACTCAATACCTATGCCGTGTCACATCGGCCATCCCGTACCCACATACATCATACTTCTTAAAGAACAATATTCTATCAAAGTATGATAAGTCATAAAAGTTCCAACACAACAGAAAATGCATAACAAATCATCTGATACCACAATATCCACCATAGGAATTAGATAGATGACCGTAATCATGTTCGGCAGCTCATACGGTACTAATTAGTGAAGCTCAAAGAGAGGAGAGATACATAAGTTACCACCACAAACCCATAGTCCAGAGGGTGGACTACTCCCCCTTCATCATGGAGACGGTGGAGAAGTCGTTGGAGAAGGTGGAGACCACCCCGGCAGCGCCCCGCCGGAGTTTCCCCCTCCAATCTGCAGCTCCAGATCTTCGTTTTCGTGTTTCTGTGATATGGCGGCGCTTGTTTTCGAGAACGCTGTGGGACTTATTTTATAGGCGTTTTTAGGTCAAGACGAAGGCGGTGGAGAAAAGATCGACGACTGTAGAGCTCCGAGGGCCAGGATGGTGGGCCCCACACGACCAGGTACAGGGGCCGCGTGGGCCACCCCCTTTTGGCCTTCCGGGCTCCGTTTGCTTGATTGCTTCGCTCCTACGTCTTTTTCCTTCCAAAATAATGACCTCCGTATGTTTCCATATTTTTCTGACGACGTTTGGGTCCCTGAAACATAAAAGGAAAAAATAGGTTTTTCTGCCTACGCAGGGTTAATTCCATAAAAATAGGAAAAAAATATTTTATTTCCTAAAATCATTAAATAACAGTGGTGTAACCCTTATATGATGCAAATATGATTGGAATATGAGTGATATAGTGCAAAGTTCATGTATGCATTTTACATGCATCAACATCCCCAAGCTTAACCAATACTCGTCCTCGAGTATGAAGGTGATAAAACTAACATGGGCTTTGCAATATAGCACTAACAATGGATATGAAAGATGATTGCTACTGCTACATAGAGTCAAATGATTCATTCTTCAAAGGGGTAGCAATATGCAAACTAGTTTATAAAGTGATATCAAGTATTCAATGCAAGTATGTTCAATGATAGTTCACAAAGTGTAACATAGAAGATAGTAATATGGATCACATGTATGCATAATGATAAGTAAGAACATCCTACATTGGTCATAGAGTGCAGATGAAAATCTGAATATAAAAGGTGAACACTTTGGAAAGATGTATATGTGAGTAGAGGTAAAGCATGCATAAGTTTCATCTAACTTCCAAACTCTTCTACTTAAGTTAATGATTGCAATGTGGAATTCTTGGTGTCAAGCTCTCATTACCCCTATCATAGCATCTTGAATGGTTAAAGTTTAATGTGAAAGCAAATATGAGTTGTTTGTTTTTGGTTTGTTTGTTATTTTGTGAGACCACCACATTATCATTTATGTGAGAAAGAGCTACTGGAAATATGGGTTGAAATATGTTGGATGCTTTTATCATATTGGGAAAAGGGATGTTTGAGTTGATTTTTAATGATACATATAGTTGCATGATTCATGAGCTTGTTTTTATGAGTAATAATTTGCAAATGCTTTATCAAGAGCTATCACTTATTCATGTTTTGATGCTGAAAGTTATTTTACTTTGTTTAACATGGATTAGTTAGTTCTATGGACACTCATGCATGCATCTAGATGGTCAACTTTCTCCCCCTTGCTAGCCCAAACATTCCAACAAGCAAAAACTTGTTTCCAACACCTTCAACCAAAGTTATTCCAGTGAGTCCACCATATCTACCTAATGGCTTTATGCTATTCCGAGTATGTATATCATGATATTTGTGTTATCTACACCTCTAAATGAAAATGTTTATGTTATTGATTGTTATGGGAAAAGTTGGTTATATAGCTCTCACGAACTTGATGCACAACTTTATTTTTATTGCATAAATAAAACATGACCCATTGTGATTAATAATATGATGCTAGTGGCTTGATAAATGTCCGAGGTTGGGAGTTAGCCCATATGTGTTGTCACATGCAAAGCTTTCAACATTCTCATTCATCTCATTTAGTTGATATCATGTACTTTTGTTTATGGATGCCTATCATGGTGAAATGAGGTGGAAATGAAGAAAGTAAAGGTTAGGTGTATCATGCCCCTTGAATACAAGTACGTACACCATGATTACTGAACTTAGGAAACAAAGCAAGTTCAAGTTCTATCATTGTAAGTAATAATAGTATCATCAAGAGCGTCAACTGGGGTACCTCTTGTCCCAGGATATGGAACAAGCCCATATCAAAATGACAAGACAAACAAACACGATGAGCAACCTCAACACCCTTTTTATTTACCATTGGAATAGCTTTTTATTATAAGGTGCATCACAGACGGTTCACCATAGCATGTAAGTAAATTTCCACCATGAATGATGCATGGCTTAGATTAGCGGCCCAGACGTCTCTCTAACCATTTATACAAACTCATTTAAACTACTTCATTTCCACCTCATTTCACCATGATAGGCATCCATAAACAAAAGTACATGATATCAACTAAATGAGATGAAGGAGAATGTTGAAAGCTGTGCATGTGACAGCACATATGGGCTAACTCCCAACCTCGGACATTTATCAAGCCACTAGCATCATATTATTAATCACAATGGGTCATGTTTTATTTATGCAATAAAAATAAAGTTGTGCATCAAGTTCGTGAGAGCTATATAACCAACTTTTCCCATAACAATCAATAACATAAACATTTTCATTTAGAGGTATAGATAACACAAATATCATGATATACATACTCGGAATAGCATAAAGCCATTAGGTAGATATGGTGGACTCACTGGAATAACTTTGGTTGAAGGTGTTGGAAACAAGTTTTTGCTTGTTGGAATGTTTGGGCTAGCAAGGGGAGAAAGTTGACCATCTAGATGCATGCATGAGTGTCCATAGAACTAACTAATCCATGTTAAACAAAGTAAAATAACTTTCAGCATCAAAACATGAATAAGTGATAGCTCTTGATAAAGCATTTGCAAATTATTACTCATAAAAATCAACTCAAACCTCCCTTTTCCCAATATGATAAAAGCATCCAACATATTTCAATCCATATTTCCAGTAGCTCTTTCGCACATAAATGATAATGTGGTGGTCTCACAAAATAACCAACAAACCAAAAACAAACAAAAAGACGCTCCAAGTTTATGCGATAAAGTGTTTCGATCGAAAAACAGAAGTGAGACATGCGCAAACCGAGAGTGTGTAGGTCCAGTGGGGTTGTCTTCACATCCCCAAGCCTATAGTCTTCACCATCCTTGGATATATCTTGGTGCATCTCCTCCAATCCCTGTGAAAAAACTTCAAAACACCGTTTCTCCCATTTTCTTTTTGTGGGGTGCATTAGTAGTGATAAACAAATAGGTTTCTTGCTGCATATAATCCTTAAACAAAATATCATATGAATGTACAGAAAGTATATTATGTTGTATGCCTACTCATAAACTCATTTGAATCAAAAAGATTCAAGATAAAAGTTTAAAACATGCATAAAACAAAATGGGACAGAATCTGTCAAGAAAAACAGCAGCAAAACGTATTTTCTACCCCACTAAACTTTGCCGCAAAATTGTGCAAAAATTCATGCATATGGAGGATGAAAAGTTGCAACTACAGTTCAAATATGAGCTCATTCGGAGTTACAGAATATGAATTCAAAATCATACAGTACACAGATTCGTGTAGGAATAAAATCTCCGAACGCTATAAGCAACTTTCTCAAACCAAAAAGGGCAAAACTTGGTACTTTATTCAAAATTCCAGAAACTAAACTAAAAACAAACTCTCTTGTTACAGCAAGAGGACACAAAGAAAATCACATATAAAAATAACCGGGTTGCCTCCCGCAAAGCGCTTTCTTTATAGCCATATAGCTAGGCTTACTTACTTGTTATCAAGAAGGTTGGAGTGAGGTGGCTTGGCATCCCCAAGCTTGAGTGGTTGTCCTTCTTGATCTTTGAGAAGTGTTTCATACATAATACCAGGATCTCATGGTGCTCTCAAGCCAATGAAAATAATAATCAAGTTGAACCCTAGTAGAGAGAAAGACAAAACACAAAAGTAATAACAGCGAAGCCTAACTTTCTTTCTATGCATTGGCATTATGTATATGAATGAATCATAATAAATAGAAATTTTCCAATTCATATTAACAGTAGTTACTTGCAGCCCATAATTATTACTAGCGTATAGAGAGTTCTTATCACCTCCTTTTTCAGAATAGTTGCAAGTAGTAGAAGCAAATTCAACCATATAACCACAGGAATCATTCACCTTAGATAATTTAAGCAAATAAAGAGGATCATGAAATTTATTATGGAATTCATTAGCATGCTTCCCTCTTTCAAAATAGTTGCTAAGATCAATATCAAGTTTAATATCATGTTTGCAACAAAGATTTGGAACTAAATATAATTGCAAACCACATAAGTATTTCTCAACATAAGCAAATTTCTCCTCTATGGTGTTATTAGGAGAATTCAGGAACAAAGTAGGACTCTTATTAGTAAGAGTATTTTCACAAACAGCAAGTATATCATTTTTATCCTCACATAAAGTAGTAACAAGTTCTAAACATGGAGGATTATCAATAAGCATAGGACCATCATCTAAAGCATTATCATATAACATATTTAAGCAACACTCCTCATTATTATCAATAAGTTTACTAACAAAAGGTTTTTGAGTTTGAGTGTTACTATCATATGTTGATGGTGAAGTTGGGGGATCCAACTCTTCATTCTCCAGTTGTTCATCTTTTTCAGCATCTTCTTGAGATTGCATGGGCATCCCCAAGCTTAGGTTTTTATCCTCTTCTTCACATTCTTCCTCTTCCAAGCTTATGTGTTCATCATCTTCTTCCTGCAAAATATTAGTACTTTCTTGGGGAGTAAAATATTTAAGAAAAACCTCCATCAAAATACTCCAATAAGTTTTCACTTCTTCATCCAAAGACATGTACCAATCAAGAGCATTAACAGATAAAGACAAATATAATAGCTTCATTTTTATTTGATCATCAGAAATACCAGGAAGCCTAAATAAACCACATATTTCATCAATTGTTTCTATGTGTTCACATGCAGACTTAGTTCCATCCCCTGTAAATGGTTTGTTCATAACTCTTTTAACATGGCAAATGGGAACTTTAAATCCCACTTTAGGTACCTCACACACAGTAGTTTCAACCACTTTAGCAGTAGTGGCATAAGCACTTTCATATAAAGCAAGATGCAGCGATGCATGATTCATAAAAGCCATAAACCTCCCCAAGCTTAGATGGTTGCAAGATATAAACAAGTTAAAGAAACCTCCCCAAGCTTAGTTTAGTGCACACAAGAATAGAAACTTAAGCGCTACGCTCCCCGGCAACGGCGCCAGAAAAGTACTTGATTACCCCCAAGAGCAGGGGATCACTATAGCACCTCTCAATGTGGAAGTAAGGTATCGATCCGCAGGAGCAAAAAGAAAAAAGTTATCTATTCCCTACAACTAAAGTGTCACAAGTTTTAGTTGATTATGCACTAAACAAGTTTAAAGAACAAGGTGGTTGATTTAATGGATGGAAGTTTTAATGTAACAAAGCAAGAATGTAAAAGTGTCCCAATCCTCTTCAATGCAAGAGGACAAGACAAATGTTTTCTTTTATAGGAACAATGGACATGGGTTCATGGGTTCACTTAATCCTCTCTCTCATCTACGGTGATTATCGTGTTATAGATAAAGTACACACAATTGTCATGTTTTAATGGTAGCTTTTATGACGGCTATATGTCCTAAAACACATAGTTGAAAGAAATACTCATTTGTGTTGCTAGGTCACCCTCGTAAGACTAGCGTGGTTGCTGTCACTCCCACATCATACTCTTTCTTTTTACCCCCAGATAAAGGATGTTGGGTGGTACCGTGTCACTCAATACCTATGCTGTGTCACATCGGCCATCCCGTACCCATATACATCATACTTCTTAAAGAACAATATTCTATCAAAGTATGACAAGTCATAAAAGTTCCAACACAACAGTAAATGCATAACAAATATCTCATACCACAATATCCACCCTAGGAATTACATAGATGACCGTAATCATGTTCGGCAGCTCATACAATACTAATTAGTGAAGCTCAAAGAGAGGAGAGATACATAAGTTACCACCACAAACCCACAGTCCAGAGTGGACTACTCCCCCTTCATCATGGAGATGGTGGAGAAGTCGTTGGAGAAGGTGGAGACCACCCCGGCAGCGCCCCACCGGAGTTTTCCCCCTCCAATCTGCAGCTCCAGATCTTCATTTTCGTGTTTCTGTGATATGGCGGCGCTTGTTTTCGAGAACGCCGTGGGACTTCTTTTATAGGCGTTTTTAGGTCAAGACGAAGGCGGTGGAGAAAAGATCGACGACTGCGGAGCTCCGAGGGCTAGGATGGTGGGCCCCACGTGGCCTGGTACAGGGCCGCGTGGGCCACCCCCTTTTGGCCTTCCGGCTCCGTTTGCTTGATTTCTTCGCTCCTACGTCTTTTTCCTTCCAAAATAATGACCTCCGTATTTTTCCATATTTTTCTGACGACGTTTGGGTCCCTGAAATATAAAAGGAAAAAAATAGGGTTTTCTGCCTGCGCAGGGTTAATTCCATAAAAATAGGAAACAATTATTTTATTTCCTAAAATCATTAAATAACAGTGGTATAACCCTTATATGATGCAAATATGATTGGAATATGAGTGATATAGTGCAAAGTTCATGTATGCATTTTACATGCATCAAGGAGTTCCTTCAATCTCCCCCAAGCTTGAGTAATACTCTCTCCCAGATGTGGCCAGAAATTGAATATGTAGCATCGGTTCTCATAAACTTCTTTAGGAGTAAAATATTTAAGAAAGAAAACCTTCCTCAAGATATTCCAGTCAATAACAGCTTCTTCATCCAGAGACCTGTACCAAACACGACCGTTAGCATATAAAGACAAATATAGTAACTTTCGTTTTACCTCATCCTCAGGAATACCAGGAAGTCTAAATAAACCGCATATGTCTTCAATTAACTCCATGTGTTCACGTGCAGACTTAGTTCCATCCGCTGTAAATGGATTTTTCATAACTCTTTTAACATGACCCATGGGAATTTTATATCCCACTTTAGGTATCTCAGGCACAGTAGTTTCAACCACTTTAGCAGTAGTGGCACAAGCACTTCATATAGAGCAAGGTGCAGCGAAGAACGATTCATAAATGCCATATTATCAATGAGATAAAACAACAAATAGAATTCAGCTTTCAAGTTTCCTTACTGAACTTCTTACCAATAGCGCAACGCTCCCCGGCAACGGCGCCAGAAAAGTATCTTGATGACTCCCAAGGGCAGGAGATCAATTGTAGTACCTTTCAATTAGAAAAGGTTGTCAAACCCACGAGGAGCTAAAGGTATTGGTTAGTAAGATTGATAAATAAAACAATAAAAGATGCAAGTGTTTTTGGTATTTTCGGTTGTATAATTCCAATGCAGCAAGTAACAATAGCAAGTGAAAGCTCTCAAAGAGAGAAAGCCCAATCCTCTTATGTGACAAGAGGACAAGCTCAAGTGATAACTTATATGTGGAAAACATTCCCGAGGGCGGCATGGATATTGCTAGGCATAGAGATTTATTAAACAACACATTGAATATCTTGTCAAGTTTTAATCTTCTTTGGATGGAGCCATAATTCGGTATAGCTAAATAAATAGACTACAACGCCTTATGATGGATCATGTGGCCAAGTAAATGACTGCGCAAGAGTTATTAAGACATAATGTCCCACCATAGCGTTACACTATAAGGTCCCCGATACTAATACCCTCATAATATAACTTCATGACTCAATCTCAGGTTTACTTGTCCTCCCAAGTCTTCCTCAATTCATTATACTACGGTGTTCTCCTATGAGCCCATATAGGTGAAGTGTTGTTGATGCATGTAAAATGCATACATGAACTTTTCACTATATCACTCATATTCCAATCATATTTGCATCATATAAGGGTTATACCACTGTTATTTAATGATTTTAGGAAATAAAATAATTGTTTCCTATTTTTATGGAATTAACCCTGCTCAGGCAGAAAACCCTATTTCTTTCCTTTTATGTTTCAGGGACCTAAACGACGTCATAAAAATCTGGAAAAATATAGGCGTCATTTTTTTGGAAGGAGGAAGACGTAGGAGCGAAGGAATCAAGCAAACGGAGACCGGAGGGCCAAAAGGGGTGGCCCACACGACCACTGTACCTAGCCACGTGGGGCCCACCAACTTGGCCCTCGAGGCTCCGCAGCCGTCGATCTTTGCTCCACCGCCTTCGTCTTGACCTAAAAACGCCTATAAAAGAAGTCCCACGGCGTTCTCGAAAACAAGCGCCACCGAAACACAGAAACACCAAAAGAGAGATCTGGAGCTGCATATTGGAGGGGGAAAACTCCGGCGGGGCGCTGCCGGGGTGGTCTCCATCTTCTCCGACGACTTCTCCACCATCTCCATGATGAAGGGGGAGTAGTCCACCCTCTGGACTATGGGTTTGTGGTGGTAACTTATGTATCTGTCCTCTCTATGAGCTTCACTAATTAGTACCATATGAGCTGCTGAACATGATTACGGTCATCTATGTAATTCTTATGGTGGATATTGTGGTATGAGATGATTTGTTATGCATTTACTGTTGTGTTGGAACTTTTATGACTTTTCATACTTTGATAGAATATTGTTCTTTAAGAAGTATGATGTATGTGGGTACGGGATGGCTGATGTGACACGGCATAGGTATTGAGTGACACAGTACCGCCCAACATCCTTTATCTGGGGGTAAAAAGAAAGAGTATGATGTGGGAGTGACAACAACCATGCTAGCCTTACGGGGGTGACATAGCACACAAATGAGTATTTCTTTCAACTACGTGTTTTAGGACATATAGCCGTCATTAAAAGCTACCATTAAAACATGACAATTGTGTGTACTTTATCTATAACACGATAATCACCGTAGATGAGAGAGAGAGAGGATTAAGTGAACCCATGAACCCATGTCCATTGTTCCTATAAGAGAAAACCTTTGTCTTGTCCTCTTGCATTGAAGAGGATTGGGACACTTTTACATTCTTGCTTGGTTACATTAAACTTCCATCCATCAAATCAACCACCTTGTTCTTTAAACTTGTTTAGTGCATAATCAACTAAAACTTGTGACACTTTAGTTGTAGGGAATAGATAACTTTTCCTTCTTGCTCCTATGGATCGATACCTTACTTCCACATTGAGAGGTGCTATAGTGATCCCCTGCTCTTGGGGATAATCAGTTGTGCAGTCGACATTCGCACAACACCATCATAGAATCACATAAAAGATAAACTCTTGACAAAATACCAACACATGTTATATATAAATCATTGCCAATTCATCCTATGCCCTCAGGAACATACGGGAACTACTCACAACGTGCAAACATGATCATAATCAGTGGTAGAACACAATCTGAAATTATAACTTCACCCACAAATAATGACAAGTACTCAATCACAAACATGAATAGTAGCACAAGACAAGTATCTAGGGTATAGCAACTCTCAAACTATGAGAGGAACGGAGTGGATCACGGAGATGATGATGGAGATGGTGCTGGTCTTGATGGGGGTGATGATGTAGAGGCCTCCTCCCACGCCAAGGAGGAGAGGTGATGATGATGACGATAATTTCCCCCTCTCCGGAGCTTCAGAGCAGCAGGATCTGATCCCCCTCGGAGGGAATCAGGAGTTTCGCCGCCGCCGCGACCTCGGATGGACTAGGGAAAATTAGGGCGTCGCTTTTCGGGCGAGACAAAGGTGTTGCTAAAAAGCCCCAGGCGAGGAGGTGCCCGAGGCCGATTTTGGTGGGCCCCACGCGGCCAGGTACATGGGCCGCGTGGGCCCCCCTCTTTTGGCCCTCGTGGCTCTCCTCTCTTCGGTCTTCTTTCCATCGCCTTCCTTCCGATGAAAAACCTCCGTGGTATTTTTCCTTTTATTATTTGGGTTCCTAAAACTCCTGAAACAATGAAAACAAGAAAAGGGGGTTTTCTGCCTCCCAGAAATTAAATACCAAAAAATAGGGACTTTGTATGAAAGTCCCCTAAATCATCTAAAACATGTAAAAACATTGATATAAAGTGCATATAACATTCTAATATACTACTAAAGGTTGCATAAATGATGATATAAAATGCTCGTATCATTCCTCTAGTGTTATTGTTGATACTAATTAACCATGTAGAGGAATTAAAAGAGCTCAAGGCACAAGTCATTTCTTTGAAGAAAGACTTGGAAAAGCGTCATGATGGGATGCCCACACTTGACAACATGTTGATGTCTACGCACGCTTCTATTCTTGTAGACAGTATTGGGCCTCCAAGTGCAGAGGTTTGTAGAACATCAGCAAGTTTCCCTTAAGTGGATCACCCAAGGTTTATCGAATTCAAGGAGGTATAGGTCAAAGATATCCCTCTCAAGCAACCCTGCAATTAAGATACAAGAAGTCTCTTGTGTCCCCAACACACCCAATACACTTGTCAGATGTATAGGTGCACTAGTTCGGCGAAGAGATAGTGAAATGCAAGTAATATGGATGATTATGAGTGGTAATTGCAATCTGAAATAAAAATGGCAGCAGGCAAACTTGAGCCAAAATGAGAGCAAACGATGTTTCAATGCTTGGAAATAAGGCCTAGGGATCATACTTTCACTAGTGGACACTCTCAACAATAATAACATAATTGAATACATGGATATTTCCTCTTCACTATGCTACTCTGAACTATTCTCATGTTGGATAACAATTCATTGTGTAGGGCTACAAAAGCACACCTTAAAGTTGCATTCCACATCTAGGGGACCCCAATGTCACTAAGAGCGCCCCAAAATAGTACTAGACAAACACCACAATTTTATAGAGACATCCAACACAAATAATAGCTCATGATACATATTCCTGTAAACTTTAGCCTAAGAGTCACACACGGTACGCACACTGTCAACTTCACACCATGGGACAAAGGTGACTCCGGAGTTTACATTAATAAAACCACTCAAGTAGCATAATTCATAAGATAACAAAGAGTAACATCCATGGATCCAACTAGATTACAAAGCTCATGATCACATAAAGATCACACCATGGGAGAGAGATAAACCACATAGCTACCGGTAGAGCCCTCAGCCTCGATGGAAACTACTCACACATGGTCATGGTGAGCACACTTGATGGAGAGGTTGATGAAGATGGTGCTGGTCTTGACGGTGGTGTTGATGGAGACTCCGGAGGGGGGATGGAGGAGCCCTCCGGAGGTGATTCCGGTGGCGTTCCCCCCTCCGATCATCTTTGGTGGCAGCCTTCTATCTCCTGTTTCTTGGTTTTCTGTTTCTCCGCCGCCGCCTCGCGAAACTCCTCGGGGGGCTATTTTTATAGTCGGTTTTAGGTCAAGACAAAGCCACGGAGACGAAAATGGACGGCATCGGAGCCACGAGGGGGAAAAGAGGTGGGCCCACGCGGCCAGGTACAGTAGGCCATGTGGGACCCCCTAATTCCCAGCCTGTTGAGCTTCTGGTCTTCAATTTAAGCCCATCGCATTCATCTCAAAAATTCTGAACCGTGCTCTCTGACCTTGCCCTTTTTGAAGTCCCGAAGCTCCCGGAAAGTCCAAAACACTTAAAAAACGTTTTCTGACTGTGCAGGGTTAATTCCATAAAAATAGGAAACATACCAAATATTCCCAAAATCATTATAAAACACTGATATAACCCTTATATGATGCAAATATGATTGGAATATAAGTAATATAGTGCAAAGTTCATGTATGCATTTTACATGCATCACATGTTGAGTGTGCAAAGACGTCCCAATGACAAGAGTGGACTTGGATTCAACTCCAATAGTAAGAACAAGTCCAAGTACAACAAGAAAAAGAAGGGCCAAGAACAAGTCAAGAATTCGGCCAAGATCACTTGCTTCAAGTGCAAAGTTGAAGGGCACCATGTTAGATCTTGCCCTATGAAGAAGATATCTCTTAGCAAGAAGCAACAAGGGAAGAGGCCTCAAGTTCAAACTCAAGTTCATCAAGATGAAGAACGGTCCCTTCCCAAGAAGAACCATGGCATGCCTCGTCATGATGAAGCTTCAACTAAGAAGAAAGGAGGAAGCAAATGTTGCTACATATGTCATGAGAAGGGTCATTGACGTGGGATCACCACGGCAAATCCCAGGTCGAGTACCCTAGGTTTTGTATAGAGGAAGAAGTTGGCGTGCTGGTAGTTCCGTCGGCTGACAAGCAAGGATTTACCCAGGTTCGACCCCTCATTGTGAGGTAAAGACCTACATCCTGCTTGTCTGATCTTGTATTGATGATAATATGAGATTACATGGTGGCCGTCATGGCGATTGTGGTGGTGAGACATGGTCTCGTCTGGATCTGTCTATGGGGGTGCCCTTGCCTGGCTTTATAAAGGGAGCCTGGTAGGGTTTACATGAGTTCTTGTCTTGTACTCCAAGTTGTAGTTTGTTGGGCTTTGTTTGGCCGCCAGGTGCTGGGCCGCATCGGGTACGCCAACGGTGGGGGTGCCCGGAGGGTATGCCCACGTCAGGAGCCCCCGAGTGTCTGGTCGATACGAAGAATCGGGCAGAGACTCAAAGCAGCATGTCGTGTAGGCGTAGTCGATGCGTCAGGTAAGGACTCTTTCCTCCTGGGCATGCCGTCTTGTTCCTGAAAAGGATAGTTAAAGAAATTTGACTCAGGCCATTGAGGGCTTACAGAGGATGCTTTAGTCGGTAATGTTTCGACTGAATATTGATCTCATGCTATCGGGAGCGCGACAGCGCTCCCGATGGGAGTAGCCCCCGAGATTGAGCTGAATTGCTTGCAATTGAGGTTAATCTCAAGTAAGATTCAGTCGAAAGAGATCTTTGATGCGCCCCCGATGGGAGTATGCTTTGGGAGTTGACTATAAAAAGAGTCCTTTTATCAGCCGGCTGGCCTACTGAATGATTTGTTTTGGGCACTCGACGATTGACAGAGTCGCTTTTTCATCAGCCTGATGGCCTACTGAATAGTTTGTTTGTCGATGACTGTGGATTGCGCTGATGGCTTGGAAGCAGCCCCGAGCGTTTGGGTGTGGTATTTACGCTTTGAATAAGATAACATGTGCGGCGCAACCCCCGAGCTTTCGAGTGCGGCCCAAGATTTTTGATTAACTTGTGCGGCGCAGCCCCGAGTGTTCGAGTGCGGCCTAAGTTTTTCTTGTTGGACCTGTATGGCGCAGCCCCCGAGTGTTCGATTGCGGCCTTAGGAATTTTGACTAACCTGTATGGCGCAGCCCCGAGTGTTCGAGTGCGGCCTAAGTTTTTCTTGTTGGGCCTGTATGTATGGCGCAGCCCCCGAGTGTTCGAGTGCGGCCTAGGTTTTCTTGTTGGACCTATATGGCGTAGCCCCCGAGTTTTCGAGTGCGGCCTAGGTTTTTTGATTAACTTGTGCGGCGCAGCCCCGAGTGTTCGAGTGCGGCCTAAGTTTTCTTTAGTGGAGCCTGTGAGGCGCAGCCCCCGAGTATCAGGTACTGCCAAGGCGAATTTGTTTGTGTTGTGCGACGCAACACCCGGGAGAGCATCAGGTGTGGCTAAGGCAAATTTGTTTGTGTCCTGTGCGACGCAGCACCCGGGAGAGCATCAGGTGTGGCCAAGGCGAATTTGTTTGTGGCATGTGCGGCGCAGCTCCCGGGAGAGCATCAGGTGTGGCCAAGGTGAGTTTGTTTGTGGCCTATGCGGTGCAGCACCCGGAAGAGCATCAGGTGTGGCCAAGGCGAGTTTGTTTTTGGCCTGTGCGGCGCAGCACCCGGGAGAGCATCAGGTGTGGCCAAGGCAAGATTGTTGTGGCCTGTGCGGCGCAGCACCCGGGTGAGCATCAGGTGTGGCCAAGGCGAGTTTGTTTGTGGCCTGTGCGGCGCAACACCCGGAAGAGCATCAGGTGTGGCCAAGGTGAGTTTGTTTGTGGCCTGTGCGGCGTACACCCGGAAGAGGATCAGGTGTGGCCAAGGCGAGTTTGTTTTTTGCCTGTGCGGCACAGCACCCGGAGAGCATCAGCTGTGGCCAAGGAAAGATTGTTGTGGCCTATGCGGCGCAGCACCCGGGTGAGCATCAGGTGTGGCCAAGGCGAGTTTGTTTGTGGCCTGTGTGGCGCAGCACCCGGGAGAGCATCAGGTGCGGCCAAGGTGAGTTTGTTTCAACGCGGCAGACCGGATTCGACGCGGCAGACCGGAGTCGATGCGGCAGGAGTAGTCGACGCGGTGGACGCGGCGGACCGGAGTCGACGCGGCGGAAGTAGTCGACGCGGCGGACCGGAGTCGACGCGGCGGGAGTAGTCGACGCGGTGGACGCGGCGGGAGTAGTCTACGCGGTGGGAGTAGTCGACGCGGTGGACCGGAGTCGACGCGGCGGTAGGAGTCGATGCGGCAGGAGTAGTCGACGCAGCGGACCGGAGTCGACGCGGCAGCCCCCGAGTGTCGGAGGCGGAGTCGATGAAGGCAAGGCCGCCAGCCCCCGAGTGTTGGAGGCGGAGCCGATGAAGGCAAGGCCGCCAGCCCCCGAGTGTCGGAGGAGGAGCCGACGAAGGCGAGGGCGCCAGCCCCCGAGTGTCGGAGGAGGAGCCGACGAAGGCGAGGCCGCCAGCCCCCGAGTGTCGGAGGCGGAGTTGACGGTGCAGAGTCGATGAAGGCACTCGAGTCGCGTGTCGAGTGCAGCGATGAACTTGTTGTTGACGAAGGCGAGGCCGCTAACCCCCGAATGTCAGAGGAGGAGCCAATGCAGGTAAGGCCACCAGCCCCCGAGTGTCGGAGGCGGAGCCGATCAAGGCGAGGCCGCCAGCCCCCGAGTGTCGGAGGTGGAGCCGATCAAGGCGAGGCCGCCAGCCCCCGAGTGTCGGAGGCGGAGTCGACGATGCGGAGTCGAAGAAGGCACGAGAGTCTCCTTGTCGTGTGCCGCGCTGAAGTTGATGTCGTTGTTGACGAGTTGCGGGTGTTGACGCCAGCGAGTCGTCGTAGAGGCTGTGGAGCCATGCACGCTAAGGCAAGGCTGCCAGCCCCCGAGTGTTGGAGGCGGAGCCGATGAAGGCGAGGCCGCCAGCCCCCGAGTGTCGGAGGAGGAGCCGATGAAGACGAGGCCGCCAGCCCCCGAGTGCCGGAGGAGGAGCCGACGAAGGCGAGGCCGCCAACCCCCGAGTGTCGGAGGCGGAGTTGACGGTGCAGAGTCAATGAAGGCACTCGAGTCGCGTGTCGAGTGCAGCGATGAACTTGTTGTTGACGAAGGCGAGGCCACCAGCCCCCGAGTGTCGGAGGCGGAGCCGATCAAGGCGAGGCCGCCAACCCCCGAGTGTCGGAGGCGGAGCCGATCAAGGCGAGGCCGCCAACCCCCGAGTGTCGGAGGCGGAGTCGACGATGCGGAGTCGAAGAAGGCACGAGAGTCTCCTTGTCGTGTGCCGCGCTGAAGTTGATGTCGTTGTTGACGAGTTGCGGGTGTTGACGCCAGCGAGTCGTCGTAGAGGCTGTGGAGCCATGCACGCTGAGACTGTCGAGTTGTGGATGACGCTGCTCCTAACGTCGCGGGCGAGGCGAAGCTGTGCCTGCTGAAGGAGACATGTCCCGATGAGCCAGGTTGGAGTCGTCCGCAACGAGTGTCGCAATGGTTGCCGTGGAGGAAGTCGATTGCAGCGACCAGCGAGTCCGTGATCGCAGCCTTCCACATAATCGTTGTCCTCATATAGTAAATAGAACGGTTAGTAGATGAAACAAAATATTGATTAGATATAATCTGAAATGGCGTGAGATTGATCTGTTGCCGATGAACGCATGCAGCCGCATCTGCTTGGACACGGCCAACTCGCACCACGGCAGTGCAGCGTGGCGATGTAATCTTCGTTTAGCAGCTTCGCAGCTGACTCGCGCGAGCCGTACGCCACTGGGATTGCGAAGCTGCACGTATTACCGCAGAGCTGGGTCTGCTCCCGCTGAGGTCGTGGTGTTGCCGAGTCGCCACGTGGCCATCCTTGTCCGTAGCGGAGCAGTCGAGTATGCAGGTTTGGACTAGACAGCCGCGTGGTCGTCTGTGTCCGTGGTCGACGTGCCAGCATGCATGACTCCATGGCTTCGAACGGGCATGCAATAAGATAAACATGTATGCATATTGTAACATCCCAAATTTTGGAAGCAAGAAAAACTTAGTTTTACCAGACCCCAAAATTCAGAACCAACAAAAACTTTTTTTAATGCTTTGCTGATGATTGTGCTTTCCTTCCCATTGCTATGTTTGAACTGGTGTGACTTGTTGTTTGAGTTGTTTGACTAGTAAATCCAAGACCCAACCAATATAAAATATATTAAACTTGGTGATCATGTCATGACAAGAACAAAATATTCCATATATCTCCTCCACTCTTATTTGGACCAACTTATTTTCAAATGATGCTCTGTTTAGCAACAACCAAAATACCCACTCCTTGAGAGAATAAAAGTATTTTCCAAAATTATAAGTTTCCAAAAATATGGAGATCTATATACTATCTCCAACCTCGCTATTCCCCTTGTATTGGTAGCCCCTATTTTAAACTAATACTTTTATTCCTTGGAAAACAATAAAGGTGGGAAGTGTGTTGCCCATATATTTTAGCAACCCTTTTGAAAAATATCGAATTATGAAGTTGAACTTTTCCCTACATTATTCTTGTCAGGATAATACTTGATCACCACCCCACCACTTGTCTGAGTGATTAAAAACTTGGTTAAGAATTTATAAATGGTTGTCTAGTGTTGGTTGTTATTTCCTGCCAAATTGATTGCTTGTGTGGTTAATTATTCAACTGTGCTTGAAACATTAAAACACCCCTGACAACAATTGGGAGGTGACTTGATTATTCACACACTCCAATAAAAACACTAACTAAAAGAAAAGGGTCTTATTTAATCTCCCTCCCTATCTATATCTCTATTTTGCTCTAACAATTATTTTTATCTCATAAAGTCCAGGAATGAGATACAATAATAACCATCTCATTATCATATTACTCCCTCCTCAAAATATCTATTTTTCCCAAATTACAAAGAAATTTCAATTTGTCAAATTCCAAAATCCCTTCTTTAACCTTTAGGGGATTATTAAGAATATGACACAAAAATATTTCAAAGGGAGAAATTGTTTTCAAACAAAACTTCAGTGGAATGGTAGTATGATCATTCCCACTTAATTCTTGCAACTTACCTCTCTCAATTAAAATATTTCCAAAAGTCCAAATCCAATATCAAATATCTTCTTTATCTTTTCTAAATCAAGAATTGTGCTATGTTGCACTGGCCTAATAAAGTTCTAAACAGCACAACAAACCTAGATAAAACAAATTGAAGCAAATTATGAAAATAAATTTCAGAAATCAAAAATTTGAAGTTGGTTCGGGAATTAGATCGAACACATTGTGGCGTCACTGTGTTCTTCCCAAACCGAATTTTCAATCCAAGAATTGGAGGTCAATTCGGTGCAATCCAGCACTCCCCTAGCCCCCACTCCGTCCACTTCTCTCTCTCACTCGAAGGAGGCGAAGGAAGCAAGCTAGTTGACCCCAGAGGTGGAGTGCAAGCGGCGCCACGCCATTGCCGTCCTCGGTGCTCTGCCGCACGGGTCACCTCCGTGGAGGAGGCCGACGCGACCCCGAGGCGACGCCGCGCCGTGTCCACCGCACCCCACGCATCCCTCTGCTCCTGCCTGACGAGACCACACCGCCGCAGAAGGCCCCTTGCGTGCACACCGTCCGTGCCAGAGCGCGCCGCGCGTCATGGCGACGCCGAGGTCAACGGGAAGCACCACACGCCTCCACACTGCCCCACCGTGCCCCTCATCTTCCCTCAGCTCCACCGCATCGCCCACGAGCACCACAGCCCCTGCGGTGAACCCCAACCACACCCTACCCGCCTCCAGTGCACGCGCCCGTACACGCCGCTCGCCATGGCGGGCAGCACAGGCACCGAAGCACGCCGCGCCACCTCGCTCCCCCTAACCACCGACCGCCCTTGCAGAATCCCCTAGCTCACCGCAACCTCCCAGACAACTCCATCTGGACCCCGCACCTCTCTTACCCCCCTCCGCACCACCGTGCCATGGAGCACCGCAAGCTCTCTCCGCTATAAAAACCACCCCGCACCACCTCTTCTCCCCACACCTCGCCACCACTTCTCCCTCACTCCACTCGCTCTCAAGCATCGCCAGAAGGGCGAGCAAGCCGCAACAGCGGCCGTGTTCAAGCTCGGCCGTGCGTGCCACAGGCCGAGGTCGGAGTCGAGCATGGCAGACCCATGCCACCCCTCCCCTCTCTGTTCTCTGCCCGAAACCATCTTCCCCATCGTCACCGCATCCTCACTCGCCTTTTTCTCCGTTGTTTCGTGCACAGACGCATCGCCGAGACCTCGCCGGAGTTCGGGACGTGCCGCGGAAGGAGGGAAGCTCACCACCGACGCTCCGTCCAGTTTCAGCAAGCTCCAGTGCCTCCACGACCTTCCTCGAACCTCCGCCGTCTCTCTGCATCATCTCCACCGTCTTCAGAGCCCTCTAGGTGAGCCTCCGACCCACCTCGCCGTCGCCGGAGCCACGGCTCCGTCGTACTCGGCAGTCGAGGAAAGGATAGATCCTGCGCCGTTGGATTTAAATCCAACGGTAGCGTACCGCTTCGTCTCGTTAAGACACCGACAAGCGGGACCCACCCGTCAGCGTTTTAAACTTTTCCAGCGCGGGAACAGTTTTCCGTTGAGTCACTGACGTGTAGGCCCCACATGTCATATTTCTCAACATTATCCAAATCAATTAGATTCTCTAATTTAAATTCCAGAAGGATTTCAGTACTGGTATGAACTTTGAAATCCAATATCTCGAGTTCTATAAATCCAAATAAATCAAGTCAAAATGTTCTGGAAAGCTTATGAAAATTTTCAACCAACAAACTTGGTTTTATCTCATTTAGATAAATAATAAAAGTGTATTAATAAAAATGCCACAGAAGGTTTATTACACCAAATTAATTGTTTCTGGAGCTCTGTTAGTCCAAATGACTTGAAACCAATTTTGTTAGATCACATTTAGCCAAGGTTAGTCACCCCTAAAAGGATTTAATTTCTGAAGCAACATAAATTAAATGGTAGCTAAAACTTGAGTAATAAGTTTCTGGATTAAAGCGATTGTGTAGGGAGTTTGATAACTCCAAATGACCTCAATCCAATTGGGTTGTCTTCTACACATCAGTAGCTACCCATAGAATTTTAGTTTGAATTTTTGTGACCAACCTAGAATAATTGGTGAATTAAACAATGTACAACCAGTTCTGCCATATTTAGGGAGTAACTAAAAATTGATAAATTCAAGTAAATTGAAACCAAAAAGGCGTTGCTTGATATATGCAGTGGCTACTTATAGCATCTAAAGATTGTAATGTTGTGATGTTGATTGAGTTAGTGTAGTGATTGATGTATTGCTTGTTTTACGTTTAGACGAGAACGTTGCCGAAATTATCGATGAGGGGAAATTTGTTGAACCTGAAGAACAGAACCAGTACCACCTTGAGCAAGGCAAGCTACTTCACTGAGCTTGCATCTATATACATCTATTTTGATTTACTGTTTTACTTATAAGGAGTATAAAGGATTTACGTGGTGTTTGCCACTAAAGTTATGATTTTGAAAACCCTTTTACAAAATACAGGTACATTATTGAGACACCCGATATAGAGGTGTTAGTAGTGTGCAGTAATTTCTAAATGTATTTGTTTTTACTCAAAAGCCTTTTATAAAAATCTTTTGGTGAGATTACGATCCACCCAAGTTTTGGTTAAAAGTATTTTGCTATGAAAATCGGAAATGATTTTGAAAGCCTTTTCAAAAGTATATGAAAAAAACTATTTTGCCACCCTATGTAGAAGTATCAGTTTGTTTATATAAAACTATAGGATGGGAAAAACATTGATTATTCAAAACTCCTTTTTCAAATCCGTGGATAAAATATGGTATACCGGGATGTCGGTATGGAAGTGGAGAAATGGAGTATGGTGATGTTTATGAAAAATGCACATTGTGTCTTTGTACTATGACTACCAGCCGATAACCTGTGCGACCACATTTACCCACATATGGGAAAGGGCGTAGTCATATAATTTGCTCGTGTTAGTACTGGATGCCTCAATAACGAGGATAACCTCGTTCCATGAGGGGATGGTCTGAGGACCTACCCCCTGACCCGGGTCCTCTAAAGAGAAGAGCGCCTAAGGGCACGCCTAAGGGCTGTTATGATATGAATTGGAGATAGAGGATTTGTAGGGCCATTAAAATTCGCCGGGCAGAACTACGAGTCCTCACACTTAGTTTCTGAGGATTTAAGTGTCGGTGGAATGTTTCGTAGCGGTAGGGTCCTATACTAGCATGAGCAAAGGACAGGCTATGGCCGGGAACTCAACTTCGCATACCCCTGGTATGGCGGGACGTGGCTGACACGATGAGTGACCGGATGGGTGTGGGAAAAGCGTGCTACCTCTGCAGAGGGTAAAACTATTCGAATAGCCGAGTCCTCGGATATGGACAGTTGGGAGGCTGTCCTAAGACCATGTGCAAGTTTTACAAAGTTTTGAGTTTGAAAGGAAAATGAAGTGGAGATTGTTTTATGCAACTGTACCGAAGGGTAGTATGAGGATGCTGGAAAATGAGTGACCATGAAGGGGCTATGTTCGGAAAAGGAGGAGTTTTGGAGAAACGGACAAGATGGTGATTTTCGAGGAAAAAGTTTTAAAAGAGATTTCTTACCTTTTCAAACAAAGGTATATTTTCGAGAAAAAGGTTTAAAAAGACTTCTTACCCTTTTTCAACAAAGATAGTGAGAAAACTATTTTTTCCAAAAGGTTTGTTTCCAACCAAGATATTGAGAAACTACTTTTCAAAATATTTTGCCTTCAACAAGGATACAAGATCTACTCTTCTCTTTTTCAATAAAGATATAGAGATGTTTTTCCAAAACTAAAGGTTTTAAAGATTATCAAAACTAGTGCATGTTCAAGTTGGGGTAGTTTGCGAGTACAATCAAATGTACTCATATTGGTTTCGTCCCTGGCTATTGTCTGAGCCAGATTTTAAAGAGGAGCAGTTCGAAGAAGAGGAGTTCACTGGCGTCTTTGCGAACTAGGGCGCTTCCCAGTCAGCTGCCTGTAGGGTTAAGGCGAATGACTTGGGCTCCACGTTGTTTGGTGATTTCCGCTGCAAGTACCTGTTGAAGCTATGACTTCAATCACGTAAGTATATTCGGTATTTATGGATGTCCTGTGATGCCAATTCGAGTTATGTGCAACAACAGACTGATCATGGGATTGTTGCAGGAAACATAACGAGTATCTCGGATAGCTAATCCGGGGTCCTCACAGACTTGGTATCAGAGCCATCCTGACTGTAACAGACCTTAGTTAGCATGGACGTTAGTTAGGAAGAGAATATTTTGTTAAAAATATGTTAATACCAAAAATATATCTTTATCTAGGGAAGTCCAAAAATGACTTCCACTCTTCTCATCTTTTAAAAATAATTTCTGAGTCTTACCTTTCTATTTTGAAATTTACCAAGGATTTCTCTACTCCCTCTTACCTGTTCAAAATACTTGACGATGAATCCAATGGAGACCTAATTAGCCAGCACCTACAAGAAGAAGCATCCATCTTGAATATTCAACATCAAGGTGATCGATCTGCAGGTACCAGGATTGTCGATATCAACAAAGCAAGAGACCTCCGAAGACCTCAACTCAACGTCAGCAATTCCACTCAATTATTACCTCGACAATCTCAAATTTTCCAGCTGAAGACTAAGGCGACAAAATGAAGACTTCATCAACCATGTTTACCCACGACCCATAGGAAAAACATATGATAGGAACTTTAGTTATATTACCCGACTACCACGAGTATTAGGCGTCCATCGGTACTAAGTGTACCTTGTGTGTTATTTTTGTTTGGGATGTTCCCCTACAGTGAGCCCGACGGATTTGACCCATCCCCGCCTAACCGGCATGGCCAGGCGTCGGTCCACAGTAGGGTGCAGTAGGACTTGTCCCCACTACATGAGAGACGCTCGCCGGGTTCTTCCACAGAAAGGAGCCGACACAACCTAGCTTATATAAGACCCCGTTCCATCTGCCATTTATCCCCACCCTCACTCACCGTCCTTAGCAACCCAACTCTCTTGAGGCAGGACTCCGCGTTCTTATCCTTTACCCAGAGCCAAAATAACCCAATGGCAAACCCCAGGGTCATTCTGGAAACCACTGCCGAGGAGCATGGCGGATTTCCGCTGATGCTTTGGAAGGCCGTCTGCCATATTCTTGGTCGGCCTGCCCGCCCTCGATATGTGGTGTTCGAGAACTCCCTCTCGCTTGCCGGGAGTGAATTTCAAGTCGACGTGCAAATCGGCTCGTGTCCGTTGGGCACAAGTCAGGCCTACTTGATCCATGGTAGGAGCATGCCCACCCTAGATCAAGCCCTCCAGGTAGCAGCCTGGGAAGGTCTTGTCCGTCTCCGGTACTCAGAACCGGCGATGGCGCAGAGTCGAGCTTTCCACCTTCTTCCAGTCACTCCCCCGCATGGAGAGGAGCCTGCTCAAATTCCCGTCGGAAGGGAAGTCGACCCTGCCGTAATCACCCTGGTCACCTATGGAGCCTCAATGACGAGATTCCTCCATTCCCTGATGGCGGAACTCATGAACACAAGGCGCCACCTTGGTCGTGCCCACCTGGAACTGAGTCGAGCAAGGAACCCACCCACTTTCAATCGTGTGCAAGCTCAGGAGACAGGACAACCGTTCCCAGATGAATTGCTGGACCGCAGCCTTGATGCATCTGTAGCACAAGTTCTAGCCCGAGTTCAGCAGCAACCCCAAGAGCGAGGTGTAATCCTCGAAGGCGTGCCTGTAGTTCCCCACCCCTTTGAAGACAGAGATGTGGACACCACCCTTCGTCTCGCTCACGCTCCACCGACAACCAGAGGCCGTCAAGCGGAGTAGAACCCATGCTTAGTTAGCCTGATCTGTGCTTGTAGGTTAGTAGGAGAGAGGCGGCAAAGTTGTTTGCTTGTTTGTTGTTGGTGTTGTGTAAGTTGCTGTAAGCTGTTTGGTTGATGTCAAATCAGCTCATGATAAAACTTGGTACTTGATCTTCTTGTTAATTATGTTGACTTGGAAACAAGTCATAGGGTGTGTTGATTGTTCATTGATTATTTGTGTTGCCTGTTGGAGTGAATTAAAAATCTTGAACCCAAAAATAAAATAGGAAACAGCTACACAGTTTGACTTGTGACCTTCTCAATCCTAGAAATTACTATTTTCCCAGAGAAGTGATAATATAATCACTCTCAACTTGTTCATATTACTTTCCTCTCCCAAATATTTTCTTCAAGAACCTATATTTCAAATCCCATTTCTTTCTTTATTTCTTTGGATTATCACCTATGTCACCTGAGATTTAACCCCGAAATCAAATACCGATATTTTCTAATGAGCGAAATATTTTGGGTGTGTTGCACCAGTTAATCATTAAGTGGAAGTATTTGAGGAAACACTGTAACAACGGTGCCCCGCTCACTTGATGTTAACTCGTGTGTAGGTTTGAAAAACTACCTACCCCGTGTTATTTATGGATTTCCCAATTGGGATAAACCATGTGCCACCGCAAGGTTATACTCTACCGAGACATTTTCTCAGTAGCAAGCTCTCCTATCTGAATACCCGTACCTCTGCACCTCTATGATTGCTGCAAGACCAGAGCTGTGGCAACCAAGAAAATTTCGAAAATGCAAATCTTGTTCCAGTCCATCAGCGAAGACAAGTTTGATACAACCACAGAGATCAGTACAGAAGGGAAACTCTCAGAATTGAAGGATACAAATTCTACCTCAACGAAGAACACTACAACTACTGAGTGCGGATACAAAGGCACTCCAGAAATTTCTACTCGCTCTCACGCTCCACGACACTGCTAGAAGATGAGCCTGGCTCACCCGAAACCGCGTCACGAGCCGCGCGACGGCGACGGACGGCTCGAGCAGCCTGCCCACCTCCAGCGGGAAGATCAGCCACCTCATCCACCGGCACTGCAGCTGGTTCCTCCACCACAGCCTGCTCCACCGCCGCCGCGTGCTCCTCCACTACAGCTGGCCCCTCCGCCGCAACTGGCTCCTCCGGCGCAGCTGGCACCACTGCCGCAGCATCACCACGTCAGACCACCAACTGCAGAAGCCAAGGATCAAGACGACCGCCGCCGCAAGCAGCAGTGCGGTCACCACCGACGACGAGATCCCAAAGAGCACGACGATGATGACCTGCTCGATGAAGCCCGCTCTTCCAACATCTCGTAGTAGGCTTTGAAGAAGGCGTGAATAAACTCATGGTGGAGATGAGGAGGAGAAAAGCCTCGGAGATTTCCGATTTATAGCCGGAGCTCGGATGCCGCTCCTCGACACCGCTTTGCGGGAAAGGGGGAGGAATCCCGAGCAGTACTCGCCCTAATGGCGCGAAACCATCTAGGCATCGTGTCCCAAAGCCGTGCTGCCGCTACATCGACGGACCGCACGCGCAGCAGTGCCACAGGGAAGTGCTTTGCGCACTAAGAGCGGGCGAGTGCGAAGCCAGGGTGAGCGAGGAGGAAGAAAAGAAGAAAGGGAGGAGAGACTGCCAGGTGGACCTCGGTCCCACACGTCAGTGAGTAAGCGGTTGAACCCCGTGTCCTTCTATCCTTTATTCTAAACCGTATCCCTCGTTTTCCCAATATCCTTTGCAAAAGTAATCCCTCTGGATAATCCAATCCCCCTGTGTCTAAGAGCCAATTATTGGCGGCACAAATATTTTGTGTAAAAGCCAACCCTGTATTTTCCAAAAACCCGTGCTCTCGTATCTCCCCTTTACCCCCGGGCAAATCTCGAGGACGAGATTTATTCTAAGGGGGGAAGGATCTGTAACATCCCAAATTTTGGAACCAAGAAAAACTTAGTTTTACCAGACCCCAAAATTCAGAACCAACAAAAACTTTTTTAATGTTTTGCTGATGATTGTGCTTTCCTTCCCATTGCTATGTTTGAACTGGTGTGACTTGTTGTTTGAGTTGTTTGACTAGTAAATCCAAGACCCAACCAATATAAAATATATTAAACTTGGTGATCATGTCATGACAAGAACAAAATATTCCATATATCTCCTCCACTCTTATTTGGACCAACTTATTTTCAAATGATGCTCTGTTTAGCAACAACCAAAATACCCACTCCTTGAGAGAATAAAAGTATTTTCCAAAATTATAAGTTTCCAAAAATATGGAGATCTATATACTATCTCCAACCTCGCTATTCCCCTTGTATTGGTAGCCCCTATTTTAAACTAATACTTTTATTCCTTGGAAAACAATAAAGGTGGGAAGTGTGTTGCCCATATATTTTAGCAACCCTTTTGAAAAATATCGAATTATGAAGTTGAACTTTTCCCTACATTATTCTTGTCAGGATAATACTTGATCACCACCCCACCACTTGTCTGAGTGATTAAAAACTGGTTAAGAATTTATAAATGGTTGTCTAGTGTTGGTTGTTATTTCCTGCCAAATTGATTGCTTGTGTGGTTAATTATTCAACTGTGCTTGAAACATTAAAACACCCCTGACAACAATTGGGAGGTGACTTGATTATTCACACACTCCCAATAAAAACACTAACTAAAAGAAAAGGGTCTTATTTAATCTCCCTCCCTATCTATATTCTATTTTGCTCTAACAATTATTTTTATCTCATAAAGTCCAGGAATGAGATACAATAATAACCATCTCATTATCATATTACTCCCTCCTCAAAATATCTATTTTCCCAAATTACAAAGAATTTCAATTTGTCAAATTCCAAAATCCCTTCTTTAACCTTTAGGGGATTATTAAGATATGACACAAAAATATTTCAAAGGGAGAAATTGTTTTCAAACAAAACTTCAGTGGAATGGTAGTATGATCATTCCCACTTAATTCTTGCAACTTACCTCTCTCAATTAAAATATTTCCAAAAGTCCAAATCCAATATCAAATATCTTCTTTATCTTTTCTAAATCAAGAATTGTGCTATGTTGCACTGGCCTAATAAAGTTCTAAACAGCACAACAAACCTAGATAAAACAAATTGAAGCAAATTATGAAAATAAATTTCAGAAATCAAAAATTTGAAGTTGGTTCGGGAATTAGATCGAACACATTGTGGGCGTCACTGTGTTCTTCCCAAACCGAATTTTCAATCCAAGAATTGAGGTCAATTCGGTGCAATCCAGCACTCCCCTAGCCCCCACTCCGTCCACTTCTCTCTCTCACTCGAAGGAGGCGAAGGAAGCAAGCTAGTTGACCCCAGAGGTGGAGTGCAAGCGGCGCCACGCCATTGCCGTCCTCGGTGCTCTGCCGCACGGGTCACCTCCGTGGAGGAGGCCGACGCGACCCCGAGGCGACGCCGCGCCGTGTCCACCGCACCCCACGCATCCCTCTGCTCCTGCCTGACGAGACCACACCGCCGCAGAAGGCCCCTTGCGTGCACACCGTCCGTGCCAGGCGCGCCGCGCGTCATGGCGACGCCGAGGTCAACGGGAAGCACCACACACCTCCACACTGCCCCACCGTGCCCCTCATCTTCCCTCAGCTCCACCGCATCGCCCACGAGCACCACAGCCCCTGCGGTGAACCCCAACCACACCCTACCCGCCTCCAGTGCACGCGCCCGTACACGCCGCTCGCCATGGCGGGCAGCACAGGCACCGAAGCACGCCGCGCCACCTCTGCTCCCCCCTAACCACCCGACCGCCCTTGCAGAATCCCCTAGCTCACCGCAACCTCCCAGACAACTCCATCTGGACCCCGCACCTCTCTTACCCCCCTCCGCACCACCGTGCCATGGAGCACCGCAAGCTCTCTCCGCTATAAAAACCACCCCGCACCACCTCTTCTCCCCACACCTCGCCACCACTTCTCCCTCACTCCACTCGCTCTCAAGCATCGCCAGAAGGGCGAGCAAGCCGCAACAGCGGCCGTGTTCAAGCTCGGCCGTGCGTGCCACAGGCCGAGGTCGGAGTCGAGCATGGCAGACCCATGCCACCCCTCCCCTCTCTGTTCTCTGCCCGAAACCATCTTCCCCATCGTCACCGCATCCTCACTCGCCTTTTTCTCCGTTGTTTCGTGCACAGACGCATCGCCGAGACCTCGCCGGAGTTCGGGACGTGCCGCGGAAGGAGGGAAGCTCACCACCGACGCTCCGTCCAGTTTCAGCAAGCTCTAGTGCCTCCACGACCTTCCTCGAACCTCCCTCTCTCTGCATCATCTCCACCGTCTTCAGAGCCCTCTAGGTGAGCCTCCGACCCACCTCGCCGTCGCCGGAGCCACGGCTCCGTCGTACTCGGCAGTCGAGGAAAGGATAGATCCTGCGCCGTTGGATTTAAATCCAACGGTAGCGTACCGCTTCGTCTCGTTAAGACACCGACAAGCGGGACCGACCCGTCAGCGTTTTAAACTTTTCCACGCGGGAACAGTTTTCCGTTGAGTCACTGACGTGTAGGCCCCACATGTCATATTTCTCAACATTATCCAAATCAATTAGATTCTCTAATTTAAATTCCAGAAGGATTTCAGTACTGGTATGAACTTTGAAATCCAATATCTCGAGTTCTATAAATCCAAATAAATCAAGTCAAAATGTTCTGGAAAGCTTATGAAAATTTTCAACCAACAAACTTGGTTTTATCTCATTTAGATAAATAATAAAAGTGTATTAATAAAAATGCCACAGAAGGTTTATTACACCAAATTAATTGTTTCTGGAGCTCTGTTAGTCCAAATGACTTGAAACCAATTTTGTTAGATCACATTTAGCCAAGGTTAGTCACCCCTAAAAGGATTTAATTTCTGAAGCAACATAAATTAAATGGTAGCTAAAACTTGAGTAATAAGTTTCTGGATTAAAGCGATTGTGTAGGGAGTTTGATAACTCCAAATGACCTCAATCCAATTGGGTTGTCTTCTACACATCAGTAGCTACCCATAGAATTTTAGTTTGAATTTTTGTGACCAACCTAGAATAATTGGTGAATTAAACAATGTACAACCAGTTCTGCCATATTTAGGGAGTAACTAAAAATTGATAAATTCAAGTAAATTGAAACCAAAATGGCGTTGCTTGATATATGCAGTGGCTACTTATAGCATCTAAAGTTGTAATGTTGTGATGTTGATTGAGTTAGTGTAGTGATTGATGTATTGCTTGTTTTACGTTTAGACGAGAACGTTGCCGAAATTATCGATGAGGGGAAATTTGTTGAACCTGAAGAACAGAACCAGTACCACCTTGAGCAAGGCAAGCTACTTCACTGAGCTTGCATCTATATACATCTATTTTGATTTACTTATTTTACTTATAAGGAGTATAAAGGATTTACGTGGTGTTTGCCACTAAAGTTATGATTTTGAAAACCCTTTTACAAAATACAGGTACATTATTGAGACACCCGATATAGAGGTGTTAGTAGTGTGCAGTAATTTCTAAATGTATTTGTTTTTACTCAAAAGCCTTTTATAAAAATCTTTTGGTGAGATTACGATCCACCCAAGTTTTGGTTAAAAGTATTTTGCTATGAAAATGGAAATGATTTTGAAAGCCTTTTCAAAAGAATATGAAAAAAACTATTTTGCCACCCTATGTAGAAGTATCAGTTTGTTTATATAAAACTATAGGATGGGAAAAACATTGATTATTCAAAACTCCTTTTTTCAAATCCGTGGATAAAATATGGTATACCGGGATGTCGGTATGGAAGTGGAGAAATGGAGTATGGTGATGTTTATGAAAAATGCACATTGTGTCTTTGTACTATGACTACCAGCCGATAACCTATGCGACCACATTTACCCACATATGGGAAAGGGCGTAGTCATATAATTTGCTCATGTTAGTACTGGATGCCTCAATAACGAGGATAACCTCGTTCCATGAGGGGATGGTCTGAGGACCTACCCCCTGACCCGGGTCCTCTAAAGAGAAGAGCGCCTAAGGGCACGCCTAAGGGCTGTTATGATATGAATTGGAGATAGAGGATTTGTAGGGCCATTAAAATTCGCCGGGCAGAACTACGAGTCCTCACACTTAGTTTCTGAGGATTTAAGTGTCGGTGGAATGTTTCGTAGCGGTAGGGTCCTATACTAGCATGAGCAAAGGACAGGCTATGGCCGGGAACTCAACTTCGCATACCCCTGGTATGGCGGGACGTGCCTGACATGATGAGTGACCGGATGGGTGTGGGAAAAGCGTGCTACCTCTGCAGAGGGTAAAACTATTCGAATAGCCGAGTCCTCGGATATGGACAGTTGGGAGGCTGTCCTAAGACCATGTGCAAGTTTTACAAAGTTTTGAGTTTGAAATGAAAATGAGTGGAGATTGTTTTATGCAACTGTACCGAAGGGTAGTATGAGGATGCTGGAAAATGAGTGACCATGAAGGGGCTATGTTCGGAAAAGGAGGAGTTTTGGAGAAACGGACAAGATGGTGATTTTCGAGGAAAAAGTTTTAAAAGAGACTTCTTACCTTTTCAAACAAAGGTATATTTTCAAGAAAAAGGTTTAAAAAGACTTCTTACCCCTTTTTCAACAAAGATAGTGAGAAAACTATTTTTTCCAAAAGGTTTGTTTCCAACCAAGATATTGAGAAACTACTTTTCAAAATATTTTGCCTTCAACAAGGATACAAGATCTACTCTTCTCTTTTTCAATAAAGATATAGAGATGTTTTTCCAAAACTAAAGGTTTTAAAGATTATCAAAACTAGTGCATGTTCAAATTGGGGTAGTTTGCGAGTACAATCAAATGTACTCATATTGGTTTCGTCCCTGGCTATTGTCTGAGCCAGATTTTAAAGAGGAGCAGTTCGAAGAAGAGGAGTTCATTGGCGTCTTTGCGAAGTAGGGCGCTTCCCAGTCAGCTACCTGTAGGGTTAAGGCGAATGACTTGGGCTCCACGTTGTTTGGTGATTTCCGCTGCAAGTACCTGTTGAAGCTTATGACTTCAATCCCGTAAGTATATTCGGTATTTATGGATGTCCTGTGATGTCAATTCGAGTTATGTGCAACAACAGACTGATCATGGGATTGTTGCAGGAAACATAACGAGTATCTCAGATAGCTAATCCGGGGTCCTCACACATATGGATTAGGATAATAATCAATTGGATGAGTAATTAATTAGAGAGAGTAGATTGAATTAGCGGGGATGCATAAGCTGGTTGCTAGCTTTTCTTCTGGGGACTCGATTGGATGATCAATCTGGTTCTTCTTGTCTTTGGTGCGTGGGTGCAATTAGCACGCCGGCTGCAAAATCCATGCATGTGATGGATGCATGTGAATAGCCTGATGGTCTTTTGCTTTGATCCTTGCCTTCACGGTCTTCACGTGCGATGAGACTAGTACTTTTTCGACTCTCCTTCGATTGATGGTTGCTTGGCATGGAGTAGATCGGATCGGCCGCATATGGGGACGGTGCTGTCGTCGAGCCCCAGGCACGGATCCAATAAGGCAAGTTGCAGGGTTGACGTAGAGCCCCCGAGCGTCAGCGCAGTGGTTGGTGTAGACGACGCACGCTGATTGGAAGGATTGACGCACCCGCCGGCGGGTTGAGAGTCGTGTTGACGATGGAACTTGCCGCTGGATGTAGATTGGATCGGTGTGTGGCTAGCGACGGAACGCCGCCGCGTGAGCAAGATTGGATCGCAGAAGCTGTAAATACGGAACGCCGCCACCGTCGCAGTAGTTGTTGACGAACTCGAATTTGTCGAAGTAGATGAGCCGCCAAAACCGTGAATCCAGCGCGCGTTCTTCCCACAGACGGCGCCAATTGACGTGGGATCACCACGGCAAGTCTCAGGTCGAGTACCCTAGGTTTTGTATAGAGGAAGAAGTTGGCGCGCTGGTAGTTCCGTCGGCTGACAAGTAAGGATTTACCCAGGTTTGGCCCCTCATTGTGAGGTAAAAACCTACATCCTGCTTGTCTGATCTTGTATTGATGATAATATGAGATTACATGGTGGCCGTCATGGCGATTGTGGTGGTGAGACGCGGTCTTGTCTGGATCTGTCTATGGGGGTGCCCTTGCCTGGCTTTATAAAGGGAGCCAGGTAGGGTTTACATGAGTTCTTGTCTTGTACTCCAAGTTGTAGTTTGTTGGGCTTCGTTGGGCCGCCAGGTGCTGGGCCGCATCGGGTACGCCAACGGTGGGGTGCCCGGAGGGTATGCCCACGTCAGTCATTTTGCCTCTTCATGCACTTGTGGTAACTTATCCAATCCCATAATAATTGATAATGTTTATTCTCTTAGGAAGGATAAGGTTGGGAATGTGTTTGCCAAATATGTTGGTACTCAAAGTGGTGTCAAGAAAAGGACCATTTGGGTTGCCAAGCCTATTGTGACTAACCTCTTAGGACCAAACTTGGTTGGGGACCAACAAACTAAAACTTGATCAATAGGTGTTGGTGGAGGGCATTGGAGACTTGGCTACATCATGAAGAATTAACGAATCTTCACATTTATATTTTCTCAAGCCAAATCATTTAGATTATGTTCTATCTCAAATCCAATGATCCTCCTTGCGGTAACTTGTATTTAAATCACATATACATTGAAAGTTACTTGCATGTGTTTGGTTTTGTACCTTGCTAATGTTTGCATGTGTTGTGCTCTCTACTTACTTTTCTTGAGTAATCAAGTATGTGTATGTTGGAGTGATATGCTTGCGCACTTCACAATCCTAAAAATGTGTATACATGAGTTATACCACTTAGAGTTGATATATCAATCTTATCTAGTTTCTATATGGTATGTCATACTCATGAGAAATTCAAATTCTATAATGTCCATTAATTATCTCTAGTTGGTTTTTATTTGCCTCTTGTGGAGAATGAATGGATTATCACATTATGGGGGAGTAATATGCTATGTGCATATTACAACCTAGTTAATGTGAACATTGAAGGTATTGCCACCTAGAATTGATATTGTTAATTATCTTGTTTCTATGTGGCATGTTTCTCAAACAAGTTCCCATTTGCTTAAATGTTTTTACTTACTCACAATTTGGATCTTGTTTGTGATGAATATTCTTGGTAAGGTTTTCCTCTAATATGTTCTCATATATCTCTTTGAGAAACTAATTGCTTCAAAGCACTCTTTGCATAATCACGTGAATATTTGAAGCTATCAAGGACATTTATCTACATAAGCATCGCGCTTAAATCTTATCCTTCACCATGTCCTTATTGGTTGTGAATATGATCTTGAATATCAATCCAATACACCACTAAGAAATTTCTACATATACTCTTTTTCCATGACAATTGATAGTCATAATTGTGGTGAAACTTGTAGATCATCTTTTTATTGGCTCTTGACTTTATTGCATTATTTCTTGCCAAAATTAATGTTCCTTGCCTCTTGAGGATCATTTTACTTTACTCAAACTTTCCTAGTGTTTTATTTGGTGTAGGAGAGGCATTGATCCCATCATTGTGCACCTTGCATTCAAAGGCTACTTATAGATAATGTACTATTCTTGGGTGAGCTATCCTATATTGAATACAAACTTATATTTTCTTTAGTATTGGATCTTATTGCTTTTACTTGATATATGACTAGCGTTTGAATAGATATGTGGAGAGCGATGATTCCATATGTGTGCATTGTGTATTCAAATACAAGATCATAAATAATACATTTTTCTTGGGAGAGCTATCATGTATCCTTTTAGACACTATTTATATTCTATTTGTATTTGATCCTTTCCTTTGGTTTTTGATCCCGATGACATGTCTCATGGAAGACAAACCTTTTTGGCTTGGTACTTTGTGCCATCATGAAAAGTGTAGAGGGTGTGGTTTATTAGTTGGAACCCCACCCTTTCTTTTTGAGAGTTTGTCCCAATTGGCATCTCTCTTTGGGAGTGGGTTATATCATTCGTTGATTAACATCTCTCTCTTTTGGTATCTCCTTTGGAAATTTGATATCTTTATCCAATTGGTATCTTTTCAATCATGTGTTGGTTTGGTTTTAGTTTCAATTGGCTTCTCTAAATCATTTTTGATTTGGATCTTTGATATAATTTGGACCATCTTTGATTGCTTGATATTTGTCCAAATTGTGTCTCATTTTAGTTATTAAAGTTAATAGGCATGTATATCTACTACATGTCTATTTTATGGCATGCTTTCTTTCTTTGTGCCAATATATAGGTGGAACTCCACGGAATGCTAAATTTGTTAAGATGTGCATGAAATCCAATTTCATATCTATATGCACATTTTTTAGGAGTTTTTTCTATGTATTGTAGTTTGACTAACTACTTGGACCCAATTAGTTTGGGAACATTTACTTGAATATGTTTTAGGTACATGGAGATGCATTGGATGCTTGTCTCATTTACAATGAAAGTATCTTCACCACATGCTTATTGGAGCCAAGCTAGGATGGTTGATAAATTCTTATCTAATACATCAACCCCATGTCATCTTGGTAACAAGTATCCACCCTCATGCATACTTTTATAGCACTCAACTTTGTGTAGGTTTCATCATGGCATGAAAAGTTTTTATTTGCTTTTGTTGTGGCTATTGCAAATTCAATGTAGATCTTATGGTACTTGTTGCTTTCCTCAACGCATCCCAACTATATCCTTTCCCTTAGTGATATTTGTTGTGCTTGTGTTGAGGTTGTATTTGAAGTTCATTATTATACAATATGAGAATATTGAGCTATGGGCTATGATCCTAAACAAACATCATATGTGTATATGTTATGACTTCCCTTTGGATATCGTGTTTCTTTGTGGATATATATCTAATGATTGTTGTACACTTAGAAACTTATATACATGAGAGAAATTACATCTTTACTCGATATCCTAATTCTTCGGTGTCACCTCTTTTACTCCGTTTTTGATTCTTTGGCGTAGCTCCGAAAAGAATTTGATTTGTGAGTGCATATCCTATTTTATCACATCTTGATGCTCTCATCTTGGTGAATATCTTGCTTGTCTTTTCAAGCCAATAATCTTCACCATGGGATATGTCACAAGCTTTGTTTTTCATTTGCATCTTATTGAGCTTGTGATTCATTTGTTTTTGTGTTTTAGAGGATAACGGAGGAGTGAGGATTCCATGTTTGTACACCTTGTATTCAAATACAATAATTCCAGATT
Organism: Poa pratensis; assembly: GCA_947311845.1. Taxonomy (NCBI): domain Eukaryota; kingdom Viridiplantae; phylum Streptophyta; class Magnoliopsida; order Poales; family Poaceae; genus Poa; species Poa pratensis. The sequence goes on from CAMZMU010000041.1 coordinate 69,687,537, forward strand.
GTGTAAAAATATTGGGGAGCTCCTCTACTTCCTTTAAAACACTCTTTTGCTCAAACCATAATATCTTGTGTTTATTCGGTCAGTTAGGATCTTTTTGATTGCTCGCTTTTTATTTGGAGAATTGTAAAAAGTTTTCCATATCGTTCTTTTGCAATCTTTGGATCCTTAATATAATTTGTGCTCTCTCCAACTATTTGTCATTGGATATGTGTATTTTATTTCACTCATATTTTGAGAAATGCACACGTTATGGGGGAGCTCATACTATATTGACCGTCTAAGTTTTTTCGCCCATTTTGGAAATGGATGCCAATGGGGGAGAAGTTTTGTTGGGTTTAAGGGAATTTGGTTTTATGCTTTTGTTTTGGTTATAAGCATTTACCTTTCATGCTCATGCATCCATGTTTGTTGCTTTGCATGGTTGCTTAATTCATTATATAAACCCTTGTAAAATAGATTGTCATCAATTACCAAAATGGGGGAGATTGAAAGGGCATGGCGCCCCTATGTGTGGTTTTGGTAATTAATGACAATCCCTATGGACTAATGGTTGCATCGAGTTATACTTGTAGGGTTTGTCCATAGACCATGCTTGAACTCCATATGTTGGATTCAAGGTTATTGATGTCATGAATATATTGATATAATGAAGTTTTGGGCATCAAGATCATCGAGTTATGGATATATACTTGATATGATAAAGAAGAAGAGTATGTGATGACCAAGTTGTTATTCGAGAAGTTATCCGATGATTGGTCATGTGTAAGTTGAGCATATTGCAAGTATGTCTTGAAGAAAAGGATTATGTGACATTCATGGTTATCTTCAAGACATCATCTATTGAAAAGAGAAGAAAAAATACAAGATTGATCAATACACAAAGCTCCAAGATGTACCAAGTGGGATAATGTATCTCTTGGTATGGTAAGAAATTATCCATATAGCTTTGTCAACTAACCCATTACATGTGTGTGGCATTTTCTATGTGTGGTTAGGTATCTTTATTTGGGTGTGCATCAAATGAATATTTCATATAGCCCATGGGGATGACATCAAGTGGTGATCGTCATCAACCTTGAGATGTGCAAGTTCAAGAGAAGTATCTCGAATATATCATATGCTTGAAGCTTGCCACCCATTTGGAGATAATGGTCATGTGAAGATATGCTGATAAGAGGCTCTCCCATAGTGGTGTATGGGGTAGAAATATGTATATCTTCACCAAGCGAAACGCAATCAAAAAAGGTGGTCCACTTGAAGAGATCAAGATCGTCATCATCTAGCTCAAGTGGAATGCGCAAGGCAAAGGTATGATAGGGTTTCTATTTTACCGGTCTCATGGTTCTAGTTGGGAGACTGGGTTATAGGATAGATACCGTACTATCAAGAGGGGCTCTCGATTGAGTTTTAGTGTATCAGTTGGAGAGAGCTCAAACCTTTGCATACTTGGCATATCATCTTTCTTGTTTCTTATTTGGCTTTCATCCATGTGAGAATTTAGAGCTTGTGTCATCTCTATACCAAGCTCTAGTTCATCAAAAACGGATTTCATGAATATCTTGTTGCGTTTTTGATATTGGAAGTTTTACCGGTTTGTCTTTTATAAGAGAGGCCAAACTCTTCTCTTGTGGTTCCCTCCTCACATGATGGACTATGATGTTTTCTTGCATCATCTTGTCGTCTCGTTGTGGTGATTCCAACGAGCACAAGAACATCGAAATCGGAGTTCGGATGAAAAAGATATTACAGTTTTCATTTTGCTATTTCTGTCAGTTTTCAGACTATCGGATAATCCGATTCAAAATGAATCGGAATATCCGACCCAGATTTTTGCTGGTCGCGAAAACAGCTATTTTGCAGCTCTCTGATGCATTTCGGATTATCCGATTAAAGTGTGGGTCGGATTATCCGACCCGTGCTTTTCTGGCCAAACGGGCAGATTTCTCCCCACCTATTTAAGGGGTCTTCTTCTCCAAAGAGACCCCAACTCTTGAGCTCGTTTTCCCCACCACTGTTGACCTTTTGGAGCTTGCTTTCTCTCTATTCCTCCATGATTCTTGCCTCCAATTAGAGGTAAACAAGAGAGGCGATCTAGATCTATCATTCCACCAATCAATCTCTTCTCTAAGTGAGAGGAATCTTTTGGATCTAGATCTTGGAGGGATTTGGTGTTCTTCCTTGTTCTTCCTCTCTTCTCCCCCACAAGCATTAGTTGGTTTTGGTGGGATTTGAGAGTGAAGGATTTTGAGCACTTCTTGTGTTCTTGCCCATTGCATCGGTTGCATCGGTTTGAGTTCTCCACGGTGATACGTGGAAATCGAAGTTGAGAAGCTTGTTACTCTTGGGTACTTGGGTGCCCTAGAGCTTGTCCTCTTGGGTACTTGGAGTGCCCTAGACGGCCCTAATTGATCTCGGAGTTTTGGTGGCTCGCGGGATTGTTGGGAGCCTCCAATTAAGTTGTGGAGACGCGCCCCAACCTTGTGATTCTTGTGGCTTTGGAAGCCGCGGGAATTCGGTGAGAGCTTCCAATTAAGTTGTGGAGTGTGCCTCATCCTTTTACGGGTTCAGTGACCACCCTTAAGTGTCCCATAGTGGTTCGTGGCACTCCTCATTGGTGGAGGCACGAAGGAGATTACGGTGTGCCATTTGACGGCTATTCGGGGATCACTTTATGACTCCGCACCGCTCCAACGGAGACGTAGCTTCCATTGGGAAGTGAACTTTGGGATAAATCATCGTCTCCAAGTGCCTCGGTATTTCTATACTCGACCTTCTTACTTATGCTATTTACTTTGTGATAGTCATCGAGCTTGAAGTAATATATCTTGCTATCACATATTTGCTTATATTGTTTAGCATAAGTTGTTTGTGCACATAGGTAAACCTAGCTTGTTTAGATTTCGTGCTTGATAAATTAAACGCTAGTTTTATTTCGCATTTATTCAAGCCTAAACCATAAACAATTTTAATCGCCTATTCACCCCCCCCCCCCTCTAGGCGACATCCGTGTCATTTTAGAGAGGAAGGCGAGAAGGTGGAGAGGAGGGCGGGTTGGATAAGCACGGCCACGGGCGTCGACTTTTAACATGGCGAGGGGCGGTGCGGCCGGCGTAAATGCGACGTGTGGAGAATCCGCAACGCCGGCCTGGAGAGTCGTCGCGTCGCCTGGCCGGCGTAAATGGTTTGCGTGGGTGCAGGCGAACCGGCGTCGTCCAGTCGCGTCGCGTTGGAAACCAACGACGACTGCGCCATTAACGCGGCCAGACCGGCCTCCTGCACGTGGCGATTAATGGCGCCTGTGCGGGGCTGTGCGTATGACGGGCGGACCACCGCTGTCAGGGCCATGTCCGCCCCCATGTCCGGCACCCCAAGAGGCCCTCTTGGGGGTGCCGGACATAAAATCGCTCGGAGCGAGCCTTTGGGGGGTGCCGCTGGTGGCGGTTTTCGGTGTCCGGACCCCAATGCGCCTTTGAGGGGTCGTTTTGAGGCCCCCGGTAGAGATGCTCTTAGCTAAGTTAGCTGCAATAGAAAGGATGCAGAGTTTACATTTGCACAAGTGCGGGATGTGCTCCTTGTCCCTGACTTGGGGCTCCTTTCGGGGTGCCGAATACAAATTGACTCGGCCATGACGGTTAGGGGTGCCGCCGTGTACGAACGTTGCGTCCGGACCGCACTGGGTCTTTGGGGAGTCATAGGAGGGTGCCGGTAAAGATGCCCTTAGACATGCCTTATTGATGCACACACAGTTTATACTTATCCTTTCGTGTATGCAACAAATTTGTTAGGAAAAAGACATCCTCTAATAAAAACTGAAGAAAAGGGAAGCCCTAGCAGTTGGAAATCAAAAGATTTTTCATGCAAGTTAACACGCCGACTAAATAATTATTCACTGTTTGGTGCGATTTTAGCTCTCAAAAGGCCAAGCGAACCACGCTTCTAAATATACCCACCCTTGCCGCAACTTCCACTCGATATGAGTATCTTGAAATTTTTCATCGGAATCGCAACCTCACATATTTTTTCAATCACAACATGGTGGCACACGCGGGATGACCCTTTCAGCTTGTGACTTTCAAGTGCCCACTCACTGAAGAAGATGGAAGCATGCGATCATTTTCACACATGAATTAATATATGAGAACTCATATTACTATAGCATATTGATAACTTGTACTGCGCCTATATATAACAAAATTAACTTCTTTTTTGCAGAAGCAAATTGTATAAGAAATATGCATCCTAAATATCGGCGAACACCTACTCAAGTTGGGTGACTACTGACTAGGGAGCGTCCGTTAGTTGCCGATCTATGACCCATACGATTTTTGACGTAACAACTTTGGATCGAATCGATGCAGATATGGTGATACTCTCAATTATATATACTGACATTTTTTTCAAGTAATGCGGTAGCTGTGGCCGATGAACTAATTTAGAATTTTCTTTTCAATATAGGCTCGAATTTCCTTAGAGCTTGCACCTTCGAGGATGGGTTGGGTTGTATACTCACTTCAAATTAGTTAGGGCATCTCCAGTCGTCCCCTAGGAGCTTCCAGGAGGTTTTTTAGGTTCGGTTTTAGCTTCGGATGGCCAAATAGCGTCGAAATGCTACCAACATGCCTCTCAAGAAGTGAAATAGCGTCAAATAGCGCCGGTGCACCCAGCCAACATCCAACATGCTGGGTTTGCCCTAGGGGGATTGCATGCAAAAAGGCCCACATGCAACCTCTCACCCCCTCTCTCTCCTCTCACCCACTTGCAGGCCCACCACGTGCTGCCCTCTCTCCTCTCTTTTCCCTCACCTCTATCCTCTCCCAGCCGCCGCCCTCCTCTACTCTGGCACGCCGCCTCCCTCCACCCAGCTCTCCGCCCTCCATCTTCGACCCCCCGCGCACTGCCCGCCGCCTCCCGCCATCGCCTCCCTCCGCTCCATGGCCGTCGTGCTCAAGCTGCTCTCCACCTTCTCCCTCAAGGTCGACAAGCTCCAGCGAGCTCCTGCCGCAGCCATGGCGTGGCCGCACCCTCGACCTCCTGCTCGTGCTCAAGCTGCTCTCCACCTTCTCCTCCCGCCGCCCCTACTCGTGCGGCCGCCTGGCTCGCCGCCCGGCGCCTCCTCTGCTCCGGCGCGCTACGCCGCACCTCCTCGATCTCGCCGCATGCGCCTCCGCCTGCGGACGCCACTGGAGCGCATGGACAACGGAGCCAGCGCGGTTCTCGACGCCGCCGAGCCGATGTCAGAGGCGGACTTTGGCGGGGCCGGCATCGGGAGCGTACAGAGCGCGATCGTGGGCACGAGAGGGAAGCTGCCGTCGTCGAGGTCACAACTTCCTCATGCTCGCGCCGGAGGCCAGCCCCGACGCCGGCGCCGAGCTGCGCTTCCTCGCCTCCAGCACCAAGGCTGAGGTCGTCGACATGCTGCGCAAGCACACCTACTTCGACGAGCTCGCCCAGAGCAGGCGCGTCTCGACCGCCTCCGCCAGCAGCGATGCCGAGCTCGTTTTTTTCTTACTTTGAATTCGTTGGGTGGACGTGCGCCTGGTGAACTCTCTCCCCCCCAAGTTTCTGTTTTCAGCCGGCGGAAGCATTTTGGCCCCCGAAACGCGGTTTTTTTTCATTCTCCAACGACTAGAGATGCCCTTAGGCTCGATTTCTATTTTTGAGACTGGAAAGGAAGAATCTCTCGGCTTACTTTTATAGAAAAATTAGTAAGTAGCCATTGTTATTGTGAACCCAGACAAATGTGTGCATCATCCCATGCCTAAATCCCGGCCACTAAACCCGTGGTTCTTGGTAAGCTCGATTTAATATCAATATAGTATCAGAGCCTGATGGTTTCAAGTTTAATCCTCGGCTAACGCGCTATTTAATATCAAAATAGTTGTGGTCTTCCATCTATCCCACCTCTAAGGTCTTATCGTTTGTCAGTCCTATACGTGAGGGGAGTGTTACAATATAAAATCTAGTTCTTCCTGTCATCTCGAACTTTGAGATACTCCGTGAGGGGAGTAATTGGCTAGTGTATCAATTCAATAACATCGTCAACTCGATCTGTTGCATATATAATTGTGTAGTGATCATCTCAGTTGCACACACAATCGCTGGCTCGACCCGTCTTGTGGACTGGTCATGTCTCAGACGATTGCTAGACGTAGTACCGTATGTTCAAAAAAAAAGACGTAGTACTGTGACTGAGCGTGTAGCACATGACCCTCGTTTGTCGCCCGGTGTCTGCAGCGTCGAGCCCACCGCCATTTCTTTGGGCCTGTTGGCTGGGTGGTAAATTGGTATTTTTTTTTTTTGCCAAATATGGCCTTTTTGCGAAACTAAACCCAAATCTGGCATCTCTCCAAAATTATATCCAAATCTGGCCCCTGAGGTCGGCTCCAACGAGGATGGCGCCGACCTTGTACATGTCGGCTTCATCCTCGTTGGCGCTGACCCCCTATTTAAAAAATTCTAAATCCTTAGAAAATTATGTGACTTTCCGGATGGCGCCGAACTGAACAAGTTCGGCTACATTGTCATTGGCGCCGATCTCAAGAGGCCAGATTTGAAAATAGTTTTGAGAAGTGACCATATATGTGTTTAGTTGCTCAAAAGGGTCAGATTTGTCAAAAAAAATACGGTAAATTGCTTGATGCCATCGATCCATCGACTGGTCGGGCGTCGCTGCTACGTAGGCCACACGTACTAATAGTACATTGACGAATCATGAACAATTCATGTTCACGAAATGTGGTAGAGCTTTCAGTGTTTGAGCTAATACATCGAAGTCCAACGGCAGGTGTAGTCGGTATTAATCAAGCTGACTCCGTTCGAAAAAAGATTCGCTATAATGAATATATCTAACATTAAACTATATCTACATATATACATTTATTTCAGTTATGTTCTTCTGAAGAGAGAGAGTATATGTTAATACCTGAGTGGCTGAGTAGACTACTGACCTGGATTGTTCTTCCCTCGAACGTAGCCGGCCACACCGCAAGTCTGCAACATCCTGTTTTTTTTTTTTTAAAGGTCCGCAACAGGTCCTCCGACATTGGAGGCGCAGAAAGTAAACGCGCGCAGAGCTCTAGTAGGAGAGGCCCAGTCACCAGTGTCCAGTGACCAGAGCGGCAGCACTGCAGTGTCGGTGGAGCATCTGGCATCAAGGAATCGAACCTCAACAGCAGAAGAGGACCGAACTACGGGACTGTCGTTTAGCTTTTCCAACCCGCGATTAGCCCAGCTGATCCGATTTGGACTTCTATGATTGGCCAAACGGTGAAGGCCATATCTTTTTTTTTCTGAATTTTCCACGTATATTAAGCCAACACAGAGTACACGATTATATCAATTACAAAAAAACCTAAAATAGACTAGCAAATTTATGAGATCTTCAAACCCTTTCTTCATCCATAACATAATCTTGTACTTTTCTGAAGGCAGCCGTAGAACAACGCCAAAACCACCAAACCACAGACCTGTGAATACCACCGAAAGTTCTCCCTTTTTAATTATGAGTCGCAATGCCAAGGCTTTGTGCACGCACGCAGCCACTAAATTAATCAAGCAACATCGGCAGGAGCACCACCACTGATATTTCAGGGACAAATAACCGAACCACGTTGTCGACATCGTCGGGAGCCGAGAGAACGAATCACCATTGACGAAGACATAATAGCCGGGATAAATATTGCGAGGACAAACCTTTGCGCGGCAACCATGAGAAATAATCCAAAATTGATCTGGCGAAGTAAGATCTGAAGAACCATACCTAGACAAACTTAATCTTTCAAAACCACCATTGACGTCGGGAAGGATATCTCGCCGTCGAAGGAAGCGTGAGAGATCACTTATTGCAGACGATATCATCTCCATTAACAAAGAAGATGACGACCAAAACCAAGCTCTAACATTAAGGACCTTTGTATAGCGTCGTGCGCAGGTCCGAGGTCCCCACCCCTTCTAGTGCCAGAACGGCAACTAGAGGAGGCGAGGACCCGTAGAATCTTTGCCGGCGGCGACGATGAAGCTGCAGATGACACCGGCGGCGATGGCTACGGTTGAAACCCTAGGGCCCCACCACGATCGCCCAAGATCCTCTCCCTCCTACGTACGTACCGGTTCCCGTATATTCTATATCTCGGTGAAGGCCATATCTTGTTCATAAGGCACTGCATTTTGTTTTTCTGGTGAGGCTGCAGAATCAAGCAAAACGGTGAAGGCAATAAGCGCAAATTCTATTTGCCGCCCGTTGCGGCGCTGGAGGCTCGCATCGCACACCCCGTTGACGGCCCAATGCGTATTTTTTTTCTTTTCTGTTACTTTGTTTTCCTCTCTTTTTCATTTTTTTTTTGTTTTCTTTGTTCTATTTCCTTTTAGTTTTCAATTGGTGTGTATTTTCTGTTATTTAGGGAATTAAATGTATTTTTAAAAATATTTTGAACTTGAAATTTTAAACACTGAAAAATATTAAATTTAAAAAAATTACATATGCAAATGTTCAAACTTGAAATATGTTGAGATTTCGAAAAATTTCAGAATTAAAGACTATTATCGATTTAAAAAATATTAAGTTTTTGATAACGTGCTGATTTAAAACAAAAGAAAATAAAAAGAACGTAGACATACCTGATGGGCCGTGTCCGAACTAAGCGCCACGGGGAAGAGGCATGTGCGGCGCCTCCCGCTCACGCCGCTGAACATAAGCACCCGACAATAAGGGCAAAACCTATATGCCGCCCGTAGGCGCCCCAGATACAGGACTTCGCCCGCGAAGAGTTAGTTGGGCCGGCCTTTTTTTCTTCTTCGTGTTTCTTCTTTCTTTCTTTTGTTTTTTTTCTCTGTTTCCTTTTTGTTTTCCTTTTTTTCACGTTTTGTTTTTATGTTTTCTTTTTCGGCTTTATTTTTGGTTTTCCGTTTTTCTGTTTCACCTTTCATTTTTATGTTTTAATTTTCGCTTACTTTGAAAATGGTTCATATTTTTGCAAATAGGTATTTTTTCAAAAATGGTTCTTATTTTTCGAAAATGGTTCCAAACCAAATTGTTCCAATTTTTAAAATGGTTCTGAACCGAAAAAATGGTTCCGTACCGGAAAAATGGTTCCAATTTTGAAAACGGTTTCGATTTGGAAAATGGTTCCATTTTTTAAAATGGTTCCAAACTGAAAAAATGGTTCCAATTTTTAAAAAATGGTTGCTTTTTGAAAATGGTTCCGAACCAAAAAAAATGGTTCTTTTTTAAAATGGCCGTGAATCGAAAAATGGTTCCGAACCGAAAAATGGTTCCGGACAAAAAAATGGTTCTTTTTTTAAATGGTTCCAAACCATTTTTTAATTTGGGAACCATTTTTTAAATAAAAAAAATCACGCGCCACCTAATACTTTGGGCCACGGCCCATTTAGCAAGTTCTGCAGGCGCCCCGGAATTAAGGGCGCCCACGGGCGGCATAAAGGCGCGCCCGACAATAAGGCCTACAACTTTGCAATGCTCACCGCACCGGTTATCTATATGTACCAATCCCAAAAGGTCGACCTTGTTCACTTCCAGTTACCAAGTTTATGGGGTCTATGAATTGTGTGGCGCAGCACCGAAAAAGGCCCAGCCCGCTTTTGCCCTTAACTTCACCATCTCGTCAAGGTAACCACAGCTACACCAATGATTTTCTCTCCTATCTAAAAGAAACATTTGGTTCCTCTCATACGTCACGTCGCTTCGTCCAACATGGTCGTACCTCTCCCCTCCGCTCGCCCCGTGCACGATCAAATGGGCCAAAGCCCTGGCTGTGAATGGTGTGAGAGCCGCACCGAACCCACGCCAGCCCACCCAGAAAATCTCTTGAGAGCCGCACCAAGCCAACCCGTTGATTATTCACTTCCACCCAAGCCGCACCAGCCCGCAATGCAATTTGCCCCCAGACCGCACCCATCCAATTGCTTGTTGCGGGTTGAACCCATTTCACACCCCACATACTAACCATGGGGCCAAACAGCCACGGCAAACAATGCTAGTAGTGCTCCGGTCTGCTAACCATACTGCTACGGTCCGTACTACTTACACAGGGTGTGTTTTTCTAGATGTTTTTACTCGGCTGAACAGCCACGGCAATCAATACTGAAATCACAGCCACGGCTGCTTACAGGATACTACATTACTACTGCTCTGGTCTGCACTGCTTATAGAAAATTAGATTACACAAGTTCAAAATTACTTCGTCATTCACAATTAGACGAATTTAGCGTCAATATAGTCCTTGCAATGTCCTGAGCTTGCATCCAAAATGACCTGAATATATTTGAAAAAATTAATCATTAATACTCATAACAGTAGCAGCTAGAAAGAAGATGGTGATAAAAAGCACAAAACACCAAACAAAGCGCGAGATGAACTCGTGAAATTGGTTAGTGGCTGACATTCAATTACCACCTCTATTCCTTGCTAGAAAACTGCAGAACTGAACTGCAACTAAAACTGTAAAGAAGTGTGTTCCAATGTGATTTGAGTGCAAGATGTAAGCAGAGGGATTAATTAAAACTACATAACTGAACTAGTACAGAGGTTGTTTTAATTAAAACTGTTCAAAATCATACACATCAGTTGTCCAGCACCCTGATGCCAATTAAGGACCAGAGGGATTAGCATTTTGCAATGGCTCACATGTGTGTTTTACACTTTTACTGCGTTTCTTCACTTTTAGCAAGTTCAGTTTCATCAAAGTGGAATAATACAGTGTGTTTTTCCCATCTAAAGCACTGCTAGCGAAATAACAATAAAGTGGAATAATACATTTGCATCTAAAGCACTGCTAGCACTGCTAATTTTCACTCTAGTCTTGATTATAGGATGTACTGAACTCTGGACACCCCAAATGTTTTGCATCGATGCCCAATATCAAGAGTTGTAGTTGCTTCAAGAACTGACTCGAGGAGCAGGACTACATACCTGACGACGCAGATGAGAATAAAACTGCAAGATAGCAGTTGTGACGAAAACTTCCTGGCGATCCAGCAGCCGGAACGACGGCGCTGGTCTCCGTCCACGCGAGCCGTTGAAGATCAGCAACGGCGCAGGTGCCGATTTCCCATCGGGAGGCTCACCTTGGTGAGAAAGGGCAGTGAGGGCAGTGCGCGGGGCTTGCTATCTTTCTGTGGTGAGCTTGCCTCCTTGGCGGACGAGGTCAGCTGATGAGGAAAAGTCGAACGAGTGGACGAACTCATACAAGAATACGAAGAACACGAGGAAGAACACTAAGAACACAAGAACACGCACAAGATACAAGAACCGTTTCCCTTATCGGTCGGTCCAACCGGCCCAATAGAATCCACACGAAGGTGGGAGATCGGCAAGTAGATATAAGAAGGGATTTTGGATGATTGTTTCTCCAACGGTCAACCGAACCGCTCCAATAAAGTCACCCGAAGATGAAAGATTGGCAAGTAGTCAAACTACAAGTAGAGGTCTTGAATCCACAAGGGGATCTTCTCCACTAGGGGAGGAACCATCCCCACAAGAGGAGGAAGGAGACCTTTGAAAAGAAGGAGTCGAGCTCTAATCTAATCTTAAAACCAAGTCTATCTAGATCTGGAGGGGGTAGGTGCCTATTTATAAGTTTGACCTCAAAGGGGGTAGGTGGGGAGAGGATAAGGGCCTCCTACCCGAGCTGGACTGGCCCCGCAGCGGTAGTACCGCTACGCCTGGCGGTAGTACCGCTGGGGGCTTCCTGAAGCGCCTGACGTCCCGCAGCGGTAGTACCGCTACGCCTGGCGGTAGTACCGCTGGGTGGCGGTAGTACCACTGCGGTGCCGCTGGAGCTACCGCCGGGTCCTCCAGAGAGCCAAACTGGGCGGTACCGCTGGCGGTAGTACCGCTGCGGCGGTACTACCGCTATGGCTGGCGGTAGTACCGCTCCCTGGGATTTCAACAGCTTCTCTTCTTCTTCTCGGCTCCTCTTCCTTCTCCTCTTCCAAGCCACTGTCTTGTCGTCCCTCATTCCTCTTGCGCCTAGGCCATCTTCCCGTGGACTCGTACCCGTCATGACTAGCAATACAAAGGGACAATGGTCAAGTAGTATACTTTTCCAAAGTGTCATATCGAGCTTCACATATAGGAAGGAGTTCACCTTTGATGTCCATGGTGACTTGTGGAGTGTTGGAGTACTTGACATGGTGATGGACGTGACTCGGGCTACATCATCTCCCCTCCCTTTAAAAAGAGTCGTCCTCGACTCTTGCTCTTCATCACCATGTAAAAGGGGTAGATGTGTTGTCGAAGAATTGGACTTCACCATGCCTACAAACACTAAAGACCAAGCAAAGCATGTGTGTGCAAGAAAGAGGGACATATCAACAATGACATGTCCATTCTTTGTCATAGCACCGTTAGCACAACACAAAAATATGAAAATGTAGTGCACATGCAAGGTCAAAGTGCAAGCAATCCAATGGAACATCTTCAAAACATCATCATGGTGGCAAACAAAGCACATGAAAGAGCAAGTTTTCTTCATATTTATTGCAACACCAAATTGGTAGAAACCAAAACACTCATGACAAGACATGCATAAAATGTCATTATGGTTGCAAACAAGCCATTGGAAAGAACAATTGTTCATCATATTTGTCGCAACACATAAATCATCCATGTGAAAGATCAAGTAAACATGCTTGTCATAGGGAAAACCAATAGCATCAACATGTTCGCAAACAAACCAAAAGCAAGAGAAATTGTTCCACTTGTTTGATGCAAAACATGGGAAAGATCAACAACTCACATGTATGCTCTCAAGAGCTCGTATTGTCAACTCATGCTCAATTGAAATTGACATTATCATGCGTTTACCGGCACACACAAGACACCATATGAAGAAATTATGTGCACGGTAAATGAACACATCATCCATCAAGAAGTGTCTCTTCATTTGCACATCACCAACCACACAAAAATCAATTGGAAAATTTGAATCATGTGGGAGGTCACTTTGCAAAGTGAAGGATGGAACAAGGTCCATAAGAGAGAATGAAAAATCTCCAAAAGGTGAGAGAGCTATGAGGGCAATCTCATTATCAAGTATTTCAACATTATTGCAAGCAACACATGTGAAAGAGAAATTGTTCAACATGCTGCAAGCAACAACGGGAGAAAAGTGGAAACATTCATAACAAGGCATGCTCCATGGCAAAATCATCACAAATAAGTAATTCCACTTGATCAACATTGGTTTCAAACAAAGTATCACAAGGGAATAAGAACGAATCATATGTGACCTCAAAAGGATCATCCATAGCATGCAAGCAATCATAGTTCATCATGTCCACTAGTGGGATCATGGTCACATCAACACCCATACCTTTGTATTCCCGCTCATGTGAAGTAGGTGTTGAAGTAGTAGGGGCTTCCATGTAGCCGACTTGTTCATGTTGAAGTAGACATGGGGTGGCATCATCATCCTCCATGTACATCTTCTCCATTTGAGGCACCGTCGAGTCAAAGATAGGCGTCTCATCATCCAAGGAACCTAGCACACAATGAGAAAACACACTAGAGGTAGAGATTAAGTTGTTAGAAATCGAAATGGCCTCACAAGACCTATCAACTACTCTCTCAACTCAAGTGGTGTATCACTCATTCCCTCACATTGAAAGCACTCAAACTCACATATGGTGGAGGCACTCAACTCACTCTCACTCTCACTCAAGTGGGCTAAGTGGCTCTCATTCTCACATGGGTTTGGTACCATCTCATAACTCAAGCTCATAGGGATAAGCTCGGTTTCCTCATCTCCATACGCCTCCAAGGTTGAAGGGAAACTACCATGCTCAACCTTCTCGACCATCTCGCCTCCATAGGTCAATGCCATAGTGTAGGCATCCTCACTCGACTCCTTTGCGGAAGGGAAAATCCCATGCTCCGCTCCATCACTTGACTCCATTGCCGAAGGGAACATCCCATGCTCGGCATCATCATCACTTGACCCATGGTCATAGGTGATAGCATTCTCCATGCTCGTCTCCTTGGTCGAAGGGAAAATCCCATGCTCGATCGTCTTCTCACCATCTTGGTCACCGTCTTGTTCACCAACTTGGCATTCCCACATCATGTGACCTCTTCTATTCATAGGGGCACAAGAGATTGGGACATTCTCGTGGATCATGGTCTTGGCCTTGGCAATTGTCACAAATGAGGTCTTCATCTTGCCATATGGGGGCCAATGTGGTGGTGGCACTTGGTGTAGAAACCATATCATGAGAAGTTCTTGAGAAGGGCGCCAATGGTGTAGCGGCCTCATGTTTGTGACCATGTTTCTTCCGGCGTCGACGAATGAAATTCTCGAAGAAGTTGTCGATGTCGGCCATGATCTCGTCAAACATGGAACTTGTAGCTCTTGCTGGCGCACTTGGAGTGGTAGCACTAGGGAACACCATAGGATGCGCCTTTGTCGCCATTTACTTGTCATGTCGACGTTGACGCTCTTGAGTGGTAGGGTGTCGCCGAAAGTCATTCAGATGCTTCTCCTCATGTTGGCGTCGTCGTGCTTGTTGCCTTGGTGACCTTTCCTTGGAGCTTCCACTAGAGGTTGGTGACATGTTGTGGTCCACCGTGGCATCTTTCTTGTGGCGCCTTGATGAGCTAGATAAAGGACGTAGGCTCTTGGCAAGCTCGTCAATGGCGTCCTTGACTTCTTGGGGCTTGGCCTTGTCAATGCGCTTCTTGGGGTGCCGTCTTTGGGTTGATGTAGAGTGTCGAGGCTTGGCACTCTTGGCATTGTCCTTCTCGTGGCGCCTTCTTGAAGTTGAAGGAGAATGTCGAAGCTTGTCGCTCTTGGCGATGTCCTTGTCATGGCTCCTTCTTGAAGTTGATGGCGAATGGCGAAGCTTGTCACTCTTGGAAGTAGATGGAGTATGATGCAGCTTGGCACTCTTGGCGGTAGATGGAGCTCCATCAGATGAACTCATGGTGGTCTTCTTGTCGGAGCACCGTCTTGAGCTTGAACCATAGAAGTAGGTTGTGCCATGACGCTTGGTGGTGCCGCTCTTGAACATGGTGGTGATGGGGGTCCTCTCCTCTTGCATGTTGTCGAAGTCGCCGCACATGCTACAAGAGTAGTAGTCGGAGTCGTGGTAGATTCTTGTGTACTTGGAGTCGATACAATTTGATGAAGGTTGCTTGACGTCATGGTACCGCTCCTTATCGTGGACACTCGAATAGTCGGAGTCGTAGTCGGAGTAGTTGTAGCGGAAGTCTTGGTGATGATCCATCATGTCATGGGGGTCATTGTCGGTGTAGTCGTTGTAGTAATCCCCCATGCCCTCAATGCTTGGGGCATCATAGTACATGTGACTCATCATGTAGTCCTTCTCATAGGCTCCATAGTTGCATTCGCTCTCCCTAGACATGTTAACTCACAAGACAAGTGTATATGTGGAGTGGAAGGAACTAGAACACAACCTCTCGCCTTGTAGATAGTATTGGACGTCGTAGACAACCAAGGGAAATGATCACAAAGTAAAATGCTAGTGTTCAAGTATCCAAAACAAACTCCAAACACACACACGGCTTAAAAGTTGGTAGGAAGTTATGGTAGGTGGAAAGCAAATTGAACCAACCGGAAACCAAGATATTGTCAAAGCAAGTAGAGAACCACGATGATCACAAAGCCAATACAAGTCAATCTCAAAAGATAGGAATGTAGTTGAAGGAAACACACGCGCGGAGAGATAAATGAGACTCGTGCAATCAAGAAGTGAGCTAAAGAACCATATGATCCTAGCGAAGACTATAAGCTCGTGTTGCACAAGTACAAGGAGAGCCACTAGCTCGATTGCAATTTATTGGTGGGCTACAAGATTTGCACAACAATGCACCACCTACTAGATGTTCATCGAGCTTGCGCTTTCCTACTAGAGATATGGCAAGTGGTGTCTCTTTCTTTTCTTTCTTTTGATTTGGCACTTTTTGCTTCTTTTCTCTTGTCTCTTTGGACTCTTTTTCACTTTTGCACACTCACTTCTTTTTTATGCCAACACAAGATATGTGATATATGATAACTAGCGCACAACTTTTGCTCGGAAACTACACGGTGCAAATGTGCAAAGCCCAAGCAATCATCAAGAGCTAGCCTCAATAAGACATGGTAATCGCAAAGATATAGTGTGGCTTTCAAAGGAATGACAAGGGGTAAAGGTTGGCGATGTTATACCTTTCGTCGATGTTCTTCACCCTTTGTTGTAGAAGCTTCGTGCTTTCCCATGGAATTTGGTGGTGGTGTATGATGGATCTTCCGCAATGGTGACGATGGACTTGATCGTAGCTTTGAAACGAGCCGAAGAACACCAAAAACGGAGTCCGGAAGCAAAAGATATGGCGAAAACAATTTTTCAGAAAATGCAGTTTTTCGAGGTACCGCTGGTAGGGGCGGTAGTACCGCTACAGGTACCGCTGGGTCATCCAGAGAGCGATTTTTGGCGGTAGCGGGAGCGGTGGTACCGCTAGGGGGCGGTAGTACCGCTACGGAACCCAGATTTTGCCCGAGAACGCGATTTTTCGCGATTTTGGCAAAAAACGACCCGAAAATGGCCAAATCGAAGGGGCAAATGATGGAATTAGGCTATGTGAACGCAGAGGAAGCAAGATCAACAAGTATAGCAATAGATCCATGGATCAAAACTTGCAAAAACGCACTCAAATCACAGATCGGTCCAAAAGCAAATTGGGGCTATTTTTGGTGGAAATTTTCGAATTTCTCAAAATCAAAGAAAAATTTGGGGGATTTGTGGGGGAAACAAAGTCAAATCCGTGGCAACCATGCTCTGATACCATATGATGAGGATGAGTCCTCTAGGGTGGCCCGATCTTCACGGATTGACGAACGAGTGGACGAACTCACACAAGAACACGAAGAACACGAGGAAGAACACCAAGAACACAATAACACGCACAAGATACAAGAACCGTTTCCCTTACCGGTCGGTCCAACCGGCCCAATAGAATCCACACGAAGGTGGGAGATCGGCAAGTAGATACAAGAAGGGATCTTGGATGGTTGTTTCTCCAACGGTCAACCGAACCGCTCCAATAAAGTCACCCGAAGATGAAAGATTGGCAAGTAGTCAAACTACAAGTAGAGGTCTTGAATCCACAAGGGGATCTTCTCCACTAGGGGAGGAACCATCCCCACAAGGGGAGGAAGGAGACCTTTGAGAAGAAGGAGTCTAGCTCTACTCTAATCTCAAAACCAAGTCTATCTAGATCTGGAGGGGGTAGATGCCTATTTATAGGTTTGACCTCAAAGGGGGTAGGTGGGGAGAGGATAAGGGCCTCCCACCCGAGCTGGACTGGCCCCGCAGCGGTAGTACCGCTACGCCTGGCGGTAGTACCGCTGGGGGCTTCCTGAAGCGCCTGACGTCCCGCAGCGGTAGTACCGCTACGCCTGGCGGTAGTACCGCTGCGGTGCCGCTGGAGCTGCCGTCGGGTCCTCCAGAGAGCCAAACTGGGCGGTACCGCTGGCGGTAGTACCGCTGCGGCGGTACTACCGCTATGGCTGGCGGTAGTACCGCTCCCTGGGATTTCAATAGCTTCTCTTCTTCTTCTCGGCTCCTCTTCCTTCTCCTCTTCCAAGCCACCGTCTTGTCGTCCCTCATTCCTCTTGCGCCTAGGCCATCTTCCCGTGGACTCGTACCCGTCATGACTAGCAATACAAAGGGACAATGGTCAAGTAGTATACCATTCCAAAGTGTCATATCGAGGTTCACATAGAGGAAGGAGTTCACCTTTGATGTCCATGGTGACTTGTGGAGTGTTGGAGTACTTGACATGGTGATGGACGTGACTCGGGCTACATCATCAGCAGGGCAGACGACGGAGACGGCGACGAAGCAAGGCGGCAGCGGCGGCCTTGCAATAAATCCTAAATTAATTCACTACAAGAAATATGTCAACTAGTGACTCACAAATTTGGTCACTAAAAGGTCATAATTTTTCATCTATGACCTTTTTATGACCAAAATCTTAAGGTCACATACGGAGCGTCTCAAACGGTCATATGTGACCTTTTTTTGGAATTGGTCATAACCATCTATGACCAAATTTGATGGTCATAACTCTTATGACCAATTTATTTGGTCACGCACTGTCTGGCGTAGCCACGTCAGATCCTACGTGGCCAATCCTACGTGGCAAGATTGTGACCAAATTAGAAGGTCATAGAATAGATTCAGCCCAGTCCACGGTGATCATCCAGATGGGCCAAGCCCAGCAATTCAGCCCATTTATTTTTTTCTCCAATTTCTGTTCGAATAAACTGCATCTCTATATGGGCCAGCCCAACTTTGTTCGGCCCATTTACTTTTTTTCTCCCTAATATGTGGTCAGAATAATTCGGTTCCAACCATTTTTTTACGGGCCTTGGCCTTTTTACGTTGTACAGATTTCCTGGGCCGTGGCCTTTAAAGAGTCCAAAGATTTTGGGCCCATGGGCTCTTTGGCCCAGTTACTCAGTACAAACCGAAATTCAAATATGTATTAACAAGAATCCAAATTTTATTTGAATTCGAGGAAATCTGAATTACAGCAATGACCCCAGGTATTAAAATAAACACACCATCACATAACTCAAATCACAAATTCTTCCAGATTCAAATCACATAGCCAGAATTACAATATTCAGATCAGGTTCATCATCACATAGACATTATCAGGTACCATCAGGTTTACATCCAGGATCATAACTTACATCATCAACATCCAAAACCAGGTTCACATCACCATCAGACCATAACTTACCATCGTCAGCCGCTGCACTGATGTCCACTACAATTGAAAGCACGCATCCACAATCCACAACATTCGTGCCTGGTAATTTCAACATGCACTCCCGCTACCATTACACGAAGAAGCTCAGCCCATGGATCATCTGCACACAAACAAACCAAGCAGATTAACCTATTTTAGCATCAAATGATACAGTCAAATACATTATCAACAAAACCTGCAAAGCATTTTTCAGATCATAAACATTGCATTAAATTTTAAAGATCAAAACAGATGAAGCCACCTCTATCTGTTTTGTTTTCCAAATCGAGGAAATACTATACCACTTCAATTCATCCTATATTGCATTAAATTTTAAAGATCAAAACAGATGAATTTTTCAATAAAATATAACCAGAGTCACCTCTATCTATTTTGCGTGTACACGTAAAGAAAATTCTGTGCCAATAATTATCTTGGACAAACTAAAGGACGGCTGTTATACAGATACATCAATCAAGCTCGTGCTAGGTATCAACAACGCATACCATGGCATATCGTGCACCGCAACAGAGCAGGCAACAAAATGCAATCCTTTTCTCCTTGATCTTGTCCTCGAAGTTTTTCAGCTCCAGGTTGTTCCGCTGCAGCTCCTTCTACACTGACCACAAACAAACAATTCATATAAACAGCTGCGTAGATCATCCCTTGTTTGCTTATCTACACAAGACACTACTACTTGGAAGCAAGCAAATCATCATAGGAAACACATATGAGCAATTTATAATCAAATGTCAGCAGGTGATGCAAATAAAGTAAACTGGCACAGGTTATTCAAAGTCACTGGCTGATTCATACAGGAAAAGCATTTATACAATATAGTCATCAAATTAGCTACTAAAACCTAGGCTATAAGCTACTAAAAACTAGGCTATAGCCAGGTCAAACCGAATCACACCCAAAATACAGTAGTTGCTGCTACACCCAAACTGGAGCAATTCTACCAGTAGCAAGAGATGGAGGAAATTTTATCACCTGCAGCAGCTGGCCAGGAGCGAAGTCCAGGACGGCCGGGGCCAGAGCAGCAGGTCTCAGCACGGGGACTTGGTCAGGGAAGACAGCTAGCGGCAGCTGCAGCAGTACGCCTGGCTATGAGGTCCAACGTGTCCACAGCCTGCCTGCTGTCGGGCGCCCTCATGAAGACGGCGGCGAAGGATGTCGGTGAAGCAGCGATGGTCATGATACCCTAACCATACAGAGAGAGCAGAGTTACAAATACAGAATAAGATCCAATGAATCTCAGATAATCATTAACTAGTTCCACGAATTTGCATGATCACGGACATCAATCTCTAAACCAGCTACACATAGTAAAGGATCCGATGAGTATGTATAATCATGCATGACCAATGGAAGCAAACAGCACAAATCGTCATCAAATTATACACATGAATACAGGAGGTTTGTGCAGTATTATGTCATGGAACAGTGACCTATCAATCACATAGCAAAGGAAGAGAAAACCAAAATTCAAGATAAAATATGTGTCCTGATTCAACAATGCAAACTTGATGAACACCAGCAACAGCGGCTCGTACATGCACACAAACAAACAGGACGACAAATTAATCGAGTAGCAGAAATCGTGTAGCAGAGATCGCGTAACAAAGTACAATGCAGAAGAACTTGATGTCCTGCAGCAAAACATCTATAGATCGATAGAGCAAATTGTATCACAGTGGTAGCGTCACTATTAGAATTTTAGCTATAAGCAGAATCAGTAGCATATCAGGGAAACTAGCATATCAACTGTTAGCCATAAGCAAAGTCACTGCCTATGATCATAAAACTTTGCAAACGAAATTGCATAACCAAAACTAGCCATGAAAGTTTCAGTAATATTGCACCATTGAGGCTCCATCACGTCAGGCACGTAAATTGATTAAGCAAACTGCATCTCACAGTGGTAGCATCACTAATAATATAGGCCCAGCAAGTAATCCTAAAAGACTACACGCAGCACATACACGTAGGAATTTCTCTAAAGAGACACAGGTGTGGTCTTAGCAGCACATACCCATACGGCCATACGAAACAGTAGTGTGGTCTTAGCAAATCAAGCGATTTACCAAGTAACTTAGGACCCCATCAAAATATGTCAATGAATCGACCACGAACAAGAGGGAGGAGGAGCGAGCCATATACCTGCGCTTGGAGAGGATGATGATCTGGTCATTGAGGCTCTTTCGCTTGGAAGAGAGATAGTTTGGAGAGGTCGAGAAACGCCGGCGACGACTGGATCTCGGGATCGAGACGGCATGCAGCGGGAGGTTTGGTGAGGCCGGCGTCTCCCCTTGCGGGCATCCCTCCTGCATCAGTCGCGACCGCAAACCCTATGTCACGTGCCGCCGCCGTCCTGGTTGCTGGAGAGCCGTGGCCGGGGTGGGGCAAAGCAACTGCAAACCCTAGGTCACGCGCCGCCGCGGTCCGGCCAGCTCGACGGAGCGCGCGCATCGAAACACGCGCACGCCGGTGAGCCAGCCAGCGCGACGCCGTGGCTGCTGGGCGGCGGTGCCTCTTTCGATGGTGAGGTTGGGCGGCGCGCTCGATCTGCTGCGGGAGGACGAAACAGAGCGACTGGGAGATGTGGGGTGGCGCAAGGGAGGATGGCCGGGGCTGGGGCAGGAGAGGTCGGCGGTGGAGGGATCTGCGGGCGAGGTGAGAGAGGCGGCGGTGGAGAGATCTGGATCGGGAGATGGAGAAAGAGGATCGGGGAGAGGAGGCGGCGGGGAGGAAGGTGGTAATGCCGCGCGCTGCTAGGGTTTGGGTCGGGGCCTCGGGGGCGTGAGTTTAAGTTTTTTTTTTGTCTTTTTCGTTATGAGACATGAGACGTTGGATCGGTAGGTGTGGGCGGCTCAGATCGGGTACAGAGGTTGATCCGTGGGAGGTTGTATCTCCGAGTTCTGATTGGTTTGAGAGATGTGCCTTTCAAATGATTTTTGAGTGATAAAAACATATGGTTTTGTGAAGCACTTACCAAAACAGTTTGCCCGTTATTTTTCCTAAATTTCATTTTTAGATTCACAAGTATCCATTTCATCATAGATATATCAAAATATCCACATGATTCAAACACTAGACACGAACGGTCACGGCCACGAATTCGACTAGATTTTCAAATGAGCACACGAAATTAAAAAAAATCAAAATAATGGAAAACCTTCGCGTAGCATCATCATATGTGACCTAGTTACCACAAAAAATTATAAACTTGCATTGCGGAAGTTTTACTGGAAAAGTGTTCTCAGAAACTTGCTATCACGAACGAACATTCATAGCTTTCAAGATGAAGGAGCAATGTTTTGGCCACATTCATGACATAGTTTGTCCAAATGAGCCCAAAATTGAAACATGTGTTCATTGTGGGATGGCAAGCAATGTTGCCGACCAACGATTTTGGCATATTTCACAAAAAAATCAACTTTTCATTTTTCAAGTGCTTAAAATAGCATTTTTTGTGAAGCGGGTACCGAGAAAGTCATCCAAAATGGCACCGACAAATTTTTTCACAAAGTAGACAATTTCATGTACAATCACCAAAAGGCATGCATTTCCGAGCTCTCTGCCTATTTCCGGCCATTTAAACGGCTTCCTGCCGATTCAGCTGGAAACGGCTAGATTTTGAACTGCAGCTGCCACACAGCTTGCCCGTTATTTTTCCTAAATTTCATTTTTAGATTCACAAGTATCCATTTCATCATAGATATATCAAAATATCCACATGATTCAAACACTAGACACGAACGGTCACGGCCACGAATTCGACTAGATTTTCAAATGAGCACACGAAATTAAAAAAAAATCAAAATAATGGAAAACCTTCGCGTAGCATCATCATATGTGACCTAGTTACCACAAAAAATTATAAACTTGCATTGCGGAAGTTTTACTGGAAAAGTGTTCTCAGAAACTTGCTATCACGAACGAACATTCATAGCTTTCAAGATGAAGGAGCAATGTTTTGGCCACATTCATGACATAGTTTGTCCAAATGAGCCCAAAATTGGCACATGTGTTCATTGTGGGATGGCAAGCAATGTTGCCGACCAACGATTTTGGCATATTTCACAAAAAAATCAACTTTTCATTTTTCAAGTGCTTAAAATAGCATTTTTTGTGAAGCGGGTACCGAGAAAGTCATCCAAAATGGCACCGACAATTGTTTTCACAAAGTAGACAATTTCATGTACAATCACCAAAAGGCATGCATTTCCGAGCTCTCTGCCTATTTCCGGCCATTTAAACGGCTTCCTGCCGATTCAGCTGGAAACGGCTAGATTTTGAACTGCAGCTGCCACACAGCTTGCCCGTTATTTTTCCTAAATTTCATTTTTAGATTCACAAGTATCCATTTCATCATAGATACATCAAAATATCCACATGATTCAAACACTAGACACGAACGGTCACGGCCACGAATTCGACTAGATTTTCAAATGAGCACACGAAATTAAAAAAAATCAAAATAATGGAAAACCTTCGCGTAGCATCATATGTGACCTAGTTACCACAAAAAATTATAAACTTGCATTGCGGAAGTTTTACTGGAAAAGTGTTCTCAGAAACTTGCTATCACGAACGAACATTCATAGCTTTCAAGATGAAGGAGCAATGTTTTGGCCACATTCATGACATAGTTTGTCCAAATGAGCCCAAAATTGGCACATGTGTTCATTGTGGGATGGCAAGCAATGTTGCCGACCAACGATTTTGGCATATTTCACAAAAAAATCACTTTTCATTTTTCAAGTGCTTAAAATAGCATTTTTTGTGAAGCGGGTACCGAGAAAGTCATCCAAAATGGCACCGACAAATTGTTTTCACAAAGTAGACATCATTTCATGTACAATCACCAAAAGGCATGCATTTCCGAGCTCTCTGCCTATTTCCGGCCATTTAAACGGCTTCCTGCCGATTCAGCTGGAAACGGCTAGATTTTGAACTGCAGCTGCCACACAGCTTGCCCGTTATTTTTCCTAAATTTCATTTTTAGATTCACAAGTATCCATTTCATCATAGATACATCAAAATATCCACATGATTCAAACACTAGACACGAACGGTCACGGCCACGAATTCGACTAGATTTTCAAATGAGCACACGAAATTCAAAAAAAATCAAAATAATGGAAAACCTTCGCGTAGCATCATCATATGTGACCTAGTTACCATACAAAATTATAAACTTGCATTGCGGAAGTTTTACTGGAAAAGTGTTCTAAAAATTTGCTATCACGAACGAACATTCATAGCTTTCAAGATGAAGGAGCAATGTTTTGGCCACATTCATGACATAGTTTGTCCAAATGAGCCCAAAATTGGCACATGTGTTCATTGTGGGATGGCAAGCAATGTTGTCGACCAACGATTTTGGCATATTTCACAAAAAATCAACTTTTCATTTTTCAAGTGCTTAAAATAGCATTTTTTGTGAAGCGGTACCGAGAAAGTCATCCAAAATGGCACCGACAAATTGTTTTCACAAAGTAGACATCATTTCATGTACAATCACCAAAAGGCATGCATTTCCGAGCTCTATGCCTATTTCCGGCCATTTAAACGGCTTCCTGCCGATTCAGCTGGAAACGGCTAGATTTTGAACTGCAGCTGCCACACAGCTTGCCCGTTATTTTCCTAAATTTCATTTTTAGATTCACAAGTATCCATTTCATCATAGATACATCAAAATATCCACATGATTCAAACACTAGACATGAACGGTCAGGGCCACGAATTCGACTAGATTTTCAAATGAGTACACGAAATTCAAAAAAAATCAAAATAATGGAAAACCTTCGCGTAGCGTCATCATATGTGACCTAGTTAGCATAAAAAATTATAAACTTGCATTGCGGAAGTTTTACTGGAAAAGTGTTCTCAGAAACTTGCTATCACGAACGAACATTCATAGCTTTCAAGATGAAGGAGCAATGTTTTGGCCACATTCATGACATAGTTTGTCCAAATGAGCCCAAAATTGGCACATGTGTTCATTGTGGGATGGCAAGCAATGTTGCCGACCAACGATTTTGGCATATTTCACAAAAAAATCAACTTTTCATTTTTCAAGTGCTTAAAATAGCATTTTTTGTGAAGCGGGTACCGAGAAAGTCATCCAAAATGGCACCGACAAATTGTTTTCATAAAGTAGACATCATTTCATGTACAATCACCAAAAGGCATGCATTTCCGAGCTCTATGCCTATTTCCGGCCATTTAAACGGCTTCCTGCCGATTCAGCTGGAAACGGCTAGATTCTGAACTGCAGCTGCCACACAGCTTGCCCGTTATTTTTCCTAAATTTCATTTTTAGACTCACAAGTATCCATTTCATCATAGATACATCAAAATATCCACATGATTCAAACACTAGACACGAACGGTCATGGCCACGATTTCGACTAGATTTTCAAATAAGCACACGAAATTCAAAAAAAATCAAAATAATGGAAAACCTTCGTGTAGCGTCATCATATGTGACCTTAGAATGGATAACAATGTTGCCGAACAAAGTTATCAACTTTGTTGCACAAAAATTTCATTTTTTTTCATTTTTCGAGTGTGAAAATTGGTTTTTTTTTTGTGAAGCACATACCACAAATATCTTGCAAATCAGAAACACACTATTTTTGTAAAATATCAGACCATATTTGATGTACAAATAACCAAATGGTTGCGTGTAAAATGGTTTCCATCCACACCTTGTCAAAAATACAAATTTCCGCCGATTCAGTTGGAAGCGGGTCAAATTTGAACTACATGTGCTTTATAATTTGCCCATGATTTTTTTAAAAATCATTTCTAGGTACAAAAGTAGATATTTCATTATAGATACACAAAGAGTTTCACAAAATTCAACCCCTAGGTACGAACAAAATGAAAAAGATATTTTAAATAATTTACAAACCCAATATAAAATAATTTATAAGCTTAGTGGTATTTGTATTTTATTGAGACTAAAAGCACTTCCTAATAGTATATAAGGAGAGAGGTTATCTTTACAAAAATTTCGAAATATATTTGAGTTAAATTGGAGTTGAAAATCAAAAGTTATATAAGAAAATAGAAAAGAAAAAAGGAAAAAAAGATATCCAGCAGACCCTAGGTAATGTCGGCCCAGCCCAGTAGAGCAACCGAACTAGCCCAGTGGAGTGGGCGTTGTCTGAGGAAAAGATAGTAGGTACAAAGACCATTTAGAGATAGATGTAAACAAGTCGTAGATGGTCCGATGGTTAGAGGAACGCGGGAGCGGGATGAGGTCTCGGGTTCGAAACTCCCCCGCGACATATTTCTTTTATTTCGTGTCCAGCGCGCGTCTGTTCGGCCGGCGGGTCCCACATGTCAGGGTGTGGTGTGGGTCCCGCGTGTCAGGATGGGTGGGACAGTTGAGCCGGGTCCCACATGTCAGCCTGGGTGGATGCGTCTCTAACACGACATATGTGGGTCCCACCTGTCAGATTGTCAACAGTCAACGCATCCTGTCAACAGGCCCTACATGTCAGTGTGGTGACACGTAAGCACAAATGACACATATGCAGTGACATGTAGGCGAGAGGCAGTGACACGTAGGCGAGATGGCTTAGGTGTCAGTCCAGTCACACCAATATATCAGTATGACCAATTAGATTGGTCGTTAAAGTCTATAATTAAAGTCATAGAGTAGTACTGTTAGAATTTATGACCGATTGGTGTCGACGTACTATGACCTTTCTAACATAAAAGGTCATAATGTCTAAGGGTTTGGTCCCTCTCAAGTGGGTTATGACCAACGAGTTCAAAATGGTCACAAATCTATGACAAAAAAAACATGGTCGTTAAGAGAAGGTCACTAGTTGACATATTTCCTCTAGTGATTGGGCACGGAGACGGCGACAAAGCAGGACGGCGGCGGCTGCAGGGATATGGAGGCGGTAGGCCAGTAGCGGCTCATGGCGGTGGCGGTGGCGGTGGACGAAGGGCAACCTTCTCCATGACCGGTGACCCGGCGACCATGGAAAGACTAGAGGAAGGAGACGACTTGGGGAGACCCGAACGGCTCCTGCGGGTTCGACCCATGGGTGCAGCCCGTTCCTGATTTTGGGGATTAGACTCCAAACCGCACCGCTCCAGTCCATGATATTGGCTAGCCCGCACCGATCCGCACCGCTTCGTTTTTTTCCCCGTTTCAGCCCAGCCCAATAGACACCCAAGCAAAAACCGCCCCAAAATGCCCATTTGCACCCACACCATTCTCAGCCTGAAAAGCCCAACAACGATGCTCTTCCTCCCTCTTCGATCCCTACCCCGGCTGTCCCCAGTCGCCGCCACACCACCTCGCCGCCCCTGGCCTCTTTCATCTCGGCTGAGAAACTGGGAACCGCGTCTCCACCGTCCGTACCCGCACCGACGCCCGGTCCCTACTCCTACCCGCCGGCCACCACGTCCTTGCACGCCCTCGCGCTGCTTCCGAGGTTGGCGAGCAGCAAGATGCCCGGGGGTAGGCTGCTGCTGGACAGGACCTTCGGTCCATGCTCGCGGCTGCATCTCGGGGAGGCGCGGACGCCGCAGCTCGAGGACACGCCCATCACCAAGTACACGGCCGACCCGGGGCTGGTGCCGGGCCGGCAGATCGCCAATCTCACGTGCTCACCTCAACATCAGCACTCCGGTCGCTCTTCCACAGGCACTCGCAGGTGCGTTTGCTGCTGTGTGCTGATTGGGCCGGCGGAAATTTTGCTTAATGCATGAGATCCTCCGGCCCTGGCATTTGACTTCAGGCAGGGGCTCGGCATTTGACTTCAGGCAGCAACTATTTGGTTGCTAATAATATACTACTATGCATTTAGTAGGATTAAGCTGCTAACGTTTTCATATCTTGATGTACTCAATGCATTATTTCAGAAGAGGTGATCACAAAAATAAGAATCCACAGTAGAATTGTATTTCGAAGAATTTGTGCAATCTTCAGAATTGTGAACATTACATGCATTATGTTAAATTGATCTTATTCGGTAGTGCTCAGATGCATTTCTGTTAAATCATTACGTATGCATTTCTGTTAAATAATCCGACTATTTATCTGTGTAAGAACCTGAACCAAATAAATGATGAGCACATGAACTAAAATCGTCTTATTGTGCATGAACCTGACTACATATTTTGACTAGCTAGCTACTACTTTGTATCTTTTTCGCTAGCTAGAAGTTGTTCATATTTTAGAATTCACCTTTTCTGTACTCCCTAGCTCAGGCAGATGCCACGCTCAAGAGCTAGCAGAGGAGATGGAACCGATATTAATTAACTGAAATCTGCTCAACATGCTTGCAAAATTCCAGATTTTAAAACGTTTATATTTGTTGCCTAGCTTTAGGTCTGGGCATACAGCTTTTACAGTCATCTAAAAGATATTATCAGTCATCTTTGTACATATGTTATAGCCAGATGTGCACCCACCTGAAATATTTATTACTTGCATATCAAGCCAGCTAATTCGCATGAGTGATTAATGGTTGCCGAATGTTCACTAACTGTTGTTTACAACAATGGCGTACTGCCATTGGCAGCCTGTTATTTTGACACATCTCTTTCTGGAAAAATTACATTTCCACATGTGAAACTGTGAGTGTCAATGGATTTAGGGCCCCAATTTAAAATAAGATGGTCAAATAATCGTGTATGAATGGACTGTGCGGGTCCTATCAAGGCTCACTGAAGTGTTTTGTTGGATCTCCCATTGTACAGTAACTCACTTGAACCTGTAAAGTCTATCAGTATCCTCGGGTTGGTAATTGTTAAGGCACGTGTACAAGTACGTGTAAATGTGATTGTTAAGTTTTCTGGTTGTAATTGCTTTATGCAGTATTTTTTCTACACTAATACAGTAAGGAAAGCCCCCTACTGTGTCATTTTCTATTTTATAAAATGGAGTATTTACATGGTACAGTTGAGGTATTTATGCTTTAATTTCAGCTCATAGAGTATCTAGCCATGACTTCATGTCCTCCTTTAGACTAGGTTTGCACGATGCATTGAGAGACAAAAAAAGGAATTAAATTTGCAAATACATCTATAAAGAGAGAGGAGCATTTCCATTGAAGATGGCATCGATTCTTTGGCCCCATAAGCTGCAGCATCGAGTAATGATAATCTCCATTAGGAGTTTACAGAGTATCTTGTTTTTGAAGCTCTGGCTGAAACTACAGAATATCTTAATGAGAGTTTCTTACAGGCAGTTTATGTTGTGCTTTAAGATCGACAATTTAACTGATCCGCTACAGTTATTGTGCAGCAAGAGGATGTTCAGAACTTAATAGATAGTTCCTTAAAGAAGGTAATCAAATCCCTGAAGCCTTCTCGCTGGTCGCAACCAGCACCCCGTCTCGCTGGCGGCATGGAGTCGGATGGTCAACGGAGGCCACAAGTGGAGCACGTGGTGCCATGCAGGGCTTCGTCGAGGTTCGCGAGCTCGTGGTGCCACACAGGGCTTTGTCCATTCGGATGGAGAAATCTAATAGAAAGCTCATCTGATACATACAGGTTGTGTTGCTGATGAGCCTAGGCTCTAACGGAATTTGTCTGGTCAAGTTGGGAAAGAACTGTAGCATATACAGAAACATACAAGTTGTGCTGCTGACGAGCATCGATAACAAAATGTTTGTTCAAGTTTCTTTTGTGGCGTATTATATTGTTTCTCTGGTCAAGCTTTATTAACATATGTATTTATTGGTAGTTGGTACTACTGAAAGCTAATTATAAGCTTCATATACTATGCAAATTCTTCTCATTAATATAAAAGTATGCTATGTGATATTCTTGAATGGTGTATTGGTATACGTACTAGGAATGCCATGTTTTTTTAATAATTTATTTGTCGAAATCACTTATATATCCTCTTTATCTTGTTCGCCGTTCCATTGAAAGGCTGTATGTTCAATGGTTATTCAAAATTCTCTTCCATTGGACGAAAATGAATTGAGCATTTTCACTCCCGTGTCGAGAGAATCAGCAAGTTGACTTTTTTATGGTGCATCGAAGCTTGCATTTTCTTTCTAGAATTTATTCCTCGGCTTTATTACACGATAATTAGTTGGATTTTAAGCAAAGGTCAATCTTAATGTTTTTGTGCACCATGTAACTATTTTTGCTCAAAACTTGATAATGATGCTTGATGCAAACATGAATTCTAATAATCATACGATTTAGAAAATTAACGTGGAACGATTAAAGTATTTATATCCCGTTGCAACGCACGGGCAATTAGCTAGTGTCTAAAAAAAAAAAGATGATACTACCTTATCACTACAAACTTCAATCGAGCTAGGATTGCTGGATTGTGGAGGTGTCCACCTGTCCAAACGCGGTTGGTGCAGTGAACGTCGGTTAGTGTCTGGCCGGTCCGCCCTGTCACGTGCCTACACTGGGGTCGGTACTCGGTACGCGGTTTCCTTAGTTCCTCTCGCATGTCTTGCTTCTGAGGTCCTGACAGTGGAGTTCTGCCCCGAGGTCTTCGCTCCTTGGCCATGTTGTCGCCGTCGATGCCTTCTGCCTTTGCGCCTACCGCTTGTCCCGCTTCCTCCCTCTGGTTCGCTTTCTTTATGCTGTTTTGTGTTTTTTTTATGGTGCTGTGAAGGACACTTGATGCTGCCAGAGGTGCTCAGTACAGTTCATGTTAGGGAGATTTGGGGCGGTTCTGGGTTATGTTCCTAGGGCGATTTGGGGCCGATTCGGTGTGTTACGCCTGATTTAATAGGGATTTGGGGACGCGGTTCATCAGTTTATTTCGGCTGGCAGCCATCCCCCCGCCATCTCGCCCTCGGCCAGCCGCCCATCTGCCGCCGCCTCGCCCTCGGCCGTCCATGCGCGGCCGCTGCTCCAGCCTTCAGCCCGCCGGCCTATCCCCAGCAGCCGTCCCCCTACAGGAAACAATTAGCCCATTTGGCTCGATTTGGTTGGGATTTGACATTTAGGGCTCGATTTTGGTAAGGATTTTAATTTGAGCAGAAATTTTGTTTGATTTCGGGCTGTCTCTACAAGACATGTGCTATGGAGATCCAGGAATGCTCAAGGAGAAGACAGGAGATGCATGTGGTTGAGTAGAGGAAGCAAACTTAAGAAGGAGTAGGCAAGGTGCAGCTTGCAGGTTTGTTGTTCACATAGCAAGGGCATGCTCCCAGTCCAGCAAGTTTCATCAAATAGAGGAAATTTGTAACTCTGTTTTCTGATTTGTTAGCCTACGGATTGAATCCTTGTTGTATTTCTAATTAGAATCAAACAAAACATCCTCGTTGTATGCTAAACATACCGCCACTATGACTTCCAGGCCGGGGGAGCCATGTTGGGGAGCAGGACCAGCAGATTACACAAAGAGATTTTGGAGGTTTAATATGTACATGTCGAGTCTTTCGAGTTAAGGTATAGTTATTAGCTTGTTGGTCTAGCTAAATTTTCTTGATACGATGATCCATAAAGTTCCTAAAACCTTCAAAGCTGTTCAACAGTCGTATCAATGTGTTTCTCTTTGCTCCTTTGAAGCTCCATAATGTTCTCTATCTTCACCATTAGTGCAAGAAGAACAATGAGTGTTTCCTTTTGTCATATCATGCTAAGGTTGTTCAACGTTGGAACCAACCCTTTGCCATATCATGCACGGTTGCCATTTTCATCAGTTCTCTGTTCTTCCTATTGTCACTACAGAAGTATGTACAAGTTTGAAAGGTACGCAACTTCATTCTCTTGTACATGTTGTTCTGGACAGTGACAGAGTCTTCAGTATACACCTTTTTTCTAAGAAAATGGCAGGATCGCAGGAGCACTGCCTTTGAGTTAAGTAGATTTAGAAGCATCGTACACATGTAAGATTTAGGCTTGTGAGTGCACACACTTGAGCATTATTTTCTACGTGTGTGCTGAACGTTATTGAAATCTGCACACAGCAAATCAAAATACTTATGCTTATATTAGAGGTCAAAGTTTTAAATGTTTGATCATATGCACTATAAAGTAACATCGAAATAAAAATGGAGTAATGAATTAAAAAATAAATGTATTACGTAGGTTTGCTTGGATGTTTACGTCTGTCCGTTGCGGCACTATTTTCTAGCTCAGTTGTGGTGTTTGTTACTGATCTCAGGAGAGCTTGTCACATCTATTGAGTACATGTTTTGTTGCAGCATGGTATTGCTCCATACTTTCACCTCCAAGAGTTAATATCTATTGTGGTGACAGAGGTTTGAGCAATAAGGTTTATGCCGACCCACTCACCCTCAAGTTATATCAGACACATTGATTCAGTAGTTTTCAGAATTTGCAATATGAGGCTATATTGGTATCCGTCAATTTTAGTTCCTCTTGCAATAACTCTGGTCAATAGACTCCATTATCATTTTCTGGGATCAATGAAGTATAAGAAATGGGTAGTTTTTACTGGAATGGCTTGCCGTTGTAGGAAGTGCTTCTGATGCTATTTATTTCCTGCACATGCTTCATCAGGTAAGTGACTAATTAGTTCTGATATTATATGTTCTAAACAAATCTTTCACACTTTATGAGCCGTGAATCAAGTAGGTACAAGATGAAATGATGCGAATGACATATTGTTAACTTGGTATCCCTTAATAGTTAGTTGATTGTACTTCTTTGATTGAATGAATTTCTCATATATGAATATTTTGATCATTCCGTCTCTAATGTCTTCCAAAAATATATGCAGAAGTTCTTGATACCACACTGTTTTGGAGATGATTTCTCATCATTTATAAAGTTAATCAAGAGAACTGCTCATAGTTTGAAGATTTGTTCAGCCTACTATTAAGAGATTGGACACTTTTCTCCACACCTTTCCTC
This sequence comes from Poa pratensis, assembly GCA_947311845.1. NCBI lineage: Eukaryota > Viridiplantae > Streptophyta > Magnoliopsida > Poales > Poaceae > Poa > Poa pratensis. The sequence continues at coordinate 69,720,148 of CAMZMU010000041.1, forward strand.
TTTCTTCTTATAATTGCATTGATACTGTAATTCGGAATTACTCTGCGAGCTCTACTTATGGTGTTAAATTCATTGGGAGAATAAAGCAACCGGACCTTGAGCGTGTCTGGTCTATTCGTGCTGAAGGAAAAGTTCGTTTTTTCATTTGGTTTCTCCTTCAGAAACGGAACTGGACTGAAGACAGATTGCAAGCTTGCAGCTGGTTTCATGCGGATGCTTGTTGTTTATGTGATCAGTTGTTGGAAACCGCTGGACATCTTGCGTTGTCCTGTCCATACTCGCAAGAAGTTTGGCTTCAGTTTGCGGATGCCCATACAAGATTACCTCAACTAGCTCTTTCTTCCACCTCTGCCTGAGATTGGTGGAGCAAGATATTGCCTCCTAAAAAGGATTATACCCTGATACAAGGGCCATATCTGTCTGTCTACATCATTTGGCACATTTGGAAGGAGATGGACAGGCAAATCTTTCAAAACCTGAGTATGACCGAAGCCCTAATTTCTTCTTTTAAAGATGATGCGCAGATGTTAGAGCTAGCATATGGACTTCAGAATCTCTTTGAACCTGGTTGTATGCACGCCACAAGTTTGGAGTTCCAATGTTGAAATGTATATCCCCGTGTAACTGTTTGTTTCTCTTTCCCACATATAATCAACAGCCGAGTTCCTGTTGTTTATAGTCGAAACAAGGAATTCAGACATTATGAAACCTGATATGCTTTGTTTACTATACAAACACACTGATAGGCAGTGGATACTAGAGAACTGTAATTTCATATCATTCACCTTACTTATAACAGCAATATATGTGCAGAAAAATTTGTGTTATTAGTTCATTACTCCTATCGCTAGCACTATAAATTTCTGAATACATTACTAACATAGCTTTCATATTAGTTTTCAAATTACTATCATCCAGGCCCTTTGGGCCTCTCCAGTTTCAGAATGAATGCTTTTATTGTTTCCTATTTAACCCGAACATTATAGGTTCTATTGCTTTTCACCTACAAATATACACGACTTCATGGTCGTATTTTTACTATCCTTTTCTAGACTTTTTCTTCGGATGTGTATCTTTTTGGCTGCACAAGTTATGTTTAGGTATGGTGATGTCATTTTGATTCATCCATGCTATTTGAATATTAGCTTGGTTCCATAATTTGGCCATGTTTCCTTTCCTTTCCGAGTACGTCAGGACCCATTCTCCTTGCTAATTAACAATGGGGTCTTTCCTATGATAAGCCAAGACTCATTTTTTGCAGGATAAGCAAACATATGGAGTTCTTGTTGATATGATCCAGTTGTAGATTACGTTTTCATATTATCTTAGTCTATATTCAATTTCTCAAAATGATATAGAATTTAGCTGAGATGCATGATGACAAAAGAAAAAAGGGCGCGGCAACGCGCGCCTCTCCCTTCTAGTTAACTATTAAGCCACAAGTATCATGTATCAACAAATTCATATCATTAGTAAAAAAAATGAAATATAAAAGAAGCCTTCTTTGAAAGACCACTATTTTTTAGAAAAAAGGGTGCACTAATTTCATCAATAAAAAAATGTTCAAGACATCAAACTATATTCCGATTTATTGAACGACCAATAAGTAAAATTTATCGATAAATTGGCCGATATCCGATAAACCGGCTGATTTACCCTTATCTTGGTTCGACCGATAAGTTACCGATAAGCGGTATCCCAACATTAAATAATACCGAGATTACAATGGTCCATACAAATGTCAAACTCGCCCCAAGATTCCCCGGACAAAAAGTAAACAACTACCAGTCTTTGGAATGAAAATTAGCTCAAAAGAAGATTAGAAACCATTTTTACAAACAATTATCTGCCTTGACCCCGTCGTTCGCCGTAGCCGATTTCTGACGTTGTTGTTGCCCTCGCAGCTGGCTTCGACTGCCACCATCCCCCTCTTGTGGGGCTGCTCGATTTGGGTTGCGCACCCATCCTCCAGGAGGACATCAGCATGTGCAGTATCTTCTCAGGTAATGAATTTGTTGTTGTAGTTTATTTAAAAAGTGATGAGCTATATAATATCTATGTAGTGCTTGATTTGGATTCCAATTATTTGAAACCTAATTTGATATCGTTCGTCTATTTGTTTATTTATATTTATGCATTTGTGTGATATGAAATTTCATTTTCATGCTCTATTTATATCATTGGTTGGAACTTGGAACTCATAGATTTTCCGCTGCCTTAAAATATACCATCTACCGGAGCAAAACAAGTTTCGTTCCCTAAAAACAAAAAATTGGTTCCCTAAAATCAAAAGGTGATGCCCTATTTTAATCATCTATTGGAGATGCTCTGGATCAGCTAACAGTCAATGACCATTATGTTTTATTCACAAAAAAAGAGAGGTAACAGTCAATGACAAAAGAAAAAAATCCACCAGTTAGTGAGAATCAAAGATAAATGAGCAAAAGGATGATAATCTCGATGCTACATAATTTTTCTGTACAATGCATATACAACCTGCAGCCGCGTGCGTGCTAGCAGCAAATACTAGTCCGAGCGTAGTCTATGAATGAATCCAAGACCAAAATAAACCAAAGAACGTGTCGGTATACATGTCATGTCAGTCTCAACCCAGCTAAGCAAACTAATTAGCGAACGTGCGTGCCGTACATGGATGCCGTGCGCGGTCGCACCACATACAAGCACAGTACACACGTCACACCGGCCGGACACGCGCGCGAGCCTAGACGGCGCCGCGGCAGAGCGGGCAGGACGCGTGCCGGCAGAGCCACCCGTCGATGCACGGCAGGTGGAACGTGTGGCCGCACCCAGGCAGGCTCCTCGCCGTCTGTCCGGCCTCGAACTCCTGGAGGCACACGGAGCAGCCGGCGGAGTCATGCTCGGGGGTGACAGTGGTCGCGGGGAGCCCGGCGATGGCCACCGCGGACATGCCTTTGAATGACGCGCCGCCGCCGCCCGCCTCGAACATCTCCGCCAGTGTGGGCGCACCACCGTAGCCGTCGTCCACGGCGCTCATCTGGCTGTCGACGGCGCTCTGCACGGCGGGGTCCACCTTCTCGCGCACCAGGCGGCCCGTGAGCAGGCTCCAGATCACGTCCAGCACGTAGAGCACGCTCCAGATGCCGGACTCGTCGGAGCGCCAGATCGCGATGGACCTGTCCACGACCTCCATGGCCACCACGGCCCCCGAGATGGCGCCGATCCCGGCACCGCGCACCAGGCCGCTCTCCGTCGCCAGCCCGATCAGCCCGCCCGTGATGGCCCCGAGGATCGTGCCGACCGTGGCGAAGACGAAGGTGATCACGCCCCGGAGGACCGCGCCGGCGACGCGCGCTGGCATCCGGCGGCGGGAGACGCTCCTTCCGCTGCCGCTGCCGGCGCTATGCGCGGCCGTTGTGTCCTGATCCGAGAAGAAGCGATGGGGGAATGTTGACGAGTCCGCCGCGCGAGCTGATGCTGCCTCCATCTCGATGCTTGCTGGACTCTGCTGCGAATCGATGAACCGGGTGTTGTCGATCGGATGAACAGATGAGACAAGGACAAAATTGCTGCTGGCCGATGAATGAATGAATGAATGAATGAATGGGGATCGAAGTTTTATCGAATGGTTCAGTAGCGGCAGCCAATATATAGGACTCGTATGAAGGGCGTTGATTAATCAGCTGGAGACCTCGTGGATTTGCTATCTGACTGGTGTGCTTGCCCGGTGCATGCACCTGGCGTGCCAGCTCTGCCATGGACCGTGTACGACCAGGCGATGCGAGCTTCCGATTTCGTTTTCCGGACGGCCTTGCTCGGTCCTGATTCTCCGCCCTGGGCCACGTGGCCCGTGAAGTAGCTTTGACGTGGCGGCTAGGTGGCGGAACAAGTCTACCGGCGGCAGCCGCGGACCAAGGCGACCGTCATCATTAAATGAGCTAACGAACCGAGCCCGGCCGGCACGCGGCCGATGTGGACTTGCGGTTGGTTGGCCTTGCCTTCGCCCGATCCATCTCTTAACGACTAAGCTTCCCTCTTCCGGCACCGCACGTACTTGTCATCTTCCTCCAAGCGAAGTCCGAAACCTCTCCTCACTCCTCACTACGACGGCGGCGTGACGGGTGCAGCGCTACGTGGAAGTACGATGTGTGAACATCAGCTCAGATATTTTGATTAGGTGAAGAGAAAAAGGAAATCGAACTCTAGTCGGCGTACGGAGGATATTTTTGTTGTTGCACTGCATGGATATATGTCATCTACAATCCGAAGTACATGTGCTTTTAGCCACAAACAAAATGTGGGGTAGGGATAAAAACCGAGCGGGTACGAACGAAACTGAGTAGTTTCACATTTGTTTTCATAATTTTTACGAAAGCCGAAACAAATATAAAACCATGTAGATAAGTACGGAAACGAATATTGTCGAAACATATACGGTCCGAATATGGTGCGAACACAAAACATAAATGTTTACCGAAACCAAGACACCGTTAAATGCAACGCTGAATGTCGATTGGGAACGACTCGAGAGGGAAATGATATGCGAGCACATATGGCCTAGACATGGTCACTTCACATCCTTCTACATTTTTATTCATATCTTGGATTTTGCCTAAACGTTTTCATTGAAATTACTCTTCTGTTGGATTTGAAAAGCATCATATAGCAAAAAAAACGGAAAGTTTTGTATCACCGGAAACGGAATGTTAGGTTTCCGTGGTCATTCTGCCGGAATATGATGTTCTATTTCCGTTCAACAAAATTCCGCTTCCATTTTCGTATTTTTATTCTGTTTCCGTTTTTCCGAGAAAAACTCGGAAAGATTTCGTTACATTTTCATCTCTAATGTAGAGAACTGTACAAATGCCGGTGTAAACTCGTCGTCGTATGTTTACCTGTTGGTACTTATCGCTGGCATGCTGGAAATTTGTGAAGAGTATTTGAATTTCTGCGCCAGGTATTTAGACCGGAGGGAGTACTACATATCAGATTTGTCTTAGGCAAGCCCTACGAAGGAACATGAAGAAATGGGGTGGAAATTTCATACTTCTAAGTTACAATGATCTGTTTTTCTAAGAATCATATTTACGAGTTTCAAACAAATTTTAAAAACGGACGTGGACAATATTCTATCTTAAAAAAACATGTAAAAACAAATTTCAAATAGATTTTATTCCGGGCTACACAAAAATCGTGGATTTGAGTATTACATACTTTCAAATCTCGAGATTTTATCAGAGGTGTCATTTTTGCGAGGTCATTTTGCCGAGTTCATTCGACATGGTTCTCTCGCCACGCCTGGTAGCATATATAATACTCGCTCCGTCCCAAAATAAGTGTCTCAAGTTTATTCAAAATTGGATGTATCTATACATGTTTCATGTATAGATACATCCATTTTTTTAGCAAACTTTAGACTGTTATTTTTGGACGGATGGAGTACACATTTTGCATCGGTATTTTCCATGCTTGTAGGATATATCATTGGCTATGTCTACATTTTTCAGAAACCTGTAATATTATTTTGAATATTTAAAATACAGAGAACACCGCTCGGGAAGGCAAAACACTTTCCTACGAAAATGTGACTAAAACTCGCCGGTCAGTTTACGCGGGCCGCAGCGCAGCCAGCCAGGGAACTTTGATATTTGTTTCTTTCTCCCATTCAACGGCGCATTGATTTGCAGGAGAAGAAAACTCCACGGCGATGGGGAGAGCTCCGCCAAGCCGCAGCTGATGAGCTGACCCTGTGTGACAGTGTGAGAGCAGTCGCCGCCAGAGAAAATTTCAAGGCTGGAAGGAAACGTGCACTAATTACCAGAACAAGGGGGATGTTCAAAGTTGCACTAATTACAGTGGAATCAAGTTGATGAGCCATATAATGAAGCTATGGGAGAGAGTCATTGAGCACCGTTTAAGAAGATTGACAAGTGTGACCAAAAATCAATTTGGTTTCATGCCTGGGAGGTCTACCATGGAAGCCATCTTCCTGGTACGGCAACTTATGGAGAGATATAGGGAGAAGAAGAAGGATCTTCATATGATGTTCATTGATTTGGAGAAGGCGTATTATAAGATACCACGAAATGTCATGTGGTGGGCCTTGGAGAAACACAAAGTCCCAACAAAGTACATTAACCTCATTAAGGATATGTATGATAATGTTGTGACAAGTGTTCGAACAAGTGATGGCGACACCGATGACTTTCCAATTAAAATAGGACTGCACCAGGGGTCAGCTTTGAGCCCTTATCTCTTTACTTTGGTGATGGATGAGGTCACAGGGGGATATACAAGGAGATATCCCATGGTGTATGCTCTTTGCGGATGATGTGGTGCTAATTGACGATAGTCGGGCGGGGGTTAATAGAAAGTTAGAGTTGTGGAGGCGGACTCTAGAATCGAAAGGTTTTAGCCTTAGTAGAACCAAAACTAAGTACATGCGGTGCAGTTTCAGTTTCAGTAGGCACGAGGAGGAAGATGTTATGCTCCAAAAGGATGGTGATATCGATGAAGATGTGACTCATCGAATCAAAACTGGTTGGATGAAGTGGCACCAAGCTTCTGGCGTCCTCTGTGATAGGAGAGTGCCACGGAAGCTAAAAGGAAAATTCTACAGGACGGCGTTTCGACCTGCGATATTGTATGGCGCAGAATGTTGGCCGACCAAGAGACGACATATCCAACAGTTAGGTGTGGCGGAGATGCGCATGTTGAGATGGATGTGTGGGCACACAAGAAAGGACCGGGTTAGGAATGATGATATACATGAGAGAGTTGGGATAGTACCGATTGAAGAGAAGGTTGTCCAACACCGTTTAAGATGGTTTGGTCATATAGAACGTAGGCCTCCGGAAGCGCCTTTGCATACCGGACGGATAAAGCGGGATGAGAATGTTAAGAGGGGTCGTGGTAGGCCAAACTTGACATGGGAGGACTCTGTTAAAAGAGACCTGAAGGATTGGAATATCACCAAAGAATTAGCCATGGATAGTGCTGCGTGGAAGTTAGCTATCCATGTGCCAGAACCATGACTTGGTTTCGAGATCTTATGGGTTTCAACTCTAGCCTACCCAACTTGTTTGGGAATAAAAGGCTTTGTTGTTGTTGTTGTTGGAAGGAAACGTGCGCGGTACTCACCGTATCGGAATAGTCGAAAGAAACGTTGTCAGGATTTCAGATGGTTCTAGGCTTCAATAAAACGACGACGGGTATTTAGCTGAAAGACACGACGGCGGAAACCTGGCTGGACCACGTGGCGTCTGAACCGTCTAGCCAATGAGCACTCTCCCCTCCTTCAAAACGTATTGACCTCGGCAGTGCAAAAACGGTGACGTGTCTCTAGTCCAAGCGCGATCGAAGCTCGACCATCCACACGCCCTCAGCAGTGTAAGCCGGACGTGGCACAGCAGACTCGACGAAATAGGCCGTAGCCCCGCTATATAGATATAGCAAACACCCGATACAACCAACAGACTTGCAATGCTGGGGCGGCAGCAAACATACACCCAAAAAAAGAAAAAAAAAGAAAAAAAGACATAGACGGATCGACTAAACGATGGTGACCCGAGACCACTGCGCCCTCTCCGACAAAGTACCATCACGCTCCTAGTATCGAATCGACAAGTACCAGGCAGCACCTTCAAGAAGGAACGCCACGCTGCTGCCCGGACCAGCACACTTGAAAGGACACGGATGTCGCCTAGAGGGGGGGTGAATAGGCGATTAAAATTCTTTGCGGTTTAGGCTTGAATAAATGCGGAATAAAACTAGCGTTTAATTTATCAAGCACGAAACCTAAACAAGCTAGGTTAACCTATGTGCACCAACAACTTATGCTAAACAAGATAAGCAAATATGTGATAGCAAGATATATTACTTCAAGCTCGATGGCTATCACAAAGTAAATAGCATAAGTAAGAAGCTCGGGTATAGAAATACCGAGGCACTTGGAGACGATGATTTATCCCGAAGTTCACTTCCCAATGGAAGCTACGTCTCCGTTGGAGCGGTGCGGAGTCACAAAGTGATCCCCGAATAGCCGTCAAATGGCACACCGTAATCTCCTTCGTGCCTCCACCAATGCGGAGTGCCACGAACCACTATGGGACACTTGAGGGTGGTCACCGAACCCGTACAAGGATGAGGCACACTCCACAACTTAATTGGAGGCTCTCACCGAATTCCAGCGGCTCCCAAAGCCACAAGAATCACAAGGTTGGGGCGCGACTCCACAACTTAATTGGAGGCTCCCAACTATCCCGCGAGCCACCAAAACTCCGAGATCAATAAGGACCGTCTAGGGCACTCCAAGTACCCAAGAGGACAAGCTCTAGGGCACCCCAAGTACCCAAGAGTAACAAGCTTCTCAAATTCGATTTTCACGTATCACCGTGGAGAACTCAAACCGATGCAACCGATGCAAGAAGGCAAGACCACTAGAAGTGGTCAAATCCTTCACTCCCAAATCCCACCAAAAGCAACTAATGCTTGTGGGGGGAGAAGAGAGGAAGAACAAGGAAGAACTCAACAAATGGAACTTCAAGATCACGATCTACTAGGTTCCCCTCACTTAGAGAAGGAATGGATTGGATGAATATGTAGATCTAGATCTCCTCTAAAAAATTCTCAAAGATATGCAAGAATCATGGGAGGGATTGAGAGGAAGGCAAGCTTTTCCAAAGGTCAACAATGGAGGAGAGAGAGAGAGGAAAAGCTAGCTCAAGGGGTGAGAGAACCGTTGGGGAAGAAACCGCCTTAAATAGGTCCTCTCAAAAATCTACCCGTTGCAGACGAAAAAGGCCGCATCGGTAGTACCGGGCCGATCCCGGTAATACCGAGCCGCGTTGACTCGAGGAAGAACGAAGACCAGTCAGCGCACCCAGACTCGGCGCGCAACGGTAGTACCGGACCACCTGGCCCGGTAGTGCTCAATTCCCGGTAGTACCGCGCCACTACCGGGGCAACTACCGGGTTAAAACTTCGAGAGGCAGAGAGCCATCCGGAGATACGATACTGGGCCCGGTACTGCCCGCGGTAGTTCCGCAAGGGGTCACCCGGTAGTACCGGGCTAAGGTCGGTACTACCGGCCTAAGAAGAAACTGCAGAACCGGAAAAAGAGAACCGCAATAACTTTTGCAAGGAATCTCCAAACGAGATGAATCCAATTCTGTTGGAAAGGTAGCAACAAGAGCTTTACTACAAAAAGTGAAAATATAGAGGGGATACCACACATGGGAAGGTGTGGACCCTATCTCGAAGGTGGACCGATAATATTTCCAACCAGAAAACGCAACAAGTTTTCCATACGAAATCCGTTTTCGGAGAACTTGGGCTTGTCATGAAGATCACAACAAGCACCAAAACCCAACAAGGAGACAAACCAAATAAGAACCAAGAAAGATGATGAAGGCAAGTATGCAAAGGTTTGAGCTCTCTCCAACTGATACGCTAAAGCTCAATCGAGAGCCACTCTTGATAGTACGGTATCTATCCTATAACCCGGTCTCCCAACTAGTACTATGAGACCGGTAAAATAGAAACCCTATCATACATTTGCCTTACGCATTCCACTTGAGCTAGATGACGTCGATCTTGATCTCTTCAAGTGTACCACCTTTCTTGATTACGCTTTGCTTGGTGAAGACCCAAACATTGCTCCCCCATACTCCACTATGGGAGAGCCTCTCTTAGGCACATATTCACATGAACATTATCTCTAAATGGGTGGCAAGATTCAAGCCTAGGATTTCTTCGAGATGCTCCTCTTGAACTTGCGCTTCTCAACATTGATGACGATCACCACTTTACGTCATCGATCATGGGCCATATGAAATCTTCATTTCATGCAAGCCCATAGAAAGATACCTAACCACACATAGAAATGCTACACACATATCATGGGTTAGTTCACAAAGCTATATGGACAATTGCTTACCATACCAATAGATACATGATCCCACTTGGTACATCTTGTAGCTTTGTGTGTTGATAATTACTTGATCAATCTTGTATCTTTTCTTCTCTTTTCAATAGATGATGTCTTGAAGATAACCATGAATGATCACATAATTCTTTTCTTCAAGACATACTTGCAATATGCTCAACTCTATGATCTTGATGCCAAATACTTCATTATATCAATATACTCATGGCATCAACCTTGAATCCAACATATGGAGTTCAAGCATGGTCTATGGACAAACACTACAAGTAAAACTCAATGCAACCATTAGTCCATAGGGATTGTCATTAATTACCAAAACCACACATGGGGGCGCCATGCCCTTTCAATACTGATCCTAGAGTTTCCCCCGGCACATAGGTAGGTGGACGACGGGTAGCCACGACACCCTTCAGGAAGGAAAGATGCCACCCGATGGTGGCACCGCGTCGGTGTCGGACGAGCCGACAAGGATTTCTCCCGAAACACCTCATCTCCACCACCTCGGACGATCCGTAGCACAGGAGCCCCGCGAGGACAAGCCTCGACACCACCAGACTAGCCGCCCACCAACATGCGCCAACGATCCCAAAGCCACCATCATCGTCTCACCGAAGAAGCTGTCACGTGGTCTGCAAGCCGGAATTGAGGAGCGGAATGACCTAGGGTCAGCAGTACCGCGGCCGGCGGGAGGGACCCACCTCCATCGCCAAAGGCGGTCGTCGACCGGACGAAACCGCAAAGCACACCGGTCCCCGTCAGGTCCGGTCGGGCCCAGCAGGCCCGTAAAGCCCTCAAGGGGCACACCAGTCCTAATAGGGTCCAGCCAGGCCCAGATCGGGCCCGTGAAGCTCGCCGCCACGCTGCAACAGGCTGGCCATGGTCACTGCTGTCCCCTGCATCCGCACCGACACCTCCAGCTCCAGAGCCTGCAGCAGGTAACACTGGCCTGCCCAAACCCAGATCGGGCCCGACGGGCCCAGATCTGGGCCGCAAGGGCCGGCCGGCCATCTCCGATGCAGGCCACCACCGCGGCACTGCGCCACCCCGCAGGCACGTGCGACGTCGCCGTCCAGCCTCCACCCGCCGTAGCCAGGCCGCGCCTCCTGGTGTGCACCGCCGCCATGAGGGGAGAGCCCCGCCTCCGCCCTACACGACGCGGGTAAGGACGAGCCGCCGCCGCCGGCGCCGCCCGGGGCTCGCCCGGCGGACCTGCCGACGGCAGCGACGAGGGAGTAGGGATGAGGGGAGGGGAGCGCTGGGAGGAGGAGCAGGGGCGCGCGCCGCCGCACGGGGGCGACGGGGCACAACAGACTCAACCCGGCGACACTGACTTTCTTGGCTGCGTCAATTGCTTGACTGAGTTCGAAGCTCGTTAATTTGAGCTCGTAGCCCCGCTCGCAGAAGTGTACCCACTCGAGCGGGGTAACCACGAGTTGATTGCGGTATGGGTTTACCCTGATCACAGGGCATGCAGGCAGGGTAATGCAATCTCATCCGTTAAATTCTACTAGTATATACTGTACTTTTTTCAATACTCAAAACACTAGCCCTGTTTAGCGTATAAACGTAGGGGTTTCACTTGATCCTTGTAGAGATTATCCCTTTAATCCCCACAAAAAATGTAGAAACAAACAAAGCCTGAAGATGTGCTTGCGGCTGCAATTTCAGATTAGGCGTCAGCAGCATGTAGACAACGTCAACAAGAACACAACTCGCCGTTTACACTCTTGGCTGCGTCAGTCGCCTCGCCGGTCTGGAGAATAGGGAAGAAACACTATCAGGAGCGCCCAGGTGAGTGAGAGGAGAGCCGAGATACCTTAATAGGATCGAAGCTCGTGGTTGATGGATCTTGATGTTGAACTTATTCTCGATATTTCTTTTAGTCGAGCTTCCTTTTCCAAGTACTATGTCTATGGAACAAACCAATTTAGAGTTCCCTAAAATGGCATATAAAAGATAAAAGAATTAAAAAAATAACTTAAGCCATATCTTCCATAGTTTATCTAATTTTTGTATATTTTTTTTGAGAAACACGGTACAACACAAACACTCACATACACGTGTACACACTCATCTCAATGAACGCACACACGCACACCCTACCCCTATGAGCACCTCCGTAATACCGAGCCGGCGGGTCGAGTCTTGAGATTAATGAAGTCACCACGGGCGTCTCGCTGTCGACGGGAACGTCGCCTCCCACTGAAGAATATTCCGCCTAAATGAGAAACACCAACATCAAACCTAGAATTTGAACTCTGGTGGGCTGGGGTACAACCACCCTCCTAACCATCTTGCCACAGGCAAGTTCTCTATCTAATTTCTGTATTGTCATGAGCTTTTCTACAATAGACAGAGGTGGAATGGACCTGTCGGCTTGGCCATTTGGGATCCAATAGAAGGACACAGGTTTATATTTTCAGATTTGTAGAATATAGTTAGTTTTCACCTGGTACGTCACCGTCTTACATCTTGCAGTCAAAGACCAGATCATGGATTTTTGTCATGGAGAGCAGAACTAAGCAAATTACTCTGGCAAGATAATATGATGCGAAATCCCCACATTGCCAGGTATACCGGAGAAAGGCCAGACTAATGGTTTTCAGCACGGAGTTTCCAATTCTCATAATAAGGAGCACCACCAGATCTCAACAACGAGTTTGCATAAACCTCGCGCACGAGATCCGTGGAACAAGACATCAGAGCGTCTGCAATCGCCGAAGCCTAAATGTTGGCATGATCAACGTCGCGTGACCACAAATTGTGCCCAATAAGCTTGACAAGCACCGCCGCACGAAAGAGCATCTCCAACAGACGCCCAACGCGCCGGCACGCTAATTTCTTTTTGCAACGCCAAAATTGTGTTTTAGCGCGCGGAGCATCCATTTTGCGTTGCAGAAGCGCTATATTTAGCGTGGCGCGGCGCTAAAGTTTTTTCTCCAACATCGGCGCTAAAATTCCAACGTGCGCGTCCAGCACAAACAACATTTTACATAAAACGAATCAAAAGATGGGATGAAAATAAAATATTATTATTAAGAACGAACAGACGAACGTTCGTTGACTTAAACATAGAACATGCTAAATTAAACTAACATACTCGATTAAACTAAACTAGCTAGTAGTCATCAAAGTCGGAGTCAGACTCCGATGTGTCAGAGATGTCGGAGAACAGATGCTCCCACCTGGGGTCTTCCTCGTCCCAGGTGGTGTGGTTGAGCCGCGTCTCCGCCTCGGCCTTGCGCCTCCACCGCTGGGCCCAGAGCTCCGCCCCTCATACCTCCGCTCCGCTCAGCCGCGTGCATAGCCCAAAGTTGCGCCTCGGCGGCGGCTTCTTCGGGTTGCTCCGGCGCCAGTCCGCCACCAGTTGCGCGTCCCTGTCCGCGATAAGAAGCGGGCCTAGAGCTGGTGGTGGGCGGTCCGCTATTCGGCGGTGGCGCCAGATCCTGCGCTTGCTGGACGGTGCGGACGCCCGTGAAGTTCATCTGGCGCCGGCTCCGGCCGAGGCGCCATGCTGCCGCGTCGTAGGCGCGGGCGGCCTCGTGCGCCGTCTCGAACGTCCCGAGCGGATCTCCGCGTAGAATGAGCCGTTCGGCCACGAGCGCACGCCGCGGTAGTCGGACTGGTTCCTGCGGCGGAGGCATGGTGACGACGGCGTGCGGCGCAGTGGCGGCAGCTGTTGGCTGTGGTGACGCAAGCGATGGCGGGACAGGAAAAGCGGTCGGGGAAAGAAGATCGCCGCGTGAAGTGAGCGTGCACTTTTTCCCACGGCTGGAGCACGCGCGCGAAATGGCCCCGCGCACGGTTAAAGGCTGTTATATGACGTGCGCGCTCCGTTTCCCACGTCTGTTGGAGATCCTCTAAGCCTCTCTGCAGACCCATGCCATCTTCGCCATGGATATCCCAAAACTTGTCTGGCTATGGAACATCTCGCCAGCAGATGTACCGCAGTTTTAGGATGGATATGGCAGAGTGAGCAAATTGGGTTGTGTGGGATTTTCGTTTTCTGTAGCACATCAGCGATTGAACATCGACCACGAAACAAATTCTCGACCTGATTAGTTTGTTTTTTTTAAGAAAAAGACTAGTACTATAACCTGAAAATTATAGAAATACCTTTTTGTGCTTCCATCTTGACACCGTTTTTTCTATCGCGTTGTTTGCAATGTTAGGCTTCGTGAGTTCTTTTTTTTTTTTGAGAATCTCTTCATGAGTTCATGTGATGTTTGATCTAATCGCAAGTCGGAGAAACAAAACTTCATGTCTCGAGCAGGACAGCACCATACGAATTGTCTGACAATTCGGTTGTAGAAGCACTCTGGTCGTTAAGTCATTTGTTACTGCCTTACTAATATCTCAAACACCTAGATAAAGATGTTTCTTAATTTCAAAAAAAATTTGATAAAGATGTTTCTTCGCTAATGAGCACAAAAAATGGTTCACCATGGTCTGGCTCAGGTCTCATATTGTGTTCATGTCTAAAGTAGGACAACAACAGGCCAATTGTGTGACAGTAAACATGTACAAATAAGTTGATAGTCACTTGATCATTTGCTTCAGAATATGGAATTGCGTTGTAAAAGTAAGTTCAACGTCCAGATTAATAATCATTTTCTTCAGAATGTAGAAGTAGGTTTTTTATGGGATATAATAAGCACACAGAATGTTTGTAATGCAGTCTTACCTTGTTACCTGGTACTGATGTTATCTCAATGCAGAAACCTGTACTATTTTTTTCGTCAAGCAAACAACAAAGGATATACAGGTTTTTAACAACGCTTGATCATTCTTTGGTGACTGGATATCACGTTCCTTTTTTTTTTTTTTGCAAAATCATGCTATCCGGACAAATTGTTTGATTGCATGAAAAAGTTGTAGATGTTTTTGTGATCTCTTGCTGTTTACTTATGCTGCTCCTGGGTGGTAATCATGCTCTCAGCTTTATTATCATCTTTCCAGCCTACAGAACAGAAACAAAATGTTGTTTCCCGCCAGAGGGGTTTTCCTGAAATATAGGTGATCTAGACCCTTTTTGTTGGTGGTGAGTTGTGAGCGGTGAACATCTTTTATTACCTGGGTACATGTATATAAGAGAGAAAACAACGAAATTAACTCAAGCTGTGACAAAGAGAACATATCGGACATGTAGTGATGTAGTTTCGAGATCTCTATAAGTCTATTACAGTATAAGCTTATTAAAAAAAAACCGTTGCTGCATACAGCCAGCAAGATAGACAGATTTTACACATTCAAGCTTAATCTGAATCAAGCTAGATTTTCTAGTTTTGTCCCGTTGTATTTGAAAAACCAAGTGATTTAGTCAGTGGGTCGATCCACTTGGAAGGAACTTAAAAGAATTCCCTTCCAATATCCTATCCGTTGTCTAGCCACAACCGCGATCCAACCCCAGTCTGCAGATCGTATCAAAACGAAGGAGCCGTTGAAGCCATCTGTAGTGTCGTCATCTCAAATTGGGACGTATTTGCACCATAAATCACCGTCGCCAGCCAGGAGTCTGTCTCCCTAGGAGGGTCGCGATAGAATGTTTAATTTAGATATCACATAATTGTACCTACATTCAAGCACATCAACGTTCACTTTATACTATGATGTGCTGTTCTAAAAGAGCAACCCTAACACACACTCCTATCCTCCATAAATAGCCGTGATTGGTATTTTGCTAAGGTATCCTCTATTTTTGAAGTTCCCATACCTGCTAGGCTTGTAGAACAAACTAAAAGGCACCCTGGATGCCCATCACTCATCCAGTTTGTCTGGTAGGCTGGTACAGGCAGGTCCATATAGGTCTGATGCTAAACTTGCCTACCTAGACAAAACTTGTGTGCTCCCGTACCAGCATTCTGCATAACCTTTGGTTAAAGGTGCAAGAAATGAATAAAGCGACACATAACCCAGCCAACAGAACAATGCACTTCATTTGAGGAGTTCCCCTTCAGTCGATATATGGTAGTGTCCATTACGAAAAGTGGTAGTGTCCAAGAAGCAGCTTTCAATTTCTTTTACCCTTTCCCTTTAAATAGACTGAAGCTAGCATTGCTGATGTGAGCTCATTGTACCAAAACCTAAAGGACACCCTCGACAATCAAAACCCTCCAGATTTAGTTTGCTTTACCTTTTGCTTTTTTCTGCCCTTTGTTCCCTCTGTCTTTTCCTTTTATTTATTTGTGACTATCTAATTCCATCTTCTCATACAGTCACCTCCTTTTACCTGAGTTCTCACTTTAGGCATCTTATCTTTGCTTCTTCATGGAGGCAGAGGGTCTTCTTATATTAAAAAAAATGAGGGTGGGGTTACCATACTCACTTGCATAACGGCTTCAGCTCTTCAACCAGAGGAAACAGAGCTCTGGCCACCATGGCAGGGCTTAGCACTGGCGCAGGAGCTCCTATTGTGAAGGTGTACCATGAGAGATCTATGATCCTACCCGATGTGTCGAGGGTGCTTGCTTGCCTGTATGAGAAAAATGTCCAGTTTGAAACTGTGAAAGACTCATACAAGGACATACTCAGACTCCAGGTACTTTGCTCTCTTAGTTTTGTGGAGTACCAGATTGTATAAGTAGTGGTTTCTTGAGTCTATGCAACTTGATCTCATATCAAGTTACAATGTTTTCTATCTTCCCTCTACAGTCAACAAGGAGTGTTCCAGTTCCATTCTACGACGGACCCACATTTCGACAAGGTAACACTGCTTGAAACATACTTCAGCCATTTTAATTCATTGAGATGCTTGTAAACTAGTATTGCATACAAATTATACACGCTGGGAGAGATTTACCTGTCGCAAGATTCTCAACATGCACCCCTTGTAGCTAAAAAAGGTTGATCTAAGAACACCCACCTAAAGCAGTGAGATGGATTCACATTTAAAATTGCACACCTGGCCTGCAAAAACAATTGGTGCAAAAACAATTGGATTTGTAGAATTGACATAATAAACAATTGTACTTTGTATCATTGTATGTAAGATTTTTTTTACAGAATGTTAATGAATGGCAATATAACATGAAATATGAAACTTAAACAATGAAAGAGAAACGATGCTCCTACATTTCTTCAGCATTCTGGTTTCCATTAACTTCGGCAAAATACCAGGTAACATCCCTCAGTTCTATGATCTAGTTAGAGCAAGTCGGTAGTTTCCACCCACCAATAGTTTGTGCATACCAGTACTCCTGCCTGTCAATAGCTAAACTACCCAATAGGGATTTAGTAGGGGATGTTGTGCTTATTATCTCCCATTTCATGAATGGCAAAAATTAGAAAGCACTCACTTTTTTATTAACTTATACGCAATTTTTGGGGATGGAGGGAGTACTGAATAACCAGAATAATAACGTGATGCACCTTCGGTCAGAATACAGAACTGACACCCATCTTCAAACTGCAGAATCAAGAGCAATCTGCCGCTACATAGCAGAAACCTATGAACAGCGTGGGTATCCTTTCCTTCTGGGGAAGGATGTCCTTGAGAGGGCTTCCATTGAACAGTGGCTAAGGCATGAGGAGCATGCCTTTGATCCTCCAAGCCGGGCATTGTTCTGCCACCTGGCCTTTCCTTTGCAGGATGAAGACACGAGTGATATCGACAGAGAGAAGAGAAAGCTAGAAGAAGTCCTGGAGGTCTACGAGCAAAGGCTTGGCGAGAGCGAGTTCCTTGCTGGGAACAAGTTCACTCTTGCTGACCTTGTTCACCTACCAAACACTTATCACATAGTGGAATCCGAATTCGCCTACCTGTATGACTCAAGGAAGAACGTGCAGAGGTGGTGGAATACTATCTCTGCCCGAGATTCCTGGCAGCAGGTGATGATGGATATGCAGAGTGTGGAGGAGCAGAACCAAATAGAAGAACTTGAGCAGCAGCAGCTGGAGCAGCAGTGGCAGTGGGAGACAGAACCACCGCCGACATCTGGTC
This sequence comes from Poa pratensis, assembly GCA_947311845.1. Taxonomy (NCBI): domain Eukaryota; kingdom Viridiplantae; phylum Streptophyta; class Magnoliopsida; order Poales; family Poaceae; genus Poa; species Poa pratensis. The sequence continues at coordinate 69,738,012 of CAMZMU010000041.1, forward strand.
ACCACATCTTGCGCATAGACCCTCGACAGCAGACCGGCACAGAGTCACACACAGTACTGGTTCCACCACCCAGCGGCGGTGCTATATCATCCTCGTTTTTTACAGTCCAACAGGGACAGAAACCTCTTCCCACTGAAACAACCTCTCATGCACCTAACCAAGGAAAAGAAAGTAACTTGTTTACTACCACTGAGAAAACTCCAGCACCCTCAAAGCAAAGAATTCCCACCACTCAGGAACCACCTAGTAGTGTTCAAAGCACTACGAGTAACTTCTTCACCCCAGCTACCCCTCCTACCACCACCAAAATGTCCCCAAAAACTGATAAGGATAAAGCCACCACAAAAGATGCCTCATCTCGAACCAAAACTAGTCAAAGATCTACAGGTAGCTTTTTTACCCCTCCTACTACCACTACAATGCCTCAGAGAGCCAGTACTGATAAATCCACCTCCAAAGATGCCTCATCTCAAACCAGACCTAGTCAAGGATCATCCATAGAAGCTCCTGATAAGCTACACCTTTCTGATTTCTATAAGGCCAGTAGCCATGCTAATGAGGCAGCAATTATTACCAAACCTACTCCAAAAGAAGCCTCGGAAACCTCTGATAGAATTGATGGGTCTGAGAGGAAACCTACCAGTGTCGATCCTTGGGTTGACAGTCCAGTTCCTTATACCATGCCTGGTGATTCACAAACACCACGAAGTCCTGATACGAGGCCTGCTGCACAGAGAGCTGCAGGCACTTCTGGTCCTGCTGCAGGTGAAAGACCTTCTAATCAGAGAAGTGTTGTGCAGACTCCTTATGCACAGCGACCTTCTGAGCAAGCAAACAAGGTCACAGATGACCAAAGAGCTGCTTCTAAATTTCCAGAGCATGTGGCAGCCAAAGATATTCAAGGTGAAACTGCACAAGTTAGATACCGTGATGCCAGAGACAGCACCATGGAAGCTAGAGAGGCTGATCAGAAGAGGGCTGCATCAGTAACAACTAGACAACTACCATCAGGTTCTCAAATTATCCCTCAGCAATCTAAAGCACCGCCTACTAGTCTGAAAGCATCTGACTTGTCACCAGTGCAAGAAGGATATGAAGATACTCAAGGTGAAGATGAACGGTTCTCAACTAAGAGGCTCAGAAAAATGATTGAGCAAAGTGATCCAGCAGCACTCAAATCACAGCCTACAGATTTGCAAACCCCTCCAATACAGGAGGAAACAAACTCCATCCTCAAGAATCTTCATATGTTCAAGATAGAAAAGGGCAAGCTGGTAACAGCTCGGCTGATGAAAAAACTGATAGCACTGTATCAAATGGGACAATAGATCCTGGCACTCCATCCACTGGCACAAGAGATCCTGACACTCCAACTACTGCTGATGCAACGGAGCAACTTCACTACCAAAAGAAGGAGTGGCACCTGATGGTCGTGCTGCCAGTGCCACTGAGCTACGAGAAATGCAATCCATCAATGAGCAACAACCAGCTCCACCAATGCCAAGTCAATCACCAAAAACAGCAGGTGTTGACAGAAGAGAACAACCACGCACACCAAATAAAACCTCAACTGAACAATCAGACAAGAGCACCAGGAAGATGGGAGAGCAGAAAATGCAAAGTGACAACTCTAGTATATCACCACAAGACAATGGGAAGCAAGGTTCTGAAGCTGCACTTCTAACAAATGCTGATCAAAACATTGGGAAAACTCCAGGACAAGCTTTACAAGAGTCTCAGAAACTAACCTCCTGATACTCAGCAAGTGAAAAACAACAGAAGCAACAGCACATCTGATGGTTCAAGCAAACCCACCCGACAGATTGATGGTAATGAAGGTAATGTCCCAGAGACACAGAGGGGCGGCTAGTCAACCAAACTATAGCACACGTCGGTTGGGTCATTCTGTTGCAGCTTCTTCGTTGCCGTCTTATCTACCTTACCACCGTCACATGCTCGTAAATAAGGTCCAGTATTCTTGTCATGTTTGGACCAATCATGCCAGCTAATGTTGTGTACTCCACCTTGTATACTGTTATTCCTTTTAAATGGTGTATTCCTAATTTCCTATACTGTTCTTTTGCCGAACAGTGACTTGTTTAGATGGTCCTGATGTTAGACTCATTTGAATAATGTAAATGCAATATTTGTTCTTCACAAACCATGTCCCTTTGTATTTATCCATATGTGTTCACCTTAGAGATCTGTTAACTGCTAGTATCCGACATGATGATATGTGTTCACCTCAGTGATATGCTAGTATTTCTGGTCTTCTTTACAGTCATACTGTTCCGCACCAGCCTTGCCGTTTTTCTCGAGAAAACACAAAGCTTTGTGTCTAGATACATTGATACATAGAAGGAGAGTTCTTTACAAGTCCAAGAAAAAACCGCATCCATGATTACAGCATGATGCCTCTAATCACTAGGAAACGTCGGAAGCAAGCTCTCGAGGCCCTTAGCCCCCGCAAGTCCTGGGCTTCGACCCAGGCTGTACCTAAGAGGCGTCCAGACTCGGGGTGAGCGCATCAAAGATGACCGCATTGTGATGCTTCAAGATCCACCAGGCTGTGAGCATGATCAACACTATCAATGAACGAGGTCCCCTTCCTTGTGGCCATGGGGACGGATTGGACAGTGCAAAGCCAATAGTCCACAAAATTCGTCCCCAGTGTCAGGAGGGGAGGCCGTTGATCGAATCCACGAGAGCACCTTGGTCCTTGTACCATAGGGTGCATAAAAAAGGAAACCAAAGGTTCTGAAGACCCCTCCTAGCGAGCCTATCCGATGTCCACCATCTGTCTTGAGAAGCGGGCCATAGCGTGCTCCACCGAGGCAAGGCCCAAGTAGGCGTGCTTCAACTGAGCCCACAGCACCCACTCCAACCCATAGCAGACAGTAAAGGGAGAAGCTAAGTAACAGAGACGCTAAGCAAGGCAGTAAAAAGTAATGACAAACAAGAAAATATAGTGAAAATAGAATACCACCGTACGAATATGATTTATGATCAAAGTTGAAAATCTGCAGTTATAATAGCTACTAATATTAACTTAGTTCATAGTCAAGTGTGGGTATAAAGCAAACAACTAATACAGCACGAATAACATAAAAAACACTTACCACAAACAAATTGCAGCAGTCCAGGTCAAGGTTCCAGCAAAACGGTCATGCTCCTCAACAGCCAGTGATTAGGCTTAGAATGAAAAGTACCCAGGAAATGTAGAACATGTGATAAGTTCAGCAAACAAATAATCAGTAACTACCGAATAGATCATTATGAGAATACTGTTAAATATGCCTACACATCATCTGTGTGATTCTTAAACTAGAATTCTCCTTAGATACACATGCACAGGAAATCAGGAATCGTTCCACCATAGTTGTGGAAATCTCCATGTGAAAACAGAACCAGTAGCACAATCAACAATCTAACATGGAATAATGTTACTGAAATTGGGTGTTCGCTTTAACACAGAAAGACACAATTATAGGTTGCATGGCAAAAAGAAATCGTGCAGAAGAGATTTGGTATCAGGCAAAGAACTTTGAAAATTTAAGTTGGACAACATTCTCAATGTCAAGATAGAGTTACGCATGGAAAACAGACAATCGTTGAAACCTGAATTCCTGAGTGAACAAAAACTCCTAACGAGTAATTGGGTATGAATTAATCCAATACAGGTTTCTAGTTTCGTGCATTACATAGCACATAGCGAAATTGTTGCATACTCAACCTACATTCTGAACTTTCGTAGGCATGTGATTGTGAGTCAGAAAGACAACATGTTCAAATCTGCAGCAAAGTGAACTAGTAAGGAACTTAAGGAACCTTTTCAGTTTGTGAGATGAAGCATGCCGGATTAGCTCCAAAGATTGGAAGATGAAAATCCACGAAGATAGTAAATTAGAAGAAAAAAAACACACTTAGCAGGGTTATACCAATCATCCAAAAAGAATGATCAACTTCAAAATAAGTTTAAAACCATGCTCATGAGTGATAGCTGAGCAATCAGCTGAGATATTATCAGATCTACAGCCTCTAGGATGACTATCATTCCGGGAAAACGTAAGAAATTTTGCAGAATTCAGACCCGCAAGGTCGGCATCAATGGGCACTCCACCAAAATAATGAACTAGAGCATCACAAATAGCTAGTCACTCACTCCCAAGTCCCAATAGGGAGAAAACCAAATCAGCTCTAAGATTAACAAAAGTCAGAGTAAATGTAAGGTGGTGGATGGACCGACACCCAAATCGGTTGTAGTTACAGCGCGTGAGTGATGAAACCCCAACAACGATGAGCTCAGATTCAAAAAAAGACATTATCCCTAAATCCAACGCGATGCCCTGGCATATATGACCGATCCTAGCCCGCACCCCAGTTCGAGTGTAACTGATAAGACTCACGATTCTCGGACTGCTTGGCGTAGATCGAAATAGCATTGCGTCGCGAATCCTTGACGAAGCACGACTGGGATCTGCTCGGCGGAAGGAGTTGCGAGTAGGCGAATTTATAATTTAGCCAGAGATGCCAATGGCGAGAGCAATCGGGGAGAGGAGACGGGTGGGATCCGTGGCGGAGCCAGGAATTGAGACGAGGAGGTCGAACAGTAAAGATGTGCCACCGGCGATTTTTTTTTTTAACGACACATGTAATCCCCAATTGCATGGAAGGAACAATGTAAATAAGTCTAAGCCTCATAATAATAAAGTTCATCAAATTTAGGCAAAAGCAAGTGTATTGAACACAAAAAAGGTTCAAACATATTCAATTTCATATTTCATCAAGCATAAGTACTAACTGACTACAAAGAGCAAGAAAACTAGATAGAGAATAGTGCTACATTTTGATAAGAAGATAGTACCACTAAGTTGAATCCATGTTGGCAAGACGAAAGTGTCGAGGAAGATGACCTCTACGGTCATTGTAGGAATGGAAACGTAGCATAATCTTCTTGTCATCAATTTTTGTAAATATCTCTTTCTCAACATAGCACATTTGCTAGATCAAAAATTTCTGGAACATTTGCCTACAACATTGAAAACATGAACTAACTATAAGCAAAGTTTTCACAGCTACTAATTACCACACAATGTCACAAATTGATATGAAAACTGAAGATAAAGAGGGGGAAATCAACCTCTATGCGTGCCCTCTTCCGTGCTGCCTCCTCTTGTTCAACCAACTGAGCTGCTTTGGCTGCCTCATCTTCTTCCATTGCCTTCTCTTCTTCTATCCAAGCAGCCTCCTCGTCGGAATCCATATCCGTCGGGGCTGGGCAGGAATCTCCGCGTCGGGTCCGGTGAGCTCGGGAACGAGCACGGGAGCGAGGTGGCTCCGCCCCCTGGGGCGAGGTGGCGCTGGGGCGAGGTGGCTCCGGCCCCTGGGGCGAGGTGGGGCGGGGCAGTGACTGGGGCGGGGCAAGGAGACGGCGGAGGCCAGGAGCTGGGGCTCCTCAGAGGCGAGGAAGGAGCTCGCGGATGAGCTCGAGGAGGCGCGCGTCCCCTTGGAAAGGCACGCGGCGGAGGAGGGAGAGGAGCAGGGCCGCGTGCCCCGGAGCGGCGGCGCGGGTGAGCTTGGCGGCGGCGGCGAGGAGGCGGTTGCGTGGGTGGGGCAGGAGGAGGGGAACGGGAGCACGAGAGGATAGGGTCGGGGCCGGTCGATGGGGAGTTGGGCAAGGTGAGTTTTTTTTCCTATTAACTAATTTTTTTTCTGCAATATCTGAGGGGTTCGGCCGACCAGGCTCGACCCCCTGCTGGCGCCGCCACTGGGTGGGATGGGTCATTAGGTACCACCGCGCCTGAAGTTGCTAGAAAACACAAGCCGTGGCTAACGGCGGCGGCGGCGGACTGGTCCCACGGGCGCTGCAGCCGCGGAGGTCGATCAATTTTTCTGGAGACACAAGTGTATTCCCATTCGGAAAGTCCCCCCCTTTTTTTTTCCCCGAGCTACAGTGCTCTCTTTATTTTAAAATTTTAAAACCATATTTATAAGTTTAATAAAAAAAATTCAACATTACATATCACACAAATGTGAAAAAAACTTGATTTGAAATACTTTATATGCGGATCTACACAAAATGATTAAATCTTGTATATTTTTGGAAAATTAAAAGTGTACATTTAAATCTAGAAACTATTATTTTTGTGCAGCACGATATATAAACAATTCCGAATGAAGATTTTGCACGTTTATAGGATATATCATTGCCAACATGAACTGTTTTTTTAGAATTTTTGTAAATTTATAAATACAATTTTTGAATGTTTTGTAATGTAGGGAGCACGGGATCCCAGGAGTCCAAAAATCTCTACTCACATTAAAACAAATTTATTTTCTGTCCCAAGCTCTAGTGCTCTCTCTTTAAAACATATTTATTAGTTTTATAAATTTTAAAATTCTACGTTTTGTCAATGATAAACAAACTTGCATAAGCTCGAGTTGAAATATTTTATATTCTAAGCTCCACAAAAATGACTTTTTTTTTTGTATATTTGGAGATTTAAAAGTGTGCATTTAGTCGCACATTTGTTATTTTATGCATCTCATAATATATTTCAAATTAAGATTTTGCATGTTCGTAGGATAAATCATTGTTAACATGAAGAATTCTTTTACATTTTTCTGAAACTAGAAATATGATTTTATATGTTTTTTACATGAACACTACATCCCAAGGCCATAAATCTCTATTCACATTCCGAAATTCATTTTGGATCCCGAACTCAAGTGTTTTATCTATATTAAAAAATTGAAAGTTTATTTCTAAGTTTTAGAAAAATCTAAAAAAATCCTCCATGTCGTCAACGATGTATCCCACAAACATGCAAAATCTTGATTTGAAATATTTTTATATTCGAGACGACACAAAAATGAGTAAATCTTGTATAGTTTAGAGATTTGAAAAATTAAAGGTGTGTACACATATTTTTTTTGTTTAGATTAGAATATATATAAATTTAAATTAAGATTTTACACCGTTTGTAGAATACATCATTGCCAACCTGAAGGATTTTGTTTTTCAGTTTTTTTCAATGTTTTTAGGAGCGCTGTTGGCTTCCATGTCGTAGATGGCCTCAATCCAATTGGGGCCCAACCCATTTCCTCCCACTCAACACCTGGCCAGCCTACTTGTGGCCCAACTCACTCAGGAGGCCCTGCCCTCCGGCCTCCACGTCCAATGACGTATGCAGGCGCCAGCCGGCCGCCGGCCTTGGGAGACCGCTTCCGGAGTCGAGGCAGCGCCATTATTTCACGGCGGAGCTTCGCCACGCGCCACCGGAGAGCAAGGCACACCGATCTATTCGGAGATCCGTCGACTACGTCGCCGGAATTTCTCCATCTTCCCAACTCCGGCCATTGCTCCCCGCCCTCGTACGTCGCCGTCCAGTTATTTCGTTCTGTAGCTTCTGCTCTAAATCTCCGCCGCACATATATTCCCCCCAAGCTTTCAGCTTTCTGGGTTTTTGGTTAGTTCAGTCTCCTGAAAACAACATCTGAATTCAGCAAGTCAGTTTAGGAACAAGGTACGAGTCAAAATTTGAATCCGGTGTCCAAGCTAGCCTGTGTCGCAGCATTGTATGTTTGGCCTGTGATTATGCATTTCGCATGTTGTGATTATGTTTGGAAGTTGAACATGCTTCATAATGGTTTGCTGTAGGGAGAGGCCCTTGCAGAAAATGTACCAGATAGTTTGGCACCGCGCTTGACCTGAAGACGTTTCCAGTTTCCCGTAACAACTCCCATGGCTAGCAACAAGAGGAGAACCGTCCTATTTTCACTCTAGGTACCCGATTAAGTAATGCTTTCTTGTTCTAGTTTAGGATGGAACAGATTGTGTTTATGTGTTTAGGAAAAATGCGTTGTGTTATCAGGACCAGGCTTTCAGTATTTAGAATGGTGTTTGTATGGATGAGGTGAGGACATTATAAGGGCTTTGAATCAAGTATATAGCCAGTAGGTGAAGAAATGGTCCATGACCTCCGCGTACCATCAATGACTCTAGTTGGCAACTAGCAACCAACAAGGCCATGCGTCCGTTCATGCAGTGTTGGCTATGATGTAGACAGTTTAATTTGAATTGGATGCTACTGGGGCCAGAATATGTTGGTGCATGCATTTGTGGTCCTATCAGATGCCATAGCTCATAGCTGTGACTCAGTGGTTAGATGACTGGTTACGTAATGCAGTTGAGGCATTCCTTAGCTGATAAAGCTCACTTCATGGGCTTCTCAGTACTAGTGCCACTAGCAAATAGCAATACTGATTAGTGATTACTGAGTCATGTAGTGGCCAAGAGACATGACTGGAGCATGTAGGCTCTGGAGTTCATATCATTGCTACAGCAGCAGCAGCAGCATTGTGATACAGATTTTCCCAACATTAACCCGATTAGGACGGTTGTTGTTGGTTCAAGCAACTTGCTCGACAATTTCAATTGTACCTTGTGGTGTGATTATTTTGATACATTTCAGCATCTCATGTTTCATCCATTTCTGAGTTTCTTCATGCAATTTCTAGCAGGCCTAGCAATTTCATCGTCCCTCTTTCTAAGAAACTGGCTTCTCCAATAGCATCTCTGATACAGTGCGTGCAAACTGCATATGTGTAGTCTAAAGTAGTAGTGGTAGTAGCAGATCTTTCTTCACTAGGGTAAGCTTGATTCTTTCCTTTTCTAATCACAATGTGATTGTTTTTACATGCATCCATCTGTACATCCACGATTTTGTACCTTTGGAAAAAGGTTGCACAAAAATGTGCTCCAAAAGTACAATCGAAAAAAAAGATGGACATAAAAACAGAATAAGAAGCCGTAGATGTACACTCTTCAGGTGCTCCACACAGCAAATTGCTGGTTATGTTCAGTGGGTGCTTGCATCATTCTGCTTGGGTGGTGGCAAGTCATAGTGATGGAATTGAGGAGTGCTCTCTCAACATCTTCAGAGGCCTCTCTCCTAAGCAAACACATCGCATACTCCATCATTGTTGTATCACAAGGCAATGTGATCCTCCCATCACCTGTGAACCCAAACTCTTCCTGAGACATCCTCAGAAGCTCTTCGAAGAGCGTCGTGCATAGGCATGCTAGGGGGATCTCGAAACGCCTCCCATCGGAGGAGTAGACAATGAAGTGACCCTTGCCTGCAACTGAGGTGCAGGATGGGTGGACACCCTTGTCAGTTGTTGTGGACCATCTTCGCCCGATGGTACCGATTCCCTGCCACTTCTTCGATAGTTGAGCTAGTTTCTTGGAGCTCATCATGGTTGCTTGTTTTGATTTTGAAGGAAATGGAATTTGACTCTTGAGGGAATGATCAGAGAAAAAGGTTAGGTTGTGTGTGGCAATGGTTTGTGCCATGATCATGTATTTATAGAGCCCGTGTGTGATGGTAGAGTCTGCATCTTGTAAAACTATCACAGATACAAGTGTTCCTTGGACAAGGCCATAAATTCCCGTGGTGTGATGTTGCTATCTGTGGTTGCAACTTGCAAGAGTTGTTGCCTATGACCATTTTTTTTTTCTCACATGGCGGAGCCATCTTTGCTGGCTACGTACATAATTGGTCACCACAGGTGGTCGGGCTTTAACACGGTCACACGGAATGTCGGGTCCAGCCCCTTAATCTGCTAGATCTGAGATAATCAACATATTAACTTAAGTATTGACCCTTTATATAACTAAGAGTGCTGTTATGCAGTTTTTTCGTGCCTGATTAGTTTTGTATTGCTCATGTCAAGATGAGCTACAGTACATCATCATAGAGTAGTTACTTTGTTGCATGTACTGCTTTACCTCGTCTTTCTGTTGCTGCAAGTGCATGTATTGACTGGGGAGGATTTAACTATCATCAAATCTTCTACTCCCTCCGTTCCAATTTAATTGACTTGTTATCCACCAAATGTGGATGTATCTAGACATGTTATATGTATGTATACATCCACATGTGGTGGATAGCAAATCAATTAAATTGGAACGGAGGGAGTACAAAGGTAGAGCATGCAATACAGAAATCTGAGCAAACTAGAGGTTCTATTTTCCTATTTAAATTTGTCTTACAGATACAAGAACTCACATTTTGCTTAGATTCTACTATATGCTTAGATGTACTGGAAGCCAGGAACCTTGCAGGGTTGGCCTAACAGTAGTACTAGCTTAATAAGATTAGGACTTGGGAGGACATCATTTGCAAACAGCTTTGTTTCTACCTCTAGTCAAAAAGCCTGATATCTGGGGTATTTAAACTCTGTTGGATTCTCTCGAACTTTCCGAAAAAATTCGAAAGCATGCAACCCAATCCTCTGTTTATTACCATACTCATGGCCTTGCCACTTCCACTATCGCTCAATTTGAATGAGCGCTAGTTAGTTTCACAAATCATATATTAGACGTTTCGTCGCTACGGATAAGTAGCTAGTACTATTGTGCTACAGTAAGGTTTTATTGTTCACATTGCTTCATTCTCTATATTGCTATGCATGTGAATCTTTAGGCAAATGGGAACTGTGTCTAAGGCCTCTTTACTCTTTAGAAGGGATTACAGGTTAAGATCAGAATGTAAGCTTAAACCTTGACAAGTAATGTGTAATTGTTGTAGTAAATTTTTCTGCTGAGAATCTGAAACTATGTGTTCTCGTTATGGTTTAGGAGGAATGCACTGATTTTCTGTTTCAGGATAAATACATTATATTATCATGTCTAGGTTTTTGGTATTTGGAATGCTGTTTTATGGATGAAGTGAGGATCATCTTGGGGCTTTGAATCAAATGTATATCCGGTGGGTGAACAAATGGTCCATGACTTCTGCCTAGTTATCAATGACACTAGTTGGTGAGCAACAATGCCATGAGTCTGGACATGCAGTGTTGGCTACAATGGAGGCAGTATGGTGTATAGCGGATCTTACTGGGCCACCATTCAGTTGGTGCATGCACTTATTGTCCTTGCGAGACCCTAGCAGTGGCATGGTGGGTTAGACATTGGATACGTACTGCAGAAGTAGATTACTTAGGATGTTTCGCGGGGGCTTCCTTAGTTGATGAAGCTAACTTATTTGTTTTGGAACTTAGGAAGCTCACTTCAGTACTGAGTATCGTGCAGTGGCTAAGAGACATGACTGCAACCTATAGGCTCCTAAATTACAGAAGCAGCATCTTTGTAGATTGTATAAAGAATTTGGTTTGCCGGTTTATTTCATATTTTTGCCAACATTAATCCAGTTACGAACTCTTTCTTTGTTCAAGGAATCACTTGACTATTTCATACAATGTTTGGTGTTGAATATGGCTTGTCTGATGGCATCTCTAATATAGGAGACTGCACACTGCAAATAGAAAAGTATTTTTGTAGAATCTAAAATAATACTAGTAGAATTTAAAACAGTACCGGGAGCAGTAGAATCTAGAACAGTACTATTTTCTTCTTGTTTGTTTCCAGTTCTTTTTTCCTTGGCTGTATTTATCGCATGGTTTTTGGTTTTTGCTTTCGATTTTGTTCCTGGTTTGGTTTTGGTTGTGTACCTTCACGCCTTCTCGATGTGTTTATGTTATAATGAATGACACACATTCAGATGTCTTTGAGAGAAAAAGAGTAGTAGATATTGTTTCAATGGGGTAAGCTTGATTCCTTCTTTTCTAATTACAATGTGATTATTCTTACATGCATCCATCTGTGCATCCAGGGGACAATTGGAAAAACGTCGCACAGAATAGTGCTCCAAAAGTATGCCTGGGAAAAAAAGATGGAAGGTAAAAAAAAGGAAGAATAAGCTGCATATCTTCACATTTCAGGAGCTGCGCACAGCAAGTTGCTGGAGTCCACATGGTGGTTTTCTGCTTGGGTGGTGGCAGGTCATCACTATGGAACTGAGGAGTGCCCTCTCAACATCTTCTGAAACCTCTCTCCGGAGCAAGCACATCACATACTCCATCATTGCTGCATCACAAGGCAGTGTGATCTGCCCATCAGCTGTGAAACCAAACTCTCGAGACATCCACAGGAGCTCCTCGAAGACCGTCGTGTGGAGGCACACTAAGGGGATCTCAAACCGTGCCCCGTCAGAGGTGTAGACAACAAAGTGGCCTTTGCCAGCAACTAGGCTATGCGATGGGTGGATATCCTTGCCTGATGTTGTCACCCTTCTTCGCCCGATGGCACCAATACCTGCCACTTCTTGGAAAGTTGAACTAGCTTCTTGGAGCTGATCATGGTTGCTTGTCTTGCCTTTCTTCAAGATGGACTCTGACTTCAAGATGAATACATCAGAGAAAAAGGTCAGTCTGTGTGTGTGCTGATAGTTTGTGCCATGATCATTTATTTATAGGGCGGAAATGTGGTAGGAGGAATAGAAAATCGTTAAGGGACAAGGCCATGAACTCTCTTGGTATGATGTTTCTATCTGTGATTGCAGCTTGCAAGTCTAAATGCACTGGACCACTGTTTCTCATAACTGAGCACCACAGTGGGTTGATAGATGTGTAGGATTTCATTGCATAGGATAAATGGCTATTACTATTGTATACTAAAGTTAACTAGTTACATGGCCTCATGTTTTTGCAACATGTATGGAGAACATTTAAGGCTGATGATAACTCTTCTTCTGACCTCTTTAAGAGGTTATGGCGGAAGTTTAATCCTAACCAAACAATGTGTTCTTGGTGTGTTTCTTGTTCTTAAGCTTTTGAGCTCTGCTTCTATTGTGAAGAATATTGTGGCAAAAACAGTGTGCTATGAGGTCCATGAAGTATCAAGGATGATATTAGCTTGTTAGGTGAACTGATGAAGTGATGATCCACGACTCCTGTGTGCATCTCTGACACCAGTTGGAGAAGTAACAAGGCCATAAATCTGGTCATGCGATGTTGGTTACAACAGAGGCAATGATTTGAATTGGATATTGCTGGGCCAGCATGCACTTAGTGCACTGGGACCCTTATGGTGGCAAAGTGGTTAGACGATTTGCTATGTATGATAGTAGTGATAGTGGGGCTTCTTAGGATGTTTCGTGAGACCTTCCTTACCAGATGAAGCCTACTCCATGGAAATGGGCTCCGTAGTACTGATCCGTGCAGTAGCTGAGAGACATGAGTGTAGCATGTAGGGTCCAGGACTGAAGGAGCAGCTTCCTTTGTTAATGGGGACGCTGGATTGACTATATAATTTTGCGAGCATGAATTCGGTTAGGAAAGTCATGCTTGGTTCGAGCAACTTGCTCGGCAATTCAATACGGTGGTTGCACGTTGTGGCCCATGATCTCCAACATCTTGTAATGTGGTTTCCTCTATTTCATAGCTTCTTCCTGCTATTCCTAGTAGCCCTACAGAAATAGTGCAGCAAACCTGGTTCTCACCTCTATCAAATTTGTGGAAATTGTTTGGTACTAGCACCAATTTTTTTTGCCAATTGCTTGAACACATTATGTGCTGAAACAACCAAACAGGTTTCTAGTATCACGTATAGCTTATGTGTGAGTTGTCGTAGCACTTTCTTATGCTTTGTTTTCACCTGACGTCGAGATTGAAGCACATCCCGAAGACTAGCCAGCCTGACGATTGGCTGCAGTCAGGATGATGAAAAAGCTGGTTATGGTTCCTGTTTTATAATGTACTTTCATGTCTGTTGTTTTCTGTTGTATAAACATTAGCATGAAGGCCAAGAACTTTGGATGTTTGTTATACATGATGTTTGCTTTTCTATCAACTTTGGCATGATGGTCAAACTAAAAAACAGAGCACGATAGATATGGTTCGTGTAGCCTTTGTTCTTTGTACATGTTGGTATGCTGACGTGATGGAAATTGCATGATCCAGGAACTAGGATGATTAGCAGCTCTGGGGCATACATCTGATCAGCAGAAGCATACAGTGCAAACACACCGGTGGCCAAATACTGCTCCTTTTGGAACTTTTTTTCAAGTAAAAGGTAGATGATTCTCTCACTTTCCATTTGGAACTGGATGCAAAGGTAACATTTTTACCCGGTTTGGAATCAAATGTATATCTGGTAGGTGAGAAAAATAGTCCATGACTTATGCCTAGTTATCAGTGACACTAGACAGTGAGCTAGCTACACCGTCATGAGTCTGTACGTACGGTGTTACCTAGAATGGAGGCAGTATGATTTAAATTGGGTAATACCGGGCCAACATGTAGTTGGTTCATGCAATTTTTGTCCTTGCGAGACCTAGCTGCGGTTTGGTGGTTAGATGATTTGATACGGACTGCATGAGCAGGTTACCTAGGATGTAGCTAACATATTTTTTTTACTTATGAAACTCAGTTTTTTTAACTTATGAAGCTCACTTCATGTTCTTCTTAGTGGTACTAGCAAATATCAGGACTGGGTATCGTGGAGTGGCTAAGAGACATGACTGCAGCATGTAGGCTCCTGAATTCATAGGAGGCTTACAGAAGTAGCATCTTTTCTTAATAGTGTATAAAGAATTGTGTTTGCTGGTTGATTACATATTTTTGCCAACATTAATCCGGTTAGGAAGTCTTTCTTTGTTCAAGAGACTTGGTTGACAATTTCGCACAATGTTTGGTATTGAATCTGACTTCTCTGATGGCATCTCTGTTACAGTGCAAACTGCATAGTGCATATAGAACAGTATTTTGCCAGAACCGTAGAATCAATTCAGTACTAGTAGCAGAAGATATTGTTTTGCTTCCTTTTGTTTTGCAGTTTTTCCTTGGCTATATTTATCACATGGGTGTTTTGGATTTTTCTTTTGTTTTTGTTTTGGTTGTCTACCTTTGCGCCTTCTCGGCATGTTCATGTAATACAGAATGACACACATTGATACGTTAGAGAAAAAAAAAGGAGATCAGTATACATTGTTTCAGTGGGGTAAGCTTGATTCCTTCTTTTCTAATCACAATGAGATTATTCTTACATGCATCCATCTGTACATCCACGGGACAATTGGAAAAACTTTGCACAGAACTGTGCTCCAAAAGTACGCCTGGGAAAAAAAGATGGTAGGTGAAAAAAAAAGAATAAGCTGCAGATTTTGACTCTAGGAACTGCACACAGCAAATTGCTGTTTAAATCCGCCGCGTGGTTGCATCACTCTGCTCGGTTGGTGGCAAGTTATCACTATGGAACTGAGGAGTGCCCTCTCAACATCTTCTGAGGCTTCTCTCGTTAGCAAACACATCACATACTCCATCGTCGCTGCATCACAAGGCAGTGTGATCCTCCCGTCACTTGTGAATCCAAACTCCTCCCGGGACATCCTGAGGAGTTCCTCGAAGACTGTCGTGCGGAGGCACACCAAGGGGATCTCAAACCGCTTGCCATCAGAAGAGTACACAACACAGTGGCCCTTGCCTGCGACGGGGATGCAGGATGGGTGGATCTCCTTGTCCGATATTGTTACCTTTCTTCGCCCGATGGCACCGACTCCCTGCCACTTCTTGGAAAGTTGAGCTAGCTTCTTGGAACTGATCATGGTTGCTTGTTTTGTTTCTCTACAAGATGGGTTGTGACTCTGAGATGAAATGGTCAGAGAAAAAAGTCTGTCTGTCTGTGTGCTGATGGTTTGTGCCATGATCATGTATATATAGGGTGCAGATGTGGTAGGAGGAATAACAAAGTGTTAGGGGACAAGGCCATGAACTCCCTTGGTCTGATGTTGCTATCTTTGATTGCAACTTGCAACTCTAAATGCACTGGACCAAACAATGTTTTCTTGGTGTGGTTTCTTGTTCTTGAGCTCTGCTTCTACTGGGAAGCTAAAACAATGTCTTTCAACCATATATGAGAATATTTTGGTAAAACCAGTGTGCTATCAGGTCCATGTAGTGTTCAGGATGATATTAGCTTGTTATGTGAACTGATGATCTATGATTTATGTGTAAATCTCTGACACCAGTTGGCGAACCAACAAGGTCATAAATCTGGTCATGCGACGTTGTCTACAACAGAGGCAGTGATTTGAATTGGATATTTCTGGGCTAACATGCACTTAGTGCACTGGGGTCCTTGTGGAGGCAAAGTGGTTAGATTATTTGCGATGTACGATAGCAGCGGTACTATGTTGGACGGGACAATTATCGGACAATTACTCAAAGTTTCAGCTTTCCTCTACACAGTGGGACATTTAGGACAGCGTTAGTTGGAGCGCCATGATCATGTGGGTTACTTAGGATGTTGCATGAGATCTTCCTTACCTGATGAAGCCTACTCGATGCCAATGGGCTCCATAGTACTGAGTAATCGTCTGTGCAGTAGCTGAGAGACATGAGGGTAGCATGTAGGGTCCAAGATTTAAGAAGCAGCTTCCTTTGTTAATGAGGGATGTTCATAGGCTACATAATTTTGCCAACATTAATTCGGTTAGGAAGGTCTTGGTTGGTTCAAGCAACTTGCTTGACAATTCAATACGGCCATTGTACGTTGTGGCCCGTGATCTACAGCATCTTGTAATGTGGTGCCCTCCATTTCCTTGCTTCTTCCTGCCATTCCTAATAGGCCTACAGGAATAGTGCAGCTAACCTGGTTATAACCTCGATGAAATTTGTGGATATCATTTGGTACTAGCGCCAATTTTGCTTGCCAAATGTTTGAAAGCATTTGTGCTCAAATAGCCAAACAAGCTTACTGTTGGCATCTGGTAACACACGTAGCGGATGTTGTGTGAATTGTAGGAGCGCTTTCTTATGTTTTGTTTTGTTTTGTTTTGCACCCAGCATCGAGATGAAAGCACATCCTGAAGACTGGACAGCCTGATGATGGATAGCAGTCAGGATGATGAGAAAGCTTGTTATGGTTCTTACTTTATAATTCACTTTCGTTTCTCTTGTTTACTTCTGTATAAACTTAAGCATGAAGGCCAAGAACTCCAGATGTTTGTTGAACTGATGTTTACTCACGGATAAACTTTGGCATGGTGGCTGATCTAAAAAGTCACCCTTTGCTTATAGTTTTAGTGTGTTACTTTTCAGCACGACAGATCTGGTCCGTGTAACCTTTGTTCTATTTACACGTTTGTGTGCTGACCTGATGGTAATTAAATGATCCAGGAACTAGGATGTTAGCAGCTCTGGAGCATACCTGATCAGCAGGGGAATCAGCGCAAGCACACCGGTGGCAAACACTGCTCCATTTGGAACTTTTTCTTTGAAGTAAAAGGTAGAGTATTCTCTCACTTTCCATTTGGAACTGGATGCAAATTTGGAAGTTTTTCTTTGAAGTAAATGGAGAGTATTCTCTCACTTTCCATTTGTAACTGGATGCAAATTTGGAAGTTTTTCTTTGAAGTAAATGGAGAGTATTCTCTCACTTTCCATTTGGAACTGGATGCAAAGGTAACATTTTCGCCTGGGTTGGAATCCTCGAAATGAATGTAGCGGTAAAATGGCTAGTCGTCTGATGACACCTCATATGCCTCCGAAGTATGCCCTGCTCAAAAGAGTATATTTTGAAGAAAGAAAGAAGGCAATTATTTGCTGGGCAGCTACTTCTTTTTTGTTGCTTGGTTCACATTTGCTGCTACCAGTTAAGAATCATTTTGTTTGAGGCCTAGCCAAGGCAGATTTAGGCCCGAGAGCATGTCTACTCTCCAGACCGAGAGCCCAGTTAAGCTTCACGCAGATCCCTAAAAAAAAGGTAATGTTTGCTAAAAAAATAAGTTGGTCTGCAGACAAGACAAGGAGGCAGAACGAGAGAAGTTATTATGCCTTGGCTGGGCGTGAGTACGTGACAGGGTGTAAAAGACTCGTCATTGTCATCAATTAAATGGCCCCAAGATCTCTCGGCGCTTTTTATTACTAGCATTTGTGCTCTCTTATGTCCGCATGCATCCACATGCATGTATGGAATCTTTTATAATTTGGAAATTCAAAACTCATTATCTTTTAAACTATAAATCCAATTGAAGATCCGTCTTCACTGCTGAGTTTGTTTCGACGAGTACTTCATAACAAGATCCCATCTTGATATGTTTTGATAAACTTTTTTTTTCGTCGTTAGTTGTCAGGTTATAATAGTCTAGTTGCCATATTGTTTGTTAACAGTTACCACCCAAATAATACATAGTTAGCATGTGATTTTTTACATTTTTTTTTATCACAAGCATGATCTACATGTTCAGAAATTAAGTATTGGATCCAATCTAGACAAGTAAAATATGAGATTACCATCACATAAAGATTACATTACTGAGTAGCGCAGTCTAAAAGATCAGGCAACCATTTGATATTTACCCGGTAAACAAGTTGATACTAACTGGTAACTAAGTGAATATAATCTGGCAACTAAGGTCCAAAAAAAATGTTGTCAAAACATATCAAGATGGGATCTACTTTTGAAGATCTCGTCGCAACTAAGCCAACCGTGAAAACGGAAGTGAATTTTGAATTACGGTTCGAGTGATACAACGTTTTAAAGTTTGAGAACAAAAAAGAAATCCAATTTGTGGCTACATGCATGGCTTAGCATATTTCCTGCCCACGGAAGTGGTGGCTGCATGCATGGTTAATTAGATCAGTTCCCACCGAAGTTTAACGTGGGGCACGTGCCCTTAGTAGCACAGTCCTTAATTAAAAAGGTAAAAATTGGCTGGTTCATTAGCTAAAAACCGGTTTTAGATCAAAGCAACACTCCCGACGACTGTCGTGGAACATGACTGCTGCGAGGTCGCACCCAACCACTCTGACTACCGGCACAAGCTGCACACGCACCATGGAAGATAGAGTCATTGAGGTTTGTCACCGTGCCAGTGTAATCACTCTGCAGCGACTCCGGCTTCACACGAAACCACCAAGGAAAGATCATGTAGAATACACGTAGAATACACTAAGGGCGCGTTTGGTAGCCTGCAGCCAGCCGGGTCAGGCCCGCTGGCTGCAGAAACAGGCCTGTTGTTTGATTGCCGTTTTTCTGGAGAAGGGCCGCACAGTGTTTAAAGCACCTTTGGGCCAGGCCTCATAAGAACGGCCGAATCGGCCGTTTCCAGGTAGCCAGGCCGCGAGGAGAAGAAACGTGGCAACGGTTGCACGCGTGGAGAAGCGCGGGAGACGCGCCATAACCCCCCGCACCCACGCCTCTGATTGTCACCGCTCTCACATCCCATCGCCTCTCTCTCACCGCCCAAGAAAACCCCAATGGCATCGGCTCCTCCGCCTCCTCCTCCCCCACCGCTGGCCCGCGGTCCTATCGGCCATAGCGCATCCTGCAGCTCGGTGGCGAGAGCCGTGCGGGAGTTCGAGAAGGGGGCCGCCGGCGGTCGTCGGAGTGCGGCGGCGCAGATTGACTCCGCTCTCCTCCCGCCCATGAAGCGGCCTTCGCCGATTTCGCATCGGCCAAGCTCGGCAATGATGGCGGCTTCGGAGACGCGGAGGCTAGCCGAATATGCAAGGGCAGTCCAAGCGGCAGCGCATGCAGCCGCCGTGACGATGGTCGGCGGTCCGGCGACTGGATTCCCCAATTTGGTCCAGGACGCCCCGCATAGCTTCGCCGCGGTGAGGCCACCGCTGACTCGTCCTCCTCGAGCCCCAGCATCGCCGCCTCTTGGGCCGCCGCCTGGGTTCCCCCTTCTGGTGCAGATTCCGGCGAACCAGTACCCGCCGCCAAGCTTTGCGGCGCCAAGACCTCCTCCTCCTCCAGCAACCGACGCTCCACCGTCAACCGTCGCTCGTCCTCCACGATGAACCGTCGCTCGTCCTCCACCACCGGCAACTGTCACTCCAACTCCACCTTCGGCAACCGGCGTCGGCCCCTCGAAGAGCCGTTCGGTAAAAGAGGTACCAACCTTGTCAATCTACAATCCCTTGTCAATCGTATTGCATATTTCTTTACGTCTCAGTATTGTAGATGTGCTGCATGTTCTTCTTTGTTCTTGGCGGATCTGTTGTAGTTTCTGATTAGGATTCAGTTTCTTCTTTGTCATGTACCTTTGTCAATCTGCAATCCATGTTCATTAGTTTCTGTCCATGTTCATGTGCATTGCCTGCACTTCATGAAGTTGCATTGCACATAGTACTTGATGTATCATTTTGCATTGCACATTGTCCATGTTCATGTGCATTGCCTGCACTTCATGAAGTTGCATTGCACAATAGTTCATGTCCATGTCCATGCGCATGTGCATTGCATTGCCTGAACTTTACGATCTTGCATTGCAGGACTGGCACACCCAATGCAGGAAAACAGTGGAGCCTCCATCTCCTCTAACTGACTGCATCGTCCACCAAAATGTGGCAAGGCCTCATGTGCCAGGTCTGGCCTTGGCGGTGAAGGAGATGAAGGACAAGAAGCTCAAAGGGGAACGGGGAATGGGTCGTGCACCAAAGCTGGGATACTGTTCTGATGGTGTCGTTCCCCAGCGTTTCTTCCTGGAGGTGAAGCATGATGATCTTCATTCGATCGTCTTCCCGCCTGACATCCAGACGCTGGTGGTGGAGAAGTAGAAGCTGAAGAAGCCCAAGGTGAAGGAAGGCAAGGAGCCGAAGCTTTGCATTCCACTCCGCACCACCAAGTGTTGTGAGTACTTCGTCCAGCTCAGGTGGTTCGAAGACCACCTTGTCATTTTCAACGGATGGGAAGACTTCCCCAAGGAGATCAAGCTGGACACCGGAGATGTCCTCGTCTTCAAGTTCGTCGGCGACGGCTTCAAGGTGAAACTCTTCATGTTCATCAGCTCCACTGATGAGGCCTTCGTCTGTCCAGTTCATGGCAAGTGAGTTCTTAGTTCACTGTGACTTGCTTGAAGAGCAGTTGTTTTGTATGCTCTTCATGTTTTGATGCCAGGAGAGTGTTCCCCTGGTATAAGTACTTATCAGGTGCACAGATTGCACCTGTAACCAAACTCTTAACCCTAGCTGTAGTTAAGCTTGTGGGGTGTAAGTATGGAACCCTATTTTGGGTCAGCGGGTGTGTTCCCCTGACGAAATCAATGGTTAGTCAGTGTTAAGTAGATGATTTATGCCTCCTTTTTTCCTTTGCATTGCCTGGTAACCTCACCAAATTTGAATAGGGTCAAACAAGGGGAGGTCGGTTTTGCAGAGCCGAAAACGGAAAAAACAGTGCAACCAAACATTGGGCCAATTGTGGCTCGTTTTCTGATGCAGGCAACCAAACAACTAGCCCAACATGGCCCAAATCACGTTGTAGCCCATCACTGCCCTCCCCAGCCTGCCCCGACGCAGGTGAGAAAGCCGTGCAGGCTACCAAACGCGCCCTAATTATTTTAGTGTGCTTTGTTCGGTGCTAGTGAACAATTTTTTTCTAAACATACTACTATGCACAGGTATCGCTAAACTCATGCGTACACTCTTGGTCAGTGGCCAACATTTTCATATACCAAGCCAAATTTTCTTTGCAACTTAAAACTTTAAAGTTGTAGTCAAATAGTATATAGCTATTTTCATATGCCAAGCAAACTTTACAACTTAAACTTTAAAAGTTTTAGCCAAATAGGATATACAGGTCTAGAACACCAGTGGCGTTAAACCAAAGTAAACACATTAAGTCCTAATGAATTTGTTCATCACAAACAACTCACTGGCATGCTACTTATATTCTTCAGCGTGATAGCTCATGCGATTGCACATATTAGCTCATAAAATGTTTGTAAGATGCTCTGACGTCTCAACTTTTCAGAGACATACATTTGAACAAACATTTGATGGACAAAATGACATTCTCGATGATGACCTCTTTGACATAGTGCTTCTTTGTACATTGGATGTTTTGACTCTCGACGTTTTAGCAAACACAAACATCTTTTAAATTATGGGTTGCTTTATACCTTTCTCTAACCTTGTACGAGGCGCAGGAGCCGGAGGCGGTGGTGTCACAGGAGAAGCTACAGCTGAGCTTGCCGCAGAAGATCCTGAAGCACCAGCAGGAGGAAGGGACCGTGGAGAATCTGGAGGCGTGGGCGTGCGCTCGTTGTCGTCTCCAGGAGGCGACGAGTCCCGCATCGGAGAGGAACTGCACCGCGTGGACGAATCAATAGACGCGGGGGGGGGGGGGGGGTGGCTTGAGTGGACGCGCACACGCGTCGTTATGCAGCAGCGGGTCCCGCACCGAGGACCGCGCAGGCGACAGGGTCCGCTCGGGGGCGACGTGGCATTCCGCCGTTGGCAGAGGAGGGCGTGCGTGTGCGGGAGACCGGACCGCCTGGGAGGCAGTCGAGGGCGACGCGCACTCGGAGACAGATCAACTCCGGGATTGGTGTTTGGCCGATCCGAGGTTGCAGGGGAATCAAGCTCGGATTCAAAGCCAGTTTTGTCCGTACGGGAATCTTTTTTTCTGAGAAACACGGTACAACGCAGACGCTCACATACATGTGCAGACACTCACCCCTATGAATGCACACACGACACCCTACCCCTATGAGAATGATACGTCTCAAACATATCTATAATTTTTGATGTTCCATGTTGATATTATACCAATTGCTACATTTTTATATACACTTTATAGCATTTTTATACAATTTCTGGAACTAACCTATTAACAAGATGGCACAGTGTCATTTCCTGTTCTCTGCTGTTTTTTCTTCCAGAAATGTTGTTAAGGAAATATCCTCAGAATTGGACGAAAATCAATGTACCCCAATATTTACCGACACGATCACGAAGTCCAATGGGGAGACGGAGGCAAGCCACGAGGCGGCCACGCCATGCCTCGTTGAGGGGCCCCACTTGGTCGCGCACTAGGGTGGCGTGGGCCCCTCGGGTGCCCTCTGTCGCCGCCCTTTCGCCTATTTATTCCTCCCATACAGAAAACCCTAAATACCATAGCCATATTCAACGAAAAGTTCAAGAGCCGCCGCCGACGTCAAACCTAGCTTGGGAGGGTTCTGAAGGTCTTCCTGATACCCTACCGGAGACGGAAATCATCACCGGAGGGCTCTACATCGCCATGCCTGCGTCCGTAGTGATGCGTGAGTAGTTCATCCTTGGACTACGTGTCCATAACAGTAGCTAGATGGTTCTCTCTCCACTTTATGCTATCATGTTTAGATCTTGTGAGCTTCCTAACATGATCAAGATCATCTTATTGTAATACTACATGTTGTGTTTGCTGGGATCCAATTAATATTGATACTATGATCAAGTTGATTATCAATCTATCTTTATATGTTTTTTATGATCTTGCTTGCTCTCCGCTATTAGTAGATGCTTTGGCCAAGTAGATGCTTGTAACTCTAAGAGGGGGTATTTATGCTAGATAGTGGGTTCATGCCTTCAGCAATCTGGGTGAGTGACAACAACGTCTAAGGTTGTGGATGTGCTGTTGCCACTAGGGATAACATACCAATGCTATGTCTACAGTCATTTGTGTTGTTTACATTATGCACTTTTCTTAATGCAATAATCTGTTGTTTGCAACTTAATACCAACGGGGACACGGATGTTAACCTGATGGTGAATTATTAGTCATAGATGCAGTTGGATAACGATCTATGTATTTTGTCATAATGCCTAATTAAATCTCATAGTAATCATCTTGTCATATTAATGCATTGTTATGCGCTCACTATTTTATCAATTGTCCAGCATTAATTTGTTTACCACCATATTAATTATCTTTATGGAGAGACACCACTAGTGAACTGTGGACCATGATCCATTCTTTTAAATTGATAAAACCACGAAGTGCAAACAAATGTTCTCTTTTACTTTCTGCAATTAAACACTGTTTTCCACACCATACGTTTAATCCTTTGTTCTCAGCAAGCCAGGGAGATTGACAACCTTCTTGTTTCGTTGGGGTAAAGTAGTTTGATTGTGTTGTGTGCAGGTTCCACGTCAACACGCACTTTTCTGAAGTAGCTGACAACCTTCTGAAGTATTCCTACTCCTGGATTTGATAACGTTGATTTCGTACTGAAGGAAAACTTGCTGCTGCACTACATCATACCTTCCTCTTGAGGTCTCTGAACGAACGTGGGTTTTCACGTCATCAGAGCACCTCCAAAAAACTGGGCCGACAGTCTGGTCTTGAGATTGACGAAGTCACCACAGACGCCTCGCTGTCGACGGGAACGTCGCCTCCCACTAAAGATTATTCCGCCTAAATGAGAAATACCATGGTCAAATCTAGGATTTGAACTATGGTGGGCTGGGGGTACAACCACCCTCCTAACCATCTTGCTACAGGCAAATTCTCCGTACTGGAATCTTCAAATGCATAATTTTCACGTGTTTCTTCAGTATTTTGGGTGGAATTTTCTGCTGTAGCTTGCTGATCCTCTTGTGTACATGTTGTCATATCAGTAACAACAAGAACAATAGGCAATGGCATATGGTCATCAACATTAGGATCCCCGTGATCATATGTGTGAGATGAACTATCTTTTGGTAGAAGCAAAATTTCATTGCGAAGGCGAGAACCAGCATTAGGATGTAAGGACGAAAAAGGAAACACATTCTCATAAAAAAAACATCTCTCAAAATATAAACACGTCTCGTGGTAGAATCTAGACATTTTACTCCCTTATGGCGAGGGCCATAGCCTATGAAAACACAACGTGTCGAACGAAACGCAAGCTTGCTTTTATTGTAGGAACAGAGTTCTAGGAGAGTCATAGTTCGGTTTGGTATTGAGAAGGCGTTCTACTGGTGTATCGGATGACCTTACTAGGAAGCAAGTTAATAAGAAAGGTAGCTGTAAGGAAAGCTTCATCCCAAAATTTGAGAGGCATGGAAGCATGAGCAAGTAAAGCTAGACCCACTTCAACAATGTGACGATGTTTGCGTTCAGCAGAACCATTTTATTGATGTGCATGAGGGCATAACACATGGTGGGTAATGCCAAACCTTTGAAAGAAACTATTGAGTTTTTCATATTCACCACCCCAATCAGTTTACATAGTGATTATCTTTCTATCAAATTTCCGTTCAACCAATTTCTGAAAATTGAGAAACACTTGATAAACTTTAGAACGATTCTTGAGCAAGTAAATCCAAGTAAATTTACTGAAATCATCTATAAAGCTTACATAATATGCGTGTTTGCCAATAGACACATGTGCTGAACCCCATACATTAGAAAACACTTGTTCCAAAGGAACAGTGGAAACACTAGTAGAGACAGGATATGGCAACTGATGACTCTTAGCTAACTAACAAGAATCACAAATGTATGGATTTCTTTCAGGCGAATGAGAGATTTTGTTTTCCCTAAGGACTTGCTGCACCACAAAAGAAGAAGGATGTCCTAAGCGGCGATGCCATGTCGAGGAAGATGACTTTATTGTGACGAAGGCTTGCTTGGAAGACCTGGTAGAGAATGGCACTAGCGGGTAGAGACCATCACAACATGGTCCCTTAAACAGAGTTCTCCTTGTGGCCCAGTCCTTGATCAAAAAGAAATGTGGGTGAAACTCAAGAAACACATGATTATCTGGTGTAACCTTATGAACAGATATGAGATTTTTAGATGCACTAGGAACATGAAGAATATTTTTGAGATGTAAAGAACTGTGGGGAGTGCGTAATATTGAATGACCAATAGCTTTAATTTACATACCGTTACCGTCAGCCGTGTGAACTCGATCACATCCGGTGTACTTGTCATGAGTTGTAAGCGTGCTCAACTCGCCGGTATTGTAGTTTGTGGCACCACTGTCGGGGTACCAGTTCGTGTAGGAGGCCACGAGAGCCCCCTTGTCACTGGCATCACCAGTTCGTGTAGGAGGCCACGAGAGCCCCCTTGTCACTGGTATCATCATCATTGTCTCCATCTTGGTACCTCCACCAACAGTCACTAGCAGGGTGACCGTGGATTTTGCATATTTGGAATGTGATATCCACATACGGGGTAGGCGCATGCCCACGACAGCGACCACCATCATCATGTTTTGCTCCATCATTGCGACCACGACCGCGGCCTTGGCTACCATCACGGCCATGATTATCATCATACCGATCACGGCACTCCTCATGGCCGCGATCATCATACCGATCACGTCGTTCATAGCCGCGGTCATCACCACAACCACGGTAGTCTTGGCATCCACGATCATTGGGGTGGCTGATAACCCACAAGTATAGGGATCGCAACAGTCTTCGAGGGAAGTAAACCCAAATTTATTGATTCGACACAAGGGGAGACAAAGAATACTTATAAGTCTTAACATCGGAGTTGTCAATTCTGCTGCACCTGGAAAAGCACTAGCAATCGGGGTGATGTGAAAGCAGCAGTAATATGAGAGCAATAGTAACAGTAACACAGAGACAAATGGCACCAGAAAACAGTTGCATGCGTGGAGTTGACGGTAAAGCAATGATGACGACAGATGGACCGGGGTTCCCATCTATCTACACTAGTGGTAACTCTCCAAACAAATTAGTTAAAAAAAAACTCTCCAAGCAAATAACATGTGTTGGGTGGACAAATTACAGTTGGGCAATTGATAAAATTGTGAGGGCATGACAATGCATACATATGACATGATGACTACTATGATATTCATTTGGGCATTACGACAAAATACATAAACCGTTATCCAACAACATCTATGACTAATAATCCACCTTCAGGTTGTCATCCGAGTTCCCCGTTAGTATTAATTAAGTTGCAAGCAAAAGATTATTGCATTAATTAAAGTGCATAATGTAAACAATACAATTATCCTTAGACAAAGCATTGATGTTTTACCCCTAGTGGCAACAGCACATCCACAATCTTAGAAGTTGCTGTCACTCTCCCTGATTAAATGGAGGCATGAACCCACTATCTAGCATAAATACTTTCTCTTGAAGATACATGCAACTACTTGATCAGGGTAACCACAAGTACCGGAGAGCATGCAAGATCATAATTCCACAATTCATCGGATCCCAACGAACACAACACCAATTAGATCAGATGAATCTCAATCATGTATGGCAGCTCATGAGACTATTGTATTGAACAACATGGGAGAGAGAGAGTACCAACTAGCTACAACCAAGAACCCATAGTCCATGGGGGAACTACTCACGGAGCATGATGGAGGTGGTGGCGTCGATGGAGAAGGCTCTGGGGTCAATCCCCGTCCCGGCAAGGTGCCGGAACATGACCTTCTGACCCCTGAAACTAGGTTTCGATGGCGGCGGAGCTCCGGAACTCTCAGTGGAATATGACTCCTTGTTTAGGGTTTTCGGGGCAGATGCATTATATAGGCGAAAGGACGATGGTTGGAGGTGCCCAAGGGGCCCGTGCCAAGGCATGGCGTGGCCACCTCGGTGCCCTCCTCCTTCTCTGCTTTGGACTTTGTTGTCGTGTCGGAAAAAATAGGGATGTCCATATGTTTTTCATCGAAATCCGAGAACATTTTCTTAAGTAATTATCTGGAATAGAAAAACAGCAGAAAACAGGAACTGGCACTGTGGCATCTTGTTAATAGGTTAGTCCCAGAAAATGCATAAAAATGCTATGAAGCGTATGTAAATCATGTAACAAGTGGTATAATATCAACATGGAACATCAAAAATTATAGGTACGTTTGAGACGTATCACCGGCCGCGACGATCCTCAAATCGACCACAGTCGTCTAGGCGACCACGCTGGGGAGGCCCGCCACCACGGCGAGGAACGTTGGCAGAAGACACAAACTCCTGCCTGGGGTCATCTGTGGGTTCTTGACGAAGATCGTAAGCAGATAATTGACTGAATAAATCAGCTATAGTTGTACCAGGATTGGTGACAGCAGCAACGAGGGCGTTGTAGGACTGATCGAGACCGTGGAGGATGTAGCCGATTAGTTCGTCATCATCGAGTGGTTTTCCAGCCGCGGCAAGCTCGGACGCGAGGGCCTTCATCTTAGCGAAGTACTTGGCGGCGGTGAGCTAGGTTTTGTTTCTTGGTGTCATTGAGGCCGATCGAAGGCTCAGGATGCGTGACCTCGAGGGAGTGGAGATCATGGCAATGAGAGCAGCCCAAACTTCAGCAGAGGTGTCGAGGTCGGTGACATGGGCGAGCACGTCCGGCGACAGCGAGTTTAGAAGGAACCATAACACTTGCTGGTCTCGCGAGATCCAGGCCGTGAAGGCGGGATTCTCGACGATCATCTTCTTCTTGTTTTCGTCCTCGACCTCCAGTGTTTCAGCCGGCACGGACTCCTTCCCTTCGACGAGCGAGAGGACACGGGCACCGCGCAGAGCATGGATCACGAGGGCCTTCCATCCGAGGAAGTTGTCCCGCGTGAGCGGTTGTGAGGGGAGGACCGAGCGCAACAGCAAGGGTCCGCGCGGAGAAGGAGCTGGCCATGCAAGGGAGGTAGGGTTTTGGTTTTGGTTTTCTAGGTTTTTCGGTGTAGATCGATTCGACGGCTAGGTCATGGAAGAAGAAGCTATGATACCATACCGAAGCTAGGGGAAAAAATGCCCTGGTAGGGGCTCATGTTACGTGTTATAAGGGCTGGGAGTAGCCCCTAGCGAGGCACGCACATGGGGTATATTGCATGGGTGGAGTACTACTCCATACGATATGTATCCGGTACAATATGTTTAACAGAAGAGACATTCTCACGTGTGTATGTGCGTTTTTTTGAAACGAAGGCAAAATCTTTACCTTATATTTATTAATTAAGAAGAATGTGCCTGATTTATTAGCGGAAAAAACCGGATGAAAACCATACAACATACACCAACACCGAATTAAGTAGCCCACGCAAACAGATAGAGCAACATCTAAAGCCAGCAACACCAATCGCAACAACCTCCCACTACCTATAACATCCGCCAACGAAGTATGTGCGTTTTGACATAGTAGTAAGATGCACGCATGTTCATGTATCGAAAGCCAATCATAAGTCGCTCAAGTTGCTGACTGCATCAGTAGCGGGCGCCCCAGCTGGGCTCTGCAATGCGACACCTGGCTCCTGAGTCCTGAGGGCTGAGGCTGGAACTTGGAAAGAAGACAGGACACATACAGACGCAGCCGAGATAATCTCTCATGATCAGGAGGTACGATCCTAACTAAAGGATCTCCCGCTCCATTAAACATCTCAGACTCGAGTAGACTACGCTCAGCTCCATGATTGGTCGGTACGGACGTGAAGGGAAGCTCACACGGACCATGACCATGTCCTGTCCTTATCTGTGCTTGAGCGCATGTTTGGCAACTTCCCGTAGCTTGGCGCCACGGGAGGCGTCCATGTGTCCAGCTCCAGTTGGCCAACTTCTCGCTGTTTGGAACGCTCCTCGGACGAACGATTACATATGTACATCGAATCGCGGCGCGCACGGCCGTGGGGGGCATGCCAGCCTGCCGTGCCGGTGGCCGGCTGGCCGGCGCCAACATGACAGCGCACGGACGTACGGTGCGCGCGACGGTATATATGCGCTCGCACGGCGGCACGGATGGAAGAGCTAGGAGTCTGCGGCAACAGGGATCAACTTGGCATCTCGTCTCATCTCATCTGGACGTGCTTATCTGAGCAGAACTTGTACGAAGTGAAGTGCATGGATTCCTCGTCGTCAGCGGCGGCGATGGCGGGCGATTTGGAAGGCGTCGCACGCGTGTACGAGCACGTGGAGCCGCTCCTCCGGTTCGCGCACGCCGAGCAGGTGGAGGAGGAGCTCGAGGCGTCCGTCGCGCTTCTCGACGCGTGCGCCGCCGCGCGGGACGGGTTGCGCGCCATGCGCGTTTGTGTGTTCGACCTCGAGGTTGCACTCCGGCGCGGGGATGCCGCCGCCGCCCAGATCGCGGCGCGCGCGTACGCGCTCATGGCTAGAAAAGCGCGCGCGGAAGTCAAGAGGCAGCACCAGCACCGCCCCAGGCACGATCAGCAAGGTACCGGCAGCGCTCGCTCGCTGGAGGAGGCCCGGGGGGTCACCATGGCGGTGCTGGAGCGAGTCGTGACGGCGCTGTCGCGGCGGGTGACCATGTCGGCGGGTCCGAGCAGGTGGTCGGCGTGCATCGTGTCCAGGGCGTTCAGGAAGAGGACACGGGTGGCCTGCGAGGACGCCGAGAACACCGCCACCATCACCACAGCCGTCGCGCCGTTGCTCGCTCTGCGGAAAGGGTCGGCAGCGTCGCGGGCGCAGCGGGAGCTGAGAGCTCTCGGCGACACGATCCAGCACCTGGAGGACGGGCTGGAGCTTCTCTTCAGGCGCCTGGTGCAGTGCAGGGCATTCCTGCTAAACATGTGCAGCTCTTAAGTTTTGATCAGACATCAGAGGATGATGGCGTCTCTTCAAATTTTGGAGCTTAGAATTAGGAAACGTATTTGAGGCATTGGGTGACTTTTCTCGGATTTCGGATGTAGTTTTTTGTCCGTCGGCGTAGCAGCGATGGGAATGAAACTCAAAATTAAGATATACAGTAGCACTCATGTTACTCTTCTACTCCCGTATCAAAATATAAGACTCTCTATCTAGTTTCTGTACACATGTATCTTGACATGGTTTAGTACAAGGTTCACATGAATCTTACACCAAAATATATCTAAATACATGTGTGCAGAAACTAGTTAGAAAATTTTATATTTTGATACGGATGTAGTATATCATTGTGAAAGGACAATGATGTCGCCTAGAGGGGGGTGAATAGGCGGTTTAAAACTTTTCCGGTTTAGTCTTGATAATTACGGAATAAAACTAGGTGTTTAAATTAATAAGCCGACAACCTAAATAAACTAGACTCACCTATGTGCACCAACAACTTATGCTAAGTAAGACAAGCAACAAGGTGATAGCAATATAGAATACTTCAAGCACGAAGGCTATCACAATGTAAAGTGCATAAGTAAAAAGCTCGGGTATAGAAATAACCGAGACACGCGAGACGAGGAAATATTCCCGAGTTCCTCCTTATTAAGTGAGTACGTCTCGTTGGAGAGGTGTGAACCGACACAACGGTTCAACAACAACAAAAATTTCACCTTCTTCTCCGATGAACCGCACCATAAATGTTTGGTTCACCTTCCACTATCGGAATCATTCGAGGCGGAATCCGGAGCCTTTCAACAACAATCCGGGGCACAACCCACAATGGGATCGGGGGCTCCCAAACGGCTTTACAAGTGACCACAAAGGTCCAACCACCACACGGGCGTCTAGGGTCCAAGGACCCAAGAGTAACAAGCTCACAAACTTTCAACTTCCACGAATCCTCGTGGAGAGCACACGATGCACCAAATGCAAAAGAAAAGAGCACAAGTGCTCAAATCTTTCACTCTCAAATTCCAACAAATCAACAAATGCTTATGGGGGAATAATAGAGGAAGAACAAAGAGGAGAACCACACAAGAACTCCAAGATCTAGATCCACTAGGTTCCCCTCACTTAGAGGAGATATTGATTGGTGAAAATGTAGATCTAGATCTCCTCTCTCAAATCCCTCAAATATATGAAGAATCATGGGAGGAATTGGGAGAGGGGCAAGCTTTCCAAGGTCAACAATGAAGGTGGTAGAGGGGAAAATTCCGTGCTTGGAAGAGCTGGTCTCTTTGGAGAAGAAGGGGGCCTTTTATAGGTTCCACGAAAAAGAGCCGTTGCAGGAAAAAATAACACCGGAGACTCCGGCCCCCAGAGACTCCGGGGTCACTCCGGACCAACTCCGGACCCCTATACAGAGAGTGACGTCCGCTGGAACGAAAAACGAAACTTGAGGACCGGAGACTCCGGTCCGGGACCGGAGACTCCGGCCTGGGGAAAAACTGCAGCAAGACCGAACACGAAAACGAAGATATCTTGAGCATACGAACTCCGTTTTCGATGTTCTTGCGCTCGTTGGAATCACCACAACGAGCACTGTAAGATCATGCAGAAAAACATCATAGTCTAACAAGGGAAGGTAAAATCAAATGTAGAAAGATAAAACCTCTCTAAAACGAAAGACCGGTAAAACCTTCAAAACCGAAAATGCAACAAGTTTTCCATACGAATCCGTTTTGGTGAACTTGGGCTGTCATGAAGATCACAACAAGCACCAAAACCCAATAAGGAGAGAGCCAAGTAAGAACCAAGAAAGATGATATGCCAAGAATGCAAAGGTTTGAGCTCTCCACAAAGATGCGATCAAGTTACTCACTTGAGAGCCCCTCTTGATAGTACGCCGTCTATCCTATAACCCGGTCTCCCACTAACACCATGAGACCGGTAAAATAGAAAACCTATCAAGATCATACCTTTGCCTTGCGCATTCCACTTGAGCTCGATGATGACGATCTTGACTCTCTCAAGTTGAACACCTTTCTTGATTGTGCTTGCTAGCACATGCTTGATGAAGACTTCTCCAAATGCTCCCCCATACTCCATTATGGGAGGGCTCGCTAAGCTCCGTCTTCATGTCTCCTTTGCAAGCTTCAATCAAATGATATCTTCCGAGATGCATCATATTGAACTTGCACTTCATCTTCTTCTCTTGATATGTATGATGGCTTGGAGGTAAACATGATTGTTCACTCAATCTTATTTTCCAAGTCATACTTGCAATAAGCTCAACTCTACACATGACCATTCTTCATATAAACCCTTGAAAGAGCATTGGTCATCATGTCATCTTCAAGAGTCCAACACATGAACTCCTATCTTTTCCTATGGACAAGATCTATAAGAATATCTCAATGTAAACATTAGTCCATAAGGATTGTCATTAATTACCAAAACCACGCATGGGGCAACATGCACTTTCAATCTCCCCCATTTTGGTAATTGATGACAATCCCTTTACGAGGGTTTATATAATGAATTTAAGCAACCATGCAACACAAAGAGCAAGGATGCAAGAGAACCGCAAGAGAACAAACCATATTCCCTTAAACCCTCTAAATTTCTCCCCATTGGCATCGATTGCCGAAATGGGTGAAAAGTAAGAAGGCCAATATAGTAAGAGCTCCCCCATAATGTGTGCATTTCTCATCATATGAGTGAAATCAAATGCACATATCAATGACGAATAGTTGGAGGGAGATCAAACTATATTGAGGATCCAAAGATTGCAAAAGAAAAATAAATTGAAGATACTTCGACAAAAGAAGTAACCAATCAACGGATCCAAAAATGTTCTAAAATCAAGAGGGAACTCCCCAAGGTACGTGCACAAATAGGATTTGTATTTCAATATAGTGTGCACAACATGGAATCCTCACTCCCTCCTAGATAAATTCGAACACAAGCACATGCAAGAGAATATAAATGAGAAATGAGGCAAAACAACTTGCAACAAATAAAATGTTTTGCAACATGAGCAAGGAGCGGCAAATAAAAGGATGGGTGTGAGATAAAAGACA
Source organism: Poa pratensis (assembly GCA_947311845.1). NCBI lineage: Eukaryota > Viridiplantae > Streptophyta > Magnoliopsida > Poales > Poaceae > Poa > Poa pratensis. The sequence continues at coordinate 69,771,188 of CAMZMU010000041.1, forward strand.
TTTTAGGAGACTAATACAAGGATGAGCAAAGCATCATAGTCTTTCAAAAGAGTTGCACATAGTGCATATCATGTCTTTCCCATACCCACACACCAAAGAGATATAGCAAATAGCTCCACAAGCTTAGTAAATGCAAAAAGCATAACACATGAAAAATAAAGCTTGTGCCTTTTAGAAACCACCAAAGAATCAAAAGCAATAAGAGGTGTCACTAAAGAATTGGAATATCAATTAAAGATGTACTATTCTCATGTGTATAAGTTTCTAAGTAGACACGAATCACTAAGATATGGGTCTACAAATAAACATGTACACACAAGATAGATACAAGGGTAAAGATCATGATATCCAAGAGGAAGTCATAAATACACCAATAAGATCTTTGCTTAAAACATAGCACAAAGCCGAATTTATCTTAAAGGAATATAGATGAACTCCAACACACACTCATCATAGCATCAAAAATATCCACAAGGGATAAAGGTTAACAAAGGATGCTCCGAGTAAGATAACAAGTATCACAAAAGGCAAATGATTTTGAAAATTCATCAATGTTGCACATGAGAGACTTTAAGTAGAAAGTGCTAGATTGACATAATTGGGATCGATGAATCATAGAAATGAATATATAGTCCCCTTATATGTAATCATCCCGGCTTACTCACATTTGCAATAAAGACGTTTTGCAAGAACCAAATTAATTGCAACAAAAAGATTCATGCCAAGATACAACCTACACAAGGTTGAAAGCTAGAAATGTATGCATGAGGTAGATACTTGTTACCGAGATAGCATTGGTGATGTAGAAGATAAGAGTTAACGATCATCCAAACTTGGCTCCAATGAACACATGGTGACACCACCTTCCTTGTAAATGAGACAAGCTTCCAATGCATCTCCAATGTACCTAAAACAAATTCAAGTACAACATGGTACCCAAACTCATTGGGTCCAAAGTAGTTAGAGCAACTACAATACATAGGACAAACTCCACATAAATATGTGCATATTAATGTGAAATTGAATTTCATGCACATCTTAGCCATATAGGATTTGATGGAGTTTATCCTATATATTGGATCAACGAAAGTAAGCATGCCAAAGAAATACATATAGTAAATATGCATGCACAAGACTTTCAAGAACCAAAAGAGATACAATTTGGATAAAACACCAATTAAAACAAGAGAGCACACATTAGTGTGACACGAAAAGAAATTGTCCAAATTATATCAAATACCCAAATCAACACATGATTGAAGATACCAAAATGAAAAGATACCAAATGAAAATATGGTCAAGGAATAACCAAACCCTCTACATTTTTCATGATGGCACAAAGTACCAAGACGAAAAATGCTTGTCTTCAAAGAGACATATCATCGGGATCTAAAACCAATTAAAGACAAATAGTGTTCAAAAACATATAGGATAGCTCCCCCAATATGTGTGCATTATTTATGATTTTGCATTTGAATACAAATGCACACCAATGGGATCATCACACACCATATTATTATACAAACACTAGTCAAATTCAAGAAGAACAATAAGATCCATAGGATACAAGGAAGACAAAAAGAGTTTGATAAAACACGTTTTGGCAACAAAATAAGGCAATTCAAAGCAATAGCCAAAGTGAAGATGGTCTACAAAATTTCACCACAAATATGAGTATCACTTGTCATGGACAAGGAGTATGGAGATATTTCTCGGTGGTAGGAATGATATTCAAGGCCAACTTCACAACAAATAAGCATATGTCAAAGGATAGGAATTGAACACATGCTTAGATAGAGATTCTTGACGGCTTCAATTTGATCAACGATCATGCAAAGCACCAAGAAACTCTCTCACACACAAGATCCAAAAGATGAGAGATAAAAGACATTTAAGCAAATATGGAACTTGTTTGAGAAACATGCCACATAGGAACAAGATAATTGACAATATCAATTCTAGGTGGCAAAACCTCACATGTTCACATTTTCTAGGCTTGTAATATGCACATAGCTTATTACTCCCCCATAATGTGATAATCCATTTATTTGAAAACAAGAGGCAAACAAAACCAACTCAAGAAATTAATGGACATTATAGAATTTGAATTTCTCATGAGCATGACATACCACATAGAGAATAGATAATATTGAATATCAACACTAAGTGGTATTCCTCATGTACACACATTTTAGGATTGTGAAGTGCACGAAGCATATCACTCTCCAAAAATGGATAGTCCATTAATCTCTCAAAGAGAGCCAACAAGATAAGATAGCAATAAAACAATAAGGCTCAAAACAAGTAAATGGTGTGCAAACCAAAATACACATACTTGATTTCTCAAGATAAGTAAGTAGAGAGCACAACACATACAAACACTAGCAAGGTACAAAACCTAACACATGCAAGGGTGCAAGCAACTTTCAATGAATATATGGTATAAGCACAAGTTACCGCAAGGAGGAACATTGGATAAGAGATAGAACAATGTAACCCAAATGACTTGGCTTGAGAGAATATAATTGATGAAGATCCCTTAATTCTTCATGATGTAGCCAAGTCTCCAATGTCCTCCAACAACACCTATTGATCAAGTTTTAGCTTGTTGGTCCCCAACCAAGTTGGGTCCTAAGAGGTTAGTCACAATAGGTTTGGTAACCCAAATGGTTCTTTTCTTGACACCACTTTGAGTACCAACATATTTGGCAAACACATTGCCAACCTTATCCTTCCGAAGAGAATAAACATCATCAACTATAATGGGGTTGGATAAGGTACCATTTGTGCATGAAGAAGCAAGGTGACCCTTTTCACGACATAGGTAGCAACATCGACTTCCTCCTTCTTCTTGGTTGGAATCTCGACTTGAGGAGGAGTAGCTTGATTCTTCTTGGGAAGAGGTCGTTCTTCAACTTGAGGAACTTGAGTTTGAACTTGAGGCTTCTTCCCTTGTTGCTTCTCACTAAGAGCTTCTTCTTCAAAGGGCAAGATCTAACATGGTGCCCTTCAACTTTGCACTTGAAGCAAACAATCTTGGCCGAATCTTTGACTTGTTCTTGGCCCTTTTTCTTCTTGTTGATCTTGGACTTGTTCTTGTTATTGGAGTTGAATCCAAGTCCACTCTTGTCATTGGGGCGTCTTTGAACACTCAACATATTGTCAAGTGTGGACTTCCCAACATGACGCTTTTCCAAGTCTTTCTTCAAAGAAGTGACTTGGGCCTTGAGCTCTTTTAATTCCTCTACATGGTTAGTATCAACACAAATACTAGAGGAAGTAGAAGCTTCATTGTTAGAGCAACAAGGTATGGAAAGTAATTCATCACAAGATGTAGCAACATTGTGAGTGGATGAATCACAGGACTAGCACAAGACAATATAGCATTAAGAGAGAAGTTGTGCCATTGTCCACATGAGGCTCACAAGATGTTACCTTTGACATAATAGCCTCATGAGCTAACTTTAGCTTAGCATGGGATGCTAGAAGATCATCATTAGAGCTAGAGAGCTTTTCATGACTTTCTTCCAATTTCCCATACTTGCTAGTTAGCAACTCAAGTTGGGCCCTTAGCTCAACATTCTCCTTCAAAATAGATGCTTCACAAGAAGTGGAGTTAGTAGCACAAGCATCATTATCATTAGAAATGGAAGAAGACAATTGACAAGCTTATCATTTTAGATAGTTGAGTTTGGAGTTGATCATGAGACTTGATAAGGAGAGAGTGTTCACTTTCTAAAGCCTTGTGGCTTTGTCAAGTTTCTCTATGTCCTCACTTAGTCTAGCATTGCCAACACCAAATTCAACTTTTCCTTTTTAAGCACTTTATATTTTGCAATAGCATGATCTCTTTCCTTAATGATTTTAGCAATGATAAGATCATTTGATTCATCAAGAGATTCAAGTTTCTCCTCAAGAGACACTCGAAGCTCTTGCTCTTCCTCAAGGGCATTCTCTAAGGATGCTTTTTCATTAGCATCTTCTCTCTCAATTTTACATTTTTCCTCAAATTGAGTATCCAAATCCTCAATGATTTCTATACATTTAATACCATGAGCAACGATTTCACATAGAGAAGAGATAGCTTCACTACCTTTGGGAAGAGCACCAAGAACAATCTCACCCTTCTTGGTTAAGGTTTCAATGTCAAAATCTTCTCCATGAGGATCCTCAACCACATCATCACATATCTCGGGATTCGAGGTAGAAGTTACCTTGGAATCCTTAGCCATGAGGCAAACATGATTAATGGGTGAGGAGGATGAAGAATTACTTGAAGCACCATTGAGGTCCATGTCTTGTTCCAACAAATGTTGGGATTCCTCTACATTGTTAGTCATGCAAGTACTAGAGGATATGGAAGCATTATTTTCATGACAACAAGACATAGAGAGCATATCATCATTAGATTTAGTTAAGCAACTATTACATGATATGCAAGGACCATCAACTCTAGCATGTATGACATTTGGAGTGCTAGAAGAGTTTAAGTCCAAAGATAGAACATTGCAATGTGATAGAGAAGAAGTATAATCAATAGTAAGTTCACCATCACCAATGCAATTTCTATCACCACTCACCATATCATTACCTTGTGACAAATCACATTTGGTGAAGTGGAAGAAGTTGTGAACTCATCACGGCCGGAGGTGGAGGGAGAACAATCATCCTCAATAATTTTGGACACTTCATATATATCTTGAAGCTTGGTCCAAAGCTCATGTGCATTTCGAAAAGGCATGATTGAAGCAAGAACTACATCGGTCAAAACACATATAAGACCATTAGTAACTTGAGTCTCGAGATGAGAGTTTATCTCATCCTCTAAAGATAATTCTTGGAATCCTTTGGAGGAGATAAACTCACATCTACAATCCTCTTAATATAATTTGGACCCATGGCCCTAAAAAGATTAAGCATGCGAATTTTCCAAACATCATAATTTGTGCCATCGAATATAAAAGTGGGATCGTGCACTAATTCTCTAAACGACATCTTTTACTCTCTAGGCGGTAAAGCCCAAAAGAGAGCCGAGGCTCTGATACCAATTGAAAGGACAATGATGTCGCCTAGAGGGGGGGTGAATAGGCGGTTTAAAACTTTTCCGGTTTAGGCTTGATAATTGCGGAATAAAACTAGGTGTTTAAATTAACAAGCCGACAACCTAAATAAACTAGGCTCACCTATGTGCACCAACAACTTATGCTAAGCAAGACAAGCAACAAGGTGATAGCAATATAGAATACTTCAAGCACGAAGGCTATCACAATGTAAAGTGCATAAGTAAAAGGCTCGGGTATAGAAATAACCGAGGCACGCGGAGACGAGGATGTATTCCCGAGTTCCTCCTTGTTAAGGGAGTACGTCTCGTTGGAGAGGTGTGAACCGACACAATTGTCGTGGGTTTGTCACGTCAGGTGTCATAGATGACTTCGTAGGTGTGGGATTACGCGAGTCAAGCATCTCCGAGCTTGGGATCGCAGGAACAAAGATCAACACAGATTTACCCAGGTTCGGCCCCCTCAATGTGAGGTAAAAGTCCTACTTCCTGCCTACCCTAGATTGGTATTGGTATGATAATCGAGGTGTTACAATGGAGGTGATCCGATCTGGTACTCACCGTATGAGCTAGGGTTTAAGGGCTTGATAGCTTGACCCCGTCTAAGACCTGCGAATCCTCTTTATATACACAGAGGTTCACTAGGTTACAAAGAAAACTTCCTCCACAAGGAATACATCAACTGGAACCTACTCGGAGACTAACTCCTCCTCACGTCCTCCAGGATATGTCTTCTAGATCCTTCTCCTTGTGGCGGTTCGATGTTGGGCTTGATCCCATGTGGGCTTTTGTCCGTGCGAGTAAAGTAAGCTGCACTGGGCCGCAGGTTAATCCAGAAAGTATTCCCCCGACATTAGCCCCCAAGCGTGGCCTGAACTTCATAGGATTTCTTGATCTTGAATGTTTAGGCCGCGCTTTTCCTTATTTCGCGACTTATAATTGTGCTGGATTGGCCTTGACTCGCACCTGGAAGATCATCTGACTTCGTGAGCTTCTTTGTTAGAGTAGCCTGATAGCTCCAAAACTTGATGACGATCCATCTTCAAATTTTTGATGATAACATGATGTAGCCCCCAAGGATTTAGAGGATGTAATGTGATAATCATCTCAATTCTTCTCAGAGATTTTTGAAGGTCGTCACCTGTAACTTGATATCATGAATAAAACAATTGTTAAGATACAAGTAATTGTAATTGGTGTTGCCGTACTATAAGCAGTACATCGACCTCTCGTTAGGCCATCTGAATCCTTAAGTGGGCACTCGCGCGACTCAGTATTTCCTAGGAACATGTGTGTTCAGGATCGAGAGCGGCCATGATAGGCAATCAAGCTCGATTGACGCCACACCCCAGTACTTTGGCCACATAATGCGAGTTGCAATCCAACTTAAGGTAAGTTTGATAATTGCCAGTAAGTTGGCTGTTTCAGGGTAACAAAGCCCCCAAGAAACATAATGATATTGCCATGATAGGCTAAGCTATGATAATCTTGGATTATGATGACACATAAGGTTGCGCCTTGGTGGCAACCGAGTGTTATTCATAGGGTTGGATCGCGCGTAGGTGGCGATCCATGGTGATACATGGGGTCGGTCGCGCCTGGGTGGCGACCAGAGGTGATACATGGGTCGGTCGCGCCTGGGTGGCGACCAGAAATGATACAAAGTTTACGGCCGCGTCTAGGTGGCAGCCGGTTTCTGATACAAGGGTCGATCGCGCCTGGGTGGCGATCAGATCTTGCATAGATCGCGCCTAGGTGGCGACCAAAGTTGAAGTTCTAGCCCTGAGTGGTTGTGATGATACTCAGCTGTAAAGCTGGAAAGGATGATGCTTGGCTCTAATTAGCCTTTTCTTATGTATAGTATGGTCACAGGTGTGCGAAGTTCCAAGGGCGAGGTGCCTCGAGACGATCCTCGAAATCATGGCGTTTGCTGCTTTCTTCCCTTACATCTATCAGATAGTACGATCTATTGTTTAGCTTCTTGCTGATGATGTAGGGTCCTTCCCATGGAGAGGACAGCTTATGCATTCCCTTGTTATCTTGTTTAAGTCGCAGTACTAGGTCGCCTTCTTGAAAGGTGCGGGTTTTGATGCGTCTGGCATGATAGCGTCGCAAGTCTTGTTGATATACCGCTGACCTTGATGCTGCCAAGTCTCTAACCTCGTCTAATGTGTCCACCGAGTCTTGCCGAGCTATCTCATTATCTGTCTCGATGTAAGCCGCAACTCTTGGTGAATCGCGTATGATGTCGCTGGGCATGACTGCTTCTGCTCCATAGACCATAAAATATGGTGTAAACCATGTGGATATGTTAGGGGTTGTTCTTAAGCTCCACAGTACTGCTGGCAATTCCTCCACCCAACATCCTGGAGATGCTTCAACCTTTTCAATAAGGCGCGGCTTAATTCCATGGAGAATTTTCTGGTTAGCTCGCTCAGCTTGTCCATTGCTCTGCGGGTGTGCTACTGACGTGAGGTCCAACCTTATCCCTTTGTTTGCGCAAAATATTTGTGTAGCTCCTTCAGAGGTGTTGCTCCCGTTGTCTGTAATGATACTATGGGGGTACCCAAAGCGGAATATGACCTTCTCCAAGAACATGACTGCTGTTTCAGCCTCGCAATCTCCCACAGGTTCTGCCTCTATCCACTTTGTGAACTTGTCCACCATGACCAGGAGGTGAGTTTTTCCATTTGAAGACCGTCTGAAGGGCCCTACCATGTCAAAACCCCATACGGCAAAAGGCCATGTGATGGGTATTGTGCAAAGCGCTTGAGCTGGCATATGATCTTGCCTAGCGTATCTTTGACATCCGTCGCACACTCTGACAATTTGCTCTGCATCTGCTAATGCTGTTAACCAGAAGAATCCATGTCGGAACGCCTTTGCCACCAAAGATCTTGACGAAGCATGATGGCCACAATCGCTTGAATGAATTTCGTGCAAGATTTTTCGTCCCTCTTCTGGTGAGACACATCTTTGAAATGCTCCTGACACGCTGCGATTGTATAATTCGTTGTTAATGATTGGATAGGCCTTGGATCGCTGTATGATTTTGCGCGCCTCAATCTCATCGTCTGGCAGCACTCCGCGACTTAAATATGCATGTATGGGTCTGTCCATCCTGTCTGTTCATGCAGGGCTGCGACTAAAGTTGAATCGTCCTCTGGCTCTGCAATGTCAATCTCTGCTGGAGGTTTGACTGATGGATTGTGCAGTTCATCAAAATGCATGGTCCAGTATTTGGTTTCTGCCATGCTAGGAGCGACTTGGATTTCTGTCCAATCGTTGATAAAATCTGCGAGGGCTTGCGACTTAATTGATGTGCGCGGCTCGTAACTGATATGATGTGATCCCAACTCGATCGCCCACTTAGCGACTCTTCCAGTAGCTTCTCGATTACGGATGATATCTGCTAACGGTGCTGAACTAACCACAGTTATTGGATGTTCTTGGAAGTAGTGCTTCAGCTTGCGACTCGCCATGAACACTCCAAACACCAACTTCTGCCACTGGGGTAACGCTGCTTGGAAGCTGTGAGGACTTCGCTCACGTAATATACTGGTCTCTGGACAGGGTATTCCTTTCCGGTTCTTGTCTCTCCACAACCATGACAGCGCTCACAGCACGGGAATTTGCCGCTATGTATAGTAGCATGGGCTCTTTATCCTTTGGAGCCGCCAGAACTGGAGCATTTGTCAATTGATGTTTCAAGGCTGTTAGAGCTTCGTCGGCCTCTGCATCCCAAACGAAGGTGTCTGATTTTTTCAACAATCTGTACAAAGGTAGTGCTTTCTCTCCCAATCTTGATATAAAGCGACTCAAAGCTGCGACACAACCGGTAAGTCGCTGCACATCTTTTATCTTTTCTGGTTTTTGGAGATCCATCACGGCCTTTATCTTGTCAGGGTTGGCCTCAATGCCTCTTTCTGATACTATGAACCCCAATAGCTTTCCTGCTGGTACTCCAAAGACGCACTTTGTGGGGTTGAGCCTCATGTTGTATTTTCTGAGATTTGTGAATGTCTCTGCCAGGTCACTAATAAGATCCTGGCCAACTTGCGACTTAACCACAATATCATCCACGTAGGCGTGAACGTTGCGACCTATTTGCTCATGTAGACAATTCTGAATGCATCTTTGGTAAGTCGCACCTGCGTTCTTCAACCCAAAGGGCATGCTGACATAACAAAAAGCTCCAAAGGGTGTGATGAAGGACGTCTTTTCTTGGTCCTCCCTCTTCATCTTGATTTGATGGTAGCCTGAATAGGCATCCAAAAGCATAACAGCTCGCACCCAGCAGTTGAATCAATCACTTGGTCGATTCGCGGCAAAGCAAATGGATCCTTTGGACAGGCTTTGTTAAGACTGGTGTAATCAACGCACATTCGCCACGTACCGTTCTTTTTCATAACCAAGACTGGGTTTGCCACCCACTCCGGATGGTATACCTCCGTGATGAATCCTGCAGCCAGTAGGCAGCTATTTCCTCCCTATTGCCTTTCTTCTATCATCGTGGAAACGCCGTAGTGGCTGCTTCACTGGTTTAGCCGCAGGGTTCACTTTGAGGCTATGTTCTGCTAATTCTCTTGGTACCCCTGGCATATCTGACGGTTTCCATGCGAAGATGTCCTTATTTTCCTGAAGGAAAGCGACGAGAGCCTTCTCCTGCTCTTCTTCCATGTGTGCTCCAATGCTGGTTTGCTTGGATGAGTCGCCAGGAACAAGATTTATCTGCTTGGTGTCCTGGGCCGCTTTGAATTTCATTGGTGGCTCGGCAGACGGCGTGGTAACTACGCTCATGTCATTTGGGTCCACCTGCGACTTATAACCTTTTAGCTCTTCCGCGGCACAGGCAGATTCTGCGAAGGCCGCATCTCCTTCTTCACATTCTATCGCTTTTTCTCTATCTCCGTACACTGTGATGACCCCTTTTGGTCCTGGTATCTTCAACTGTAGGTACACGTAGCATGGCCTGGCCATAAACTTAGCAAAAGCTCTTCTTCCAAACAAGGCGTGATATGGGCTTTGGAATTTTACCACTTCGAAACATAGGAACTCGCTTCTGAAGTTCTCTTCTGTCCCAAAAGTTACCCCTAGGGTTATTTTCCCCGCCGGCTGTGCGGACCTTCCTGGGACAATGCCGTGAAACACGGTTGACGTGGGCTGCAGGCTGGAATCCTTGAGTCCTAGACGCTGGAACGTATCGTAGTACAAGATATTAATGCTGCTTCCTCCATCCATAAGCACTTTGGTCAGCTTGTATCCTGCTACGTATGGTGCCACAACCAGCGCCAACTTGCCAGGTTCCCGTACTTGTGGCGGGTGATCGTCGCGACTCCAAGTTACTGTGTGCTCGGACCACCTTAACCAATTGGGCGTTGCTGGTATCACGGCGTTCACCTGTTGACTCCTGCGACTCAATTTCTCTTCCCTTTTGGAGGTGTCGATAACTATTGTGTGATACTGCCCCGTTTGCCTGGGGTTGCTCGTGTGTGCTGCCCAATTTGCGTCATGAGCCGTACCGGGTTTCCTTCGTGGGAATTTCCCCTGTTGTGCTGGCTTTCTTCTTTCCACTTCTTGTAATAGCTGCATTGTGCCTTGGTATGGTCCGCTGGCCGTCCATCACCTGTTGCATGAAGGTCGCACGGCCGATTAAAAACTTCTTCCATATTGATTGGACGGGAGCCGTATCCTCGCCCCTTCCCGCTGGCCTCTGAATCCTCCACGCGTATTGGCGACGAGCCCTGAGTGACCATCTTCGTTTTTGCGTTTGTTTTGATTCGCGTTGTTGTGGCTTGTTTGCTGCTGCTGGGGCTTGTTGGAGTTTTCTTTCCTTTGGCAGCAACCTCCTCTTCTTCTCCGTCTGACGCGTCTCTGGTTTTATCCGAGCCGGCATATTTGTTAGCCGCAGCCATTACCTCGCTGAGGCTCTTGACTTTATCTTTCATGCGACCCAGCTTATGAATCAGCGGCTCGAACTTGCAGTTTTTCTCCATTACCAGGACGGCTGAGCTTGGTGGTATATTATCTGAGGAGTGTATTATTTCTGCCACCCTTTTCATCCAATGGCGACTTGACTCGCCTTCCTTCTGGACACAACGCTCGAGATCTTCTATATTGCAGAGTCGTTTGCAAGTTCCTTGGAAGTTCTTAACGAAAGCATCCTTCAGTTCCTCCCAAGTATTTATAGAGTTGGGAGGCAAATTTTGCAGCCATATGTGCGCTGCACCTTCTAGCATCATGTTGAGGTACCTTGCACATATTTCCTCTGAGGCGTTCAAAATGCTCATCCCCATCTCGTAATTGTTCAGCCAGGTGGTTGGATCCATGCTGGCGTTGTAGTTGCCACCTTGCGTGGCCCTTTGAAATCTTCAGGAAAAGGTTCCAATCTGATCCTTTCAGTAAAACATGCTGGGCCCTTGAGCCGCGAGGACAGGGTTGTGGATGTGCCCGTTGGATTGTTGACTTCTGCGGGCCGCGTTTGCATCACTGGCATATTCGCCTGCGCTTCTGCGACTTGCTCCTGCTGCCTCTGTGCGACTCCTGATATGTTCTCTGGTGGCCTGCTTTGGACGCTTCTTTCTGCTGCAATCCTGTGATTGGCTGGTACGAGGGGCAGCTGTCCTCGGCTCCTGCCCTATTGGCTTGTTGCAGGACTGCTATACTTAGCATCTGAATCGCGCGCCGTGCCTCAGCATTGACCGGGTCATCGCCTGTTGGTACCATCTGAGTCAAGATATTAGCCGCAGCATACATATTATCGACAGGTTTTGGTAATGGCCCTGCGGGGTGTGAAACCTCCTTGGTTGTTGCTGGGTCTCTTGATTTGTTGGTCCCCATCCTTCCGCAACTGTCTGGATTCCGCCCCGTGGCTGGAGTAAGCGGGATTTCCACTGTTGGTTGAGTCGCGCGCAGTTGTGTTTGCGAGTCAACCTGTCGTTGAGTCGCAGCCAGCGCGGCTACTCTTTGCCGCTCCTGTTGGATTCCTTGGTTTATCTGATCGAGCCTGCGGCGCTCTTCTTCCATCCTTCGAACCTCATACAGGAGCTCGGCCCTGGCGGCCTCAATTTCTGTTGCACGGAGGGCGGCGTTCGTGGCTGACACAGGGACAAGAAGTGGGTTGCTTGGGGGTGCCGATGCCTCGGCTTCTCCAGCAGTTCCTGATGCACCTGCTCCTCCGGTCGTGTAAACCGCGACTTGCGCCGTCTCTCGATCTGGTGATAATGCGATTTCTGGTGGGCAACCCCAGCAACTTTCTTCAAAGGCAGGTACAATGGACCCAAACTCTTGCGAGTCCATGCTTTCCATGGATTCTTCCCCATCATCGGCGACTTCTTCTACTGAGTCGCCTTCTTGGACCGAGCTAATGGACCTGCCACCGATGAAGCCAACGAAGATGTTGATGGATCCAAACGGGATGACGTGGCCGGTCTCTAAGTAATCTGCTTCCGGCCCCCAGCTTGAATCGTCGATGAGTGTGCCATTGACCGTGATGATACGGCCAACAACAAGATCTTCAGCTCCCTTCATGGATCCTGCGCGGAACGTGACGCTCTTGACCGCAGGCCCCACGGTGGGCGCCAACTGTCGTGGGTTTGTCACGTCAGGTGTCATAGATGACTTCGTAGGTGTGGGATTACGCGAGTCAAGCATCTCCGAGCTTGGGATCGCAGGAACAAAATCAACACAGATTTACCCAGGTTCGGCCCCCTCAATGTGAGGTAAAAGACCTACTTCCTGCCTACCCTAGATTGGTATTGATATGATAATCGAGGTGTTACAATGTTGGTGATCTGATCTGGTACTCGCCGTATGAGCTAGGGTTTAAGGGCTTGATAGCTTGACCCCGTCTAAGACCTGCGAATCCTCTTTATATACACAGAGGTTCGCTAGGTTACAAAGGAAACTTCCTCCACAAGGAATACATCAACTGGAACCTACTCGGAGACTAACTCCTCCTCACGTCCTCCAGGATATGTCTTCTAGATCCTTCTCCTTGTGGCGGTTCGATGTTGGGCTTGATCCCATGTGGGCCTTTGTCTGTGCGAGTAAAGTAAGCCGCACTGGGCCGCGGGTTAATCTAGAAAGTATTCCCCCGACAACAATGGTTCAACAACCACAAAGGTTTCACCTTCTTCTCCGATGAACCGCACCACAAAGGTTTGGTTCACCTTCCACTATCGGAATCCTTCGAGGCGGAATCCGGAGCCTTTCAACAACAATCCGGGGCACAACCCACTATGGGATCGGGGGTTCCCGAACGGCTTTACAAGTGACCACAAAGGTCCAACCACCACACGGGCGTCTAGGGTCCAAGGACCCAAGAGTAACAAACTCACAAACTTTCAACTTCCACGAATCCTCGTGGAGAGCACACCGATGCACCAAATGCAAAAGGAAAGAGCACAAGTGCTCAAATCCTTCACTCTCAAATTCCAACAAAGCAACAAATACTTATGGGGGGAATAAGAGTGGAAGAACAAAGAGGAGAACCACACAAGAACTCCAAGATTTAGATCCACTAGGTTCCCCTCACTTAGAGGAGAGATTGATTGGTGGAAATGTAGATCTAAATCTCCTCTCTCAAATCTCTCAAAGATATGCATGAATCATGGGAGGAATTGGCAGAGGGGCAAGCTTTCCAAGGTCAACAATGGAGGTGGGAGAGGGGGAAATTTCGTGCTTGGAAGAGCTGGTCTCTTTGGAGAAGAAGGGGGCCTTTTATAGGTCCCACGAAAAAGAGCCGTTGTAGGAAAATAACACCGGAGACTCCGGCCCCCCAGAGACTCCGGGGTCACTCCGGACCAACTCCGGACCACTATACAGAGAGTGACGTCCGCAGGAACGAAAAATGAAACTTGAGGACTAGAGACTCCTGTCCGGGACCGGAAACTCCGGTCTAGGGAAAAACTGCAGCAAGACCGAACACGAAAACGAAGATATCTTGAGCATACGAACTCCGTTTTCGATGTTCTTGGGCTCGTTGGAATCACCACAACAAGCACTGTAAGATCATGCAGAAAAACATCATAGTCTAACAAGGGAAGGTAAAATCAAATGTAAAAAGGTAAAACCTCTCTAAAACGAAAGACCGGTAAAACCTTCAGAGCCGAAAATGCAACAAGTTTTCCATACAAAATCCGTTTTGGTGAACTTGGGCTTGTCATGAAGATCAGAACAAGCTCCAAGACCCAACAAGGAGAGGAGCCAAGTAAGAACCAAGAAAGATGATATGCCAAGAATGCAAAGGTTTGAGCTCTCCACAAAGATGCGATCAAGTTACTCACTTGAGATCCCCTCTTGATAGTACGCCGTCTATCCTATAACCCGGTCTCCCACTAACACCATGAGACCGGTAAAATAGAAAACCTATCAAGATCATACATTTGCCTTGCGCATTCCACTTGAGCTCGATGATGACGATGTTGACTCTCTCAAGTTGAAACACCTTTCTTGATTGTGCTTGCTAGCACATGCTTGATGAAGACTTCTCCAAATGCTCCCCCATACTCCATTATGGGAGGGACTCGCTAAGCTCCGTCTTCATATCTCCTTAATTTGCAAGATTCAATCAAATGATATCTTCCGAGATGCATCATATTGAACTTGCACTTCATCTTCTTCTCTTGATATGTATGATGGCTTGGAGGTAAACATGACTGTGCACTCAATCTTATTTTCCAAGTCATATTTGCAATAAGCTCAACTCTACACATGACCATTCTTTATATAAACCCTTGAAAAGAGCATTGGTCATCATGTCATCTTCAAGAGTCCAACACATGAACTCCTATCTTTTCCTATGGACAAGATCAATATGAATATCTCAATGTAAACATTAGTCCATAAGGATTGTCATTAATTACCAAAACCACGCATGGGGGCAACATGCACTTTCACATTGCCCATTTCGTCAACTAAAGCTCGGCATATTCCCTCCCCTTCCGCTCAAATGCTATGGATAGACGATGCACAGAAATACCCGGCATCGGGAACACTACCACATCGAAGATACTTTGAGGATGCACAAAGCCAAATTAACAAAAATATATTTCGCAAAAAAAACTTTAAAATTAAAAAAGAAAGGAAAAACATGACGACCTATTTCATGCAGCGAATGGCAATCTTCAACTTCAACTTTCTACTTTTTGAACAACACCTAAACACAGATAAGGCCCACCAAGGCAATGCTTTAACAAGGGAACGTCGACACCCGTAGACACCGTCCTTGCCAGATCAAACCACTAAAAGAGAGATAAATGATTTTTCATCTAAAGGTGAAATTCAAAAGAAATTTCAGCAATGCCTTCAACAAAGCGAGGACATATATGCTTCATCATAGTAATGTCCAACCAATTAGACCAGGCGTATGGTTTTCACGGAGCAGCTTGTGAACCGAAGTTGGGGTAAAACATGTGACTTAGGGCATTTCTAGTATATAAATTAAGAAAGTTTGTATACTTTTCCATCAAATATGAACCAATTCTATTGAGTTTCGGAGTAGTGGACTAGGCCCCCACTCGGCTATATTTGGGTCCGCCTCTATAAGAACAATACTAAAAGAGCAATACGAAACCTAAGAGCATCTCCACCGGGGGCCTCTAAAGGACCCCCAAAGGCCCTTTGGGGGGCCGAACACCAAAAACGCCCACCAGCGGCACCCCCCAAAGCCTCGCCCCGAGCGATTTTGTGTCTAGCACCCCCAGGAGGACCTCCAAGTTTGGAGTCCCTCCTGGGGGTGCCGGACATCGACTCGGGCATGGCCCTAACAGCACTGGCCCGCCCGTCATACACACGACGCGCCCGTCCCGTGTTAATGAAGGCTGCGCAGGAGGCCATTCCGCCGCGTTTAATGTCGAGGCGACGAGACGGCGCCACGCCTATCATCACGCGTCGCAATAACGTCGCGCCCGTTCCCCTGGCGGGCGCAGAGCGAAGCGACGCGTCGCAATAACGCCGCGCCGCTTCCAATGGCGCAGACGAAAGCGACGCGTGCTGGTGTCGCAGCGGCTGGCCGCGGCGGCGCCCTGCAGACGCTTCATCGGCATCAATGCGCGGCCAGGGGAAGCGGTGGCCGCGTTAATGCAGGCCACCCAACCCCCGCTCCTCCGGCCGCCTTTAAAACCCGACGCAGCCCAACCCCTTCTCCTCACACCATCTCTTCTCCCTCCCTCTCCCTCAAGAACATAGGCTGCCATGGCGGGCAGCCGTGACGGGCATTGCGGTGAGCAACGCCACGAGCAGCTGGAGGAAGTCTGGCATCGCAACGATGAGGCGGAGATGGCCAAGGCGTTCCAGCGAGGCATGTGGCGCGAGGAGGCCGCCAACGCGCCTCCCTACGTGCTCTCGCTGGAGACCGCACGGCTGAGCAGCCGCCACAAGCTGCCGGTGGACAACGACGCCACCCTTCCAGACGGGTGGGTGAGGAGCGCCGCCAACATTCCGGTGGCGCTGCGGCTCAGCGGGCAGGACCGCGTCGAGTTCCTCAGGCGCAAGTGGACGGAGATGCCGTACGAGCAAAAGCTTGACCCCAAGTACTCCATCTCGGTGCCCTACTGGCATGCCGTGGTGAACAAGGAGTACGAGGCGCGTCGTAGCGGTCGATGGGAGCCAACGCCGGAGTTGTCCTCAATGGACGACGAGCGTGACGGCGAGGACGGCGACGACAACGACGACGACGACCCCGAGCTGCCCGATCTTCCTCTACAGCCGGCTGCATCTTGGGCTGCAGCGTCGCTGTCACCGAAGAAAGGGGCGGCGCAAGCCGAAGAGGCTTCCCATCAAACGCCCTGCCGCATTACACGGCGGTGAATCGAAAACGATGCGCCGGCGAAACCAGAAGCCTCAGCCGGGTCAGCCAAGGCTACGAGACGTTCCTCAAGGCTAGAGCCCTTGATCTGGGGGAACCGGCGGGAACATTTCTCAAGGCCATAGCCGATGGGAACGGAAGATGCAATCCCAGCGCCGGATCATCAAGGCATGCAAGTCTCTTGATGATTCTTTGGCTTGGTTCGCATCTTCCTCTCCTTCGGCCGGTGATGAAGCGGCATCTCTTCTCCTCGCCGGCGCGTTTATTGGTTGGCGAGAAGCTGCATAGGCCCCCTTCTCTCCGCCTAGTCTAGGTTTCGTTTGTTAAATCTCGTTTAAATTCGAAATTGTAAGTTTGTTAAATCTCGTTTAAATTCGAAATTGTACGTTTGAATAAATAAAAATTACAAATACATGCGGCGTACTTCTCTCCGCCTAGTCTAGGGTCTACGCATCCTTCTTCTTCTTCTTGGAGGCCGAAGCTTCCGCATGATCGCCATCTTGGCCAGGACGCTTGGGGGCCTTCGGCTTCTCGACGTCGCCGTCGTAGCCATCCTCGTCCTTGTCATCGACGGCCACGTCCTTGCCGGCGGGCGCGACCTCGCTCTCCTCCCCGCCGGCTGCCTCCTCCTCGGAGGGGGTTCCATGCGGGTTCAACACCTCGTACGGAGATGCGGGGGCTGCCTCATTCCCGTCGGGCGTGTCGTCCTCCTCCTCCTCGTCATCGTCCTCCTCCTCGTCGTCCTCCTCCTCTGCGGGGGTATCCACGTCCGACGAGGAACGCGGCGAAGGGGTGTCGTCGAGCCCGTAGAAGAGCTCGAGTTGCTCGACTTATGACGGCGATGGCTCGACGGAAGAAACAAAATCCGAGCCATTGCCGCTCGAGGATGACGACACCAGTGCTGCGCCTTCGCCGCCGGACTCCTCGCTGGTGGCGCCATGCCACATCTCCGGCTTACCCCACTCGGCCATGTCGTTGCAAACGAATAGAATGAGATCGACGTGCGCCCGCGAGGATGGTTACATATTGCTGCCAAGCGGCGGCGGTTGCACGCCCACACGAACCGGCGGCGGTTGTCGTAACACGGAGCGATGTGGCGGTTGCCGGCGGCAGTTCGTGCGCCCGCAAGGTGTTCGACAGTTCGCTGAAAAATTGGGCAGTTTGCGGGGTGGGCCTTTGGGGAGTGCCGCTGTGGGCGGGCTCTAAATGTTGCCCGGACACATGTCCGGCACCCCCAAAGGAGGCCCAATTGGGAGTGCCAGACACACATTTGAAGGCCCCCGGTGGAGATGCTCTAAGTCTAGCTAACCTTCCCATAGGCTTCTCTACAACTCATCGTTGGGTAGTTGCTACTAGCATGTGGATGATCTCTTGGTATCCTCTAGACCCCTGATGTAGGGAGCACACAGACCATATCTTGTTTTGTGTGTTCGTAACCTAGCATGACGTATGTTTCACTTCATCTTCTTCTTCTTTCTGCCAGTTTCACCGGATTTAAAATAATTTACTAGAAGGAAAACATGCGCGTTGCTGCGTCTATCATAATACGGACAATGATAGATGAACAAACAGAAATTTAGCGAGACATAAATAAAATTTAGTATCAATGATAGATAGATAAAATAGTATCACGGGCTCACTATTTTATAACGCAATTACTCATACATCCTCACATAAATATTGAGGAGTAGAGAAAGGACACATTTATTTTGGTGTAGTAAGATTAGGAGTAAACCACCAAACATAAAGACGTTTTCGGTAGAATACGACTCGAGAGAGACGGAGGGAGAAAAATGGTGTAGCGTGGCATAGGCCGCGCGACGATATGGTGAACGCCGATGGCAGAGATAAGAGAGAGAGCTTTGTCGGGTAGCACCAGTAGCTCCGGACTCACCGCATCTTGTAAAAAATCGAAACGACATGTTTAAGTTTCAAGTTTTTGAAACAAAACATATAACTATGTGTACGTATTGCACACACTCTAGAATATTTTTTTATTTTAGTCTACCCAAAAAGAGTATTTTTGAGGGAAAATACTCTTGTGTACGTATTTTTGTATTTATAGCTACAATTTTAGTCTACCCAAAAAGAGTATTGTGGCTTTTTTTAAGCCACAATTTTGTTTTTTTATAGATGGGAATCCTTTTTATTTCAACAAAAAATTAGCCGATAAGTACAAACATATGTATATATCCAATATTTTTTTCAAAGTGAATATAGAACTATTAACTATAAATAAAATAATATGAGCTATGTGGGGTCTATCATGATGTTGACATGTGGGAGAAGGAGAGGGCTCCAATCCTAGGGAGCTTAGTATTTAGAAAGATGCATGTGTACTCTTAGTTTGATGTAGAGGCCGGGTGTAATGATTTTTTACTTTCTAAGAAATAATAATTTATGTCTACGCTGAATGAACGAGAAAACAAAATTAAGGTGCACTTTGTGCATCCGTGTGTTAAAAGTGAAATGCAAACAAAGCTTATATTATCTTGGTGCACCAGGGCGATTTGATGTATTGGGTAAATCCTCAAGCTTCAAACCAACAAAATACTTCTTGTAAAAAGTTGTTATCTTTCCTTGAAATTTTGAAAAGAATGTGTAAGAATGTATGAAACAGCCATGGAAATATACACATTTTTAAACCATGAGCACAAATAGTTTACCTTCAAAATTTATTTTCATAGATCATCGAACAATTAAATTGAAAAATATAATACTTGAGGATTTTTTTTACCGAGATACCGTAAAGGAATCTGTACGGTTAAATTACTTCGGATTTGTTAGCGTTTCCATATAACATATAACTCAAAAAATGCAAGAAAAAACATAACATCAATATTCAATAGATCAATATATAAAGGGTGGAAGGATTCACCCCCTTCCACCCTATCGACGTCGCCTCTTAACCAGGGCCGTCAGATCCGCGCGATCGGATGGCCAGGATGCGGCCACGCCAGTCCCCTCAGCGCGCGCTATAGTTCCCTCTATTTTCTACCAATCAGCGCTTGCCACGTGCCCCGGTCGCCACCCAGTTGCTCTGGTCGTAGCCGGTCTCCCCCGCGCACGGTTTTTGGAGCACAATCTTGCAGGAAACCCCCCGCAAAGAACTTAGTTGTAATTTGCGGTAACTACAGGGACTTGCATGCAAAACTGTCGCCCCAATCTCCCTGCCCGCTTTTCTCTTTGGCGTGGCCGCGGCGCGCGCCGTCGCCGTTCAGCGCCTCCCCGCTCAGATCCACGCACATGGGAAGGTTCGGCGTCGCGCCCTATTCCTCCTCGCCGCAAATCGGCTTCCGGGACGCCAGAGCCGCGCCGGGATCGCCGCCGCCGTCCGCGCCTTCGCCGCCGCGTCCGCACGACCTTGCCGGCGTTCCGGTGACCAAGAAGCGGCGGCGGCTCCATGTCCGGGCGAGCCGCGTCGAGGCGCGTCTGCCGCGCGCACGCGCACGTCCCGGAACGCTGTGCCGCGCCACCGGCGAGCTCAACGCCGGCGCCGCAGACCCGCCCGCTGTGACGTCAGCACGACGTCATAGTGGGAGCGGTTTTTTTACTTTTCCGTTTTTTTTTGCCCAGCTTATTCAAACAATTTTAAAATTTCCTAAAATTTGCAAATTCAATAACTTTAAAAATATCCATCAGAAAAAATATTAAAAATATATCAAAATGATCACAAAAACAAATGCTAGCTAATTACAGCATACGATCAAAATTCATGTGTGAAAATTTTAATTTTTAAGAAATTTCAAATTCCCTTCAAATCCGGCCATTTTTGCAAACGTTAAAAGAATTCAAATCCGACTAAATTCCCTACTTGACCAATTTTGAAAATCTAGACAATCTTTTACGCGTAACCCTTTTTTATTTCATTAATTTTGAAACATTGAAAAAATGTGAGTGCCCAAATTTGCAAATTTGAATTTTTCCCACACACGGGCGTCATTTTTAATAATTTCCAAACCTAAACGTTTTTTAAATATGTACAATATGAAATTTGAATTATACCACACATCCGCAACATACAAATTTGCATATTTAAAAAATTTAAATGCCTTTTAAACCTAGCAATTCTACAGACGTGAAAACAATTCAAATCCAAATAACTTACCAATTCGACCGATTTTAAGAAAACTATACAACCTTTTAGACGTAAACTTTCTTCGAACTTCGTTAATTTCCAAATATTCAAAAAAAAGCTCAAATTTTCGAATTCGAATTTTGCCCACACACGCGCGGCATCGCCATGCTAAGTTGCCTAGTAGATACTTGATTCCCAAATTAAAGCACATCAATGATGCTCACATGTTTGTTTTTTTTTTTGCGTAAACCCGAAAGTGCATTTTTCTGAAATGGGGATTGTCCAGCCTTTGTATCGAAAAGATGCGTATGAACTCCTTAGAGCATCTCCAGTCACGATTGCCAAAATCAGCCCCCAAACTGTCCGCGGACGCGTCCGCGGACAGCACCTAAAAGTGGCCTCCTCCAACCATGTACCACAAAACCTATCCAAATTGTGGGGTCACTTGCATGTGATTGATGGAGAAGGAGAGAGAATGATCAATGAAGGACAAAAGAAAAGAAAACAAAGAAAAATATGTCCCATCGGACGCGTCCGGTCGCTCCCAAACCCTCCCCATATATGGGGTGGGTTTGGGGTTGCCGGACAACCCAGACCTATGAGGAGTGTTTGGAGATCATGGTTGGGTGCATGTTTTTAACTCAAATCTTGTCCGGGCTGTCCGCCCGGACGTTTGGGGGCGGTTTGGCAACTCCGCTTGGAGATGCTCTTATTACCTACTCGAAACTGCATGAGAGACAAAAATGAAACCAGCAACAATTTTCTACAAAAATAAAATAGTTTTGAGGTTTTCCAAATCAGTTGGAAAAGGAGGATTTCCTCCTCGTAGAGCTAAGCCATTCTTCAACTGTCAGCCTTCTTTGCCCTTTCGTGAAGAAATTAGGATTGCTTGCACACAGTTTGCTGATTTTCGAAGCCGGCGCACAAATTGGATTTCGCAACCTCTTACCTCTCACAACCGTTTTTGCCCGTTTTCGCATAAGATGCAACACACAACACCTGGCATCATTTCCAGCTGGACGGATCCTCGGACGATCCTGCTCACATGACGGCCAACTGCCGCGCGGTGCTAGATCGAGCACGTACGTATGCCCCCACATGCTTCGCCGACGCCGTACCACCGGCGTTGTCGGGCGCCGGCAACCGCCTGGCCTTACGAACGCACGTACTAGGAGCGTTCGAAGCTCCAACCGCGAGTGATTGCGCTAGAGCTGGACACATGGACGAAGCTGCCATGCGTGCGCGCGCAGATAAGCTGCCATCCGTATGATCTTCCTCTCTTGTCCGTACTGATCATGGAGCGTGTATAGTTTACCTCAACAATGATTCCGCGCGTCGGCGCGCGCACGTAGATGTTTGGGGATTGTTAAATTTGGTGGGAGATTCTTGGGATCATCTCGGGTTGTAAACAAACTTTTCGTCAGATACGTTCTTCGGTTCTTGCTGCTGGCCTGATGCGATGTGTGTGCCAATCCAGTGAGGATGCTAATCATAGCAGATTTTGCTCGGTCTTCTTCCTAGCATCTCCCTCAGGTGATACGTGTCACTACGTGAACCGAGCTCCAGCACTATACTTGGTGTTTGTTTTACTTCTGGGAATAATGCATCAGCCTGACGACAGAGTGATCGATTGGCTTGCTAGCACTACAGGGTATAGATCATCTTGGAAATTGCAGCGAACTGGAACCTGCGGCCTCTCACAATCTCCGTTTCCCTCGAAGGCACACAAAATTTTCAGACAATCTTGCATTATTAGCAGCCTGACGAATCCTTGTCTGCAGCCAAATGCAAGACGTACTCCCGGACATACATACAATTACTGTGTTTCGATGAGTCATCCAGTGAATTCGTCATTTGATCAGAAATATCTGAACCTTCCCTTTGCTTTTAGAAGTAGAATATAAATGGAACATCCTGCTTCCGATCGCAGAAACATGGCTACACTGACGAAATTTCCATGCCCTTCTGCTGCTTCGTCCGTTCTGGCCACGTTCATCTCTGAACCCAACAATGCATCAACGTCACTTGAGCATGCACCTTACTCTGCTGGTCACGCATCCAACATGACAGCCAAGCTTATGTTGGTTAGCAATGTGTTAGCACTGAATTAGACAGCAAGCGAAGAAGGACATCAGCATTGTTTGTGGCTTGCTGGTGGCCATGTAAATCACGAGCAGATGAAGATTCCTGCTGCATTCCTGTTCATTTTGCAAGCCTCAGTTCACATTATAATACCTCAACCTCCTGGGTTTTTTTAGATAAAGGGTTTTTATTACTTAAAAGGTTTAAGCACTACACCCGGCCTCTGCATAGTTAAGATGCACACAACCACCAGTTCACCAACCACAAGTCTGTAAGCAAAGATAAAAGGCGAATTACATATCAAAATGAGAAATTGTAGATCCGCCTAAGATGCTGGTAGGTCTATCCGGAGTCTATGTTGCCACCCATGCCGGGAAAATAACTCTCCGGCCGCAGCCTCCAATCTTGACGCCACTCCAAAAATAAGTCTCGGTGCTCCACCCGCTGCAGGGATGACCATGCTCGTAGCGTCGCTGTGCACCGGTAAATAACCTGCATAAGAGAAGAATTTTTATCATTAAAAACCTTGTCATTTCTACATAGCCATAGCGACCAAATAACAGCAATCGCTCCCACCCTACTGAATAGTTTGAACCTAGGATCCACTCCATTTAACCAGTTGCCAAAAATGTTAGCAACAGAACTAGGGGATGTAAGGTAGAACCTATCTGGATGGCTGACCATATAGACCTAGCAAACTCGCACTGGAAGAATAAGTGCGTAATGGTCTCGTCGTGTTGACAGAAGACACACTTTTACTTCCGTGCCAATTGCGTTTGGCAAGGTTATCTTTGGTGAGAATTACTCCTCGACGTAAATACCACGCAAACACTTTAGTTTTTAGTGGTATCTTCATCTTCCAAAGTTAGAACTATCGACTGGAATTTCGGGAAAAATGAGCGCTCTATACATAGAATCAACCGAGAATTTGCCGTTCTTCGTGAGATTCCATTGAAACTTATCTGGACCTTCCGACAAATGGATTGAATCCAATCGGATGAGCAAAGCATTCCAAGATGCTTGTCGTGTTCCAAGTAAACTTCTCTGAACGAAACATTTGGTGGGAAAGTATCCAACACCTTCGCGATCGTGTCGCTTTTGTTTCGAACAATAGAATATAGAGCCGGATATTGTTCTTTGAGGGTAGATTGGCCAAGCCAAATATCCTCCCAGAAACGAATTTCCGATCCATCCCTAATTGAGAAAGAGCCATGTGGGAAAAAGAACTTCTTTGTAGCCATGAGGCCTGCCCAGAAGTGTGAATCACCAGGTTTCCAAAGAACCTGGGAAACAGCTTGATCTCCGACATATTTTCTCCTAAGGAGGGTTTGCCAAACTCCATCTTCAGAAAGAAGTTTAAATAGCCATTTACCTAGCAGCGCTCTGTTCTTGACCTCAAGGTCATGAACTCCGAGCCCTCCTTGGTCTTTAGGGCAGCAAACCACACTCCATTTAGTCAGTCGATATTTTTTCTTCTCACAATCCCCTTGCCAAAAGAATCTAGATCGGAAATAATCCAATCGTTTTAAGACCCCTTTTGGCAGTTGGAAGAATGAAATCATATACAGTACCATGTTCGTAAGTACCGAGTTTATGAGAACCAATCTTCCACCCAGAGATAGGAGTTTGCCTTTCCAGCTATTTAAACGTAATTGAAGCCTTTCCTCCACCCTTTTCCATTCAGCATTTGTAAGTCTCCGATAATGAATCGGGATACCCAAATAGTTGATAGGAAATTGTCCTTGCTCACAGCCAAAAAGCTCGGCATACAAGGCGGCGTTCTCTTGGGCCTCGCCAAAGCAAAACAATTCACTTTTATGGAAATTTATCTTAAGACCCGAAAGTTGCTCGAAAGCTGACAAAATCAACTTAAGGTTACGAGCTTTTTCGATATCGTGTTCCATAAAAAGGATTGTATCGTCGGCATATTGAAGAATCGATAGTCCACCATCGACAAGATGTGGAATCACTCCTTCAATCTGACCCTCAGTTTTAGCGCGTTCGATCAGGATTGCCAGCATATCCGCCACTATGTTAAATAGTATTGGCGATAGCGGGTCACCCTGTCGGAGTCCTTTTTTCGTTTGGAAGTATCTGCCAGTGTCATCATTGACCTTAATGGCTACACTTCCTCCGGAAACAAAGCTATTAATTAACGCGCGCCACTCAGAGGAAAAGCCTTTCATCCTGAGAGTTTGCTGGATGAAAGACCACTTCACTTTATCATAGGCTTTCTCGAAATCAATTTTCAGGATTACCCCGTTCAACTTTTTCCTATGTAGTTCGTGGACTGTTTCATGTAGGACCGCGACTCCATCAAGGATGTTGCGACCTTGCATAAAAGCCGTCTGAGACGGGCGAACCACATGATCTGCCACAGTGTTCAGTCGAATCGTAGCCGCTTTGGTGAATATTTTAAAACTAACGTTAAGGAGGCATATAGGTCTAAACTATTGGATCCTTTCTGCCTCGTTAACCTTAGGTAATAAAATTATCTCACCAAAATTGAGACGAAACAACTCTAGTTGTCCATTGTGAAGACAAGCGAACAACTGAAGCAGATCGGCCTTGATAACATCCCAAAAGTTCTGGTAGAACTCAGCAGGAAATCCATCAGGTCCAGGGGCTGAATTATGTTTCATTTGGAAAACTGCTTTTCTCACTTCCTCCTCTGAATAGGGTTTAGTAAGTAGGCTATTTTCCTCTCTGAAACCTGGGGTATATCCTCTGTTCGGGACTCATCCAAGGTGAAATTCCCTCCTCAGGGTCACCGAACAGGCCTTTATAGTAATTTGTAATATACGACTTTAGTTGTTCCTGGCCCTCAATCGTTCCTTCATCCTGGACAGAGAATGAATACGCTTTTTCCTGTGTCTGCCATTGGCAATACTATGGAAATAGCGAGTATTCGAGTCCCCTTCTAGAATGAATTGAGCTTTAGAACGTTGATACCATTTTAACTCCTCACGCAGTAGTTTCGCTATCTGTGCATTTGATTGGCTCTTTAGCTCAATTTCTTGCGCGGATAGTAATCGAACTTCTGCTAATGCTTCTAGAGCATCGATTATCGAGGAAAGTCGTACTTTTTTTTTTTAAGTAGACCAGTAGTATGACGAGCCCAACCAACGAGGTGAGTACGTAAAGCACGTATCTTATTGTTCCACCGCTGGATAGGCGTATCACCCGCTACCGGTAAATCCCAGATTCTTTTAACCATGTCATGGAAGCCCTCGCGGTGTAACCAACCAAGCTCAAACTTGAACCGTGGTTTACATTGCGGTCTAGGCACTCCAGTGGTCAATAGAATGGGAGCATGATCCGACAAACCCTCAATACGTTCTAGAGCCCGTACCGACACCAATGGGAATCTAGCTTCCCAATCGAATCCATCAGTACACGGTCTAGTTTCTCGTAAGTGGGTTCAGGGAGGGAATTAGCCCAGGTGAACTGTCTTCCCACCATGCAATCTCTCTTAAATTCAAGCTGTCAATGACTGCATTGAATAAAAGAGGCCAACGGTTGTCGAACCGACCCTTACTTTTCTCGAACGGAAACCGTAGCAGGTTGAAATCCAGGGTGTGGGTTATCTTTTGCTAGGTTTACCAATTCAACGAGAAAAGAAGTCTTAGACGCTTCCTGAGCCGGCCCATACACGGCGACAAGACTCCAAATGAAATTATCGGATTTATTACGGATGTGCATTTTGATATGAAAATTGCCTTCCGTAACCTCCAATACTTCCATGGTATCAGTCCTGACGCCTAGTAAAATGCCACCGGAGCGTCCATGAGGAGGTCGCGAGTACCACTCAAACTCTATACCGCCCGAAAGTCGGTTCAAAAGAGATTGTGGAAATTCACGTCTTCCCGTCTCAGAAATAGCTAAGAAATCCAAATTATGGTCCCGAATACAATCAGCGAAGTGCAAGTGTTTAGCCAAGTCACCAAGACCTCTGCTATTTTTGAACATGCCATTCATCGGGAAACCGTGGGAGATTTGGATAACTTGGTCCGTTTCCGGGACTTGTTGGCTGTAGATTTAGATTTCCGAGCGGATGCTTTGAGC
This sequence comes from Poa pratensis, assembly GCA_947311845.1. NCBI lineage: Eukaryota > Viridiplantae > Streptophyta > Magnoliopsida > Poales > Poaceae > Poa > Poa pratensis. The sequence continues at coordinate 69,798,281 of CAMZMU010000041.1, forward strand.
TCATATAATGAACTCAAGCCGTCGTCATCCAAACCCCATCCAACACTTCACCAATTAGATGAGAAAGAAGCTGACCATCTGATGTGGCAATCGCTTCCTCCTCATCATCATAGGTGGCTGACAACCCAGTCGAGACTTTAGGAATAACCGAAGACGGTCAAATTCCATATGCCTCAAGACCTTAGTTGAAACATGAACTTGAGAGAGATTGTTACCAAGATTAAAACCTACACTACTCAGTTTTGAATGAATAGAATGCGGTGAAAAAGAAAGAAAAGATTTCAAATCCATACCAGAAAAGTCCAAGTTACGCGTCGCCTTGCGACGCATGGCCTTCGTCATGGAGTCCTCATCCGTGATGGAAGCACCATCCACATCCACCCCGAACCTATTGCTGCGGCGAACCGGAGGGGTGGATGGCTTGACGGTGCCTCCGTCCGCACGTGTAGCCCTTGGAGTGGTGGCATGGGCCGACACAGTCGAAGTAGCAGCCTTCCCAGCCATCACCCCCGAATCGGACAGCAGCTCGTAAGGCGAGTGAGCCTGTGTCGGAGTCGAGATCTCACTCGCCGAAACAGCGATGGAGGTCAGTCCATCCATCGGGGGCTGTGGCGAAGAAGAAGCCCCAACAACCTCCTGGTTAGAAGTACGTGGAGTCAGAGTATCCACACCACCAATACCCTTAGCTTCTTTCGCCTGCTTCATCTCCCATTCTATTTACAACACTAAAGAATATCAAGAATCAAAAAAATTATTTTCCTTCTGAACACCATTGTAGGTACATGCACTTAAATGATTGTCGTCCATGTTTTGTAGAGCTGAAACACGCTGATGCTGCTGCGTATGCACTAGAACATATCCTAATGCTGAAAGAACCAGCAGGGAACCACACTAATGAATCATTGCAGAAACACAATCACGCTCTGTAACCATCCGTGATCCGAAATTAAACTCAACACTCGTGCAGTGTGTTGTGCCACCAAGAACCGAGACATGCCAAGCATATAATCCTACTCATTGAGGTTTTCTATGCAAACTGAACACAGACAAACATATCAAATTAACACAACAATTCCAGATCATATGGAGGTTAGCGGATGATATTCTTCCTGTCGATAGCTCTGTTCATCATGCACTGCTTTGGCCTCTCCAGTATAAATACAAGGAGAGCAACAAGGGTTGAGCATCCAACACACTAACTTGCCTTGCCAACCATTTTCCACCTTCTACATACAGAACAAGATATCATCAAATCTTCAATATCCAAGCATGGCTTACCATCTAAGATCTGCAAGCGCGCCTTCGAGCCCTCGGTCGAACAAACCCGAAGTTGAGCAGCAGCTACAGAGCCTGAGCAGTACCATCTGTTCACCGTCAGCAACCATCGATACGACATGCGATCCTTGCAAAGAAACCATCGATCGAGGAGATGATCTGCACACCCAGCAACCAAGTCAGCCTTTGCCAATCCTTGCAAAGAAAGGCAGTAGAGGCAGAGCTTGGGCGGTCAGTCGTCTTGCTTGACCTCTGCAACGCCATGCAGGAGAGCTTCATGGAGCTGAAGATGAGTGTTCAGGAGATCCTTTTGGCTTTGAGGAGAGGAGAAGATGCCTCTGTTCAAGTCAAGGCATACTTTCGGTTGGCTAAGATGGCGCAAAGACAGTTCAAGAAGATCAGCAAGAAGACTGTTTCTGCCAAGGACTGCAGGGTGGTGATGCTAGTGGCTGAAGCGAGAGAGATCACCATCTCGCTACTCGAATCCGCATGCGGTCTCTTGTCGAATCAAATCGAGATTTCCAAGTGCTCTCTTGTTTCCAAGACATTCCAGAAGAGCAAGTTCGTGTGCGAAGAGGGGCAATTGCGGGCACTAGAGCGTAGTGTCGGCGATCTTGAGTCCGGAGTGGAACTTCTGTACAGGAGATTGATCCAAAACAGAGTTTTACTTCTGAACACTCTTAGCTTGTAGATATCTCAGTTCCCTGCGGTTTAATGGATAAGTTAATCATCCTAACAGTTTTGCATCATGTACACTTGAGGACATCCATAGAAATTTCAATGAACTCAAAGGCAAAGAAAAAGAGTATTGTCAATTTCATTTTGTGAATTTTATCCCTTTATGCAAGGCCCCAACATTATTCATATCGTGGCTACATGACTTGGTGATCCCATGATTGACAAATAAATTAATGATCCTCAATCATAGTATTATGAATTTACAGGGCGACAATTACTACGCGTCAAGCTCTAACCTGCTAAAACACGCCAGCTCCAAGCCTAATGCTGATGACTAAAACACTAGTAGGAAAAGGCTTATATCCACCAGCGTACCGCTGGCGGACAGAAGTTTCGTCCGCCAGCGCTACGACTGCTGGCGGGCGGTTTTTTCGTGTTCGCCACTGGTTCTGGACGTAACGCTGGCGGACTGGAACACTGCCCGCCAGTGGTAGGAGCAAAAATCTGGGAGGAGGCGGGGCAAACTACTGCTGGCGGGCACATAACATGCCCGCCAGAGATATTTAACGTACCGCTGGCGGACGCAAGGTAGGGTCCGCCAGCAGTAATGGATGTGGCTGAGCTCAGTTCGGAAAAAAATAGTGCCAGTACCGCTGGCGGGCAGACTAAATGGTACGCCAGTGGTCAGTTAGGTAGCGCTGCCGGGCACACTAGATCGTCCGCCAGCGCTAAGTTTGCCTGTAATACAAATAACTAGGAAAATTATATTTATAAAAACAATCTATAAATTTTCTTAGGAACCATTGCTTCCTATACCAAGACACACCTATGTGTCGAATATGAGCACTTTATCACAAACTATGCGTTGAGAATTAACATAAGTTGGTCATTTTGATCGAATTGATCACTTGTAGATGTTTCTACGTGATAGTGCTTTTTGTGAAGAATGTTTGTGAAACTTTTGTCGAAAATCAAGTTTATCATTTCACATAGCAACTAGTACACTGGCAATGGTTTCCCAGCTTCCCGGCTTCACGGTAATTATTCTTTCTAGTTTCGCGCGCGGCTTCACGGTTTCCCCCGCGCTTTCCCGGCTTTCTCCGGTAAATCGAAATTACAAATTAAAGTAATTAATATTTATGATGAATTCGATCGATCGGAAAAAATGCATGATATGAAATCCAAATATTTCGATCCTTAATTAATATTGCAACCGGATACATATATATGAGAGAAGACACAACGACATGCGCACACACACATCGATCTAGCTATATAGACTACTCATGCATCAACGACATTAAGACGGTCGCCATTGGTATTATAGCCACTTAGACTATCCCACTTCCGCGCAATCTCGAACCCGAGGCGAACGTCAAGAGCGGCGTACTCGACTTGCTCGTAGCTTAATGTCACGTTGCCCCATCCACGAATTCGGAGGTCTTCTTCGTCGTTGTCGTTCTTGTCGTCGTTCTTCTTCTTCTCGGCCAGTTTTGTCCCAATGATAGCATTGGAGAGAGCAACAAGACTCGGAGTAGGATTGCCGGTTGGGTTCCGCCTATCCCTCTGGAGGTCGACCGCGGACGGAATTTCAATTCCGTAGCAGCGCAGCATCCGCAAGTCATTGTGGATAGCCACGCCGTAAAACTTGATGGTCTTGTCACCTAAGAAATCCACGAGGAGCTACGGCTTCCGATCAGCCCAGCAGATCTGGAAGACAAGTGTCTCGGTCGCCACCGAGAGTTGAAGGACGGCGGCACGCTGCTGTTTCTCGGGTGGAAGATTCTTCTGTGGACCCGGTAGAGCGTCGGTGAACTCGCAGTCGAGTCCAACGCACTTGATCGGTGCGGCGTCGAGATATAACTTCTTCACGTCGCGGATCCACCTCTCCACGCGTGATGCATGGAGGGTGACCCACACCTTGAACCTCATACCCTCCTTGGGGAAGTAGTACAACCGAGACCGAGGCCGAGGCCATGGAACGCGCGCGAGTGGTTGATCCATTGGAAATATATAGTAGAGAGAGAGAGGATTAGAGAGAGATTTGTGTGTGCTTAGGCCATGGATTAGTGGCCTTTTATATAGGGTGGAGAGGGAGGCCGGTGGGCAGAGAGGGAGGCCAGCGGCCGGGCAGCAATCAAAACGGCGGCGGCTGATCATCTTCCAATGCACAATTAAAACGGCGGCGAGACCAATCATCTTCCAAATGCATGCACAATTAAAACGGCGGCCGACGACCGATCATCTTCCAAATTAATTGAAGCGCGCACGAGACGAAAAGTGTGAAAGCGCACGAAAGCGCGGGAGACAAAAAGTTTTTGAAATAATAAACGAAAAATAGAAAAACAGAAAATAAAAATAACAGACCTTACCGCTGGCGGACGGATAACGACGTCCGCCAGTGGTATATTTCGGCCACTTGCATGTGGGGCCCGCCCGCGCCCTTTTCTCCGTCCGCCAGCGGTATGTGTGGCCACTTACATGTGGCCCCTGCGCGTTTCCCTCTCCAGTTTTCCCCACGCGCGCCCTCTCCCTCTCCAAATTTCCCCACTCCCGCCGCCGCCTCCTGCGTCGCCTCTGCTCGCCGTCGCCACCGGCCGCCGCCCACGCCACCCCGAGCGCCCACGCCGTCCTCCTCTCTCGCGCCTTCGCCGCCCTTCTCTCTCGCGCGTCCACGCCTCCCCAACGAACGCCGACGCGCCCACGTCTACAGCCGGCGCGCCCCCGCATCGACCTCCCCGACCGCGACCGTGACTGCGGCAACGACACCGTCGACGGCCCCGAGCGCCCCCCGCACCTCAGCCCGCCGCCCGGCCAAGATAAGCTGGCCGCACCCCTCCTCTCCTCCTAGCTAGCATCCACACCCAGAAGGTGTTTGTGGGTTTGCCCGACCCAATATTTTGATAGATTAGGGTTTCAAAATTAAGAATGTGTGTGGCATTGTGGAGATGATATATACATATATATATATATATATATATGTGTGTGTGTGTGTGTGTGTGTGTGTGTGTGTGTGTGTGCGGCATTGTCGTTGCGAATGCGGTCTTGTGTGGTGGTGAAATGTTTGCAGGTACCCTAGAGACCCTTGAGATTGCCGGAATGTTGATTAATTTCCATTCCGGCAAATTCGGGTACTCCATATTACATAATTTTAGCAAAGGTCATGCCGATTTTTTCGTGAAATTTGGCATGACTTGCTAAAATTATGACATATGGAGTACCCGAACTTTTCATCACCATCCAAGTGAATTTTTCCTTACAGTGTTGTTTTACTAACTACGAATTTTTGTGTGTGCGCGCAGATGGCTAACAATATGGAGGCCGGGACTTCTCGAGGTGGAGTCAACGAGCCGGATCCATATTTGAAGATGGTTCGGAAGTCAATCGACGCCGAGATGGATTTGGAGAACAATTCCGATGCCGAGATGGATGTGCCGAACAATTCCGATGCCGAGACCACATCTCGTGACGTCGAAGGTGGCGAAGAGGGCACATCTGGTGGAGGTGGCCCCGAGACCACTTCTGCTGGCCGTGGAGGTGGCCCCGAGACCACTTCTGCTGGCCGTGGAGGTGGCCCGAGACCTCATCTGCTGTCGAAGAGAGTGGTAACGAGACCACATCTGCTGGCGGAACAACGCATGAACGTAAGCCAAGACGCCGAAACAAGCTAGGTAGCGGTCGACTGACATTTACTGAGGTGAACCCACATGGGCTTCCTACGGAGCCAGATAAATATGCAAAAGGGTACGGCTTAGCCTTGGGATGCATTGTGCGGGACTTCGGCAACATCACCCAGGAGAACATAAGGGATAAAGAGAACTCACATGTGGCCACACACCTTCTTTCCAAGTTGCACGCATCGTACCGTTTCCCGAAAGACTACGACAACCTTGATTTGAAGGGCAATATCGTAAACACATTCGCTCTCGGCAAGTTCAGCAAAGCCTTTTCAACTTGGAAATCAGATGTGAGAAAGGCCATTGTTGCTGGTGATGATTACGCAAAGATCAACGCCAACTGGCCCTCCATTTCTGAAGAAGACTACAACATTTTCAAGGATAAACAAGACCTAGCTTCAACAAAGGCGCTATCTAAGTGGGGGAAAGATATGCATGGGAAGAATTTAGGTCCCCACAATCTCGGATGTCGTGGATACGACGGGAAAGACCCTATTTGGGAAAAGCAGGACAGAGAAAGGACAGGGCCAGACCCCTATGCCAAGATCAAAGACCCAATGGCGAGACGATATATCAGAGCCCATTACAGGGAAGACCCCAAGAATCCAGGGCAACTTGCCTTGAACGCGACAATCAAGGAACTTGAGAAGAATATTGAGATAGAAGAACAACTTTCTCAAAGCGACTCATCGTCTGTGACGAAGGCCCCGTGGGACACCTCTTTCCACAGGGCGCTAAACAAGAGAAAGAATAAGGAGGTGACACTTCCGCCGCATCGTGGCCGGGTGATCGGGGCCGGAGTTGGTCGCAAACGGTCGCATTACTACCCGGAGTCCAAGGAGGAGCGAAGTGAAAGGAGGGCTAGTTCCATGCAGGCCAACATCGACAGCGCAGTGACAAAGGCCGTGGCTGCCATCCTTCCGACCATATATGAGGAGTTTGGGAGTTGGATTGAGGGGGGGCAAAAAGGACCTAGGCCCGTTCCCAGCTTACCACACACATCCAAGGTAGCAACAACTCCAACAATGTTCCACTTGCCAACCCTAATCCTGACAGAGACGAACAAACGCCACCGCCAACCCTAATCCCGACAGACACGTACATGGCTCCGCAGAGCGTAGCAGCCCGTCCATCTCTTGCACGCCGGGGGCCATCCCGGTCCGTCGCCATTAGACGAGCTCAACGCCCTCACGGTAATTTAATTAGCCATGTTATATATTACTTCATTCTTGTATGACACCCTATCTAACGCCTTACTTGTGAACGGTGAACAGGCCGACCATACAAGATGCACTTTGCTCCTATTTGTGGACGATGAGATGAAGGAAGTGGCCAAAGCAAGCGTTGAGACACCACTTATCCGCACCCATCTCAAGCGGCCTATTCCTGATGATTGTTATAAGGTTTCATTGGCTCGGGTGTTCCCGGGTTGTGGTTTTTTGGATCCTCCAAATCAACCCCTCGAAGCCGAAAGTGAGTTAAGCCTAGAGCAATGTTTGATTTTTCCCTTGCTATGGCCAAAAGCGCTAATTCGTTTGGACCCTCCCGGGTCGACGCCGCCTGGCCAAGGAAAGGCCACTCCACCAGCTGATGATGAAGACCCCAATGCCTACATGGCGTATTTGGACGATGTCAGTCCTTTTGATCAAGCTGACCGTGATCTGATGATGAATAGTCCTGTGAGCCCTACTCTCCCTGAGAAACATAATGTCACAAAGCGTCTATTCTGTTCTCAACCATTGCCTGAAGCTCATCATCAGCAGTCTGACGGTCTCAGCCAGGGCACACTCAATGATGTGCTCCAAGAGACGATAGCTAAGCTCCCTAAGAAGGTGGTGTCGAAAAAAAGGAAGAAACATGGCGTTGAAGAGTCCATGAGCCAGCCAGTGGAGGGATCTAAGTTGAAGTTGCGCGAGTTCAGGACAGGATAACCATCCCCGATTGGCATACTACTCATGTGATGGCTAAACCGATCCTGCCGCCGAAGTGGTCCTGTTGCTTGTCTGGGGAGATGAAGGCGCTACATGAACAGGTTCTCTATTGTGAGAGCAAACTTCTCAGGGAAGCACTTCACGTATACCCGGTTTTCATAGCAAAGGTACCAAGGCTTCCCGGCTTTCTCCATGAAAACCCCGGAGACACGCTCTTTGTCAGATTTGATGACATCTTTAACATGTACCACATGAAAGCACTCCACCGATCCATGGTCCGCCTGTTTGTGCTAAGTATGGCGCACCAGCTCCTTAATGATAAGTCGGCCGGAGACATCATGATAATCGACCCCTACTACATGTCCGACTGCTATGTGAGCACCCAGGTGGGTAGGACACGCGTGACAAAGTTCATCGAAGATATCTTCGTTGCAAATACTAGAAAGAACATCTTTCTCATGCCTTACTTTCCCAAGTAAGTCATATATAACATATTTTCGTACGTTTTATCGTTAATTTTGCATAAGTGCGAATGATGGTTTCTTTTCATTGTTTTGTGCAGGAACCAAGACGGCACCCTCATCGTTCTGTACCCTAAAGAGTCGAAGGCCTTCTATCTCGATGCGGGTAGTGAAGAGAAGAAGAAAGACTACAAGCACATCGGTTGTGTTCTCGATGATGCTCTCAACGGTTACTGCTATCAAAATGAAGGCATCGTAAGAAGATTAAACCTTAAGCGAGGCAAGATGTCATTCGTCCACAAAGTGGATCTACCCTGCATCAAGAAGGCGCATGGCAGTCCGACGGAGGCATGGTATGTCATCTATCTGATGGAGCAGTTCTTACGGAATTACCGAAGACTAGAATTTCCAGTTGCTATGGATAAATGGTGCAAAGACATGGCGAAATCCACTGATGCTGATATCCTGGAAAAGTTTGCTCTAATCCAGAAGAGGTTTGCTTCAATAATCTTCACGGATGTTTGTCGTGCAACGCCACCCGGGGTGTTCTACTACGAAGGTGCATTCCCATCTAATGTCGATATACAAAATCGCATAGCACAACAGTGTGACGACAGACCATTCAACTCTCTAAATGGTTCTGAACCGTTCCCGCCGAAGCCAATGTCAAGGCCGACCACGATCAGCCAGAAGTGAAAGGTGTGTTGTCGATTTAGTACTCTTGTTAAATTAAATTGCCTAGCTCTAGTTTACACCATCTCTCTTAAATTGCCTAGCTATAGTCTTCCAATTATACTTCATTCCTTTACAATGCCGATGATTAAAATGATGTGGCGCACTACATGAATTCTGATAGTTTGTTGAACCTTGTATCATGCACACATACAAGTTTTGTGCCTCCTACTTGGTTCAACAAGGTTATCAGAATTCCTTGTGTGCTTCCAATAATATTCGAAGTATGAGGCATAATATTTTTTTGAATCTTGTTTTGTCTAAGTCTTCCAATTATACTTCATTCCTTTACAATGCCGATGATTAAAATGATGTGGCGCACTACATGAATTCTGATAGTTTGTTGAACCTTGTATCATGCACACATACAAGTTCTGTGCCTCCTACTTGGTTCAACAAGGTTATCTGAATTCCTTGTGTGCTTCCAATAATATTCGAAGTATGAGGCATAATATTTTTTTGAATCTTGTTTTGTCTAAGTCTTCCAATAATACTTCATTCCTTTACAATGCCGATGATTAAAATGATGTGGCACTATGTGATCCGGAGGCGACGTCAGTGAAACCTGTGATATGCACGAATACACATTTTCTGCATCCCACTGGATTTCACTGACGCCGTCTCTGAATTTGTGTGTCCGAACCTAAGTATGAGGCATGCATTCTTCCAAGGTTGCTTAGTTTATTTTGTGTATACTTTGTTTATTTCTGCACGACATGTGAACAATTTAGTTGCTAGCTAACATTTTTATTTGCCTTTTGTGTATACTTACAAATGAAGAAACTAGTGGGGAAGTTGTCAACGCCAAGAGGACTTGAAGCCACTGAAAGAGAGCAACAACAACCGGATGATCGAAACGCCAACTTCATCGATCGCGCCCTCTCTTAAACATTGTGGTTCTCTATCATTTATGTGATGTATTTGTGTATGACAACTTATGTATTTGTGTATCACATTGTGGTTCTTATTTTGGTATTGTAATGCATGTGATAATGAACTTATGTATTTGTGTATCACAATTTGGTCATCTATATGTGGTACTATTGTCATTTTGGTCGGCTCTACCTGAATATACTGTATTTATATTTGATATATTGTTGTAATACGTTATTTAAAAAAAACAAAAAATACCACGAAAATGTACTGCTGGCGGACAGAGAGGCGTACCGCTGGCGGACAGCGCTCTCAGAACTCCTACCAGCGAGGCGTACCGCTGGCGGCCGTGGTACCTTAGCGCTGGCGGCCGAGGCTGAACGCCAGCGCTGCCAAACCTCGCGCGGGCGGGCAGAAGTAGTGCCCGCCAGCGGTAACGATCCTTACCGCTGGCGGACGGCCGCCCGCCAGCGGTAAAACGTTACCACTAGCGGGCGCCCGCTCGGCAGCGGTAGACCATTTCCGTCCGCCAGCGGTAGGCCTTTTCCTACTAGTGAAACAATCAAGGAAATACCCATGCAACCAATAATACTCCATAAACAACACAGTAAAGAACCTTCCTAACACTCATTTTAATAATCATCGTCGTCGTCCTTCATCTCCGGTGGGGTGATGGAGATCCGAAGCTCCCGACCGGCATACAAACCAAGCGGGGGCTGCACCAGCCAATCGCGAGACCCATGGGGAGCAAGATTCCCATGGGGAACAAGCCGACGTTGTCGGTGGAAAACTTGCTGACTCTTCCTCCCGGGCCACTGGCGCGTTGGCAGACTTGTTGGCTCCTCCCTCAGATTGCCAAGGCCTGCTACTTCGGTTTCGGCAACGACATCGTGATACAGAGTGTGAAGCGGCCGGTCATAGATATTTGTAGCCACACACGATTTTGGAGAGAGGCTGACTTGCGGAGGCCGTGTCTCCTCCAGCAATGGAAACTCCTCGACGATCTATCTCACCATAAGTTAATACTCACTCTGTATCAAAATATAAGACTTTCTAACTAATTTCTGCACACATGTATCTAGACATATTTTAGCACTAAAATATGTCTAGATACATATGTGCAGAAATTAGTTAGAAAGTCTTATATTTTGATACAGAGTGAGTAGGTAATATCTGACACCAACAGTTTAACAAAATTGGCCATGCGCAGGCGGCGCTGTCAACGGTATTAATGTTTCCGTGCGAGTTGCTCACTATTAGGCGCCAAGCCGCCGCCCCGCGCTTGCGGCGACAACGGTAGCCATTACCCTTGTCATGCCAGCACTTCTGTCAGTTCTGTGCGTCAGTAGTAAAAGGAATACTAGTGGCATTCCTTCGGTTCAGTGCACCGCTAGTAAAAATTTGGGGATTAAAAAAATATTAATACTAGTGCGGGTTCATGAAAGAGCACACTAGTTTTGGAATTAAAATTTTAACTTATACAGTAATCGTTCAAATAGATACATAATGGAACACATCGGCTCATTCCCGTAGTTGTACATTTAGATAACATTCACATTTCACTTTGAGATATTATATTTTCCACTAATTTGGAATATATCAACATTTTCTTTGAATATGCCAAAATCTCCTGGACAAAGAAAAATAGTAAAAAATAATGGCGGAGCAAGCGGGAGTGAGAAGAGCGCGGCGGGAAGCGAGTGGATAAGGCTAGGGATCGAAGGGCAGGAGAGAAAAAAAAAGAATGGTATGCAATCATACTCGAGATAGCTCTGGCACATAAATAAAGACTTGGGGACTAAGCGCGGCCTCCGCTAAAATTTTGAATTATTTAATCGTAAAATTGTTGAAATTCAAAAATTGTCTAGGTTGAGAAATTGTTCAAAATTTTGAAATGGTCAAATTGGGGAGCTATTCATATTTGAATTGATTTCACATATTTAAAATTATTGGTTTACACTATTTAGATTTTTCCCCAAAATTATATGAATAACTTGGGATATTTTTTCAAAAAAAAAAGATCGAAAAAATCTGACATGGCGGGCTCACTGTGACGTCGTGCTGATGTCACAGTGGCCCGATCTGGCCGGACGCGTTCCAGGACGTGCGCCGACGCGTTCCAGGACGCGCGCGGGGCGCGTCAGAAGCGGCTCGCCGCGGGGAACCCGCAGCTGGCGGCGCCGCCGCCGTCTGGTCGCCAGAGCGGCCACGCCGTCGTGTGGACGCGGCGGAGGACGACGGACGCGGCAGCGTCGATTTCTGCGGCATGGCGGCGTTTCGGCGGCCGATTACCGGCGAGGAGATAGATCCGGCGACGGCGCACCTCCCCGTGGCAGGCGATTTGACGGGGGAGCGGTGGCGCGGCGCGCCGGCGGCCGCGGCGACCACGGCGTCGCGCGGGGGAGAGGAGAGCTCGCTGTCGCTTTTGTAGAAACGACCTCAACTTTCTCCGAAATTGCATTTAGGTCCTTCTGAAGTGGTTACCTGCAAGTTTCGTGCGCCAAAAAGCGTGCACGCGGGTCACCGGCTGGAACCGGGGCGACCGGCCGGTGACTGGGGACGCGTGGCAGCACGCGATTGGCAGAAATTCGTGTCGCGTGGATCGGACGGCCAGCGGACGGCGGCGACGTGGACGAATGAGAGGCAGCGGTTTCCACCAGCTTTTATATATAGTAAGACTAGTTGAATGCCCGTGCATTGCTACGAGCTCTCTGTTAATATAGATGAGATGGAGTACATGTTACGGATCCAAACCAATTTATATATAAGAATTTGTATTATGTCCAAGGTCAGCTAGGGAACATGTTGCTGAATGTCTTGCTATGTCTATTGATTTTTTTCCAATTGTCAAAATATAATATCTTTTGTGTGCTTGTGATCCTATATTAAAGTAATATTTATCAATGACATTTATACCATTTTGATTTTATAAAAACAAAAAGGAGAACAATAGTCAATTGAAATAAAATAAAAATAATAAACAATGATGAAATGAACGTAAAAATTGTCATGTGAATACAACATGTTTCACTACAGATTTAGTCCCCATGGTCCAGTATAAAACAATCATCTCAAAAGAGCTAACTTCTAAAAAAGAATATTTGCATCATAATTATGCAAAACCATATGGGTTTGCATCGAAACCAGTCCATTTTCTTTACCCCAGTGCTTGCACAAACTCTCCCACCAATTCTTTGGCCCAGTGTTGGAAAACAATCTTAATCCGACATGAATGAGTAATAAAACTGACAACTGAGGTTAAATTGGGTGATGCCATAAAAATGTACTGCCTCCATTCCGTCAAGGTTGTGTCCACGTCGTGGATGCGCAAGCTCATCCCTCGACTCGCGCAACATCAGAGGCTCATCGGACGCCTACTGGAGCAGTTTTGGTTGTCTGAGCTCAAGAATTGTCCGGAGATGCGCGAGCTATGGGAGCTTGAGTCAGACACAACATATAAGCATATCCTGAAGCACCCAAAACTAAATTCTAAATGTATGTCAAGATGCATCAGCCTAAAGTGGAATAAAATCAGGCATATAGATTGGCTAAACATGTATATCAATGATTCTAACTTGGTTATCTTCAGTGGTACAAACATCGGAAAAGCTAGGGTCCCTACATTTTGTTTCTCTATAATCATGTGAGACATCCAGCATCCATATGTGATATTTTTCTTCAGACTTGCAGCCTTGCTAACAAAATAACCCATTTGAGAAACCTGATTTACTTGTATAAACTAAAGTATCTAGTAACAAATTAACCTGGCTCACCTCCATGGGATCTGCTAGCAGTATCACCTAGACAAGAAGGTAGGGGAATAATGTATAAGCTTCATGTTGTATGGCTCTCCATGGGATCTAAGAGCTTACAAAGATCTCATTTTTGCCTACTACCGAGATTAGGACCAGGTTTTCTTTTAAATAAGGCATCATTTTATTCTCCCACACTTTTCTTTTAAATAAGCAAAGGCATTCAGTTCCTGACATTGCTTGCATTGTAACCTCCACTTCTAGAACAATACTGGAAATTCATACAACAAACATGGCAGCAACGTCTTATTGCAATGACTTTGGTACTTCAGTTCATTGGCCATTGGTTTGACTCTTTTGTACAGAGAACATGCATACACACCGTAAGAGAGTCATGGCGAGGACAGCTGTCTTGTCCCGGCGATGATCCTCTTGGCCTTGTCGGTGGTGGTGACGTTCTGCACCCCGGGCCCTAGCTTCTTGCTTATCTAGGCGACCGTGGCATCTCTAAATGAGCAATTAAACCAATCCACAACGACCAAATGACAGCAGTAGCTGACACCAGAGTGGAGAAGGCAAGTAGGGATGGCACCCGCAGGATATGGGTAAGGGTGGAGCTACCCCATACCCTTACCCGCCCCCTCAATCTTGTCATTTACCTGTACCCATATCCTTGCGCGGGTACAAGTTTTTCCCATACCCTTCACCCGATAGTGTAAAGGGTTACCCGCGGGTAAGAATACCCGCATTTGCAAGACAACAAATTAGGTAGAAAATAGTCGTAAACAACATCATATAACTTTAACCAGCAGCACATTTAAAACCACATCACATACTTATGAATAGCAGCACATTATCAACAACACCATATTTTAAACAGCAGCACATATACTTATAATCAACAACCCTTCCACATAAGCGACAAATGTAAACAACAACATATTTTAATGATAAATAGCAGCACATAGTTATAAAAATTATTAGGTACATTAGGTTATTATTAGGAGACCTTGCTAATTAGAAGGGTATATGGGTACGCGGGTATGGGTTATACAAACCCATACCCGTACCCTCCCTACCCGATGGGTACGAGATTTCCCCATTTACATACTCATGGGTATTTTTTCTCCCCAAACCCTTACCCCAATAGGGTTTTTACCCGCAGGGTACGTGGGTAATGGGTACCCATTGCCATCCCTAAAAGGCAAGTGTGGAAACAGTTACATACTTGGTCGATCCAGTCACCGGAGTACTCTTGCGCACGTCGTCGACGAATAAGAGGAGGATGGAGGAGCCTTGCATGTCGTAGGCCTCCGTGAGGTCGGCGTCCTCACTGGAGTCAACCTTGGCAAGCGGCATGTCGAGGTCCTTTTCGTTGAGGAAGGAGGCGGCCTCACCAGTCAACATTGTTGCTGATCAGGGAGGTACTATCGCAGATAAAATGATGTCGAAAGAGGCAATGAGGTACTTGATAACCTGCATAAGATATGTTTACAGTATGAGATAGAGAAAGAAAAATTCTTGTTTTGAAGATATCTGGACCTTTGCACACCTAACAATTCCATGATATGCGGCCAGAACAGTTACATGTAAAATCAAGAAACGAAACACAACAGTTGGCCGAATAGCAACATCATAATACAGAAAGGGAAGTACGGATAACACTTCTGCTTCTCCTAATGGCATAGAGTACAGTGGCATTCTAGGTAGAATAAAATGAATAAAATCAAAAGATATGTTGTCTATTCACTTTACCTATTTTCTGTAAGACTGTATTTAACTTATGAACATCCCACTTTAATTTTGCATATGACGCCACAATAATTATTTTCTGCTAGGCACCAGCAGGCCTGCTAGATCCGCTCCGCAACCGACGAAAAAAATGAAATCAAGTGCTAAGGTGGACTATCCTTGAGATGAAATTCAGATTTTTTTTTCTCTATTACTTTCTAGAAACGAAACTGGACCCAGAACAAGTCTTGAACCAAATAATCCGGAACAAGTCGATTGAGGCCGTGACCTGTGAACCATTGCTTGGTGGAGTTATGCCTGCCTGCCACCGTAGAGAAGATGAAATTATTTGTCTTACCGAGATGGACAGGCGCATGAGGTTATATGCTTCCAAACTGCCCCGCACGCCGCATCATGCTGATTGAGATTGCTAGCGTGCTGGTTGGACTGAGGGTGCAGGTCGTGATGACAAAGGCGGTGGGCGCTGTCGGGATGCTGGCCTCGCCTCCGGCCGCCATCTTGCTAGCTAGCGGAGAGGTAGGGCGGTCGAAATCGCGAGAGGAAATGAAGAAGGATTGGATCGGCAGGGAGAATGAGAAGGCCATCCTATTCCCGCGGGAGATCGAGTGCGGGCAGCTGCTCTCTTCCTCCTCCCTGTCCGACGCATCGAGTGGAGAGTGGAGACGCCACGGTCCACTCAAGGTCGGAGAAGACGCGGGACCTGGCGGCGGCGGCCACGACGGCGACCTTTCGGAGCGAGCCGCCGGAGCGGGAGGAGTTGAGGCGGCCGAGGTCGAGCACCACGGCGCTGCCTCCAGGGTCTTCCGGTGGGGGCGCTTAAGGATGTAGCAACCAGGATGTAGCGCCACCGCGACCGGGATGTGCACGGCTGGGACGGCGGCAGTGTCTCGAAGAGAGAGATAGCAGAGCTGTAGGAGGGGGGAGCGAACGGCACGCGGGTAGACCATAGCGTCGGCGACGGCGGCGGGGATCAGATCGGTGCTAGGCGACGAGAGGAGCGGCGTTACGGTGCGTAAGAGTGGACCTATCGTTTCGTTTCACTTCGCGGTGGCAGTGGTTGTAAATTCTCTTAAAACTCAGGGGTAGAACCGGAAAGTTAAAAACGTACCAACGCCTCCTCAAGACATATATTATATAGCAGAGATAAGATGTACCCAACAGTAGTTGACCGCACCACGTGATTCTTAGGCTGCTCACACTAGTTGCGTACATCTTTATGTTTACGCTAGCAGTAACGAAATACCACTGACACACAGAATATTCGATACGCCATGGGGTGTATCGCGGGTGCATATATTTGTGCTCAGCAACAGTAAGTTTTCGGCTATAAGTTATTTCCTAGTTGTGATGTTTTGTGTAGCTACCGATTCGGGGGCCGCCATCGTCAGCTCGGCTTTTCCTTGCATTGAGGTGGCGGGAGAGCGCAGCGCGACGGGCATCCAGTAAGCGCTGCTTGGTCTCCTGCAGCTGTGGGTCACCACCTCACCGGCGTCCTCCTCCTGCCCTGCGTTCTTCTTGCTGCTCCATACGAAGTCCTCCCCGGAGTTCTCCTCAAGATCGGAGCCGTAGGAGTACGATGTCTCCAACTCTCCATACCCCTCCTAAGAGCATGTCTAATAGTGCCCTCAAACCCCTAAATCTTTATAAATAACTGCTTTTTTACAGTTTGGGAGAGAAAAAGCGTGTAGAATAGAACCCTTAACCCTCAAACCCTCAAAAAAATTTAGAGGTCGAATCCTCATACCTCTTTCCAACCTGTAGAAGTGGGGGTTGGCAGGGGAAACTGCCCCCAACCCGCACTCGCCTCGTCCGTGCGCGCGCCGGAAATTTCAGCGTCTTCTCCCCCACCCGCCTCCCTCCCGCCCCGCGCCGCCGGCCGGAATCCGGCTCGCCGCCGCCTCCCCCGCCCGCGCGCGCCGGCCTCTGCTCCGCCGCACCGGCCCCCGCCGGATCCCGCACTCGCCGCCGCCTCCCCCGCCCCGTAGCGGCAGCTCGCCCGCCCCATCCTCCGCCCCGGATCCGCCGCAGCTGCGTCGCCTCCCCCGCCCCGCCGTCCTCGCCCGGCCGCCTCCTCCGCCCGCCCGTCCTCGCCCGGCCACGCCCCCGCCCCGCCTCGGCCTCCGCCCCGCCGTCCTCGCCCGACGGCGTCATCCCCGCCCCGTCTCTCCCAGCCCCGCTCGCCGTCCTCGCCTGGCCAGCGCACACGCCGTCATCGCCCGGCCAGAGCCCGCAGCTGCTCCGCTTCCTCCGCCCCGCCTCGCCCGGCCGAAGGTATGTTCATTTTTCTTTCTTTTTTGTTTCAATTTTAGCACTCAAAATTGAATGTCTTTTGTAGATGGAGATGAACAACGACGACATTGACATGGAGTCGTTGTCCGATTCATCGGGTTGGTCGTCATCCGACGATTCGGACATTGACGAGTTGCTGCAAGACGATGACGTCGAGATGATGAGCCTCCTTGTCGACGTGCAAGCGTTTGAAGACCGCGCGAAGCTGATGGATCAGAGGAGAGGGTCGAAGATGCGGCGAGTCACCATCTACCGGAACCGCGCTCTCGGACACGAGCATTTGATGCAAGACTACTTCGACAAGGTACCTACATACCCTCCTCGCCTCTTCCGCACAAGGTACCGAATGTGCCGTAGTTTGTTTGTGAAGATTGTCACCGACTGTGAGGCCGCCTCCGATTACTTCAAGCATCGTAGATCCGCCGCCGATATCATGGGGTTTAGTGGATGCCAAAAGATATCGGCGGCAATGCGGGTACTCGCCTATGGCATACCCGCGGACTACACCGACGAGTATCTTCACATTGGACAAGATACAACCACGGAGTCCGTCCGTAGGTTTGCAAAGTTGGTCATCCGGTTGTATGGTGAAAAGTATCTTCGAGCACCAAACGAGGAAGATACGAAGAGATTGATGGAAATCAATGAAAAAAGGGGATGGTCGGGGATGCTAGGTAGTCTTGATTGCATGCATTGGACATGGAAAAATTGCCCAAAGGCATGGCACTGCATGTATTGCGGTAAAAGCTGTGATGGTACCATTGTGCTTCAGGCCGTGGCATCGGAGGACACATGGATTTGGCATGCATATTTTGGGTTGCCCGGAACACTCAATGATATCAATGTGCTCAATAGATCTTCTTTGTTTAAAAGATTAATAAAAGGGGATGCTCCAACTTGCAACTCCAAAGTTATGGACAATGAGTACTCAATGGGATACTATCTCACCGATGGCATTTATTCCGAATGGGCAACTCTTGTGAAGTCCATCAAGGAGAAAAATGGGGTGCCCTTAACCAAAAAAGAGGCTCATTTCACCAAGGCACAAGAGGCAGCCCGCAAGGATATTGAGAGAGCTTTCGGTGTTTTGCAAGCAAGGTTTGCTATAGTTCGGGGTCCGGCTCGGTTTTGGGACTAGAAAACCTTGGTGAACATCATGAAATGTTGTGTGATTCTACACAACATGATCCTAGAGGATGAGAGAGGGTTAAACTTGATTGAGGATGCAACCACTCATGGTCGGCTCCGTGATGATCTGGTAGAGCACCAGTGGCAGTTGGATGGGCGGCGCCGTGGCGCATGATCTACCTTTGTTTTACTTTTCTATGTCCTATTTGATTCGAACAATTATTGTTGTAATTTGCTCCAACATTGTTGTAATAACTTGAATGATTATTGTTTTATGTGCTTGAATGTACTATTCGGTGTTATAATAATAACTAGAATGATTATTGTTTTATGTCAAATGTGATGAAATTTGTGATATGTCAAATGATGAAATGTGATGCTCTGACTTGTTCCGGCTGCCGACGCCGTACCAGCGGCGTTGTCATGTCAGGCGCCGTTCGCACGTGTTCCGTACTAGGAACGTTCCACGATCAAATCGGGAGTGGTTGCGCTAGAGCTGGACACATGGACGCATCTGGCTAGGCGCACCATGCGCTGGGCGAAGCTGCCATGCGTGGGCGCGCAGATGAGGACGAGGCATGGCATGATCCGTATGGTCCTCCTCTCTCGTCCGTACCGATCATGGAGCGTACATAGTTTATTGAAGCAATGCTTCGTGCTCAAGATCCTTGGGATTGTCTCGGGTTCTAAACAAACTTTTCGTCCGATACGTTCTCCGGTTCTTGCTGCTGGTCTGACAGTGAGGCTCCTAATCATAGGAGATTTCAATGTATTCTTCCTAGCACCTCCCTCAGGTGATACGTGTCACTACGTGAACCGAGCTGCCGCACTATAATTGGCGTTTGTTTTATTTTTGGGAATAATGCATTAGCCTGACGACAGGCTGATCGATTGGCTTGCTACACTACAGGTTACTGATCATCAGTACATTATAGTTCCCTGATCTTGGAAATTACAGCGAATTGGAACATGCAGCTTCTTACAATCTCCTTTCCCTTGGACAGGAACACAAAAGTTCCAGACAAATTTGCATAATTAGCAGCATGACGAATCCCTGTCTGCAGACAAATGCAAGACGTATTCCCGGACATGCAACAAGAAAGCAACCTTTGATGTGTCGTCCAATGAATTGGTCATTTGATCAAACTGACAGGTCTGAACTTTTTGCCTTTTTTTTAAGGATACGTCCGAGCGGACGCATCGGTTTCAAGAAGAAGAGGCCAAGAACCCGTTTACAACGCATTTAGGCACACACGCCTGAAACGCCATCCACCAAAAAGAGAAGGGATCACTCGCCAACCCTCCACCTATCTACGGGCCCTAGGCTACCCCTAAACAACCTAGCCGATCGCCACAAGTCGGCCTCGGCCTGCACCATCCTGGTGGCAGACTCCACCGATGGTCTATGCCCCTCAAAGACTACATTGTTCCTGTGTCTCCACAGACTCCAGCAGATCAGAGTGATCGCGGTCCACATATCCTTCGCCTCATCGCCACCAAGCGTCCTCAGAGGCAACCACTCCTCTAAACGGGCATCGTGGTCAGAGATCCAGTATGCTCTCCCCATCTAGACAGGAAGGAGGACCACACGTCTCTGGCTAGGACACAACCAAGCAGCAGGTGGTCAATATCTTCTTCCATCTGGTCACAGAAGGGGCAAGCAGCCGGTCTAGGAAGGCCCCGACGCCCTAGGCGGTCGGCTGTCCAGCATCTTTTCTTCAGTGCAGACAAAGGAAGAACTTGCACTTGTTGGGGGCTCGCGAGCACCAGATTTGCTGGGCCCCAGCCATCCCAATCTGGCCTTCAAAGAAAGCCCTGTAGGCCGACCGAGCTGAGTATTTGTGGTTGGCCTCCAGACTCCACCTAAACTCGTTTGCGGTCCCTACGGACAGGGTGAAGCCCTCCACGCTGTCAGCCAGGGACAGCAACTCGCGTATCTCACGCGCATCCAGGTCAGGGGGGACATCCTCGAGCCAACCGCCAGTGAGTCCTTCCCTTACTCGTCGGGAGCACCGGGCACTCTTGGGCACTTTAAGGAAGAGGCATGGAGCCACATCCTTTACCCGACCAAGCCCTCCAGGTAACCACCTATCCGTCCAGAAGAAGGTGGATGCCCCATCGCCTACCACAGAAACTGTGGCCGTCTCGAACAGCTCCCGTACCAAACGGAACCTGGATGTTGAACTCGATCCAGGGTTTCGACCTATCTGTCCTGCTAAGCTAGAGCCACCTTGCTCTCAGCGCCAGGTTCATGAGCCTCAGGTTAGGAATACCGAGGCACCCCAAGCGCTTGGGCATGCAAGCTCTCTTCCACGCAACTAAACAGTGTCCTCCACGCGCGTCTTTGCGCCCCGCCCACAAGAATCCACGAATGATCTTCTCAATCGCCACGAGGGTTTCAACCGACAAGTCCAGCGACATCATAGCGAAGATCGATACCGCCGAGAGAGTGGTCCTCACAAGCTCGAGCCGCCCTCCGCGGTTCAGAAGCCCTGCCCTCCACCTGGGGGGTGGCTGGCCACGCTATCCAAAATATACTGGAGCTGAGCCGCCGTCAACTTCCTAAGGGAGAGAGGAAGACCCAAGTACCGCAAAGGAAACGGCAGCAGTGGACATTGTAGCTCCTGGGCCACCAGCTGAGCCTCATACTCTCCACAGCGTATCAGGTGCGCCGAACATTTCTCCAGATTCGTCCTCAGTCCTGAGACCATACCAAAATCTTCAAGTAGCTGCGCGAAAACTCTGAGGTCTCCCGGTAGCGGCCGGAGAAACTTTTTGCCTTTTGCAGTTGAATATAAATAGCAAATCCTGCTTCCGATCGCCGAAACATGGCTCAACACTGACGAAATTTCCATGCACTTGTGCTATTTTGTTTGTTCTGGCCACGTCCATCTGAACCCAGCAATGGATCAACCTGCACTTGAGCGTGCACCTTACTCTGCTGGCCACACATCCAACATGACAGACAGGCGATGTTGGTTAGCAATGTGTTCGCATTGAATCTAAAGAGTATAATCATGGGGGTGCTAGGGCCTTCCTCAGCGATTAGGCATTCTGGGCCGTCCATCTGCGTTTAGATTCCATCCTGGCCGTCCATCTGCTAGCCAATCCCAATCGGCCGGCGCATTTCTACACGGTCTGTACATGCTCTGTCTCGTTGCGAGTGGACCCATGTTTTTGCGGTCCCATGTGAAGTGTGACCCGGGTCTCTCAGCAATGTGCATGCGCTCAGCCTCTGCGGGCGCGGTGGCAGTGGCCGTTATTCCGACGGAGCCGCTCTGGGCAGAATAGTCATTTCGCGCCAGCGGTATATAAGTTGCACCCCACACGGCAAAAAAACCCTAGCCGCCACACACAGCTCTCCTCGCTCGCGACCTCCCGCTCTCGCCCCTTCTCCTCCTCCTCCCTGCCGCCGGCCACCCCCGGCCGCCGGTCGCTGACGGCCTCCTTCTCGTCGGCCGCCTCGCCGGCCACCTCCCCCTACTCCGCAAGGACGGAGATGGGGAGTCCGTGGGCGTGAGGCACGGCGGCGGGTGGGTATCTCCGTCGTCCACACCTCTGATATCTCTCTCTCCCGTCTCACCTCCTCTTCCTTTCCCCCACGGTGAGCTCCCTCTCCCCTACCATGGCGCCGCCTCCATGCATCTCCCCTGCCTCCCTCCTTTTCCCCTGACCTCCCCTACCTGCACCACGTCCTAGCCCTCCTCCAGGGGCAGTTGCTGGACCAGATCTTGAGGAGGAAGAAGAAACAACAAGAGGAGTACCAAGAGAAGGAAGAAGAAGAAGAAGAAGAAGAAGAAGAAGAAGAAGAAGAAGAAGAAACAAGGAGGAGAGACGACCCTTACCTGCCCCTGTCCGATCTCTCTTGCCACGCCTCAAGGGTGAGTTTCCCCATTCCCTATGAGCTTCTCACATGCTGCAGATGGTGATTCCATGATTCCTAGGGCAGGGATGAGCAGATTCTATTAGAGATTAGGTGAAAAGAGTTCAATATTTTCGTTTCTGGGCAACCAGGGACATAAATCTCCAATTTCGAGTACCCTATTGGCAAAATCAGAGGTTGGGTCCATGGAATGTTTTGTAACCCTTGTTCCCACGATCGTTTTGGGTGGTTAAAAGTTCCAGTCGGAGTTGTAGAGCTCCGGTTATTCGTATTTGAGTGCAGCTGTCCAAAGTTCATAGACAGCATAGGATAACGTTTTCCCGTGGGCTTTAGGAGCCGCTAACCTTCATCTAAATTCAAGTTTTGTTCTTTCCTAGCTTGTATGTGATGCATATGTTCTAATACAAAAGGATTCGGTTAATTCCCATGAGTATTCTTGCTTCTATGCATCTCTGAAGGTAGCTACTCGATATTCTGAAACTGGAGGCAGCAGAGTAGTATCTGCTGGTTATGACCTGTTTAACTCCATATTTTGAGTTCGAATAGTAGGAGTTATTTGTAGCTAAGTTCCATATGAATCCATAGCCATCTTGTTTGCTTTGTTTCGAGCTAGGAAGGGTGAAAATAAATATAGCTGTTACCTGTGATGTGATAAAATAACACGCTGCCAGAGCACACATCACGTAGAGGACGAAAATAGTAGCTGCATCTAAAATATAAAACGATAAAGAATGGGGAAGTTTACAGAGATTACCAGATAAATATGTATCTCTGAACGATAAAGAATGGGGAAGTTAGATTTCTGTTTGACAAATATAGTGATTCCATATTTTGTTCGTGTTATCTTGGCCTTGCAACTGTTTGTGTTCATGTCTCAATTGAAAGAACGTTTGTGTAGGAAAGTTAAATCCCACCTGATGGATAAAGTTTCAGAAAAAACACCTCTACTTATTTGTTATTATTTCAAGGAGAAGTGATTTTTTTCCTCCATGGCGAGCAGCAGCGACTGCATCAGGCTGACGGCGCATCCCCGACTCCATGATGAGCAGCAGAGGTGGCATTTGGCCGTGCGTTGGCGAGCGTGGGGAGCACATGCATATGTGGTGGTAAGAGAAGTACTCTAATTATTCTTCCTTTCCTCCTACAGTCAACATATGTTGTATTATATGCATTACTGTCTTGATACTTTTAGTTTCGTTGAATTCACAGTATCATATGAAAATTCTTCCTTTATATATTCCTTCAGAACATTATATGTGTCATGTTGTTTGATCTCAATCCAATATTTTAGATGGTGCACCTCGATGAAATGATTGTTCTATGTAGGGAAGGTACTAATCAAATAAATTCCGAGCTGACCACTCCATTTTCAGTTATAATGTTCCATAATTATTTTTGTGTAATCACTCCATTTATTTTCATACAGAACTTGCTGATTTATTTATCCCGATGAGGTTACTCATCCTGCACTACAGCACTACAGCCAGGAAGGAAGGCTGCAAGGTGAGTCGATATGGTTTTTTATCTTCACATAGTCACATTTCTCTTTTGTTTATTAATAAGTGACCTGTACATCACAAAAAGATCAGAGGACATTGGTTTATTGCTGCATGGTTAGTAATATGGTTGAACACTTAAAGAGCTGAACTAATTTGAATTAGTTTTATGTTCATTTTGCAGGCTAATATTTATGTCAGTTTCGTGACTCTGAAATTGAATTAGGCTGGTGGTAAATGTTTGGTATTGGTTAATCTGAGGAATCAAAAAGCAAGAAGGCACATGAGTAAGAGAACAAGGATGCAGCATGTCATAGTTCAGTGTTGATTGTGAAGCTGCAATCAGCAGCTTAGACCTGAAGTAGTAGTGATAGCGATTCCAGGAGGCTAGCATGGTTTCCCAATTGCTGCAGCTATTGCTATTTGCTAACTAATTGGCCAGTGCAAAGCCAGGTATATAGCTCTTCGTTTTATGTAGTTATAAATATTATTGATCTGCAGTCCTGTATTCGTCTACTATAATTAAAACACTTTCAAACCTTACCATTTATGATGTAGCAGATTTTTAATTTGTTTCTACTGCTTTCAAGGGTTTGTTTCCCCGTCAGCGAAAAAAGGTATTGTTATACTATAAATATATCCACCAAGGATTCCAATTGAGAAAGAATTTGTCTCAAATCCACAATTTTTTTTAGTAGTCTATTCGCATGAACTGTTGAATTTAAAAGGCATGCCACAACTGTGTAAGCAACACCAGATGACAAGCAAAGTTAAATATATTATAAGATAAGCATGTTGGATATGAGCTTTCTGCAGCCTGTGAATTAAGGCCTGGTATTTACAACTCTCGAGACCATGAATTAAAATTGGTGACTACGCAGGACGTAAACTATACACTAAAGGCAAAATTGTATTTTATATATTATGAGCCCGACTTCAAATAGAAAAAAGATAAGCCTAGATTATCTACAAACTGGTTCAATGGACAGTGGGTTCAAAGAAGCGTACTACGTTTTAAGTTTCAAGTTCATATGATTGAACATGTATTTTTCTTTTCCTATATTGCTTCATGTTTGAAGCTGATGGTGCATTGGTAATGAGACACTGAACATTGTGTTCTCTTAGATTTTTCAATATCTTGCATAGAAAGTACAGCTTTGCCCGTACTAGAAGTATTATTCGATGTGCTTGGTTCTTTTTTCAGAAAGTATCAAGAGCATCCTCACATTATATATACTCACAAATTGTTATCCATGTCACCTATCTATGTTTTGTCAGCTAAAAGTTTGAAATTCTTTTTCAGGCAAAGCAATAGCTTGTTTTATCTCTGTTGACCTCGGCCCTGAATTGATATATGACAAGGTCTGCTCTCTAAATGGCTTCCATCAATAATATGTGGTATTATGTGGATAATAGTTTGGCCATTTGGTCATATGATCCTCAGATTGGGTCGGGATGGCAAGTTCAGGTGAATGAACGTTGTTCTTTTCTCAATTGTTTCAGTTTGAACTTATACCGCAGGGCACTGATTTGTTGTGTACTTATTGATGTTGATTTGCAATATTCACCAATTACTTGTGCTTATTCTACTACATTCTTAAAATATGCCATGCATTACGATCCATTCAACAATAAGGTGCATATATCTGGATGTCTTTTTTGTGCAAATGATGGAAAAATAAGTTTACCTACTTAAATACCAATTCTACTCTCAAGTTTTCAGCCCAGCCAAGCTAATTGTATATATATTTTTTCTGAAATTTCTTTTGAGCAGGATGCAAAAAATTAGGCAAACTAGCAAGGTTTTCACGCATATGTTCCAGATTTTCACATACATAGGTAAGAGATTGTTTTCCTCCCATAGACTTTGTAAATTTGGTCTTATATCTGCTTACACTAATGTTATTATGTGATGTGCTGCCATCCATGATAAAATTTAAGTCTGGTCCAAAATGATGTGGGGTTGTACAGTACATTAGAATTCGGTGCAATCAAGAGTTAAAAACAGATTTATTCTTACCGGAAGTGTTCTTAATCTGCCCTTCCTCTTTCTACAGCAGGGTTCGGCCGATCTGTGCTCGGAAGAGAGGTTGGGGACACGTGTTTCAGGTACTACTTTCTTGCGCTTCACCTTCTCTTTTCAGCTTTTTTTCTATTTACTAGCGACCTGATTTATCCTATTCTGTTAGATGTTTGACTGCTTATCTGGAGGTATCATGTATTGCATATTGGACGATGGCGCTGCTGCATTCCTGATATCCAGCAGGTGCTCTTCTTCCCCTCCTCAAAATTCAGGAAAGATAAATAGCATACATATATATGCTTTATTAGCTCTGTAAATTATAGAACAATCCTAAGGTGGATATAGTTAATTATGTTGTGAGAGTAGTATATTGACTGCCAATTAGGTAATCATACAGGGATTTGTCTTTCCAGATTATTTCACAGTCGTTACATGCCTGCCTCATTGATCTGTGTTTGACTTGTGGCTTGCTAATGCTCTTCCATGCAGGTGATGCATGATTCCTTGGTTGCTAGCAGAAACCTTGCAGTGGACTTCCACGATTCAGGTTTGCTCCCTTCCTAGCTCTGCTCCATCTTCCTTAACATTTGTTAAAATATATATGGTACTATTTTGAGTTATC
The DNA here is from genome assembly GCA_947311845.1 of Poa pratensis. NCBI lineage: Eukaryota > Viridiplantae > Streptophyta > Magnoliopsida > Poales > Poaceae > Poa > Poa pratensis. Next base: position 69,824,853 of record CAMZMU010000041.1, read on the forward strand.
CTAGAAGGTGGAATATACAATTGCCTAATTTTTTATGGCCGGCTATGCATTGCTTATATTTGGTCAAAGTATACATTTATATATACCAGAACCTATGTTAGCAAAATTTATGTGCGCAATAAATAAATTCATGTGCACAATATTTTAGGGGAATATTTGGTCAGTTATTTTTAGGAATCTTTTTATTTTCTTCGAGCAGCAAACACACATTGATTTCTAAACCTGATAAACTGATTGGTTGGGGCTCTATCCCTCCCTTTTCCTCGGCTCTTGACAGGAGGAACAAGAGTGCTGCCAAACCGAACACGAGTGTTGCGAACCGCTGGAGCCTCAGCTCAACCTTGCCGTGTTTGGCCCTCACGCAGGTAAACCCACCTCTCTTTGTTTCTGCGGTTCTGCCTCGCTTTCAATTTCCTATCTTCCTTAAACGGTCAGCAGCCACAGTTTATGCAAATATGCTGAACCAATAGTTCTGTTTATGTGGTGAAATTTTGCATGTGAGGTTTTGGTCTGGAAATGACTATGAATACATTTGATGCTTCATTTTTTCTTTGGCTTCTTCTGTCCTCCGAATGATACAGGAGACAGTCAAGTTTCATCATCTATTTTCCTATGTTATCAAGAGAAGGATTGCACCTTGTGTTTTCAGCCAAACATATTGTTTTATTTGGTTTATGCATTTATTTTGTAGGTGGGTCGGTATTGTTTCAAATACACGTTATATTCTGATTTATTGTCTACAGATTGAATGGATCTTTTATTTTACAGGAGGGAGTTTAACCAATTAGGCTTCTTGGTCTATAAGTCCTAGGTGCATTTATATTGTTTTGATTCCTTGATTAAGGTCAGCTTGCTTATTTTGGTTAAGAAAAAATATGAGTGAGCACATAAACAATCTTGCTAATGTTTTACAGGTTACCGGCGAGAAGATAATATCCTTGAGAAAGTAATCTGATAAAATGATGACCAGCAAATAAATTATTGTATTGTTATGATATTCCGATAGTGTTGTAAATATCTTGAGCAGCTAACATCAACTTGGCACAATTATCCATAATAGAAATTTTGAACTCTTTCTCATGATGACTTTATGTATGAGTAATTATGGTACGCATGTTTGCCTCTTACAAGAATGCTACTATAACGTTTATATATATATGTGTTCTGTAGTGTTTGTATATGACTATATGATGCATCGATTCTATTGGATACACCTGATTTACAACTCTGTTTTGCTCTTCTATTTACAAAACGTATGCGTGTTTGCAGCTGAAGACATATGGGAAGGATGTCCGGGTCGCCGACTAGAGCATACAGACATGTCAAAAGTGTTGCCATGTTGTATGTTGTTGAACTTATTAATTACCACTAGGCAGTCAAAGTTCTTCTACATGCCATACTCCAGATATGGTTGCTTCTTCTCCAAAAGTATATCATTGGCAGTGCAACATTATTGTATTGGAAGATATAGAGTATTTGTTTATACTCTTCCCTTTGACATTGTGCCTATGAAATTATTTTCTTGCCCTGGACCATATACAGGCTGAGCATGCCATTTAGGTGAAAATTAATATGTTATATGATCGATTTCTTGCTAGATTTTGTGGTTCCATTTCAGTCGTGGGTTTAGGGATATTTTTTAATTTACACTGTTATTATGACTTAAGAGACCCAAAACCTTCTTAGGCTTAACATACATATGCTTATTGAGATTCTATCCATTTGTTCAGAAAATAGATTATACTCTAGCTTCTTATGCATTGAATAAAAATAGTGAATCACTTGCTGCATAATACTGGTAGCATATGGTCTGTATATATTTTTAGTACTTGCACCCACCGACGATTGTCCGATTATCCACTGGCGATGGTCGGTCCTTGAACCAGTTTCAATCATTAGCCAGTCATTTTAGTTCCTGTATTTTCAATTGCATTACCAATCCTATTGTGTTATTATACTGTTTCCTCTACCCCAATGCTTTGTGGCGCACAAGGGTAGAAATTGCCAGTGCCACTCTAATGGTTGACTAAAAATGCAGAATTATATCCGAACTGACCAAGAATTATGTATATGGTACTACTTTCATGTGTGCATATATATTATGTACCACTGGATGGGACTCCCATAATGCCATCTTATGTTATGTCAATGTGCTATAAATTTCTTTATTAAATTCCTGTTGGTTTGTTTTTAAAAACCAAGCCACACCTCTATTTTTTGTCTGTTCTATTTTTATTGCTTAAAATCAGAGCAACAATGAATGGCTGCCTTTTGATTAAAAGAATTTACTTACATACTGACTTGAAGGGGTTTCTTAGGTTATATTTTACGCATATAATAGATGTTCATCGCAAGATTATTCGATACACTATTTTTATCACGCCAAGATCAGCTTCTCAAATATTAGCCAGTCAATAGTATAATGAAATAGCGGGTTTTTACCTTTTAAAACAAGTTGCTTTTTTATAATCTGTATAAAATGAGACAACCACGGGCAAATAAATTAATGAACTAACAAGTGATGCGCGTCTGCTGTGTTGTGTGTATCTGAAAATAGCAGGCTATTCGCCCTAATTTGGTGTGCTATGAATGATGAATGGGGTTAAATCTGCTAATACCCAACTATGAAATGTGGTCTGTTCTAGGATTGTCATATATATATATATATATATATATATATATATATATATATATATATATATATATATATATACATACCACTTGTAGAATAACTATTCTACAATCCCTTCTGAACTTCACCAAACATATAAGTTAACTTCAGCTTTTTTAAAGTGAACTTCACGTGTTTTTCATAAATGGACTGCATGTCTTCCACAGCGGTGGAACGTAACTTCGGTTCAGTTAATTAGTGAACTTCATGCAGGTTTAGTAGTAGATAGCCCCCAACGTTGAACTACTAGGAATGCTCAACGCTCCCAGCGTACGTACTCCCCCAAAATACAAAGCGAACTTGCCCCAGTTGATAATGTGAACTACAGTACTGTTTTTATACCAGCCAGAAGCATCTACTTCTGTTTTTGTCCATGTACATCACATATAACACGACAAGACTCCTTGCCGCCGGTATGCTGCGCTTGACGACTATGCACTGGAATACAAATGAATGGACTACACGTGTACAGAAACACATTTTACACAATCTATGTGTTGAAACAGGGAAGGGAGCAAGAGCTAAAGTTTAAAGTTCAGAAGCGGCGTAAAAAAAGTTCAGAAACTAGCAGCAGTTCAGAACCGGCCTCACACAACTTCAAGGGCAGCAACCTGCATGTACAAGAGCAAAGAATTAGTACAACATTATGGCTGCGTAAAAGATGTAAAAAGAACACAAACAGACAAGGAAAAGTGATCTACTGACGATCATCAAACTAAACCAATCTGACCTATTGGGACAATCTGCATGATCCAGTAAAATATGAAAATTAGGGATAAGAACCAAATCTAGAACCGATCTCACACACCTTCACTAGCAGCAGTTTGTGTCACCTGTGTGAACCGCCTCTGGCCACCATGTGAACCACCACACGGCCGTGCTGTTAACTGCAAGGAATCGATCCATGGGTGGAGGTTCAGAATGAGATTTATTTGCTTAAATGAATTTAAGTGCTTTGCCAAAAAAACTGAACTCCGAATAATAAAAAATTGAACTTCCCAGCAACCTAAAGAGAACTTCATATCCACAATTTAAAATGGCAATTTTGCTGCTGCATTTTTTAACTCAGTGGACGAAGCCAACTTCCAAACTAAATAAAATAAACTTCATGCATTGATGAGGTGAATTTATATTCTTGAAGCCACGGAATTAACTTGAGACAAAGAGTGGCCAAGGATGGACATTTTTTCCCAACGATTGTAAACTAGCAACCAAAATTGCTTGTAGCATCAACGAATCTGAACCTATCAATCGTCAAAAGGAAGTCTGCTGCAGGACCTGCGCCACGATATGTAAGTGAACTTCACATTAATTTCGCTAATGAACTTCTTGGAGGATCTTTTTGTATTCCTTTTGAGGAATGTGAACTCATTTTGGGCCTAATCGAACTGCTAAAAATTTACAAATAAACCTCTCGATGAAGTAAAAAAAAACATAAATAAGTACGGCCAGGAATAAAACCCCAGGTGTGAATATTTCGAATTTTTCTTGTTTACAAAATGAACCGTCGTATGTTTTCACAGTAAACTTCTGCGCCAGATGAACCCCAATTCATGATTAAAATAGATATACTTTTTCACAGTTCACTTCTTATACACAAGGAATGAACCTGTTGAAGCCAAAGAGTGAACTGAAGTAATCCTGGAGAGCTGCAATCGTTCAGCTTTGACCAAAAAAACAAGCATGCACAATCTGTAAAAAGATCTCACAAGCCTAGCTAGCAGAAGTTATGAAGTAGTACACCAGCAGCAAACACGCCTGCAGCAAATATTTTGGCAAAAAATAGCAGTTTAGACCGAACAATTCAATAGCTTAGACTGAAAACTTCCTGGTGGAAATCGCTATCCATACCGGCCGATGGATGTTCAGTTTAGCAATGAGCCAGTGAATTAGCGCCAAAGTGAACTTATTCACGTAAGCAAAAAGGACTTCAACTAATGATGAACTAAACTTCAAAAAAATACAGAAACGCACCAGATGCAGCCTCGTGCTTGTTGCTTTTGCCTCCCTGGTGCGCGCAGGCCAGTGCCTGCCCCTTGTTCTGCGGCGAGCAGTGCAGGCTGGGCGAGCTCGTAGTATTACCGATTTGGACAGTTCATAGCACCACCGTCGGGAGTTGGGAGTAGTGCTGTCAGGGAGTTTGGTGGTTCAGTACAGGCCAGCACGCACGAACTCATGGTCGGTGGCCGCCGGCACGCCTGAACGGAGAATTTCCACTGCGGAAGAGCAAAAACTTCAACTAAAATCTAAACTGAAATTCAGCAGTAATTTTGCCCGGCGGCGCGCCTAGGAGTGCAGCGGTGGTTCTACGGGAGTCTTTGGACTCTTGGTGCGCCCGATGTTTTATGGACAAGGCCCTGCTGCTGTACATGAACTTCCTCAGTTTCACCAGATGACTTAGAGGCACCGAACAGCTGCTGGTTATGAACTTCACTAGTTTCTTTTTCTCCAGAAAAATGGTCACCCATGGTATCATACTCACGCGGCTTGGTGTTGTCAGCTAACTCCACCCTAGTTCTGGACTTTTTGCGACCACCCATCTGCGCTGAACGACGTGGCAGGCGGTACTCAGGTTCTGAAACAAATATTTGCTCGTTGCACACAATGGGAGACTGTGGAGTCGTTGGTGGTCCTGACCAGCAAATCATTTCCTCTTCTTCTACTTCTGCTTGACCAATGCTTGGCGGTGCTTTTATTAAAGGAACTTCATCAACCATGATCCTGAACTTCCGTTTTGTTCCCGTGGTACTGCACTGGAGAACTAGGAGTTTGTTCTGGGACAGACAAGCCAGATATTTCATTTTCCAAATCTGTATATAATTCTCCAATTTCAGATGTGGTATCCAAATCAGGTTGAGCCATGCTCAATTTTGTCGTCATTTTTGTACGTTTACTCGGTCTCACGTCCTGCAATTTTTTTTGGGCATTAGAAAACAAGTTTTACCACCTGAAAAACATCCGTAGAAGCTTACTGAACCGCAACATCCAATTTAAGCAAACTTCACCCTACAAACAAGTGAACTACATGTTTTTTTGGGGCATTAGAAAACAAGTTTTTACCACTTGAAAAACATCTGAAGAAGCTTACTGAACCGCAACATCTAATTTAAGCAAACTTCACCCTACAAACAAGTGAACTACATGTTTTTTTGGGGCATTAGAAAACAAGTTTGTACCACTTGAAAAACATCTGAAGAAGCTTACTGAACCGCAACATCTAATTTAAGCAAACTTCACCCTACAAACAAGTGAACTTCAACAACAGCTAAGTGTTTTTTGGTGAACCGCAGATCAAAACAGATTATAACTCAAGTGAACTCGTCATGCTTTTTGGCACACGACCTCAAGTGAATCAACGCATTGTTCATTCTCTCACACATCAGAAGTTTATAAACCAGAGGAGATTTATAGGTTGTGATGTTTTTTTCCAAACCTTCGGATCTGCCATGGACGACGTAGCCCCACTCGAACTTCCATCTGTCCTTCGGCGAATTCGAGCCATTTTCTCGCCTATCAGATCGAACAGCAGGAAGCTGGTCTGCTCTCAGCCCTTCCTCCTCTGCGTCGACCTCAGGGAACTCGGCGGTCCTCCCTCGCGCTCCGCTGCTCGCCTCAGCCGCTTGAACCAGAGGCAGAAGGCGGTCCTGGTTGGGGGTGAGCGCCGCGCCTGCCGCGCCTTTGCCTCGTGGCGCCTACCGCCACCCGCGTCCTCGTCCACGAGAACCAGAGGAAGTTGGGGGTCCTGCTTGGAGAACTCGCCGTCTCCGCCCCAGCCTCCCTCTCGTCGGCGTCCTGCCGCTGCTTGCTCGGCCGCGGCGACCAGATGGAGGTGGTCCTGATGGGGAAGGCGCTGCATAGCCAAATAATCTTCCGCAAAATAATCTTCCGAAAAAGTTTAGGAGTGCACAGGCTTTCTTCTCTGAAGTTGACGCCGGTACTTGCGGAAGTTGACGCTTGCAGCGGAGGTTGGGTAGAGAAGAGGGAGTTCACGCAGGGAGCGAACGGAAGTCGACGCCCGCGATGCGCCGGAGTCCAGATGGGGGCAGTGAAGCACGGAGTCCATGGCCAAATCGCTGTGCCCCACGACGGCGCTCGGATGAAGCCGTGGAGTTTACCGTCGGCTACGCCCAGGGATGCGGGGAGGCGCCAGTGGGCGGTGTACTCGCCGGAGAGGCGCGCCCGCGGTCGACCAGCAGCGGCATCCAGGGGATGCGCGCCGGGTGGCGACCTCGCCGGAGAGCCGTGCGGGAAGGCGAGCTTGTCGGGGGAGGGATGGCGCCGGAGAGGAGTGGAGGCGGCGCGCCGGAGAGGAGCTGGGATGGGCGGACGCGCGCGGTGGCAGGGAAGCGCGCCGGCGGCCGGCTCCGTCCTGGACGGAAGGGGTAGGTGGAGGATGCGGTCAACGGAGGTTTTTTCAGGGGAGGTGCGGGCTGGGTGGTGGGTCGGGCTCCCAGGGAGGATGATGGGTGAGTGGGTCGTGGGGCCACGTGGGGTTGGCTGGTGCGGACGTGCGGTAGTTTAGCTGCGGGGCGAGGCCCGGTTTAGAAGGTGTTTAATTAAGGTAGGTATTGTAGAATAGTTATTCTACAATCTCTTAAAAGGGGTTATACAATAGTCCCATATATATATATATATATATATATATATCTATTTGATTTGGTTTAGACGTGTTATGAAAGAAGAAGTTCTACCAAAGATTGGGCCCTAATCTTCATGCTCTACATGTAATGATTAGAACTTTTTCAGATCTAAACCGTAGTGCAATATATGGATCTTTCTCTTTGTTCAGAGAAACCTTTTCTTTGCATGCGCTTATTGCTCGACGAAATTGTCTGGTGTTTTTTTTTTTGTAGTTATGGAGTGGTGTGGTGAATAATCTGATTTATCAGGATTTAGATGTGTTATTTCACATTGATGTAATTGGAGGGGAATTGGTTTCGAGGTCAATTTTGTTTGCTTAGAGAATATTGTCAAATGATATGTATTTTCATTGTTAGAATTGTACAGGCTAGCTTTTCTTCTTTCCATAATTCAGCTTTGAGCCAATGTAATTGGTTATATATATGTTTTATTTCAGCCAGCCTAAAGGAACAAAGTATGCCTTCTGGTCCTTGCAAGGATGTGTCTGATCCATTTACATTGCTGTAAATAAGAACGTGCATTTTCAGCATTGATTATTTCTGGTGAGTGCCATCTTTATAATATGTGTTTTCTCTTCTGTATATGTGTATACATGCTCATCGCTGAATTTAAATACATTTTTTACCACGAATGTACAATTTAGAAAGCAGCTGAACTTGGTTGGTTGCTTGCCACTAAAATTCGTTAGTACGGAAATCTGTATAGAATGATAAAAAAGCAAGATTTGTTAATGACAGAGGTGCTTGAGTATTTTTTTAAGCTAGATCTAAATTTTAGGGTTGAGGATGCTCATAATTATTTTCATTCTCTCCCAGATAAACCATATTTTCTGGGTATTGTTAGATAGTTTATATTCTCTAACTTATAGTAGTATAGTTGCATCCACATCCCTCATTGTTAGGTTCTGTAGTAACTATAGTAGGGCAAGCACTTACATGTATGTTAGGTGCTGACACACTTTAATTGTTTCTTGCATCTTCTATACAGAAAGTACAGTGGAAAATCCATGCTTATCCTTCTCGGCATGTGAAAATAATCTGAATATTCTGGTTGGTTTTGCTTACTATGTGAGTGCACCATCCAGGTGAACAATTAATTTCTTGGTATTTCTACATGTTTCCATTTTGTTTTGTCATTTTTGGTTACCCAACAAAAAATGGGTTGCTGGCATTATTGGGTGCATAGGCCAGGGATACATTATGATTGTGCCAGAGTGGTCCATTCTATTTTGTTGTGATCTTTTACCTTTCGTTTGAGTGTATTCTGTTTTTGCAGGTTTTTTAGGTTGTGTGTCATGCTTAGTCGTTTGCATCCCTTAATTAGCGAGTTGGATCCTCTTGGAGGACATTGGGAAAATATCACTCTGACACGAACCCGATTTAAGCAGAGGCAATCAGTTCCCTTAATACTATGGAAGTACCTCGCCCCTACGTCACATGAAGAACCCTCTTGATGATGCTTCTTCGTTTGTCCACTATACCAAGTTTGGTATCCATATTGGATTTACTAATGTTTACAACAGGTGAGAACTATCAGTGGATAATTTTTATATTCAAAGGTGTGGAGCGCGGCAAGGCATGCTCCCTAAATTGAGTACTTCTGTACCTATGGATCTGTTGAACCTCTTTATGCTTTTAGGTACTTTTCTTGAGCTGTGTAAATAAATATGTAATCACTGTATGCTACCAGTTCTATTAACATCGTCTTAATATGTGTGTGCATTTACTTATTTCCTTATAGCTTATATTCCTTCCTTTGTATAACCTTTTTCTTAGTAGTCTATATGATACATGTGGATTATGGGCAAACCATATTTTGAAGCAACAGGTGATGCGCGGGTTTCCTAAATTCATTAGGTGTTTGAGATCATGTTTCCCCTACCCAGTTCAGATTAGTGAACTGATTAGACCTTGCATATTTAAGCTACTTCCATGTGTGCATGTATATTATGTACATCTACTTGTGTTATGTCAATGCTGTATAAATTTCTATACTACTTTTTGAAGGTTTTGATTGTATGATGTGGTAATTGGTGATTTCATGTGATACAACATACAAGATTTCATAGTATAGAGTATAGACCTCTAATGAACTTTCTGTAAGTAACGGTGTGATCTCTTAGCTCAAACCAAATATGTTACAGCTGCAAGTAACACCTTCTCAGCATCATTGCTATTATCATCCTGTTTTGCTATATATATTTGGATATTAACCATCTACTTAATAATCTGTATAAATGTGACAACCACGGTGTGCCATTATGTTGGACTGAACCTCCTTATGCCCTAATTAGATTTGGTTTATCATTTTTGTTCTTTTGTCCATCTTTTTTTTAAATAACCGTTGGATCTTGGAACTTTGTGCTTAGACCAATATGTCACCATATAGTAATGACCAGCATAATGATACCATTCTGTTTAGCCAATCTTTTTTTGGATATTAACCATCTTTATAATCTGTAGAACATGTCATTCTTATGGGCAAAATATTATGCCTAGATGAGACTCTCATGAAGCCATCTTATGTTATGTCAGTGTGGTGGCAATTTCTATATAAATTCATTAAACTCCAAGAAAGCTGAGATTTAATCTTCCTAATGCTTAAGACTTTGATTGTATGATGTTCTAATTACTCATTTCATATGATCTGAAAGATACGCTTCCAAATCTATATAATAATTGTGATCAAATTCATATGGATATAAATGTGTTTTAAGTGATCTGTATAAATGGTCGTAACCACGGGCAAGAAATTCAAAGAAGAAAAAAACGCTGCGCGGCGAGCCGCGCCGTTCGAATCTAGTTGGACAACAAGCGAAGGAGGACATGAGCATTGTCTGTGGCTTGCAGGTGGGCATGCAAATCAAGGGCAGATGGAGATTCCTGCATTCCTGTACATTTTGCTACCCTCAGGTCGTATTATAAACCCTCAACCTCCTGATTATAGGTACGTGGAGTCAGAATATCCACACGACGAAACAACAGTAGAATTCCTTTTGGTCCCTTCGTCTGCTTCATCTTCAAACAATTTAATTTCCTTCTGAAAACCCTTGTACATGCAATATATTACTTGTGCATACACTTACATGATTGTCGTCATTGTTGTGCATAGCTGAAACAGCCTGCTGCTGCTTCGTATGCTCTAGAACATATCCTAATGCTGAAGAACCATAAGAGAACCACACTAATTAATCATTGCAGCAACATGAAATCTCAATCCCGCTCCGTAACCTTCCGTGATCCGAAAGCAAACTCAATGTTAGATACCTCTATCAACCAACTATATCAAAAGACCAACACCTCCCTTCATACCCGAGACCTCAGGTTCTGATACCATGTTAGATACCTCTACCAACCAACTATTGCAAAAGACCGATCTGATAGAAAGTGGTGATATAATATACTTAACACTCAACACTCGTGCAGTGTGCTGTGCTACCAAGAACCGAGACATGCCAGGCATATAATCCCACTCATTGAGGTTTTCTGTTCTAACCGAACACAGATGAGCTGATCACTTAACACAACAATTCCAGCTCATATGGAGGTTAGCTAATGATATTCTTCCTGTCGACAGCTCTGTTCATCATGCACTGCTTCAGCCTCTCCAATATAAACTAGATTCCTTGGCGCGGCTTGCCGCGCGCCACCCGCCGTTGACACTGGTTTTCAGTTTGCAAAACGCTATACCAAACATTCATATTATGACACAATAATTATGCATAGCAAAGCTTTATAGGTTTAACTACTAAATAATCATGTACAACAAACTTACTTCAAATCATCCAGGTTATCTGGGGAAGTGTTTAACTAACTAACTATTTAGTGTTTTAGCAAATCAACACAATCAGTGAATAGCAGCACAAATCATTCGTAGTTCAAAATATGCTTTGGGATGGCCAAAGCAATATATACATTCAGAACTTATGAAGCTTAAGCATGCCAAGGGTAACATTTATATAAAAAAATTGAAACTCGTGAAATTCTGCAACAGAAGTAATAAACTTCATTTCAGTTTTTGTAGAATTAATCTGAAACCTTCTTGGCCCTTAACACCAACCTCTTTTTTTTCTTCTCTAATGGTAGGTCATTCATATGTTGTACTCGTGCTTTTCAAGGATGAAAGCTGAGCTGCATAATGAAAACAAATGATCAGATTGGGTGCTTAGCCCTGATTTACTTACCCTCATTATGTGTAGCAAAGTTTTTTGAGGTTTGGCCTGAATATCAACATGATATATGCGAGTGACCAAGAATAAATAACACCCACTTTTTTTGCCTTTTTCAATCAGTTGGATGAATGAACTTAGTATGTCTGCGAGGCAAAATAATAAATTATTGCCTGGCTGATCTTAACTTGGCTGCAAAACCTATCAACATGTAAAAATAGGGGGCAATTCATGTTCATTCAGGCTTTACCGATATATAAATGGATCAACCTGTCCTATCTGGATCTTTTAGCTCTCCCTGAGCATAGTACAGCCTCTCCTGAAAGAGCAGTTTGAGTGTAAAATCTTAGATAGATTGTCTTTAAATATCAGTTTCAATCCTGTAGGTAATTCTATGTGCATACTTGAGTCTCGCAGAAACATAGGGGGAAATTATGAGAACATACACTCTGAAATTAAAGAAGTCTAGCTGGTTAAAATAAAATCATAATTAAAATTAAAAACCGTTTCTATATCATTCATTATTTGCGGAACCCTAGATTACATTAAAAAAACATCATAGTCCAGTTTAAATCTTGCTGATTTATAGGCACTTGATGTTGTGTTTCCAGTTTATCTACTAATTAGAAAATCTAAAAAGGGTACGACATAATATACAAAAAAAGAAACATGCAAAGAAGCCATTGACTGATCAAGAAAGCTCACTTTTAAGACAGCAGATCTTTTTATTCGACAATAAGGGCCAGGTTCATGAAATTTGGGACTTAGGCACGATAGGTGCTCATGTAGTCCAGAAACAAATAGAAAAGGTGGATTAACTGGTCTTGGAAAGACAGTGAGGAACCAAGAGAAGAGACGATTTATGGGCAAACCAAACAGACATTTCATATCTGCAACATGAATGACGATTTTCTTAGTGGAGTTAGATCAAGAATGTACCATTCATGGCCACTGTCTAGAGCAGATTGTCCATATTGAAGTATTTTCACTATCCTTCTACCACCCGATGGTCAACCTGCACAAACCAGCACTGTCAACACCCCATGGATAGAATTAAAAGCTATATTAGTTGCGCATGTCCACTCTGTCTATGTTGGAAGGTTCTCCGCTGACACAATTTATTTACAGTGCTCCATACAACATGCACGTAATTCTCACACAAGATATGAACTAAGCTAGGCTCTCCACCACCAGTCAGTATCGTAACCAAGATTTCACACGCACAACTCATCTAGCACAAGAAACCGCAGCTCAAACTTAAGTGTATAAAACGAAAAGACCAGAGCACCACAAGCTGCAAGATCGTAGAGTTCGGAAATAAACGATGGAAAAACAAAGCAGCGAGCAAGATATAAATACAAGCAGAGTATAAATAAAATTTGGAAAATACATAAGCTAAGGACAACAATAAGGAAATGCAGAGGGACGACAGTTATATACCTGACAGAAAGACCGATGTAGCGACGGCTCACAACAACACACCTGAAAGAAACAAAAGCAACAGTGATTATGTGACCCATACCAAGAACTATTAACACGCAGGGATATATAGAAATCTAGCAATCCTAATACACATGATGCACATAGAAGCTAGTCGTATGACCTCCAAGGAGAGGGACACCGTCAGAACAAACTAATTACCGTCAGGATAATCACATCAAAAGTATTTTGTTACCATGATACACAGAACTACAAAGCTAACAATCTAACTCACGCGTCCAGGGAGACTCGTCTTGCAGCTGCAGCGCTTGTGGCCTGCGCTTCTGTCAGGATAATCACAACAAAACTATTTTCTTTCCAATATTAAACTGAACCACAAAGGTACTAATGTCAGATAATCCCATGTGGGTAAAACCAGAAGAAACAATTACATGTGGATGCAGGCACTACTCAGTATTAATTTCCACTATGGGCCACTAAAATAAAGCTGCAAAAAAGAGTAACTATCTAAACAGATAAACCAGAAGGCCATTAAAACAATACAAAAAAGGACACCATATTATCACAACACAGAAGCCAATTTAGTTGTGTAACCATAGCTTATACCTCATAATTTTTGGTGTTCAAGTAACTGTCTATCAGTTGACTAAGCAACAGACAAATAATATATGCAAATACAATTCGGAAGTACGAACTAATCAGCCATAAATTACGAAAAAGGAGGTAATGATCCTCGTGAAATAACATCAGAAAAAGGGTGGTGATAGGTAGAGCATATACCTTACCTTCTGCCTCGGTGTCTCTCCACACAAAAATAGAGCTAGTCCAATTTGGTACACCTTGATAAATGAAGTTTCATTAGTAATAAGAATAATACCATGGAGCATAACGATTCAAAGGTGAACTCGTTAAAAGTAAATAAAGAACACACAAATTTTAGCAGGCTCTGATAAACCATTCAGTTTATTCTTCACAACAAATTATGAGATTTGAGAAACTAAGAAAGCATTCCCGCAACAAAAAACTATGAAAGCAACCCTCTCCCCTTGCTGGTGATTCCTCACACGATTGGTAAAAAAAATCAGAGTAGCAATTGCAATGGCAACTGCTCAATGTTTCTTTGGACTCCAAATATACTCCGTCCAGTATAACATCAGCGATGAAAATTAAGGAAAATAGATAAATATTAAATAAAGACTGAATTGCAATATTCACAGCATACATTATATAATTCACGTAATAAGGAATGCGGGAGTTAGTCCTAAGCATAGTGAACCATATTCATAATCAAGAAGAGATGGTTACGCAACCACACTGAAATTGCCACTTTGAGGGAGCAAATTCTTGAGGCCAATGATGATATGTCATGTAGCAGTCTGCCATCTCTCCATACCCAAAGCCGATAGCATTTTAAGCATGCATACAATGGTCAAATGGAAGGATCCCAAACAAACAGAATTATGTCTAATATTGATGATTTACGAATTGGCCACATGTGGAAGTAAAGAGTGCTGCTATACATTCAATTTTACCTTACAGTCCTATTACAACTCCAGTTTTAACTTGGGGTGAAGCTAAATTTAATTGTAAAAACAAAATATACCTTCCGGTGCAGTTTGCTGTAGGCTCACGCTCGACATCTAGAGCAGTTTTGCGTCACCTCGTGCTCCTCCCGATCAGCGCCGAGGAGGAGGCAACAGCGATCCAAGAGGCAGTGCATGAACCTCCTGTTGAGCGTTGGGAAGGAAGCAGTGGTGGGGATCAGGAGGCACGCAGGAAGTTTTGCACAATTAAAAACTCAAACCACAATGCTTACAAATAATGTTTGGATGGTATTTCTAAAAATAATTAGAAAATTAAAAGAAAGCACTGATTTACTTACCCTCGTTCCCAGTGGAAGTGTAGCAGAATTTAGTGATGTTAGGCCTGCATTAACATAAGAAAAGACCGTCAGAAGAAACAAAAACATGTACTTCTTGGCTCAGCATGCCTTAGTTAATCAGTAGGAGAGCATTAAAAATTCAGGAGGAGAGCATTAAAAATTCAAAAGGTAAGTGAATATTGTTCTTAGTGAAAAAGAACTATCATCTACATTTCTATAGGTGATCATCACCAGAAAGTAAGTAGATTTCCAGCTTAACTACAAAGATCAGAAATTAGCTAGACCTTATTAATATTAAAGTTTCAAGGAACATGTCGAGTTAAGAAACTAAACATGTTTAAATTCTGCGCCATTGTACAAATAATAAAAATAACTCTAGTATATGATAATTATAAGAAAATGTGGATAGTTCCATGTTTCAAAAAGGCGGCATGGCAATATATTTGGATCATAAGAGGCGAATCAAGTACATACAAAACATTGTACAGACATGGAATATAAAATACAAACCCATGGAAAACTAAAAGCAACACTTGAACAACGACAATGGCATCAAAAGGGTTACCTCGATGCAAAAGTGATGCAGAAAACATAAATCTGGTTGATGGCGAGATGATTTTTGGCATAGAGATGAAGAAATTGGGTATTCAATCATTCATCGCCAAAATTCTTGAGCCATTCACTCTGTGGTAAGCCGACCAAGAAGCTGACATAAAAAAAACACGACCTGATGAAACTGAAATATGTAAAAGTGTGCAGTGTAAAAGGCAACCAAATCAGGGGCATATTTTTCACATAAGATCAACGCATTGGCAAGAACAAAATAGAGGCATACAAATTGAATCAACATGTTGAGATGGACTAATCATGGAGAGCAGAAGCTCACCTGAAGCATGGGACCTCCCATCTGTTCATGGGTACTCCAACCATGGAGTTCTCCAGCGGTTGTTTTGTATATATAGGTTAACATTGGCATACTTTAGCTTCATAAGTTGCCAATGTATATACGTTGCTACTGCCTGCCAAAAAACATATATCTGAACTCAAAGAATAGAAAAGTTCTATTACCAATACAAAAAAATTATGTATTAGGCCATTTGAATAACTGAAACATGCCTAAACTATACTCTCCATTGTAGGAAAGAAAAAGAGGAAGAACTCCAGGATATGATAAAAATTATAAAATAATAGAAACGAATATTGATAATAACATATTTCAGTAGGCAGTATGCCTATTACATGTGCCGCATAAAGAACTTCACATAGCTGCATCCCCAACCTACTACAAATGTCATGCACATATAGATCGGAGGAATATAGTCTGACTATTGACATAGCAATCCATCATCGTTTGACACAAACAATTAACAAATAACTACTACCAGAAGGACACCTTCATACAATAAGTTTTACATCCTAAGATCATAGGCGAATCATATGCTGAAGCTGTAGGCATGAGTCCTCCTGCAGTATGCTAGCCTAGTGAAATAATGACCATGGAGAAAGCGGGCAGGGAGAACAACGGAAGCATTTGCTATACCTATGGTGCAGAAACGGCTTGGGTGGCATCTTCTCGATCCCAAGGATGACAGGCGACTCAAAGGCTGACGTCCTGCTTCCAACATGCTCCTCCTCTCGGCCGTCATGTTGTGTCATTCAGGCACAGTGAACTGACGACAACTCTCGTCGTCTGTTGGTACAGTGGCCTGGCATCACCCTCATTTGCGTGTGCCGCCCATGCTCTTTTTTGTGGGCAGCTTCCGGTGGTTCCACCTGAATCCATGGCTGGTTGGCATAAGGTACAAATACAAACTCTGAAAGGAAAACTTAAGCTTACAACAGAACTTCATAAGTTGCCCTATACTCAGAGATGAATTAAATCAGATCATATTTTTCTGAAATAGTCCATCCATCATTCAAAGCAAATCATCATCGAGGCATAGATACATATAACCAAGAGAAAAAATCTAACTTTTTCCAATCTCACACCATTATTTGCAATCTTCAGAGAGCATATGCTCCTCTAAGACCATATTCAGCCCACAGATAAGTATATCCAACTAACTGTTTCCCAATCACAGACATTATCTGCAATTTTCAGGGACCAGATTCACCGCATGTGAGTGAACAAAAACTAATTTCCACTATGAAGGACCTACTGCCACCAGAACTAATTTCTACTAATATGCAAAGCACATATAGCTCATGCCCACATCTATTAATATGTAAAGCACATATAGCTCAGCCCCACATCTGTCTCGATCAACAACACGGCCCATAGCGTATTGGTCCTTCAGGTCTTGAAACTTACCAGCAAGAGAACATATCCCAAATCAAGCAGCAGCTGCAATCTTCAAGTAGAAATCACCAACTACGCGGCAACCTGCAAAAAAAGCAAAGAGTGTCACAAGTGCGTCAGGTAAAAAGAAAGAAAACAGAACAACACAGGCTGCAAGATCATCGAGCTCAAAAAGAAAAATCTAGATAGAAAACACGGAGCACGAGACCAAGCTGAGGACAAAAATAAGAAGAAAAGAAGATCGAGAAGAACATGCAATAGAGGCGAAGAGCAGAGAATGCAGCAGACCCAACAACACAAATCCCCATGCGTTACCTCTTTCAATTATAGATAGTAATAGTTTCTCTTGTTTCTTCCACAATCAGACATGGAACAAACGTTTTCCAGAAAGCCCCGGAACACAGAATGAGAGAAGATAATAAACAAATGAACTAAAGAATTTCAAGAACGAAGAACAGAAGCAAAGAGAATTCAGAGAACCCACTTCTCGTAAATCACGGTTATGATAATACAAAATACTTTCAGTCAGAAGCTGAAGGAAGAAGTCATATTCTCGCAATAATTTTTCATATTTCTTCCACAAACAGGCACTGCAAGCCATATTCTTGAAACAAAAAGCAACAGACAGAAACACAAGAATTCAAGGTACCCCAGAAAAACAGAGAAGGAAGAAGATAATAAACATTAGCCATGGAAGCAGTAGCCATTTTGGACAATGACATGCAATGCTTAACAAATTGTGGAAGAATCTAATGACACACACTAATTACTAAAATAAATAAACCATGGAAGCCTCTTCTAGCTACAATAGTCCATCACTAACGTTTAAGGATGACTGAAACCAAAACCCAACTTTAATTTGCTTCCAAATCAAGGTTATAGAAAGTGCACTTAAGCTCGCTTAGGCGCTGAGCGGAGCAAAACGCCTAGCACTCAACTACGATTAAACATGCACTTAATTGCGGTTAGCGCTTTAATCCTTCAAAAAAGAGAAAGGGGGGGGGGCAAAAGGCTCAGTTAGCGCCTCACACTTAATTAAACCTTGTTCCAAATACATGTAACAACAGCTCGATGATGCCATAAGAAATAAGTGTATCTATTAAATCGCTTTCAGCATTGAAAACCAAGGGGGTCTATAAATCGATGCGAAAGCAATAAACACATTAGCTATGTTACCAGACATGCATCCATAAAAATAAGCTCAACAGGAAATGCAAAAATATATTATGCCTTGGGGAATGCCACACACAACGGAATAAAGAGATCAAAACAACCATTTCAATCACTTTTAGAACAGGAAATTAGGAGGAAATGACAGGAACGGAATAAAAAGTGTTTGCTCTCACATAGACATTTAGCTATAAGTAAAACACCAGGAAGTATAAATATATTAGGGCTCTTGGGGAAAGAACACTACCTTGCTTCAGTAAGCTAAATAACCCATCTGCCTTCCTCTTTCCTTCAACACATACTTCTCGGTGTTTTCCCTTTGTTGTCAGGTCTGTAGAAAAAACATCAATACCATGCTTCAGTAAATATTTGTAACATATAGCTCACATTTGTTGTTAGCTAACTCGAAATAACATTAACACGCATGTCTCACTACACTTTTCAGCATGTGTTTGATAATGAGTCTCTAAACTGAACATGAACAGCATAACTGAATATAGATCTGTGTTATCCTGCTGATAATATGATATACTATAAATATATGATTAAACAGAATCATGTTGAGTAGTATAAAAATTACCTAGGGTTGGAGGGAACCAACTCAGAGGCTGTCGATCTGTACACAGCAAGGCAACCGGCACTGCAAGGTCATGCTCACAAACTCCCTTGCAACACCGCACCTATGTGTGTTGCTGACGGACACCGATGCGCTGATCTCCGTGCCTAAAGCCCCTCAGTTTCAGCTCACAACAATTGCATCTGAAATAGACAAATAGTATAAGCATCATCTCAAAAAACACTAACGAAATCACAAAATAACCAATTGAGAGGATGGAGTACCAACGACCTCTCCTATACCATTTGGGAATTAAAGGGCTAAAAAGTGAAGGATACAGCATCTGATATATCATTTGAAAAGGAAGAATAAATTAAAATTTACTTGTGGCACAAATGCAAAACTTCGAATGAGCTATTCATATTCATTCAAGCTTACTGATATACAAATGGATCAACCTGTCCTAAGCTTTTATAGGCACTCGGTGCCGTTGTGCTGTTTAGACTGCTAAGACGAACCAAAATTGCAGTTGTGTTTCCATATTTATCTATATATTAGACAATCTGAAAATCTACGACATTATATACACAAAAAACAGCCATTGACTAATCAAGAAAGCTCACTTTTAAGACAGCATACCTTTTCATTCGACAATAAGGTGGAAGTTTATGTGCTCTGTGACCAGGCACGATGGGTGCTCATGTAGTCCTGAAACAAATAGAAAAGGTGGATTAAACACGCAGGGTAAGAAAACGGACATTGTTTCCACGTGAGGTATACAGTCAAATTTACCAGCTATGGGGCAGTCAAAGATCATTTTCATGCCAATAAACTTTTCTTATTTTCTGCAAGGATAAATAGGGGAATACAAAAATCAAGCACACACTATGTTTTCAGAATTAACAAAATACAAATTCGGCTGATGTAAACAGGATTGCTTATCTATAAGCAATGAAGTACACCCAATATGTCCTCTGGCCGTATTTTTTCAGCATAAATAAATGCTTCAAGCCTAAGCAAAAAGACGAAATGATTTATTTGTTGTTACTATACTGAGAAAGTACATGGAAGAGATATTCACGGAAGCAATACAATACCAAAAGAGTCATTTCTTGAATTTTTTCAGTACAATACCATTGAATATCCAGAAAATAGAGTTACTCCAATCACTGCAAGGACAACGTTCTGATAAGTAATATAAAGCATATACCTATTCATCCAGGCTTGGTATCTCCCCACTCAAATAGAGCTGCTAGGATCTGCTACTATCCTGGCTTGGTGTCTCTCCCCACGCAAATAACCTGTAAAATAATTGGAACTAAGAATCAATATTAGAACACATAAAGCAGGAAGAGGAATGCATTTGAGAGGACAAACAGCTTACAGATCCAAGTTGATTTGTGGGATTCTTCCAATCTTTGCCCTTAGACATTTAAGCAAACAGCTTATGTACACATCTGAAACCTAACAGTAGGGAAAAGAAAAGGTCGTGTAGCTCAGACATAGAATTAGGAAGAGATGTAACGAAGGAGACGGGGATCCAAGCAAGGTCAACTGTTATACCTGTGGTCTGGATGGTGCGACGACTGCGAGTAAATCCTCTCCTACGCGCTGCTGGAATACCTTGGACAGGGGATCTATGGAGGCGCCCCTCAGCTGCTCCTTCTCCCAGTTCTCACTGCGGCGTCATACCATGGTCGGGCTGCCGCTGGGCAGCAAGAAGAACGACTTGGGATCCATGTGAGGACGACGACGGCATCGATCCCGCGCCGTCGAGTCATCTTCCGGCGGCCTCCTTTGGTTCCTGTGTGCAGAAATAAAAAAAGGTAAGGTGGAGGAGATAGAACTCGGCCAGCTGTTGTCCGCGACAAAGAGCAGCTAGTGATGGAGGCTGTAGATCGAGGGGAGTCGGCGGCGAACCAGGAACGAACATCTCCACGAACCTCTGCCCCAGCTTCCGCATCGTCGTCCCGCAGTCCGGCGCGTGCTGCTGATGCGAGAGGGAGAGGGAGAGAGCGCTCGCGCGCGGCGGCGCGAGGGCAGCGCGAGGGCGCGGGCGCGAGCACACCAATGGCGGAGGCATGCTGGAAGAGGAGAGGGCGTGGGTGGCGCGGCAGGAGGATGAAACGCGCGAGGGGATTGGCGGAGCAAACACGCGAGGGGATTGGAGCTAGGGTTTCCACCGCGGGGTGAGCGTTTTATACCACACGTTGAAAGCGAGCCAACGGCCGAGATTCGCTGTGTGAGATCGATCCGACGGCCAGGAATCCAAACGCCTGAGAGAGCTCCTTGAGGTCTCCCGGTTTACCTTTTAGATACACGAAGAACCCCAAGGGTTGAGCATCAATGAACCGCAACTCGTCTTGCCAATTATTCTCCTCCATCTAGATACACACAAAAGAAAGTAGCAAAAAACTTCAATATACAAGCATGGCTTACCATGTAAGATCTGCAAGTGCGCCTTCGAGCCCTCGCTCGAATAAATCAGAAGTCGAGCAGCAGCTGCAGAGCCTGAGTACAACAATATCTTCTTCCTCGGCAACCATTGATACGACATGTGATGGTTTGAAGACCCTTGAAGGCATCTACAACTCCATCGAGAAGATGATCTGCACACCCAGCAACCAAGTCAGCCTTTGCCAATCCTTGCAAAGGCAGTGGAGACAGAGCTTGGACGGTCACTCGTCTTGCTTGACCTCTGCAACGCCATGCAGGAGAGCTTCATGGAGCTGAAGATGAGTGTTCAGGAGCTCCTGTTGGCTTTCAGGAGAGGGGAAGATGCCTGTGCTCAAGTCAAGACATACATACGGCTAGCTAAGAAGGCGCAAAAACAGTTCAAGAAGATCAGCAAGAAGACTGTTTCTGACAAGAACTGTAGGGTGGTGAGGCTAATGGCTGAAGGGAGAGAGATCACCATCTCACTACTCGAATCCACATGCGGTCTTTTGTCAAAGAAAATTGAGATGCCCAAGTGCTCCCTCGTCTCCAAGACATTTCAGAAGCCAAAATACGTGTGCGAAGAGGAGCAATTGCGGGCGCTCGAGCGCAGTATCGGCAATCTTCAGACCAGAGTGGAACTTCTGTATAGGAAATTGATCCAAAACAGAGTTTCCAGGCAAGAATGAAATTGGACGGTCTCAGCCCGATTAACAAGTTAGGAAGTAGGAAATGTGATTTTAGCAACATCATCCCCTCTCATTCCAATGGGTATTATTAGATCTGTTTCTCTTTGTTCTTGCAATTTAACTCTGCACGTCAAAGATTGTATAGGATTACTGCAATATATTTGAAACAAACAAGGTTGGCCAAAGTTTTTGTAAAAGAGAACCTTCACCCTTTATTACCTGTTATATTGTTGTGGATTTCCATGTTGGAAAGTGCACTCAAAGCTCTTAACCCGTGGAGAACTAAAATTTCTATAAATGTTTGACTGTATGTATATATAGAAAATTAATCATATATTTGAAAGGTGGTAGTGTATTACTTTTGCAGATAAAAAGTAATATTTTTAATAGGTGGCAAGCTTAATAAAAAAATTATGAACTTTTCAGTCGCCTAGAAGATCAAGAATGGCCACATCTTCCCCTTTGCGGAACTGAACAACCCCGGTCTCAGAATCAATTAATATAGTCATTCTAAATTTAACAGGCAAGTACTTACATGGCTTTAACAGGTAAGTATACATACATGGCTTTAACAGATACTCCCTCCGTTCCAAATTAATTGACTTCCATTTATCCACATGTGGATATATCTATACGTGTAACATGTCTAGATACATGCATGTGTGAACAAATAGAAGTCAATTAATTTGAAACGGAGGGAGTAACTACTTACATGGCAGTGTGAGAGCAATATTTTTAATTTCTGCGTCCCAGCTCTCAACACCGTTGTTATTTTTCACAGCCCGGATGGACGGAATGATCACAGGAAGCAGTTGTTCAGAAAGATCCTAACATACTTACATGAAACGTAAGATAAAAAGAAAAAAAAACATACAAAACAGATGTTGGCAGGCTGTAAAGACAAATGAAGAGAATGTTACAAGTTTATTTCTATCTCGGTCTCCAGGGAATGCCACCTAAACAATGGGCGCTGCAGCGCTGCTACTTCTAGGCCTTGAACCATACGGGGGTACTGGAAGATCAAAGCCACCGTCCACCAGGCACTGGGCTGCTGCTGCTGCCATGTTTGCGAAAAACCGGCTGAAGCTGCTCCTGCTGGGCGAAAGGAAACACCAACACCTATTTCATTCAGGGATAAAACTGCAAATCAAATAAAAACCATTATAGGAGGGAGCCTTTGTATGTGCTGCAATCAAACACAAGCATGTTCCAGGGACTCACCGTAGCAGAGGAGGGTTTTATACAAGCAAGTTGATGTCTATGTGGGCATGTGGCTAGGAGAATGCCTCCCAGGCACAAGACATGGCCATCAGCTAGCACCCTGTAATTTATGCTCTCAGTAAGAGAGATATACATATAATGTTCAATGGGTACCATGGAAACATTTTATTGTTCCTGCAATCTAGATTCTGCAGGACATATATTATACCAGATGACCGGACATACATCGTCGGAACAAAGAAGCTAACAATCTACTGCATAGGATGAGTATTGTATATGATGATAGTGAAGATGAGTATTGTATATGACGACAAAAAAGTTTACAATCTACTACTCATCTTCACTATCATGAATTGATTTTTTTTGTTCCCGTGCCATTGACAAGAACAAAGGTATGGCTCATTCTAACTTTCAAAATTCAGTAGAAATTTGCAAGGTTTTGCCCACCTGTGGGAAGTAGTCTAAGCATGTAAAGCCTTATGTAAAGCAGATTCTGCGAGGTATCCTGGACATTGTTCCAATAAGTTTTGCAGGAAGCATGGGTTGATTATCATTGTGAGGTGTGAGGCGCCTTGACATTCATGAAAGCAAGACAAAAAAAACTAACAAAACTGAGAGTTGAATGGGCTGAAAAGTAAAGGATATGTGTTTTCATGTTGGGTATCAGTAGATGCCCATTAGTACTGCACGTACAAAGGTCGCACGATGAATACATACCAGTTGATCTCGGTGCTAGAGTCTGGTCTTCAAACTAATAACATTAACAGCCTGATATCCGTACAGAAAAAACTAACAATCAGACTAGGAACAAGCATCAAATAAGATCCTAAACTTTCAACCGAGCTCTGAAGAATGGGGGCACATCTGGTCTGCAAAGTGCAGACTGGGGGTAATCGAATCCACACCCAACGTGCCTGCATATAATTAGCACCAGTGTCAAAACAAGAAAATAAAATATATCTGGTCTCACTATTAAGATCAAGTAACCATTCACATGGTTGTCATATCCGAAAAGCAGCTTAATCTATAAAAAAAAAAACAACTTAATAGACATAGAACAACTAAACTAATTTCCAGAATACAGATACAAGCAAAGTACATACAGTTGCCACACATATCTCTCGAAACAGGCTTTCGCCCCGCTTTATAAATAAAGCCAAACGGCCAAACCGATACATAGTGATGAGGAACTCCTCTTACAAGCAGATCAAAGATAAACTACACAACCTAAGAAGCATCTAGCTTGCCACCGAAGACGACGAGGCTAAGGAAACCGGAGCTCCACAACAGTGCCTCCAAGAAGGTCACGACGCACCGCGCCGCCACAGCCGAGACCACACGGGTCTAGGGTTTTCACCCAGAGCCCTAATGCGTCGAGAGTAGCCACAACAACGCCCTCAAGAGGGTCACGACACCCGCAGACGTCGCCGTTGTCGGCGCCGAAGCGCTGGGATTTCGCCCGGAAAAACTCTCGCCACATCCGGTACCTCACACCACCACCAACCTCCGAGCCGAGCTTCAAACACGTGATCTGGGTGCTGACCACGCCGAGAGGCCGCCATCACCAGGAGCCCGAGACGCACGTGCAGCCCACCTTCCGGGGCCGCCGCCCCGGCATCCCCAAGCTCGAGCTCATGGCTTGACCAACACATCGCAAAGCCGGCGGATTGGACATCAAAAGTAGTTGCCACACATATTTGTAGTGGGAGTCATTAATTATCAAAAGTAAGAATTGGCATCCACTAGTTTCCAAATGCAACCAACCAAACACATAGATCACCAACCAGTGACCAGTCAATACTCAATAGACAATTAATAGTTATTTTGCTTAATGTCAAATACAACTAAGGTATGCACCATATAAACTTCAGGTAAACGATAATTTAATCTTGGACAAGCCACTTACTGTCAAAAGAGCTTTACTATCCAATGACGGATAAGGCAGCAGCGCACTATTACAAGCCTAGGTAAATCTCCGCCTTGTCCTTAAACAAGCAAATGATCACCGGACAATTCCACACAGCTGGATTAGCAACCAGGAGGGGCTATGCTACCAAATTAGTAACTATCTAGAGCAGAAGGGGAAAACGAAATCAAGAGAGAGTGAAGAAGACGTCGAGCAGGGAGGAGCGCGTCGCGGGCGTGACGCGGGGAACCCCGGGGCGAAGGGGTGGGGGGAGGAAGACAAGACACTATGTGGCTTTGATTCGACCCCGTGTGTGCGCCGTAGTCGCCTGGCAGGGCCCCGATGATGGGCTGGGGAGCGGAAGAACCAGCGGGTTGACGAGGTGGTGGAGGAGGGAGGCTAGCGGCTCATGGGACTGCTTAATTACCTCGATTCTGACGGCCTGGATCCTCCAGGCGTCGTTCGAGTTTCTACGGCCGTCGAGGCATCCGCCGCGCTCGCTCGCCGGCTCATGCCGCTGCCCGCGCGCGCGTCTCCCTCGACGCTTCCCACTCCGTGTCCCGAACGCTGCGCCGCGCGCCCTCTATTTCGCCCGACAATCGCCGTAAGGCTGAACCACCGGCGGCGTGGAAGAACAAGGCGGCGGCTGCGTGTGAGAGAGAGAAGGCGGCGGCGGCGGCGGTGGCTAATTGAAAAGCAGACGAGGAGGACCACAGAATCTGATACTGTTCGGAGTACTGTTCTTTTTTTGTGCGGTGTTTCGTGGCGTCTCACCCGGCCGCCGTTTTGCGTTTGCTGGCCCCGTTCAATTAAAACCACCTACTCGTTTTCTTAACTCACTTGGCAAATACAACAATACAATTTATTTCCCCGGTTTTGCTAATTCCCAGTCTAGAATTTATTTTCCCGGTTTTGGTAATTCTCATTCGACTGAAAATTAGCTTAGCGCTAAATTGCTTCATCCACCGTTCATCGAACGTGTCAAGATTCGTGCAAGACCCAAGTCTTCTTCTTCCACCGGACGACGGCGGCGACAAGGTGAGCCAGAGCCGCCGCAGCCAGCGGAGGCGAGGAGGAACTTAACTGGGAGGGGGGGGGGGGGGGGAGTGCAAAGGTACGGGTCGCCGGGGTTAGAGGTGGGCTTAGAGAGATGGTCGGGGCGGCGGTGGACCAGCGGAGGAGGAGCATGTGACAGCGAGGCGTCGCGGAATCGTGCCTGCCGCTCACTGGGAGGACGACAGTTAGGCTGGCGGTGGCTGTGAGGGGAGGCGCGCTCGTCGGAGAGAACTCATCGGAGATGCAGAAGAAGGGCTGATCTCAGCCGACTGAGAGCAAAGTTAGTTCTCAATCGACTGCGCCCTATACTAAATAAAGTGCTCTCACAGTAACAACTACTGTTGGGGTTTGATAATCTACACTTTGCAGCGAGTATGTTTAAAACAAAAAAATGGGAATGCATGAAAGTTGAAATTAACTATAGATGTATGCAAGATTTAGTTGATATAGCATGCTAAATTTAATAGATATGAAATTTGTGTCTATTTTATAATTTGAAAGTTGTTATGGTTCAGGGGTGCACCTGATTAAAGTAAATAAGGTGAAATCAACAGTTAAAGAAAAAATGATGTGTATGTCTTGCATGAATATGCCATACGCATTGCCGCATAATGTTTTTAGAAACTTTTCATGGTTATATATAGAAGAGCACATGATCTTGAATAATAGTTATCTGATTTGTATCATTGAAATTATATAATTAGTAAAAAATCGCTTGATTGGCAACAGTGATTATGGTGTTTTACTCGAGCATGATTTAATTGTAAATAATGGGATGGCGCGATCTTATCATTGTCAAAAAATAAAAGAATGATATGGAAAATATGATGGCTAACAAAAAATGATGACGTGGATACTTGCATGTAAGGATAGACAATAAGTAATGAATGTTAGTGGCATGATGAGGGTTAAAAGAGTAAGTGATGGATAACTTGCATATTGATATAAAATAAGAAAAGTTGTGGTTAGTGGGTTTTCTTTATAAAAATTATAGATAACATAATATTTTATAGGCACCATAATTAATAAAAAATTATACATTTAGTCCACCACGTACATCTAGAAAATTTAATGACAAATAAATTTAGTCCACAAATTAACATTGCGATTGTGCAAGTTAAATAAATAAAGCCTTGTATGCTTCCACATCTATGGTATGAACTACTATGAAGTTAATAACATAGAGATAAGGTAATATACTCTCTTGGTTTGTAATTACTAGGCTCCCAATTTGCTTCTTCTCTCCTTCTACAGCCTAGGACGCCACCCCCTTTCTTGTTCCTCCACTTCTCATCCATGCATGGATATATTTCCTCCTCTCTTTTCCCTTTGTTGCTCTCCCTTTGCTCCAGTATCAAGTTCATGGAGCATCGTTCCTATGGCTCACAGTGGAGTTTGAAATAGACACACGATGCCGAGCATGGGGAAGACGATGTATGAGGAGAATGTGTCCAGGCCCCAAGGTCATCGAATCTGGAAGCAACTGGGCTACGACAAGCATGGGGCCGGCCACCCCGCCCTTGGCAAAGATGGTGCCAAACAAAGTCTAGTTGAGTTTACAATTTTTGATGAAGAATATGTTATTTATATGCTATGAAATTGTGTATCTTTTTCTGCAAACACAACGAGGTCATGTTGTAGTGACTATGAATGTTTGCTATAAATGGTGTGTTCATGTTGCCAATGTTTTCGTGGGTTGTTGCAACATGTGGTTCATGTTTCTTACGTGTGGTGATTTTTCTGATATTTGCTGCTACCAACGGATCAAAAATTAGTGCATACACATAAAAAATCTGCTGCATTGATTTTTCGAAATGTTGTGATAATATATTTTACACAGTTTTGACACATGCCAAAGATAAATGTTGTGAGGTTGTTGCAAACATAAAAACTAGTTTGTTTTGTTACTCATATGGGGTATAGTAAGAGGAATCTTGATCAAAGCATCGATTGGAAGAAATATATGAATTGCTCGTAGCACCATCGGCGATCGTAAAAATTGAGCGCTACGCGGTTAACGTGCATCGTGTGTGTGTGTGTAACTTGGATCACGTCACGTTGGAAGCAGATGTGTGTTACGGCATTTAATTACTTCATCGGAAGGGAAATACAACAAGACTGAGCAAGTGGAACCCACATGATTCGGTTGTGTGATCCTCTGTACCATGGCGGCGCTGGGATAGGTAATTAAGTGGCTCCCGCCCTTTTTCCGCTTTGGGACGTGGTGGTATATACTAGTGCATTCTCAACGACGGACTACAACTTGTATCCCAGGAGGTGCAAAAAAAAAAGTGTGTGCTTAATTAATTAAACATCTTTTTGTAATTACCTTATCTATCTATAGTTAATATATTAGCCATGCATGCACCGCTACACCATTTATCCAAGGATCGATACATATACATAGTGTACATATACCTAGTGTACATGTTTTTTTAAGAAACACAGTACAACACATACGCTCACATACACACGCATACACTCACCCCTATGAACGCACACACGCACACCCTACCCCTATGAGCACCTCCGAAAGACTGAGCCGGCGGTTGGGTCTTGAGATTGACGAAATCACCACGGGCACCTCGCTGTCGACGGGAACATCGCCTCCCACTGAAAGAATATTCCGCCTAAATGAGAAACACCAACGTCAAACCTGGGGTTTGAACTCTGGTGGGCTAGAGGTACAACCCTCATCATGCAAGTTAGCTACATTGTACCATTACGAGAACATGCTTGTGTATGCTAGGATGGTCAGAAAGTTGGTTGTACCCTCAGTATAACAGAGTTCAAATTACTCCCTCCGTTCCTTAATATAAGGCGCCTAATCTTTTCAGAAAAATTCTGAAATATAAGGTGTATTATAATTTATGGACAATTTTCGGCATAAAAAAACGGGTCACAATCTAGACGAAGCAAATTTGACGAATTGTTTTCAAGTTGTGGCTAATAAGAACTACTTTCTCTTGATTTTTATTCAAGAGAAAATAGTCCACCACATGTAAAATACTGGCGTCTTAATATCCGTGCCAGGGACGGAGGGAGTACATGTTTGACACTGTTGTTTTTTATTTATGCGGAATATTGTTCAGTGAGAGCCGACGTTTCCATCCATAGCAAGGTGTTTGCGGTTACTTGTCAATCCCGAGAGCCGACCGCCAGCTGAGTCTCTGTTCGGAGGTGCATACGAGCATCCGCGGTTGTATTGTGTTTGATAAAAAAACATTCACCATTACCATGAGCCTTGGAAAAAAAAAACGGGGTTCTACTTCATCTCTTTATAGTACTAAAAAAGGGTAGGTTAATAAGTAACATCTCGAGTAAAATTGGTTAGTAACTAGTAAGCCGACCCATATGCATTGTTGGTCGCCACCCTAGCTAGTAGATAGAGAATAATAAAGAGATCATCTCCTAATCTACCCACGCACAGTAAGCAAAGCTCTGACATGGCCGTTTCTCGCACACACCCCTCTCTCTCTCCTCATTTTACCAACACCGTGCGTCGCGCTACGCTACACGCCAAGCTCTCTCTCTCTCTCTCTTAAACCCCGATCCTTCCACGCCTGCACACCCCGGCGCACACCGTACTTTCTTCTTCTCCAATCCCACCTCGTCTCACCACCGGCCGGGAGGCGCGAGCGACGACTCCCCCACGCCGCCGCAGCAAGCAGCGGCCGGCGGGGACCAACCAGCAGGTTAGTGGCTTTTCGAATGGCGGAGCGTGGTTGCTCTCCCGAATCAGCGTGGTTTCTCTGCTGATCCCTCGCTCGCTCTTTATTTCCCGTGGGGTTTGATCGAGCGCGTGGTTCTCTGCTCATCGATTCTACTTTTCGTCATCCCTTTCTGCCACAAAATCGAGCGATTAGTGGGACGAACTCGCCGGCAGCCGGGCTTCCTTTTCCAGGCGGCAGCATCAATATCCAGGGAGGGCGTGAATGCATCAAGCCTCGTATCTGTCATGACGATCGTGTACTAGATGAACTAGTGCGTGCGTAATTTTGTTTCAAATCCAACGCAGCAGACTGGAGTACTCGGAAGAATAGTAGTACTGGGTTTCGTTCCATGATTTTATCCTATCGCTTTTCTCCTGCATTCAATATTTCTGCGTGTATTTGCTCTCATATCCAGCAGATCGAGATTACTACTAGCTACATACAAGCAGGGGTTTAATCATGTCGATAGTTTCATCGTTTCGTTTGCGTTTGTTTCGTACGTGGTTCCTAGCTGTAGGTGAATTTGATTTGATTGTGGCTACCTCAATCTCGGTCCATATTTTCCTTGATGGATCCGTAATAGTACTTGACTTTGATTTGCTTGAACAAGTAGTGGTGTGATCTGTGCCCATGATTTTATTATCACACATTTTTTTCGATCGGTTAATTCCTGCATGATCCATGGATCGATCCAGCAGCTATCCATGCCTCGATCGGCTGCTTGACGACAGGGGATCCCTCTTGTTGTTTGACAGGAAAGGACCACGCCTTGACGACGTACGCATGGACGACGGCCGCAGTGCTCGACCGGGCGAACATGGTACGTACGTGGTAGTATTTCTGCAGCACAGTTCGCGTATGATCGGTCCTCTGTTTGGGCAACAGTCCTCTGCGTCCTGGGTAGGTTAAACGATCCATTTCCGGTTTGCACTTTCTGTTTCTTGCAGGATATGCTTCATTTGGGGTAGTATGTATCCTGCCATAGTAAGTAGCATTCTTAACCCTCCCAAGAAAATATAACACTATATATATATTCACGCTCCCATTTTTCTTTCGACAGTGCTACTATTATTTAATTATTAGAAGTTTAACTCTCTAGCACACTCTGTTCTTTTTTTTTGACATGACTTTCTAGTACACTCCCATGCGAGAACATAATGGTCTTAAGTGAGTGATAGCATGTCCCAACAAAAAAAAAGTACTGTAGTGAAAATGATCATGCAAAAATTCAGGAGCAAAATATGACATGGATATAATAGGCTACCATGAACTGCCAAGCAAATATTAAGCTAAAACCAACATGTACTACATGAAGAAATAAAATGCAATTTTTCTGAATAGTATATCTCTTCATGTATTCTGTTTACATGTACCATCTTTGTGGTTATGATGGCGTAAATATAGGCTGAACTGATGTGCAAGGAAGGTGCAGTAGTTTGTATGAATGACGTGAGAATTTTTTATGAAGATTCATCATTGAGCATCTTATCCATCTATAATTCTGTCTGACCAAAATTCCACCGCAGCTTTAACACTTTCAAAGAGGCTCGTAAGATGAATTCGGTTGGAGGTGGGACACGAGGCGAGCCATTCGTCGCGTCGGTTGTTAGCTACTTGTGCTCGTTGCTTGTTACGTGCATCGACAACAGTTGGGAGTTCAAAAGGCTGTGGAACGACGAGTCGGCGTGGATCAATGGACTTGGAGCGATCATCTTCGTCGTCTACCTCGCGGCGTTCGTCTACTACGCGGACGGCCGGCAGACTACACTATGGAAGTGGGTAGCTGTAGGCTTTGGTTACATCATCTTGACTGTTGTCGTGAGGCTCTTGGTCGACTCCACCTCTGCCGTCAAGTGGCTCTGCACGGTGGCCGGACTGGTGTCGGCATGCATCTCACTCTTCCTTGCTTTGTTCGTGGTGAGTTCAGTCGATGACAAGCTAGCTAAACGAAGATCCTTCCTACATTCTTTCGGACCGAGTACTACATATACACATACTGCATCCAATTATGTATGACTGCTCAGTACTTAATTATTCGTCTAATATTCTTGCAGATCGAAATAGACATCAAGAACTTACCTGACGGACTGTCCACTACCCTGAGTCTGCTCTACTACATAGTCTGGAACGTTCGCGGTATTTCCCCGAAGCTAGACTACCACGCTCTGGTACGCACCTCTGATCTGTCAATGGTGGTTAGTTTTGAGCGTGCAGTATGCCTAAATAACGCACCTCTGATCTGTCAATGGTGGTTAGTTTTGAGCGTGCAGTATGCCTAAATCCACATCCGCTCACTTCCCTCTTTGCTTCCTAGTATTGGTGGCTTCATGTTCCCTTCAGTTATTCAAGGCAGTCCCCCAACTATTTCGAGATTGACTGACGGACTGACTGATTTTGTGAGTTTGTTCACGCAGGGGCAAAACTTTGCAGGCGTAGCGTGCTCTGTTGTGTTCCTCTGCCTTCGGAAGCATTGCACAAGCAAGCCCGAGACTGCCGTTGCCTCTGAACGAGAACCACTACTTCCAAAGCTGCCGCTGCCGCCGCCTCACCGCCGCCAACCAGCTCCGCCGCAGCCTCAGCAGCCGCTGCCGCTGCATCAACCCCGCCAAACAGTTCCGCCGCAGCCGGCAGAGGACCTGCATCCGGAGGCCGCCAACCCGGCAGAGAACCTGCATCCGGAGGCAAACCCAGCAGATGACATCCACCAGCAGCTCGCCGACCCAGCCGACCCAATCAACCAGCCTCGGGATCCCAGGAAGGTGTTGTCGGCACCAGGCACACCGAAGGGCAGGCCGCGCCCGCGGAAGATTCGTGGCCGCAAGTCGACACCTTGATACTTGACTGCTCGACTCTGTCAAGTCAAAACTGATGTAAGAACAGTTCATGGTAAAAACTCCTCGTTCGTGAATTGATCAAGATGTAAGAACAGTTCTTGGTGATCCGAGTGTGGATTATTTTTTGTCCGAGCTGATTTCACTGCACATAACGGAGAGGAACCATAGGTACAATACTACTTAGGCAAACTGATTATTTTCTGATCAAGACCAAACGTGAGCTTTATTGTGTGGTGTTGTGGATGAGTTTTTCATCTTGTTCAATCTGATCCAACTTACAAATTTGTCTTTAGCCTGTAGCTTTTGCAGAGTTGTATGCTACTTAGGCAAACTGATTATTTTCTTTCCAGTGGACTTGAGAAACGGATAGCATGAATTTTGATGCAAAATAGGGGCCACGGACGTACGTGATAGGCCGGGACTCGAACAAGGTGGAGTTTATTTTTGGGGTGACAATTTTCAACGTGGGTCCATCAATAAAAAATAAATAGGGGTTTAGATTTGTGTGCCCCACTTCGATTACTACTACTACTATCTTATCTTACCGTTTTAATTCTCCTTGTTATTTTTGTCCCACTTCGGTCCACCCAAGTCAACCAATTTGACCGTTCATAAACTAATCTCTGCCACGTGTGTGGCCCACTTTAAATCTTAATACAAGCTAAGTGGGACTGACAGTAAAATGTACAGAAAGGGTGAGGGGTTTGTTTGGGAAGATGAATCAAATCTCCCTGAGATTAAGGCTAAGTGGCTTGCCCTGGCTAGGGTTCATACAGATAAGGGTTTTAGCCCATCGGCCTTATATGCGGACATGTGATCAGCCTGGAATTCTGCCAAAGAAGTGAGCTGGAGGAGGATTGAGGACAACTTGTTCTCGGTTCAGTTCGGGTGTCTGGGAGATTGGAATACTGCGATGCATAATGGCCCTTGGCTTTTTTGGAATCAGGCGGTGATTCTGAAGTAATATGATGGTTTCATAAATCCGAGATCAGTAGAGCTGGATAGGCTGATTCTGTATGGGCACGAGTGCTAAAACTGCCTGATAATTATCTTAATGAAGTTGTGATCAAAGGGATGTGTAGAAGGATGGGCACAATTTCAGAAGTTCAGGTTAAGCTCCCAGCCAGGGACACTGGTGCTTTTGTCCGGATACAAGTTGAACTTGATCTTGAAAGGTTTGTGTCCATTACTAGGGCAGGAAAAAAAGGACTAGTACCAAGTGAAGTATGAAAAACTCCCTACGTTGTGCTTCCATTGTGGCTTGGTTGGGCACTGGTACGAAGAGTGTGGTACCGGCGAGCATGATGCTTCGAAGTATGAATGGGGAGAATTTGTCTTAGCAGATGAATGGAAGCCTTGAGGATCCGGGAGGGGTGCTAGTCGAGGGACTGAAAGAGGAAGAAGAGGAAGTACGTTTGGTAGGTTTGGTAGGGGTGCTGGTCGTGATTTCGATGATCTAAGATATAAGGAGGGACATGGTTTGT
This sequence comes from Poa pratensis, assembly GCA_947311845.1. NCBI lineage: Eukaryota > Viridiplantae > Streptophyta > Magnoliopsida > Poales > Poaceae > Poa > Poa pratensis. Next base: position 69,859,019 of record CAMZMU010000041.1, read on the forward strand.
ATCCTCCTCAGGGAAGCTGGAGATGGAATGCGGCAGATGGACAGAAAGAGATGGTCAACAAGGGTGCAGATGGGGAACAAATTAATGATTATGATATGTTAGATATTAATCCTTCTGCTAGGAAGAGGCGTGCTTTAGTAGACTTGGTGGATAAAATTGAAGGTCAAACTCTACTGCAGGAGTATCGGCATTTCCTACTCTTGAAGGTCAAACTCTGTCTTCTGAGGGTACTCTGGCTGTAGCAGACTTGGTGGATAAAATTGAAGGTAACAATGCGTCGGTTCCTGTTTTGACACCTCGGAAGAATTTTAACAAGAAGAATCTGAAGGGATCTGATGGATTGGTTGTGGAGAACTCAGTGACGCAAAATTTGAATATATCAGCGGCATCCTTCGAGGATGACCGCCGGGTCCAATGAATATCCTAAGTCTGAATTGTCGGGGTGGCGAGCGGCCCGAGACAATTCGTGAAATCAGTAACCTGGTTAGGTTGCGACGTCCTGGTCTAGTCTTTCTCTCGGAGACTAAGATGTCAGATAAGAGAGCGCAAAACTTGAGATGGAGTTTGGGTTTCAGTAATGCTTTTGGTGTCAAGAGTGTTGGCCTGAGTGGGCGCTTGAGTTTAAACTGGAATAATGACTCTAAGGTGTCCTTAAAGTCCTTCAGTAGTTCACACATAGATGTTCTGATTCAGAATGATGATGTTGGAGATGTTGAATGGAGATTTACGGGGTTCTATGGGAATCCAGTGAGGTCTAACCGCAAGAGATCTTGGGAGTTGATGAGATTCTTGAGAGGGGAATACAACAACCCGTGGTTATGCACGGGTGATTTCAATGAGGTGTTGCATGCCTCTGAACAGTTTGGAGGAGTAGAGAGGCAAGAGTGGAAGATGGAGGGTTTTAGGGAAACTGTAAAAAAATGCAGATTTGATGATCTGGGGTTCTATGGAGTACCTTATACTTGGGATAATAGACAGTTGGGGAACAGGAACATAAAAGTTCGACTAAATAGAGGTTTGGGGGATGATAACTTCCAGGAGTGCTTTGATAACACTACTGTCGATCCTGTTCAATGCACTGAGTCTGATCATTGCGCTCTAGTTATCTCTGTTAGAAGATCTGATTGGATTGAGGGAGAGGTGACAGGGAAACCTTTCTGGTTTGAAAATGCATGGCCGAGGCATGATAGATATACTCAAACAGTTGAAGAGGCATCGCATGTAGATACGAAGAATATGCAAGGTATTTATGATGCTCTGGGAGGTGTACGGGATAGACTGGAGATCTGGAGTAGAACTGAGTTTGGTTCTGTCAGGAAACAACTGAAGTCGATGCGAGACAGGCTGAATGTGTTACGAGCTAATTCTGTAAGATCTGGGCCTTCAGCTGAGGAGAAGAGCTTGACGAAACGAATTTCAGAATTACTGGCAAGGGAGGAAGTGATAGAAAAGCAACGATCTAGAGCCCAATGGCTAGCTGCAGGGGACCGAAATACTGCATTCTTTCACGCCAAGGCGAAGGAGAGATCGCGGGTGAATAAAATCAAATCTTTGAGGAGAATAGATGGGTTGGTTGTGACCTCCAAGATGAAATGGAGACAGAAGCGATTGGCTTCTATCAAAATCTGTTTACTGCCCAAACGGATACAATCCGAATTATGTTACTGATTGGATGACACAGAAGGTGGATGATTCTATGAATGCTCAGTTATGTGCCCCCATTACAAATCAGGAGATTGAGAAGGCATTATTTATGATGCACCCAGATCGGTCGCCGGGACCGGATGGGTTTACTGCTGGTTTTTATATCAGACATTGGAGTATGATGAAAAACTCTATATGTGAAGCGGTTAGGCATTTTCTGAATGGGGGAGAGATGCCAGAGTTGGTCAATTCTACGGTTTTGGTCTTGATACCTAAGATTAAAACCCCTCAAGAGCTATCACAGTTTAGACCAATCTCCCAATGCAATGTGCTTTATAAATTGGCATCGAAGGTTCTGGCTTTGCGGTTACGTCCTCTACTGGATCATATTATTTCTGAAGAACAAAGCGCATTTGTGCCGGGGCAGCTTATTTCAGATAATGTGATGTTGGCATATGAGTCCATCCATTACCTGAAGAGGAAAAAAGGGAAGTATGGTGTTTGTGCGGTTAAGCTTGATATGGCAAAGGCCTATGATAGAGTGGAGTGGTCCTATCTGAGAGCTTTGATGAGAAAATTAGGCTTTGCCGATGTCTGGATTGATAGGATAATGTGCTGTGTAGAGACCGTTTCATTCTCGGTCAGAGTTAATGGAAAATTTTCTGAAATCTTCAAGCTAACAAGGGGTATACGTCAGGGGGGGGGGGTCCGTTATCCCCGTATTTATTCCTGCTATGTGGGGAAGGTTTTTCTTGCATGCTCAAGGGTTTTGGTTCGAACCATTTGTCTAGGGGCATTAGAGTTGGAATCCACTGTCCCTGGATCTCCCACCTTTTGTTTGCTGATGATAATCTGGTGTTTACTCAGGCCTCTGCTGAAGGAGCAAACCGATTACAAGAAATTCTTGAGAGGTATCGGATTGGTTCTGGGTAACTGGTAAATAAACAGAAATCTGCTTTTTTCTTCAGTGCCAATGCGGATGATGAAATGAAAATGGTGGTGCATCAGGGTACGGATATCCCAACTGAGGCGTTGGTGGAGAAATATTTGGGCCTCCCTACAGCTGTTGGGCGATCAACGGATGATCAACTTGACCACATAGTGACAATTATCAAGAAATTGGTGGCAGGATGGGCTCCAAAGTTTCTGAATAGTGCTGGCCGTGAAGTATTAATTAAAGCTATTTGTCAAGCTATCCCAACTTCTTCCATGAGTTGTTTCAAGCTGTCAAAAAAGTTGTGCAAGAAAATCACCTCGGTGGTGGCTAGATTTTGGTGGGGTGGTGATGAGAATAATAGGAAAATGCATTGGCTAAAATGGTTAGAGCTGGCAGTTCCTAAGGTGTGTGGTGGTATGGGTTTTAAGGATTTCGCCCTCTTCAATAAAGCTATGTTAGCAAAGCAAGGGTGGCGGCTGATCTCAAAACCAGATTCGTTATGTGCCCGAGTGCTCAAAGGTAAATATTTCCATGATAGGCATTTTATGACAACTGTTAATAAAAGAAACTCTTCTCATACATGGAGAGCAATATTATATGGTCGTGATGCTTTGAAACAGGGGTTAATTAAAAGGACTGGGGATGGGAGTTGTACTAGAGTATGGGATGATCCCTGGATCCCATCAAATCCGAACAGAAAACCCATTGTGAGAACCCCTGATTCGAATGTTAGTCTAGTCGAGCAACTCATTAATCCATATACAGGAGGTTGGGATGAGAAGAAATTGGACGAGAATTTCGCTTCAGTTGACGTACAACCTATTCTGAAAATTCCATTGGGAAGATTGGATGATGACTTGTGGGTATGGCAATTGGAGAATCATGGGAATTTTACAGTCAGATCGGCGTATAGGGCTCTACTTGAAACTAATGAGGCAATCCCTGTATCAGGCATTAGTGGAGCAGATCAAGGCTTTTGGAAAAAATTACGGAAATTCAAAGTACCGCCTAAAGTGCGAAATTTCTGGTGGAGAGTCATTAAGGGTTTATCCCTTGTCGTTCGGTTTTGAAGGAAAGACACATTGATAAAAATTCCTTTCTGCCATGAGTGTGGCCAGGATGAAACCATTAAACATGCCATGTTCGATTGCACTTGGGCAAAAAAATTCTGGGAGGAGATAAAGAGTGCAACTAAGGTCAAGGTACCTGTTCTGCATCCGACAACCTGGGCTGTAGATATGATTGATGGTAACAAGGTGTCCTCTGAGGATGCGGTTGTTATCCTTTGCGGTGGATGGGCAGTGTGGTCTGAGCGTAATGCTAGGAAGCATGAGAATACTCCTAGAACGGCCTCCCACTCTGTAAAATGGACAATTGACATAACCTCTGATCTCTCGATTACAGGGAGAAGTCTGAACCTGAAAGTCCCAAAAGTTCGAGCTAAGTGGAAAACTCCCAAAGAAGGGGTTTTTAAGGTGAATGTGGATGCGAGTTTTCACTCTTCCTCGGGAGAAGGTGCATCATGCATGGTGATTCGTGATCATCTTGGGCTAATGAGAAGGGGGCAAGCTATTTGGTACCCTCATGTAGCTAGCTCTCTTACCATGGAGGCGATTGCAGTTAGAGATGGAGTGAAACTTGCTTCTGAATATGGTTTCACCCGTGTCATAGTGGAAAGTGATGCATCCATGGTTGTTAACCTTTGGGAAAACAGAGAACAAGGAAGGTCTGAAATAGCTTCAGTTTTACAGGATATTGATGAACTCATTGACAATTTTGAGTTCTTCCAAGTCAAGCACATTAGGCGAGATGGGAACGAAGCGGCACACTTAAGTGTCGAACAAGCTACAGCTAGTAGAAGAAGATGTCTTTGGATTAATTATATTCCTAGATTTTTAGCTGAGTGTCTGATGAATGATTGTAAGCCTGATGTTTAATTAATGAGAAGTATTAAGTCGCAAAAAAAGACAATAAAATGTACATACATTCTCGTGCGCATGTCTATGGGCCGGCCCACCACACTGGAGGCCCAAGCTACATGCCTACACGCACACCCAACAAACAACAAAATTATCCTTAAAAAAACACAAACAACAAAATGCAATCGATCAGCTATTGGGCTAATCTGCAAGCACTAGATACATCAGTACACAAGAAAATTTGAGAGCTCTCGGTGGCTAATTTGCTGACATAGCCTTGCTGTACAAGAGGGTTGGAGACAACAAGAGTCTGCAGCAGGCTGTCGTTGGGAGGAGTATGTCAGGAGGGGTATCCGCAGGACGAGTGTGGAAGCTGACGGTGAAGAGGTTTCGGACGCTGGCAACCTCAGAATTAGGAACCAGTGAGAAGAACAATGTTCATGGAGGCAGCCTACGCCCCGTAGATCGCGTCGAGGCCATCAAATGGCATCTCGCTCCGGGCGACAGCGAGCTCAAATGGCTTTTGGTTGGGAATTGCTCGCCTCGTTGTGCCACGTGGAGACACGAGTCTGCAGCTCAAATTTAATTTAGAAATTCGGTTTTGACCTCTCATCTATATTTATACTACTATTAAAATAGTAAATTTGTGTTGAGTTGTGTTGATACATTAAATTTTAGCACTTCAATATTGATCAATGAGCCAAATTGATCCAATGTTTAACATTTCAACACACATCCACATTTTACCGTCTTACCCTCTACAAAATTACATACTACGAGCAAAATGTCACCGCGTCGTTTGGCCTCCGGTCGGCAATCGGCAAGAGATGGAGCTGCCGGACGTCGGGTTGCTTTTCACGGGAGGAGCTGGGCAGCATAGCAACTACTGTTCCATGAGCTGTTCTATCTCAGGGAGGTGAGACGCCTGCAGGATCGATTTGTTTTCTGTAGTTGTATTAGCTGATCAGGATCAAACTGTACATTGATTATTCTTTGTATTTATTGTCCACGCGATTTTGGGAACGACTGCATGGGTACCTACGTTAACGTCGTAGGAGCCGTAGTTTCTTCAGGTTCCATTTACATACTGTACTTTCTCCAGTCATGCAAGGAAAGCAGGAGGATGGAGACCGAGAGACTGTCTACACGGGCTGTGTATGTATCCAATTATTCCCATAGCGATATATGTAAATATTCTGTTCAACCAAAATCAAAAGCTGAACCTTGGTATCCAGTATCTTAATCTTGCCAATGATTTTTCACGAGTCAAATTGTTGAGAATATAGTCAATTGTTCGATTAAATTAATCCAATAATAAATCATGAACATGGCATAAACAGTGCTAATGACATACTGAAACTTGATGATAAAACTACGTACTACACAGATAGTAGAAACATCTACACATATGACTGGTACTGCAAACACGGAAATAATCAGGAGAGGGATAAACATATTATACCCTCCAGTAGGCCAGTTGGCCGCAGCAGCAGCGGAAGCAGTGGCGTCATCGGCGATCCTCTTGTCAGCAACAACTTGCTCCTTGTCGGCGTCGGTGGCCATGACGATGAAGGCGACGCAGACGTAGTTGAAGCAGACGTAGAGAAGTAGTCGAACGGGAGCGAGCAGTCGCGTAAGAGACGCTCCCCAAAAACCTAATCTCCCCTCTCCCGTACAGGATTTGGAGATGCGGGGTTTCGGAGGCCTGCTCTCCCGTCATCCGTGTATGCGGTGGACGTGATGAGATCAGCGATGGCAGCAACAGTAGAGAGGAACTATGGTGGTGTCTCGAGCGGATGCGATCTTTCTAGTGTGTCTGCTGGAGAGGAGCGACCTCTCTCATATAGGCACACACGCAGGCGGAAGGCCAACGGAAACACACGTAGTTACGGGCGCATTTAAGGGAGAATTAAGAGACTGAAAACGGCCGTAATTAATCTCACATTCATTCTCCATTAACGTCATTAAGTTTCCGTTGCTGTTCACATTTTTCCCGCGTGATAAAAAGATAAGGTCGGCTCGGCGAGATTCCCGCAACCCGCGGCGCGTCGTGACGTGACGTGACGAGGCGAGGCGGGCGGCGGAGGAGGAGGAGCGCGCATGTGGAACGCCTCCTTTCTCTTCACAGCCAACACCTCATACATGGTAGAGAAGAGATCACCTTATAAACTGGTGTACATCTCTCTAAACTAGTCATGTGGGACTAAACTCCCACATACCACTCTTTCCATGGCAGTATGGGCATTTAGGGATTTTTCTGAAATTGTTAGATGGGCCTAAAGCCCACCCTAATATTGGGTAATATTTCAGCAATCCCCCACTAGATCCCAAAGACCCATGATGTTCTTTGTTCCAAGCACTGCTTTTGATATACCAGTATTTTCAGTGGAGACCTGTTAAGGTTGAGCTCCACCTAGAGCGAATAGCTACACTACTTCACAACTGACAATGGACTATGCCTTGAATTGTTAATTTGGAGTAAAGTAGTTTCACCAAACGTCTTACTAGTACTAGGCTGTCGAAGGCTGACCCCTCGGGTGGATCATATTAGTCACACTCCTGACATATTCATGAACTTACTAGAGACCAATCCAATCTCATAGACTGTGACCAGCAGTTAGGTTCATATAGGTGTGTTCCTCCAAAGATCGCTCTGTAGGGTAGCATCTTGCTTATATAAAGCCTTGGAACACATTAAGACAAATGTCAACCTGTCATATAGTTACCGAGAGTAGTGCATCTCCAATGGAGTGGGTTAATAAAAGTACTCTCCTCAGTTAACCACCAGCTTGTTTTCCCAGGTCCTACTTCACGGGATCTCCGATCACATAGGTTGGGTTACTACCATGGCAACTCATGTGGGTTTCATCCCTATCTCACTCGATGCATTTTCTATCACAACACGTGATAGCCCTTTGGTAAAGGGGTCTGCCAGATTCTTAACCGACTAGATATAATCCAATGCTATAACTCCGGAGTTTCTCAAATGTCTGACAGCTTTTAATCTCATTCTTATATGTTTGTTGGACTGCATGTTGTCCTTTGAACTCTTGACCTTGGTAATCACTGTCTGATTGTCACAGTTCATCAGGATAGCCGGAACTGGCTTTTCAACCATAGGCAAGTCCATCAGAAGATCTCGAAGCCATCCTGCTTCGACACCAGATGTGTCCAATGCTGTTAATTCTGCTTCCATTGTCGATCTCGTCAGGATCGTTTGCTTGCAAGACTTCCAGGAAATAGCACCACCTCCAAGGGTAAACACATAACCCGTTGTGGCTTTCATCTCATCAGCATCAGAGATCCAATTCGCATCACAATACCCCTCAAGCACTGACGGGCTTCCAGAATAGTGAAGTCCGTAGTTCTCAGTACCTTTCAGATAGCGCATAATTCTTTCGACAGCATGCCAATGCACATCACCCGGATTGGAAACAAACCGGCTCAGTTTGCACACAACAAACATGATGTCAGGCCTTGTAGCGCTTGCTAGGTACATGAGTGAACCAATGACTTGAGAGTTTCTCAGCTGATCCTTAGGTGTGCCTGTGAACTCTCGAATCTGCACACTAGGATCATATGGCGTTGGAGAAGTTTTGCAGCCCGAATATCCAAAGCGACTCAAAATCTTCTCAACATAAGCAAAAGTGTAATCCAACCTTCATTGTCTCTCAATAGCTTGATGTTCAAAATAACATCAGCCACACCTAGGTCTTTCATTTCAAAGTTCTGAGACAGAAATGACTTAACCTCCTCAATAACTTTGAGTTTGGTGCCAAATATCAGTATGTCATCAACATACTGTTGGAGATATGCCCTAGAGACAATAATAATTAAGTTTATTATTTATCTCCATGTTTATTATTAATGTTTGTATCTTTATGCTATAACTGTATTGGGTACTTGTATAGCAAATACAACGTATGCAAGAGGAAAACCTCCGATACACATGTAGAGATACGAACGGAAAAAGAGTTCCTGGTCTTGTCTCTGAGACTAGCCTATCTTGTTGCTCGATGATCGCGTTTTCCTGATCATGGACTTTGTATAAGTCATTCAACTATAGGAGTGGATTATCGGAATGATAATCGCACTGAACCGAACCACCGTATGATCTTGCTATGAGACAAATCGTCGACGATGAAATAGCGATTGATCATCTATCTAGTTATCATTAGCTGGATCCCTATGCTATGAGAATATCTTGTGACCGCTTATTCGACATTCGAGCTTTGATTTCCATCAAACGTCTTGCACCAACATGGGACTATGATAGGTGGCTTTTGGGCTTGAACTAGAATTTGTATTGGAACAAAGATCGTTCAAGAATGGCACTTACTCCTCCAGACGATGGATATATACATCCTCTAGGCCATCTCAAGTATTGTTGTTGTCACCCAATCGTCTGGCCAGACACAAGCGTGATTTATCACGGGACAACATAAATACGGAAAGAGAAAAGAGAATGGTATTGGTACGAGAATAATATGTGTTATGGTCAAAGGGTTTGATCACACTAGAGCACATTGTCTCAATCTCGAGATATCATTGGTATCGTGCATGTAAGGGGATTAAGCGTAATGGTTAACGCACATGTTCTGTTGTTCATTCACAACACAAGGGTGCCAGTACGAATGCCTAACCCACTACTGGTTATTGTTTGGTAAGCTCCCAAACAATACTTTGTGATTGCTGAACCTTTCGGGTCACACGCTTAAGCTGTAGGTCAATCTTTGATCGAGAGTAAAGATGTAGTTTTAGTGGGAATAAGATTGTGTCGGAGTAGCTCCGATGTCACTGGACTTGTTCCGGTGAATTATAACTTAGAGAGAATGCGGACATCTAATGTCCCGGGATGATAGGAATGGTTTCTATCGTCAGCGGATTTAATCCGAGTGCTTATGAAGAAGGAAATATTGTTCCGATGTTTTGTTGGCGGATACTAGGTATCCCGGTTCATATAAATATGAGTTATATGATAAGTAATTAATTCTGGGAATTTCTGTAAAAGGAAATATTCATTTAGGAATTAATTAGACAAACCAATTGATTATTTATTTAATTAATATATTGGAAAATATAAATAGAGGATTTATTTGGAGCCCAATAAAAGGGGGCTGCCAAGTGGGCTCATGGGGCCCACAAGGCAGCCGCACCCCACATGGTATGTGGGGGGAGGCCGAGTCCGAGTTGGGGGGGGGGGGGACTCCCCCTCCCGGCGGCGAGGACGGCGGCCAGGGCGGGCCCCACATGGCAAGAGGCGGGTAGGGGAGGAGTCCTACTCCTCCCCCAACCCGAGTTGGAGTGGGGAGGGTTTCCTCCCTACCCCCCTTCCTTGTAGGGAAAGGCAGGTTTGGAGGGAGGAGTCCTACTCCTCCCCCCAATCCGAGTTGGGGAAGGGGAGGGACTCCTCCCTCCCTTCCTTGGCCGGCGGCCCTAAAGGGGAAGGGTTCGGCCCCTTCCCCAAGTCCCTCCACCCCTTGGCCTCCTTTATAAGCAACCCCAAGCCCCTAGGGTTTGAGATAAGAAACACAAGTTTGCCTCCGTGCAAGTTCTCTCTCTCTCTTGTAGATCTCATGTGTTGAGAATTAGACGTCTCTAATCTTCTCATATAGATCTACCACCTAAACTACGCCGCAAGGCTGACTCTCTTCACCACGTGCTAGTAGCTAGGCGGTGAACGCACGGGGTGGGTTGACACGGTGTATGTGTGGATACCGCTAGAGCGGGATTTGCGCAAGTAAGTTCCTTGGAAACGGAGCAACTTCATCAAGGTCTACATCAACGACGATGTACGCAACAATCTCACCTCCCGGCGTGGACGTGAGATTCTTCATCAGGCTTCACCGACATCTACTTCGACAAACACAAGATCTTCCGCAAGCGTGTTTGTAAGTATTCTGGATCATCGCATTATGGGGTGCAACGTACCTTCATAGAATAGATCTTGGCGGTAAGGTTACGGAAAATTTTAAAGTTTTCCCGCAACCCAATAGTGGTATCAGAGCCGATCTATGCGTTGGTATGATTTGATCTAGAGCACCAGTTGGTGTGAGCATTGCATGGTTCTTGCATTAAGTTTATTTTAGTTGCTTCCCAAGAAGTTGTGCATCATATTCCATGGCAGTATTGGCAAGATCTTTACGAACTTCTGGCTATCCGCGGACCTTCCGGCTGCTCCTAGTATGCTTGTTGGCGCCAACGATGTGCTTCAGTAGCTTCGGGTCTATACCCTTAGTTGTGGACGTTGATGTATATGGATTGGGCCTGAGGGTTGGACGCCTCACGGGGGTCACGCGCACATGTGATCGTTTAGATTGGGGTTCTGCAACGTTTTCGTAATGTTGGGATCTCAATCACCCCGCAATGTTAATCTAGCAACTAGCCTAAACGTGCTTCAATACGTAGGTAGTGACGGTAATTCCGTAGAGCCTACAAAGCCACGTAAAACTTGCAAACAAAGCGTTAGATACGTCTAACTTGGTTTTGCAGGATTGAGTGCATGTGTTTTGGTATAGCTATTTTGTTACGGTGTCTTAACATGATGGTGGGAGCCAAAACAATTGATCGAGTTCGTCATCGACAATCAAGCGAAGAAGAGTTCGTCGTGGAGACCGGAGGAGGCGCCGGCATTGCGTCGGCGACGTGTACTTGGCGAGTTTCGGATATGGTAATTTTCCTTCGGGAATTTTGCCGTGACCGGAACAATGAAGATGGTGATCCTCAAGGACGAGCGCCAAGGACTTCCGAGAAATAACAAAGGCTATACCAAAGCACATGAATTATTATTAATTGCCTGTGATGTTTATCCTTTGTTGTTTGCACCTTGATTGCGCAGTAGTCGTTTATTAGGGTGAATCCTCATACAAAATCAAGGAGATCGTGTTCTTACCAACCGTGGCACCGTCAAACCGGATGCTTGTTGCCGTACGACCTGTATCCAGGAGTAATGTGTACCAAGGGTTCGGGAGGCGGGCGCGAACAGTTCCAGCAGCCAGTGTCGGTTGGTTGTCTTGACGTCCAAGCATAACATAACCATGAGTTCGGAACACATCCGTCGAAAGACGAACATGAGTTGTAGCTGCTGCAACTAGCATAGTGCTTACCGATTGGCCGACGGACATGACATGTATCCATGCTTGCTTCGTAGGGCAATCGGGTCCTGAATCACTTAGTGCCAATCATGAGGATTATTGGACTTAGTGGGAGCATATCTTAGATTCATGTTTGATTGAATTAAAGTAGTGCATTAAAATTAGTAATAAACTAGAAGTCTAAATAAACTTGTTTTGTTGTAGAAAATGGATCCCGTTGAAAAGATTTATGAAGAAGACTTGTTAGGAAAGTTGACTGTGGGAAGCACAATCTTTGCGGATTGGCTTCATGGACTGAGAGAAAATCTCAGGAGACGCGATTTAGAGCATATTCTGGACACACCTGTTCCGGAAGGAGAAGATGACTATTCTCCTATGGGAGAAGATGAGTATCAAGCTGGATTAGTTTGCTAGACAAGATGAGTTTTGAGCTTAGCGATTTGTATCCGTACTATCGCCCCTTCCGTCTTATGGAAGCGTTGAAAGCTCGATTCTCAAATCAGATGTGTTGGCATATACAAATTCAATGTGGAACTTAGTGATTGCAAACTATCGAGCGATGGCTCGATGAGGGAGCACAAAGAAAAGTTCTGCAAGATACTAAGGAAGCTTAAGGACATTGGGAAACCAATTCCAGAAAAGCAAGCAGTTGACACACTTCTGAGATCACTACCATCATACTACTATGCTTTGTGGCATGCTATGAATTGATGGGAGTTGAGAAGACAGTCAATGAGGTCTTCGACATGCTCTTATCAGCAGAGATGGATATCTATGTGCATCACTTGATGACTACAACCATCTTGCAAGACAAGTGGAAAATCCACAAAAGGTATAAGAGTTATACACAGATTATTGACATAATCTCGACTCGAATATATTTTGGTATTTAATACTGAAATTTTTCATATTGCATGATTGCAGTGTGGAAAGGAAAAGAGCCAAGAGATTCAAGAAGAATTGGAGGAAGTGGGGAAAGAAAGCACTCAGAAGTGATGATCACCACTATGTCTTCAATCCAAGTCAATGAAGAAGATTTACACTAGAACTTTAAATAAGAGTTATTTTCAGTTTGATCATTATGTAATGAATATTTTGTATTCTGGAACAAGTCATTGTTCGAATTATAAAGTATGTGTGGGAATTCCAAGTTTGGAAATTCAAAGTTTATATCTTCTTTATTGTGTTATGTCATTAATTATTTGTTTGTTAAGTCTTTATTGTTTTGATTCAAGTTATTGCTTAAAGTTTTAGTAATAAATAAAGTTAGTTTAATCTTTAATTTGGAGTTATACTTTTCGTTGGTTCTCTTTGAGACTCTTAAAGTTATCTCTAAATTAAATGGATAAAACTAAAATCACAAAGTGTCATACACTTGGAGAAATTCGAAATTCATAAAGTGCTAGGCATTTGATGAAAATCGAAATCCACAAAATGCTAGGCATTTAGTAGACTCGAATTTGGCAAAGTGCTAGGCACTAGTAAATTTCGAGATTTACATAAAGGAGTGGAATCTACCCATTAATTCAATTCTATTGAGGAATTAATATGAAGTTGCATATTAATGAAATAGAGTTAATGAAATTATTGAAGTTTCAATGTTTCATAAATTCAGTGGGAGAGTGTGAGAATCAAAATAAAGGAATCAAAGGAATTTGATTAAAGTTAAAAGAAAGGACTTAATAAAATATTGTAACATTGTTGACGAAGGAAAATTATTTCTTAGTCAAATTACTTGTGATGGATTTTGGTAACTCGAAATCATCATGGTAATAAAATCTTTTGCAAGATAAAGATTAAAAGGAAATGTTACAAAGTCTTGCTTAATGTGTTGTGAAATTAGAATTCCAAATTACCCACTAAAGTAAATAGATTATTTTGTTTGATATCTTGGGATTTGTGTCAATTATAACTTAGAGTTATTTTGATAGTAAGTTCCATATTTTCAATTAAGGATTTAAAGTTTTAAGTTCGAATTGAAAAGGTGTTTTGCAAAAGTCCAAAATTGTTATTTTGGCAAGTGACTTCCACACATAATTCTAAATGCTTGTTGACTTTAGAATTGGAGAAAAGTGTCTTCTCATGAAAGAGAGTGGAAATCATAATACTAAATTAAGGCTGAGAGTCTTTGGGCAAGTGTTAGAATGAGAAGGAAAACATGCAAATGTTTCCATATCATTACTTTGTCCAGGAATACATGTAAGGCATACATGGTTCGAATTAAGTATTAAAGGAAAAATCATGTGAGGAATTTGATGATTAAATCACTAGGTGATTAAAATCATTTAAATGTCCAGGAACATGATATAAGCAAAACAATTACAAAAGAATAATGAACATTCATTAATGACGGCATTTGTCATAAAAGGAGTTCAAGAAAAATTCATGAGACTCTAAGATCCAATCTTGAGAGTTGTTTGGATGTGATGTAAAATCATGTGCATGAATATTTCATAAAGAAAGGACAGATATGAATATCTAATATTCATAGAGCTAGTCTTGATAAAATTGTTTTATCAAGGACGAATAACTGATAGTGAGAAGTTGCAATACTTTTCATATCAATTGCTTGATGCTGTTATTGAACTAAAGTAGCAATATTATTGCTAAGGATAATTAGTTTGGATTATGAAAATAATCTAGATAATTATTTATGAATGTTTGAAGTCAGTCGTATTAATGAGTAAGAATTTATTCTTTTCATTATATAAATCGAAGGGACTTAAAAGACAGTGGGAGCTGATATTATATTTATTGAATGAGGCTAGGCCGAATTATAAATATATAAATCTCGTGATTTAAAGAGTTTAAATAAAAGGTCGGAAAATGTCTTATTAAAGTTTTGTCTCTAAGATAGAATTTAATAAACATGAGTATGAATGTACTAAAGTGCAATTCGAAAGGTAATTTCGAATTGTGTCTTGAGTCAAAGAAATTTGATCAAGAATTCATAGCGTGATATTTGCAAGATACCTTGACCTTCGTAGTCCTGGATGAGCGAATAGAGAGGAATAAGATCAAATCATATTTAATGTGATTTTGCTTATGACATTGCTATATATAGTACATAAAGCCGGAAAGTTTCCAAAGTGCTAAACTTTTATAAAGTTTTGCCACCGGCATTAATGAGAAATTCTTAATAAGGATATTCTCATAAGAGCAGTTAATTAAGATTGTAATTGATCATATAAAGGTTTGGTAAAAGAACCTGATGGTGAGATTACAAAAGGAAAAGACCAACAAGGTGGATTTTGTAAAGCTTCAAATAGTGTGTATAGAGAAGTTACTCGTATACATATTTGTGGTGGAATTATGAAATCAAATTTATTCTGATAAATGTTTTTCAAATGATAAATACTAAGTGTTTTGATTTTATCAAATACACGTGTATCTTATGAGTGGATTCTACAACAAAGATAGTTCATCTATCGAGGATAGTTGCGTCATTGATGTGAGACGTCATGATAAGCAAGTTATTGGATGAGTCATTACTCAGGTGAGGTTTCTATAAAGATGGTATGATAATATCAACCGGGTATTATTAATGCTACTACGGAACCGGAAAGGCCCATATCCAATTCCTAATATATCCGACTTACATAGTCAAGTTTGGCATGTGAGGTGATAAATAAAGTTTATGAACTTTGGTTGGATCAAAGTGCGGACACAGTTTCAGATCCGCATGCGAAAGCGTGAGTGGCACCTTAGTTCCATTTGGTGTCATGTCATCATGCTAACTAGAATCATTATTGTTTCTAGTGCAAGTGGGAGACTGTTGGAGATATGCCCTAGAGACAATAATAATTAAGTTTATTATTTATCTCCATGTTTATTATTAATGTTTGTATCTTTATGCTACAACTGTATTGGGTACTTGTATAGCAAATACAACGTATGCAAGAGGAAAACCTCCGATACACGTGTAGAGATATGAACGGAAAAAGAGTTCCTGGTCTTGTCTCTAAGACTAGCCTATCTTGTTGCTCGATGATCGTTTTCCTGATCATGGACTTTGTATAAGTCATTCAACTATAGGAGTGGATTATCGGAATGATAATCGCACTGAACCGACCCACCGTATGATCTTGCTATGAGACAAATCGTCGACGATGAAATAGCGATTGATCATCTATTTAGTTATCATTAGCTAGATCCCTATGCTATGAGAATATCTTGTGACCGCTTATTCGACATTCGAGCTTTGATTTCCATCAAACGTCTTGCAGTAACATGGGACTATGATAGGTGGCTTTTGGGCTTGAACTAGAATTGTATTGGAACAGAGATCGTTCAAGAATGGCACTTACTCCTCCAGACGATGGAGAGATACATCCTCTAGGCCATCTCAAGTATTGTTGTTGTCACCCAATCGTCTGGCCAGACACAAGCGTGATTTATCACGGGACAACATAAATACGGAATGAGAAAAGAGAATGATATTGGTACGAGAATAATATGTGTTATGGTCAAAGGGTTTGATCACACTAGAGCACATTGTCTCAATCTCGAGATATCATTGGTATCGTGCGTAAGGGGATTAAGCGTAATGGTTAACGCACAGGTTCTGTTGTTCATTCACAACACAAGGGTGCCAGTACGAATGCCTAACCCACTGCTGGTTATTGTTTGGTAAGCTCCCAAACAATACTTTGTGATTGCTGAACCTTTCGGGTCACACGCTTAAGCTGTAGGTCAATCTTTGATCGAGAGTAAAGATGTAGTTTTAGTGGGAATGAGATTGTGTCGGAGTAGCTCCGATGTCACTGGACTTGTTCCGGTGAATTATAAGTTAGAGAGAATGCGGACATCTAATGTCCCGGGATGATAGGAATGGTTTCTATCATCAGCGGATTTAATCCGAGTGCTTATGAAGAAGGAAATATTGTTCCGATGTTTTGTTGGCGGATACTAGGTATCCCGGTTCATATAAATATGAGTTATATGATAAGTAATTAATTCCGGAATTTTCTGTAAAAGGAAATATTCATTTAGGAATTAATTAGACAAAACAATTAATTATTTATTTAATTAATATATTGGAAAATATAAATAAGGATTTATTTGGAGCCCAATAAAAGGGGGCTGCCAAGTGGGCCATGGGGCCCACAAGGCAGCCGCACCCACATGGTATGTGGGGGAGGCCGAGTCCGAGTTGGGGGGGACTCTCCCCTCCCGGCGGCGAGGACGGCGGCCAGGGCGGGCCCCACATGGGGCGGCGGCCCAGGGCGGGCCCCACATGGCAGAGGCGGGTGGGGGAGGAGTCCTACTCCTCCCTCCAACCCGAGTTGGAGTGGGGGAGGGTTTCGTCCCCCCCCCTTCCTTGTAGGGAAAGGCAGGTTTGGAGGGAGGAGTCCTACTCCTCCCCCCAATCCGAGTTGGGGAAGGGGAGGGACTCCTCCCTCCCTTCCTTTGCCGGCCGGCCCAAAGGGGAAGGGTTCGGCCCCTTCCCCAAGTCCCTCCACCCCTTGGCCTCCTTTATAAGCAACCCCAAGCCCCTAGGGTTTGAGATAAGAAACACAAGTTTGCCTACGTGCAAGTTCTCTCTCTCTCTTGTAGATCTCATGTGTTGAGAATTAGACATCTCTAATCTTCTCATATAGATCTAATCTAGTTGATTAGATCTACCACCTAAACTACGCCGCTAGGCTGACTCTCTTCACCACGTGCTAGTAGCTAGGCGGCGAACGCACGGGGTGGGTTGACACGGTGTATGTGTGGATACCGCTAGAGCGGGATTTGCGCAAGTAAGTTCCTTGGACAATGGAGCAACTTCATCAAGGTCTACATCAACGACGACGTACGGCAACAATCTCACCTCTTGGCGTGGACGTGAGATTCTTCATCAGGCTTCACCGATATCTACTTCGACAAACACAAGATCTTCCGCAAGCGTGTTTGTAAGTATTCTGGATCATCGCATTATGGGGTGCAACGTACCTTCATAGAATAGATCTTGGCGGTAAGGTTACGGAAAATTTTAAAGTTTTACCCGCAACCCAACACATACAAGCACAATATAACTCCTTCGCCCCCACCATGGCGATAGTATACACATTTGTCGGCTTCATTAACAACAAAACCAGCAGAGGTCAAAGTTGTATTGAACTTCTCATGCCATTGCTTATGTGCTTGTTTCAGGCCATATAAAGATTTCAGTAACTTACACACCTTTCCTTCCTGACCATTTAATACAAAGCCATCTGGCTGTTGCATGTAGATTTCCTCGTCTAGCTCTCCGTTCAGGAAAGCCATCTTAACATCCATCTGGTGGACGAGAAGACCATGTGAGGCTGCCAACGAGAGTAATACTCGTATGGTGGTCAGTCTGGCCACAGGTGAATAAGTATCGAAGAAATCTTCCTCTTCTTTCTAGGAATAAGCCTTGGACACAAGCCTAGCTTTGTACTTTTCAATCGTACCATCATGCCTAAGCTTCTTTTTGAACACCCACTTACATCCCAATGGTTTACAGCCATAGGGACGTTCAGTAATTTCCCATGTTCCATTAGCCATGATGGAGTCCATCTCGCTACGGACCGCTTCTTTCCAGTAATCAGCATCCGGAGACGCATAAGCCTCTGAAATAGAAGTGGGAGTATCATCCATGAGGTACACAAGGAAATCATCACCAAAGGACTTTGCAGTCCTCTGTCTCTTGCCCCTACCAAGGGTTTCCTCATCATCCTCCTCAGGATTTTCATCATGTGTTTGTTCATAATATTCAATCGGAATGGAAGGTTCAGGTGTCTCATTAGATTCCTGTCTAGAAGTGCTTTGCATATCTCTCATAGGAAAAATATCCTCAAAGAATGTTGCATCTTTAGACTCCATAATTGTACCGACCTTCACGTCAGGTACCTCGGATTTCACTACTAGAAATCTATAGCCAACGCTATTCTTAGCGTAGCCCAAATTAACACAGTCCACGGTCTTTGGTCCAAGCTTACGCTTTTTGGGGATCAGCACATTGACTTTCGCCAAACATCCCCAAGTACGCAAGTATGAGAGTGTCGTTTTTCTCTTCTCCCATTTTCTTAGGGAGTGATCTCACTGTCTTTTGTCGGAACTTTATTCAGGACATGACATGACGTCAATACAGCCTCCCCCCACCATGCCTTGGATAAACCCGATGTATCTAACATGGCGTTAACCAAATCTGTTGGAGTACGGTTTTTCCATTCAGCAACCCCATTTGACTGGGGTGAATAGGGAGGCGTCCTCTCATGAATAATACCATGTTCCACACAGAAAGAATCAAACTCATGTGAGAAGTACTCTCCACCACGATCAGACCGGACTCGTTTAATTTTCTTTTCAAGTTGATTCTCAACTTCTGCCTTATAGATTTTAAAGTAGTGTAGAGCCTCATCTTTAGTGCTTAACATATATATATATATATATATATATATAGCAAAATCTAGTGGAATCATCTATTAGTGTCATGAAGTATCTTTTTCCACCTTTAGTCAGCATGCCATTCATCTCACAAAGATCATAATGTATGAGTTCTAACGGTGCCAAGTGTCTCTCCGTCGCAGCTTTATGGGGCTTGCGAGGTTGCTTTGCTTGCACACACGAAAGGCACTTAGAACCTTTGGCTAAAGTGAAATTCGGGATTAAATTCAATTTTGCTAACCGTGTCATACAACCGAAACCAATGTGACAAACACGTGAATGCCAAACTTCTGTTTCATTAACATTCGAATGAATATTGTTCACGACTTTATTACAAAAATCAGCGAGGGAAAAGCGGAACAAGCCTCCGCATTCATAACCTTTTCCAACAAACAGTCCATATTTCGTAACAACTACTTTATTAGACTCAAATACCAACTTAAACCCTTCTCTACATAGAAGGGAGACACTAACGAGATTCTTCTTGATGGCGGGGACATGCTGCACGTTCTTGAGCTGCACGATCCTTCCCGAAGTAAACTTCAGATCGACCGTGCCAACACCAAGAACAGAAGCACTTGCGCCATTCCCCATCAGTACGGATCCGTTCCCTGGGACCTGATAAGAAGAAAACAATGAGATGTCAGCACATACATGAATATATTCACCCGTGTCTATCCACCAATCGTTAGACTGAAAAACTGAAAATACAGTAAACAAATTACCGTACCGGGATGCTCCATTCTCATTGTTGCTCACAACCATGTTGACAGACTTGGAGTCCTGTCCTGGTTTCTTAAACTTCTTTGGGCACTTGGGAGCCCAATGTTCCTCTGAACCACATGTGAAGCAGGCTCCCTTCTTCTTATCCTTGTTGAAGGGCTTCTTACCCTTCTTCTTGAAGTCGGTATTCTGTTGGACACTAGGTCTCCCCTTGGGCTTGTGGTAGTTGGAGTTCTTCTGTACAAAATTGGCGACAGAAGATCCCTCGTTCCCTTTTCCGTTTGAGTCCTTTGCTCTCGAGTTCTGCTCCACACTCAGATGGCCGATGACATCCTCCACTGAGAATTCACGCCTCTGATGTTTCAGAGTAGTAGCAAAGTTCCTCCAGGAATTAGGTAGCTTAGCGATTATGCATCACGCGACAAACTTGCCCAGTAGCACACACTTGAGAAGCTCAAGCTCCTTAGCGATGCACTGTATCTCATGAGCTTGTTCCAATACAGAACGGTTTTCAACCATCTTGTAATCATGGAACTGCTCTATAGTGTACATCTCGCTTCCAGCATCAGTTGCGCCAAATTTAGATTCGAGCGCCTCCCACAAGTCCTTGGCAACCCGCACATGTAAATATGCATCAACCAACTTATCTCCGATCACGCTCAGAACTGCTCCAACAAAGACGACGGTGGCATCCCTGAACGCCTTCTCCTGTTCAGGAGCAATCGTTCCAGTGGGAGTAACACCGACGACCCAGAACACGTTCATTGCAGTGAGCCATAAGGTGGTTTTGGCTTGCCAATGCTTAAAATATGTCCCCGTAAACGGGGCTGGTTTCAGTGCAGCAGGAAAACCATTGACCGAAAATTGCCTACACATATTAGGTTTTTGGATTGTTGAGAATATAGGCAATTATTCGATTAAATTAATCTAATAATAAATCATGAACATGGCATAAACAGTGCTAATGACATACTGAAACTTGATGATAAAACTACGTACTAGACAGATAGTAGAAACATCTACACATATGACTAGTACTGCAAACATGGAAATAATCAGGAGAGGGATAAACATATTATACCCTCCAGTAGGCCAGTTGGCCGCAGCAGCAGCGGAAGCAGTGGCGTCGTCGGCGATCCTCTTGTCAGCAACAGCTTGCTCCTTGTCGGCGTCGGTGGCCATGACGATGAAGGCGACGTGGACGTAGTTGAAGCAGACGTAGAGGAAGTAGTCGAACGGGAGCGAGCAGTCGCGTAAGAGACGCTCCCCAAAAACCTAATCGCTCCTCTCCCGTACAGGATTTGGAGATGCGAGGTTTCGGAGGCCTGCTCTCCCGTCGGCCGTGTACGCGGTGGACGGGATGGGATCAGCGATGGCAGCAACAGTAGAGAGGAACTATGGTGGTGTCTCGAGCGGATGTGATCTTTCTAGTGTGTCTGCTGGAGAGGAGCGACCTCTCTCATATAGGCACACACGCAGGCGGAAGGCCAACGGAAACGCATGTAGTTAACGCGCGCAGTTAAGGGAGAATTAAGAGACTAAAAACAGCTGTAATTAATCTCACATTCATTCTCCATTAACGCCATTAAGTTTCCGTTGCTGTTCACATTTTTGCTACGTGATAAAAAGATAAGCTCGGCTCGGCGAGATTCCCGCAACCCGCGGCGTGGCGCGTCGTGACGTGACGTGACGCGCCGAGGCGAGGCGAGGCGGGCGGCGGAGGAGCAGCGCGCGTGTGGAACGCCTCCTTTCTCTTCACAGCCAACACCTCATACATGGTAGAGAAGAGCTCACCTTATAAACTGGTGTACATTTCTCTAAACTAGCCATGTGGGACTAAACTCCCACGTACCACTCTCTTCATGGTAGTATGGTCCTTTAGGATTTTTTCTGGAATTGTTAGATGGGCCTAAAGCCCACCCTAATATTGGGTAATATTTCAGCACAAATAATCCTGGAACATATGCTTGGAACCTCAGTCTGCCCTACAAATTTATGTCTCTGTCCATCTAGCTGCTTATGACATTTGTTCGTAGACGAGAGCCGGGTTTTTTAGCTCGTCCTACATGTAGGACGTTTTTCCGAAATATTATTCTATTTGTAGATAATGATGAATTATAGCACAATGCAAAATAAATAAAATCAAAATACATTTTATTTTGGCCATTTAAAAATGATAAATTATTAAATCTGAGACGGTGAACCATGCAAATTTCAAAAAACAAATCAGATTTGTCATTTTTGTGTAGGCCGGAATAAAAAATACATTCCGAGTTGAAAATCTAGAGCACAATAGAGTACATAATTGTCAACCTCTATGATTTATCTCGAAATTATTTTAAATCTTCAAATTGTTGATTTTAAAATGAAAAATAGGATACATGCAGTACCGGTCCGGGAGGTAGCACTGCAGGGCAGGGCATCACGGGGATGCGGGGTGGAGCGGGGCGAGGGTGGCACTGGACGATAACGGGAAACCGTTTATTTTACTTGGCAATGTCAATCTCTGTAATTACCCAGGAGACGAAAAGGAGCGTTGAGTTGTCAAACACTGAAACAGTTTGGGTAGTTGATTAAATATTGAACGGCTTATATTTGCTCTTTTAATAGTTCTCTTTGCAATATAAAATCTAGGTCGGACCGATTCAGAAGTGTAAAATAAGTAGTCCACATAGACCCGGTACAGTCTTTTCCTACTCGTAAATTGGCTCGCGTTAAATCGCGCATTGCACGTCCATGCCAACTAGTTATCCAAAGAACCCTAATAATAAACTGAGATAATACACATAAAAGGCTTTGTGAGTGTGCGACTGAGATTTGAACCGATCTATGGAGTTGTGTAACGCGATTTTTCACAACAATTGAAGGTTTCAAACGCAAAAATGGAAAACGGGGTGAACGTACCTATGGTAAGAGCATCTCCATCGGGAGCCTCTAAATCGTTGTCCGGCACCCCCTCAATTGGGCCTCCTTTGGGGGTGCCGGACATGTGTCCGAGCAACATTTGGAGCCCCTCCACAGCACCCCCGAAAGGCCCACCCCTCAAATGGCCCAATTTTTCAGCGAACTGTCAAACACCTTGCGGGCGCACGAACCGCCGCCGGTTCGCCGCCGCGTCGGTCTGCATTACGGCAACCGCCGCGGGTTCGTGTGGATTGCAACCGCCGCCGCTTGGAAGCAATATAACCATCCTCGCGGGCCGCACGTCGATCTCATTCTCTTCGCTTGGTACGCCATGGCCGAGTGTGGTAAGCCAGAGATGTGGCAGAAGGAGGGCGCCACCAGCGAGGAGTCCGGCGGCGAAGGCGAAGCACCGGTGTCATCTTCCTCGAGCGGCAATGGCTCGGATTGTGTTTCTTCCCTCTCTGCAACAGAATCCAAGCCATCGCCGTCAGAAGTCGAGCAACTCGAGCTCTTCTACGGGCTCGACGACACCCTTCACCGTGTTCCTCGTCGGACGGGGAGACCACCTCAGAGGAGGAGGACGATGAAGATGAAGACGACGACGAGGAGGAGGACGACGACGACAGCGGCCCCAATGTCGTCGCTCCCAACGAGGGGAACGAGGCAGCCCCCGCGTCTTCGTACGAGGTGTTGAACCCATATGGAACCCCCTCCGAGGAGGAGGCAGCCGGCGGGAAGGAGAGCGAGGTCGCGCCCGCCGCCAAGGACGCGGCCGTCGATGCCAAGGACGAGGACGGCTACGATGGCGACGTCGAGAAGCCGAAGGCCCTCGCCAAGCGTCCTCGCCAAGACGGCGATCACTCGGAAGCTTCGGCCTCCAAGAAGATGAAGAAGAAGGATGCGTAGACGATCGAGTATCGATCGAGATATATGTATATGTAATTAGCAGTACTAGTATCGATCGAGGCAGCGTATTTAAAACTTCGATATTCATTCATATTTAAGCTAAACGATACACATTTAAACTAAACGATTCAAATTTAAACCATACTCTAAACCCTAATCTAAACTCTGCCTTGGCCTGCCTCGTCGTCATGCCTGGGTGCCTCTCCTGCCAGGGCTGCCTGGGCTAAGCGCGAGCGGACACACCTCTCCTGCCGGAGCGCGCTCGCCGCCCGGCGCATGCCATCCCTGGCAGCCCTCTTGCGCTCGGCGTCCCTCGCAGCTACCTCCCTCACCGCTGCATGCCTTGCCTCGCGCATCCGGTGCAGCTCCTCGTGAGCCGCCTGCTGTGCGGCCTCCATCGTGGCCGCATCCTCCCGCTGCGCGGCCACGGCGTTGAGGTTCGCATACGCCGCGCGCTCGGCGGCCATGAAGGCGCGGCAGCGAATGTCCCGCTCCGCGATCGCGATGGAGGCCTGCCTGATGGAGGCCTCGACTGCGTCGCCAGTCGCCTCGTAGCCCTGCCTGAGCTACTGGGCCGCCTGCTCGTTGCGCCAAGTGTCGAACGAGTTCACGGCGACCACCTGGTCGGGCCACAGCGGCGGCGGCACCTCCTGCTCCGGCGCCGGCCCCTGCTCCGGAGGCGGCTCCTGTCCAGGGTAAGGAACCTCCTGCTCCGGCTCCTCCTGCTCCTCCACGTCGACGTCGTCGACGTCCGCCCAATCGAAGGGCGGCTCGTCGACGACAGGCTGCAGCGCCTGCTGGGCCGCCTGCTCCGGCTCCTCCTGCCCCAGAGGGTGAGCGCGGCGCGCTACCTGGGTGAGGGTACACCAAGTGGTCTGGAGGCGGCGAGCCATGGTGTGGACTACGGTGGCGATGGACTACGGCGAGTGGTGGTGTGGTGAGGCTGCACGGCACGATGGAGGAGTGTTTATATAGGCGGGAGGAAGCGCTGGCGCTAGGCGGAAATGGTGGCGATGGGTGGGAAGCGGCGGGTGGGTGAGCCGGAGTTATGGGGCGGCGACGCGATTCGGCCACGCCGACGCTTGGGAAGCCGGGAAAGCTTGGGCGCCGGCGTAATTGAAAGGCGTGACACAGACGCCTCGCCATCCCGTCGCTTCGTCGCCCGAAGAAACGCGTCGCCATTAACGCGGGCGGAATGACCTCCTGCACGGCCCAATTTTTTCTGGAATTGTTAGATGGGCCTAAAGCCCACCCTAATATTGGGTAATATTTCAGCACAAATAATCCTGGAACATATGCTTGGAACCTCAGTCTGCCCTACAAATTTATGTCTCTGTCCATCTAGCTGCTTATGACATTTGTTCGTAGACGAGAGCCGGGTTTTTTAGCTCGTCCTACATGTAGGACGTTTTTCCGAAATATTATTCTATTTGTAGATAATGATGAATTATAGCACAATGCAAAATAAATAAAATCAAAATACATTTTATTTTGGCCATTTAAAAATGATAAATTATTAAATCTGAGACGGTGAACCATGCAAATTTCAAAAAACAAATCAGATTTGTCATTTTTGTGTAGGCCGGAATAAAAAATACATTCCGAGTTGAAAATCTAGAGCACAATAGAGTACATAATTGTCAACCTCTATGATTTATCTCGAAATTATTTTAAATCTTCAAATTGTTGATTTTAAAATGAAAAATAGGATACATGCAGTACCGGTCCGGGAGGTAGCACTGCAGGGCAGGGCATCACGGGGATGCGGGGTGGAGCGGGGCGAGGGTGGCACTGGACGATAACGGGAAACCGTTTATTTTACTTGGCAATGTCAATCTCTGTAATTACCCAGGAGACGAAAAGGAGCGTTGAGTTGTCAAACACTGAAACAGTTTGGGTAGTTGATTAAATATTGAACGGCTTATATTTGCTCTTTTAATAGTTCTCTTTGCAATATAAAATCTAGGTCGGACCGATTCAGAAGTGTAAAATAAGTAGTCCACATAGACCGGTACAGTCTTTTCCTACTCGTAAATTGGCTCGCGTTAAATCGCGCATTGCACGTCCATGCCAACTAGTTATCCAAAGAACCCTAATAATAAACTGAGATAATACACATAAAAGGCTTTGTGAGTGTGCGACTGAGATTTGAACCGATCTATGGAGTTGTGTAACGCGATTTTTCACAACAATTGAAGGTTTCAAACGCAAAAATGGAAAACGGGGTGAACGTACCTATGGTAAGAGCATCTCCATCGGGAGCCTCTAAATCGTTGTCCGGCACCCCCTCAATTGGGCCTCCTTTGGGGGTGCCGGACATGTGTCCGAGCAACATTTGGAGCCCCTCCACAGCACCCCCGAAAGGCCCACCCCTCAAATGGCCCAATTTTTCAGCGAACTGTCAAACACCTTGCGGGCGCACGAACCGCCGCCGGTTCGCCGCCGCGTCGGTCTGCATTACGGCAACCGCCGCGGGTTCGTGTGGATTGCAACCGCCGCCGCTTGGAAGCAATATAACCATCCTCGCGGGCCGCACGTCGATCTCATTCTCTTCGCTTGGTACGCCATGGCCGAGTGTGGTAAGCCAGAGATGTGGCAGAAGGAGGGCGCCACCAGTGAGGAGTCCGGCGGCGAAGGCGAAGCACCGGTGTCATCTTCCTCGAGCGGCAATGGCTCGGATTGTGTTTCTTCCCTCTCTGCAACAGAATCCAAGCCATCGCCGTCAGAAGTCGAGCAACTCGAGCTCTTCTACGGGCTCGACGACACCCTTCACCGTGTTCCTCGTCGGACGGGGAGACCACCTCAGAGGAGGAGGACGATGAAGATGAAGACGACGACGAGGAGGAGGACGACGACGACAGCGGCCCCAATGTCGTCGCTCCCAACGAGGGGAACGAGGCAGCCCCCGCGTCTTCGTACGAGGTGTTGAACCCATATGGAACCCCCTCCGAGGAGGAGGCAGCCGGCGGGAAGGAGAGCGAGGTCGCGCCCGCCGCCAAGGACGCGGCCGTCGATGCCAAGGACGAGGACGGCTACGATGGCGACGTCGAGAAGCCGAAGGCCCTCGCCAAGCGTCCTCGCCAAGACGGCGATCACTCGGAAGCTTCGGCCTCCAAGAAGATGAAGAAGAAGGATGCGTAGACGATCGAGTATCGATCGAGATATATGTATATGTAATTAGCAGTACTAGTATCGATCGAGGCAGCGTATTTAAAACTTCGATATTCATTCATATTTAAGCTAAACGATACACATTTAAACTAAACGATTCAAATTTAAACCATACTCTAAACCCTAATCTAAACTCTGCCTTGGCCTGCCTCGTCGTCATGCCTGGGTGCCTCTCCTGCCAGGGCTGCCTGGGCTAAGCGCGAGCGGACACACCTCTCCTGCCGGAGCGCGCTCGCCGCCCGGCGCATGCCATCCCTGGCAGCCCTCTTGCGCTCGGCGTCCCTCGCAGCTACCTCCCTCACCGCTGCATGCCTTGCCTCGCGCATCCGGTGCAGCTCCTCGTGAGCCGCCTGCTGTGCGGCCTCCATCGTGGCCGCATCCTCCCGCTGCGCGGCCACGGCGTTGAGGTTCGCATACGCCGCGCGCTCGGCGGCCATGAAGGCGCGGCAGCGAATGTCCCGCTCCGCGATCGCGATGGAGGCCTGCCTGATGGAGGCCTCGACTGCGTCGCCAGTCGCCTCGTAGCCCTGCCTGAGCTACTGGGCCGCCTGCTCGTTGCGCCAAGTGTCGAACGAGTTCACGGCGACCACCTGGTCGGGCCACAGCGGCGGCGGCACCTCCTGCTCCGGCGCCGGCCCCTGCTCCGGAGGCGGCTCCTGTCCAGGGTAAGGAACCTCCTGCTCCGGCTCCTCCTGCTCCTCCACGTCGACGTCGTCGACGTCCGCCCAATCGAAGGGCGGCTCGTCGACGACAGGCTGCAGCGCCTGCTGGGCCGCCTGCTCCGGCTCCTCCTGCCCCAGAGGGTGAGCGCGGCGCGCTACCTGGGTGAGGGTACACCAAGTGGTCTGGAGGCGGCGAGCCATGGTGTGGACTACGGTGGCGATGGACTACGGCGAGTGGTGGTGTGGTGAGGCTGCACGGCACGATGGAGGAGTGTTTATATAGGCGGGAGGAAGCGCTGGCGCTAGGCGGAAATGGTGGCGATGGGTGGGAAGCGGCGGGTGGGTGAGCCGGAGTTATGGGGCGGCGACGCGATTCGGCCACGCCGACGCTTGGGAAGCCGGGAAAGCTTGGGCGCCGGCGTAATTGAAAGGCGTGACACAGACGCCTCGCCATCCCGTCGCTTCGTCGCCCGAAGAAACGCGTCGCCATTAACGCGGGCGGAATGACCTCCTGCACGGCCCAATTTACAGCACCTCCTCGCGCCCTACGTCTATGACCGGTGGGGCGCACCTGTCGGAGGCCATGTCCGGTCAATGTCCGGCACCCCCAAGAGGTTTGGAGGCCCTCTTGGGGGTGTCGGACATAAAATTACTCGGGCGAGGCTTTAGGGGTGCCGCTGATGACGATTTTCGCTGTCCGGATCCGAATGGGCCTTTGGGAGGTCGTTTGGAGGCTCCGGTGGAGATGCTCTAACCGTACCTTGTACGTAACGAAGATGGATTCGACCGGCTGGTAGATCGATCCCATCAGACAAATTAATACTGCACCACGTGCGAACAGGCACCATGCATAACCGTGCGAGATAGACAAGACAGAACCTAACCCTAGTAGACAGAAAACTGAGAACCAGATCGATCGGCCAATCGACAAAGGATGGACGACGACGGCGAGCTGGCGAGGGCGGAACCAGAGGAGTGCAGCAGGTGGGCGGTGATCTTGGTTTTGGGGTGCGCGGGTGCCGCGCTTGTCTATATGTCCTTCCACGTGCTGGCCAACATGGAGGAGCCGGATGGCAGGGTCTTGCTCGTCCTCCTACTGCAGCTCCCGGGAGTTTTTCTTCTCGGCCTGTCCTTTGCTATGGCAGTTGTGCAGCGCACAGGGGTCAATCCGGATGCTGAATGGTCCGTAGATAAAATGTTGTTGTTCTAGAGAGTAAGTAATTATCTTCTGTAGTTACTTAATTGATTGATGGGAGTGTCTATTTAGCAGCTATAGCTGAATTGTTTTTATTTCATTTTTATCATATCATCAACCCATGAAACATGTTCTGTTAGCCACTTAGCGTGCGTCTGGTTGATGGATCAAAGTGTATGGAATGGGATGACCCAGATTTTGTGGCCTCAGATGGCCCTGCATTCGTTTTTGGTGCTCCGTTCAGTTGATATGAAGTGGATGTGGATGGGATGGTTGCACTTACCGAAACACCAATGTGTTAACAGGCCTTAAACTGCAGTTAGCTTAACAGAGAATGGGTCAACGCTACTTTACTCAAACGAAAATGCCCACTTTAGACAGCATGACTCAAACTAGCACTAAAAATCAGGACAACTATGTAGCCAAAACCACGCCTCATAAGTTTGTTGCTGTGGTTTCATAGGAAATTGCCATGCTATTCACATGGGAAATGCCTCTAAAAAAAGGAAAAAATATTGAACTCGTGAACATGTTAACCAAACTGACCAACAACCAGATTATATGACTAATACACACACGTCCCTACAATCTTTACAACAGATAGTTAGCCATCTAAATAGCACCTGTTTCCGTGGACGTGGATCAACAGTTCAACACATATGTTAGCAGATTCTTGTTGTCAGTGGTTGGAACATGACAATGAGATAAGCTCAGCTAGATGCACGTAATGCACAACTAAATTGTAAAACACGTGGATTGTTTCGACGGATTGCAGAAACAGGGCAGATAGGAGTTCTGAACTCTGAAGCCAACTCCCCTATCACTAGCAGGTACAACAAAGAAACAATAAGGATGCTTGCCCCTCCTAATTTTGATTCTTTATACCACCTGTTCGGTTTCATGAACAAAGTGAATCCTCGTGCATACGACTTTGCCGCATAGAATGGAGACATGACAGCCTAATAAAATCAGTTGAAGACGATTCTGCATAAAAAAGAAACCAAACAACATCAATTTCGAAACAATTCAGTAACAAGGTTGTGCTTCTCTACTCTATGCCAGTATAAAATATCAATTTGCATTTGAGAGTATTTGCCTCATTGGGATGATTTACAGTATGTTTTTTTAGATAAAGAGTAGTCAAACAGAAAAACACATTTCAAGTTCATCTATATATGCAATTACTACCAGTGGCGGAGCTTCAATCAAATAGTTGGGCGGGCCAGCTAAAACGGTCTAGCGATTTTTTTTCCTTGACTTGGAAAATTTAGGAGAGAAATGGAGTGAAAAATACATGCTATCAAATTGCGGACTATAATTTGAATAAATAAATAATAATAGTATGTTCAAATATACATGATCTTGTTAATTGACTAAACATAGCTAGCTAGCTAGCTACCGGCAGTTTTTTCCTCACCGAGGAAAAACAATGAAGCCAGCGTGTGTTCCCCTTTTTTTTATTAGCAAAAGAAGGCAGCGTGCTTTTTTTCCTTCTAGAATTCAGTCGTGCTGGTTGCGTCCTCTATGCTATTTTCGTATTGGGCTTTGGTATCACTACCGAGGAGCTCTCAGCGCTTGTTGCCTGGCATGCGAGTTTGACTCGTTCGGCCTCCCAGTCCCATCGTAAGCTAGTGCTAGCAGAATGGGCCATCATATGTATATACCCTTTTCCCTCAAATCTTGGGCGGGCCACGGCCCAGGTCGGCCCTCACGTAGCTCCGCCAGTGATTACTACATGAGATTATAATCTAAAAAATGGAGACAATATATTGCATGGATAGAAAGCACAATGTCTTTGTCCAGTGGATCTTTTTTTTTTCTTGCTCATCGTCCCCTAAACATGCAGGCTCCAAACATGAAGGTTTGACATTGTAATTGGAACAGCCTTGCACCGACGATAGGCGGGAAAAAAAGTAATGCATGTGTTTGCACTGCTATGCTAGGATCAATCATTATAATAAACCACCATGATGATTCTTGCTGTTAATAACTGGAACATGATAACGTGAAATCTCCCCAAGTGGATAGCCAGCGCACCAGTGTTACGCGCTAAAACAAACCAATTTATTATTTAAATCACTATGCTGCTCCCACACCAAGAATCTTGATCGGCAGCATACGAATACAAAACTTCCAGGATTCCTTTTGTCTACCATCGAAACAATACTTCCTCATATACATCGTTTGCATATATAGGTCTCAAGAGAAGACCGCCCAGTAAACCAACAATTGCCCTTCTTGCTCATTAGTTCCGGCTCAACACAGAGATTGGTTTGAGAAGATATGGCTTTTGCTCTTAGATCGATAAGCCTGCCATCTAGGCATCACACCTGTGAGGCAGAAGTGCATGACGATCTGCACAGCCTAGAGACAAGCATCTCTTCATCTGTTACCATCAAGGCGATGAGTGATGGTATGAAGAGGCTTGGAGACATCTACAATGCAGTTGAGCAGATCATCCAGTTGCCAAGCAACCAGGTTTGCTCCTTCCAGCAGAGGAATATGTTGGATGGAGAGGCAGAATGTTCACTAGAGCTGCTGGATCTCTGCAACACCATGCAAGAGATCTTCGTCGAGCTGAAGGCCATCATCCAAGAGCTGCAAGTGGCTCTAAGAAAAGGAGAAGATGCAACTATCCAAGCCAGGATCCAGTCTTATACCCGATTGGTGAAGAAGGCTGGCAAACATTTCAAGAAGGCTAACAGGAAGGTGACTTCCGACAACATCGATTGTGGGTTGGTCAGTCTATTGACCAGGGCCAGGGAGATGGCTCTCTCTACTTGAGTCCACAGTGCACCTCTTGTCAAAACAAATCAAAGTGCCTAAACAGTCTCTTGTTTCCAAGGCATTTCAAAAGAGGAAAGTTGGTGTTTGCGAGGAGCAATTGCTGGACTTAGAGTGCAGTATGGGAGATCTTGAGAGCGGAGCAGGACATCTATTCCGAAGATTGATCCAGAGCAGAGTTTCTCTCCTGAACATTCTTAGCTCATAAATCTCCTAGAGCCTTGTCACTCATGATATCCTGTGATTGGCATCCGATTTTTAGAGGACTAGTCAATCTCATATTTTCCCCAATATGTATATACAATACAGATATACAGAAAATTACAAAAGCAAATTCAAAAAATTATATATTTCAAGCTGGCAGATAGTTTTGTGATGTCGTAATACCTTTTGTGGAAACGATCAGTGTACTTTAGTTGAGATCCTTATTTGGTGAATCATCTTGCTTAGTGTGCATGAGACATGCCAGTTCAAAGTTAGCAGAAGCTTGTGCGACATGATTGTGCATGTGTAATTCCATATTTTCGTGTCTAAGACTGGATACATATGTAAAAGACATCAAAATACAGAATCCGAATCTGAATTTCCATAAAGATTAATATCTGGGTGTTGAAGGTATATAAAAAAGCTTCATATCATTTTCTACCGTGTGATCGTTGATATGAAAATCCTTCAGTTTTCTTGAAATGGTTTAATATGAAAGTACTCAAGGTACTAAACTATTTTGTTGGATGCACCGAATCATGCTTTTATCTCCTAACAAGCCAGCTACAAACCACAAGGGTTGCTCGCAGCCAGCATGGATTTTAACCAAAGAAGATACCTGCTCAAACTGAGAGCTGGACAGCTAGGAGCCTAGGATAACACGTAAGTCGCAGCTAGATTTTCCGTTAACAAGCCATTATATCGATGCTTGTGCATGCAAATTTGTCAAGGTCTCAAAGTCCACTGTCCACCACTGAACTCAACATCCACCAACAGACCCAACCATGCTATTGATTCTTGTTGCCAATTGATGGAACATGGCAATGTGATTTCTCATCTCGAGGAAAGTGGATGCACCGAAAACTGTACTTAACACGAGGTACCTTCAGTATTATTATCGTTCTGCTGCTGCTAACCCGTAGCAGACAGCATCTTGGAGATGAACTGGCATGATTCTTTAGGTCTACCAATCAAATATCAGTGCTTCCACGGTTCCACCTATAAATAGGCCTCGCCAGAATGGTAGACACATCAAACTGAAAGTTCCTCTCTTCTTCTCCTCCCTTCAACCATAATACAGAGAAAAGCTTCCAAGGTCCGAAATGGCTTGCCACCTAAGATCCACTAGTTTGCCTTCAAGGCCTCAGACCAACGAAGCCGAAGTCGAGCAAGAGTTGTTGAGCCTAGAGGCAAGCATCTCTTCCTCAACTACCATCAGCACGATGTGTGATGGTCTGAGGAGGCTTGGAGACATCTACAATGGTGTTGAAGAGATTATTGGCCTGCCAAGCAACCAAGATGGGAAGATCTTGCATGGAGAGATGGAATGCTCTCTGGAGTTGTTGAATCTCTGCAGCACCATGCAAGAGATCTTCGTGGAGATGAAGGCCATCATCCAAGAGCTGCAAGTGGCTCTAAGAAAAGGAGATGATGTAGCTGCTCAAGCCAAGATGCATTCTTATACTCGTTTGGCAAAGAAGGCCAAGAAACACTTCAAGAAGTCCGTGAAGAAGGCTACTTCTGGGGGATGCAGGATGGTCATGCTATTGACCAAGGCTAGAGAGATTTCTGTATCTCTGCTGGAGTCCACCGTCCAACTTTTGTCAAAGCAAATCGAAATGCCTAAACAGTCACTTATGTCCAAGGCATTTCACAAGAAGAAGACAGTTGTTTGTGAGGAGGAGCAATTACAGGAGTTAGAGTGCAGTATCGGAGATCTTGAGAGCGGAGCAGGACATCTGTTCAGGAATTTGATCCAGAATAGAGTTTCTCTCCTGAATAGTCTTAGCTCATAGATACTCCATGTCACTCTTGACGCCCTGTGATTGGCATCCGCCTTTTTGAGGAATAGCTGATCTTCATATATGTATACAATACTAATGTACAGGAAACTATAGAAAGAGAAACCAAAGTTTTGATCAATTTGAGCATTTTATTGTTTGAGATGTGCTTTGTGATATTCGGATATCCATGGTTCATGGATCTTCATGTGCGTCAATTAAACATGTCAGGTCGAAGCCACAAGGGCTAACATGTAACTAGAATAATAATCTAATATAATTATCCAGATTCCTACAACCATCACATGGATGTGCAGTCTGGCACAGGCGCACAGCAATTGAATATTTCTAGTTTCAGGAAGCATACAAAAATTTAGTGAAAATTCTACAATCTTCAACATGCATATCATTCCACAAATGTTAGTGTACAGTATTACCAATTTAGCAGCCCAAATAAATGTCACAACCATGTACCCTAGTTTTTTAGCTAATGAATCATGTATCCTAGTACCTCAGCATCTTTTGCTCGTTCTTTAAGATTATGAAATCCTAACATAATTTGAGAACAGCGAGATCGCCCGTGTCCCAAGGGTGGAAAATTTTCCTCATTTTCATATCATTCTCAATACACTACCACAAAACGATGATATATATTTGAAGAAATAAGATCTGTGCCCCGAACATAGAACAGAACTAGAGATGTGACTGGTAATTGGTAAAGTTAACGCAGTGGAAATGAAGATCAGAGAGTAAAGGCAGACCTCATGGAGACACAAAGAGAGCATGCTGGACGCCGCCGATGACCTCGACGGCAAGCACCGTGGCACCACCGTTTCCATTTCCTCCTTTCCCCTTGTCGTTATTTCCCTCTGTTTTGCAACCGAGACCACTGTTCAAAACAAGGCCAGAACTAGCCCATTCCACAAATAAAAACAACACTGACATTCTGGTCCAGCTGCTCAAATCAGAGCCTATCTTTTTTTCTCGAGAAAATACTTAAGACCTTTGTGTTTCATTTCATTGAAAAGATAATTTTTTGGTTGCAATCCTCCTACGAGGTTCCTTACAAATAAGAAACAAGAAATTAATGCACGTCCGGCATCGGCAGGACAGCTCTGAGTTCTATTGCGCCAGCCCACGGCGATGCTTTGTCTTTGACTCTACCGATGAGGGTGTTGACAGAAGAGCGCACACAGTAGCCGTTTGTGCATCGGCTTCGGGGTGTCTGCCTCACGGTGAGCCACCAGTCCAGGAAGCGTTGTTGGGCGGTGGTCTGCAGGTCATGCCCAGCAAGGAGAGGATTGCATGCCAAATCTGCCGAGAGAAGGGACGCTCAAAGATGAGATGGCGCGTCGTTCGGCATATGGTCAAAGAGGAGGTGTCTTGGGGGGTGCTGCAGCCTGTGGCCTGCAAGGCGATCAGCCATCCAACAAACGATCCAAATTGGCAAGCCAATGGAATAATTTCACGTGCAGCAGCGCCCTACTCTTCCATGTGAGCTTCCAGACTCTGCAAGTGGTCGATCCGTGGAAGGAGGGGAGGCAGCCGGAGTGAAGTGCATGCTGCTTGAATTTCACTTCGACAACAGCCGGTCAGGCTCAGCCGAGAGTGTTGTATGCTTGATCAAGTGCCAGAGCAACACGTACTGACCAAGTTCTTTTTTTTTGTTTGGGGGAATACTGACCAAGTTCATGGATGCCCAGGATCCCGTGGATGTCCTAGGCACAACAATTTGCTAGCAAGCCATCGGCGACCGTCCTAGGCCCAACAATCAGAGCCCATCTTGGCTAGGCCAACAGCAACAGGACGCACACTCAAAATCGGTATAATCCAATTCAACTCCTTTTTTTTTAGAAATGGAGGGCGTGCCCCCAGCCTCTGCATCCAAAGGATGCACACAGCCGAATTTTATTAATATAGAAAAACAGTAAGCACTAGTCTTTACAAAGAGACACATCGATCAACCAGAAGAACCACCAACCAGGCGAAAACTCGCTACACCTAAAACCTTGATGAAGGGGGTGGAACAATCAAAGCCAATGCTCGGACCTCACGCACCTACGCACGTCATCTAAATCCGGAGGCTTCAACCAGGCCGCCCGACAGCGCGCGGTAGCACAAACTGGTCCAGCCGATCCTCAGTGCACGCCGCATGCGCACAACAGAAGCCGCTGCCACCATCTTCCGCCATCCCATCTTTATGAGCGATCAACGTGCTGCCCTTGCAAGACCTGCCATCGGCATCGCCACGACGCCAGACAGCTCCACCATCCTGCGCGAATCCATCGTCATACGCTAGTCGTTGAGACCCTGCTGCGCCACGCAGCCGAGACTCGTCGTCGTCAACGTGGTAGATGTACACCGCTCCTCTTCTTGCATCCTCCATCCAGCAACTGCTCCAAAAACAATGCCCCCAAGAGGGAGAGCGACACCGATAGCGCCGCCATCGTCCGACCCGAGAAACCCGGGATCTGGGGTTTCCCCCGGAGCAGCGCGAGTAGGTAGGCAGTAGCTACAACGGCGATGCCTTCAACAAGGAAACGGCACAAACGCGCCGCCATCGCCCGTCCGACAGTAATCGGAACTCGGTTTTCACCGGTAGCCACGCCTCCCCACTTGCCGCCGGGGCTGACTATGAGATCTCAAATCCGCCACAGCCAACCGGCCGACCACCTCCGGCGGAAGAGGAGGCCACCACCACCAAGCCAGGAGCCGAAGCCCTAGGCTTCCTCATGCAGCGGGAGTAGCACAGGGAACAGTCAATCGTCGACGCCCAATGGGCCCAGATCGCCGCCGATGCGCCGCTGGTCCGCCGGACGCCTTCACATCCTGTCCTGGCCGCCGACATCCCGCGGCACTGCCGCTGTTCGCCGGGGCCAGACGCCGCCGGCGCGGAAACGAAGCCGGGCTGAGGCAAAAGGGCCGCCGCCGCGCCACCAGGGCCTTGCCCTGCGACGCCTTTGGCGACGGCGGCGAGAGGAGTATGGCGGAGGAGAGGGCTTAGGGGCAGGGGTGGGTGGGCGCCCCGCCGCGGCGCGGAGGCGGATGGAGGTTAGGGTTAGGGTTAGGAGGCCATCCAATTCAACTCTTATAATTAAGTCATGTACTAAATCTTAAATATTTATACTGTATGTATTCATGTTAACAGTTTTACCCATATTTATTTTGAACTTGTTGTAGGCAACCATGGCATATCGATAAGCTCAGATTAAGAATCTGCACAGCACATGGCTTCTCTTGATATCTCAACATGCCACATTATCATATTCAGATCAGATACCAGATGTTTCAAAACCATAAACATTGCCAGTGATGATGCATAACGGATCAATTTAATAAAAAATTGCCGTCGATAGACGAAACACAACTGCAGAAGAAAAATATTAAATAACGAATCACCAGCTTGTCTTGTGCACGATCACAAGATTCTTCTTGTCTGCCAACGCAGATTCAGGTTGCAGGGCTGTGTTATAAGTAAAGAGCAGCCAAAGGGAGGATGCAAAGGCGGATGGTTTTCATACCTCGGAGTCTCTCCGATCCTCTCACTGTTTCTGGTCTTCCAGTTCCATACAGAAGAAAGGTACTAAGCACAGAGGCTTGCCTGACTGACACTAGCACACTGGCTTAGATTTCCAAGCATGGCTTGCCATTTAAGATCTGTGAGTTTGCCTTCTTGTTCTACTGATCTCACAGGCGGTAGAGCCAGCGAACAGTTGCAGGTCTTGAGTGGTGACTTGTTGCTTGACCTCGACAGTGCGACGAGAAAACACCAGGTTGAAGTTGACTGTAAACAGTTCTTTGAGTCAGGATTTGGTCCTTCCTGCATCCACTCGATGATTAAGGCACAAGAATGTCTGAAGGAAGTTAAGAAGGCAAATACTTCTGAATCCTGGTTAGAAATAATACTTAACAGAATGACCAGATTACTTACAGAGGGAGGGAGAGGATTGTCTCGCTACTAGAACCAATATTGCAGGTTCTGTCCGAGCAAGTTGCGATGATGATCAATCCTATGCAAGCTGAAGCAACTGCATGCAGATTGGAGTTGAACATTATTCATCTGGAGAGCGGCAGGGAGCATGTTAAGGAAATTGATCCAGAACAGGTGTTTCCCTTCTAAATGTGGTGACCAGAGACACATGCATCAAAAGTTTGTTTTTGTAATAGTTTGACATAAAATGGTGAAAAAGTGGGGATACAGTTTTGAGCCAATAACAAGTCCACGATCCTTGTCCATTGGATCTTGTCTTCCATCTCCTAACCATGCCAGCTCCAAAGCACAAGGATTCAGTTCTTGAGTAGAAAGAGTACCCATCAAAGAACATATCTTAAAGACTGAGAAAATGTACTAGGCAGTGTGACACATCACAATAAATGTTAGCAATCCGTCAAATAATGGCATGAGCATGCAATTTCCCAAAAATACACCACCGGACCATACCAAACTGCTGGTTCTTGCTGCCAATTTCTGACTAATATGTTGGCTCACATCAAGGAGAGAAAACAGACTAAAAAATAAACAAAACATAAGGCGACTTTGCTGTTGTAATCACTATGCTTCTGTCAGATCTCCATCTATAGCAGACATAATCTGGGAAATGAAATGGCACGGTTCTCTGAGATTAAACGATCAAATACTCCTGCTTGTATGCTTTCCTTCCATATAAATAGGCCTCAGCGGAATGGTAGACACATCGAACCAATAGTCGCTTTTTTTCCTCCTCTCTTAAACCACAATACAGAGAAAAGTTTTAAGATCAGAAATGGCTTTTCACCTAAGAATTAAGATCGATAAGTTTCCCCTCAATTGTGTATACAATTCACCATTTCAATTTCATATGCCCAAAATACTCCAAAACCATCTAAAATGCTGCCTGTTCTTAGTGATAATAAAGTGCCAACAATTATTCGAGCTGTATATACTCGCGCAATATGACCAGGTGCAAAAGCGACTAACACCATACAAAGGTTTTATACGCTACTATAATAGCTGCGCCATGAACATTGTTCAAGAGCTGTGTTTACTTCACCAGAGAGGACATGCAGAATGCAAGAACATGGACATCTAAAGCAGCTTAGGAAGACATATTCTGACAACAAGGAGTACTGCAGAGTGGTTACATACATCACCCGCAGGAGTGATGGAAACTACTGTCTCACTACTTGAACTAAAACCTCATGGAGATCCTGTCCAATAAAATTGGATGTCGAGTAAAGGGAAGTGGCCTCTAGTCTCCATGACATTGCAGAAGAGAACAATGCAATGCATTTGTGAAGCAACTGTCGACAGTAGAGTTGGCCACTGTAGATTTATAGTGGAGAAAAGTCTGTCTAAGAAATTGATCCAGACAATAGGTTTCTCTTCTGAGTACCTTTTTTTATTAATCTTCTGAGTACTTTGAATCTATACAATGGCAATCTGTCTTAAGGATTTACCCACTATTCAAACAAAATACAATTTAGAGAGAAGTTGAAATGTGTCACTCGAAACCAACATTTTGATTTTACTCATTACTTTGCCAATATCATTGTTTTAAGATGCATGTGATAACGCTATTGGTGGTTTCTCACCATGGAGGTAATGTTCTCGTCTGCATCACTTTTCGAACATCTAGTAGTTTCACTAGCCACAGCAGCAATAAGTATTAAAGTATGTTATTTACAGCTTCAGAAAAAGCAAAGATCGCTCGTATTTGATGATCAATTAGTGTGAATCATAAGTAAAAAGGTTGTGTGAAATTCATAATAAAAGAATATGTCCAGCAACACACATCAACAGCTCATTTATGTGGTGGTTTGATATCAAATGGTCATGCTACTCGCGATGTGGGTGCTTCAAGAGTATGGGCATATAATACTAACATATCAAGATGATCTTGTACGTTTTCCATCACATAAGCATGCCAGATCCGACACATGAGGCTTCGGTTTGTGATTAGCTTGCCACACAAAAAATAAGTTTTTGATTAGCAAGAGATTACACCAATGAAACCCGATTGATTGATGAAGGAAGAGCAGCCAGCATGACATGGCCGCAGTGAAATGCTGGATTAGCAATCAATTAAATAATGTCTAGAGAATGCAATTATACCAAGGACCACCACCAGAGTACCACACTGCTGGTTCTTGCTTCAAACTGCAGGAACATGAAAATATGCTGGCTCCTCCTGAGGACAGCGGACACACTAAAATATGTACAAAACAGGAGACGACTTTGCTGTTGTAATCGCTAGCCTTCTGCCAGATCTCCATCCATGGCAGTCAGCATCTTGAAAATTAAATGGCATGATTCTTCGTGTCTACCAACCAAATACTCCAACTTGTATGCTTCTTCTGTATAAATAGGCCTCAGAGGAAAAGTAGACACATCAAACAAGAAGTGCTCTTTTGTCCTCCTCTCTTCAACCACAATACAGAGAAAAAGATCCAAGCTTAGAAATGGCTTTCCACCTAAGATCGATAAGTTTGCCTTCAAGGTCTCAGGCCAACCAGGCCGGAGTCGAGCAAGAGCTGCTGAGCCTAGAGGCAAGCATCTCTTCCTCCACCACGATCAGCGTGATGTGTGATGGTCTGAGGAGGCTTGGAGACATCTACAATGGTGTCGAAGATATTATTGGCCTGCCAAGCAACCAAGATGGGAAGATGTTGGATGGGGAGATGGAGTGCTCTCTTGAGCTGTTGGATCTCTGCAGCACCATGCAAGAGATCTTCGTGGAGATGAAGGCAATCATCCAAGAGCTGCAAGTAGCTTTAAGAAAAGGAGATGATGCAGCTGCTCAAGCCAAGATCCATTCTTATACTCGTTTGGCAAAGAAGGCCAAGAAGCATTTCAAGAAGACCGAGAAGACTACTTCAGGGGGTTGCAGGATGGTCATGATATTGACCAAGGCTAGAGAGATATCTGTATCTCTGCTTGAGTCCTCAGTCCATCTCTTGTCGAAGGAAATCCACATGCCTAAACAGTCTCTTGTCTCCAAAGCATTTCACAAGAAAAAGGCAGTTGTTTGCGAGGAGGAGCAATTGCAGGCGTTAGAGTGCCGCATTGGATATCTTGAGAATGGGGCTGGACATCTGTTCAGAAAATTAGTCCAGATCAGGGTTTCTCTCCTGAACATTCTTAGCTCATAGATACTCCACAGTACTCTTAGCACCCTGTGATTGGCATCCGCCTTTTTGAGGACTAGCTGATCATGGTACAATTTCACAATATGTAATTATGTATAGAATACAGATGTACAGGAAGTTACAGAGAGAAACCAAAGTTTTGATCCATTTACCCATTAGATGATTCAAGACGTGTTATGTGATCGAAGTATATACTTAACTACAATATCATTGTTTCTTATCTTGTTGGGAGTACATTAAACATGACAGGTCAAAGTCACGAGGGCTAAGCCTGTTGTTAGCAGAATAAATATATTTAATTACGAAGATTCCCCACCACCACCACCGCCTCCACCACATGGATGTGAACTCAAGCACTGCTGTCGAATATTTCTAGTTCTAGAATGCATGTACAGGAAGTTATAGAGAGAAACCCAAGTGGCCCATTTCATGCTTCAAGTTGTTTTATGTGATCTAAGTATATACTTAATTCCAATATCATTGGTTTGCGATCTTGTTGGTGTACACTAAACATGACATGTCGAAGTCACAAGCACTAAGCCTGTTGTTAGCAGAATAAATCAATTTAACTACCAAGATTCCCCAGCACCACCTCCACCACATGGGTGTGCAGTCTGGCACTGCAGTTGAATATATCTAGTTTCAGAATGCATATGCAATTCGTTTATTAAACATCACAAAAGGTAGTTAATAAGCTTGCCACGAACAATATTTCACCAAAATCATCTCTAGAGCATGCAATTATGTCAGGACCCACAAGTATGAGTTAACTTACCTGCCTGTTCTTGTTGGCAATAGTAGGAACATGATAACTTGATATCACTGGGAGGACTTAAGGGTAGCACTAAATAACTGAGACACATAAGTGATGAGACAAATTTTTACCGCCAGTAACTGGAACACGCATGGCACCGACGATGATACTCAGTTGGCTCTCCATTAAAGTATTGGAGCATGCAAGTTGCTATGCTGATTCTGGTTGCCTGGAACTGGAACATGATAGCGTGATTTTGTAGCACAAAAGTGGACATCACATCGATCATCTTGAACTGAACAGCTGGCTTATGCTGGTAATCGTTGGAACATGATAACTTGATAGCTCACTGGGAGGTTATAACATACTGGTGGCGCACAAGAAAAATTGACGTACGCACTTGATAAAACGGGAAACATTTTCTCATAGTGATAAAACGGGAAACAAACTTTGCACTTGAGACTACTCTGAATTCTCCCGCCGCAGCGGAGTATCGACCTCTCCATGAAGGAAAATAAACAGATTCGGCAGGCGGGACCGTCCTCCAGCTCAGGGGATAATCTGTTTCAGTTAGACCCGTAAAATACTATACTCTGTCTAACAGCCAAGTAAGTGCATCACAAATTTATTTGGCCGTGTGCGGTGAGGCCGTGAGGGCCAGTAGTTGAATCATAAATTAGACCGCCCGTGCGGATTCCTTGTTGCCGAAAACTGGAACAAGACAGTGTGGAGCAACATGGCTAATGTGTGGTGGTGGTGCGTGCACGTGTGGGTGAGTTCGAGAGTGTACGTGCAGCTGAAACAATCCAGCGATGCTACACCAAACACAAATTGATCAATCACAATCAAGTGCTGATCTGTGATCCCGCAGTTAAGTCAACTCTTCCTCTTCCAGCTACCGGTTGATGAGCTACACAAACACATAAGCATCTCACCGCACGCATGCACTTCCAGATGATATTGCCTGTGGTAATGGAGACATGGCGGTTGGCACTGCAGACAGCCTCTTCAACATCGAGCTAGCGTTTTGCCAACACGTGAAAGAACCAGAGACTTATCATGGAGAGATTCTTGTTGTCTGATGGCCAGCTGTGCAGTGGTGTCTTCCGATTAGCAAAAAACTGGAAGACACATGCAACGTCTCGAGATCGCAGCAGAAACCCAGCGATGCGTCGGAACCTCCAGATGTGAAGTCAACAACTCGTCGATCTACAACAATGAGAACCCGTGCTGTGAGTTTGCCGCCCATAATCGAGATTCTTGTCGTGCAGATGGGTGTTGTTTGCTGCGGCAGCACAGCGCCCTATTATCAAAGAGATTCTGGCTGTCTGCAGGTCCAGAGATGCTAGCTCCGTGCTTATTCTTCTCATCTTCCACCTGATATATAGGGACAAGAGAGCATGGCCAGAGATCAACACCATTGCAAGTTTGCAACTCCTCCGTCAGCTTCTCTTCGCTGCCATTTCGAGAGAACAAGAAAAGAGATAACTCTAGCTTCTGTTACCTGCAGCCATGGCATCTCACCTCAGATCCGCGAGTGTGCCTTCCAGCCCCTGCTCTGGTAAGAGCAATGTCGAAGACCAGCTGCAGAGCCTTAAAGCAACCACCTCCTCGACCATCAAGATGGTATGTGATGGGTTGAGGAAGCTTGGAGAGATCTACGACTGCATCAACTAGCTCACGTCTCTGCCCAGCAGCCAAGTTCTCCTCTGCAAACAGCAGCAGAGAATCGCCGTGGAGCAAGAGCTCGAGGGTTCCCTCGTTTTGCTCGATCTCTGCAACGCCATGCAAGTGAGCTACTCTGAGCTCAAGGAAACCATTCAGGACATGCGGTTGTTCATAAAGAGAGGAGATGACTCGGCTCTTCAGTCCAAGACTATGTCTTGGTTCAGCCTGTCCAAGAAGGCCCAAAAGCAACTCAAGAAGATCAGCAAGAAGTCCTCTCCCGCTGGTCAGGACAGCTGCAGAGTGGTCAAGCTGTTGGCTGAAGCTAGAGAAACCACCATCCAGATGATCGAGTCCTCATCGGATCTCCTGTCGAAACAAATTGAGATGCCAAATTCTAGCAAGTGGTCTCTAGTATCCAAGGCATTCCAGAAGACAAGAGTTACATGCAAGGAGGAGCAGCTGCAAGTGCTGGAGTTGGACATTGCTGATCTTGAAAGAGGAGTCGCGACTTTGTTCAGGAGGTTGATCCAGATCAGAGTTTCCCTACTGAATACTCTTAGTTTGTAGATTAGTCACATATCAACTCTGGTACCTTGTGTTGGCATCCGCCTTTTAGAGGATCTGCTGATCATCATACCAATTTCCCACTGTATAACATGAGAGGAATTGTACATATATATACGATTGAGAAACAAACTCAGTTTTAGGACAATTTACTGTTGTGTCTACAACTCTACATGGTGTATGCAATACCTAAGTTGTGGCGGTTCATTCAAAAGATTCTTCCCCAGGAAAGAAACAATTTACTTACAGTGCTTATGATTGCTGAATATCATTCATGCTGATCTTTGGTTGACTTTCTATCGGATAGCCATGATATGCAGACTTTTAGAGATGCTATGCATTGCAAGAAAAAGAAAAAAAGATCTTTCTTAGTGGGTTTTCCTACCAACCCAATGAGGTTGAGCATGTAAGCATAGCATGCATTATGTCAGGACCGACAAGTATGAGTTAACTTACCTGCTGCTTTGTGTTGGCAATAATAGGAATGTGATAACTTGATATCATTGGGAGGACTTACAGGCAGTCACTAAATAACAGAGATACACATAAGT
Organism: Poa pratensis; assembly: GCA_947311845.1. Lineage (NCBI taxonomy): Eukaryota > Viridiplantae > Streptophyta > Magnoliopsida > Poales > Poaceae > Poa > Poa pratensis. The sequence continues at coordinate 69,903,000 of CAMZMU010000041.1, forward strand.
GGAGAAACAAACGTTTACAACCAGTAACTACAACACGCATGGCACAGCGATGATATTCAGTTAGTAGTCTCCATTAAAGTACTGGAGCATCCAAGCTACAGCACTGATTCTTGCTGCCTATACCTGGAACATGGTAGCGTGAGTCTGTACCACATCGATCATCTTGAGATTGCGGTAGATACCAAATGCTAGTAAGCGCGGTAGGTAGGGGAAACATGCCAGCTATGCCGCACGAGTGACAGAAATCAGATAAACAGTGTCGGATTGGAGCGTGGTGACGTGAAGTCAACTCTTCTTCGAGTATCAAAGGTACAACTCACTAGCCTCAAGATATAGGTTGGCTCATCCCAACTTAGTTGCTGTTGTAATAGCTAGCCTTCTGCCAGATCACCATCCATGGCAGACAGCATCTGAAAAATTAAATGGCACGATTCTTTCTGTCTACCAATCAAATGCTCCTGCCTGTATGCTCTTCTGTATAAATACGCTCCAGAGGAAAGGCAGACACATCAAACAAGAAGTGTTCTTTGCCATCCTCTCTCCACAACCACAATAAAGAGAAAAAGCTTCAAGACCCAAAATGGCTTTCCACCTAAGATCGATTAGTTTGCCATCAAGGCCTCAGGCCAACCAGGCCGAAGTCGAGCAAGAGCTGCTGAGCCTAGGGGCCGGCATCTCTTCCTCCACCACCATCAGCACGATGTGTGATGGCCTCAGGAGGCTTGAAGAAATCTACAATGGAGTTGAAGAGATTATTGGCCTGCCAAGCAACCAAGATGGGAAGATGTTGGATGGGGAGATGGAATGCTCTCTTGAGCTGTTGGATCTCTGCAGCACCATGCAAGAGATCTTCGTGGAGATGAAGGCCATCATCCAAGAGCTGCAAGTGGCTCTAAGAAAAGGAGATAATGCAGCTGCTCAAGCCAAGATCCATTCTTATACTCGTTTGGCAAAGAAGGCCAAGAAGCATTTCAAGAAGACCGAGAAGGCTACTGCTGGGGGTTGCAGGATGGTCATGATATTGACCAAGGCTAGAGAGATATCTGTATCTCTGCTTGAGTCCTCAGTCCATCTCTTGTCGAAGGAAATCCACATGCCTAAACAGTCTCTTGTCTCCAAAGCATTTCACAAGAAGAAGGCAGTTGTTTGCGAGGAGGAGCAATTGCAGGCGTTAGAGTGCAGTATTGGAGATCTTGAGAATGGGGTTGGACATCTGTTCAGAAAATTAGTCCAGATCAGGGTTTCTCTCCTGAACATTCTTAGCTCATAGATACTCCACAGTACTCTTGGCACCCTATGATTGGCATCCGCCTTTTTGAGGACTAGCTGATCATGGTACAATTTTCACAATATGTAATTATGTATAGAATATAGATGTACAGGAAGTTACAGAGAGAAACCAAAGTTTTGATCCATTTACCCATTAGATGATTCAAGACGTGTTATGTGATCGAAGTATATACTTAACTACAATATCATTGGTTCGGATCTTGTTGGGAGTACATTAAACATGACAGGTCGAAGTCACAAGGGCTAAGCCTGTTGTTAGCAGAATAAATATATTTAATTAGGAAGATTCCCTACCACCACCACCGCCTCCACCACATGGATGTGCACTCAAGCACTGCTGTCGAATATTTCTAGTTCTAGAATGCATGTGCAATTAAGTTTAAATAAAATGAGTTTCTACAATCTTCACCCATATGATCCAAGCATGCCACAATGTACAAATATTATGCATCCAGAGGCCCAAAAAAACACAAACATGTATCCTATTACCTCAAAAAAGTTGCCCTTTCCTTAGGAGAAGCAAAAATAGTAATCAAGATAGGGCCAGACACAAAATATCTTGTTTTTCATATCATTCTCGATACACTAACACCAAAGGATGGTTTATTTGCTAAACAAAAAGAGGAGCTGTGCTCTACCATATAATAGAAGTGGATAAGTGTCTAGTACAGAGATCTAATTGCGCAACTTACATGAAGGTCAGGGAGTAGAGATAGACCTTGTGGAGGAAGAACAGATAGTGGAAGCAGGCGGGACGGTGCGGCGATCTGGACGTCAAGCTTCACGGCAACGCTCAGTTTGCAGCCTCTGTTTCTTCGTCTTCGCCAGCTCCACCTTGTCATCTTGTTTTTCCTCTTGTGTTTTGGGGCCAGAGTCCACCCTTCAGGCCCATTTTGGCCAATGAAACTTGATCAGTACACATGTTGGGCTGCCGATTTGGATCAAAACCCGTTCTGGCCTGGCCCATGAGAAGCACCCAGACTGAAAGCATGAACGAGAATAATCAATTCCATAATCCAATCCAACTATAAATTCATGTAATTCCAACAAATAATTTATTCATCTAAGGAATTTTAACCATATTAAATTTCAAAATTGCTGCAAATAGCATAGCGACAAGCTCAATTAAAGAATCTACAAAGCACATGGCTTCTCTTGGGATTTCAACATGCACCACATTATCATATACAGGTCAGATAGCAAATGTTTGAGAATCTTAAACATGCCAGTGATGATGCATGATCGGATCAAATTAATCAAAAAAAATCGAAGATACTCTAGACACGATTGCGGAAGATAAATATTAAATAACAGAGCACCAGCTTATCTTGTGCACGATCACAAGATTCTTCTTGTCTGTCAATGCAGATTGAGATTACTGGGATGTTATAAATAGAGAGCAAAGGAAGGATGGAAAGGTGGATGGTGCTGATATCTTGGTATTTCTTTTGTTGTTCTCAACGTTTCTTCTCTTCTGGCTCCATAAAGAAGAAGTAATAAGCACACAGGCTCCATAGCCCATACAGTAGCAGACCTGCTTCCATTTCCTATGGCTCGCCATCTACGGCCTGTGAGTTTGCCTTTTTGTTCTATTGATCTCACAGAAGGTACTGGAGCCAGCAAACAGCTGCAGGCTTTAAATGGTGTCTTGTTGCTTGACCTCTGCGGTGTGACAAGAGAAAACAGCTGTTTGAAGATGAGTGTCAACTCTTTGTTCGAGCCAGAAATCTTTCCTTCCTGCATCCAATCGGTAAAGAAGGCAAAGAAAGTAGGGCAATACATTTGAATTATGGTTACATAGAATACTAAATAAAATTGCCAGATTACTTAAAACAGGGAGGAAGACGACTGTCTCGATACTTGAGTCATGCAGCTTCTATCCAAGAAAATTACAATGATAAGCAATTCAATTCAAGCTGAAGTAGCTGCGTGCTGATTGGAGCTGGATACTATTCATCTGGAGAGCCGCAGGGAATACGTTAAGGAAATTGATCCAGCTGTTTCTCTTCTGAATAGTCTCAGCAGCTTCTTTTTTCGTCAAGGATACTCCCAGACTCTAGATACACTTCTATGAGTCTATGTGACTGGAGTCCATCTTTAGAAGGAATTGTTAATCGATCAACAAATTTGTGTCCAAAGGTAGAATGCCCATGAGCGAGAATAACTTTTCCTACTTTTATGATGTCAGTTCCATTGTCTACAGATGCAAGGGCCATTCTAGGTGGGATGGTCACCCCTAAGAGATGACACTCAACCTTTCCATCATCTTTTCATAACCAAGTCCACCCAGGTGATAAATTACTTAGTAGAATTAAGCTTTAAAGAAAAACACATTTGCATCACTATTTTATATCATAATTTACTATTATTCATTGATATATTTCATATTTAGAGATGATACTTATGATATTTCACCTGTTTTGCATGTTTCATCATTATTGGAGGATTATTCACCGGAGTTAGGATTCTACTGGAAAAGCATCGTCAGGATACAATATTTCTGGAGATCAAAAATTCGAGGAAAATATACAGAAGCTGCTATTTTGTTAGATGACGGAGGAAGCCAAAAGGGGAGGCCAAGGTGGGCCACCATGGGCCCTCCCCACCTCGTGGCGCGGCAGGGCCCACAGGCGCGCCGCCATGTGGGGAGGGAGCCCTGGCCCACCTCAGTCGTCGCCCCTTTGCGTACTTCATCACCCAGAAACCCTAAGACCCTGGGGATCATCGAGGATAGATAGCGCCGCCTCCTCGAGGCGGAAAACACCAGAGAGAGAAAAGCTCTCCGGCAGGGAGAAATCTGCCGGGGAAATTCCTTCCCGGAGGGGGGAAATCGTCGCTATCGTCACCGTCATTGAGCTGGACTTCATTGGGATCATCATCACCATCATCTCCACCACCGACACTGTCATCTCCACCACTCCACTCCGTTCCGCTGTAACATCTAGGGTTGAATCTTGTGTATTTCGTAGGGGAAACTTTCCCGGTGTTGATTACTCCTTGTGGTTGATGCTATTGAGTGAAACCGTTGAATTAAGGTTTATGTCCAGATTGTTATTCATCATTATATCACCTCTGATCATGATCCATATGATGTCTTGTGAGTAGTTTGTTTAGTTCTTGAGGACATGGGTGAAGTCTAAATGTTAGTAGTGAATTATGTTGAGTAATATTTAATGGTTTGATATTTAAGTTGTGGTGTTATTCTTCTAGTGGTGTCATGTGAACGTCGACTACATGACACTTCACCTTTTATGGGCCTAGTGGAATGCATTGTGTATTCGTTTGCTAATTGTGGGGTTACCGGAGTGACAGCAACCTGAACCCCCGTTGGTATATCGATGCATGAGGGATAGCAGGATCTCAGAGTTTAAGGCTGTGGTTAGATTTATCTTAATTACTTTCTTGTATTTGCGGATGCTTGCAAGGGGTATAATCACAAGTATGTATTAGTCCTAGGAAGGGCAGTGCATTAGCATAGGTTCACCCACACAACACTTATCAAAACAATGAAGATTAATCAACTATATGAAGCGAAAGCACTAGACTAAATTCTCGTGTGTCCTCAAGAACGTTTGGTCATCATAAGTAAACAAACCGGCTTGTCCTTTGCTGTAGAAAGGATTGGGCCACTCGCTGCAATTATTATTTCTGCATTTTACTTACTTGTATTTTATTTATCTGCTATATCAAAAATCCCTAAAAACTTGTCTGTGAGCATTTACAGTGAATCCTTCATCGAAACTGCTTGTCAACACCTTCTGCTCCTCGTTGGGTTCGACACTCTTATTTATCGAAAGTACTACGATACACCCCCTATACTTGTGGGTCATCAAGACTATTTTCTGGCACCGTTGCCGGGGAGTGAAGCGCTATTGGTAAGGAAAGCTCTTACTGTATGTGCTGTTTTTATTTTTGCCTGCTGCTATATTTCATTATGGAGAGGTCTTCTCTTGAATTCCTATTTGGAAAATCTACTACTACTACAAAGGTAGTGGATGAGGCACCAGGTGAGCAAGTAATTCCATATAAAATACCTATGAAAATTATTGAACGTGTTATGAATAACCGCTATGAAGGGGATGGAACTGTCCATCCTGGAGATCACTTACTGTTTTACATGAATTATGCGAGTTGCTCAAGTGTGCAGGTATTTCTATGGATGAAGTTAAGAAGAAACTGTTCTCTTTGTCGCTGTCTAGTAAAGCGGCACATTGGTATAAACTGCTGAAGAATGGGTGTTCTCTTGATTGGAAGGAAATTATGCCTCTATTTTATTCTAATTCTATCCTCCAAGTGAAATTCACAAAGACCGAAACCGCATATATAACTTCTGGCCTCATGATGGAGAGAGTATTGCCCAAGCGTGGGGGAGATTGAAGTCATTAATGCTCAAATGCCCCATTCATGAGCTTCCTGGTAATGTCATTATTGATAATTTCTATGCAAGACTTTCTTTTCAAGATAAAACCTTGCTAGATACTGCTTGTTCTAGATCATTCACGTGCAACAAAGAAGGGTTTAAATGGGACCTTCTTGATCGGATTCAGGAGAATACTGAAGGATGGGAGAACGACAAAGGTAGAGAGTCAGGTATAAATATGATTATGAATGCATTAAAGCTTTTATGGATACTGATGAATTTCGAAATATGAGTGCTGCTTATGGTCTTGACTCTCAAGTTGTTGCAAATTTTTATAAAGCCTTTGCCTCTCATTTCGAATTGCCTAGGAAGAGTTTTAATAAGTATCATGAACCTTATAAAGATAAAACTAATTTACCTATAGGTAGATGTATTGAAGTTAAAACTGTTGATCACATTCTTCCTGAAGCTTATATTGAAAAAATTCCTTTTCCTGCTAAAGTGAAGGAACATTCTATTATAACTAGTGTGGTTAACAAAAGTGCAAGGGATTATTACTCCTGTGCCCCTAACTCCTTAGTTGTGCTCAGTTTTCCCCACGCTTGAAACTTTTGCTCACTTTTCCCCACTCCCTTAGCTGAAACTCTTACAAATGCTCACAGCGGACGTTGTCGTCTGGTCCGTTAACTCTGACGAGTGGGGCCGCGTGGGACTCTGTTGACTGTTCTCTCTTTGGACCTGACGAGGGTGCGCTTCTGTGGCTTTGTTCGTTGGGCCGTGGATGGCTTCATACGTCGTAGACCGGGCCATTGTGTTGATAATTAAATTAAGCCTACTATGGACTCACGCAACCATGTATGCATGCGCGGCATCGATTCAGCCTGCTATGGGAGGAGCGCGGCTTTGGCATCGATTCAGCCTGCTATGGGAGGAGCGCAGCGCGACGTGGTTGCATGCATGCGCGCCGCCACGCACGCATGCGTCGATTCAGTCTACGCAGCCAGTCCCTATGCACGCACGCATGCGTCGATTCAGTCCCTACGCACGCATGCAGCCACTGATGCACCGTCGAAGCCAGCCGCTCGGTTCAGTTGCCGCTGCCACTGATGCACCGTCGAAGCAGTTGCCGCGTCGTTCGACGCGTCGAGCCCACACATCGTGTGTAAACGGTAAAAAAACCTAGGCTACACAAACGGATCGACACCACGCCCTCGATCCAGTGTGAAATAAACCGCCCTTCGGTTGCCTCTTCCTCTCCCTTGGCTATTTAAACCGCCCTTCGGTTGCCTCTTCCTCTACACATCCATCTGCACCTCCCTCCCTTCTCTTCTTCCCCAAGAGCCAAAGCAAACACGCAGCGACGCGAAGACGAGATGCAGTTCAACGCGCCGACTTTCCGCGTGCCGCCCACCGTGCCGGAGAGGCGGTACCCCGCCTTCGTCGTCGTCGAGACCTCGCTCCGCGTGTGGGCGATCTCACGCTGGAGGGGTCCTCGCGAGCTTGCCGAGTGGTTTCTTCGTGCGGGCTTTCGCCACCTCCCGGCTGGCTCGCCGCCCATGTTCCGCCTCGAGGAACAGCGTTCCCACCCCACCGCTCCACCGATAGGGCTCGTCGCCCACTTCACCAACAGATTCGACGCCTACTACCTGCTCGGCAGGGTGTTTTGGTGTGGGTGCGAGTTCATCGCCTTCACCACCTACAACATCTTCACTGACTTTGAGAGCATCTTCCCCAGTGCCAACCGCATGCACAGCCTCCCGTACTATCTCGGCGAGAACGGTCTGGAGGAGGAGGAGTGAAGACGGCGGTGGAGGCCATGACGGTGTTTTCCGTGTGTGTGTTGCCCTATAGCTAGTGTGCTAGGGCTTTATCTTTAGGGAATCTTTATCTATGTGTTGTTGTTGCGTTCATGGTTTGTTGCCCGTACTATGTATGCCGTGCTATATGTATGAACTTTAAGAACTATATCTATGGTAGTTCATGTTGTGTTACATTTGTGTTGTATTTGTCTTGTCCCAAATATTTATGGGATCCCAATATTTATCCCAATATTTATTGAGACATGCACCGCTAAGTGACAAGGGAAAAAAAGGTGTTTCGCTTATGTGTTCTTACTTCAGCAAACACCTCTTTTGAAGTCAACAAGGCCGCGAGAACACGACAAACTAATAACATATGATTAGAAAGTAGCTAATTCGTTGGTGGCCGTAGTGCATGTAAAACAAGGTAATTTGCGAAGGGTAACCCATTTGTAATTGTTGGTGGTCATATTTGTTCAAAAACAATAAGATACGAAGAAGAGTTGTAGTTGGAATTGTTGGTGGCAATATTGCATGGAAAAAGCAAAAAAAGAAGAGCACTCAATCTCTATAGGTAAAATTTGAAACGATGAAAAAAGAGTACTCAATTGTTGTGTATGAAAAAAGATCACTCAATTGTTGTGTATGTGCAATTTGAAACAACGAAAAACGAGCACTCAATTTTCCCATTTTTGAATTGTTGGTGGCAATTTTGGAATCAACATGCACTCTGTGCAATCAAATAAATACAGCCAAAAAAACACAGAGTGAGCGCGTGCACTAATTTCTGGGCCTCTTATATCTTTGCGGGCCTTTCAGAGTCAACGGCATGGACCGGCCCAACATAGCTTTGTTTCTTGTTTGGGCCCAAGAACTCAATATTGTTTTTTTCCTTTTGCGCTAGGTGTTGTCTGACGAAACTGAAGAAACTGAAAGTGTCAAGAACACGTACAAAAATTCGGTGATACAGAGAGCACCAGATCCACACAGAGACTGATGGTAAGCAAGAATTAACTGACGAAACTGATGTTAAGCAAGAACTAACTGATACAGACACAGTTTAAGCAACATAAGAGCACCAGATCCACACTAGTAACATCTCTAACGACTGACGACCAGCAAGTAAGCAATTCCTAGAGCAATTACAGAAATGTAAAATCCTAAAGCTAGCTGATTCGACTGCCTCTTCAATTCAGTCAGCTGCCTCAAGTTCTTGTTCATCTTCTTTAGTTCCCCCTTCAGATCCGCATCCCCAACTGTCGGAGCAGCACTGTCGGAGACCAAATTCTGCTGCCGGGTTGCGGCACCATTGAAAGGCATCGAGCTCTGAGATCTAGCTCTAAGCCTGGCAACGTAGTTATCCAGCCATTCGAAATGGCCGCAATGGCTCACGATCTGAAACAAAAATATGAACCCTAAATCTCAGATCCAAGGAAAAAGAATTCAGAGCAAAGGGAAAAAGAAATCAGAGCAAAATCATGAGATCTAACCTGCCCCTCTGGCTTGCTCTCGCATTTCACGAACTCTCGCCCTTTGTTGCCATTCTTGTCCGACGTACAAGTCAACCGTACCAATGGCGCGATGCGTTCGCAGTCAGGACATCGCTCCATGGGCACTGGACCATGCTGGGGCCACGAGGGGCGGGAGGCTGAACTAGAGTCCGACATATCTCGTCGCCGGAGAAGAAGAATCGCTGCTCTCGTCGCTGGAGAAGAAGAAGCAGAAGAAAGGGGAGACAATGGTGGGCGAGGACGAGCTGCTCTGTGCGTGGGTGGAGACTGGAGAAGGAGCTGCTCTGTCAGATGGAGAAGGGGGAGATTTGACGATTTGCCTCGTTGTATTTTGCAGTTTTAATATTTGCAACATCTCGTCTCACTGACATGTGGTGGTCATGTGCGAATAATCCAATTTCAGATGTAAAGTGGGGCAGATGGTAAAACTCCCTTGCGGCCAATCAAGATGCAGAACCAGCTTCGCGCGGATCGCCCGTGGAAGGCCATATCTGACGGGTGGAGTTTGGCGCTAGATTCCGATCCGACGGCGGACGTTCGACGCTAGGGTTTGGAGAGATGCTCCGGGGTTTTGAGTCAGTCAACGGGGTTATTAGGGTTTGACCTGAACTTCAAATGGCCACAAATAGTTACAAAAAAATCAAAAAATGAAAAAACTTGCATAGTTCGTCGTTTTATAAGACATAGTTACCAAAAAACCCTGGGTTTAGGGTTAAGGGTCATTTTCATGAAAAACCATTTTCAGAAGTGAGACATCGAAATCACATTCAAATGAGCATAAGTAATTCAAAAAAAATCAAAAAATAACAAAACCAGTGCACATTGCCGTAATATGTGACATGGTTACGAGAAAAAAATATAAACTTGGTGTTGGTACATTTTCATGAAAAAAGCTTCACACAAATGAGCTATCACGTATGAAACTGTTCAGAGTTCGTAGGAAAGTGAGAGAGGGTTTAGGTTTTGATAAAATTCAAAAAAATCAATAAAATCACAAAAGCTTCATTTTGGATTGAATATGAAGGTTCTGAAATTACTTTTTCATTTTCATATTTAAAACGTGTTATTTCATGATTTTCAGTTAATAGCATATTTTTCCAAAAAAATGTAATAATATGAAGATTAGTTCAATAAATAGTGGGACTTCGTTTTTACTCTATATATATGGAACAGGTGTTAATAAAAAATTTATGCCTCATTTAGACAAGGTCGAAAAAAACTTGATTACAAATAGGGCTGTTTACCCTAGCTTTCGAGCTCGTTTCTAGCACATTTCTCATTCGGATTGATCACCTTCAAATATTGGACTTAAAATGTTCGATCAAATACATAGCACAGAGCAATGGACCTCATATGTTGGTTCAACTCTAACTTTGGTTCAACTTCAACTTTGGTTCAACCTCAAATTCAAATTTTGATGGAAATTTTAATTCTTACTCAAATAAGATACCAAAGTACAAGCAACATTATTACACCTGATAAGTTTTCACAGTAGCTCGAATTGACAACACAAACATCTTAACACAAATGTATCAAGTTCAAATTCAAATCTTCGACTTGCTCCTTGTGTTCGCAGCTGGCTTCACGACTTGCTCCTGGTTTCCCTAGTTGAGATGCTCTTCTGATTCAGACTCTTGATCCTTTTGCTCTTTACTTGGGGTTTTGGCCGTGGAGTTGCTGATGGAGTACTTCCACTCGCCGAGCACTTGACGACCAATTGATGGTCATCATCTGTGGGTTCAACAATCTTTAAAGGAACAATTGGAACAATTACCCCCTCCTCTTCCTCTCTTATAGCTTCAAAACCATCAAAGGCCATGGCTTCAAAATCTAAGCCATCAGATGATGGTTGAACTTCAGTTTCTTCGGTTTCTTCATGTCTAGGCCTTTTCTCCCTAGAGCTGATAAATAAAAGGGAAGCCATAGGTTAAAAAGAGAACAAATGCAAACAAAAGGGTAGCTGCATTCTACAAATGCAAACACATACCAAGGTGCTGGTACAGCTTCATTTGCTTCAATCTCCAGTGTAGCTGCATTCTCCTCAGCATTTTCAATCTCCATTGCTGCTGCATTTTCCTCTGCATTGGCTGCTGTCCATCTTTCCTCCTCTCCAAATGATGGCTCCACTGGATTGGTACAAAGCCTGGCAATATGCCCCAGAACTCCACATTTTCTGCAAGCACGCTTTTTTGGTACACGACCCTCCTCACCTGTTCTGAACCTGTTTTTCTTTGGTCTTCCTGGTGGTCTAGTGAGTACAGGGGAGCAGAGTTTGAACCCTGGATCAACTATATTCCATTGGTCTTTTCCCAAGAGTGCAGGCACATTGTCAGCATAAGCAGCCATAAATTTGGCAACAGAGAAATAGTCCGAGCAATATTGATCAACTTCACCATCTGCACCCCCAATGACAGTCATCAGATGTAGGGCATGTATGCATGGCTTCCCACGGATCTGCCATTGCCTACAACTGCATTCCCTAGTTGCTAGGTTCACTGGATACCTCCATAGCCTATTTTTACTGTCAGTATAGGCTACCTCACCCTCAAGTGTATCAGATCGAATGCATCTCATCTTCAGTCCTCTTGCCTTCAAATGCAATGCCTTAATCAGTGATGGGAGCATAAGATGACCAACATATTTTGTTTCTGCAATTCTTTTGCGAAGAGCCATCTTTATCATGATCATCTGCCTCATCTTGTCGAATGCTTGCCACAGCAAGAGCCCTTTCACTGACTTGAACTTTGCATTGAAGCATTCTGCAAGGTTATTGGTCACATAATCAACTTTGCAGATTTCGTTGAATTGGCTTCTTGACCACACCTTGCCATGATGTGCATCCATGTACTCCTTCACAAGAGGAGTTTGAGCATACAACACTCTCAAATGGTGTTCATACTTCCTTTTGCTGCATGTGTATGATGCTGGCCATAAGTTCTCATCAAAAACTTTACCTTTGAACTTCTTTTTGAAATTTTGCGCTAGGTGTCGCATACATTCCCTATGCTCCACTCCTGGGAATACAATTTCTACTGCACTCTCTAAGCCCTTGCAAGCATCTGTGTGTATGGCTAAACCTGGGGGTGTGCCTATAATGTTGCGCAACTGCTGCAGAAACCAGACCCAACTTTCCTCGGACTCTGCCTCCACCACACCAAATGCAACTGGGAATAGCCAGTTGTGTCCATCAACTGCAGAAGCTGCTACTAGCTGTCCTCTCCATCTTCCAGTCAGATGTGTAGCATCTACGGCCAAATAGGGCCTGCAACCATCTAGAAACCCCTGCCAGCAAGCCTTGAAACAAACAAAAGCCCTTCTAAAGCACTCCTTCTCAAATGACTTCCCTTTTATTTTGAATGGAACTGTATGCTTGTCAATCTCTACAACACTCCCTGGACTAGCCATCTCCACTTCAGCTTTGAAGGTGTAAAGCAGCTGAAAACTGTCATTCCATTGACCATTAATTCTGTCAAGAGCCCTTTCCCTAGCATTGAAAACTCTCATGTAAGGAATTTTTATCTTGTACTTCTCAAAAAGCTTCCCATGGAGTGCTGTTGGACCAAGTCCAGGTTCTTCCCTCAGCCAATCCAATATCGCATCTGCCACCCACCTAGTTTTTGCTAGCTTGGTTTTGGCCTTCCCCCCTCCCCCTCCAGGTGGACAGGAGTGCTTGTGTGGGTTTTTCTTTATCTGAAACAAAATAAAGGCAAAAACAGTTAAGAAACATTACTAAATGATGTGAAACTAAATTACTCAATGAACTTGGATTACCTGAATATATTTGCTCTTTAACATAAGAGATGCATGCAACCTCCACCTACACCTATCATATGGACAAAAAACTGTGAACCTTGACGGCTCACTCCTTTTAATCTCATAAGTGTTTTCAGTTAGAATGCACCATGTTGTCACTGCATTCCGACAGTCCACCATGGATTGAAATATGGTGCCTTCAGTAAGCTCAGGTGCTTCCCTATTCCACTCAATTGTTGGCATGTCCTCACCATCGTATTCATCCTCGATTAAGCTGTCCATGTTCTCCTCCTTCTCTTCATCGTCAGTGTCATCAAACCTAGCACGGCTGATGGGCTGCTCCGGATATTCATCATCCACTGCTTGCTGACTGGCTATATCTACCAGTTCAGGGTACATCATCTCGTCTTCATCATCATTTGCAGGCACTTCCTCGTCAGCTTCTGCCTCTTCATAAACAGCGGCTGCAGAAGGGACAGGAGAAGCAGCCGAATCCGCAGCAGACATATTGTGGCTTTCAGAACCACTGGCTTTGCTTGGTCTCGACCTACAAGGAGTGCCAGGTTGCTGGCTATTAGCAGTGGCAGAGGATGCACCCTTCCCATTGTCCCGCGCTTTGCGTGGCTGAAGCACACAGATATGAATTTTACCGAAACGGCTCTCAGCATTCAAAGTAAATAGCAATCCCAAATGCTCGTCGCAAGTTAGTGGGAGAAATGTTTGCTCGCTAGTGTTGAAATATTGCAGTTCAACAGCGTCGGCATCGCTCCAACCATATGTACAACGCTGGAGACCTTCGCGAAAAGCTTTGAAACAAATGATTGTTTCTACCACCTTCGGGAAGTAAAATCCAGTTAGGTGATGCGCCTTCGTACCGCGGATCTCGCTAATTTCCATTCTAACAGCCAGCCGAAAAGCAAGCGCGGGATCAATCCTATCCGAGTCAAATAAAGGATGCAGTTAGAGAACGGAAATCAGCAAAATTGGAACGATTCATGCTAGTATTGGTCAAAACCAGCCAAATCTACGAGTTTCCTAATCAATTCGAGGGTATACGTTGCTTACCCATCTGGAATCCATGAATTATCCCCATTGGATTCGACCCAATCTTCTCCACGATCGATGGGTTTGACGGCGGCCTCCCCTGACATCGCTTCGTAGTCCGAGATGGGGAGATGAGATAGATCTGGCGGAGACGCGGCGTCGCCGGCAAGCAGAATAGGGTTAGAGGGTGGAGGGGACGACGACAGCGGAGGCGGCACGACGGCGGCGGCAGCGGAGGGGGCCGGGCGGCGCCTGAGTGTCTCGATATGTTCAGGTAACACTGAGTTTCAGATTCAGACAAGCTGGTCCGACGTGTCTCCTTGGGGTCCCACTCGTCAGCACACTAGTCAGATAACGGTCAATGCATTGACCCGACGGCAAACGACGGCACACGTCCGCTGTGAGCATTTGTGAGAGTTTCAGCTAAGGGAGTGGGCAAAAGAGAGCAAAAAGTTAGAGCGTGGGGAAAAGTAGTACAACTAAGGAGCTGGGGGCACAGAATTAAATATCCCAAAGTGCAAAGAAACCTATAGAACCTGATGAGCAAATAACTGTTGAACCTGCTGTAGCAATAATTAAGGACCTTGTAACTAAAAGTGTAGAAGATGGGCACATCATTTTCTGTGAAGATGCTTCTAATATTGTTTCGCATCCTGGTAAATCTAGGAAGGCTAGTGTTCCTATGCTTTCTGTTAAAATAGGTGATCATTGTTATTATGGTTTATGTGATATTGGTGCAAGTTCCAGTGCTATTCCTTATGAGCTTTATAGGGAAATCATGCATGAAATTGGTTCTTGTGAACTTGAAGAGATTGATGTGGTTATTCGGCTAGCTAATAGCGAAACTATTTCTCCTATTGGTATTGTTCGAGATGTGGAAGTTTTATGTGGTAAGATTAAATATCCTGCTGATTTTCTGGTACTTGGTTCTGCTGCTAGTAAAACTTGTCCTATTATTTTTGGTAGACCTTTCTTAAATACCTGTGGAGCTATTATAGATTGCAAGAAAGAGAAAAATTTGACTAAATTTGCTGGTGAATCTTATGAGTTTAATTTCTCTAAATTTGCAAAAACTCCTTATGAAACCGAATTGCCTAATGAGGATTTTAGAGTTGAACAACTTGCATCTATTGCTCTTGCTCCTAATGATCCTTTGCAGCAACATTTGGAGGATCACGAGAGTGAAGTCTTTAGGGAAGAAAGGAATGAGCTTGATGAAATTTTCTTTCGTCAACCCATTCTTAAACATAATTTACCTGTTGAAGATTTAGGTACAACACCACCACCAAAGGAAGATCCTATTTTTGATTTGAAACCTCTACCTGATAATTTTAAATATGCTTATATTGATGATAAGAAAACATATCATGTTGTTATTAGTTCTAGGCTTTCAGGTTTTGAAGAAGAAAGATTATTGGAAATATTGAAGAAACACCGAGGACCTCATATGTTGGTTCAACTCTAACTTTGGTTCAACTTCTACTTTGGTTCAACCTCAAATTCAAATTTTGATGGAAATTTTAATTCTTACTCAAATAAGATACCAAAGTACAAGCAACATTATTACACCTGATAAGTTTTCACAGTAGCTCGAATTGACAACACAAACATCTTAACACAAATGTATCAAGTTCAAATTCAAATCTTCGACTTGCTCCTTGTGTTCGCAGCTGGCTTCACCGACTTGCTCCTGGTTTCCCTAGTTGAGATGCTCTTCCGATTCAGACTCTTGATCCTTTTGCTCTTTACTTGGGGTTTTGGCCCTGGAGTTGCTGATGGAGTACTTCCACTCGTCGAGCACTTGACGACCAATTGATGGTCATCATCTGTGGGTTCAACAATCTTTAAAGGAACAATTGGAACAATTACCCCCTCCTCTTCCTCTCTTATAGCTTCAAAACCATCAAAGGCCATGGCTTCAAAATCTAAGCCATCAGATGATGGTTGAACTTCAGTTTCTTCGGTTTCTTCATGTCTAGGCCTTTTCTCCCTAGAGCTGATAAATAAATGGGAAGCCATAGGTTAAAAAGAGAACAAATGCAAACAAAAGGGTAGCTGCATTCTACAAATGCAAACACATACCAAGGTGCTGGTACAGCTTCATTTGCTTCCATCTCCAGTGTAGCTGCATTCTCCTCAGCATTTTCAATCTCCATTGCTGCTGCATTTTCCTCTGCATTGGCTGCTGTCCATCTTTCCTCCTCTCCAAATGATGGCTCCACTGGATTGGTACAAAGCCTGGCAATATGCCCCAGAACTCCACATTTTCTGCAAGCACGCTTTTTTGGTACACGACCCTCCTCACCTGTTCTGAACCTGTTTTTCTTTGGTCTTCCTGGTGGTCTAGTGAGTACAGGGGAGCAGAGTTTGAACCCTGGATCAACTATATTCCATTGGTCTTTTCCCAAGAGTGCAGGCACATTGTCAGCATAAGCAGCCATAAATTTGGCAATAGAGAAATAGTCCAAGCAATATTGATCAACTTCACCATCTGCACCCCCAATGACAGTCATCAGATGTAGGGCATGTATGCATGGCTTCCCACGGATCTGCCATTGCCTACAACTACATTCCCTAGTTGCTAGGTTCACTGGATACCTCCATAGCCTATTTTTACTGTCAGTATAGGCTACCTCACCCTCAAGTGTATCAGATCGAATGCATCTCATCTTCAGTCCTCTTGCCTTCAAATGCAATGCCTTAATCAGTGATGGGAGCATAAGATGACCAACATATTTTGTTTCTGCAATTCTTTTGCGAAGAGCCATCTTTATCATGATCATCTGCCTCATCTTGTCGAATGCTTGCCACAGCAAGAGCCCTTTCACTGACTTGAACTTTGCATTGAAGCATTCTGCAAGGTTATTGGTCACATAATCAACTTTGCAGATTTCGTTGAATTGGCTTCTTGACCACACCTTGCCATGATGTGCATCCATGTACTCCTTCACAAGAGGAGTTTGAGCATACAACACTCTCAAATGGTGTTCATACTTCCTTTTGCTGCATGTGTATGATGCTGGCCATAAGTTCTCATAAAAAATTTACCTTTGAACTTCTTTTTGAAATTTTGCGCTAGGTGTCACATACATTCCCTATGCTCCACTCCTGGGAATACAATTTCTACTGCACTCTCTAAGCCCTTGCAAGCATCTGTGTGTATGGCTAAACCTGGGGGTGTGCCTATAATGTTGCGCAACTGCTGCAGAAACCAGACCCAACTTTCCTCGGACTCTGCCTCCACCACACCAAATGCAACTGGGAATAGCCAGTTGTGTCCATCAACTGCAGAAGCTGCTACTAGCTGTCCTCTCCATCTTCCAGTCAGATGTGTAGCATCTACGGCCAAATAGGGCCTGCAACCATCTAGAAACCCCTGCCAGCAAGCCTTAAACAAACAAAAGCCCTTCTAAAGCACTCCTTCTCAAATGACCTCCCTTTTATTTTGAATGGAACTATATGCTTGTCAATCTCTACAACACTCCCTGGACTAGCCATCTCCACTTCAGCTTTGAAGGTGTAAAGCAGCTGAAAACTGTCATTCCATTGACCATTAATTCTGTCAAGAGCCCTTTCCCTAGCATTGAAAACTCTCATGTAAGGAATTTTTATCTTGTACTTCTCAAAAAGCTTCCCATGGAGTGCTGTTGGACCAAGTCTAGGCACTTCCCTCAGCCAATCCAATATCGCATCTGCCACCCACCTAGTTTTTGCTAGCTTGGTTTTGGCCTTCCCCCCTCCCCCTCCAGGTGGACAGGAGTGCTTGTGTGGGTTTTTCTTTATCTGAAACAAAATAAAGGCAAAAACAGTTAAGAAACATTACTAAATGATGTGAAACTAAATTACTCAATGAACTTGGATTACCTGAATATATTTGCTCTTTAACATAAGAGATGCATGCAACCTCCACCTACACCTATCATATGGACAAAAAACTGTGAACCTTGACGGCTCACTCCTTTTAATCTCATAAGTGTTTTCAGTTAGAATGCACCATGTTGTCACTGCATTCCGACAGTCCACCATGGATTGAAATATGGTGCCTTCAGTAAGCTCAGGTGCTTCCCTATTCCACTCAATTGTTGGCATGTCCTCACCATCGTATTCATCCTCGATTAAGCTGTCCATGTTCTCCTCCTTCTCTTCATCGTCAGTGTCATCAAACCTAGCACGGCTGATGGGCTGCTCCGGATATTCATCATCCACTGCTTGCTGACTGGCTATATCTACCAGTTCAGGGTACATCATCTCGCCTTCATCATCATTTGCAGGCACTTCCTCGTCAGCTTCTGCCTCTTCATAAACAGCGGCTGCAGAAGGGACAGGAGAAGCAGCTGAATCCGCAGCAGACATATTGTGGCTTTCAGAACCTCTGGCTTTGCTTGGTCTCGACCTACAAGGAGTGCCAGGTTGCTGGCTATTAGCAGTGGCAGAGGATGCACCCTTCCCATTGTCCCGCGCTTTGCGTGGCTGAAGCACACAGATATGAATTTTACCGAAACGGCTCTCAGCATTCAAAGTAAATAGCAATCCCAAATGCTCGTCGCAAGTTAGTGGGAGAAATGTTTGCTCGCTAGTGTTGAAATATTGCAGTTCAACAGCGTCGACATCGCTCCAACCATATGTACAACGCTGGAGACCTTCACGAAAAGCTTTGAAACAAATGATTGTTTCTACCACCTTCGGGAAGTAAAATCCAGTTAGGTGATGCACCTTCGTACCGCGGATCTCGCTAATTTCCATTCTAACAGCCAGCCGAAAAGCAAGCGCGGGATCAATCCTATCCGAGTCAAATAAAGGATGCAGTTAGAGAATAGAAATCAGCAAAATTGGAACGATTCATGCTAGTATTGGTCAAAACCAGCCAAATCTACAAGTTTCCTAATCAATTCGAGGGTATACGTTGCTTACCCATCTGGAATCCATGAATTATCCCCATTGGATTCGACCCAATCTTCTCCACGATCGATGGGTTTGACGACGGCCTCCCCTGACATCGCTTCGTAGTCCGAGATGGGGAGATGAGATAGATCTGGCGGAGACGCGGCGTCGCCGGCAAGCAGAATAGGGTTAGAGGGTGGAGGGGACGACGACAGCGGAGGCAGCACGACGGCGGCGGCAGCGGAGGGGGCCGGGCGGCGCATGAGTGTCTCGATATGTTCAGGTAACACTGAGTTTCAGATTCAGACAAGCTGGTCCGATGTGTCTCCTTGGGGTCCCACTCGTCAGCACACTAGTCAGATAACGGTCAATGCATTGACCCGACGGCAAACGACGGCACACGTCCACTGTGAGCATTTGTGAGAGTTTCAGCTAAGGGAGTGGTCAAAAGAGAGCAAAAAGTTAGAGCGTGGGGAAAAGTTAGTACAACTAAGGAGCTGGGGGCACAGAATTAAATATCCCAAAGTGCAAAGAAACCTATAGAACCTGATGAGCAAATAACTGTTGAACCTGCTGTAGCAATAATTAAGGACCTTGTAACTAAAAGTGTAGAAGATGGGCACATCATTTTCTGTGAAGATGCTTCTAATATTGTTTCGCATCCTGGTAAATCTAGGAAGGCTAGTGTTCCTATGCTTTCTGTTAAAATAGGTGATCATTGTTATTATGGTTTATGTGATATTGGTGCAAGTTCCAGTGCTATTCCTTATGAGCTTTATAGGGAAATCATGCATGAAATTGGTTCTTGTGAACTTGAAGAGATTGATGTGGTTATTCGGCTAGCTAATAGCGAAACTATTTCTCCTATTGGTATTGTTCGAGATGTGGAAGTTTTATGTGGTAAGATTAAATATCCTGCTGATTTTCTGGTACTTGGTTCTGCTGCTAGTAAAACTTGTCCTATTATTTTTGGTAGACCTTTCTTAAATACCTGTGGAGCTATTATAGATTGCAAGAAAGAGAAAATTTGACTAAATTTGCTGGTGAATCTTATGAGTTTAATTTCTCTAAATTTGCAAAAACTCCTTATGAAACCGAATTGCCTAATGAGGATTTTAGAGTTGAACAACTTGCATCTATTGCTCTTGCTCCTAATGATCCTTTGCAGCAACATTTGGAGGATCACGAGAGTGAAGTCTTTAGGGAAGAAAGGAATGAGCTTGATGAAATTTTCTTTCGTCAACCCATTCTTAAACATAATTTACCTGTTGAAGATTTAGGTACAACACCACCACCAAAGGAAGATCCTATTTTTGATTTGAAACCTCTACCTGATAATTTTAAATATGCTTATATTGATGATAAGAAAACATATCATGTTGTTATTAGTTCTAGGCTTTCAGGTTTTGAAGAAGAAAGATTATTGGAAATATTGAAGAAACACCGAGGAGCTATTGGATACACTCTTGACGACTTGAAGGGTATTTCCCCCTCTATTTGCCAACACGCCATCAACATGGAAGATGATGCAAAGCCTGTTGTTGAACATCAACGTCGTCTAATTCCTAAAATGAAGGATGTTGTAAGAAATGAGGTATTGAAACTTCTTGAAGCTGGTATTATATATCCTATCGCTGATAGTAAATGGGTAAGTCTCGTGCATTGTGTTCCTAAGAAAGGAGGGATTACTGTTGTACCAAATGATAATGATGAGCTCATCCCTCAAAGAGTAGTTGTAGGATATAGAATGTGCATTGATTTTCGGAAATTTAATAAAGTTACTAAGAAAGATCATTACCCTTTACCTTTCATTGATCAAATGCTAGAAAGGTTATCTAAGAATACTCATTTTTGCTCTCTTGATGGTTATTCTGGATTTTCACAAATTGCTGTTAGAGCTAAAGATCAAGAGAAAACCACTTTCACTTGTCCTTATGGAACTTATGCTTATAGGTGTATGCCTTTCGGTTTATGTAATGCCCCTGCTACTTTTCAAAGGTGCATGTCTGCTATTTTTCATGGTTTTTGTGAAAAGTTGTAGAGGTTTTCATGGACGTTTTTCTGTCTATGGGAATTCTTTTGATAATTGTTTGCGAAATCTTGATAAAGTTTTACAGAGATGTGAAGAAACTAACCTTGTTCTTAATTGGGAGAAATGCCACTTTATGGTTAATGAAGGAATTGTTCTGGGACATAAAATTTCTGAGAGAGGTATTGAAGTTGATAGAGCTAAAGTTGAAGCAATTGAGAAAATGCCCTATCCCAGGGATGTAAAAGGTATTCGTAGTATTCTTGGTCATGCTGGTTTCTATAGAAGGTTTATTAAAGATTTCTCTAAAATTTCGAAGCCTCTTACTAATCTTCTTCAAAAAGATGTACCTTTTTTTATGATGATTGTAAGGAAGCGTTTGAAACTTTGAAAAAGGCTTTAACTACTGCCCATGTAGTCGAACAACCTGATTGGAATTTACCTTTTGAAATTATGTGTGATGCTAGTGATTTTGCTGTAGGTGATGTTCTTGGACAGCGAGTAGATAGAAAGTTGAATGTTATTCATTATGCTAGTAAGACTCTTGATGCCGCTCAAAGAAATTATGCTACTACTGAAAAAGAGTTCTTACCCGTAGTTTTTGCATGTGACAAGTTTAGACCTTATATTGTTGATTCAAAAGTCACCGTTCATACCGATCATGCTGCA
Source organism: Poa pratensis (assembly GCA_947311845.1). Taxonomy (NCBI): domain Eukaryota; kingdom Viridiplantae; phylum Streptophyta; class Magnoliopsida; order Poales; family Poaceae; genus Poa; species Poa pratensis. Next base: position 69,924,336 of record CAMZMU010000041.1, read on the forward strand.
ATTAGGTACCTTATGGAAAACAAAGACGCTAAGCCAAGGCTTATTAGATGGGTGCTCCTTTTACAAGAATTCGATTTACACATTGTAGATAGGAAGGGAGCTGACAACCCTGTTGCTGATAATTTGTCTAGATTGGAAAATATTGGTTATGATCCTGTACCTGTTAATGATAGTTTTCCAAGTGAACAATTGGCTGCAATAAAGGTGAGCTCGCGAGATAGTCCTTGGTATGCTGATTATGCTAACTTTATTGTTTCCAAGTACTTGCCTCCAACCTTTTCAGCTCAGCAAAGAAAGAAATTCTTTTATGATTTGAGGCATTATTTTTGGGATGACCCACACTTATATAAAGGAGTGGATGGTATTATGCGAAGATGTGTCCCAGAATAGGAGCAACAAGAGATATTGAGGAAATGTCATGGTAGTGTTTATGGAGGACATCACGCCGGAGATAGAACCGCACAAAAGGTTCTACAATCAGGTTTTTATTGGCCAACTCTCTTTAAAGATGCAAGAAAGTTTATTTTATCTTGTGATGAATGTCAAAGAGTTGGTAATATCTCTAGACGCAATGAAATGCCTATGAATTATACTCTTGTTATTGAACCGTTTGATTGTTGGGGATTCGACTTCATGGGTCCTTTCCCTTCTTCAGAAGGTAACACTCATATACTTGTTGCTGTTGACTATGTTACTAAGTGGGTGGAAGCCATACCTACAAAAAGTGTTGATGGTGAAACCTCTTTGAAAATGCTTTTAGATGTTATTTTCCCTAGGTTTGGAGTACCTAGATATCTTATGACTGATGGAGGTTCTCATTTTATTCATGGTGGTTTTAGAAATACCCTTGCTAAATATGGTATTAATCATAGAATTGCTTCAGCTTATCATCCTCAAACTAGTGGGCAAGTAGAATTATCAAATAGAGAAATTAAATCTATCTTGCAAAAGACTGTTAATAAATCTAGAAAAAATTGGGCTAGTAAGTTGAAGGAAGCTTTGTGGGCCTATAGGACTACTTATAAAAATTCTATGGGTATGTCTCCTTATAAAATGGTTTATGAAAAAGCTTGTCATTTGCCTTTAGAATTAGAGCACAAAGCTTATTGGGTTGTGAGAGAGCTTAATAAAGATTTTAAACTTGCCGGTAAGAAAAGGTTGCTCCAATTGAGTTCTTTAGATGAATGGAGAAGTGAAGCCCATGAAAATGCTAGACTCTTTAAGGAGAAAGTTAAGAAATGGCATGATAGAAGAATTATTAAAAGAGAATTTAATGTTGGAGATAAAGTTCTATTGTATCGTTCTCGTCTCAGATTTTTTGCAGGAAAGTTACTCTCAAAATGGGAAGGACCTTATGTCATTGTGGAGGTGTATCGTTCAGGGGCAATAAAGATTGCTTCGCTGAAAGATGACGCTACACAAGTGGTGAATGGACAAAGACTCAAACATTATATTTCTGGAGATTCTTATAATGAAGACATTGATATTATTCGAGTGGTGACTCCGGAAACTTTCATCAAAGATCAAATTAGTGGGACTGCTGAGTCTGATTTCCAGTAGGTAACAGTTTTGGTAAGAAAAAGTTCGCGTTTAACTTTCTGAACAATGTTTTTGCTATTTATATTAAATATGGAAAATTACGAGATCGAAACGGGGTGGAAAAGGTGCCCGATGGCACCTCCTCACCTGGTGGCACGGGCCCACCCCTGGCCGCACCACCATATGGGGAGTGCTCCTCGGAGCCCTTCTCCGACCCGGTCTCTCTCCCGTACCTTCCTTTTGTCGTGAAAGTTTTTGCTATATAACCCCCTGGACCCCTCGAGGTCCGTATATCGCCTTTTCGTCGTGTTTTGTTTCGAGCTGTTTCTGTCCAGATGTCGTCTCAGGGTTCATCCTCAGAAGATTACGCAATGTGTCGTAGACGTGAGCTCCTCCAGGATCTTGATCAAGGAACTTTCGTCGGATGGGCGGAAGAGGAAAGGGTCACGGCAAGGCAGAAGGAGATGGATGAGAGCGTCAAGGAGGAAGTGAAGAAGATGTCATCAACAAAAAGAGAGCGGCAAGCTGCAGGATTAAAAGAGAGCAAGCCAATCTTGGTGGGATCGGTTAACACGCGACGTGCTTTTTCTGATAACTTGCAGGGACCTTTACCACCTGCCCCTGGCCTCAGCTCTTTCCCTACTGTGGAGGAAGCTCTTCGGGTCACCGATGAGTTTTGTGATCAATATCGTGTTCTAAGAATGGAAGTGGAGATACTTCAGGAGGAGAACAGCCGACTTCGCAGAATGTTGGAGCGCTTCCTCACTCCCATCATGGTTGTTCCACCATCGCCACCGAAGGAGTAATTCATCATTGGTATTGGCATCCCCTTGGCTTGTTCCAAGCTTGGGGGGAGTGCCGCGGTATCACATCATTATCTTTTACCTTTTTACTTTTCAGTCAAGTCATATCATGAGTAGAGAAGTTATCATATAGGATGGTTTGCAGTGTGGAAGTATCTCTCCTTTAGTTGGTTGTCTATGTATCCCTTTGTGTGAGTGCCGTTATGAAATATTAATGAGAAGTTTCATCTTTTACTTTCTGCACTTCCTATTTTAGTTTGCAATTTCTATCATATGAATGATCTTGTTGTTAGTATTGGCATCACTTTTGGGAGTATTTAGTGAATCAATTTGGTTTTGGAAAACTTGGCATTGGTCAGTAGCAACAATACTTTGAGGCTTAAGTAGAGAAGAGGGAAGTGCATGTAGATATATTATTTCATTATCTTTCTTCCTTGTTGGCTAATGAGCTTAGTATTCTCAAGTTAAATTATTTGTGCTTACAAGGAAGATTGCATGATTGTTTTTACTATATATATGTTTGTTTGCATCCGTCAACTCTTATGCTTGCTACCTAGCCTTGCTAACCGAAACCTGTACTGAGAGGGACTACTTCTCGTGCATCCAAAGCCTTGAGCCAAACCCGTGCCATTTGTGTCCACCATAACTACCTATTATGTGGTATTTTGCGCCATTCCAAGTATATACTTCATGTGCTACTGTAACATCCCTAGTTTTCAAAAAGTTGAAAAATCAGAAAAAATTTAAAACTTTTTAAAACTATTATGTATTTTGCTTTGAAAAGAAAATTCATGCATACATTCATCATCATATAGCATTGTTTGCATTTGGATATTTTAAAAGTGAGAATAATAATTCCACTTGAAAACATATTTAACAAAATATATTAGTAGAGCAAAGAATGCTCCAAGTTTTCTTTTGACTTTTATGAATGTGTTGTTCTGCTAGAATTGTTTGTGAAATCGTTTGAATCTGTTGCAATATAAATAATTGCAAATGTTTTGTATTGTGGTATCTAAGATCTACATAAGCCACATTTGTTTACTTTAAAACCTAATTTAAACTTTGACATTAAGTGTCATTTTGTTTATTAAAATCCTAGTTTGGAAATCAAAATGATTTATATTTGAAAAGTGTGTTTGGTTGTGAATTGTTTGTTTGTATGGAGAATTATTCTATTACTTACCTATTCTATATTTTCAAATGTATAGTTTTGCTTTTGAAAGAAAATATTTACTTGGATCTTAAAATGAGTTTTGAAATCATTTTGATTTATCAAACCCCTTTGTAAAACAATTTAAGTGTTATAAAAAATTGTTTATTGAGTGATATTAATCATATTACTCATATTTTGCTTTGGTTTAAAATTATATTTCAAAAGAAATCATAAAAACCCTTTTGTTTTTAAATGGCATTAATATGTCCAAAATGCTTTTAAACACATTTCAAAATTTTGTTTATCAAATGTTTTGGAAAAGTAGTTTTGAAGGTTCCATTTGAAAGGCTTGAATTTTACAAATTTTCCAAAATTGGTTTGAGTCCATTTGGACATTTATTTCAAAAGATATGAATTTTGAAAGAAAATGATTTAAGAAAATCATTTATGACGTCAGCGATGACGTCATCGTCATGTTTGTGATGAACACGGTTTCTACCGAAACCCTAACCGAATTCGTTACCAAATTCGGCCGATACGCTGCGATTTTCCAGGGGATTGCTGCCCCATATAAACCCCCACACCCCGCCTCCAAAACCCCCAAACCCTAGCTTCAAAGACGCCGCCATGCTGCAGTATTAGCTCGCAGGAGTTCGCCTCATCCGCCGCCGTCTTTCGCAAACACCGGTGAGCTCCGTCGACCCCAAGCCCTTCCGCCTGCCCCATCCTCTCCGCTTGGTCCTTGCGCAGCTCCCTGACCTAGCCCCGAATTTTTCTTGTGCACCAGATCGAGCGGCCCGTCCTCGACAAGCCGCCGCCGTCCGCTGCTGCTGCTCCGTCGAACGATACGAGGAGGAGAAGGGCTCCCCCGTCCGCGGCTACCTCACCATCAGTTCCGCCGCATCGCGCCGCACCTCGTCACCGTCTTCCGGAACCCGGAGATCCACCGGAGCAGCCGCCCCGTCCATCGCCGGAGGACAGACGCCGCCATCCTCGCCATCTCCAGCGACTCGCACCGCCACGGTATGATTAAACAATCCCTGTACGTCCGATCTGGTTTAGATGGCTCGGATTAGATCCTTCAACGAAACGGTACGGACGAATAGGAAAGCGCCACGTCATGCCCACTTGTCCGCGTACGCGCCGCGTCCGCCCGCACCCGCATCCGGCCGCAAAGAAGACCCGCACCAATCGGAGGCCGCCATGTCACCAAGGACTTCAGCGCAGAGAATCTTTTCTGTTTTCTTCACGTTTAAGCCCCTGCTTATCACGGATTAGTCCCTCATTTTAAAACTATCAATAATTTTTACTCGTTTATCCAAATTTTGTGAAAAATATATTTTCGGAAAGCTTATGATGTGTAGAAACTTTTGGTATGCTGATTTAGGGGTTTTGTCGAAATTAATTTAGATAAATTTTAAAGGTGGTTTAAAATGGTATTTTGACTACAATTTAAGTTTAAAAATAGATTTTTGAGTAAACTCTTTTGCTATAGTTTTGTATGCCTTAGTATTGGCCGTAGGAATACTCTATTATTTTTGTAAAATTATTTTCAATGATTTTTGAGTAAATATTGATTAAAAGCTTTTTGGGTGTTATTTTAATAAATAAAATGTATTAAAAATTATTTTCTTCTTATATTCGAATTATAAAATAACTTAGTAATATTTTGAAGACTTTAGTACTAAAAGTACTTTGAAATATTTTGTCTCTCAAAACAAAACTATTTCTTCCTTAGAAAATATTTGACAAGTATATGACAACACTTTTTCCTTAGAAAATTTTAGTATCTCTTATGTGTTAACTTTCCTTAGAATAATTTTAGTTTTGTTGTTGACCCTTGGTCCTTAGCTATATTTTGACCATCTTTCTTGCTTGCAATTCCTTAGAGCCTTTTCATAAGCATGGTATGCATATTAAGTCCTTAGTAATATTTGGTACTTCTTACATAACTCCTTAGAATTTTTGAGGATACATGTTAGCTAATATGACTCTCCTAGTCAAAAACCACTAAGTTAGAAATTAGTGGAAATCAAAGAAGGACTTAGCATGAAAACAAGACTCCAGAAGCATCTCCAAGAAGAAAGGACTTAGAAGAAATCAAGAGGAAGTTCATGAAGACCAACCAGGTACAATTTCTAAGTCTTTCTTCCCATTCTCTCTTTCCTTCTCCCTATCTTAAACTTCATGGTGGCTAAGTTATATTCAAGATCAATCTTCTGCCAACATCATCAAGTCTTCAGGATCAACAAGTCCACAAGTGCAATGAAGTCATCGCAACAAGTAAAATGCTACAAGGAAACAAGGAGAAGAATTTTTGAAGACCAACTACTTCTTTCTATCTTCTTTCCTTCTATTATTGTCTCACTTTGGACATAGACCAAGTCCTTGGTGTTTAAGACTAAGTCCCTAACAGTGCTAATTGAAGACCATTGAAGAACAATGAAGCTACAAAGGGGTTGAAGATTAATTGAAGACCAAACTTGTGAAGACTTAGAATAGCCTTACAACTTTTGTCAAGTGGTTTGACCAAGTTTACTTTGAGTTTGACCTTGCCTTAGCTGAATAGGATAATGTTATTTTGTTGTCTCTCCCTTATTTTGTTTTGCTTGTCTTTCATACCACATTTCTTTGTATCATCCCGCATCTCATGCATGTCATATTTTTCTAAGTGTTGCATTTATGATTGTATGTTTATTTGTGATTTGTCTGACTTGTTAGAATTTCCGGAGAGAGACGAAAGTGGTTGCAATTGCTACTACTACACTCCTGTTTGCCAAGGCAAGTGGCACACCCCATAAATTTCCTAAGTATTTTATATGCATTACTTAGTGTATTTCTTATATGCATGTGTTGGATAGTATTTATTGCTATGTGCCAAACCCACCATACCTTTACACTAGTTGTGTCTAGAACCTTTTGATACTTGGTGTTTACTCGCTCGGGAGATATATGCTTCTATGCGCCAAGCATATAGCTGATTTGCTTGGCCACAGAGACAACATGACAAAAAAAGAGCAATTTAGTGGGATTAAGTTTTGCTTATTTAAAACTCAACAAAAAGAAAGATCATCATGTTTGGGAATCAACTAGTATGACTAAAATACCAAGACTGATAAAGAAACATAACGAACAAATGTGGTACCAGGGACACACGTCAAGAAATCATTTCTGTAATGGTTGGGCATAAAAATGGTGGAGCTTTTCACATGGTGGGTGGTTCGATCTGCAAAAGCGGGGATAATATTTTGAACCAATGATCCTTGTCCAGTGGAACTCCTCTTTCATCTTTTAAACATGCAAGCTCCGAAGCATGAGGATTCAATTCATTAGTGAACATATGTCATAGTATTGAGAACAGGATAATAGTCTGAGTGACACCTCACACCAAAATGCCTGGTTAGCGATTCATTTAATAAATGGCATGATCCTAAAATTTCACAAAGATACAACTGGTTCTTGCTGCCATTTTATGACGATAATATGTTGGCTCGTCCCATGGAGAGCGGACACGCTATGTACTAAACAGGAGACGACTTTGCTGTTGTAATCGCTAGCCTTCTGCCAGATCTCCATACATGGCAGACAGCATCTGGAAAGTTAATTGGCACGATTCTTTGTGTCTACCAATCAAATACTCCTGCTTGTATGCTTCTTCAGTATAAATAAGCCTAAGAGGAAAGGTAGACACAACAAACCAGAAGTGCTCTATTGTCCTCCTCCTCTCTTCAACCACAATACAGAGAAAAAACTTCAAGATCAGAAATGGCTTTCCACCTAAGATCGATAAGTTTGCCTTCAAGGCCTCATGCCAACCAGGCCGGAGTCGAGCAAGAGCTGCTGAGCCTAGGGGCGAGCATCTCTTTCCTCCACAACCATCAGCGCGATGTGTGATGGTCTGAGGAGGCTTGGAGACATCTACAATGGTGTTGAGGACATTATTGGCCTTCCAAGCAACCAAGATGGGATGATGCTGAATAATGCTCTCTTGAGCTGTTGGATCTCTACAGCACCATGCAAGAGATCCTCGTGGAGATGAAGGCCATCATCCAAGAGCTGCAAGCGGCTCTAAGAAAAGGAGATGCTGCAGCTGCTCAAGCCAAGATCTATTCTTATACTCGTTTGGCAAAGAAGGCCAAGAAACATTTCAAGAAGACCGTGAAGAAGGCCACTTCCTCGGGTTGCAGGATGGTCATGCTATTGACCAAGGCTAGAGAGATATCTGTATCTCTGCTTGAGTCCTCAGTCCATCTCTTGTCGAAGGAAATCCACCTGCCTAAACAGTCTCTTGTCTCCAAAGCATTTCACAAGAAGAAGGCAGTTGTTTGCGAGGAAGAGCAATTGCAGGCGTTAGAGTGCAGTATTGGAGATCTTGAGATTGGAGCAGGACATCTGTTCAGGAAATTAGTCCAGATCAGGGTTTCTCTCTTGAACATTCTTAGCTCATAGATACTACAAAGCACTCTTGGCACCCTGTGATTGGCATCCGCCTTTTTGAGGACTAGCTGATCTTGGTAAAAATTTCTCAATATGTAATTATGTATAGAATACAAATGTACAGGAAGTTATAGTGAGAGAAACCAAAGTTCTGATCCATTTGCCCATTTACTTCAAGATGTGTTATGTGATGTAAGTATAAACTTAATTGCAATATCCTTGTTTCATGGATCTTGATGGGTGTACATTAAACATGACAGGTCGAAGTCACAAGGGATAAGCCTCTATCACATGAATATGCAGTCTGATAAAATGAGTTCTACAATCTTTATCCATACCATTCAAGCATATCACAATGTCAACTATTATGAATCCAGAGGCCTAAATTTTCGCAAAAGAAGAATACAAAATTATATTGGCAAATGAGAAATTGCATATGCTAGTATCTTCAGCATACTAATATTTGGTATTTAATGGGAGATGAATGTTGGATTGAGACTCGTAGATTGCTAATATAAGATGCCTTTAAATTTAACACATTTTAAAAGGAAATATTTTCGTCAAAAGTCAAAACGTGACTACGTAGACTTCAGTAATACTTTTTTTCTTACTTTCCTCTTTTACCTTGTAATAAGAATGCTAATAAACCCTCAAAAAAAGGCCAATAAATCCTTTACAGCTGGACACTCGGAAAAAGATTTCATGTAGCTATGAAATTGTGCGGACAATTCTTTTTAAAAAAATCCATAAAACATAGTCCACATCTCAAAAACGTGTTTGTTTAACTATGATCTTGTCACTCGATAGCAACAACATAAGCTTAATATCAATTTGCAGAAACTGCAAGCATTTGGGGGCATACAGGTTTGTTGCATTTGAAGGATCTTCCAGTTACATGCCAGGTCCAAGCTACAAGGCAAGCTTGCAGGGACAACATATTACCTGGCTAGATTTCCTCCACAATCATACAGGCTAGCCTGCTGTTTTTTATTTGTTGGTATGCAAAAATGAAGTCTCCATGGAAGAAGAAAAAAGACGAAAGAGCTAACAGCTTCAGCTTGTTTGTTGTCACAGCTGTGGTAGTTGTAAGACCATTTGTCAAATTCATGTGAACCTCCTGTAGTTCTAATGTTAATGTCTAAAGCATCCATATCATCTGGGCACATATACAGTGTCGTGCGCACGACATTGAGTACTGCCACCAACAACGTATGTCCAATCTGAGAAATTGCATGCAGACCGGATGAATGTTCAGCTGGGCAAGAGGATTTCCAAATTCCAACCGACTACTGTAATAAGATGCGAAAGGCCCGACAATTTTGCATTTGGCTCATACAATCGCTCATCAGCTCAGGTAGGTCACAACACACAAGGCACTGCAGCACACAGAAAACTACTCTAAGAGCTAGCGAGATGCGTACCACAATCGGACCTCTGGGCGTCTGGAACTCTGCCGGCGGCCACGGCATCCAGACATGCGAGGGGTCGCCGGAGGTGGGTGGCGGCCGACGCGACGGCGGGGTTTCTCCGTCTCCGCATTTCCTTGCCCTCGCGGACGGGCCGTCCTTGGGCAGGGCCAGCGGGGCGGCCGCCCCGGGCCCCCAAAACCTAGGGGCCCCGACTGGTATGACTACCATAGGCTTGCGCAAAGCCCCAAAATAGTCGCTAGCCGCACAGGCGACGCCCAAAGCCCAAGCCAGAAATTCCTATACTCCGCATACTGCGGACGAAACAAAATTCCGTGTACCAAAACTCGCTTATGAGCCGCGCCAAATTTCGCATCTGTGGCGAATCTGATGGACACGAGCCAGACCTTTTTCAATTTTATTTTCTTATTTTTATTTTTATTTCCTTTTTCTTTTTTAATTTCTAATTTTTACTTTCTGTTCAGATTTTGAAAAATGTTCAGACTTAAAAAGTGATCAAACTTAAAAAAACTTCGAAATTTATGCTAGATTTGAAAAATACTCATTTTAAAATATGTGCAAATAAAAAGTTCGATATTTGAAAAAAATTCAGATTTTGAAAAATATTTACTTCTTTTAATTGCTACAGAAAAAATAACAAAAAACAAATTACCTATTATTAGCCGCATTCAAAGCAGCCCATCAGCGGAACACCACACACGGACGGCTACTTCGTCTCAGGTACCGCGTAGCATAGGAGCTCCCGCTCAAACCTCGTGACTTGTGTTAGAGCTCGCGGGCCCCGTTAGCACGTGCATCGACTTGTTAGGAGCCTAGCCCGACATGTGTCTAAAAGGGTCGCGCCTGAGCCAGGCACACGAGCGGCATAGCACGACCACTGTTATTATTTTATTTAATTTTTATTTGTTTTCTGAATTAGCTCAACATGCTAAAAACAACCAACATCTCTGGGCGTGCTAAACGGGCCAGCCAGCTCGTTTACTAAAGGAGTCGTGTTTGGGTCTCGAGGCGAGGCACACAACAATGGCACAACCCACTAATAAATAAGTCGCCATGTGTCGGTCGTATCAGGCCCGTTTAGCGCCCGACTGTCTCATGTCGTGTCTAGGCTGGCCATTGGCCAATTTTGGCAACGCTTAACAGAAAAGAAAAACGCCTGCACAAAACAATAGTATTACGTTAGCTAGTGCATAGGCACTAAAGAAAAGCAAGCCACACAAAGCCAATATAGGACAAGGATTGCACACAGACAACCCCTCATGAAAACTAGAATAAAATACACCTATGGTCCATGTACTTCTCTCGTGCTCGAGAATCACAAAATCATTAGCCTAAAGTTGTATCATTGGTTCGGTCAATCCGTCGAGCTTGACCCAACTATTAGGTGCCCACATCAAGGTGGACACGGTCCCACCTGTCAGACAACAGTTGCCTGCAATTTGTAGAATATCCCTCCCACAAATGTTTAGATCTAACATAAGACCAATTCTTTCTCACTTCGTTGGCTTTGTTCTATCGGGACATGGAGAGAGGAAAAGGGAGGGACACAGAGAGGCCGAAGTAGGTAGAGGCATGTGTAGGTGTCGGCAATCGTGCGGTGGCGACGACAATCGTGCAACGGTGACAAGGAGCAGTGGTCGGAGGAGGGACAACCACACTGGCGCATGATGACCCACAAGTATAGGGGGTGTATCGTAGTACTTTCGATAAATAAGAGTGTCGAACCCAACGAGGAGCAGAAGGTGTTGACAAGCAGTTTCGATGAAGGATTCACTGTAAATGCTCACAGACAAGTTTTTAGGATTTTTGATATAGCAGATAAATAAAATACAAGTAAGTAAAATGCGGTAATAATAATTGCAGCGAGTGGCCCAATCCTTTCTACAGCAAAGGACAAGCCGGTTTGTTTACTTATGATGACCAAACGTTCTTGAGGACACACGGGAATTTAGTCTAGTGCTTTCGCTTCATATAGTTGATTAATCTTCATTGTTTTGATAAGTGTTGTGTGGGTGAACCTATGCTAATGCACCGCCCTTCCTAGGACTAATACATACTTGTGATTATACCCCTGCAAGCATCCGCAAATACAAGAAAGTAATTAAGATAAATCTAACCACAGCCTTAAACTCTGAGATCCTGCTATCCCTCATGCATCGATATACCAACGGGGGTTCAGGTTGCTGTCACTCCGGCAAACGAATACACAATGCATTCCCCTAGGCCCATAAAGGTGAAGTGTCATGTAGTCGACGTTCACATGACACCACTAGAAGAATAACACCACAACTTAAATATCAAACCATTAAATATTACTCAACATAATTCACTACTAACATTTAGACTTCACCCATGTCCTCAAGAACTAAACGAACTACTCACAAGACATCATATGGATCATGATCAGAGGTGATATAATGATGAATAACAATCTGGACATAAACCTTAATTCAACGGTTTCACTCAATAGCATCAACCACAAGGAGTAATTAACACCGGGAAAGTTTCCCCTATGAAATACACAAGATTCAACCCTAGATGTTACAGCGGAACGGAGTGGAGTGGTGGAGATGACGGTGTCGGCGGTGGAGATGATGGTGATGATGATCCCGATGAAGTCTAGCTCGATGACGGTGACGATGGCGACGATTTCCCCCCTCCGGGAGGGAATTTCCCCGGCAGATTTCTCCCTGCCGGAGAGCTTTTCTCTCTCTGGTGTTTTCCGCCTCGAGGAGCGGCGCTGTCTATCCTCGATGATCCCCCGAGTCTTAGGGTTTCTGGATGATGAAGTACGCGAAGGGGCGACGGCTGAGGTGGGCCTGGGCCTCCTCCCCATATGGTGGCGCGGCAGCATAGGGGGCCGCGCCACCGTGTGGGGAGGGCCCACGGTGGCCCACCTTGGTCTCCCCTTTTGGCTCCCTCCGTCATCTGACAAAATAGAGCTTCTGTATATTTTCCTCGAATTGTTGAACTCCAGAAATATCGTATCTTGACGATGCTTTTTCCAGCAGAATCCTGACTCCGGTGAATAATCCTCCAATAATGATGAAACATGCAAAAGGTAAAATAACATAAGTATCATCTCTAAATATGAAATATATCAATGAATAACAGTAAATTATGATATAAAATAGTGATGCAAAATGGACGTATCAACTCCCCCCAAGCTTAGACCTCGCTTGTCCCCAAGCGAAAACTGAGCTCAGTAAACAAGACCACATGTTTATGGAGTGAAGTGTCGATAAATAAAATACGGACAAGAAGCATCACATTTATTAACACACAAGCCATTCTAGATAACAACTTCCTCCATATAACTTAACTTGAAACAAGTAAAGGGAAATCACAAATAAAGGTGCATAAAGGAAATCATAGTTGGTGATGGCAAACTTCGTTCTTGGTCAGAGAACAATTAACAGATTGTACTTATCTTTCGATCAGAGTCTTTATATTAGAGCTTATATTGCAGAACTTGCATGCTCAACTACAACGGTCTCCTTACAATCATTGATAACTTTCAAAGTTGCATTCATTCAGATAAAAGACTTGTGCTAAACAAGGAAGGATAAAAGACATGATTGCAAGTAATAACATATAGATGATTGAATCACAACAACTCAAATGCTTGCTTGAGATAGAGGGGAATAGGTTTACTGACTCAACATGAAAGTAAAAGATAGGCCCTTCGCAGAGGGAAGCAGGGATTAAATCATGTGCTAGAGCTTTTTATGTTTTTGAAATCATATAGAGAGTATAAAATATATGTTTGAGCTATGTATGTCGTTGTCAACGAATCGCAGTAAAGAAAACACTATCCCCTTGTCAACCAGACTTTCAAGAGCGGCTCCCATGAAGGACGTCATTTCTACCTAAGGGTAGATCATCCCTCTTCTCTTTTGTTTACACATGCATATTTATAAGTTGGTTTGACACTCCTCCCCACCTTTGCTTACACAAGCCATGGCTAACCGAATCCTCGGGTGCCTTCCAACAATCACATACCATGGAGGAGTGCCTATTTGATAGTTTAACATTTTGGTTTTGCTTTGATAAATCATTGGCAAACATGTGAGAAAAAAGGTTAAGTTTAATTAATTCGGGGCTGGGCACCCCAATTGCCAGCTCTTTTTGCAAGTTATTAGATAAGCGGATGTATATGCCACTAGTCCAAAGGTGAAAGTCTGTCTGACAAGAGTGATAGAGAAACTCTACATAACCCTCATGAGCTAATAAACAGTGACACAAAATAAGGAGTAATAAGGTTTTGAATTGTTTAAAGGTAGCACATGAAGTATTTACTTGGAGTGGCGCAAAATACCACATAATAGGTAGTTATGGTGGACACAAATGGCATGGGTTTGGCTCAAGGTTTTGGATGCACGAGAAGTATTCCCTCTCAGTACAGGTTTCGGTTAGCAAGGCTAGGTAGCAAGCATAAGAGTTGAGGGATGCAAACAAACATATATATAGTAAAAACAATCATGCAATCTTCCTTGTAAGCACAAATAATTTTAACTTGAGAATACTAAGCTCATTAGCCAACAAGAAAGAAAGATAATGAAATAATATATCTACATGCACTTCCCTCTTTTCTACTTAAGCCTCAAAGTATTGTTGCTACTGACCAATGCTAAGTTTGCCAAAACCAAATTGATTCACTAAATACTCCCAAAGTGATGCCAATACTAACAACAAGATCATTCATATGACAGAAATTGCAAACTAAAATAAGAAGTGCAGAAAGTAAATGATGAAACTTCTCATTAATATTTCATAACGGCAACTCACACAAAGGGATACATAGACAACCAACTAAAGGAGAGATACTTCCACACTGCAAACCATCCTATATGATAACTTCTCTACTCATGATATGACTTGACTGAAAAGTAAAAAGGTAAAAGATAATGATGTGATACCGCGGCACTCCCCCAAGCTTGGAACAAGCCAAGGGGATGCCAATACCAATGATGAATTACTCCTTCGGTGGTGGTGGTGAATTCTTGATAAGCTTATCAACAAGCTCCTTTAGTTCATCAATCTTGTAGGTGAGGTTGCGAATCAGCTCCGAGTTGTGCTCGACGCGGTTCATGAATTTGTCAGACGACGAGTCCCAACTCTTGGAGTTGTTTCCCCACTCCTCAGCTTCAGATTTCATCTTTCCTGCATTGTTAGAACGATCCATATTCCAACCACTAGGCAACTCTGCCTCAGGAATCCTTTCAATTTGACTCTTATGAATTAGATTGTGGAAGGGGTTATTGATGCCTGGAGAAGACGTCCTTGGAGCTAGGAAGCGACGCGGAACCTTTCCTCCGGTGCTCATCCGCGCGCCTCTCTTGAGGTTGAACGGATTTGCCACCACCCCGATGCTTGCGACGGTGGCGCGCGGGTATACGCGCGGATCTTCCTCTACTTCACCTTCATCTTCACTCTTGACTTCTTCCTTCAACTTGGGGTCTTGAGGATCTTCCTCCAAAGGCTCCTTGCCCTTGTTGTTGTTGTTGGAGACCATGGTGCTTCTAAAACTGAAAACAGATCCTGGCAGAAACAGCTCGAAACAAAACACGACGAAAAGGCGATATACGGACCTCGGGGGGTCCGGGGGATTATATAGCAAAAACTTTCACGACAAAAGGAAGGTACTGGAGAGAAACCGGGTCGGAGAAGGGCTCCGAGGAGCCCTCCCCATATGGCGGCGCGGCCAGGGGTGGGCCCGCGCCACCAGGTGGGGAGGTGCCCTCGGGCACCTTTTCCACCCGTTTCGATCTCGTAATTTTCCATATTTAATAAAAATAACAAAAATATTGTTCAGAAAGTTAAACGCGAACTTTTTCTTACCAAAACTGTTACCTACTCGAAATCAGACTCAGCAGTCCCACCAATTTGATCTTTGATGAAAGTTTCCGGAGTCACCACTCGAATAACATCAACGTCTTCATTATAAGAATCTCCAGAAATATAATGTTTGAGTCTTTGTCCATTCACCACTTGTGTAGCATCATCTTTCAGCGAAGCAATCTTTATTGCCCTGAACGATACACCTCCACAATGACATAAGGTCCTTCCCATTTTGAGAGTAATTTTCCTGCAAAAAATCTGAGACGAGACCGATATAATAGAACTTTATCTCCAACATTAAACTCTCTTTTAATAATTCTTCTATCATGCCATTTCTTAACTTTCTCCTTAAAAAGTCTAGCATTTTCATAGCTTCACTTCTCCATTCATCTAAAGAACTCAATTGGAGCAACCTTTTCTTACCGGCAAGTTTAAAATCTTTATTAAGCTCTCTCACAGCCCAATAAGCTTTGTGCTCTAATTCTAAAGGCAAATGACAAGCTTTTCCATAAACCATTTTATAAGGAGACATACCCATAGGATTTTTATAAGCAGTTCTATAAGCCCACAAAGCTTCCTTCAACTTACTAGCCCAATTTTTTCTAGATTTATTAACAGTCTTTTGCAAGATAGATTTAATTTCTCTATTTGATAATTCTACTTGCCCACTAGTTTGAGGATGATAAGCTGAAGCAATTCTATGATTAATACCATATTTAGCAAGGGTCTTTCTAAAACCACCATGAATAAAATGAGAACCTCCATCAGTCATAAGATATCTAGGTACTCCAAACCTAGGGAAAATAACATCTAAAAGCATTTTTAAAGAGGTTTCACCATCAGCACTTTTTGTAGGTATGGCTTCCACCCACTTAGTAACATAATCAACAGCAACAAGTATATGAGTGTTACCTTCTGAAGAAGGGAAAGGACCCATGAAGTCGAATCCCCAACAATCAAACGGTTCAATAACAAGAGTATAATTCATAGGCATTTCATTGCGTCTAGAGATATTACCAACTCTTTGACATTCATCACAAGATAAAATAAACTTTCTTGCATCTTTAAAGAGAGTTGGCCAATAAAAACCTGATTGTAGAACCTTTTGTGCGGTTCTATCTCCGGCGTGATGTCCTCCATAAACACTACCATGACATTTCTCAATATCTCTTGTTGTTCATATTCGGGACACATCTTCGCATAATACCATCCACTCCTTCTTTATATAAGTGTGGGTCATCCCAAAAATAATGCCTCAAGTCATAAAAGAATTTCCTTCTTTGCTGAGCTGAAAAGGTTGGAGGCAAGTACTTGGAAACAATAAAGTTAGCATAATCAGCATACCAAGGACTATCTCGCGAGCTCACCTTTATTGCAGCCAATTGTTCATTTGGAAAACTATCATTAACAGGTAGGATCATAAGCAATATTTTCCAATCTAGACAAATTATCAGCAACAGGGTTATCAGCACCTTTCCTATCTACAATATGTAAATCGAATTCTTGTAAAAGAGCACCCATCTAATAAGCCTTGGCTTAGCGTCTTTCTTTTCCATAAGGTACCTAATTGCAGCATGATCGTATGAACAGTGACTTTTGAATCAACAATATAAGGTCTAAACTTGTCACATGCAAAAACTACAGCTAAGAACTCTTTTTCAGTAGTAGCATAATTTCTTTGAGCGGCATCAAGAGTCTTACTAGCATAATGAATAACATTCAACTTTTTATCTACTCGCTGTCCAAGAACAGCACCTACAGCAAAATCACTAGCATCACACATAATTTCAAAAGGTAAATTCCAATCAGGTGGTTCGACTACAGGGCAGTAGTTAAAGCCTTTTTCAAAGTTTCAAAAGCTTCCTTACAATCATCATCAAAAACAAAAGGTACATCTTTTTGAAGAAGATTAGTAAGAGGCTTCGAAATTTTAGAGAAATCTTTAATAAACCTTCTATAGAAACCAGCATGACCAAGAATACTACGAATACCTTTTACATCCCTGGGATAGGGCATTTTCTCAATTGCTTCAACTTTAGCTCTATCAACTTCAATACCTTCTCAGAAATTTTATGTCCCAGAACAATTCCTTCATTAACCATAAAGTGGCATTTCTCCCAATTAAGAACAAGGTTAGTTTCTTCACATCTCTGCAAAACTTTATCAAGGTTTCGCAAACAATTATCAAAAGAATTCCCATAGACGGAAAAATCGTCCATGAATACCTCTACAATCTTTTCACAAAAGCCATGAAAAATAGCAGACATGCACCTTTGAAAAGTAGCAGGGCATTACATAAACCGAAAGGCATACGCCTATAAGCATAAGTTCCATAAGGACAAGTGAAAGTGGTTTTCTCTTGATCTTTAGCTCTAACAGCAATTTGTGAAAACCCAGAATAACCATCAAGAAAGCAAAAATGAGTATTCTTAGATAACCTTTCTAGCATTTGATCAATGAAAGGTAAAGGGTAATGATCTTTCTTAGTAACTTTATTAACTTTCCGAAAATCAATGCACATTCTATATCCTACAACTACTCTTTGAGGGATGAGCTCATCATTATCATTTGGTACAACAGTAATCCCTCCTTTCTTAGGAACACAATGCACGGACTTACCCATTTACTATCAGCAATAGGATATATAATACCAGCTTCAAGAAGTTTCAATACCTCATTTCTTACCACATCCTTCATTTTAGGAATTAGACGACGTTGATGTTCAACAACAGGCTTTGCATCATCTTCCATGTTGATGGCGTGTTGGCAAATAGAGGGGAAATCCCCTTCAAGTCATCAAGAGTGTATCCAATAGCTCCTCGGTGTTTCTTCAATATTTCCAATAATCTTTCTTCTTCAAAACCTGAAAGCTTAGAACTAATAATAACAGGATATGTTTTCTTATCATCAATATAAGCATATTTAAGATTATCAGGTAAAGGTTTCAAATCAAAAACAGGATCTTCCTTTGGTGGTGGTGTTGTACCTAAATCTTCAACAGGTAAATTATGTTTAAGAATGGGTTGACGAAAGAAAATTTCGTCAAGCTCATTCCTTTCTTCCCTAAAGACTTCACTCTCGTGATCCTCCAAATGTTGCTGCAAAGGATCATTAGGAGCAAGAGCAATAGATGCAAGCTGTTCAACTCTAAAATCCTCATTAGGCAATTCGGTTTCATAAGGAGTTTTGGCAAATTTAGAGAAATTAAACTCATAAGATTCACCAGCAAATTTAGTCAAAATTTTCTCTTTCTTGCAATCTATAATAGCTCCACAAGTATTTAAGAAAGGTCTACCAAAAATGATAGGACAAGTTTTACTAGCAGCAGAACCAAGTACCAGAAAATCAGCAGGATATTTAATCTTACCACATAAAACTTCCACATCTCGAACAATACCAATAGGAGAAATAGTTTCTCTATTAGCTAGCCGAATAACCACATCAATCTCTTCAAGTTCACAAGAACCAATTTCATGCATGATTTCCCTGTAAAGCTCATAAGGAATAGCACTGGAACTTGCACCAATATCACATAAACCATAATAACAATGATCACCTATTCTAACAGAAAGCATAGGAACACTAGCTTTCCTAGATTTACTAGGATGTGAAACAATATTAGAAGCATCTTCACAGAAGATGATGTGCCCATCTTCTACACTTTCAGTTACAAGGTCCTTAATTATTGCTACAGCAGGTTCAACAGTTATTTGCTCATCAGGTTCTATAGGTTTCTTTGCACTTTTGTTAACCACACTAGTTATAACAGAATGTTCCTTCACTTTAGCAGGAAAAGGAATTTTTTCAATATAAGCTTCAGGAAGAATGTGATCAACAGTTTTAACTTCAATACATCTACCTATAGGTAAATCAGTTTTATCTTTATAAGGTTCATGATACTTATTAAAACTCTTCTAGGCAATTCGAAATGAGAGGCAAAAGCTTTATAAAAATTTGCAACAACTTGAGAGTCAAGACCATAAGCAGCACTCATATTTCGAAATTTATCAGTATCCATAAAAGTTTAATGCATTCATAATCATATTTTATACCTGACTCTCTACCTTTGTCGTTCTCCCATCCTTCAGTATTCTCCTGAATCCGATCAAGAAGGTCCCATTTAAACCTTCTTTGTTGCGCGTGAATGATCCAGAACAAGCAGTATCTAGCAAGGTTTTATCTTGAAAAGAAAGTCTTGCATAGAAATTATCAATAATGACATTACCAGGAAGCTCATGAATGGGGCATTTGAGCATTAATGACTTCAATCTCCCCCACGCTTGGGCAATACTCTCTCCATCAT
This sequence comes from Poa pratensis, assembly GCA_947311845.1. Lineage (NCBI taxonomy): Eukaryota > Viridiplantae > Streptophyta > Magnoliopsida > Poales > Poaceae > Poa > Poa pratensis. Next base: position 69,943,842 of record CAMZMU010000041.1, read on the forward strand.
GAGGCCAGAAGTTATATATGCGGTTTCGGTCTTTGTGAATTTCACTTGGAGGATAGAATTTAGAATAAAATAGAGGCATAATTTCCTTCCAATCAAGAGAACGCCCATTCTTCAGCAGTTTATACCAATGTGCCGCTTTACCAGACAGCGACAAAGAGAATAGTTTCTTCTTAACTTCATCCATAGAAATACCTGCACACTTGAACAACTCGCATAATTCATGTAAAAACAGTAAATGATCTCCAGGATGGACAGTTCCATCCCCTTCATAGCGGTTATTCGTAACACGTTCAATAATTTTCATAGGTATTTTATATGGAATTACTTCTCACCTGGCGCCTCATCCACTACCTTTGCAGTAGTAGTAGATTTTCCAAATAGGAATTCAAGAGAAGACCTCTCCATAATGAAATATAGCAGCAGGCAGAAATAAAAACAGCACGTACAGTAAGAGTTTTCCTTACCAATTCCACTTACCAATAGCGCTTCACTCCCCGGCAACGGCGCCAGAAAATAGTCTTGATGACCCACAAGTATAGGGGGTGTATCGTAGTACTTTCGATAAATAAGAGTGTCGAACCCAACGAGGAGCAGAAGGTGTTGACAAGCAGTTTCGATGAAGGATTCACTGTAAATGCTCACAGACAAGTTTTTAGGGTTTTTGATATAGCAGATAAATAAAATACAAGTAAGTAAAATGCGGTAATAATAATTGCAGCGAGTGGCCCAATCCTTTCTACAGCAAAGGACAAGCCGGTTTGTTTACTTATGATGACCAAACGTTCTTGAGGACACACGGGAATTTAGTCTAGTGCTTTCGCTTCATATAGTTGATTAATCTTCATTGTTTTGATAAGTGTTGTGTGGGTGAACCTATGCTAATGCACCGCCCTTCCTAGGACTAATACATACTTGTGATTATACCCCTGCAAGCATCCGCAAATACAAGAAAGTAATTAAGATAAATCTAACCACAGCCTTAAACTCTGAGATCCTGCTATCCCTCATGCATCGATATACCAACGGGGGTTCAGGTTGCTGTCACTCCGGCAAACGAATACACAATGCATTCCCCTAGGCCCATAAAGGTGAAGTGTCATGTAGTCGACGTTCACATGACACCACTAGAAGAATAACACCACAACTTAAATATCAAACCATTAAATATTACTCAACATAATTCACTACTAACATTTAGACTTCACCCATGTCCTCAAAACTAAACGAACTACTCACAAGACATCATGAGGGATAGCAGGATCTCAGAGTTTCCCCTATGAAATACACAAGATTCAACCCTAGATGTTACAGCGGAACGGAGTGGAGTGGTGGAGATGACGGTGTCGGCGGTGGAGATGATGGTGATGATGATCCCGATAAAGTCTAGCTCGATGATGGTGACGATGGCGACGATTTCCCCCCTCCGGGAGGGAATTTCCCCGACAGATTTCTCCCTGCCGGAGAGTTTTTCTCTCTGGTGTTTTCCGCCTCGAGGAAGCGGCGCTGTCTATCCTCGATGATCTCCTGAGTCTTAGGGTTTCTAGATGATGAAGTACGCGAAGGGGCGACGGCTGAGGTGGGCCTGGGCCTCCTCCCCATATGGTGGCGCGGTAGCATAGGGGGTCGCGCCACCATGTGGGGAGGGCCCACGGTGGCCCACCTTGGTCTCCCCTTTTGGCCCCCTCCGTCATTTGACAAAATAGAAGCTTCTGTATATTTTCCTCGAATTGTTGAACTCCAGAAATATCGTATCTTGACGATGCTTTTTCCAGCAGAATCCTGACTCCGGTGAATAATCCTCCAATAATGATGAAACATGCAAAATAGGTAAAATAACATAAGTATCATCTCTAAATATGAAATATATCAATGAATAACAGTAAATTATGATATAAAATGGTGATGCAAAATGGACGTATCAGCGCAGCACCGCGTGGAGCGGTCGAAGCACTGATGGCTCTCGTTCACCGCCCTAGAGGGGACTGCCGCTGTATTTCCTTAAGTCACCAGCCCAAATCAACGTTTTCATGCAAAGAAAAGGATTTGCTGACAATTGGTAGCCTAGTTTTGCATTCTAGCGTGAGGTTTGAATGAAAGAATTTGTTGAAGGAAACCTCTCCATTCCTGCGACTTGTCTCTCCTTTAACTTCATTCTTCCTTATGCGAACTTCAGTTTCGAAAGTTGTTTAAAGATCAAATCTTGATTCTGAGGAGGCAATATATCGTGGCCATTAGATAATCTTTATACACGTCTGACTATTTCTCTAAACCGATAAAAATTTAGAGCAAATCAACATCAAATCAGCCACAACAGACTACTAACCTGGTAATTAGGGCACTTTAAGAACTCCCTATCTTGAATGTCGTTGACGTCGGTTAATGTGGTGGACTTCTCCACCAGCACATGCTTTCAAATTCGCAATGGCGAAGGAGAGCTCCCTGGTGGGCACGCGAGGCTGCTTTGAGCTCGAGTTTGAGCAGCGACAACCCTGCTAGACATGGCGCTTGACCTTTAGCGGCGAGGGCTCCGATAGAGATTGGGGAAACATGAATTGGCGTCGTGTCAGCCACGAACTAAGGTTAGGGCTCCGGCTCGAAATGCGGAATGGAAAGCTTGGATGTTTTTGAACATGAAATACACCTATGTATGGCACATGACCTCATGTTACATCTGAACTTTTGGGGGTGGATGGGGTGGGGAGTCAATCTGCAAATTACAGGTCAGCTGTTGTGCGACAACAAAGGATGTTGGCTCACGAGATAATTAGACAAAGAAAACTGATTGAGAATTATGAGCTAGTGAACTAGTACCTTTGTCCACAAATACGAAACGTCCTATATTTGTGAACCAGACCACCAAAACATATTATATGTGGAATGGTCACTAGATAAGTGATTATTGTTAAAATTCGACCATGTCTCGAAATTTCGAATCTAATTTAATTTATTTCAATTACCATTCATATACCCATGAGAGTACACCAGCGGACACCTGTTCCTTGACATTGTCCACCGCCGGTACGGCATCGGCATCCGGAAGCAGCATCGGCAGGGATGTCAAAGAGACCGTAACGATCTTACCCGTTGTTTGCCGCTTTGAGCTAACAATGAGCTTATCTATATTACCGATTTGCTTGTGTTTGAGGATTATTTTTCTCTGTTCATTTTGTACTGCACTTCGAGCTGCCATTTGGTGGAACATGTTGTACAAAATTTTTGTAGCTCCTTTTCTATACTCTCGCGGTGGTGTTAGTGTCTAGCATTGGCGTGTTGATTTCAAGTGGAACCGTTGTCAGCTTGTTACTTTTGCTCAATAATTTGAGGGAAAAAACTATCATCCTCCGCTATCAAGATGTACAACCTTCTACTTTTTTTTGGAAAGGAGTGTTGTGGGCTTCAAGAGCTGTTAAGGTGATATAAATGGTTTGTAGATAATGGTAAATGCATCAACTTTTGGGAAGATTTATGGTTTGGGAATTCTCCCCTAGGCCCTAGCCACCAAATACTAGGATTTAACTGTGTCCAACCAGCAAACCAAAACCATAACTGATTTGTGGGATGGAAATCAATTAAAATATGAATTTACAAGAACCTTCACCCCATATATGATGGTGAAGTGGTTAAAATTAGTGGAAATAACTAGAAATATTCAGTTCCGTGACATCGAAGATCAACTTATTTGGCAGTATGAGACTAGTGGAGTTTATTCTGCACAGACAATGTCGCCTAATGTATCAGTGTTTGTATTTGGGCCAAAGATCTCAAAAAGCGATTTGCGGGCAAGGAGTACATTGCCTTAATTTTGTTTTCATTAAGGGAGGGCACATAATAATAGCAAACTTTTTCCCATTTGGTTCAAACAAGATCTCAATCTTAGAGTTTGGTACAACACAAAACCAAGGTTTATCCGGTCTTTTTGTTTGTTTTAAATGCAAATGATTGGCTATGTATCTACATATATACCAAATTAATGCACTTAATTTAAGGTTTATCAGGTCTTTTTGTTTGTTTTAAATGCAAATGATTGACTATGTATCTAAATATAGACCACATTAATACACTTAATTTCTATTAATTTGATACAACTTACCCATTCATCTACTAGTAGTGTGATTCCGGAAAGACAGTCATGCACATCCACTATAAATAGGCTTGCCATTTCGTTTATTCTCCATCACAACTCAGAAAACAAAGATATCTCTTTCCGTCAACACCACCACTAGTTAAGATGAGGACTGACCACATGTTGCTCCTGACCCTCGTCTTTCTTGTGCTAGCATCAGGTACTCATTTGTCCCCATTGTAAATTTTCTTCAGCAACTCGTGAGTCACTATGGTCATATTGTGATCATCTCTCTTCTTCGTTGTGACATTCTACAGATGTGCTAACGAAGGCGTTGGCAGAAGGTAGTATCGAACCCGAGAACTGCACATCGACCATTATCCCAGCGAATAGGCCATGTGCTCCCAAAGATTGCCATGATCGATGCCTGAAATCAGTCAATGGATCTGGTCAGTGTGTTCCTGGCGGGTGCAAGTGCACGTTCTGCATATTTGCTCCATCCCTCCATAACAACGAACAAATGGGTACTAACTAGCTAAGATAGAAGCCTTGTTCAGCAGAGTAATACCAATGTAATTTAAATGTTATAGCAACAACGCCGTTCACTGGAAATTCGTATAAAGATAATGAATTGGAGAGGACGTATGCAGCGTGAGTGCCCAGGTACCCCTTCTCAGGGTGACCCATGTTTGTTGTAATCGTGTTATATATGGATCGCATGAGGATGTGGATAAGATCACTTTCCTCGTTGAATTGAGAAGTGTACGAATTATCTGTACAAGCCCTGGCAATCTTTAGCAGCTTCAACATGATATAACACGGCGAGGACAAGAGTAGTGATTACCTCCACCGGTTGCATGACGGCGTATTTTAGGCACTTCCCAACGATTTCGAGCTTGGGCACCAACGAACGGCCAGAACGGAGACGCATGCGCTTCCCTGTTAGTGGCTGCCACGAGGAAGAACACTGACATGGGGGTCCCAGTGATCAGCCTCTCAGTCCCTTCTCTTCTTTTCTGAAACTGAATCTGCTCCGTTTCCTGCAACTTCTGTTTTGAATTTTTCGGGAAACCAAACTTAGTTCAAAAAGATTTGAAAAAAATCACAAGAAAGATGTATCTATATTTGACGTACTGTAAAATTTTCATCTCAATCGGGGCAGATTTGGAAGGTTGAGAAAAAATCGAGGAATCGTGCAGCCAGAGTTTTGACAAAACCTGAAAAACTGAACCATATATATCATTTAAATTGGATCCTTGAGCAACAAAATACATTTTTCAATCTATTTGAATTATAACAACAGAAGGAAGGTGCAAATGGTAATATGATCATAGTAGTTCTTGGCATGGATAAAAGAAAATGCAAATGATCTCCATTATGAGCGATTGTCAAAGTAATAGTTCTACACCGATTGTCAAAGTTCAGAGATCCCATTTTGAGCAAGTTTTATCATACCACCATTATAAGGTGTAGTTTGCATAAAATAAAGGTAATACGCAAAAGTTTAAACTTCTATTTATTTTCATGACAAAGCAAGATTATGAGAAGCATGAAGAATATGAAGGTATTGTTAAGCATGTTTAGTCCAACTTAGGTGGTTGGATCAGTATAGAGATCGTCCTCCAGCTCGGGGATAATCTGCTACAATTAGACCGGACACAATACTATACTCAATCTAACAGCCAGGCTAGTGCGTCTCAGATTTGGCCGTGTGCGGTGAGGGTCTGCAGTTGAATCATAAATTAGACCGCCCGTGCGGATTCCTTGTTGCCGAGAACTGGAACAAGACAGTGTGCAGCAGCATGGCTCCTGCGTGCACGCGTGGATGATCTGGAGAGTGTGCACGCAGCTGAAACAATCCAGCGATGCAACTCCACACTAATCGATCAATTACCATCTAGTGCTGATCTGTGATCAGATCAGGACACCTGTGATCCCCAAGTGAAGTCAACTCTTCCTCTTCCAGCTAGCGGTTGATGAGCTTAACAAACATATGCATTCACCACACGCATGCTCGTCCATATGATGTTGCCTGTGGTAATGGAGACATCAGTTGACACTGGCAGACAGCCTATTCTCCATCGAGCTAGCGTTTTGCCAACACGTGAAATAGCCAGAGACTTGTCATGGAGAGATTCTTGTTGTCTGATCGATGGCCCAGCTGTGCAGTGTTATCTTCCAATTAGAAGAAAACTTGAAGACACATACAACGTCTCGAGAACGCAGCGGAAACCCAGCCATGCGTCGGAACCTCCACGATGAGCACCAGTGCTGTGAGTTTGCCGCCAATAATCGAGATTCTTGCCGTGCAGATGGGTGGTTTTTGCTGCGGCAGCACAGCGCCCCATTATCAAAGATATTCTGGCTGTCTGCAGGTCCAGCGATGCTAGCTTTTATTATTCTCATCTTCCACCTGATATATAGGGACAAGAGAGCGGGCCAGGGATCAACACCATTGCAACTCCTCTGTCAGCTCTCTTCGCTTCCATTTCGAGAGAACAAGATAAGAAATAACTCCAGCTTCCGTTACCTGCAGCCATGGCATCTCACATCAGATCCGCGAGTGTGCCTTCCAGCCCTCGCTCTGGCGAGAACAAGGTCGAAGAACAGCTCCAGAGCCTTAATGCAGCCACATCCTTGACCATAGAGACGGTATGTGATGGGTTGAGGAGGCTTGGAGAGATCTACGACTGCATCGACAAGATCACGTCTCTGCCCAGCAGCCAAGTTCTCCTCTGCAAACCGCAGCAGAGGAACGACGTGGAGCAAGAGCTCGAGGGCTCCCTCGTTTTGCTTGACCTCTGCGACGCCATGCAAGTGTGCTACTCTGAGCTCAAGGCAACCGTCCGGGACATGCAGTTGGTCATCAAGAGAGGAGATGACTCGGCTCTTCAGGCCAAGATTATGTCTTGGTTCAGCCTGTCCAAGAAGGCCCAAAAGCAACTCAAGAAGATCAGCAAGAAGTCCTCTCCCGCTGGTCAGGACAGCTGCAGAGTGGTCAAGCTGTTGGCTGAAGCTAGAGAAACCACCATCAAGATGATCGAGTCCTCATCGGATCTCCTGTCGAAACAAATTGAGATGCCGAATTCTAGCAAGTGGTCTCTAGTATCCAAGGCATTCCAGAAGACAAGAGTCACATGCAAGGAGGAGCAACTGCAAGTGCTGGAGTTGGACATTGCTGATCTTGAAAGTGGAGTCGAGACTTTGTTCAGGAGATTGATCCAGATTAGAGTTTCGCTTCTGAATACTGTTAGGTTGTAGAATAGTCACATATCAACTCTGGTACCTTGTGGTTGGCATCCGCCTTTTAGAGGATCTGCTGATCATCATAACAATATCCCACTGTATAACATGAGAGGAATTGTACATATATACACAATTAAGAAACAAACTCAGTTTCCGGACAATATATTGTTGTGTCTACATGGTGTATGCAATACCTAAGTTGGGGCGGTTCATTCAAAAGATTCTTCCCCGGGTAACATTGCCGTTGTGCCTAATAGTTTATGCATGCTTAATAACTAAATTTGGGAGGTTCATTCAAGAGAATCATTCCTGGAAAATTTTACTTAGAAGATGCTTGCGGAGTAGTTAGACAGGCTGCTCACACTAATCTTTAAAATGCCGTAATATGAGATGGTGCCATGTTATTCAGATGCTGTGTGTAGCAGCAGAAAAGGCAAAAGATCTTCTGTAGTGGATCTTGCTACCATATCTAAATCAAGCCAGCGCAAACCCATGATGATGAGTCGTGTAAGCAGCATGAAGTGTGCAAAACACCTACCGGAATTAACAACTGCACGAAAACTAACTAACACGCTCGTCAAGAATAATGTTTGGTTAGCAGTAGCACTCAACAAAAATTACCTATATAGAGCATGAAATTATGTCAAGATCCACCAGTAGGGTGAACTGACCAGCTAGCTAGCTTTTGCTGGTAATAGTTGGAACATGATAACTTGATAGCTTACTGGGAGGATATAATATACCGGCGGCGCACTAGAAAAATTGAGCTACACATGGTTGATAAAACAGATTGATACTCCCAGTATCTGTTGTAACACGCAAGGCATCAAAAATACTACTCCCTCCGTTCCTGAATATAAGGCGTCTAAGTTTTTGAGGAAAATTTCAAAATATAAGGTCTATTACGATTCACGGACAATTTTACCCATATAAAAATAAGTCACAAATTGGATTAGTGGAATTTGATATATTGTTTTCAGTTTGTGGCTAATAGGGTCTTTCTCTCGATTTTTATCAGTAGATAATTATTCCACCGCATGTAAAATGATGGTGTCTTAATATCCGTGCCAAAACCTTAGACGCCTTACTCTGGCGGACCTTAATGGAGGCCAAAAGGGCCATGCCCCCCCCCCCCCCCCCCAGCTCCATTAGATTTTGCACAATACTACTTAGTATTATCATTTTTTACCATACAAAACATAAAATAATTGGAATTAGTCTCCTCAGATGTCACCTAATGTATTTTAGCCCCTCCAATAGTTCTGGTCAAGATCCGCCACTGACGCCTTATATTATGAAACAGAGGGAGTACACACCTAGCAACCTCCATTGCAGTGTTAGAGCATGCAAGCTTCCAATCCTAGTCTTGTTGCCAGTAATCGGAACATGATGGTGCAATTCAGCAGTAGAAAACTGGAAGGCACTAAGGCAGCATGACAGCCAACACATGAAAGAAACAGAGACTTGCTATGGAGAGATTCTCGCTGTCTAATGGCTTCTTCTACCCCAAAGTAGCGAAAATTGGAAGGCACATTGAACGTCTCGAGATCGCAGCAGAATGCTAGATGCTGTCAGCATGGCAGCCCAGCAATGCTGCACGTACACGTTGGAGCCTCCAGACATGAAGTCAACTGCTCGTTGATCCACAATGATGAGCACAGCGCACCCGTGCGATGAGTTTGCCCCAATAAACCGAGATTCTTGTCGTGCGGATGGGCGGTGTTTCTTGTGGCAGCAGAGCGCTCCATTATCGAAGAGGTTCTTGCTGTCTGCAGGAGCAGGACCAGCGATGCAACCTCATTGCTTATTCTTCTCATCTTCTACAGATATATAGGGACAAGAGAGCATAGCCAGAGGTCGACACCATTGCAGCTCCAGCGACTTCTCTTTGTTTCCATCTCGAGAGAATAATAAGAAGAAAAACTTCACCTTCCACTATTTACAGCCATGGCATCTCACCTCAGATCCACGAGCATCCCTTCCATCCCTCGCTCGGGCGAGAACAATGTCGAGGAACAGTTGCAGAGCCTTTGTACATATATACACATTCAACTGAGATACGAAAACATAACGTCTTGACTAGTTTATGCATACTTTGGCACAATAACTAACTTTGGGACGTTTATTCAAATGAATCTGTCCTTAAAAAAATCTGTTCACAAGATTTATGCAGAGCAGAGTTTCCCTTCTAAATATTCTGAGCCTGTATATTCGCCACATAGCAACTCTGATGCCATGCGGTTAGCGTCTGCATTTTGGACCACTTACTGTTGTGCCTACATGGTTTATGCAATAGCTATGTATGGGGCGATTCACTCAGATTCTTTCCCCAGAAAGAAACAATTTACATTGCAAGATGTTTATCATTACTGAATAGATAAACACGGTTAGACATATTGTTCACGCTGATCTTTATAAAATGCCTTACGATGGCCAAATAGCCATGTTATTCAGACTTTCAGAGATGATGTGTGTTGCGTGAAAAAATAAGAGTGGCTCCTGCTAGCAGCCCATGAGGTTGAGCGCGGAAGCAAAGCAGCATGGATTGTTCATAATATAACACCTGCCGGAATTAAGAACAGCACAAAGATAGATAACACGTTTGTCACGAACAATATTCGACCAAAATCATATCTAGAGCATGCAATAATAATGACCGGAAACTATGAGTTAACTTACCTGCTGGTTCGTGTTGGCAATAGTAGGAACGTGATAACTTGATATCACTGGGAGGAGTTAAACTCACTCACTAAGTAAATGAGATACATATGAGTGATGAAACAAATGAACAATATTATGCATCCAAGCATGTCACAATGCACAATATTATGCACCCAGAGGCCCCCCGCAAAAGACAACCATGTAACCTAGTACCTCAAAAAAAATTGCCATGTCTTTAGGATAAAAAAATATATGAAGATGGGTCACAACAAATTTCCCTTGTTATCATATCACTCTCGACACACTAATGAAACCTGATTTACGATGAGAGAGCAGCCAGCGTGACATGGGCACAGTAAAACGCTGGATTAGCAATCAATTGAATACTGTCTAGAGCATGCATGCGATTATGCCAAGGTCCACCACCAGACTACCACACTGTTTCATGTTGGTTCTTGCTTCCAATTGCAGGAACATGATAATGTGTTGGCTCGTGCCGACAAAAGCGGACACACAAAAATATGTACTAAACAGAAGAAGACTTCGCTGTTGTAATCGCTAGCCTTCTGCCAGATCTTCATCCATGGCAGACAGCATCTGAAAAAAAATAATGGCACGATTATTCGTGTCTACCAATCAGATACTCCTGCTTGTATGCTTCTTCTGTGTATAAAAGGCCCCAGAAGAAAGATAGACACATCAAACCAGAAGTGCTTCTTCGTCCTCCTCCTCTCTTCAACCACAATAACAGAGAAAAAAATTCAAGATCAGAAATGGCTTTCCACCTAAGATCGATAAGTTTGCCTTCAAGGCCTCAGGCCAACCAGGCCGAAGTCGAGCAAGAGCTGTTGAGCCTAGGGGCCAGCATCTCTACCTCCGCCACCATCAGCACGATGTGTGATGGTCTGAGGAGGCTTGGAGACATCTACAATGGTGTTGAAGAGAGCGTTGGCCTGCCAAGCAACCAAGATGGGAAGATGTTGGAAGGGGAAACGGAATGCTCTCTTGAGCTGTTGGATCTCTGCAGCACCATGCAAGAGATCTTCATAGAGATGAAGGCCATCATCCAAGAGTTGCAAGTGGCTCTAAGAAAAGGAGATGATGAGCTGCTCAAGCCAAGATCCATTCTTATACTCGTTTGGCGAAGAAGGCCAAGAAACATTTCAAGAAGACCGTGAAGAAGGCCACTTCCTCGGGTTGCAGGATGGTCATGCTATTGACCAAGGCTAGAGAGATATCTGTATCTCTGCTTGAGTCCTCAGTCCATCTCTTGTCGAAGGAAATCCACATGCCTAAACAGTCTATTCTTTCCAAAGCATTTCGCAAGAAGGTAGTTGTTTGAGAAGAGGAGCAATTGCAGGCGTTGGAGTGCAGTATTGGAGATCTTGAGAATGGGGCAGGACATTTGTTCAGGAAATTAGTCCAGATCAGGGTTTCTCTCCTAAACATTCTTAGCTCATAGATACTCCACACCACTCTTGGCACCCTGTGATTGGCATCCGCCTTTTTGAGGACTAGCTGATCTTGGTACAGTTTTCCCAATATGTAGTTATGTATAGAATACAAATGTACAGGATGTATAGAGAGAGAAACCAAAGTTTTGATCAATTTGCCATTTTGCTTCAATATGTGTTATGTGATCTAAGTATATACGTAACTGCAAGTCTGCAATATCGGTTCGTCGATCTTGTTGGGCGTACATTAAACATGACAGGTCGAAGTTGTAGAGTTTTGGAGAACGATCGATACCCACATTGGGTCGATCGGTTGTTGTATTCCTGCTCTTTCCTGCATGGAGTTGCTTATCTTTGCACTTGTTATTGGTTTGATTTCTAATTTCTGTTATGATCTGGTCGCTGGGTATAGCAAACTCATAGGAGCATATGATTGCTAGGAACCGTAGTGTAGTGTGCCACTGTTTAACTTAGTGTTTGCAATTGTAACTAGTACTGATCCCCACTTCTGTTCTTGCAGACCCAAAGGAGCCCTGATGCTATACTTCTGTGCTGGAGCACATCGACTCGAAGGAGACCCGAGGGCAGTGTGCTGGAGCATGCTGGAGCACAACAACAGAACTTGGAAAGCATCAGTTATTAACAAAGAAGCACAATCTGTAGTTGTGCTCCATGAAAGGATGAAAACAATGTAGAGCTTGTAATGCATCAGTTATTATTACAGCCTGTAACTGTTATTGCCATTGTAGTGTGTTATTTGTAGAGCAGAAGCTCCATATTGGATCTAGCTAGTGTTATTTAAAATATTTTGATTGTTTCAGTCTGTCAATTTAAAGACTGGTTATTTATATACTGTCAAATTGAAATATGGAAACTTTGTCTGAACAATTAGGTCCGACTCAACAGAACCTGACCATTGGGTCCCTGTCCCTTGACTGTTGGGAACCACTGCCCAGAACCTGACCATTGGGACCCATGCTAGTGGGACCAAGTAATCAGTACCTGCCAATTAGGACCCACATGACAGCACTGACAATTGGGACCCACCTGCAAAAAAGAAAAAAACTATGGCCCAAAACAAAACGCTAAGTATTGGGCTTGGCCCATGTAGTCATCAGAATTGGGCTGGGCTGATTCTGCTATATGACCATTTAAATTGGTCACCATTTTTGCCACGTCAGCCACGCCATGTCGGATCTGACGTGGACATGCCAGATAGCAGGTGACCAAAACAATTGGTCATAACACTTATGACCCTTTATTTTAGTCATGAACGTCTATGACCATTGCACCCAAATGGTCACGTACGTTCGTTTGTGACCGCCAGCTTTTGACCAAATGTTTTTGGTCACAAAAAGGTCACAAATGATACTACGTGACCATTCAGTGACCAATATGGTGAGTCACTAGTGAGCACATTTCTTGTAGTGAGCCCCCTGCGTGGCTTACAGATCGTATCCGTATACGATTGGAGTACTACTATACGGTACAACACATATAGTCTAACATCCCCCCTTAATCTAAACCTTGGAGAGATTTAGATTACGCTTAAAACTATCTAAGGCTTTTACAGGAAGTGCTTTAGTAAAACCATCGGCTATCTGATCCTTGCTAGATATGAACTTGATTGCGAGGCTATTGGAGGCCACCCTCTCTCTCACAAAATGATAGTCAATCTCAATGTGTTTGGTACGAGCATGGAAAACTGGATTTGCAGACAGATATGTGGCACCCAAGTTGTCGCACCACAAACACAGCGTTTCTGATAATGTAACACCAAGTTCACGAAGAAGAGCTTCAACCCATATCAACTCTGTGGTAGCATTTGCGAGTGCCTTGTATTCAGATTCTGTACTAGAACGTGATATTGTAGCTTGCTTGCGGGCACTCCATGATACTAAGTTTGGACCAACCAAAATGGCAAAACCACCTGTGGAACGTCTGTCCTCAATACAACTAGCCTAGTCGGCATCAGAAAAGGCACTAAGAAGTGTAGATGTAGAGGGCTGAAAAGTGATACCAAGCTTCGATGTACCCTTGACATATCTGAGAATTCTCTTAGCTGCTGTCCAGTGAGTTGTTGTGGGAGCATGAAGATATTGACATACCTTATTAACTGAATAAGCCAAATCAGGACGAGTGAGAGTAAGATATTGGAGAGCACCAACAATACTTCGATATTGTGTAACATCATCCGGACCAAGGAGTGTACCATCATGTAGAGACATAGGCTCGGATGGAGAGAGGGGTGTAGGGGCCGGCTTGCAGCTTGACATACCAACCTTTATGAGCAAATCATTGACATATTTTTCCTGTGTGAGAAGCAATCCTACTTTTGTCCGCTTCACTTCAAGACCAAGAAAGAAATGAAGCTCACCCAAATCTTTGATATCAAAGTTTTCATTGAGATCTTTAAGCAATGCCGAAACAGCTGTATCTGAAGAACTAGTCACAATAATGTCATAAACATAAACCAAGACAAATATAGTAACTCCAGCTTTGTTATAGAGAAACAAGGAGGTGTCAGCTTTTGATGGTAGAAAACCAAAATCTTCTAGTTTGGTGCTGAGACGAGAGTACCATGCACGAGGAGCTTGCTTTAATCCATAAAGGGTTTATCAAGTTTGCAAATATAATGAGGAGCATCAGGATGTGCAAAACCAGGAGGTTGTTTCATATAGACTTCCTCTTCTAGAACACCATGTAAAAACGCGTTCTTGACATCTAGCTGCCGTAAACTCCATCCACGAGAGACAGAAATAGCAAGAACAGTTCTGATAGTGGCAATTTTGACTACTGGACTGAAGGTGTCTTCATAATCAATTCCATACCTTTGCTTAAAACCTTTTGCGACCAATCTAGCCTTGTAGCGGTCAATAGAACCATCAGCACGCCGTTTGATGCGATAAACCCACTTGCAGTCAATAAGATTGATAGATTTGTTGGGGGAACCAAATGCCAGGTTTTATTTGTCATAAGTGCATCATATTCTTCTTGCATAGCGGAACGCCAATTTTTATCATTGAGAGCCTCGGGCAAATTACGAGGTTCACCTGTTGAAGAGAACATACCATAGCGAATACAACCATCCGTATATACTTTGGGCTGTTTGATACCTTTTTGTAGTCGAGTGCGCTGTTGCGGAGGCGGAGGTGGTGGCGGTGGTACAGCGTGAGCTGCACCACGAACAGGCACAGATGATCCAGTAGCCTCATCATTGGCTGCATGCACATGGGAGCTGTCCGTGTCATCCACAGCAGCAGATTGGCGCGGAGCTGGTGCATGGGCACGTGGGGACGGCGACTTAACGTTGTCCTGTTCTGCATGCGAGGCACGGCCAGGAGAAGACCGCGACGCGCTTGGAGATTGTTCTGCATGCGACGTGCTTGGAGAATCTTCTGCATGCGGGGCACGGACGCTGGGAGAAAGTGACGGCGACGCACAACTGGACTGCACGGAGGCCGAGGGAGTATCCATACCGGGATCAGGAGCCTCGGGATCCATGTGCGCAGGAGAATGTACAGGAGAAGCATCTTCGAAAGTGGCGCCTGATTCATCCATGTCGGATTCATCTTCAGAGGAGGATTGCACATCATTTTGAGCATCATTTTGAACGAGATTTTCTCCAGCAGGTTCGTCTACCTGTAGAGCATCAAGAGAAGGCAAAGTAACGGGCACAACAGCATGCATATGGTCATTAGTTTGTGCAACCCCACTAGAAGAATGAGATGGCATATGTGATGGAAGTAGGAGAATTTGTTGACGGAGGACCAGTATTAGGATGTAAAGTGGCAAACAGAAAAATGTTTTCATCAAAAACAACATCACGAGAGACATATACTCGGCCGGTAGAGACATCGAGACATTTTACTCCTTTGTGGCGAGGGCTATAGCCTAAAAAACACATTGCTTAGAACGAAAAGCGAGCTTGCGTTTGTTATAGGGACGAAGATTGGGCCAGCATGCACATCCAAAAATGCGCAAAGCATCATAGTTTGGCTTGACGTGAAGGAGGCGCTCAGTGGGAGACTCAAAATTGAGGACTTTGCTTGGAAGCAAGTTTATAAGAAAGGTGGCCGTGAGAAAAGCTTCGTCCCAAAATTTTAAAGGCATAGAAGCATGAGCAAGTAGGGCAAGGCCAACTTCAACTATGTGGCGATGTTTGCGTTCAGCAGAACCATTTTGTTGATGAGCATGAGGGCAAGAAACATGATGTGTAATGCCAATTTTTTGAAAGAAACCATTTAGTTTTTCATACTCACCCCCCCCCCCCCCCCCCAATCAGTTTGCATAGTAACAATTTTCCTAACAAACTTGCGTTCAACATATTGTTGGAAATTCAGAAAAACTTGATACACATCGGAACGCTTTTTGAGCAAATATATCCATGTAAATTTACTATAGTCATCAATGAAGCTTACATAGTACTCATGTTTGCTAACAGAAGCAGGTGCTGGACCCCATACATCAGAAAACACTTGTTCCAAAGGAACAGTGGAGACACTAGTAGAAATAGGATATGGCAACTGGTGGCTCTTAGCAAGTAGACAAGAGTCACATACATAAGGATTTATTTCAGGGGAATAAGAAATACTATGTTTTCTAAGGATCTGCTGAACGACAAATGAAGAAGGATGTCCTAAACGCCGATGCCATGTAGAAGACGACGGTTTTATTGTAATGAAAGCTTGCTTGGAAGACCCACTGGAGACAGGCACGAGAGGATAAAGACCATCACGGCAAGGCCCTTTAAACAAAATTCTCTTTGTGGCTTGGTCCTTTATCAGAAAAAAGAATGGGTGAAACTCAAGAAAGACATTGTTATCAAGAGCAAGCTTATGAACAGATAAAAGATTTTTTGAAGCATTTGGAACATGGAGGACATTATTAAGATGAAATGATCTATGTGGGGTGCGTAAAACAGAATGACCAATATGATTAATATGCATGCTATTACCGTTTGCCATATGAACGTGATCGCGCCCTTGATACTTGTCATAGGTGGAGAGCTTGTTCAGTTCTCCTGGGATGTGGTCGGTGGCGCCGGTGTCAGCACACCAGTTTGTGTCAACTCCATATGAAGCAAAATTTGCTCCTTTGTTTCCTCTATCACCATCATCATCATTATCACCTTGATATCGCCACCAACAGTCACTCGCGGGATGCCCATGAATCTTGCAAATCTGACAAGTGATATCAACATAAGGGGTTGGGGCACGTCCACGGCGACCATCACGACGACCACGGTTGTCACGGCGACCACCATCATCACGGCGATCACGATATCCTCCACGATCATCCTGACGAGCACCACGGTTGTCGTACTGCTGTCCACCGCGGTTGTCACCACGGTTGTCATAAGGCTGTCCACTGCGGTTATCACCACGATTATCATATCCACCGCGGTTCTGGCAACCACGGTTGTCATACTACTGCCGTCCTCGATCATCTTGGCGGCCACGTGAGTTAGAACCACCACGGCTAGCCACATTGGCCAAAGAGGTGAACACCTCGTCTCTATTATCAGGTGTGTGAAGTTGATCATATGCTTGGAGCTGATTGAACAAGTCAGAGAGAGTGGTGCTAGGATTTGCATTGATAGCAGTTTTCAGACTATTGTAAGTACTGTCAAGACCATGCATAATATACCAAATAAGCTCATCATCATCAAGAGGTTTACCAGCAGCAGCAAGCTCAGAGGCGAAAGTTTTCATCTTTGCAAAATATTTGGTGGCCGAAAGATCACCTTTCTTGGAGTCATTGAGTGCACTCCGGAGTTGTTGGATTCTGGAGCGAGACTTCGGAGAGACAAGAGCAAGGACAGCGGCCCACACATCAGCAGAGGAATCAAGCTCAGTAACGTGAGCAAGAATGTCTTGAGACAGCGAGTTCAAGAGGAACCGCAACACTTGTTGATCTCGAGCAATCCATGTGACGAAATCTGGGTTTTCAACCTTGGTCTTCTTCTGGTTTGCATCCTCCACCTCGATGTACTCTTCCGGCGCATCCTCATGTCCTTCCACAAGCGCAAGGACGCGGGCACCACGCAGGGCAGGGACGACGAGTGCTTTCCACACCCGAAAATTTTCGCGGGTCAAGAGTTGGGTCGGAGGATTACCGAGGGCCGCGGCTAACATGGGTACGGACGACGAGGAAGCCATGAGAACAACGGCGGAGGTATAGGATTTGTAAAGCGGCGGCGGCGACTGATTGCAGAGGCGACATCGGCTGAGTTTTTATATAGGCCTGCGGTGGCGGCAACTACGTGCGGCGACGGCGGCAGACTATCTTGTAAGGCGGCGGCGGCAACTAGGTGCGGCGGCGGCAGAGGTGTGTAGAGCGGCGGCGACGGCGGCAGTAGGATGCGGCGGCGGCAGGTTTGTGGGACGGCGGCGGCGGCAGAGGCTGCAGCGGCGGCCGGTTTTTAGGTTTTTGGAGCAGCTAGGCGTCGAGAAGAGGCTAGGCTCTGGATACCATGTAGAGTTTTGGAGAACGATCGATACCCACGTTGGGTCGATCGGTTGCATGTTATAGGAGCAGGGAAGAGCCCCCTGCGTGGCTTACAGATCGTATCCGGATACGATTGGAGTACTACTCCATATCGTATACGGTACATCACATATAGTCTAACAGAAGTCACAAGGTCTAAGCCTGTTGTTAGCAGAATAAATTAATTTAATTACTAAGATTCCCCACCACCACCACTGCCTCCACCACATGGATGTGCAGTCTGGCACTGCATTTAAATATTTTTAGTTTCAGAATGCATGTGTATTTGTTTAAGTAAAATACCTTGAAAGTTAAGATAAGATACCTTTAAAGTTAATATATTGAGAATTAATAATTCTCTCTTGTAAAAGGGAAATATTTTTCATCATTAAAACATGGCCTTAGCCTTCAGTATTACTTTTTTCCCTCTTTTACCTTATACTAGGGATATGGGCGCGGCAATGCCGCGCGTGTAGAGCAAATAAATTTTAGATTTGGTAACGTGCATATTTAAAATTTGTGTAATTATGAGAAGTAGTGAATTTGAAAGAAGTATTTCGTTGGAATTTACTGAAATCTATTGGAATTAATTTAACTTTATGATCGGGGGGAAATACATTTTTTGAGTGTTTACTAAATTCAATTTAAGTTCAAGCCATAATTAGAAGTATTTTTTTATTTTTTTGACACAATGTTTGTATTTTTTGTGCATAATGTATTTTTTTTGTTTGTGAAAATTGTGAATTTTGGTTTTTTTTGACAAATTATACTTGGCAATTTGTAAATTTTGGGAAATTTTGATTGTTTGCAAAAAAAAAATTTGCGAAATGTAATTTTGGTTTTTTTTTGTGGAAATTTGGTATTTTTCTTTTTGTGACGAATTATTTGCATTATTTTGATTTATGGGGAAGATGGAATTTTGATTAAAAAAAATTTGACACAATATTTGTATTTTTGTGAATAATGTATTTTTTGGTGTTTTTTTCCTGTGGAAATTTTAAAATTTGGTATTTTTTTTGACAAATTATTTGTATTATTTTAAATTATGGAAATTTAGGATTTTTGGTAACAAAAAAAATTGGACACAATATTTGCACTACTTTGAATTATTATAATTTAGAAGTTTTTTTTTGACAGATTATGTGCATTATTTTGATTTATGGAGAAGTTGGAATTTTGATTAAAAAAAATTTGACACAATATTTGTATTTTTGTGCATAATGTAATGTTGGTGTTTTTTTTTTGCGGAAATTTTAAAAGTTGGTATGTTTTTTTAAAAAAATTGGCACAATATTTACACTATTTTGAATTATTATAGTTTAGAATATATTTTTTCATAAAATTCAAACTTTTATTTTCTTCGTAATTGTGAAATATCTGGCAGGCAGGACGGAAGATTTTTTTTTTGACAGATTATGTGCATTATTTTGATTTATGGAGAAGTTGGATTTTTGATAAAAAAAAAATTGACACAATATTTGTATTTTTGTGCGTAATGTAATGTTGGTGTTTTTTTTTTGCGGAAATTTTAAAAGTTGGTATGTTTTTTTAAAAAAATTGGCACAATATTTACACTATTTTGAATTATTATAGTTTAGAATATATTTTTCCATAAAATTCAAACTTTTATTTTCTTCGTAATTGTGAAATATCTGGCAGGCAGGACCCACATGTCAGGATTGTATTTTGAATTGTAATTTGGAATGTGTAAGTTTTAATTTTTTTTTTGTATTATTTTGAAATGTAGGTTTGAATTTTTTTTTTCAAATTAATTTGTGGTCTTCGTATATTTTTTGAGTTTGATTTTATCATTTTATATAATTGTTATGTTTGAATTGTAAGTCGGAAGGTGTTTTTTTTTTTAAATTGTTGAATGGTTTTTGTGTGGTCAATTTGGTAATTTGAGAAATTTAGAAAATGTTGATATTTTTTTTTGTATTATTTTGAAATGTAGGTTTGATTTTTTTTTTCAAATTAATTTGTGGTCTTCGTAGGTTTTTTTTTTTTGGAAGAAAATTGGGTGTAAAAAAAAACTGATATGGGTGACGTTACCATGACGTCGTGGTGATGTCACGGATGCTGGATCTGGCCGAGGCGCGGCCGAGGCGCCTGCGGCGGCGACGACGACGGCGCCGGCGCGTCAGGGCGAGCTAGGAGGCGTTCCTGAGCGCGGCGGACGCGGGTGAACGCGGATGACCCGGGAGAGGCGGCGCCGCCTCTGGTAGGTCGCCGGAGCGTCCGCACCGGCGCGGAAATGCGGCGGCGGAACCGAGCTAACGGCGGCGTCGATTCCGGCCAGGTCACAGCACTCCGGCAAGCGGCGCTTGTCGAGGAGGGAGGCGCGGCGACAGAGAGTCTGCCATGGGCGGCGATTGGAGCGGGGATGGCCGTGGCGGCGGCGATGCGCGCCGGCGGCGCCGCCGAGGTCGGGTTCGCGGGAGGAGAGAGGAGAGGAAGGGGGAGGTGTGCGGATGGTTTTGCGAAAAAGTCCTTGCGGTTTTGTGAATTTGCGTAGAGGTCCTTCGCTGCTGTAAAATATGGACGGCGGGTTTGGTTTCGGAAGTTGTGGGGTCGTTTTCGTGAAATTAGCACGGGCGCGAGCGCTGATTGGTAGAAATTCTCTAGCTACAGTATTACTGTAGCGTCGCGAATTTTAAAGCCCGTCTGGACCGTCCAGCGTCGCGATCGAACGGCTCGCGTTTTGCAGGCGACGTGGACAGCCGAATTGAGGCTGAATCTGACGAACTTTTATATATACATGAATAAGAATGCCAATAAAATGAAGTCTCTATTAAAAAACACAACGAAAGAGATAACAAGTCAGTATGTTCGTTGGCACCGCTGTGGTGGCTGTAAAACAATTTGACAAATTGCTGTAAAACACATCATTCGAGCACATATATGATAGCCTATTACAGTGTCGTGTGCGCGACATTGAGTGCTGACACCAACCATATATGGTCAGTGTGAGAAACTGCATTTAGACCGGATGAATTTGAAGTTGAGCAAGAGAATTTCCAATCAATAAGATGTGAAGGACCCGATAATTTTGCATTAGCTCACACAATCGCTCAGCAGCTCAGGTACGTCACAAACACACAACTCACAGGGAATTGCAGCACACGAAGAACTAAGACCATCTCTAACAGATCCCTCAAACTGCGGAACCGTAAACGATAAATAAGGGTTGGAAACTGCGCGTTTTTTGCGCGAAAACGAGCCGCGTTCTGTTTTAAGGTTCCGCTTTACGGGTACTGCTATTGCGCGGAACCATAAATTAGTAAAACATATGTCAAAATGTTCAGAATTTGCATACAGTTTTCACCATTTGACCAAAAATCATCCATTTCACAATAAAAATTAGCAAGTAGCTCAAACAATAATCCATATTATTACAATAAAATGTCAACTCAACAATAATCCAATACAAGAATGGAAACAATTGTTTCAATCATACATGAATAAAATGAAACGAAATGGAATGAACTCAAATAAAGAATTACTGGCCGTGCAGCTGCCATGTGTGCTCAATGAGGTCCAGTTGCAGTTGCTTGTGTGTGGCATCGTTCTCAATCTCCCTGTAAGTCTCAAGAAATGCTTGGACAAAATCAGGGTTTCTAGCTGGGTTCACACGGCTACCAACATTGTCATAGCACAAATCCAAGTTCAGGTCCCTTTCATCCTCAATGATCATGTTGTGAAGAATCACACAACATGTCATGATGTTTTTCAGAGTTTTCTTGTCCCAAAAACGGGCAGGTCCTCGAACAATGGCAAACCTAGATTGGAGAACACCAAATGCTCTCTCTATATCCTTTCGGCATGCCTCTTGTGTCCTTGCAAATTCAGCTTCTTTCTTTCCTTTTGGTTTGGAGATAGTCTTCACAAATGTAGACCAAGGAGGATAAATACCATATGCCAGATAGTATCCCTGCGTGTAATCATGTACATTGACAGTGTAGTTACAAGCGGGAGCATCACCTTCTGCTAGCCTACGAAGTAGATGGGACCTCTGCAAAATGTTGATATCATTGAGCGTGCCCGGCAAACCGAAAAAGCAATGACAAATCCATAGGTCTTCAGACGCAACAGCCTCTAGCACAATTGTTGCGTCGCCCCCCTTGCCGCAGTACGACCCGTGCCAAGCCTTGGGACAGTTTTTCCAAATCCAATGCATACAATCTATGCTGCCTAGCATGCCAGGCCAACCTCGCTTCTCATTTGCAGCCATCAACCTAATGGTATCATCTTCGTTTGGTGCTCGGAGGTATTCTTTGTCGAACAACCGAATGATCATTTTCGCAAATGTGCGAACCGACTCAATCGTAGTATCCTCACCAATGCGAAGATACTCGTCGGCGTAGTCAGCTGGAATGCCGTATGCGATCACTCTCATCGCGGCAGAGATTTTTTGATATGCACTAAATCCTAGCAAACCCGCAGCATTCCTCCGGCGGGTAAAATAATGGCAATTCGCCTCACAAGCTCGAACAATTCACAAAGAGAGAACAGCGCATTCGGTTCCTTCTCTGGAATATGTGAGCCGGGTACGTCGGGTTCTCGTCGAAGTAGTCCCGCATCAGCAACTCGTTGTCGTAGAAGCGGTTCCGCGGAATGCAGAGCCGGCAGCTTTGGAGCCTTGCCGCGTCCTTCTGAAGAGGTCCTCGAACTCCTTCACGGCGAGGACGGCAACCACCATCTGGCGCCGGCGACTCTCGAACAAGGTTTCGACGTCCGAGTCATCGGAGGACGAAGAATCCGAGAGCACAAACTCCTCGCACGGGGACAACGACATCTGAAACGCGTACAAGACCTCGAGTTATGCCTACGGACGAAGAATCAGCACGTAATTTGATCGGGTTGTCAGATCCGGCAGGGCGGCGGTGGCTTACCTTGGCGGCGGCGATTCCCCGGGCGCGGCGGCTCCAAAAGGGCAGGAGAGGTAGATCCGGAGGAGGAAAGAGTGGTCTTGGCCGCGACCACTGAAGCCGCGCTTGGAGCTGCCCTAAATCTACGGCGGCGGTGGCGGCGGCGGAATGGGGGAAGAAGACGCGTGTGCTCGGAGCTGAAATGTCCCTCCCGCCAACCGCTCGAGGGATATACAGGGGCCCGGCGGTTCGTGGGTGAAACCTCCGAATTCGCAGTTCCGCGGGCCGATTTCACGGGCACCCTCAAACTTTTTTACGGGCCCGTGTGCTTTAAGGTTTCTGCTATTTTCCTTTTTACGGTTTCGGAACCGTGTTTGGCGGTTATTTTACGGTTCCGCGGCGTTTGAGGGCTCTGTTAGAGATGCTCTAAGACCTAGCTAGATGCGTACCACGGTCGAACGTCTGAAGGTCTCGAGATCTGCCGACGGCCGCGGCGTCCAAACATACGAGGGTCGCCAGAGGTGGGCGGTGGCCGATGCGCCGGCGCAGTTTCTCCCTCTCCGCATTTTTTTTTTTTGAGTGGACTCCCCATTTTCTTTGCCCTCACGGGCAGCGTAGGAAGTGGAGAAGCCCACTTTGCTTCCGTTTGGGCCGGTAGGCTCGGCCTTGTTAACGTCTAACTTCGCCGCGTACCTCCGTCGCACATGGGCCTAGCCCCCTTTGACTATATTTTTGTTTTTAGATTATTTTCACCGTTTTAGCAAGTTTTCTGTTTCCTTTCCTTTTTTTTGTCAGTTTTATTTTTTATTACATATTATTATTTGTCTTTATTTTCCTTTTCTTTCTTCTTTTTATTTTTACTTTATTTTTCATTTTTCTTTTCTTATGTTAAAAAAATACACATAGTCTAAAGATGTTAGCGATTTTTTTGTAAGGGTTTTTTATCAGTTGTGCCAATATGACCACCCCTAACCACAAGAATGTCATTTCACCAATCCAATTATCATTTTTGCCACTGCTCTGTTGAGGTGCCCTCATTTTTGCCATTCTATTAAGGATTCCATCCGGCCAGTGTTCTTTTGAGCAGCATTGTCGAGTAGTGCAGTGATTGTAGAAGAAATGTATGAAAATGAGAAGAAGGCTCAAATCGTCTAAGAGATCCATATCCCACCTAAAATAAACTAGATGAGGTGGAGCATGGGTAACAAGCTGGTCACATCCATTTCCGCACTAACCGGACCCGACAGAAAAGGGTACCGTTGTTGAAAACCGCCCTGACGATGAGAGAGCTGGAGAGCTCGTGAATGTGGAGTCGGGTGCTGGAATATTTTTTTACATGGAAATTGACAGAATGGCAAAAATGAGGACACCTCTAACAGAGAATTGGATCGGTTAAATGGCATTCTTGAGGTTAGGGATGGTCACAGTGGCAAAACTGGTAAAATTCCTTACAAAAAATTTCTTGGAATCCAAAAATAGGTTAAAAATTCGAAAAATGAGGATTACAAAATTGTTCATGTATTCTAAAAGTATGATACGCATTCAAAATAATGCTCACTATGGTTTTGGTTTTAAAATTATTCATGGGCTCAATGTAGTTCTATGAGCGATGGGCTAGTCACACTTGGCTGAGAGATGTGCGAGCTTATGTTTATCGAGATCAACATAATTCAACGTGATGTGGACAAGAATAACGGTTATCACCACGATCGCATGACGGCACATTATCAGCGCTTACTAAATATTTCCAGCTTATGGAGTAGCTCATTCACGGTAGATTGTTTTTTATTTTGCTATTCCTTACTCGAGTCGAGTGAGAATTAAGTTAGACCTCACTCAACTCTAATCCCGTCAGATTTACATCGTTATTCGTGTGGTAAGTCATTTATGCAACTCAAACCTTGTTCAGTTGGGTTGCACATAGTGCATATGAAATTTTCCGAGTTACACATCGTTTGCACAAGACTTGTAACTCGAAATTTCTCAGTTGCAAATGGAGAACACATGGGTTTTGCACTCACTTGAGTGGTGTTTATTCGAAAAGGGGAAAAGAGCTCCGGCCTCTACATCAACAGAGCACACATTCATTTAATTGCAAAGTTTCATGTTTAAACAATTAAACTTTTACATCTCAAGTATCACATAAAATATGCAACAAGATCAACCAGAAGAAAAGGACCAAGACAATGCTCTTAATCACGGTAGATGTTACACTGGTCTAACAAGAAGGAGGCCCCCAAGCTCGATTGCTTGTTTTCAAAAAGAGAGATATTTGTTGTGGCCAACCTAGTACAAACTTTGCATTTGAGACTACTCTGAATTCTCCCGCCGCAGTGGAGTATCGACCTCTCCAGGAGTCCAGGAAGGACAAACAACAGATTCGGCAGGCGGGATCATCCTGCTTCAGTTAGACCGGAAAAATACTAAACTCTGTCACAGCCAAGTAAGTGCATCACAAATTTATTTGGCCGTGTGCGGTGAGGCCGCGAGGGTCTGCAGTTGAATCATAAATTAATTAGGCCGCCCCAGCGGATTCCTTGTTGCCGAAAACTGGAGCAAGACAGTGTCGAGCAACATGGCTACTGCGTGCACGCGTGGATGAGTGCTGATGTTTGTACGTGCAGCAGAAACAATCCAGCGATGCTACACCGAATACTAGATCATTACCATCAAGTGCTGATCTGTGATCAGATCACGGACACCTGTGAATCTGTGATCCCGCGGTGAAGTCAACTCTTCCTCTTCCAGCTACCGGTTGATGAGTTACACAAACATATGCATCTCACCGCACGCATGCTCTTCCGGATGATATTGCCTGTCATAGTGGAGACATGGGAGTTGGCACTGGCAGACAGCCTCTTCTTCTCCATCGAGCTAGCGTTTTGCCTACACGTGAAAGAAAAAGAGACTTGCCATGGAGAGATTCTTGTTGTCTGATGGCCCAGTTGTGCAGTGGTGTCTTCCGATTAGCAGAAAACTGAAAGGCACAAGCAACGTCTCGAGATCGCAGCAGAACCCCAGCGATGTGTCGGAACATCCAGATGCCAAGTCAACTGCTTGTCGATCTACAACGATGAGCACCCGTGTTGTGAGTTTGCCGCCAATAATCGAGATTCTTGTCGTGCAAATGGGTGGTGTTTGCTGCGGCAGCACAGCGCCCCATTATCAAAGAGATTTTGCAGGTCCAGCGATGCTACCTCCTTGCTTATTCTTCTCATCTTCCACCTGATATATAGGGACAAGAGAGCATGGCCAGGGATCAACAACATTGCAACTCGTCAGCTTCTCTTCGCCTCCATTTCGAGAGAACAAGAAAAGAAATACCTCCAGTTACGCGTTACCTGCAGCCATGGCATCTCACCTCAGATCCGCGAGTGTGCCTTCCAGCCCTCGCTATAGCGAGAGCAATGTCGAAGACCAACTGCAGAGCCTTAACGCAACCACCTCCTCGACCATCACGACGGTATGTGATGGGTTGAGGAGGCTTAGAGAGGTCTACGACTGCATCGACGAGCTCACGTCTCTGCCCAGCAGCCAAGTTCTTCTCTGCAAACCGCAGCAGAGGAAAGCCGTGGAGCAAGAGATCGAGGGCTCCCTCGTTTTGCTCGACCTCTGCGACGCCATGCAAGTGTGCTACTCAGAGCTCAAGGCAACCGTCCAGGACATGCAGTTGGTCATCAAGAGAGGAGATGACTCGGCTCTTCAGGCCAAGATTATGTCTTGGTTCAGCCTGTCCAAGAAGGCCCAAAAGCAACTCAAGAAGATCAGCAAGAAGTCCTTTTCCGCTGATCAGGACAGCTGCAGGGTGGTCAAGCTGTTGGCTGAAGCTAGAGAAACCAATGTGAAGATGATCGAGTCCTCATCAGATCTCCTGTCGAAGCAAATTGCGAGGCCGAATTCTAGCAAGTGGTCTCTAGTATCCAAGGCATTCCAGAAGACAAGAGTTACATGCAAGGAGAAGCAACTGCAAGTGCTGGAGTTGGACATTGCTGATCTTGAAAGTGGAGTCGAGACTTTGTTCAGGAGATTGATCCAGAGCAGAGTTTCCCTTCTGAATACTCTTAGCTTGTAGAATAGTCACATATCAACTCTGGTACCTTGTGGTTGGCATCCGCCTTTTAGAGGATCTGCTGATCATCATAACAATATCCCGCTGTATAACATGAGAGGAATTGTACATATATATACAATTGAGAAACAAACTCGGTTTTCGGACAATGTATTGTTGTGTCTACATGGTGTATGCAATACCTAAGTTGGGGCGTTCATTCAAAAGATTCTTCCCCGGGAAAGGAACAATTTACTTATCTTTAGATTGTTGAATATTATACACATGGTCAGACAGATTATTCATGTTGATCTTTAGATGACTAACTATCGGACAGCCATGATACTCAGACTTTCAGAGATGCTCTGCATTGCAATAAAAAGATAAAAGATATTTTTTGTGGATTTTTCTACCAACCCAATGAGGTTGAGCATGTAAGCATAGCACACAATTATGTCAGGACCGACAAGTATGAGTTAACTTACCTGCTCGTTCGTGTTGGCAATAGTAAGAACGTGATAACTTGATCGCATTGAGAGGACTTACAGGCAGACACTAGATAACTGAGATACACATAAGTGGTGAAACAAATGTTTAAACCCAGTAACTTGAAGCATGGCACGGCGATGATACTCAGTTAGTAGTCTCCATTAAAGTACTGGAGCATCCAAGCTGCCAGGCTGATTCTTGCTGCCTGTAACTGGAACATGGAAGCGTGATTCTGTAGCACATCGTTCATCTTGAGATTGCGGTAGATGCCCAATGCTAGTAAGCGTGGCAGGTAGGCGAAACATGCCAGTTATGTCGCACGAGGAGTGATCAGAAATCAGATAAACAGTGTCCGTTGGAGCGTGGGGACGTGGAGTCAACTCTTCTTTGAGCATCAAAGATACAGCTCACTGGCCTCAAGATATAGGTTGGCTCGTCCCAACTTAGTTGCTGCTGTAATCGCTAGCCTTCTGCCAGATCTCCATCCATGGCAGACAACATCTGAAAAATTAAATGGCACGATTCTTTGTGTCTACCAATCAAATGCTCCTCCTTGTATGCTTCTTCTGTATAAATAAGCTCCAGAGGAAAGGTAGACACATCAAACAAGAAGTGCCCTTTGTCATCCTCTCTCTTCAACCACAATAAAGAGAAAAAGCTTCAAGACCAGAAATGGCTTTCCACCTAAGATCGGTTAGTTTGCCTTCAAGGCCTCAGGCCAACCAGGCCGAAGTCGAGCAAGAGCTGTTGAGCCTAGGGGCCAGCATCTCTTCCTCCACCACCATCAGCACGATGTGTGATGGCCTCATGAGGCTTGGAGACATCTACAATGGCGTTGAAGAGATCATTGGCCTGCCAAGCAACCAAGATGGGAAGATGTTGGATGGGGAGATGGAATGCTCTCTTGAGCTGTTGGATCTCTGCAGCACCATGCAAGAGATATTCGTGGAGATGAAGGCCATTATCCAAGAGCTGCAACTCGCTCTAAGAAAAGGAGATGATGCAGCTTCTCAAGCCAAGATCCATTCTTATACTCGTTTGGCAAAGAAGGCCAAAAACATTTCAAGAAGACAGAGAAGGCTACTTCTGCGGGTTGCAGGATCGTGCTATTGACCAAGCTAGAGAGATATCTGTATCTCTGCTTGAGTCCTCAGTCCATCTCTTGTCAAAGGAAATCCACATGCCTAAACAGTCTCTTGCCTCCAAAGCATTTCACAAGAAGAAGGTTGTTGTTTGCGAGGAGGAGCAATTGCAGGCGTTAGAGTGCAGTATTGGAGATCTTGAGAATGGAATGGACATCTGTTCAGAAAATTAGTCCAGATCAGGGTTTCTCTTCTGAACATCCTTAGCTCATAGATACTCCACGCCACTCTTGGCACACTGTGATTGGCATCCGCCTTTTTGAGGAATAGCTGATCTTGGTACAGTTTTCCCAAAATGTAATTATGTATAGAATACAAATGCACAGAAGTTATAGAGAAACCAAAGTTCTAATCCAGTTGTCCATTTCATGCTTCAAGAAGTGTTATGTGATCTAAGTATATACTTAATTTGCAATATCATTGGTTTGCGATCTTGTTGGGTGTACACTAAACATGACAGGTCGAAGTCATAAGGCTAAGCCTTTTGTTAGCAGAATAAATCAATTTAATTACCAAGATTCCCCACCACCACCTCCACCACATGGATGTGCAGTCTGGCACTGCAGTTGAATATTTCTAGTTTGAAAATACATGTGCAATTCGTTTAATAACAGCACAAAAGCTAGATAGCAACCTTGTCACGAACAATATTCCACCAAAATCATCTCTAGAGCATGCAATTATGTCAAGACCCACAAGTATGTTAACTTACCTGCTGGTTCTTGTTGGCAATAGTAGGAACATGATAACTTGATATCATTGGGAGGACTTACAGGCAGCCACAAAATAACTGAGACACATGAGTGATGAAACAAATGTTTACCGCCAGTAACTGGAACACGCATGGCACTGGCGATGATACTCAGTTGTCTCGCCATTAAAGTATTGGAGCATGCAAGTTGCCATGCTGATTCTTGCTGCCTGCAACTGGAACATGATAGCGTGATTCTGTAGTACAAAATTGAACAGCACATCCATCATCTTGAACTGAACAGCTGGCTTTTGTTTGTAATCGTTGGAACATGATAACTTGATAGCTCACCGGGAGGATTAACATACTGGTGGCTCACTAGAAAAACTGAGCTACACATGGTTGATAAAACGGGAAACATTTTCTCATAGTGTTAGAGCATGTAAGCTTCCATTCCTAGTCTTGCTGCCAATAATTGGAACATGATGGTGTAATTCAGCGGTAGAAAACTGGAAGGCACTATGCCAGTATGGCAGCCAACACATGAAAGAAACATAGACTTGCCGCGGTTAGATTCTCGCCGTCCGTAGTGGCTTCTTCTACCTCAAAGTGGCAGAAAATTGGAAGGCAAATGGAACGTCTCGAGATCGCAGCAGGATGCCAGATGCTGTCAACATGGCAGCCCAGGATGCTGCACGTACGCGTCGGAGCCTCCAAACGTGAAGTCAACTTCTCGTCGGTCCACAATGATGAGCACAACGCACCCGTGTGATGAGTTTGTCCCAATAACCGAGATTCTTGTCGTGCAGATGGGTGGTGTTTTGCTGTGCAGCACACCGCGACATTATCAAAGAGATTCTATCCGTCTGCAGGGCCAGCTATGTTGGCGCCTTCTTTTGCCGCCTGGAGAGCCAAAGTCAAGTCCTTTTCGACTAGCAAATAAACAGCTCGTCGATCTCACGATCTGGGTCTACACGCCCGTGCAGATAAGCTTGCTACCAGAAACTGAGACATGACAGCTTTGTAACATCAAGTAGGCCGTAGGGAGATGCCACCTACTGTAGATGGACTTGAGAGACAAAAATCGTCAAAAGATGACTATTGTTTGTTGCACCAGCACATTACTCGGCAACGATATTCTTCTTGTCTACAGGGTCTGCCATGCCATGGCTTCTGCTTCTTTTGGTATATATAGGGACAAGTCATACTCACATCTCAACACCATTAAGCAGAGCTTCTCTTCGCTTTTCCTCTTCCATCCCCAAAGAAGGAAAACAATATCAGCTTCCATTACAGCCATGGCATCTCACCTCAGATCTGCGAGTGTGCCTTCAAGCCCCTGCTTGGGTGAAAGCAATGTTGAAAGACAGCTGCAGAGCCTAAGCGCCACCATCTCCTCACCCTCTTTGACCATCGATACAATGCTTGATGGGTTCAGGAGGCTCGGAGATGTTTACGACTGCATCGATGAGCTCACGTGCTTGCCGAGCAGCCAAGTTCTCCTCTGCAAGCCGCAGCTAAGGATGGTTGTAGAGCAAGAGCTCAAGCGCTCGCTCATCTTGCTTGACCTCTGTGAGACGGTGCAAGTGAGCTTCTCTGAGCTCAAGGCGAGCATTCAGGACATGCAGTTGGTTATCAAGAGAGGAGATGATGCGGCTCTTCAGGCCAAGATCCAGTCTTGGTTCCGCCTGACCAAGAGGGCACAAAAGCAGTCCAAGAAGATCAGCAAGAAATCATCTTCCGCTGATCAGGAGAGCTGCAGAGTGGTCAATCTCTTGGTTCAAGCTAGAGAACTTGCTGTAATGATGATTGAACCCTCAGTGGAACTTCTGTCGAAACAAATTGAGATGCCAAATTCTAGCAAGTGGTCACTTGTGTCTAAGGCATTTCAGAAGAAACGAGTTACATGCGAGGGAGCAATTGCAGGTGCTGGAGTTGGACATTGTTGATCTTGAGAGCGGAGTCGAGACTTTGTTCAGGAAATTGATCCAGAGCAGAGTTTCCCTACTGAACACTCAGCTTGTAGACTAGATCATGTACCGATTCTGGTGCCGTGTGATTGGCGTCCGCTTTTTAGAGGATATGCTTATCACCGTAACAATTTTCCAATGTATATACATGAGAGGAGTTGTACATATATATACTCTATTGAGAAACAAAAACATGGTTTCTGTATATACATGAGAGGAGTTGTTCATATATATACTCTATTGGGAACAAAAAACATGCTTTCTCGCCCACTTCCTTCTGTCGACTACCTCGTCCATTCATCGTTTGATACAATAATGGAATAACCTAAGTTTGGGGCGGTTCATTCAAACGATTCTTTTTGGGAGAAACAATAAAATTTACTTTGAAGCCTATCATTATTGTTTATTATAGAAGCAATTTGATTGATTGGTCAAGTTGATCTCTATAATCATTTACTCTGGGATGGCCATGTTATTGAGATGCCAATTGTCATAGCAGAAACAAGCAAAGGATCGTAAAGCAGAGGATCTTGCTAGTTGCTACCATAGCCAAAACATGCCAGCTCAATGGAGGTTGAGCATGTAAGCTGCATGAGTTGAGCATAGAAAACACTAACTGAATTAACAAATTGTACAAACCAAGATGACCACCAATATGACTTGTGAACCAATCAACTATAATATTCCTAAAGCACTAAGCATGTAATTATGTCAAGATCTGCCAGTAGAATGAACTAACCTGCTGGTTTTTGTAGGCAAATGTTGGAAGATGATTAACATGGTAATTAATCAGGAGCATTCAGAAAAAATTGACCTGCGCACGAGTGGTCATACAGATTGTTGCTTCCAGTAAATGAAATATGCATGAAACCAACAATAACACTTGGTTAGCAGTCTCCATTAAAATACTTTATATCATCAATAGAATAAGCTCGGATGCCGATTCTTGCTGCCAGTAATCGCAACATCGCAGCATAATTCGGTTGTAGAAAATTAGACAGCACATGGATCATCTAGAGATAGCAATAGATGCAAATGCTTGTAAGCGCGGCAGGCAGGCGAAACATGCCAGCGATGCCGACCAGATAAACACGATGTTGCGCTGGAGCCTGTCAGTCTGGAGAGGTGAAGTAAATTGTTTCTCAACTACCAAAGGAACAGGTCACCAATCTGGATGAAAACGCCCATGCATAGCAATAATCAAGAATCCTGGTTGGGAGTTGTAGTGGAGATTGTGGTATTTGTCGCGGCAGCGCAACACTCCATTGTCATTGTGATTCTTGCTGTCTAAAGGGTCATGCCGTGGCTTCTACTTCTTTCTGTACATTCTTGTATATATAGGGGCAAGCCATAGCCAGAGCTCGACACCATCTCAGAAAAGCTTCTTTTAGCTTCTATTTACTGAGAACAAACGAAAAGATAGTGCTTTCACCACACTCATGGCATCCGACCTCAGATCCACGAGTGTGCCTTCCAGCCCTCGCTCCGACGAAACCAATATCGACGAACAGCTGCAGATCCTAAACACAGCCATCGCTTTTCCCCCCTAATGAAAACTGATATGGTGTGTGTTGGGTTAAGGAGGCTTGGAGAGTGGAGACATCTATAACTGCACTGACGAGATCGCATGCTTGCCCAGCAGCCAAGTATTCCTCGTCTTGCTTGACCTGTATAACGCTGTGCAAGTTCAGCTTTTCTGAGCTCAAAACCCACATCGACGACATGCAGTTCGTTATCAAGAGAAGAGATGATGCAACTCTTCAGCCCAAGATCCAGTCTTGGTTTCACAAGACCAAGAATGCGCAAAAATAGCTCAAGAAGAACAGGAAAAGGGCCTCTTCGGCTGATCTGGAGAACTGCAGGGTGGTAGAGTTTCTGGATAGCTCCAGGGTGGTCCAGTTGCTGATCTGGAGAACAGTTTTGCTGATTTTGAACTTGTACAAAATTTACAGGATATTGCCAAATGAAAACCAAAGTTTTGACCCAGTTATGTTGTCGATTTAAACTCAGTAATGTGATGACTGACTGTTGTTTACTTCCACATAGCTAAAAGCTATATATCATCTGGTTACACCATATATGCATGATTGAATTTCAACAGATGAAAATACATAATTGAGATATCTGTAAATATTCTTTAGCCGGAATACTATCTATCTGAACAAAAATCGTTATCTTTTCCGCAACTGTGTGGTATGGCTAGTATGCAGATTATCATTTTCCGGAATATGGTTCAAGCGAAACTTAGTTGTTTGATTTACAAGTCATGTTGCCTGAACAACTGTTTAAGAATGTTGCACTGAAATACTCCTTGTGTGGTGGTTCTAGGCCTATACAGAAAAAATGACAATTCCAGCCTTCCAGGTCAGAAAGTATAAACTTGTAGTTAACACACAGTGGATCCAACAGAACCATTATCTGTGTCAATAATTACACAAAAACAGGCTACACCACATGTATCACAAAGGAAAATGGTCCATTTAAAACCCCAGAGCCAATAAGCTACACTTTCAATTGGATTTTTGCTGAATCGGAACATGAATAAGTGAGGCAATTGGATTCTTGCTGCAATAACTGGACCATAAATAATTGAGGAACACACTTGAGGCTCCTAAATGCAGAAAAAATACTATCGATCCAATACCTTCTTTCAAGATTGTATTGGCTCCGCTGTTATACGTCTGGGACTGGGCCCCACACAAACTCTATGAGATCAAACAGCAAGATTGGTGCTTACCATTAGAAATTGATTCCTGTTCATAGACCTTCTCCAAAGGTCGAACATACTCAAACCTGCTTCTTTCATTCATATGTAGTTGTTTCTGGTTTTTATTTGTCACCGCATATTTAAAATTTATTTACATTGCTGTTTATTCTGAGCTAGATTTTTTTGTTTGATTAGTCAACAGTCATGCTACAATTCATGGTTTGAGAACAATACGAGTTTACTATAAATTCATGAAATTTAGGCTGCTTTGTTCAATCTTTACATCGACCGAACTGTCAAGATTCTATAGACATCACCTAAGAACATTATGCCTTCTTGCATACACACACAATGAAAATATGCAAGAAAGATTGTAGTCACTCATCTGTGTCTTGACGCCCATATCTGCATCAGAAATATGTCCATGGTTTTGTTGAAATCCCTCTTTTCAAAAGTAAATGTCACTTTGCTTGGACTGTGCCTTGAGACCCTTAAGTTTCTTTAATATGTTGGAGAAATAATCTTGCAAATACTTCTCTAAGGTGAGGATATCCTTTGCCTCCACCCCAAGAAGCTGGTATGTCTCATTCATTGGAGCTGAGAAAACAGTGTCGCTGGAGAGCACCTGGATTGTAAATATGCAAGTTTATTTTCAGTTTCCGCAGGCTTTGATACATATGTTACTGTTACTGAATTAGATGTGCACTGCATATAATATAAGAGGCCTAGACGAACCTCTGAAAATGCCAGCCTATCAGCCACATCGTTTGTCCACTGGAAGAACCGTGTTAATTGACGAGTAAATCTCAAAACTCCAACAGGGACAGTAGTTACATTGGCATCTTGCCCAGCCAGTCTCTCACATAGTGTAATAACCTGAATAAGGCAAGTAGAAGTTAAATATAATGTACCAACTCTCATAAGCCACAATTTGGTACATTCTCAAAAGCAAAATGAAATGCAAGGATAATATATTGGTACATTTCCTTGAAATAGGATAATATACAGACTATTCATTAGAAACAAGCCAATACTAAATTGTTCGGCAGACTTTTCCTTCATTAGTGACAAGCCAATACTATTCATTAATGTATTCATTCACTAAAAAGCATTGGTGTTAATTACCTCCTGAGTTGTCCAAGCACGTGGTCCAGCAAATGTGAGGAGTTTTTTGCTGGCCTTCTCATTACGCAGAGCAACAAATGTCAAGCGAGCTACGTCCTATAGTGGCACAGAGAATGCGCGTCAACAGAAAGCTTACTTTGGAGAGAGACTGGTACAACGATATCCACGGTTTAATTTTCCAATGGAAAAGAGAAAATATATAACCTGGGTGTCCATGTATGCAATCCGAGTCGGAGCATCAGTTCCCCAAACTGACTTCTCTTCTAGTATAGGCACTGCATATTGCCCAATTAGGCCCTGCAACCAAGAAATCGGCGGAAATTCATTTCTAGAAACAACCGGCAAACACAACTAGACGAAGATGTACGATATGAACTTTCAACTATATGTCATATCATTGAAATATTCAGGTATCTCATGAATTACAAACAATACACAGTTAGTTTAGCAAGGAAATGTAGTAACTCTTGCAGTCTAGCATCCGCATCAGTCAGCACATCACTATGAAAAGGAATTTCCTGACCGAACGAGAATCCCAGGAAAAGTAGCAAATCTACCTGCATGAAACCACACAATCGGATGATCGTGTAGTCCAGACCTGTATCCTGAATAAACCTCTCTGTACAATACTTGATTTCCATCAAGGGGACCTCAGGATGCTTATCACAGTTGTGAATGGAGTAGAACACATACTTTTGAATCCCCATAGCCTTAGCACACTGGATTAGAGCAACCTTTCCTTCCCAATCTACCTAAATAGAACAACCATCAGCTAGCCAGAAACTGAAGTCGTTTAATGAATATTTTAGAGATTATTATGCTGATGGCATACCGTTCGAATGGGTTCTTCCGGCCGTCCCGTCGCACAATCAATGATTGTATGAACGCCGACAAGCGTAGCGGGTATTGTCTCCGGCTTGCTGAGGTCGGCCTAATTAAATCAGTCAGACGCACAAACGATCATGAGACGGATCCGCAATGTGGTACCCCCAGATTACCTAGAGCAGGGAAAACTGAACAGTGAATTCGATTGCACGGTGCAAACCTACATTGACCACGGTGGCGCCCCAGTCCCGGAGGAAGTCGGCGGGCGCGGGGCGGGGCCTGACGAGGCACCTGACGTCGTAGCCCTCGTCCAGCGCCCTCCTGACCACCTGACGCCCCAGGGTCCCCGTGGCGCCGACGACCAGCACGCTCGTCGGCCTGACGGGCGTCCCCTGCCCAATGCTCATCGGAGCCGCCGCCGCCGCCTGCGCGTTGCAGGTCACCACCAGCCTGCAGCGGGGCCCACCCGATGAGACGGCGCGGGCTGGGTGAGGGAGCGGCCGCGCGCGGGCGATGTTCCAGGAGAGCAGGGCGGCGCGGCGGCCCGGGGAGGTGAGCCGTGAGGGCAGCGCGGCGGCAAGGCTTGTCGACGTCGCCATTTTTTGCGCGCGGTGGTGGCGTCGCAGAGGTGTGGTGGTTCTGGGGTTTGGTTGGGAAGGTAGAGAGAGCGGCGAGGAGTGGTGGAGAGGAGATGCGGAGCAGCCGATGCCCGTCGCGCCACGTCACTTCTGCGATCCCGTAATCCGTTTCCGCCACGTCACTTTCCCGCCACTTGTGGCAAAATTTCATCCTTTGCTTATTATCATCTGCTCCCTTTGTTCTGTGTTATAAACTGTTTTGGCAAACTAATTTGTTTGCCTCTTCCCTAATTGTATAGAGAAGATCCTAGATCTCCATGTTGTTGTCTGAGACAGGCCCGGAGTAGGGCTGTTGTCCATCTTGCCGTTATCATGTGTTGGTGTCTCGTTGGGGGCGTGATCCTACTTTGTTGTACTTCATTTTCTATTTGTGAGGGTCGATCCCTAAAACTATGTGTAATTCTTCTCTTGTACTCTAACGACGGGGCTTTCTGCTCGAGCCTTTCACCTAAAAAGGGATCAGTTGGGCATAATGTGTTGAATGTATTGCGTGAACGAGTATATATAGGCGTAATGGAGATTATTTTGAAGTACAATTAAATTATATGGCAACAAATCAAAAGCTATCACACCAATTACTCTTCACACTTGGCATTCGTAGCGGTGACCAAAATAGATGCTACATAAAGGTATGAAGATGACATCAAACTAAAAATGTTACACCGTGAAAGTTGTGAACCGACCTTTTCAGATATTGAAACATTGTAGCACGTCCCAAAAGGAGGTCGGACGTGAATCGGACGCCCACTTTACCGAAGGTCTGATACGTGCAAGACACACGTTCGTTGGGAGACCCCAAGAGTAAGGTATGATGAGTGTAGCAGCAAGTTTTCCATCAGTACGAAACCAAGGTTTAATCGGACCAGTAGGAGATCAAAGTCACTTCTGAAGGTTGTTGGTGAAGGAGTGTAGTGCGGCGCAACACTAGGGGTTCCGGTGCCAACGTGGAACCTGCACAACACAATCAAACTACTTTGCCCCAACTTAACAGTGAGGTTGTCAATCTCACCGGCTTGCTGGAAAGAAAGGATTAGACGTATAGTGTGAAAAATGATGTTTGTTTGCAGAGAATGAAAGAGAACAATGCTTGCAGTAGGTTGTATTATCAGATGTAAAAGAATGGACCAGGGTCCACAGTTCACTAGTGGTGTCTCTCCATAAAGATAACTAACATGTTGGGTAAACAAATTACACCTGGGCAATTGACAATATTGAAAAGTGCATAACAATGCATGTACAAGTTGTGGTGTCTACGATGAGATTCATTTGGGCATTACAACATTGTACACAGACCGCTATCCAGCATGTATCTGTGTCTAAATAGTCCACATTCAGGTTAACATTCGTACCCCTTTCAGTATTGAGTTGCAAGCAACAGACTATTGCATTAAGTAAACTGCATAATGTAAGCAACACAATTATCCTTAGACAAAGCATCGCTGTTTTACCCCTAGTGGCAACAGCACATCCACAACTTTAGAACTTTCTGTCACTGTCCCAGATTAAATGGAGACTGAACCCACTATCTAGCATAAATACTCCCTCTTGGAGTCACAAGCATCAACTTGGCCAGAGTATCAACAAGCAACGGAGAGCATGCAAGATCATAAATAACATAGACATGATAATTCAGTATTTAACTTGACATAGTGTCAATATTCATCGGTTCCTAGCAAACACAACATGTAGCATTACAATAAGATGATCTTGATCATGATAGGCAGCTCACAAGATCTAAACATGAAGGCACAAGAGGAGAAGACAACCATCTAGCTACTGCTATGGACCCATAGTTCTAGGATGAACTACTCACACATCACTCCGGAGGCAGGCATGGCGATGTAGAGCCCTCCGGTGATGATTCCCCTCTCCGGCAGGGTGCCGGTATGAGCTTCAGAACCCTCCCGAGTTAGGGTTGACGGCGGCGGCGGTTCTGGAACTTTTCGTGGATAATGGCTCGGGTGTCTATGGTTTTCCTGAAAAGATCAATTTATAGGCGAAAGGGCGGCGTCGGGGGGCACCTGAGGGGCCCACACCATGCCACGGCGCGGCAGGAAGAGGGGCCGCGCCGCCACGTGGTGTGGCCGCCTCCTTGGTCCCCTTCGTCTCTCCTTCGGACTCCATGTACGTGACAGAAAAATAGGACCGTGGGCTTTTGTTTCGTCCAATTCCGAGAATATTTCCAGAACAACTTTTCTGAAATACAAAAACAGCAGAAAACAAGAACTGGCATTGTGGCATCTTGTTAATAGGTTAGTCCCAGAAAATGCATAAAAATGATATAAAGTGTAAATAAAACATGTAGTAATTGGTATAATATAAGCATGGAACATCAGAAATTATAGATACGTTGGAGACGTATCAAGCATCCCCAAGCTTAGTTCTACTCGTCCTCGAGTAGGTAAAGCTTCACACAATCTTGATCAAATAATATTGCAAGGCTCATGTCATGAATGAAGTGACCCAACGCAATGGTCTATAGTTTGCTAACAAGTAGATAAAGAGTAAACAACTGAATCATATAAGCAAAAAACTTTTCATGAATAGTACTTTCAAGACAAGCATCAAAAAGCTTTGCATAAGAGTTAACTCATAAAGCAATAGATTCTAAGTAAAAGGCATTGAAGCAACACATAGGAAGATTTAAGTTTCAGCAATTGCTTTCAACTTTCAACATGTATATCTCATGGATAATTGTCAACACAAAGTAATATAACAAGTGCAATAAGCAAGCATATAAGAATTGATGCACACAAAGTTGACACTAGTGTTTGCTTCTGATGACCCACAAGTATAGGGGGTGTATCGTAGTACTTTCGATAAATAAGAGTGTCGAACCCAATGAGGAGCAGAAGATGTTGACAAGCAGTTTTGATTAGGAATTCACTGTAAATACTAGCATACAAGTTTTAGGGGTTTTTGATATAGCAGATAAATAAAGTACAAGTAAATGAAATGCGGTAATAATAATTGCAGCAAGTGGCCCAATCCTTTCTGCTGCAAAGGACAAACCGGTAGGTTTACTTATGATGACCAAACGTTCTTGAGGACACACGGGAATTTTCAAGTGCTTTCGCTTCATATAGTTGATTAATCTTCATTGTTTTGATAAGTGTTGTGTGGGTGAACCTATGCTAATGCACCGCCCTTCCTAGGACTAATACATACTTGTGATTATACCCCTTGCAAGCATCCGCAAATACAAGAAAGTAATTAAGATAAATCTAACCACAGCCTTAAACTCTGAGATCCTGCTATCCCTCATGCATCGATATACCAACGGGGGTTCAGGTTGCTGTCACTCCGGCAACCCCACAATTGGCAAACGAATACACAATGCATTCCCCTAGGCCCATAAAGGTGAAGTGTCATGTAGTCGACGTTCACATGACACCACTAGAAGAATAACACCACAACTTAAATATCAAACCATTAAATATTACTCAACATAATTCACTACTAACATCAAGACTTCTCCCATGTCCTCAAGAACTAAACGAACTACTCACAAGACATCATATGGAACATGATCAGAGGTGATATAATGATGAATAACAATCTGGACATAAACCTTAATTCAACGGTTTCACTCAATAGCATCAACCACAAGGAGTAATTAACACCGGGAAAGCTTCCCCTATGAACTAGACAAGATTCAACCCTAGATGTTACAGCGGAACGGAGTGGAGCGGTGGAGATGATGGTGTCGGCGGTGGAGATGATGATGATCCCAATGAAGTCCAGCTCGATGACGGTGACGATGGCGACGATTTCCCCCCTCCGGGAAGGAATTTCCCCGGCAGATTTCTCCCTGCCGGAGAGCTTTTCTCTCTCTGGTGTTTTCCGCCTCGTGGAGGCGGCGGAATATTTCCTCGACGTCCCCCTAGGCTTAGGGTTTCCTGGGGATGATGTACACGAAAGGGGGCTGGCAGAGGTGGGCCAGGGCCTCCTCACCACGTGGCGGCGCGCCAGCAAGGTGGGCCGCGCCACCACATGGTGAGGGCCCATGGTGGCCCACCTTGGCCTCCCCTTTTGGCTGCCTCCGCATCTGACAAAATAGGAACTTCTGGATATTTCCTCGAATTATTGATCTTCAGAAATAGGTGTCTTGACGGTCCTTTTTCCAGCAGAAATCTGACTCCGGTGTTTAATTCTCCAATAATCATCAAACATGCAAAATAGGTAAAATAACATAAGTATCATCTCTAAATATGAAATATATCAATGAATAACAGTAAATTATGATATAAAATAGTGATGCAAAATGGACGTATCAACCCCCCAAGCTTAGACCTCGCTTGTCCCCAAGCGAAAACTGAGCTCAGTAAACAAGACCACATGTTTATGGAGTGAAGTGTCGATAAACAAAATACGGACAAGAAGCATCACATTTATTAATACACAAGTCATTTAGACAGCAACTTCCCTTCATATAACTTAACTTGAAACGAGTAAAGGGAGTCACAATAAGGTGCATAGAGAAAATCATAATTGGTGATGGCAAACTTTGTTCTTGGTCAGAGAACAATTAACATATTGTACTTATCTTTCGAGCAGAGTCTTTATACTAGAGCTTATATTGCAGAACTTACATGCTCAATCATAACAGTCTCCTTACAGTCATTGATAACTTTCAAAGTTATATTCATTCAGATAAAAGCTTTGTGCTACACAAGGAAACATAAAAGACATGATTGAAAATATCAACATATAGATGGTTGAATCACAACAACTCAAATGCTTGCTTGAGATAGAAGGGAATAGGTTTACTGACTCAACATGAAAGTAAAAGATAGGCCCTTCGCAGAGGGAAGCAGGGATGAAATCATGTGCTAGAGCTTTTAAGTTTTGAAATCATATAGAGAGTATAAAATAAGTTTTAAGCTATGTATGTCGTTGTCAACGAATGGCAGTGGTTACTCTATCCCCTTGTCAACCAGACTTTCAAGAGCGGCTCCCATGAAGGACGTTATTTCTACCCAAAGGTAGATCATCCTTCTTCTCTTTTGTTTACACATGCATAATTATAAATTGGTATGACACTCCTCCCAACCTTTGCTTACACAAGCCATGGCTAACCGAATCCTCGGGTGCCTTCCAACAATCACATACCATGGAGGAGTGCCTATTTGATATTGTTTAACATTTTGGATATGCTTCTGATAAATCATGGCAAAACATGTGAAGAGAATTAAGTAGTTATAGTTGTAATTAATTGGGACTGGGCACCCCATTTGCCAGCTCTTTTTGCAATATTGGATAAGCGGATGTATATGCCACTAGTCCATTGGTGAAAGTCTGTCTGACAAGTTAAATAGAGAACAACCACATACTTCCTCATGAGCTAGTAAACAGTGACACAAATGAGAGGTAATATTTTTGAATAATTAAAGGTAGCACATGAAGTATTTACTTGGAGTGGCAGGAAATACCACATAATAGGTAGTTATGGTGGACACAAATGGCAATGGTTTGGCTCAAGGTTTGGATGTATGAGAAGCATTCCCTCTCAATACAGGTTTTTGGCTAGCAAGGTTATGTAGCAAGCATAAGAGTTGAGGGACACAAACAATATACATGTAGTAAGAACAATCATGCAATCTTCCTTGGAAGCACAAATAATTTTAACTTGAGAATACTAAGCTTATGAGCCAACAAGAAAGAAAGATCATGGAATAATATATCTACATGCACTTCCCTCTCCTACTTAAGCCTCAAAGTATTGTAACTACTGACCAATGCTAAGTTTGCCAAAACCAAAAAGATTACTTAATGCTCCCAAAGTGATACCAATACTAATGACAAGATCATCAATATGAAAGAATTTGCAAACTAAAATAAAGTATGCAGAAAGTAAATGATAAAACTTCTCATTAATATTCCATAACGGCAACTCACACCAAGGGATACATAGATAACCAACTAAAAGAGAGATACTTCCACACTGCAAACCATCCTATAAGATAACTTCCCTACTCACGATATGACTCTATTGAAAGGTAAAAGGTAAAGATAATGGTGTGATACCGCGGCACTCCCCCAAGCTTGGAACAAGCCAAGGGGATGCCAATACCAATGATGAATTACACCTTCGGCGGTGGTGGTGGAACAACTTGGAGCGGGCACTAGTACAGAACGACACATCAGATACCCCTCTATGGCAACGGCAGGAGTTAGGCGACGGTAATCGCGACATCCCCGCGTGCCCGCACTGGGCCGTAAAGCAGGCCCACAACAAAGGCAACGGGTGAATAGTGGAATATATGTTGGCAACGGAGGTTAGTTTACCTCCGTTACCGATGTGTGCT
The DNA here is from genome assembly GCA_947311845.1 of Poa pratensis. Lineage (NCBI taxonomy): Eukaryota > Viridiplantae > Streptophyta > Magnoliopsida > Poales > Poaceae > Poa > Poa pratensis. The sequence goes on from CAMZMU010000041.1 coordinate 69,986,566, forward strand.
CATCGCACACGAACAGTTTCGTAATCTCCGTTGCCATTAGAAGCAGCCCGACAGCCGGCCTATAAGAACCTACTATGCCCTTCACTCTCACTCTAACTGTCTCACTTCCAACCCTAGCCGCCGCACAGTCTCCTCTCTCTCCACTCTCTCGCAAGGCTTCCACCGTCGGCGCTGGTAGATCCGGCCATCGCGTCCGTGGGCGCGGCCGCAGCCGTGGCCGCCCCACCCTCCGGGCCTTCAGGCAGCAGCAGCGTCAGCTGGTGTTGCGGGACGAACTTTAGGAACAGGCCGCCGCCGCTTCGGCCCCGCGGGCCGGTCCCCACCCTTGGCGCTCGTCCGCACGGCGAAGGCTCCAGTGATCCGCACCCTTCCGGCCACACCCGCTCATTTGGCCACCATTGCAGCTACCACGAGATCCGCCAGGCGATGTACCCTGGCCGCCATCCGTCTTCCTCCTCCTCGTCCTTGTCCTCCGATTTCTGGAGGAAGGTCATGATCTGGAGATCGCTTGCCAACTCTCCCGCGCCGATTTCGAGCGCGATGACGCCAAGCGTCGTCAGGGCGAGGCCGATCTGGAGGCGGCGGTCCTCCTCTCCGAGGCCTCGACACAGGTCGAACGCGCCAAGGAGGCGGTCTACCAGTCTGACCTCCGGGCCGCCATAGCCCTTTCTTTGGTCCACGGCGAGGGCAAGGCGCCGCCAGGGGAGGCCGGCGCTAGCTCCGTCGCTGGTGGCGACGCTAAGCGAGCCGCCTCGCCTAATGTAAGACCCAGTTCAGTAGGATAGTTGTTTTCTAGTTATAAGTAGCTAATTGTTTATCTATAGATTTGCTCTGTTTTTAGTAGGCATTGTTTACACATAGATTTTTGTTGTTTTCTAGTTGTAAGTAGCTAATTGTTTATTCATAGATTTGCTCTGTTTTTAGTAGGTATTGTTTACACATAGATTTTAGCTATTTTCTAGTTGTAAGTAGCTAATTGTTTATCCATAGATTTGCTCTGTTTTTAGTAGGCATTGTTTACACATAGATTTTTTTTTGTTTTCTAGTTGTAAGTAGCTAATTGTTTATCCATAGATTTGCTCTGTTTTTAGTAAGCATTGTTTACACGTAGATTTTTGCTGTTTTCTAGTTGTAAGTAGCTAATTGTTTATCCATAGATTTGCTTTGTTTTTAGTAGGCATTGTTTACACATAGATTTTTGTTGTTTTCTAGTTGTAAGTAGCTAATTGTTTATATATAGATTTGCTCTGTTTTTAGTAGTCATTGTTTACACATAGATTTTAGCTGTTTTCTACTCCCTCCGTATCAAATTATAAGTCGCACCACAACTTACCACACATGTATCTAGACATGTTTTAGTGCAAGATTCAACATGAATCTTGCACTAAAACATGTCAAGATACATGTGTGGTAAGTTGTGGTGCGACTTATAATTTGATACGGAGGGAGTAGTTGTAAGTAGCTAATTGTTTATCCATAGATTTTCTCTGTTTTTAGTAGGCATTGTTTACACATAGATTTTAGCTGTTTTCTACTCCCTCGTATCAAATTATAAGTCGCACCACAACTTACCACACATGTATCTAGACATGTTTTAGTGCAAGATTCAAATTATAAGTCGCACCACAACTTACCACACATGTATCTAGACATGTTTTAGTGCAAGATTCATGTTGAATCTTGCACTAAAACATGTCTAGATACATGTGTGGTAAGTTGTGGTGCGACTTATAATTTGATACGGAGGGAGTAGTTGTAAGTAGCTAATTGTTTATTCATAGATTTGCTCTGTTTTTAGTAGGCATTGTTTACACATAGATTTTAGCTGTTTTCTATAGTTGTAAGTAGCTAATTGTTTATCCATAGATTTGCTCTGTTTTTAGTAGGCATTGTTTACACATAGATTTTAGTTGTTTTCTAGTTGTAAGTAGTTAATTGTTTATCCATAGATTTGATCTGTTTATAGTAGGCATTTGCTCTGATTTTAGCTTTGTTTCTGTTATGCCGATGATTAAAATTAGGTGACACCGTGTGATCCGGGGGTGGCGCTAGTGATCCTTGTCATATGCACAAATACACATCGATCTTGTGCATCCTACTTGGCTCGCTTGCTCCATCCCTGGAATTTGTGTCCAATCTACCTATATATGAGGCATTGTTTAGGCTATGTTCTAGTTGTAATTAGTTATATATTTTATGTAATGCCGATGAAGAAGCATCTGTCTTGTGTATAGAGATGAAGGAGCTTACATTTTGATTTTTTTTCATCTCCTTTAGGGCGAGGAGGAAACATGGAGACTGTGCGGCGGCCGTGAAGACGTAGGAGCGGGGCTCCGTACACACGGTCCACTGAAGCCGGCGCCTCCAGGAGCAAGACTTTTGTGCAGTACTAAATAGGTAGAAGAAGACCGCGCAATGAAGCTGGGCGAAGAGGAAGGTGAAGAACCGGCGGCCGTCAAGCAGGAACCACAGGGCTCCGTCGACGGCGCAGCAGGCGTCACCGGCTTTTTTTTGTTTCCTTTAGCCCTCATTACAAACGGCCAAAAAATAATCTCCGTATCTGATGTAAAGACTAAAGGCAACGATTATATATTATGCCCGTTGCTAAACTTATTGCAAACGATCAAAATCTCAATTGCCATTGTGAGGCTTCACATTAGTGACAGAGGCGGGAACACGGACCCTTTCTCTGTTGTCGAAGGGGTTTTTGGCCCATTTCCGATGTGTCGTTCTGTACTTGGGGGGTCAGGAAACGCTCCAGCATTCGGCGAAGCCTGATGTTCTCATCTTGGAGTATTTCCACCTCCATCTTCAGGACTCGATACTGATCACAAAACTCGTCAGTAATAGCTTCAGTTACCACCGGGAAAGAGCTGAAATCTGGAACAGGTGGTATGGCTCCCTACAGGTTATGAGAAAAAGCACGTTGAGTGTTAACCGATTCCACAAAAGTGGGTTTGCTAGATTTTGATCCTGCACCTGGATGTCCCCTTCTTGCAGATGGCATCTTCTTCGCTTCCTCCTTGACGCTCTCATCCATGTCCTTGCGCCTTGACGTGACTCTTTCCTCTTCCACCCATCCAACGAAAGTTCCCCGATCAAGGTCTCGGAGGAGTTCACGTTGACGACGCAGCATGTAGTCTTCCGAGGACGAACCCTGGGACGACATCTGGACAGAAATAGATCGAAACAAAAACACGACAAAAAGGTGGTATACAAACCTCGGGGGATCCAGGAGATTGTATAGCAAAAAGTTTCGCAACAAAAGGAAGGTACAGGAGGAAACCTGGTCGGAGACGGGCTCTGAGGCGCCCTCACCACGTGGCGGCGCGGGCCACGGCATGGTGAGGTGCCCTCGGGCACCGTTTCCTACCCGGTTTGGTCTCTTATTTTTCCATATTTAAAATAAATGACAAAAATAACTCTTGGAAAGTTGAACGCGAACTTTTTCTTACCGAAACTGTTACCTATTCGAAAACAGACTCTGCAGTCCCCCGAATTTGCTTTTCAATGAAAACTTCCGGAGTCACCACTTGAATAGTATCAACATCTTCATCATAAGGATCTCCAAAAATATAATGTTTGAATCTTTGCCCATTCATCACTTGTGTAACGTTATCTTTGAGCGAAGCAATCTTTATTGCACCTGAACGATACACCTCTACAATAACAAAAGGCCCTTCCCATTTTGAGAGTAATTTTCCTGCAAAAAATCTAAGACGAGACCTATACAATAGAACTTTCTCGCCAACATTAAACTCTCTTTTAAGAATTCTCCTATCATGCCATTTCTTAACTTTCTCTTTAAAAAGTCTAGCATTTTCATAAGCCTCACTTCTCCATTCATCTAAAGAACTCAAATGAAGCAACCTTTTTTCACCAGCAAGTTTAAAGTCTCTATTAAGTTCCCTCACTGCCCAATAAGCTTTGTGTTCTAATTCTAAAGGCAAGTGACAAGCTTTACCATAAACCATTTTATAAGGAGACATACCCATAGGGTTTTTATAAGCAGTTCTATAAGCCCATGAAGCATCATTCAACTTACTAGCCCAATTTTCTAGATTTATTAACAGTCTTTTGCAAGATAGATTTAATCTCTCTATTTGATAATTCTACTTGCCCACTAGTTTGGGGATGATAAGCTGAAGCAATTCTATGATTAACACCATATTTAGCAAGGGTCTTTCTAAAACCACCATGAATAAAATGGGAACCTCCATCAGTCATAAGATATCTAGGCACACCAAACCTAGGAAAAATAACATCTTGAAGCATTTTTAAAGAGGTCTCACCATCAGCACTTTTTGTAGGTATAGCTTCTACCCATTTAGTAACATAATCAACAGCAACAAGTATATGAGTATTACCTTCTGAAGGAGGAAAAGGACCCATAAAGTCGAATCCCCAACAGTCAAATGGTTCAATAATAAGAGAATAATTCATAGGCATTTCATTACGTCTAGAGATATTACCAACTCTTTGACATTCATCACAAGATAAAATAAACTTTCTTGCATCTTTAAAAAGGGTAGGCCAATAAAAACCTGATTGTAGAACCTTTTGTGCAGTTCTATCTCCAGCATGATGTCCTCCATAAGCACTACCATGGAACTTTCTCAATATCTCTCGTTGTTCATGTTCTGGAACACATCTTTGCATAATGCCATCTACTCCTTCTTTATATAAATGTGGGTCATCCCAAAAATAATGCCTCAAGTCATAAAGAATTTCCTTCTTTGTTGAGCTGAAAAGGTTGGAGGCAAGTACTTGGAAACAATAAAGTTAGCATAATCAGCATACCAAGGACTATCTCGCGAACTTACCATTATTGCAGCCAACTGTTCATTTGGAAAACTATCATTAATAGGAATAGGATCATAAGCGATATTTTCCAATCTAGACAAATTATCAGCAACAGGATTTTCAGCACCTTTCATATCTACAATATGTAAATCAAACTCTTGCAAAAGAAGCACCCATCTAATAAGCCTAGGCTTAGCATCTTTCTTTTCCATAAGGTACCTAATAGCAGCATGATCAGTATGAATAGTGACCTTTGAATCAACAATATAAGGTCTAAATTTGTCACAAGCAAAAACTATAGCTAGGAACTCTTTTTCAGTTGTTGCATAATTCTTTTGAGCAGAATCAAGAGTCTTACTAGCATAATGAATAACATTCAACTTCCTATCTATCCGCTGTCCAAGAACAACACCAACAGCAAAATCACTAGCATCACACATAATTTCAAAAGGTAACGTCCAATCAGGTGGTTGAACAATAGGAGCAGTAATTAAAGCCTTCTTTAGAGTTTCAAAAGCTTCCTTACAATCATCATCAAAAACAAAAGGTACATTTTTGGAGAAGATTAGTAAGAGGTTTTGAAATTTTAGAGAAATCTTTAATAAACCTTCTATAAAAACCAGCATGACCAAGAATACTACGAATACCTTTGACATCTCTGGGCAAGGCATTTTCTCGATTGCCTCAACTTTAGCTCGATCAACTTCAATGCCTCTTTCAGAAATTTTATGTCCAAGAACAATTCCTTCATTGACCATAAAGTGGCATTTCTCCCAATTAAGAACAAGGTTAGTTTCCTCACATCTCTGCAAAACTTTATCAAGATTGTGCAAACAATTATCAAAAGAAGTTCCATAGACGGAGAAATTGTCCATGGATACTTCCACAATTTCCTCACAAAAACCATGAAAAATAGCAGACATGCATCTTTGAAAAGTAGCAGGAGCATTACACAAACCAAAAGGCATACGTCTATAAGCATAGGTTCCATAAGGACAAGTAAAAGTGGTTTTTTCTTGATCTTGCTTTCTCACAGCAATTTGAGAAAACCCAGAATAACCATCAAGGAAACAAAAATGAGTCTTCTTAGACAACCTCTCTAACATTTGATCAATAAAAGGTAAAGGATAATGATCCTTCTTAGTAACTTTGTTAACCTTCTAAAATCAATGCACATTCTATACCCAACTACTACTCTTTGAGGAATAAGTTCATCATTTTCATTAGGCACAACAATAATTCCTCCTTTCTTAGGAACACAATGCACAAGACTTACCCATCTACTATCAACAATAGGATAAATAATACCATCCTCAAGAAGTTTCAATACCTCATTTCTTACCACTTCCTTCATCTTGGGTATTAAACGCCGTTGACAAATAGCAGGAGAAATCCCTTTCAAGTCATCAAGAGTGTAGCCAATAACTCCACGGTGTTTCCTCAACACTTCCAACAATCTTTCTTCTTCTCTACCTGGAAGTTTAGAACTAATAATAATAGGATATGTTTTCTTATCATCAATATGAGCATATTTAAGATTATCAGGTAAAGGCTTTAAATCGAAAACAGGATCCTCCTTTGGTGGTAGTGTGGTACCCAAATCTTCCACCGGTAAATTATGTTTAAGTATTGGTTGACGAAAGAATATTTCGTCAAGCTCATTCCTCTCTTCCATAAAGACCTCACTTTCGTGGTCCTCCATGTGTTGCTGCAAAGCATTGTTAGGAGCAAGAGCAATAGAGGCAAGTTGAGCAACTTTAAAATCTTCATTAGGCAATTCAGTTTCATAAGGAACCTTAGCAAATTTGGAGAAATTGAACTCATAAGATTCACCAACAAATTTAGTAAAGATTTTCTCTTTCTTACAATCTATAATAGCACCACAAGTATTCAGAAAAGCTCTACCAAAAATGATAGGACAAGTCTTACTAGCAGCCAAACCAAGTACTAGAAAATCAGCAGGATATTTAGTCTTGCCACATAGAACCTCCACATCTCTAACAATACCAATTGGAGAGATAGTCTGTCTATTAGCAAGCTGAATAACCACATCAATTTCTTCAAGTTCACAAGAACCAATTTCATGCATAATTTCCCTGTAAAGCTCATAAGGAATGGCACTTGAACTTGCACCAATATCACATAAACCATAATAGCAATGATCACCTATCCTAACAGAAAGCACAGGAACACTAGTTTTCTTAGAGCTTTTAGGATGTGAAACAATATTAGAAGCATCTTCACAAAAGATAATATGACCATCTTCTATAGTTACGGTGACAAGGTCCTTAACCATTGCTACAGCAGGTTCAACAACTATTTGTTCATCAGGTTCTGTAGCTTTCTTTGTACTTTTGTTAACAACACTAGCTATACTAGAATGTTCCTTTATTTTGGTAGGAAAAGGAACTTTTCAAAATAAGGCTCGGGAATAATGTGATCAACAGTATTAACTTCAATACTTCTAGTCATAGGAGAAACGGTTTTATCTTTATAAGGTTCATGATAATTCTTAAAACCCTCCTTTGGCATACCGAAATAAGAGGCAAAGGCTTTATAGAAATTTGCAACAACTTGAGAGTCAAGGCCATAAGTAGTACTAATATTACGAAAATCATCAGTATTCATGAAAGCTTTAATGCATTCGAAATCATATTTTATACCTGACTCTCTACCTTTGTCATTCTCCCATCCTTCAGTGTTCTCCTGAATCCGATCAAGAAGGTCCCATTTAAACTCTTCTTTATTACGAGTGAATGATCCAGAACAAGCAGTATCCAATAGAGTTTTATCCTGAAAGGAAAGCCTTGCATAGAAGTTATCAATAACAACATTACCAGGAAGCTCATGAATGGGGCATTTGAGCATTAATGACTTCAATCTCCCCCACTCTTGGGCAATGCTTTCTCCATCGGCCAAAACTTATATATGAGGTTCCGGTCTTTGTGAATCTCACGTGGAGGATAGAATTTAGAAAAAAGAGAGGGACAATCTCCTCCCAACCAAAAGAACGCCCATTCTTCAGCAGTTTATACCAATGTGCAGCTCTACCAGACAGCGATATAGAGAATAATTTCTTCTTAACTTCACCCATTTAAATACCTGCACACTTGAATAACTCGCATAATTCATGTAAAAATAATAAATGATCACCAGGATGGACAGTTCCATCCCCTTCATAGGGGTTATTCGTAACACGTTCAACAATTTTCATAGGTATTTTGAATGGGATTACCTGCTCAGGTGGCGCCTCCTCTACTACCTTGGCAGTGGTAGTGGTTTTCCCAAATAGGAATTCAAGAGAAGATCTCTCCATAATGAAATATAGCAGCAGGCAAAAATAAAAAACAACACGTACAGTAGGAGTTTTCCTTACCAATAGCGCTTCACTCCCAGCAACGGCGCCAGAAAATAGTGTTGATGACCCACAAGTATAGGGGGTGTATTGTAGTACTTTCGATAAATAAGAGTGTCGAACCCAACGAGGAGCAGAATGTGTTGACAAGCAGTTTTGATTAGGAATTCACTGTAAATACTAGGAGACAAGTTTTTAGGGGTTTTTGATATAGCAGATAAATAAAGTACAAGTAAATGAAATGCGGTAATAATAATTGTAGCAAGTGGCCCAATCCTTTCTACAGCAAAGGACAAGCCGGTAGGTTTACTTATGATGACCAAACGTTCTTGATGACTGATACGTCTCCAACGTATCTATAATTTCTTATGTTCCATGCGTATATTATATCAATTGCTACATGTTTTATTCACACTTCATGGCATTTTTATGCATTTTCTGGGATTAACCTATTAACAAGATGCCACAGTATCAGTTCCTGTTTTCTGCTGTTTTTGGTTTCAGAAAAGTTGTTCTGCAAACATCCTCGGAATTGGACGAAACAAATTGCCACGTTCCTATTTTTCTGACACGTACACGAAGTCCGAAGGAGAGACGAAGGGGGCACCGAGGCGACGTCCCCACCCCATGGCGCGGGTGGGCCCCCTGCCACGCCGCCATGTGGGGAGCTGGCCTCGGGCCTCCACCGACATCGCCCCTTCGCCTATTTATTCCCCCGAGGCGTAAACCCTAAAATACCGAGCCATATTCCAGAAAACATCCGCTGCCGCCGCCGCCATCAACCCTAACTCGGGAGGGTTCTGAAGCTCTTCCCGGCACCCTGTCGGAGAGGGGAATCATCACCGGAGGGCTCTACATCGCCATGCCTGCCTCCGGAGTGATGTGTGAGTAGTTCATCTTTGGACTATGGGTCCATAGCAGTAGCTAGATAGTTGTCTTCTCCTCTTGTGCCATCATGTTTAGATCTTGTGAGCTGCCTATCATGATCAAGATCATCTTATTGTAATGCTACATATTGTGTTTGCTGGGATCCGATGAATATTGAATACTCTGTCAAGTTGATTATTGATCTATCATATATATGTTGTTTATGATCTTGCATGCTCTCCGTTATTAGTGTAGGCTTTGGCCAAGTTTATGCTTGTAACTCCAAGAGGGAATATTTATGCTAGATAGTAGGTTCATGCCTCCATTTAATCTAGAACAGTGACAAAAAGTTCTAAGGTTGTGGTTGTGTTGTTGCTACTAGGGGTAAAACAACAATGCTTTGTCTAAGGATATTAGTGTTGTTTACATTATGCACCATACTTAATGCAATTGTCTGTTGCTTGCAACTTAATACTGGAAGGGGTGCGGATGCTAACCTGAAGGTGGACTATTTAGGCACAGATGCATGCTGGATAGCGGTCTGTGTACGTTATCGTAATGCCCAAGTAAATCTCATAGTGATCATCATGACTTGTATATGCATTCTTATGCACCTCTCTATTTTGTCAATTTCCCAGCTGTAATTTGTTTACCCAGCATGTTAGTATTTTATTATGGAGAGACACCACTAGTGAACTGTGGACCTCGGTCCATTCTTTTACATCTGAAATACAACCTACTGCAATCATTGTTCTCTTTCATTCTCTGCAAGCAAACATCATTTTCCACACTATACGTCTAATCCTTTGTTTTCAGCAAGCCGGTGAGATTGACACCCTCACTGACTCGTCAGGGCAAAGTAGTTTGATTGTGTTGTGCAGGTTCCACATTGGCACCGGAATCGCTGGTGTTGCGCCGCACTACACTCCTTCACCAACAACCTTCAGAGCATCGCCGACTTCCTACTGGTTCGATAAACCTCGGTTTCTTACTGAGGGAAGACTTGCTGCTACACTTATCAAACCTTACACTTGAGGTCTCCTGATGAACGTGTACATCACACGCATCAAGCAAGATTTCTGGCGCCGTTGCCGGGGAGGTCAGGTGCTTCTGGAAGTCTTTGCTTCCCCATCAACAACTCCAAGTTTTCTGGCGCCGTTGCCGGGGAAGTCGAGTTGCTTCTGCAAGGGGAGTCTCTCACTTCCAATCTCTTTACTTTGTTTTTGTCTTGCTTATTTTATTTTTATTATTGTCTTGTTTGCCTCTTTATATCAAAAACACAACAAAAAAATAGTTACTTGCATCTAGTTTTATTTCGGTTTGTTATTATGTCTAGTTACTTATTTGCTATCAATGGCTTCTCTCTTTGAAACAAAATCTTATTGTCTAAGTGGGTTCACGGAGGAACAACAGAATTATTATAAGGAATACCGCTTGTCTCAAAAAGGGAAACACTTATGGGTACAAATATATAAACTAAATTGTTTTGCTAGAAACTTGTGCTCTACTTATGATGAATCCTACTGCTTCAATGAATCTTCTTGTTGTAGAAGGCATAAACACCTCCCTTTTCAATGTGATTATAATGATAATGAAACCTTGACTGCTTATGCTAAAGGAAACTATGACTTTGATAATCTTGAACAAATTGAAGAATTTGTTGTTTTAAGGGTGCCTATGAAATTGCTGGTTATATTCAAGATGATGATGCTCCTTGTAGAACTGAGAATTGTGCTATACTAGGTTATTGTCTTGAATATTATAATGATAATCCTTATATCACTGAATTTCTTGAGAAAATTTATTCTCCAGAACACCTTGCTTCCTTTCAGGAACCTATGGAAGAAGAAATTGCTCAAACTGAAAGCTCATTGGATGAAAAAGAGGAAGAAAGTGATGAACAAAAGGAGGATCTATCTTCTAATGATAGTAACTCTTTAACTCTTACATTATTTGATTACCCTCCATGCCTGCCTAAGGAGGAAGAGTGCTATATTGTTGGATGTCATGATTCTATTGAAATATCTCATTTTGATAAACTAGCAAAGTGACCCGCGCACATGCGCGGCCAGCATCTTCATGGCTATTATTATATTTTTAAAGTTGGAAGTATATATAATGCTATGAGTTCTTTGTTTTTGTTCATTATTATTACTTACACCTTTACATGTGTCATTAGTATTTACTTCTTCTTATATAAGAGCAAAATATGATCTTGTATACTTAATTGATCCTAAATGTGGTTCATAAATATGGTTCCAGTTCCTACGAATAATTAGTTATTCATAGGCCATAAGATTAAATGTAGCAACTTTTCAACAAAATACCTATGTAGCCAAAATTAGATCAACATATCCGCATTCTCTTAAGCTCATTTTAGTGCCTGAGTCTGGTCTATTGAAATAATGTTGATCCAGACAAATTTAATTTCATGGACGGTAATTTCGCTGAGCATTTAATGACAACAGTTACACATAAAAATGATCTTAAGTAAATTATATCAATATAAACAGTATTGTTGCCAGCAACTCTGTTGCGATTAGTTCTGTTGCAAAGACATAAAGATTCAGAACATGTAACTCATCTAGTCTTCCAATCAGCTTTCTCATTGAAGTTCTGTAACTCTTTCATCGTCTATGAGTCAAAAGCACCACCAGAAAACAAATATTAGAAGAGATAAAAGCGACGCCGGGTGACATTGATTAATCATCATACGTAATCTGCCTAGAGTCCACCCCACCAGCCCTGGTCCTTCCTTGCTGTTGGTGGGGGTGGCCGGAGATGGGGCGCTGCACCGGGGGAAACCCTTGGCCACCGGTGGTGGCCACGATGTTGACGGCGGCTTCGGGAGGCATTATCCTTCCTGAAGGCTGCATCGAGGTCCTATACCCTCTCCCCTCCCTCTCTGTCACGGGTGAAAGCCCAAATCTTTCAGATTGGGCGCCGGTGGCACTCCTACGTCGCTCCCTCCTTGGAGGCGGCGTCTTGGGACAGTGAGGGCGGTGGGCGAGTTCGGCGACGGGTGGTGTGCAGTTGTAGCGGCTTTTCTCCTCGGTGGTGTTGGTGGGGGTTGGCCCAGCTTAGTTGCTCCCATCTCAGTGACCTTGCTCGCCTGCGAGTCGGCGCCCTCGAGCCTGGGCGAGAGGGGAAGGGTCCACTCTGCGGCAGCATTGCTTCCCTGGTGGTAGGTTGAGTCGAAGGCTGGGTCATGCTCCAGCGGCGCCACTCATCTCTTGCCGCACTTCTTTGGCATTCCGGTCTGGCAGTTTGCGTGTCCGGTGATGTGATTTGTGCTGTCGACGGTGATGCTCATGTTGCTGCCTGGTGTGGCGGTGCTTTGTCCCTCTTCTAGGCCTCCTGTCTGCCTATGCCCATGCGTGCTCAGGGGAGCAGCTCCACCTCTCGACGGTACGGCGCCCTTCGATCCAGGGCGAGAAGGCTGGGGCCTTCTTCAGTGGTGGAACGGATGGCTGCGCAACAGTGACCGGCCTCTCGAGGGCGACGTTGGTGTCCTCCATGGCGTGTCTCCTACAGGTCCCTTCTCAGGACGGATCGCGGAGCTGGACGAGGGTGCTGAAACTCAAGCTGTTCTTCATGTTTTTCCTTTTCTTGTTGTTTCGATACCTGTAATCTGTCTTCCAGCACTTGTATTTCTGCCGTTGTAAGACTGTGAGCTTTGTTAATTCAAAACTGGGCATTTTGCCTTTTTTCTAAGTTCATAACAGGATATGCTGGACACGTGCAGACTTGACGCTGCAGACACGCCTGAGCGTGGAGGACCTAAACGTTACTGCACAGGGATAAAGAAAAATCTTGTTCAAGTGCTTGCCCTTGGCGCCCACGAAGAGATGGCAGATGGGACGTTAAAGATCAATCTGGCTCCGGGATGTAGAAGCAAATGACGGCAGCTTCTTGCCGTCACGAACGGCGTAGCACCGGAACCGGCAAGCAGCATGCTGATAGCAGAAAGAAAATACAGTACTTGATTAATTTTTCATGCAGATAATTAAAAGGAGTGGAGCGTGGATGGGTAAGGCTACATACATGCTTCGACCTTTGGGGGAGGTTCAATATAATACACAGCTGCTTATATTATTCATGGCAAACTGCTCACTTCCTATTGACGTATTTGACTACTCAAACTGCATTACGGAAGACATGACAGGTAGATAAACCACATAATCTCAGCAAAGGTCACGTTACCGGTTGGCATAATCGCTGAAGTCAAGCCCTGCTCACTTCCTATTGACGTATTTGACTACTCAAACTGCATTACGGAAGGCATTCCGAAAAATAGCCTTACTCATGACCTAATACAATTAGGTAAGAGATTCCTACACTGGTCATACTCCTTAACAGAATCATGGTAATCTAATCATAATTTCACAGCCTTCTTTCCATGCAAAGAGAATAACAACCTTCAATCTAAAAAATAATATAAGTGACTACACAGGCAGGCTTTGTAGCTTTAGAAGGAAATAGTATTAGGAAATTCAGAGACTTGGCATACAGTTTTGATGTAAAGAGTGTGGTGGTTCTCAGCCTGTACTTTTACCAGCATGTTCGACCTCTGTTGATAATCCTTGGCTCGTATTTATAGATATCACAACAACACCAAATATTTATTTGTATTATAACCAGGGCCGGGCCGAGAGTGGTACAAAGTGTGCCGGCCGCACAGGGCCCATGATTTTTAGGGGCCCCAAATTATTTGGTTAGCTTGGTATAATGTTGGCAACAGCAGTAACGCGATGCGCAGCAGAAAACGATCAGCCCACCCACGACTCCATATAATTGCTTCCGACTCATATACCATGATGTGTTCTTAACTGCATGGAATCAAGAGTCTGCTCCATCAAATGTGTACTGAGCATGATCTACTTGAACTAGTGTGTTTCCTCTTTTGAGATTCGATGGAAAAATTTACTAGGTGTTTTTTGGGTTGAAAAAATCTATCTATCCATAGATACATGTTTACTTTTGGCTGAACGATTCTAGATTTTAGTTCTACTGTCTTTATACAAGATGCTTGCAAAGCTACACTCTTATCCGTTACACAATTTTTTGACCGGGTTTATTATATTCTGAACCTGTGTTGCATATGCAGATCTTTAAGCTGCAAGGGTGTGGTCAGGGTACAAAACCTGTAAGTATGTGTTCGTGGATGTTAAATTAGAACGATTAGTACAAACTAATTTATTATTATAATTTATTAGCTATATTTTTCTACAGAGGTGGGACCTATTTTAGAGTTTTGCACGGGGCCCCAAGTTTTATCGGCCCGGCCCTGATTATAACTTTACGCATAGCCCACGTTATAGAATGTATAGAAGGTGTGTGCGAACCTGCAAACTAATCACCAGATAAAATAAAACCGGTCACATCTTAATGTTGTGGAAATAAACTTCACGATAGTCTATATTTTTGTGAGAGATCCTAGATACACCTATACATGAGCTAAGCGAAAAAAACAGTTCACCATCTTTTGTGATATGGGGAAAAACTGAATCTGAACGGAAATAATATACTAAGAGTTTCTTATCAACTTCATAATAGATTGCACAAATAATTAGATGGGAAGATGAGTCTCCTGACAACAAAACCTCGATATAAACCTAGAAATGTTTGATGCAAGTGTGCATCTATATAAACCTAATGATAGTACAGAAATATTCTTAATTTATAACATGGCAAAACGGGACACATGATATCGGGCTGAAAGAAGTCATACCATTTTTTTATTGTACGGTACTCTCTTTTTCTACAACTCTCCACGCCTGCTCAAAAGTTTGGACAAAAAGAAAAGGCATCGCCAAGAAAGCAAACAGCTTCAGGGTTACGTCAGATTCAAGTAAAAGAGAATATACGGGTATGTTCTTACAATTTTAGACAAACCAAAAAATGTGCTTCTTCTGGCTTGTTCGGCCTCTATAACTAATGTTGCCTTCGTGAGCTTTCCGAGCTATAAACACCAAACACTGAAAATAATTCTTCCAGACAACCGCAAAAAAATAAATAATAATAATAATTCTTCCAGACTTTCAAATATCTTCTGCAAGGCATGGAAACACATATATACATGTAGAACCTAATGTTTAATCCTTAGCTCGAGCCACCAAGTGAAATGATACCTGCAATGTCAACTCTTACTACATTGTATGACAAACTGACATAATTTATATATATTCACTGAATAAGATATACATGCACATAAAAGGAGGGCAGCATTCCATCTCCGTAACCTTGAATCTCCTACTAATGCATTAGACCATCTTGAAACATCGCAGGTCAGAAATCAAGAGGAACACAAAAGGTGCATGCATGAGAAGAAGGAAATCATCGGACTGGTTTCTCTAGGGATAGTTTTTGTAGATTGTTGGTGAAATTTCCACAGCAATTGTATGCCAAGAAATTACCAGCTGCAATGCTGCATGTTAGGCTGCAACGACCATAGTCCATGCAAATTTCTCGCTGATTCGCTGGCAAGAGCACTGCAGCTTCCCGATCGATTCTGCTGCACTGTCTTAAAAGACATCCATGCTGAACGCCACGAAACCTGGCGGCTTCTGTATGTCATAGAGGCAGATGCTTCGAGGTCCTAAAATTTGGCAGATCTCCGCAGATGGATCTCAGAGGATTTCCTCTTTGCACATGCGGCACACTCCATGGAACGGAGCGCATCCAGGATTCAAAAGATTGACGGCGTAGGTCTGATTTGCTTGTCCTTGGTGTAGCTCGCCGTCGTGCTTTAGAAGTAGATCGATTCCTTGTCCGGCGAGTCCGTCATAGAGAAGCTAGCTCAATCTTGACCTCGGTGGATGAATTGGATCGTAAGCATCATACAAATTACACAACCGGAGCAAATCAAACGCTCTTGCAAAATCGATCGGCCGGCCGGCCGAAGCACGAAGGAAAATACGGCGGCGGCGCGCACACTTCCAGCATTGAAGGCATGTCTGATAAAAGTCTGGTACCCTAGGAAACCCTAAGTTCAGATTGATCAAAACGTTCTTCATGCTACCGGACGACTCTTTTTTTTACGTGGACTCGTTGCTTTTTTCTAGCGGTACGACAGGATCTAAAGAAGTTTTGCGGCGCTCCGGCAGATTGCGGGATTAGATTATGGTGATCTTACGGTCATAATATTGCTAACGGATCTGGACCCATTTAATGAATGGCCAGATGTTTCTGATTATTGTGGAATTTTCTAGGGAATTCTCTAATTTTTGGTTAGCCCATCATCTACTTTTAATATATAATAGATTTTACGTAAGCAACACCTTGACTTAAGTAAAGGAAATTTCAGAAATAAAACAATGGCTCCCTAATGTTATATATGATAGTGCTCTTGATGATGGTCCTATATTGCCTAATGATATTTATTATACTACTATTGTCAAAAGTGGGTTTAATGACCTCACTGTTTTTGAGCTTAATAAAAATTATGTGTTTATAGATCATGAAAAGCATGCTTTATGTGATAGTTATATTGTTGAGTTTGTTCATGATGCTACTGAAAGTTATTATGAGAGAGGAAAATATGGTGGTAAAAGTTTTCAAGTCACTGAAACAACTCCCTTTATGTTGAAAGTTTTGAAGTTGAACTTGTTTTGTCTTCATACACTAGTAGCTTCATGCTTCAATAATTTGTTTTCTTACAAGATTCATTTTCATAGAAAGTGGGTTAGACTTAAATGTGTTGATATTTGCCTCTTGATGCTCTATTTGGTTTTCAACTCTTATTTTTATGAGAGCATCATTAAAATCTTCTAGCCTAGCTAAAAGGCATTAAAGAAAGCGCTTTAGGGAGGCAACCCTTTATCTTTTATTTTCAATTTTTCTCAAGGTGTTGCTTACTTCTGTAACAACTCCTTTGTATCTTTATTTTATTACATTGTTGTGCCAAGTAAAGTCTCTAGTTGAAAGTAGATGCTAGATTTGGATTTCTGCGCAGGGACAGATTTTTGCTGTCCACGGTTTTTAGCTTTATTAACTGCAGAAAAATAGAAAATTTCTGGAAAAAATCGTGTGTGATCCTCATATATGTACGCAACTTTCATTAGTTTAGAGTTCCTCCATCTGAGCAAGTTAAGTGCCTCGAAAAATTCGTCTTTCCAGACTGTTCTGTTTTTGACAGATTCTGCCTTTTATTTTGCATTGCCTCTTTTACTATATTTGATTGGATTTCTTTGCTCCATTAAACATCAGTGGCTGTAGCTAATGTCCAGAAGCATTGGTAATGATTGTGTCACAGTAGAATATGTGAATTTTTGATTATGCACTAACCCTCTAATGAGAACTACTTTGAGTTTAGTGTGGCGGAAGTTTTCAAGGATCAAGCGAGAAGGATGATATGATGTGCTCAAGAAGAGTGAAAAGACTAAGCTTGGGGATGCCCCCGTGGGTCATCCCAGCAATATTCAAGAAGACTCAAGCGTCTAAGCTTGGGGATGCCCAAGGCATCCCCTTCTTCATCAACAACTTATCATGTCATCTCTAGTGAAACTATATTTTAATTATTCCACATCTTATGCACTTTACTTGGAGCGTCTGTGTGCTTTATTTTTGCTTTGTTGTTTTTATTTTCTGAATAAGTTGGATCCTAGCATTCTTGTGTGGGAGAGAGACATGCTCCGTTTTTTCATGTGAATACTCATATTTTTCACTTATATCTTTTGAGTATTCTTACCTAGCTACTGCTATGCTTTTAGCTCCTGTTTTTCGTGCATCTCTTTTAGAGCTGTTAATTCTTGTGGAGTAGTACTCTCTTGTTTCATTTGTAAATTACTTGGAGAGTTTTTGTTCAAATAAATTGATTGGTGTTTGGTTGGAAACAGAAAATGCAACATGTGGTAGTTGGTATATCGAAAAGACACATCTATAGATCATTGTCTTGTTTTATTTGACACTTGGTAATTGTTTTGAGCTCTCAAGTATTTCATGTTTAAGCTCTTGCATAATGTAGTTAAAAGCCTATTAGTAAAGAACTACCGTAGGGCTTGTTGAAATTTGGTTGTTGAAATTTGGTTTGCATGATTGGTATCTCTAAGGTCTAGATATTTTCTGGTAAAAGTGTTTGAGCAACAAGGAAAGACAGAGTAGAGTCTTATAATGCTTGCAATATGTTTTCATGTGAGTCTTGCTGTACCGGTTTATACTTGTGTTTGCTTCAAACAACCTTGCTAGCCTAAACTCTGTACTGAGAGGGAATACTTCTTGTGCATCCAAAACCTTGAGCCAAAACCCATGCCATTTGTGTCCACCATATCTACCTATTATGTGGTATTTTTTGCCATTCCAAGTAAATACTTCATGTGCTACCTTTAAACTATTCAAAAGCTATTACTCCTTATTTGTGTCAATGTTTTATAGCTCATGAGGAAGTATGTGGTGTTTTATCTTTCAACCTTGTCATTTACTTCTGACAGACTTTCACCAATCGACTAGTGGCATATACATCCGCTTATCCAATAATTTTTGCAAAAAGAGCTGGCAATGGGGTGCCCAGTCCCACTTAATTACAACTTTCACCTTTTAATTATCTTCACATATTTTGCCCTGATTTATCAGTAAGTAACTTAAAATGTTAATCATGCAAATAGCACTCCTCCATGGTATGTGATTGTTGGAAGGCACCCGAGGATTCGGTTAGCCATGGCTTGTGTAAGCAAAGGTTGGGAGGAGTGTCAACCAAATTAAAATACATGTGTAAACAAAAGAGAAGAGGGATGATCTACCCTTGGGTAGAAATAACGTCCTTCAAGGGAGCCGCTCTTGAAAGTCTGGTTGACAAGGGGGTTAGAGTGCCCACTACCATTCGTTGACAAAAACAAACACCTCTCAAAACTTTATTTTTATACTCTCAATATGATTTCAAAAACTTAAAAAGCTCTAGCACATGATTTAATCCATGCTTCCCTCTGCGAAGGGCCTATCTTTTACTTTATTGTTGAGTCAGTTTACCTACTCCTTTCTATCCTGAAGTAAACACGTGTGTCAACTTTGTGTGCATCAATTCTTATATGTTTACTTATTGCACTTATTATATTGCTTTGTGTTGACAATTATCCATGAGATATACAAGTTACAAGTTGAAAGCAATTGCTGAAACTTAATCTTCCTTTGTGTTGCTTCAATACCTTTTACTTAGAATCTATTGCTTTATGAGTTAACTCTTATGCAAAACTTTTTGATGCTTGTCTTGAAAGTACTATTTATGAAAAGCTTTTGCTTATATGATTCAGTGTTTACTCATTATCTATTTGTTAGCAAACTATAGACCATTGCCTTGAGTCACTTCATTCATGACATATGCTTTACAATATTATTTGATCAAGATTATGTGGTACCATGTCACCTAATAAATTATTTGTTGTTATCGTTTTAGCTACTCGAGGACGAGTAGAACTAAGCTTGGGGATGCTTGATACGTCTCCAACGTATCTATAATTTCTTATGTTCCATGCTTACATTATATCAATTGCTACATGTTTTATTCATACTTCATGGCATTTTTATGCATTTTCTGGGACTAACCTATTAACAAGATGTCACAGTGCTAGTTCCTGTTTTCTGCTGTTTTTGGTTTCAGAAAAGTTGTTCTGCAAACATCCTCAGAATTGGACGAAACAAATTGCCACATTCCTATTTTTCCGACATGTACACGAAGTCCGAAGGAGAGACGAAGGGGGGCACCGAGGCGCTGTCCCCACCCCATGGCGCGGGTGGGCCCACTGCCGCGCCGCCATGTCGGGAGCGGGCCTCGGGCCTCCACTGACATCGCCCCTTCGCCTATTTATTCCCCCCGAGGTGTAAACCCTAAAATACCGAGCCATATTTCCAGAAAACATCCGCTGCCGCCGCCATCAACCCTAACTCGGGAGGGTTCTGAAGCTCTTCCCGGCACCCTGCCGGAGAGGGGAATCATCACCGGAGGGCTCTACATCGCCATGCCTGCCTCCGGAGTGATGTGTGAGTAGTTCATCTTTGGACTATGGGTCCATAGCAGTAGCTAGATGGTTGTCTTCTCCTCTTGTGCCATCATGTTTAGATCTTGTGAGCTGCCTATCATGATCAAGATCATCTTATTGTAATGATACATGTTGTGTTTGCTGGGATCCGATGAATATTGAATACTCTGTCAAGTTGATTATTGATCTATCATATATATGTTTTTATGATCTTGCATGCTCTCCGTTATTAGTGTAGGCTTTGGCCAAGTTTATGCTTGTAACTCCAAGAGGGAGTATTTATGCTAGATAGTAGGTTCATGCCTCCATTTAATCTGGGACAGTGACAAAAAGTTCTAAGGTTGTGGATGTGCTGTTGCTACTAGGGGTAAAACAGCAATGCTTTGTCTAAGGATATTAGTGTTGTTTACATTATGCACCATACTTAATGCAATTGTCTGTTGCTTGCAACTTAATACTGGAAGGGGTGCGGATGCTAACCTGAAGGTGGACTATTTAGGCACAGATGGATGCTGGATAGCGGTCTGTGTACTTTGTCGTAATGCCCAAGTAAATCTCATTGTGATCATCATGACTTGTATATGCATACTTATGCACCTCTCTATTTTGTCAATTGCCCAACTGTAATTTGTTTACCCAGCATGTTAGTATTTTATTATGGAGAGACACCACTAGTGAACTGTGGACCCTGGTCCATTCGTTTACATCTGAAATACAACCTACTGCAATCATTGTTCTCTTTCATTCTCTGCAAGCAAACATCATTTTCCACACTATACGTCTAATCCTTTGTTTTCAGCAAGCCGGTGAGATTGACACCCTCACTGACACGTCGGGGCAAAGTAGTTTGATTGAGTTGTGCAGGTTCCACGTTGGCACCGGAATCCCTGGTGTTGCGCCGCACTACACTCCTTCACCAACAACCTTCAGAGCATCGCCGACTTCCTACTGGTTCGATAAACCTCGGTTTCTTACTGAGGGAAGACTTGCTGCTACACTCATCAAACCTTACACTTGAGGTCTCCTGACGAACGTGTACTTCACACGCATCAAGGACACACGGGAATTTTGTCAAGTGCTTTCGCTTCATATAGTTGATTAATCTTCATTGTTTTGATAAGTGTTGTGTGGGTGAACCTATGCTAATGCACCGCCCTTACTAGGACTAATACATACTTGTGATTATACCCCTTGCAAGCATCCGCAAATACAAGAAAGTAATTAAGATAAATCTAACCACAGCCTTAAACTCTGAGATCCTGCTATCCCTCATGCATCGATATACCAACGGGGGTTTAGGTTTCTGTCACTCCGGCAACCCCACAATTGGCAACCGAATACACAATGCATTCCCCTAGGCCCATAAAGGTGAAGTGTCATGTAGTCGACGTTCACATGACACCACTAGATGAATAACACCACAACTTAAATATCAAACCATTAAATATTACTCAACATAATTCACTACTAACATCAAAACTTCTCCCATGTCCACAAGAATTAAACGAACTACTCACAAGACATCATATGGAACATGATCAGAGGTGATATAATGATGAATAACAATCTGGACATAAACCTTAATTCAACAGTTTCACTCAATAGCATCAACCACAAGGAGTAATTAACACCAGGAAAGCTTCCCCTATGAACTAGACAAGATTCAACCCTAGATGTTACAGCGGAACGGAGTGGAGCGGTGGAGATGATGGTGTCGGCGGTGGCGATGATGATGATCCCAATGAAGTCCAGCTCGATGACGGTGACGATGGCGACGATTTCCCCCCTCCGGGAAGGAATTTCCATAGTAGATTTCTCCCTGCCGGAGAGCTTTTCTCTCTCTGGTGTTTTCCGCCTCGTGGAGGCGGCGGAATATTTCCTCGACGTCCCCCTAGGCTCAGGGTTTCCTGGGGATGATGTACACGAAAGGGGGCTGGCAGAGGTGGGCCAGGGCCTCCTCACCACGTGGTGGCGCGCCAGCAAGGTGGGCCGCGCCACCACATGGCGAGGGCCCATGGTGGCCCACCTTGCCCCCCCCTTTTGGCTGCCTCCGCCATCTGACAAAATATGAACTTCTGGATATTTTCCTCGAATTATTGATCTTCAGAAATAGGGTGTCTTGACGGTCCTTTTTCCAGCAGAAATCTGACACCGGTGTTTAATTCTCCAATAATCATCAAACATGCAAAATAGGTAAAATAACATAAGTATCATCTCTAAATATGAAATATATCAATGAATAATAGTAAATTATGATATAAAATAGTGATGCAAAATGGACGTATCAGCTTCTAAGATAGAAAGAAGTAGGTAAACTGACTCAACATAAAAGTAAAAGAAGGGCCCTTTGTAGAGGGAAGCAGGGATAAAATCATGTGCTAGGGCTTTTTAAGTTTTTGAAATCATATAGAGAGCATAAAGTAAGTTTTTGAGAGGTGTTTGTTGTTGTCAACGAATGGCAGTGGGCACTCTATCACCCTTGTCACCCAGACTTTCAAGAGCGGCTCCCATGAAGGACGTTATTTCTACCCAAGGGTAGATCATCCCTCTTCTCTTTTGTTTACACATGCATATTTATAAATTGGTATGACACTCCTCCCAACCTTTGCTTACACAAGCCATGGCTAACCGAATCCTCGGGTGCCTTCCAACAATCACATACCATGGAGGAGTGCCTATTTGATATTGTTTAACACTTTGAAAATTTGCTTCTGATAAATCATTGGCAAAACATGTGAAGAGAATCAAGCGGTTAAAGTTGTAATTAATTGGGACTGGGCACCCCATTTGCCAGCTCTTTTTGCAAAATTATTGGATAAGCGGATGTATATGCCACTAGTCCATTGGTGAAAGTCTGTCATGAGTAAATGACAAGATTGATAGAGAAACTCCACATAACTTCCTCATGAGCTATAAAACATTGACACAAATAAGGAGTAATAGCTTTTGAATAGTTTAAAGGTAGCACATGAAGTATTTACTTGGAATGGCAGGAAATACCACATAATAGGTAGTTATGGTGGACACAGATGGCATGGGTTTTGGCTCAAGGTTTGGATGCACGAGAAGCATTCCCTCTCAGTACAGAGTTTAGGCTAGCAAGGTTGTTTGAAGCAAACACAGGATATCAACTGGTACAGCAAGACTTACATGAAAACATATTGCAAGCATTATAAGACTCTACACTGTCTTCCTTGTTACTCAAACACTTTTACCAGAAAATATCTAGACCTTAGAGATACCAAACATGCAAACCAAATTTCAACAAGCTCTACGGTAGTTCTCCACTAATAGGTTTTAACTACATGATGCAAGAGCTTAAACATGATCTACTTGAGAGCTCAAAACAATTGCAAAGCATCAAATTATCCAAGACAATGATCTACAAGAATGAGTATGTCTTTTCAATATACCATCTACCACATGTAGCATTTTTGTTTCCAACCAAACACCAATCAACTTATTTCAACACAAAACTCTCCAAATAATTCAACAATGAAACAAGAGAGTACTTCTCTACAAGAACTAACAGCTCTGAGCAAGAGATGCATGAAAAACAGGAGCTAAAAGCATTGCAGTAGCTAGTCAAGAATACTCAACAAATATAAGTGAAGAATACGATTATTCATATGAAAAAGCGGAGCGTGTCTCTCTCCCACACAAGAATGCTAGGATCCAACTTATTCAGAAAAAGAAAATAACAAAGCAAAAATAAAAGCACACAGACGCTCCAAGTAAAGCACATAAGATGTGAAAGAATTAAAATATAGTTTCACTAGAGATGACCTGATAAGTTTTTGATGAAGAAGGGGATGCCTTGGACATCCCCAAGCTTAGACGCTTGAGTCTTCTTGAAGTATACTTGGGTGACCCACGGGGGCATCCCCAAGCTTAGGCTTTTCACTCTTCTTGATCATAGCATATCATCCTCCTCTCTTGATTCTTGAAAACTTCCTTCACACCAAACTCAAAGTAATTCTCATTAGAGGGTTAGTGCATAATCAAAAATTTGCATGTTATGTGAGGACACAATCATCTCCAATACTTCTGGACATTAGCTACAACCACTGATGTTTTGTGGAGCAAAGAAATGTACTCAAACACAGTAAAAGAGAGAATGCAAAATAAAAGGCAGAATCTATCAAAACAGAACAGTCCGTAAAGACGAATTTTTTCGAGGCACTTAAGTTGCTCAGATCAGAAAACTCAAAACTAATGAAAGTTGCGTACATATCTGAGGATCACGCGTGATTTTTTTCAGAATTTTCAATTTTTCTGGAGTGCGTACAGCTCAAAACGGTGGACAGCAAAAATCTGTCTCTGCGCAGAAATCCAAATCTAGCATCAACTTTCTATTAGAGACTTTACTTGGCACAACAATGCAATAAAATAAAGATACAAAGGAGTTGTTACAGAAGTAAGCAAGCTCCAAGACTCAAATAAAAGAAAAAGTACAGAAATAAAACATGGGTTGTCTCCCATAAGCGCTTTTCTTTAACGCCTTTCAGCTAGGCGCAGAAAGTGAAAATCAAGTGTTTCCAAGTGAAAAAGCATCAACAGAATAATGGGTTCTAATAATAGAATCAAAAGGTAGCTTCATCCTCTTTCTAGGGAAGTGTTCCATACCTTTCTTGAGTGGGAATTGGTACCTAATGTTTCCTTCCTTCATATCAATAATGGCACCAACAGTTCTAAGAAAAGGTCTTCCCAAAACAATAGGACAAGATGCATTGCATTCAATGTCCATAACAACAAAATCAACGGGGACAAGGTTATTGTTAATCATAATAAGAACATCATCAATTCTCCCCAAAGGTTTCTTCATAGCATTATCAGCAAGATAAACATCCAAGTAACAGTGTTCCAAAGGTGGCAAATCAAGCATATCATAGAGTTTCTTAGGCATAACAGAGATACTAGCACCAAGATCACATAAAGCATTACAATCAAAATCATTCACCTTCATCTTAATGATGGGCTCCCAACCATCTTCTAACTTCCTAGGGATAGAAGCTTCATGTTTTAATTTCTCTTCCCTAACTTGCATGAGAGCATTTGTAATATGTTTTGTAAAAGCCATATTAATAGCACTAGCATTAGGACTTCTAGCTAGCTTTTGCAAGAACATAATCACTTCAGAAATATTACAATCATAAAAATCAAAATCATTATGATCAATGGTAATGGAACCATTGTCTCCCATATTTCGAAAAAAATCAGCACTTTTATCAGGAACAGTTTCAGTGGTTTTAGGCAATTTTAAACGTTTTGCAGAGGTAGTAGAAACATTGTCTACACCAATTATGTTACCATTGATAGTAGGAGGCTTACTAGCATGTGAAACATCAGCATTACTAGTGGTGGTAATAGTACAAACTCTAGCTATACTATTCTCTTTATCAATTTTATCCTCTCTTTCCCACCTAGCATGCAATTCAACCAACATCCTAATATTGTTGTCAATTTTAACTTGGATAGCATTGGCAGTAGCAAAAGTCTTGCTCTCTTTAACATCATTAGGCATAACTTTATTTTCAAAAGATCAACATCAAGAGCAAGGCTATCAACTTTAGAAGCAAGAACATCAATTTTACCAAGCTTTTCCTCAACAGTTTTATTAAAAGCAGTTTGTGTACTAATAAAATCCTTAAGCATGGCTTCAAGATCAGAGGGCACACTTCTATTATTGCTGTAGGAATTACCATATGAATTGACATAACCATTACCACTATTAGAAGGATAAGGCTTATAATTGTTACTACCAAAATTATTCCTATAAGCATTGTTGTTGAAATTGTTGTTTTTAATGAAGTTCACATCAACATGCTCTTCTTGAGAAACCAATGAAGCTAAAGGAACATTATTTGGATCAACATGAGATTTACCATTCACAAGCATAGACATAATAACATCAATCTTATCACTCAAGGAAGAGGTTTCCTCAACAGAATTTACCTTCTTACCTTGGGGAGTCCTTTCAGTGTGCCACTCAGAATAATTAATCATCATATCATCAAGAAGCTTTGTTGCAGCACCCAAAGTGATGGACATAAATGTACCTCCAGCAGCCGAATCCAGTAGGTTCCTTGAAGAAAAATTCAGTCCTGCATAAAAGGTTTGGATGATCATCCAAGCAGTCAGTCCATGGGTGGGACAATTCTTTACCAATGATTTCATCCTTTCCCATGCTTGGGCAACATGCTCATTATCAAATTGTTTGAAATTCATAATGCTACTTCTCAGGATATAATCTTAGCAGGAGGATAATATTTTCCAATGAAAGCATCTTTGCATTTAGTCCATGAATCAATACTATTTCTAGGCAAAGATAGCAACCATTCTTTAGCTCTTCCTCTCAAAGAGAAAGGAAATAATTTCAGTTTAATAATATCTCCATCTATATCCTTATACTTTTGCATCTCACAAAGTTCAACAAAATTATTAAGATGGGCAGCAACATCATCAGTACTAACACCAGAAAATTGCTCTTTCATAACAAGATTTAACAGAGCATGTTTAATTTCATAAAAGTCTGCTTTAGAAGCAGGTGGAGCAATAGGAGTGCATATGAAATCATTATTATTTGTGCTAGTGAAGTCACACAACTTGGTGTTCTCAGGAGTACTCATTTTAGCAAAATTAAACTAGGCCGAAATATAAAAATAAATGCAAGTAACTAATTTTTTGTGTTTTTGATAAAGAGAGTAAACAAGACAAAATAAAAATAAACTAAGCAAGACAATAACAAAGTAAATAGATTGGAAGTGAGAGACTCCCCTTGCAGAAGGCTTGACCTCCCCGGCAATGGCGCCAGAAAATATGCTTGATACGTGCAAGACACACGTTCGTTGGGAGACCCCAAGAGGAAGGTATGATGAGTGTAGCAGCAAGTTTTCCCTCCGTACGAAACCAAGGTTTAATCAGACCAGTAGGAGATCAAAGTGACTTATGAAGGTTGTTGGTGAAGGAGTGTAGTGCGGCGTAACACCAGGGATTCCGGTGCCAACGTGGAACCTGCACAACACAATCAAACTACTTTGCCCCAACTTAACAGTGAGGTTGTCAATCTCACCGGCTTGCTGAAAACAAAGGATTAGATGTATAGTGTGGAAAATGATGTTTGTTTGCAGAGAATGAAAGAGAACAATGCTTGCAGTAGGTTGTATTATCAGATGTAAAAGAATGGACCAGGGTCCACAGTTCACTAGTGGTGTCTCTCCATAAAGATAACTAACATGTTGGGTAAACAAATTACAGCTGGGCAATTGACAATATTGAAAAGTGCATAACAATGCATGTACAAGTTGTGGTGTTGATACCCGTAGAAGTGATGGCCTTCAGTAGCTACCTGAAATGAAAAGTATACGGGGTTAGGTTGAGCCTCCAAGTGCAGAGTATGTAGTAAGTGGAAGACGTGTTTTCCCCATGAGGGTGACTCGAGGGTTTAATATCGAACTCTCGGGGAATCAGTAGTGAAAGATTTATCTTCCTATCCTTCTTTTGGTCACCTACAAAACAAGGTTAATTGTTTTGGTCCTCAACCTCACATGTGGTTGTCAAGCGCAAGGTGTATGAATGATATCAAGATAATTATGCAATGCAAACAAGAAATAAATATGCAATGGTGGCGAATGAATGTGCAAGGATGATGATAACAATGATACATGATATTTTTGGGTTTTTTATGATGAATGCAAGATGGAAAAGTGTTTTTGTATTTTCGGATTTAATAATGGCAGAAAATGGAAAAGTGGTAAAAGTGGTTGGAAAAGTGTTTCTTATGATTAAAAATGGACCGGGGTTCATGGTTTCACAAATGCACTCTCTCTTTTAATGGTGTGGCAGACAATGAACACATAGAGTTGACATATGAGATTGCAACATAAAGTTTGATATCAAGTTACTAATTATATGGGCATCACGTCCCAACATAGAGATCTTTTGGTTATTAATCTCACTTATACTCTACCAAGATGCGAACCAAATCATAACACCTTAGTAATTAAGATAACTCAGAGTATAGCTTTAAGTATCATGACATGAAGTGAAAATAAGAACATGCTAGATCTAGTCACAGGAAGAAGCTTGGTCACCCTCAACCCTTGTAGCATGGTATTTTTGTTTATCCCTAGTGAGGCAACAAAGTAAGGTAAAACACCCAAGTGGATCGCGGTATTACAGTTGTCAACTTACCGCACTCACCACCCCCGTTACTCCAACTAATGCACACATCACCCCATACACGCCCTCATAAACATGCTTGATCATAACAAGTGAATAAGAACGGGGTACATAATATGCATCTATATTCATAACTGAAACAAACATTTGCAATCTCACACATATATTAACTCACAAAAAGATCCACCACATAGGAATTACAAATATGACCGTAATCATGTTCAGCAGCTCATACGGTACTCATTAGTGAAGCTCAAAGAGAGGAGAGATACATAAGTTATTTCCACAAACCCATAGTCCAGAGGTGGACTACTCCCTCTTCATGGTGGAGACGGTGGAGATGTCGATGGAGAAGATGGAGACCACGCCGGCAGCGCCACGCCGGAGTTTTTCCCCTCCAATCTGCAGCTCCAGATCTTCGTTTCGTGTTTCTGTGATATGGCGGCGCTTGTTTACGGGAACGCCTTGGGACTTCTTTTATAGGCATTTTTCGGTCAAGACGAAGGCGGTGGAGAAAAGATCGATGGCTGCGGAGCCCCGAGGACCAAGTTGGTGGGCCCCACGCGGCTAGGTATAGTGGCCGCGTGGGCCACCCTCTTTCGGCCCTCCGGCCTCCGTTTGCTTGCTTCCTTCGCTCCCACGTCTTCCTCCTTCCAAAATATTGACGCCTGTATTTTTCCAAATTATTTGGACGTCGTTTGGGTCCTTGAAACATAGAAGGAAAGAAATAGGGTTTTCTGCCTACGCAGGGTTAATTCCATAAAAATAGGAAACAATTATTTTATTTCCTAAAATCATTAAATAACAGTGGTATAACCCTTATATGATGCAATTATGATTGGAATATAGTGATATAGTGCAAAGTTCATGTATGCATTTTACATGCATCAGGTGTCTCATTTGGACATTACAACATGGTACATAGACCGCTATCCAGCATGCATCTGTGCCTAAATAGTCCACCTTCAGGTTAACATCCGTACCCCTTTCAGTATTGAGTTGCAAGCACAGACTACTGCATTAAGTAAAGTGCATAATGTAAGCAACACAATTATCCTTAGACAAAGTATCGGTGTTTTACCCTAGTGGCAACAGCACATCCACAATCTTAGAACTTTCTGTCACTGTCCCAGATTAAATGGAGACTGAACCCACTATCTAGCATAAATACTCCCTCTTGGAGTCACAAGCATCAACTTGGGTAGAGTATCAACAAGCAACGGAGAGCATGCAAGATCATAAATAACATAGACATGATAATTCAGTATTTAACTTGACATGGTATCAATATTCATCGGTTCCCAGCAAACACAACATGTAGCATTACAATAAGATGATCTTGATCATGATAGGCAGCTCACAAGATCTAAACATGATGGCACAAGAGGAGAAGACAACCATCTAGCTACTGCTATGGACCCATAGTCCAAGGATGAACTACTCACACATCACTCCGGAGGCAGGCATGGCGATGTAGAGCCCTCCGGTGATGATTCCCCTCTCCGGCAGGGTGCCAGGAAGAGCTTCAGAACCCTCTCGAGTTAGGGTTGACAGCAGCGGCTCCGGAACTTTCGTGGATAATGGCTCGGGTGTCTAGGGTTTTCCGAAAAGATCAATTTATAGGCGAAAGGGCGGCGTCGGGGGCACCCGAGGGGCCTACACCATGCCACGATGCGGCAGGAAGGGGGCCGCGCCGCCACGTGGTGTGGCCGCCTCCTTGGTCCCCTTCGTCTCTCCTTCGAACTTCGTGTACGTGACAGAAACAGGATAGTCAAGCTCACGAAAGAGAGTTCGTGTAAGGGCTGAACACGTTGGTCAAACAACCCTCAACCTGCACGGCGGACGGTGCTCATCGAGCAAGTGGAGGGACATCACGACAAAGATGAACACAGCCCGTACCCAGGTTCACGGCCCTCGTGTGGAGGTAATACCGCTACTCCTGCTTGTCTGTATTGCACTGCTTGTAGAGGTTACAGTACAATGAGCTTGCCGAGGGCTCTCTTTGGCAATGGTGTACACAAGGAAGGGAAGTTATGGTCTTCTTCTTCCTTGAGCGTAAGTGGCTATGCTGGCAGGAATGAGAATGCAATCCTTTGCTACGGTGCTGCTCGTCCTCCTTTTATAGGCGCCCCATGCTCCCTGCGCTTGCACTATGGTAGGGCTGTCACGTGGGCAGAAGGTGGAGCACGGTGCACCACAGCCCGGTTGTCCATGGACGCGGTCCATGGGCGAAAAGCTGACTCCTGTAGCAGAGTAACCACCGTCCAAGCAGGACGGCCAGCTGGGGCCGCAGAGGAACGTGGGGGTGCCCACGATGACGTTGGCCGTGGAGTGTAGCGAGGCGGTCCCCTTATCACCAAAGAGGAAACCAATGTAGTCAGTGCAGATGGCACAGCTTTGTTGACCCTTTAATCACCAAAACGGCAACTGCGGCGTCGTCGTCACCGCGCGCAGGGGCGCGCGTCACTCTGCGGCCGCTGCAGAGCCCATGTGCGCTCTGCAGGGGTGCTTTGCAGCGAAGCGATCTCACGAGGGCTTGGGCGCCCTGTGTAGAGAATTTGGCGTTGACCTCTCCACAGGGGAGATTTCCTTGAAGAGGGGGCAGTAGTTGTGGATATGGCCTCCGCAGGCCTCTGCTGCCTCAAAAGCCCCTCGCGAGGCTCTCCAAGCCGTAGGCTTGGACCTTAGCGAAAATTCGCCATCAAGTGTCGAAGGCTGTAGAGGACAGGTCCAGCACACCCTGGATTTCACTGGGCGACAGTAGCCCGGGCCCATGATGGGCACGATGTAGTCCAAAGGACGCAGGCGAATTGTCATGGGCCCAAAGTGTTCGGTCGGCCTGAGACACGTGTAGGGCAGTTACGCCGCGACGACACGTTCTCCTCGGAGACGATGGGCATAGTGGGGGGTCCCACACGTCTCGGGAACTGCTCTGTGGGGAATAAAGCCTGCAGCGTCGGTTCAGGCAGCAGTTACTGCATCATTTGCGCCCCGTCTCCTCGGCTCTTGACGTATGTGCTCCTGTGCTTCCAGTGCTCTTCCCCCTTCGCCATCCTGCGGAAATAGCACCAAGAAAGCCTCTGCGGCCTCGAAAGGCAAGGCCGTGGCGCAGGGCGGCGAACCTGCCGTGGCGCAGCAGGTCGGCGACTTCGAGCCGGCTGGACCGGCTTCGCTTCAAGAAGAAAGCGCAGCTGGAGAAGGTGCATCACATGGCGGCTTCAGCGACCAACGAGCACGTCGCTACGGTGCTTAGACGGCGGACAACTCCTTCGGCGGCTTTTACCCCATCTTTCATGCATGCCGTATTCGCCGGGCTCATGCCACCCTTCTCCGACTTTTCCTGGCGGTCCTGGAGCGCTACCAGATCCAGGTGCTTCATCTGCATCCCAACTCCATCCTCGTCCTCGCCATCTTAGCCTACTCTGCGAGGCATTACATCGGCATCCCACCCTCGCGTGGACCTCTTCCGCCGCTTCTACGCGCTCCGGTTCACGGCGAACAAGGAGCGGTCAGGGTGCGTGTCCTTCCCGTAATCACCGAGGGCATGAAGGGCACATACACTTCCCATCGCGCGGAACGGTGGAACATTGTGACCAATGTGACGAAGAAGGTGGAGGACTTCCGCAAGCGTTGGTTCCTCATGAAGTTCGGAAGCCGGAGCGCCTTCTTCGACCTGCCCGAAGCGCCCCGACAAAGAGGGGCGAGCTGGTCTTCTAAGGCACTCCAGGGAGACGCGCTCGGCCCCCGTGATGAGGCGCTTGAAGGACCCTCGCGAGGCAGGCCTCACCGGGCAGATGGTGGCCAAGGACTTCGTGAAGCGCCGCATTGCTCCGCTCCAGAGGCACGCGGACGCAATGTGGCTATACTCCAACCAGAGGGACAAATACGCCTGAGCGCAAACCTCTTCACGCAGCAGGAGGTGCGCACCATCATGGAGACACTCTTCACGGCTCCAGATATCCCCAAGCCCGGCGATAAGGGGTCCCGCTCCACAGGATCGATCTTGGGTGCCGCGTCTCGCTCGTGCAGACGATGGCAAAGTTCGACCGGTGGGGCCTGGTGCCCAAGGGACATGCGGGGCCTCGCGAGGATCCTGAGTCTGCGGCGCAGGGGGCGCCAGCTGAGGGCGACGAGGAGACGACGGTTACGCCTGTGGAATCCAACGCAGGCGCAACCGGCGCCTCGGGAGGCTCTGCCTCTTCAGCGGAGAGCTCGAACCACCTCGAAGAGCGCGACGCCTGAAGCTGAGACCAACGAGGACTCCTCAGGCAGCAGCGGCCAGTTCGTGGTCCCTCGCAGCGTGCTGAGGGGCAGGAGGAGAGCGATGACGACGGAGCTTCATCAGGCCACTGCGAGCCCCGCTCCAAGGCCATTCATGACCGAGCCGCCGGGAGCCCAGCAGGCATTTCCCTCAAGAGGAAAGCTGAGGCTGCTCTCGAGGGGTCCGGCGCCGGAGCCGCGCCACCGAGGCCGTGGCAGTCGTCAAACACGGTGTGGGTCGATTCCCGCGCCAAGATATCTGGGTAAGAACCGACCCCCTTTTCTGTTTGAGCTTGTTCTTGCGTAGGCTTCTTGAGGAGTTTTTGAGCTTTTGCCTCTCCAGGGGCCCCGAGGTGCCGAAAAGGCAGAGACTTCGGAGGCTTGGAGAGATCCCCAGCGCTGCAGCGGCGTCTGCAGCGTGTACAGTCGACGAGGCGCCTCCGAAGGCACTGCTTCATCTCCTGAGGCTGCGGCAACCGCCTCCTGAGGCAGAGGAGCACTGCGAGGAGAAGGTGTCGTGGGTTTGTCACGTCAGGTGTCATAGATGACTTCGTAGGTGTGGGATTATGCGAGTCAAGCATCTCCGAGCTTGGGATCGCAGGAACAAAGATCAACACAGATTTACCCAGGTTCGGCCCCCTCAATGTGAGGTAAAAGACCTACTTCCTGCCTACCCTAGATTGGTATTGATATGATAATCGAGGTGTTACAATGGAGGCGATCCGATCTGGTACTCGCCGTATGAGCTAGGGTTTGGGGCTTGATAGCTTGACCCGCTCTAAGTCCTGCGAGTCCTCTTTATATACACAGAGGCTCGCTAGGTTACAAAAGGAAACTTCCCCATAAGGAATACATCCACAGAGGCCTACTCGGAGACTACTTGGTCTTCACGTCCTCCGGGATTGTCTTCTAGATCTTTCTCCTTATGGCGGTTCAATATTGGGCTTGTTCCCAAGTGGGCCTTCATCCGTGCGAGTAAGTTAAGTCGCACTGGGCCGCGGGTTAATCCAGAAAGTATTCCCCCGACATTAGCCCCCAAGCATGGCCTGAACTTCATAGTACTTCTTGATCTTGAATGCTTAGGCCGTGCTTTTCCTTGTTTCGCGGCTTATAATTGTGCAAGTTTGGCCTTGACTCGCACCTGGAAGATCATCTGACTTCGTGAGCTTTAGAGTATCCTGATAGCTTCAAACTTGATGACGATCTATCTTCAAATTTTTGATGATAATATGATATAGCCCCCAAGGATTGAGAGGATGTTATGTGGTAATCATCTCAATTCTTCTCAGAGAACTCTGAAGGTCATCACCTGTAACTTGATATCATGAATAAAACAATTGTTAAGTTACAAGTAATTGTAATTGGTGTTGCCGTACTATAAGCAGTACATCGACCTCTAGTTAGGCCATCTGAATCCTTAAGTGGGCACTCGCGCGACTCAGTATTTCCTAGGAATATGTGTGTTCAGGGTCGAGAGCGGCCATGATAGGCAATCAAGCTCGATTGACGCCACACCCCAGTACTTTGGCCACATAATGCGAGTAGCAATCCAACTTAAGGTAAATTTGATAATTGCCAATAAATCGGCTGTTTCAGGGTAACAAAGACCCCAAGAAACATAATGATATTGCCATGATAGGCTAAGCTATGATAAGCTTTGATTATGATGACACATAAGGTCGCGCCTAGGTGGCAACCGAGTGTTATACATAGGGTTGGATCGCGCGTAGGTGGCGATCCATGGTGATACATGGGGTCGGTCGCGCCTAGGTGGCGACCAGAGATGATACAAAGTTTACGGCCGCGCCTAGGTGGCAGCCGTTTCTGATACAAGGGTCGATCGCGCCTGGGTGGCGATCAGATGTTGCATAGGTCGCGCCTAGGTGGCGACCAAAGTTGAAGTTCTAGCCCTGAGTGGCTGTGATGATACTCAGCTATAAAGCTGGAAAGGATGATGCTTGGCTCTGATTAGCCTTTTCTTATGTATAGTACGGTCGCAGGTGTGCGACGTTCCAAGGGCGAGGTGCCTCGAGACGATCCTCGAAATCATGGCGTTCGCTGCTTTCTTCCCTTACATCCAGCAGGTAGTACGACCCATTGTTTAGCTTCTTGCTGATGATGTAGGGTCCTTCCCATGGAGAGGACAGCTTATGCATTCCCTTGTGATCTTGTTTAAGTCGCAGCACTAGGTCGCCTTCTTGAAAGGTGCGGGTTTTGATGCGTCTGGCATGATAGCGTCGCAAGTCTTGTTGATATACTGCTGACCTTGATGCTGCCAAGTCTCTAACCTCTTCTAATGTGTCCACCGAGTCTTGCCGAGCTATCTCATTATCTGTCTCGATGTAAGCCGCAACTCTTGGTGAATCATGTATGATATCGCTGGGCATGACTGCTTCTGCTCCATAGACCATGAAATATGGTGTAAATCCTGTGGATCTGTTAGGGGTTGTTCTCAAGCTCCACAGTACTGCTGGCAGTTCTTCCACCCAACATCCTGGAGATGCTTCGACCTTTTCAATAAGGCGCGGCTTAATTCCATGGAGAATTTCCTGGTTAGCTCGCTCAGCTTGTCCATTGCTCTGCGGGTGTGCTACTGACGTGAGGTCCAATCTTATCCCATTGTCTGCGCAAAATATCTGTGTAGCCCCTTCAGAGGTGTTGCTCCCATTGTCTGTAATGATACTATGGGGGTAACCGAAGCGGAATATGACCTTCTTCAAGAACTTGACTGCTGTTTCAGCCTCGCAATCTCCCACAGGTTCTGCTTCTATCCACTTTGTGAATTTGTCCACCATGACTAAGAGGTGAGTTTTTCCGTTTGAAGACCGTCTGAAAGGCCCTACCATGTCAAAACCCCATACGGCAAAAGGCCATGTGATGGGTATTGTGCGAAGTGCTTGGGCTGGCATATGATCTTGCCTAGCGTATCTTTGACATCCATCGCACACTCTGACAATTTGCTCTGCATCTGCTAATGCTGTTAACCAGAAGAATCCATGTCGGAACGCCTTTGCCACCAAAGATCTTGACGAAGCATGATGGCCACAATCGCCTGAATGAATTTCGTGCAAGATTTTTCGTCCCTCTTCTGGTGAGACACATCTTTGAATGCTCCTGATACGCTGCGCTTGTATAATTCATTGTTGATGATTGTATAGGCCTTTGATCGTCGTATGATTTTGCGCGCCTCAATTTCATCGTCCGGCAGCACTCCGCGACTTAAATATGCCATGTATGGCTCTGTCCATCCTGGCTGTTCATGCAGGGCTGCGACTAAAGTTGAATCATCCTCTGGCTCTGCAATGTCAATTTCTGCTGGAGGTTTGACTGATGGATTGTGCAGTTCATCCAGGAAAACATTGGGTGGGACTGACTGTCTATTGGATCCAAGCCGAGACAGGGCATCCGCAGCTTCATTTTGTCTCCGATCAATATGTTCAACTTGGTATCCAGTGAAATGTCCAGCAATTCTGTCCACCTCTCTCCTATATGCAGCCATGTTCGCATCCTTGCTGTCCCACGTTCCGGAGACCTGCTGTGCCACCAAGTCTGAATCGCCAAAACAGCGTATGCGACTGATGTTCATCTCCTTTGCTATACGTAGACCATGAAGCAGTGCCTCGTACTCCGCCACGTTATTTGTGCAGTTGAAGTGTATCTGTAACACATACCGCAGCTTGTCTCCCTTGGGAGATGTCAGAACAACTCCAGCCCCCGAGCCTTGCAACTGTCTTGACCCATCAAAATGCATGGTCCAGTATTTGGTTTCTGCCATGCTAGGAGCAACTTGGATTTCTGTCCAATCGTTAATAAAATCTGCAAGGGCTTGCGACTTAATTGATGTGCGCGGCTCGTAGCTGATGTGATGTGGTCCCAACTCGATCGCCCACTTAGCGACTCTTCCAGTAGCTTCTCGATTACGAATGATATCTGCCAATGGTGCTGAACTCACCACAGTTATTGGATGCTCTTGGAAGTAGTGCTTCAGCTTGCGACTCGCCATGAACACTCCAAACACCAACTTCTGCCACTGTGGGTAACGCTGTTTGGAAGCTGTGAGGACTTCGCTCACGTAGTATACTGGCCTCTGGACAGGGTATTCCTTTCCTGTTCTTGTCTCTCCACAACCATGACAGCACTCACAGCGCGGGAATTTGCCGCTATGTATAGTAGCATTGGCTCTTTATCTTTTGGAGCCGCCAGAACTGGAGCATTTGTCAATTGATGTTTCAAGGCTGTCAGAGCTTCGTCGGCCTCTGCGTCCCAAACGAAGGTGTCTGATTTTTTCACAGTCTGTACAAAGGTAGTGCTTTCTCTCCCAATCTTGATATAAAGCGACTCAAAGCTGCTACGCAACCAGTAAGCCGCTGTACATCTTTTATCTTTTCTGGCTTTTGGAGATCCATCACGGCCTTTATCTTGTCAGGATTGGCCTCAATGCCTCTTTCTGATACTATGAATCCCAATAGCTTTCCTGCTGGTACTCCGAAGACGCACTTTGTGGGGTTGAGCTTCATGTTGTATTTTCTGAGATTTGTGAATGTCTCTGCCAGATCACCAATAAGATCCTGGCTAACTTGCGATTTAATCACAATATCATCCACGTAGGCATGAACGTTGCGACCTATTTGCTCATGTAGCAATTCTGAATGCATCTTTGGTAAGTCGCACCTGCGTTCTTCAACCCAAAGGGCATGCTGACGTAACAAAAAGCTCCGAAGGGTGTGATGAAGGACGTCTTTTCTTGGTCTCCCTCTTCATCTTGATTTGATGGTAGCCTGAATAGGCGTCCAAAAAGCATAACAGCTCGCACCCAGCAGTTGAATCAATTACTTGGTCGATTCTTGGCAAAGCAAATGGATCCTTTGGACAAGCTTTGTTAAGACTGGTGTAATCAACGCACATTCGCCACGTACCATTCTTTTTCATAACCAATACTGGATTTGCCACCCACTCCGGATGGTATACCTCTGTGATGAATCCTGCAGCCAGCAAGCGAGCTATTTCCTCTCCTATTGCCTTTCTCCTGTCATCATGAAAACGCCGTAGTGGCTGCTTCACTGGTTTAGCCGCAGGGTTCACTTTGAGGCTATGTTCTGCTAATTCTCTTGGTACCCCTGGCATATCTGACGGCTTCCATGCGAAGATGTCTTTATTTTCCTGGAGAAAAGCAACGAGGGCCTTCTCCTGCTCTTCTTCCATGTGTGCTCCAATGCTAGTTTGCTTGGATGAGTCGCCAGGAACAAGATTTATCTGCTTAGTGTCCTGGGCCGCTTTGAATTTCATTGGTGGCTCGGCAGATGGCGTGGTAACCACACTCATATCGTTTGGGTCCACCTGCGACTTATAACCTTTTAGTTCTTCCGCGGCACAGGCGGATTCTGCGAAAGCCGCATCTCCTTTCTCACATTCTATTGCTTTTTCTCTATCTCCGTACACTGTGATGACCCCTTTTGGTCCTGGTATCTTCAACTGTAGGTACACGTAGCATGGCCTGGCCATAAACTTAGCAAAGGCCGTTCTTCCAAACAAGGCGTGATATGGGCTTGGAATTTTACACTTCGAAGCTTAGGAATTCACTTCTAAAGTTCTCTTCTGTTCCAAAAGTTACCCCTAGGGTTATTTTCCCCACTGGCCGTGCGGACCTTCCTGGGACAATGCCGTGAAATACTGTTGACGTGGGCTGCAGCTGGAATCCTTGAGTCCTAGACGCTGGAAAGTATCGTAGTACAAGATATTAATGCTGCTTCCTCCATCCATAAGCACTTTGGTCAGCTTGTATCCTGCAACGTATGGTGCCACAACCAGTGCCAACTTGCCAGGTTCCCGTACCTGTGGCGGGTGGTCGTCGCGACTCCAGGTTACCGCGTATTCTGACCACCTTAACCAAGCGGGTGTTGTTGGTATCACGGCGTTCACCTGCTGACTTCTCCGGCTCAATTTCTCTTCTCTTTTGGAGGTATCGATAACTATGTGTGATACTGCCCCGTCTGCCTGGGGTTACTCGCGCCGTGCTGCCCAATGTTTGTGTTATGAGCCGCACTAGGGTTTCCTTCATGGGAATTCCCCCCGTTGTGTTGGCTCTCTTCTTTCCACTTTTTGTAATAATGGCATTGCGCCTTGGTATGGTCCGCTGGCCGTCCATCACCTGTCGCATGAAGGTCGCATGGCCGGTTGAAACTTCTTGCATATTGATTGGACGGGAGCCGTATCCTCGACCCCTTCCACGCTGGCCTCTGAATCCTCCACGCGCATTGGCTACGAGCCCTGAGTGACCATCTTCGCTTTTGCGTTTGTTTTGACTCGTGTTGTTGTGGCTCGTTTGCTGCTGCTGGGCTTGTTGGAGTTTTTCTTTCCTTTTGCAGCAACCTCCTCTTCTTCTCCGTCTGACGCGTCTCTGGTTTTGTCTGAGCTGGCATATTTGTTAGCCGCAGCCATCACCTCGCTGAGGCTCTTGACTTTATCCTTCATGCGACCCAGCTTATGAATCAGCGGCTCAAACTTGCAGTTTTTCTCCATCACCAGGACGGCTGAGCTTGGTGGTATATTATCTGAGGAGTGTATTATTTCTGCCACCCTTTTCATCCAATGGCGACTTGACTCGCCTTCCTTCTGGACACAACGCTCTAAATCTTCTATATTGCAGAGTCGCTTGCAAGTTCCTTGGAAGTTCTTAATGAAGGCATCCTTCAGTTCCTCCCAAGTATTTATAGAGTTGGGAGGCAAATTTTGCAGCCATATGTGCGCTGCTCCTTCTAGCATCATGTTAGGTAGCGTGCGCAGATCTC
Source organism: Poa pratensis (assembly GCA_947311845.1). Classification (NCBI taxonomy): domain Eukaryota; kingdom Viridiplantae; phylum Streptophyta; class Magnoliopsida; order Poales; family Poaceae; genus Poa; species Poa pratensis. Next base: position 70,025,790 of record CAMZMU010000041.1, read on the forward strand.
TTCAGATGCGTTTAGGATGCTCATGCCCATCTCGTAATTGTTGAGCCAAGTGGTTGGATCCATGCTGGCGTTATAGTTTGCCACCTTGCGTGGCCCTTTGAAATCTTCAGGAAAAGGTTCCGATCTGATCTTTCAGTGAAACACGCTGGTCCCTTGAGTCGCGAGGACAGGGCTGTGGGTGCGCCTGCGGGGTTATCTGCGGGCCGCTTTTGCATCAATGGGCATTCGCCTGCGCTTCTGCGACTGCTCCTGTTGCCTCTGTGCGACTCCTGACACGTCCTCTGGTGGCCTGCTCTGGACGCTTCTTTCTGCGTAATCCTGTGATTGGCTGGTACGAGGGGCAGCTGTGCTTCGGCTTCCGCCCTATTGGCTTGTTGCAGGACTGCCGTACTTAACATCTGAATCGCGCGCCGCGCCTCAGCATTGACCGGGTCATCGCCTGTTGGTACCATCTGTGTCAAGATATTAGCCGCAGCATACATATTATCGACAGGGTTCTGGTAATGGCCCTGTGGGGTGTGAAACCTCCTTGGTTGTTGCTGGGTCTCTTGATTTGTTGGTACCCTTCCTTCCGCAGTCGTCTGGATTCCGTCCCTGCGGCTGGAGTGAGCGGGATTTCCACTGTTGGTTGAGTCGCGCGCAGCTGTGTTTGCGGGTCAACCTGTTGTTGAGTCGCAGCCAGCGCGGCTACTCTCTGCCGCTCCTGTTGGATTCCTTGGTTTATCTGATCGAGCCTGCGGCGCTCTTCTTCCATCCTTCGAACCTCATACAGGAGCTCGGCCCTGGCGGCCTCAATTTCTGTTGCACGGAGGGCGGCGTTCGTGGCTGACACAGGGACAAGAAGTGGGTTGCTTGGGGGTGCCGATGCCTCGGTTTCTCCAGCAGTTCCTGACACCTGCTCCTCCGGCCATGTAAACCGCGACTTGTGCCATCTCTTGATCTGGTGATGATGTGATTTCTGGTGGGTAACCCCAGCAACTTTCTTCAAAGGCAGGTATGATGGACCCAAACTCTTGCGAGTCCATGCTTTCCACGGATTCTTCCCCGTCATCGGCGACTTCTTCTTTGAATCGCCTTCCTGGACCGATCTAACGGACCTGCCACCGATGAAGCCGACGAAGACGTTGATGGATCCGAACGGGATGACGTGGCCGGTCTCCAAATAATCTGCTTCCGGCCCCCAGCTTGAATCGTCGATGAGGGGTGTGCCATTGACCGTGATGATACGGCCAACAACAAGATCTTCAGCTCCCTTCATGGATCCTGCGCGGAACGTGACGCTTTGACCGCAGGCCCCACGGTGGGCGCCAACTGTCGTGGGTTTGTCACGTCAGGTGTCATAGATGACTTCGTAGGTGTGGGATTACGCGAGTCAAGCATCTCCGAGCTTGGGATCGCAGGAACAAAGATCAACACAGATTTACCCAGGTTCGGCCCCCTCAATGTGAGGTAAAAGACCTACTTCCTGCCTACCCTAGATTGGTATTGATATGATAATCGAGGTGTTACAATGGAGGCGATCCGATCTGGTACTCGCCGTATGAGCTAGGGTTTGGGGCTTGATAGCTTGACCCGCTCTAAGTCCTGCGAGTCCTCTTTATATACACAGAGGCTCGCTAGGTTACAAAAGGAAACTTCCCCATAAGGAATACATCCACAGAGGCCTACTCGGAGACTACTTGGTCTTCACGTCCTCCGGGATTGTCTTCTAGATCTTTCTCCTTATGGCGGTTCAATATTGGGCTTGTTCCCAAGTGGGCCTTCATCCGTGCGAGTAAGTTAAGTCGCACTGGGCCGCGGGTTAATCCAGAAAGTATTCCCCCGACAGAAGGGGGGAGGCAGAGGTGACGACGCCTCCACCTATGCGGCCTGACGTCTCCCCCATGCGGCCGGAGGGACGCGGAGGTGGATGAGGCGAGGTTCACGCCGCCGGCGAAGGAGCGTGCCGCGGTGACTGGGGCGTCCGCGGGAGCGTGCACTGACGTCGAAATGGAGGAGGCCGCCGTGTCATCGCCCCCACCGAGCCCGAAACTTGGAGAGGCCACAGCGGACTCTGAGGCCGCTGGGAGGCGGCCTCAGCTAAGAAGGCCAACCCTGTCCCTGGAGAGGAGAGCGCTCCCCAGGGGCAGAAGAGAAGTGACGGGTTGATGGGGAAGGTGCCCCGAACCTCCAGGAGGCCTCCAGCGCGGGAGGCGAGGGGGGTTCTCATCAAAGCCCCCTGAAGGCCCTTGTGTGGACGAAGAGGGGGGCTCGCACCAGAGCCCCCAGGCGCGCCTTGAGGCCACTCGGAGCCCAAGGTTGGACGCTCCGGAATCCTCGGCAGGCGCCGGCGTTTCCAGGCCCTCCGGCGAGCCATGGGCCTTAGTTCTGCGGGGGCGGCGCCCCGTTGCAGCTCGCCGTGGGGCTGTCCTCCGCTCGGCGAGGGAAATTCTCGACGGGCTTGAGGCCCAGCTTGCGAGGAGGATCGCTCCAGGGCGGAGGAGGACGCCGAGCTTGCGCGGGGCTGGGCTTGTCTTCATGAGACCGTGGAGAACTGCCGCCGGAAGAACGAAGCTGCCCAGGCGCAACGCGAGGCAGCGCTGCGCTCTCTGAGGAGATCCGCATCAGCGTGGTCCGCGAGGTCGAGGAGACCCTTGCGGACCTGGGTGCTAGGCGCGAGGCTCTCGAGGCAGAGACCGAGGCCAAACACCAGGAGCTGGCGGCGCGCGAGGCGGCGGTCTCCGCCAAGCACAAAGAGCTTCTAGATCGCGAGGCGGGGATCGTTGCCGAGTCGGAAAATGTGCGGCAGAGTTTGGAGAAATTCCGTGAGAGCTTGAGCATTCGCGAAGACTTGATCGTGCAGCGCGGAGTTGAGCTCGACGCCCGCGAGACCGAGGCGCGCAAACGAGGAACAGGTTGAGCAGATCGAGAAGGATCAATCCGCGCAGCGGGAGCACCTGGAAGCCCGCGAGAACAAGGTCACTCAAGACGAGGAGTTCTACCAGAAGCGCCTTGTGCAGACCAACGAGAACCTTCGCAAAAAGGAGGAGAAGATGGCGGAGAGTCTGCGACGAAGGAGAAGCTCTTTCGCGACAGCTGTAGAAAAGACTTCGCGGATAAGGCCAAGAAGCAAGAGGATCGCTTCACGAAGAGACGCAAAGAGCTTGAGGCTCGCGTCAAGGACCTTGAGGCCCAGAAGAAGCGATTCGACTCTCGCCTCCAGGCTGCCGCGGAGGCTCGGCGCGCGCGGAGCAGAACTTTGCCTCTTTGATGGCTGACATGAAGGAGTTGACCGCTCAGGTGGGCCCTGTCGTGGAGCGCGCTGAAGAGGCTGAGCATCGCGTGCAGGCGGCACAGGTCTTGACGCAGCAGCGGGAGCGCATGTTCCAATCCTTGGTGACCCGGGGGAACACTCTCGCGGGGCAGCTAGGAGTGGATGCCCTGTTGTTCCCGTCATGGGAACGCTGACGCCGCCACATACCTTGCCTACTTCGATCAGCTCTTCTCGCTCGAGGGCCCTGTGGCGGAACTTGGCGACGTTGTTGATGAGGAGTGCCGCAAGCTCTTGACCGTGGCGATCGATCGCGTCTTCGCCAACCTCCAGCGCCTTCACCCGGCTTCGACTTACGAGTCAGTGACCGAGCCCATCGAGGGGACCAAGCCTGGGAGCTCTCCAACTTGGTTCGAGAAGAAGTCAACGATTACGTCGACCGCTTCAAGAGGGTTGAGGCGGAGCAGGCCGCTGAGGAGGATGAAGGCGCCGAAGAAGAGAAGGCTGAAGAGGACGGCGATGGTGAACCCTCTGCCTAGGCCACTCCTGCAACAAGATGCGCTTGCGCGCAATTATCTTTGTTTTAAGACTTGTTTTAATTCACGTGGCTTGTAAGATACTTTGATCGTATGCAAACATGTGTGTGTGTGCCCCTCGAAGGGCCTTTTATCCCTGTTCCATGTCTTTCTTCGCTCTACGTCGTCAGGACCCATCTCTTTGCGCTATGACACCGCCGCTACGGTATGCCGGAGCGTGACTCGGCAAGGCCGGGGGGTGTTTAAGGCTTGGAGAGGTAAGGGCTCTCGAGTCGCGGTGCTCGAGGGCCCCCTTTGACGCACAAGCAGTCCATGGAGTGTGAGAGAGAAAAAACCGCTCGAGGGGACAGGTGCCGTGAGAAAAACTCTGAGGGCGCGAGCGCTAGACTTAGCTTGGCGAGACTTTGGCCTCGTAGAGGGCGTTGGCTTCCCTGATGGTGCGCTCCCTCTAGGGGTCGGAGCGTGACTTCTCGACCTTGGGGAGGACTCTTGTTCCCTGTATTGGTTAGAGAGGCAACCCAAAGCAGGCACATGGTAGTAAACACCATGCGCGCTTATAGGCTTCCTCATGGTATCTCGCGAGGAGAGTAAGTACCAAGGTCCTTTGGTGAGGTGGCGTGTTTTGGGAGCAAGCCCATGGGCCAGAGCTCTTTGGGGAGGTAACAGGCGTGAGAGCGTGCTCACGTGCTAGAGCTCGGATCCTTTGGATTTTGCGGTGCTGTTGGGGTGCTCTTGAGGCACAGTCACCGTACTCAGCCCCCGCTCGCGAGGTGCGCATGGGGAAGAATATGAGCGCGAAATGAACTAAGATGATGAAAAGTAAAACTCACCACCAAAATATTACATAGCGGCGCCTCAGCGCAATGTTTCATTGAGAAACGAATTGGTTCATTACACTTGGTGTGACCAAGATAAAGTTTTCCATGTCGAGGCATGGGGACCACATTCAGTGGCTGAGACTCTTCACGGCCTGCGGCGGCACGTAATCAGGAGAGCTCAGAGGGGCTGGCCCTCGGGAGGAGAAGCTTTTGTGAAGCTTGGAGGTGAAGTTGTGTGCTTCCCTCTAGAGACAAAAAATGTCTGGCGTGACTATGATCACGGGTAGAACTTGCGTAGATGCGCGATGTTCCATGGATTCTTGACCGGAATGCCGTCCTCCGTTTCGAGGCGTACCGCGCCAGGCCTGGCGATGTGTGAGACCCTGTAGGGGCCTTCCCACATTGGCGAGAGCTTGTGGAGACCTTCCCTGGAGAGGATTCTCCTGAGGACGAGGTCGCCTGTCTCGAGAGTGCGCGGACGTATGTGGCGGCTGTGGTAGCGTCGCAGGTCTTGCTGGTACTTGGCTGCCCTGAGGGCGGCACGGCGGCGCAACCCGTCAAGGAGCAGCAGGTCGTCGCTGTGGAGGTCTGCTTGATCGTCCTCGTTGAAGGCAAGGACCCGTGCGGATCCATGCTTGATCTCTGTGGGGAGGACTGCTTCAGCTCCATACACGAGGCAAATGGCGTCTCACCAGTGGGCTTCGTGGGGTTCGTGCGGATGGACCAGAGCACGGACGGGAGTTCGTCTATCCAGCCCTTGCCGTAGCCCTTCAGGCGATTGAAGCTTCTTGTCTTGAGGCCCTTGAGGACCTCAGCATTTGCTCGCTCGGCTTGGCCGTTGCTCTGTGGGTGAGCCACCGAGGCGAAGCAGAGCTTGGTGCCGAGGCTCTCGCAGTAGGCCCTGAAGATGCCGCTGGTGAATTGTGAGCCATTGTCGGTGATGATGCGATTAGGCACACCAAAGCGGCAGACCAGGCCTCTGATGAATTTTACTGCGCCCTGGCCGGTATGCTGCGCACTGCTTCAACCTCTGCCCACTTGGTGAACTTGTCGACTGCCACGAAGAGGAAGCGGTAGCCCCCTTGTGATCTCGGGAAGGGTCCCAGATGTCTAGCCCCAGACCGCGAAAGGCCACGAGAGCGGGATGGTTTGGAGTCCCAGTGCAGGCTGATGGACTTGCTTGGCGTGGAACTGGCACGCATCGCAAGACTGGACGATGGTGGTGGCATCTTGAAGCACTTGGGGCCAGTAGAAACCGCTCCTGAAGACCTTGCCTGCCAGGGTGCGTGCAGAGGAATGGTGGCCACACTCTCCACTGTGAATGTCTCTGATCAGCATGCGGCCTTCCTCGGGGGGGACGCACTTGAGTGCAATTCCATTTGGGCGCTTGCGGTACAGGTCTCCCTCGAGGATGTAGTATGACTTGGCTTGTCGAGCCACTCGTTCTGCCTCCGCGTCTTCTTCAGGAAGGACTCCCTTCAGCAGGTAGTCTTTGAGTTCGTCAACCCAGCCTGTCTCTTGTGCACCATAGCCAGCAGCAGACGCTCCCCTGAGGATGGACCGCAGTTGGGTGCCCCACCTACAGGAGGTGGTGGGAGTACTTCGTCTGTGCTTGCGGCTGCTGCTTCTTGTGGCTGCTTTATGGACGCCTTGGAGAGTCTCTCTTCAAAGACGCCGGCCGGCTGGGCCTGCCTTCGTGATGCTCGCTTGGCGATGTCATCTGCCTCTGGTTCTCCTTTCGCGGGATGTGCATGAGCTCCATGCCCCTGAAGTGCTTCTCGAGCTTGCGGACCTCTTCAAGGTAGGCGGCCATGTGGTCGTCTTTAGGCGTGTAGCTCTTGTTGGAGAAGTTAACCAGGAGCTGGGAATCACCCTTTATGAGTAAGTGCTTGACGCCAAGGGCGATTGCGGCTCTGAGCCCGGCGAGGAGGCCCTCGTACTCGGCGATGTTGTTGGAGATCTTGTCTATTGTGAAGCACAGCTGGATGGCGTAGTAGAGCTTGTCACCTTTTGGTGAGGTTAAGACAACGCCAGCCCCACCATTGCGGCAGGCGAAAGCTCCATCGAAGTGCATGGTCCAGTGGCTTGGCATTGTATCTCCCGATGACGCGGTTTCTTCTTCGCGAGGCTCTTCAGGAGTTGGGTCTGTCCACTCGGCGACGAAATCCGCCAGCGCTCTCCCTTTTATGACTCTTGTGGTGTCGAAGCGCAAGTTGAATGGCTGCAGCTCAATGTTCCATCCTGCGACGCGGTCAGTAGCGTTGGGGTTGCGCAGGATCTGCTCCAGGGGGAAGGACGTGACCACCGTGATGGGGTGGCCCTGGAAGTAGTGGCGCAGCTTCCTGGAGGCGATGAGTAGCGCGAGGAGGAGCTTCTGCTGCACTGGGTACCGCTCGCGAGCATCTCGCAGTACAGTACTGACGAAGTAGACTGGATGCTCGACGAGGGTCGTTGATGGTGCGGCAGCGTCGGCTCCCTCGAGAGGCTCCTCAGGACCTTTGGCGAGGTTTGCCTGTGGAGGAGCCTCGGCAGGGGCGCTCGTGGAGGACTCGACTTGAGGCTGTGGGCCTGGCACTGGGTCTGGAGAGACTGTTCCTCGTCGGGAGGTTCTGGACTTGGTGTGGCAGTGCTTTTCTTGGGAGAACTGGCTCTTCTCTTTCCACCACCAGGACGGCGCTTGCAGTTTGTGGAGTGGCTGCTAGGTACAGCTTCAGATGCTCGCCTGCCCTGGGGGCTACCATGACTGGTGAGCTAGCCAAGTATTTCTTCAAGTCCTCAAATGCTTGTCGCCTCTGGAGTCCACTTGAAGGTGCCGGATTTCTTCATGATCTTGAAAAATGGCAAGGCTCTCTCGCCGAACTTGGAGATGAAGCGGCCTAAGCTGGCCATGCATCCTGCTAGGCGCTGCATGTCCTTGAGGCGGCGAGGTGGCTGCATGTCTTCTATAGCCTTGATCTTGTCAGGGTTTGCTTCTATGCCGCGGTGGGACACGAGGAACCCGAGGAGCTTGCCTGAAGGCACCCCGAAGACGCACTTGGCGGGGTTTAACTTGATGTTCACCTTGCGCAGGCTGGCGAAGGTTTCCTCGAGATCCTTCAAGAGAGTGTCTCCCTCGCGAGACTTGACCACGATGTCGTCGACATAAGCTTCTGCATTTCTTCCCATCTGAGCCCCCAAGGCGATCCTCATGAGCCTCTGGAAGGTGGCGCCGGCATTTTTCAGGCCAAAGGGCATGCAAGTGTAGCAATACACACCACAAGGGGTGAGAAATGCTGTTTTCTCCTCGTCTTCCTTGGCCATTTTGATCTGGTGGTAGCCTGAGAAGGCATCCAGGAAACAGAGGAGATCACAGCCGGCGGTGGAGTCCACAATCTGGTCTATCCTTGGCATGGGGTATGGATCCTTGGGGCAGCCTTGTTTACGTCTGTGTAGTCGATGCAGAGCCGGCCTCCTCCATTGGGTTTTGGGACAACCACACCGTTGGAGAGCCAAGTGGGGTGGGCAACTTCTCGAATGATGTCTGCTGCTTTCAGCTTCTCTACTTCTTTGATGATGAACGCTTGCTTCTCGGGGGCTTGTTTCCGCGCTTTTGCTTTACAGGGCGTGCGTCTGGACACACGGCTAAGTGGTGCTCGATCACCTCCCTTGGTACACCGGACATTTCTGACGGAGTCCATGCGAACATGTCAGAATTTGCCCGAAGGAAGGCGACGAGCGCGCTTTCCTATTTGGGAGGCAAGCCAGCGCCTATGGTGACGCTAGCCCCCGAGCCCTCAGCCCCCGAGCCGCTGGTGCTCAGCGACACCTTCTTTGTAGATGCTTGCTCTTGAGTGAACAGTTGTTTCTTCTTCTTGGGCCTCTCGAGAGGCTCCATGTCCTCGTCAGCGGGGAATGCCATGGCAGCGGCCTTGTAGGCGATCTCGACAGCGCGCGTGGCGTCCTGTACGTGACCACGTATGGTGATGGTGCCACCGCTGCCAGGGATCTTGACCATGTTGTAGGCGTGGTGCGTGACGGCCATGAACTTCGCGAGGGCGGGGTAGCCGAGGATGGCGTTGTAGGGCAGGCCAATGTGCGCGACGTCGAAGTCAATTAGCTCGGTGCGGTAGTTCTCCTGCGTGCCAAAAGTGACCGCGAGCCTCACTTGCCCCAGAGGCGAGATTGAGCCGCTGGTGACCCCGGTGAAGGGCCTGGAGGGCATGAGCCACTCGTAGGGCACTTGAAGCGTCTCGAAGGTCTCGACAGAGATGACGTTTAGGCCTGCACCCCCATCAATGAGCGTCTTGCCGACGGCGATGTTGTTGATGGTGGGGGTGCACACCAACGGGAGGGTGCCCACAGTCTTTGTAGACTTGGGGTGATCTTTGGCGTCGAAGGCGATGGTGTACTGGGACCACTTGAGGGGGCGGGACGTCTCGACCCCGGGAAGCGCTGCGTTGAGCTCGCGAGCGAACTGCTTGAACTGGTTGTTCGACTTGGGCGCCTGGGATCCGCCGAGGATGCATGCCATGGCACCCTTGGGGGCCTGGTAGCCTCCAGGCTCTTCGTCGGGCAGATTGTTGTTTTTCTCGGCGGCATTCGCCTGAGTTCCCTGAGGCCTCTGGAAGTTGCCCTTGCGTCCACCTTTGCGGTAACCACGGCCTCTGCCGCGGCCACCGCTGCCTTCTTCTTGCTCACGCTTCTTGCTCAGCTGCTTGAGGTCATAGCAGTTCTCCGTCGCATGGCCGCGCCTGTTGTGGTAGATGCAGAACGGGCGGTTGTCCACCTTTTTCTCGCCAGCCTCTGGAGAGTCCTCGCGAACATGCTTGGCGTCGGGTTCAGCTGCCAGGACTGCGGTAGGCTTGCGCTTTATCTCGTCACGCCTCTTCTGGGTCTTGGATCCCTCGACAGGGTCGTCTGTCGAGCCCACCTTGACGAAGAGGAGCCCTTCCTCTGCCTTGGCGCATTTGTCTGCGATGTCGAAGAGCTTCACCACGGAGGAGAGGGTATCATGGATGCCGAGCTTCTCGAGCATCCTGTGGTTGGTGACGCCCTCTCTGAAGGCCGCAATGACGTGCGAGTCCGGGATGTTCGGGATCTTGTTGCGGACTTGGCTGAAGCGCTGGATGTACCTGCGGAGGGTCTCGCCAGGCTTCTGGCGCACAGCTCGCAGGTCGTTGTAGGTGAGGGCGCGCTCGTACGTGCCCTTGAAGTTCGCAACGAACTGCTGGCAGAGCTCCTCCCACGAGTCAATGGAGTCCTCGGGAAGGTTCAGGAGCCACGACAAGGCGGAATCCTTGAGAGCGTGGGAGAACCAGTTGGCCATGACCTTGTCGTCTCCCCCCGCAGCTTGGATGGAGGTGGTGTAGAGCTGCAAGAACTCGATGGGGTTGTTCGTGCCGTCGTAGCCCTTGGGTAGGTCAGGCCTGAACTTCTGTGGCCAGACGACGCGACGCAGGTTGCGGGTGAAGGCCGCGCAACCTGTGGCGTACGAGGCGATGCCACCCTGAAGAGCACGGCGGTTCTGTCGCCCTGCTTGGCCGATTTCCTCGACGATGCGCTTCTGGAGGTCCTTCTGGCGCTCCATTTCCACCCGCGCGTCTGGGGGTGTCCGCTGCACGATTTGACAATCGCGCGGCGAAGACGCGTGGGATGCGGCCTTGTGCGCCGGCTGGAGGCGGACCTGGCGGAGGCGGCGGCGGAGGCGGCGGCGGAGGTGCGCCATGCGCGGTGGTTCCAGCGCGTCCGGAGTTGTGGTGCACCAGAGAGCGCGACGCCGCAGGAGCAGCGCGCGGTGCTGCCGCGATGTCGACGAGGTGCTGGAGGCGGCCGAGCCAGTTGTCGTGCGCCTCAGTGTGGGGCGGTAGCGGAAGAGCTCCGCGGCCATGAGCAGCGCGGTGTTTGGGCTGGGCGCTGGACGCCCAAGAGTGGAGGCGCTGTGGCGCTGGGACGGATGCGAGGACTCAGCGTCCTCGCCGTGCCCGTGGTCGACGTCGTCGTCGAAGCGGTCGTCGTGGTGGCCGTCGTCGTCCTCGGGGTGCTCCACGCGGTTCAGCGGTGTTGCGCCCCGTGGCACGGCTGGCGCGGGGACGGCCGCGAGGGTTGGTGGTGTTGGCAGCGGGCTCGGTGGTTGCCCTGCCTGATGCCCGCCGGGTGGCGCGAGCTGCGCGAGTGTCCGCCATGGTGCAGAGGTCGATGAAGGTTGAAGACGCGCCTCAGCCCCCTACCTGGCGCGCCAATTGTCGGAGAATGACTCCCACGAAACAGGGATAGTCAAGCTCACGAAGAGAGTTCGTGTAAGGGGCTGAACACGTTGGTCAAACAACCCTCAACCTGCACGGCGACGGTGCTCGTCGAGCAAGTGGAGGGACATCACGACAGAGATGAACACCAGCCCGTACCCAGGTTCACGGCCCTCGTGTGGAGGTAATACCGCTACTCCTGCTTGTCTGTATTGCACTGCTTGTAGAGGTTACAGTACAATGAGCTTGCCGAGGGCTCTCTTTTGGCAATGGTGTACACAAGGAAGGGAAGCAATGGTCTTCTTCTTCCTTGCGCGTAAGTGGCTATGCTGGAATGAGAATGCGATCCCTTGCTACGGTGCTGCTCGTCCTCCTTTTATAGGCGCCCCGTGCTCCCTGCGCTTGCACTATGGTAGGGCTGTCACGTGGCGCAGAAGGTGGAGCGCGGTGCACGCAGCCCGGTTGTCCATGGACGCGGTCCATGGCGTAAAGCTGACTCCTGTAGCAGAGTACCACCGTCCATGCAGGACGGCCAGCTGGGGCCGCAGAGGAACGTGGGGGTGCCCACGGTGACGTTGGCCGTGGAGCGTAGCGCCGGCCGGTCCCCTTATCACCAAAGAGGAAACCTTGTAGTCCGGTGCGGATGGCACAGCTTTGTTGACCCCTTTAATCACCAAAATGGCAACTGCGGCGTCGTCGTCACCGCGCGCAGGGGCGCGCGTCACTCTGCGGCCGCTGCAGAGCCCATGTGCGCTCTGCAGAGGTTGCTTTGCAGCGAAGCGATCTCCACGAGGGCTTGGACGCCCTGTAGAGAATTCGGCGTTGACCTCTCCCAGGGGAGATTTCCTTGAAGAGGGGGCAGCAGTGGATATGGCCTCCGCAGGCCTCTGCTGCCTCAAAAGCCCTCGCGAGGCTCTCCAAGCCGTAGGCTTGGTCCTTAGCGAAAATTCGCCATCAAGTGTCGAGGGCCGTAGAGGACAGGCCCAGCACACCCTGGATTTCACTGGGCCGACACGTCCAATTCCGAGAATATTGCAGAACAACTTTTCTGAAATAAAAAAACAGCAGAAAACATGAACTTGCACTGTGAAAGGACATGTCTCTCTCTAATGTTTTTGGGGTTTATTACAACAATAAGTTGACACTAATGTGCGTTGATTGATTTCAGGTTTTATCACATCCTTGACAGTATGAAAGATTGCATATATAAAGTGTTTAGATAATTTCCTGCAATCTACTTTGAATTCTGAAAATAACAGTTTTCCGGAAGTTCCGGCTGGATTTGCGGAAGTTCCGGGAATCGGAAGTTCCGGACGGACTTCCGCTCCTTGTTTCGCTTAGCAAATTGCTCTCGGGTGTTCTCACTTTCATAAGCGGAAGTTGGCCCGGAAGTCGGTCCGGAAGTTTCGGTGGTGCGGAACTTCCGCCATTCGCCTCGGAAGTTCCGGGCATCGGAAGTTCCGGACGAACTTCCGCTCCTTGTTCCGCTTAGCAAAATTGCTCTCGGGTGTTTTCACTTTCATAAGCAGAAGCTGGCTTGGAAGTTGGTTCGGAAGTTCCGGTGGTACGGAACTTCCGCCGTTCACCTCGGAGGTTCCGGCCGTGCGCGTTTGCGGCCCCACGCTGAGAAGACTGGAGTTCTCTGTGCTCCGGAAGTTCCGCGATCTGTCCGGAAGTTCCGGCCCTGCGCAGAAGGCTCCCCAACGGCCAGAATTTGGAGAGAATAAAAAGGGGTCTTCTTCTCTAGAAGACTAAGCTTGATTCCTCTCACTCTCTCCACCATTGTTGCAAGCTTCAATCTACTAGAGCTCCCACTCCAACCACTCAAACTCGTTGATACTTTGAGGAGTGAAGGAGGAGCCCTAGATCCGCAACTCCACCGAGCCGATTTGTCTACATCGACCTAGTCACTTGTAGATCTTATGTAACTTGATACTTTGGATACCTAGAAGATACTTGTGATTCTTGTGGCTTTGGTAGCCACAAGGATTAGCCGGGAGCCTCCAATTAAGTTGTGGAGACGTGACCCGGCCTTGTGATTCTTGTGGCTTTGGGAGCCGCGGGAATTTGGTGAGAGCCTCCAATTCGGTTGTGGAGTGTGCCTCATCCTTGTAAAGGTTTGTTGCCGACCTCGAGGGCATCATATAGTGGCTCGTGGATCTCCTCATCGGAGGATAACACGAGGGAGATACGTGTGCCATATCAAGGCTATTCGGAGTTCACGTTGTGACTCCGCACCGCTCCAACGGAGAGTAGCTTCCATTGGGAAGTGAACTTCGGTAGAACATCTCCGCGTCACCGTGTGGTTATCTCTTAACCTTCCTTTACGTGTATTGCTAGCCTTTCTTGTGTAGAATATCTTGCTAGCTTGTTTATTGCTCATCATATAGGATTGTTCATCTAGTTGCATATCTAGAGAACTTATATTTGAGCAATTCCTTAACTTGTTGAAAAGAAAATTAAAATTGGTAGTTGCCTATTCACCCCCCCATCTAGTCAACCTACTCGATCCTTTCAATTGGTATCAGAGCAAGGTCTCTTTATTAAGGGCTTAATCGCCTAAAGAGGAGGATGGCTAGTGTGGAGGATGTACAACGTGCTAAAGATGAGGAGTTAAGACTTGCTAAGGAACAAGAAAAATTGATAGAGAACAACTTGATAGAGAACTAATCGAAGCGGGAATAATCCCTCCCGAGGGTGATGCCCCAATCACCATGAAGTCCATGATTGAACTTTTGGGTTCATGAAAGGCAAAATGGTGGATGAGGTGTATACTCGGGTATCTAATCAAAATGGCTCCTCATCATCCGCTAGCCCTATTAAGGGTGCTAGTGACAAGGATAAAAATGATAAACCTAATGAGAAGCCTTCTCTTAACTTTGCTCCACCTAGCTCTTATCTCACTCAAGTTTCACTCACTCAACCTCATATAACCAACCTTGGTAGACCCCCTCCTAAGCTTGATAATACTCGTTATTTCACTTGGAAGAAATCTATGGAGTCTTATTTTCGCAGCTCATCGGTGCATCTTTGGAGGGTGGTTCTACATGGTTTCAACCCGGTTGATCCCAACAACTTGACCAAGCAAGAAGAGATTGATGAGCAACTTGATGCAAATGCCAAGTACATTCTTGAGAGTGCTATGACCGCAAATGATGAAGATCATGTGCGGAATCTCAAAACTTGCAATGAGGCTTGGCTCTATCTTGAAACCGTGTATGAAGGAAATGAGGGCATTCAACGCTCCAATGCGGCCGTCCTTCAACATCAAGTTGACAACTTCATCATGCTAGACGAAGAGACTCCGACCGAACTTTACCGAAGACTCTACAAGCTTGTGGTGACATGTAGGGAAAATGGAAAGAAGGATATGGATGATGAATGGGTCAAGGCCAAGTTCCTTCAAGCAATTATGCCATATAGTGAAACTATGGTGATGAACCTCCATGCAAGAGCGGATTACACAACAATGACTCCCAATGACATGTTGGCTCAATTTGTCACTATGATACATTGAAGTCCACATCCAAGTCTTTCAACCAAGTCCGTGGCCCAAGACTCTTGCTTTGAAGGCTCGTGTGGTAGACCATCCAAGATATGAAGAAAGCCCGGTCTATGAAGGTGAAGAAGACTTGGAGGGTGAGCTCAATGAAGTTCTTGCACTTGCCGCCACCCGGTTTTGGAACAAGAAGAACAAGAGCGTCAACCCTCACCAATAAAAAGAATGTGCTTCAATTGTGGAAAGGACACTCATCTTGTGAAGGATTGCCCCTATGAAAGAAGAGAGGATAATGGTGGTCAACTCATTCTAAAGAAGAACAAGTACCACCCCAAGCCTACCTACATGAAGAGATCACCTCAAAAGGCTCTTGTGGCATCCCATCAAGAGGAATACGAGTCCGGAGGTGAGGAGGATAAAGAACCAAGTGAAGAAGTAGGAATGGCGGCTCTTGCAATGGGCACCCTTCCTCCATCATTGGCCAACCTCTTCTCATCTCCAAACGACGACAAGATCTCCAAGCCTATGTGCCTCATGGCCAAGGAAACAAAGGTGAATTCCCCACCAAAAATTACTATCTCCTCTAACCCATCACTATTGGATTGTGTTGAGGATGTAGGGAAAATTGAAGAAGAGGATAAAATTTCTATCTTCATTAGCAAGCTCCAAGGTCCAACCAAGAAAATGGTTGAGGCCCTCATGTATCAATATGGAGAAGCCAAGCATCTTCTTAATGTGAAGGATGTTAGGATTTGTGAGCTCGAAGGGCATGCATGTGATCATGCCGACAAAATTGGTGAGCTAGAAGATCAACTTGTTGAGGAACAATTGCTCCGTGAGCAACTTGAGGAGACACATGCCATGGATCTTTCCAAGGCAAAAGAAACTCGTGAAACCTCTATTCAAATTGCTATTGATCTAAAAAGTAAAAATGAGGAACTTGTAGAGAGTCATAACAAACTCTTTGAGGGTTTTGAGCAACTTAGGGAAACCCACAAGGTGACCTCAAGTGAGCTCACTACACTCAAGGAGTCATATGCCAAACTACAAGCTCAATTTATCTATGCTAGCTTCACCACTTCTCATAATGATAAAGATGCAAATGCTTGTACCACTAACCCTTTATGTGTCAAGGCATCTCTTATTGAGGAAAACACTAGGTTGAAGGCCCAACTTGAGAAGGGCCTAGCCACTTGTATCCAAGGGGAAAAGAACCTCAATGATCTTTTGAGCAATCAAAAGGGAGTGGTTGGCAAAGAAGGAATTGGGTTCACACCCAACTCTAAGAAGGTCAACAACAAGAAGAAGAAGGCGACTCCCCCTTCCAAAGATATTGTTTTTGTGAAGGAGGGGGAGTTAGCCAAAGCAAATGACAACTCTATTGGGAGTGGTAATGTCACTAGGGGCAATGCCACTCACAATAACTTTGCGGGAAAATACAACCCCTCATATGTTCTTTTGAAATCTACAAATGGTTGTGTTTTTGCTAAATATGTTGGCTCTTCATATGGAGATGATTATCACTATGCTATTTGGGTTCCAAAGACCCTTGTGACTAACAAAAGAGGACCCATTCCAAAATGGGTACCTAAATCAAAGACTTGATTTATTGTAGGGTTTCTCTTCCGGTGGATCTTCATGGCTCATTGATAGTGGATGCTCATCCCATATGACCGGAAGCAAAGAACTAGTAAAGGACTTATTGAAACAACTACTCTCATTCTCTCATGTCACCGTTGGCAACAATGCAAGACTCAAGGTAGTGGGAGTTGGTAAAGTGGTGATCACTCCGGAGTTATCCATTGAGAAGGTCCTCCTTGTTGAATCTCTTTCATACAATTTACTTTCCGTTGGTCAATTATGCAATGCCGGTTACACCGTTATTTTTAATAAATACCACGTGACCATCCTTTTCACTCAAACACTCAATGTCGCCTTTGTTGGATTTCGTGAAAACGGTTTGTATGTGGTTGATTTCTCAAAAGAGACCACTCAAATCGCTACATGTTTAATGGCTAAAGGCGACAAGGGGTGGCTTTGGCATCGCCGACTTGGCCATGTCGGTATGAGAAATTTACAAACTCTTGTAAAGGGTGGACACGTGGTAGGACTAACCGATGTTAATTTTTCCAAAGATCGTCCTTGTAGTGCTTGCATAGCCGGAAAGATGCATGAGAAGAATCACCCCAAGACGACCATTATCTCCACTAAGAGGCCTTTGGAGCTCCTTCATATGGATCTTTTTGGGCCTCCCACATATGATAGTCTTGGTGGCAAGAAATATTGTTTGGTGATTGTGGATGATTATTCAAGATATTGTTGGACTTTCTACATCAAGAAGAAGAGTGAAACTCAAAAGATATTCATTGACTTTGCAACCCTAGTTCAACGCCAATATGACTCCAAGATTTTGGCAATTAGAAGTGACAATGGTACGGAGTTCAAGAATTACACTATGGATGATTTCCTAAGTGGGGAGGGCATTCAACACCAATATTCCGCTGCATATACTCCCCAACAAAATGGTGTTGCCGAAAGGAAGAACCGCACTCTTATTGATATGGCAAGAACTATGATGGCCGAATTTAATTCCCCATACAACTTTTGGGCCGAAGCCATCAACACCGCTTGTCATTACTCAAACCGGCTCTTCTTCCGTCCTCTCAAGAACATGACACCATATGAACTCCTCACCGGTAAAAAGCCAAATGTATCTTACTTTCGAGTCTTTGGATGCAAATGCCATGTTTACATTAAAGGTTGCAAAATTGCTAAATTTGAATCTAGATCTTTTGATGGTATATTTGTTGGATATGCCGCAAAGTCTCATGCTTATAGGGTCTACAACATATCCACCGGGTGTGTTGAAGAATCTATGAACGTGGAGTTTGTCGAGGATAATGGCTCCCAAGCGGAGCATATTGATCATGATGATGTAGGTGATGTTGCTCCATCTCAAGCCATAAGAACTATGGGGATTGGAGAACTAATTCCTATTGAAGGACCTATTGATGATACTCAAGAAGAAGGAACAAGTTCTACCCAAGTTGAGCCATCTACCTCAACAAGTGATCAACAAACTATCAATGATCAAGAACAAGAACATGTAGATCAAGAAAATGGTCAAGACCCACCCAACTCTAGTGGTGAACAAGAACATAATGAACCCACAACCCCAAGAACTCCACTTCGGGTTGACCATGAGCAAGATGAAGGCAATATGAAGATATTTGTGTGGTGAAACAATTGGTCAAGCCATGGAACGCCGGGTCATCCGGCGTGCATCAAATTGGACTATCAACAACACTTCAAGGAAAATATCCTTGGGAGTATCCGTAGAGGTGTGCCACTCGCAATCAATTAGCTAACTTTTGTGGTCATGTCTCTTGCTTGTCTAGCTTAGAACCTCTCAAGGTATATGATGCCCTTGAAGACATGGATTGGGTTGCGGCTATGCATGAAGAGTTGAACAACTTCGAGCGCAACAAAGTATGGTCATTAGTGGAAAGACCCAATGACTCCTCCCATAATGTCATTGGAACCAAGTGGATATTAAGAACAAGCAAGACTCACATGGTCAAGTCATTCGCAACAAAGCAAGATTGGTTGCACAAGGCTACACCCAAATCGAAGGAGTCGACTACGGTGAAACCTATGCCCCCGTTGCTAGACTTGAATCCATTCGCTTACTAATTGCTTATGCATCTACTCATAATATTGTCTTATATCAAATGGATGTTAAAAGTGCTTTCTTAAATGGTCCACTAAATGAATTGGTGTATGTTAAACAACCACCGGGTTTCGAAGACCCTAAATTTCCTAACCACGTCTACTTACTACATAAGGCTCTTTATGGGCTCAAGCAAGCTCCACGTGCTTGGTATGATCATCTCAAGGAGTTCTTAGTAGACCGTGGCTTTGAAATTGGGGTAATAGATCCCACTCTTTTTACAAAAAGGGTAAATGGAGATTTTTTCGTATGCCAAATATATGTTGATGATATTATCTTTGGTTCCACTAACCATGAATTTAGTGATCAATTTGGCAAGCTAATGACCAAGGAATTTGAGATGTCCATGATGGGAAAATTGAATTATTTTCTTGGCTTTGAAATCCACCAATTTCGAGAAGGAACATTCTTATGTCAAGCCAAGTATGTTAAGGACATGCTCAAGAAATTTGATATGAACAATGCCAAGCCATATAAGTTTCCCATGGACTCCAAGGCGGATCTTCACTTAGATCCGGATGGTAAGGAAGTTGATCAAAAGCTTTATCGTTCTATGATTGGATCTTTGCTTTACCTTTGTGCATCTAGACCGGATATTATGTTTAGTGTGGGTATGTGTGCAAGATTCCAATCAAGTCCTAGGGAAAGTCATGAAACCGCGGTCAAAAGGATTCTAAGATATTTGTTGGATACTCCCAACTATGGTCTTTGGTATCCCCATGGTACAAGCTTTGATCTTGTTGGTTATTCGGATGCGGATTGGGCGGGTTGCAAAATGGATAGAAAATCAACTTCGGGTACATGCCAATTCCTTGGTAGGTCCCTTGTGAGTTGGTCTTCCAAGAAGCAAAATTGTGTGGCCTCGTCATCCACCGAAGCCGAATACATCGCCGCCGGTAGTTGTTGTGCACAATTATTATGGATGAGGCAAACTTTAAAGGATTATGGTGTCATTTGTGACAAAGTGCCTCTTTTATGTGACAATGAAAGTGCTATTAAAATTGCACACAACCCGGTTCTTCATGGCAAGACCAAGCACATTGAGATTCGGTATCATTTTATTCGAGACCATGTTGAGAAGGGTGATATTGCAATCAAGTATGTCAACACCAAGCATCAACTCGCCGATATGTTCACGAAGCCTCTTGGTGAAGCAAGATTCAAGGAGTTGAGAGGAGAACTAAATGTGGTGGACATATCCAATTGGATTTAGTGGATTTCTTGCATACCTACCCATATTAGACGATACTTATTTGGTTTAGATGTAGGCATGGACATAGGGGGAGTGCGGTCCTAATCCATTGGACCATCCCTCCCCCCATTATGCCGATAGTAAGAACTCATTTTATCTCTATATTTTCAATTCATGAATTGTGAGCTTAAATGACGAGTAGTGGCCGTGAACCCAAGATACATCTTCGCGGTGTCACACCACAAACTCATACATGGTGGCCTTGGCCACCGCCCTCTTCCTTATGAAGAGTTGGTTCTTTTCGGATTTAATTGGATTTATTCGGGTATTTGTAGACCTTATGTTAGTTTGGGAGAAACACTTGGAATTGGCATTTATTCTTTGCATCTTGCAATTCCTAAGTGTGTATCCACTTATCAGTTACCATGTTCTGAACCTAAGCGTGCACTCCTTATCTCATTAAACATGCTATCAATCCATATGCACATACAAAAGTTCTATGTTTCAAAAAAAATCCTGCCTTCTCTAGCGGAACTTCCGCTGTGAAGTGCGGAACTTCCGGAGAGCCTTCTATCGAAAAAAAATTCCGCTCATGCGGAACTTCCGGAGCGAACGCCGACAAAAATTCTCCGCACGCTCGGAACTTCCGAGCTTCGGCTCGGAACTTCCGGCCCGTCGGGAAAAATTTGCCTCTTATCCCACGGGGGGATACTTTTTTCCTCACTTCCTCTTCTTCCTCCCGTGGTTGACCTCCAAGACCGGCGCCGCCATTGAAGTTCCCCTCCACCGCTGGGGGCCCTCCCGCCGTCTCCCTGCAGATCTGCTCCGTGGGGAGCTCTCCCCTGTCAATCTCATCCATGGCCTCTGGTATTTTGCCCCTTCCTCTCTTGTTCTATGGTTTAAATCTCAAACCTAGACTCCACTCATGGGCATGAACTAGTTGGCTCGATTTATGAAAATCTTTTGCATGGATAGATTGAATCCACACTTGACACCTCTTCCATGTAGCAACATTGTACCCTAGTTTTAAAAACATCTAGATTTGGGAATCGATCCGCTCATGTGGTTGGACACTTTGGTTTGACCGAAACTTCCTATCTCTTTGTCGGATCTTCTGAAACCTAGGTGTTTATGAATCTATGTTACAATGCTTTGCTATTTCGATATTTTTTTGTTATGTGCACTTACCTCATGCTTGCCTTCTATGCATATCCTATATCTCAGGGTCGAGTTCACAGGCTGCCCATTCCCGCAAGAAGTCTCGCCCCAATGAGGATTTTGAGTCAGAGGACGAAGAAATCCTTCCCACCACAAGGACAGCTAGGCAGCAGCAGTTGGATAAGCAGAAACTTCCGAAGGGCACTACAAAGAAAGTGGTAAAGACACCGGCCAGAAAGCCTCAACCTCGGAAACCACCTCCACCGATAACATTTGACAAGATGAAGAGTCACCTCTACCGCGAGTATCGAAATCTGAATCCTTATTCAGCTCCTCGAAATCCTCATGTGCCAAACCCCTTCTTCTACACCTCGGATCAAGAGAGGGTATACAATGACATCTATTTAAATCAAAAGACCAAGGTCACAAAGCAACACTCCCTCGACATTGATCACATGAAACTTGAGAAACACCATGGGTATTTTGATGAAGCTCTCTCCCTATGTGAAGAATATGGGTTAATTAATATCATGGTTCTCAACCAACGGTATGATGAGTTCCTTATTGCTCAGTTCTTCTCCACCGTGCATTTTGACAATGATGAAAAGAGAACCCTTCGCTGGATGACAAAGGATACCGTTCTGGAGGCTACACTTGAAGAGTTTGGGAATTCTCTTGGATACACTCTTGGTGGCTGGACATGCCATGGAGGAGGCCGCCCTATGGGCTCTGATGTTCTGGCTCTAATCACTGTGGAGGATGGCACCCCTGGGGAAACTGATGATCTCATTCCCACCTATGAAATCATGCACCGCATTTACCGAGAGACCCTTGCTCCCCGTGTGGGTAATACTGATCAGGTCCATGCCTTTGTCATCGATCTAATGTACTGGACCTTTACCAAACAAGGATCCCATGAGGAGTTGGATGTCATGAACTTCATCTACAATGAACTCCATCTTGCAGTCATAGATAAGCGGGCTCCTGTGTTTGGTCCCTATGTGATGAGGCTGATTCGTGATTGCTGGGCTCGAGCTAAAAATGGGGAATGAATTGACCTTGGTGTTCCACTTACAGATTAGCCGGCGAAGCAACTTCGGGTTAAGAAGCCGAAGTCCCCTAAGAAGAAGAAAACTGCTGCAGCTGGCCCTAGTGCACCTATTGAGGAACCATCTTGGCTCAAGAAGCTCAACATCAAACTCAAGAAGTCCTTTTGCCTCAAATTGGACATAGAGGAGCACATGTATGATGCTCATTGCTATCACAAGAACGCTGCCCGCCACCAAAAGAAGATGATGGAGCATATGGGGATTGAAGTGTCCTCTGGATCAGAAGGTACTATCACTCCAAAGGAGAAGTGGTTGTCCAAGCATCGCAACTGGGATGATGATGATGAAGCTGGATCTGTTCCTCCGCCGGGCTCCGACACTCATCCTGCCGCCTAGGGACGTTACCATCGCTTTTCTCCCTTTTGGTGTCTTGGTGCCAAAGGGGGAGAATTGTTCTATTTAGGTTATGCGGGATTTGCATGGGTTGGAGTCACAAGCTTGCTTTTTTCCGATGATTTCTTATTGCTTGTACTCCTGGGTTTCTAAACTTGTATGAGAACTATGCTCTACATGGTGTAAGACATGTGAACCCATCTATCTATCTACTATGTGTGCTAAAACCCTCTAGTTATGTTTCATATGTCTTGTGCAAGTTATAAATGATGTTATACTTCTTGGTGTATAAAATGTAGGGGGAGCCCCATTGCTATGGATTGTGTGTATTCTCTACATTTTATGCTCATACTCACCGAGATACATCTATCTAAACTTGGGCTCTGTCTATATTTTATAAACCACCTTGTTGCAAATTATTGTTGTCATCAAACACCAAAAAGGGGGAGATTGAAAGGACATGTCTCTCTCTAATGTTTTTGGGGTTTATTACAACAATAAGTTGCACACTAATGTGCGTTGATTGATTTCAGGTTTTATCACATCCTTGACAGTATGAAAGATTGCATATATAAAGTGTTTAGATAATTTCCTGCAATCTGCTTTGAATTATGAAAATAACAGTTTTCCGGAAGTTCCGGCTGGATTTGCGGAAGTTCCGGGAATCGGATGTTCCGGACGGACTTCCGCTCCTTGTTCCGCTTAGCAAATCTGCTCTCGGGTGTTCTCACTTTCATAAGCGGAAGTTGGCCCAGAAGTCGGTCCGGAAGTTCCGGTGGTGCGGAACTTCCGCCATTCGCCTCGGAAGTTCCGGGCATCGGTAGTTCCGGACGAACTTCCGCTCCTTGTTCCGCTTAGCAAAATTGCTCTCGGTATTTTCACTTTCATAAGCGAAGCTGGCTCGGAAGTTGGTTCGGAAGTTCCGGTGGTACGGAACTTCCGCCATTCACCTCGGAGGTTCCGGCCGTGCGCGTTTGCGGCCCACGCTGAGAAGACTGGAGTTCTCTGTGCTCCGGAAGTTCCATCGATCTGTCCGGAAGTTCCGGCCCTGCGCAGAAGGCTCCCCAACGGCCAGAATATGGAGAGTATAAAAAGGGGTCTTCTTCTCTAGAAGACTAAGCTTGATTCCTCTCACTCTCTCCACCATTGTTGCAAGCTTCAATCTACTAGAGCTCCCACTCCAACCACTCAAACCGTTGATACTTTGAGGAGTGAAGGAGGAGCCCTAGATCCGCAACTCCACCGAGCCGATTTGTCTACATCGACCTAGTCACTTGTAGATCTTGTGTAACTTGATACTTTGGATACCTAGAAGATACTTGTGATTCTTGTGGCTTTGGTAGCCACAAGGATTAGCCGGGAGCCTCCAATTAAGTTGTGGAGATGTGACCCGGCCTTGTGATTCTTGTGGCTTTGGGAGCCGCGGGAATTTGGTGAGAGCCTCCAATTCGGTTGTGGAGTGTGCCTCATCCTTGTAAAGGTTTGTTGCCGACCTCGAGGGCATCATATAGTGGCTCGTGGATCTCCTCATCGGAGGATAACACGAGGGAGATACGGTGTACCATATCAAGGCTATTCGGAGTTCACGTTGTGACTCCGCACCGCTCCAACGGAGACGTAGCTTCCATTGGGAAGTGAACTTCGGTAGAACATCTCCGCGTCACCGTGTGGTTATCTCTTAACCTTCCTTTACGTGTATTGCTAGCCTTTCTTGTGTAGAATATCTTGCTAGCTTGTTTATTGCTCATCATATAGGATTGTTCATCTAGTTGCATATCTAGAGAACTTATATTTGAGCAATTCCTTAACTTGTTGAAAAGAAAATTAAAATTGGTAGTTGCCTATTCACCCCCCCTCTAGTCAACCTACTCGATCCTTTCACACTGTGGCATCTTGTTAATAGGTTAGTCCCAGAAAATGCATAAAATGATATAAAGTGTAAATAAAACATGTAGCAATTGGTATAATATAAACATGGAACATCAGAAATTATAGATACGTTGGAGACGTATCAAGGTCCAGCACTGCTTTCGAGATTCCAAAGTGGATGACGTGATTGACAATAACCTTTCTACATTAGGTGAGCTCAACCATGGTTCGGTCCTCTGAAATTGTGGAGACAGAGGGATGCCTAGAAAGTTCTGAGGTGCACAAGAGCATTTGGTTCAAAAGGTCACTGCTCGGAAGACCAATTATCATTATCACAGATTAGCCTCCCATTTGGTAGCCGCCAAGACGGGAGAGGCTCCATCATACCCGACATCTCCAAGAAGAAGGGGGTGTCGGCCCCTAGGGTAGTCGTCCGCTCTCGTGGCCGCAGTTGTTGTGGTTGTGGCCACCGCCTTGACCACAATGACCATCGCCATATTCTCTCTCTATCTCTCTCTCTCTGTGGCGTGGTCTACTCTCGCACAAATTTCGGTAATCCTTACTTGAGCATGTGTTTGTGCTATGTATTATTTAGCGATGATCTATTGCATCTCTATAATGTCGAAGTAGTTCCTTTTTGTCCTTTGGGTAAACTAGTGAATATTTATGAGAGAGCTTGTGGATCACACCTTGGCGTTAGTAGTATGTTGAGAAAACTATACATATTGCAGTCGTGACATAATTATCGCACTTGACTATAGGGTTTGGTGCATAGAGACGAAGGGGTGTCAATATATCTTAATGCCATGGTTGAGTTTTACCTTAATGGATCTTTAGTAAAGTGGTCCACTAGTTCATGAGGGATGTGGGTGGCATGAGGAGAGAGGATATGGACCATGGTTTATGGTGGACTAGCCCAATTAGACCTCGACCTAATGGGCTCCTTACTTCATGGGGCTTCATATTTGACCTTAATTTTTAATTTCTTGTTTTGATTTGTTGACCTTCTCTTAATTGATCTTGACTTCACCTTGCTTTATTGTTTCCATGTTGGCGCCCTGTTGGCATGCAGAGGCACCCCTTAAGATAGGTGATATTCATTCCTTCAATAGTTACAAACACATGCATTTTTTTTAATCGATGGTAACTTTTTGTTGAATGGTGATTTTTATTGTAAATGAATATCTATCTACTAAATTGATGCTTAACATTTTTTTAACATAATTTATTTCAAAATGCTATGAAACATTTTTGCATGATAATTTGTAAATGGTGTGAAAATGGTTGCAAAGCCACTGTTTTATTGCATTCTATTTAAAAATTGTTGTAAAACTTTTAATTTTTATAAAATATTTTGAAAAATGTTGTGATTATTTTGACATAGTATTTTTTTACTAGATAGTGGAGGTCCACCTAGAAAAAACCACTAATCAGAGTAGACAATGTTGGGCCCACCACACACAAAACTACCGATTTTCTGGCTCTATATTGGCAGACAAACGTCAAGCACTTTCCTTATGCAAATACTCCCTCCACTCCATAAAACATGGTGTATAGGTTTTGTGAAAATTCTAAGTTAAGTCATGTAAAGTTTGATCAATTTTTAGGAAAACTATCCACCTCTTCAAATATTAAATCAATCTTATACATCACTAAATATATTAATGGAGTATACTATAGTTATATATTTTTCTAAGTTGATCAAACTTTTTATGTTCAATAACTTCAGCAAAAGTTATAGGGCTTGTTTCAGGAACAGGTAATATGCAATTGTTGATCAAAGTACGTTTGTTAGGCCTAATACGTTTCCAGTCTAACAAAGCGTACTTCAACATTGGTAACGACCGTGGAATGCGTCTACTCGCGGTGTCCCCATTCAGCGATCTCCGTTCGCATCTCCGACCGTCTCACCGGCGGGAGCAAGAAAAATGCAGGGCGGATCCAGCGGCATCGTCTACGGCGGCCTCAAGTACCAGGCAAGCATCACCACCTTCTCGAAGCTTCTAGAACACTCCCCGTAGCGCCCTGCTTCCGCCCCTCAGCCTCTTCTTCTCCCCCTCTTCCAGGCGCGGTGCATCGCCGACGTGCGAGCGGATGCCGGGTCCACCACCTTCCTCGCCGGAACCCTCAGCCTCAAGGAGGAGAACGAGGTGCGTTTCCGCTGCACTGGCGGCGATTGGAGTAGTGGTCTATTCTTATGGCGACAGAGAATGGTGTGTGATTGGATCTCCAATTCTTCGTGTCCAAGTAGGTGCACCTGATCCGGCTGCTGCCGGGGGAGAACGAGCTCGTGTGCGACGGGCTCTTCTACCACCCCAACGAGATCTGGGACCTCAAGTCCTGCCCTTCGACCACAGGCTCTTCTCCACGGTCTACACGTCTGGTAGAAAAGATCCGCTCTTTCCCAAATCTTTCTTTGTGCATTGAGCTTTTCGAGATGCAATTCTGAAGCGTATCCCTGTCTTACGCCGTGAATGAAGGTGAGGGCTATGGCGCGTCCGTTTGGAAGATCCCAGAGCTCTACGGCCAGTCGAACTCGCCTCAGCTTGAGGAGCTCTTCACGCTCGATGAGCACACTGCCAAGATAAGATGGTGCGCTCTTGTTTGTCTTGAAGTTCTGTTCTTGCTCTAGAGCTACTTAATCTATTGCGGTACAGGATGTAACTGTACCTGTTGAATTTTAGTCTTGATGTAACCAGAGTCCAGTTGTAGAATGTATTTGCTATTTAATGTGACTGTACCATGTGGTGCTTATTTGCAAAGTACTAATTGGGGTTGCTCATTTGGCGAGTGAAAAAACCCGACAAAGTGTGAAGTAGCATGCATTGATATGGGAGGGTTTTACTGAGATGGGTACTGAACATATCGATTTGGTAGAACACACCTCACTTGTTATACAACATACAAAAGAAATACTCTTAACTGTGCTTAAACAAAGTTTTGATCCCCGTCATGGCCTTAAAAGTTTTCTCATGTATTGTATGTAATCTTTGTTAGGTTTGTATATATTGAAATATGCTGGAGGGTCTGTAATCACACAAGATTGTGTCATGCATATGATCTTCCTTAGCTAGTTTACTTTTGCAGTGTTCTCTGGTGGCCACTGGGGAAGCATGATAAGCTAATTAGCATTGACGAGAGAAATATTTATCTCTGGAACATAGACCCATCAAATAAATCAGCCAAGGTGTGTCCATCTATTCTCTTCATTCTTTAGGAGCATTAGCCATATATACCAGGTTTTAAAAACTGAATGTAGCAACATCATGGTCCTAATTTAAGTTCCGAAGTTACAGGTGATATCACAGGGATCTGCTGACATGCTTCCCAATTTACGTGGCGGAGCTTGGGATCCACACAACCACAATGCAGTTGCTGCAATAACTGATTCGCCAGTCCACTTCTGGGATCTCCGTTCTATGAAGTTTGTACTTTCATCTTGACCATAGATTATTTTCTGAGGTTATATTTGTATTTGAGGTTTGAAATGCTGTGCTTATATCTTTATATGTGAAATCATTCTTCTCAGGAGATCAAACGCAATTGAACATGCACATATTCGCGACGTGGATTACAACCCCAAGAAGCAAAACATAATTGTGAGTTTGCTCCATCTTGCTCTTGAGATTAAAAATAGTTCGATTTCTTCTATCAGAAGAAGAGCAGGTTTATGAGTTGCTTTTTGCGTAGTATTCTTGAAAATGCGTATTTTCTATCCCTTTTATTTTCCTTGTTATCTTTCAACTTTGCAGAGTTTCTTTTTTTTGCACTACTAGTAAGCATCATAGCTATTATTTGATCTTGATGTTCCACTTCTATTACTTAATTATTGTTTGAACAAATGTTTTGCGTTGATTGGGCTTGGCATCAAATTTGGAATTACGTCTTTTATAATTGTACTAATAGTCTAGTTAAACCTCAATCATTGTTCTTTGTAAAATCTTCGCTGGGTCAGACACATGTCGGAGTAACAGTGATAGTCTGAGAGCTGTTGCTGATTTCTTTTATTCACCTTTCATTTATTTATGCTGTCCGAGGATCCATTATGTGTTGCAGGCCACAGCAGAAGACGAATTTGGAATTCGCTTGTGGGATCTCAGAATGCTTAAGCATCCTGTGAAGGATCTCCCTGGACATTCACATTGGTATGTCCATGTATGTTGCAGTAATCTCAAACGAAAATCCTTTCCTATTTAGTTTATGAAGTACTGTAAACCCGGACCATTTATTTCTATGCAAATGTGATGTGAATGTGTGTTGTTGATGCTTGATATCCTTCAAATGAGTGCATTTCGCCCCACGCAACATTGTTCTTAGTTTTTTGTTTGATCTAGCAGTGTAGCACTTACCATCTATATGAGATGATGCTGTTGAGTCACCAATTTAATCTTTGGGGTTACTAATTATGCGGTTTCGTAGTAACACCGAACAATTGACCTTGACGTAATGATTTTACAGGACATGGGCCGCTCGGCACAATCCTGAGTATGATGAGCTGATTCTGGTCTCTCTCTCCCTCCCCCTCCCTCCCTCTCCCCCTCCCTCTCTCTCATGTGCACTTGTACAGATGTTTTGTCTAGTAATATATCTGTTTTACTTGTACTAACTCTATTGAAACTTCCGTAGAGTGCTGGAACAGATTCGGCTGTCAATTTATGGTTGGCTAAAGTTGGAACTGATGACTCTGGACTGGAGAGGTTTTTCTTACTTACAGCTCTTCTTGTTTGATTACTTTTGTTTGAAGTTACTTTTTTTTATGCCTCCTATCTTGTTTTCACAGCCTTCTGGTTCGCCCAATAGGCAAGAAGAACCATTACTGAACTCGTATACTGACTATGAAGATAGCATCTACGGTACCATAAAATTGCCCTACTTGTATGTACACTAGATTTTTGACAAAGAAACTTAGAGCTAATAAAACTGTAGGAATTGCATGGAGCTCCCACGACCCATCCCTGTTTGCTTCTTTGTCATACGATGGAAGGGTGAGTACCTGCAGCCTTCATTGTTTATTGTATATGTTACTGATTTGTGCTTTCTAATGTTACATTTGGTCTGAATGTTGAGAAATCCTCTGATGGCCAGGTTGTTCTGGAATCTGTCAAGCCCTACTTGCAGAGAAAATGAAGCTTGTTTGTCTATTTTCTCCACTTTATGTGTATGGGTATGAGATACTTTCCTTGCTCTCAGTATATTGTTCTTAAGATTCCCAATGTTATCTCTTGTTCTAATAAATTGCTCCTTTCTCTCTCAAGCAGACTTCTTTGTTGTGCATATAATTGGTGTTGTAGAGCTTCACCTTGCTGTTCTGTGTTTCGCTATGAGGGGCTATGATCCGGTTCAAGTAATTCCGGTACAATAGCAAGCCAATAACATTTCAGTAATCATGGCGGCTGAAGTCGAGGATGATTCAGGTCAGCTGTGGCTGAAAAAAAAGTGATCTAGCCACAGTTGAAAAGAATATAGCTCTGCTGAAATTTCAACAGTTTTCCTGTATCTTCTTTGTCAATAGCTCTTCATTTTTGGCTGAAGGGGAAACTGTGAATGTCTCATTGATATCTGGGCTTCTTAGATTTTCTATACCTGATAATCTCTGGTTAGCATTGGTGAAGTATATCTCAATTGAAGTTTGTAGTACTGCTGGGATATACAATATCAAACTGTAGAATTCTTCCATTTGGCGGTCTATTAATATTCTGATAGGATGCTTTTCTGTAACAACTTGCCATATGCCATCTAATTTCCTCATTTCAAGGCATGGATACTGAAAGCATAATCTGTGTTTTTTTGTTACTATTTTGAATGGATGTAGTAACACAAGTCCAGCTTGTTTGGTCGTATTTTGGACCAAAACAGGCGTATTTCGCCTAGATAATTTAGGCACCTAAGGGCACGTACAATGCTCGGCGCTTAGGCCGACGCTAGGAAGAAAATCCCAGCAGTTACGACTGATTCCCCTGCGAGGCTGGGATTTTTCGTTGCGTCGACGCAAGATCTAGCGTCGGGCGCGATGGCCCTATTTTTCCGCGAATCCGAAGTTGACTAAGCGCCGGACGCTATCCAAGGCGCTAGGCAAAAAAAAATCACATAGCTAGTTGCAAACACATGCCTTAATATATAAAAGTATGACGAATCCCTGCTCCCTCCTGCGTCCACGTCGCTTGCAAAACGTTGCCCCGCACGGTTTTTGGCGCAGCGCATTTCCAGAAAACACCCCGCCAAGGACCTGATTGCAAATTTTGGAAACCTCAAGGGCCTCCATTAAAAAGCATCTGCAGGTCCCCACCTCTCTCTCCCGCGCGACGCCGCGGTTCACCGCCGGCGCGCATCGCCGCCGCCACAGCCCTCCCCGCTTCAATCGCCGCCCACGGCACACTCGCCATCGCCGCCCCTCCATCCTCCCCCAGCGCTGCGTGCCAGGAGGCCGCATCGGCGGCGGAATCGCCGGCGCCGTGCCGCGGCTTCATTCGCCGCTTCCGTGCGACGCCGGGGGCGCTCCGGCGACTAGGAAGCGGCGGCGCCGCCACGTCCGGGCGCGCTGCGTCGAGGCGCATCCGCCACGAGCACGTGAGCGTCCCGGAACGCGCGGACGCGTCGCCGGCGCCGCCGTGCTCCGCCGTGGCCGCAGATGACGGATGACGCCAGCACGACGTCATCTGTGGCCCCACATGTCAGCGAAATTATTTATTTTTACAGAAAAATGTTCAAATTTGTAAAATCAATTACTTTGAATCTACCCACCAGAAAAATATTTAAAAAATATCAAAATAATGAGAAAAATACATGCTATCTATTTATGGCGAAATACAAATATTTTTGAATATTCTAATTTGCTAAATATTTGGAGATAATCTAAATGCATTTACTCTAATTATGGTATTGAATTTACTAAATGCTCAAATAATTTAAAATCTGAACAATTTTAAAACAAACACTTTTTTAATTTCAATAATTTAAAAATCTGAACAATTTTTGAATATGGCCATTTCGATATTTTAATTTTTCATTCAACTATACCCGTCCGGAAAAAATGAAAACTTTACCTAGATGGCCACAAAGAAAATTGCTAGCTATTTAAATATATCTAAATGGCCACAAAAAAATTGCTAGCTACTTACGGCACAAGCTAAATTTTTTGAATTCGAACATTTCGAAATTTAAATGTCTTCCAAATCTGAGTAATTTACAAACGTGAAAATAAATCAAGACTGAATAAAACCCAAATTTGACATATTTTTGAATTCCGGCCAAAATTCTAAACGCAAACTTTTCTTCAATTTCAATAATTTTGAAATCCACACAAACTTCTCAATGATAATTTCCAGTCGACAATATTTAACCGCACGAGACAAATTAACGGGAAGGGTGCGGCAAAACAAACTTCTCAACGATAATTTCCAGTCGATAATATTTAACCGCATCAGTCGATAATATTCCTTGGGAAGTGTTCCATGCACTTCTTGTGTGGGAACTGAAACTTCACATTCCCTTTTTTTGAATCAATGATAACACCTGTAGTACGAAGAAAAGTTCTTCCAAGAATAATAGGACTAGAGGTTTTATTCCCCATGTCCATGATTAGAAAATCAACAGGCACAAAAGTCATATGTAACTCTACCATAACATCACTTACTTTTCCTAAAGCATGTTTAATGGAAT
Source organism: Poa pratensis (assembly GCA_947311845.1). Lineage (NCBI taxonomy): Eukaryota > Viridiplantae > Streptophyta > Magnoliopsida > Poales > Poaceae > Poa > Poa pratensis. The sequence continues at coordinate 70,057,164 of CAMZMU010000041.1, forward strand.
CATCAGCAAGTGCAAATTCAATAGAGCATTTTTCAATATTCTTTAGTTCAAGTACTTCATACAGTTTTTTAGATAAACAGAGACACTAGATCCTATATCAAGTATAGCATGATGTGTCTCTTTTCCAATAGTTACTAGTACCATGGGAATCCAAATATCTCCAAACTTAGGTGGTATCATAGCCTCTTGGTTGTACCTAGCAATCTTTTTTTTCAAGACATGATTAGCAATATAAGAACCAAAACCAGCTTGGTTAGTGTTGATGGAAGGATCACTTGCAAACTTTTGTAAGATAGATATTAATTCATGAAAGCTACAATTTTCTAAGTCAAGCAATGGATCCTTGACTTCACTAAGCATTTTAATTTCCTCAACTTCTCTCTCTTTCATTACCCAGTAGATTCTTTAGCAACTCTCTCTTGCTCATGAATGTGTTCCCAAGATTTATTGATAACTTCTTGGCAATATTTAATTGTTTCCTCATGTTTTTGGGCTGTAATGATACTCTTTAATGATGAGACTTCCTTAGCAAGCTGATCTACCCTTTCAAACAAAGCATCTGGATTTTCAAACTTAGAGATAAATTCCTTATTAAGCTCTTTTTGGGTAGATATAAAACCTAATGGTGTTTTCCAAATCACTAGAAACATTACCACTAGTAGCATATTTATTTGGCACATATGGGGGTTTATTATAAGAGTTATAATTGTTGTTTCCATACCCATTATTACCATAGTTCCTAATGAAGTTGGCATCAACATTTTCAGAATTATTACCAACTAGTTCTTGCAAAGGAACATTTTCAACACTAGGTTTATTAAGCAAAACAAGAATATTATCCATTTTAGAAGACAAATCATTAGTTTCCTCAATATAATTCACTTTCTTAGAAGGATTGGGTGCCCTATCAGTATGCCATTGGCTATAGTTTTGCAAAATGCTTTCCAATATATTTTTAGCTTCTACTATAGTCTTACTCATAAAAGCACCTCCAGCAGCAGAATCAAGTATGTTTCTAGACATATAGTTTAAACCATTGTAGAAAGAGTGTAATATGGTCCATTCATTAACCCCATGTGATGGACAAGTTCGAAGCATAAGTTTAATCCTATCCCAAGCCATAGCAACATGTTCATTTTCATTTTGCCTAAAAGAAAGAATGTTGTTTCTATTTTGCAAAATTTTAACAGGAGGATAATATTTCTTAATGAAAGCTTCTTTTAGATCATCCCAAGAATTAATACTACCAGATGGCAATGAATGCAACCACTCTTTAGATTTTCCTCTAAGTGAGAAAGGAAATAACTTCAGTTTTAGGATATCACTTTCCATATTTTTAAACTTTTGCATGTCACATATTTCAACAAAATCATGAAGATGCATAGAGGCATCCTGCATAGCACTACCACCAAATTGTTCCCTAGTTATCAAGTTCAACAAAATAGGAATTACTTCATAACTATCAGCTTTAATCTCAGGTGTGGCAATAGCTCTAGTAATAAATTGATCATTAGGAGTGTTTGTGTAGTCACACAACTTAGTTCTTTCTCCCATTTTAGCAAGTTTTTATGTGTTTTTTAGTTTTTTATGCAAAACTGAAATAAAATGGCACTAACAAATGCAAACCGAAATAACAAATGCAACACAAAATGCAAAACTGAAAATAAAATATGCAAACCGAAATGAAAAATGCAAGACAATGACAAAACAAATAATTTGCTTTGAAGGTAAAGATGGATAAGATGATGCTCACGTAGGTGCAACCTCCCCAAGCTTAGGTGTTAGCACAAGTTGGTGATGAAGTTGACTTTGTTGTGAGATGCCAGAAAACAAAGTTGGTGCACACCCTTGGATAAATCTCTTCAGCTATGATTCCCCGGCAACGGAGCCAGAAAACAGAGCTGGTGCAGGGGAAGCAAGTGCTAATTCACCCTTGGATAAATCTTTTCATCTATGACTCCCCGGCAACGGCGCCAGAAAACAGTCTTGATACCCATAGATGTGATAGCCTTCAGTAGCTACCTGTATGAAAAGTAAACAGGGTTAGGTTGAGACTCCAAGTGCAGAGTGTGTAGTAAGTGGAAGACGTGTTTTCTCCACGAGGGTGACTCAAAGGTTTAATATCGAACTCTCGGGGAATCAGTAGTGAAAGATTTATCTTCTTATCCTTCTTTTGGTTACCTACAAAACAAATTTAAATGTTTTGGTCCTCAACCTCACATGTGGTTGTCAAGCACAAGGTGTAAGAATGATATCAAGATAATTATGCAATGCAAACAAGAAATAAATATGCAATGGTGATAAATAAATGTGCAAGGATGATGATAACAATGATAAATGATATTTTTGGTTTTTTTATGGTGTATGCAAGATGTAAAAGTGTTTTTGTATTTTCGGATTTAATAATTGCAGAAAATGGAAAAGTGGTAAAAGTGGTTGGAAAGGTGTTTCTTATGATTAAAAATGGACCGGGGTTCATGGTTTCACAAATGCACTCTCTCTTTAATAAAGTGGTAGACAATGGAATACTAGAATTGACATATGAGATTGCAACATAAAGTTTAATGACAAGTTACTAATTATATGGGCATCACGTCCTAACATAGAGACCTTTTAATTATTAGTCTCACTTATACTCCGCAAAGATGCGAACTAAATCATAACACCTCAATAATTAAGATAACTCAGAGTATAGCTTTAAGTATCATGACATGAAGTTAAAAAAGAACATGCTAGATCTAGTCACGGAGAAGTGGCATGGTCACCCACAACCCTTGTAGTATGGTATTTTTGTTTATCCCTACTGAGGCAACAAAGTAAAGTAAAACACCCAAGTGGATCGCAGAACTTTCTCTCACGTTCACTGCACTAGCCACACCTCGTTACTCCAACTAATGCACACATCACCCCACACACGCTCTCATAAATATGCGTGATCATAACAAGTAGGTGAGAACGGGGTACATAATATGCATCTATATTCATAACTGAAACAAACATTTGCAATCTCAAACATATATTAACTCATAAAAAGATCCACCACATAGGTATTACAAAGATGACCGTAATCATGTTCAGCAGCTCATACGGTGCTAATTAGTGAAGCTCAAAGAGAGGAGAGATACATAAGTTACTTCCACAAAACAATAGTCCAGAGGTGGACTACTCCCTCTTCATCATGGAGACGGTGGAGATGTCGATGGAGAAGATGGAGACCACGCCGGCCGCGCCCCGCCGGAGTTTTCCCCCTCCAATCTGCAGCTCCAGATCTCTGTTTCGGTGTTTCTATGTTTCGGCGGCGCTTCCTCCAGAGAACGTCGGGGGCTATTTTTATAGGTGGTTTTAGGTCAAACCCGAGTCGGTGGAGAAAAGATCGACGACAATGGAGCGCCGAGGCCCAATCTAGGGGTCCCACGTGGCCAGGTACATGGGCCACGTGGGCCCACCTCTTTTGGCCCACGGGCTCCGTTTGTTCGCTTCCTTTACCCCCAAATCTTGTTCTTTCTAAATATTGACGCTCGTAAATTGTAGGTGATTTGGACGTCGTTTGGGTCCCTGAATCATTAAAGGAAAGAAATAGGGTTTTCTGCCTGCGCAGGGTTAATTCCATAAAAATAGGAAATAAATAAAATATTACCAAAAATCATTATATAACAGCGGTATAACCCTTATATGATGCAAATATGATTGGAATATAAGTAATATAGTGCAAAGTTCGCATTTTACATGCATCAACATCCCCAAGCTTAACCAATACTCGTCCTCGAGTATGAAGGTAATAAAACTAACATGGACTTTGCAATGTAATACTAACAATGGATATCAAAGATAATTGCTACCGCTACATAGACTCAAATGATTCATTCTTCAAAGGAGTCGCAATATGCAAGATAGTTTATGAAGTGATATCAAGTATTCAATGCAAGGATGTTCAATGATAATTCACAAAGTGTAACATGAAAGAAAGTAATATGGACCATATGTATGCATAATGATAAGTAAGAACATCCTACATTGGTCATATAGTGTAGATGAAAATCTGAATATAAAAGGTGGACACTTTGGAAAGATGTATATGTGAGTAGAGGTAAAGCATGCATAAGTTTCATCTAACTTCCAAACTCTTCTAATTAAGTTAATGATTGCAATGTGGTAATCCTTGGTGTCAATCTCTCATTCCCCTATCATAGCATCTTGAATTATTAAAGTTTAATGTGAAAGCAAATATGAGTAGTGTGCTTGACAAAGTAAAGGTTGGATGTCTCACGCCCCTTGAATACAAGTACCTACTCCATGGTTTACTCAACTTGGGACACAAAGCAAGTTTTAAGTTAGCTATCATTGTAAGTAATAATGGTATCATTAAGAGCGTCAACTGGGGTACCGCTTATCCCAGGATATGGATCAAACCCATATCAAAATGACAAGACAAACAAACAAAATGAACAACCTCAACACCCTTTTTATTTACCATTGGAATAGCTTTTTATTGTAAGGTGTATCACAGACGGTTCACCATAGTATGTAAGTAAATTTCCACCATGAATGATGCATGGATTAGATTAGCGGCTCAGGTGTCTCTCTAACCATTTATACAAACTCATCTAAACTTACTTTACTTCCACATTTATTTTGCCATGATAAGCATCCATAAACAAAAGTACATGATATCAACTAAATGAAATGAAGAGCATGTTGAAAGCTTGCAATGTGACAACACATATGACCTAACTCCCAACCTCGGACATTTATCAAGCCACTAACATCATAATCTTAATCACAATGGGTCATGTTTTATTTATGCAATAAAAGTAAAGTGTGCATCAAGTTCGTGAGAGCTATATAACCAACTTTTCTCATCACAATCAATAACATAAACATTTTCATTCAGAGGTATAGATAACAAAAATAACATGATAAACATACTCGGAATAGCATAAAGCTAGTATTAGGTAGATATGGTGGACTCACTGGAATAAATTTGGTTGAAGGTGTTGGAAACAAGTTTTTACTTGTTGGAATTTTGGGCTAGCAAGAGGGAGAAAGTTGACCATCTAAATGCATGCATGAGTGTCCATAGAACTAACCAATCCATGCTAAACAAAGTAAAATAACATTCAGCATCAAATCATGAATAAGTGATAGCTCTTGATAAAGCATTTGCAAATTATTACTCATTAACAAGCTCATGAATCATGCAACTATATGTATCATTAAAAATCAACTCAAACATCCATTTTCCTAATTTAATAGTAGCATCCAACATAAATCAACCCATATTTCCAATAGCTCTTTCACATATAAATGATAGCGTGGTGGTCTCACATTGAAATAAAAATCAAACCAGAAACAAACAAAAGGACGCTCCAAAGTTTATGCGATAAAGTGTTTCGATCGAAAAACAGAAGTTAGACGTGTGCAAACCAAGAGTGTGTAGGTCCAGTGGGGTTTTCTTCCCATCCCCAAGCTTATGGTCTTCACCATCCTTGGATAGCTCTTGGTGCATCTCCTCTAATCCCTGTGAAAAAACTTCAAAACACCGTTTCTCCCATTTCTTCTTCTGTGGGGTGCATTAGTAGTGATAAACAAATAGATTTATTGCTGCATATAATCCTTAAACGAAAATTCATATGAATGTACAGAAAGTATATAATGTTTTATGCCTACTCATAAACTCAATTGGATCAAAAAGATTCAACTTAAAAGCTCAAAGCATGCATTAAACAAAATGTGACAGAATCTGTCCAGAAAAACAGCAGCAGCAAAACGTATTTTTCTACCCTACCAAACTTTGTCGAACAATTCCGAAAGAATTCATGCATACAGAGGATGAAAAGTTGCAACTACAGTTCAAATATGAGCTCATTGTGAGTTACATAATAAGAATTAAAATCATACCGTGCAAAGATTCGTGCAGGAATAAAATCTCCGAACGCTATAAGCAACTTTTTCAAACTAAAAAGGGTAAAACTTGTAACTTTATAAAAAAATTCAGAAACTAAACTAAAAACAAACTCTCTTGTTACAGCAAGAGGACACAAAGAAAATCACACATAAAAATTGTTGGGTTGCAGGTAAAACTTTAAAATTTTCCGTAAAATTACCGCCAAAATCTATTCTATGAAGGTACGTTGCACCCCATAATGCGATGATCCAGAATACTTACAAACACGCTTGTGGAAGATCTTGTGTTTGTCGAAGTAGATGTCGGTGAAGCCTGATGAAGAATCTCACATCCACGCCGGGAGGTGAGATTGTTGCCGTACGTCGTCGTTGATGTAGACCTTGATGAAGTTGCTCCGTTGTCCAAGGAACTTACTTGCGCAAATCCCGCTCTAGCGGTATCCACACATACACCGTGTCAACCCACCCCATGCGTTCACGGCCTAGCTACTAGCACGTGGTGAAGAGAGTCAGCCTTGCGGCGTAGTTTAGGTGGTAGATCTAATCAACTAGATTAGATCTATATGAGAAGATTAGAGACGTCTAATTCTCAACACATGAGATCTACAAGAGAGAGAGAACTTGCACGGAGGCAAACTTGTATGTCAAACCCTAGGGGCTTGGGGCTGCATATAAAGGAGGCCAAGGGGTGGAGGTACTTGGGGAAGGGGCCGAACCCTTCCCCTTTAGGGCCGGCCGGCCAAGGAAGGGAGGGAGGAGTCCCTCCCCTTCCCCAACTCGGATTGGGGGGAGGAGTAGGACTCCTCCCTCCAAACCTGCCTTTACCTACAAGGAAGGGGGGAGGAAACCCTCCCCCACTCCAACTCGGGTTGGAAGGAGGAGTCCTCTTGCCATGTGGGGCCCGCCCTTTGACCATAACACATATTATTCTCGTACCAATACCATTCTATTTTCTCTTTCCGTATTTATGTTGTCCCGTGATAAATCACGCTTGTGTCTGGCCAGACGATTGGGTGACAACAACAATACTTGAGATGGCCTAGAGGATGTATCTCTCCATCGTCTGGAGGAGTAAGTGCCATTCTTGAACGATCTCTGTTCCAATACAAATTCTAGTTCAAGCCCAAAAGCCACCTATCATAGTCCCATGTTACTGCAAGACGTTTGATGGAAATCAAAACTCGAATGTCGAATAAGCGGTCACAAGATATTCTCATAGCATAGGGATCCAGCTAATGATAACTAGATAGATGATCAATCGCTATTTCATCGTCGACGATTTGTCTCATAGCAAGATCATACGGTGGGTCGGTTCAGTGTGATTATCATTCCGATAATCCACTCCTATAGTTGAATGACTTATACAAAGTCCATGATCAGGAAAACGCGATCATCGAGCAACAAGATAGGCTAGTCTCAGAGACAAGACCAGGAACTCTTTTTCCGTTCATATCTCTACACATGTATCGGAGGTTTTCCTCTTGCATACATTGTATTTGCTATACAAGTACCCAATACAGTTGTAGCATAAAGATACAAACATTAATAATAAACATGGAGATAAATAATAAACTTAATTATTATTGTCTCTAGGGCATATCTCCAACAGTCTCCCACTTGCACTCGATTCAATAATGATTCTAGTTAGCATGATGACATGGCACCAAATGGAACTAAGGTGCCACTCACGCTTTCGCATGCGGATCTGAAACTGTGTCCGCGCTTTGATCCAACCAAAGCTCATAAACTTTATTTATCACCTCACATGCCAAACTTGACTATGTGAGTCGGATATATTAGGAATTGGATATGGTCCTTTCCGGTTCCGTAGTAGCATTAATAATATCCGGTTGATATTATCATACCATCTTTATAGAAACCTCACCTGAGTAATGACTCATCCAATAACTTGCTTATCATGACGTCTCACATCAGTGACACAACTATCCTCGATAGATGAACTATCTTTGTTGTAAAATCCACTCATAAGATACACGTGTATTTGATAAAATCAAAACACTTAGTACTTATCATTTGAAAAACATTTATCAGAATAAATTTGATTTTATAATTCCACCACAAATATGTATACGAGTAACTTCTCTATACACACTATTTGAAACTTTACAAAATCCACCTTGTTGGTCTTTTCCTTTTTGTAATCTCACCATCAGGTTCTTTTACCAAACCTTTATATGATCAATTACAATCTTAATTAACTGCTCTTTTATGAGAATATCCTTATTAAGAATTTCTCATTAATGCCGGTGCAAAACTTTATAAAAAGTTTAGCACTTTGGAAATTTTCTGGCTTTATATACTATATATAGCAATGTCATAAGCAAAATCACATTAAATATGATTTGATCTTATTCCTCTCTATTTGCTCATCCAGGACTACGAAGGTCAAGGTATCTTGCAAATATCATGCTATGAATTCTTGATCAAATTTCTTTGACTCAAGACACAATTCGAAATTACCTTTCGGAATTGCACTTTAGTACATTCATAATCATGTTTATTAAATTCTATCTTAGAGACAAAACTTTAATAAGACATTTTCCGACCTTTTATTTAAACTCTTTAAATCACGAGATTTATATATTTATCAATTCGGCCTAGCCTCATTCAATAAATATAATATCAGCTCCCACTGTCTTTTAAGTCCCTTCGATTTATATAATGAAAATAATAGAATTCTTACTCATTAATACGGCTGACTTCAAACATTCATAACATAATTTTCTAGATTATTTTCATAATCCAAACTAATTATCCTTAGCAATATTATTGCTACTTTAGTTCAATAACAGCATCAAGCAATTGATATGAAAAGTTTTGCAACTTCTCACTATCAGTTATTCGTCCTTTATAAAACAATTTTATTCAAGACTAGCTCTATGAATATTAGATATTCATATATGTCCTTTCTTTATGAAATATTCATGCACATGATTTTACATCATATCCAAACAACTCTCAAGATTGGATCTTAGAGTCTCATGAATTTTTCTTGAACTCCTTTTATGACAAATGCTGTCATTTAATGAATGTTCATTACTCTGTTTGTAATTGTTTTGCTTATATCATGTTGCTGTCGGCCAATCGGTAAGCACTATGCTAGTTGCAGCAGCTACAACTCCTGTTCGTCTTTCGACGGATGTGTTCTGAACTCATGGTTATGTTATGCTTGGACGTCAAGACAACCAACCGACACTGGCTGCTGGAACTGTTCGCGCCCGCCTCCCGAACCCTTGGTACACATTACTCCTGGATACAGGTTGTACGGCAACAAGCATCCGGTTTGACGGTGCCACGGTTGGTAAGAACACGATCTCCTTGATTTTGTATGAGGACTCACCCTAATAAACGACTACTGCGCAATCAAGGTGCAAACAACAAAGGATAAACATCACAGGCAATTAATAATAATTCATGTGCTTTGGTATAGCCTTTGTTATTTCTCGGAAGTCCTTGGCGCTCGTCCTTGAGGATCACCATCTTCATTGTTCCGGTCACGGCGAAATTCCTGAAGGAAAATTACCATATCCGAAACTCGCCAAGTACACGTCGCCGACGCAATGCCGGTGCCTCCTCCCGGTCTCCACGACGAACTCTTCTTCGCTTGATTGTCGATGACGAACTCGATCAATTGTTTTGGCTCCCACCATCATGTTAAGGCACCGTAACAAAATAGCTATACCAAAACACATGCACTCAATCCTGCAAAACCAAGTTAGATGTATCTAACGCTTTGTTTGCAAGTTTTACGTGGCTTGTAGGCTCTACGGAATTACCGTCACTACCTACGTATTGAAGCACGTTTAGGCTAGTTGCTAGATTAACATTGCGGGTGATTGAGATCCCAACATTACGAAAACGTTGCAGAAGCCCAATCTAAACGATCACATGTGCGCGTGACCCCCGTGAGGCGTCCAACCCTCAGGCCCAATCCATATATGCATCAACGTCCACAACTAAGGGTATAGACCCGAAGCTACTGAAGCACATCATTGGCGCCAACAAGCATACTAGGAGCAGCCGGAAGGTATGCGGATAGCCAGAAGTTCGTAAAGATCTTGCCAATACTGCCATGGAATATGATGCACAACTTCTTGGGAAGCAACTAAAATAAACTTAATGCAAGAACCATGCAATGCTCACACCAACTGGTGCTCTAGATCAAATCATACCAACGCATAGATCGGCTCTGATACCACTGTTGGGTTGCGGGTAAACTTTAAAATTTTCCGTAACCTTACCGCCAAGATCTATTATATGAAGGTACGTTGCACCCCATAATGCGATGATCCAGAATACTTACAAACACGCTTGCGGAAGATCTTGTGTTTGTCGAAGTAGATGTCGGTGAAGCCTGATGAAGAATCTCACGTCCACGCGGGAGGTGAGATTGTTGCCGTACGTCGTCGTTGATGTAGACCTTGATGAAGTTGCTTCGTTGTCTAAGGAACTTACTTGCGCAAATCCCGCTCTAGCGGTATCCACACATACACCGTGTCAACCCACCCTGTGCGTTCACGGCCTAGCTACTAGCACGTGCTGAAGAGAGTCAGCCTTGCGACGTAGTTTAGGTGGTAGATCTAATCAACTAGATTAGATCTATATGAGAAGATTAGAGACGTCTAATTCTCAACACATGAGATCTATCGGCCCAGTAAAAACCAGGGTATCATGGGCCGGCCTGCCACAGCCCTCGAACTCTCCGCAGGAATTTCTGCTAAGGACCAGACGTTCAGCCTGGCGAGCCTCGCGAGGCATTTTCCCTCGCGAGGGCTTACGTGCTCGACCGAGCATTTCTGCTAAGGACCAAGACGATCGGCCTGGAGGCCTCAAGAGGGACCTCTGCCTCGAGAAGGCCTCTCCTAGAAGATCTTCAGGCCCTGGCGCGTCTCCGCGCCACCCTCGGGAGGTTTTCCCTCGCGAGAAGTCAACGGCTAAAGAACCTCGGCGAGGGTTCAGGCCTCGCGGGGTTCCTTCAAGTGGAAGCAAGCTCCTGCGCCGCTGCAGAGCGCACATGGCTCTGCGCCCGCCGCAGAGTGACGCGCGCCTGCGCGTGATGACGAAGACGCCGCAGTTGCCATTCTCGTGTATAAAGTGGTCAAAGGAGCTGCGGCAAGCAAAGCGGACTCCAAGACTTGCCAAATTGGTGATAAAGCGGCCGGCCGCCGCTACGCTCCAACTGCGACGTCACCGTGGGGCGCGCCCCAAAGCTCTGCAGCGCCAGCCCACCGTCCTGGTTGGACGGTGGCTTTTTCTGCCAAGACGACGTGCTCCCTGCCATGGACCGCGTCCATGGACGCCCCCGACGCTGTGCGCTGTGCTCCAATTCGGCGGCATTGTGGTATCCCTTCCCGCCGGAGAGTTTTCGGGGAAGAGGACCAAGCCCAGTATATAAGGAGCCAGTGTACGACCTAGGAGGGGGATCCCGCATTCACAACACATTCCACAACCAAGGAGCTACGTCTGAGAAGAAGACGGAGCTCATTCCACCATAGTCCACCATAGCCATAGCTGTGCCCTCGGCAAGCACACTTGTACTGTGAACCTCTCCAAGCAGTGCAATACATCTTAGCAGGACGTAGGGCTTTTACACCTCACGGTGGGCCTGAACCTGGGTAGCGGCTCGTGTTACCTCTCTGTCGTGATGTTCCTCACCGAGCTCGACGAGCACCGTCGCCGAGGTTGTTGAGGATTTGTTTGACGTTGTGTTCAGCCCCTTACTCGTTTCCTGGCACTTGAGAGACACCCCTAGTTCCTGGGACTAGTCTCCGACATTTGGCGCGCCAGGTAGGGGGCTGAGGCGCGTCTTCAACTTCTTCAACCTCTCCGCGCCATGACTGACACGCGAGCTGCGCGTCTCGCGCGACGGACGTCCGGCAGGGCCAACACCGAGCCCGCCGCCAACCACAACCCGCGTGGTCGCCCACGCGCCAACCGCGCTTCAGAGCGCAACGCCGAGCCGCGCGTCGAGCACCCTGAGGACGACGGCGGCAACGGCAGCGGCAACGACGGCGGCATCGACGGCGAGGACGAGGGAGCTTCCTCCTTGCACCCATCCAGGCGCGAGAGCGCCTCCACGATGGGCCGAGCAGCGCCCAGTCCAGCCACCGCGCTGCTGATGGCGCAGAGCTGCTGCGCTACCGTCCCACGCAGGCGGGCCATGACAACTGGCTGGGCGTCTCGAGGAGCTCATCAACGCCGCCGCCGTTCCTGCCGCCACCACTGCAGCACCAGCACCCCTCCGCTCGCTGGTGCGCCACTCCGGACGCGAGGGGAACATAGCGCACGGCGCTCCTCCTCCCCCTCCGCCTCCGCCACCTCCTCCAGCTGCAGCTCCGGCAGCAAACCACCGCGCCGCGTCGCACGCATCCTCGCCGCACGACTGCCAGATCGTGCAGCGGACTCCGGCGGACGCCCGCGTGGAGATCGAGCGCCAGAGGGACCGCCACAACCGCGTCGTGCAGGAGATCGCCGCTGCAGGTCGCCAGAACCGCGGCGTACTCGCTGGTGGCGCCGTGACGTACGCCACGGGCTGCACCGCCTTCACCCGCAACCTGCGCCGCGTCGTCTGGCCTGTGAAGTTCAAGCCAGACCTCCCTCCCGCTACGACGGCAGGACCAACCCTCTGGAGTTCCTGCAGCTCTACACCGTCTCCATCCAAGCTGCAGGAGGCGACGACAAGGTGATGGCCAACTGGCTCTCCATGGCGCTCAAGGACTCCGCGCTCTCGTGGCTCATGAACCTCCCCGAGAACACCATCGACACGTGGGAGGACCTCTGCAAGGTCTTCGTCGCCAACTTCAAGGGCACCTACGAACGCGCGCTCACCTACAACGACCTTCGCGCGGTGCGCCAGAAGCCTGACGAGACCCTCCGCAGATACATCCAGCGCTTCAGCCAGGTCCGCAACAAGATTCCGAACATCCCGGACTCGCACGTCATCTCCGCCTTCAGGGAGGGCGTCACGAACCACAGGATGCTCGAGAAGCTCGGCATCCACGACACCTCTCCTCTGTGGTGAAGCTCTTTGATCTGGCTGACAAGTGCGCCAAGGCTGAAGAGGGCCTCCTCTTCGTCAAGAAGGAAGTGGAGGAGGACCCTCCAGAGGGGTCCAGGAGCAAGAAGAAGCCCGCAGAGAAGCGCAAGACCACCGCCATCCTCGCGGCAGAGCCTGACGCAAACAGCCTCGCGAGGCCTCTCCGGCGGCTGAAGAGAAAAAGGCGGACAATCGCCCATACTGCATCTACCACAACAGGCACAACCACGCCACTGAAGACTGCTGGGAGCTCAAGCAGCTCAGCAAGGAGCGGGAGAAGAACCAGGGCCGCGGCGGCCGCGGCGGAGGCCGTGGTGGCCGCGGAGGTGGACGCCACAACTTCCAGCACAGGCTCGGGGGAACAACGCTGGGCAAAACGGCAACCTCCCCGACGAGAACCCTGGGGGCTACCAGGCCCCTCAGGGGGCAATAGCCTGCATCCTCGGCGGGTCCCAGCGCCCAAGTCCAACAACCACTTCAAGCAATTCTCTCGCGAGGTCAGCGCAGCGCTTCCAGGGCTTGAGGCTTCCCAGCCCCTCAAGTGGTCACAGTACACCATCGCCTTCGACTCCAAGGACCACCCCAAGTCGACCAAGGCAGTAGGCACCATCCCACTGGTGTGCACCCCCATCATCAACAACATCGCCGTCGCCAAGACACTTATAGATGGGGGTGCGGGCTTGAACGTCATCTCTGTCGAGACCTTCGAGCAGCTTCAAGTGCCCTACGAGTGGCTCATGCCCTCTAGGCCCTTCACGGGGTGACAAGTGGCTCTACCACACCTCTGGGGCAGGTGAGGCTCGCGGTCACCTTCGGCACGCCGCAGAACTACCGCACCGAGCAGATCGACTTCGACGTCGCGCACATTGGCCTGCCCTACAACGCCATCCTCGGCTACCCCGCCCTCGCGAAGTTCATGGCTGTCACTCACCATGCCTACAACATCGTCAAGCTTCCAGGCAGCGGCGGCACCATCGCCATCCACGGTCAAGTCCAGGACGCAATGCGCTCTGTCGAGACCGCCTACAAGGCCGCTGCCGTGGCATTCCCGCTGATGAGGACATGGAGCCCCTCGAGAGGCCCGCGAAGAAGAAGCAGCTGTTCTCACAGGAGCAGGCAGCCACGAAGAAGGTGTCACTGGACGCCAGCGGCTCGGGGGCTAGCGTCACCATAGGCGCTGGCTTGCCTCCCAAATAGGAAAGCGCGCTCGTCGCCTTCCTCAGGGCAAACTCTGACATGTTCGCATGGACACCGTCAGAGATGTCCGGAGTACCGAGGGAGGTGATCGAGCACCACTTAGCCGTGTGTCCAAACGCACGCCCCGTGAAGCAGAAAGCACGGCGCCAGGCGCCAGAGAAGCAAGAGTTCATCATCAAGGAAGTAGAGAAGTTAAAAGAAGCGCACATCATCAGAGAAGTTCCACACCCCACATGGCTCTCCAACACGGTGGTCGTTCCCAAGCACACCGGGGGCGGCAGGCTCTGCATCGACTACACCGACCTCAACAAGGCCTGCCCCAAGGACCCGTACCCCATGCCTCGGATAGACCAGATCGTGGACTCCACCGCCGGCTGCGACCTCCTCTGTTTTCTGGATGCCTTCTCAGGCTACCACCAGATCAAGATGGCGAAGGAGGATGAGGAGAAGACAGCATTCCTCACCCCTTGTGGTGTGTATTGCTACGTCTGCATGCCCTTTGGCCTGAAGAACGCCGGCGCCACCTTCCAGAGGCTCATGAGGAAGGCCTTGGGGGCTCAGATGGGAAGAAATGCAGAAGCCTACGTCGACGACATCGTGGTCAAGACTCGCGAGAGCACACCCTCATGGAGGACCTCGAGGAGACCTTTGCCAGCCTGCGCAAAGTAAGCATCAAGCTGAACCCCGCCAAGTGCGTCTTCGGGGTACCGTCAGGCAAACTCCTCGGGTTCCTAGTGTCTCACCGCGGCATAGAAGCGAATCCTGACAAGATCAAAGCCATAGAAGAGATGCAGCCACCTCGTCGCCTTAAGGACATGCAGCGCCTCGCGGGATGCATGGCCAGCCTCGGCCGTTTCATCTCCAAGTTCGGCGAGAGGGCGCTGCCATTTTTCAAGCTCATGAAGCGGTCTGGCACGTTCAAGTGGACGCCTGAGGCGGACAAGGCATTTGAAGACCTGAAGAAGTACTTGGCTAGCCCACCTGTCATGGTTGCCCCAAGGCCCGGCGAGCATCTGAAGCTGTACCTATCAGCCACTCCACAAACAGTGAGCGCAGCCTTGGTGGCAGAAAGGGAAGAGCCAGTCCTCGCCAAGAAGGACCGCCACGCCAAGCCCAGATCCCCCCGACAAGGAAACATCCTCTTCAGGCCCTGAGCCCCTGCCGAGCCCGCACAACCAGAAGGCACCCTCGTCGAGGGTCCACCTCTCGAGAGGCTCGACAAGGCTCCCGAGGAACCCAGCGCTGCGTCACCATCGACAACCCTCGTCGAGCATCCCGTCTACTTCGTCAGCACTGTGCTGCGAGATGCTCGCGAGCGGTACACTATGCAGCAGAAGCTCCTCCTCGCGCTCCTCATCGCTTCCAGGAAGCTGCGCCACTACTTCCAGGGCCACCCCATCACGGTGGTCACATCATTCCCTCTGGAGCAGATCCTGCGCAATCCAAACGCCACTGACCGCGTCGCAGGGTGGAACATTGAGCTGCAACCTTTTGGCCTGCGCTTCGACACCACCAGGGTCATCAAGGGGAGAGCATTGGCTGACTTCGTCGCCGAGTGGACAGACACGCAGCAAGAAGAGCCTCATGAGGCAGAATCCACGCCAGCAGGAGACGGCGCCAAGCCACTGGACCATGCACTTCGACGGAGCATTCGCATGCCAGAACGCTGGGGCTGGCGTCGTCCTGACCTCACCCAAGGGCGACAAGCTCTACTACGCCGTCCAGCTGTGCTTCACGACAGACAAGGTCTCCAACAACATCGCCGAGTACGAGGGCCTCCTCGCCGGGCTCAGAGCCGCAATCGCCCTCGGCATCAAGCGCTTACTCATCAAGGGCGACTCCCAGCTCCTCGTCAACTTCTCCAACAAGAGCTACACGCCTAAGGACGGCCATATGGCCGCTTACCTCGAGGAGGTCCGCAAGCTCGAGAAACACTTCAAGGGGATGGAGCTCAGGCACATCCCACGAAGGGAGAACCAGGAGGCCGACGACATCGCCAGGCGAGCATCACGCAGAGAAGCCCAGCAGGCGGGCGTGTTCGAGGAGAGGCTCACCAGGGCATCGGTGAAACAGCCAAAAGAAGCGTTGAAATGAACATGGACGAAGAGCTCCCACCACCACCAACATCTGGAGCACCAGGCTGCGGTCCACCCACAGGGGAACGCCTGCTGCTGGCCATGACACACCAAGAGACGGGCTGGATCGATGAGCTCAAGGAGTACCTCAGGGACGGAGTCCTCCCTGAAGAGGACGCAGAAGCAGAGAGAGTTGCTCGCCAGGCCAAGTCATACTGCCTTCACGAGGGAGACCTGTACCGCAAGCGTCCAAATGGAGTTGCACTAAAATGCGTCCCCCCTGAAGAAGGCCGCCAGCTGATCAAGGACATACACAGTGGAGAATGTGGCCACCACTCATCATCACGCACCCTCGCAGGGAAAGTCTTCAGGAGTGGTTTCTATTGGCCCTCAGTACTTCAAGATGCAACCGCGTTGTCCAGGCTTGCGAGGCATGCCAGTTCACGCCAAGCAAGTCCACCAGCCCGCACTGGGGCTCCAGACCATCCCTCTCTCCTGGCCCTTCGCGGTCTGGGGGCTGGACATCCTGGGACCTTTCCCACGCTCCAGCGGGGGCTACCGCTACCTCTACGTCGCCATCGACAAGTTCACCAAATGGGCGGAGGTTGAAGCGGTGCGCACCATCCCGGCGAGATCAGCGGTGAAATTCATCAGAGGCCTGGCCTGTCGCTTCGGCGTGCCAAATCGCATCATCACCGACAACGGCTCGCAGTTCACCAGCGGCATCTTCAGGGCCTACTGCGAGAGTCTCGGCACACGGCTCTGCTTCGCCTCGGTGGCTCATCCACGAAGCAACGGGCAGCTGAGCGGGCGAACGCAGAAGTGCTCAAAGGCCTCAAGACAAGAAGCTTCAATCGCCTCAAGGCCCACGGCAAGAACTGGATCGAAGAGCTCCCCTCCGTGCTCTGGTCCATCCGCACCACCGCCACGAAGCCCACTGGAGAAACGCCGTTCGCTCTCGTCTATGGCGCTGAAGCAGTCCTCCCCACCGAGATCAAGCATGGGTCCCCACGGATCCTTGCTTTCAACGAGGACAACCAAGAGGAGCTCCACAACGACGACTTGCTGCTGCTCGATGGACTACGTCGCCGTGCCGCCCTCCGAGCGGCAAAGTACCAGCAAGACCTGCGCCGCTACCACAGCCGCCACATACGGCCGCGCACCCTCGAGACAGGCGATCTCGTCCTCAGGAGGATCCTCTCCAGAGAAGGCCTCCACAAGCTCTCACCCATGTGGGAAGGCCCCTACAGGGTCGCGCACATCGCCAGGCCTGGCGCGGTGCGGCTCGAGACGGAAGACGGCGATCCGATCAAAAATCCATGGAACATCGAGCACCTACGCAAGTTCTACCCGTGATCACGTCGGCAGGCATTTTTTGTCTCAAGAGGGAAGCACGCGTCTTCACCTCCCAGCTTCACCAAGCTTTCCCTTCACGAGGGCCATCTCCACTGAGAGCTTCCTACAACGCGTTGCCACGGGCCGCGGGAAGCCTCAGCCACTCCATGTGGAACCCCATGCCCAGACATGGCGGACTTTGTCTTGGCCTCGCCAAGTGTAATGAACAATTTCAGGTCATCATGAACCTATTGCGCTTCGGCGCCGTTATGTAATATTGCTTGGTGAGTTTGCTTTCTTACATTTCATTCGCGCTCACATTTTTCCCCATGCGCACCTCGCGAGCGGGGGCTGAGCACGGTGCCTGTGTCTCGGGAGCATCCCAGCAGCATCGTAAAATCCAAAGGATCCGAGCTCTAACTCGTGGCTCTCCGCCCACGACCGTTATCTCACCAAAGAGCTCTGACTCGTGGGTTAGCTCCCATGCACGTCACCTCACCAAGGACCTTGGTGCTTATTCTCCTCGTGAGATACCCATGAGGAAATCTATGAGCGCGCATGAGTTGTACAACTATGCTTTGCTTGTGGGTTCGCTCTCTCTCTCTCTCTCCAACACAGGGAACAAGACGCCTTGCAGGGCTCCAAAAGCTCCAAGCCAGTCTCAGGCAGCCTCGAGAGGGAGAACACCTCACCAGGAACACAACACCCTCTACAAAGCAGGCGTCTCGCCAGAGCTAAGTCCAGAACTTACGCCTCATGAGCTCTTTTTCCCTCTCGCTGGTTTTTCGCCCCTCGAGCCTCTCTTTTCTCTCTTACGCCTCATGGGCTGCTTGCACGTCAAAGGGGAGCCCCTGAGCATCGCGCCTCGAGGGCTCTTACCTCTCTAAGCCTTACGCACCCCCCGGCCTTGTCGAGCCCTGACTCCGGCATACCGAAGCGGCGGTGCTATTTGCGCTAAGAGCAGGGTCCTAACGACGTAGAGCGAAAAAGACATGAGGGAACAGATAAAAGGCCTCCCGAGGGGCACCACACTTGCACAAAGTTAAAGTGTCTTTACAAACCAGCACGAAATAAAAGTGACAAATCTTAAGATAACTGGTGCCCTTGGCACATCTCTCACAGGGGCAACCTAAGCAGCGGGGTTGTCGTCGTCGCCGTCGACGTCCTCGTCGTCCACCTCCTCAGCACCAGCCTCGTCGTCGCTCTCCTCAACCTCGACCCTCTTGAAGCGTTGAGTGTACTTCTCCACGTCGTCCCACACCGAGGCGTCCAGCTTCTCGGCGAGCTCCTTCTCCAGAGGCTCCATCACAGACGCGAAATCGAAGCCGGGGTGGAGGTGTGCAAGGTTGGCGAAGACTTGGCCGATCGCGACGCCAAGGAGCTCGCGGCTCTCGGTGTCGACCAAGTCGTCGAGGTTCGTCACGACCTCTTCAAACTTGGTGAGGAGCTGCTCGAAGAAGCCAAGGTAGACGGCGACGTCCTGGTTCCCCTCGACAGAGAGCCTGGGGGCTTCGGTCCCCAGGCGGCCCGCGACGGCGCGCGCGCCTCACCAAGGAAGCAAACATGCGCTCCCGCTGGCGCGACAAGACCTGCGCAGTCAGAGCGCTCCGCCGAGCTTCCTCGACGAGTTCCACAACAGGCCCCACCTGCTGCTGCATCTCGTTCATGTCCTGCGTCAAGGAGGCAAGGTCCTGCTCCGCGTGCTTCCGAGCCTCCACAGCGTCATGAAGGCGGGAGTCGAATCGCTGCTTCTGAGCCTCAAGCTCCCTGATGCGGGCCTCGAGCTCGTTGCGTCTCTTCGTGAAGCGCGCCTCCTGCTTCTTGGCCTTGTCCGCGAAGTCCTTCCTGCAATTGTCGCGGAAGAGCTGCTCCTTGGTCGCGGACTCCGCCGCCAGCTGCTCCTCCTTCTTGCGGAGGTTCTCGTTGGTCAGCGCGAGGCGTTCTGGTAGAACGCCTCGTCTTGAGTGACTTTGCTCTCGCGAGACTCCAGGTGCTCCCGCTGCGCGGACTGATCCTTCTCGATCTGTTCGACCTGTTCCTCGCGCTTGCGCAGCTCGGTCTCGCGGGCATCAAGTTCTGCCCCGCGCTGCACCATCTGGTTCTCACGGACACGCAGGTCCTCGCGGAGCTTCTCCAGGCCTTGCCGCACGGTCTCCGACTCGGCAATGATTCCCGCCTCGCGGTCTAGGAGCTCCTTGTGCTTGGTGGAGACCGCCGCCTCGCGCGCCGCCAGCTCCTGATGCTTGGCCTCCGTCTCCGCCTCGAGAGCCTCGCGCTTAGCGCTCAGGACCGCAAGGGTCTCCTCGACCTCGCGGACCACGCTGAGGCGGATCTCTTCAGCAGAGCGCAGCGCCGCCTCGCGTTGCGCCTGGGCTGCCTCGTCCTTCCGGCGGCAGCGCTCCACGGTCTCCTGGAGACAAGCCCAGCCCCGCGCAAGCTCGGCGACCTCCTCCGCCCTGGTGCGGTCTTCCTCAGCGAGCTGGGCCTCGAGCCCATCGAGCACCTCCCTCGCCGAGCGAAGGACGGCCTCTCGGCGGCTGCGACAGGGCGCCGACCCAGCAAGGCTAGGGCCCACGATTCTCCAGAGGGCCTGGAAGCGCCAGCGCCTGCTGAGGACTCCGGGGCATCGCGCCTTGGGCTCTGGGTGACCTCGAGGCGCGCCTGGGGGCTCTGCTTAGAGCCTCCCTCTTCTTCCGTGCAAGGGGCCTTCTGGGGGCTCTGGCGAGAGCCCCCCTCGCCTTCTGCACTGGGAGCCTTCTGGGGGCTCGAGGCGCCCCCACCGTCAGCTCCGCCATTTCCCTGCCCCTGGGGAGCACTCTCCTCCTCAGGAGCAGGGTTGGCCTTCTCTACTGAGGCCGTCCCCGCGGCAGCCTCAGCGCCCATCGTCGGCCCTCCAAGGCCCGAGCTCGGTGGAGGCGACGGCACCGTGGTGTCCTCCATGTCGACGTCAGCGTGCGTCTCTGCAGACGCAGCTGTTCCCGCCGCGCCCTCCTTCGCCGGCGGCGTGGTCCTTGCCGCGTCCACCTCCGGCGTCTTCTCTTGCTGCGCGGGAGAGGCATCAGGCCGCGAAGGCGGCGGCGTCGTCACTTCAGCCTCCTCCTCCCTCTCCTCGTGGCGCTCCTCCGCCCCGGAGGTGGCGTCGCAGCCTCGGGAGAGGAAGCGGTGGCCTCGTGGTGCACCTCTTCAGTTGTGGGCGTCACGGACGCCGCGGCAGAGCCAGAGATCTCTCCAAGTCTCCGGAGCCTCCGCCTCTTTGGCTCCTCGGTGCGTCTGGAAGAAAAGACTCAGAAACCCCTCGAGAGATACACCAAGAACAACATCAAACAGGAAAGGCAGTACAAAAACTTACGCCGCGGTGTCGACCCACTTCCTCTTCTTCCGCTTCGCGGGCGGAGCACTGGGCCCCGCGCTCGTCCGTGCCTCTGTCTCCTCCTGGGCCCCGGCGTTCCTGTCGTGGATCGCCTTGGAGCGAGGCTCGCAGTGGCCCGACTCATCATCATCGCTATCCTCCTCCCCCTCAACACGCCGCGAGGGGGCAACCACAAACTCGTCGCCGCTGCCTGAGGAGACTCGTGGACCTCAGCTTCAGGCGCCGCACTCTTCGAGGCGCTCGAATTCCCCGCCGAGGAAGCGCGTCTCCCGAGGCGCCGGTCGCGCCCGCATCGGACTCTGCGGGCGTCTCCGTCGTTTCCTCGTCACCCTCAACTGGCGCCCCCTGCGCCGCAGACTCCGGGTCCTCGCGAGGCCCAACGTGCCCCTTAGGCACCAGGCCCCACTGATCGAACTTCGGCATCGCCTGCACATGCGAGACGCGGCGCCCGAGATCGATCCGATGAAGCGGCACCGTCTGGTCAGTGGGCACGGGGATGTCCGGAGACGTGAAGAGAGTCTCCATGAGGGCGTGCAATTCCTCCTTCGTGTAGAGGGTAGCGCTCAGGCGCATCTTGTCCCCTGGTTGGAGTACAGCCACATCGCGTCCGCGTGCCTCTGGAGCGGAGCGATGCGGCGCCTCACGAAGTCCTTGGCCACCATCTGCCCGGTGAGGCCGGCCTCGCGGAGGTCCCTCAAGCGCCTCACCACAGGGCCAAGCGTCGCGCCCTTGAGCCCTTTGGAGGCCCAGCTCGCCCTCTTCGTCGCGCTTCAGGCAGCTCGAAGAAGGCGCTCTGGCTCCCGAACTGCATGAGGAACCAGCGCTTGCGGAAGTCCTCCACCTTCTTCGTCACGCTGGTCACGATGTCCTCGCCGTTCCGCGCGATGGGGATGTAGACGCCCTTCATGCCATCGGTGATGCGGAAGGACACGCACCCTGACCGCTCCTTGTTCGCCGTGAACCGGAGCGCGTAGAAGCTGCGGAAGAGGTCCACCGAAGGCGGAATGCCGATGTACGCCTCGCAGAGGTAGGCGAAGATGGCGAGGACGAGGATGGAGTTGGGGTGAAGATGGAGAACCTGGATCTGGTAGCGCTCCAGGACCCAGGAAGAAATCGGAGAAGGGGGAACGAGGCCGGCGAAGAGAGAGTGCATGAAGATGGGGTAGAAGCTGCCGTGGGAGTTGCCCGCGCGCTTGAGCACGGTGGCGCCGTGCTCGTTGGTCTTCGAGGCCGCCATGTGGCGCACCTTGTCCAGCTGCGCCTCCGTCTCGAAGCGGGAGCCGCTCAGAGCCGGCTCGAAGTCGCCGTCCCGCTGCGCTCAGCGGATCCGCCGCCCTGCGCCGCTGCCTTGCCCTTCGAAGCAGCGGTGGCTTTCTTGGGCGCCATTGCAGCAAGGCCGTGAAGGAGAAGATTAGGGGTCGAGCGCTGGGAGGAAGGAGATGAAAGGGGAACGAATGAAGTGATGGCCGCCTGCGCCGAGCTCTTCGCCTTATATCGGCTCATCGAGCCGTTACAGGGACGTGGCGGGACCCACCACCACGCCCGTTACTTCAGAGGAGATCGTGGGATCGTGCCTGGCCGTGGCACTCCACGTGTCTCGGGCTTTGCAGGCTTCTTTGGGCCCACGACGGTTCGCCTCCGCCTGAGGAGCACAAGCGTGCCCATCGCGGGCCCGGGGGCTACTGTCGGCCCAGTAAAAACCAGGGTATCATGGGCCGGCCTGCCACAGCCCTCGAACTCTCCGCAGGAATTTCTGCTAAGGACCAGACGTTCAGCCTGGCGAGCCTCGCGAGGCATTTTCCCTCGCGAGGGCTTACGTGCTCGACCGAGCATTTCCGCTAAGGACCAAGACGATCGGCTTGGAGGCCTCAAGAGGGACCTCTGCCTCGAGAGGGCCTCTCCTAGAAGATCTTCAGGCCCTGGCGCGTCTCCGCGCCACCCTCGGGAGGTTTCCCCTCGCGAGAAGTCAACGGCTAAAGAACCTCGGCGAGGGTTCAGGCCTCGCGGGGTTCCTTCAAGTGGAAGCAAGCTCCTGCGCCGCTGCAGAGCGCACATGGGCCCTGCGCCCGCCGCAGAGTGACATGCGCGCCTGCGCGTGATGACGAAGATGCCACAGTTGCCATTCTCGTGTATAAAGTGGTCGAAGGAGCTGCGGCAAGCAAAGCGGACTCCAAGACTTGCCAATTTGGTTATAAAGCGGCCGGCCGCCGCTACGCTCCAACTGCGACGTCACTGTGGGGCGCGCCCCAAAGTTCTACAGCGCCAGCCCACCGTCCTGGATGGACGGTGGCTTTTTCTGCCAAGACGACGTGCTCCCTGCCATGGACCGCGTCCATGGACGCCCCCGACGTATGTATGTGGACACCTCTTCCAACAGCGCGAGATACATATGTATGTGGACACCTGCTTGTTTCGGCCCCTGAATGAGAAGACTCATGTGTATATACCTTTGCTTCATGCACAACCACGGGGGAAGGTTGTAAGGCCATACAAACACGGGCCAGGTGTTATGCGTGCTACTCTGGTTGCCGAACGGATTCAGTCCATCGGTGCTCATACCAAGCCTGACGTTCCTTGCGTCGCCTCCGAAATTTCCGACGGCGTCCAACTCTTGCCACTGGCTAGCGTCTGAAGGGTGTGTAAGGATCCTGCCCTTCTCCGGATCTTCTTTAGGCTTCTCCCTTTCCGCGTGCCATTGCATGAGCTTTGCTTCCTTAGGGTCCACGAAGTACCGCTGCAGACGGGGAGTGATAGGAAAGTACCATACCACTTTGTGAGGACCTTTCTTCCCACAGCTCTTGTACCGTCCTTGGCCGCACACCGGACATGTGATTCTGTCCTCGTACTCGCCCCGATAAATTGCGCAATCATTGATGCAGGCGTGGTATTTAACGTGCGGTAGGTCAAGAGGGCACATGACTTTCTTGGCCTCCTCGATACTAGTTGGCAATGTGTTCCCCTCGGGAAGACGCTCGTGGAAGAATTGCATGTTCTTGTTGAAGCTCACGTCGGTCCATTTGTTTCCCGACTTCATCTCTAGACCATCAAGCGTTACTTGCAAGCGCGTATCCTGTGGCCGGCACCCAGGATACAACGGAGTCTTCCCGTCTATCTCCATTTGCGCCAGCTTGGCTTTCTCTCTAACGGTCCTCGCCTCCTTGAGGAGCAGTTCTTGAACATGAGACTCCATCAAGGCTGACATTAGCGAGCTCTGCGGCATGTTCGCGTCTTTTCCACCACCATCTACTCCTTCATCATGACCCTGTCCGTCGGCATCTCCTTCGTCACGATCATCTTGCCCGCCCTTGTCTTCAGGCGCAACATTTACTGTCGGTGCAACATTGGCTGTCGGTGCAACATTTGCTGTCGGCGCTTCATTGAAGCCTTCCATGAAACCACGCCTGAGCAGGTGTTCCTCCAATTGTCCGGAATCAGGGTCGATCCATCTCACAAGTTTGCAACTTCTGACGGACATCGTATCTGGCGCCTGTTGCACCGAATCATTTCCGCCTTCACTTCTTCCTTGTAGTTGTTGATTCAACTGGAGCTCATCTTGATGACCATGGTCACCTACGCGGTATACATATAGAGTATGTGTTATTAAGTCGAAAATGTTTGACGAAAAAATTTGGCATGACTTCCCCTAAAAGTAGGACATATGTGGTGCAAAAATTTACCGAAATGGAAATGAATCAACATTTCGGCAAACATCCATGCACCACGCTGGCGCAACACAACAACAAAAGGCAACAACATGCACAACACACACAAGCTTCATGTACACACATATTCATCCAACAATACTCACCTAGTAGATCTAGATCCGTTGCCGAGACGTGACCGTGATCGATGAGAGAGAGTGTGTGGTGATGGAGAGAAAATAGTGGACAAAAAGAGAGGAGGAGAATATATATGGAGGCTCTCCCCAAGCCCTCACCAATTATATGTCAAACAAAGTAGGTTTAACAACAAATAATAGAGAATAGGATGGTCAAAATGGCATGGGAGAGAGGAGAAGCTCGAGCTAGATGGGAGAATGAAGAAGGTCACATGGGGAAAGTGGGTTGCCACCTTTTTGTGGATCTAGGCCAACATTCTGTGGCGCACGCAGCTCGGTGCGCCACATAATGTCAACTTTCTGTGGCGCATGGTGGTTGGTGCGACACAGAATGTTAACTTTCTGTGGCGCACTGGGCCCCGTGCGCCACAGAATGTCCCCAGATGGACCTTGGCCCAATAATTGGATGTGGGACCCATGATATTTCTGTGGCGCATGGGTGGGCATGCGCCACAGAAAGTTGACATTCTGTGGCGCATTGGTTGTCATGCGCCACAGGAATTCTGTGGCGCATGGCCGTCAGATGTGCCACAGAAAGGCCAAAATTTCTGTGGCGCACCAGGTGCCATGCGCCACAGAAATAATTCTGTGGCGCACCAATTAAGGGTGTGCCACAGAATGCCAATCCACCTATAACCCTTTTCCTAGTAGTGAGAGCATGGAGGCCAGCGCCGTGGCGGTCATGGCCATGGGCGCGGCGTGGAGGCGGGCGGCCGCTGGGAGCCGCCGTTGGAGGAGTTCCCGCTGCTCCGCTTGGGGAGGAATGGTCGAAGGTCACGCTCTCCTCCGCGCTAGCCGGCGACAGAGCGGGTCCGCGGCAAGCAACCTGTAGTAGACAGGCCTCCCAGGGAGGTGGTTTTCCTACCACGCTCGGCGAAGCTCGATTGAGACGAAGCCGCGCTCAAGTGGGCGTTGGTGTCCTTTGTCTCCGAGAGTCGCGTGAACGTCTCGCTGGCGGAAGCAGTGCAGGCCATCGTGGAGCAGCTGCCCAGAACGGAGGGCAATTTCTCCGTCCACCGCTACTGGCCGGCAGACTTTCTCTTCCGGTTCTCGAGCAGAAGGTTCCGTGACAAAGTTGCGTCTGCCGTCGTGGATGAAAGAGGCTTCACTCTCCGCTTCTCCCCGTGGAACCGCCAGCTCCAAGCTGTGCGTTGCACCATGCACCAGCGGGTGCAGCTCGAGCTCTCCGGCATAACCGTGCACACGTGGAGCCGGACAACGGCCGGAGCGCTGCTGGGGACTACGGCGTGGATCGAGGGCCTCGGTTCGTCGACGGTGAGCGGAGCCGACTTGCGCACCTTCTATGTCACGACATGGGTTGACGATCCGGAGCGCATTCCTTCGGAGAAAGAGTTGTGGATTGAAGAGCCCGACGACCTCCTCGACGGCGACGATGCCCTCATCTTGCCAGGCGAGGCGCCGATGCCATTGGAGAAAAATATGCTCAAGTACGTGATCTCATTGAGGCTTGTCTGCTCGGCGGAGAGGCAGAACGTGACGCGGCCGTCGTCGCCGGATTCTGACGATGGACATGGCAATGGTGGCCCTAGTGAGGGGCGTGGAAGAGGTCCGGGAGGCGGCCATGGCGGCCGTGACCGGCGTGATGTGTGAGATCAGAGGAGGAACGACCGGCAGCCAACCTCCGCTCACCGCAGCCGAAGCAGGGGCACGGCGGCCGGCGGCGATCGCCGTTGGTCAGGAGGGCGAGCCCGTGCGGCGGCAGGCCCAGATCCAGAGGTAGGAGACGCCATTGGAGCTGCTGACGTGGAGGTGCTGGACTCAGCCCTGGGTACGGAGCGGGACCCACCTGCGACGGCTGTCGGGACGCGGTGGGATCCGATGCTGCTAGAAGCTGCCCTAGCCATTGGAGGCTCGACGCGTGGCGTTGGTGGACCATGTCCTGGCGTGGTGGAAGGGTCGTTCCTGGGCCTGGCCGCTGCGGGGCTGCCGCGTGGAAAGGATCTGACCACGGAGCAGTGGTCTCCCGACAGTGCCGCGCGCACGGTAGTTCCAGGATTTGAAGATAGCCTGTTGCCTGGTCAAAAGCACACCCCAAGTGGCCACGGTGCTGTGGGCACGTTGGCTTTTTTTCAAAATTCAAACAGCCAAGCTCCAGTGGATGCAGTGCTTGGGCAGGGTTTGGTGGGTTACGCGCCAAAACGCCTTTTTGACGGCGACCAGTTGCTCTCCTCTGCTGGGCTGCTTTCCTCTGCCAGCTGTGGGTCCACCCCTCCCTGGACGCCAGCTAACTGGACGCCGCAGCGTTGTGGATCTCCTACTTCGGTGCTGGACTGTTTCCCAGTCAGCATTTCGGCGGGAAACTCGGTTGGAGAGCAGGCCCAGGTGGCCCATGTGGATCAACATGATGATGCGGTTGTGGATGGGCCGACTGCGGCAGGCGAGGTGGCCCAGGAGTTGGAGCAGTTCAGGAAGAATTGTGTCCAGCCTGTGGTGGCAGTTCTAAACAGGCCGGTGCGGCGTAGCCGTACCAAGAGGATCCACACCGGACCAGTGAGGCGCAGAGCCAGGCACTGGGGGAAATTTGCTGTGGGAACTCCGGTGAAGCGTCAGCAGCGTGAGCTAATCACGCGTCTGCAGATCGCGAGAGAAGGAGAGACCATCGGGGACGAGGCGTTGAACGCCTATCTGGACCTCTTCTGTCAGCCGCTGCCGCAGAGACACATCGATGCGATCTTAGGTCTGTTTGGGTGGCTCCCTGACGTGCTGCCGACGTCCGAGGATTTACCCGTGGAGTGCCTTATTTAGGCATGTGTATCTCTAGACTTGTGTTTGATCCTTGTACTTTCTGAGACTCGTGCCTTTAGTTATGTTGGAGCTTGATCTTGTGTTTGCCATCTGGAATGCGCGTGGATTGAACTCAGGGCCGCGTAGAGCGGTGATCTTTCAGGCGATGTCGGCCACTGGGGCCAAGATAGTCTGCCTCCAGGAGACCAAGATGGAGATCATAATGGATCAGATCGTCCGAGAATGTCTCGGTGTGGCCTTTGACGGGTTCCTCTACCTGCCGGCCGTGGGGACTCGTGGTGGCATACTTCTCGCTTGGCAGTCCGCTTTTGTCTCAGTCACCAACCCTCACCTGATGACTAATGCGCTCACCGCTAGCATCTCAATTGGGGGTGAGCAGGCATGGTGGTTCACGGGGGTTTATGGCCCTCAGGGCGTGGACGCTAAGAGGGTCTTCCTTCTCGAGCTCCAGGATATTAGGGACCTGCATGTAGGGCCGTGGATGGTGGCAGGTGATTTCAATCTCATTGTTGATCCGGAGGATAAAAACCAGGGTGTCCTCCACCATGCCATGATGGGGCGCTTCCGGCACAGGCTGTCTAGGCTGGATCTCAAGGAGGTCTACCTCAATGGTCGCAGGTTCACGTGGTCTAACGAGCGCCAGCGACCAACCATGGAGAAGCTGGATAGGGTCTTCATGACCGTGGACTGGTAGGAGCTTTTTCCAGACGCTTTTCTCTCGACGAACTCGTCGGGGCCGTCTGACCACTGTCCCTTGGTACTCAGCTTAGGCCCAGACTTGCATGTGGGGCGTAGATTCAAGTTCCAGTCCTTCTGGATGAAGGCTGAGGGCTTCCTCAAGGTTGTAGAGGAAGCTTGGTCGTCGGTGGAGTCAGAGGTCAACCCATTCAAAAGGTTGGACCTCAAGCTTCGGGCCACAGCCAAGAGTCTAGTTCGGTGGAGTAGTAAGTTCATTGGAAACATCAAGCTTCAAATTTTGATGGCCAATGAACTGATCTTTCGCCTCGATGTGGCCATGGAATCCCGGACTCTCTCATTGGAGGAGAGAGGACTTCGAAAGATCCTCAAAGGGATGTTGCTTGGTCTGGCATCCCTCGAGCGCACAATGGCGAGGCAACGTGCGAGAGCGCTGTGGTTGCAAGAGGGTGACGCGTGCACTAGGTTTTTCCACACGCACGCCAGCCACCGGCGGCGGCAGAACTTCATTGGTCACCTTATGGTCGATGGGTCAAGAAAGACCGAGCATGTAGACAAGGCTGAGGCCGTGGATTCCTTCTTTGATGACCTGCTTGGCACTGAGATCGATCGCCCCTTCTTCTTCGACTTGGACTTCCTGCAGATGCCCACCGTGGATCTATCCCACCTGGAGATGGCCTTCTCTGAGGAGGAGGTGTGGAAGCCATTAGAGGCATGCCGTTGGACAAGTGTCCGGGTCCCGACGGATTCTCCAACAGATTTTATGTGGCATGTTGGGGAATCATCAAGAAGGACGTCATGGAGGCTTTTGACTCGCTCTCTCGCCGGGACGCCCGTGGATTCGGCTCTGTCAACCAAGCTCTCATCACCCTCCTGCCTAAGAAGGTGGGGGCTGAAGAAGTGCGGGACTTCCGCCCTATTAGCTTGATTCACGGTTTGGCCAAGCTCGTGGCCAAGGTGGTGGCCTGCAGGGTGGCCCCCTCTCTACCCCAGTTGGTGGGTGCGCATCAGAGTGCGTTTGTTCGTGGAAGATGCTTGCATGATAACTTCATGATGGTCCAATGCACAACGCGAAAGCTTCATAGGTTGGAAACCCCGACAGTTCTCTTGAAGCTTGACATCACCAAGGCTTTTGACACAGTCAGTTGGGCCTTCCTGTTGGAGGTGTTGCGAAAGATGGGGTTTGGTGAGCTTTTGATTGCGACCATCTGCGCCCTTTTGTCATCCGCCTCCACAAGGGTGCTCCTTAATGGGCATCCCGGCGGGAAGATCTTCAACAGGCGTGGTCTGAGGCAGGGGGATCCGCTCTCGCCGCAACTCTTCATCCTTATCATGGAGGTTCTACACCTGTTGATTGAGAGGGCTACGGCCTGTGGATTGTTGGCGCCTCTCGCAGAGAAGGGGCTTAGGCACCGCACTTCGATCTATGCCGACGACGTGGTGACGTTTCTCCGACCGCTACCGAGAGACCTCAGAGTTTTCGCGCAGCTACTTGAGGATTTCGGAATGGTCTCTGGACTGAGGGCGAATCTGGAGAAATGTTCGGCGCACCTGATACGCTGTGGAGAGCCGGAGGCTCAACTGGTGGCCCAGGAGCTACAATGTCCACTGCTGCCGTTTCCTCTGCGGTAGTTGGGTCTTCCTCTCTCCCTTAGGAAGTTGACGGCGGCTCATCTCCAGTATATTGTGGATAGTGTGGCCAGCCACCTCCCCAGGTGGCGTGCATGGCTTCTGAACCGCGGAGGGCGGCTCGAGCTTGTGAGGACTACTCTCTCGGCGATATCGATCTTCTCTATGATGTCGTTGGACTTGTCGGTGGAAACCCTCGTGGCGATTGAGAAGATCATTCGTGGATTCTTGTGGGCGGGGCGCAAAGACGCGCGTGGAGGACACTGCTTGGTTGCATGGAAGAGAGCCTGCATGCCCAAGCGTCTTGGGGGCCTCGGTATTCCTAACCTGAGGCTCATGACCTGGCTCTGGAGCAAGATGGCTCTGGCTTAGCAGGACAGATAGATCGAAACCCTAGGCTGAATTCAACATCCAGGTTCCCCGTATGGTACGGGAGCTGTTCGAGACGGCCACTGTTTCTGTTGTAGGCGATGGGGCATCCACCTTCTTTTGGACCGATAGGTGGTTACCTGGGGACTTGGCGGGTAAAGGATGTGGCTCCATGCCTCTTCCTTAAAGTGCCCAAGAGTGCCCGGTGCTCCCGACGAGTGAGGGAAGGGCTCGCTGGCGGTTGGCTCGAGGATATCCCCCCCAGTCCTGGACGCGCGTGAGATACGTGAGTTGATGTCCCTGTATGAGCGTGGAGGGCTTCGCCCTGTCCGTAGGGACCACAGACGAGTTTAGGTGGAGTCTGGAGGCCAACCACAAATACTCAGCTCGGTCGGCCTACAAGGCTTTCTTTGAAGGCCAGATTGGGATGGCTGGGGCCCAGCAAATTTGGCGCTCGCGAGCCCCCAACAAGTGCAAGTTCTTCCTTTGGCTAGCACTGAGGAAGAGATGCTGGACAGCTGACCGCCTAGGGCGTCGGGGGCTGCCTAGGCCGGCTGCTTGCCCCTTCTGTGACCAGGTGGAAGAAGATATTGACCACCTGCTACTTGGTTGTGTCCTAGCCAGAGACGTGTGGTCCTCCTTCCTGTCTAGGTAGGGAGAGCAGACTGGATACCTGACCACGATGCCCGTTTAGAGAAGTGGTTGCCTCTGAGGACGCTTGGAGGCAATGAGGCGAAGGATATGTGGACTGCGATCACGCTGATCTGCTGGAGTCTGTGGAGACACAGGAACAATGTAGTCTTCGAGGGACATAAACCATCAGTGAAGTCTGCCACCAGGATGGTGGAGGCCGAGGCCGACTTGTGGCGACCGGCTAGGTTGTTTAGGGGTAGCCTAGAACCCGTAGATAGGTGGAGGGTTGGCGAGTGTCCCTTTTCGTTTTGGTGGATGGCGTTTCAGTCGTGTGTGTCTAAACGCGTTGTAAACGGCCTCTTGACCCCTTCATCATGAACCGATGCGTCGGCTCCGACGTATCCTTAAAAAAACAAATCGTTGGTGCCCTAATACCGTCGAGGCGTCGACCGTACGCTTGCATAGGACACCTTCACGAAAGTTCAAACACATAACTGATGGTCCTGCCGCGGCAACTCCGCCGCCGCAGACGCTCTCCCTGCCCTGAAATCCCCCGCCACCGGACCCGAGATGGTCCTGCCGCGGCGGCGCGGAGCCCACAGCCACCACCCGTCCCCGTGCCCCCGACGCGACTTCCTGCCGGCGGCCGCGCTCCTCCTCCTCGCCGCCGTCTCGCTGCTCTACGTCTCCCCGCCGCCGCTGTCCGACCACCCCGCCTTCGCTTCCTCCCGCAACCGCGCCTCGCATGCTCCGGTACTCCACCGCCACCTACCCCTAGCTGCTTCTTCCTTCCTTTACATCTCTGGATCTAATTCCTATCGTTCCACGCCGCAGCAGAACAGCTCTGGTGGCGGCAGCCTAGTGGAACCCGCCGCGCGCCGCGAGGTTTCCCGCGTTCCGGTAAGCGTGTGCTTATCCGCTATTTTGCCTCTGTATTCATTCACCAAATCGAGTTACTTCTGAGAGAACCCAATCAGTTGTATACATGATTATTATTTTGTTCTCTTTGATGGAGTACTGACTTGAGTACGCTGCATTACTTCCTGTCTTTGTAGCCAATCGATCAGTTTCTGTGACTGTTGCTTTGATTGATAGATGTAAGCTCGTGTGCCTGTTTAACTAAACTAGTTAGTGGGCGCAGCATCGGATGGCACTAATTTTTACAATTAGAGCTTTTACTAAGCCTGTCTGTTTCTGCTGAGAAATCAACTACACCGAGGAGGTAAAAGGGCATTATGATCAAGACTACAAAACATTTATGCAGAATTTCGTAACTAGTATGAAAGAGAGAGACATATCCACTTGGAACAACGACTATCTTATGCGTTGGGTGAAGGGTAAGTCTAGAATTGCAATACGCTCTCTCGAAACCTAGGGACGTCTCATAGGCTGCGGGTGGAAGATACTCTGAACTGGGATAAGTTAAAGAATCAAACATATAGAAAAATGATATCATAACCGAAGTGTACTAGAATAAGTGACTACTGAATAAACTGGGAAACTGCACTTCTTGCATCATCTGTTGAGGTTGCAAGGTACATAGCAGTTAAAGAAATGAAATATGGTATGACATGTTGGATACATGTCTTGCACTCTTGCAAGGTACACTGTCATTTCGTTATGTCTAAAGTACTTGCTCCTCAAGAGACGAAGATGCCAATCTTGAAAAAGGGATGGAAATATAGTTATTTTAGAATTAAGCAAATGACAATGTATTTGCAATCGTAATTCATTCTCCTGACTATTATGACCTTGCAACCTCAACATGTGATGCATCATTTACAACTTTCTCGTCTATTGGGTCACTTACTCTAGTACCACTTATGTTATGATATCCTTTTCTATATGCTTGCTCATTTAAACTTACCCCAGTGTGAAGTAGCTTTCACTTTCACCCGCAGCCTGGCTATGAGATGCCTGAAGGTTTTGACTTATCCTTCCAAATCGTAGGATATTCATTGTTCCAAGTAGATATGTCTTTCTTTTCTTCTCCATAGATGTTTTGTAGTCTTGATCATAATGTCCCTTTACCTCCTCACTGTAGTTGAATTCTTCGTTGGAATAGACGAACTTAGTAAAATCCAAATAAGTGACATCCGGTGCTTCATTCAAGTTTATGTAGATTAGTTGGTGGTAAGCATCCGGTGGAGTAAATTGCAAAAACCACAATAATTGGGGCAAATGCATCAGGAAAAACCACCAAAATTGTTTTCTTTATTGCAATTTACTAGCATCCGTAGCTTTCGTATTCGTTGTCCCCCCATGCGCCTTCCCGCGGGTCAGGTTCCTGGTTCAAGTCGGCAACATGATCCCAGCTGTTGCTTAGATTAAAGGCAATGCCCCCGCTAATACCCCTTATTCCCTCAGATCCCGTCGTACTATGGCGACTCCCAAGGTCTATGTTGTCGACACATCAGTTGCTCCGGTCTCCTCCGTCTTCCCTTTGGGCTTGATAACGGCGGCAGATTCTGCTCCAAAGATTTGCTCCCAAGAGCTTGCTTGTAATTTTCATGTTCTGTAGACTGTAGGGCTTTTATTTTATTTGGGGACAATTGTCTCACATCTGGATGTTTCTGGTGTAGTTTGTTCTTTTAATTTATTCAGGAGCATTGTCAAAAAATGTTTTTGGTGGTAAGCTATTAAGGTGAACTCCGTTTCTCTTTTGTTTCAGAAGGACTTATATTTTCATGCTCCAGGGTATGTCGAACCTGTTCTCTTGAATTTATAGAGGCGCGAGTTGAATGTATTTTGTTTTTTCTGTTCCACTGCTGATTATTTTGAGTGTAGACCTCTTGCCCTTTTGGCAAACCAGATGTGTTCCTTTTTTTGGCTGTAGTATATTAAAATAGAACCTCTAAATTCAGGATTGCTTAGTTAGTTACAATTTCTTAAACTGCAGAGAGGTGGTTGGACTGCGGCAGATGACCAATGGGGTTCGAAGCTTGCTAGCAAATTCTATGGGTGCAGCAACTCCAGCAGCAGATTCCTTGGTGCGTAATATTCTTTGCCATTGAGGATTGGTTAAAATTTTATATAGACACATAGGGTATTTTAGATGTTAGATTTGCTCAACAATCTTAGAATACACACTCTATTATATTCTGGAGAAGGTTGAAATGGTATTGGTGGTAGCCGTGCCTCGTCTTTGTTGTGGTGTCTTAGTCTTTTATTTGCCTGAAGTAATCATTGTTTTAATATGTGCAGATTCAGGTGTTATAACACACCCAGACCGTTATTTGATGATTGTTACGAGTGAAGGCCTCAATCAACAGAGAACAGGGGTAAGATATGTCATATGTGCAACTGGCACATTATTCCTGCCCACATTTCATGATGCATGTAGCTGGGTAGGACAGAAAATGTAAGCAACCACTTTGAATATGTGTAAAAGCCTAGCGTCTTAACACCCTCTTAGTTGACTATAGTTAGAGCTTTAGTTTGTAAGTTATTTTCATCTATACGAGAATCTGCTCCTGAATACGAAGGTTTGCAGGTTTGCTTTGTTTTGGATGTCATGATTATAAATTAATAATCAATGGAAGATATATCAAGTGGCCAAACTCATACCAGATTCGATATTAGAACCGAGCCAGAATCTTTACATATGAATGCAAATGTATAAATAAGCTAACTGATGGATACACGTAACACATAAATAAGAGGTTGAATCCTTCAAATCATTATTAGTCTTCAGTCAAAACTAAGAATAGTCCAGGATAATGCTGGAAAATTGAGGCACCTCCTGTGTAGTGTCTAACGATGTGACAAAAATTTGAAGTTTGAGGTATCCTCAGTTTTCCATATTATGATGTTCATAACTATGTCCATTTGCCTAAGTAGTCTGTGCTGCTTCTCAGATAATTGATGCTGTTGTTGCTGCACGTATTCTGAATGCGACACTTGTTGTTCCCAAACTGGACCAGACCTCCTTCTGGAAAGATGCCAGGTTTCTTCGAGTACCAAACACTTATCACCCTAGCCTTTAAATATTCTTCTGTTTTTAGAATGCATTTTGTTTGTATTTAATTCCATTTCTCTGCACTCTGCAGTGATTTCGCTGAAATTTTTTATGCCGACTGGTTCATCTCATCTTTATCAAAGGATATAAGGATCGTGAAAGTGCTTCCAGAGATAGGAGGTAAAATGCGGGCTCCTCATAGAATGCGCGTGCCCCGAAAGTGCACTCAGCGATGTTACTTGAACCGTGTGTTGCCTGCACTTCTTAAGAAACATGTAAGTCATTGTAGTGTAGGAATGTTTGTTACTGAGATATGTTATATAATGTGTTTTTATCACTTTTCAACCTATTTATTGTTTTTAAGGCGTCCACCTTAGGACGCTTAGGCGATAGAGCCGCCTTAGGTTTTTTCCCGCCTTAAAAACTATGAACCTAGTACATCCTCATTGCGATTGTATGAACTAAAAAATAGAGACATTTCATATGCATGGTATTGGATTGCATGTTCTTACAGAATACTATAGGAAAGGCCCTGATAGTTTATATATTTATAATAAATAAGGAGTATGCACAAGGTAGAAACTCCACACCGAGTATTACTAGGACAATAGATTATGTAGCCATGCTTGCTCTTGAATTCTGACAGCCTGTGTGCCTTTTGCCAAATTTGCTTCTTCTGTTTGAAAATTGTTAATAACTTTTTCTTGCAAAGAAAGTATACATCATTTTGTCGACATTTTCAAAAGCTATAACTTTTACTCTTAAGTCCCCCACGCTGAAAGCTATTTTGTTAATGTGAGATATTCAACTTCTATGATTAAAATATTAGGACAGCTTATATCTCTTCTTCCACCTGATGCAGGTTGTTCGACTAACAAAATTTGATTATAGGCTAGCAAACAGGTTGGATTCTGACCTGCAGAAGCTGAGATGCAGAGTAAACTACCATGCATTGAGATTTACTGACCCGATACAAGAAATGGGTGAAAAGATAATATATCGAATGAGGGAGAGGAGCACACATTTTATTGCTCTTCATTTAAGGTGCTCACAATTCAAGTTCTCATGATTCAGCTTGCATTTTTCTTTGATGCAAGTAAGAGAAAGCTTACATATATATGACTTACACTATCAACCTTTTGTGTATGTGTAATTGTGTATTTATGAAAAACATAGTCGGTGTGAGGTGAGACGTAGTTTAGAGCATAAGGATCACTTCAATCTTAGCAGGGATGAGCAATAATGCAAGCTTCTTAGCAAATTGGTATTATGAGCATGTTACCAGGAACACCTAAAAGCATAGTCTAGTGACAGGATGCACGAGGAGTTAAGGGGTATTTATAAGTTGTCTGGCCAACACTATTCGAAGTAATAAATGAAAGATGTTAGAACTGGAAATGAAAATCTGTTCAGGTCGGCCTTTCTGTTAGCATATACTCGTGATTCCAAAGTGGCACCTGGGAGGGGGGCTCATGTGCTCTGATTTTGTATGAAGTTCAATCTCGGTTTCAAATGTTACCAGTAAGTAGTGGTTGGTCTTGCTAATAAAGAGGAAAAGGTATGCTGTAGCATGCTCTTTTGCTTCCTATGTGGTCCTCCATATATTTGTCTGCTAGACTTTTAGGATCAGTTGGGGCATTTGGGCTAGTGAACAACTATCGTCTATGGCTAGCAGATGTTATTTTGTTCTGAAGTTTACTAGCTTTCTACTTCTGAAGTGTTCTTGTTTCAAAGCTATAAATTGTTTACCCCAATTTGTCTACACTCAGTATTTAGTCTTAGTTGGGGTCATTGTTTTCTCTTTCCCTCTAAACATTGTTCTGTGATACCAGATTTGAACCTGACATGCTTGCCTTTTCGGGGTGCTACTATGGCGGTGGAGAAAAAGAGAAGAGAGAACTTGGTGCGATACGGAAGAGATGGAAAACCTTGCATGTACGTATGATATGATAAGGTATTGCTAGGTTCTTAAATAGTCATGAATCATAATTAAGTATGAATCAACCTCTGCTATTTTGCATTTCAGGCTAGCAATCCGGAGAAAGAAAGAAGGCACGGTAGATGCCCACTAACTCCTGAAGAGGTGGGGCTGATGTTGAAGGCACTGGGCTACACAAACGATGTTCACATTTATGTTGCCTCTGGAGATATATATGGTGGGGCTAAGACATTAGCACCCCTGAAAAAGCTCTTCCCCAATCTCCATACGAAAGAAACAGTAGCAAGCAAAGATGAGCTGGCTCCATTCTCAAAATATTCATCTCGCATGGCTGCACTTGATTTCATTGTCTGCGATGGAAGTGATGCTTTTGTGACTAACAACAACGGAAACATGGCCAAAATTTTGGCTGGGCGAAGGTATCTGCTTCTGTGTCGTCGGCTATCATCAGGTTTTCGTTGTACAGTGTGATGTTAAATCTGACCATCTATTGTTGCCTGTGGCAGGAGATATCTTGGGCACAAGAGAACGATCCGACCAAATGCTAAAAGGCTCTATTCCTTATTCTTGACCAGAGGAAACATGTCTTGGGATGCATTCTCGTCCAAAGTACACATGTTCCAGAAAGGATTTATGGGAGAGCCCAAGGAGCTCAGGCCAGGAAGGGGGGAATTCCACGAGAACCCCTCGACATGTATATGTGAAAAGACCGATCCCAAAACGCTAACCAAATCTAACCCTCGAAGCGAGCAACAATCAAGTAATGGTACTGAGGGAGGCAAAGCCATTAGCGAGCCCACAGTTCCTGATCATACCGATGAAGAGTTGGAAGCATCTGGCGGGGAAGAAGATGACACTCCTGTGGAGAAAGAGGACGACACTCTTGTGGAGAAAGAGGAGATAGTCGACACCGAAGTGGAGGATGATGCGTTGGTCAGACCAGATGATCCTGAGCTGGAGGAGGTTCTTTCAGATTAGACAAGTTTATCCAGGCATGTAGATGTTAACCAACCTGACAGAGTTTTGGTGAGCAACTGATGAATTTTGCCCCTCTAACTTGTACATATACTGTCTGCTGTTTAAAATGTGCATCCTCCGCTCTGCTCTAGCTAGCTCATAGTGTATCCACGCCTTTCATTTGTCCAGTATCAGGGCGAGTGTACTTTGATCATTTGAGGATGTAACGTTTGTGGTAGTATGAGTTTCTAGCTGTAGCATGCGCTTGTTTCTGTTTATTCGTCGTCTGCAACCTTTCTGATGGTGTCTGCGCATCTATGACTTATTTTGCAGCAAGTGCAGCTGACCAGCAGTGCTTAGAGACCTGCGAAGTGTCTGCTTTTCAGCTTCATAGCTGCCAGGTTAAGGTTCATTTCACCCTCCTGGACTCCTGGTTACCGATCAGATTGTTCTGTTGGACTCGAAATGTTATGTGAGAAAACTCACCTCTCTCATGGGATTCAAACTGTTTTCCACGAAATCTCATCTCTTCCGAGATTGGCCAAAACCGTGTCCTTCTTATGCTAGATAAAAATACTGCCCCCTGAACCTTGTTTCGAACCATAAGTACCTCAAACTCATTTTTCTTCTGGCAGACAAAAGGGTTGTTCCTATTCCGCTTTCACTGCCTAAAGCCCTAAACCCATTGTTCCATCTAAAGAGGTATTTCAATTCCATTACCCCCATACTCTTTTTTCTTTCAATTCTCGGAGCATCCTTCCTTCATGAGGGAACGATGGCGGAGGAGGCAAAGTCCTTTGAACACACGCTCCAAGTACTAGGCAGTACTGTTCTCATGTGAACTACCCAGGACGCTGCTTGGTTCCTAGGCGATTCTTGCTCATCTTTGTCCATACCTTCTCTTTTTGTTGCATCCTGCATGGATCGACCTTGAATCTCTAGCTAGGGGAAAGTGAAGTAGCTCCCGTGAACGTGAGCATGCAGCTCAAGGAAAGTCTACAGGTATGGTCACTGTTTCTCCGGCACTATACGTCTCGAGTAGCGTACTCCACCCCGTGCAATGTGCTTCTATGGTGAATCGTCGTCGTTTCCTGTTCCAGTAAAAAAAGAGGCCACGCACTCTCTCCAATATAATTCATGACTCCTTCCTTGCTTTTGACCCCTGCGAGGTGTCCGGTGTCCATCATTTTCAATTCCAGAGAGCAACACGTCCAGCATCACGGTCCACATCAGTACGCACGCAAGCACTGCCGATGCTTCAGAGTCCGGGAAAGTACCGCTAGCTCCGTCTCATGACTTCTTTTGTTATCTCAGGTTAGATACATGATTGAAATGTTACTACACAACTAGCTGCCAGCTGCTAGAAACACCCACCCAGTTTATAAATCAGGGTTTCCCATTTATAAGTTCTCTGAACTCTGAAGCTGTTCTATAATCTCAACATCTAACTTCCCACTCTGACCCAAAGACCAGAAACTGCGGTGACGTCTGCTAAAATTGCACACTTCCAATAAATGTGTATCGGCTAAGTGATGTGCATGACTAAGGTTCACAAAAAAAGGAATAGGCAAGTGAAATTTTTGAAAAAGACTATAAATTATGTTAGATGGGCTTCCATTGCCGCACCTCCTCCTGCGCAAGGAGACCGAGGGTCTGCTGTTCCGGCAGCTCCACCTGATGTGATGCAAGAATCTGTCCGGGCTGAGTTGCAGGGTTTGGTGGCGTCTCAGCTCGAGGAGATGCGCGCGTCTTTGTTGGCGCAGGAGGCGCTATTGCGGGCCGAGCAGGAGCATGCGTCGCTGTTGCGGGCAGAGTTGCGAGGCTTGGTCGCGTCTCAGCTTGAGGAGATGATCGCGGCTCAGCTCAAGATGCAATCATTTGTGCAGGGATTGATGGAGCGTGTTGGGAGTTCGATGGAGCGGGCTGAGGCTGCTATCGAGATGTGTGCTATGACGGAGGCCTTGCAAACCTTGCTGGAGCGGTTTGGAAGTTTGGTGGAGCGGGCCGAGGTTGCTTTGGAAGCGCCGGCTTTGGTGCAGACGCCTCCAGTACCGCCTCCGCTAGCTGAGATCAATGTTGGCCTCTCGGATGTTGGAGCTCTCGAGCCTCTCGCTGAGGATGCCATCGCCGTCGAGCTCACTATCGTCAACGAAGACTCAGAGCCGTCACGGGATGCTGGGGTGCAGGAGTTGGTTTCCTCGGCCCCAACCTTCATTGAATCCATCACCGCTCGCATCCCCGCTCCTCTGCTGTCTGCGGCTCCACCAACGCCGGCCACACCGATCAAGCGCCGCCCCAGGAAACCTGACTCGGTGCCCACTCGCCAGGTCAGCGTTCGGCGTGCTGTCACGTCCATGGCGGGGTTGAGCACGGTTGAGAAGGCGCGTCGTGTCCTACGCAAGAAATGGGGGCTGCCGGCGGAAGACGAAGTGAAAGGGGATGCCACAGAGGAGGTGCGGCAGCAGCATTTCATGGACCTCTTCAAGGATCCGAAGACGGCGTTGGAGACGGAGGCGGTGAGGGCTCTGTTCGGCAGAGTGGGGTCGTCAAGATCCGTGGTTTCCAAGACGGCCGGGAGACGGGCTACCCCAACGACTGCGGCCAGGGCTGCCCGCGCAGCTGAACATCTGGAGTTGGAGCCGCCTGTAGAGGCGCTTTCTCGCGAGTAGTTGCCCTTAGAGATTGGCAGCCTGCGCTGTCATTCTTGTTGTTGTTTTTCTCTCTGTGTTTTTGTTGTTGTTTTTCTCTCCGTGTTTTTGCTAGATCCTTCCTAGCATGTAACTGAACTACTTTCTATCCTCTAAATTGATTTGGCAGAACACCTGCCGTTAAAGCCTCAATATAAATTATGTTACCGTTATTAGTTATTACAACCAGTGAGATCTGCTCTCTGTTCTGTATGTTCCTTTTTTTATTAATGCAAGCATGGAAGACTGAAGACGCATAGACATAGGATATGTCAGTTTCATGATCTCTTCAATACACTCCCTTTCCATTCACCGCAGGAGCTGCTAGATACTCGCAAGACCCGTACTTTACTCAAAAGAACTCCTTCAACCTCGTGGCTCTGACTCTGATGATCAGTAAAATGGCATCTTTGACACTGACATCGTCTCCTCTCCTGCCGGCCGCACTTCTCAACTCTGAAGGCGCCAACTGTCCAACCACCAAAACAAATTAAAGAGAGGGGCGGACCACGCCATTACCGCACCTCCACCTCCTCCCCCTTCCTCCTTGGCTTCAACTCCACGCGCCGCACATGCTTGCTCTCCAAACCAAGGGATAATTAACCGCCCGTCCATCTAAGCACCGATCGACAACACACCATATCCTCCAAGCACAAGAATCAACCAGCCGAAGGAGCAAGCCATTGATTGATCTTTCCATTCTATCATGGCGAAACTTAGGTATTACTTCTGCTTCCCCCACCCCCGTTGCTGCACATGCATGCCCATGGGCGCGTTGCCGAACTGCCATTAGTTATCCCCATGTTTCAGTTAAATCAGTTTCTATATAAGCACATACACGCTTAATGCTGGCTTCTCATCGGTCCGGAGCTGCAGGAGTATCGTTGCTTGCTGAATGGGTCATCCACGGGAAGCTGTTGATGCCATGGACGGTGTCAAGCTTAAGGTCACCAGCAGATACGTAAGTTGCTGATCTGCCTCCAGCCTGCTGCGCTGCGCTCTTTTTTGTTTTTCTTCGTGTGAACATGCATGTTTGTGATTACTGTACCTGTGCAGGTTGTGATTAAAAACGACATCTTCGAGCTGACTCTTTCCAACCCTGATGGTATCGTCACCGGTGTGCGGTACAATGGTGTGGATAATCTGATGGAGGCTCTTAACAAAGAAGACAACAGAGGGTACTGATTCTACTCCGCATCCATCGTTTCTATGATTAGTTACTTCAGTTATAAATTAGAGGTTGGTTGGTTGGCTATGCTATGTATGACCATAATTCCTTTCATGCAATTAGATGAGAGTTGTTGATCCATGTTCCGTCAGGTACTGGGACATTGTTTGGAATCCACCAGGAGAGCGAACTGGAATATTTGATGTGTAAGAGCTCACTCACTATTCACGGTTCAGACTTCATTACATGCTTGCCCGCAAATTAACTAAACACTTGCACGCAGGATTAAAGGCACAGCGTTCCGCATCATATATCATGATGAAAACCAGGCTGAAGTCTCTTTCACCCGATCCTGGGATCCTTCCCTCGAAGGGAAAGCGGTTCTGTTTATCATCGATAAGAGGTGACTGACTGATGTGTCATA
Source organism: Poa pratensis (assembly GCA_947311845.1). Taxonomy (NCBI): domain Eukaryota; kingdom Viridiplantae; phylum Streptophyta; class Magnoliopsida; order Poales; family Poaceae; genus Poa; species Poa pratensis. Next base: position 70,099,166 of record CAMZMU010000041.1, read on the forward strand.
AGCACAAATTTGGAGCTGTTCTCTCCAGCTCATTGTGGGAAAATAAGGTACAATTCATGTTCATCAGAGCAAAGCATTTTTCTGCAGGTTTATCGTGCTTCGTGGCTCCTCTGGATTCTACACCTATGGAATCTATGAACACAAGGAAGGATGGCCTGATTTTGGTATTGGGGAAACCAGAGTGGCCTTCAAGCTTCGAAATGACAAGTTGGTTCTATCCCTTTTAGATTCTTTTTATGTTCACTGTATTTTTCTCCTCACTGAAACGATGTGTTGGTGAGGAATGCAGGTTCCATTACATGGCAATGGCTGACAACAGGCAGAGAATAATGCCGATGCCTGATGACCGTTTGCCTCCCCGTGGCCAGCAATTAGCGTACCCTGAGGCTGTCCTCCTTGTGGACCCAATTAATCCTAAACTCAGAGGGGAGGTAAGATAATGAGGATATATGATTGTCCATGATAAAGATCTGAATCTATCATGAATAATCTAAACATACTGATATGTTTGTCAAGGTGGATGACAAGTACCAATACTCGTGTGAAGACCAATACAATAATGTCCATGGATGGATATCATCTGATCCTCCTATTGGCTTCTGGCAAATCACGCCGAGCGACGAGTTCCGTACTGGAGGACCTCTGAAGCAGAACTTGACATCTCATGTGGGCCCCACTATGCTTGCTGTAAGTGTAGACCATGAAAAATCTTAACCCTGTTTTATTTATTTTATTTCGGTTTTCCGCTTTGTAAACTCTCTGTTAGCATGTTTTCAGCCTCTAACAATAAAATACCATGTTGTGTCTACTTCGCGCACAAAAAGTAGCTAATTATGATTGTCTAGAAGGCGAAAGTTTAGTTCAGACTATTGGATGATATGCAACTAGTTCTGAAGATCTTCTTTATCTGGTTTAGATGTTTCTTAGTGCTCATTATGCCGGGGATGATCTTTCGCCCAAGTTTACCAATGGAGAATATTGGAAAAAGGTTCATGGACCGGTGTTCATGTACCTTAACTCCAGTCAACACGGATCTGACCCAAGTCTACTATGGGAGGATGCAAAAGTTCAGGTGATTACTTCCGATTAAATAGTCACTTAAGGATAAAATTCAGTTTTCCCACAACAAAAGTGCACTCATATGTCATACGGAGTAATTTATTAAACGAAAGCAATTAGAAGAGCTTACTTTTCTGGTGTTACCAACACTATTTAAGTAACTCGATGCTTGATTTCATCTTCTATTTACCTTGGGAAATCAGATGATGATGGAGAAAGAGAGCTGGCCATATGATTTTGCACTTTCAGAGGATTTCCAGAAGACTGAGCAAAGAGGCTGTATCTGTGGTAGATTGCTTGTAAGAGACAGGTACTCAATACTGGCATTTCCCAATATCCTACACTAGAATGGTTTCTCAGTAGCTTGAATTTTAATCACCCTAGACTTATTTCAAGTACCATATGCATCTCTTACTAATGGTTGCTTCACCATATCATTAGGTATATCATAGATGATGAGGATCTTTATGCCACATCAGCCTATGTAGGCTTAGCACTACCAGGAGAAGCTGGATCGTGGCAAAGAGAGTGCAAGGTACCACATGCTTATAACTTATAACATTCTCAGCTTATTGATTGAGCCGAGCTGTAATTTTGGGTAATAAAGTTTTTTCTCACATACTGTGATGCCATAGGGATACCAATTCTGGTGTAGAGCAGATGCAGATGGCAGCTTCTACATAAAGAACATTGTAGCTGGAAACTACAATCTTTATGCATGGGTTCCAGGTTTCATAGGAGACTACAAATTCGATGCCATACTAACAATATCTTCAGGTTTGCCTCTTAGCCTATCTCTTGCAATCTCTAAATTTGATATCCTGAGATGTTCAGCAATGATGTTCAGGGGATGATATTTATCTGGGTGACCTTGTGTATGAGCCACCAAGAGACGGGCCTACTATGTGGGAGATCGGAATACCTGATCGGTCTGCTGCTGAGTTCTATGTTCCAGACCCCAACCCCAACTATGTCAACAGATTGTTCATCAATCATCCTGACAGGTGAAACATACTAGCTACCTTCTATCCCCTAAAACATCTAACAATCAAGTAATCGCCAAACCTAATCATACTAGTGTTACACTTACAGATTCAGGCAGTATGGGCTCTGGGAAAGATATGCAGAACTGTATCCAGACCGTGATCTGGTATACACAATCGGCGAAAGTGACTACAGCACCGATTGGTTCTACGCTCAAGTTACCAGGTGTGTCTGTTGTTTCATTTAGATATCATTCAACTGTTTGCACAAAGGTACATGAACTAGCACTAACATCCGCCAATCTGCGTCTTTCTGTACTGCAGGAGAACTGATCAGAATACATACCAGCCTACCACATGGCAAATAAGGTTCAATCTTGACAGTGTATCTCCTAACAGAAACTACAAGTTCAGGGTAGCGCTTGCGTCTTCGGCTAACGCTGAGCTACAGGTTCGTACAGAAACTAACCCAAAACCTTCGTTTTCTGATGTGCATTCAGTCTATTTTATCAACCGTCATCACCAATTTAGCTCCTGAATCTGAATGATACAGTCAACCCTGTTCCATCTCCAGGTCCGTTTCAACGATCATGACAGGGTTGTTCCTCACTTCACTACCGGGCTCATTGGGCGCGACAATGCGATCGCGAGGCATGGGATCCATGGCCTGTACTGGCTGTTCAACATCGCTGTGAGTAGTGCCTGGCATGTCCGAGGGATGAACACGATCTACCTGAAGCAGCCCAGGAACCAGAGCCCATTTCAGGGGATCATGTACGACTACCTACGCCTTGAAGGACCCTGCGGCTGCTAATTTAAGTCCAAAGCTAATCATCCTACCTTGCCTAGCTACCTTAGCTGTGTTCTGATACATAGTAGAGTTGTATCGTGTGTAGCTATATGTATGGTTCAGCAGAATCCCATCTACTAACTACTGATATCTAATCTAATATGTTTGCTTGTTTGTGCTACACGCCCCTTAGTTACTACTACTTGTAATGTTGTTCCAAGCGTCGATCTGTATGATCTAGGCTATGTTTAGTTTTCTTTTGAAAATGATTTTTTCTTACGCAGAGTGAAGTCATGCCAGAACTAGTAAAGTGATTGGGGTTGTAAAGCCAAAATATTACCAAAATTAGTGAAGGCTTTCACATGTATACATTCCACGGCACAGCAACCACAAACCAGTCCTTAGCTTAGCTAGTACTCTACCACTGACCAAAATTTGCTCATGCTAATATAGGATTAGGTGCATGTAATGGAAAAAACGGATGTTTCTACTTCTGGATGTGGGGCGACATGGGAACTCGACGATCCAGTTGAGCGCACCCTGTCCAGGTGTCAGGCCATCGGCACGCCAGATAAGCCACCCCATCCAGGCACATCCACCCTACCCTAACTCGCAAGCCAATCGCAGCGCAGATAGTGATTTCCAAGATAAGGACGTGGCCCCCTCCTCTCGCGCGCGCGGCCTGGTATTTAAGCTCACTCCGCTGCTCCTCTCTTCCTCACGCAGCCACCGATCATTAGCAGCAGCAGCACATCAGCAGCTTGCTCTCTTCGATCCAGTACCAATGGCGGTGGCAACCATGGCTCTGTCCTCCCTTGCTATGAAGCTCGCCGGATCCTCATTCGCCCTCGGCGGCGGGCGCATCACCATGCGCAAGACCGCGGCCAAGGCAGCCAGCTCCAACAGCCCGTGGTACGGCCCTGACCGCGTGCTCTACCTCGGCCCACTTTCCGGCGAGCCCCCGAGCTACCTGAGCGGCGAGTTCCCAGGTGACTACGGCTGGGACACCGCGGGGCTCTCCGCTGACCCAGAGACCTTCGCCAAGAACCGGGAGCTGGAGGTGATCCACTCTCGCTGGGCCATGCTCGGCGCGCTCGGCTGCGTCTTCCCCGAGCTGCTCGCTCGCAACGGCGTCACCTTCGGCGAGGCCGTATGGTTCAAGGCCGGTTCCCAAATCTTCAGTGAGGGTGGCCTCGACTACCTCGGCAACCCAAGCTTGGTCCATGCTCAGAGCATTCTTGCTATTTGGGCTTGCCAGGTTGTGCTCATGGGCGCCGTTGAGGGGTACCGTGTTGCCGGTGGCCCTCTCGGGGAAATCGTCGACCCACTCTACCCTGGTGGCAGCTTCGACCCCCTTGGTTTGGCTGACGACCCTGAGGCGTTTGCTGAGCTTAAGGTAAAGGAGCTCAAGAATGGCCGCCTCGCCATGTTCTCCATGTTCGGATTCTTCGTGCAAGCCATTGTCACCGGTAAGGGCCCACTCGAGAACCTTGCCGACCACCTTGCTGACCCCGTCAACAACAACGCGTGGGCCTTCGCCACCAACTTTGTGCCCGGCAAGTAAGAACTTGAAGATTGAGATCATAGGAGTATGCATATACTCTGAATGTATCATTAAGATGTGATTGTTCATGATTGTACACTATCATAGATGTTCAGTTGAGGTCTACTTCCCTTTGGGCAAGAACCTATCTGAAACGTCTACAAGGAAAATGCAGGATCCAAATTTCCATATGGATATGAATGGACATGGTTTGATTGTTTTGTTATGTGTTTTCTTATGTTAGTTGTATCTCCAGTTATCGGATAGAACTAAAAATATCTGTACACCTTTGGTACACCTCTTGTGCCAAGAGAGTAACAAACCACAAATTATTTTGACTTGACACGTCCACATCAATTTCGTCAATGTTTGCACACCATCACTAATGCATAACGAGGTTTGGCTGACGACCTTAAGTGCACCCTATCGGACATCGGACAAGGTAAACATAACTTACGGGGTGCGATGAGGCTTCTCATAAAAGGGCAACCACTAGCTAATCCGTATCACAAATGGTCCGTAGTGGATATGAGAGGTTACATTGTTCATGAATATTTTACGAACCCACGCCTTTTTTTTTGTTGTGAATCAAGAAAGAAAAACGGTTACACATTGTTAACCATTACCAAGGTGACCACGACATTATGTGTCGCCTCGTAATCGACAAAAAGAAACTTACTCTCATTCTCTTCACCACTCTTTCCCATCTTGACGCGGTGTGGGTGGCGGCACTTGTAATGGTCTCGCACACATGTGAATCCCTGATCCACGGTTAGTGTGGCCATCTAGGATCCAGCACATCGTCAGACCGGAGGAGGACGACCCAAACCTTGAGCCACCCCCCTCGAATTCCTATCTTACCTTGTTGTTATAGTACTTTGATTGAGTAATACTTCATATTAAAATGAGATAGATGTAGTGAGAACGAGCTTGGACCGTTCCCCTCTCCCTGCTACAGTCCAGAGAGGCGATTTTGTGCGCCCCCGCGTTGACCACCTCGCCGCCGTCGATCCGTCCGATTCCTCGCCTCCGGCGGCCGCTTCGGCGGCGGGAGGTCGGGGAATCGGCGGATCACGGCGTGTACATAGTGTAGGTCATCGTAGGATGCCAGCCGGAGGCGCTATGGAGATGGCGGCGTCGACGGATTGGCTTTTGCAGGTGGCGGTCCTCTCCTCTGCGGTGGATGCTCTCGTGGTGTCTCGTCGCAGATCTGCTGCCTCCAGCGCGGTCCCGGCTCGGTGGAGCTGCTGACTGCGCTTTCCCTCTCCCGGTGGCCGTGTAGCAGCGGCGTCGGGATCTGAAGATCTTCGTGAAGATGGCGTCGACCAAGTTGGTGCCGGTCGCGGTGCGGGGTGGAGGCGCTCTCAGGGCGCTGAGTGCCGTCGACTTCCTAGCTACTGGAGGGCTCCTCCCAGTCCAAGGTCAAGCGGAGGAGATGGTGGCGGGTTCCGCCGGCGGAACGTGCTGCGCGGCGAAGAAGGTACCGGAGCTCAGAAGGACCTGGTTGTAATTTCTCTTTGTTTCTGGGCTTATCTGTAAGGTGCTTGGTCGGTGTATTTTCACTCGCAAAAAAAAAAAAAGAGATAGATGTGCTAGATGTTTAGCTAGTGGTCCACTTGTATCTGTAGGTGGTCTATACTAGATTTCAGATATAATTTGGTCATGATATTTATATAGATTTCATTAATAAAAAACTACTAGTGATTTACATATACACTCTAGTTTTGTGTGAGTGTGTTTTTCTCACAAAAAAAGTTGGAACAATACATATCAGTCATTCAGTCGTACCGTTTTGTCAACGACATATTTTTCTCATGCAAGATGGATTGTTCCGTTTAATGTTAATAGACCGGCCCATTTAACTTGAACGGACCGACCCACTTCATGTAAATGGTCGGCCTACCGGCTAGTTAATCTTAAGGCACGTTTGGATCCTAAGCTATTGCCCACCTAGCCTCGCTAGGCTAGACTATTCGTTTGGTACAGGTAACATAATCTGTGTTTTGAGGGCAAAGCTTGCCCCGATGAGCAAGAAAAACGTCCCGCACCAAGGCTAGCCAATTTGGCTAGCTCTCGACGACAAGGTTTTCTCGCGAGCTATAGCTGAACAAGGCTAGGCGAGGGATAGAACCAAACGTGCCCTAATAGGTTGACTTGCTTAGCCATAACCGCTCAATCTTAACTCCGGATGGCACCCGCCGGGTTCGGGTGCGGGTATGGCATCCCCATACCCGTACCCGCACCCTCTACCCGCCCCTGTCACCCGTACCTGTATCCGCATGCGGGTATAATATTTCCCCATACCCGATACCCGCCGGGTACCCGATACCCGTCGGGTACCCGCCAAATTTGTGCTGACAGCAATTTTAAGTAACATATTATAAAAACAGTAGCTAATAACAGCTGCTAAGCTAAGCCTAAAAGCTAAAACAACACCTAAAAACAGCAGCTAAGCTAACAAAATAAAAACAGCAGCTAACACTAAGCAAACAAAATAAAAACAGCACCTAATAACAGCTGCCATGTGGGGTCTCCCGGGTATGCGGGTACGGGTATGGGTACGGGTACGCATACCCGATGGGTATAACATTTTCCTGCTAAGCATACCCATGGGCATTTTTCTAGCCCAAACCCTCCCCATTTGAGGCGGGTACCCGTCGGGTTTGCGGGTATCGGGTACCCATTGCCATGCGGAATCTTAACAGACCGACACATTTAGATCGAACATGGTGTAGGTGGGTCTCATATATATCTACTCCCTCCGTTCCAAATTAATTGACTTGCTTTTGTCTAAATATGGATGTATCTATACTTGTTGTTAGGTGTCTAGATATATCCGTGCGTAACCAAGTGTGTGTCAATTAAAGAAAAATAAGTAGATGACATGGACAATTTAATGGCTAAAGAAAAAGATGGTCCGGATACTTTTGGATGTAGAGATGGAGATTAAGTAATAAATTTTAGTGGGATGATGTGGATAATTGATTGGCTAAAAGAGATAGTGATATGGATAGCTTGCATGTTGAGATAGAATCATTACTTGTAAATTAGTGGGGTTTTGTTTTATAAGAAATATGGATAGATAGATACTACTTCTGATCCGAATTAATTGGCGCGAAAACAATACCGAGCTAGTACAAGCTCCTATAGTGTTCACGACAACAATTACTGATCAAAGCGAGTATTATTTATGTGTTGGACTTTTAGTGCATTACCAAATTTTCCAATTTTTTGTCCTTTACTAAATTGTCCAATTTTCACACGTGCTGCCACTCAACTGAAAAAGCTAATACGCAGCCCCTAATTTATTTTTCTTCAATTTAGTTAATAGGATTTGACAATTTGCCACATTTTATTTTGGAGTTTGATTATTTACCACGTCCTATGTCATTGACATGTGATGGTTATGTAGAAAATAATAAAATTTCAGATATAAAGTGGGACAAATCTCGGAAAGTGTCTTATGCACCTGAGCACGAGTGATCCCGGTGCTTTCAAAAAATTGAAAGAAATATATTTATAAGTCTCAAAAAATTCTGAAGAAAATATATGTGTATCCAACGATCGATTCTGCGCTACAAAAATATATTTAAAAATCTGAGAAATTTGAAGATTTGAAAATATACATATTCAAATGTACACTTTTGTCAAATTTGTGTATCACAAAATACAAAGCATTTGAAGTTGATGTTTTAGACGTTTGTGGAATACATCATTGAATAGATCTCGGATTTTTTCCAGAAATGTTTGAAACTTGTAATTATATATTTCAATTTGTTTAAACTACCGGGATCACTGATGCCCGGAGCACAAAATCTGCTGTAGGCAAATCATCAAAACTCCCCACCTCATTGGGCTCTCTCCCGCTCGCCGTCGCCGAAATCGCCATGGCTCCCGCCTCCGGCCGCATCCTCGTCACGGATAGACTCGCCGTCGCTCAAGGCAGCCCTCGCGATGGCTCTCATGCACTACAACCGCCTCCCCTCCAGAGCCGCCGCCGCGGGCACCTCCTCCACCCCGCCCCTCATCCACTGGAAGCGCAAGGTCCCATCCATTCCCCTTACCTCAAACCCCCTAATTCCACCCTTAGCTCATTCTCCCCTCTTCTCCCGCCCAGGCTAAGGACCGGAAGCGCGAGATCCTCCGCCTCCGCGAAGAGCTCAAGCTCCTCCAAGGTACGTGTGCGCCCCCCCCTAACACACACACCCGCGTTCGTTCGGTATCCAGCAGCGACCTCTGGATGCGACTCAGAAGTGTTGCGGGGTAACAGATGGGGCGAGCAGGGAGGAGACGGAGCCGCCAGTCGCGTCGTGCCGGTGCCACTTCTTCGACGGGTGCGGGGACCTGCAGCCGACGCCGCCGCCCGGTGGCGGGGAGCATTGGGTCGACGAGGTGCTGCGGAGGAGGTTCCTCAGATTAGGTACGGTTTTCGACTCTGCGACCGAGATCAAATTAACTGGCCTCTACGCAATGTTTTTTTCTTCTCTCGAATTCTAACATTTTTGTCCTGTAATTCAATCGCAACAGCGCGGTGGAAGGAGAAGCGGCGGAGACTGGATCGATCTCTTCCCGTCAGTAGTTTGATGGGTAGGTGTTGCTGAGAACATATTCTTATGCGTCAACTGTTTTTTGTTGCACGCCGGTGTATGAACTGAGCGCCATTTGAAAACCTCGGATCGTTTGAATTGTTTGGTTGTGCAGAATTCAATAGAGAGGATGAGATACAACAGCTTAGCTTGTCAACTGATTTCCTGGTGGAGCTGTCAGATGGCATTTTTGCCAAAGTAAAATTTTATTCTCTCATCACATTGTAAGTAGTAGTAAGATACATAAATTTTGTGTTTCTAAACTTGGATTTACTTGTGCAGAAAGAACCAACGTCCTCATTTGCTACATTCTCTCACCAAGCAGTAGACTTCATTTTGGGTAAGTCTGAATTGCTATTATACCAGTAATGAATCCGACTACTAACCTAAGTTATACATATTGTGTAATCCAGAGAGATCTTAATCAACAAATTATATCTACTAACTTGTAAACATTCTCGCAGAAATATTGACTTGTAAGGTTGTTCCCAATTGAGTCAACAAGTCTGATTGTGCATATTACTCGAATATAATGAACATGACATTCCTGCATGTGTCTGTTGATCCAAAGTAATTACTAGTCTATTTATTTGTATTTATGGTTATAACATACGAAGGAAGAAAACACAAACTTATTTTGAGCCTTCTACATTCTGTTTGTGCTGAAGCATCACTTTTTAGTCCTCATATACACTTCCAACCTTCAGGTATGCAGGATATGAAATGGTTCTTAGAAGTACTGAAATGGTGCATCCTGCAAGTTTAGATTTCCTGATTGTATAAGATATAGTTTTATAGTACCCTTGTAGTTACCATTTATCAATTAGCAAGACGCAGGATAGAATAGACATACAGACACATCTTGCATGTAATAAATTATGTTGCTGCTAATTATCAAAGTTTTGAAATGGCAAACGAAAGGTGTGGAGTTAAATACAGGCCGCAAATCAGTGATTCGTTTTTTTTTGAATATGACTTATAAAGTCACTCCCAGCCTGTCTCCTGGAAGAAAATGTTCTCGAAGAAAAGTCGCTTACAACCTTCTTGTTATTATATATTATTTGCTAGTTTACTGCTTACTATAGCCACACTAGCATGAGGAACAATCGTTTCTTAGCTCTTAAGCTGAACTGTCAGACTAAAATATGCAACAGCAACAACAACAGCCTAGTCTTTTATTCACAAAAAAGTTGGGGTATGCTAGAGTTGAAACCTATAAGATCTTGAAACCAAGTCATGGTTCTGGCACATGGATAGCTAACTTCCGGCCCTGTCCATGGGTAGTTCTTTTGTGATATTCCAATCCTTCAGATCTCTCTTAACAGACTCCTCCCATGTTAAGTTTGGCCTACCACGACCCCTCTTAAGATTCTCTCCGCTTTATCCATCTGGTATGCACTGGCACTTCCGGAGGCCTGCGTTCTGTATGACCAAACCATCTTATACGATGTTGGACAAGCTTCTCTTCAATCGGTGCTACCCCAACTCTCTCACGTATATGATCAACGGACTAAAATATGCATCTTGAAAATAACCCCAGACCAAAATTTGCATCTTGAAAATACAGTGCAGACCTAAATACCAATATGTAAATAATAAAAATTTCTATTTCTGTTATCTATTCAATATATTTTTTGGTCGAGACAACAGTTTGTATAAATTTGTAAATGACCTTTTCTTTCAGCTTCACTGAGGAACATTCTTTCATCAAAAAGGGAAATGGAACTGGTTGAGGAGATAATCGATGGTCTAGTATCACGTCTGATGAAAAGGATGTGCACCATTCCTGGAAATACTGGTACTTCAGATTCAGGTGATACTTATTTGATATTCACTTTGGATGTTTTGTCTATATTGGAGAACAGTACACACAAGGTGATTGTTTGACAAAATAATGCAATGCGGCGTTAAACTTGATACTGATTTTGGGTCCACAAGTTATTCTCGTTGGTTCATATTGAATGTTTCAAATTTGTAAACATTTTGCTGTGACCACAAGCCCATGCTTTCTTTCATGGTATATCATAAGTTGCTTGATGTTCCAAGGATCCTGGTAGTACTTTACTCAGGGCCATTGCTCTCTTGGAGGACAGCACTGAGTTATGCTTTGTAAAATCATTTATGATATGCTCTTGGAGAATGAGATGTTTGGGGCTTGCCTTAATTTTTCGGTATTACTACGAAGCATTATAGCCTGCAGTTTCCATTTCAACTTACCTTGAAAAAACTTCCATCCCAACTATATATTACCAATGTATAATTACTTTACATGAGTCCACAGTAACATGGAGCAAATCTTACAAACCAAATTTGACTAATACTTTGTGTGGAAGTCCTACCAAATATGAAAAATTAGTTATAGACCTCAGGGTGTCTGTTTTACATTCTTAATTATAGGCAAATCATATCAATGTGTTCTCTTACATGATCGCTTTAAATAATGTTTTATTTTGATCGGATCTTCTCAGTGGTCTCATCTATAGATTTTTTAAGCTATTTTTCGGCAGTTTATCGCAGAGTAAACCGCACTGAACATAAACTATGAATTTCCACGGTCATGTGTATGTTTCTGATATGACCGATATTACATTGATTTGTTCAATCCTATGCAGGACCAGCTGACTGCTCAGATGCCCAATTTTCTGTGCAGCACTTGTTCCGCAAGTTAGGACATGAAGAGTTTATTGGTCAGCGGATAATCCTTGCAGTTGCTCAAAAGATCTCAAGTGTATCAGAACTATTACTTCTGGTAGACCCGTTTGATGATTCCTTCCCTGATATGCATGGCAATATGTTCATTATGTAAGCATAAGCTGATCTTCTATTCACTCTAGTTTATATTGCAATAGAAAAGTATTTATTTCTCCACTTAAACCAATCATGATTGTCCTGTACTCCAGAGTGTCCAATTTAACTTCAGCAGATTATACAACAAACAGTAGTTGGATGGAAAAATCCTTTACAGAAGGCTATTATTTCCAGTTAGCAAAACATGCTCTGAATGGACGATCACTTGCCCGTTACTTTGGATTTTTTATGAATTTTATTACTTTGGTTTTTGGCTGTCAATTTTTGTTAATTAACAAGCTATAGCCCATTTGGCAGCTGTAACATCTGACTTTCTCCATGTGCAACAACTTTGGTAGTTTCACTGATTCTGCGTTTATTCCTTCTTTGTCTTGATGATATTCGCTGGCTGTATAGATAGATACTAGTTGGATCGGCGCGGCGCACGCCGCGCCCTTGATGCTATATTTTGGAAGGCATTTTTTTTGGAATTTTCGAATCTGAATTTCGGCAATGTGGCACGTAATGTTAGCATTTTTTGTGTGTTGTTATGCTGATATGTCTTCATATTTTTTTGGATGGGTATATTTGAATAGAAAATTCTTGCTGAATTAATATATATAAATTTCTGATATAAGTAAGTAGCGGTTTTTCTATAACTTTTTTGATACATTTTATGGAATGTCGGAATATTCGCGTAAATGTTGGCCAAATTAGAATATTCAAACATGTTTTTATTTTCTTGTGAGTGTGTAGCAATTTTTTCCGAGCATTTTTTTGTATGTTTTGTACAATATTCAAATATTTAGTAGTTTGAAATGTTTAAACATGTTTGTATTTTGGCGTCAACATTTAATCGAAATTAGGATAAGTGCACATGAACTATCTCCAAACGTTGACAAATTTTTAATTGGAATCGGGAAAAGTGCATGTGGATCGTCTCCAATTGTTGACAAAATTTGTATATTCACTTTTTTTTGGGAAAGTACATGTGAATCATTTTCAAAGAGTGACAAAATTTGGCTATTCAATATTTTCTGTGCATAATTAGTTTGTACGTATATTTCCGATTGCTTTGATATATTACTCGTATTTTTCAGATGGATATGTTAGGAGTTATTTTTTTTCGATGCTTTCCTTTTTTGGAAATTTATTATGGTTATGTGCAAATATTAGCCATTTCAAGCATTAATTTATATTTGAAAGCGGATGTATTGAAAAATATTTTAGGATTGAAAACCGTTGGAAGTAAAAAAAAACAATTGGCTGTCAAAAGGGCTCATATTCCGAAATTTGTTCAAATTGGGAAGTGTTTGCAGTTTCAGGTTTTATCTACATCTGTAAAATGATCAGGCTTGGAAGGCATTTAAATGGTTAAAGTATCCAAATTTGAAATTTGATCGTATGCCATACGTAGTTAGTATATAAATTTGTGCCTATTTTAATATTTTGGTGGATACATTTGTACTAACTAATTTTAGAGCATTTAGTATTTTTTGGTGATTGTTCAGAAATTGTAGAACAAAACCTACGAATAAATAGCTAGTACTTAATTTGGTGGTCATTTTTAAATCTCGATGGATATATTTAAAGTAAATAATTTTGTAGCATCAAGTAGTTTACGAAAACTGTTCAAATACCGTAGAACAATTTCTACAGATCGTCTCAAATTGTTTAAAACATGTTGTAGTTTAAATTTGTTTTTCTCCCAAGAAGAGAACTGCGAAATTCATTTTTTTTCGAAACAGCGTAAAGGTGTCGAATGAGCTTTTATATGTTATCTGAAAATTTTAAGATTTGAAACAACTTGAAAAAGACCCCAAAGCAGTTAAAATGGGTATGCTGATTTCCACAATTTTTTTGAATTTTGTCCCAATTAATTTGGAGTTGTGTTTGAAAACTTATAAAAATTCTCGGGAAAACAAAAAAGTAAAAAAGAAAAAAAAGGGCCGGCCAGCCGCAGAGGAGCCGACCCAGCCCACGAGCGGCCCAGCAGCCCAGCCCAGGCCGCCATGACGTCAGCGTGACGTCAGCAGGGGCGGGCTGCGCCGCGGCGGCGACGCCGACGCCGGCGGCTCGCCGGCGTGTTTCGGCACGCTCGCGTGCCCTCGCCGGACGCGCCCGGAGGAGGGCTACCAGGGAGGGGCGGCGCCGCCACCTCTAGGTCGCCGGAGCGGCCGGGGCGGCACGTGAACGCGGCGGAGCACCGCGATCGCGGCGGCGGCCGTTCGTCGGAGCGGAGGTGGAGCAGCCGACGGCGAAGCCGACCGTCGCCGTAGATCTATCCGGGGAGGCCCATGGCGGCGACGGAGCGCGTCGGCGGCGGCGCCACGGCGGCACGAGAGAGAGAGGAGAGGGAGAGGGGATTCTGTGGACACTTTTGCAAAAACGTACCTGTGGTTTCTCGTAATTGCGTCTGGGTCCTTCCGCTCGTAAAAATCTGGACTGCGGAGATCTTTCTACAATTTGGAGGGAGATTTTTGAGATTCCGTCACGGAGACGACGCGCGGGCTGTCGGATGGACGAATGGACGGCCGGGATCGCTCGAGCACTGTAGATTACTATATCATGGACTTACTGAACCTCTCCCCCCTTAATATATAGGGGTAATGTGAAGACTTACTGAACCTTTGAAGGAGGGTACAGAACATAGACACTTCCTGCTATCTCTTTTCAGAATAGATGATGGCGTAGAAAGCTTATTTTCGAACTTCTCTATCATTGGCAAGTACAATATTTTTGGTTGGTTAGGTGAAATGGTACCATTAGATTTGTGATGGAAAATATGGTGACACCATACTTTTTTTTTCCGTAACTAAATAGTAACATAGTCACACACACAACAAAGCTCAAAGCTGCAATTTGTAGTATGCTATCTGTGCTCATGTCTAAATGATGTCTCTACATCGGCAGAAGTAGTGGTTTCATGTATGGATAGTTCTAGATTATGATTAATCATGTACTATATGGTGATAATCCATCCAAATCCTGGTAGACAATGTTCTTTAAAACAAATTTAAATATGATGGATGCATACTAGTCATACATATAATGGATTCCAATTAAATGTATAGTTCACAACACTAGTACTTGTTGCGCTGTGCGCAATAGTTCATGTACATAGTGTCAGGCTGTCAGTAATATAGTTTTTAGCCTATAGTTGTAAGGTTACATGTTCTCTTTTCAGATAATGATGTAGTTCCAGTTGAGACACATTCAGTTATGTGCATCACATTAAGCTAACACAAGCTATACTCAGATATTCCAGATACATCAATTTTTATGACATTAGTCATACTTTTGAGTCATGATGCAGCTGGTGTCCTTGATCTTTCAGACTCTCTAGAAATATAATTGTGATTATGATCTCCAGCCGACCAGCCCCATCATTCTTGAGGATGCTTCCAGTGATGCAAAACTTACTAGCTTTTTATCTGGAATTACATACTTGCTACTTTTCCAAGATTTTCCCCGTTATTTTGATTCGAACTACACAACTGACTATCGTGTGTGGTCGTCCTATTCGCATGTTGCAGGATACAATTAATCGAGTTCCTCATATCTGATTACGTAAAACATTGGCTATGTTGCGAGCAATTTGACAAAAGTTAGTGTTTTCTTTCCAGTGGCTACCCTTTTCCTCATCTATTATGTTTTATCAACTGTGCTGCATTCAACATGACAACATGAAAATTATCAGGATTAGCTCACTTGATTTAAAGAAATTACTTCATATTCACATCTTATTTTTTACTTACTGGATTCTACTGCTCAAATGTTTGGAGTTAAATGACTCTGGTTTCTATACTGAGGTTATAATTATGAGCTACACTTTAACACTTCTACGTAATTACATGCTATGACAGCCACAGTTAAGAGCTTTTAGTATATCCATTACATTATGAATCTATAATCACAAATCTGAATGAATAAATACTAACAAATAAATTTAAATACCACTGCCAAGTGAGCTTGATTGCGCGATGCTAGGCTGTATCTTCCTGAGAGTTCATTGCAAGAGTCTGATCAAACTTAAATACAACTGTTATTCAGAAATTTTTGAAGAATGGGCTAGATCTATTCTCAAGGCATGCAAAGACTTGGAAATCCTAGAAAACGTAAGTGGTCTGTATGTTGTATACATTGAGCGAGTGGTTGGAAGGTTGGCAAGGGAGGTGGCTCCTGCTGCTCATCAGGGGAAGCTGGACCTAGATATCTTCTCCAAACTCCTGTGCTGAGAACGTCCAGCCTCAGACTTGCCAATGTATTTACTCACAGGCCACATGACTGACATGGTGAGAGTCCTCCTTTACTCCAGAAATTAGCTATCATAGTCTTTATGTTTAATAATCTACTGTTTTGTTCTTATTCTGGAAGCACATATTCTTTCATTGTTCTCTAATACTCGCCTAGTTATGTATCACTCTCTAAATATCAATTTCAGGATGCATATCTACAGAAAGATGGTACAACAAGCTGGTATCTTTTCCGTACTGAACCAGGAACCATGACATAGGCAAATTATGTTTTATTAACTCCCATCTGTGTGGATGAGTAGAATTTACATATGTGGATTCTGATCTATAATAGAACTTAAACTATATCTACCATTTGTGGAATCATTTGATTCAGTAATATATATAACTGCAACACCTTTAGCTACACAACCTTGCTTGCAGTTCTTGTGTTTTATTTTACAGAGGCTTGCAGTATGATTCATATTGCCAAACTTATAAAGATTTAAGAAGCTAACTGTTCTATTTGATTATCTAGATGCTCTACCAAAAGTGGCAAGTTTTCACTTCAGTACACATGTGTCAGATAGGTATACAGGATCATGCCATATCTGCTTTTAAAAGGGAAAAGTACATTTCTTAACTTAGATAATGTAAGGCCATTGTGTGTGCCGTACTGCCATGCAGTGGTCGCTGCTGTCTGTTACTTTTGATGTACACTTTCCTTCATTTCTAGTTGTTATGTTGAACTCATGGTGCCAACCGCTGAGGCCAAGATAAATGACTAGGCGATGTTTAGGGTTGGGTGGGGATGCTCAAATAATATTAGGTTTGGGGCACAAAAACGGTAGACATCAGTAGATGTGCTTCCACTCTTATTTTGGGAAAGAATGAACTTGCACTCCTTGCCCAAAATGAGTAGATAAGCCCTACTTAGCTTTGTTGTTTAAATCAGTGTTTGGGGAGTTACATCACCTTTATACTCAGCAGCTATCATTGCTCCTTTTCTCTACTGGCAGAACAACAGCAAATCTCATGAAGAGAGATGGCAATTAATAAATCTGAGGCTGCTTCAAGTATTTGTATATGTTGGTTAAGCTCAACCGCCCTCTTTACCCCATTGACAGGCCTCAATGCCTGATCAATGCAAGGTCCTTCTCATGGATGCTGATATGATCCAGCATCTTGTGTCTCGGTTACAATTAACAAGTGGCGTGTGCTCCAGGGCCTGAATCTGGTCTTCTTCCCCAACTGTGAAACATCTGGATCCCAGGTTTGATTCACTCGTCTTCTTATTGCCAATTGAACGGAAATGAGCTAAATGACGGTGAATGCACGTTACTTGATAGGTTAAGACGTTAAGTCAAGGTCGAGGCTTAGTAGGCAATATACAATCTATAACCTTTCGAAGGACTTACCTGGGTTCGGAGAGAGATGGTCTTGTATACGTGAGACATGAAATGAAACAATCCTTGGAAATGTGCTGAAGATTGGTTTCACTGAACAAATGTGCATATTAGTTGTTCTGAATTGGATGATAGATATCCGATTTAGAGCATCTCCAAGCGGAGCCCCCAAATTCGGCCCTCAAACTGTGACCGGATGCGTCCAGGCACGATGATCGGACAGCCCCCAAAAATTGTGTCATACAACCATACAACAACAACAACAAAGCCTTTTTTCCCAAACAAGTTGGGGTAGGCTAGAGTTGAAACCCATAAGATCTCGAAACTAGGTCATGGTTCTGGCACATGGATAGCTAACTTCCACGCAGCCCTATCCATGGCTAGTTCTTTGGTGATATTCCAATCCTTCAGATCTCTCTTAACAGACTCCTCCCATGTCAAGTTTGGCCTACCACGACCCCTCTTAACATTCTCATCCCGCTTTATCCGTCCGGTATGCAATGGCGCTTCCGGAGGCCTACGTTCTATATGACCAAACCATCTTAGACGGTGTTGGACAACCTTCTCTTCAATTGGTGCTACCCCAACTCTCTCACGTATATCATCATTCCTAACCCGGTCCTTTCTTGTGTGGCCACATATCCATCTCAACATGCGCATCTCCGCTACACCTAACTGTTGGATATGTCGTCTCTTGGTCGGCCAACATTCTGCGCCATACAACATCGCAGGTCGAATCGCCGTCCTATAGAACTTGCCTTTTAGCTTTTGTGGCACTTTCCTATCACAGAGGACGCCAGAAGCTTGGCGCCACTTCATCCAACCAGCTTTGATTCGATGACTCACATCTTCATCGATATCACCATCCTTCTGGAGCATAGACCCCAAATATCGGAAGGTGTCTTTCTCAGGTACCACCTGTCCATCAAGCCTAACCTCTTCCTCCTCGTGCCTAGTAGTACTGAAACTGCACCTCATGTACTCAGTTTTGGTTCTACTAAGCCTAAAACCTTTCGATTCTAGAGTCCGCCTCCACAGCTCTAACTTTCTATTAACCCCCGCCCGACTATCGTCAATTAGCACCACATCATCCGCAAAGAGCATACACCATGGGATATCTCCTTGTATATCCCCTGTGACCTCATCCATCACCAAAGTAAAGAGATAAGGGCTCAAAGCTGACCCCTGGTGCAGTCCTATTTTAATTGGAAAGTCATCGGTGTCGCCATCACTTGTTCGAACACTTGTCACAACATTATCATACATATCCTTAATGAGGGTAATGTACTTTGTTGGGACTTTGTGTTTCTCCAAGGCCCACCACATGACATTCCGTGGTATCTTATCATACGCCTTCTCCAAGTCAATGAACACCATATGAAGATCCTTCTTCTTCTCCCTGTATCTCTCCATAAGTTGTCGTACCAAGAAGATGGCTTCCATGGTAGACCTCCCAGGCATGAAACCAAATTGATTTTTGGTCACGCTTGTCAATCTTCTTAAACGGTGCTCAATGACTCTCTCCCATAGCTTCATTGTATGGCTCATCAACTTGATTCCACGGTAATTAGTGCAACTTTGAACATCCCCCTTGTTCTTGAAGATTGGCACTAATGTACTCCGCCTCCATTCTTCGGGCATCTTGTTTGACCGAAAAATGAGGTTGAAAAGTTTAGTTAGCCATACTATCGCTATGTCTCCAAGGCCTCTCCACACCTCGATGGGGATACCATCAGGGCCCATTGCCTTGCCTCCTTTCATCCTCTTCAAAGTCTCCCTAACCTCAGCCTCCTGGATACGCCGCACAAAGCGTCGGCTGGTATCATCGGAGGAATCGTCTAGCTCAATGGTAGAGCTCTCATTCTCTCCATTGAACAGGTCGTCGAAGTACTCTCGCCATCTACGCTTGATCTTCGTCCTTCACGAGGAGTTGATCCGCTCCGTCCTTTATGCATTTGACTTGGTTGACATCCCTCGTCTTCCTTTCTCTCGTCTTCGCCATCTTATAGATGTCTCTTTCGCCTTCCTTCGTGTTTAGACGCTGGTAGAGGTCCTCATACGCCCGACCCCTTGCCTCGCTCACCGCTCGCTTTGCGGCCTTCTTTGCCCCCTTGTATATCTCCATGTTGGTTGCGCTCCTGTCCAGGTATAGGCGTCTGAAACAGTCCTTCTTCTCCTTAATAGCCTTCTGGACCTCAACGTTCCACCACCAGGTATCCTTAGCATCCCTTCTACTTCCCCTGGTCACCCCAAACTCCTCTGATGCAATCTTCCGAATGCAAGTCGCCATCCTCATCCACATACTGTTTGCATCGCCTCCTTCCTCCCAAGGGCCCTCCTTAAAAACCCTCTCCTTAAAAGCTTGAGCTGCCTCTCCCTTTAACTTCCACCACTTTGTTCTAGCAACTTTTGGGCGCTTATCCCGCTGGACACGAATCCAAAAACGGAAGTCAGCCACCACCAGCTTATGTTGATGGACAACACTCTCTCCAGGTATCGCCTTACAATCAAGGCAAGCGCGTCTATCTTCTCTTCGAGAGAGGACAAAATCAATCTGGCTAGAGTGTTGGCCACTACTGAAAGTCACTAGGTGGGATTCTCTCTTTCTAAAGAGGGTGTTAGCTACGACCATGTCGTAGGCTAGGGCGAAGCTTAAGACATCCTCCCCTTCTTGGTTCCTGATGCCATAGCCAAAGCCCCCATGCACCCCTTCAAAACCTGTGTTAGATGTACCCACATGGCCATTGAGGTCTCCTCCTATGAAGAGCTTCTCACCAGTAGGTACTCTCCTAACCAAGTCCTCGAGACCTTCCCAGAACTCTCTCTTGGTGCTCTCGTTGTGGCCTACTTGCGGGGCATACGCGCTGATAACATTGAGAACTAAGTCCCCAACAACCAGCTTGACTAGGATAATCCGGTCTCCTTGCCTCTTGACGTCCACTACTCCATCCTTGAGGCTCTTGTTGATCAAGATGCCTACCCCATTTTTGTTTGAGGTTGTCCCCGTGTACCACAGCTTAAAGCCGGTATCCTCCACCTCCTTCGCCTTCTGTCCCTTCCATTTGGTCTCTTGGACACATAGGACATCAACACGCCTCCTTATCGCCGTATCAACTAACTCCCGTAACTTGCCCGTCAGGGACCCTACGTTCCAGCTACCTAAGCGGATCCTCCTAGGCTCGGCTAACTTCCTTACCCTCCGCACTCGTCGAGTCAAATGCGAAGACCCTTGCTCATTTTTCACTACACCCGGGCGTCGATGCAGCGCGCCACTAAGGATGCGACGACCCGATCCTTGCTCACTTATCACCGTATCCAGATCAAGATACGGCGCGCCACCAAGGGGGTGGCGGCCCGGCCCTTGCCCATTTGACACCACACCCGGGTTCCGATATGGCGCGTCGCTAAGAGGGTTACGCCCCAACGAGTTCTTTTGGGTTTCATCTCCATAAGAGTGGCTGGGTTTTTTCCGTTGGCTTGCCAAGCCTATCACAACCCTCCTCCTTTATCCGGGCTTGGGACCGGCTATGTTGAGACAACATAGGCGGAGTTGTGTCATACAACCATAACCCCCCAAAACCATATTGGACATGCACGTAGACTAAATGATGGATCATAGTTCAAACATCATACGAATAAACATAGTTCTAACATCCACAAACATAGTTCAACACCAACATCGGACACAGTTCATCGGACACACCGGAGCGGACAGAGGTCTCACAGATCATGGAGAACCCGACCGGCCTCCAATGCGTCACGTCTTTGCCTTTGGTGACGACGACGTGCCCGGCGAACCCCGGCTTCACGTTCCAGCTCCCGGTTGTGAGCGGCGCAGACTTCACGTTGAGCTTCCCGGTTGTGAGCGGCGGCCTCTGCACGTTGAGCTTCCCGTTCTCGAGCGACGACGTCTACATGTTCCCGTGCGTGAGTGGCGGCCTCTACACGTTCCCGTGCTTCGCGGTCCCTTTGCCGAGCACGGCGTGCCTATCGAGCTTGGCTCTCCACTCGGCGGATCATGTCCCTCCTCTCCTCATCCGACATGTAGTCCACGAAGGGGCTATCCTTTAGCGCTTCCCAACAATGGCCGAACTTCCACTCCGTCGTCTCCGGCCTCCCCCGAGTGCGTTGTACAGTAGGACATCATCGTCTATCTATGAAAATGAAATAGGTAATCCATAAATCGGTGCTAAAGCATTTGAGAATTGGATCCAACGTTGTAGAAAATTTAACAATAAAAACTTACGGAACCCATTTGAGCAAAGCATCAGGCGAACTTGTTCACTTCCGCCACTATGATGTGCCATCTATGGCGTAGGGAGCCTTCATCGCGGACAAATTCTGAGTTTGCATTGAAAACTTGACCAATCCGGCCCCAAAACGTAGCACGGTGGAATCTTCTGGTCACAGGATCCTCCGGGGTGGACAACCACACATTGCACAACAGCTTATCATCGCCGACGGAGTATGCCGTACCTCTAGGAATGGCATACGGAGTACATCGGACATCAAATTCCTAATCATCTTACTCCTTTAAAAAATATGAGCATTCCAACCGGAGGCGGAGGAGGAGATTGGGAGGCAAACCTGCGGAAGCACCGCCATTGCCTCGTTGGACGCGGCGACGGTGGCGGAACTGCCAGCAGCGGCGTTGCAGAGGGCCGTCGAAGACGGCGCGGCGGCATCAGGCCCGGGACAGCTCCCAATCTCCTCCTCCGCCTCCTCCTCCGCCTCCGCGAACGCATGCCAGTACAGCTCGGTGGCGGATTTGCTGCCGGAGCCGGCCATTGGCAAGCTGTGGACGGAGAAGAGTGAAATGGAGTGGAGTGGAAAGGGGGTCGGAGGAGAGTGAGAGCTAGGGTTCCGACCGGGGTGGGAAATTTTCGGATATATGTGGGGTCATGTTGGGCCGCGTCCGACGTGACGGCATGTCCGGGCGCGTCCGGACCTCCCCAAACCCTCCCCACATATGGGCTGGGTTTGGGGTGTGTCGGACAGTCGGACGTTTGGGATGGTTTTGAGGGCCTCCTTTGGGTGGAGGTTTTTAGTCCAAACCCTGTCCGGACTGTCCGTCCGGACGTTTGGGGTGGGTTTGGGGCCTCCGGTTGGAGATGCTCTTAGCGACAATCAATATGTATCAGAAGGAGTATGTAATTTGCAGGCTTACGCATGCACTTACATTTAGGGATTCTATGGCAAGGTTTACTTAAGCGTAGCAATTTACACTTTTACAGTCTTAGAACGCGTGCATGTGCATGCATCCTGCTGTAGTGGTACCAAGGCCCTATTCCTTCCTGCAGTGCAGTTCACACCCTCAAAGTACGGACCAAAGTTTAAACCATGGCGATCCTTGCCAATTATTGCCCAATGCAAGCATGATCGTGTCTCTGCCGCTACCTTGGTTTTCAGGCCATCGGTTTGATTCCCAGATGTAATATCAGTTCACGGTGGTACTACAACACGCCAGAATCTGTACTTACCCATATGAGAGATCATGGCGACGCCCATTATATATATAGCTAGCAACCGCACGCGACTAGATAAGACGAGAGATAACATATGATAAGCGGATGGAGGGAGACAGGTCGTCGGAAGTGTGCGGCGCTCCGCTGGTTTGTCCATTTGCCTCTTACGACGGCAGCATCATACATAAACATCGAACATGTGGTCCTTGAGATAGATATCTGAATCAATTCCGTAAGGCCCCAGCTACAACGTAACGGAGAGGTACGCAACTGCATGCAATGCAATGCACCCCGGGAATGCCTGGAAGAGCTAGGATAGATGGCTGGCCAGTGTTCGTGTCGCCTGCATGCAATGCAGATAAGAGATGGGAATTATTACTTGCAGAAAGACCTCTTGTTTCTGAGATTAATTAGTTGGGGATTAGTGTTTAGGGTCTCTTTAGATAGGAATTTCAAAAGATGTTTGTAGGATTCCAATCCTTAAATGTTTTTTTTCCTATGGATTGCATTTGGTTCAAAAGAATGGTGCTACCAAAATCCTATGGATTTGATTCCTATGACTCGCTTCCATAGAAATTTGAACATATATTACAACCTCTTTTTTAGACTCACATGCATAGAATCGAGACACCATTCATGTCTTTTTCCTTCGTCTTCTGTTTCGCACTTGCAAATCTGACTCTCTTTTTCATATTCCTATGCTTTTCAACCCTAACGAAGCCCCCCTTAATTAACTAGTGAGCTTGCACACGTCAAGCTAGGTTTGGGAACGATGAAGCTAGCTGCATGGAGCCTAGCTCGTTCGACCTGAGCATCCGGTGACGCCTCTTGGACTTCTCTCCAAAATGGTTGCTTCGGCACGCATTGCACTTTCCACACTGTGCATGTTTTGGTAACCATATGATCTACTAGGATAGTTTCAGCGAGAAGATCGCAAAGGGAACAGTGAGATGGTTAGCTAGCTAGTTTTGAAAGGCAAACTATACCATATCAGAAAGATGCATGCCCCTGCATTCTTCTTTTTTATGGAGGACTTTTTGCATTATATACAGTGAAGAAAAGTTGCAATTAGCTTGTCCAGATCGTTGGATTCATTAATTGCAGGCTTGCTTTGCATGTTGTGTGACTAGCACAAAAGTATCTGACCAAGAGAAGGACACCCTCCCAGCCGCTAAGTAAGAAATTAAAGAGAGTCGTCTACAGGCCACACCATCTACACTAGGGTAATGCCTGCACTGACGCATGGATGTACGTTGTGCAACTGAATGTAATCACATGTAGTGTCCACCTAGCTGGTTAATTGAATTGGAGATGCCCAAAGGATGACCAGGACAGGAGATCGAATAGTGTGAAGTACTACATCGATCGATCCCGTGGTACACTGCCGAGGCGAGCGGACAAATATTTTAGTGCTATAGACACATTCGGGTCCTACCGTGCATGTTACTGATGCAGCGTAGCAACCATAAAAGTTATGATTTTCTTTCTAAACAAATAACAAATCCAGCTTTCAGATTGTCTGTTGATTTGCCTTTTTGTGATAGTATGCCCATCTAGTTTGTCTTCTTTGCTTCTTATTGTCTATATCGAATTTGGATTTTATGTTTTCTAGATTTATACACATCGAATTTGAATAGCAGAAGCCCGATTACCTCACAGAATTTTTTAGAGGAACCTCTAAATGCGTGTTTTGAGCTGTAAATTTAGAGCTCCAGAATCAGCCCCTCGGCGACTTCTGGAACAACACTGACATGTCAAATCAGGTACAAATTTTAATAGTTTGTTCGATTTGAAATTTTGTGAAGGTTTTTCCGACTGAAGTTGTTTTGCCGAATTTGTTAGGAATCTCTATGTGGATGCATTTTGAAAGCGAGTTTAGATATTGTATTGAACGAAAATGCTTATATTCGAAGATTTGAACATTGTAATCGATGAGAAGGACAAAATCAAGGAATAATGACAAAGAGAAGGTAGAACTAACAAATGAGATAATCCGAAAGATGGAGAAATCAATGAAGAAGATTGAGAAAGAAAAGAAAGATTATTGAAGTAGAAAAGATGCACATGTAGCTGTATTTGGCCGATATATTTCATCAAGGGTAATGCAAACTTGAAGATTAAGAAGATAAAAAGATGCTTCCAAGAAGGAAAATGTTCTCACTATGCATTCGTTGCTATTGTTATCATAGTCGCGGTTGTAACCTTTATTTTAGAACTATTTAGATGCATGAAGTAGTAGAACTTTCATGAGAACAAAGATTTTTTTATGCATAAATATGAGATTTAGAGTCCCTGTTTAGGGCGTCTCTGAACTTTGCGTGCAAGCTGTAGAGTCTTTATAACTATTCGATATTATTAGCCTCTAAATCCATTTAGACGCCGAAAATATATCTAGAGCCCAACAACTCTACACGATATTACAAGGTGTGTAAGGGGGATCAAAACAAGTCTATCGATCTCTATCGATCTTAGTACCATGAATAGCACCCGTATATGCATCTAATGCCCCCTCCCCATAGGGTGTACACTTTTTGTTTAAAGTCAACTAGTATAAATTTTAACCAAGTTTATTGCAAAACTACAACAACTACAATGGTAGATCAATATCATTAGGTACAAGATATAGCATGAAATATGTTTTTATATTATATCTATTTAGTATTACAGTTGTGGTCAATTTTCTTATGGTTTCATTTCAAATTCTTTTTTAGAACGACTAGAGTCCATTTCAGAATATAAGATGTTTTAGACTTTTTCCACATTCCCATGTGTACACATGTATCTAGACATATTTTAGTGTATATGTATATTCATTTCGGCTAGAATCTAAACAATATGTGTAACATGTAAAACATCTTATATTGTGGAACCGAGGGAGTATTAGCTAGCACCAGTGGTGGATCTAGCTCCATTTCGTTGGGGGTGCCACATATTACATGAACACCATAACATCAATAAACTGGTTCAATTTTGTGTAGATTGTCCTACAAACTGGTATGTTTGTTCTAAATATCATCATGATCACACAAATCAGTCTCAGAATACAGGGGTGCCATGGCACCCATGGATCCGCCCCTAGATCCGCTCCTGGCTAGCACGTGAGGTGGTATGCTAGGCAATCAGGGTTCAAGACGGGAAATCCATTTCGGCTTATAGGTGTATCCGCAACCACTACCCAAAAAAGGAATTTAAAAATGTCAAAAAAAATTGAACAAATTTTTTGGATGTACATATGAACATTTTATGTTCGTACAAAAATAATCGGGATGAAAAGACTTTTTATGTGGCCGGTGTAAAAAAGACAAATCCCCGGTGTTTAAAAATGCCTCTGCACATAATATTTTTTCTCTTTTTTTATACCGGTCACACTTCGATGAGATTTTTTATACTCATAGAAATTTTTCATATGAACACCCCAAAATTTTTGTCTAATTTTTTTTAACATTTTGAAATGTGTATTGCACCCATGAGCCAAAACATCATGTCCGTTCGAGACTCACTTCTGTCTTAATAACTTAATAAAATGACATGGGATTTCCTTGTGTATATCCTTTTCTTTTAGAACGACTAGAGTAAAATTCAAGGTTCGAGCCCCACCTCTCTCTTAAAAAATGCCACGGGAGTTCCTCGTGTATGATTTTTCTTTTAGAACGACTAGAGTAAAAGTCGCAGCAAAAATTAAATGACTTACGGCGTAGATAATCATGCGAGTTTTATATATCTATCAAACTTTTAAAATTATACAAGAAATTGCTGACTAGTCGATCGATCCGATTACTGCAAGAATTAATCACATGGTCGTAGTACTTGTTTATACACAAACTAAACAAACAGGAAATTAAAGCATTTAACAACAAGGTCATGCCGTGTTTCAAAAAAAAAAAAAAAGGATCGTGCCATGCATGCACAGAACAACTGGAGTACGTACCTTTAAGTAGAACCGACATGATAGGAGCTAATTAACAGATAGTCGATCGACGACATGAGATACGGACGACGAACGTGCGTGCATATGCACCTTACAGCTTGAGAGACAGGTCGATGCCGTCCTCGCCGTCGCCGGCCGGGTGCACGCGGTGCCCGTAGCGGCGGCGCCCACCGTCGGCGATCCAGCTGACAACGGCGGCGGCGGCCGCGGCCGACCCCGCTGCTTGCGCGACACTGTCCCTCCTCCTGGCTGCGGGTACCAGCTGATCAAGTCGGACGAGGGCGGCGAGGAGGTGGCGGCGGAGAGCTCGCGGCTGCGCTTGGCGAGGCTGCGCTCGAGCTTGTGCGCGTTCTGGTGGCCGCCCAGCGCCTGCGAGCTGTAGAACTTGCGCCGGCAGTAGGTGCACGAGAAGGTCCGGTCGCCGGCGTCTGCCGCGGACACAAGCGGAGCTGTCGCGCGGTGCCTCATCGCCGCCGCCGCCGCTGTCGGGTGGACGAGCTGCAGGTCCAGGTTCACGTCGCCGGCCGGCGCCCTCGCACTCTCCATTTCCTAGCTGCGATTGCAATATCGATAGGTAAGCTAGATATCTAGAGACAGAATCGAAGTACTGCGTGTTGTGCGCAGTGCGCAGCATATATAGAGACGAAGATCGGGGAGGACAGATGTGAGTGAGTTGCTGCTAGTTTGGGCCGAAAGCCCTGGACTGCACTTACCTAACTGGTGAGACGTCGACTTACTGACTTAGTATCGGGGGTCTGTGTCTGACGATGGTCACGCGAGCGAAGTTACTGGGTTGGTGCATGGCTGCAAATTTACCTAGAATGCTTGTTAAACTGGATCGAGCCTGCTTGATTAGTGTCTACAAGTTGAGTATGTAGGTACATATCTTGATAATTTTGATGGTGATAGCAGATGAAATCCATCTGGTTATTTAGCCAGTACGATTCCTTGGCAACACCAAAGGACGAGGGAGAGAGTGAGAGAAATAAACTAATCAACAGATACTACATGCGTGTTGAAAGGTTTCACTTACCAGAATGAGAAATCAAATATCTTTGGGCGCACACCAGTCTATTTTATCAAGTACAGTTTAAGCGTATAAGCAATTAATCAACTAATGCGAACATAGCCTGATTCAGATTCCTTGTGGTGGAACCAATCCACCTAGGTTCAACTCCTAGACTTGGCATAGGTGCTTAGTTGAATTAATCATGGATTAAAAAATATATATTAGGTGATGACAGACTCTGGAAACCTTGATTAAAACTGCAGTTACAAAATCACCTACTCCCAGTTTCTTTCAAGCAGGAAGGCCCCAATGCCACAGAAGATTAAGATCTTTACGTGGCAGCTACTGCGAGACCGTCTCCCCTCGGGTGTGGAGGTGGTCAAGCGCTTTGGCCCAGGGGATGGTACATGCCCCTTATGCGTGGTCCCCGAGTCGGGGACCCATATTCTTTTCTCTTATCCCGCAGCTCGCTTCATGTGGAGCTTCTTGGCCGAGACACTTGGGCCTGAGTGGCAGGCCCATGACCTGGCTGAATTCCTAGAAGTGCAGGCGAACCGTACTGGTAAGAGGAGCCGCCTCTTCTGGTTGGTGTTTGCCGCGATGACCTGGACACTCTGGACAATACGTAATACGATGGTTATCGAGCGTGTCTTTCTGAGTCATGCCTCTGACTCTGTTTTCAATTTTTTGGCATTCTTGCAGTAGTGGCATCCGCTCTGTAGACAGCGGGACAAGGAGCGGCTGGATGGATTGATCGAGAAGCTTCTGAGGGCGGCACGTCCTCTATCTGCGTCATCCAGCACTGAGTTACTCCCTTGCGGAGTTGTATCTTTTCGCTTTAGGCTTGGGCTATGTTGTGCTGTGGCCCCAGCAGACTCCTTGTTTTTTCTTTTTGAACTTGTGACCGGATCTTTGTATGCTTGTAGGCAGTTACTTTATTTATAAAGCGGGGCGGAAGCCTGTTTCGAGGAGTTTCTTTCAAGCAACACAATCAACACTTCAAGATTCTGGAAAGGAGTCATGGGTGTAGGTAAAGCTATAAAATTTGGATATATGGTTTTAATGGTAAAAGAAATAAGGTTTTGGGGAGGAGAGAGCGGATAAATGGAGCTCTGGCTCCAGGGAGACATTTATTTGAAAATTCAAGAACAACATTTTAAAGTTTTTAAAAAGTGAGATTATAAATGTAGAAAATGATGCATTTTACAAACATGCAAAATATTAACTTGTATAATCTTACATTTTTTGTTTTTCGATTTCTTTTGAAACTTGAAAATGTCGATTTCAAAATTTTCATAAAAGGGCCACCATAGCTCGATCTGTGGTTTCCGTTTGGGTGGACACCTTCTTTGGTACCTCCCTTTTAGCTGTTCAATTATAAAACATCTACCTTATTTTCAATGAAAAAAACAACCACCATCTTAGAGATTTGAGATGGAGTTGGAGAACAACTGATGAAGCTTAGTTTTAGAAGGATCGTCCGTCACCCCAATATGATGGAACCGTGGTATGAGATAAAAAAACTGCTAAAGGCATTTCCCTCACATAAAAAATTGATTCTTTGATACGGCAACTAGAGACTATGACAAATACTGCAGTAGTTATAAATTTTAGAGGTGTATGTCCTGTTTTTATTCCTTCAGATTGAAGTCAAATGCTTGCCCACTCTGATTTTTTCAAAATTCTGGTTGGTACTCTTACGAATCTGTAGCTCGATTTTGGACTTTAAATAAGAAGAAATATGCTCTTAATTCCATTTTTTTCTGTTGCTGCCTTTCTAGTGCGTTGGAAAAATATAAATAACATAGTATGCTCCTTGGTCGAAAATTTAACATGATTGGAATTTGATCTTACAAACAGTGTGGAATGTGTGATCCTGATCAGGGAAATATGGGAAAATCTAGAGGATTTCTGCTAGTTCTTGACTTATAAACCGAGACCTCCAATGCTGATGTGTCTAAATGGTGATTTTGACAATGCCGAAGGGACTGAAATTCCCTGTGATGCTACTCCAAGGCTGTGCTCTCTGGAGCCTTCCTGGAATCCGAAGAGATCTCTGTTCAACATCAACGGCAGTTTGGATCCACTGATAGAAGGAGCAAACACCTGGGTGAAGAAACTGATTGTTATGACCGGGGTCACCTATACCCGGAGGAGGCCCAATGGGCAGGTTTAGTTAGGGGCTTGGCCCACAAGTTATCTCAATTTCGTTATATAAAACAGCTGTAAACACTCCGTGAAGGGAGCAATAAGAATATTTCTATTGCCGGCTCCCAGAGGAGCCGGATCCGAAACCCTAGCCGCCGCCTTGCTCTTGCGCCGCCGCCGCCCCAACTCGTCACGACGGCGCCCAGCCGCCGGCGTCCGCGAGCTCGTCCGCAATCTGCGCCCTCCTTCCCCTACAACCTCCACCCTAGAACCGGTAGAACCCTAGCTCCTAACACCTTGGTATCAGAGCGCTCTTGTTCGGTCATGTCTTCCTCGGCCACCACCTCCGCCGCGATGCCCACCACCACCGCCGCCATCACCTCCTCCGCGCCGACCTTCCCTGCGGCCGCCACCACCATGCCAGCGTCCTCCCCCGCGTCGGTCGCCGCCGTCTACACCCCTGCGGATATGAGCGAGGTCCTCAACGACCTCGTCACCGCGGTCCAGGGCATCCGCAGTACTTGATCGGGCCCTACGGGCCGCCGCAACCGCCGCCGCCGGCCGCCTCCGGTCCGCCGGTCCTGCCGTGGTCCTCCACCACGGCCTTCACAGGGCTGCAGCTGCAGCCGCCACCCACGTCAGCCCTACGTGGCAGCCGTGGCAGCCGCCGCCCAGCGCCGGGCCGGTTTCGCCAATACCGGGCGGCGTCCCAATCCATCAGGTCCGCTTCCCACCGTCGCCATCACCGCTACCGTCCTGGCTGTCCGGGTCGTCGCCATCGCCGGTCTACACTATGGCCGGTGAACCACCAGCGCCCACTCTAACGTCCAGCGCCACGTCGAGTTTCACGGGCCTACACGCGGGTCGCGTCGAGCCCTCCGGCCATGGCGGCCCTACGCAGCCGCCACCACGGTTCGCCAAGATCGACTTCGCCACCTACGACAGTACGGAGGACCCTCTCAACTAGCTCAACCATTGCCAACAGTTCTTCCGCGGGCAACACACCCTCGCGTCGGACCGCACCTGGCTCGCCTCTTATCACCTCCGGGGCGCCGCACATACGTGGTACTACGCCCTCGAGCAGGACGAGGGCGACATGCCCTTGGGAGCGTTTTCACGAGCTATGCCTCCTGCGTTTCGGGCCGCCGATCCACGGGAGCCGACTGGCCGAGCTTGGCCGCCTCCCCTTCACCTCCACGGTACAGGACTTCGCCGACCGTTTCCAGGCCCTCGCATGCCACGCGCCCGGTGTGACGGGGCAGCAGCGGGCCGAGCTCTTCGTTGGTGGTCTTCCGGATCACATCCGGGTGGACGTGGAGCTTCAGGTCCCCAGGACCTCCAGACGGCCATCCACTACGCTCGCGCCTACGAGCGTCGCGCACAGGCATTGCAGCAGGCGCCATCGGGACGAGGGGGCCGCCAGGCCACCTCCGCCCGTACCTGTGCCCGACCGGCAGACCCCGGCCACCCCGGCAGCCACCGCTCCGGCCACTGATGCATGTAATGTCACACATCCGTTGGGAACCCCAAGAGGAAGGTATGATGAGTGCAGCAGCAAGTTTTCCCTTAGTATGAAACCAAGGTTATCAATCCAGGAGGAGGACGACGTTGCTTCGAAGGTGTTGGTGAAGGAGTGTAGTGAGGCGCAACACCAGGGATTCCGGTGCCAACGTGGAACCTGCACAACACAATCAAACTACTTTGTCCCAACGAAACAGTGAGGTTGTCAATCTCACCGGCTTGCTGAAAACAAAGGATTAGGCGTATAGTTGGAAAATGATGTTTGCTTGCAGAGAATGTAAAAGAACAATGATTGCAGTAGGTTGTATTTCAGATGTAAAAGAATGGACCGGGGTCCACAGTTCACTAGTGGTGTCTCTCCATAATAAAATACTAACATGCTGGGTAAACAAATTACATTGGGCAATTGACAAATAGAGAGGCATAACAATGCATACATGTCATGATGATCACTATGAGATTTACTTGGGCATTACGACAAAGTACACAGACCGCCATCCAGCATGCATCTGTGCCTAAATAGTCCACCTTCAGGTTAGCATCCGCACCCCTTCCAGTATTAAGTTGCAAGCAACAGACAATTGCATTAAGTATGGTGCATAATGTAAACAACACTAATATCCTTAGACAAAGCATTGCTGTTTTACCCCTAGTAGCAACAGCACATCCACAACCTTAGAACTTTCTGTCACTGTCCCAGATTAAATGGAGGCATGAACCTACTATCTAGCATAAATACTCCCTCTTGGAGTTACAAGCATAAACTTGGCCAAGCCTACACTAATAACGGAGAGCATGCAAGATCATAAACAACACATATATGATAGATCAATAATCAACTTGACATAGTATTCAATATCATCGGATCCCAACAAACACAACATGTAGCATTACAATAAGATGATCTTGATCATGATAGGCAGCTCACAAGATCTAAACATGATGGCACAAAAGGAGAAGACAACCATCTAGCTACTGTATGGACCCGTAGTCCAGAGATGAACTACTCACGCATCACTCCGGAGGCAGGCATGGCGATGTAGAGCCCTCCGGTGATGATTCCCCTCTCCGGCAGGGTGCCGGAGGAGAACTTCTGAACCCCCCGAGTTAGGGTTGACGGCGGCGGCAGAGGATGTTTTCTGGAATAATGGCTCGGTGTTTTAGGGTTTTCGCGTCTGGGAGAATAAATAGGCGAAGGGGCGAACGTCGGTGGAGGCGCGGGGCCCGCTCCCCATAGGGTGGCGCGGCAGGGGGCCCACCCCGCCGCCGTGGGGGGCGCCCTGCTGCCCCCCTTCGTCTCTCCTTCGGACTTCGGAACGTGTCGGAAAAATAGGCATCTGGGATTTTGTTTCGTCCGATTCCGAGATATTTCCAGAACAGCTTTTCTGAAACCAAAAACAGCAGAAAACAGGAACTGGCACTGTGGCATCTTGTTAATAGGTTAGTCCCAGAAAATGCATAAAAATGCTATGAAGTGTGAATAAAACATGTAGCTATTGGTATAAAACTAGCATGGAACATAAGAAATTATAGATACGTTGGAGACGTATCAAGCATCCCCAAGCTTAGTTCTACTCGTCCTCGAGTAGGTAAACGATAACAACAATAATTTCTGAAGTGACATGCTACCAACATAATCTTGATCAATAATATTGTAAAGCATATGAGCTGAGATCAAATCATTCAAAGCAAAAGTCTATAATTGATATAAGAGCAACAAAACAAGTTAGTTAAACAAGCTAAAAGTTTTCATGAATGATTGCTTTAAAGACATGAAACCGTACAAGGTTCATTAAAGATGTGTTAAGTATCCAATGTAGGAGTTCTATCCTTCAATTCCAAGCATCAAGTAATCTTTCACAACAAGAGGATTCAGCCAAGTAAAAATAAACATGAACATCATGAATCAACTGTTTCGAAGTCTACTCAACCGGTGAGCGTAAGCATTTGGTATTGGCACCAGGATGTTATGGCTAAAAGAACATTAATGGGGGTTTGGAAGGCCAAAGGAAGAAAGTCTCACAAAGCTATAAGTGATCATTAGACAAGAGGAAGTCTTATAATCGAAGCTATGTAAGGAGTAGTGATTGCCATGCAACGGATGCACATAGAGCTATATGTGTATGAAAGCTCTCCAATGGAACTAGTGGGGGTGCATCCAACTTGGTTGCTCATGAAGACCTAGAGCATTTTTGAGGAAGCTCATCATTGGAATATACAACCCAAGTTCTATAGTGTAAATTCCCCACATAGTTATACTAGTAAAACATGAAAACTCTCTCACATGGAGTATAGGTGCTAAACATGAGCACAAATGATGACTATGAATATGCAGGTGCTAAACATGAGCACAAGTGTGGATAAAGGATAGTAATGTTGCCCCCTTTTTCTTTATTCTTTTTTCTTTTTTCTATTTTTTTCTTTTTCTGTTTCTCTTTTCGATGGCCTCCATGGCTCTTTTCACTTTCAGGGGCAACACTCTAATATGACAACACACTTTTTGTTACAAATAACTCACAACGAACTAAAACATGATGTATGAAACTGTATGCCTCTGCCAGTGTAGCAGGATATGCAATGATCTAGCGTAACATGGGTAAACCGCACATCAGCTGTATAGAATCATGCAAAGCAATATGTATATGATGAATGACAGCAAGTCATGTAATGTAAGATGGAAGTTGCATGGCAATATATCTCGGAACAGCTATGGAAATGCTGTAGTAGGTAGGTATGGTGGCTGTTTTGAGGAAGATGTATGGGTTTATGTGTAGGAGAACAAGAGAAAGTTCTCCCACGGGTTTGGATGTACTGGCGAAGTATGCACAACTCTCAATGTGAGCAGAAGGCAATGCAAACACCGAAGAGGCTAGCAAATATGGATGGTGGAAGTGCCAAAAACCGTAGCTCAACATTAGTCAAAAAGAACTCACAAGCTTATTGCAAACATCTAGCAGGTTCAACATTAAGAACATGATTAAAGTTTACTCCAAGAAGGGCCGTTCACGGCGGCACAAGTACCCCGTTAGATCCCTCGACCTTCAGCACAACTTAGTTATTACGAATCACTTTTAGACATGGAAAGCTATCAAGTCCAACTACACCTTCAACAATTTAAATAGAGTTTGTAGTACGGTACAAGCTTAAAGACAACTATCCACTAATAATTTTAACTTAATTAACCAGCAAGCTTTACCATCTAAATACCTCAAAACATTTGCAAAGAATCAAGTCATCAAAGTTCAATGATCTACAAGATTATGCAAGTTATTACTATACCACTACCACATGCAGCATTTTCTGAACCAACACATCAACCAAGCAACTAAACAAAAACTCTCCAAGTGATTTACAAATGAAACAAGAGAGTACTACTCCACAAGAATTAACAGCTCTAAAAGAGATGCATGAAAAACAGGAGCTAAAAGCATACAGTAGCTAGATAAGAATACTCAAAAGATATAAGTGAAGAATATGAGTATTCACATGAAAAAGCGGAGCGTGTCTCTCTCCCACACAAGAATGCTAGGATCCAACTTTATTCAGAAAATAAAAACAACAAGCAAAAATAAAAGCAACAGACGCTCCAAGTAAAATACATAAAATGTGGAAGAATTAAAATATAGTTTCACTAGAGATGACCTGATAAATTGTTGATGAAGAAGGGGATGCCTTGGGCATCCCCAAGCTTAGACGCTTGAGTCTTCTTGAATATTGCAGGGATGACCCACGGGGGCATCCCCAAGCTTAGGCTTTTCACTCTTCTTGATCACATCATATCATCCTTTCTCTTGCTCCTTGAAAACTTCCGCCACACCAAACTCAAGTAACTCATTAGAGGGTTAGTGCATAATCAAAAATTCTCATATTCTACTGTGACACAATCATTACCAAAGCTTCTGGACATTACTACAGCCACTGATGTTTAATGGAGCAAAGAAATCCAATCAAACATAGTAAAAGAGGCAATGCAAAATAAAAGGCAGAATCTGTCAAAAACAGAACAGTCTGGAAAGACGAATTTTTTCGAGGCACTTAACTTGCTCAGATGGAAGAAACCCAAACTAATGAAAGTTGCGTACATATATAAGGATCATGCGTGATTTTTTCAGAATTTTTCGAATTTTCTGTAGCGCATACAGCTCAAAACGGTGGACAGCAAAAATCTGTCACTGCGCAGAAATCCAATTTAGCAACAACTTTCAACTAGAGACTTTACTTGGCACAACAATGCAATAAAATAAAGATACAAAGGAGTTGCTACAGAAGTAACAACACCTTGACTCAAAATAAAATAAAATGACAGAAAATAAAAAATGGGTTGTCTCCCATAAGCGCTTTTCTTTAACGCCTTTCAGCTAGGCGCAGAAAGTGAAAATCAAGTGTTCTCAAGAGAAGAAGCATCAACATCATAATTTGTTCTAATAATAGAATCAAAAGGCATCTTCATTCTCTTTCTAGGGAAGTGTTCCATACCTTTCTTGAGAGGAAATTGATACTTAATATTCCCCTCTTTCATATCAATATAGCACCAACAGTTCGAAGAAAGGGTCTTCCCAAAACAATAGGACAAGATGCATTGCATTCAATATCCAAAACAACAAAATCAACGGGGACAAGGTTATTGTTAACCGTAATATGAACATTGTCAATTCTCCCCAAAGGTTTCTTCATAGAGTTATCAGCAAGATGAACATCCAAATAACACATTCCAAAGGTGGCAAGTCAAGCATATCATAAAGTTTCTTAGGCATAACAGAAATACTTGCACCAAGATCACATAAAGCATTACAATCAAAATCATTCACCTTCATTTTAATGATGGGCTCCCAACCATCTTCCAACTTCCTAGGGATAGAAGCTTCAAGTTTTAATTTCTCTTCCCTAGCTTTTATGAGAGCATTTGTAATATGTTTTGTAAAAGCCATGTTATAGCACTAGCATTAGGACTTCTAGCTAGCTTTTGCAAGAACTTAATAACTTCAGAGATGTTACAACTATCAAAATCAAAATCATTATGATCAAAAGTAATGGGACCATTGCCTCCAATACTTCGAAAAATTTCAGCACTTTATCAGAAACAGTTTCAGCAGTTTTAGGCAATTTTGCACGCTTTGTAGTAGAAGTGGAAACATTGCCAACATCAATAACATTACCATTGATAGTAGGAGGTTTATCAACATGTGAAGCTTCAGCATTACTAGTGGTGGTAATAGTACAAACTCGAGCTATACTATTCTTTCTATCAATTTCAGCTTCTCTTTCCCACCTAGCATGCAATTCAGCCAACATCCTAATATTGTTGTCAATTTTAACTTGGATAGCATTTGCTGTAGCAAATTTTTTGTTATCATTATCTTCAGGTTTAGCAGCCATTTTATTAATTAAAGAGCTTGTGATTCAGACATGGATGAAATTCGGTTTTCAGCATTTGAAAGCTTAGTTTGCAAACCAGAAATTTCCCTATTCAAATTCTCAAGTTGATGCCCTATGTTTTTCAACATGGCAGATTGTTCATTCATTGTTTTAGTGAACAATTGATTTTGCTCGAACTGTGATTGCATATAGCTCTTAGTAGCCCTTTCAATTTCTAGCATCCTTTCCTCACTAGGCAAACCAGATCTACCATAAGAATTACCATAACCACTACCATTATTAGAAGGATATGGCTTATAGTTGTTGTTACCAAAATTATTCCTATAGCATTGTTGTTGAAATTATTATTTTTAATGAAGTTCACATCAACATGCTCTTCTTGAGCAACCAATGAAGCTAAAGGAACATTATTAGGATCAACATGAGATTTACCACTCACAAGCATAGACATAATGATATCAATCTTTTCACTCAAGGAAGAGGTTTCTTCAACAGAATTTACCTTCTTACCTTGAGGAGCCCTTTCAGTGTGCCATTCGGAGTAGTTGATCATCATATCATCAAGAAGTTTTGTTGCTGCACCTAAAGTGATGGACATAAAGGTTCCTCCAGCAGCCGAATCCAGCAAATTCCTTGAGGAAAATTTAATCCTGCATAAAAGGTTTGGATGATCATCCAAGCAGTCAGTCCATGGGTAGGGCAATTCTTTACCATAGATTTCATTCTCTCCCATGCTTGGGCAACATGTTCATTATCAAATTGCTTGAAGTTCATAATGCTACTTCTCAAAGATATAATTTTAGCAGGAGGATAATATTTTCCAATGAAAGCATCTTTGCATTTTGTCCATGAATCAATACTATTTCTAGGCAAAGATAGCAACCATTCTTTAGCTCTTCCTCTCAAGGAGAAAGGAAAAAAGTTTCAGTTTTACAATATCCCCATCTATATCCTTATACTTTTGCATCTCACAAAGTTCAACAAAATTATTAAGATGGGCAGCAGCATCATCAGTACTAACACCAGAAAATTGCTCTTTCATAACAAGATTTAATAGAGCAGGTTTAATTTCATAAAAGTCTGCTTTAGAAGCAGGTGGAGCAATAGGAGTGCATATGAAATCATTATTATTTGTGCTAGTGAAGTCACACAACTTGGTGTTCTCAGGAGTACTCATTTTAGCAAAAATAAAAACTAGGCCGAAATAACAAAAGTAAAACAAATAACTAATTTTTTTGTTTTTGATATAAAGAAAGCAAACAAGACAAAATAAAAATAAAGCAAGACAAAAACAAAGTAAAGTGATTGGGTTTGAGAGACTCCCCTTGCAGAAGCAATTCGGCCTCCCTAGCAACGGCGCCAGAAAAAGTGCTTGATGCGTGTAATGTCACACGTCCGTTGGGAACACCAAGAGGAAGGTATGATGAGTGCAGCAGCAAGTTTTCCCTCAGTATAAATACTCCCTCTTGGAGTTACAAGCATAAACTTGGCCAGAGCCTACACTAATAACGGAGAGCATGCAATATCATAAACAACACATATATGATAGATCAATAATCAACTTGACATAGTATTCAATATTCATCGGATCCCAACAAACACAACATGTAGCATTACAATAATATGATCTTGATCATGATAGGCAGCTCACAAGATCTAAACATGATGGCACAAAAGGAGAAGACAACCATCTAGCTACTGTACGGACCCGTAGTCCAGAGATGAACTACTCAAGCATCACTCCGGAGGCAGGCATGGCGATGTAGAGCCCTCCGGTGATGATTCCCCTCTCCGGCAGGGTGCCGGAGGAGAACTTCTGAACCCCCCGAGTTAGGGTTGACGGCGGCGGCGGCAGAGGATGTTTTCTGGAATATGGCTCGGTGTTTTAGGGTTTTCGCGTCTGGGGGAATAAATAGGCGAAGGGCCAACGTCGGTGGAGGCGCGGGGCTCGCTCCCCATAGGGTGGCGCGGCAGGGGGCCCACCCGCGCCGCCGTGTAGGGACGGCGCCCTGCTGCCCCCTTCATCTCTCCTTCGGACTTCGTGAACGTGTCGGAAAAATAGGCATATGGGATTTTGTTTCGTCCGATTCCGAGGATATTTCCGGAACAGCTTTTCTGAAACCAAAAACAGCAGAAAACAGGAACTGGCACTGTGGCATCTTGTTAATATGTTAGTCCCAGAAAATGCATAAAAAATCTATGAAGTGTGAATAAAACATGTAGCTATTGGTATAAAACTAGCATGAAACATAAAAAAATATTGATACGTTGGAGACGTATCAGCCGCCACGCGGACTTTCCGTCGGCTCACCCCGGCCGAGCAGCTCGAGTGCCATCGCCAGGGCCTTTGCTTTAACTGCGACGAACCTTACGTGCCGGGCCAGCCTGCCCGCGCCTTTTCTACTTGGAGACGGTCGACTACATCGAGGACACACCCGCCGACGGGCTCGGCGAGTTGCCAACACCCGCAGCTGCGGAGACCGTCCCCACAACCATGAATGCGACAGCGTTCGTGGTCTCGCTCCATGCGCTTGCTGGCATCCATGACGAGCACCCTATGCTCTTGCCGGTGACGATTCACGGCCAGCGTCTGGTGGCCCTCCTGGACACGGGCTCCACGCATAACTTCCTGCCCGAGGCTACGATGCACTGCTTAGCCCTTCAGCCGACGGGCTGGGAGCACCTTCAGGTCGCGGTGGCGAATGCGACCGCCTACGGTGCCACGGGCTGGCGCGTGACGTGCCAATCACCATCGGCGACGAGCACTTCACCATCACGTGCGCCGGCATCGACTAAGGCTGCTTCGACTTCATCCTCGACGTCGACTTCTTGCGGACCCTCGGTCCCATCCTCTGGGACTTCGACACGTTGACGATGACCTTCTGGCGTCTGGGTCGCCGTATCCGGTGGGAGGGCATCGGGGGCGCCTCTCCGGCGAACCCGCAGCTGCAGCTTGCCGCGACCGCCACCGAGTCCGAGCGGCCACTGTTAGATCACCTCCTGCAGCAGCACGGCGACCTCTTCGACGAGCCTCAGGGTCTTCCGCCTTTCCGGGTGTATGATCACTGCATCCATCTCTTGCCGGACACGACGCCGGTTGCAGTGCGGCCCTACCACTACCCCCAGCTGCAGAAGGATGAGCTGGAGCGGCAGTGCGCGCTCATGATCGCCGCGGGCATCATCCGCATCTCCACGTCGCCATTCTCGGCGCCGGTCCTCCTCGTCCGCAAGTCGGACGGCACGTGGCGCTTCTGCATCGACTACCGCGCCCTTAATGCCATCACGCTCAAGGACAAGTTTCCTATTCCGGTGGTCGACGAGCTACATGGGGTGCGCTTCTTCACCAAGCTCGACTTACGGTCGGGCTACCACTAGGTGCGGATGCATCCGGATGACGCCGCCAAGACGGCGTTTCGGACTCATCATGGCCACTTCGAGTTTTTGGTGATGCCTTTTGGCCTCTCCAACGCCCCGGTGACCTTCCAGGCCCTGATGAACGACGTCTTCTGGCCGTACCTGCGACGGTTTGTGCTCGTTTTCTTTGATAACATTCTTATCTACAGCACCTCGTGGGCGGATCACCTTCAGCACGTCGCCATCGTCTTTAACGAGCTTCGAGCGCATCATCTTCACCTTAAGTGCTCAAAGTGCTCGTTCGGGACGTCTTCAGTCGCCTACCTCGGCCACGTCATCTCGGCCAAGGGGGTGGCTATGGATGCCGACAAGGTGGCGGCCGTCACGGCTTGGCCGACACCGCACTCGCCGCGGGCCCTCCGCGGTTTCCTGGGGCTCGCGGGTACTACCGGAAATTTATCCGGGAGTTCGGCCTCATCGCGGCCCCGCTCACGCGCCTGCTGTGTCGCGACGCCTTTGCTTGGGATGACGAGGCCACAAGGGCATTCGAGGCTCTGAAGGGGGCCCTCACGACGGGACCCGTTCTTCAGATGCCAGACTTCGACCGCCCATTCGTCGTAGACTGCGGCGCCTCTGTTGTGGGGTTTGGCGCGATCCTTCATCAGGGCGATGGCCGCTCGCCTTCTTTAGCAGGCCCTTAGCAGCGCGCCATCTTAAGCTCGCTGCTTATGAGGAGGAGCTCATTGGCTTGGTGCAGGCGGTGCGCCACTGGCGGCCCTATCTTTGGGGCCGGTCGTTCCGGATTCGCACGGATCACTACAGCCTCAAGTTCTTATTGGACCAGAGGCTGTCAACGGTGCCGCAGCATCAGTGGATCAGCAAGCTCTTTGGCTTCGACTTCACCGTCGAGTACCGTCCGGGTCGCCTTAAAACCATGGCCAACGCCCTGTCTCGCCG
This sequence comes from Poa pratensis, assembly GCA_947311845.1. Classification (NCBI taxonomy): domain Eukaryota; kingdom Viridiplantae; phylum Streptophyta; class Magnoliopsida; order Poales; family Poaceae; genus Poa; species Poa pratensis. Next base: position 70,140,313 of record CAMZMU010000041.1, read on the forward strand.
CGATGCCCCCCACGACGCAGCCGTCAGAGATTCCGAGGGGGCGGCGCTCTGCATCCGCTCGGGGCCCTCGTTCGCCCTCTTCGCCGACATCCGTCGGGCCACCGCAGCCGCATCGGACGCTCAGCTCTCCGGCAGCGACTTGCTGCGGGAGACTTGGAGGAGCTGTGGCGCCTGGCAGACGGCTTGTTCCTGCATGGGCGCCGAGTCTTCGTGCCGGACCACGACGACCTCCGTCACCAGGTGCTGCTGATGGCACACTGGGCGGGACACGAGGGTGTGCAGAAGACCCTCCATCGTCTCCGCGCCGACTTCTACATCCCTGGTGATCGGGCCCTGGTCCAAGACTGGGTGCGGTCTTGTGTGACGTGCCAGCGTAACAAGACGGAGAAGCTGCGGCCGGCTGGTATGTTGCAGCCTTTGGAGGTGCCTTCTTAGGTCTGGGCCGATATCTCCATGGACTTCATCGAGGCCTTCCTAAGGTGGGCGGCAAGTCCGTCATCCTCACGGTGGTCGACCGCTTCTCCAAGTATGCCACTTCATCGCGCTCGGCCATCCCTACACTGCCGCGTCCGTGGCCCGTGCCTTCTTCGACGACATCGTCCGCCTACACGGGTTTCCCTCGTCGATTGTCAGCGATCGGACCCTGTGTTCACGGGGCATGTTTGGCGCGATCTCTTCCGGATGACGGGGGTGAAACTGCGGTTCAGCACGGCTTTCCAGCCTCAGACGGACGGCCAATCAGAGGTGGTCAACAAGGTGATTGCCATGTATTTGCGTTGTGTCACAGGTGATCGTCCTCGCGCTTGGGTGGATTGGCTCGCGTGGGCGGAGTACTGCTACAACACCTCCAATCACTCCGCCCTGCGCGCCACGCCATTTGAGGTGGTCTACGGCCGTCCGCCCCCGCCCATCCTGCCGGTTGACCCGGCCACAACTCGGACGGAAGCGGCGGGAGAGCTTCTCCGCAGCCGCGACGAGATGCTTGCGGAGGTGCGGCAACGCTTCCTTCAGGCCCTGCAGCTGGCCAAGCACTACTACGACAGCCACCATCGCGAGGCGGAGTACGCGGTGGGCGATTGGGTGTGGCTGCGCCTTCTTCACCGCACTACTAAGTCCCTGGACCCGCGTGCGAAGCGCAAGCTGGGTCCTCGCTATGCCGGGCCATTCGCCATACTGGAGCGCGTCGGGACGCTGGCCTATCGCCTTCAGCTTCCGGCCGGGGCTCGCATCCACGACGTCTTTCATGTGGGGCTGCTGAAGCCCTACCTTGGGGACTGCCGGCGGCGACGCCAGCGCTTCCTCCGACCGCCGACGGGCGTCTTCTTCCGAGTCCGGCGAAGGTGTTGCGGGCTCAACTACTTCGCGGACTGTGGTACTTGTTGGTTCAGTGGGAGGGCCTTCCGGAGGAGGAGGCCACTTGGGAGCAGCGTGACGAGTACAGCCAACACTACCCAGACTACCAGCTCGAGGACGAGCTGTTTGCACAGGCAGGGAGAGATATTATGACCGGGTCACCTATACCCAGAGGAGGCCCAATGGGCAGGTTTAGTTAGGGGCTTGGCCCACAAGTTATCTCAATTTCGTTATATAAACAGCTGTAAACACTCCGTGAAAGGGAGCAATAAGAGTATTTCTATTGCCGGCTCCTCTGGGAGCCGGATCCGAAACCCTAGCCGCCGCCTTGATCTTGCGCCACCACCGCCCCAACTCGTCACGACGGTGCCCAGCCGCCGGCGTCCGCGAGCTCGTCCGCAATCTGCGCCCTCCTTCCCTACAACCTCCGCCCTAGAACCGGTAGAACCCTAGCTCCTAACACTGATGTTCTTGAAACGACTTCACCACTTGATTTGAAGCTTGGTCACCATTCCGGGGAGCGCCACTCTGCTGAAGAATATTAAGCACGGTGAAACTGTTGTGGTTGCCTGTAACCAATAAATTATCATCCCCTTCAAACGTGATAGTCGCTGATTACTTTGCTAGTGATTGGACTATAAGTTTGGGCATAACTAATTTTATTTTTTGCGGGGAAGGACATATTTAATTTAACGCCGAGCTAAGGCCTTCTTTATTTAAAATAGTCTAGGGTGCACTGTACACTTTCGGTGTCTCTAGGATATATTATAATTGATGAAGATACACATATTCGCAGATAGAAATAAATGGCTGGCATGAACTATAGAATTGACGCATGCATACTTATTTTCAACTTGAACTCCTGCCCAAGCCACAAGTTTCATATATGATATATGTATAGTGTACATATAATTCTTGGATGGAGACTGTGATGCATGTCCCTAACACGGGATCAGAGCAAGTACACCATGCCTGACTTGGACTAGTCTGGTGCATACGAATTCAGAGATCAGATGCTATCACCCATTCCTAACTGTCGCTGCAATACAACAAATGGTGCTTCTCTAGGCTAGGCCTCTAGCTGTTTGGTTCGAAGCTCTACAAGATCACAGTCACATGAACTAACAATCTACTTGCACGGTGAATCTGCATGTCCTTATTGTCTTCTTGACAAGACCACATCTGCCTACCTTCATTTACTTGCCCACAGTCTATATTGGATCCGTGGGCTTTGAAAATCTTCAAGAAAGTATGTGGACCTGTAATGATAGGACCAGGACCTGGATCTGCAGCATCTGATACAGACTACAGTTGGTGTTGCCGCAAAATAATTCTGGTGTTCTAGGGTGTAATATGGTATACCCGCAACCGGGTTAACATTTATGTGCTTTCTTTGCAGGGAAGTTAACATATATTTGGTGACCTGAGTACCTATTAGATCTGGCATTATAATCAGATTGTAAGAAAATATGTACCAATACCTGTTTACCCCAGTCGCTAAGGGAAGCGCCAATGTTATCTTGCTATAGTAGCCCTAGCAGGACGGTCTGCCAGCTATAGCTTCAATAGGTCCTCTGTTGGCTTTAGATTATAGCTAGCGACAGCTCCGCTATACCGTTTGCCAAAACAACATGCTAATTAAAAGGCCTAACTGCATCTATTATAGAAGTGGAAGTTATGAGAAAACTTTATGAGGTGACCCTATTGTTTCTCCTCTAGCTAGCATCCTTATTTCTTAGTGATCAGTACCTGCTACAACCTCCCATGAACATGCTAGAATTTAGAGGGCAAACAATCTATTATATATTAAAAGTAGATTATGGGCTAACCAGAAATTAGAGAATTACTCTAGAAAATCCCACAAAAATCAGAAACATCTGGCCATTGGGTAAATAAACGAGTAAATCACAACCATTAATTAAATCTGAGATGAAAATAATTACCCACCAATGCCATTACTTAATGTCTCACGTACCCTTTCAATCTCAATATACCAAACCAAAGGGTATAGGCTGAAGTAAAACAAAAAACCATCAACGCTGCCGGCTTCCAATCTCACCCCCCCCCCCCCCCCCCCCCCCCCCATCGCCGGAGGAAATACCTTAATTGCTGGAGGCTTGTGTACATCGCCGGGAAAAGGAATCATCGATCAGCGCGCATGCACGTGCCATACTGCCGCCGCTTCAGTATTCAATCGCCTCCTCACGTACACACCCAGCCGCGGGACGTTGTATTCCGATCGTCGCCGCCGCCGCCGCAAAGTTCCCCCGACAAAGTCGACCAATCCACGTATATTCTCAACGTAAGTTAGTTTTATTCGCATGCATACACCATACAGTCATGCATGGCTACATGATGGATCGATGGAATCAAGATTAGCGTGGTGTACACACAGCCGGACAGCCCAGCCAATGCAAGGAAAATATACGCGGGTCTTTTCATTGCTTCATCTTTACAAAGAACACATACACTGTCTAGATATTTGTCAGCTGGCTATCGGCAGTATAGATCGATAGGGTGCATGGAGCCCGGATGGATCGATCGGTTGAATTAATACTTGCGTCGTGCACACACAGCTAAACAGTCCAAAGCCAAGTACCTACTCGAGATATTTATTTTCTTTTGAGTACTCCATCTGCTTCTTTACAATATACTCCAGCATATACGTACGAACAACTCTGTTGTGAAGTAAGTTTCAGTTAATTTGGAGCATATAAAATTGAATTTACATATATATTCTGAGCCAAATTTAGCCAAGCAGAAAGGAGAAAAACAATTGCACACCTGAATATAACAATAATGAAATGGTATAGTGAAACCTGACATTATTATATATTAATGTACACAAGATTAATTTTTTTCTCTTACAAATGCTACTTTTAATTTATGTCATGCTCAATTTATAGGTCAGCTTCGTGACCCTTGAAGGTAGCTGATGGTAATTTTGCAATACTCTCAACTGAAAAGGGAGTTCCTGAATTTTCTAAACTAGAAAATACCCCGCGCGTTGCAGCGGGAATCTCTTTAGAAGTTATATTGTGTAAATAAAAGGTATTAAAGGCATTATACATTTAGTTGTCTAAATAATATGCATAATTCAACTTTTCATAGTTGATATACTAAATTAGTCGACATGAAATGAGTGTGTATTATAAATTAGTAATATGGACAAATAGATGGTTAAAGGAATTGATAATATGAGGTTTGCATGTAAAGATTAATAAATATTAGTGGATATGACATGGACAATTCATTGGCTAATAGCATGGATGATGTGGATAGCTTGCATGTTGAGATAGAAAAATAATAAATGCACTTAGTGGGGTTTTTCTTTATAAGAGGTATAGATGGACCCAAAGCAGATGGTATTTCTGCATTATCCTCATCTAAAAGGAGGTCCCGAAGTTTTAAATAGGCTCAAACGAAGGAAGCATGGATGCAAAGCGTGTAATGATAGGATCACGAGTGACGCTACTGCAAGGAGAAAAACCATGGTGGTGATCAGGAGCTCCTTTATTTGCGCAACTTCTTTCACGCTCACTTCATCTGTTTCCGTTGGCGCATACAAACATGTCGAACCGAACCATTTACATCTATGTAGTTGCAGCTCTGTCCGTGATGTCGCTTCTACATCTAGGACCCAGGATGCCCATCATCGAGATTTGAAGTAGAAACAAAATATCCAGGTTGATCTTCAAGTGCGGAGGTTCAGGCAAGATACTTTTTTCCGCTGGTAATAAACTTTGTTTTTTTAATGATCTATAATATTTTTAATGATCTTTTATACCTTGCGAGCACATTAATCTGATTTTCCCCCTTCAATCTATACACGATTTTGACCAGTTAATTGTTGATGTGTTTAGAGTTAATAATGGACTAGCAGTTCTCTCGGTGGCATGTTTAGAACTTCTAAGGGCCCCAAATTATACTTCCGCCCCGGGCCCTGAAAATTAGGACCGGCCATGTTTAGAAGTAGCATTATGGTTTAAGGAAGAAGCAATTGCTTAGTCCAGTTTTCCAATCCTTAAGCTTTTGTATTCCTGCAGATATTGATCGTGTCATGTTACTAAGGAAGAAACGTGTCCTGTTCAAGGTTTGAAGCATACATGCATTTTTACATTTTTGCACGTCACATAAGAATTACAGATACATGTTTGGAACAATTTTTCTTAGGTGTTCCCTTGATAATTCTCAACCACTGCAATCTATATGGGTTAGAGTTGCATTTTTGTCAGCTGTTATTCTGTAAATTAAGTGCAGTTACTCATTATTTCCCAGAAAAATACTATTGCAAATGATCATACGTTCATATGAAATAAGGGCTTTTGAGCGAGGATACATAGTGATATTACCACATATGACCATAATCGTAGTTGGAGTGGAGAATCTTTTACATGTGAGCGGATCAACAAAGTACATTAATAAAACAAAGATCCAAACCATCCTTTGTTTTCTCCCTATATATATATGCTAAAAACGTGAACTATGGCTAAATTATCAATACATGCTTGGAACAATTTTGTTTAGATGCTCCCAAGATAATGCTCATGCACTGTAATCTGCATGCGATATAGTCCCCATTTTTGTCATTGTGAAAAAAATGGTGGTATCGCATATCCACACATATGGCCATAATGATGGGTGAGCTTTACTGACATATTGATCGACAAGATGCCTCAAGCAAGTACAAAATAAAACATGAATGGTGATCATATATCAACTTGCTTTGTACTATATCTATGCTATTTTTAAGCAATTTTTTCCTACTATAATATCTACAAGGGGTTCTGATAATATCTCTTTGTTAATCGCATATTAGTTATTTTTTAAGATTATTATAAGTTATATATACATGTGAATTATATATAAATAGTTTAGTTAACATTATTAGGTTGGAGATTAGCAATATTGCTCAACCACCAAATGTTGCAAGATCTCGAGTTAGCCTTCGCCTGTCCTCTCGACTGAATTAGTATTAAAAATATGTTGAAGAAGCATGGTTGATACAAAATCAGGGGCTTCTTGAGCAAGGATAAATGGTGATATCAACACAGAAGACAAGAATCATGTTTGTCGTGATAAGGATCTAATATCCAAAAAAACGAGTTGACAACTAGCAGATAACTAAAGATTATCAAGGGTAAGTATAAAATTTCTCATATATTATATGTCATATGATGTGAATTGATGGCTTTTACTCTATTAACCACAAATTTTATTTCAGGTTCTATATTATTCTTCACATTGGGTCGTGAGTCAACATGCCTTATTTATGTTTATATATCAATGTGGCAGGGCTTATCAGGAGCTTATGTTTCTTTCAGCATAATATATGTGTATGTTAGTTATTCCATTGGGGCAACATATATTATACATATATGATAAATGGTAATTATACTCAAATGATAAATTGAATATATTATTGGTTGAATTTGTTTCAAGGTAGAGTACTCTACATGCTTAAATTTTATTTATTTTCTACATTCACTATGCAGGAGGAAATTTAAAATATACATATGCTCCATGTATCGGATTCATGTCTAAGTGACTTGAAAAGTTCATATTACTTATGTAGGCCATCATTTATTTTGTGGAGATATATTTGCAAATGATTGGGGTAATTAACATTATGATGGTGACAATTAATAGTTATAGATTATGACAAACAATATCATTTATTACAATCATTTATAAGATCCAAGGGATGATTAAGGTCATGAGTATCATAAAAATATTTCCTATTTTTATTACATGTCCAGAATACTAAAGATGTTGCCCGCGCATGTGCGCGGGCCACTTTTCTAGTTAGTAATAATAATGCTAGCGCTATATATAATTCATGAATCTTACCAAGCCTAGTTTACTTGCTATAGTTTAGCAGAGATCTATATACCTTTTTCTTTCAAAAAGGGGTAGCAGAGATCTATATAATACTTCCTCCTGTTAGAAAAGATAGCACGAAAACGATGAAGAGCTGAAAGATCAAACTAATAAGAACATGAGATTTAACATGGAAAACCCCTCCAAACAGGAGAAAAAACCAGGGGCGCCAGCCAGCAATACTTCACTATATCGGTTGAGGTTACAAACGTCGTGAGTTTACAATGTATGGCTTACCCAACCGACGGCTTACAAGATGTATTTATACTGGGCAAAACTTAAGTCGGCTGCAGTCCAACTCGGACACGATCCGTACGGCCCAAACCTGCGGCGACGGGCCTCCGCTTCGATTCGAAGTTAGCCGCTCACTTTCATATCTTCATATGAATTTGGATCACCATAAATCAACACCTCCGTATCAAAATATAAGACTCTATCAACTTACCACATACATGACATTATATTTTAATACGGAGGAAGTATATGATTGTACTGGGTATTTTCGTAAAACTTATTTGATCAGAACTGGGCTATCTAAAGGACCGGTAGGGCTGAGCAAGATGCATATGGAACGCCAAATAATTGGGTAAAGTGGTGGTTGCGTAGCTACCTAGTGATCTCTTGGAAGTGCAAAGTGAGATCCTTAACTAGTCGGCACTGTAGCTCACCGGCCGGCTAGCCCCCTAGTCCCCTACAGTTCAGTACTAGCTAGATGATCACCAGCAGTATAGCTCGCCGATCTCAATTCTCAGGTACCACAGTTCCACATGTTTCTTTACACGTATGTATGTACATACATCCGCACCGCATCTACATGACGATCGATCACCAACCAACCACTACATATAGTACTGGAAGGAAAACAGTGTGTGCATACAATGCATGGCCGATTGATATATGAATAAATGTCATTTTGATAGAAGCATGGCGCCGACTGAGTATGTTGTGCGAGAATGATCGATGATCTCCACACGGCGGTGTGCAATTTAGTGCAGATGCTGCGAGAGGAACTCAGGAGGAGGATGATCTACACAGTGCATGCATTATCTGCGGTTTGTTTCCATGTCGCACTGGGTCCTTCAGATTCTGGCCTGTTCCAAGGGCAGATGATATTTATGATATGATATGTTTGACGCGAATCTGACAGGAGATTTGGTCGGCATGCATCAACATGATGGAGATGAGGACTGCATGGTCGGGATACATCGATCCGTCTACCACTTCGAGGCTGCTGATGGATAGATAGATGGGATAGTTTATCACACGGAATATGTAAGATTCGCTAGCTTGGGTCTCTTCTCAACACTTCGCCGGCGATTCCATGCTCAACCTCCGTCCATAGATTATTACATTATTTCCACTGCATCTGTATTCTGTAGCCGACATGATGTTTCTACTACGAGCTTCGAGAGTTAAGAATAGAATTGCATCAGAAGTTGTAGCTTCAGGTGCAGTTTTGCTGGCTTGGGCTCCTGAGGTAGAACAGCCAACTTTCAGCCATTCTCTGTGTGGGCTTGCTGTGAACAACTTTAATAGGCCGAGCCACCAATCACCCCATGCAATCAGGCCCAACTATGTACACCTTCTCTTTTTCAAGCACAACCGTGTCATGAACGAAATTAGACAGTTAATAACGAAAACCTGCCAAACCCTAAACATAAACAAGATGGCAAAAGAGATTCTCTTGTAGGTATATAGGTGGTAACACTAGTAGAAAATGGGCCTATGGTCCCGGTTCGGTTGGGCCTTCAGTCCCGGTTGCCCAACCGGGACTGGCCAATCGGGACCAATGCTGGTCCCGGTTGGGCCACGAACCGGGACCAATGGTTGTCCACGTGGCCTGGTCTGGCTGCTCGTGGGGGGAGACTCATTGGTCCCGGTTCTTAATACGAACCGGGACCAATGAGTGCTTTTTTTTTTTGGTATTTAGGGTTTAGGATTCGATCTCGCCGGTGCCCCCTCTCGCCGGTGCCCCCTCTCCCTCTCGCCGGTGCCCCCTCTCCCTCTCGCCGGTGCCCCCTCTCCCTCTCGCGGTGCCCCCTCTCGCCGGTGCCCCCTCTCCTTCTCGCCGGTGCCCCTCTCCCTATCGCCGGTGCCCCCTCTCCCTCTCGCCGGTGCCTCCGTCGTCTCCCCCTTCTTCGCATCGCCGACGTGCTCTCCATCGTTTCCGTACGCATATTATACGCTCTACTATATACACAGTACACGTTGATGCATATATAATTAATATTCGATCTCTTGCGAGAATACAACTATTTAATTACATGGAGATAGATCAAGCCATCAAGGCATATTTAGTTCATCGTCCGAAGCATAATGTTCTCCCTTTCATCGATGGCCTCCCTAAGCAGAAATCCCGCCAATTCCTCTTGAATTGCTCCTACGCGCAGTTTGGGTCGAGCGTCTCCCGCATTCGCTCAAAGAGTTGTTCTCCGCTCAGTGGTCAACTCGCGAATGAACTCGCAAACGTAGAATCCACATAAATTACTCCCCGGTGGCTGCTGCGGACATGTCACCGATTTATAAGTTAGCTCATCTTTGAATGGACCTTCTACCTTCTGTTTGAAATGTGTCCAACACCTGCTTTGGCAAAGAAAATGAACAAAGGAGTTATTAATTACTTGACATAAGGGAACGAACGAAAGAGGGCGATATAATGCGATAATGATTGAAATTACTTGTTGAGCATTTCTTTCATGTCGGACCACATGTCTTGGTCCCAACTTAATGAGTCGTGGACTTCAACTGTGGACTTGTCAGGTTGAATGCTTAGCAGAATCCAGTGGAACCTGCGGACGTTTACATAAAGCAGACATGCATAGCTCATTAATTACACTTAACATCGAGAAAGCCAAATAAAAATATGTACAAGACAGAAACACTCACTGAAGTTGTAAGGAAATAGTATTTCCGTACAGAAATGTTGCATGGTTAAAAAGGTGGTCAGGTCATGCTCCACGTCTTTGGGGTGATTGACTAAGTATGTGAATTCACGATATACGGGTCAACGAACCCGACCTCAAAAACTTTAGTTCTTTTGCATTCCATCATCTTCATTCTGCATAATAGCGTACAAAAGGATATATATATAGTCAGGATAATATAATACAGGCAATGAACGAGCTGAGCTAGAGACTTAATTACGAAAATAAATCACTTACAGACAATAGCAAGAGAGGATAGATTTGTCGAGGGCGCGCTTTTGGAATAACTGGAACAGTTCAGTCAGTTGAACCTGTATAACGTAACGTTTGAAGAAATGCTCCACTCTAACGTCCACGGAAACCAATCTTTCGCGTCCTTCTTTGATGTGTGCACCAGGTACCAGTTATGCAATTTCGCATATGTGTTGATAGACGCGCGAGCTCCTCATTACTGACCATAGGCTCCCCTTGGACATATTTCCGTGCCATCTCTAACATTGGCGCAGATTCATAGCCTAAAAGTTGACCAAGGCTCATACCCAAGGCGGTAGCCTGTTCCTTGGCCTGCGATACAGTGACACCAAGTTCTTTAGCAGCAGCCATGGCTCTGGGGTCCAATAATTCCAGGTCCTTATCCATAGCGTCTCTGAAGTCCTTGTCGACATCGGAACACACTATGAGCGGGGGGACCGATTGATTTTTCTGCTGTCCGAGCTGGGCAATTTGTTTCCCGCTTTTTGCACTTCTTCCCTTGTTCTGCTCAGACTGGGCACGTGCTAGCTTAGTAAGTTCACGACCATAGTCAGATGGCAGATTCATCGATATCTGGGATGGCTGCTCAAGGAAGGACTTTCTCCACTTTTTGGTTTTTCATCATATACCGGCTTCTGCTCGGGCTTTTTTGGTGCAAAAAAAGCCTTATTGTAGGCAGCCACCTCCGCGGCGTTTTCCGCTACAGTCCTGTCATAAGGTCTAATGGGAAGATTCTTATGAGGTACTGTTGGGAGGGGCGACCTTTTACGTTTCGGTGATCGCTTACCCCTCATAGTACGAGCGGTGGGCGGAAACGGCTGACGCGGCGGCGGAGACGGCTGCGCTGGAGACTGGTGAGGCGGTGAAGAGGACTGTTGCGCTGGAGACTGGTGAGGCGGTGAAGAGGACTGTTGCGCTGGAGACTGGTGAGGAGTCGATGGCCTTGGCTGCCAGTTCGGAAGCACGATGAATTCCTTTGGCCATAGAATGGTCGCTTTCTTGGCTTCTCCAAGTTCAAGCACCTCCCCATCTTCACCTGCAGGGTGTTGCAGCTTCAGCTCCTCATAATCTTTCATCACTTCATCCACCGCGACAACAGCGTAGCCATTTGGAACCGGAGAGAAATGGTAAGTTGGATTAGGTCCAATTGGTACGACATAGCCGACCGCCACCTTAAAGGTTAAGTTAAAAACTTTCACATGCATCTCACAAGGTGTGCTCTCCATGATATCATCCACTGGGTAGCGACGAAGTGGAGCCACTGCATCATCATTACCATCCTGGAGCTCCGTGGAAGCCACGCTGCTTTTCCGATTCGATGGGACACCGGTACCATCGCATGCAGCTTCTACCATGTGCCGTTGAGATTGGCCGCTAGTACCTTGCTGGCTAAGCACGGCAATTTGTTCCTTCTGCAGCTTTAATTCTTCTTCTATATTACGCAGCCGGTCTGCACCAGCGCGTGCTTCCATTGCCTCCTTTTCCTTTCTCCTCTGATGGCTTCTATCAGGAAATTTCTTCCTGTGCTCGGGAATCGCAATTGTCTTGGGCTTGGAGCCAGGTACGCCTCGTAACCGTCCGTCGTGTTCCTTATTCCCAAGGGCGCGTGTGAGCTCGTCATCCTCTCTATCGGGAATGAACCGTCCCTCTTCAACATCCTTTACTGCATTTCTAATTTCTTGGATGGGTAGTAGGGGATTATCTTTGTGTCTTCTGTTATATATGCACTTCCCTTCTGCGTCCAACGTGCCCCCATGCCCGTAAAACCAATTTCTTGCCCGTTCGATCCACTTGAGTGGCTCTGGAGTGATCCCATTAGCCAGCAGGTCCGCCTCAAGTTTCTCCCACTTAGGCATGCTACCAGCGTAGCCACCAGGCCCCATAGTATGGTGGTACATCTTTAGAGCAGCATTTGCCGCATTTTTTGCAGACTTTTCCAGAGCTTCCTCTGATTTCTTGTACGCCACAAATTCTTCCCAGTAGTCCTTTATCTTCTCATACCCTTTATCGAAGTCTGGAGTCTTATTTTTCTTGACAAACAGTTTGTTCAATCTTTTCTTCCAGTTCTTGAATAGCTCGGCCATCTTCTTAAGTGCCCAGTCCTTGACTTTTTGCTCCATGATTTTCCGGGCAATCTTTTCTGCCTCATCTGGATCCTCCTCATCTGAATCCACCTCTGGCGCCGGCAGGGTGAAATTAACCATGAGCTTTCTCCAAAGTCTTTCTTTGCCCTCATCGCTGACATATAGCTGTCCTTTCTCGTTTGGCCGATGCCATTCTCGAACGGTGATCGGGATGAAGTCCCTAACAAGAACTCCGCATTGCTTTACCATTTTATTTTTAACACCAGGGGGAGCAGTCGGTGTGCCGTCTTCAGCGACTCTTTCGATCGTGTACCTTTCTTGGTCGCCCAACTTTTTGGCTGGGCCTCGTTTTGTCCTTACAGAAGATTTGCTCGATCCGGAGGGCTAAAAGAAGAAAGAGCGTTAATATATGTATATAGACATCAGAGACTTAATTAATACAATCTTCGGCTTCATTAATATATGTATATGCACCTCGCCGGAGTTTGCAACATTTAATGTTCCACCGGAGCCTTCGGCTTCTCCCTCGTCGGCTTCTCCCTCGCTGACTTCTCCCTCACCCCGGCCGTCGGGTTCTACCTCACCGGAGCCGTCTCTTCGGTTGAGAGACTCATCTCCCTCACCGGAGTTGTTCAAAAACTCCGTGGTGACATCGACAATATCTTCCGGCCCGCGGATTATATCCTGGAGGATATTTTCCTGATCTTCGTCTCGTTCCATAGTTTCTGCAAATTAAGAACAATGCACAAAACTTTAGTTGGGTAACTTGTTCCATATGTCAAGATACATCTACAATATCATCTCATTTGCAAGAACAAATTAGAAACTTCATATGCTGCCGTATCGTAAACCCGTAAACTCGTAAACTCGTATCGTAAACCCGTAAACTCGTATCGTAAACCCGTAAACTCGTATCGTAAACCCGCAAACAAGCTCTATTTCTTAATTGGAGATACTCTAAAATATATAATGCAAACATATTTGAACATTCAAATTTGGATTACAATCTAAATTTGGATTCAAACATATTTGTAATTTCCTATACAAAAAAAATCCTAACACTAACCTAAAATGCTATTTCCTATACAATAAAATTCTAACACTAACCTAAAATGCTATTTCTACCAAAAAAATCCTAACACTAACCTAAAATGCTATTTCCTATACAAAACAAAATTTTCCTATACAAAAAAATCCTATACAAAATTTTCCTATACACTAACAAAATTTTCCTATACACTAACAAAAAATCCTAACACTAACAAAATTTTCCTATACACTAACAAAAAATCCTAACACTAACATTTCCTATACAAAAAAAATCCTAAAATCCTAAAATTCTAACAATTCTAGAAAAATAGGGATAACTAACATTTTAAATTACTAAGCTAACAAAATTGACATCAAGTCATTCGAAGTTCTAGAGCATCCAGGAAATTATTGGATTGGCCCGATGACGTCAAGATGACATCATCAATGGAGCTATGCTCCTGGCCGAACTCGAATTCGACGAATTCGAACGAATTGAGACAAATTGGAAGGTGCACGAGATAGACCTAGTCTAGGCGAACCAAACGGTGGTGGCGCCGCTCCGGAAAGGTCGCCGGAGTAGCTCCGGCTACTCACAACCGCGGCGGCCGGAGTTGGCGTTCGGCGAACTTCAACCTCAGCGCAAATTGGACAAAGTGAAGTACATGAGGAGGAGCGTATGCTCACCACGAGCACGGCGGAGGCGAGTGCGGTGGACGGCGGAGCGTTGGCGGCGAGTCCCCCGACGTGCACGGGCGCGTGTGGATGCCGGCGTACGTGCGGCCGGGCTCCTCTCCCTCTCTGCAGCACGGGCGGCGCGGCGTGGGCGTCGAGGGCACCGGCGTCGAGGGAGCGTCGAGGGGCGAGGTCGGGCAGCCTGACGGCGTAGTGTCGCTCCGCGTCGCCTCCGGTCTTCCTTCGTCAGTTTTGCGTGAATGAGGAAGAAGAAGGGGCCGGGGCAGAGTTATAGAAGGGGTCATTGGTCCCGGTTGCTCGCAAGAACCGGGACCAATGCCTCTTTGGTCCCGGTTCTTGCCAGAAACCGGGACCAATGAGTGGGCAGTTAATGCCAGATCAAGCGCGGGATCCACGGACTCATTGGTCCCGGTTCTTGGTAGAAACCGGGACCAAAGAGTCATTTTTCAAAATTATTTCGAACTTTTCAGTTCTGAAATTTTGTTCCCGCCTTTTTTTTTCTTATTTAGGTGTTTGGATATGAATTTCAAATGGTTTTGAATCTGAAAAGACTTTCAACATGAAAAGTTATTAAATTTGAATAAATAATCCAAAACCATTTTCTGTTTTCTAAAATAATTATTCTAACTATACAAACTATTAACCATTTTGCCATTTTCAATTAAAAATGCATTAACTTTATTGCATATTTTGAATTGACAAAACTCACAATGCATTAATTCATTTATCTTAATGCATTACATAAAAGGTTTAATACATTATTACACATGATACAACGTCTCACAAGCGCTTGAAAGAAACACACCCCTGATCCAACATCACCAACATTATTCTACATAAACGGACTTGCTGGCTCGAAGGCCGTAGGATTAGGGGGAACGGCGGGAGGAGCCAGCCCCGTGGGCGGCCGCCCGGTTCTCGCGCGCACGTTTGCGGCGGAGGGCAAGATCCATGGAGGATGAGTCTTTCAGCGCCCAATCCAGATCGGAAGCCTCCTTCGCCTTGAGCTGGTAGGAAGTCTTGGCTCGCTGGACAGGGTAGTCGCGGACAGACTGGAAGGAGGCTTCCATGGCCTCCTGTATCTGCAACCCACAACCTTCTTCCCCGTCGTCGCTCCAGTCGAAGTCGTCGTCCTCCTCCTCCTCCGCGGGAGGAGCGGCGGCGCCTGGTGGAGGTGCAGCGGCGCCAGGTGGAGGTGCGGCGGCACCTGGTGGAGCAGGAGGCCGGTAGCTGGGCATTCCTCTCCACGCCGGGCTCGTGGGCATACGGCGGGATAGACTCCCGCGGTTGCGCCCAAGCGCGCTCTGCCGAGCACGCTCGACCTCGTCCAGAAGGCGCTGCGGCGGGCGTGGCGGATCCATCTCGTGGAGACGATGCGTTCGTGGCTAGGAATGGTGGATTAGGGTTTACCCCGTCGGCGACAATATATAAAGACCTCCAGGGCAGCGCTGGGGGAGGACACGTGCCCAGGGAAGCGCTGGGGGAGGACACGTGTCGTGACCGCAAAGCCCGTCTTTAGTCCCGGTTGGTGTTACCAACCGGGACTAAAGAAGCACACAGATCGTGTGTTTCTTTCAATCGCTTGTGAGCCGTTGGATCAGGGGTGTGTTTCTTTTGAGGGATTGTGAGCTGTTGGATCAGCAGTATCACGACCACTTCGTGAGCCACATGACCCGGTTGGTGTTACCAACCGGGACTAAAGAAGCACACGGATCGTGTGTTTCTTTCAAGCGCTTGTGAGACGTTGGATCAGGGGTGTGTTTCTTTTGAGGGATTGTGAGCTGTTGGATCAGCAGTATCACGACCACTTCGTGAGCCACATGACCCGGTTGGTGTTACCAACCGGGACTAAAGAAGCACACGTACCCTATATATAGCCGCCCTCCTCAGACAAGTTACTCACTCACACAAAACATTCCAGCGTCACTCGGAGAGGCATCTTTGGGCAACCAGCGGCAAGACGTCTCTGATGACCTGCGACCGTTCCAAACGGTTGCAGATCATCAGAGACGTCTTGCCGGACGGTTGTAGATCATCAGAGACGTCTTACCGCTGCTTGGATCGAAGTGGCGCTCAAACTCACGAGCCACCGTCGGGCTGTATGCAGGGGGAACTGTGTTTGGACGGGAGGTGTGGGAGCCGACAACCACCTACCACGCGTGTTTCACCACATAAAGGTTTAATACATTACTACACATCACATAAAGGTTTAATACATTACATTGATTTACATAAAAGCCATGAACCCTTCTTCGCGTATGTCCCTGGCCTATGATCGCTTCAGCCGTAACCATGGAGCATCTTCATTATTTAACGGGATGCTTGGGTCAGTTCTCACTGTGAAGGGCGGAATTTCATCAAACTTATCATAATCTGCTGACATGTCTGTCTTGTCCTCGACTCCCACGATGTTTCTTTTCCCTGAAAGAACTACGTGACGCTTTGGCTCATCGTCTGATGTATTCGTTTGCTTGTTTTTTCTTTTTTTCGGTCTGGAGGACATGTCCTTCACATAGAAAACCTGAGCCACATCATTGGCTAGGACGAATGGTTCGTTCTTGTAACAACCAAGATTCTTGAGATCCACTGTTGTCATCCCGTACAGCTGGTCTACCTTTATCCCTTCTCCATTCATGTTGACCCAACTGCACCGAAACAAAGGGACCTTAAAAGTAGGTCCATAGTCAAGTTCCCATATCTCCTCTATGCGACCATAGTATGTGTCCTTTTGCCCATCGTCGTTTGTTGCATCAAAGCGGACACCACTGTTCTGGTTGGTGCTCTTTTTATCTTGGGCGATCGTGTAAAATGTATTCCCATTTATCTCGTACCCTTGGAAATTCAATACAGTCGAAGATGGTGACGCGGCCAACAAGTAGAGCTGTTCTCCGACAGTGGTGTCATTCATGAGCTGTAATCGCAACCAACTGCCGAAGGTCTCCATGTGTTTTTCTTTAATCCAGGAGTCATCCTTCCCCGGGTTCTTGGAGCGTACATAATTCTTGTGTTCCTCGATATACGGAGCCACGAAGGTGGAACTTTGTAGAACTGTGTAGTGTGCTTGAGTTAAAGAATGCCCGTCCCTACATATCAGTGCTTTCTTTCCTAGCGTGCCTTTTCCACTCAGTCTCCCCTCATGCCGCGATTCAGGAACACCAATCGGCTTAAGGTCAGGAATAAAGTCAACACAGAACTCAATGACCTCTTCTGTTCCATAGCCCCTTGAGATGCTTCCTTCTGGCCTAGCACGGTTATGAACATATTTCTTCAAGACTCCCATGAACCTCTCGAAGGGGAACATATTGTGTAGAAATACAGGACCGAGAATGGCAATCTCGTCGCGTAGGTGAACCAGGAGATGCGTCATAATATTGAAGAATGATGGGGGGAACACCAACTCGAAGCTGACAAGACATTGGACCACAGCCTTCTGTAAACTTGGTAGAGTTACTGGATCGATGACCTTCTGAGATATTGCATTGAGGAATGCACATAGCTTCACAATGGGTACTCGAACATTTTCCGGTAGAAGCCCCCTCAATGCAACCGGAAGCAACTGCGTCATAATCACGTGGCAATCATGAGACTTCAGGTTCTGGAATTTTTTCTTTGCCATATTTATTATTCCCTTTATATTTGACGAGAAGCCAGCCGGGACCTTGATACTGCTCAGGCATTCAAAAAAGATTTCCTTCTCTGCTTTGGTAAGAGCGTATCTGCTTAAGTATTGACGCCCTTTATCCGTCTGCTTGTTGTATGGGTCTTTCATACGTTGCTGGTCTGCCCGTGCTTCCGGTGTATCTTTTGTCTTCCCATACACGCCCAGGAAGCCTAGCAGGTTCACGCAAAGATTCTTCGTCACGTGCATCACGTCGATTGAAGACCGGACCTCTAGGACTTTCCAATAGGGTAGCTCCCAGAATATAGAGCACTTCTTCCATATGGGTACGTGGTTGTCAGCGTCATTCGGAACAGATAGACTGCCAGGACCCTTTCCAAAGATTACTTCTAAATCCTTGACCATGTCATATATAACATCACCATCAGGGAGGTTAGGCTTCTTCCGGCGATCTGCCTCACCGTTGAAATGCTTGCCGGGCTTTCTTACGGCATGACCGTTCGGAAGAAATCGACGATGCCCCAGGTACACATTCTTGTTTCCCAAATGTATACTTTCAGTCTTATCTAAACAGTGCGTGCATGCATTGTATCCCTTGTTTGACTGTCCTGAAATGTTACTAAGAGCAGGCCAATCATTGATGGTTACGAACAGCAACGCTCGTAGGTCAAATTCCTGTTGTTTGTGCTCATCCCACACACGTACACCTGGTTCGGACCACAACTGCAAAAGTTCATCAACTAATGGCCGTAGGTACACATCAATGTCGTTGCCGGGTTGCTTCGGGCCTTGGATGAGCACTGGCATCATAATGAACTTCCGCTTCATGCACAACCAAGGAGGAAGGTTGTAGATACATAGAGTCACGGGCCAAGTGCTATGACTGGAGCTCTGCTCCCCAAAAGGATTAAAGCCATCTGTACTTAGACCAAATCTTAAGTTCCTTGCGTCATCTGAAAATGTCGGGAACTCTCTGTCGATTTTTCTCCACTGGGACCCATCGGCGGGGTGTCTCAACTTCCCGTCTTTCTTACGCTCTTCTTTGTGCCATCGCAACAACCTGGCATGCTCTTTGTTTCTGAACAGACGTTTCAACCGTGGTATTATAGGAGCATACCACATCACCTTAGCAGGAACCCTCTTCCGGGGGGGCTCGTCATCGCCCTCAACATCACCAGGGTCATCTTGTCTTATCTTGTACCGCAGTGCATTGCATACCGGGCATTTATCCATGTTCTCGTACTCACCGCGGTACAGGATGCAGTCATTAATGCATGCATGTATCTTCTGCACATCTAATCCTAGAGGGCAGATAGTCTTCTTTGCTTCGTATGTAGTCTCGGGCAATTCGTTATCCTTTGGAAGCTTCGGCTTCATTATTTTCAGTAACTTCTCAAATCCCTTGTCAGAACAACCAGTCTCTGCCTTCCATTTCAGCAGTTCCAGTGTGGTACCGAGCTTTGTGCTGCCATCTTCGCAGTTTGGGTACAGCAACTTTTTGTGATCCTCAAGCATGGCCTCCAACTTTAGCTTCTCCTTTTCTGTATCGCATTCTCGCTTTGCATCAGAAATGACCCCACCAAGACCATCAGCGGGCTCATCTGATGCCCGATGTTCACCTCTTTCTTCTTCAACGTCTTCCATAACAGTATCACCGCATTCCTCAGGGAACATAGGATAGTTGTCATCATCCTCCTCTTCTTCATTGTCTTCCATCGTAACCCCTCTTTCTCCGTGCTTGGTCCAACAATTATAGCTGGGCATGAAACCTTTCCGAATCACGTGGTCTTGAATGGTTCTCGGGTCAGGGTACTCCCTGACGTTCCGACACTTCTCACATGGACAAGGCATAAAATTATTCACTTTGTTTGCCTCAGCCACATCGAGAAATTTATGCAGGCCTGCAATAAACTCGGAACTGCGTCGTTCGCCGTACATCCATCGCATCCGTGCATCCATCTGCATCATATATATAATTAAGTTTATCAAATACCATTACAATAACATCTTGAATAGTGAAATGACCACGGTGCGGGTCGGGCATAGTTGCTAACCACGGTGCGGGTCGGGAATAGAGAAATTTATGCAGGCCTGCAATATTTCTGTATCAATTACAGATGAAAAGGATATAGTTGCTAACCTCGGTGCGGGTCGGGCATTTCATCGAACACATCTTGTGCGTGGCAAAGAGAAAAAAAACTAGCACCTCCACTTCCCACCAATCCAGGAAAAAAAAACAGAGGAGAGAGGGGGGGTGGGGGCAACAATATATAGGCAGGGGAGGGGTATTGGTCCCGGTTCTTGGCACGAACCGGGACCAAAGCTCCGCGGCATGCCACGTGGTCCGGCTCTGGAGCTTTGGTCCCGGTTCTTGGCATGAACCGGGACCAATGCCCCCAACCGAACCGGGACCAATGCCCCACGGGGCCCTGGCAGCTCGAACCGGGACCAGTGCCAGGCACTGGTCCCGGTTTTTGCCTGAACCGGGGCTAATGGCAAACAGTACTCCGGACGAAAAGTCCTTTTTCTACTAGTGTAAGGCA
Organism: Poa pratensis; assembly: GCA_947311845.1. NCBI lineage: Eukaryota > Viridiplantae > Streptophyta > Magnoliopsida > Poales > Poaceae > Poa > Poa pratensis. Next base: position 70,160,693 of record CAMZMU010000041.1, read on the forward strand.
CCATAAATCCATGCTAAGTGATTTTAACCGGTTAAGAAAAGAATAAAAATGGGAACAAATTAGTTGTTTTGGAAATTTCGGGGTTACAACGAAATCAAGGGTATAGTCTGGAACAAATGTACTCACAATCATATCGATAAAGCAAGGTTTATAAAATAGATAGTGAGCGGACACACAATCGCGTGAGCCCATACCGTTGCTTGTACCTTGGAATACCGACCTTTGACAACAAGAAATAGAGTAAATAGCCTCAAGTGACGGCAAAATTTAACGATCATACGTATTGTGGCATTTGCCGTACATATGGTCGTATTCAGTTTTTTGGATTCGTACAGGAATGCCAGTGGAGATAATTAACATGTGGTGTGGTGCAAGTGTACCGGGCCATGGTACTGGACCCTGAAAACACCTTTCTTCACATAAATTTGTCAGACAAACGAAAATGCAAACGAGAAAAGGTAAACAGAAAACAGAACAAAAGCAAACCTAAAACAAAAACTAAAACAAAGCTAGTAGATCCGCTAATGTTTATGTAGCATTTGTAGATCCATACGTTTAATTCATATGTGGAAACAGAGGATTGGTCTTTTCAAGATGATATTGATGACGTGAAACACACCTTAGTTGGGAGATCCCAAGACGTAGGTTTGGAGCAGTGCAGCAGCAAGTTTTCATCAGTATGAAAACAAGGTTATCGAATCCAGGAGGAGTAGCTAGTAGCTCTTCAGAAGGTTGTCAACGGTGCCAGAAAAGTGCTGTTGCAGGAGTTCTGCACTGTTGACGTGAAACCTGCACACAACACAATCAAACTACTTTGTCCAACGAAACAGTGAGGTTGTCAATCTCACCGGCTTGCTGAAAACAAAGGATTAAACGTATGATGTGAAAACAATATTAAATTACAGAGAATAAAAGAGAACAATGATTGCAATAGGTTGTTTTATCAGATGTAAAAGAATATACTGGGGTCCACAGTTCACTAGTGGTGTCTCTCTATAAGATAAATGATATGTTGGGTAAACAAATTACAGCTGGCCAATTGACAATATTGAGTGCATGACAATGCATATACATGACATGATGACTACTATGATATTTATTTGGTCATTACGACAAAATACATAGACCGTTATCCAACTGCATCTATGACTAATAATTTACCTTCAGGTTAACATCCGTGTCCCCCGTTGGTATTAAGTTGCAAGCAACAGATAATTGCATTAAGTAAAGTGCATAATGTAAACAACACATATGACCGTGGACATAGCATTGTTATGTTATCCCTTGTGGAATAGCACATCCACAACCTTAGACGTTGTTGTCACTCGCCTAGATTACTGGAGGCATGAACCCACTATCTAGCATAAATATTGCCTCTTGGAGTTACAAGAATCTATTTGGCCAAAGCATCTACTAGTAACGGAAAGTATGCAAGATCATAAATAACATATAAGATAGATTGATAATCAACTTGATCATAATATTCAATATTCATCGGATCCCAGCAAACACAACATATAGCATTACAATAACACTACTAAGAAAAGGGTTATAAGAGATTTGGCATTCTGTGGCACACCACTAATTGGTGCACCACAGAATTATTTCTGTGGCGCATGGATGCTGGTGCGCCACAGAAATTTTGGACTTTCTGTGGCGCATCTTTTGCCCATGCGCCACAGAAAGTCAGATTTATGTGGCGCATGCCCACCCATGCGCCACAGAAAGCCAGACTTCTGTGACGCATGAGACCCCATGCGCCACAGAATTTCTGTGGGTCCCACGTGCAATCATTGGGCTAAGTCCATCTGGGAACATTCTGTGGCGCACCAGCCACGGTGCGCCACAGAATGTCCACTTTCTGTGGCGCATCCAACACCATGCGCCACGAAAAGTTGGCCCACCAGATCTACAAAAAGGTGGCAGCACCCTTTCCCCATGCATGTGACCTTCTTCATCCTCCCATCTAGCTCGAGCTCCTCCTCTCTCCCATGCCATTTTGACCATCCTATTCTCTATTATATGTTGTTAAACCTACTTTGTTTGATATATAATTGGTGAGGGCTTGGGGAGAGCCTCCATATATTCTCCTCCTCCCTTTTTGTCCACTATTTTCTCTCCATCACCACACACTCTCTCTCATCGATCACGGTCACGTCTCGGCAACGGATCTAGATCTACTAGGTGGGTATTGTTGGATGGATATGTGCATGCATGTTTTGTGTGGCCGCGATGTGTATGGATGTTTGTTAAAGGCATGAGAAACTTGTTGGCGGGGGGTTTGCACGACGATCGATGTTTATACATGAAGCTTGTGTGTGTTGTGCATGTTGTTGCCTTTTCTTGTTGCGTTGCGCCGGCGTGGTGCATGGATGTTTGCCGAAATGTTGATTCATTTCCATTTCGGTAAATGTTTGCACCACATATGTCCTACTTTTAGGGAAAGTCATGCCGAATTTTTTTGTCGAACATTTTTGACTCTCCGACTTCCCGCATGAGAAGCTTGTATGTGTGTGTGTGCATGTTGCGGTTAATTAATTCTAATTAATAACACATACTCTATATGTATACCGCGTAGGCGACCATGGTCATCAAGATGAGCTCTAGTCGAATCAACAACTACAAGGAAGAAGCGAAGGCGGAAATGATTCGGTGCAACAGGCGCCAGATACGATGTCCGTGTAGAAGTTGCAAATTTGTGAGATGGATCGACCCTAATTCCGGACAATTGGAGGAACACCTGCTCAGGCGCGGTTTCATGGAAGGCTTCAACCAAGCGCCGACAGCAAATGTTGCGCCTGAAGACGAGGGCGGGCAAGATGATCGTGATGAAGGAGATGCCGACATACATGGTCATGATGGTGGTGGAGAAGACGCGAACACGCCGCAGAGCTCGCTAATGTTGGCCTTGATGGAGTCTCATGTTCAAGAACTGCTCCTCAAGAACGCGAGCACCGTTAGAGAGAAAGCCAAGCTGGCGCAAATGGAGATAGACGGGAAGACTCCGTTGTATCCTGGGTGCCGGCCACAGGATACGCGCTTGCAAGTAACGCTTGATGCTCTGGAGATGAAGTCGGGAAACAAATGGACCGACACGAGCTTCAACAAGAACTTGCAATTCTTCCACGAGCGTCTTGCCGAGGGGAACACATTGCCAACTAGTATCGAGGAGGCCAAGAAATTCGTGTGCCCTCTTGACCTACGCACGTTAAATACCACGCCTGCATCAATGATTGCGCAATTTATCGAGGCGAGTACGAGGACAGAACCACATGTCCAGTGTGCGGCCAAGGACGGTACAAGAGCCGTGGGAAGAAAGTTCCTCGAAAAGTGGTATGGTACTTTCCTATCACTCCCCTCTGCAGTGGTACTTCGTGGACCCTAAGGAAGCAAAGCTCATGCAATGGCACGTGGAAAGGGAGAAGCCCGAAGAAGATCTGAAGAAGGGCAGGATCCTTACACACCCTTCAGACGCTAGCCAGTGGCAAGATTTGGACATCGTCACCAATTTCGAAGGCGACGCAAGGAACGTCAGGCTCGGTATGAGCACCGATGGACTCAATCCGTTCAGCAACCAGAGTAGCACGCATAGCACCTGACCCGTGTTTGTATGGCCTTACAACCTTCCCCCGTGGTTGTGCACGAAGCAAAGGTATATACACATGAGTATTCTCATTCAGGGGCCGAAACATGCAGGTGTCCACATACATACGTATCTCGCGCTGTTGGAAGAGGAGTTAGCCACGTTGTGGACGACGCCAGCCCGTACGTGGGATGCCTACACTGGAGATTATTTCCCCATGAGAGCCGCGTTGCTCACGATGGAGCAGGACTATCCTGGTTGCTCATATGTATCGCCCAGGTAGGCCACGGATTCTGCGCATGTGTCAGGTGCATGGATAAGACCCCGCATCTCCAGCTACCAAGGAAGACCGGGTCTTCAAAAACCGTGTACCCAGGGGCTCGAAGGTGGCCTCGCCTGGATCACCCGTGGAGAAACGCGGTGACCTGTTCAATGGTAAGGACGAGCTGAAGGACCCCCGATCCCGAGGAGCGGCACAGAAATCGACGATTGTTGAAGAATTGAAGGAGTGCCCCTGCCCGGGAAAGAAACGACCGAAGTAGATCCGCTGCTGGGTGTATGGAAAGCGAGGGCTGTTTTCCACGACTTGCCCTACTGGAAGGTCCTCAAGACGCCACATAGTCTCGATATGATGCACATTACGAAGAATGTCACCAAGATCTCTTGGCACTCTTTCCAACATGCCAGAAAAGACCAAGGATGGGACGAAAGCAAGATACGATCTGAAATGGCTTGGTGTCAGGAAAGATCTTTAGGCTCCCGATAGCGATGACGATGATGACGATGATAATAATCAGACGGAAGGGACTCAAGGTCGCCGCAAAAGGGTAAAGAAGAACACTATGGTGCTTCCCGCTACGTGCTTCACTATGAGTCCGGAGGAGCTCGAGCAATTCTACATGTGTCTCCTAGGAGTCAAATTTCCTCATGGTTACGCGGGGCAGATAAGCAGATATCTGGACGGAACGAAGAAGAGGTTTAGCGGGATGAAGTCTCACGACTGTCAAGTGCTGTTGACGTAGATACTTCCCGTTGCGATTCGAGGGATAATGGACGAGCACGTCCGTGATATGCTGCTTGCCCTTTGCAACTTTTTCGACGTCATCAACAGGAAGTCGATCGGCGTGAAGCAGCTCGACAGGCTAGAGAAAAGATCGTGCTTATACCATGCGAGCTCGAGATTTACTTCCCGCCAGCATTCTTTGATATCTGCGTGCATCTCCTTCTCCATGTCGTTGATGACATCAGGCAGCTCGGGCCAACGTTCATGCACTACATGATGCCGTTCGAAAGGATGAACGGTGTCATGAAAGGATACGTCCGCAACAGGTCCCATCCAGACGCAAGCATGGCCAAGGGCTTTCTAAACTACGAGTGCATCTCCTTCTGCCAGAATTATCTAAGCACCGAGAACCAGGATGTTGGTCTGCCCACGAGGAAACACTTCGGCAGGCTCAATGGATATGGTCACCGAGAGGGCACCAGCTCAACCTTTGTTAGCATGCAGGGTCGAAAGGACGACTTCGACAGGGCTCCCTGGTCGCGCTACAACACTTACAATTGATCGAAACTTGGGTGGAACAACACAAATGCTTACTCGAGCAACATTACATCAAACTGGGCCGGCCGAGGAAGAAGGAAGACGTAACCAGAGTGCACAACTCCAGCTTCACGCGTTGTTTCAAGCAAAAGCAACTGGAGCTAGCAAAGAACAAAGCACCATCTATGGAAGATGAAAGACTCATATTCTCCTTATCACGGGGTCCCTCGCACAACGTAAAGACATATCAGGCGTACGACATCAACGGCTACAGATTCTACACCGAGGAAAAGGATAAGAAGTCAGAATATCAAAACTCAGGAGTAACTATGCTATTCTACAGCGATGAGGAGGCTACTGTCAAGAAAAGATACCTCAGAAGGATTGAGGACATATGGGAGCTCAACTACTGTGGAGAGTTGGTGCCAATGTTCCGTGTAAGATGGGCCAAGGACGTCGTCAAAGAAGGCCGGTATTTCACCACCATGGTAATACCCGATGCCAAATCGAAGAACGCCTCCGCGAAAAATGAGCCATGGGTACTCGCTAGCCAAGTTGAGCAATGCTTCTTCATTACCGACCCGTCAAAGCCTAGCCGTATTGTCGTGAGGAGGGGCAAGAGGAGCATCATCGGAATGGAAGGAGGCGCCACCGAGCAGGACTTGGACAAGGAGCCAAAGATCGAGGAGGAATTCGACAAGTTCTTCGACATGCCTACTACTAGTACAAAGAAGGAAGACATCCCTACCTACGAAAGGTTGTTCGTTCACGTGAAGAAATCTCAAGGTCACCGGCCTAAAGTTTTCAACCGCGAATAAGGGAAAGATAGCTCGCGGAACTGAGACGAAGAAGAGACTTTTTGGTGTATTTAATTTGTGTGTGTGTGTGAGAGACAATGCAATGCAAGCATATATATGTATGATCATGAATATGTATGAGACATTGTGTGTGAGACAATGCAAGACCATATATATGTATTCAATGAATTGAATATGTACCAAAGACATTATGTGTAGTTTTTGAACCAAATTTAACCAAAAATTTAAAGAAAATAAAATAAAAAAGTGAGCAGCCAGGATTTGAACCTGGCTTGCCCAGGTTAATTGAAGTTGTTTCCAACCACTGGGCTGTGGTGTGTGTTTGTGTTGTGAAAGAGCAGCACATCCTTTTACGTTATAGGGCCAGCTATTTCTGTGGCCACTAGTACAGACGACACATCAGGAACGGGCCAAAAACCCCTTCGGCAATGGAGAAAGGGTCCGTGTCCCCGCCTCTGTCACTGATGTGAAGGCCTTCATCGGTAACGAAGGCCAAAAACTATTTCCGATGAGGTCTCCATTTGGCAACGGTTGTGCGCAGTCCTCCGTTTCCTTAGTTTTCCTTCATCAGATACGGAGTTTGCCATCCACCCGTTTGCGCTGAGCATTTCTCATATTTCGGTTACAGGATGCCACGTTTACAAATGGCACTAGATACTTAAAATCTCACAGCACAACCTCAAATACTAAAACGGTAACAAATTTCATTCATATCACAATGTAACTTTACATTTCCATCACAATTTCCCTTTACAATTGCATCACAAGATGTGACAAACATAAGAGGTAAAACGATAATAGATTTCATCTATACTAAGCCTATCATGTCAAAGGACGGAAAGAATATATGATTTCTTCCCTACATCCTTTTCCACAATCCTCGCAGGTGTCACTCTAGCTATCTCTTCTTATCTCAACTTCTTGAGAGAAGGATGTTGAAGCTTTGGACCCTATACATTAGTAAATAGAGTTACAATTGTTAAATACATATGCTAAAACAAATACACTATGAATTTAAGCAAACTGAAATGATATCTTACCTATGTCTTGAGATGGCTCTTGAGTAATGTTCGTTGTTTGTTCTGTGTCTCCGACTTTTTTATGCAGTGTCACCGAAATAGACTCCTGTTTTCACATGGACTAGTTAGCTAAACTACAACTAGTTGCAAGTGCACAATAGGCAAGTTAACTACATCAAGAAATGATCTAGATAGATTTACCGGATGTGAACTGAACTACTATCAACAAGTTAGCGAAACTACAACCGGTTGCAAGTGCACAATAGGCAAGTTAACTACATCAAGAAATGATCTAGATAGAACTACCGGATGTGAACTGAACTACTTTCAACAAGTTAGCTAAACTACAACTAGTTGTAAGTGCACAATAGGCAAGTTAACTACATCAAGAAATGATCTAGATAGAACTACCGGATGTGAACTGAACTACTTTCAACAAGTTAGCTAAACTACAACCGGTTGCAAGTGCACAATAGGCAAGTTAACTACATCAAGAAAGATCTAGATAGAACTACCGGATGTGGATCTGATACCTTCTTCTCATCGCCGTTGGATGGATCTAGCAGATCCGGAAGTGGTGGAGGCAGAGGAAGCGGACAGAGTGACGACCTCGCCGTGTCAGGCGAGATGGCGAAGACCTCGCCGTGTCGGGGGACATGGCGAAGACCTCACCGTGTCGGGGGAGATGGCGAAGACCTCGCCGTGATAGCCATCGTCTGGGCGGAGACGGCGCCGCCACGGCGCCGGCGATGGCCGCAACGCCAGGAGGCGCCGCCACGAACAGATCTAGCATACTGGGACAGAGTGAGGAAACGAGTGTTAGGTTTTGCTCTGTACGCCCATATATATAGGTAAAACATAGGAAACGGTTCTTTAGAAGGACCGTTTCCTTTGTGTTTCTTCCACTGAGGTGTGGGACCTACGCGCCCACTCTGTGGAATTTCTTCTACTCTCTGGAATAATATTTGTAGAACCCCCACCCTTTAACAAAGTTGGGATTCCCCGTGTAACGTGCTAGTCCCTGGATCGACTTGCTAGCACACAAAGTTTGAGATGCAATACCATAACATTGTATCAAAGTATATTACACGATGATCCAGAATTTAAAAGGTTCGATACAAGGTGCATAGCCGAAGGCTAGCTCAAACCAAAGTAAACACACAACGGAAAGCCCATCATCTCCATGTGCCACAGGCAAGCATGTTGGTTGTAGACTCAAAACCCTGTCGAAACCTCACTCATCGTCTGAAGGACCTGCAACGGTGAGTTACAGCCCAACTATATGGGTCAACACAATTGAATTGTGATGGCAAGATGACACTTATGTGGATATAAATGGCAACCTATATTCTACATGAATATTTGGCTAAGTGGAGTTTTGAGGCTGATTTGCATAAAGCCAGTTTTATCCTATCATTTGTAAAACAATTTTCATCATAGACAAAGAGTACCCCTGATAGACATCAGTGAACACCTTTGACAACTACTCATGGCAAGTACCACTGATAGAAAACAGTGAGCTCCCATCCCTTGTTCACCCTAAAGTTTTAATTTAGAAATTGGGATGAGGAGATCTTAAACAGCTTCCCGGCCTAGTTGCTCAAAATTGTCCATAACCGGGGACACGGCTAAGCATACTTAGTTTTAACTCTCGAGAGGGTGTGCACTTTCACCACAAGACCCAATCATTCCATCCTCCATTGCAACCAATTATGCAATGGAAAAGAGAAGACCGAGACGAGATCTTTCCGAAGTAATTCCCCGGAGTCAACGTCGGACCCACTCCAACCTATCATCCCCTACATCTGCTGGTCACGACAGAACCAGGGTCTCACAACTTAATTGATCAAGACAGAGCCCATATGACATGTGGCTGCACTAGAAGCTACTGAACAAGGAGAGTCTATAATCTCTTTAAGTCTGGGTGACTTTCCACAAGTGTGCACTTCCACCAAGGGCAAATTACCATAGACATGAACCATAGACATGGACCCCCTGAGTAGTCACCCACCATGGTTCTCCAACCAGCACCCAGGTAGTTCATTGATTAGTTCTTAGTTTTCATCACTATCCAACTAATCAAATCATTTTTCATAGCATGACTATACTAAGTTCCATACTACAAAGTTCTGGGTGGGGGATGGCTACACACTAATAGGAGCATAGCATATAAGTAATAACAGTATCCAACCTATCATGCATGCTACTGAAAAACACTAAGTGCATAGTAGTAAAAATAGTAGGACATTTATGGTGTCACTTGCCTTGGCCAACTAAAGAGTTGAAGTTACACTCTTCACAACACGTAAGGAACTCCATACAATCTAAACATAAAGATAACACAATAATAAACAAACAATTCAACAACATCATTACATACAAAGCAATCATGCACATAAGGTCTCCACAAACTTCGGTCGAGGCTTATCACATAATTCAATATGCAAAAAGAATTATTGTGATTAGGTTTAGGATTATCCATTGTGGTTAAAAGGTTGGTCAAGCAATTAAGTATGATCATCATGGATGTCATATATAAATTTCTGTAGGGTTCCAAAAGTTCTAAAAGGTTCGTTTTGATCAAAATGATTACACAAAGTTTTGAAAAGGTTTAACACATTTTAAACACAAGGATTTGGTAAAACAACATCTTAGAAAGACCTTTAATATCAACTTAATAATTTGAGTTGATAAATAATTTTAAAATATGGTTTTTGGTCTATCTGGGCAGAGGCAACTATTTGGGTCACTTTTCAAAAAGAAACCATATTAAAATAATTTATAGGATTTAAACTATATCCAAAATACCCCACTTGAGTCTCTGTTTTTTTTTAAATTGTTTAACAAGTATTCAAAATATTTTCTAAATGTGACCAAGTTAATCTACAGAACCTAAGGTTTCCAAAAATATTTTATTTGCAAATTTTGGACATATAAAAATAAAGTTATGCCAATTATACTCAACCTCTCATGTGAAATTTGAATCATTTAAAATTTGTCAAAACAGAAAACTAAAGATTCTAAAAGATTCTACAGTTCCAGAGCTTTTCAAAAATATAAAATTCGTTAAATTTGGCTGAACCAATAAAAAGTTGTGAAGGTTCTAAGTTACAGGGGATTTTATGCAAAACTGCCAATTAATTTTAAATCGGAAATAAATCCAGAAAAGTTTGGGGCCACGTGGCTCTTTCCTATTGGTCCGTATCGGTTCATTAAAATGATCTAATCTTGGCCGTTGATGTTCGATCGGACGGCTCTGGGAGCGTTGACGATTACCTGGCGGTGCTTCTCGCCGGAGATGGCGTGGACGGCGGCGCGGCGTTCGGGCGTTGGACGGCGGCGGCGCTCCGGTGGTTTCCTCGCTCCGGGAAGGCAACGGCGAGGCGCGGCGTGATGTGGCGGAGGTGATGGAGGTGAAGGTGGCGTCGATTGCATCCTCGAGCAGCGTGTGGACGGGGGCGGAGGATCGACGACGCCGGCGAGCTTCGGGCAAGCTTGGACTCGGCGCTACGCTGCACGCAAAATTTTAAAACGGCGTTAAGGAGATGCGCCAGCTCGTGGTGGAGAGGATGGGCGAGGTCTCGGGCCCGGGGCTTACTGCGTTCGGCGGAAAAAGGGAGATCGCGGCGTCGGTCGTGCGGAGCTCCGGCGAGCTAATTCGGCGGAACGGGAGCGTTATCCTGAGGGGATCGTTGGGGGAAATGGAGAGGAGGGCATGGTCTACACCGTGGGGCAGAGGGTGGGGTTAAGATGGCTCGGGGGAGTGGAAATCGTGCTACAGATCGTGGGCGCGGTCGTGGCCATGGGCGGTTGCTGGAGGAGGGGGATGACGGGTGGGTCCCACGTGTCAGTGAGAGGGGGCTTGCGAGCTGGGCTAGGCTGGGTGCTGTGCGCGGTAGATAGGGGCTCGGCCCAGTTAGGTTTTTTTTTTGTTCTTTTCTTTTTCCTTTTCTGGTTTTCTTAATTCTTTTATAACTTCTGTTTTAAAAATACAAATTGTTTCGAAATAGTTTCTAATTTTTTTGTAAATTCAAACCCTTTCTTTAAAAACTTCCAAACACACTTTTCCAGAACATTTTCAACTTTGAAAGTTCAAAATAATGCATAAAGGTTTATTAGAACCTTTATGTTTATAAAATAGGGTTTCATAAGTTCCTTTTGAACTAAAACCAAAATCGAGAAAGGATATGAGTAATATCACTCAATATGATATACTCAATAAGAATACTTAAAATAGTTTGATAATTCCATTTAAATACAAATAATCGTTTGAAATACCAAAAGACATTTCACTTCAAAATCTTTAAATCTTGAAAATAGAAGGTAAGGAATTATTTAAAATTTACAAATATCCATTCATATCATGGGCTTTATAAATCCCAAAATAGAATAAATACAATTTTGAAAAGGAGCAAAAACTCATTTCTAATTCACATGGATGGATAAACCCATTTTGAAAATATAATGTGTCGAAATAATTTCAAAACCATTTGCAAATAGGGTTTATTAAGTAATTAAAGTAATATATTAAAGTCCATTTCAATTGAGTAGTTTGTTTTATTTAAAACAAAAAGTTTCGATTTTTTGTGATTTTTAAAACATTCCAAATTTTTTGGGATGTTACAATATTTTCCTAATCTCTCGCTCCAGGCGACGGCCGATCCGGAGGACACGACAGCCGTCGGCGGCGACCGTGTGGAGCAGCCTCTGGAGGAGGTCCTGGAGGGCGAGTGTGCCCAACTGGCGCATGAGGATGTGAGTTCATGCATATTCTGCCCTCAATCGATTAGAGTAGTTAGGGTTTTTTGCTAGCCGTTAGGGTTTGCTGTAATCTTTGTTGGATTTAACTAGGGTTTGATGCGGATAAATTGAAAGTACTAGATTTAGTAGTTCTGTCTATGAGTTTTGTACATGCACATGGACAATCCCCTCATTTGTTTGCTCGTTAGTTTTTACTAGTAATCGTGTACGTGCAATGCACGTGTCTAAGGCATATAATTTGTTTATCATCAAAATTCAAGAAACAAAATCTTATTTATTTTAAAGCAATGATAAATGTGTCCATATGATTTAAGTACGCTGCCACATTTATCATTTTTGTTTCTCTAGCTATGAATTGAATTTGATCTCAAATTTTTGTGTCATTGTAGACGTATCTTCTATAAAGGTTGACAAAACAAATAAAATTAAAATCATACTTCCTAGATTGTATATTTGTTCTTAGTGAAGAATCGCATATATCAAATGGACGCTAGCACGGGTAAAAAGTAACAAACTGTAACTTGGCTATCAAAAAATTGGGATAGAATTAAGTCGCAACTTTACTGAACAATGCATAAAGTACAATATTTAGACAAACAAAGCACACGACAAAAATGCCTCGGATACAAATTTATAGAGGCTAGATGGAAGTGTACATTGAACATTGTGTGCTCATATTGTTGCAAACAAGCACTTAGTCTCATAATAACAACCTGACAAAAAACAAGTCTGAGTTTTCTTGCTATAATTTTTTTAGTTCCTACCGTCCACTGTCCTTGTACTATAAATTCTTATAATCTTAAAGCTCATGCATCATCAGTCTCTACAGGTGGTCTACTAGTCTTTGCATCCCTGGTACAACATACATGAAAGCTTCCATGAATCTGCATTTAAAACAAAGATTTGGTTAAGACATGCGATTACACGTATATGAATATGTGATCAAGTGTTATGAGCGAGCCAAAGTTATCACTCGATACACTTGTTAACTTGTACTGATATCTTTCATTCTTCATTTTTCCCATAGGACAGGAGTAACAGATAAAGATTAAGATTAGTACCACAACGCTGACATTGAATTTGGGGCTGGGTGTGGCGTGTGAAATTTCCATCCGCTCGGCAAAGTTTTGTCCGCTCTGCGTGAGTCCGCCAATACTATTTTGCTATGTGCACTCAAGATCAGTTGAGTCCGTTAGATGTGAATAGTTGAGACGATCTGATGATAGAGGTTCTTGTCGGCCCAATGGATACCAGGGTATCACGGGCTGACCCTTCTGGCCCCAGACACCTAGGCGTGGAATACGACTAAGGACAGGGTCATGGCGCCTGGCGAGCCCCGCGAGGCCTCGCCCCTCGCGGGGGCTTCAACGTTGAAGCAAACGACTAAGTCTCCTCGAGTCGGGGACCTCCTCGGGAGACTTTTCCCTCTCGGGGTGGCGGAGCGCTCGAAGCGCCTGGCGAGGTTCGGCCATCCTGGCAGAATGCACATGGGGCCTGCGCTCCGCTGCAGGATGACGAGCACGCCTGCGCACAGTGACAAACAGACAGCAGCTGCCATTCCCGTGCTTAAAGGAGAGCAACAAAGCTGCCCCGAAAGAGGAGGATTACCAAGTATGCCACTTTGGTGCTAAGGGGACACGCCGCCGCTCCGCTCCAACGGCGAAGTCACCGACATGACACCACGAACCTCTGAAGCGCCGGCCACCGCCCTGGATGGACGGTGGCAGGTCCTGACGAAGACCAGCAAGACCGACGATGGTGGACCTGGTCCACAACCCCTGGACCGAGGGTGCGCCGCCCTCCTGGACCGGCGCCATGGAGGAACCCTAACTTCCACCCCCACGCCTATATAAGGAGGGGGAGCACCACAGGAGAAGGGGATCGTCCATTCACCCACGCAGAACCACTAGTCCACATAGAGAAGGGAGCTCCCACCCATAAGGAGCTCCGCCATTGTTGTAAGCTTGGCCCTCGACAAGCAACTCTGTACTGTAACCTCACGAAGCAGTGCAATACTACACGGCAGGAAGTAGGGTCTTTACTCCACCAGGAGGGCTTGAACCTGGGTACGAGCTGGTGTCCATCTCTGTCTTGATGCATTTCGTCGAGCTCGCCGTGCTTGGTCGCCGAGGTTGACGAGAGGGTCGTTAAGTGTCGTGTTCAGCCCCTTCGATTCCTGGTACACGGGGACTATTCTCTGACATTTGGCGCTCCAGGTAGGGGGCTGAGGCGCGCTTTTAACCTCCCTCGATAACCTCTCCGGCGCCATGGCTCAGACTCGAGCTGAGCACCTCGCACGTCGCACGAACGCCAACGGCAGGGCCACCACCGAGCCCGCTCCAGGCTGCAACCCGCGTGGTCGTCCTCACGTCAACCGCGCCCCACGTAACGATGGCCCGGAGCCCCATGTCGAAGAGCCGGAGGAGGAGGGCGGCGACGAGGAAGCCTCCTCCTTGCATCCCTCTAAAGAACAGGGGCTTCGTCACAGAGTCGGGCCGCACCCAGTCCAAGCGCCGTGCTGGTCATGGCGCAGGAGCTCCTCCGCTACCGCCCCACTAAAGAAGGCCACGCCAACTGGCTGGCGCGCATCACCGAGCTCGTACACGCCGCCGGCGTCCCCGCGGCCCCGGCCGCCTCTCGCTCGGTGGTGCGCCACTCCGGGCGTGCGGGAGATCCTGCGCTGGGTGCTCCTCCGCCTCCACCACCCCCGCCGCCGGCGGGAGACCACCGCGCTCCGTCTCACGCCTCCTCTCCACGCGATTGCCAAATCGTGGCGAGAACGACGCCGGACTTGCGGGTGGAGACTGAACGCCTGAAGGAGCGCAACAACCGAATCGTCGACGACATCGCAGCTGCGGGGCGCCAGAACCGCAATGCGAATGCCGTCGCCACGACCGACGCCACAGGCTGTGCTGCCTTCACAAAGAGGCTGCGCAGGGTTGCGTGGCCGTACAAGTTCAAGCCAGAGTTGCCTCCACGCTACGACGGCCGGACTAACCCTTGGAGTTTCTGCAACTCTACACCGTGGTCGTCCAAGCCGCGGGAGGCGATGACAAGGTCATGGCCAATGGTTCTCTATGGCCCTAAAAGAATCTACACTCTCCTGGCTGATGAACCTCCCCGACGATTCCATTGACTCGTGGGAGGACCTCTGCAGGCGTTTCGTGGTCAACTTCAAAGGCACCTACGAGCGCCCCCTCACCTACAACAACCTCCGCGTTGTGCGCTAGAAGTTAGGCGAGTCCCTGTGCAAGTTCATCCAGCGTTTCAGCCAGGTCCGCAACAAAATCGCGAACGTCGAGGACTCGCAGGTTATCGCCGCCTTCAGGGAGGGCGTGTCGAACCGCAGGATGCTCGAGAAGCTCGGCATCCATGACACGCTCACTTCTTTGTTCAAGCTTTTCGACTTGGCGGACAAGTGCGCCAAGGCAGAGGAAGGCCTCCTTTTCAAGAAAGAGGTAGAAGAGGATGACAAGACCAAGAAGAAGAACGCTGAGAAGTGCAAGGTCATGATGGCTTGCGCGTAGTTGATGAGGAAATCTTGATGTAGTGTTGTTTCTTTGCTCTTCAACAACGGCGCCAGGAATCAATCTTGATACCCATGCAATGGAAAGTATATGGGGTTAGGTTGAGCCTCCAAGTGCAGAGTATGTAGTAGTGGTAATAGTGTTTTCCCCACGAGGGTGACTCGAGGGTTTAATATCGAACTCTCGGGGAATCAGTAGTGGTAGATTTATCTTCTTATCCTTCTTTTTGGTTACCTGCAAAACAAAGTTAAATGTTTTGGTCCTCAACCTCACCTGTGGTTGTCAAGCACAAGGTGTAGAATGATATCAAAATAAATATGCAATGATGGTGGATGAATATGCTAGGATGATGATGGCAATGATATATGATATATTTTTGGGTTTTTATGATGGATGCAAGATGGAAAATGTTTTTGTATTTTCGGATTTATAAATGGCAGAAAATGACAATGGTAAAAGTGGTTGGAAAGGTGTTTCTTATGATTAAAAATGGACCGGGGTTCATGGTTTCACTTATGCACTCTCTCTTTAAGTGGTGTGGCAGACAAGTGGACATAGATTGACATATGAGATTGCAAGCACAAAGTTTGATATCAAGTTACAGTTATATGGGCATCACGTCCTAACATAGAGACCTTTTGGTTATTAGTCTCACTTATACTCCACCAAGATGCGAACTAAATCATAACACCTCAGTAATTAAGATGACTCAGAGTATAGCAATAAGTTTCATGACATGAAGTTAAAATAAGAACATGCTGGATCTAGTCATAGAGAAGAGGCTTGATCACCTCAACCCCGGCAGCATGGTATTTTTGTTTATCCCTAGTGAGGTAACAAAGTAAGGTAAACACCCAAGTGGATCGCGATATTTCAGTTGTCAGCTTACCGCACTCACCACTCCCCGTTACTCCAACTAATGCACACATCACCCCACACACGCTCTCATAAACATGCTTGATCAAACAAGTAGACAAGAACGGGGTACATAATATGCATCTATACTCATAACTGAAACAAACATTGCAATCTCAACATATATTAACTCACAAAAAGATCCACCACATAGGTAATACAAATATGACCGTAATCATGTTCAGCAGCTCATACGGTACTCATTAGTGAAGCTCAAGAGAGGAGAGATACATAAGTTACTTCCACAAACCCATAGTCCAGAGGTGGACTACTCCCTCTTCATGGTGGAGACGGTGGAGATGTCGATGGAGATGAAGGAGACCACGCCGGCAGCGCCCCGCCGGAGTTTTCCCCCTCCAATCTGCAGCTCCAGGTCTTCGTTTTCGTGTTTCTGTGATACGGCGGCGCTTGTTCGCGAAACGCCAGGGACCTTTTTTATAGGCGTTTTTAGGTCAAGACGAAGGCGGTGGAGAAAGATCGACGGCTGCGGAGCCCCGAGGGCCAAAAGAGTGGGCCCCACGCGGCCAGGTACAGTGGCCGCGTGGGCCACCTCTTTCGGCCTCTGGCCTCCGTTTGCTTGCTTCCTTCGCTCCGACGTCTTCCTCCTTCCAAAATAATGATGCCTGTATTTTTCCATAATTTTTGGACGTCGTTTGGGTCCCTGAAACAAAAAGGAAAGAAATAGGGTTTTCTGCCTGCGCAGAGTTAATTCCATAAAAATAGGAAACAATTGATTTATTTCCTAAAATCATTAAATAACAGTAATATAACCCTTATATGATGCAAATATGATTGGAATATGTGTGATATAGTGCAAAGTTCATGTATGCATTTTACATGCATCAACATCCCCAAGCTTAACCAATACTCGTCCTCGAGTATGAAGGTGATAAAACTAACATGGGCTTTGCAATATAGCACTAACAATGGATATCAAAGATGATTGCTACTGCTACATAGAGTCAAATGATTCATTCTTCAAAGGAGTAGCAATATGCAAAACAGTTTATGAAGTGATATCAAGTATTCAATGCAAGGATGTTCAATGATAGTTCACAAAGTGTAACATAACAGATAGTAATATGGACCACATGTATGCATAATGATAAGCATGAACATCCTACATAGGTCATAGAGTGATGATGAAAATCTGAATATGTTTGGTGGACACTTTGGAAAGATGAATAAGTGAGTAGAGGTAAAGCATGCATAAGTTTCATCTAACCTCCAAACTCTCCTACTTAAGTTAATGATTGCAATGTGGTAATACTTGGTGTCAAGCTCTCATTCCCCTATCATAGCATCTTGAATGATTATAGTTTAATGTGAGAGCAAATATGAGTAGTGTGCTTGACAAAGTAAAGGTTGGATGTCTCATGCCCCTTGAATACAAGTACCTACACCATGAGTTACTCAACTTGGGAAAAGCAAGTTCAAGTTATCTATCATTGTAAGTAATAATAGTATCATCAAGAGCGTCAACTGGGGTACCTCTTGTCCCAGGATATGGAACAAGCCCATATCAAAATGACAAGACAAACAAACAAGATGAACAACCTCAACACCCTTTTTATTTACCATTGGAATAGCTTTTTATTGTAAGGTGTGTCATAGATAGTTCACCATAGCATGTAAGTAAATTTCCACCATGAATGATGCATGGCTTAGATTAGCGGCCCAGGCGTCTCTCTAACCATTTATACAAACTCATTCAAACTAAATCATTTCCCCTCATTTCACCATGATAGGCATCCATAGACAAAAGCACATGATATCAACTAAATGGAGCATGTTGAAAGCTTTGCATGTGACAGCACATATGGGCTAACTCCCAACCTCGGACATTTATCAAGCCACTAGCATCATAATCTTAATCACAATGGGTCATGTTTTATTTATGCAATGATAGTAAAAATGTGCATCAAGTTCATGAGAGCTATATAACCAACTTTTCCCATGGCAATCAATAACATAATCATTTTCATTCAGAGGTATAGATAACACAAATATCATGATGAACATACTCGGAATAGCATATAGCTAGTAGGTAGATATGGTGGACTCACTGGAATAACTTTGGTTGAAGGTGTTGGAAACAAGTTTTACTTGTTGGAATGTTTGGGCTAGCAAGAGGGAGAAAGTTGACCATCTAGATGCATGCATGAGTGTCCATAGAACTAACTAATCCATGTTAAACAAGTAAATAACTTTCAGCATCAAAACATGAATAAGTGATAGCTCTTGATAAAGCATTTGCAATTATTACTCATAAACAAGCTCATGAATCATGCAACTATATGTATCATTAAAAATCAACTCAAACATCCCTTTTCCCAATATAAAAGCATCCAACATATTTCAACCCATATTTCCAGTAGCTTTCCCATATATATATGTGGTGGTCTCACAAACTCAAACAAACAAACAAAAAGACGCTCCAAGTTTATGCGATAAAGTGTTTCGATCGAAAAACAGAAGTTAGACGTGTGCAAACCGAGAGTGTGTAGGTCCAGTGGGGTTGTCTTCACATCCCCAAGCTTATGGTCTTCACCATCCTTGGATAACTCTTGGTGCATCTCCTCCAATCCCTGTGAAAAAACTTCAAAACACCGTTTCTCCCATTTCTTTTCTGTGGGGTGCATTATAGTGATAAACAAATAGGTTTCTTGCTGCATATAATCCTTGAAAAAAATCATATGAATGTCCAGAAAGTGTATAATGTTGTATGCCTACTCATAAACTCATTTGAATCAAAAAGATTCAAGATAAAGTTCAAAACATGCATAAAACAAAATGGGACAGAATCTGTCCAGAAAAACAGCAGCAAAACGTATTTTTCTACCCTACAAACTTTGTCGAAAAATTCCGAAAAATTCATGCATACAGAGGATGAAAAGTTGCAACTACAGTTCAAATATGAGCTCATTCGGAGTTACAGAATAAGAATTAAAAATCATACCGTGCACAGATTCGTGCAGGAATAAAATCTCCGAACGCTATAAGCAACTTTTCAAACCAAATGGGTAAAACTTGGCACTTTATTAAAAACTCCAGAACTAAACTAGACACAAATCTCTTGTTACAGCAAGAGGACACAAAGAAAATCACACACAAAAATAACCGGGTTGCCTCCCGCAAAGCGCTTTCTTTATAGCCATATAGCTAGGCTTCTTACTTGTTGTTTATTGAAGATGAAGCTCATGAGGGAGCTTGAATGATGTGCCCCTCTTCCTTGGGAAGTGTTCCATGCACTTCTTGTGTGGGAACTGAAACTTCACATTCCCTTCCTTTGAATCAATGATAGCACCTGTGGTACGAAGAAAAGGTCTTCCAAGAATAATAGGACTAGAGGTTTTATTCCCCATATCCATGATTAGAAAATCCACAGGCACAAAAGTCATATGTAACTCTACCATAACATCACTTACTTTCCCTAAAGCATGTTTAATGGAATCATCAGCAAGTGCAAGTTCAATAGAGCATTTTTCAAGATTTTTCAATTCAAGTATTTCATATAGTTCTTTAGACAAGACAGAGACACTAGATCCTAGATCAAGTATGGCATGGTGTGTCTCTTTTCCAATAGTTACTAGTACCTTGGGATCCATATATCCCCAAGCTTAGGTGGTATCATGGCCTCTTGGTTGTACCTAGCAATTTTCTCTTTCAAGACATGATTAGCAATATAGGAACCAAAGCCAGCTTGATTAGTGTTGATAGAAGGATCACTTGCAAACTTTTGTAAGATAGATATAATTCATGCAAGCTACATTTTCTAAGTCAAGCAAAGGATCCTTAACTTCACTAAGCATTTTAACTTCTTCAATCCAAACAAGATTCTCATTCCTTTTCTTTAAAGCAGCCTTGGAGGTAATTTGTATATCATCCTCACTTTCAACATAATTCTCAATATCTTTGCCTAGGGGTTCCAGCATGGAAGATATTCTTTCATTTAATTCCCTAGTCAACTTCTTTTTAGACTTGGCATAGTTCAATATAGTTTCCATTTTCAAAGAGATTCCAGAAATAGTGTCATTTGTTTTCTTCATTCTAGACTTTGTGTGAAGGACAAATGAATCCATCTCATTTTTAGTAGGATAATCTTCCATATAAGTTTGTAAACATGCTACCGACTTATCCATAGAAACCTTTAGTTGTTTGATCACAGTTTCATCCCTTGACTCTATAGAATTCCCAAATAAGTTTTCCATCAAGTTATTAGCATTTGAGGGTTTCCAGAAGCAAATCTTCCACTAGTTAATGAATCTAGAAAGCATTTTGACCACCCATCTATGCCTTTATAGAAATTCTTTATCAAAGTGGCAGGGGTATATTTAATGACACCGTTCTTACTAATGTCGTTAATTCTATACCATGCATCCATTAATGACTCTCCATAGTATTGGCCAAAGTTACTCATTTCAACACTAGAATTCATTTTGGCTAGTTTTATGTGTTTTTGATTTTTATGATGCAAAACTGAAAATAAATATGACTCACAATTGCAAACCGAATTACAAATGCAAGACACAATGCAATGACAATGACAAAACAGATGAATTTGCTTTGAAGGTAAAGATGGATAAGATGATGCTCACGTAGGTGCAACCTCCCCAAACTTAGGTGTTAGCACAAGTTGGTGATGAAGTTGACTTTGTTGTGATATCCTCGAATCAATCCGGCTCCAGAAAACAACTGTTGATGTGGAGTCAGAGTCTTCGGGCTGCACCCTTGGATAAATCTCTCAGCTATGATTCCCTGGCAACGGCGCCAGAAAACACCTTGATGGCTTGCACGTAGTTGATGAGGAAATCTTGATGTAGTGTTGTTTCTTCGCTCTTCAACAACGGCGCCAGCAATCAATCTTGATACCCCTGCAATGGAAAGTATATGGGGTTAGGTTGAGCCTCCAAGTGCAGAGTATGTATTAGTGGTAATAGTGTTTTCCCCACGAGGGTGACTCGAGGGTTTAATATCGAACTCTCGGGGAATCAGTAGTGGTAGATTTATCTTCTTTATCCTTCTTTTTGGTTACCTGCAAAACAAAGTTAAATGTTTTGGTCCTCAACCTCACCTGTGATTGTCAAGCACAAGGTGTAGAATGATATCAAAATAAATATGCAATGATGGTGGATGAATATGCTAGGATGATGATGGCAATGATATATGATATATTTTTGGGTTTTTATGATGGATGCAAGATGGAAAAGTGTTTTTGTATTTTCGGATTTATAAATGGCAGAAAATGGCAAGGTGGTAAAAGTGGTTGGAAAGGTGTTTATTATGATTAAAAATGGACCGGGGTTCATGGTTTCACTTATGCACTCTCTCTTTAAGTGGTGTGGTAGACAAGTGGACATAGAGTTGACATATGAGATTGCAACCAATCAAACTTTTAACCATCCCCACCAAGAAATGCACCACCGCTTCCTCCCGTGAG
Organism: Poa pratensis; assembly: GCA_947311845.1. NCBI lineage: Eukaryota > Viridiplantae > Streptophyta > Magnoliopsida > Poales > Poaceae > Poa > Poa pratensis. The sequence continues at coordinate 70,182,296 of CAMZMU010000041.1, forward strand.
CCCCCGAACGAGAAGCAGGCCCCCTCAAACCCTGGCACTCAATCCGGGCCTGGGCCACTAGCGGGAGACCTCGCCGAGGGCCAACCTCAGAACAGCTCCCCCGAGGAACCTGCGAGGTCGTGCGATGAGCCGAGTGGCGAAACGCCGCTCACCGCTCTCGTCGAGCACTCAGTTTACTTCATCAACATGGTGCTTCGAGATGCGCGTGAGCGCTACACCATGCAGCTAAAGTTGCTCCTCGCCCTCCTCATTGCCTCAAGGAAGCTGCGCCACTACTTCCAGGCCACCCCATCACGGTGGTCACTTCTTATCCCCTGGAGCAGATCCTGCGTAATCCAAACGCTACGGATCGCGTCGCAGGATGGGGTACCGAATTGCAGCCCTTCGGCCTGCAATTCGACACTACCAGGGTCATCAAAGGACGAGCTTTGACCGATTTTGTCGCTGAATGGACAGACCCACAGCAAGGAAGTCCTCGGGAGGAAGAAGACCTGGCAGAACCTCCAGAAGAGGCTGTGCCGAATCACTGGACCATGCACTTCGACGGAACGTTTGCGCATCAATGCGTAGGCGCCGGTGCCGTCCTAACCTCGCCAACTGGAGACAAACTCTACTATGCTGTCCAAATGGACTTCACCAACGAGGACAAGGTCTCCAACAACAATCCGAGTATGAAGGCCTCCTCGCTGGACTCAGGGCCGCTACTGCTCTGGCATAAAGCATCTCCTCATTAAGGGCGACTCTCAGCTTCTCGTCAATTTCTCCAACAAAAGCTACAAGCCCAAGGATGATCATATGACGGCCTATCTAGAGGAAGTCCGAAAAGTCGAGAAGAACTTCAAAGGCATGGAGCTCATGCACATCCCGCGTAAGGACAAATAGGAAGCAGATGAGATCGCCAAGCGAGCATCAAGGAGGGAGCCCCAAAGGCCAGGCGTCTTTGAAGAAAGACTTCACAAAGCCTCTGTCAAGCAGCCGAAGCAGGCTCAAGCGGAAGCCTTGGATGCTGACGAGGAGCTCCCGCTGCCGCAACCGACAGGGGCACCGGACTGTGGCCCACCTTCGGGAGTTCATTTGCTGATGGCCGATGCGTGTAAAGTCACACGTCCGTTGGGAACCCCAAGAGGAAGGTATGACGAGTGCAGCAACAAGTTTTTCCTCAGTATGAAACCAAGGTTATCGAAACAACACATATATGATAGATCAATAATCAACTTGACATAGTATTCAATATCCATCGGATCCCAACAAACACAACATGTAGCATTACAATAAGATGATCTTGATCATGATAGGCAGCTCACAAGATCTAAACATGATGGCACAAAAGGAGAAGACAACCATCTAGCTACTGTATGGACCCGTAGTCCAGAGATGAACTACTCACACATCACTCCGGAGGCAGGCATGGCGATGTAGAGCCCTCCGGTGATGATTCCCCTCTCCGGCAGGGTGCCGGAGGAGAACTTCTGAACCCCCGAGTTAGGGTTGACGGCGGCGGCGGCAGAGGATGTTTTCTGGAATAATGGCTCGGTGTTTTAGGGTTTTCGTCTGGGGAATAAATAGGCGAAGGGGCAATGTCGGTGGAGGCGCGGGGCCCGCTCCCCATAGGGTGGCGCGGCAGGGGGCCCACCCGCCCACGGTGGGGACGGCGCCCTGCTGCCCCCTTCGTCTCTCCTTCGGACTTCGTGTACGTGTCGGAAAAATAGGCATCTGGATTTTGTTTCGTCCGATTCCGAGGATATTTCCAGAACAGCTTTTCTGAAACCAAAAACAGCAGAAAACAGGAACTGGCACTGTGGCATCTTGTTAATAGGTTAGTCCAGAAAATGCATAAAAATGCTATGAAGTGTGAATAAAACATGTAGCTATTGGTATAAAACTAGCATGGAACATAAGAAATTATAGATACGTTGGAGACGTATCAAGCATCCCCAAGCTTAGTTCTACTCGTCCTCGAGTAGGTAAACGATAACAACAATAATTTCTGAAGTGACATGCTACCAACATAATCTTGATCAATAATATTGTAAAGCATATGAGCTGAGATCAAATCATTCAAAGCAAAAGTCTATAATTGATATAAGAGACAACAAAACAAGTTAGTTAAACAAGCTAAAAGTTTTCATGAATGATTGCTTTAAAGACATGAAACCGTACAAGGTTCATTAAAGATGTGTTAAGTATCCAATGTAGGAGTTCTATCCTTCAATTCCAAGCATCAAGTAATCTTTCACAACAAAGGAGGATTCAGCCAAGTAAAAATAAACATGAACATCATGAATCAACTGTTTCGAAGTCTACTCAACCGGTGAGCGTAAGCATTTGGTTTTGGCACCAGGATGTTATGGCTAAAAGAACATTAATGGGGGTTTGGAAGGCCAAAGGAAGAAAGTCTCACAAAGCTATAAGTGATCATTAGACAAGAGGAAGTCTTATAATCGAAGCTATGTAAGGAGTAGTGATTGCCATGCAACGGATGCACATAGAGCTATATGTGTATGAAAGCTCTCCAATGGAACTAGTGGGGGTGCATCCAACTTGGTTGCTCATGAAGACCTAGAGCATTTTTGAGGAAGCTCATCATTGGAATATACAACCCAAGTTCTATAGTGTAAATTCCCCACATAGTTATACTAGTAAAACATGAAAACTCTCTCACATGGAGTACAGGTGCTAAACATGAGCACAAATGATGACTATGAATAATGCAGGTGCTTCAACATGAGCACAAGTGTGGATAAAGGATAGTAATGTTGCCCCCTTTTTCTTTATTCTTTTTTCTTTTTTTTTCTTTTTCTGTTTCTCTTTTCGATGGCCTCCATGGCTCTTTTCACTTTCAGGGGCAACACTCTAATATGACAACACACTTTTTGTTACAAATAACTCACAACGAACTAAAACATGATGTATGAAACTGTATGCCTCTGCCAGTGTAGCAGGATATGCAATGATCTAGCGTAACATGGGTAAACGCACATCAGCTGTATAGAATCATGCAAAGCAATATGTATATGATGAATGACAACAAGTCATGTAATGTAAGATGGAAGTTGCATGGCAATATATCTCGGAACAGCTATGGAAATGCTGTAGTAGGTAGGTATGGTGGCTGTTTTGAGGAAGATGTATGGGTTTATGTGTAGGAGAACAAGAGAAAGTTCTCCCACGGGTTTGGATGTACTGGCGAAGTATGCACAACTCTCAATGTGAGCAGAAGGCAATGCACACACCGAAGAGGCTAGCAAATATGGATGGTGGAAGTGCCAAAAACCGTAGCTCAACATTAGTCAAAAAGAACTCACAAGCTTATTGCAAACATCTAGCAGGTTCAACATTAAGAACATGATTAAAGTTTACTCCAAGAAGGGCCGTTCACGGCGGCACAAGTACCCCGTTAGATCCCTCGACCTTCAGCACAACTTAGTTATTACGAATCACTTTTAGACATGGAAAGCTATCAAGTCCAACTACACCTTCAACAATTTAAATAGAGTTTGTAGTACGGTACAAGCTTAAAGACAACTATCCACTAATAATTTTAACTTAATTAACCAGCAAGCTTTACCATCTAAATACCTCAAAACATTTGCAAAGAATCAAGTCATCAAAGTTCAATGATCTACAAGATATGCAAGTTATTACTATACCACTACCACATGCAGCATTTTCTGAACCAACACATCAACCAAGCAACTAAACAAAAACTCTCCAAAGATTTACAAATGAAACAAGAGAGTACTACTCCACAAGAATTAACAGCTCTAAAAGAGATGCATGAAAAACAGGAGCTAAAAACATAAGTAGCTAGATAAGAATACTCAAAAGATATAAGTGAAGAATATGAGTATTCACATGAAAAAGCGGAGCGTGTCTCTCTCCCACACAAGAATGCTAGGATCCAACTTTATTCAGAAAATAAAAACAACAAGCAAAAATAAAAGCAAACAGACGCTCCAAGTAAAATACATAAAATGTGGAAGAATTAAAATATAGTTTCACTAGAGATGACCTGATAAATTGTTGATGAAGAAGGGGATGCCTTGGGCATCCCCAAGCTTAGACGCTTGAGTCTTCTTGAATATTGCAGGGATGACCCACGGGGGCATCCCCAAGCTTAGGCTTTTCACTCTTCTTGATCACATCATATCATCCTTCTCTCTTGCTCCTTGAAAACTTCCGCCACACCAAACTCAAGTAACTCATTAGAGGGTTAGTGCATAATCAAAAATTTCATATTCTACTGTGACACAATCATTACCAAAGCTTCTGGACATTACTACAGCCACTGATGTTTAATGGAGCAAAGAAATCCAATCAAACATAGTAAAAGAGGCAATGCAAAATAAAAGGCAGAATCTGTCAAAAACAGAACAGTCTGGAAAGACGAATTTTTTCGAGGCACTTAACTTGCTCAGATGGAAGAAACCCAAACTAATGAAAGTTGCGTACATATATAAGGATCATGCGTGATTTTTTCAGAATTTTTCGAATTTTCTGTAGCGCATACAGCTCAAAACGGTGGACAGCAAAAATCTGTCACTGCGCAGAAATCCAATTTTAGCAACAACTTTCAACTAGAGACTTTACTTGGCACAACAATGCAATAAAATAAAGATACAAAGGAGTTGCTACAGAAGTAAACAACACCTTGACTCAAAATAAAATAAAATGACAGAAAATAAAAAGGTGGGTTGTCTCCCATAAGCGCTTTTCTTTAACGCCTTTCAGCTAGGCGCAGAAAGTGAAAATCAAGTGTTATCAAGAGAAGAAGCATCAACATCATAATTTGTTCTAATAATAGAATCAAAAGGCATCTTCATTCTCTTTCTAGGGAAGTGTTCCATACCTTTCTTGAGAGGAAATTGATACTTAATATTCCCCTCTTTCATATCAATAACACACCAACGGTTCGAAGAAAGGGTCTTCCCAAAACAATAGGACAAGATGCATTGCATTCAATATCCAAAACAACAAAATCAACGGGGACAAGGTTATTGTTAACCGTAATATGAACATTGTCAATTTCCCCAAAGGTTTCTTCATAGAGTTATCAGCAAGATGAACATCCAAATAACAGCATTCCAAAGGTGGCAAGTCAAGCATATCATAAAGTTTCTTAGGCATAACAGAAATACTTGCACCAAGATCACATAAAGCATTACAATCAAAATCATTCACCTTCATTTTAATGATGGGCTCCCAACCATCTTCCAACTTCCTAGGGATAGAAGCTTCAAGTTTTAATTTCTCTTCCCTAGCTTTTATGAGAGCATTTGTAATATGTTTTGTAAAAGCCATGTTTATAGCACTAGCATTAGGACTTCTAGCTAGCTTTTGCAAGAACTTAATAACTTCAGAGATGTTACAACTATCAAAATCAAAATCATTATGATCAAAAGTAATGGGACCATTGCCTCCAATACTTCGAAAAATTTCAGCACTTTATCAGAAACAGTTTCAGCAGTTTTAGGCAATTTTGCACGCTTTGTAGTAGAAGTGAAACATTGCCAACATCAATAACATTACCATTGATAGTAGGAGGTTTATCAACATGTGAAGCTTCAGCATTACTAGTGGTGGTAATAGTACAAACTCGAGCTATACTATTCTTTCTATCAATTTCAGCTTCTCTTTCCCACCTAGCATGCAATTCAGCCAACATCCTAATATTGTTGTCAATTTTAACTTGGATGGCATTTGCTGTAGCAATTTTTTGTTATCATTATCTTCAGGTTTAGCAGCCATTTTATTAATTAAAGAGGCTTGTGATTCAGACATGGATGAAATTCGGTTTTCAGCATTTGAAAGCTTAGTTTGCAAACCAGAAATTTCCCTATTCAAATTCTCAAGTTGATGCCCTATGCTTTTCAACATGGTAGATTGTTCATTCATTGTTTTAGTGAACAATTGATTTTGCTCGAACTGTGATTGCATATAGCTCTTAGTAGCCCTTTCAATTTCTAGCATCCTTTCCTCACTAGGCAAACCAGATCTACCATAAGAATTACCATAACCACTACCATTATTAGAAGGATATGGCTTATAGTTGTTATTACCAAAATTATTCCTATAGGCATTGTTGTTGAAATTATTATTTTTAATGAAGTTCACATCAACATGCTCTTCTTGAGCAACCAATGAAGCTAAAGGAACATTATTAGGATCAACATGAGATTTACCACTCACAAGCATAGACATAATAATATCAATCTTTTCACTCAAGGAAGAGGTTTCTTCAACAGAATTTACCTTCTTACCTTGAGGAGCCTTTCAGTGTGCCATTCGGAGTAGTTGATCATCATATCATCAAGAAGTTTTGTTGCTGCACCTAAAGTGATGGACATAAAGGTTCCTCCAGCAGCCGAATCCAGCAAATTCCTTGAGGAAAAATTTAATCCTGCATAAAAGGTTTGGATGATCATCCAAGCAGTCAGTCCATGGGTAGGGCAATTCTTTACCATAGATTTCATTCTCTCCCATGCTTGGGCAACATGTTCATTATCAAATTGCTTGAAGTTCATAATGCTACTTCTCAAAGATATAATTTTAGCAGGAGGATAATATTTTCCAATGAAAGCATCTTTGCATTTTGTCCATGAATCAATACTATTTCTAGGCAAAGATAGCAACCATTCTTTAGCTCTTCCTCTCAAGGAGAAAGGAAATAGTTTCAGTTTTACAATATCCCCATCTATATCCTTATACTTTTGCATCTCACAAAGTTCAACAAAATTATTAAGATGGGCAGCAGCATCATCAGTACTAACACCAGAAAATTGCTCTTTCATAACAAGATTTAATAGAGCAGGTTTAATTTCATAAAAGTCTGCTTTAGAAGCAGGTGGAGCAATAGGAGTGCATATGAAATCATTATTATTTGTGCTAGTGAAGTCACACAACTTGGTGTTCTCAGGAGTACTCATTTTAGCAAAAAAAAACTAGGCCGAAATAATAAAAGTAAAACAAGTAACTAATTTTTTTGTTTTTTATATAAAGAAAGCAAACAAGACAAAATAAAAATAAAGCAAGACAAAAACAAAGTAAAGAGATTGGGTGTGAGACTCCCCTTGCAGGAGCAATTCGGCTCCCCGGCAACGGCGCCAGAAAAAGTGCTTGATGCGTGTAAAGTCACACGTCCGTTGGGAACCCCAAGAGGAAGGTATGATGAGTGCAGCAGCAAGTTTTCCCTCAGTATGAAACCAAGGTTATCGAACCAGTAGGAGATCGACGTTGCTCTGAAGGTGTCAGCGGTGTCAGAAAAAGTGGAGTTGAAGGGAGGTCTGACTCGTTGACTTGGAACCTGCACACAACACAACAAACTACTTTGCCCCAACGAAACATGAGGGTGTCAACCTCACCGGCTTGCTGAAAACAAAGGATTAGGCGTATAGTGTGGAAAATGATGTTTGCTTGCAGAGAATGTAAAAGAACAATCAGATGTAAAAGAATGGACCGGGGTCCACAGTTCACTAGTGGTGTCTCTCCATAATAAAATACTAACATGCTGGGTAACAAATTACAGTTGGGCAATTGACAAATAGAGAGGGCATAACAATGCACAGACATGTCATGATGATCACTATGAGATTTACTTGGGCATTATGACAAAGTACACAGACCGCCATCCAGCATGCATCTGTGTCTAAATAGTCCACCTTCAGGTTAGCATCTGCACCCTTCCAGTATTAAGTTGCAAGCAACAGACAATTGCATTAAGTATGGTGCATAATGTAAACAACACTAATATCCTTAGACAAAGCATTGCTGTTTTACCCCTAGTAGCAACAGCACATCCACAACCTTAGAATTTTCTGTCACTGTACCAGATTAAATGGAGGCATGAACCTACTATCTAGCATAAATACTCCCTCTTGGAGTTACAAGCATAAACTTGGCCAGAGACTACACTAATAACGGAGAGCATGCAAGATCATAAACAACACATATATGATAGATCAATAATCAACTTGACATAGTATTCAATATCCATCGGATCCCAACAAACACAACATGTAGCATTACAATAATATGATCTTGATCATGATAGGCAGCTCACAAGATCTAAACATGATGGCACAAAAGGAGAAGACAACCATCTAGCTACTGTATGGACCCGTAGTGCAGAGATGAACTACTCACGCATCACTCCGGAGGCAGTCATGGTGATGTAGAGCCCTCCGGTGATGATTCCCCTCTCCGGCAGGGTGCCGGAGGAGAACTTCTAAACCCCCGAGTTAGGGTTGACGGCGGCGGTGGCAGATGATGTTTTCTGGAATAATGGCTCGGCGTTTTAGGGTTTTCGCGTATGGGGGAATAAATAGGCGAAGGGGAATCGTCGGTAGAGGTGCGGGGCCCGCTCCCCATAGGGTGGCGTGGCAGGGGCCCACCCATGCCGTCGTGTGGGGACGGCGCCCTGCTGCCCCCCTTCGTCTCTCCTTCGGACTTCGTGAACGTGTCGGAAAAATAGGCATATGGGATTTTGTTTCGTCCGATTCCGAGGATATTTCCAGAACAGCTTTTCTGAAACCAAAAACAGCAGAAAACAGGAACTATCACTGTGGCATCTTGTTAATAGGTTAGTCCTAGAAAATGCATAAAAATGCTATGAAGTGTGACTAAAACATGTAGCTATAGTCCTAGAAAATGCATAAAAATGCTATGAAGTGTGAGTAAAACATGTAGCTATTGGTATAAAACTAGCATTGAACATTAAAAATTATTGATACGTTGGAGACGTATCAATGGCTTTGGCGTCTCAAGAGGAAAACTGGATCGTCGAGATCAAGGATTTTCTGAGCACAGGGACTCTCCCTGAGGACGACGCAGAAGCCGAAAGAATCACCCGCGTGGCCAGATCATACTGCCTCATCGGAGAGGACCTATACCGCAGACGCCCCAACAGCGTCTCTCTGCGGTGCGTCCTTGCCGAAGAAGGCTGGCAGCTTCTAGAAGACGTGCACAATGGAGAATGTGGCCATAATTCATCTTCACGTACCCTCGCCAGCAAGGTTTTCCGAAGCGGATTCTACTGGCCCACGGTGCTCCAGGACGCCGCCGCCCGGGTTCAAGCCTGCGAAGCATGCCAATTTCATGCCAAGCAAGTCCACCAACCAGCGCTGGGACTCCAGACCATCCCGCTCACCTGGCCCTTCGCGGTCTGGGGCTGGACATTCTGGGCCCCTTCCCGAGGTCAAGTGGAGGATACCGCTTCTTATACGTCACCATCGACAAGTTCACCAAATGGGCAGAAGTGGAAGCAGTACGCTCCATCCCGGCGAACTCAGCGGTAAAATTTCTGAGGAGCATCGCGTGCCGTTTCGGCGTGCCCAATCGCATCATCACCGACAACGGCTCGCAGTTCACAAGTGGCGCTTTCAGAGCTTATTGCGACAAACTGGGCACCCGACTGTGTTTCGCCTCGGTAGCCCACCCACGAAGCAACGGGCAAGATGAGCGTGCAAACGCCGAGGTGCTCAAGGGCCTCAAGATGCGAAGCTTCAACCGCCTCAAAGGCTCAGGCAAGAACTGGATCGACGAGCTTCCCTCGGTACTTTGGTATTTCCGGACAACCGCGACCAAGCCAACAGGAGAAACGCCCTTCGCCCTCATCTACGGGGTTGAGGCTGTCCTTCCCAGCGAGATTAAACATGGATCTCTGTTGGTCCTGGCGTTCAACGAGGATGACCAAGATGCCCTCCACAACGACGACCTGTTGTTGCTGGAAGGACTGCGACGCAGGGTGGCTATCAGGGCGGCAAGGTACCAGCAAGCATTGCGCCGGTACCATAGCCGCCACATACGCTCGCGCTCCCTCGAAGCCGGCGACCTGGTCCTCAGAAGAATACTCTCCAGAGAAGACCTCCACAAGCTTTCGCCCATGTGGGAAGTACCCCACCGGGTCACACACGTCGCCAGGCTCGGAGCGGCACGGCTGGAGACTCAAGATGGCATACCCGTCAAAAACCCATGGACCATACAACATCTCCGCAAGTTCTACCCGTGACCCAAAGTCACCACAGACATTTTTGTCTCCAGAGGGACGCTCGAGACGTCACCTCCTGAAGCTTCACAAAAGCTTTTCCCACTACGAGGGCCTCTCCAACTGAGCTCTCTCTACCACGCGTCGCCTCGGGCCGCGAGAAGTCTCAGCCACATCCTGTGGAACCCCATGCCCGGACATGGTCGGTTGTAACTTGGCTACTCCAAGTATAAAAATACCCATGCCTCGACATGGCGAAGTGTAACTTGGCTACTCCAAGTATAAAAAACCCTTGCCTTCTGGCACAAGGCGCATCTGCGGCCCTTTTTGTAATATTACTCCGGTAAGCCTTTATTTCTCCACTTTTCTCTCACGCCCATTCTTTCCAACGCACACCTCGCGAGTGGGGGCTAGGCATGGTGACTGTGCCTCGGGAACTCTCCCACGCATGTCACCTCACCAAGGACTTTGGTGCTTGTCTTTTCCTCACAAGGTGCACATAAGGAAGTTTATGGGCGCGCGTGAGATCAAACACTCGTGGAGGCATCTCTTCTTGTTGTGCAGGAAACAAGATGCCCACAATAAAGGAAAGGCCTACCGAGGCAAAGCGGAAGTCACGAACAGACGAGAAATACCTCACGAGAGGAACGCGCGCTTGAACAGTAAAAGGTGTCTTACAGTTCCATACAAAACAAAACCTACTAGATAAATGTCTTGCAGTCACATCCCGCCGCAAGGAACAAGTTCAAGCCTCCTCCTCAAGCTTCTCGCCCTGGGAGCCTTCTTCGTTTGCCTCAGTGCTTTCATTGTCATCCACTGCCTGGAAGCGCTTGACATAAGCATCCACATCTTGCTTCACCTTGGCCTGCACTTCCGTGGCGTCCGGCCCCTCGAGGGGCTCCGTCACGCTCTGAAAGTCGAAGGAAGGCTGGAGGCACCGAAGATTGACAAAGACCCGGCCAACGATGACTGTAAGGAGCTGGCGGCTCTCCTCCTCAAAACGAGTGTCCAAGCTTGTTGCGGTTTGCAAGAAGTTTGACATAAGCTATCCAAAGAAGTTCAAGTGGGCTTGCACGTCGGTGCCTCCATCGACGGCGAGGTCAGGGACGTCAGTGCCCAAACGCTCGGCTACAGCGCGCACGTCGGCCACTTAGGATGCCATCATACCGCGCTGCTCCTCCTGCATCGCCTCGGCGGAGGCCACCCTAGCCTCACGACCCTCAAGCTACAGCTTCGCCGCGGAAAGATCCTGCTCCATCTGCTTGGCTTCTTCATCGCGCCGGCGCAACCCCTCCTCGCGGGCATTCAAGGCCGTGCGGAAATTCTCCAGGTTTCTCTACACGACCTCCGACTCAGCGACAATCTTCCTCTCGCCCTCAGAGAGGTCCCGAAGCTTGGTGGCGGCTTCCGCTTCCCGGCCGGCAACTTGGCCTCGCGTGATAAAACCTCCTGGAACCCGGAGGTAACCGCAGCCTCACGGGCTAAAAGCTCACGGTGCCTGTTTTCGGCCTCCACCTGCAGCTCCGTGCGCTTGGCCGCCAGCTCCGCAAGGACCACCTCGGACTCCTGTATCGCGCTGGCTCACATCTCCGTGGCAAACTGCCACGCCTCTGTAAGCGCCCTCGCTCTCACGGCGGCAGTGATCGGCTGCCATCTGGAGGTTAGCCCACCCCTGCGCCAAGCTCAGGTGGTCCGCCTCACGGATGAGCTTGTCGTTGATGAGTCTAACTTCGAGGCCACCGAGCATTTCCCTCACCTCGCGGAAGAAGACCTCGCGGTGAACGGCGTCACGCTTGACTCCGCCGGGAACCATGGCCCAGGAGTCTGCGGACGGACCGTCAACACCTGCACCAGGCGAGGGACTGGAGGCTGCGCGGCCGGGTTGCGGGGTGGCCTCAGGACACTCCCAGGGGCCCGCATGGCGCTCACCACCAGCACCGACGTCCCCCTGAGCAGGCGGGATGTCCTCCTCTCCGGGAGCCCCGCCCTCTTGCCCCGCCGGGGTCCCGGCCGCATTCTGACCAGAGGCTGCCGAGGCCGCTAGCGCCGCAGTCCCGGAATGCATCTCGACTGCCCCCGGGCACTCCTGCGTAGGAGATGGCGGCGAGGCCTTGTCCACCGTCACAGCGCCGGCATCCCCCTTTGCGGCCTCCGTTCTTTTCTCCCCGGACTCCTCCACCTCTTCTTCCACTATCACATCCTCTCGCGCTGGAGGATCGGCGGGGCGAGTAGGAGGGGACCCGCTGACCTTTTCCCCTCCTCCATAGTCTTCCCCCATGTCGAGAGACCTCTCAAGTTCGGGAGCGGCGGAACGCCCCTGCAGGCGCCGACACCACCCCAGCTTGCGAAGCCGCCTCCGCGGCTATTCCGTGGAGGATCTGAAGAGAAGAAAGTTAGGAAGCGGCCGGAGAAGACGTTGGGAGCTGTGGCGGAATTAGAAAAAGAAGGAAAAGAGCTTACGCCGCCACATCCACTCACTTTCTCTTCTTCTCTCGTCGAGGCCGGGGGGCTGCAGTTTTCGCCACTTCCAGGGCCTCCTCGGCCTCCCTCCCTGGAGGAACCCCAGGAAGAGTCCTGGAAGAAGGATTGTGGACCACCTTCGAGCGGAACTCGCGGCGGGGCAGAGGAGACTCTTCGGAGGACCCCCCCCCCTCCGTCGTCGTCGCCTTCAACACGTTGCGATGGAGCAACGCAGAAGGGACTCTCGTCACTATCCTCGTCCCCCGACGAGACGTCCAGAGCCTCTGCGGCCGGCTCAGCCACTAGCAGGACGTCCACGTCCTCACCCGGAGACCTGGTGCCCTCCTGGGACCCCTCGTCATCAGCGGTGGAGTCCGAGGAAGACCCCGAAGCCTCGTCTTCCCCCTCGGTCGGCCCAACTAGACCTACCTGAAGGAAGGCCTTCGCGGGTTCCTCCCTCCCCATCGAGAGCAGGCCCCACACCAAAAAGTCTGGCATCGGTGTCAGGCGCTCGAGGAGCTCCGGCATCAGCAGACGGTGCAGTGGCCTGGCGAGTTTGCCCGATGGCTCAGGAATATCGGGAGCCGTGAAGAGGGTGTTCAGGACTCCCCTCACCACCTCTGCCTTCAAACGAGCGTTGCCAAGGCGCATCTTGTCTGACCTCCCTGCGAACAGCCACATGGGCTTCACATGGGACTGAAGCGGAGAGATGTGCTACATGACGAAGTCCCCGGCCACCATTTGGCCGGTGAAGCCGTGCGCGCGGGCCTCAGCGAGGCGCTCCTCCACGGGGCCGAGAGAAGCATGGCTCAAAGGGAAGCTGCTCCAACCGTCATGCTTCACCAGAGGCCCCGTCGGCAACTCAAAGTGGGAGATCCCCCCGAGATCTCCACATAGAACCACCGCCTATGGAAGTCCTCCACCTTCTTCGTTATGCTCGTAATGGGAACGGAACCCTTCCAGGCGATGGGGATGTAACGCTTCTCCATGCCATCAGTGATTCGGAAGGAGACGCAGCCCATGATCTCGGAGGGCGCTGTAAAACGCAGGGCGAAGAAACTTCGGAAGAGGTCCACCGAAGGCATGACCCCGACATACGCCTCGAAGAAGTAGGCAAAGATGGAGAGAATGGGGACGGAGTTAGGCTGGAGATGAAGCACATGGATCCGGTAGTGTTTCAGAATGGCGATGAAGAACTCAGAAAAAGGGGGGACAAGCCCCGCGTACAAAGTGTGGAGGAAGATGGGGTAGAAGGGAGTGTCTAGACCTCTGGGAAACCCCCTGGACGAAGCCTCGTTTTCCCCCGCTCGCTGAAGGCGGAGGAGGCCATGAATCGCATCCCTTCTAGCTTTTCAAGGGTCCGCATGCGGCTGTCCAGCAGTGCAGGCTTCCGCGCGCGGCCACGCCCTGCCGAGGCCCCCTCGCCGGACGAGGCCACGGCCTTGCCCTTATGCGCGGCGGAGGCTTTCTTAGGCGACATCTCGGCGGCGGCGGAGTTTCGAAGAGATTGAGGCACAGGGGAGGAAGAGGCGAAGAGGAGCGGGGAAAGTGATGGGGAATCGTGCCAGTCCCCATGCCCTTAACCTCCGCGTGGTGCAGTTCCGTCAGGCGGGGCGGGCCCACCGCCACGACCGAGACACCGAAGAAGTCGAGGCGGCCGAGGCAGCCTCCAAACCATAACCGCTCGGCGCGTGTCCCGACCTAGAACGGCTATTGGGCCCCCGATGCTTCACCTGCGCGCGTGGGCTGCGGCATCTCCATCGCGGGCCCGGGGGCTACTGTCGGCCCAATTGAAACCAGGGTATCACGGGCCGGCCCTTCTGGCCCCAGACACCTAGGCATGGAATACGACTAAGGACACGGTCATGGCGCCTGGCGAGCCCCGCGAGGCCTCGCCCGTCGTGGGGGCTTCAACGTTGAAGCAAACGACTAAGTCTCCTCGAGTCGGGGACCTCCTCGGGAGACTTTTCCCTCTCGGGTGGCGGAGCGCTCGAAGCGCCTGGCGAGGTTCTGCCATCCTGGCAGAATGCACATGGGGCCTGCGCTCCGCTGCAGGATGACGAGCACGCCTGCGCACAGTGACAAACAGGCAGCAGTTGCCATTCCCGTGCTTAAAGGAGAGCAACAAAGCTGCCCCGAAAGAGGAGGATTACGAAGTATGCTACTTTGGTGCTAAGGGGACACGCCGTCGCTCCGCTCGAACGGCGACGTCACCGACATGACACCATGAACCTCTGAAGCGCCGGCCACCACCCTGGACGGACGGTGACAGGTCCTGACGAAGACCAGCAAGACCGACGATGGTGGACCTGGTCCACAACCCCTGGACCGAGGGTGCGCCGCCCTTCTGGACCGGCGCCATGGAGGAACCCTAACTTCCACCCCCACGCCTATATAAGGAGGGGGAGCACCACAGGAGAAGGGGATCGTCCATTCACCCACACAGAACCACTAGTCCACATAGAGAAGGGAGCTCCCACCCTTAAGGAGCTCCGCCATTGTTGTAAGCTTGGCCCTCGGCAAGCAACTCTGTACTGTAACCTCACGAAGCAGTACAATACTACACGGCAGGAAGTAGGGTCTTTACTCCACCAGGAGGGCCTGAACCTGGGTATGAGCTGGTGTCCATCTCTGTCGTGATGCATTTCGTCGAGCTCGTCGTGCTTGGTCGCCGAGGTTGACGAGAGGGTCGTTAAATGTCGTGTTCAACCCCTTCGATTCCTGGTACACGGGGACTATTCTCCGACAGTTCTGTGTGCACGACGCGTTGTGGCTGTAGCCTAACTCAAGTTTGCTTGTTTATTAGTAGTGGAGATTAGGATTCTACTAGATTTATTTATTTTATTTGGAAACCAAGGCACTAGATTTATTAAGATTTGATTGTAATGCCTCCATAGTTCCATCTATCTTTGTGCTTGAGTAGTTGTTGCTGCATGGTAATTGACTGCAGTGTTAATGTTGATATACTATTATTCATTCACTTGCAGGATCCAATGCTAGTCAATGTAGAAACTATGGACATCAGCAGTGATGAGGAGCATAACACTGGTTATGACAGTAATGGCGATGACAGTGGTGATGAAAGCAGTGATGAGGAGCATAACACTGTTTATGACAGTAATGGCGATGACAGTGGTGATGAAAGTAGGGATGAGGAGCATAATACTAGTTATGACAGTCATGGTGATGACAGTGGTCATAAAAGCGATGATGATAAAATCTGCTTCAGTCATGGTGGCGTATCTGATTGTGAATATGAAGCTGAACTTAAGGAGAAGTACACACGCATTGTTGAAGAAAGGGGTAACGTCGTACTAACATTATATTTTGATCGTAACATTGAACTCTGGTATTCAAATGTACTAATCATTTTTTTTCATGCAGGTCATTTTATTTCGAAGACAGAAGAGTTTGAACGGAACATTGTTTATGGCAACTATATTTCTTTATCGTACAGAAGGTGGAGGTTTCTCGAGAGACGAGCCTTGGAAATCGAACCTGGGATACCTTTCTATGTGTGGGAGTTAACCGAAGACAGCTTGAAGATGGGCACAATGGTAAGAACTTTTTATATCTCATTTCACCAATTATCATGCCATAAACTGCTGATCGATAAATTCCTTTTGTTTTCAGTCCTTCGAATTAGATTACAATCAGACTTACCTCAAGAATTTTCTGCAAAAACCAAGACTTCTGCACGTCACCTGTGAGACTTACTCAGGTTATCTTCAAGCCTTGTTATCAATGGGAAAACATGGCCGTGCAGTGATTTCCAAAAACTGGCCACTTGTTGTCAGGAAAACCTCGTTGCTCGATGGTGAAATGGCTATCTTTTGGTTCCAGTTACATGAAGGTTTTCTTCGTCTAAACATGTTCAGCGGTATACCGCTTAACACCCCTGGACACTTTCAGGTCATGCATGATGCAGAATTATCCTGACAGCGTATATGTGCTGATGAAGAAACTTATGTTGTTGTGGTATGTACGTAGAAACTGGTAGTAATTAACTTTCACTCCAAAGATGTGGTGTCAAATCTTCTGGCAAGCAACGCAAGAAACACAATTAACTTTCACTCCAAAGATGTGGTGTCAAATTGCCAGGACATGATGGCAAAGTTGCCCATGATTTGGTTAATGTTTTCTGATTAATATGTATAATGATTTTGAGAATTTTCCGTATATGTTGGTAGTTTGGCTTCAGCAACAAGCTGTGAAAAATGTTCTGACCCTCTTTTGCATCCATTCTCCTTGGACTTTTGCCGATCTGTACGTTCACAGCAACCGAGCTGATTCAGAGTACACTATAAGAAAAGGAGATGAAAATAAGAAAATAATTCATTTTCATGACATCATTCTTTTGTCCTAGAAATCGGCCTGAAAAGGGCTTTTTCGCACGTTCCTGATCCGGCCGAAACACCGACTAGGGTCAACTTACCGTGTCATCTAATTTGTGGCCCATCAAATTGTATATTTATTTTGTGTTAAAAATCTAATTGTATTATATTTATCGTGTCCCCAGTCCAAACCCTAACCCTAGTTCGTGCTCCCAGATTGGAGATCATGAGCGTGGGGAGTATGAGCAGCGAGTCGTCCGTGGCCGGCGGCGCCGAGCCCGTGCCGGTTTGGGGCGACATCCGCGACGAACGGAGGTGCGAGGAGGAAGCGCACCGGCGCGGCGAGCCCGAGATGCGGCCGTACGTCGCTAGCGTCGTCCTCGGTCTGCATCAATAAGAAGAATATCACTGATTATCCAACTACTAGATAATAAGAGGAATAGCACTGCTTATCCAACTAATAGACAATATGAGGAAAAGCACTGCCTATCTAACAACTAATGGTGTGAAAAAACAAGGAGGGACACCTCTGTACTATACCATTGATGTAAGCCTGAATGCCTGCACTTTTTCATACGGCCATGCATACAGCGCATCAGTCTCAGTTCCCCACTATTTTCTCTATTTTCTAAGAAAATGCAGATGTTTTAGAATTTTCTACCACTTTATAATAGGTCAGCAAGCCGCCTCATTAAAAACCTTCCAGTCCCCTTAGGTACCCTGGAAGGAAAAGAGTGCGTCTGGTACTTGTTGTCTCAACCAAACAGAGTTCATCGTTTATTACATCCGGAATAATAAAGCTAGAGGGATCATCATCCCAAAAAATAAAAGAGTTTGATTCACTAACTTCTTCTTCTCTGCAGCATTCTTAGAGGTAATAGTAATCGTCTTTGTGTACCTCGTCAAACAGGTACTTTAACAAGGCCTTATGGTTTTCCCTGGTCCGATACCCCTTCCCATGTTGTGATGCATGTCTAACATGATTTTTGAGGCTCTCCTAATTCCCATATTCCGGTTGATCATCAAATGGATATTTGACAGAATAATTTTCAGCAATATCGATGGTTCCCTCCTCCAGTTTCTTGTAAACCTTCCATATGTAGTCAATCTCATCAGACTCGCCCTACATGTGTGAAAGAAACAATCAGAAACATAATTGGTGGAAAACAAGTATCAGGACCTAGTCTACACACTAGATGAAATATGGTTTTACTGGCTCACCTCTATGCTTGACTTAACTGGCTCCATAGAACTCATGTAAATACACAAGGCCTTATGGTTTGCCATGGTTTGGTACCCTGTCGCATGTTACGATGCATGTATAGCATGATCTACCATGCTTTTATTGTTCAAGTGATTATCATCAAAGGGACATTTGGTAGAATATTGTTTCCACACATCGAAGGTTCGGTCCTGCATCTTCTCGATAAGCTTCCATGTGTAAGAAATCTTATTTGTATTGTCCACCGTGTCATCAGACTCGTACTACATGTGTGAAAGAAACAATCATAAACATAATTGGTGGAAAAAAGTACCATGCCATGTCTAGCATGACCTAATCTACACAATACATGAAATAGGGTTTTACTGGCTCACCTCCTGGTCTGAGCTGAACAGGTCTCTGGGAGAGAGTATTGGCGATCGGTTATCCTTGCTTGACGTAACTTCGGACACGTCTGTCTCCCACTCATTAACCACCGCGCTGGCGTTGCACTCAACATCGGCTACTACCTCCCCATCAGGGGCCTTCAGCGGCTGTTGTTCAGTGGATACGAGGTGTTGCTCCTCCTTTTGTAAGGCCGCATCGGTGACGTAGTCAGCATCCTGGCATCCATCTCCGCCCTCGTTCTTCTGTGGCGCCTGCTCGGTGGAAAACAAGTAGCATGCTTGGTGATGAATCCACAATCAGCATGACCTAGTTTATAAACAGTTACACACTAGATGAAATGTGGTTTAATTGGCTAACCTCCTCATCAGTGGCATTAACTGGCTCTGGCTCCTTACCGACAGCGGCGTCGTTGCTCTGAACAAGGGCTACTAATTCTCCATCATCCCCACCAGTTGACTTCAGCGGCGGATGCTCGGTGGAGAGTAGGTCTTGCTCCTCCTTCTGTAAGTCCGTTTCGACGACGCGGTTAGCATCGTGGCCATCTTCACCCTCGGTCGTCATTTTCGGCTGCACGGAGGTGGCCACACGGTAAGAAATGACATAAATCTACGCAATAGATGAGATATGGTTTTACGAGCTCACCTCTTTATTCGGAGTTACAAGCACATGTTCATGATCATGCAAAACCCTCTGAATATTCCATATACCCTCTGGGCAGATGGTGAGCTGAACACGAGCTGGGCAGTTTATCCTTTTAGTACCTTGTCGTTTTTCCTTTGTGCAAACGAAGTATCTTGAACATATAGTCCCATCAGTCCTATGTTTTAAGTGCATTTTCTTTATACTGAATCCGTTAGTACTAGCATATGAATTATAAAATTCATATGCCTCTTTTTCAGATTGAAAAGTCCTCCCGACTATCGGAACAGTCTGCTGAGAAGATGCATTCTTAACATCAGGTACACCAATGAAAAAATTTAGTTGTCTTCATAAACTGATATCACCCAACAGACACAAAGGTATGAGGTAGTAAATATTACTTGATCATTCATGGGATCCCCGCAACTTTCATCCACAACGGCCTTCATCCGCGTTGGCTCTGTAATCAATCTGCCAATGTCTCAACTATTTAAAAACATTGAAAAAAATCCCGGAAGTAAATAACATGACTATATTCGGATTGGCCCGTGCCAGCTGTTGTATTGGCGCGCTATGCGACTTGCCGGGTGCCCGCGTATATAGTCAAAGTACGTAACAGGTGATAAACTACCATGGAATCAAAAGTAGCTAAATCAATTGGATCGATCAAACTAGATTGACATCTCGGCGAACTGAAGTTTGTATGTGCGTGGCTCGCCGAGTCGGCGAGTCGGAAAGTACTCAGAGACGCTGAACTGCCCCGACCTGGCGAACAATCCGTGCATGCCCTGCTCGCTGGAGAAGGCAAGGGAGACACTGGCATGCCCGGGTTCCCATGCACCAACGGATTGCGGGGACGAGGCTTCGTTCGAGCCCGTTTGGCATTTCCTGGCAGCATGCTGGCGGGGATGAGCAATTGGCTTGGCGGCGGCAATGGCGGAGAAGATCGAGTATAGATGGGATCGTGCGTGCAATATACAGAAAGTCCGCTAGGCTATCGTGCACATGCAATCCATCGATTCTAGCCCTAGACTAGCTAGTATGTAAGCCATTGTGGTCTTAGGCCATTGGCTAATTTGCGCCGGGCCTTGGCTAAACGCATTGGGCTTGCCACGACCCAGGGTCGATCGACCCAGAAAAAGGGTCGGGGTCGAGGACGGTGTCGCAGTAGTGGAACACGGGGTTCCCCTAGTGCTGCCAAAGTGGGTCCACCACCTGTGGGCCCAGCGCGAAGATGGACAAGGCCAAGTCACGACGCAAGGCTGACGGGCACCTCACGCACCAGCCAAGTCCGCCGGGTGCAGGGGACCCCGAGACCCCTCGCACCCCGGCAGAACAAGGAGACCCCGAGAGCCCGAGACCCCGGCGAGGCCGGACACCTTCTCGGGTACCAGGCGAAGACAGGGCTTCCAGCGCCCTCCCGAAGATAGTAGAAGAACCTAGAAGGCTTGGGAAGCAAGGCGCAGGCAGGAGACACCACCTGCGGTGTGCCAGCCTTTTCCCACCTCGCTTTCCCCCAAAGGGCGGGGGATCTCACCAAACCGAAGGAAGATACTTGGAGGAGAAGAGGCCACGTCTTCACCTCAACCATGGAGACGGGGAACTTCCCACCAAGACCCCCCTCACTCTCCTCGCATGACCCTTGTGGCACCCCTTGTCTATAAAAGGAGGGCCAAGTCATGGCGAGGAGAGGAGGACGAATCCAACGCAAGACCAAGCCAGAGCACAGCTAGAGATAGCTAGGGCAGAGAGGAAAAGGGATGTGATCTCCTCAGGGCTAGGATCTGCCCTTTCTTCCTCCTCTCGCCAAAACCCTTCCCGGGTACCTCGCCGGATCTCCATTGTAGCCACACCATGATGCCTCCATCTATCCAGACATGCAGGAGTAGGGTTGTTAGCCTTCGGGCGGCCTGAACCTGGGTAGATCGTTGTGTCCCTTGTTTGTTTTCCATACACGCAGAGAGAGAGAGAGAGAGAGAGAGAGAGAGAGTGACGGAGAGTTTGCCAATGGTACTTCTCTGGGAGACGTCTTCCAGCCTCCTTCGCGCCCCTACCGAATCTACAAAGGGGGTGTCCCTCATCCCCGGTGTCCGTCCTTCGTGACACGACATCTGGCGCGCCAGGTAGGGGGCGCAAGCGCTGGATTCGTGTGCATCTTGTGCCATGGCGAATTCCTCTTCGGCATCAAGATCTGCTTCGAGTTCTCCTTCGTCGGAGACGCTGTCCACGTCAAGCTCGTCGTCCGGTACAAGTACTACTTCGAGCCCTTCGTTCGTTACAAGATCCGCCTCAAGCTCGGCACCGAAGTCAGCAACCTCTCTAGAGCAAGAGAAGTTTTCCCTCCGGCGACCATTGCTCGCCATGTCTGAAGTCAGAGGCATCGGGTACATCCATGGGGGCTCTTCGCTCCCCACATCCAGTGGCGCAAGCAAGAAGCTAGTCCGGGAGCTCAGTGCGGTCACCTCCGGGCCAACGAAGCTGCTGGACTGGTCAGGTCAAGTCATCACCTTCAACTCGGAGGACTGCCCGTCCAACACTGTCGTGGTCGGGACTTTACCACTGATCGTGTCGCCGGTCATCCACAACTTCAAGATCACCAAGATGCTAGTCGACGGAGGTTCCAGCCTCAACTTGCTGACGGCCAAGGTGTTGGGCGCGCTGCAAATCCCTTTCTCTCGCCTCACGGACACTGGCGTGTTCCAAGGCGTGAGCGGGAGCGTAACGCAGCCCCTTGGAAAGATCACCCTGCCTGTCACCTTTGGCGATCACAAGAACTTCCGCATCGAGGATGTCGTCTTCGACATTGCTGATACCCCGCTTTCGTACAACGGCATAGTTGGCCGACCTGCCCTGGCCAAGTTCATGGCCGTCTCGCATTTCGCCTACAACGTGCCAAAGATCCCCGCGCCATTGGGGGTGATCAAGATCAAGGCCGACTTTGACGATGCCGTCCTCTGCGTTCAAAAGCTGAACCAAACCGTGGCGGCAACGGCGGACGTCCCGCGAGTGGTGATGGAAGACGATGTTGATGCACTCCCCGGGGAAGAAGCTGACCCCGGCGGCTCGACGTCGAGTCCCACCAAGAAGGCGCCATTTCAGGGCGACCCGCAATTAACCAAGAAGGTGGCGCTAACCAGTGACAAAGTTCGCTCCATCACCATCGGCGCCCACCTTTTCGGTGAACAAGAAAGCGCGCTCATCACTTTCCTTCGGGAAAACTCCGATGTCTTCGCATGGGATGCTTCAGAGCTACCCGGCGTCCCGAGGGAAGTGATCAAACACAATTTGGCGGTCAGCGCGGACGCGCGACCGGTAAAGCAAGTCCTCTGGAATCAAAGCAAAGAGAAGTTGGAGTTCATCATCGCCGAAGTCGACAAGTTGATAGAAGCTGGCGTCATCCGATCGGTTCCTCATCCCTTGTGGGTGGCGAATCCGGTCGTGGTTCCAAAACCACTCACGCTCAAGTGGCGCCTCTGCATCGACTTCACCGACCTGAACAAGGCGTGTCCCAAGGATCCGTTCCCCCTGCCGCGCATTGACCAGATCATGGATTCCACGGCGGGGTGCGAATTGCTGTGTTTCTTGGACGCCTTCTCCGGGTTCCACCAGATCCTGATGTCCGTCGAAGATCAAGAAAAGACGGCCTTCATCACCCCAAAAGGCTGCTACTGCTACACTCGGATGCCTTTCGGCCTCCGGAACGCCGGCGCTACTTTCCAGCGCGCGATGCAGGCGTGCCTTGGGCCGCAGCTGGGCCGCAACGTCGAAGCGTACATCGACAACATAGTGGTCAAGACACGGTACCAGGATTCGCTCATCCAAGATCTTCACGAGACGTTCGAGAATCTCCGCCGAGTCAACTTCAAATTGAACCCCGAGAAGTGCGTGTTCGGGGTACCTTCAGGCAAGCTGCTGGGTTTCTTGGTTTCTCATCGAGGAATCGAGGCCAACCCTGATAAAATCAAGGCTATCGATCGCATGGAAGCGCCACGGCGAATCAAGGACGTACATCACCTCAATGGGTGCATCACCGTACTCGGGCGCTTCATCTCAAGGCTTGGGGAACGGGCTCTCCCGTTCTTCAACTTGCTCAAGAAGGAGGGTCCTGTCAACTGGACCCCGGAGGCTGAGGAAGTGCTCAAATCCCTCAAGAGCTACCTCGCTTCGCCACCAATTCTGGTGGCCCCGACAGAAAAGGAGCCTTTGCTACTATACATCGCTGCCACCAACCAGGTGGTAAGCGCAGTACTTGTCGACGAGCGCGACGCTCCTCCAAGAAAAGCAAGCAAGGCTAAGGGCAAGCGACTTGGAGATCACCTCTCAGGCCAGCCCAGTATGAAGAAGATGTCAGGTCTACCGGCTCCCGGGGACCCCGATGCCTCAGCAGTCCCCACATGTGATGTCGACACTGAAGCCCTGGGGACTGAGCAACCTTTGGCTCAGAACAGCGATCCCATGGAAGAAGAGGCCGAGCCAGGTCACGAAGCGGCATCTCGCAAGGTACAACATCCAGTCTATTTCGTCAGTTCGGTTCTGCGCGATGCGCGGGAGCGTTAACCCATGATGCAGAAGCTGCTTCTGACGATCCTGGTCGCTTCACGCAAGCTGAGGCCATACTTTGAAAGCCACCCAATCACTGTGGTCTCGAAGTACAACCTGAGAAGCCCTCTGGAGAACCCGCTTGCCACAGGACGCATATCATGGTGGGCCATGGAGCTTCAAGGTTTTGGTCTCAAGTTCGGGCATACGGACAATATCAAGAGCCAGGCGCTGGCGGACTTCACTGCAGAATGGACCGAGACGGCATTCGAAGACCCGGAAGAGGAAACCTGCCTCCCCGGAAAGGAAGATCCTAGCGCTTGGACCATGCACTTTGATGGTTCTTTCTCCAAGAATCGAGGAGGAGCCGGAGTTGTCCTGACATCACCGACCGGTGACCGCCTAAAGTACGTCATTCAGATGCATTTCCTTGGAGGCATTTCCAGCAATACAATGGAATACGAGGGTTTGCTGGCTAGACTTCGGGTGGCCCTCAGCCTCGGCATCAAGAAAATCATCGTCAAGGGTGACTCGCAGCTAGTAGAGGAAGTCTGGCACCGTATGTAGAGGAAGTCTGGAAGCTGCAGCGGCTCTCCGACAACTTCAGGGCTATGTATATTTCACGGGTGGATAACACCATCGCGGATGAGCTCTCAAGGCTGGCTTCGCAGCAAGAGCCTGTTCCCCCGGGGTTTACATTGAGGTGCTCAAGCAGCCGTCGGTTCCCTCCGCCAAGATCAAGGCAAAGGCGGCCACGGAGCCGGGGGCTAGCAACCTGACTACCCCGGCAACTCAGGAAGCCAGCCCGGAAGGTCAAGACCTAGGGAAGCCTATGACGGAGGAAGATCTGCCTCCCTCTTGTCAGATGGTGTTACCAGTGGAGAAAAGCTACCCGTCGTGGGCCCTGGACATCGTCATATACATGGTTGAGCACACCCTCCCGGGTGATGACCACGAAGCCGAGCAGGTATCCCGACAAGCCAAGCTCTACGTTCTAATCGACGGTGAGCTCTACAGGCGGCGCGACAACGGAGTCAAACTCCGCTGCATTCCGCAAGAACAAGGACAGGTGCTGCTAAAGGACATCCATGAGGGCACATGCTCCAGTCATGTGGCGTCAAGGTCTCTGGCAGGGAAGGTCTTTCGTCAAGGGTTTTACTGGCCAACAGTCCTCCATGACGCCGAACAGATCGTCAAGACATGTGAAGCCTGCCAGCATTACGCGAAGGATATTCATCAACCAGCGCAAGCTCTGCAGCCTATTCCAATCTGTTGGCTGTTCACGGTCTGGGGGCTGGATATAGTTGGCAAGATCCCCAAGTCTGTCGGGGGACATGAGTATCTTTTCGTGGCAATTGACAAGTTTACCAAGTGGGTAGAGGTGATGCCAGTGCCAAGACAGACGGCCCAAGCCGCCACCAAGTTTATCGAGGGGATCGTGTTCCGGTTCGGAGTACCTAACAGGATTATCACGGATAATGGCTCCTAGTTCACTAGCCGAGATTTCCTCAACTTCTACGAAGACATGGGAAGAAAAGTGTGTTTTGCTTCAGTGGCGTATCCAAGGTGCAATGGGCAGGTCGGGCGAGCCAACGCAGAAGTTCTCAAGGGTCTGAAAACCAAGGCTTTCAACAAGCTAGAAGACAGGGGCAAGAATTGGATCGAGCATTTGCCAAGCGTCCTCTGGTCACTCAGAACTACACCTAGCAGGGCCACCGGAGAAACGCCTTCCTTCCTTGTCTATGGAGCAGAAGTGGTCTTGCCCACAGAACTCAAGCATGGATCTCCCCGGGTACTCGCCTACGACGAAGAGTCTCAAATGGAAAGGAGAATTGATGACATCAATTTCCTGGAAGAGGCAAGATGTCGGGCATCCCTGCGATCAGCTCGATACCAGCAAGCGCTCAGGCGATACCATGGCCTCCACGTGCGAGCGCGAGCATTGGAGCCAAGAGACCTGGTCCTCCCAAAAAAAGCAAAAGCTTGATGGCATGAACAAGATGTCATCTAAGTGGGAAGGCCCTTACCGGGTAACGCACACCTTGAGACCCGGAGCAGTCTATCTGGAGGATGAGAAAGGCAGACCTCAGGGCAACGCCTGGAACATCGAGAACCTCCGCAAATTCTACCCTTGATTACGAACACGAATCGCAGATAGTTGTATCGACTAAGCACGCCGAGAGGCTAGTGTTCTGTAATAAGGTGTAAGAATCGTCGCCGAGGAATAAAAGATAAGTTTTCAATTCCGTGAGCCTCAATTTCTGTCGTAAAATTGATTACCCTAAGCAAACCCCAAGCAGGGGGCTGATATGTGCCGGTAGCTGACGGGGTGAACGCGAGCACGCCTATCAGTAGGAGCTGCCTCCCGATCATGCCGTACTGTCGCAAAGGGGGAGTTTTGGGCAGTGCTGTGCTTTAAAGCACATAAGCACAGAAATGCACAGTCAACCTTGCTTGCGGTTTGCTTCGGGTAAACATTTTTACGACATGAAGAGAGGGTCCTTTCTTTTCCAACTGAAAGTTGCTATGTGCAGCGCCTTCCCGGGGCAGAAACTTGCTAAGGACGAAGATCTAAGGAGCTGGATATCCATGAAAGGCCTAGCAGATCAGGAGCAGCATAAAAGCAGCTAAGTTCTTGCATCTGCATTTTAGGCATATCATCTCGCTTGAAGTCAGTAAACTGTCAACCTGAGCATGCTTGATAGTTTATGAGAACCTTGGCGGGGATGAGGCGTCCTCCCCGGTGAACGGTCTGTTTCCCTCTGGCCTAGTAACTGAGGCAGTGGAGTGAGTCCCCGAAGGTATAGTACTCCTGGGGGTGTTACTGTTGCTGCAGACAATAGGATGCTTGGCAAACTGGGAGATCTCCTCATAAACTAGACGGCGCGTTAGTGCAAGGGGAGGTCTGGAAATGACTCCAGGAGTTGAGATTAGGGTTGCATTCATGTTTAACATTCGAAGTTACATTCGTGCATTACTTAAAGAAGTAGCCTATGCGCATATATAGCCTATGCTACTAAGGCCAGTCCAGGCGCGCTGGCTGCGCAAATCTGCCTCTTGTTTATTTAGTCTACCGAGTACTCCTCTATCTTCTGGGGACGCCTGGAAAAAGAAGGAAATCACTCGGGCAGAATCTTCAGGCGCCTCCTGATGACTCCCAAGTGCAGGAGATCAATTGTAGTACCTTTCAAATAGAAAAGGTTGTCGAACCCACGAGGAGCTGAAGATATTGGTTAGTAAGATTGATAAACAAAGCAATGAAAGATGCAAGTGTTTTTGATATTTTCGGTTGTATAATTCCAATGCAGCAAGTAACAGTAGCAAGTGAAAGCTCTCAAAGAGAGAAAGCCCAATCCTCTTATGTGACAAGAGGACAAGCTCAAGTGATGTGTAACTTATATGTGGAAAACGTTCCCGAGGGCGGCATGGATAATGCTAGGCATAGAGATTTATTAAACAACATGTTGAATATCTTGTCAAGTTTTAATCTTTTCGGACGGAGCCATGATTCGGTATAGCTAAATAAATAGACTATAGCCCCTTATGATGGATCATGTGGCCAAGTAAATGACTGCACAAGAGTTATTAAGACATAAAGTCCCACCATAGCATTACACTCTAAGTTCCCCGATACTAATACCCTCATACTATAACTTCAAGATTCTAACTCAGTCTTACGTGTCCTCCCAAGTCTTCCTCAATTCATTATACTACGGTGTTCTCCTATGAGTCCATATAGGTGAAGTGTTGTGCAGTCGACGTTCGCACAACACCATCATAGAATCACATAAAAGATAAACTCTTGACAAAATACCAACACATGTCATATATAAATCATTGCCAATTCATCTTATGCCCTCTGGAACATACGGGAACTACTCACAACGTGCAAACATGATCATAATCAGTGGCATAAGTGGTACAACACAATCAGAAATTATAACTTCACCACCAAATAATGACAAGTACTCAATCACTAACATGAATAGTAGCACAAGACAAGTATCTAGGGTATAGCAACTCTCAAACTGCGAGGGGAACGGAGTGGATCACGCTGATAATGATGAAGATGGTGCTGGTCTTGATGGGGGTGATGATGTAGAGGCCTCCTCCGACGCCAAGGAGGAGAGGTGATGATGATGGCGACGATTTCCCCCTTCTCCGGAGCTCCAGAGCAGCAAGATCTGACCCCCCTCGGATGGGATCAGGAGTTTCGCCGCCGCCGCCGCGACCTCGGATGGACTTGGAAAAATTAGGTCGTTACTTTTCGGGCGAGACGAAGGCGTCGATAAAAAGCCCCAGGCGAGGAGGTGCCCAAGGCCGCTTTTAGTGGCCCCCACGCGGCCTAGGGTTTTGGCCACGTGGGCCCACCCCGTTTGGGCCTCGTGGCTCTCCTCTCTTCGGTCTTCTTCCCTCTGCCTTTCTCCCGATTAAAAACTGACGTGGTATTTTTCCTTTTATTATTTGGGTTCCTAAAACTCCTGAAACAATAAAAACAAGAAAAGGGGGTTTTCTGCCTCCCAGATATTAAATACCAAAAATGGAGACTTTGTGTGAAAGTCCCCAAAATCATCTAAAACATGTAAAAACAATCATATAATCATGCAAATAACATTCTAGTATGATACTAAAAGTTATATAAATGATGATATAAAATGCACGTATCAACTCCCCCAAGCTTAAACCTTTACTCGTCCTCGAGTAAGTAAGGACATAGATCATTACATGCATCAATGGACTTATGGTTGATAAATAAATACGAGCATTGTATCATCATCATATTCACTTGCAAGATAAGATGGATGAATAAAACTCATGCATATGAGGGCAACATAAGTAGAAGCTCTAGCAATCACCCCTTACTTTTGAAAGCAAATAACCATTGTATGTTGGACAATTGAATCATATACTTTTCACATGCCTTTGCTCTTTCTAGCAAGCATTATAATCTTTTATCCTTTACTGAAATTTAAAGACAAGATAGACTCTCATTGGATAACAAGTTCAGAGAAGACAAATGAAAAGATAAATATAAAAGATGTTATCACCCTTGCTTCTCTAGTAACTAGTACAAACTTTAGTCATGGATATCTCAATCAAGTTCCTATGCTCCATACAACCTTTATCTTACACTTTCCATGGCTAACTGAAATTTCAGGTGCCTACCTTTTCATACACATTCAAGAGCATAAGTATTGAAATATTCATGATCATTAATTTGCTCAAAAGATACTAGAGTCTAACAAGAGTGTTTTATATCCTTTTCATTATCCCTTCTCAACTTTTTACCCCATAAGACAATATCTCAACCTCAAACTATTAATTCCAAGTCATAAGTTGACTTTTACTTATTTTATTATGAGATGATTCTACAATTGTCCAACACACTCAAGTTAATTAGTTTCAAGGCAAGATGTGATTGAAACTCTAAATATGCCACACTCATTTGCATGAATGTTACCCATAAATCCCCAAACAAGAGAATCATGGATGACACCATACTTTAATATTCATTGATAAACCATAAGATAGAGATACATGATAATGCTCCATGAGCTCACACACGCCTAAGAGATATTGATAACTAATTGATAAAAGCACATCACACCATGACTAGATAGATATGATAGATTGATAAAGAGAAATACTAGATGGAACTCCCCCAAACTTGGCATTCTGCATCAAGGCTGCGGTAAACCATAGTGCCATACCTGAAGGTCTTGTCCTCTAACTCATCCAGCCTTTCCTCCACCGTGCCGGTGGCCTTGGGAGCCTTCACCTCCTCCACGAGCATCACACCCTCCTTGAAGCACATGGTCTTTGGTGGTGCCATCACGGAGTTGAGGTAGCGGTTCACAACACCTTCCTTGGGAGAGCTCTCCCCCTCTTGGTTGGATCCGGAGCAAGACATGGCTAAAACCTGACAGACAGAAACAGCAGAAACAAAGATCGCTCGATAACGCTCGGTGCGAGATTAGATCGGCAGAGAGGGGTATATATTGAGGGTTTCTAGGTCAAGACGAAGCGTCGGGATCGAAAACGAGACGAAAAGGGACTCCGAGGTGGAAAAGGAGTGGGCCCACGTGGCCAGGTACATGGGCCGCATGGGACCCCCTCTTTCCTTCCTCGGGTCTCCGCTTCGTCCAGTTTTCTTGTCCCACACGTTAATTTCCATTAAAAAAATGACTTCCGTAAAATATTATGCAATTCCGAGAAACTTTCCAACACTAAAGTTACCTTCTATTGATTTAGGGTTTCTGGAACTGCACGGTTTCTCTCAATTACCTCTTCCGGTGTTTGTAAATTCAACTCCTCCACCATTCCGACGAAGCTCTTTCCTGCAATATAAGGTTTAAGACGTTGTCCATTAACTACATGAGGTTTACCTTTCATGTCTTCATGAAGACGGATAGCTCCTGAAGGGTACACCTCCTGTATCACTAATGATCCCTGCCATTTTGAAGCTAACTTTCCTGCAGAAAACTTGAAACGAGAGTTGTACAATAAAACTTGATCACCTACTTTGAATTATTTTCTCTTAATTTTCTTGTCATGCCAAATCTTAACTTTTTCTTTAAACATCCTAGCACTTTCATAAGCTTCATTTCTCCATTCATCAAGTAGGTTTAGGTCAAGAATTCTCTTCTCTCCCGCAGTTTTAAAATCAAAGTTCAGTTGTTTAATAGCCCATCTAGCTTTATGTTCTAGTTCAACAGGTAAGTGACAAGCTTTTCCACAAACCATTTTATAAGGAGACATTCCCATAGGATTTTTAAAAGCAGTTCTATAAGCCCACAAAGCATCATTAATCTTAATTGACCAATCAGATCTAGACTTATTCACTGTCTTTTCCAAAATGAGTTTAATTTCCCTATTGCTTAATTCAACTTGTCCACTTGTTTGAGGATGATAAGGAGATGCAATTCTATGGTTAACATCATATTTTGCCAATGTTTTTCTGAGAACTAGCTGGGTGGCCCGCGCAATTGCGCGGCTAGCATTGATCAAACTCAAATATTTATATCTAATGTATCATTTTTATTCTGGATATTCTATTATAAAACATTCTGCATTCGACAAAAATATATAAGATTGGTTTTGTATACTCGGGTTATTGAGCTGCCAATTGCTTGCACGTTCCAATCTACGGCTTATAGCATATGTGCATGTTATGAATACCTTCATTGTTTTGGCTTCCATGTTTTTTTATGCAGAAGTTGGCTATATCATTTTTGTTATAAAATTCAAGCAATCAATTGTGTCTCGGTGCTGGTGGAATGATTTTCCATGTCATGCAACATTAACAAATATTGATTATATATGTATTGTACAGGGACACCAGCTATAGCAGTGTCATAATATCTCTATATTCCAATGCAGCCAGTACAGTAAAAGGACATTAATTCTGGTGGCATGTGGCCACGCCCGCGCAGGTCCTAGCACAGTTTCTTGAGACGAACATGATTCTGCTCGTTGCGAGTAATTGTAGTGCCTAGCAAGCAAAGAATTGTTGTCTGCATAGTGATACTATGAAAGTTATTTTCTTAAAAAAGACCCCAGTGATAATAATAAAACAATCGACCTTGATCATAAAAACACTACATGACTTAATTAATCTGGTCATGGCTTTCAGTATACTATAGGCACACTGACTTTCACCTAATTTTATTGCAATAAATAATTAGGCTTTTTCCACGATATAAAACTCTCAACCCACAGGATGCCTCTGATCAGCTGCTCTGCCTCATTGACTGTGACAAACTGACAACACGCTCCCTCAGCTGTACCTCAATCGAAGGCCTAGTTTCCAAACGTCTCATCTCATGCTTCTGTTACGTTGTTCCAAACAATGATCACCGTTGAAGTGCAGGAGGGCACCATGTCTGGTAGTTACATGTGCTTGGTTATGGTGATCCCGAGACCTTCTGCTGTTCAAGGAAGCCAACATGCATAATGAGATTGCAAAGAAAAGACTAAAGAGATATTATAGACGGAAAGATGCGTGCAAGAGTGCAAGGTCGTCCCGCTTCTAAACGATTAGGTCTGCGACGTACCTTTCCTCTAGTACATGTTCAGCTCTTTATTTATTTCTTCTTATCGCTTGGTATTGTTTTACCTACCGAAAGAGTGCACTTTATTAAAAATTACAGTGCATGCATGGTGCCGGACGAACCATGATACCTTTGAGTAGGAAATTTCCTTGCACTACCAATTCCTGAGCTAACACTAATTGATGGTGGTGGTTCTAGGTTAACATCATAGTTTTAAATAGTCTGCTATAACCCGGCTATAGCTCAGCTATAGCTTTTAGAGCATAACTGTACGAATTTATATATTTTTTTCCGCTATATCTCCACATTTAGTTTCTGTTTAGCGAGGCTATAACTCTTTTGCAGGGTGGACGCTGTTTACTATAGACGCTATTTAAAACATTTAACACTGGTAGTGCACGTTTAGCTACTCTTACTCGGTGCAGCATTATTCATCGTCATGCATGGATCGAAATCGGCACGCTAAAAGGTTATCGATTCAGAATTTCAGATAGCCTTCAAATGTGTTGGAGCCATGCAGACCCTGACCCCACATGCATGATCGATATTTAACCGTGGGTACGTTGCAAATACATAAATAGTAAATAGATTTAGCTGATTACATTACCTCGAGAAAAGAAGCGTACCATGGAGTATGCAGCTGATTTGAGCTTGCCATAGCTATGCCTGCGATCATGAATTGATTAGATCATAGCATGCACGTACGATGCATGAGTAAAATAGATGAACGATAGTCACCATTGCTATTCTTGTCTGCGCCTTGCAATTGACGGCGAGCTCATCCGAGACCACGCCGGCGTACAGCCCCGGATCTCATTCTTCCAGCGGGTGGCCCTGGCTGACGCCGGCATGCAGCGTCTCGTCCCCTACATGCCCACGCGACGCCGGCGTACAGTACCGCATCACGTACTCCAGCACCCCCACTGAGGCCAGGAGCGAACCCAGTATGCACATCCACGCCAACGCTGTCCAGTCCGGCAGTCCGACGCCTGCGTCGAGTAGCCGTGCGTGTGGTGGCGGTGGTGTACGTCTCCGTCCAGCCCGTCTAGTATGATGCGGCGTCGGACGAAACATCAAAAATCAATATGCAGCGACAGGCGACGCGTTCGAAGAGCAGACACAGACTCAACTTGAACACCTCGTCGAAGCCTCAATCTGATTATGACTTTTATCGGATGAGTCAACGGCTTCTTTGGCAATTCTGTGCAGGTCGCCGGGTCGAAGCATCAATCTGGTTATGATATCGGCTCCTATAAGGCTGCGGCGCTGCGCTAGGAGCATAGGTCGACGCAACGACGATGCATCAATTGATTGCAAGCAGTCTACCGACAAAAAATAGTCATGGTTTGCCCTGTAAAACATATTGCTTTTCGGGAAGCGGAGTACATACCTGGCTAGCCGGCCGGGTGGCATGTCCCGCTGAACAATCGATCGGCTCCTAATTCCCGACGCCTTTTTTTGTCGCCGATTTGCGGCTACTCGCGCTGGCCGTTGCACCTGGATTATCGTCGATCAGAACGTCCCTGCATTGCCATTGATAAAAAATAGGCCGTGGCTAAGACAAACTTCGTCTCGCAGCGGCTGGCCGCCAATCTGCTTTGAGCCTGATGCAACTAACTGAACTCGACGTGTGTATCACGTGTGGTCAGATATAATCAGCCGAACGGATGCAAATCGCGCTAGCATGATCCGCCAAATCTTGTACCTCCGTCCCGCCTGTGTGGTTGCCACATTAGGGTCGCCATCTACCAAATCATCCATGGCTTCTTCTCGCCAGATCAATATTGCCATAAAAACTCATCACAGACTCAGGGCTCCTTGTATATTCATCAAGCTTGTTGACGTCGAATTCATCTTCGTGAGGATTTCCATCTTGGACGCTAGCAGCTAGCCGCACCGATTGATCAATTCCCGACATGTTGCAGGGAAGATATATGCAGGTTGCGGGGAAGCAGCACAAATCAGATATGGCTTGTCAGGGTAAAACACATACCCAAAATAATCACGAAGAGTCCTTGGTGATATAAAGATGGATGAATTTTGTCTCTTTCCTTTTCATTGCTGGACTTACTATTCCTATTGCGCACGGTGCACACAATCTATTTTCAACCTCAACAGCTCACGTGCAAGTCCTTTGTTGCCAGCTCCACGACAATTCTATTCTTGACATGTACGTGAGGATGTTTCCTATACATGTCCGATCGGGACTCTTGAACGTGGATTTTTTTTCTCTACGGACTACCACGTGGAAAGCTAAGGGATATTTTTAAATCACACCCGTTGCTTTTCATGGTTAAATCTCAGCCATTGTTTGTCTTGTGTTTTAATTATATAATAGATATCATGCAAGAAATGAGAACCACCATCAGTAATTAAAAACCTAGGAACACCAAACCTGGGGAAAATGATGTCCTTGAGCATCTTCATTGCTGTGGCATGATCTGCACTTTTGGTTGGAATTGCTTCCACCCACTTTGTAACATAGTCAACTGCAACCAAAATGTGAGTATGCTTTGTCTTTGATTCTGGGAAAGGTCCCATAAAGTCAAAACCCCACACATCAAATGGCTCAAGTGGCAAAGAATAATTCATAGGCATTTCATTTCTCCTACCAATATTTCCTACTCTTTGACATTTATCACAAGATTTAACATATTCAGCACAATCCTTAAATAAAGTAGGCCAATAGAAACCAGATTGTAATACCTTTGCTCCTGTGCGATCTCCTGCATGATGCCCTCCATAGGGACTGTCATGACAATCTCTTATAATAGCCTGTTGTTCATGCTCAGGTACACAACGTCTAATAATACCATCCACACTTTTCTTATAAAGAAAGGATCATCCCAAAAATAATGTCTAAGATCATAAAAGAATTTCTTTCTTTGTTGAAAGTGAAGTGTGGAGGTAAACTTTACCAACAATAAAATTTGCATAGTTGGCAAACCAAGGAGATGCAACTTTAGCACTAGAAACATTAACAATTGCAAGTTGTTCATTAACAAAGCTATCATTAATAGGAATAGGATCATCAGGTATATTTTCCATCCTAGAGAGATGATCAGCTACTTGATTATCTTCCCCTTTCCTATCAACAATGTGTAAATCAAATTCTTGCAATAAAGTACCCATCTTATTAATCTAGGCTTAGCATCTTTCTTATGCATCAAGTATTTAATAGCAGAATGATCAGTATGCAATGTGACTTTTGAATCAGTAATATAAGGTCTAAACTTGTCACAAGCAAACAGTACTGCTAAAAATTCTTTCTCAGTTGTAGCATAATTCTTTGAGCAGCATCAAGTGTTCTACTAGCATAATAATAACATTCAGTTTCTTATCAACACGTTGGCCCAAAACAGCCCCAACTGCATAATCACTAGCATCACACATAATTTCAAAAGGCAATTTCCAATCAGGAGGTTGAATAATAGGAGCACTTATTAAAGCATTCTTCAAAATATTAAAGGACTCAATGCAATCATCATTAAAAGAAAAGGAACATCCTTTTGCAAAAGATTGGTTAGAGGTTTTGATATTTTGGAGAAATCTTTAATAAACCTACGGTAAAAACCTGCATGCCCAAGAAAACTTCTTATACCTTTGATGTCCCTTGGGTATGGTAGCTTTTCAATAGCTTCTATCTTTGCTGGATCAACTTCTATTCCTTTCCAGAAATCTTATGCCCAAGAACAATACCTTCAGTAACCATGAAGTGACACTTCTCCCAATTAAGAACTAAGTGTTGGTCTTCACAACGCTGCAAAACTTTGTTAAGGTTGAACAAGCAATTATCGAAGGAAGTACCATACACAGAAAAATCATCCATAAAACTTCCATTATCTTTTCAATATAATCAGCAAATATAGCATTCATGCATCTTTGAAAAGTAGCAGGAGCATTACATAAACCGAATGGCATTCTCCTATAAGCAAAAGTACCATATGGGCAAGTAAAAGTGGTCTTTTCTTGATCATCCTTATGGACAGGAATTTGTGAGAAACCTGAATAACCATCTAGATAGCAAAAGTGAGAGTGTTTAGATAACCTTTCTAACATTTGATCAATAAATGGCAATGGATAATGATCTTTTCGAGTTGCTTTTTTAATTTCCTGAAATCAATACACATCCTATAACCAACAACAGTACGTTGAGCCACAAGTTCATCCTCATCATTTGGAACAACAGTCATTCCACCCTTTTTAGGAACACAATGAACAGGACTAACCCACTTACTATCAGCTATAGGATAAATGATACCAGCTTCAATAAGTCTTATTACCTCTTTTCTTACCACTTCTTTCATTTTTGGATGGAGACGGCGTTGATAATCAACAACAGGTTTTGCATCTTCTCCAGATTAATTTTATGCATACATAGAGCTGGGCTTATACCTTTAAGATCATCAAGAGAGTATCCAATGGCTGGTCGGTGAGCTTTTAGCACATCAAGTAATTTTCTTCTTCTTCAGCTGAAAGGTTAGCACTAATAATGACAGGATATATGCTCTTCTCATCCAAATATGCATATTTCAGATTTGTAGGCAAAGGTTTTAATTCAAAACTAGGATCCCCTTTAGGTGGTGGTAGCACTCCTAAATTATCAGGTGGGATATGCAATTGTAATTGTGGTGGTTGTTGCCATAATATTTGTTCTAAAGCCTCTTTTCCTCATCATTAAATGGTTCATCTTGATTAAGCATATAACGTTCTACAACATCTGTTGAAGCTACAGCTATATGAGCAAGAGTTTCAATTAAATCTTCAGAAAGGCTCTTTCAACATGTTTATCAGCAAATTTGAAAAGTTGAATTCAAGTTTCTCACCAACATTTAATAAACACTTTCTCTTTAGCAAATTAATTTCAGCACCAACAGTAGTAAGAAAGGTCTACCAAAAATGATAGGACAAAATGAATCTTGAGGACAACCAAGCACAATAAAATCAGCAGGATATTTTATTTTGCCAACCAATACTTCAACATCTCTAACAATTCCAAATGGACTAATATATCTTTATTAGCAAGTTGAATTGTCATACCTGTCTCTTCCATAACAATAGGATCAATATCAGGCTTGATTTCAAGATAAAGAGAATATGGAATGACACTTATGCTCCAATATCACATAACCATGATAACTTGAAGTCCCAATAGAGCATGATATAACAGGTTTCCCAACTTGGCCGAATTACCTTTGATGACTTTAGTAGCATCTTCACATAGATAAACATCAACAGGTCTTCTTCATTAAGTTGCTTGATACAGAAATTTGAGTGTTGACTTCCACCTGTTCATAAGGCTGAGAACATTTTCTATTACTTTGTTAGTAACAGCAATAAGTAAATTCTCCTTAACTTGGTTTGGATAGGTGGTGTTCAACATACTCCTCAATTGTCACAGATGACACGGTTCAACCTGTTTAATAACTTTAGGAACAACAATAGATTGTTTAACAGGTTCAACATAAACTTCAAATCCACTTTTTGGAACACAGATATGTTCAGCAAAAATTTAGCTATCTCAATTATAACATAAGGATCAAGATTAAAGTATCACTCAGATTTTTAAACAAGATAGAAGTAGAGAAGTTCTCTACACATGAATATCCATAATCAAAATAGGCTCATTACCTTTATCAAGATCCCAATGACCAGTATTTTCAGAAATAGTCTCCAATAAATTCCATGCTTCTTCTTCAGTATTGTTTGTAAAACTTCCACCAGATGAATTATCCAGAATTCCTTGTGCTTCATAGGTAACCTCACATAAAAGTTTATCAATATAAGTTTCCTTGTAAGATCATGACAAGGATTCTTGCGAAGGAGTTCCTTTAACCTCCCCCAAGCTTGAGTAATACTCTCTCCCAGATGTGGCCAGAAATTGAATATGTAGCAGCGGTTCTCATAAGCTTCTTTAGGAGTAAAATATTTAAGAAAGAAAACCTTCCTCAAGATATTCCATCAATAGTAGCTTCTTCATCCAGAGACCTGTACCAAACACGAGCATTACCAGATAAAGACAAATATAGTAACTTTCTTTTTACCTGATCCTCAGGAATACCAGGAAGTCTAAATAAACCACATATGTCTTCAATTAACTCCATGTGTTCGCGTGCAACTTAGTTCCATCCCTGTAAATGGATTTTTCATAACTCTTTTAACATGACCCATGGGAATTTTAAATCCCACTTTAGGTACTCAGACACAGTAGTTTCAACCACCTTTGCAGTAGTGGCATAAGCACTTTCATATAGAGCAAGATGCAGCGAGGCACGATTCATAAATGCCATAGTAACAATGAGATAAAACAGCTTTCAAGTTTCCTTACCAAACTTCTTACCAATAGCGCTACGCTCCCCGGCAACGGCGCCAGAAAAGTATCTTGATGACTCCCAAGTGCAGGAGATCAATTGTAGTACCTTTCAAATAGAAAAGGTTGTCGAACCCACGAGGAGCTGAAGGTATTGGTTAGTAAGATTGATAAAAAACAATGAAAGATGCAAGTGTTTTTGGTATTTTCGGTTGTATAATTCCAATGCAGCAAGTAACAGTAGCAAGTGAAAGCTCTCAAAGAGAGAAAGCCCAATCCTCTTATGTGCAAGAGGACAAGCTCAAGTGATGTGTAACTTATATGTGGAAAACGTTCCCGAGGGCGGCATGGATATGCTAGGCATAGAGATTTATTAAACAACACGTTGAATATCTTGTCAAGTTTTAATCTTTTTGGACGGAGCCATAATTCGGTATAGCTAAATAAATAGACTAACCCCTTATGATGGATCATGTGGCCAAGTAAATGACTGCACAAGAATTATTAAGACATAAAGTCCCACCATAGCATTACACTCTAAGGTCCCCGATACTAATACCCTCATACTATAACTTCAAGATTCTCTCAGGCTTACGTGTCCTCCCAAGTCTTCCTCAATTCATTATACTACGGTGTTCTCCTATGAGCCCATATAGGTGAAGTGTTGTGCAGTCGACGTTCGCACAACACCATCATAGAATCACATAAAAGATAAACTCTTGACAAAATACCAACACATGTCATATATAAATCATTGCCAATTCATCCTATGCCCTCAGGAACATACGGGAACTACTCACAACGTGCAAACATGATCATAATCAGTGGCATAAGTGGTACAACACAATCTGAAATTATAACTTCACCACCAAATAATGACAAGTACTCAATCACAAACATGAATAGTAGCACAAGACAAGTATCTAGGGTATAGCAACTCTCAAACTGCGAGGGGAACGGAGTGGATCACGGTGATGATGATGGAGATGGTGCTGGTCTTGATGGGGTGATGTGTAACGTACCTGCACTTAAAATATGGCAAGGTACATGTGTATAGTGCAAACCCCTGGATCGTTTCATTTGCACACACAGTTTAAGATGTAGTATCACAACAAAGTATCATTATTACATCGAATGATCCAGACCTGGTAAAATATTCATTACAACTTGCATAGCATATAGCTAGCTTGAAAGAGTAAAGCAGCGGAAATAATAATCTTCATGGAGTCCTCATCCTTTGCATGTGCCATAGGCGAAAACATGTTGGTTGCAGACTCGAAACCCAAACATAACCTTACTCATCGTCAGAAATTTCTGCAACAAATAAAATTTTGCAACAGAGTGGGTTAGAACCATTAAAAATGATTCTGGCAAGTGACACTATGTGGACACTTAATGGAATAACTCTAATAGCCTATATGCATATTTGGCTGGTGGAGTTTCAAGGTTATTTTGCATAAAAGCCAATTTTGCCTAACACTTTGTAAAACATTTTCTTTAAAAGTTGGAGACGATATGGTATAAAACCATAGTCTCATCTACCCTTGTTCACCATCAAGTTTTACTTTCGAAATTGGAATGATGAAGCCTCCGTTGAATCCTTGATCAGCTGCTCAAATTGTCCGTAACCGGGGACACGGCTAAGTACTTAGTTTTTAACTCTGCAGAGGTTGTGCACTTTCACCATTAGACCCAACAAACCCAAACTATCCTCAAGCACTCAATTTGTGCTAAGGAAAAGGAGAGAGTTGAGACGAGACTTTTCAGAAGCATTTCCTCATCCCATGCCGCCTTGACCCGTTCCCATTCTAACCATCTACCACCACCTGTCAAGACGGGACGAGTCCACGCAACTTAATCCATCAAGTCAGAGCCCATATGACTAATGGTTGCACGGTAAGCAACTTCACTTAGAGAAAACCTTGGCCCCTTAATACCCTGGGTGGCAACCACAAGTGACCATCCCTTAGAGGTCACCCCTAAGAGATGACACTCAACCTTTCCATCATCTTTTCATAACCAAGTCCACCCAGGTGATAAGTTACTTAGTAGAATTAAGCTTTAAAGAAAACACATTTGCATAGCATCAAATATTCTACTAAGTTATCAAAGGGGATTCTAGACACAACTAGTGTAAAGGTATGGTGGGTTTAGCATATAGCAATAATACAATCCAACACATGCATATAAGAAATACACTAAGTAATGCATATAAAATACTTAGGAAATTTCATGGGGGTGTGCCACTTGCCTTGGCAAACAGAAGTGTAGTAGTAGCAGTTGCAACCACTTTCGTCTCTCTCCGGAATTTCTAACAAGTCAAACAAACCACAAATAAACATACAATCATAAATGCAACACTTAGAAAAATTTATGATGTGCATGCGATGCAGGATGATACAAAGAAATGTGGTATGAAAGACAAGAAAAAACAAAATAAGGGAAAGACAACAAAATAACATTATCCCATTCAGCTAAGGCAAGGTTAAGGTAGAGTAAAATAAAATAAATTTGATAAAACCACCACTTGAAGGTTGTAAAGCTACTCTAAGTCTTCACAAGTTTGGTCTTCAAATAATCTTCAACTCCTTTGCAGCTTCATTGATCGTCAAATAGCACTCTATGAACTTAGTCTTAAACACCAAGGACTTGGCCTATGTCCAAAGTGAGACAAGAATAGAAAGGAGATAGAAA
Organism: Poa pratensis; assembly: GCA_947311845.1. Classification (NCBI taxonomy): domain Eukaryota; kingdom Viridiplantae; phylum Streptophyta; class Magnoliopsida; order Poales; family Poaceae; genus Poa; species Poa pratensis. The sequence continues at coordinate 70,222,914 of CAMZMU010000041.1, forward strand.
GAAAAAGAAGTAGTTGGTCTTCTAAAATTCTTCTCCTTGCTTCATTGTAGTTTTACTTGATGTGATGACATCATTGCACCTTGTGGACTTGTTGATTCTGAAGACTTGATGATGTTGGCAGAAGGTTGATCTTGAATGTAACTTAGCCACCATGAAGTTCAAGGTAGGGAGAAGGAAAGAGAGAATGGGAAGAAAGACTTAGAAATTGTAGCTGGTTGGTCTTCATGAACTTCCTCTTGATTTCTTCTGAGTCCTTTCTTCTTGGAGATGCTTCTAGAGTCTTGTTTTCATGCTAAGTCCTTCTTTGATTTCCACTAATTTCTAACTTAGTGGTTTTGACTAGGAGAGTCAAAAGAGCTAAAGCATTACCTCCAAAATTCTAAGGAGGAAAGTCATGCAAGAAGTACTAAATACTACTAAGGACTTAACATGCATGCCATGCTTATGAAAAATGCTCTAAGGAATGCAAGCAAGTAAGATGGTCCAAAATAACTGAGGACCAAGGTAAAACAACAAGTCACAAATTAATTCTAAGGAAAAGTTACTAAAATAAGAGGTGCTAGATTTTTCTAAGGAAAAGTGTTAGTCAAAATACTTGTCAAAATATTTTCTAAGGAAGAAAATACTTTGTTTGGAGAGGAAAAATACTTCTAAGTACTTTAGCCAAGTAAAGTCTCCAAAATACTACTAAGTTATTTTATAACTCGAATATATGAAGAAAAATAATTTTATTCAATTTTAATTATTAAAATAACATCTAAAAAGCAATTAATCAATATTAATTACAAAAATCATAGAAAATACTTTTACAAAATTTGTAGAATATTCCTACGGCCAAGTATTAATTAAACAAAGTTAAAGCAATTGGATTTGCCCAAAAATCAATTTTTAAATTTAAGTTAAGTCAAATTTACTTAAACAACCATTTATGCCAAAAATATTTTATTTGTAAAATTTGGCCAAACCAATAAAAATTAGTGATAGATTTAAGTTGCAGGGACCTTTCTGTAAAACTGCTAATTGAATAAAATAAATAAAAGTCTTCTCCGTGCTGGCACTGACGTGGCGTTGACGGCTGACGCGGCTGCTGACTTGGCGCTGACGAGGATGCTGACTCGGCGTTGACGTGGCAGATTTTAATTATAACATTTCTAGTGATTTAAATAAGGCATAAACCCTAAAAAAAAGGCATAAACCCTAATTAAATTGCTACTGCAAAATTTTATGTTCTGGGAAAAATTACTTTGAGGTCTCTGGATAGAGGACAGTAATACCAAGCTATAGCAATTGGAATCATTCAAAAAATATTTTTAGAATTTAAACTATAGCCAGAATACTAATTTGGACAAAATTCAACCTAGCAAGTGTGTGCATGTATCAAGTTTAAAATTTTCTGGCTCTAATGTTTTCTACGTGTGCTAAGGATTCCAGAGACTACAAAAATAATAATTTTGGCCCAGTAGAACTAAAGCTAGAATTTATTTGGTGTAATTAAGCCATTTTTACCAATTTAAATAACAGAAAATAAAGGTTCGTTAAAACTTAAATATTATTACAGATCTGAGTAGATCTTAATTTTCTGAATCCGTAGACATAAAGTTTGCTAAATTTGGATATACGGTTGATTAACTACGAATTTTGCAAGATGTGACAAGTTTCTGCGATTTAAAACGAAAATAGAAAAAAAAGTAAAACACGTGGCGCGATCTGACTGGCTCAACCCCTTTGGTAAGTGATCTAATCTGATCCACCAGATTCAGATCGGACGGACGAAAAGAAATTGGGTTGGGAACGTGGTGCTGCTCACTGTGAACGGAGAAGAAGACGACGGTGACGAACTGCGGCTTGCCTGCGATCGTAGATGGCGTACTGCTGCTCCTTCAGGCTTGGAGACGGCAGGAATCGGCAGAGGTGATCACGGCGAACTCGATGGCATACTTGGCGACGTCCTCGGCTGCTCCAAACAACGGCAGCGACCGCTCTCCGAGCTCCTGTACCGGCGGCGCTCCGGCGACGATTACAAGCTTCCTGGTACACCGTTTTCAAAAAGAAAACTTCAGGAAGGTGAGGAACAAAGAGGGTAATAGTATGGACAAATAAATAGAGACTAGGGTTGTGCGAGGCGATGGTGACAACCTCCGAAGCTCGTCAATGGCGGCGGCGGTGGCAGATCGATTTCGACCCAAAATTCGGGCAGCCCGGCGGCCGGTTTTTGGGGAAAAGATGGGGAAAAAGGTGCGTAGGGTTTTGGGTTTATATAGCCGAAGTTTCGTGGCAAACGGATAAGCGAATCGGAAGAAATCGAGGATTTTGCGGGCAGTCCGAGCTAGGAACGAACCCGTGTTCGTTCTGGAAAATCTTCCCAGGTACGTGAAGAAGAAGATGGGCTGGAACGGTGTTGTTGGGCTGGCCACCCTATTGGGCCGAGGCTGACTGGTTTGCTGGCTGGTTCGTTTCCTTTTTTTTTGTCCTTTTCTATTTCCTGTTTTTCTTATTTCTTTTATAACTTTTGTTTTAAATATCCAAATTAACTCAAATTTGTTTCTAAATTTTTGTAAAATCAAGATCTGTTATTTAAAACATTCAAACACACTTTTACAAACATTTCAAAATTTTGTTTTTCAAAATATGTTTAAAAGCAAAAATGACTCTTAATGTCAAAATTAAAATAGGTTTTAAGAACAAAACAAATGTGGTTCTTTAATACCACAATTGTAAACATTTGAAAATAGCTATTTTAAACTTACATTTCAAATAATTAAAATCAAGTCAAAACCAAAATTTAAACATAACAACTAACACCATAAAGTCTAAAATAATATATAGGACATAAATTGTCCTCTTAATATATTTTCTTAAATATGTTTTCAAGTGGAAATAATATTCCAACTTTTGAAATTTTCAAATGCAAACAATGCAAGAAGATGATGAATGCATGCATGATTTTTCTTTTTAAATCAAAATACATATAGTTTTCAAAAAGTTTTTAATTTTTCTGATTTTTCAAATTCTTGAAAAACTTAGGATGTTACAGACTACCACCCTTAAAAGGAATCTCGTCCCCGAGATTCGGAAAGGCTAGCAAGAAGTTTGTGACTGGGATATCTGGGTAGCTACCACCCTTAAAAGGATTTTTGATGGCAGTAAGGAAAAGAAACTAGTGAAATGAAACCTTATTTTGAACGTACCATTCACTTCTTCCACATTGATGTGGTTCACATATCCTTTATCAAAAGGATTGGGTTTGGCAGCTGCTTCAGCTCCTTTCTTTTCTGGGCATTCATTGGCATAATGGCCCTTGTTGGTGCACTTGTAGCAAAGCACTTGGCTGAGATCTTTCTTGGGTTCAGGATTTGGACGGTGCTGTCCACTGTTATGATTGTGGCCAGCATGTCTATTTCCCTCGTGGCCTCCATTGTGATTGTGACTATGTGGTTTGTGACCATTGTTCCCATCATGAGCAAAATGTTTCTTGAAAGAAGGTTCGGGATGATACTTGTTCGAACTCATCTTCCTCTTCCTGTTTTCAGCCTTCTTCATGTTATCTTCCAGTGTGATGGCTTGGTCCAATAAGGCCTGATACTCCCAAGCATATGTGGCTGTGAAAGGGACTTTCATCTCGTCGCATAGTCTCTTGAGAAAATTTTCATCCCTATTTTCCTCGGTATGTATGCCTTCAGGGGCATAACGTGACAGTGCATAGAAATCATCTCTATACTCCTTGAGTGTCCTGTCCCCTTGCCTCAGGTTTAGGAACTCTTCTTGCTTCATGTTCAACCTGTCAGGGGAACTGTAAACACTACAAAACCCTTCCTTGAACTCTTTCCAGGTTAAAGTTTCACATGTGTGAGTGCTATAATAAGTTTTCCACCAACGAGCAGCAGGTCTTTCCAGGAGATAAGATGCAAAAATTACTTTCTCCGTGTCGGTGCACTCACAAATTATCAGATCCTTTTCTACTGATCGTAGCCAGTCGGTTGCCACAATTGGCTCATTTGTAGGGCGGAACGTGTTAGGTTTAAGACTTAGAAATTTGACAAGTCTATCCTCCCTTTTTAGGAGTGGCGGTGGTTCACTTTGATTTGCCATGATCTGAGCCATCATGGTCATCAGCAGGGTTTGTGTTGCCATCATCTGCTGCAACTTTGCTTCAATGTTGTTGTTGTTCTCAGGTGCACTATGGGGAGACATCTGTGGGTTTTAGAATAGATGAGTACAAGATAGAAAGATCTAAGAGGAATATTCCTACCCATACAAGCAATTTTACACAAACAACCACACATGATAAAAACTCACAAACTTTTGAGAAAACCAAACTAGTCGTTTTTGGATCGAAGTACACCTAGGATATGGGGAAACAATATGATAGTACTGCCATACCACAATTTGATAGGTCAATACATCAACATGGTTTCTTTATTCTAATACATAAGGGGGTCTAGTCTATCTCCTTCTTGAGTGCATCGAGTTCCTCCTCTATTTCCTTGAGTTCATCAAGGTATTTCAGAGTGTTGTGGAGTCTAAATCGAAGTCTTCTTCCAAAGTTCTCGATGGACTCCCTTGATGCACTTCTTGCTGAATCAAAGAATGATGTTCGAATTATTGGGTTTGTGAACATGCAGCAACCTTCGGTCTTGTGGTCATCGTCTTTGTTCTTGTATAGATGGAGTTGCACCCACCAGTACTCTTGACCTTCTCCATGAAAGGAAATCCTTTGTAGACTGCTGCGCCTTCAAGTCCCATAATCAACATGAGGTCCTTCAAAGTTTTTGAAATCTCAGTCTCACATTCCAAGGTCATGGTCATTGCCGGACCTTTCTTGAGTGATTCCAGAAGGCGGGACATCTATAAATAAGATAAGGCATTTAGAACGCGAATAGTTAAGAAGTTACAAGAATGATATCAAAAGGTTTTAGACGAAGACCAAATAAATTTTTGTCCTATGGGATTTCTTATCTCTAACCAGACTTAGGGTTTCGAACCTACAGGCAACACATGGCTCTGATACTATCTGTAACGTACCTGCACTTAAAATATGGCAAGGTACCTGTGTATAGTGCAAACCCCTGGATCGTTTCAGTTGCACACACAGTTTAAGATGTAGTATCACAACAAAGTATCATTATTACATCGAATGATCCAGACCTGGTAAAATATTCATTACAACTTGCATAGCATATAGCTAGCTTGAAAGAGTAAAGCAGCGGAAATAATAATCTTCATGGAGTCCTCATCCTTTGCATGTGCCACAGGCGAAAACATGTTGGTTGCAGACTCGAAACCCAAACGTAACCTTACTCATCGTCAGAAATTTCTGCAACAAATAAAATTTTGCAACAGAGTGGGTCAGAACCATTAAAAATGATTCTGGCAAGTGACACTATGTGGACACTTAATGGAATAACTCTAATAGCCTATATGCATATTTGGCTGGTGGAGTTTCAAGGTTATTTTGCATAAAAGCCAATTTTGCCTAACACTTTGTAAAACATTTTCTTTAAAAGTTGGAGACGATATGGTATAAAACCATAGTCTCATCTACCCTTGTTCACCATCAAGTTTTACTTTCGAAATTGGAATGATGAAGCCTCCGTTGAATCCTTGATCAGCTGCTCAAATTGTCCGTAACCGGGGACACGGCTAAGTACTTAGTTTTTAATTCTACAGAGGTTGTGCACTTTCACCATTAGACCCAACAAACCCAAACTATCCTCAAGCACTCAATTTGTGCTAAGGAAAAGGAGAGAGTTGAGACGAGACTTTTCAGAAGCATTTCCTCATCCATGTCGCCTTGACCCGTTCCCATTCTAACCATCTACCACCACCTGTCAAGACGGGACGAGTCCACGCAACTTAATCCATCAAGTCAGAGCCCATATGACTAATGTTTGCACGGTAAGCAACTTCACTTAGAGAAAACCTTGGCCCCTTAATACCCTGGGTGGCAACCACAAGTGACCATCCCTTAGAGGTCACCCCTAAGAGATGACACTCAACCTTTCCATCATCTTTTCATAACCAAGTCCACCCAGGTGATAAGTTACTTAGTAGAATTAAGCTTTAAAGAAAACACATTTGCATAGCATCAAATATTCTACTAAGTTATCAAAGGGGATTCTAGACACAACTAGTGTAAAGGTATGGTGGGTTTAGCATATAGCAATAATACAATCCAACACATGCATATAAGAAATACACTAAGTAATGCATATAAAATACTTAGGAAATTTCATGGGGGTGTGCCACTTGCCTTGGCAAACAGAAGTGTAGTAGTAGCAGTTGCAACCACTTTCGTCTCTCTCCGGAATTTCTAACAAGTCAAACAAACCACAAATAAACATACAATCATAAATGCAACACTTAGAAAAATTTATGATGTGCATGCGATGCAGGATGATACAAAGAAATGTGGTATGAAAGACAAGAAAAACAAAATAAGGGAAAGACAACAAAATAACATTATCCCATTCAGCTAAGGCAAGGTTAAGGTAGAGTAAAATAAATTTGATAAAACCACCACTTGAAGGTTGTAAAGCTACTCTAAGTCTTCACAAGTTTGGTCTTCAAATAATCTTCAACTCCTTTGCAGCTTCATTGATCTTCAAATAGCACTCTATGAACTTAGTCTTAAACACCAAGGACTTGGCCTATGTCCAAAGTGAGACAAGAATAGAAAGGAGATAGAAAGAAAAAGAAGTAGTTGGTCTTCTAAAATTCTTCTCCTTGCTTCATTGTAGTTTTACTTGATGTGATGACTTCATTGCACCTTGTGGACTTGTTGATTCTGAAGACTTGATGATGTTGGCAGAAGGTTGATCTTGAATGTAACTTAGCCACCATGAAGTTCAAGGTAGGGAGAAGGAAAGAGAGAATGGGAAGAAAGACTTAGAAATTGTAGCTGGTTGGTCTTCATGAATTTCCTCTTGATTTCTTCTGAGTCCTTTCTTCTTGGAGATGCTTCTAGAGTCTTGTTTTCATGCTAAGTCCTTCTTTGATTTCCACTAATTTCTAACTTAGTGGTTTTGACTAGGAGAGTCAAAAGAGCTAAAGCATTACCTCCAAAATTCTAAGGAGGAAAGTCATGTAAGAAGTACTAAATACTACTAAGGACTTAACATGCATGCCATGCTTATGAAAAATGCTCTAAGGAATGCAAGCAAGTAAGATGGTCCAAAATAACTGAGGACCAAGGTAAAACAACAAGTCACAAATTAATTCTAAGGAAAAGTTACTAAAATAAGAGGTGCTAGATTTTTCTAAGGAAAAGTGTTAGTCAAAATACTTGTCAAAATATTTTCTAAGGAAGAAAATACTTTGTTTGGAGAGGAAAAATACTTCTAAGTACTTTAGCCAAGTAAAGTCTCCAAAATACTACTAAGTTATTTTATAACTCGAATATATGAAGAAAAATAATTTTATTCAATTTTAATTATTAAAATAACATCTAAAAAGCAATTAATCAATATTAATTACAAAAATCATAGAAAATACTTTTACAAAATTTGTAGAATATTCCTACGGCCAAGTATTAAATAAACAAAGTTAAAGCAATTGGATTTGCCCAAAAATCAATTTTTAAATTTAAGTTAAGTCAAATTTACTTAAACAACCATTTTTAAAATTGAACCAAAATAAGTTTGACAAAACATAAAACTAATTATGCCAAAAGTTTCTACGTGTCATAAGCTTGCCAAAAATATTTTATTTGTAAAATTTGGCCAAACCAATAAAAATTAGTGATAGATTTAAGTTGCAGGGACCTTTCTGTAAAACTGCTAATTAAATAAAATAAATAAAAGTCTTCTCCGTGCTAGCACTGACGTGGCGTTGACTGCTGACGCGGTTGCTGACTTGGCGCTGACGAGGATCCTGACTCGGCGTTGACGTGGCAGATTTTAATTATAACATTTCTAGTGATTTAAATAAGGCATAAACCCTAAAAAAAAGGCATAAACCCTAATTAAATTGCTACTGCAAAATTTTATGTTCTGGGAAAAATTACTTTGAGGTCTCTGGATAGAGGACAGTAATACCAAGCTATAGCAATTGGAATCATTCAAAAAATATTTTTAGAATTTAAACTATAGCCAGAATACTAATTTGGACAAAATTCAACCTAGCAAGTGTGTGCATGTATCAAGTTTAAAATTTTCTGGCTCTAATGTTTTCTACGTGTGCTAAGGATTTCAGAGACTACAAAAATAATAATTTTGGCCCAGTAGAACTAAAGCTAGAATTTATTTGGTGTAATTAAGCCATTTTTACCAATTTAAATAACAGAAAATAAAGGTTCGTTAAAACTTAAATATTATTACAGATCTGAGTAGATCTTAATTTTCTGAATCCGTAGACATAAAGTTTGCTAAATTTGGATATACGGTTGATTAACTACGAATTTTGCAAGATGTGACAAGTTTCTGCGATTTAAAACGAAAATAGAAAAAAAAGTAAAACACGTGGCGCGATCTGACTGGCTCAACCCCTTTGGTAAGTGATCTAATCTGATCCACCAGATTCAGATCGGACAGACGAAAAGAAATTGGGTTGGGAACGTGGTGCTGCTCACTGTGAACGGAGAAGAAGACGACGGTGACGAACTGCGGCTTGCCTGCGATCGTAGATGGCGTACTGCTGCTCCTTCAGGCTTGGAGACGGCAGGAATCGGCAGAGGTGATCACGGCGAACTCGATGGCATACTTGTCGACGTCCTCGGCTGCTCCAAACGACGGCAGCGACCGCTCTCCGAGCTCCTGTACCGGCGGCGCTCCAGCGACGATTAGAAGCTTCCTGGTACACCGTTTTCAAAAAGAAAACTTCAGGAAGGTGAGGAACAAAGAGGGTAACAGGATGGACAAAGAAATAGAGACTAGGGTTGTGCGAGGCGACGGCGACAACCTCCGAAGCTCGTCAATGGCGGCGGCGGTGGCAGATCGATTTCGACCCAAAATTCGGGCAGCCCGGCGGCCGGTTTTTGGGGAAAAGATGGGGAAAAAGGTGCGTAGGGTTTTGGGTTTATATAGCCGAAGTTTCGTGGCAAACGGATAAGCGAATCGGAAGAAATCGAGGATTTTGCGGGCAGTCCGAGCTAGGAACAAACCCGTGTTCGTTCTGGAAAATCTTCCCAGGTACGTGAAGAAGAAGATGGGCTGGAACGGTGCTGTTGGGCTGGCCACCCTATTGGGCCGAGGCTGACTGGTTTGCTGGCTGGTTCGTTTCCTTTTTTTTTGTCCTTTTCTATTTCCTGTTTTTCTTATTTCTTTTATAACTTTTGTTTTAAATATCCAAATTAACTCAAATTTGTTTCAAATTTTTTGTAAAATCAAGATCTGTTATTTAAAACATTCAAACACACTTTTACAAACATTTCAAAATTTTGTTTTTCAAAATATGTTTAAGAGCAAAAATGACTCTTAATGTCAAAATTAAAATAGGTTTTAAGAACAAAACAAATGTGGTTCTTTAATACCACAATTGTAAACATTTGAAAATAGCTATTTTAAAATTACATTTCAAATAATTAAAATCAAGTCAAAACCAAAATTTAAACATAACAACTAACACCATAAAGTCCAAAATAATATATAGGACATAAATTGTCCTCTTAATATATTTTCTTAAATATGTTTTCAAGTGGAAATAATATTCCAACTTTTGAAATTTTCAAATGCAAACAATGCAAGAAGATGATGAATGCATGCATGATTTTTCTTTTTAAATCAAAATACAATATAGTTTTCAAAAAGTTTTTAATTTTTCTGATTTTTCAAATTCTTGAAAAACTTAGGATGTTACATGATGATGTAGAGGCCTCCTCCCACGCCAAGGAGGAGAGGTGATGATGATGGCGATGATTTCCCCCTTCTCTGGAGCTCCGGAGCAGCAGGATCTGACCCCCCTCGGAAGGGATCAGGAGTTTCGCCACCGCCGCGACCTCGGATGGACTTGGAAAAATTAGGGCACTACTTTTCGGGCGAGACGAAGGCGTCGATAAAAAGCCCCAGGCAAGGAGGTGCCCGAGGCCACTTTTAGTGGGCCCCACGTGGCCTAGGGTTTTGGTCGCATGGGCCCACCCCGTTTATGCCTCGTGGCTCTCCTCTCTTCGGTATTCTTCCCTCTGCCTTTCTCCCGATGAAAAACTGGCGTGGTATTTTTCCTTTTATTATTTGGGTTCCTGAAAATCCTGAAACAATAAAAACAAGAAAAGGGGGTTTTCTGCCTCCCAGATATTAAATACCAAAAATGGGGACTTTGTGTGAAAGTCCCCAAAATCATCTAAAACATGTAAAAACAATCATATAATCATGCAAATAACATTCTAGTATGATACTAAAAGTTATATAAATGATGATATAAAATGCAAGTATCACCTCCAGGAGCAGGAGATCTTGCTGGAAGACCAGGAACTCCGCCACCGAACAAGCGGACAATGCCCTTGGCCAGTTCGTCAACAACCCGGCAGTCTACTGCGCAAAGGGGGCATCCCCAAAGTTAGAAGCCGGCAGCAGACAGGAGGAAGAAGGGACAAGTGGGGTGCCACTACCTGGTCAATGGCCTCCAGCTCGGCCAGGGGCTGGGATAGCTCTGGAATCCGGCGGTCTTCTCCTTCAGGTAGGCCATCAGAAATGCTTTCTTGATGGCCCTCACCCGGGCTTCCTCTTGCGCAGCGGGACCCGAAATGGCCGCCACTTCAACAAGAGCTTGAACGGCGGAAGCACGAGACCCCTGCTCAGCCGCCCACACTCTGGCTAGAAGGGGCACCTCCGCCCCACCACGGAAGACCGATTCCGTCGTGGAAACTTCGGACGCCATCTCTGCATCACCGGACATCGTCGGCGGCGGCACAAGTTTCACAGAAGAAGGCGCAGGCGAAGCAGGGAGGAGAAGTGTACAGAGAAGGCTAGGCGGCCGAGAGGTTTTTTATAGGCTCTCCGCCCCCTGATGTTCCCAGGAATAGCAGCAATGAGGACGCGGTTCGCCAAAAAACATGTTCTCGTTCACACAAAGTGCAAAGGGAAGCGTGCGGGATAAGTACGACCTTTTTTCCTCAGCAAGAACAGAGAACTCGGGGGCTCGCCTCTACTTCGACCCGGCGGGCCCTGCCAGGCAGTCCAAGGAGGCCAGGCGCCGGGACCCACTTTGACCTCTTTTTTGGTCATGGCCCGGCAGCCGCTGAAGCAAAGCCGTCGGGACCATGCCCGGGGGCTACTGTCGCAGCAGTGGAAACGGGGTTCCCCTAGTGCTGCCAAAGTGGGTCCACCACCTATGGGCCCAGCGCGAAGATGGACAAGGCCTAGTCATGACGCAAGACTGGCGGGCACCTCACGCACCAGCCAGGTCTGCCGGGTGCAGGGGACCCGAGACCCCTCGCACCCCGGCAGAACAAGGTGACCCGAGAGCCCGAGACCCGGCGAGGCCGGACTCCCTCTCGGGTACCAGGCAAAGACAGGGCTTCCAGCGCCCTCCCGAAGATAGTAGAAGAACCTAGAAGGCTTGGGAAGCAAGGCGCAGGCAAGAGACACCACCTGCGGTGTGCCAGCCTTTTCCTACCTCGCTTTCCCCCAAAGGGCGGGGGATCTCACCAAACCGGAGGAAGATACTTGGAGGAGAAGAGGCCACGTCTTCACCTCAACCATGGAGAGGGGGAACTTCCCGCCAAGACCCCCCTCACGCTCCTCGCATGACCCTTGTGGCACCCTTGTCTATAAAAGAGGGCCAAGTCATGGCGAGGAGAGGAGGACGAATCCAAGGCAAGACCAAGCCAGAGCACAGCCGGAGATAGCTAGGGCAGAGAGGAAAAAGGAGGTGATCTCCTCAGGGCCAGGATCTGCCCTTTCTTCCTCCTCTCGCCAAAACCCTTCCCGGGTACCTCACCGGATCTCCATTGTAGCCACACCATGATGCCTCCATGTAACATCCCAAAATTATTAATCAGTATTATTATTCCAAAAATGAGAGCCAACAAAAACTTTTGTTGAGTATTATGAGTTGGTTGTACCTTGTTACTTGTGGTACTTGTTTCTTGTTGCTTGTGATGTGGTTTGCTTGAATTTAAAACTTTGAATACAAAAGCAAAAGTTGAAACAAGAGAAATAAAAGTGACAAGTGTGTCACACCAATTCTCCAAGTGAGAAACTCAAATTGTTTCAAACAAAAGTCAGTGGAGTGGTAATATAAACACTCCATTTTATTCTTACCACTTATCCTCTCAAATAATATTTTGAACTAGTTTTAAAATCCTAAAGTAAAAAATCAATTTGAAATAAACCAAAATACCATAATTAAAACCCTATGAACAAAAATGATTCAAAACATTTTATTTTGAAATGCCAAATTTTGTGGAGCTTCTACATGTTATGGGAAGGCTTCACAAATATTTTCAAATTTTTCTAAACAAGTTAAGTGCCTAAATAAAATCCTAAAATGCTACGGGACTAAAAAGAAATAAAAGAAAATAGAAAAGGAAAAGAGGCAGGGGGTTTTTCGCAAAATAGTCATCCCCTACCTCTCTCCTAGCTCGCTGTAGCTCGCGCCGTGTCGCCGTGGTCATCGACGCCGCGCCCAGGCCCCCCCTCCAGCTCGCACCGGACCTCTGCATCCTCTGCGCCGCAGAGGAGAGCACTCGAGCGCTCTCTCTCGCCCCAACGCCGCACTGTCCCCCTCTGCTCCGCCGAGGAGAGCTCGACGGCGCCGGCCAAATTTGGCCCCCTATGCTCCTCGACACACACCACTCTACCCAGCTGCTCCTAGACCGCGCCCGGACCCCAGAAGACCTCACGGCGACACGTACCTCGCACCACCGCCGCGGATTCGAGCAGAGGATCCTCTCCCGCGCGCCATGGATGCCGTCCGTGCTCCGCGACCACCGTGGACGGTCCCCGCGCTATAAAAACCACCCCGAGCCCCTCTGAAAACTCCACGCCACCCCCACTCCCTCTCCCCCACTCCAATTTCTCGTGCGCCGCCAGGAGGGCGTGCACTGCCGCAGCCACTGCCGCCGTCGAGGTCGATCATGGCCGCGACGCCACACCCTCTCTTTCTCTTCTAGCTAGCCCGTACTCTCTTCCTCCTAGACACCGCACTCACCTGAGCCTTTTTCCCCTCTTTTTCGTGCACAGACGCATCCCCGGAGCCTCGCCGGAGTTGCTGCCGCGCCGTGGAAGTGCTGCCACCTCGCCGCCGACGAACCAGCCCTCCCCAGCAAGTACAACTCGCGCCACGAGCCTCCTCGAGCCTCCGCGACACTTCTGCATCATCGCCGCGTCCTCCAGAGCCCCAAGTGAGGGATCCGTGCACCTCGCCGTCGCCGGAGCCACGGCGCCGCCCAGAAATGGTCGTCGCGATGGACTCGAACGTGGGCCGTTGGATCTAGATCCAACGGCAGCGTACCCCTTCGCGTTTAATAGACGCTGACGGGATGGCCCCACCCGTCAGTGATTTAATAATTTCCCCGCGTGTGCTAAGTCACTGACGGGTGGACCCACCGTCAGACTTCTCAACATTATCCAAACAGAGCAAATCTCCTAATTTAAATTTCCAGAGAATTTCAGTACTAGACCTATTTTAGAAATTCAATATCTCGAGATCTAGACATCCAAATAAATCAAATCTAATTGCTCTGGAAAGCTTATGAAAATGTTTAATTAACCCATGTGGATTCAATTCATTTAGATAAATCATAAAATGTATTATTAAAAATACTACAGAAGGTTTAAAATCTAAACTTGTTTGTTTCTGATACTCTGTTAAGCCAAATAATTCCAAACCAATTTTTTTAGCTTAGTAATGCCATGTATTAGCTTCCCTAATTTTGGTAGAATTATTTTTGCAGTGTTAATTGTTTAGTATAAAGTTGAAGTTTGAAAACCCTTCTGCACTAAAACAATTAAATACGTTTAATGGTTAACTCAAATGATTTAGGACCAATTTTGTTAGATCACATTTGGTCATGTTTACTTAACCGTCAAAGGATTTAATTTTAGGATCAACAGAACTTAATTGGTAGCCAAAACTTGATTATTAAGTTACTGGATTAAAACAATTGTGTAGGGAGTTTGGTAACTCCAATTAATCCAAACTCAATTGTGTTGTCTTCTACATATCAGGAGCTTTCTATTGAAATTTAGTTTGTATTTTTGTGACGAACAGAACCAAGTTATGCAATTAAACATGTTCCACAAGTTTCTGCCATAATTTTAGACATAAATAAATAATGTTTAATTCTATTAAATTAAAACCAAATTGTATTGTTTGATGTGTGCAGTAGCTATTTGTGATGTTTATGATTGTTATGTTGAGATGATTGCTTGAGTAGTTAGTGATTGTTGTATTTGTTTGTTTATTAATTAGATGAGAACGCTGTCGGATTTATCGAGGAAGGAGAGTTTGTTGAATCTGAAGATCAAGACCAAGGCCACTTTGCCGAGCAAGGCAAGCTACTCTCTGAGCTTGCACCCCAAATATATGCATCTACTTTGATAACATGTTTTACTTTTTAAGCAAAGATTTATAAAACCTTTTCCAAAAAGTATATGGAAACTATTTTGCCACCCTATGTAGAAATATGAGATAGTTTATATAAAACTGTACGATGGGAAACAATGTTGTTTATTCAAAACTCCTTTGAAAATACTTGCGTGGGTGTGAAACGCCGAGATGTCGGTGTTGGAAGTGGAGAAAAGAAATGGTGATGTTTATGAAAAATGCACAGTGTCCTAGTACTATGACGACCAATCTTACCCTGTGCGACCACATTTACCCCCATATGGGAACGGGGCTTAGTCATGTAGTTTGCTCTTATTAGTATGGGATACCTCATCGACGGAGATGACTCCGTTATGCATGAGGGGATGGTCCGAGACCTACCCCCTGACCCGGGTCCTCACACAAGTTGGTGGGGAGGATAGAAGGTTCCACCATAAACCGCCGGACAAAACTATGAGTCCTCACACTTAGGGTTTCTGACGGGAAACTGGACTGGGTGTCGATGGAAAGTGTCATAAAGGATCCTATACTAGCATGAGCAAATGAGAGGCTATGGTAGGTGGCTCAACTTCACATACACCTGGTATGGCGGGACGTGGCGACACGATGAGTTACCGGATGGTGTGGGCTAAAAGCGTGCTACCTCTGCAGAGGGTTAAAACTATTCGAATAGCCGAGTCCTCGGATATGGACAGTTGGGAGGCTGTCCTAAGACCATGTGCAAGTTTTAAAAGACTTTGATTTTAAAAAGAAAATGAAGTGGAGAATGTTCCATACACCTATACCAACGGATCGGTATGAGGTTGTTGGAGGAAGTGGACCATGACGGGCTATGGTCGGAAAAAGGAGGAGTTTTGGAGAAACAGATAAAATGGTGATTTCTTTAAAGATAGTTATAAAACTCTTCTTACCTTTTTCAATAAAGATATAGAGATGTTTTAAATAAATAAAAGTTGGAAATTAAAATAAAACTAGTGCATACTCATGTTGGGGTAGTTTGCGAGTACATTCAAATGTACTCATATTGGTTTCGTCCCTGGCTATTGTCCTAGCCAGACTACGAGGAGGAGCACTACGCCGAGCAGGAGTATGGCGACTTCTACACGAACTAAGGATCTCCACAAGTCAGCTGCCTGTCGGGTCGTCGTCGTTAGAATATGATGTCTACGCCTTAGCTTCCGCTGATATTTTGGTTTGGCCCATGAAGGCACCTATGTAAGACTTGGTCTAAATGACCATTTATGTAAGACTTTTAATTCGGTATGTAATGGATGTAAACTTTGGTATCCAATTCGGATTATGTGCAACGACAGACTGATCACGGGATCGTTGTGTTAAGCATAATCGGGTATTTCGGACAGCTAGTCCGGGGTCCCCACAGACTTGGTATCAGAGCCATCCTGACTTTAGGAAACCTTAGTTAGCATGGTCGTTAGACAAATGTTACAAAAGATTAATTTCTAAAAGAAAGGAGTGAAGTATTTTCGAAAACTGCTTATCTCCAATCCTCTTACTTATGCAAAATTTTACTCTCATTAAATATTACATTTTCCCTTGTATCCTTAAAATTTTGCACACTTCTCATTAAGCTTAAAATTTGACTCACTTGTTGCCTCACTACATTTAAAATTTTGATACACTCGTCAGCTCACTAACTTAAAACTTTGCTTAAAATTGTAGATGGCACTCCATTGGACCGAGTTCGTTCAGCTTGAGAAGGACAGCAAGCTGACGTTCGAGAATGACTTGTTCGAGTTGAGCAAGCTGTTAGGTCCCCGCTCCAGAGTTCAAAGGAGCTCAGGTTGTTCACGGAGTCGGGAGACTGAGTTGGCTCATCAGTCGTCGGTTCGCAGGAACATCAAGTCTCCCAGTTCCAGGACGATCATCTTCACCACCAAGGCTTCTACCTGGGTTGACGGTCTCTGTACTGCCACACAGAGGTTGCTGGCCCGACTTTGTGGAGCACAAGGCGGAGTTGGCGGACTCACGTTTCCGTTCTACGGGAGGCGCAACAGCGACGGACACCCTACTCCTACCCTTTGCCACCCGATGTTTGGGAGCTACATCATGGACATGGACTCTTACTTCAGACACCAGGATGATCTGATGCGCACTAGAGTTCAGCTTCACTTTGATCGCATCTCGCTTGTTGAGATTCGAGAACGAGGAGAAGCTGCTGGAGGAGAAGGTCGCTCTTCTCAGAAGAGGACCCAGCTGAGGAGGACCATCGTGAAGCTCCGCAAGAAGGTGGCGGAGCAGGACGAGCTGATTGAGGATCTAGAGCACCATACGATGAGATGGAGGAGGAGGGCGAGGATCTCCGCAAGGAGAACAACGCTTTCCTCAGTGACGATGATGACTTCTGGAGGAGATGGACTATGATCAGGAGGATGACGAGGAGGAGTTAGTTGACGAGGAGGAGGAGCCACTCGAGGCAGTTCTCGAGGACGAGGAGGAGGATCCCGAGGAGCCACCTACCAGTCAGATGACGTCGCAGCCGAGCCTGAGGTTCCACCTCAGTAGGCGAGTGACTTGAGTACTACCGCAGGATTAGGTTGACCCCTATCGCTAGTCGAGTCGAAGTAGTGGTTCTTTTGGAAACCAGATGTTATGTATCTAGATGTAGGTATGTTGTAAGCTTGATGTTGTAAGCTTGAGTTGTTGTGAACTCCTTGATGTGATGTTTGTGATATATAAGTATGTTTGTCTTGTTTGATCTGTGTAAATATTTTCATATAATCCTTAAATTAATCAACCACTTCGCGAAATCATCTTTTCCCTTAGTGCCTCTTATACCCGGTGTGCTTCAGGATGCCGCCCCGTCGTGCGGAGGAGAGCCACCACCACCACCGGACCCAACCCCCGCCCAACTTCTCGCGATTATCATGGAGGAACGCCAAGCTGCCCGGGAGGAGCGTCAAGCTAATCTGCTGCCCTGCAGCAACTCGCAGCCGCTTATAACAACAACAACAATAACAACAACAACACCAATGGTGGTAATGGCAATGGCGATGGAAACCAGCGATCCACCTTAGGCGATTTCCAGAAGACCAACCCACCCACCTATTCCAAGGGACTTCACCCACTGGAGGCCGATGATTGGCTTCGCACCATCGACAACAATCTGGAAGTTGCTGCTGTAGGAGAAAATGAGAAAGTGCTGTATGCAACCCACTATCTCGCTGGACCTGCACGAGCTTGGTGGGAAACTACCAAGGCTCTCCAGCAAGCTGGTCATGTTATCAACTGGGCTGAGTTCCAGGAGAAGTTCCGCAAGAAGCACATTCCGCGGACTTATTGAGAGGAAGAAGGATGAATTCCGCAAGCTGAGGCAGGGAAGTAAGATGTGGTCGGTTATCTGGATGAGTTTACCGACTTATCTCGGTATGCTCCTGATGACACCGACACTGAGAAGAAGAAGATGGAGCGTTTCATGAGTGGACTTCATGATGAACTGCAGTGTGCTCTGGTTATCCATGACTTCTATGATCTGGAGTCACTTGTGGACAAAGCCATCCAGCTGGAGACCAAGCGCAAGTCTATGTTTGAAGGTCGCAAGAGGAGGATGAATGCTCAGGAAGGTTCGAGCAGCCAGAAGCCTCGTATCTTTCAGCAAAACCCCAGGCCTGCCTATCGTCCACCCAAGCTCCACGCCCCAATTTCCCTAACCGCCCAAACAACTTCAACCGCCCCAATGACAATAACCGTCCCGGAGGAAACTTCAACAACTTCACCGCAATGCCAATGTTGTCTGCTTTGAATGCGGCAACAAGGGTCACTACTCCAGAGAATGCCCCAATCCCAAGAGGAATGTTCAGCGCCCCAATGCGCCGGCACCGAACAATGGTCAAGGCCGCAATGGAAATGGAAATGGCAAGAATGCCGCACCCCGCGGAAATGCTGCTGTTGCCAAGGGTCGTCTGCACCACATCAATGCTGAAGAAGCCAGGATGCGCCAGATGTTGTGCTGGGTACGTTCCTTGTCAACTCAGTACCTGCAACTGTTCTGTTTGATTCTGGTGCTACCCATTCATTTGTTACCCAAGAATTTGTTGCTAAGGGAGGTTTAGTCGAGAGCCTCTTACCCAAACCCATGGTCATCCAAATCCCAGAATCCACCGTAGAGACCAAGATGTTTTGCTCCGATGTACCCCTTGAGATCAAAGGAGAAAAGTTTCCAGTTAACTTAATCGTTCTGGGAACCCAAGGCATCGATGTTATACTCGGTATGAATTGGTTAGCCAAGTACCATGGTCGAATTGACTGTGCCAGAAGAGCTGTATCCATCACCACCGACAAAGAAGTAGAAGTGGAGTATGTGTCTGAAACCAACATTCTCACCCAGGCTGCCATGAGAGCATAGCTCGACCCACCCTAGATGAGATCCGTGTTGTTCACCTATTCCGAGATGTTTTCCCTGAAGAATTGCCTGGTATGCCGCCAGACCGGGAAATTGAGTTCATAATTGAGCTTATCCCAGGAACAGCCCCTATATCCCAAAGACCTTATCGGATGAATCCGGAAGAACTGGTTGAGTTGAAGAAGCATTGGCTGATATGCTCAGCAAAGGTCTTGTTCGTCCAAGCGCTTCACCTGGGGATCACCCATTATTTTTGTGGACAAGAGAGACGGTACCACACGCCTGTGTGTGGATTATCGCAAGCTAAATGACGTGACCATTAAAAACAAGTACCCTCTTCCCAAGATCGAGGATCTGTTCGATCAAATGAACGGAGCCCGAGTCTTTTCCAAGATCGATCTTCGGACAGGATACCATCAGTTGAAGATGAGAGACAGACATTCCCAAGACCGCCTTCACCACTCGTTACGGTTTGTTTGAATACACCGTGATGTTTTGGTCTGACCAATGCCCCAGCCTATTTCATGAATCTCATGAACAAGATTTTCATGGAATACCTCGACAAGTTCGTGGTAGTTTTCCTCGATGACATCCTTATTTATTCCAAGACCGAAGAAGAGCATGCTGAACACCTGCGTCTAGTTTTGGAGACTCTCCGAGAGCACCAGCTGTATGCCAAGCTTAGCAAGTGTGAGTTTTGGCTCAGTGAAGTGGCATTTCTCGGACATGTTGTATCTGCCGGAGGAATTTCTGTTGACCCGAGAAGATCCAAGCCATTGTTGACTGGTTATCCCCAACCAGTGTGACTGAAATCCGAAGCTTTCTCGGACTCGCCGGTTATTACCGCAAGTTCGTTGAAGGATTTTCCAGTATAGCCAAACCATGACCCAACTGTTGAAGAAGGACAAGAAATTTGAATGGACTCAGAAGTGTGAAGATAGTTTCAAGAATTGAAGAAGAGACTAACCTCAGCCCCAATCCTGATTATGCCAGACGTCACCAAGAGTTTCGACGTGTATTGCGATGCATCACGCCTCGGACTTGGTTGCGTTCTGATGCAAGAAGGCAAAGTTGTGTCGTATCTGTCCCGGCAGTTGCGACCGCATGAAGAGAATTACCCAACCCATGACCTGGAGTTAGCTGCTGTTGTTCTTGCTCTTAAAAAGTGGCGTCCCTATCTTGCGGGACATCGCTGAGATCTATACAGATCATAAGAGCTTGAAGTATATTTTCACCCAGAAGGAGTTGAACCTGCGACAGAGGAGATGGATGGAATTAATCAAGGATTATGATATTGGAATCCATTATCCCCGGAAAGGCTAATGTAGTTGCCGATGCCCTTAGTCGCAAACCCTGCACCCTGAATGCCTTGATCCAAGCCGAACAGCCAGCCTTGTTCAAAGAGTTCAAAGATTTTGGACTAGAACTTGTTAGCCATGGTTATCTCGCCAATTTAGAGTTAGCCCCAACCCTGATGGATCAAATCAAAGAAGCCCAAAAAGGTCATGAAAGCATTGAAGGAATTAAGAAGAAGATTTCTCTCGGCAAAGCACCCGGTTTTACCGAAGATGCTGAAGGAGTGCTGAAATTCAATGGTCGTATCTGTGTGCCCAATGTCACGGAACTTAAGGAGTTAATCCTGAAGGAGGCCCATGAGACCCCTTATTCAATCCACCCCGGCGGAACCAAAATGTACCAAGACCTTCGAGAAAGATTTTGGTGGCATGGAATGAAGCGAGAGATTGGTTCTTTTGTAGCCAAGTGTGACATCTGTCAGCGAGTCAAGGCTGAACATCAGCGACCCGCTGGATTGCTTCAACCTTTGAAAATTCCCGAGTGGAAGTGGGATGAGATTGGAATGGATTTTATTACCGGACTTCCAAGATCCAACCGAGGCCATGATTCAATCTGGGTCATCGTTGATCGACTGACCAAGGTTGCCCATTTTATTCCTGTCAAGACCACCCATACCGGAGCTCAGTTAGCAGACTGTATATTTCCAGAATAAGCCTGCATGGTGTGCCTAAGAAGATTGTATCTGATAGAGGCACGCAATTCACCTCAAGATTCTGGAAATCCCTTCATGAAGCCCTCGGAACCAAGTTAGCATTTAGCACAGCTTATCATCCCCAGACCGATGGCCAAACTGAATGAGTAAACCAGATATTGGAGGACATGCTTCGCGCATGTGTTCTATCCTATGGTTCCAAGTGGGAAGATTGTCTTCCGTTTGCAGAGTTCTCGTACAACAACAGTTATCAGTCTAGTCTGCAAATGGCCCCTTTTGAAGCCCTTTACGGCAAGAAGTGTCGTACACCCCTGAATTGGTCCGATACCGGAGAAGGCATATTGTTTGGACCAGATACCCTCCGTGAAGCTGAAGAGCAAGTTCAGCTTATTCGTGAATGCCTCAAAACTGCCCAATCCCGTCAGAAAGTTACGCTGATACCAAGCGCCGTGACCTCACCTTCAACATCGGGGATTATGTCTATCTCCAAGTGACACCTGTCAGCCCAGTAAGAACCAGGGTGTACTGGGCCAGGCCTCTATAACCCTCAACACTCGGCGGATGAATTTCGCTAAGGACCAGGCCTGCAAGCCTGGGGAGCCCGCGGGGCAGAATCGCCTCGCGGAGGCCTGAGGAGGCAGCTAAGGCCTGTGGAGCCTCTACTCCGCTGCCCCTCTCCAAGGAAGCTTTCCCTGAAGGGAAGTCAACGCAGAATCCTCCACAGGGCGTTCCCGCCCACGCGAGGGTTCCTTCACCGTAAAGCAAGCTCTGCGGAGCGCACATGGCTTCCGCAGCGGCCGCAGAGTGACCGCGCCTCTGCGCAGGGTGACGACAGAGCTACAGTCCCACTTTGGTGATAAAGGAGTCAACAAAGCGGGGGCGACGGCACAGACCACCATACTTTCCTCTTTGGTGATAAGGGAGCAGGCCGGCGCTACGCGCCAAACGCGACGTCACCGTGGGACTCCCCCCGCTCCTCTGCGGCAGCAGCTGGCCGTCCTGGATGGACGGTGGCCTCTCTGCTGCGGCCTCAGCTTTTGTGCCCATGGACCGCACTCATGGACGCCCAAGCAGCTGTGCACCGTGCTCCCGACCGTTGTCGCCATGTGGTAGCCCCTCCGCTATAGAAGGACAGGGAGGAGGCCCGGGGCGCCTATAAAAGGAGCTGGTGCACCACGTAGCGAGGGGATCGGACACATTTCTCCTAGTCTAGCTACTTGCGCGCAAGGGAGAAGAAGACAGTGGCTTCCCTCCCCTTGTACGTGTCATTGCCATAACTGTGCCCTCGGCAAGCACGCTGTACTGTAACCTCTACAAGCAGCAATACAGACAGGCAGGACGTAGCGGTCTTACCTCCACAAGAGGGCCGTGAACCTGGGTACGCGCCGTGTCTCTCTCTGCTATGATGTCCCTCCTCAGGCACGACGAGCAGCGTCGCCGCGCCGGATGAGGGTTGATTGACGTCGTGTTCAGCCCCTTACATGAACTCTCTTCGCAAGTGTGACTGCCCCTGTTTCGTGGGAGTCATTCTCCGACAATTGGCGCGCCAGGTAGGGGGCTGAGGCGCGCATTCAACCTCCATCGACCTCTGCGTCATGGCGGACACTCGCGCTGCTCGCGCCAACCGGCGCGCGTCAGGCAGAGCTGAGACTGAGTGTGGGCACCCCGGACTAGCTGTCCGAAATACCCGATTATGCTTAACACAACGATCCCGTGATCAGTCTGTCGTTGCACATAATCCGAATTGGATACCAAAGTTTACATCCATTACAGTACCGAATAAAAGTCTTACATAATGGTCATTTAGACCAAGTTCTTACATAGGTGCCTTCATGGGCCAAACCAAATATATCAGCGGAAGCTACGGCGTAATCGACATCATATTCTAATGATGACAACCCGATAGGCAGCTGACTTGTGGAGATCCTTAGTTGGCGTAGAAGTCGCCATATTCTGCTCTGCGTAGTGTTCCTCCTCGTAGTCTGGCTAGGACAATAGCCAGGGACGAAACCAATATGAGTACATTTGAATGTACTCGCAAACTACCCCAACATGAGTATGCACCAGTTTTATTTTAGTTGACAATTTTTCTTATTTAAAACATCTCTATATCTTTATTGAAAAACGTCAAGGGGAGTTTTATAACTATTTTTAAAGAAGTCACCGTTTTCATCTGTTTTTCCAAAACTCCTCCTTTCTCCCGACCATAGCCCGTCATGGTCCACTTTCATCCACCACCTCATACCGATCCGTTGGTATAGGTGTAGGAAACATTCTCCACTCCATTTTCACAATGATACATACGTATTTTGATCATGCAAAACAGTCGCCCGTCGTGTAGACTCTGTTCACAGCTTTTGGCGGAAGTTTGCGCTCTCGCCGGCGCCAAGTTTTGTACATATTCGACCACCGCCGCTAGGGGGCAACGCCCTTAACTCGGCTATGTTCTTACACAAGCAATGATACTCCTAATTCAGATCCAAGTGGTTGTGCTCCCGTTTGACCTGGGAAAGGTTGCACTGTAGTAATACAGTGGTTTAAAGGTATCTTCTAATCAATTATTCAATGGACGTGGTTCTTTGATTTACAATTGGCATGTATTCTATATCATTAATACATTGCATAATATACTTATTTGCTTCTTAGGGTGCTTGATGAAATAGCCACGAAGACCATTTTCTCCTTCTGTTGTACAGTGATAGAAGCTGGATTTAGATGAGAATAAACGGACCTGCATTGCAACATTGACTTTCACAAATTGCCCACTAATTCGTACCAGGTTATACAAGGTACAAGGTGGATTTGGATGAGAATTTATGCACCTGTTCGTATGGACGACGACTTCTCGCAAGGTCGACGCATCTTGAAAGAAGACAATATTGGCCACACCGTACGTATGGTATGCTTCATCCTCGTTACAGATGGATTCATATCTATATTCATGTCTAACGTGAAGGTGTGTTTGATGTTTGAGGCCGGCGGCGATGACAAGCAAAGTAACAACGAGCCAGTATTTTTTTATTTGTGTTCACATCGAAGGGAGACATACGCATTAAGATCAGGTGGTGCCAATTATCCGACCACCTCACATATGCATCTCACATGGATTTAACAAACCTGATCTCAGTGTCCGGCCGTCGCATCATCGTCATAAGAGTGTTTCTGGAAAACTGTTTTGCACCGCTGGAAGCTGGAGTAGATCACCCGGAACATATTTCCGATGCTATTATGTAAGGCATGTTAAATCTAAACATGTATCTAAAGTTCTTATTTCAATCCTATGCAATTGAAGGTTTTTTTTTGTCCTATACGCATTTAATTCCTGCCTACTTTGCATAATATACTTATTTGCTTCTTTAGGTGCTTGATGAAATAGCCACGAAGACCATTTTCTCCTTCTGTTCTACAGTGATAGAGCTGGATTTAGATGAGAATAAACGGACCTGCATGCAACATTAACGTTTCACAAATTGCCCACTAATTCGTACCAGGTATACAAGGTACAAGGTGGATTTGGATGAGAATTTATGACCTGTTCGTATGGGACGACGACTTCTCGCAAGGGTCGACGCATCTTGAAAGAAGACAATATTGGCCACGCCGTACGTATGGTGTATGCTTCATCCATTGTTACAGATGGATTCATATCTATATTCATGTCTAACGTGAAGGTGTGTTTGATGTTTGAGGCCGGCGGCAATGACCAGCAAGGTAACAACGAGCCAATAGTTTTTATTTGTGTTCACATCGAAGGGAGACATATGCATTAAGATCAGGTGGTGCCAATTATCCGACCACCTCACATATGCATCTCACATGGATTTAACACAAAGCTGATCTCAGTGTCCGGCCGTCGCATCATCGTCGTAAGAGTGTTTCTGGAGTACTGTTTTGCGCCGCTGGAAGCTGGAGTAGATCACCCGCAACATATTTCCGATGCTATTATATGTAAGGTATGTTAAATCTAACATGTATCTAAACGTTCTTATTTCAATCCTATGCAATTGAAGTTTTTTTTGTATCCTATACGCATTTAGTTCCTGCCTACTTTGTACAAGTACAAACCACAAATAAATAATTTTGAACTGCCCTTACTTATAGTTCGTTTATTAGACTTTGGTCAAATGAGGTTATCGAGCATACAACAACTCTTATCTCTTTCTTCTGCAATATACAATAACATAACGAATTTCCTGGAAATTTGGGAGGTTCATATCCTCAAGGAGTTCTGTTGTATCCAAGTTGATATTATAAGTGTTGCACATAGATGTATTTTGCTAATTCGAGCTCACGAAGTTACAGCCTTTACGAGACATACATTATTTTCAACACAATATATCTCCTCTTTTCCCTTCATGCATTTCATATTCTAACATTTTTCTACTATTTGTGGCTAATTATAATGTATTCAAAAAAATTATCTCCTATGCCAAATATTTAGTATTCTTACCGTGCAAACCTCTACTTCCCACAGTATATGTTATTACTTGATTGGTTTGTTTAAAAATTTAGTACACTGTCATGTAGTCGAAAAAGCAGTAACTTTCATGAGAACAAGAAAAACCATAGAATTTGCTGCTTAATTGGTAATTGTTGATCTCAAATATACGTGTGAAAGACACATTGGTTTTCCAAAATGGTGCAAACTCCCATCCATGCGTCGAAGACACTATCTTAGACAAATAAACGTTGCACGGGTTCAAAGGAATGTTATCTTACAACAATGCATTTTTTTCTCCACAAAAAATATTCCCTGCTCAAAGTCATCATTCACTGTATATCATCAGTTAGACTGAAGTCATGGTGGCTAAAATCTTCTTATAGTTAGTTTGTTAATAGTTTTGCTGCATAAGACTAACTTTTTTTTGTTATCTTAAAATATCATTAACTGATGATTTCATTTGCTTACATGGCAAAATATTATATGATATTCATGCAAAAAAGCATATTGAACTGGATATTTTTGTAAGAAACATCTCGAGGGAGAGACGACATTCATCATGTACATAGTAATATTTTCTCAACAATATAGAGGGTCACGATATAGTGACAATTAACATACTCAGATCACCTTTCAGAATCAGATCCAAGTAATAGTCCACTTTGTGTTCCATACTCGAAATGCCTCCTCCTCAAAACCTTAAGGAGTTGCGTTCACTTCAAGGGTTCCTTGGCCATCTAACAAGGACCGCCCTTCAGCTAGAACACTCCTTAAAGAAATGAAATTGAGTCAGTGACCCTATGAGATAGGAAGAGTTCCTCTTACGTAATTATGATTGCAAAATGAATATGGCACCTACCACGGTTGTTTATGACATGCAAAGTGTTGAATTAAAATAGAAAATTGGGTTTGTCAAGCTAAAAATTCATAAAATGTCTAGCCGCGCTAATGCGCGGGCCACCCAGCTAGTTAATTATTATTTAATTAAGTCCAAATTATGGCAGAAACTAGTTATTCATGTTTAATTCCACAACTTGAGTTCTGTTGGTCACAAAAATACAAATTAAAATTCTATGGAAAGCCACTGATGTGTAGAGTACAACCCAATTTGAATTGGACCATTTGGAGTTACCAAACTCCCTACACATTGGATTGAATCCAGTAGCTTAATATTCAAGTTTTAGCTACCATTTAAATTCTGTTGTTCCAAAAATTAAACCCTTTTAGGGGTAACTAAACATGGCTATATGTGAGCTAACAAAATTGGTCCTAACTCATTTGGATCAACCAATAAACATATTTGTCTGTTTTAGTCCAGAAGGGTTTATCTTAAAGTCAACAATTAATATTGCTTAATTAATTCTACCAAAATTAGGGGAGCTAACACAAGGCAGTACTAAGCTAGCAAAATTGGTTTGGAATTATTTGGACTAGCAGAGTATCAGAAACAAACAAGTTTAGATTTTAAACCTTCTGTGGCATTTTCAATAATACTTTTTAATATTTAATTAAATGACATGAGACCAATTGTGTTGGTTAAACAATTTCATAAGCTTTCCAGAACAGTTGAGTTTGATTTATTTGGATTCCTAAATCTCGAGATATTGAATTTCAAAGTTGATGCCAGTACTGTTTTTCCAGAGAAAAAGAAATAGAAATTCCCTCTCTTCTGGATAATGTTGAGATTTCTGACTAGTGGGGCCTACTGGTCAGTGACTCAGCGTGGACGTGGATTTGATTAAAATACTGACGGGTGGGGTCAGGCCGTCAGTGGCTCAACTACAGCGAAGCGTTACGCGGCCGTTGGATCTGGATCCAACGGTCCAAGATCAAAGGCAACGGCGGCGACCAAAAACTGGCGGCGCCGCCGCGCCGGCGGCACGGTGATGATCGGAGACTCACCTAGAGGGCTCGGAAGATCGCGGAGACGACGCAGATCGACGGCGGAGGCTCGGGGAAGGCGATGGTGCGAGCTGTGCTTGCTGGGGAAGGCTGGTTCGTCGGCGGTGAGGTCGCGCACTTCGTCGGCGTCGGGCAGCAACTTCGGCGGAGCGTCGGGGTCGCGTCCGTGCACTAAAAAGAGGGAAAAAGCTCTCTGGTGAGTGCGGTGTCCACAAGGAAGAGCGTAGAGGGGTCAGAGGGAAGAATGGGGAGGTGTGGCGAGGCGGTGGTGCTCGACCTCAACGGCGGCGTCGGGCACGGCCGTGCACTGCCCTCTGGCGGTGCACAGAGCAAATTGGAGCGAGGGAAAGCTTGGGAGGGAGGTGTGGTGTTCCAGTGAGGTCTCAGGGTGCTTTTATAGGCTCGGGGCGGTCCACGATGGTCGGGGTCTACGGCGGCGGCCATGGCGCGTCCACGGCGACCGATTCCTCGATTACGTGGCGAGGGTGCAGGGGCTCGTGGCGGCTTGGTGCTTAACGGGGTCCGGCAAGGTTCTAGAAGCGTCTAGAGGAGCTGGGCGTGTCGAGGCGCAGAGACGGGGGCCAATTTGCTCGGCGCCGTCCAAGTCCTCCACGGCGGCCGTCGGGGAACCGCGGCGTAACTGCGATGGGAGAGGTGCCCGTTTTTCTTCCCTGCGGTGCAGAGAGGTGCAGAGGCTCGGGGGCGAGGGAGAGCGCGGCCAGGGGGGTCCTGGCGGCGAAGAAAACGGCGACGACGGTGAAGGCGACACGGCGATGGTCATCGGGGCTGAGGTCGATGACCTTTTTGCAGAAAACCCCTTCCTCCCTCTTTTCTTTTATTTTTCAGTTTTATTTCAATATCCAGAAGCTTTTCCTGGATTTATTTGAGGTACTTAAGTATTTTAGAAAATTCTGCAATATTTGTGGGGCCTCCCCATAACATGTAGAAGCTCCACAAAAATTGGCATTGCCAAATAAAATGTTTGGCAACATTTTCTTTCATAGTACTTGTTTAAGGTAATTTGATTTATTTCTATTTGTTTTTATTTTAGAATTTAAAACTAGTTCAAAAATAATATTTGAGAGGGGAAAGTGGTAGGAACAAAATGGGGAGTGTTTACATTACATCTCCACTGACTTTGGTTTGAAAATAATTGAGTTTGTCACTTGAGATTTTTATGTGACAACTTGTCACTTTTATTTTCTTGCTTTGATTTATATTTTGTTTTCTTTCTTCTTACTAGTGTTCACTAGAGCAAACACACACAAACAGCAAGAACAACAACACAAGTAAGAAGAAGCAATTAACAGACAATAAACAACAAAAGTTTTTGTTGGTTCCCATTTTTGGAATAAAATTCTGATAATAATTTTGGGATGTTACAATCCTTCCCCCCTTAAAATAAATCTCGTCCCGAGATTTGCTAGGCTTAGGTTTTAAGGAGGTCTGGGAATTCGCTTCTAAGATAATCTTCGCGTTCCCAAGTTGCTTCTTCTTCAGAGTGGTTAGTCCACTGGACTTTGTAAAACTTGATCGCACGTCTTCGGGTAACACGAACATCTTCTTCGAGAATTTTGAGGGGTCTCTCACGATAAGTCAGGTCTTGGTTCAGGTCGATGGAGAGGTGGTCGATGTTTTTGAAAACATCAGGCTGGTCAGGAACTTCAAGACACTTCCGGAGCAAGGAAATGTGGAAGACATCATGATAATCTCCTAACTCCTGGGGTAACTCCAGCTGATAGGATACTTCTCCTCGACGAGCAATGACCTTGAAGGGTCCAATATACCTTGGTGCTAACTTTCCTTTGACATGGAAACGCTGCATTCCCTTGAGGGGTGTCACTCGGAGATACACATAATCTCCGATACTGAAAGTGAGATCACGGCGCTTGGTGTCAGCATAACTCTTCTGACGGGATTGGGCAGTTTTGAGACGTTCACGAATAAGCTGAACTTGCTCTTCAGCTTCTCGGAGGGTATCTGGTCCGAACAATTTGCTCTCTCCGGTATCGGACCAATTCAGGGGTGTACGACACTTCTTGCCGTAAAGGGCTTCAAAAGGGGCCATTTGCAGACTAGACTGATAACTGTTGTTGTACGAGAACTCTGCAAACGGAAGACAATCTTCCCACTTGGAACCATAGGATAGAACACATGCGCGAAGCATGTCCTCTAATATCTGGTTCACTCGCTCAGTCTGGCCATCGGTCTGGGGATGATAAGCTGTGCTAAAGGCTAACTTGGTTCCGAGGGCTTCATGAAGGGATTTCCAGAATCTTGAGGTGAATTGCGTGCCTCTATCAGATACAATCTTCTTAGGCACACCATGCAGGCTCACTATTCTGGAAATATACAGGTCTGCTAACTGAGCTCCGGTATGAGTGGTCTTGACAGGAACAAAGTGGGCAACCTTGGTCAGTCGATCAACGATGACCCAGATTGAATCATGGCCTCGGTTGGATCTTGGAAGTCCGGTAATAAAATCCATTCCAATCTCATCCCACTTCCACTCGGGAATTTTCAAAGGTTGAAGCAATCCAGCGGGTCGCTGATGTTCAGCCTTGACTCGCTGACAGATATCACACTTGGCTACGAATGAACCAATCTCTCGCTTCATTCCATGCCACCAAAATCTTTCTCGAAGGTCTTGGTACATTTTGGTTCCGCCGGGGTGGATTGAATAAGGGGTCTCATGGGCCTCCTTCAGGATTAACTCCTTAAGTTCCGTGACATTGGGCACACAGATACGGTCATTGAATTTCAGCACTCCTTCAGCATCTTCGGTAAAACCGGGTGCTTTGCCGAGGGAAATTTCTTCCTAATTCCCTCTATGCTTTCATGACCTTTCTGGGCTTCTTTGATTTGATCCATCAGGGTTGGGGTTAACTCTAATTGGCGAGATAACCATGGCTAACAAGCTCTAGTCCAAAATCTTGGAAGTCTTTGAACAAGGCTGGCTGTTCGGCTTGGATCAGGGCATTCAGGGTGCAAGGTTTGCGACTAAGGGCATCGGCAACTACATTAGCCTTTCCGGGGTGATAATGGATTCCAATATCATAATCCTTGATTAATTCCATCCATCTCCTCTGTCGCAGGTTCAGATCTTTCTGGGTGAAAATATACTTCAAGCTTTTGTGATCTGTATAGACCTCGCAGCGATGTCCCGCAAGATAGGGACGCCACTTCTTAAGAGCAAAGACTACAGCAGCTAACTCCAAGTCATGGGTTGGGTAATTCTCTTCATGCGGTCGCAACTGCCGGGACAGGTACGACACAACTTTGCCTTCTTGCATCAGAACGCAACCAAGTCCGAGGCGTGATGCATCGCAATACACGTCGAAACTCTGGGTGACGTCTGGCATGATCAGGATTGGGGCTGAGGTTAGTCTCTTCTTCAGTTCTTGGAAACTATCCTCACACTTCTGAGTCCATTCAAATTTCTTGTCCTTCTTCAACAGTTGGGTCAGAGGTTTGGCTATACTGGAAAATCCTTCAACGAACTTGCGGTAATAACCGGCAAGTCCGAGAAAGCTTCGGATTTCAAAAACATTGGTTGGGGATAACCAGTCAAGAATGGCTTGTATCTTCTCAGGGTCAACAGAAATTCCTCCAGCGGATACAATATGTCCAAGAAATGCCACTTCACTGAGCCAAAACTCACACTTGCTAAGTTTGGCATACAGTGGTGCTCTTGGAGGGTCTCCAAAACTAGACGCAGGTGTTCAGCATGCTCTTCTTCGGTCTTGGAATAAATAAGGATGTCATCAAGGAAAACTACCACGAACTTGTCGAGGTACTCCATGAAAATCTTGTTCATGAGATTCATGAAATAGGCTGGGGCATTGGTCAGACCAAAAGACATCACGGTGTATTCAAACAACCGTAACGAGTGGTGAAGGCGGTCTTGGGAATATCTGTCTCTCTGATCTTCAACTGATGGTAACCTGTCCGAAGATCGATCTTTGAAAAGACTCGGGCTCCGTTCATTTGATCGAACAGATCCTCGATCTTGGGAAGAGGGTACTTTTTTTAATGGTCACGTCATTCAGCTTGCGATAATCCACACACAGGCGTGTGGTACCGTCTCTCTTGTCCACAAAATAATGGGTGATCCCCATGGTGAAGCGCTTGGGCGGACAAGACCTTTGCTTAGCATATCAGCCAACTGCTTCTTCAACTCAACCAGTTCTTCCGGATTCATCCGATAAGGCTTTTGGGATATGGGGGATGTTCCTGGATAAGCTCAATTATGAACTCAATATCCCTATCTGGCGGCATACCAGGCAATTCTTCTGGGAAAACATCCTTGAACAGATGAACAACACGGATCTCATCTAGGGCGGGTCGAGCTATGCTCTCATGGCAGCCTGGGTGAGGTTGACTAGTTTAGACACATACTCCACTTCTACTTCTTTGTCGGTGGTGATGGATACAGCTCTTCTGGCACAGTCAATTCGACCATGGTACTTGGCTAACCAATTCATACCGAGTATAACATCGATGCCTTGGGTTCCCAGAACAATTAAGTTTACTGGAAACTTTCTCCTTTGATCTCAAGGGGTACATCGGAGCAAAACATCTTGGTCTCTACGGTGGATTCTGGGATTTGGATGACCATGGGTTTGGGTAAGAGGCTCTTAACTAAACCTCCCTTAGCAACAAATTCTTGGGTAACAAATGAATGGGTAGCACCAGAATCAAACAGAACAGTTGCAGGTACTGAGTTGACAAGGAACGTACCCAGCACAACATCCGGAGCATCCTGAGCTTCTTCAGCATTGATGTGGTGCAGACGACCCTTGGCAACAGCAGCATTTCCGCGAGGTGCGGCATTCTTGCCATTTCCATTTCCATTGCGGCCTTGACCATTGTTCTGTGCCGGCGCATTGGGGCGCTGGACATTCCTCTTGGGATTGGGACATTCTTTGGAGTAGTGACCCTTGTTGCCGCATTCAAAGCAGATCACATTGGGATTGCGGTGAAGTTGTTGAAGTTTCCTCCGGGACGGTTATTGTCATTGGGGCGGTTGAAGTTGTTTGGGCGGTTAGGGTAATTTGGGCGTGGAGCTTGGGGTGGACGATAGGCAGGCCTGGTGTTCTGCTGAAAGATACGAGGTTTCTGGCTGCTCGAGCCTTCCTGAGCATTCATCCTCCTCTTGCGACCTTCATACATCGACTTGCGCTTGGTCTCCAGCTGGATGGCTTTGTCCACAAGTGACTCCAGATCACGGAAGTCATGGATAACCAAAGCACACTGAAGTTCATCATGAAGTCCACTCATGAAACGCTCCATCTTCTTCTCTTCCTTGTCGGTGTCATCAGGAGCATACCGAGATAAGTCGGTAAACTCCTCAAGATAACCGACCACATCTCTACTTCCCTGCCTCAGCTTGCGGAACTCATCCTTCTTCCTCTCAAAGTCCACTGGGAATATGCTTCTTGCGGAACTTCTCCTGGAACTCAGCCCAGTTGATGACATGACCAGCTGGCTGGAGAGTCTTGGTAGTTTCCCACCAAGCTCTTGCAGGTCCAGCGAGATAGTGGGTTGCATACAGCACTTTCTCATTTTCTCCCACAGCAGCAACTTCAAGATTATTGCCGATGGTGCGAAGCCAATCATCGGCTTCTAGTGGGTGAAGTCCCTTGGAGTAGGTGGGTGGGTTGGTCTTCTGAAAATCACCCAAGGTAGATCGCTGGTTTCCATCGCCATTGCCGTTACCACCATTGTTGTTGTTGTTGTTGTTGTTGTTGTTGTTGTTGTAAGCGGCTGCGAGTTGTTGTAAGGCAGCGAGATGAGCTTGGCGCTCTTGCCGGGCATTTTCACGCTCCTCCATGATAAGTGCGAGAAGTTGGGTGGGGGTTGGGTCCGGTGGTGGTGGTGCTGATCCTGATCCTTCCGCATTGCTGCGACGGGGTGGCATCCTGAAGCACACCGGGTATAAGAGACAAGGCAAGAAAAGTTCGACTAAGGGAAAAGATGATCTCTCAAGCGGTTGATTAATCCTAAGAGTTATATGAAAATAGTTCACACAATTTTAAACAAGACAAACATACTTATATTTCACAAACAATACATCAAGAGTTCACATCAACATCAAGCTTACAACCTCAAGCTTACTTACACATACATAACATCTGGTTTCCAAAAGAACCACTACTACTACTCGACTAGCTATAGGGGGTCAACCTAATCCTGCGGTAGTGATCAAGTCACTCGCCTACTGAGGTGGAACCTCCAGCTCTAACACGTCAGCATCTGACTGGTAGGCTGGCTCCTCGGGATCCTCCTCCTCGTCCTCGAGAACTGGCTCGAGTGGCTCCTCCTCCTCGTCAACTAACTCCTCCTCATCATCCTCCTCCTCACAGTCCATCTCCTCCACGAAGTCATCATCGTCACTGAGGAAAGCGTCGTTCTCCTTGCGGAGATCCTCGCCCTCCTCCTCCATCTCGTCAGTATGGTGCTCAAGATCCTCAATCAGTCCATCCTGCTCTGCCACCTTCGTGCGGAGCTTCACGATAGTCTTCCTCAGCTGGGCCCTCTTCCTGAGAAGAGCAACCTTCTCCACCATCAGCTTCATCTCGTTCTCGCGAAGCTCAACGAGCGACTCGCGGTCGAAGTGGAGCTGAATCCTAGTGCGCAACAGATCATCCTGAGTGCACTGAAGTAAGATCTCCATGTCCATGATGTAGCTCCCAAACATCGGGTGGTAAGGTGAAGGAGTAGGGTGTCCATCACAGTTGCGCCTCCCGTAGAACCGGAACGGGAGTCTACTAACTCCGCCTTGTGCTCCTCACAAAGTCGGGATAGCATCCTCTGTGTAGCAGTACAGAGACCGTCAACCCAGGTGGCCTCCTTGGTGGTGAAGATGAGTGTCCTGGAATTGGGAGACTTGATGTTCCTGCGAACTGACGATCTGATGAGCCAGCTCAGCCTTCCAACACCGTGAACATCAATCTGAGCT
Organism: Poa pratensis; assembly: GCA_947311845.1. Classification (NCBI taxonomy): domain Eukaryota; kingdom Viridiplantae; phylum Streptophyta; class Magnoliopsida; order Poales; family Poaceae; genus Poa; species Poa pratensis. Next base: position 70,257,067 of record CAMZMU010000041.1, read on the forward strand.
CCCTCAAACTCTGGAGCGGGGCGACCTAACAGCTTGGTCAACTCGAACAAGTCCCTCTCAAACGTCAGCTTGCTGTCCTTCTCCAGCTGAACGAACTCGGTCCAGTGGAGTGCCATCTACAGTTTTTAAGCAAAATTTTAAGTTAGTTAGGTGACAAGTAATCAAAATTTTAATATAGTAGGGCAACAAGTGAGTCAAATTTTAAACTTAATGAGAGGTGTACAAAATTTTAGGGATACTAAGGAAAATGTAATATTTAATGAGAGTAAAATTTTGCATAAGTAAGAGGATTGGAGATAAGCAATTTTCGAAAATACTTCATTCCTTTCTTTTTAGAAATTCATCTTTTGTAACATTTGACAAACGACCATGCTAACTAAGGTTTCCTAAAGTCAGGATGGCTCTGATACCAAGTCTGTGGGGACCCCGGACTAGCTGTCCGAAATACCCGATTATGCTTAACACAACGATCCCGTGATCAGTCTGTCGTTGCACATAATCCGAATTGGATACCAAAGTTTACATCCATTACAGTACCGAATAAAAGTCTTACATAAATGGTCATTTAGACCAAGTTCTTACATAGGTGCCTTCATGGGCCAAACCAAATATATCAGCGGAAGCTACGGCGTAATCGACATCATATTCTAACGATGACAACCCGACAGGCAGCTGACTTGTGGAGATCCTTAGTTGGCGTAGAAGTCGCCATATTCCTGCTCTGCGTAGTGTTCCTCCTCGTAGTCTGGCTAGGACAATAGCCAGGGACGAAACCAATATGAGTACATTTGAATGTACTCGCAAACTATCCCAACATGAGTATGCACCAGTTTTATTTTAGTTGACAACTTTTCTTATTTAAAACATCTCTATATCTTTATTGAAAAAGGTAAGAAGAGTTTTATAACTATCTTTAAAGAAGTCACCTTTTCATCTGTTTTTCCAAAACTCTCCTTTTCCGACCATAGCCCGTCATGGTCCACTTTCATCCACCACCTCATACCGATCCGTTGGTATAGGTGTAGGAAACATTCTCCACTCCATTTTTCTTTAAAAACTCAAAGCCTTTTTAAAACTTGCACAAGGTCTTAGGACAGTCTCCCAATTGTCCATATCCGAGGACTCGGCTATTCGAATAGTTTTTAACACTCTGCAGAGGTAGCACGCTTTTAACCCACATCCATCCGGCAACTCATCGTGTCTGCCACGTCTCGCCATACCAGGTGTATGCGAAGTAAGCCGCCGGCCATAGCCTCTTATTTGCTCATGCTAGTATAGGATCCTTCCCATATGACACTTTCCATCGACACCCAGTCCGGTTTCCCGTCAGAAACCCTAAGTGTGAGGACTCATAGTTTTGTCCGGCGGTTTATGGTGGAACCTTCTATCCTCCCCACCAACTTGTGTGAGGACCCGGGTCAGGGGGTAGATCCTCGGACCATCCCCTCATGCATAACGGAGTCATCTCCGTCGATGAGGTATCCCATACTAATAAGAGCAAACTACATGACTACGCCTTTTCCCATATGTGGTAAATGTGGTCGCACAGGGTAGGATTGGTTTCCATAGTACTAGGACACTGTGCATTTTTCACAAACATCACCATTTTTCCACCTTTCCAACAAGCACCGACATCTCGTCGTTCCATAAACTCACAAGACATTTCAAAGGAGTTTTGAATAAACAACATTGTTTTCCCATCCTAAAGTTTTATATAAACTACTACATAGGGTGGCAAAATAATATCCATATATTTTTGAAATGGGTTTTGTAAATCTTGCTTTGAGAGTAAACATATTATGAAAGTAGATGCATATGTTGGTAGTGCAAGCTCAGAGAATAGCTTGCCTTGCTTGGCAAAGTGATCTTGCTCTTGTTCTTCAAATTCAGCAAACTCTCCTTCCTCGATATATCCGACAACGTTCTCGTCTAATTAACAAACAAACAATACAAACAATCACTAAGCTATACAAGCAATCACCTCAACATAACCATCATTAACATCACAATTGGCTACTGCACACATCAAACTACACAATTTGGTTTTTAAATAAATTGAATTAAACATTATTTAATTAAGTCCAAATTATGGCAGAAACTAGTTATTCATGTTTAATTCCACAACTTGAGTTCTGTTGGTCACAAAAATACAAACTAAAATTCTATGGAAAGCCACTGATGTGTAGAATACAACCCAATTTGAATTGGACCATTTGGAGTTACCAAACTCCCTACACATTGGATTGAATCCAGTAGCTTAATAATCAAGTTTTAGCTACCAATTAAATTATATTGTTCCAAAAATTAAACCCTTTTAGGGGTAACTAAACATGGATATATGTGAGCTAACAAAATTGGTCCTAACTCATTTGGATCAACCAATAAACATATTTGTCTGTTTTAGTCCAGAAGGGTTTATTTAAAGTCAACAATTAATATTGCTTAATTAATTCTACCAAAATTAGGGGAGCTAACACAAGGCAGTACTAAGCTAGCAAAATTGGTTTGGAATTATTTGGACTAGCAGAGTATCAGAAACAAACAAGTTTAGATTTAAACCTTCTGTGGCATTTTCAATAATACTTTTTAATATTTAATTAAATGACATGAGACCAATTGTGTTGGTTAAACAATTTCATAAGCTTTCCAGAACAGTTGAGTTTGATTTATTTGGATTCCTAAATCTCGAGATATTGAATTTCAAAGTTGATGCCAGTACTGTTTTTCCAGAGAAAAAGAAATAGAAATTCCCTCTCTTCTGGATAATGTTGAGATTTCTGACTAGTGGGGCCTACTGGTCAGTGACTCAGCGTGGACGTGGATTTGATTAAAATACTGACGGGTGGGGTCAGGCCGTCAGTGGCTCAACTACAGCGAAGCGTTACGCGGCCGTTGGATCTGGATCCAACGGTCCAAGATCAAAGGCAACGGCGGCGACCAAAAACTGGCGGCGCCGCCGCGCCGGCGGCACGGTGATGATCGGAGACTCACCTAGAGGGCTCGGAAGATCGCGGAGACGACGCAGATCGACGGCGGAGGCTCGGGGAAGGCGATGGTGCGAGCTGTGCTTGCTGGGGAAGGCTGGTTCGTCGGCGGTGAGGTCGCGCACTTCGTCGGCGTCGGGCAGCAACTTCGGCGGAGCGTCGGGGTCGCGTCCGTGCACTAAAAAGAGGGAAAAAGCTCTCTGGTGAGTGCGGTGTCCACAAGGAAGAGCGTAGAGGGGTCAGAGGGAAGAATGGGGAGGTGTGGCGAGGCGGTGGTGCTCGACCTCAACGGCGGCGTCGGGCACGGCCGTGCACTGCCCTCTGGCGGTGCACAGAGCAAATTGGAGCGAGGGAAAGCTTGGGAGGGAGGTGTGGTGTTCCAGTGAGGTCTCAGGGTGCTTTTATAGGCTCGGGGCGGTCCACGATGGTCGGGGTCTACGGCGGCGGCCATGGCGCGTCCACGGCGACCGATTCCTCGATTACGTGGCGAGGGTGCAGGGGCTCGTGGCGGCTTGGTGCTTAACGGGGTCCGGCAAGGTTCTAGAAGCGTCTAGAGGAGCTGGGCGTGTCGAGGCGCAGAGACGGGGCCAATTTGCTCGGCGCCGTCCAAGTCCTCCACGGCGGCCGTCGGGGAACCGCGGCGTAACTGCGATGGGAGAGGTGCCCGTTTTCTTCCCTGCGGTGCAGAGAGGTGCAGAGGCTCGGGGGCGAGGGAGAGCGCGGCCAGGGGGGTCCTGGCGGCGAAGAAAACGGCGACGACGGTGAAGGCGACACGGCGATGGTCATCGGGGCTGAGGTCGATGACCATTTTGCAGAAAACCCCTTCCTCCCTCTTTTCTTTTATTTTTCAGTTTTATTTCAATATCCAGAAGCTTTTCCTGGATTTATTTGAGGTACTTAAGTATTTTAGAAAATTCTGCAATATTTGTGGGGCCTCCCCATAACATGTAGAAGCTCCACAAAAATTGGCATTGCCAAATAAAATGTTTGGCAACATTTTCTTTCATAGTACTTGTTTAAGGTAATTTGATTTATTTCTATTTGTTTTTATTTTAGAATTTCAAAACTAGTTCAAAAATAATATTTGAGAGGGGAAAGTGGTAGGAACAAAATGGGAGTGTTGACATTACATCTCCACTGACTTTGGTTTGAAAATAATTGAGTTGGTCACTTGGAGATTTTTATGTGACAACTTGTCACTTTTATTTATCTTGCTTTGATTTTATATTTTGTTTTCTTTCTTCTTACTAGTGTTCACTAGTGCAAACACCCATACAAACAGCAAGAACAACAACACAAGTAAGAAGAAGCAATTAACAGACAATAAACAACAAAAGTTTTTGTTGGTTCCCATTTTTGGAATAAAATTCTGGATAATAATTTTGGGATGTTACACTGAGCCCGTCGTCCACACCACCAGGCCGCGCGTGGAGCACCCCGAGGATGAGGACGACCGCTACGACGAAGACGTCGACCACGAGCACAGCGAGGACGCTGAGTCCTCGCATCCATCTCGGCGCCAAAGCGCGTCCACGCTTGGACGCCCGGCGCCCAGCCCAAACACTGCGCTGCTCATGGCAGCAGAGCTCTTCCGCTACCGCCCCACCGCCGAGGCGCACGACAACTGGCTTGGCCGTCTCCAGCACCTCGTCGACATCGCGGCTGCGCCGCGCGCGGTTCCAGCAGCTTCGCACCACAACTCCGGGCGTGCAGGCACCGCCGCATGGAGCGCCTCCGCCTCCGCCTCCGCCAGGACCACCTCCGGCTGCGGCAAACAAAGCCGCCTCTCACGCGTCCTCGCCGCATGATTGTCAAATCGTGCAGCGGACGCCGCCGGACGCGCGGGTGGAGATGGAGCGCCAGCGGGACCTCCAGAAGCGCATCGTCGAGGAAATTGGCCAGGCCGGGCGCCAAAACCGCAGAGCTCTCCAGGGCGGCGTGGCCACGTACGCCACAGGCTGCACGGCCTTCACCCGCAACCTGCGCCGCGTCGTCTGGCCGCAGAAGTTCAGGCCAGACCTCCCCAAGGGCTACGATGGCACGAACAACCCCATCGAGTTCCTGCAGCTCTACACCACCTCCATCCAAGCTGCGGGAGGAGACGACAAGGTCATGGCGAACTGGTTCTCGCACGCCCTCAGGGACTCTGCCCTGTCGTGGCTCCTGAACCTCCCTGAGGACTCCATCGACTCCTGGGAGGACCTCTGCAAGCAGTTCGTCGCGAACTTCAAGGGCACGTACGAGCGCGCCCTCACCTACAACGACCTGCGCGCCGTACGCCAGAAGTCTGGCGAGACTCTCCGCAAGTACATCCAGCGCTTCAGCCAAGTCCGCAACAAAATCCCCAACATCCCTGACTCGCACGTCATTGCTGCCTTCAGAGAGGGCGTCACCAACCGCAGGATGCTTGAGAAGCTCGGCATCCACGATACCCTCTCCTCTGTCGTGAAGCTCTTCGACATCGCAGACAAGTGTGCCAAGGCTGAAGAGGGTCTCCTCTTCACCAAGGTGGCCTCTGCAGACGACCCTCCAGAGGGATCCAAGGCCCACAAGAAGCGTGACGAGACCAAGCGCAAGCCTACTGCTGTGCTGGCTGCTGAGCCCGGCGCTAAGCACGCTCGAGAGGACTCTGCAGAGGATGGCGAGAAGAAGATGGACAACCGTCCCTTCTGCATCTACCACAACAGGCGCGGCCACGCGACAGAGAACTGCTACGACCTCAAGCAGCTGAGCAAGAAGCGCGAGCAGGAAGAAGGCAGCGGTGGTCGCGGCAGAGGCCGTAACTACCGCAAGGGCGGACGCAAAGGTGGCTACCAGAAGCCTCAAGGGACTCAGGCCAACGCCGCTGAGAAGAACAACAACCTCCCTGACGAGGAGCCTGGGGGCTACCAGGCCCCTAGAGGCGCCATGGCGTGCATCCTCGGCGGGGCTCAGGCGCCCAAGTCCAACAATCAGTTCAAGCAGTTCGCCCGTGAGCTCAACGCAGCGCTGCCTGGGGTGGAGACATCGCGTCCCCTCAAGTGGTCTCAGTACACCATCGCCTTCGACGCCAAGGACCACCCCAAGTCGACCAAGACTGTAGGCACCCTCCCGCTGGTGTGCACCCCCACCATCAACAATATCGCCGTCGGCAAAACGCTCATTGATGGGGGTGCAGGCCTGAACGTCATCTCGTCGAGACCTTTGAGACGCTTCAAGTGCCCTACGAGTGGCTTATGCCCTCCAGGCCCTTCACAGGGGTCACCAGCGGCTCAATCTCGCCTCTGGGGCAAGTGAGGCTTGCAGTCACCTTTGGCACGCAGCAAAACTATCGCACCGAGCTCATCGACTTCGACGTCGCGCACATTGGCCTGCCCTACAACGCCATCCTCGGCTACCCCGCCCTCGCGAAGTTCATGGCCGTCACGCATCACGCCTACAACATGGTCAAGATCCCTGGCAGCGGCGGCACCATCACCATCCATGGTCACGTACAGGACGCTACACGCGCTGTCGAGCTCGCCTACAAAGCCGCTGCCATGGCGTTCCCTGCTGACGAAGACCTGGAGCCCCTCGCGAGGCCCAAGAAGAAGAAGCAGCTGTTCTCTCAGGAGCAGGCCGCTACAAAGAAGGTGTCGCTGAGCACCAGCGACTCGGGGGCTGAGGGCTCGGGGGCTAGCGTCACCATAGGCGCTGGCTTGCCTCCCAAATAGGAAAGCGCGCTCGTCGCCTTCCTTCGGGCAAATTCTGACATGTTCGCATGGACTCCGTCAGAAATGTCCGGCGTACCAAGGGAGGTGATCGAGCACCACTTAGCTGTGTGTCCAAGCGCACGCCCCGTCAAGCAGAAGCACGGAAACAAGCCCCTGAGAAGCAAGCCTTCATCATCAAAGAAGTAGAAAAGCTAAAAGCAGCAGACATTATTCGAGAAGTTGCCCACCCCACCTGGGTCTCTAATGGCGTGGTTGTCCCAAAACCCAATGGGGGAGGCCGGCTCTGCATCGATTACACTGATGTAAATAAAGCCTGCCCCAAGGACCCATACCCCATGCCAAGGATTGATCAGATCGTGGACTCCACAGCCGGCTGTGATCTCCTCTGTTTTCTGGACGCCTTCTCAGGCTACCACCAGATCAAAATGGCTAAAGAGGACGAGGAGAAAACAGCATTCCTCACCCCCTGTGGCGTGTATTGCTACACTTGCATGCCCTTCGGGTTGAAGAACGCCGGCGCCACCTTCCAGAGGCTCATGAGGATCGCCCTGGGGGCTCAGATGGGAAGAAATGCAGAGGCATATGTTGACGACATCGTAGTCAAGTCTCGCGAGGGAGACACTCTCTTGAAGGACCTCGAGGAGACCTTCGCCAGCCTGCGCAAGGTGAACATCAAGCTAAACCCCGCCAAGTGCGTCTTCGGGGTACCTTCAGGCAAACTCCTCGGGTTCCTCGTGTCCCATCGCGGCATAGAAGCAAACCCTGACAAGATCAAGGCCATAGAAGAAATGCAGCCACCTCGCCGCCTCAAGGACATGCAGCGCCTAGCTGGGTGCATGGCCAGCTTGGGCCGCTTCATCTCCAAGTTTGGCGAGAGGGCCCTGCCATTTTTCAAGATCATGAAGAAGTCCGGCACCTTCAAGTGGACTCCAGAGGCAGACAAGGCATTTGAGGACTTGAAGAAGTACTTGGCTAGCGCACCAGTTATGGTAGCCCCCAGGACGGGCGAGCATCTAAAGCTGTACCTTGCAGCCACTCCACAAACCGCAAGCGCCGTCCTGGTGGTCGAAAGAGAAGAGCCAGTCCTCCCCAAGAAAAGTGCTGCCACTCCAAGTCCAGAGCCTCCCGACAAGGAAAAAGTCCCTCCAGGCCCAGAGCCAGACCCACAGCCAGCTGTCGAGCCTACTACAGGCACCCCTGCTGAGACTCCTCCACAAGGAAACCTCGCCAAAGGGCCTGAGGAGTCTCTCGAGGGAGCCAACGCCGCGTCACCCTCCACAACCCTTGTCGAGCATCCTGTCTACTATGTCAGTACTGTGCTAAGAGATGCTCGCGAGCGGTACCCTATGCAGCAGAAGCTCCTTCTCGCCCTGCTCATCGCCTCCAGAAAGCTGCGCCACTACTTCCAGGGCCACCCTGTCACGGTGGTCACATCATTCCCCTGGAGCAAATCCTGCGCAACCCCAACGCCACTGATCGCGTAGCAGGGTGGAACATCGAGCTGCAGCCTTTCAACTTGCGTTTTGACACCACAAGGGTCATCAAAGGAAGAGCACTGGCAGATTTTGTCGCCGAATGGACAGACCCAACTCCTGAAGAGCCTCCTGAAGCAGAAACTGTACCGCCTGGAGATACAATGCCAAGCCACTGGACCATGCACTTCGATGGAGCTTTCTCCTGCCGCAACGGAGGCGCTGGCGTTGTCCTGACCTCACCTAAAGGCGACAAGCTCTACTATGCCATCCAGTTGTGTTTCACGATGGACAAGATCTCCAACAACATCGCTGAATATGAAGGCCTCCTCGCCGGGCTCAGAGCTGCCATTGCCCTCGGTGTCAAGCACCTACTCATCAAAGGCGACTCCCAGCTCCTGGTCAACTTCTCCAACAAGAGCTACACCCCTAAAGACAGCCATATGGCTGCCTACCTTGAAGAGGTCCGCAAGCTCGAGAAGCACTTCAGGGGCATGGAGCTCATGCACATCCCGCGCAAGGAGAACCAGGAAGCAGATGACATCGCCAAGCGCGCATCGCGAAGGGAGGCCCAGCCCGCAGGTGTCTTTGAAGAGAGGCTCTCCAAGGCGTCCATAAAGCAGCCGCTGCAAGCACCAGCTACAAGCACAGACGAAGTACTCCCACCACCTCCCACAGGTGGCGCACCCAACTGTGGCCCATCCTCAGGGGAGCGTCTGATGCTAACCATGGTGCACCAAGAAACAGGCTGGGTTGACGAGCTCAAGGACTACTTGCTAAAAGGAGTCCTTCCCGAGGAAGACGCAGAGGCAGAACGAGTCGCTCGACAAGCGAAATCCTATTACATCCTTGAGGAGACCTATACCGCAAGCGCCCAAATGGCATTGCCCTCAAGTGTGTGCCTCCTGAGGAAGGACGCATGCTCCTCAGGGACATACACAGTGGAGAGTGCGGCCACCATTCCTGCGCGCGCACCCTCGCTGGCAAGGTCTTCAGGAGCGGTTTCTACTGGCCTCAAGTGCTTCAAGATGCCGTCACCATCGTTCAGTCTTGCGATGCATGCCAGTTCCACGCCAAGCAAGTCCATCAGCCTGCACTGGGACTCCAGACCATCCCGCTCTCCTGGCCGTTCGCGGTCTGGGGGCTGGACATCTTGGGACCCTTCCCGAGATCGCAAGGGGGCTACCGCTTCCTCTTCGTGGCTGTTGACAAGTTCACCAAATGGGCAGAGGTTGAAGCGGTGCGCACCATCCCAGCCAGGGCAGCCGTGAAGTTCATCAGAGGCCTGGTCTGCCGCTTTGGTGTGCCAAACCGCATCATCACCGACAATGGCTCACAGTTCACCAGCGGCATCTTCAGGGCTTACTGCGAGAGCCTCGGCACCAAGCTCTGCTTCGCCTCGGTAGCTCACCCACAGAGCAATGGTCAAGCCGAGCGAGCAAATGCTGAGGTCCTCAAGGGCCTCAAGACGAGAAGTTTCAACCGCCTCAAGGGCTATGGCAAGGGCTGGATCGATGAGCTCCCCTCCGTGCTCTGGTCCATCCGCACGAACCCTACAAAGCCCACTGGTGAGACGCCATTCGCCCTGGTGTATGGAGCCGAAGCAGTCCTCCCCACAGAGATCAAGCACGGGTCCGCAAGGGTCCTTGCCTTCAATGAGGACAATCAAGAAGACCTCCACAACGACGACCTGCTGTTCCTCGACGGGTTGCGCCGCCGAGCCGCCCTCAGAGCGGCAAAGTACCAGCAAGACCTGCGACGCTACCACAGCCGCCACATACGTCCGCGCACTCTCGAGACAGGCGACCTTGTCCTCAGGAGGATCCTCTCCAGGGAAGGTCTCCACAAGCTCTCGCCCATGTGGGAAGGCCCCTACAGGGTCGCGCATGTCGCCAGACCTGGCGCGGTGCGCCTCGAGACGGAGGACGGCATCCCGGTCAAGAACCCTTGGAACATCGCGCATCTACGCAAGTTCTACCCGTGATCTCTATCACACCAGGCATTTTTTGTCTCTAGAGGAAAGCGCACAGCTTCACCTCCAAGCTTCACAAAAGCTTCTCTCTCTGAGGGCCAGTCCCTCTGAGCTCTTCCTGTAACGTGCCGCCGCAGGCCGTGAAGAGTCTCAGCCACTGAATGTGGTCCCCATGCCTCGACATGGAAACTTTATCTTGGCAAGCCCAAGTGTAACGAACCAATTCGTTTCCTAGTGAAACATTGCGCTGCGGCGCCGCTATGTAATATTTTGGGGGTGAGTTTTAGTTTCATTACTCTGTGTTTTCATTCGCGCTCATATCTTTCCCCTTGCGCACCTCGCGAGCGGGGGCTGAGTACGGTGACTGTGCCTCGGGAGCATCCCAGCAGCACCGCAAAATCCAAAAGGATCCGAGCTCTAACACGTGAGCACGCTCTCACGCCTGTTACCTCACCAAAGAGCTCTGGCCCAGGGGCTTGCTCCCAAACCTGCCACCTCACCTAAGGACCTTTGGTACTTACTCTCCTCGCGAGGCACCCATGAGGAAACCTATAAGCGCGCATGAGTTTCTCTACCATGTTTTGCTTTGGTTCCGCCTCTAACCTACACAGGGAACAAGAGTCCCCCCAAGGCTCGTGGAGTCACGCTCCAGACCCAAAGAGGGAAGCACACCTTCAGGGAAATCAACGCCCTCCACGAGGCCAGAACCTCGCTAAGCTAAGTCCTGCGCTTACACCTCAGGCGTTGTGTTTTTCCTCTCACGAGCAACTTCCGTCCCTCGGGCGGGTATTTTCTCCTTCGCATTTCATGGACTGCTTGAGCGTCAAAGGGGAGCCCTCGAGCATCGCGACTCGAGAGCTCTTACCTCTCTAAGCCTTAAACACCCCCCGGCCTTGCTGAGTCATTGCTCTGGCATACCGTAGTGGCGGAGTCATAGCGCTAAGAGACGGGTCCTGACGACGTAAAGCGAAAAAGGCATGGAATAGGGATAAAATGCCCGTCGAGGGGCACGCACATTGCAGCACAATAAAGTGTTTTACAGACCATCACAAATGAAACAAAGTCTTTAAACAAAGATAACTTGCGCCTCAGGCGCGTCTTGTGGCAGGAGCAGCTTAAGCAGAAGTCTTGGCGGCCTCATCCTCCTCAGCGTCATCTTCCTCCGCGCTTCCTCCTCGACGTCTTCCTCCTCGCCAGAGGCCGGCTCTTCAGCGACCCTCTTGAAGCGGTTGACAAGTCGTTGATCTCTCCCGCAGCGAGTTGGAGAGGCGCGTCTCGATCTGAGCATCCTCCATGGGCTCGGTCACGGACTCGAAGTCGAAGCATGGATATAGGCGCTTGAGGTTGACGAAGACGCGCTCGACCGCCACCTGCAGGAGCTTGCGGCACTCCTCGTCGACAACATCGTCGAGTTCCGCCACAGGGCCCTCAAGGACGGAGAAGAGCTGGTCGAAGTAGGCCAGATACGTGGCGACGTCGGCGTTCCCGTGGACGGGACGGCAGGAGCATCCACCCCCAGCTTCGCAGCAAGAGCGTTCCCGCGCGTCACCAAGACCGGAACATACGCTCCCGCTGCTGCGTCAAGACCCGTGCCGCCACCGCGCTCTGCTCAGCCTCCTCGACCTCTCCACAACAGGGGCCACCTGCGCATTCAACTCCTGCATGTCTGCCATCAGGGCTGTGAGGTCCTGCTCAGAGCGCTCGAGGGCCTGTTCCGTGCGGAGATGAGCGTCCTTGGCGCGCTCAGCGAGGATTTCAAGTTGGCGTTCCACTCCTCCAGCTGGCGAATGCGCTTGCCGAGCTCCCTGCGTTTTTCTGGAAGCCGTCCTCCTGCTTCTTGAACTTCCCAGCGTACTCCCGGGAGACGGCCTGTGTGACAGCAGTGCGGTACTCTTTTGCTTGGCGAGGGCCTCCGCCTCCGCCTCCTTTTTCTTCTCGGCAAGCTTCTGGTTGGTCTTCTCCACAAGCTCCCGGTGCCGCTCCACCTCCTTGTCGTGCTTGCCCATGGCCTCAGCCAAGCTGCTCTCGCGGGACTCCAAGGCCTCACGTTCTGTGTTCATGTCTGTTTCCGCCTGCTCCAGCTTCTCCTCACGCTTGAGCACCTCAGCTTCGCGTGTCGCCATGGCCTGCTCGCGAGCCTCCAGGACAGACGATGCTGCTCCAGAGACTTCCTCACCACCTCAGCTTCAGCAATTATCTTCTCCTCGCGGCTGGCCAGCTCCTTGCACTGGTCGGCGAGGGAGGTCTCGATAGCCGCTCGGTCGAGGCTGCAGCCTGGCGCTCCGCCACAGCCGCCTCCCGATCCTCTGCAGCCGCCTTGCGTTCCGCCTGGACCGGCGCCAAGGCCCCTTGCGCCTCGCGCTCCGCGTTCTCGCGGATCTCCTGGGCCTGCCGCGTCGCCTCGTCGCGCTGCGCCTGAGGGCTTGGTCGTCAGAGCCCTCCGCCGCCTGACTTCGAAGAAGCGGGCCCAGTCAGCAGCGAGGGCGTCGTACCTCCTGCCAAGCTCCGCCTCTTCAAGGGCAAGTTGGGCTTCTAGCCCGTCTAGGGTGCCCCTCACCAAGCGGAGGGCAGCTTGGCGGCACGCGCTGCTCCGGCTCCGGTCGCTCAAGACCAAGGCCCAAGAGCCCTCACGTGGCGCAGCGTCCTCCACCCCAGCGCCAGCCTCTGGTGCTGAAAGCGCAGTGCTTGGACCAGGGTCAACACGGGGCCCCAGGAGCGGGGCCCGCCGTCTTGTGCGTCGTTGTTCTCCACGACCACCTCCTCGTGGGCCTCGGGGGCTGGCGAGGGAGGCCTAGCCACCAGTGGCTCAACCGCAGCCTCGCCTGCTGCGGCCTCAGAAGAAGTGGCCTCCCCCTCAGGCTCGGAATTTGGAGGGGGCGGCGGAGGAATTCCCTCCTCCATCTCGGCGTCGGCGCCTCCCGGCGCCTGTGTGCTGGTCCCCCCGTCTCCACGGCGGGCGTCTCTGGGGGCTCCAGTGGAGCATCAAGGCGCGGCGGCGACGGAGCCTTCACCACCTCCTCAATCAGACTCTCGGCAGGAGGTGGCGAGGCAGGTGCTTCTTCAAGGGGCGCCGTAGGCCCCTCAACAACGGGCGTAGCGCCGCGCCGCACGTCCGCAGCCTTGCGGAGTCGGCGGCGCTTCGCATGAGCCAGATCCCTGATAATCAAGACAGTGAGATCCTCGGAAAGGCAAGAACTCTCGATAAGCAAGAACAAGTCAAGAAGAAACAGTACTCACCCAGATGGCTGGGCGCGGGTGTCCACCCACACCTTGTTGGCAGAGCGCCACAGGCCTGATGAAGCTCCAGCGCTGGGCTCCTCAGGGGCCGCCTCAGCCTTCCTCTTAAGAGGAGTGCCCTCCAGGCTTCTGGCGGCCCTGTCGTGGATGGCCTTAGTGCGGGGCTCGCACCGCTTTGCCGCGGCCTCCGGGCCGCTATCTTCTCCGTCTTCGTCTTCTTCTTCTGTGGCCCGTCGTGACGGGGCCACCACAAAATCCTCGTCCACATCGGATGATACCTCCAGGATCTCCTCCTCAGGGGCCGCCTGCTTTGAGGAGCTCGCCTCCCCTGACGAGGGGTTGACTCCTGTGGCGGCGTCAGCTTCGGCGTCTGAAGCAGCAGAGGACTCGCCGAACAAGTCTTCCTCCACCACAGGCGCCGCAGCCCCCTTCACCTCTTCTCCCTCTAAGCCCTCTGGCGTGAACGTCGGCATCATCTCCAGAACTGCCAGGCGCTTCTTTGGAGTGAGCTGGTGGAGGGGCCTCAGGTGCTCAGTGCCCGGAACAGGGATCTCCGGGGCGATGAAGAGCGTGCCTAAGATGGAGGCGACGTCGTCTGGCGCGTGGGTGCTGAGGTGCAAGCGCATTGGGTCTGCCGGGCCGGAGTACATCCACACCGGCTTCGTGTGCGCCTGAAGGGGAGCGATGCGCCGCCTCACGAAGTCCTCAGCGACCATCTGCCCCGTGAGGCCGGCCTCGCGGACGAGCTTCATGCGCGAGACCAAGTGAGCAATCTTCTGGTGCTGGAACTTCTCGCTGGACCAATTTGAGTTCTTCAGCGGCGGCGCCTCAGGCTCATCGAAGAAGACGTTCCGCTCCTTGGCGTCGACGAGAACCCACTTCTGGCGGAAGTCCTCCACCTTCTTCGTCACCCTCGTGACGGCCTTGTCGCCATCCCACGACATGGGGATGTAGACGGCGCCCATCCCGTCTGCGATGCGGAAGGACACGCACCCAGACCGCTCGCCGGGCGCCGTGTTGCGGAGCGCGTAGAAGCTCCGGAAGAAGGCCACGGAAGGCATCACTCCCAGATACGCCTCGCAGAGGTAGGCGAAGATGGCGAGAATCAGGATGGAGTTCGGGTGGAGGTGCAGGAGCTGGATCTGATAGAAAGACAGCACCTCCGCAAGGAAGGGGGAGAACGGCGGCACCAAGCCGGCGAACAGCGTGTGGACGAAAACGGGATACCACCCCGCCGCCAGCTTGCCGAAGCGCGCCGCCTTGACACCGCTGGCGCCATGCTCATTATTCCTCCCGGCGACGAGGACCTTCAGCCTATCCAGCGCTTCCGCTGTGGAGACGCGTGTGCCGATGAGAGCCGGCGCAAGCTCCTCCCCCTGCTGCGCCCGGCGCAGGCCTCCACCATCGCCGCCTTGCCTTTCTTGGGGCCCATGGCTCGCGAAGGAAGGGCGGCGGAAAAGCTCGGAGAAGAACGGAAATCGCCGGAGCAGTGGAGCGCCGGGGGTGTATGCAAGAAGGAAAGGGCGTAAATGCAGCGTAACTGCTGCCCGCACAGCCGCGGCAGGCTTTATATCACCTCAGGACGGTTTCCGAGGCGTGGTGGGTCCCGCCACGACGCCCACCTCCTCCGGAGAAGCCGAGACGCAGCAACCGCTCGCCACGTGTCTCGGGCCGGCCGGACACTTTGGGCCCATGCCGCTTCGCCTGCGCCCCCTGGACCGCGTCGTGCCCGTCATGGGCCCGGGGGCTACTGTCAGCCCAGTAAGAACCAGGGTGTACTGGGCCAGGCCTCTATAACCCTCAACACTCGGCGGATGAATTTCGCTAAGGACCAGGCCTGCAAGCCTGGGGAGCCCGCGGGGCAGAATCGCCTCGCGGAGGCCTGAGGAGGCAGCTAAGGCCTGTGGAGCCTCTACTCCGCTGCCCCCTCTCCAAGGAAGCTTTCCCTGAAGGGAAGTCAACGCAGAATCCTCCACAGGGCGTTCCCGCCCACGCGAGGGTTCCTTCACCGTAAAGCAAGCTC
This sequence comes from Poa pratensis, assembly GCA_947311845.1. Classification (NCBI taxonomy): domain Eukaryota; kingdom Viridiplantae; phylum Streptophyta; class Magnoliopsida; order Poales; family Poaceae; genus Poa; species Poa pratensis. The sequence continues at coordinate 70,272,447 of CAMZMU010000041.1, forward strand.
TGCGGAGCGCACATGGCTTCCGCAGCGGCCGCAGAGTGACCGCGCCTCTGCGCAGGGTGACGACGGAGCTACAGTCCCACTTTGGTGATAAAGGAGTCAACAAAGCGGGGGCGACGGCACAGACCACCATACTTTCCTCTTTGGTGATAAGGGAGCAGGCCGGCGCTACGCGCCAAACGCGACGTCACCGTGGGGACTCCCCCCGCTCCTCTGCGGCAGCAGCTGGCCGTCCTGGATGGACGGCGGCCTCTCTGCTGCGGCCTCAGCTTTTGTGCCCATGGACCGCGCTCATGGACGCCCAAGCAGCTGTGCACCGTGCTCCCGACCGTTGTCGCCATGTGGTAGCCCCTCCGTTGTAGAAGGACAGGGAGGAGGCCCGGGGCGCCTATAAAAGGAGCTGGTGCACCACCGTAGCCAGGGGATCGGACACATTACTCCTAGTCTAGCTACTTGCGCGCAAGGGAGAAGAAGACAGTGGCTTCCCTCCCCTTGTACGCGCCATTGCCATAACTGTGCCCTCGGCAAGCACGCTGTACTGTAACCTCTACAAGCAGCAATACAGACAGGCAGGACGTAGCGGTCTTACCTCCACAAGAGGGCCGTGAACCTGGGTACGCGCCGTGTCTCTCTCTGCTATGATGTCCCTCCTCAGGCACGACGAGCAGCGTCGCCGCGCCGGATGAGGGTTCATTGACGTCGTGTTCAGCCCCTTACACGAACTCTCTTCGCGAGTGTGACTGCCCCTGTTTCGTGGGAGTCATTCTCCGACAACACCCCTTAAAGGAATGCAGCGTTTCCATGTCAAAGGAAAATTAGCGCCAAGGTATATTAGACCCTTCAAGATCATCGCTGGTCGAGGAGAAGTATCTTATCAACTGGAGTTGCCCCCAGAGTTAGGAGATTATCATGATGTCTTCCACATTTCCTGGCTCCGGAAGTGTCTTGAAGTTCCTGACCAGCCTGATGTTTTCAAAAACATCGACCACCTCTCCATCGACCTAAACCAAGACTTAACTTATCGTCAGAGACCCCTCAAGATTCTCGAAGAACATGTTCGTGTTACCCGGAGGCGTGCGATCAAGTTTTACAAAGTCCAGTGGACTAACCACTCTGAAGAAGAAGCAACTTGGGAATGCGAAGACTGTCTTAGAAGCGAATTCCCAGACCTCCTTAATACCTAAGCCTAGCAAATCTCGGGACGAGATTTATTTTAAGGGGGGATGGATTGTAACATCCCAAAATTATTAATCAGTATTATTATTCCAAAAATGAGAGCCAACAAAAACTTTTGTTGAGTATTATGAGTTGGTTGTACCTTGTTACTTGTGGTACTTGTTTCTTGTTGCTTGTGATGTGGTTTGCTTGAATTAAAAACTTTGAATACAAAAACAAAAGTTGAAACAAGAGAAATAAAAGTGACAAGTGTGTCACGCCAATTCTCCAAGTGAGAAACTCAAATTGTTTCAAACAAAAGTCAGTGGAGTGGTAATAAACACTCCCATTTTATTCTTACCACTTATCCTCTCAAATAATATTTTGAACTAGTTTTAAAATCCTAAAGTAAAAAATCAATTTGAAATAAACCAAAATACCATAATTAAAACCCTATGAACAAAAATGATTCAAAACATTTTATTTTGAAATGCCAAATTTTGTGGAACTTCTACATGTTATGGGAAGGCTTCAGAAATATTTGCAAATTTTTCTAAACAAGTTAAGTTCCCTAAATAAAATCCTAAAATGCTACTGGACTAAAAAGAAATAAAAGAAAATAGAAAAGGAAAAGAGGCAGGGGGTTTTTCGCAAAATAGGCATCCCTACGACTCTCCTAGCTCGCTGTAGCCCGCGCCGTGTCGCCGTGGTCATCGACGCAGCGCCCAGGCCCCCCCTCCAGCTTGCACCGCACCTCTGCATCCTCTGCGCCGCAGAGGAGAGCACTCGAGCGCTCTCTCTCGCCCAACGCCACACTGTCCCCCCTGCTCCGCTGAGGAGAGCTCGATGGCGCCGGCCAAATTCGGCCCCCCTCTGCTCTTCGGCACACACCACTCTACCCAGCTGCTCCTAGACCGCGCCCGGACCCCAGAAGACCTCACGGCGACACGTACCTCGCACCACCGCTGCAGATTCGAGCAGAGGATCCTCTCCCGTGCGCCATGGACACCGTGTCCGTGCTCCGCGACCATCGTGTACCGTCCCCGGGCTATAAAAACCACCCGAGCCTCTCTAAAAACTCCACGCCACCCCACTCCCTCTCCCCCGCTCCAATTTCTCCGTGCACCGCCAGGAGGGCGTGCACTGCCGCAGCCACTGCCGCCGTCGAGTTCGATCATGGCCGCGACGCCACACCCTCTCTTTCTCTTCTAGCTGGCCTGTACTCTCTTCCTCCTGGACACCGAACTCACCGAGCCTTTTTCCCCTCTTTTTCGTGCACAGACGCATCCCGGAACCTCGCTGGAGTTGCTGTCGCGCCCGTGGAAGTGCTGCCACCTCGCCGCCGATGAACCAGCCCTCCCCAGGAAGTACAACTCGCGCCACGAGATTCCTCGAGCCTCCGCGACACTTCTTCATCATCGCCGCGTCCTCCAGAGCCCCAGGTGAGGGATCCGTGCACCTCGCCGTAGCCGGAGCCATGGCGCCGAACAGAAATGGTCGTCGCCGATGGACTCGAACGTGGGCCGTTGGATCTAGATCCAACGGCAGCGTACCCCTTCGCGTTTAATTGACGCTGACGGGATGGCCCCACCCATCAGCGATTTAATAATTTCCCGCGTGTGCTGAGTCACTGACGGGTGGACCCCACCCGTCAGACTTCTCAACATTATCCAAACAGAGCAAATCTCCTAATTTAAATTTCCAGAGAATTTCAGTACTGGACCTATTTTAGAAATTCAATATCTCGAGATCTAGACATCCAAATAAATCAAATCCAATTGCTCTAGAAACCTCATGAAATTTTTTAATGAACCCAAGTGGATTCAATTCATTTAGATAAATCACAAAAATGTATTATTAAAAATACTACAGAAGGTTTAAAATCTAAACTTGTTTGTTTCTGATACTCTGTTAAGCCAAATAATTCCAAACCATTTTTTTTAGTTAGTAATGCCATGTATTAGCTTCCCTAATTTTGGTAGAATTATTTGTGCAGTGTTAATTGTTTAGTATAAAGTTGAATTTTGAAAACTCTTCTGCACTAAAACAATTAAATATGTTTAATGGTTAACCCAAATGATTTAGGACCAATTTTTTTAGATCACATTTGGTCATGTTTACATAACCCTCAAAGGATTTAATTTTAGGATCAACAGAACTTAATTGGTAGCCAAAACTTGATTATTAAGTTACTGGATTAAAACAATTGTGTAGGTAGTTTGGTAACTCCAATTAATCCAAAAACAATTGTGTTGTCTTCTACACATCAGTAGCTTTCTATAGAAATTTAGTTTGTATTTTTGTGACCAACAGAACCCAAGTTATGCAATTAAACATGTTCCACAAGTTTCTGCCATAATTTTAGACATAAATAAATAATTTTTAATTCAATTAAATTAAAACCAAATTGTATTGTTTGATGTGTGCAGTAGCTATTTGTGATGTTTATGATTGTTATGTTGAGATGATTGCTTGAGTAGTTTAGTAATTGTTGTATTTGTTTGTTTATTAATTAGACGAGAACGCTGTCGGATTTATCGAGGAAGGAGAGTTTGTTGAATCTGAAGATCAAGACCAAGCCCACTTTGCCGAGCAAGGCAAGCTACTCTCTGAGCTTGCACCCCAAATATATGCATCTACTTTGATAACATGTTTTACTTTTAAAGCAAAGATTTATAAAACCTTTTCCAAAAAGTATATGGAAACTATTTTGCCACCTATGTAGAAATATGAGATAGTTTATATAAAACTGTAGGATGGGAAACAATGTTGTTTATTCAAAACTCCTTTGAAAATACTTGCGTGGGTGTGAAATGTCGAGATGTCGGTGTGTAAGTGGAGAAAAGGAAAATGGTGATGTTTATGAAAAATGCACAGTGTCCAAGTACTATGACGACCAATCTTACCATGTGCGACCACATTTACCCCCCATATGGGAACGGAGCTTAGTCATGTAGTTTGCTCTTATTAGTATGGGATACCTCATCAACGGAGATGACTCCGTTATGCATGAGGGGATGGTCCGAAGACCTACCCCCTGACCCGGGTCCTCACACAAGTTGGTGAGGAGATAGAAGGTTCCACCATAAACCGCCGGACAAAACTATGAGTCCTCACACTTAGGGTTTCTGACGGGAAACTGGACTGGGTGTCGATGGAAAGTGTCATATGGGAAGGATCTTATACTAGCATGAGCAAATGAGAGGCTATGGTCGGTGTCTCAACTTCGCATACACCTGGTATGGCGGGACGTGGCTGACACGATGAGTTACCGGATGGGTGTGGGCTAAAAGCGTGCTACCTCTGCACAGGGTTAAAACTATTCGAATAGCCGAGTCCTCGGATATGGACAGTTGGGAGGCTGTCCTAAGACCATGTGTAAGTTTTTAAAAGACTTTGAATTTTAAAAGAGAAAATGAAGTGGAGAATGTTCCATACACCTATACCAACGAATCGGTATGAGGTTGTTGGAGGAAGTGGACCATGACGGGCTATGGTCGGAAAAAGGAGGAGTTTTGGAGAAACAGATAAAATGGTGATTTCTTTAAACATAGTTATAAAACTCTTCTTACCTTTTTCAATAAAGATATAGATATGTTTTAAATAATAAAAGTTGGAAATTAAAATAAAACTATTGCATACTCATGTTGGGGTAGTTTGCGAGTACATTCAAATGTACTCATATTGTTTTCGTCCCTGGCTATTGTCCTAGCCAGACTACGAGGAGGAGCACTACGCCGAGCAGGAGTATGGCGACTTCTACGCGAACTAAGGATCTCCACAAGCCAGCTGCCTGTCGGGTCGTCGTCGATAGAATATAATGTCTACGCCTTAGCTTCCGCTGGTTATTTTGGTTTGGCCCATGAAGGCACCTATGTAAGACTTGGTCTAAATGACCATTCATGTAAGACTTTTAATTCGGTAATGTAATGGATGTAAACTTTGGTATCCAATTCGGATTATGTGCAACGACAGACTGATCACGGGATCGTTGTGTTAAGCATAATCGGGTATTTTGGACAGCTAGTCCACGGTCCCCACACTCCATCTATCCAGACATGCAGGAGTAGGGCTGTTAGCCTTCGGGCGGCCTGAACCTGGGTAGATCGCTGTGTCCCTTGTTTATTTCCATACACGCAGAGAGAGAGAGAGAGAGAGAGAGAGAGAGTGACGGACAGCTCGCCGACGGTACTTCTCCGGGAGACGTCTTCCAGCCTCCTTCGCGCCCTACCGAATCTACAAAGGGGGTGTCCCTCATCCCCGGTGTCCGTCCTTCGTGACACGACAGACGGGTCAACGAGGGTCGAGGCCGGATCGTGATCATGTTCGATGGCTACTGACCCTCTAAAGAGTACTACTAGATTCGAACAGATCAAGTGGTTTGGGGATGGCTAGCTCTGTGCTTCATGGGGAAGAAACAGATGAGATGCGTACGTGTATTACTCGGTCAACTGACGTGGTACTAGGACTGACTAGGGACCCGTGAGATTCCCCTTATGCAATATTTTCAGGCAGGATATTAGCTCCATGCAATATATGGAAAAATCACAAAACCAAAAATTTGGCTAAGAATGGGGCAAAATCTTTGCCTGCATGTATAGCCTACTACAGCTAGTCTTATCGTACCGGGGTCATCGACCCAAAATTGTTTGTATCCCGACCCCCGTCCCGAATTGAGGTATCGAAGATGTATGCCCTCATCAAACCTTGTTCCCTAGAATGGCGGCCCGCGACCCTCGACCCCTTTCCTCGACCCGGTCGACCCAAATTTCTGGCAACTATGGTCTGGTCGAGTTGCTGGGCTGGGCAGCATGAATAACTTCCTCTGCTACTTGCTAAATGTTTCATGAATATTTGTAATACTTATGTGGTTCAAATTTTTCAGTTTTTCTTTAAAATTTCAGTGTATTACATGTTTACACCACGCACAATTAATTTGGGGTGATTTGGAATTGGTCGAAAAAAGCAACTTCTTAGAGACAAACCGTCTGGTCTCCACTTAAACCAGTTTTTCTAAGAAGGTGATTTTTTCGACCTCCTCCAAATCATTTCTAATTTTTGTCACATGATCTTAATAAATAAAAACATAGATAGGATGTGAAGGTTTTACAATTGTTAGAATTTTCTACAATTTATAGTGCCTCAGTGAAACTGAGATTAAAACGTCAGAATTTACCTTAATGGGCAGTGTAAACTTCCAATTTTTTCGTTTTTCTTTGGTATTTACGTTTACTACTTGTTAGACACTACGTATAACAAAATTGGGGTGATTTGGAGATGGTCGAAAAAAATCAATTTGTTAGGTACAGACCGTCTGGTCTCACTTAAAACATTTTACGTGGAGCCATATACAACACTCCTAACCATACAGTTGTGCATCTATCACCTTGGGGCATGTGGACCCACATGCGACACTCCCCCATCTAGTTGTACACCTCCCGTGAAGGGGGATGTGGACCCGCATGCAAATATTCCTAACCAGCTAGGTTTAGCCCCATCTAACTTTGTTGGATGTGGACCCTTGATACGTCTCAAACATAAAAAATGCTATGTCTACGGTCATATGTGTTGTTTACATTATGCACTGCATGTGAGTGCACATGAACCAATGATTGTAGTGGTAAACCTAGATGTTCGAGAGTGCTGCATGTGGGTCCATGTAACATCCCAAAATTATTATCAGGATTATGTTCCAAAAATGAGAGCCAACAAAAACTTTTGTTAATTATATGTGTTGATCTCTTGCTGTTACTTGTGTGGTTTAATTCTTGTTGCTTGTGTTATTCCTTCTTGCTAGTGGTTTGTTGTTTGCTCTAAATAAAAACAAGAAGAAAAGAAAAGAATTGAAATAGCAATTAAAGCAAGAAAAATAAAAGTGACATTTGTGTCCCACAAATTCTCCAAGGGGAGAAACTAAAATGGTTTCAAATAAAATTGAGAGGAGAAGTTATATAAATTCTCCCATTTTTATTCCTATAGCTTTTCCCTCTCAAAAATCTAATTTAAAAACCTAAATTTAAATTCTATTTTCTATCTTTATTAAATTCAAATCACAAAGTGTGCTATGTTGCACTTGTCACATGAAGTGCAACACAGCACCACAAATACCCATATATAATTATGAAGCAAATATGAAATCAGAATTCAAAAATTCGAATTTAAATTTCAGTGAGGCATTTCGTCGAACACGTGGTGGACACCACTGTGTTCATCTTCGGTTTGATTTGAAACCGATGCAATTCGATCGAATTCGAGGTTTGTTCTTCGAATTGATGCTTGCATCCACTCCCTCTCCCCTCACTGACCTCGCCGCGTCCAGGAAATCGAAGAAAGGAGGCACGGGAAGAGGAGATGGACCAGGGGACAGCCGCGGGCGCCGTGCGCCATGGCCGTCGCCGTGGCAACGGCGTTGTCGCCACCACAGTCGCCCAAGACCGTGTCCCCCCTCTCCCTGGTGTCTCTCGCTCTCCAGGCACCGTAGCCATCCCCGGGGAGGACCCCATCGTCGCTTCGCGCCACGCAGTCGCCGCGTCCGCCCGAGACGGCCGTGCCAGTGCACGCACCCGCCGTCCAAACGATCTCCGGGCCGTCCCGTTTCTTGCTCACGCACAGCGCGTCGCCACGCCGTCGAGCTAGCCCCTGCACCTCGAACGCTGCAGCCGCCCCCTACGGCGAGCTATCGCGCCTGGACACCCACTCCTGCACCGTGTCCACGGCGAGCCCGTGCGCCGTCGTCGAACCTATAAAGCCACCCCGAGCCCTCCCTCAATCTCACACCTCTCCCTCACTCCACTCTCTCCCGTACACCGCCAGAAGGGCGGGTACTCCGCAGCGAGGCTGCTGCTGCCCTAGTTTCTCTCTGCGCGCCGCCGCACCCGAGGTAGGCGACGACACGGCCACGCCGTGCTGCTCCCTCCCTTGCTTCTCTCTGGACCTCACCTGCCTCTCCATTACCACCGCACTCACCTGCGACGTTTTCCCCTCTGTATCGTGCCCAGGAGCCCCCGGAGGATCTCGCCGGAGTTGGAGCACGGCCGCGGAGAAGAAGGAGATCATCGCCATCGCCAGGAGCTTCCCCATCAAGCTCCACTCGCCTTCCCAGCATCCCCACGACCTCCGCCGTCGAACGCCGTCCTCTCCGCCGTCTCTAGACCCTCCAGGTACCCCCACTGGCCACCCTCGCCGTCGCCGGAGCTCCGGCGACGCTCTGATTAGGTCGTCGATGAACGCGGCCTCCGTGAGCCGTTCGATCTATGATCAACGATCGCGTACCGCTTCGTTAATTTGAGCCACTGCCATGTAGGTCCCACCCGTCAGATATTTAAACATTTCCAGCGCGCGAGATATTTCTCCCGTGTCGCTGACGTGTAGGCCCCACATGTCAGGAATTTGAACATTATCCAAACAGAGAGAATTTCTAATTTAATTTTCTCTGGAAATTTCAGTACTGGCATCAACTTAGAAAATCAATATCTCAAGATTTAGGAATCCAAATAAATCAAACTCAATTGTTCTGAAAATCTTATTAAAATTTTAACCAACCCAATTGGTCTCATGTCATTTAATTAAATAGATAAAAAGATTATTGAAAATGCTACAGAAGGTTTAAATTCTAAACTTGTTTGTTTCTGATACTCTGTTAGTCCAAATAATTCCAAACCAATTTTGCTAGCTTAGTACTGCCTTGTGTTAGCTCCCTAATTTTGGTAGAATTAATTAAGCAGTATTAATTGTTGACTTTAAGATAAACCCTTCTGGACTAAAACAAACAAATATGTTTATTGGTTGACCAAATGAGTTAGGACCAATTTTGTTAGCTCCATATAGCCATGTTTAGTTACCCCTAAAAGGGTTTAATTTTTGGAGCAATAGAATTTAAATGGTAGCTAAAACTTGATTATTAAGCTACTGGATTCAATCCAATGTGTAGGGAGTTTGGTAACTCCAAATGATCCAATTCAAATTGGGTTGTCTTCTACACATCAGTAGCTTTCTATAGAAATTTAGTTTGTATTTTTGTGACCAACAGAACTCAAGTTGTGGAATTAAACATGAATAACTAGTTTCTGCCATAATTTGGACTTAATTAAATAATGTTTAATTCAACTTTTTGAAAACCAAATTGTGTGGTTTGTGTGTGCAGTAGCTAATTGTGTGTTTATGATTGCTGTGTTGAGATGATTGCTTGTATAGCTTAGTGATTGGTTGCATTGTTTGTTTATTAATTAGACGAGAACGTTGTCGGATATATCGAGGAAGGAGAGTTTGCTGAAATTGAAGAACAAGAGCAAGATCACTTTGCCAAGCAAGGCAAGCTATTCTCTGAGCTTGCACTACAAACCTATGCATCTACTTTCATAACATGTTTTACTCTTAAGGCAAGATTTATAAAACCCATTTCAAAAGTATATGGAAACTATTTTGCCACCTATGTAGAGATACAAGATAGTTATATCAAATTATAGGATGGGAAAAACAATTGTGTTTATTCAAAACTCCTTTGAAATTACTTATGAGTTATGAATACCGAGATGTCGGTGTTGGAATGGAGAAGTGGAAAATGGTGATGTTTATGAAAAATGCACAGTGTGTCCTTGTACTTACGTCAACCATCCGATACCCTGTGCGACCACATCCACCACATATGGGAAAAGGGCGTAGTCATATAATTTGCTCATATTAGTATGGGATTCCTCAACAACGAGGATGACCTCGTTCCATGAGGGGATGGTCATGGCGACCTACCCCCTGACCTGGGTCCTGGCATCTGAGGATGGGGGATTGAAGGGTTCGCTCGCCGGGCAGAACTACGAGTCCTCACACTTAGGTTTCCCGACGGGGAATCTGGACTGGGTGTTGATGGAAAGGATAATAATTTCGTAGCGGTAGGATCCTATACTAGCATGAGCAAAGGACAGGCTATGGTCGGCGGCTTACTTCGCATACACCTGTATGGCGAGACGTGGCGGACACGATGAGCTGCCGGATGGATGTGGGATAAAAGCGTGCTACCTCTGCAGAGGTTAAAACTATTCGAATAGCCGAGTCCTCGGATATGGACAGCTGGGAGACCCTACTTTGACCATGTGCAAGTTTTTGGAAAAGCTTTTAAGTTTAAAAAGAAATGAAATGGTGGTGTTGTGACACACTATACCAAATGGAGTGGTATGAGTTGTTGGAATAAATGGACTATGGTGAGCCATGGTCAGGAAAAGGAGGGTTTTGGAGAAACAGATAAAATGGTGGTTTCTTTAAAAAGTGATTATAAAACTCTTCTTACCTTTTTCAATAAAGATATAGAGATGTTTTAAACAAACAAAAGTTGTAAGTTAAAATAGAACTAGTGCATACTCATGTTGGGGTAGTTTGCGAGTACATTCAAATGTACTCATATTGGTTTCGTCCCTGGCTATTGTCCTAGCCAGACTACGAGGAGGAGCACTACGCCGAGCAGGAGTATGGCGACTTCTATGCGAACTAAGGATCTCCACAAGTCAGCTGCCTGTCGGGTTGTCATCGTTAGAATATGATGTCTACTACGCCGTAGCTTCCGCTGATATATTTGGTTTGGCCCATGAAGGCACCTATGTAAGAACTTGGTCTAAATGACCATTTATGTAAGACTTTTATTCGGTACTGTAATGGATGTAAACTTTGGTATCCAATTCGGATTATGTGCAACGACAGACTGATCACGGGATCGTTGTGTTAAGCATAATCGGGTATTTCGGACAGCTAGTCCGGGGTCCCCACAGACTTGGTATCAGAGCCATCCTGACTTTAGGAAACCTTAGTTAGCATGGTCGTTTGTCAAATGTTACAAAAGATGAATTTCTAAAAAGAAAGGAATGAAGTATTTTCGAAAATGCTTATCTCCAATCCTCTTACTTATGCAAAATTTTACTCCATTAAATATTACATTTTCCTTGGTATCCCTAAAATTTTGTACACCTCTCATTAAGTTTAAAATTTGACTCACTTGTTGCCCTACTATATTAAAATTTTGATATACTTGTCACCTAACTAACTTAAAATTTTGCTTAAAAACTGTAGATGGCACTCCATTGGACCGAGTTCGTTCAGCTGGAGAAGGACAGCAAGCTGACGTTTGAGAGGGACTTGTTCGAGTTGACCAAGCTGTTAGGTCGCCCCGCTCCAGAGTTTGAGGGAGCTCAGATTGATGTTCACGGTGTCGGAAGGCTGAGCTGGCTCATCAGATCGTCAGTTCGCAGGAACATCAAGTCTCCCAGTTCCAGGACGCTCATCTTCACCACCAAGGAGGCCACCTGGGTTGATGGTCTCTGTACTGCTACACAGAGGATGCTAGCCCGACTTTGTGAGGAGCACAAGGCGGAGTTAGTAGACTCCCGTTTCCGGTTCTACGGGAGGCGCAACTGTGATGGACACCCTACTCCTTCACCTTACCACCCGATGTTTGGGAGCTACATCATGGACATGGAGATCTTACTTCAGTGCACTCAGGATGATCTGTTGCGCACTAGGATTCAGCTCCTTTGACCGCGAGTCGCTCGTTGAGCTTCGCGAGAGAGAGAAGCTGAGGAGAAGGTTGCTCTTCTCAGGAAGAGGGCCCAGCTGAGGAAGACTATCGTGAAGCTCCGCACGAAGGTGGCAGAGCAGGACGACTGATTGAGGATCTAGAGCACCATACTGACGAGATGGAGGAGGAGGGCGAGGATCTCCGCAAGGAGAACACGCTTTCCTCAGTGACGATGATGACTTCGTGGAGGAGATGGACTGTGAGGAGGAGGATGATGAGGAGGAGTTAGTTGACGAGGAGGAGGAGCCACTCGAGCCAGTTCTCGAGGACGAGGAGGAGGATCCCGAGGAGCCAGCCTACCAGTCAGATGCTGACGTGTTAGAGCTGGAGGTTCCACCTCAGTAGGCGAGTGACTTGATCACTACCGCAGGATTAGGTTGACCCCCTATAGCTAGTCGAGTAAGTAGTGGTTCTTTTGGAAACCAGATGTTATGTATCCTAGATGTAAGGTGATGTTGTAAGCTTGAGGTTGTAAGCTTGATGTTGATGTGAACTCTTGATGTGTTGTTTGTGAAATATAAGTATGTTTGTCTTGTTTAAATCTGTGTGAACTATTTTCATATAAATCTTAGGATTAATCAACCACTTGAGAGATCGTCTTTTCCCTTAGTCGAACTTTTCTTGCCTTGCTCTTATACCCGGTGTGCTTCAGGATGCCGCCCCGTCGTGCGGAAGGAGGAGCACCACCACCACCGGACCCAACCCCCCCCAACTTCTCGCGCTTATCATGGAGGAACGTGAAAATGCCCGGCAAGAGCGCCAAGCTCATCTCGCTGCCTTACAACAACTGCAGCCGCTATAACAACAACAACAATAACAACAACAACAACAACATGGTGGCAATGGCAATGAGAACCAGCGATCTACCTTAGGCGATTTCAGAAACCAACCCACCCACCTACTCCAAGGGACTTCACCCACTAGAAGCCGATGATTGGCTTCGCACCATCGACAATAATCTGGAAGTTGCTGCTGTGGGAGAAAATGAGAAAGTGCTGTATGCAACCCACTATCTCGCTGGACCTGCAAGAGCTTGGTGGGAAACTACCAAGACTCTCCAGCCAGCTGGTCATGTCATCAACTGGGCTGAGTTCCAGGAGAAGTTCCGCAAGAAGCATATTCCCAGGGACTCATTGAGAGGAAGAAGGATGAGTTCCGTAAGCTGAGGCAGGGAAGTAGAGATGTGGTCGGTTATCTTGAGGAGTTTACCGACTTATCTCGGTATGCTCCTGATGACACCGACAAAGAAGAGAAGAAGATGGAGCGTTTCATGAGTGGACTTCATGATGAACTGCAGTGTGCTCTGGTTATCCATGACTTCCGTGATCTGGAGTCACTTGTGGACAAAGCCATCCAGCTGGAGACCAAGCGCAAGTCTATGTATGAAGGTCGCAAGAGGAGGATGAATGCTCAGGAAGGTTCGAGCAGCCAGAAACCTCGTATCTTTCAGCAGAACCCCAGGCCTGCCTATCGTCCACCCCAACTCCACGCCCCAATTTCCCTAACCGCCCGAACAACTTCAACCGCCCCAATGACAATAACCGTCCCAGAGGAAACTTCAACAACTTCAACCCCAATGCCAATGTTGTCTGCTTTGAATGTGGCAACAAAGGTCACTACTCCAGGAATGCCCCAATCCTAAGAGGAATGTCCAGCGCCCCAATGCACCTGCACCGAACAATGGTCAAGGCCGCAATGGAAATGGTAATGGCAAGAATGCCGCACCCCGCGGGAATGCTGCTGTTGTCAGAGGCCGTCTGCACCACATCAATGCTGAAGAGGCTGAAGAAGCGCCAGATGTTGTGCTGGGTACGTTTCTTGTCAACTCAGTACCTGCAACTGTTCTGTTTGATTCTGGTGCTACCCATTCGTTTATTACCAAAGAGTTTGTTTCTAAGGGAGGTTTAGTCGGGAGTCTTTTACCCAAACCAATGTTGGTACAAACCCCAGGACTGTTAGCCAAAACCAACCAGATGTGTTCCGAAACCCCCATAGAAATTGGAGGAGGAAGGTTTGCAGCCGACCTAATTATCTTAGGAAACCAAGGCATAGATGTTATTCTTGGAATGGATTGGTTAGCCAAGTACCACGGTCGTATTGACTGTGCCCGAAGAGCTGTTTCTCTCACTTCTGATGATGGAGTTGAAGTGGAGTATGCATCTGAGACCAGCCAGACCAGACCCGGATGCCATGAGAGCATAGCTCGACCGCCCTAGATGAGATCCGTGTTGTTCATCTGTTCAAGGATGTTTTCCCAGAAGAATTGCCTGGTATGCCGCCAGACAGGGATATTGAGTTCATAATTGAGCTTATCCCAGGAACATCCCCCATATCCCAAAAGCCTTATCGGATGAATCCGGAAGAACTGGTGGAGTTGAAGAAGCAGTTGGCTGATATGCTAAGCAAAGGTCTTGTCCGCCCAAGCGCTTCACCATGGGGATCACCCATTATTTTTGTGGACAAGAGAGACGGTACCACACGCCTGTGTGTGGATTATCGCAAGCTGAATGACGTGACCATTAAAAACAAGTACCCTCTTCCCAAGATCGAGGATCTGTTCGATCAAATGAACGGAGCCCGAGTCTTTTCAAAGATCGATCTTCGGACAGGTTACCATCAGTTGAAGATCCGAGAGACAGATATTCCCAAGACCGCCTTCACCACCCGTTACGGTTTGTTTGAATACACCGTCATGTCCTTTGGCCTGACCAATGCCCCAGCCTATTTCATGAATCTCATGAACAAGATTTTCATGGAGTACCTCGACAAGTTCGTGGTAGTTTTCCTTGATGACATCCTTATTTATTCCAAGACCGAAGAGGAGCATGCTGAACACCTGCGTCTAGTTTTGGAAACCCTCCAAGAGCACCAGCTGTATGCCAAACTTAGCAAGTGTGAGTTTTGGCTCAGTGAAGTGGCATTTCTTGGGCATATTGTATCCGCTGGAGGAATTTCTGTTGACCCTGAGAAGATACAAGCCATTCTTGACTGGTTATCCCCAACCAATGTTTTTGAAATCCGAAGCTTTCTCGGACTTGCCGGTTATTACCGCAAGTTCGTCGAAGGATTTTCCAGTATAGCCAAACCTCTGACCCAACTGTTGAAGAAGGACAAGAAATTTGAATGGACTCAGAAGTGTGAGGATAGTTTCCAAGAACTGAAGAAGAGACTAACCTCAGCCCCAATCCTGATCATGCCAGACGTCACCCAGAGTTTCGACGTGTATTGCGATGCATCACGCCTCGGACTTGGTTGCGTTCTGATGCAAGAAGGCAAAGTTGTGTCGTATCTGTCCCGGCAGTTGCGACCGCATGAAGAGAATTACCCAACCCATGACTTGGAGTTAGCTGCTGTAGTCTTTGCTCTTAAGAAGTGGCGTCCCTATCTTGCGGGACATCGCTGTGAGGTCTATACAGATCACAAAAGCTTGAAGTATATTTTCACCCAGAAAGATCTGAACCTGCGACAGAGGAGATGGATGGAATTAATCAAGGATTATGATATTGGAATCCATTATCACCCTGGAAAGGCTAATGTAGTTGCCGATGCCCTTAGTCGCAAACCTTGCACCCTGAATGCCCTGATCCAAGCCGAACAGCCAGCCTTGTTCAAAGAGTTCCAAGATTTTGGACTAGAGCTTGTTAGCCATGGTTATCTCGCCAATTTAGAGTTAACCCCAACCCTGATGGATCAAATCAAAGAAGCCCAAAAAGGTCATGAAAGCATAGAGGGAATTAGGAAGAAGATTTCCCTCGGCAAAGCACCCGGTTTTACCGAAGATGCTGAGGGAGTGCTGAAATTCAATGACCGTATCTGTGTGCCCAATGTCACGGAACTTAAGGAGTTAATCCTGAAGGAGGCCCATGAGACCCCTTATTCAATCCACCCCGGCGGAACCAAAATGTACCAAGACCTTCGAGAAAGATTTTGGTGGCATGGAATGAAGCGAGAGATTGGTTCATTCGTAGCCAAGTGTGACATCTGCCAGCGAGTTAAGGCTGAACATCAGCGACCCGCTGGATTGCTTCAACCTTTGAAAATTCCCGAGTGGAAGTGGGATGAGATTGGAATGGATTTTATTACCGGACTTCCAAGATCCAACCGAGGCCATGATTCAATCTGGGTCATCGTTGATCGACTGACCAAGGTTGCCCATTTCATCCCTGTCAACACCACCTATCGGGGACATCAGTTGGCCGACTTGTATATTTCCAGAATAGTGAGCCTGCATGGTGTGCCTAAGAAGATTGTATCTGATAGAGGCACGCAATTCACCTCAAGGTTCTGGAAATCCCTTCATGAAGCCCTCGGAACCAAGTTAGCATTTAGCACAGCTTATCATCCCCAGACCGATGGCCAAACTGAGCGAGTGAACCAGATATTGGAGGACATGCTTCGCGCATGTGTTCTATCCTATGGTTCCAAGTGGGAAGATTGTCTTCCGTTTGCAGAATTCTCGTACAACAACAGTTATCAGTCCAGTCTGCAAATGGCCCCTTTTGAAGCCCTTTACGGCAAGAAGTGTCGTACACCCCTGAATTGGTCCGATACCGGAGAAGCAAATTGTTCGGACCAGATACCCTCCGTGAAGCTGAAGAGCAAGTTCAGCTTATTCGTGAACGCCTCAAAACTGCCCAATCCCGTCAGAAGAGTTACGCTGACACCAAGCGCCGTGACCTCACTTCACGTCGGAGATTATGTTTATCTCCGAGTGACACCCCTTAAAGGAATGCAGCGTTTCCATGTCAAAGGAAAGTTAGCGCCAAGGTATATTGGACCCTTCAAGGTCATTTCTCGTCGAGGAGAAGTATCCTATCAACTGGAGTTACCCCAGGAGTTAGGAGATTACCATGATGTCTTCCACATTTCCTTGCTCCGGAAGTGTCTTGAAGTTCCTGACCAGCCTGATGTTTTCAAAAACATCGACCACCTCTCCATCGACCTGAACCAAGATGACCTATCGTGAGAGACCTCTCAAAATTCTCGAAGAAGATGTTCGTGTTACCCGAAGACGTGCGATCAAGTTTTACAAAGTTCAGTGGACTAACCACTCTGAAGAAGAAGCAACTTGGGAACGCGAAGATTATCTTCGAAGCGAATTTCCAGACCTCTTTAGTACCCAGGCCTAGCAAATCTCGGGACGAGATTTATTCTAAGGGGGGAAGGATTGTAACATCCCAAAATTATTATCAGGATTATTTCCAAAAATGAGAGCCAACAAAAACTTTTGTTAATTATATGTGTTGATCTCTTGCTGTTACTTGTGTGGTTTAATTCTTGTTGCTTGTGTTATTCCTTCTTGCTAGTGGTTTGTTGTTTGCTCTAAATAAAAACAAGAAGAAAAGAAAAGAATTGAAATAGCAATAAAGCAAGAAAAATAAAAGTGACATTTGTGTCCCACAAATTCTCCAAGGGGAGAAACTAAAATGGTTTCAAATAAAATTGAGAGGAGAAGTTATATAAATTCTCCCATTTTTATTCCTATAACTTTTCCCTCTCAAAAATCTAATTTAAAAACCTAAATTTAAATTCTATTTTCTATCTTTATTAAATTCAAATCACAAAGTGTGCTATGTTGCACTTGTCACATGAAGTGCAACACAGCACCACAAATACCCATATATAATTATGAAGCAAAGTATGAAATCAGAATTCAAAAATTCGAATTTAAATTTCAGTGAGGCATTTCGTCGAACACGTGGTGGACACCACTGTGTTCATCTTCGGTTTGATTTGAAACCGATGCAATTCGATCGAATTCGAGGTTTGTTCTTCGAATTGATGCTTGCATCCACTCCCTCTCCCCTCACTGACCTCGCCGCGTCCAGGAAATCGAAGAAAGGAGGCACGGGAAGAGGAGATGGACCAGGGGACAGCCGCGGGCGCCGTGCGCCATGGCCGTCGCCGTGGCAACGGCGTTGTCGCCACCACAGTCGCCCAAGACCGTGTCCCCCCCTCTCCCTGGTGTCTCTGCGCTCTCCAGGCACCGTAGCCATCCCCGGGGAGGACCCCCATCGTCGCTTCGCGCCACGCAGTCGCCGCGTCCGCCCGAGACGGCCGTGCCAGTGCACGCACCCGCCGTCCAAACGATCTCCGGGCCGTCCCGTTTCTTGCTCACGCACAGCGCGTCGCCACGCCGTCGAGCTAGCCCCTGCACCTCGAACGCTGCAGCCGCCCCCTACGGCGAGCTATCGCGCCTGGACACCCACTCCTGCACCGTGTCCACGGCGAGCCCGTGCGCCGTCGTCGAACCTATAAAGCCACCCCGAGCCCTCCCTCAATCTCACCACCTCTCCCTCACTCCACTCTCTCCCGTACACCGCCAGAAGGGCGGGTACTCCGCAGCGAGGCTGCTGCTGCCCTAGTTTCTCTCTGCGCGCCGCCGCACCCGAGGTAGGCGACGACACGGCCACGCCGTGCTGCTCCCTCCCTTGCTTCTCTCTGGACCTCACCTGCCTCTCCATTACCACCGCACTCACCTGCGACGTTTTCCCCTCTGTATCGTGCCCAGGAGCCCCCGGAGGATCTCGCCGGAGTTGGAGCACGGCCGCGGAGAAGAAGGAGATCATCGCCATCGCCAGGAGCTTCCCCATCAAGCTCCACTCGCCTCCCAGCATCCCCACGACCTCCGCCGTCGAACGCCGTCCTCTCCGCCGTCTCTAGACCCTCCAGGTACCCCCACTGGCCACCCTCGCCGTCGCCGGAGCTCCGGCGACGCTCTGATTAGGTCGTCGATGAACGCGGCCTCCGTGAGCCGTTCGATCTATGATCAACGATCGCGTACCGCTTCGTTAATTTGAGCCACTGCCATGTAGGTCCCACCCGTCAGATATTTAAACATTTCCAGCGCGCGAGATATTTCTCCCGTGTCGCTGACGTGTAGGCCCCACATGTCAGGAATTTGAACATTATCCAAACAGAGAGAATTTCTAATTTAATTTTCTCTGGAAATTTCAGTACTGGCATCAACTTAGAAAATCAATATCTCAAGATTTAGGAATCCAAATAAATCAAACTCAATTGTTCTGAAAGCTTATTAAAATTTTAACCAACCCAATTGGTCTCATGTCATTTAATTAAATAGATAAAAAGCATTATTGAAAATGCTACAGAAGGTTTAAATTCTAAACTTGTTTGTTTCTGATACTCTGTTAGTCCAAATAATTCCAAACCAATTTTGCTAGCTTAGTACTGCCTTGTGTTAGCTCCCCTAATTTTGGTAGAATTAATTAAGCAGTATTAATTGTTGACTTTAAGATAAACCCTTCTGGACTAAAACAAACAAATATGTTTATTGGTTGACCTAAATGAGTTAGGACCAATTTTGTTAGCTCCCATATAGCCATGGTTAGTTACCCCTAAAAGGGTTTAATTTTTGGAGCAATAGAATTTAAATGGTAGCTAAAACTTGATTATTAAGCTACTGGATTCAATCCAATGTGTAGGGAGTTTGGTAACTCCAAATGATCCAATTCAAATTGGGTTGTCTTCTACACATCAGTAGCTTTCTATAGAAATTTAGTTTGTATTTTTGTGACCAACAGAACTCAAGTTGTGGAATTTAACATGAATAACTAGTTTCTGCCATAATTTGGACTTAATTAAATAATGTTTAATTCAACTTTTTGAAAACCAAATTGTGTGGTTTGTGTGTGCAGTAGCTAATTGTAGTGTTTATGATTGCTGTGTTGAGATGATTGCTTGTATAGCTTAGTGATTGGTTGCATTGTTTGTTTATTAATTAGACGAGAACGTTGTCGGATATATCGAGGAAGGAGAGTTTGCTGAAATTGAAGAACAAGAGCAAGATCACTTTGCCAAGCAAGGCAAGCTATTCTCTGAGCTTGCACTACAAACCTATGCATCTACTTTCATAACATGTTTTACTCTTAAGGCAAGATTTATAAAACCCATTTCAAAAGTATATGGAAACTATTTTGCCACCTATGTAGAGATACAAGATAGTTATATCAAATTATAGGATGGGAAAAACAATTGTGTTTTATTCAAAACTCCTTTGAAATTACTTATGAGATTATGAAATACCGAGATGTCGTGTGAATGGAGAAGTGGAAAATGGTGATGTTTATGAAAAATGCACAGTGTGTCCTTGTACTTACGTCAACCATCCGATACCCTGTGCGACCACATCCACCACATATGGGAAAAGGGCGTAGTCATATAATTTGCTCATATTAGTATGGGATTCCTCAACAACGAGGATGACCTCGTTCCATGAGGGGATGGTCATGGCGACCTACCCCCTGACCTGGGTCCTGGCATCTGAGGATGGGGGATTGAAGGGTTCGCTCGCCGGGCAGAACTACGAGTCCTCACACTTAGGTTTCCCGACGGGGAATCTGGACTGGGTGTTGATGGAAAGGATAATAATTTCGTAGCGGTAGGATCCTATACTAGCATGAGCAAAGGACAGGCTATGGTCGGCGGCTTACTTCGCATACACCCTGTATGGCGAGACGTGGCGGACACGATGAGCTGCCGGATGGATGTGGGATAAAAGCGTGCTACCTCTGCAGAGGATTAAAACTATTCGAATAGCCGAGTCCTCGGATATGGACAGCTGGGAGACCCTACTTTGACCATGTGCAAGTTTTTGGAAAAGCTTTAGTTTAAAAAGAAACTGAAATGGTGGTGTTGTGACACATCTATACCAAATGGAGTGGTATGAGTTGTTGGAGTAAATGGACTATGGTGAGCCATGGTCAGGAAAAGGAAGGGTTTTGGAGAAACAGATAAAATGGTGGTTTCTTTAAAAAGTGATTATAAAACTCTTCTTACCTTTTTCAATAAAGATATAGAGATGTTTTAAACAAACAAAAGTTGTAAGTTAAAATAGAACTAGTGCATACTCATGTTGGGGTAGTTTGCGAGTACATTCAAATGTACTCATATTGGTTTCGCCCCTGGCTATTGTCCTAGCCAGACTACGAGGAGCACTACGCCGAGCAGGAGTATGGCGACTTCTATGCGAACTAAGGATCTCCACAAGTCAGCTGCCTGTCGGGTTGTCATCATTGAATATGATGTCTACTACGCCGTAGCTTCCGCTGATATATTTGGTTTGGCCCATGAAGGCACCTATGTAAGAACTTGGTCTAAATGACCATTTATGTAAGACTTTTATTCGGTACTATAATGGATGTAAACTTTGGTATCCAATTCGGATTATATGCAACGACAGACTGATCACGGGATCGTTGTGTTAAGCATAATCGGGTATTTCGGATAGCTAGTCCGGGGTCCCCACAGTCCACATGTTCAAAAAGGTGGTAGGAGTTGACCTAGATGGCCGAGAGCCCTGCATGTGGGCATGTACAACCAATGATGGAAGTGGTAAAACTAGATGGCTGATAACGCTTCATGTGGGTCCACATGTTCCAAAAGGTGGTAGGAGTAGACCTAGATGGTCGAGAGCCCTGCATGTGGGTGCATGATGTCTACGCACGATTCTATTCTTGTAGACAGTGTTGGGCCTCCAAGAGCGGAGGTTTGTAGAACAGCAGCAAGTTTCCCTTAAGTGAATCACCTAAGGTTTATCGAACTCAGGGAGGTAGAGGTCAAAGATATCCCTCTCAAGCAACCCTGCAATTAAGATACAAGAAGTCTCTTGTGTCCCCAACACACATAATACACTTGTCAGATGTATAGGTGCACTAGTTCGGCGAAGAGATAGTGAAATACCAGTAATATGGATGATTATAAGTAGTAATTGCAATCTGAAATAAAAATGGCAGCAAGCAAACATGTTGCAGAACTGGTTGTAAACGGTGTTTCAATGCTTAGAAACAAGGCCTAGGATCATACTTTCACTAGTGGACACTCTCAACAATGACTCATAATTGAATAAATAAATGCTACTCTCAAACACTCTCTTGTTCGATAACAAACACCATTCATTGCGTAGGGCTGCAACAGCACACCTCAGAGTCTGAGTAAACAAACACCACAACGTCATAAAGGAGTCACACACGATGCACACACCGTCACCTTCACACCGTGGAGAGTGACTCCGGAGTTCATATTAAAGTAACCTCTAGAGTGGCATAATAGATAAAGAGTGACATCTACTTATTTAACTAGATTACAAAGCTCATGATCACATAAAGATCACACCATGGGAGAGAGAGATAAACCACATAGCTACCGGTAGAGCCCTCACCTCGGGGGAGAACTACTCCCTCCTCATCATGGGAGGCAGCAACGGCGATGAAGATGGCGGTGGAGTCGATGGAGATGGCTCCGGGGGCACTTCCCCGTCCCGGCAGGGTGCAGAAATAGAGACTTCTGTCCCCCGAATTAGGGTTTTTGGTGGCGGCGGAGCTACGGAACTCTTCTGGAGAAATCGTCGATTCTTTTAGGGTTTTCGGGGCAGGAGCTTTATATAGGCGAAAGGGCGGCGCGAGGGGGTGGCCGAGTCGTCCTCCCCACCTGGTGGCGCCACCCCCCTCCAGCCCGCACGAGGATATGGGGAGGAGGCCGTGGGCCTCCGCTGGACTTGCCCTTCTGGCTCCGTGGGTCTTCTGGCGAAATAGAATTTCTGTAATTTTTCTGGATTTTTCCGAGCACTTTGGTTTTCGGGCCTTTTCTGCAATAAACAGACATAATAAACAGAAACTGGCACTGTGGCATCTTGTTAATAGGTTAGTCCAAAAAATGTCATAATATGATATAAAATGTATATAGAACATGTGGCAATTGATATAAAACATGCATGGAACATCAAAAATTATAGATACGTTTGAGACGTATCAGTGCACATGCAACCAATGATGGTTGTGGCAAACCTAGATGGCGGAGAGTGCTGCATGTTGGTCCACAAGTTCCTAAAGGTGGTAGGAGTAGACCTAGATGTTCGAGAGTGCGGCATATGGGTCCACATTCCAAAAGGTGGTAGGAGTAGACCTAGATGGCCGAGAGCCCTGTATGTGGGTGCACACGCAACCAATGATGGTAGTGGCAAACCTAGATGGCGGAGAGTGCTGCATGTTGGTCCACATGTCGAAAAGGTGATAGGAGTAGACCTAGATGTTCGAGAGTGCGGCATATGGGTCCACATTCCAAAAGGTGCTAGGAGTAGACCTAGATGGCCGAGAGCCCTTCATGTGGGTGCACATGCAACCAATGATGGTAGTGGCAAACCTAGATGGCAGAGAGGGCTGCATGTTGGTCCACAAGTTCCTAAAGGTGGTAGGAGTAGACCTAGATGTTCGAGAGTGCGGCATATGGGTCCACATTCCAAAAGGTGGTAGGAGTAGACCTAGATGGCCGAGAGCCCTGCATGTGGGTGCACATGCAACCAATGATTTTAGTGGTGAACCTAGATGTTCGAGAGTGCTGCATGTGGGTCCACATGTTCGAAAAGGTGATAGGAGTTGACCTGGATGGCCGAGAGCCCTGCATGTGGGTGCGCACAACCAATGGTTGGAGTGGTAAACCTAGATGGCTGATAACGCTGCATGTGGGTCCACATGTTCCAAAAGGTGGTAGGAGTAGTCCTAGATGGCCGAGAGCCCTGCATGTGGGTGCACATGCAACCAATGATGGTAGTGGCAAATCTAAATGGCGGAGAGTGCTGCATGTTGGTCCACAAGTTTCTAAAGGTGGTAGGAGTAGACCTAGATGTTCGAGAGTGCGGCATATGGGTTCACATTCCAAAAGGTGTTAGGAGTAGACCTAGATGGCCGAGAGCCCTGCATGTGGGTGCACATGCAACCAATGATGGTAGTGGCAAACCTAGATGGCGGAGAGTGCTGCATGTTGGTCCACAAGTTCCTAAAGGTGGTAGGAGTTGACTTAGATGGCCGAGAGCCCTGCATGTGGGTGCGCACAACCAATGATTGAAGTGGTAAACCTAGATGGCTGATAACGCTGCATGTGGGTCCACATGTTCCAAAAGGTGGTAGGAGTAGACCTAGATGGCCAAGAGCCCTGCATGTGGGTGCACATGCAACCAATGATGGTAGTGGCAAACCTAGATGGCGGAGAGTGCTGCATGTGGGTCCACAAGTTCCAAATGGTCGTAGGAGTAGACCTAGATGTTCGAGAGTGCGGCATATGGGTCAACATTCCAAAAGGTGGTAGAAGTAGACCTAGATGGCCGAGAGCCCTGCATGTGGGTGCACATGCAACCAATGACAGTAGTGGTGAACCTAGATGTTCGAGAGTGTTGCATGTGGGTCGACATGTTCGAAAAGGTGGTAGAGTTGACCACTAGATGGCCGAGAGCCCTGCATATGGATGCACTCAACCAATGATGGAAGTGGTAAACCTAGATGGCTGATAGCCCTGCATGTGGGTGCACATGCAACCAATGATGGTAGTGGCAAATCTAGATGGGGGATAGTGCTGCATGTGGGTCCACAAGTTCCAAAAGGTGGTAGCAGTAGACCTAGATGTTCGAGAGTGCTACATGTCGGTCCACATGCCCCTAATGACAACAAGATTCTTGAGATGCCCTTTGTATTCAACCTCGAGACAGGGTCGACGCCACACAACCGCTGGTGCTCCTCCCGTTGGTTGCGAATGAAGCTCCTATATTTCTATCCTTCCCTTGTCACTTACATGTATGGGGACTCTGATATTTTTCAATATCTTATGTATAGGAATAGGATGTATGATCTCTGGTATATATAGTGCCACTTGAGTTCATCCAGCCACACCAACCCAAACAGCCACTGAGTATCTAGGCTCATTCCCTTTACCAAACAAGTAGCCAACTATCATTGGCCTACTCTCCATAGAGAAGTGTGTGGGCCCATTGTTTCAGCGTGTTGGGCTGTTGGTAGAGCCCTAACTGGACCTTCTATGGGCAGTTGGCCAGTTGCCGCGTGGGCCGTTGCAGTTACAGGCGGGAAAAAACGAACGCCGCAGATCCTAGCGCCTACCCCTTCCCCTCCCATGGATCCCGTCCCGCCTGGCTCGGGCGTCTACTCTTTTGATACGGAGCTCGCGTGGCACCTCGTCACCGTGCTCGTCCGCATCGGCCGCCCTGCTGCCGCCGCCGAGCTCGCCGCCTGAGCGCCGGCGGCGAACTACGTGATGCTGCAGTACGTCGAGTGGCTGTGGCACACCCCAGGATCTCCGCTTCTCAGACGGCGTGGTGGATGTCGGCCGTCGTGTAGTTTCTGAGATCCATGGGGCGTGATGGGCTGGCGCCGACGAGGGTGCGATTGAGGCCCCCTGAGGCGAGGATGTCGCGCCCGGAGGTGTCGATTTGGTACGAGCGCAAGCGGAAGCCTTCAGACGCGGCGCACTTCGGTGTGAAGAGGCGCCTCCTGATGGAGACCGATGCAGGTTCGTCTTTTTTTGTAGCTCTGTACCGGGTGATGGGTTCTGTTTAGCTATTAGTCAGTATTGCTGACATCCGTTTGGGTCAATTTTGTGCAGATTCAGTAGAACTCAACCAGCAGCAGTCGCTGCAGCTGATTGTGCATAGTTGTTCTTCAGTCGCTACTGGAGAGGTAGGGAATTTCGTCCTGACCGTTCGTGGTGCCTCAATGAATGACCAACCGCTTCTGTGTGGGTGGTTGGAAGGGGGTTGCTTATGACACGCAAATCTACCACTAAAGTTCCTTATACGGGTTTTGACTTGCTATGCATTCAGTTTTTCGTATCCATAGTAGCAACCAGCTAAAATACTTTTATCTTACTCATGTTTGCTTTTGTAACATCTTGCTCAGGTAAATATGGAGGTTACGGAAGTTAGGCCTCCTACCCTGGGCACATCTATTGTTTCACCCTCGAAATTTCGAACTGGGTTTCCTCTTGTTTCTAGCGATGATAACATTAGCACAGCTTTTCTTCAACCTAAAGTTAATCAGTATGTTGGAGTCTGTGACGACAATGTTCTCGGGGACATGACATCTGCACTAGTGCTGAAGGATGACATCCCTTCCATCTGTGCTGAAAAATCAGGAAGCATCCATGCAACCAATTCGTTGCCTGACCAAGCAGCTGTACAACATGGCAGCCCAGTCCCCAGATGCTGGATACCGTGAGGAGATCCCATCTCGCGGTCAGGATGCTAATCCTTCAGTAATTAAGAAGAATAAGACAATACAAGTTTCGTCTCCTACACAAGCCAAAGCAGAATCTGTATTACATGAACTGATTCATGAAGTGATAGAAAGTTCGTGTCAACCATCTCTGGACACAAAAGTTGAGCCAGCGGCATTGCCATTAGAAGTGACGAGCTATGATTGTATCAACAATAAGAACTTGAGCATTATGGCTGAAAATGTAGAAAACACATATCAGAATGGCAAAGAGCAGCCACATAATGAAGTGAGTACGAATTTTCCTAAGAAGGAGCAAGATAAAAAGATTGTGAAGCAAAAGGAGAAGCGCAAGAAGAATGATGCACTACCCAAAGAAGATAAGGATCAAGGCGCAGAAGATGCCCAAAAGGTGAGTTTTGTCTAAATTATGGTGATACTTCTGTTACTAGCTTTTTGCCTCTTTCAATAACTCAATTACTCAATATCATAGCCTTGTTAAAGAATAAGATAATAAAACTTATGTCGGTCTACTGTGTTGCAGGGCCATGAAGAGACAAAACCACTACCTAGTTTCAAAGATTTTGTTGTAGAAGAGGAGTACGGGTCAGGTGAGAGTCTCTGTACATTTGTTTTGGAACTATGCTCTTGGTTTTGCTGAATGGTAACTAATGTTCCATATTGATTATGTGCTCAGGAGGTTATGGTATCGTTTATAGGGCTCGGAGGAAAGAAGATGGAAGAGTAGTTGCCATAAAATGTATGAACATCATTCCATGAAGTTCAATAGATGTATTTGCTGTTGTTCTGATAGTCTGCTCATTTTTATATAATTATTCTGTGATGTTTTTTTATGAGAAAGGAAATTAACTTGTATTTTTCTACTGCCAGGCCCTCGTGGAAAAGCTCATTCACATTATGTTGGCAATGAACGAAAGATGTTGAAACGATTTGGGTACTAAAAAATTCTCTTCTCCCAAATCTTTAAACAACATGACCTTCTCCCATAGTAAATATAATAAATCTGTTGTTTATTTCTTCTACAGAGGCATAAACTTTGTGATTATATTTGAAGGCAATTTTAGGAGTGGTGATCTGGATTGCTTTGTTTTACAACGCTTAAAGCATGACAGGCCGGAGGTTAACTATTTATGCTGGCTATGGATCTTATTTTTGTTATAAAGTTTAGATATGTGTTCATCTTTGTTAAGAATTTTCTCTTTATCCGCATAATCTGAAAAAAAAATGATTTGTTTCAGTTGCTGTGGTATGGGTATTGCCTGTTAAAAGCTCTTTCAAGCCTACATAGAGAGGTTCAGTTTAACTCCATGTTTAACTTAATTGACTATTGAGTTCTTATCACCAGGATTAACCCTGCTAATCCTAAGTATTTGATATTTATGGTACCAGGGAATAGTGCATAGAGATGTGAAACATGGAAACTTCCTATTCTCCGCGAGCAGACAAAGGGATATCTTATTGACTTCAACTTGGCAAATGTTAGTGCATGTACTGTTCTCCCTTTTTTCTCGCGAAAGTACTATCTCCCAACTTGATACTTGCTTTTATTTTCTTTGATGATTGTTTCCTGTAGTATTAGTTGCTAACTGGCATTTTTTTGTCATTGTGATCTCCCTCCCTTCGTTTTCTATCCTGGATCGTCACCAGAAGTTATCGCGAAACAGTAAGTTCATCTTCTCATTTTGAATTCTAGTTTGATGTAGCTAGTCCAAAATGATAACTATTATAGTGTATCTGTATTTTGTCCGAAAACTATTCTCCTGGCAATGATCATGAAAGTTTTCATTAGCTCGAGCGACCAAATTATATATGTACAGATGTATATGTGGAAAGCTGTTTCTTGAAAAATATTAGTGTGAAAGGCGTCATGTTTTCTTTGCTCCATGCTGCAGCCATTCCTAATCCTCGATAGGAATGGCTGTATCAGTGCCAATAAATATTCAACCATAGGTAAAGCCCTGTAGTATGTAGTGTCCATTCCATGAATGAAAATACATGAATGCTTGTTCAACGAATTTGGAACCCTTTAAATTGCTATATTTCTCTTATATGCCATGCATCACCGCAGCTTGACAGTTTGGTGATCAGGTAAGTCTGAGATATTTTCATGCGGGAAGCATATTACATCTCAATCTTCATCGAAGACCGCACTAGTGATTCATGCCAACGAAGCAGCAGCTGACTCACTTCAACCACTCAGGTCCAAGAGGAAAATATCAAATAAAATCCCTGTGGACAGCGATCCTAGGCTTGACACTAGAAGTATGTATGGTAGCCAAGCTGCTGATGGATCTGGTATAACCTCTGCCAAAGAGGCTACAAGTACGAAAACATCATTGGACAGGTTAAAGCAGCCAATACCTTTCAAAGGGCGGAAAGAACTAATGAACTTATATCAGGAGGCAATAGACAGTCCCAACCAAAATACACCGGAAGCTCCAGTTTCCCAAAGGAAGAGGGTAGCTGCTCCTGCTGGTGGCATGGATCAGAAGCTATTTTTACTCACACCAATGCCCCTGCGTTCTGGTGGTAGTCCTGTTGCCGGTTCTGGCTTGTTGAACAACAAAGGTATGTTTGTCCAGTAAACAGCATTAGACCTTATGTGTTGAATCCTACGAAGTCAATTATTCTCTAACTATTGGTACTCGTGGGACATGGAAAACAACGAAGAGAAGGTCTATGTGTCAGAACTAAAGGGTTCCGAGCTCCAGAGGTTTGGTGCTGTTTCTATTCGAGACCATTTTTGTGGATCCGACGTGCCATATATTGAAGTAATGTCTTTGTTTCAGGTTCTTCTGAGATCTTCTCATCAGTGTTGTAAAGTTGATGTCTGGTCTGCTGGAGTGACATTCCTGTATTTGATTACTGGCAAAACACCTTTTCGCGGAGACCCTAAACAGTGAGCCAGCTACTGCATTTACAAGTTTTGCTTCCCTGGTTGCAGATCACGCTAAACTTGTGCAATATGTTCAACAAACAGGAACATGAAGGAAATAGTGAAGCTCAGAGGTAGTGAAGAATTATGGGAAGTAGCGAAATTGCACAACTGTGAATCTTCATACCCATCGGTAAGCAGACTCACCGCTTGACACATGAGAGCACCCTTTGAACCGATCCCCGGGCCACTCATAGTTAAATCGTCGTCACTTTATTTTCCAGGAGTTATTCGAAGCCAAATTTCTGCAGTCGGTGGATCTCAAGACATGGTGTGTGGCCAACGCCCGCCGGCCGGAGTTCCTGAAGAAGTTACCTGACTCGCTGTTTGATCTTGTAGACAAGTGTCTGGCGGTTAACCCCAGGTGCAGGATCACTTCAGAGGACGCGCTGTCACATGAGTTCTTCGCTCCATGCCATGAAAGCCTTAGGAAGCAAAAGAGCAAGACTCTTAGGACTAGAGGATTAGCAGGAGAAGCTTCTCATCTTCCTCCATGCTCGCCTCGAGATACCATAGCTAAGGCGAACAAGTCGTAGCGCTCGTTCCCAACATTTTGACTTGTTAAGGTTATACTGACAACCGAATATAGCTTTTCATGCATTTTAATTTTACTACACAGCTGGGTAGCAAGAATCATCGAAATCCCAAGTGGTGCGAGCTCTGAAAGTGCACATACACTGCCACACATATACTTAAAGCAACAACATGCATTCTTTCAACGTACAAAGTACTTAATAATACAACCATGGTTGCTAGTTGAAATAATTTATGGGATTACACGAGTCAAACACTTTGTTACCTCCAACAACAGGCAAATAGGACCATCTTGTACAATGACGTGTACTTAACTTGCTTGCCCCCGTAAAGTTTGATATGCAGAGGAAATTTGCACAAGCATTCAAACACACACACACCCATAAAATCTTCTGCTGGAAATACGAAATGTAAAGTTCAATATTACCCTGATGAAAAGCACGAGTGTATCGGAGTGACGTGCAAATACTAGCAACCACACATAGTATTCGATAGGAAAAGAAACACACATTTAGTGCATTACAAACCATAAAATTATCAACATTGAAATTAAGCATAGCATTGTAGCCGTCGAAGCGATGCTCGTAGATTATTTAAACCAGAAGCAATCCCGCACATCATGGTCACTCCCACCCGGTGGCGACAGTGTGCTCGTTGTCGTCGTCGCCGTCTTTGTCCAGCGAGTCCCATGAACGTTTCTTTGACGCAGCCGGTGGCTCCTCAGCTTCAACTGCCATAGCATCCGCGGCAGCTTCATCCGTCGCAGCTTCATCCTCAGCAGCTTCAATCGCCACAGATTCATCCGCTGCAGCTTCATCCTCCCCAGCTTCATCCTCCGCAGCTTCATCCTTCGTAGCTTGAGCCGCCGCAGCTTCAGCTTTAGCCGCGACAAGTTCAGCCTTG
The DNA here is from genome assembly GCA_947311845.1 of Poa pratensis. Classification (NCBI taxonomy): domain Eukaryota; kingdom Viridiplantae; phylum Streptophyta; class Magnoliopsida; order Poales; family Poaceae; genus Poa; species Poa pratensis. The sequence continues at coordinate 70,302,565 of CAMZMU010000041.1, forward strand.
CGAGCCGCCCGAGATAGCCCATCTTTAACGATAAGGATCCTGAGGTACAGGTCGTAGCTATAATACCCGTCTCTTGCTGCATACTCGAGGTGCGACGCGGAAAGAGACTTCAGCTCCCAGGCATGATGGCCGTCAAACGGGAAATCATTCTTGAGTTTCCCGCAAGCACTATCAATGATGGTCCCTGCTAGATATCCCATGCTGTCCCGGTCATTCGGTGGAGTGTTAAGGAACTTGTCTTCAGACTTGAACAGATCTTGGATGTCGATGTGGAAGTGCTCTGGAATGATGATATTCGCACGTTCAAGCATTTTTCTGTCCTGCCTGATGTCAACGCTAGCGAAAGTGATACCCTTGTTCTGAAGGAAATCGACCAGTATTCGACAAGACTCCATGGACCTACAGCAGATGCAAATTAAGTAATTAACACATGAAAATAATCTGGATGATGCACAATTTGATAATGTTGAACGAGGAAATTGCAGAACCGTGAGGAACAATACAAGTAGTGTGCACATGCAACGTAGTGTCAACAATACAATACATGTATTTTTAATCCTATAATTCTATAGGAGTTTCTTTTTCTATAAATCTCCTTTGTATATTATTAGCGCGTACAAAGTAAATCACGAACATGCATACAGTGCGGTTGGCGGCGGTGAGGGGGCGGGAGGATGCCGTCGTGCACGGTGGACCGATTATAACACTCACGGCAGTATCCATACCTGCAGTAGTGGAAGACGAGGACGTGCTGGCGTAAGGCGATTTGGATGACGGCGATCTGCTGTGGCGGGTCTTCACCTCTTCTCTCCCTTGTGAACTTGAGGTCCAGTCCCACAAACCTGTACTTGCGTTCCTCGAGCCATTGCTCATACTTCTGAAGCGTGTGCTTGACAGTCTGCACCTCGTTGGTGTACACCACCTCCAGAAGCGTGGTACCATAGGCAGTGATGTGGTGTATCTCTGTCGCCACAACTTCATCCGCTGCAGCTTCATCCTCCCCAGCTTCATCCTCTGCAGCTTCATTCGCCGCAGATCATCCGCCGCAGCTTGAGCCGCCGCAGCTTTAGCCGCAGCCGCGACAATTTCAGCCTTGCTAGCCACCCGAGATAGCCCATCTTTAATGGTAAGGATCCTAGGGTACAGGCCGTAGCTATAAAACCCGTCTCTCGCTGCATACTCGAGGTGCAACGCGGAAAGAGGCTTCTGCTCCCAGTAATGATGGCCGCTAAACGGGAAATCATTCTTGAGTTTCCAGCAAGCACTATCAATGATGGCCCCTGCTAGATATCCCATTCCGTCCCGGTCAAACGGTGGATCGAAATCGAACTTTTCTTCGGACTTGAACAGATCTTGGATGTCGATGTGGAACTGCTCTGGAATGATGATATTCTCACGTTCAAGCATTATTCTGTCCTGCCTGATGTCAACGCTAGCGAAAGTGATCCCCTTGTTCTGAAGGAAATCAAACAGTCTTGGACAAGGCTCCTTGGACCTACAGCAGATGCAAATTAAGTAATTAACACATGAAAATAATCTGGATGATGCACAATTTGATAATGTTGAGCGAGAAAATTGCAGAACCGTGTGGAACAATACAAGTAGTGTGCACATGCAACGAAGTGTCAACAATACAATTCATGTATTTTTAATCCTATAATTCTATAGGAGTTTCTTTTTCTATAATTCTCCTTTGTATATCATTAGCACGTAGAAACTAAATCATGAACATGCATACAGTGTGGTTGGTGGGGGCGGGAGGATGCAGTCGTGCATGGTGGACCGATTATAACAATCACGGAAGTATCCATACCTGCAGTAGTGGAAGACGAGGACGTGCTGGCGTAAGGCGATTTGGATGACGGCGATCTGCTGTGGTGGGTCTTCATCTCTTCTCTCCCTTGTGAACTCGAGGTCCAGTCCCACAAACCTGTACTCGTGTTGCTCGAGCAATTGCTCATACTTGTCAAGCGTCTGATTGACAGTCTGCACCTCGTTGGTGTACACCACCTCCAGATGCGTGGTACCATAGGCAGTGACGGGTGTATCTCTGTCGTGAGTAACCCATCATCAGCGATGGGTTCCATGGATGATGAGTTCCCCGTAGAGGATGAGGAAGCTGAAGAAAAAATACAAAACTGAAGAAAACCCCGTGTTTGCAGATGAAAGTAGAATAAGAATACAGAACTGGAGAAAAAAAAACCCGTGTTTGCAGATGAAGGTAGAATAAGAATAGAGAGAGAAGATGTGTTCGTTGATTGAAGAAGAAAAATCGAAAATGGAGAGAAAGAAGGAAGATCCAAAATTGATTGAAGCAGAAACTTACCAGAGAGCTTGAGCTTCTTGTCGGTTTTAGGGTTATCCAGAATCTTTCTGAAAATGTAGAATAAACAACAAAGGATTCAAGAGTAGAAAGAAGAGAGGATCAAAGTGTAGACTCGAAGAGAGGAAATCCAGATTAGAAACTGACATGAGCAACTGTTCCGATGAGGAACTGTCGGCGAGTCGTTCGATGAAGAATGCGAGCAGGCACCGCTCCTGGTCAATATATGGACGCCCACGTACTTCCAACATTTATGGGCTAAAATGGACAACATGGCCCACGTTTTTCGACTAGTGGAACATATGGCCCAAAAAATGTATAAAAGCAGTATGGCCCAAATACCATTTTTTTGCCCCAGAGTGTTTTGTAAAAGTACAGTTTGTACAAACCACAAAAATCACACGACCAGCTTAGCCCTGATGGCAGTAGGGTGTAGCTTGTGTAATTCATGGCAGTAGGGTGTATCTTGTGTAAGTGTGTGTGGGGTTTCCTGGCGCTACCCACGACCCTGGCAGTTCCAACTTCACACGACCAGCCTGTTCACCACGATGGAGGCCCATCAGGATAAGGCCCATCACGTTCTGGGACCGGTATGTACACATGATAAACGTCTTTGTATTCTAGAAAACTCCATTGCTGGGGTAATACATATGTTCAAAATTCAGAAACCTACAAATCATTTGAAAAACAAATGTAGACTATGTGCCAGTGCAATGGAAATTGAAAATTCCAGAACAATGAAGGCATTATAGTCAAAGTTAACCTAAAAAAAGGCAAACCTGCAGATTGAAAAAATTCATTATAGTCTCGTATTGCTTGGTATCATACATATTGATAAAAAACAATAACACATAGATAAACATGTAAGTAGATGCTAGACACGAGACATACAAAAATGGGTCCGTTACATAGCATTTCTCTTTCCCTCGATCGATAAATCTTAGCCATCGCCGAAGCATACGGTTCCTTTGATCGAGTAGTAAATTTGATAAACCGAACAAATATATGACAGGAATAACATGATATTGCCTTGCGACCGATAGTGGTACTTACTGCTAATAGTTAGGTTCTTACAGAAAAGAGTTCTTAGATAAAGCAACAAACCATAGCCCGATAGCGATAAGTTTAAACTAAAATGTAAAATAACTAGGCATCTGATGGACCTGGAAGTTCTACAAACTCCCTTTCTTGGTCATCTTGAGATCCTTGCGAAGTAGCTCCACCTCAGACTTGAGCTGTTGATTCATCTGAATCAAGTCTATGTTGGTCAACATAACCTGCTTCAGCTCCTTTGAGCAGTTCAGCAGCTCCTTACGGAGATCAGCCGCAGTCGCTTTAGCAGCTATCTCCCTCTCAAGATACTCCTTGGATTTCTGCAGTAGACCAGTTATTTGTTCTCCACGCGCAGTCAGTTGGGCCTTAAGCGTTGTGATGAGGGTCAGCTCATCAGATGCCGGCTCATTAGATCCCGGCTCGGTCGCCTTAGCAGCTATCTTCCTCTCAAGACAGTCAATTATCTCTTCTCCACGCGCAGTCAGTATGGCAGTAAGCCACATGATCTTATCAGATGCCAGCTCATCCGTGGTGATCCTACTACTGGACGCATATCGGATCATCGGAGCCTAATCAATGACAGCAAAAAAGAATGTCACTTCCAGTCAGCATATGTGTGTTTAAATCACAAACATGTTTATTTGTGCAACTCTTAAGCATCATGGAGGAGTAGGACGAAATGATTAGCAAGCAAAAATTACTTAGAAAGGGACGTACCAAAAGAGGTAATTTGTGTTGTCTATATTGTGCTACTGCACACACACCAATTTAACACATCAACAGTTGATATAACCCATACAAAATCGCCTGTTATTTTGTTGATCATTCCTTCTTTAGTGCGATGTTTTATATATTTCCGTTTTCATTTCCAGCACATATACCAATTTGTTATATTTTAGGGTCTAGGCTCATGTGCAATCTCTACTTACAAATAATTACCACCTAGGGTTTGCTTGTTTAACTTGTTATTGCATGTTCCTGAAACAGCTTCTCAGCAGAGGCGAGAACATGGAGAACCCCAACTACTCTGATGACTCCCATGTCTCCTCCGAGTCGGTGAGTTTGATGAAAACATGCTAACTTATCACATTGTGCAGGTGTTGTCTATACTGTGGTACAGCACACACAATATGTTTTATACACTTGTTGGATTATTGAGCAAACAGTAGATGCAAGAAATCTAGCAAGGAGAATTGTTCAAGCAAATGATCAAGCAGTGAAAATATTTGTAAAACATGGAGGAGTAGGAACAAATATTTAGCAAGCAAAAAATACTCCAAGTTCCAGTACATGAACTAGGGTACTCCATCAGGTACAAACTACATAATGCATGAATGAAGGTACAAGCACCAAATCAAGCTTTTAGTAAAGAGCAAATAACCATAATACAGAGAGTGAAAACCATATAAAGCACATAACCTTTTTAGCTTGATCTTGCACAAGTTCAGGTTTAAGTTTTAGTTAAGTAAATACATGACGCAACCTCACTGACTGCACTACTCCTACTCTCTGAAATAAATATACACTTCTCCATCATCCAGTAGGCAGCACCACTAAATCATCTAGTTGGCATTACAATGAAAATATTAATAAAATCTAGTACAGTCCAGTAAATATTTCAGAACAAACACTTGTTCATTTCTTATATGCAAACACAAACATCATTACTTATTATAACAATGCATCTGAAAACGTTAACTGATGCACCTAAATTAATCCCCAACAGTACTCTACTTAGTAAGCCTGAAACACATGTGATCACAAACAATTTCGACTTGTCTAAATTGCATGCAATTTTCCGATCCAGTCTTGTTATCACAAGGGCTAATTAACATGTCCATTATAAGCTACTCCCTCCGTTCTGAAATACTTGACTCTCAAATAAGTGTACCTAGATGTGCTTCTTGTCTAGATAAACTCATTTAGAAGTCAAGTATTTGTGAACGGAGGGAGTATAAATTAATGTGCAGTATAATTACTGTCCACACAAAAATTAAAGTACAGTGGACATCAATAATTGTAGAAAATTAACCCTAGCTACTGAATCCAGTCGCAAGATTCATCCGCGTCCAACTGTAGTCAAATCTAACAAACCTTAGTCAAACCCTAGTCAAATCTAACAAAGATTACAGCAAACCCTAACGGCTGACAACAAACCCTAACTACTCTAATCGATCGAGAGCGGAATATGCATGAACTCACCTCCTCATGCACCAGTAGTGCATGCTCGCCACCGACGCATCCTCCAGCGACTGCTCCACACGGTCGCCGCCGCCGGCTGTCTTGCCCTCCGGATCGGCCGTCGTCTGGAGCGATTCTTCTGTCGCCTGGGCATGCATCTGCTCCCCCACACGTACTGCATCATCAGCGCCACCCGTGGCTGAAGCTATCTCCGCCGCCACGCCTCCCAAGCCATCGACGCCCTCCGGAGCGCCTCCCGATTCGATCTGCGGCACCAGATCTGCCGCGTCCTGGACATCCGACATTGCTGGCCGGATGCGCTTGGAGATTCTCTTCGTCGTCGGAGGGAGAGGAGTGGGCGGTGAGGTTGGGGTTTTTTCCGAATTGGGGGGGGGGGGGGGGGGGGATGGGAGCGGCGAGGGCGGGCGTGGCAGCCGACGACACGTTATATACCAAGTGCCGTTTCGCTTCCAACGAGACACGTCACCGCCACTCTACAAAAAAGGCCCAAAGCGTTGCGCCAGAGGGAGGACCTATCTGGGCCGGCCCATTTATTTACTTCATCCTGCGCGCACACAAAGATAGCCCAGTGCAAAAGGCGACGGCTGGCTCTGCGCACGCACGTAGAGGTCGGCGCACGAAATTGATATTTTCTTTTCATCAAATTTAATGCAAAATTTTCAAGTTAAATGACGACTGCACATATCATAATTTCAGGAAAAAATCAAATCCGCGTATATTTCGTCTATCACCAGAGTTATTTAAAATTTGGGTTCATTTCATTACAGTCCAAAAATTCATGTTCTTAGGAATGGTCCTTTCTTTCCTACTTATCGACCTGGTTTCTACGAGTCTGATTTTTTCGACCATAAAGATTTCAAGAGAAAATTTTAACACTTGACAGTAAGCATGAACTAAGACATAGGGCGAAGGTCTAACAGTTTTTTGAATTTTGTAAGTTTGTAATGGCCTAGTCAAAATGTGATTCAAACTTTGGGTTCCGACACTGAACTTGCCTGGGGGTGACCATGTACCACACACCCAGCACCCCAAACCTAGGCTATGAGCTACAAAAAAATAATTGAACCTCGAATGTAGGGTATGCATCAGTGCTCTGGAAAATTGATAATTCCATAACAATGAAGGCCTTATAGTCAAAATTAACCAGACATAAAATGCAAAAACATATGGAGTCTACAAAATTCGTAAATATTCTTAAAATTTCACTTACTGACAACCACATAGAAAGGTACTTGATTTAAGGTAATATAATACAATCAAACATGAGTAGATTTATGTTAACTCTACTCATTACATTCAGACTGAGGATACATACATGCATCCTTTTTGTACAAAGCACGACACACATTTAGATGTCAATAACACGAAAGTTCTTTAACTAAGATACCCCTAACAAGAATATAGCATGCTAGGAAACGCATAACATAGTGATGCTTCCATAGGCTTCTGATCAGTTGCCAACAACGTCAACTGATATGTTGAGGTTGCCTTCATTGATGTGGAACAAGATGACCGCATTTCCATCATCAGCGACCTCCCTGCAATAAACAGACAAGATCAACATTGTATTACCGATAAGGAAATTAACATGTTCAGTACGCACCACTGAGCAAAATACTCACTTGTGTTGTCTTTTCTACTTTGCAGAAACTTATGCGGCATCCTCAAGTGATCTCTTTTTACCTCTTGCCATTTTTCCATGTTTATCTTTCCTGCGTACATAATCCTTGATTTACAAAGAATCCACGAAAGCAATAATGACAACAAAGCACTTATGAAAATGCAAACACTGACTTTTGGTTCTTCTTTTTCTTAGCGGCCACATCTTTGTGATATGTATCTGAATCAGAATCAGAATGTGAATCAGAATCAGAATCTGAATCTGAATCAGAATCTGAATCTTTTATCCTCCTCCCCTTCTTGCCCTTCGCTTTCCCGAAAGCTTGTCTAGCAGAGTTCATGAAAATTTTAGTTAACGTAGTACATCATAGCGACAATGACAACAAACTTATGATAAATTTGACGCTGAATGGAAAGACTTACTTTTTTGGATTTTTCTTCTTTGTCTTCTCAGCAGACGCTTCTTCGTCTTTTTTGGAAAGACTTACTTTTTTGTGAATCAGAATCAGAATCAGATGAAGATTCTGTGTCAGTATCTGAATCTGAATCCTCTATCTTCTTCCCCTTTGTTCCCTTCTTTTTCCCAGAAGATTGCATGCACGAGTTGATGAGAATTTCATGCGCCAGGACAGTAACCAAAGCACAACGACAACAAAATTCAGATGAAACAGAATGGAAACACTAACTTTAGAGGGGTTTTCTTCTTTGTCTTCTCAGCGGACGCTTCTTCGTAATCCGAATCTTCATCTGATTCTGTGTCAGTATCTGAATCTGAATCCTCTATCTTCTTCCCCTTTGTTCCCTTCTTTTTCTCAGAAGATTGCCTGCACGAGTTGATGAGAATTTCAGGCGCCAAGACATTAATCAAAGCGCAACGACAACAAAATTCAGATGAAACAGAATGGAAACACTGACTTTTGTGGGCTTTTCTTCTTTGTCTCTTTCGTCTTTGTCTTCTTACCGGTCACTTCTTCATCTGTGTCTGAATCTGTTTCTGCTTCTGTTTCTGAATCTTTTATCTTCCTACCCTTTGCGGTTTTCTCTTTAGCAGAAGCTTTCCTGCCAAATTCAATGAAATTTCACTTAACACATTCCCAATAATGTTCGCACATACGGACTGAACAAAGAGATAAGCATGAACACTAACTTTTTTTTTTGCGTCTCAACTTCTCATGGAATGGTTTAAACCTCTTATTAGATTCTTTGGTACTGGGTCTGCCTTTTGGAGCTATTGGGATTGGGTTTTGGACATTTTCGTTGAAGATTTTGCGAGCAGAAGAGTAGTGGTCCGGCAAAGGTAGCAATGTCGCTTCGTTACCTTCATTATTTTGCACTGGGTCATCCAGTACACTCCTGAGCTTCTTCATCCACTCTTCTGAAACTGTACCGGAAGTTGTGGCTATGAATAAACTTTCGTTCGTCATATTGCGTAACTCATGAAATAAGGCCACACGATCAGACCATACATGAGTATTTGCAGTTCTCGAAGATTGGAACGTTGTCTTGGCTTTCATTGTCCATCTGTCCTTGATTAAAAATTTTGGAATTAGTTGCAATTTAAGATATATCAGGACACAAAATATATGTGCGCATGGGATATCCTCGCTTTCCATCTTACTACATGTACATCTTGCATCTTCCATTTTTGCTCCGCTGAATACGAGCATGACATGCCGTCCGAAACCATTTGCTGCCTCTTTGAGACAAACCGTATACTTGTGGAAACCCTCAATCATGCTACGAGTTGTAACCATCATTCCTGCTGCATAGCCAATATATGCTTGCACCCTCTTGAACATAACTGGAGTGTAAATAGCAGAGGCATTCATCTCAAGGGGATGAGCATCGAGTTTGGTGAAGGGTAACGTCCATGCGGCTACATCATCTAATGCTTCTTCATTCCTACGCATGGTCGAGACACAGAACTCAACATGCTGCAACATATCATGTAGTGTCATCTTCCTGTTCAAGTGCACATGAAGCCTTGAGTTGAGAGACTCACTCCTCTGATTACTCTGCATCCCTAGGAAATATCTACGCTTTGTATAGGATTTAGACCATTTTTTCCCTCAACTCATACATCCTTCTAATCCAAGCGTGCTTCTCCCCTTCTGCCCGCACTTTGTAATTCTTCTTATATCGCTCCCAACGTCTCTCAAACTCTTCAGGATCCCAACGACGGTAAATGAATTCCCTAAATTTTTTAAGTTTTTTCTTCCGGAGGTGCACCATGCAATTCTCCTCGATATGCCAGCTGCACAAACGATGATCTATGTCTGGCCAGATTGATGCTATTGCGTTTGCCATCGCACGATCGCCATCGGTGATTGCTGATCTGGGATGCTTCTGGTTTCATTGCCTCCAAAAACGATGTAAGTAGCCACTCAAACGTTTGTGTTGTCTCATCTGACACAATTCCAATCCCAAATACCACTGTGCTACGGTGATGGTTCAACCCAACAAATGGGACAAAAGGAAGCCTATACTTGTGAGACCGATATGTACTGTAGAACACTACCACACCACCGAATGCGTAATAGTCGAGCCGGGATTGTGCATCAGCCCAGAATATATTCGTCAAATGGTCTTCGCTGTCTTTGGTGTACCTGTAAAAATAATCTGGGTCTTTTGATTTTTGTGCTGCCATGTAGTTGAGCAAATATTGAGCATCTTTGCCATCTATCAGTTTCTTCTTCTCAATTGAAACATAGTTATATAGGTCCCGTTGAATCCATCCAAGGCCTTGGACACCTCCAGCACCGTTCACCATTACATTAGCTATCTGATGTGTTCAAAGTCCACCGACAGCATACGTAACGGCATCGGCCTTTTGTGAGTCAGTGATTTTACGGTGAGACTGTAAGTAAGGAACCAGCTGAGGATCAATGAAATCATGGTTATGTTTATGAACATAATCCTTGAAGAACCATTCCCCGAAGTCTTCCTTGCGCTCAACCTGAAGAAGAGCACGACATCCACACCTAGAGAGAGCCCTTAGCCTTTGTTTTGCGTCAAGTCTGTTGAAGTGCTTCTCGGACCATTGTCCTTGTTTGCAGCAAAGAAACGTTCGTCGATGTGCATTTGTTTTGGATCCCTTATACTTCAGATCACCCAGTCTAATACCAAAACCTTTTGCTTTCGCATAGGCCAGATAGAATATGTGGGCTTCTTTTAGACTTGTGAATTTCATCGAGACAATTTTCTTGCACTCCATACGGTCATGTATGTCCATACCTTCACCATCCAAATCTGTCGCATCCATACCTTTGTCATGATCCATTCTGTCATCCATGTCTTTGTCATCGATACCTTCACCATCCAAATCTGTTGCATCCATGCCTTTGTCATGATCCATTCTGTCATACATGTATTTGTCATCCATACCTTTACCATCCTTATGATTACCAGCCATGTCTTCAGCAGGAATGTGTGCAGAATTCCTTTGCTCGGTCATGTCTGCAGGCATTTGTTCAGTGTCCATGTCTGTAGCAGCATTATCTTTACCAGGCTTATGTTGAGCAGCAATTTCTTCAGGAGCAATGTCTTCAGCCACACTGTCTTCAGGATCCATGACTTTACGCTGCCAACGAAACCACATAGACAATGTTACAAGTGCAGGCCAATTTCATCTAGTGATAATAGGCACAATACTATGCCTAACTAATTAGAATGTTACTAATATAACGCTCTAGAAACCAAAATTTCCGTTAACTACTGTAATCAGGGAACCAAAATATTGTGTGTCATCTTCCATTAGATATATGTGCCGAACTAAATCCGGGTCATGATTGACTTAGAACCTCCTGATTCATATCAGGCCAACAAAATATGGTACAACTCATAGTAGGTTTAGACAATGTTCCACAGACTAACTTGCCAAGAATAATAATTTTTGACAGATGATCTATAACCTCTTGCAGTAAATTACAGTGCATTTTGATTATGGAACTATTTGATGACGCATGTACAAGCTTACTCAGTAGCACTCATACAAGATGAACAAACAATAATGAATGAGAATTTAACTTACAGGTGAGAAGGCGATGCGTAGATTCCTTTGGTGTACTGCGGCGTCAGATCTCGCCCCGCCTTTGTAGGCACTAGAAGATCTCGCTGCCCCGCACGAGCAGTGTCGGTGGTAAAGTTAGGGTTAGATGACGGCGGTGGGAATGTGCACGCCCCCACGCGTCTGCTCTCCCTCGTGGGTTAGAAGCTGGAGGCGTAGTCGGGCAGCGGTGAAGGCTAGCGGCGCACTCGGGCGGGGAGTGAAGGTTGGCGGCGGAGGTTAATCGGCGAGTGAAGGCGGCGGCGTGCTTACAGCGGCGGCGCAGAACTCTGTTCTTCTGTTCATCACCGAAAGTACTTAAGCCACGTCAAAAAAAAATACCTAAGTGCTTAAAGCATTATCGATGCAATTAGGTCAAGGGTACTACCTAGTCTACACACGATTTATCCTGTAGTATAGAGCCGTTGGAAATTAAGTGAATTACCGATAATAGCCATCAAAAAAATTCGCAAAATTTCGGTAATGGGCCAAGCCCATTTATTGCCTGATGAACGACCACCGTCAGATGAGGCCATATACTACGGCCCAGTATGTGTAGTCTGATGCACCGTAAAATTTGCCTTGCCTAATGCCTCACGGCGATGATTGTGCTGGTACTGCACGGTGAGCGGCGTTGAGCCGAGGGTCACCAGGATCTGGTTTCAGTTTGGCTTTTATGTTTTCCTTTTTTCGTTCTATAGCCACCACGTTTTCTTTTTCCTTCTCGATTTCTGTCACATCTTGTGCCACCATAGATACCTCTCTCACATTTTTTCTGGCCTTGGCAAGTATCTCACCTTCTGTTCTTTTTTCTTCTTGTGTTTCCTTGTCGATGTGTTTGTGATAGATTTTTCGTTTAGGGTGAATAGGACGTGGTTTGTTGTTTTCTTAGAACCAATTTGAGTGACTTGGCTTCAGGTTTAGCGCAGGTATAACTTCATAAATGTTGTGAGCTTACTTTTTTTTTCTGGAAATGTTCCTTTCTTATTCAACTTTTCTTTTGCTTTTGGTATAAGAGAACGTTGGATCGATGTAGTAACATTCAATCTGTGTAGCTATGTAGAATTAAATGCATCAATATATGTGTCATTTTTTTCATCTGCTGAAATCTTGAAAATTCGGTCTATCTACTGTTAGTAATACTAGCACATGTGCCCGTGCGTTGCAACGGGAGAAACAATTGGTGTGTTATCTCATCAGGCTAGACAGTGCCATGACGGCTTCATGTCGTCTGTCGCGGAGGAATGGTTGGTGTGCTTGGTTCGGGTGTATGTTGTGGTGTTCTTAGCGGGGGCTGGAGTACCATGTCTCTCTTCTCCGGGAGCAGTGGCGGAGCTAGAGTAAACTTAAACAGGGTGCACTACCATGTCATATCTACTGATTTAGCTCACCTGGGTGCACAAATCGTTGATTACACGGGTGCACATAGTGATTTTTAGCTAATTTACAAGGTAAAAAGGAAAGCTACCCGGGTGCCTGTGCACCTGGCTGGTAGCATGTAGCTCCGCCAGTGTCCGGGAGGTTGTTTGGAAGCGGTGTCTGGTATCTTCGACCTCATGGTGGCATCTAGTGTTCGGGATGCTCGGGGCTCCGGTGAAAGCTGTGCATGGTTGAGACCATCGCAGGTGACGATTACACCTCCGGGTGCCATTTCCCTTCGTGAAGGCAGTAGAAATGATTACCAAAGTTTTGAATCTTCGTGACGATATTGATCATGGCCAGTACCAGAAGAATTGTGCTGACAGAAATCAGTACGTTAGTCCTTAGCTGAAGAACATCGATGAACAAGATCGAATTCCCATATCCTAACGTGCAAATATAACTGATGATGTACTCGCCATAATCAAGTTCAGACTGCCAGCTCATATCAGTGCCAACTTTGAATTAAATTACTCTATGTTGCTCATTCAGTCCCATGGTGATAGCTTCAAGATTCAATGAAGGATAATGAATGGAATTGATACACCATTTAATTGATATCATTTAGCAAAATGAAACGCATCATATGCATCCTTCTTTCGGCTTGAGAATTTCAAAAGCAAAAGAAAAGTTGAATAAGAAATGATTACCCTATATATCTACACTCACCGGAATCCCTGAAGATTTCTATAAGATTCAACTTTGATTCGAAACTCCTTGAAGGTTCATCTGAAGTAGGTAAAGTCGGAATTACCCACCACTGCCACCCATAAGTTAAATACCCTTTCGTTTTATCCACCCGCGAAACCTCCTGTATAGCATGCGTAACCCACGCGTTGCCTTTTCGTTCGTCAACAGAAGACTATAAAAGATAAGGAACACAAACAACTAAGTCTTGATCCAGTCGAAAGAGTATTGTCTTGTCTTCTGTTGCACGGAAGCAATGCCACCTTCAGACCAACCGCGCCCACATCGCCACGAGAATCCAAAGAGGGGGTTTCGAAGCGACGCCTCCAAGGAGGCGTCGCCGGCATGGTCGCCGGTAGATTCCAAAGACCTACAAAGCTTTCGCCAAGACCCAATCCTCCAACCTGGATTCTGCAGACACTGCACCAGAAGCAAGCCACAGCAAGAACCGGACAGGTAGAGGCGGAGGTGGAATCCAACAAGGAGAGGAGTTTCAAGGTGACGCCTTCATGAAGGAAAAATGCCCGTGCGTTGCAACGGGTGAGAAAATCAACTTCTCAATGAAAAACGTTAACAGGACCCAAAATAAATTCCCAAAATCCCCGATCGTCTATGTGAAGAGACCCTATATATCTTAGTAGTTTGTCAATGATATTTTCTGCTGATTACGCAATGGACGTTTATTTCGAACAAATGGTTATACTTTACGTGCCCATGTTTTTTTTACATCTGATTGCATCGCACTGAAGCAAGCTATGAACTATGCACACGGAACAGAAAATCCATGAGATAGCCACACCATATTGTAGCTGAATTAATGAGGAATTATGCCAACAATATTTGAGGATTAGCAAAGCTTAATATTACGTATTCTAGAGGTGGAGGAAAAACCAACCTACCTCCAAATTTTGCATGCAGCAATATTGCTTTGAAAACCAAGAGTCGATCTTCAAGCCATCCATCGATGTCACCAGTTTGTTGGAGAAATATTGGCCGCACCATTCAGAGCCAATGCCAGGACTGAGAGTCCGCCTACAAATTGGGCGTATAGCACCGATGTTACATAGCTATATCTACGGCACACACCATTCCATGGACTCTGCGCTGAACGCAAGTTGGATCCCGTCAGCTTTGCCTGCACTTGCAAGAACCAGTCCACCATGATGGTCTCTGAAGAAATTTCAAAAGAGAATTCCGGCCGGAAATTGTACCCAGCGGCACATGATTTTATATAGCGGCAGGACATAGCAAAAGCAGCAGCACCAGTCCACCAGTATGCCTTATAACGGGCGTGCGTTAAACGGACGGACACAACGGCCGCGCGTGGGCCGTCCGATCGCGCCCCGCTTTAAGATGCGCGCGCCAGGTGCCACCTGGTCGGACCGCACCTTTTTCCCTTCAGCGTCGCACATTCCTTTCAGACCCGACCTCTACCCCGACCCTCGTCTCCGCCTAGCACCTCCACCCGGACGGCCGGACCCGTCCCCGCCGCCGCCGCCGCTCGCCCAACCCCGCTACCGTAAGATCTCGGCGGTGTGTCGCCGGATCTCGCTGCTCCGGCCCCGAATCCCCGAAGCTCGCCCGTTGGTTGCCAGCCGGTGGTGCTGTCCGTCGGCCGTCGCCACCACGAGCCAAGATCTGCTGTCCGTCGCTGCCGCCCGGTTCTCCTCCCGTAGCAGCGTCACCGGAGCCTAGGAACAGCTCGCCGTCGACCTCGGGCTCGTCCTCACCAGCGAACCAGCACCATCCTTCTGCGTCACCGTAGCCTAGAAACGGCACCGGTAACAATTCGATTTTTCCCCCAAATTATGTACTGGATGATGAAGAATATGAATCAAGGTTGTTGTTAACTAGTGTCTTATCATGTAGATTTTTCCTCCTCTCTCCCACCACCCACATTTCTAGGTTTTGCCGTCGGCGACGATGGGGCGGGGAGGTGTGAAGCAGAGCGTGGCGGCGGCGGGTCACTCGGTGCGGGGAGGAACAGACGGGGCAGCGGCGTTGCAATCTCGGTCGATTCCCGAGCCGGAACTCCAGCAAGAGTCCGGAGGGCGGCGATACCCTGGTCGCAACCCCGACGCGACGCGGCCGATGTTCCCCACAAGGAATCTGGTGCACATGGCGGCCTAGGCGGCCTGCCTCCGGCATATCGACCCTCGGCTGCTACACCGGCCACTAGCGTCGCAATCTTCGCCCATTCGACGCGGGGGCTGGTAGGGAGATCATTGTTTCGGTGAGAAGCGGCGACGAATAGCCGTGTCTGCGTTCAACTACTTGTCTCGAGGTATTTGCGCACACCCTATCCCCAAATAGATCATGCCATGGATATGATTTGCCTAAAATGCAGATTTTGTTGTCTAATATCGTGGATAAGTTATCTTGCTGGGAAACACTTATGTATCTATTTCCAAATTTGAGGTGTTGTCTAAAATCGGCGAATTTTTTGTTTTGCAAATTCATATTGTGACACCCCTCCCTGTCACATCTCGCCAGAGAGGCGGTCGTCCCGTGCGCCAGCCCAAGATATCTGGCCGCACGTCGCGACAGTGCAACATTATGGAAATTATTACACAATCAGGCACAAGAAGTGCTACAAAAGGTTTACAAGGCCATTAAGGCATGACCAACTATCAAGCCAAGCATGGCTCTGAACAGAGTTCAACTGGCAGCGGAAGACGACTAAGGCAACGGCTCGGAGCGGCTCCACTCCACAGGTATCTGGCTGGGCTACTGATGCTAGCACGCTCTTGCTCCATCTTCGGGCTAAGTCTGGCCACATGAAAAGCCAGTCTGAGTACAATGAAGTACTCGCAAGTAACGTAACCACAAGACATGAATAGTCAGGCAATCATGCAACAAGTTATACATTGTAAATAAAATACTACACACGGCAAGTGTATACTCTAGACAAACAAGTATATAGTATAACATAAAGGTATCATGGCATTGCAAGCAAAACATGGCATAAGCAAGCAACGGGGTATCACCAGTGCAGAGTCCAAGCCAGGTGGGGTTGGACCGTGCACCGGCAATCAAACAAAGAGATTACCTGTGACGAGTAAACGAGTGTACCAGTTGGTACCAAATAATACACAAAAGCACCTGTGATCACTGCTAGGCCCACTGGCCTCATCTTTCCACTCTGGGCATGCACGGTTGATGTTGGCTCAGGCCTAACTCTAGGCTCCCAACGATCACACCGCCATCCTATACCACGGGTAACCATCAACAGCTCAAGTATCATTCTCTGCATCATCTTATTTGTTCATTTAGTGAGATCAGGTCGTTCATTAATTCTTTCAAATAAAACTTAGGTTTAACCTCCTGACACGACAAAGACACACAGTGTGACCGACACTGAACTGTTGTTCCATATCCCGGGAACGAGGCTAGCTTGCTAGGTTGACACTCTCGAGAGGTTCCATTCCCAACTATCAGAATGCACCTTACTCAGCCGGCACTTCAGGTTGTCATGCCAAAGTCGTACTGAGCAAAATACACTCACATGATGGTCCACCTGCTAAGACACTCTCCTGCACCACCCTATACACATGGCACAACGGGCAAGTGAATCTGGCACATCCCCCGGCGCTACCGAGTATGCCTAGCTCTGGACTACCTATCACAGTCGAACCCGTGCCTGTCGACCTCAACCCTCGGACAGCACAACCGAACGACTGCGCCCAACGGATGGCACAAAAGGGGCTCAACAACCTACTAGGTCACGGTACTCCATGAGACGACGATGGTCCTGCTTTCAAAGTTCAGATTAGTGGCACCATGGACTGACCCTATCGTTGTTTGGAGGGGTGTTTCATTTAATCAAGTTTCATTATAACAAGTCCAAATAACCGAGGATTAGTCCAGCATAACAATCACAATATCAATATAATATCAACAAACATCAAGACATAGCAACATAATATTCCAAGCAGTAGTTTGTTTGTATTGACCGGGAGACTAGGGCGGTTCCTCTAGCCAGCACCACCACGAATCAGTGTTCACAGAAAAATAGCACAGTGGGTCAATCGGACGACTGTGGCGATTCCTCCAGCCAGCGTCCTCGTAGATCAATTACAAAGGCTAGCACAGTTTGTTGGCGTCGAACGGGTGACTGTGGCAGAGATACCTCCGACCAGCGCCATCACAGATCAACTACCAAAGTTGGTAGGGCATGTAGTCTCTAAAATGAACCGAAAAGCATTCATAAGAAAGAAAGCATCCATTCCATTCGAGGATTACCTCGACGTGGTGTCAGCAATCTTGGCAAAAAGATCCAAATGGAAAGCAAATGTCCCAAGCGTCGCAGTCTAGGTGGGCTTACGCCAACCACGTTTGACGGAGGGAGAAGAAGCAAATAACTCTTTTGGAAAATGCCCACAACTCCGAGTATCATAAGACGACATTCGTCCGCTCCTCACCTCGGCGAAGAAGAAGAAGCAAACAAAGCCACGCAAGTGCGAGGCGCACAGTTATATAGTTTCCCCACTCCGTTGGCTGTGGTGGTTCCCCCAGTCCATCTCCTCGGGAATGGGAAGTAGTACCCCCAGACACAACACCACAACTCTACGGAAAGTAGATGTCAAAGTCATGATATCTCATGACGCACAGTTTACAGATGACAGGCAATCAGATGCACAGATATGACATGGTAATATGAACAACACGAACAAATAAATATTACAAGACTGGTCATAGCAAGTGGTTAGCTTGCCAGCGAAGATCGACACCGTTTGGCTCGGAGGGTCACGAACGTCACGATTCAGGGGCTCGGTTTGCCGGTACCGCGGGATACACCTATACATGCACACAAGGGTGCTGAGTATACAAGTACTTTACAAAAAGGTAAGACCAGTACCACTGGACAGATCCTTACAAACTAGGAATTTACAAACTTGAATCGACTAAAACGGAGCTACGGTTCAAAAGATACGGACGTGCGACAGATAGCTAACCGCTGCTCACCTCGAAAAAGAAAAACAGACTGCGCTGAAAAAAACGGCTCGGGCCGCATCTGTGCACGGCTGGGCCGTTGCTGGGCCGAACGGCCCGCTGCGCTTCTGGGCAGAAGCTGGCTGGGCTGGGCCGGCTGCTCTTCTGGCTGCAGCTCGCTGGAAAAAAAACGTGGATCGATCGATCCACTGTTCTGTTGACTTCTTCGCTGCTCGCACGGGAAGCTCGGGAGAGCACGGCGTTCGTCGGTGCAGCAAGCTAGGGGGGCTGTGGCGCCGGGAGACGGCGGGGGCAGAGCGGCAGCGGTGCACCGCGTCCGGGGAAGGAGGCGCCAGGAGCGGGGTGGCCTCCACGCGCGGCAACCGCGGCTCCAGGAGCTCCGCTCCATGGCCATGGCGGCCGCACGGGGGTCGCCGGGCGTGGGGACACCGGAACGGCTGGGCCGCCGGCGACGGCGGGGATGGAACCGGGCCACTGCGCCGCGCTCGGGGAGGTGTCCAGCACGCCAGGGGAGGCCGGGGCATCGCGCGCGAGCTCAGCCGAGCTTCGGCCATGGCGATGCCTCGGGAGGTGGTTGCCCGCGTCGCTACACAGCATCGGAACAGCTCGGGGATGAGCAGGAGAGGACCTAGGGCCATGCCGCGCTTGCGAGGAGGGCTAGGGGGGTGTGAGAAGGTTGTGGGGGTCACCGAGGAACGGCGCGAGCGAGCTCCTAGCTCGGCCATGGTGGCTACGGTGGAGATTTTTTTGTGGAGCTCTTCCCTGCGTTTGGGCACCGAAAGGAGAGAGCAGGGAGCGGAGAAATGGGGAGGAGTGTGTGGGCAGTGGATAGAGCTCGGTATCCAGCACGTTGTGCTCGAGCTGGAGTGAGCAGCGGGGAGGAAGTGGACAACGTCGTCGGTGCCTACTTCTACCGGTTTCTCTCCAAGGAATAAAGGGGAGGGGATAGAATCGACTCCGGTCTGATCCAGGGGAACAGGAGAGAGCTGGGTCACTACTGGGTTGGTCTGGGACACGGGAACAGCAGGGGACTGGAGGAATAGGAACGCGCAGGACGCCGACAGTGCGCGCTCTGAACGCCACGAGCGGCATCGTCGTGTTCCCGACAACTCGGAGCACCAAACGGAACACGGTTTCCACCACTGGGTTCGTAACGACAAGAGGAACGCAACAAAACCAGAATCCCTCAAGGATTACAAACTTTGTAAAATAGATTTTCCATAAAACAAAAGCACCAAAAAAATTACCACGGGTGATGGAGTGGTTCGTGGATCACTGGGAAAAAAATTCTTGAGGGAGCAATTCCCAAGTCGATTCATCCTCCAAGATTTGAAGAAATACTTAGGAAAAGAGAAAAAGTTTTTCAGGTGTCATAAAACACCACTAAAATTAGGTTTCAATTTTTGGGGTGTTACAGACCTTCCCCCCTTAAAAGAATCTCGTCCTCGGATTAAGGAGGTTATACAAGATAATTCTTGAACGATCCATTTATACCCCATTTAAAAACTTTTTCTGCAAAATACTAGAGTTTAACACTCAAGAGATTAACACTCCACAAGATTTTTTTTAAACAGTATGATATTTCCACCATACTCATGCATTTAAAAGATGGCATGGCAGGGGCTCACTCAATCAATCAACATAGGATCTAATACCATGGTTAAAATTTAAATCTATGGTTTTGCTCAACTCAACACAAACATGGCAAGATCAAACAAGATCTGCAACCAAACTATCAATCAACAACCAAAGATTTTTCTTGGGTAAAGAATTACCCACCATTTTATAAAACCAAATTATTGAGGGATATCCTAATCGTACCCCTTGCCTAGGGTTTTGTTTTAGAAAAGCTGCATAAACATTTTCATGTTTACACAGGTTTTAGAAAAACCAAAGGGTTTCTTTTCAAAAGAAAATATATGTGCCACCAATAATTGGTTCACACACACTGTGGGATAGGCCATTTCCCAAAATTATTTTGCAAAGATTTTCCCTAAAAGAAACACTGGAGAGACGAGGGGATGATTTTCCGAGAAAGGGATAGAGGCACACCGTGGCTATCGGCCTACTCGCTGACATGTGGGACCGGGGTCCACCTGGCAGTCTCATTCTTCCTTTCTCTCTTCTTCTTCCTCGCTCTCTCACGCTCTGAACACGGCTGGTTCTCAGTGCGCGGAGCACTCCAATGCGGCACTGCTGCGCGTGCGGCCCGTCGACGCCGCGGCCATCACGGCTTTGGGGAACATGTCCTCGATGGTTTCGCGTCACTACTCGCGATTCTTTCTCTTTTCCCGTGTGCGGTGTCGAGGAGCGGCGTCCGAGCTCCGGCTACAAATCAGACATCTCTGAAATACTCTCTTCTTTCATCACAACCATGGGCTTCGTCCAAAGCTTCTTCAGAGCCTATGTCGAGACGATGGGGGATGCAGGCTTCATCAAGCGTATTATCATCTTCGTGCTCTTCGTGATCTCATGTACGGTGGTGGGCGCACTTCTGTTTGCGACGGTGGTCTTTCTGATCTTTGGCATGTGCAATTGGTGGTCAGGCGCTGGTGGTGATGCTGCGGCGGAGGAGCAGGCTGCGGTGGAGGGGCAGGTTGCGCCGCCGTGGCTGAGGTGGCCGCTCTTCCAGCTAGAGGTGGCCGGCCGCTCGAGCCGTCCGTCGCCGTCGCGCGGCTCGCGACTCGGCTTCGAGTGAGCCAGGCTCATCTTCTAGCAATGCCACTGAGCTTGAGAGGGAGTAGGATTTCTGGGGTGCCTTCGCATCTGCACTGAGGTAGTTGTAGTGTTCTATGCTGGAGTAGAACTTGTATCCTTCGTTTCTGAAATTTCCCTTCTGTACTGAACTTAGTGGATGTATCAAATTTGTCTCCTCTGATGAACTGGAACAAGATTTTCATTTCTGAACTTTTCTCAGCTGCAACAAACCTGGTCTTGCAGCACAGATAGAATTGCAGAGGTACTAGCATACAGATAGAAGAACTTGCTACACTGAGAAAATATCTTTTAGAAAATAATCCTGCATTTTATGGCCCAAACAATTGCAGGGGTATGGCATAACCATTTATACCATAATGGGTAACAAGAGAATCAGAACGCCAAGTTTATTACAGCTGATTCAACATCAACCAGAGCACATACAACAAACTTACATTACAAGCTAACACAAGAAAACAAACAACCTCGCTGATTCTCACCTACCAACATACAAGCGCCACTCAGGCTAACTAAACAGGGTTCTACTCAGCTTGACGGCCTCTGGTGGTCGGTGGAGCGCGGCCGAGACGAAGTGTGGTGTCCACATCTCCATCTTCCGCAGGGTGGGGAATCGCAGGCATGCCTTCGAGGATCATACCTCGCTCTTGGGGGTGCTGCTGAACTCGAGCTAGTGCTTGCGTCACAGATGCATCAAGACTGCGTTCCAGCAAATCATCTGGGAACGGGAGTCCTGTACCCTGAGCTTGCCCATGGTCGAGGGGAGGTGGGTTCCTTGCTCGACTCAGTTGCATGCGAGCACGACCAAGGTTGCGCCTTGTGGTCATGAGTTCCTCCATCAGAGAATGGCTGAGCCTTGTCATTGCAGCTCCGTAGGTGGCCAGGGTGATTACGGCAGGGTCGACTTCTTCTCCAATGGGAGTTTGGATAGCATCCGCACCATGCTGGGGTCTGGCTGGGAGAAGGTGGAAAGCTCGACTTTTCGCCATTGCCGGTTCCGAGTACCGCAGGCGGACGAGACCTTCCCAGGCTGCTACCTGGATGGCTTGACTGAGAGTGGCCATGCTCCTACCTTGGATCAGGTAAGACGGACTTGTGCCCAACGGACACGAGCCGACATGCACATCTGCTCGATAGTCACTCCCGGCAGGCGAGAGTGAGTTCTCGAACACCACGTATCGAGGGCGAGCAGGCCTACCAAGAAGAACACAGACGGCCTTCCAAAGCATCAGTGGAAATCCGCCATGATCCTCGGCAGTGGTTTCTAGGATGACCTTGGGGTTCGCCATCGGATTATTTCTGGATCTGGGTGTAGGATGAGATGAGAATGCGGGATTCCTTTGCGGGATCCTGCTTCAAGAGAGTTGGGTGGCTAAGGATAGCAGGCGAGGTGGGGATAAACAGCAGCTAGGACTGGGTCGCATATAAGCTGGGTTGTGTCGGCTCCTTCTCGTGGAAGAAACCGGCGAGCCTCTCTCAGGGAATGGGACACATCCTACTGCACCTTACTGTGGACCGACACCAGCCATGCCGGTTAGGCGGAGATGGGTTAAATCCATCGGGCTCACTGTCGGGCAAAAGTAAGGCTGGGCTTTCCATGCTAGGGTAGTCTACAGCCAGCCTGGTGCTCTGATACCACGTCTGTGACACCCCTCCCTGGCACATCTCGCCAGAGAGGCGGTCGTCCCTTGCGCCAGCCCAAGATATCTGGCCGCACGTCGCGACAGTGCAACATTATGGAAATCATTACACAATCAGGCACAAGAAGTGCTACAAATGGTTTACAAGGCCATTAAGGCATGGCCAACTATCAAGCCAAGCATGGCTCTGGACAGAGTTTAACTGGCAGCGGAAGACGACTAAGGCAACGGCTTGGAGCGGCTCCACTCCACAGGTATCTGGCTGGGCTACTGATCCTAGCACGCTCTTGCTCCATCTTCTGGCTAAGTCTGGCCACATGAAAAGCCAGTCTGAGTACAATGAAGTACTCGCAAGTAACGTAACCACAAGACATGAATAGTCAGGCAATCATGCAACAAGTTATACATTGTAAATAAAATACTACACATGGCAAGTGTGTACTCTAGACAGACAAGTATATAGTATAACATAAAGGTAGCATGGCATTGCAAGCAAAACATGGCATAAGCAAACAACGGGGTATCACCAGTGCAGAGTCCAAGCCAGGTGGGGTTGGACCGTGCACCGGCAATCAAACAAAGAGATTACCTGTGACGAGTAAACGAGTGTACCAGTTGGTACCAAATAATACACAAAAGCACCTGTGATCACTGCTAGGCCCACTGGCCTCATCTTTCCACTCTGGGCATGCACGGTTGATGTTGGCTCAGGCCTAACTCTAGGCTCCCAACGATCACACCGCCATCCTATACACGGGTAACCATCAACAGCTCAACTATCATTCCCTGCATCATCTTATTTGTTCATTTAGTGAGATCAGGTCGTTCATTAATTCTTTCAAATAGAACTTAGGTTTAACCTCCTGACACGACAAAGACACACAGTGTGACCGACACTGAACTGTTGTTCCATATCCCAGGAACGAGGCTAGCTTGCTAGGTTGACACTCTCGAGAGGTTGCATTCCCAACTATCAGAATGCACCTTACTCAGCCGGCACTTCAGGTTGTCACGCCAAAGTCGTACTGAGCAAAATACACTCACATGACGGTCCACTGCTAAGACACTCTCCTGCACCACCCTATACACATGGCACAACGGGCAAGTAAATCCGGCACATCCCCCGGCGCTACCGAGTATGCCTAGCTCCGGACTACCTATCACAGTCGAACCAGTGCCTGTCGACCTCTACCCTCGGACAGCACAACCGAACGACTGCGCCCAACGAATGGCACAAAAGGGGCTCAACAACCTACTAGGTCACGGTCCTCCATGAGACGACGATGGTCCTGCTTTCAAAGTTCATATTAGTGGCACCATGGACTGACCCTATCGTTGTTTGGAGGGGTGTTTCATTTAATCAAGTTTCATTATAACAAGTCCAAATAACCGAGGATTAGTCCAGCATAACAATCACAATATCAATATAATATCAACAAACATCAAGACATAGCAACATAATATTCCAAGCAGTAGTTTGTTTGTATTGACCGGGCGACTAGGGCGGTTCCTCCAGCCAGCACCACCACGAATCAGTGTTCACAGAAAAATAGCACAGTGGGTCAATCGGATGACTGTGGCGGTTCCTCCAGCCAGCGTCCTCGTAGATCAATTACAAAGGCTAGCACAGTTTGTTGGCGTCGAACGGGTGACTGTGGCAGAGATACCTCCGACTAGCGCCATCACAGATCAACTACCAAAGTTGGTAGGGCATGTAGTCTCTAAAATGAACCGAATGGAAAGCAAATGTCCCAAGCATCGCAGTCTAGGTGGGCTTACGCCAACCACGTTTGACGGAGGGAGAAGAAGCAAATAACTCTTTTGGCAAATGCCCCCAACTCCGAGAATCATAAGACGACATTCGTCCGCTCCTCACCTCGGCGAAGAAGAAGAAGAAGAAGCAAACAAAGCCACGCAAGTGCGAGGCGCACAGTTATATAGTTTCCCCACTCCGTTGGCTGTGGCGGTTCCCCCAGTCCATCGCCTCGGGAATGGGAAGTAGTACCCCCAGACACAACACCACAACTCTACGGAAAGTAGATGTCAAAGTCATGATATCTCATGACGCACAGTTTACAGATGACAAGCAATCAGATGCACATATATGACATGGTAATATGAACAACACGAACAAATAATATTACCAGACTGGTCATAGCAAGTGGTTAGCTTGCCTGCGAAGATCGACACCGTTTGGCTCGGAGGGTCACGAACGTCACGATTCAGGGGCTCGGTTTGCCGGTACCGCGGGATACACCTATACATGCACACAAGGGTGCTGAGTATACAAGTACTTTACAAAAAGGTAAGACCAGTACCACTGGACAGATCCTTACAAACTAGAAATTTACAAACTTGAATCGACTAAAACGGAGCTACGGTTCAAAAGATACGGACGTGCGACAGATAGCTAACTGCTGCTCACCTCGAAAAAGAAAAACAGACTGCGCTAAAAAAACGGCTCGGGCCGCATCTGTGCGCGGCTGGGCCGTTGCTGGGCCGAACGGCCCGCTGCGCTTCTGGGCAGAAGCTGGCTGGGCTGGGCCGGCTGCTCTTCTGGCTGCAGCTCGCTGGAAAAAAAAAACGTGGATCGATCGATCCACTGTTCTGTTGACTTCTTCGCTGCTCGCACGGGAAGCTCGGGAGAGCACGGCGTTCGTCGGTGCAGCAAGCTAGGGGGGCTGTGGCACCGGGAGACGGCAGGGGCGGAGCGGCAGCGGTGCACCGCGTCCGGGGAAGGAGGCGCCAGGAGCGGGGTGGCCTCCACGCGCGGCAACCGTGGCTCCAGGAGCTCCGCTCCATGGCCATGGCGGCCGCACGGGGGTCGCCGGGCGTGGGGACACCGGAACGGCTGGCCCGCCGGCAACGGCGGGGATGGAACCGGGCCACTGCGCCGCGCCCGGGGAGGGGTCCAGCACGCCAGGGGAGGCCGGGCGTCGCGCGCGAGCTCAGCCGAGCTTCGGCCATGGCGATGCCTCGGGAGGTGGTTGCCCGCGTCGCTACACAGCATCGGAACAGCTCGGGGATGAGCGGGAGAGGACCTAGGGCCATGACGCGCTTGCGAGGAGGGCCAGGGGGTGGGAGAAGGTTGCGGGGGTCACCGAGAAACGGCGCAAGCGAGCTCCTAGCTCGGCCATGGTGGCTACGGTGGAGATTTTTTTGTGGAGCTCTTCCCTGCGTTTGGGCACCGAAAGGAGAGAGCAGGGAGAGGAGAAATGGGGAGGAGTGCGTGGGCAGTGGATAGAGCTCGGTATCCAGCACGGTGTGCTCGAGCTGGAGTGAGCAGCGGGGAGGAAGTGGACAACGTCGTCGGTGCCTACTTCTACCGGTTTCTCTCCAAGGAATAAAGGGGAGGGGATAGAATCGACTCCGGTCTGATCCAGGGGAACAGGAGAGAGCTGGGTCACTACTGGGTTGGTCTGGGACACGGGAACAGCAGGGGACCGGAGGAATAGGAACGCGCAGGACGCCGACAGTGCGCGCTCCGAACGCCACGAGCGGCATCATCGTGTTCCAGACATCTCAGAGCACCAAACGGAACACGGTTTCCACCACTGGGTTCGTAACGACAAGAGGAACGCAACAAAACCAGAATCCCTCAAGGATTACAAACTTTGTAAAATAGATTTTCCAGAAAACAAAAGCACCAAAAAAATTACCACGGGTGATGGAGTGGTTCGTGGATCAGTGGGAAAAAAAATTCTTGAGGGAGCAATTCCCAAGTCGATTCATCCTCCAAGATTTGAAGAAATACTTAGGAAAAGAGAAAAAGTTTTTCAGGTGTCATAAAACACCACTAAAATTAGGTTTGAATTTTTGGGGTGTTACACATATGTTGTAGGCAATTTATCCGTGACATTGGGCAACATAATCAGTATTTATAGGCAAGTTCATAAGTATTTTAGGCAAGTTCATATGTTGTAGACAACTTATCCTTGATATTGGGCAACATAATCAGTATTTGTAGGCAAGTTCATAAGTGTTTTATGCAAGTTCATATATTGTAGGCAACTTATCCACGATATTGGGAAATAGAATAAGTATTTGTAGGCAAGTTCATAAGTGTTATAGGCAAATTCATATGTTGTAAGCAACCTATCAGTAATATTAGGCAACAAGTATGTATTTTGTAGGCAAGTTCATATGTTGTAGACAACTTATCCGCGATATTGGGCAACATAATCAGTATTTTGTAGGCAAGTTCATAAGTGTTTTTTAGGCAAGTTCATATGTTATGAGCAACTTATCCCGATATTAGGAAACAAAATCTGTACTCATAGGCAAGTTCATTTTGTTTTTTGGACAAGTTCATATGTTGTAGGCAAATTATTTTGGATATTAGGCAACATAATCATAACTATGAGCAGGCAAGTTCATATGTTGCACACAAATTTAGTAATGTATATGCTGAAATTGCCTAGGGTAGTTCTTAAGCCGTCTAATATGTCGGGACAACTTTATAATTTTATCCCAAAGGCTAGTAATCGCGCGCCCTATCCGTCACGCGCAAGTGGCCACGCGCAAGTGGCCACGCGCACGCCGTGCGCCATGCGCCAAGATTGGTGCTGTCCCGACATGTAGGGTAGTCGAGTCCTAGACTGACTATTTTTTTGTCGTTTCCTCATTCGCACACCGTCCCGTCCTCCATTCCCTCCCGCGGAGATTATGCAGTAAATGTGTTTCTAGGCAACTTTTCTCCCATTAAGATTTTTTTTCTTCTAAGCGTGTAAATTAGGCAATTATGCAGTAAATGTGTTGTTAGGCAACTTTTCTCCCATTAAGCAATTTTTCCCGTTTCAGGTTTTTTTGGCCAGTAGATGTGGGGAAGTTACCCTAGCAGATGTAAGTTTTTTTGCCAGTAGTGGTAGCGAAGTTTGCCTAGCAACTGTACAAAAGTTGTACAGTAGCATCATAGGAGTACCTGCTGTACAATGGTTGCCCAGTAGATATAGAGAAGTTGCCTAGCATATGTAGGACATTATTTCCCTCTCTTTTTTGCTTATTGATAATATGGAAGCATTCACTTTTCCCCCTGATGTTTTTCATATGTTGGTTAATTTTTCCCCTCATGTTTTTTTTCTACCCATATATTTTCCCCTTATGGTCATATAAGTTGCTTACTTTTTGCAGGTTAGCAGTACACATGTATGCTTAGTAGCAGTTTTTTACATGTGCGTGGGTGTTTCCAGGCTTTGAAGATTCATGTAGGTGT
This sequence comes from Poa pratensis, assembly GCA_947311845.1. Taxonomy (NCBI): domain Eukaryota; kingdom Viridiplantae; phylum Streptophyta; class Magnoliopsida; order Poales; family Poaceae; genus Poa; species Poa pratensis. The sequence continues at coordinate 70,330,434 of CAMZMU010000041.1, forward strand.
GTGTCCTTTTCAATGCCTGAATGTTTGCTCACATAATTCATGCCCTGTAGTTTTCCATGTAGTTTCTTGGGCTTTTCCTTTGATCTCACATGGCAACTTATAGTACAGAATCATGTAATGTTTTGCTGATTCTAAAACAAAAGTAATGTTTTGTTTTGTTTACTCTATTTTATTTCCAAGAAGGCTCGTATTTCCTCACTCGGAGCAAAGGAACAAAGCGATGGCTAATCAAAGGCAAGACCCCATCGAGGTTAGGTGTTTTTAATCTTCCTTTTACTTGTAGGCAATTATTGCCATGTTGTTTTAGTCCATTGCTTTTTTGGCACCGGCAGGCAACTATATAAACCATCCAAGGAACTTTATTCTTAGGCAAAGAATTTTCTAGGCAATTAAAATCACAAGTGAGGCAATTTTATTGGTTCAGTGGGCTTATTTTGCCAACTGAATGTCACTTTTGAATATCCACGGCATGCAATTATGTAACAATGCAGGCAACTATTTTGGTCTGAGTTTTTTTTTCAAATGTTGTTAGGCAATGAAATTATGTTTCCTGCTGGGGCAGTCTTGAATGATTTTTAGGCATGTTAGTTAACGCAAATAGGCAACTAGGTCTCTAGTAGGAAATTTAAATCGACAACATGAAGCCTATAATATATCAAAACATTTCACAATCAAGGCAACTTTTTTTCTTTCAAAAAACACAAAACTTGTTCATAACAATAACTTGAGTTCATGTACTCACTTTTTGTTGCCCAAGCAGTTAAGCAACATCTAAATCAACTTTTCTTCACTATTTGCAGCCATCGAGAGCGGGTACCAACCAGCTAGCTGATCGTCGCCAAATGCAGAACTTTTGGTGGGCAGACTTGTAAAAATATATCGTGAATATTTGAGGTTTTTCCTGTGAACAACACTGGGAGGGTGGATTTAGTTCGAGACTTCTTATTCAGATTTTGCTTACTCCTATGAAGTACTAAGGTTTTTCCAAGTTTTCTAGGAGAAAAATTGTCTAGGGCCAGCGCCGCCCTGCTCCTCCCTGCCGATGAGGGCCACCGCTGCCCCTGCTCCTCCCCCGCCGGCGCTATGCTATCGCCGCCTCTGCTCTCCGGGGCGGCTGATCCCGCCCCCACCGACACGAGGCTGACGCTACCGCGCGACATGGTCTCAGGGTGACCTGAGGGGCGCCGCTCCCTTCCTCGCCGTCTTCCTCCTTCGCGGCCACGCGGAGGCCGCCGCTCCTCTGCAGCACACGTACAGGGCCAGTGCCGGCAAGGCCGATGGTGGTACGACGTGCTGCGGCCGGCCGCAGCACAGGGAAAAGAGCGAAAAATGTTTGGATTAGTACATGTTTGTGTATGAGGAGTTGTTTCTTTTTTGCGATTTGTTGCCTAACTGCGCATATTAGTTGCTCATTTCTACTGTACTAATTTTTGTTGCCTAACATCTAATTGCTTAATTATGTTAGTTTGTTGCCTAGCAGCATACAATAGTTGTTTCTTTTTGCGATTTGTTGCCTACAGATGTTGTCGTGTTTACTGGTCGCACACCAAAAATGGTTTTCCTCGTACCAAATTTGCTTCAATTTGTTATAAGTTGCCTACCGATATCCATGTTGATTTGTCGTACACCAAAGTTGTTTCGCCACGTACAAAATTTGCTTTTATTTGTTCTAAATTTTCTTTTAATTGGTTTTCCTCATTGCACACAATTATTTTTACTGATGTCGTGAAGAAACTACTATGAGATTGTAAGCAATCAAATTGTCCAACTTGAGCAACTGCTATGCAGTCTTAGGCAACAAACGAACAAAAATAAACAACAAACACATTAGAAAACATTTCAGGCCAAATTCAAACCAGCCCACTCTTTTTATATATCCACTCCCATGTCTGGCCCAAACGAGGCCCATCTGCAAATTGAAAAATTGACAGGATAGAGCAACTAATATGTGCCATTAGGCAACAATGAGGTATTTTCTTACAGTGGGACCCACAAGGTAGCATCTCTCTCACCTTATCTTCTTCCTCCCAGCACGTCTCTCTCCTTCCCGATTTTCTCTCTGACCAGCGCGGAACCCACCGGCGATAGGTCGTTCCTCCCCAGTGCAGCTTCTCAATCCTAGTGGAGCACGGAAGGCCGCCCGTGGAGCAAGGGGAGTGGTGGCGTTTTATTTCGTGCGTGGGGATGGCGGGCCGCGCACGGAACAAGGGAACCGGAGGCGTTCGAGATCACCGGGAAGGTGCAGGGTTGCCTGGAGCACGGTGGCGGCGGAGGGTGGCTTTTGGCGGCACTTGAGCTAGGGGTAGTGACGGTGGATCTCGGGAGCGAGCAGGGCACAGAGCCTTGCCGTCAGACGGGCGAGGCGCGCCGCCGGAGATTCCTCGCCGTGGGCATCGTGGCTCGATGTTTGAGGAGCAGAGGTCGTCCTCATCCGGTGTCGCGGCCGCGACGCATAAGGATGGGGTGGCAGCAAGGCGTCCAGCCTCCCCGGCGGCGAGGGAGTATGGGAATGTTGGGGATGTTTTTTCCGTTTTTGTTTCGCGAGAACAGAAACTTTCCTTTTTTAGGTCGGCCGTTCGAGTCGACGAACCAACGCACGGCCGTTGGCTAGACGCGTCATAAACGTCCATTGCGTAATCAGCAGAAAATATCATTGACAAACTACTAAGATATATAGGGTCTCTTCACATAGACGATCGGGGATTTTGGGAATTTATTTTGGGTCATGTTAACGTTTTTCATTGAGAAGTTGATTTTCTCACCCGTTGCAACGCACGGGCATTTTTCCTTCGTGAAGGCGTCACCTTGAAACTCCTCTCCTTGTTGGATTCCACCTCCGCCTCTACCTGTCCGGTCCTTGCTGTGGCTTGCTTCTGGTGCAGTGTCTGCAGAATCCAGGTTGGAGGATTGGGTCTTGGCGAAAGCTTTGTAGGTCTTTGAACTCTACCGGCGACCATGTCGGCGACGCCTCCATGGAGGCGTCGCTTCGAAACCCCCTCTTTGGATTCTCGTGGCGATGTGGGCGAGGTTGGTCTGAAGGTGGCATTGCTTCCGTGCAACAGAAGACAAGACAATACTCTTTCGACTGGATCAAGACTTAGTTGTTTGTGTTCCTTATCTTTTATAGTCTTCTGTTGACGAACGAAAAGGCAACGCGTGGGTTACGCACGCTATACAGGAGGTTTCGCGGGTGGATAAAACGAAAGGATATTTAACTTATGGGTGGCAGTGGTGGGTAATTCCGACTTTACCTACTTCAGATGAACCTTCAAGGAGTTTCGAATCAAAGTTGAATCTTATAGAAATCTTCAGGGATTCCGGTGAGTGTAGAGCCCTTCGGACCTCATTGGTTTGCCATTATTTGAAATATCACCTGATGCTATGTCACATGATATTTTAGTAATATCACCTAGGGATAATGAGAAGAATTGTGCATATCTACAAAACATATACCATTTCTAAGTTCCATCTAAAATTAGTATTTGCAACCGTTTCAGAGCTATATTTTCCCCAACCCGTCGCAACGCACAAAATTACATGAGCGTTGCTCGATATCGATAAAAGATGAGTAATTCTTCCCAACCCACTCGATGTGTTAATCCTACTCCCTCCGTCCTAATAGATCAATTCCTTGACGATGATGACCATGGTGACTTCTTGATTTCTTCTTCTCTCTTTCTATATGGATGCATGTATGTTTATACGTGATGGGCCGATCCAGTTTCCAGTCCCTGTATTCGAGTAGGACACTGTGTAGGACCAGCGATGCACCTCAGCCCCCACTGATGTACGAAAACAACTTGACAACTGAATCAATCATCTTCTGTAAAAAGAACAACTGAATTATACAAAACACTTGATGCATAGTTCATCTTGTCAGCAATGTCACTCCGACCTGTGAAATTCTCAAGCTGAAAGAAGTATGCATATGATGTGTTTCATTTTGCTAAATGATATCAATTAAATGGTGTATTAATTCCATTCTTTTTTCTTGAATGAATCTTGAAGATATCACCATGAGACTGAATGAGCAACATAGATTAATTTAATTCAAAGTTGGCACTGATATGAGCTGGCAGTATGAACTTGATTATGGCGAGTACACCATCAGTTTTATTTAGGGTTTAGAGTTTAGCTTTTAGAGTACATCATCACTTACATCAACAACGTAATCATCAGTTATATTTGCACGTTAGGATATGGAACAGACAACTGTCTTAGTACATTATCCACTTAGTGCTGATTTCACAACAAACAAAGAGTGCAAATACAAATCTGAACCAAATTATTCTGCAACTCACAGTAAAACCTGTTGCCTCGTCTGAAGAAGAGATATCGAGCGAGCAGAGCACATCGGCAGTCGGCACACACTTAATACAACTAATAAATCAGACAGAGCTACTGAACCTCGCCATGCTACAGATATGTAGACTGTTGTCAGCTCTAGAACTTAACAACGATGCAGCCGAGTTTATCTTGTCCCCGGACAGCACGAATTGGTTAGTTAGCAAAATCCATCCTCTCCGGCCTGATCAGCTTTCTTCACACGGCGCATCTTCGTTGAGATCAAACAGCAAGCACCCCTTCTCGTCGCGGTTATCATCGCTCCGAGTCTTCTTGGGCTCCTGCGAAGTATCCAGAAACTAAGAATTTGACCATGCATGCCATCGTCGAGAAGGTACCGTAGTGGTGAAACTCACCTCGACCTTATCCCCGGCCGACGAAGCCTGTTCGGCGGCGCGATCACCGTCCACCGACGTGCGTGTTGCCGGCGATCTGCGCCCCTCGCCGTCGCCGCTCAGCTTGAGCATGGCCGGCCCGTCCTCCTCCCCGCAAGAGCCACTACGGGCCATGTTAGCCAACAGGTTCTCGAGCGACACCAGCGGAGCCACGCATTCGCCGCCTTCGATCTACCGTTCGCCCGCTGCCGCTTCGGCCAGAGCAGAGGAAGCGGCGGCGGCGGCGGCTCCACCACCACCCACTCCTCCTCGGGCTCCTCCATCGCCCGAGGCCGACGAGCTCGGCCGTCGACGCCTCCGCTCCGCCCGGCCCCGCCGCCGTTTGAGGACGGTCGCGCCTCTGCTCCGCCCGGCCCTGCCCCGTCGCGCATGGCCGCCGCGCCTGGACGGCGCGCATGGCCGCCGCGCCTGCTGGCCACCGCCCGGCCCCGCCGCCGTCGCCTGGCCGTCGCGCCTCTGCTCCGTCTGGCCCCGCCACCGTCGCGCATGGCCGGCGCGCCTGGGGGTCGCCGCCGCGGTTCGCCTAGCCTGGCCGAGGCCGCAGCTCTGCCGCGCCTGGTGGTCTTGGCCGGCTCGCCTGAATCCCGCCTCTGCCGCGCCGTCCTGGCCACTCCCGCCGGTCGCCGCCGCCTCGGGAGCTCGGCGCTCGCCCGCCGCCGGTCCTTGGCCGCCTCAGGAGGTCGCGGCCGGTCGCGGCCGCCCTGCTATCCCGGCCACCGCTGCCGTGCTGCCCATCGAGAGAGAGGGCGGCGAGGTGCCGCGGGCTGGACAGAGATCGACGGCGTGAGCGTCCAGCCAAGAAAGCACGCGAGGACGGGAGACCGGAAAAAGAAAAAAACGAAACGTTATGTGGTTATGTAACTTTTGACTTATGGGTGGCAGTTGTGAATAATTTTTGCGAACTTTAGGAGTATTTACAACAACATATGAGAAGAAGTCTTAATGCTTAGGTATAGATTACACTACAAATCAGATCGGCTGCAACTGATTAAAAAGTATTTCAGCTAGTTGGTAGAGCTGAGTTTAAAAACGTGGGTGAGCGTCACACCAGACCGTGTCGGACAGCCTGGCTTCATACGAGCGTCACACCAGTGGTAAATTTTTGGAAAAAGTCCAAAACAAACCTTGAACTCATAGACAAAACCTAAATCGAACCCTGAACTTACAATTCCTGAAATCAGCACACTGAACTCTGCAATCCCGATCATTTTAAACCCTATGCATGTTTGGCACATCGGAAAAGCAATAATCCTGACCGGGATTGCAGGTTAGTGTCACTGACATGTGGGACCCACATGTCATAATAAAAAAAATCAATTTTGTTTTCTAAATCTGTGATACCGGGAGGGAGGGGACGGATGGCGGCCGCCGTGCGCACCGTCGCCGCCCCACCTCGCCCCTCACGCGCGCCGCCTCGCCACTGACGCCCACCGCCGTGCGCACCGTCGCCGCCCCACCTCGCCCCTCACGCGCGCCGCCTCGCCACTGACGCCCACCGCCGTGCGCACCGTCGCCGCCCCACCTCGCCCCTCACGCGCGCCGCCTCGCCACTGACGCGCGCCGCCTTGCCCCTGACGCGGCCGCCTCGCCTGCCTGGTCATTCGCGTCGGGCCGCTGCTCTGCGTCCCCGCTCCAGCGACGCACGGCCGTGCCCCGCCTCGCCCCTGACGCACGCCTCCTCGCTCTCCTGGTCGTCCGCATCGGGCCGCTGCTCTGCGGCCTCGCTCCGGCGACGCACCGCCGCGTCGTGCCCCGCTTGGCCAGCGCGAGCTATAGGCACGGGCGGCCATGGCGCAGACGCGCTTCGACCAGGCGCGGGCGCAGACGAGCTCTGGCCATGGGCGGCCACGGCGCGGACGCACTCCGGCCAGCGCAGGCGCGGACACGACGTTGACCTATTTTCTTTTTTTCTTTTCTTTCTACATCTTTTTAATTGGATGACAAGTGGGCCTTGTTTGTCAGTGAGAGCAGTGTATTATTGAATTTACGATTTTTTTTATTTTTTACGAGTAAACCGGGTCTAGGGTTTAAAATGATCGGGATTGCAGAGTTCAGTGTGCTGATTTCAGGGATTGTAAGTTCAGGGTTCGATTTAGCTTTTGTCTATGAGTTTAAGGTTTGTTTTGGACTTTTTCCTAAATTTTTCGATCCGTGGGAGCGGTACATGGTCATTCCAATCCAATCTGTATCTTCTCTACCCGAAGAACCGCTCAAATTGGAGGAGGAACTCTTCCATCCTTCAACACTGAACTGCATCCGTCAGTCAGCTTCGACTGTTCGATAGAAACAAAGGCTACCAGCTTTAGCCGAGGAAAAGGACATCAGACAGAACTATGTGAGGGCATGGGCAAAGAGCAATTGTACGGACTCGTTATCTCTCCGAAAAGGCCCCATGCATTTGAAGAAACGTTCTGTACACACGGGCTCGAAAGATCAACGGCATATGTACGAAGGATTGTGTTGAGAGCATTTTCAGATCTCTCATTTGTACATTCTGCGGTGTCTTGTTCACCCGGGAATACATTTGTTTTTTTTTACCCAATCTTGTCTTTTAAGTCTCCCAAAAATCTTGTTATGTGCAAAGAGTTAAGAAATTACGACAGTACTGGAGCGAATGTTGGTCTATTTTACACAACAACTTATAATCTTACCCATAGTCATGATCGATGCAAGAGTATTAGTGAAGACATCAATTCTTTTTCCTCGGACCACCGAGTGTTGGAAAAATGTTTGAAACTTAGATGGTCGTTGAAACTCAATAGAGATAAAATGATCTTGGAATACCGTTTGTTTTAAAACCACACGGTAATCCTTATGGAACTCAACGATATACCCCTTTAACATAGAACCGCTCGACAACAACCGCTCGGTAACCCTTTCGGAACTCAAGAATATTATCCCCATCTTCAATATAACAGTCCGATGGATTGACACGAACGTCCCGGATACACTAATCAAATCTAAATTGTTTCATTTTACTTCGCCGTCCACGACCGTCCGCTGCCCTCTTGGAACCGCTCGAGAATGCTATGTGACGTTCAAACGAACAACGCGTCAGTGACATTGTACCCCGAAACTGCTCCAAGCATTTTTTTTTGAAGTTTTACCGGTAATTAACCCTTTAGGAACCGCACGACCGAATCCTACACAAACCTTAGACCGCCTGAACACACTAATCAAACCTAAGGTATTTTGTTTTAGTTTGGCGTCATTCCCCTCCTGGATCCCCATGTCAAACCGATCAAATGGAATGTCTCATTCTAACGACCAGCCACGGCATCAGAGTCCGACATCGCTTTTCTGAGCCTTTCTGAAGTTTACCGGTCAATACCCTTTTAGAAACCGCACGACCGAATCCAACATGGACCTTAGAACCGCACAATCACACTACCCGAACCTAACTTGTTTTTCTAGTTTGCCTTCAATGACCGTGGAACCGCTCTAAAATGGTATGGGAGGTTCTAAATTGAAAGGGTTGTTATTAGGAACCGCACGATCACGGCACTGAAGCACCACAACACTAGCTATATAAACCTTTTAATGGTTTACCGGTCATTGACCTTTTAGGAACCGCACGAATAAATCCTACACAAATCTTAGAACCGCCCGATCACACTAGTCGAACTTACCTTCCTTTTTTTAGTTCCTTGCCAATACCTACTCAAACCTTAGAACCTCCTGATCACACTACTCGAACTTAACTTGCTATTTAGTTCCTCGTCAACGACCGCCTGGTTCCCCTAGTGGAACCGGTCGAAGTTGTATATGATGTTATAAATACTTCGAGCGGTTTTTGAAATTTTACCGGTCATTGAAACTTGTGGAACCACACGACTAAATCCAACACAAACCTTAGAACCGCCTAGTCACACTACTCGAACTTAGCTTATTTTTTTAGTTCCTCATCCACGACCGCCCGGTGCCCCTAGTGGAACCACACGACTAAAAGCTACACATGTGTGGGAACCGCCTAATCACACCACTCGAACTTAACTTCTTTTTTTTTGGTTCCTCATAAACGACTGCCCGGTTCCCTATTCTAGGGATCTGAAACGTAACTAACTAAGGTGAGTGATAGGTACTTCCTCCTTTTTTTTTCAAGTACCGAAAAAAACAAGTTTCTAAGCATAACTTTGCCACTTAGAACTCTGGTTTTACTTCTGCAACGAACTATTTGTATTCATTGTAATAGAAAGGATGACTTGGAACTACTCGAACTTAGCTTATTTTTCTAGTTCCCCGTCCACGACCGCCCGGTGCCCCTAGTGGAACCGCACGACTAAAAGCTACACATGTGTGGGAACCGCCTAATCACACCACTCGAACTTAGCTTCTTTTTTAGTTCCTCGTCAACGACCGCCTGGTGCCTCTAGTGGAACCGCTCGAAGTTGTAAGGGACGTTCTTAGGTAGCGAACGATCACGGAACTGAAGAGTATCAACACTATATACACCTTTTGATGTTTTAGCGGCCGTTGACCCTTTAGGAACCGTACAAATAAATCCTACTCAAACCTTAGAACCGCCTGATAACACTACTCGCACCTTAGAACCGCCTGATAACACTACTCGAACTTAACTTCCGTTTTAGTTCCACATCAATGACCGCCTGGTGCCCCTAGTGGAACCGGTCGAAGTTGTACATGATGTTATAAATACTTCGAGCGGTTTTTGTAATTTTACCAGTCATTGAAACTCGTGGAACCGCTCGACTAAATCCGAACCGTCCAGTCACACTACTCGAACTTAGCTTATTCTTTTAGTTCCTCGTCCGCGACCGCGCTTTCCTCTAGTGGAACCGCACGACTAAAAGCTACACATGTGTGGGAACCGCCTAATCACACCACTCTAACATAACTTCTTTTTTTGTTTCCTCGTAAATGACCGCCCAGTGCCCCTAGTGGAACCGCTCCTAGTTGTAAGGGATGTTCTTAGGAACCGCACGATCACGGCATTGAAGCGCCACAACACTATATACACCTTTTAATGTTTTACCGGTCATTTACCCTTTAGGAACCGCACGGATAAATCCTACACAAATCTTAGAACCGCCGATCACACTAATCGAACTTACCTTCCTTTGTAGTTCCTCGTCAACAACCGCCCGGTGCCCCTAGTGGAACTGCTCGAAGTTGTATATGATGTTCTAACGAACCACACGACCACGACATCGAAGCCCAGCAACACTTCGAGCAGTTTTTGAAATTTTACCGGTCACCACATGACTAAATCCTCGTAAAACCATAGAACCGACTGAACACACTACTCGAACATAGCTTCTTTTTTTAGTTCCTCGTCAACGTCCGCGCGGTGCCTCTAGTGGAACCGCTCAAAGTTGTAAGGGACGTTCTTAGGTAGTGAACGATCACGGCAATGAAGCGTAACAACACTATATACACCTTTTGATGTTTTACCGGTCATTGACCTTTTAGGAACCGCACGACTAAATCCTACACAAATCTTATAACCGCCCGATCACACTAGTCGAACTTACCTTCCTTTTTTAGTTCCTCGTCAATACCTACTCAAACCTTAGAACCTCCTGATCACACTACTCGAACTTAACTTCCTTTTTAGTTCCTCGTCAACGACCGCCAGTCGAAGTTGTATATGATGTTATAAATACTTCGAGCGGTTTTTGAAATTTTAACGGTCATTGAAACTTGTGGAATCCAACACAAACCTTAGAACCGCCTAGTCACACTACTCGAACTTAGCTTATTTTTTTAGTTCCTCATCCACGACCGCCCGGTGCCCCTAGTGGAACCACATGACTAAAAGCTACACATGTTTGGGAACCGCCAAATCACACCACTCGAACTTAACTTCTATTTTTTGGTTCCTCGTAAACGACCGCCCGGTTCCCTATTCTAGGGATCAGAAACGTAACTAAGAGTGATAGGTATTTCCTCCTTGTTTTTCAAGTACTGAAAAAACAAGTTTCTAAGCATAACTTTGCCACATAGAACTCTGGTTTTCCTTCTGCAACGAACTATTTGTATTCATTGTAATAGAAAGGATGACTTGGAACTACTCGAACTTAGCTTATTTTTCTAGTTCCCTGTCCACGACCGCCCGGTGCCCCTAGTGGAACCGCACGACTAAAAGCTACACATGTGTGGGAACCGCCTAATCACACCACTTGAACTTAGCTTCTTTTTTTAGTTCCTCGTCAACGACCGCCCGGTGCCTCTAATGGAACCACTCGAAGTTGTAAGGGACATTCTTAGGTAGCGAACGATCACAGCACTGAAGCGTAACAACACTATATACACCTTTTGATGTTTTACCGGTCGTTGACCCTTTAGAAACCGTACAAATAAATCCTACTCAAACCTTAGAACCGCCAGATAACACTACTCGAACCTTAGAACCGCCTGATAACACTACTCAAACTTAACTTCCTTTTTAGTTCCACATCAACGACCGCCTGGTGCCCCTAGTGGAACCGGTCAAAGTTGTACATGATGTTATAAATACTTCGAGCGGTTTTTGAAATTTTACCGATCATTGAAACTCGTGGAACCGCTTGACTAAATCCAACACAAACCTTAGAACCGTCCAGTCACACTACTCAAACTTAGCTTATTCTTTTAGTTCCTCGTCCACGACCGCCCTTTGCCCCTAGTGGAACCGCACGACTAAAAGCTACACATGTGTGGGAACCGCCTAATCACACCACTCTAAATTAACTTCTTTTTTTGTTTCCTCGTAAACGACCGCCCAGTGCCCCTAGTGGAACCGCTCCTAGTTGTAAGGGACGTTCTTAGGAACCGCACGATCATGGCATTGAAGCGCACACCACTATATACACCTTTTAATGTTTTACCGTCATTGACCCTTTAGGAACCACACGAATAAATCCTACACAAATCTTAGAACCGCCCGATCACACTAATCGAACTTACCTTCCTTTTTAGTTCCTCGTCAACAACCGCCCGGTGCCCCTAGTGGAACTGCTCGAAGTTGTATATGACGTTCTAACAAACCAGACGACCACGACATCGAAGCCCAGCAACACTTCGAGCGGTTTTTGAAATTTTACCGGTCACCACATGACTAAATCCTCGTAAAACCATAAAACCGACTGAACACACTACTCGAACTTAGCTTCTTTGTTTAGTTCCTCATCAACGACCGCGCGGTGACTCTAGTGGAACCGCTCGAAGTTGTAAGGGATGTTCTTAGGTAGCGAACGATCACGGCAATGAAGCGTAACAACGCTATATACACCTTTTGATGTTTTACCGGTCATTGTCCTTTTAGGAACCGCACGAATAAATCCTACACAAATCTTAGAACCACCCGATCACACTAGTCGAACTTACCTTCATTTTTTAGTTTCTCGTCAATACCTACTCAAACCTTAGAACCTCCTGATCACACTACTCGAACTTAACTTCCTTTTTAGTTCCTCGTCAACGACCGTGTTGGGGGAAAGATAACCCGGTATGCCCATGAAGCTGAAAGAAGACCCGCCAGGCAGGAGGCCGGGCTTGGCCCGCTTTCCCATCATGGGCTAGACTCAACTATGGGTCGGAACATCTGGCGGTAACCCGGCCTAACTAAGGAAAGATCTAGAAGACCCGGAGACGGTGCGCGTCACGGAGTCCAAGGCTTGGAGATCACGAAGAGGTGGAGATAGAGTAGAACTCCGAGTACGGGTAGAACCCGGCCTTACCATGTAAGAGACCAGGAGACCCGACCATCTATATAAGCGGGCTCCTAGGTCATAGTTAAACAAGCTTTGGAGATCGCACAAGTCCCACGAGAGAGAAACCATTGTAACCCTAATCGAGATCCGGCTCTGTTGTTGTAGCCGGGTTATCGAGATCGAGAGTAATAAGAGCATGGCTAGAAGTAGGTCTTTATCTCCAATGGAGAGGCCGAACCAGGGTAAATCATTTGTCCCCTATGTGCTAAACAATCTTCCTGACACCAGAATTGCCTGGCCCTCAACTCAAAGTTACCCTATGGTAACATATGCCGTGACAACCCCACGACATTTGGCGCCCACCGTGGGGCCTGCGGCCAAGAGTGTCATCATCAAGGGAGCAGCTCTAGAAGGTATGAAGAACCTGGTGGTTGGCCGGATCATCATCAACATGGAAGGAGAACCAATCGTCGATGACTCTGGCTGGAGGCCGGAGTCAGATCTACTTGAATCAGGTGATGTTATTCCAATTGGCCAGATTAATGTTTTCGTTGGTATGATACATGCAACCGGGTCTGCTAGTAATCAAGAGTATGATTAGCTGCCACCCTAGTCCAATCAGATGGGGAAGAGTCCGTAGGAATAGCTGATCATGAGGACCTGGTGATCAGACACGTGGAATAGTCTGTAAACCCAGCATGGATCCCGGGTGATGCGCCAGGCAGCGAGGACGACACGGAATCAATCTTGGCTCTGTTCAAAGGAAGGTATGGCTATGACCCGGAAGAAGAGGAAGATGAAGATCAGTTCGAGATGGAGCCCTATCCAGGTCCGATTCGAAGGGTAGCAGTTTACACGGCGCCGTCGATGAATCTGGATCTTTCCTTGGGAGCTAGGGGTCAGGAGTTGTTCCCCCACCGAATATCAACGAGCAACAACAACCAAACCCGGTGCTTGAGTTAAATCCGAGGCCGGTGGATGGTGAGATCGCATCAGTCTCAGATGAAAGTGAAGGTCGGGCACAGTTTAGAAATTCTTTTCGTTTCCTCAATAACCGGGCCCAGGATGAAGTCACACCTAACCCGGCACCAGCGTCGGCTCTGTTCAACAACGGCTTGGTTTTGGACCAAACGGCGCTTACGAGAATTATCACACCGGAGAATGCGACAGCCCGGGCTATGGAGTTGGACACTGCGCGTAGAGCTTTGGAGCAGACCCGACGAAACACAGCGGCATATGAGCAACAAGTTGCAGTAAGAGCAAGAGAGATTGAGGAAAGAGAGAACCGCTTGAGGCAGAACGAGGAGATGTTACAGGCTCGCCAGAACGATTTGACTATGCAACACCAGAGAAGGCATCAGAGCCGGCTGGTGCCGGGTTAGAGCTGTGCTGTTCAGAACCCCAATGGATCAACCCATTGGTGCGGTTCAGGCAGTGCCAGTAGTTAGAGCAAGCGCGGGGCGAACAGAAACACGGGAACAGCTGTTGGTCCAACTGGAAGGTCGTCGGGTTTGCCTGCCGGAGGAGCCGGGGGGAATCTGGGTCATCTTGCAGCAGCACCAAGGTATCACACGCCAGAGGGTCATTTTTCTAACCCGGCAGATAATGTCTATGCAACAACTTTAGCACTTGATCGTATCCCATTGGGAAATTCACCTGCGGAGTTGGAGGCCCGGCGAGGCATTGATATGTTACGTACGGCCGTGGTGCAGCAAGGTCAGTATTCCAAGAATAAGAGTGCGTTGCACTCAACACCATACAACAGTAAGCGTACTCACAGTCGTCACGGTGAGACCCCAGCACCACAGGCCGGGCCAATTGCGCCGGGTCAGCATAATGTTCAGCAGCTTCAGCAAAATAACCAGCAGTATCAGCCGGCTCCTGCAGTCTCAGTGACACAGCAGATCGTAAACAGGTCAAGAGCAGGGCGAGCCGCAAGTGTTCACCCGGTCGTCCCGGCTCCAGAGGTAGTTCCAAGGCAGCAAATTGTTCAGCCAGCAGTATCGGCAAGTTCGCCGGGTCCAAATCTTCAAAGTGGAGGTTCGGGGTTAGCCGGGCCTAAGTGTTTATCAGAGGCAATCAGATCCGAGCCTTTTCCTGAGAAGTTTAAAGAACAAAGCAAAGTGACCAATTATGAGCCAAGCATGGACCCGGCCAGTTGGTCGAGTAGTTACGAGATGGCCATGTGCATGCGCAATTCGACTGAAAATGTGTGTGCCAAGTACATGTATCTGATGAGTAATGGTGCACCAAAGTTATGGTTTGAGAATTTACCTGAGAAATCCATCAAATCTTGGGAGGAATTGAAGACGGTGTTCATCAAGCATTTCTTGGGTACGTGTAAACGTCCGTTTTCTTTGGAAGATCTCGATAGGTGTGTTCAGAGGAAAGGAGAGTCAACCCGGCACTGGATGGGCCGGGTCACGGAGATTTTGCACGCATCAGCTGGTATTGAGCCCAAAGACGTAGTTTCGTCGCTGGAAAAGACTTGCAGATATACACCCTTGGTCCAGAAGTTGGGACGTCTGAAAGAGAGCCATAGGGGTAAACCTGTTTTAATGGGCGAGTTATTGGAGGCTTGCAATAAGCATGCGACGACCGATAAAACACAAGATGATCCTGAGGAAGAAAAGGGCAAAGGCGCAGCAAACAACGGAAGGAACAACAACAACAACAACTCGCATAAGAGAGATCATAATGAGGGAAGCTCAGAGTTTGTGGCAAACACAAATACCGGGTTTCAGAGACCCAGAACTGATGGAGGATATAATGATGGCAATAGAGGAAACAATGGAGGTAACAATGATAATAACAGAGGGAACAACGGAGGTTACAACAATTTCAATGGACCACGTCCCATGAGTACGGAGGAGGCGTTCAGGATGCCGTGTCCTCGTCATAGTAGGAATGGTAAGCCGGCAAATCACTCGCTGGCCCAGTGTGCAGATCTTAACAGATGGAAGAATAACGAGATACAGAGGGCGTTACAAGCAGCAAACAGTGGTGGAGGACCCGGCTCGGGTGCAAACTCGGCTGTGGCACCGCTCACTGGGGCAAATGCAACACCAACTGGCCCTCCAGCCGGCTCAAGTTCTCAACGTCAGGGCGGGTTTAACACTCAGCCCAAGCAGCTTGGTTCATATCATGTCTATACATCAAACACTTCCAAAAGGGAGAGAAAAGTAATTCAAAGGGCTGTTAATACGGTGTCTATGGGAGCACCCAGGTATCAGAGATGGTCTGAGCATACAATCACATGGAGTAGGGCAGATCACCCAGATCATGTAGAACACCCGGGTCTGCTTGCATTGGTTGCGGCCCCTCAAGTGGAGGGTTATGAGTTGAAAAAGGTCCTGATGGATGGAGGGAGTAGCATCAACATCTTATACTAGGAAACTTTCGTGCGCATGCATCTCAAAAAGTCTCAATTACAGAAGACATCCACAGTTTTTCATGGTATAGTTCCAGGAAAGTCAGAAACTCCATTGGGACAATCACATTAGAGGTGGCTTTTGGCGAGTCTCGCGAGACTTCAGGTCAGAGATGTTAGATTTTGAAGTGGTTGAATTTTCATAGTCCTTATCATGCGTTACTGGGAAGGCCGGCCTATGCCAGGTTTATGGCCCGACCCTGTTATGTGTATCTGCAGATGAAAATACCGGGTCCTAAAGGGATCATCACTGTGCATGGAAACAGAGAGATAGCTGCTCAGTGTGACGAGGGAGATGCGGCCATGGCAGAGCATGCATGTGCCAAGGAGGAGCTGAAAAATTATAGGGCAAACCTTGACCCAGCATATAATACAGTTCTGAAAAGACCAACTACAGAAGATGATAGGGCAAAGTTCAAATCGGCCCAAGATACAAAGATGATAGATTTTGTGGAGGGGGACTCTTCCAAGCAGTTCTCCATAGAGTCAAACCTGACTGATAAATAGGAAAGCGCACTCATCGAGTTCATCTGTGAGAATCGGGATGTTTTTGCATGGACACCTAGTGACATGCCAGGTATTCCGACTGAACTCGCTGAGCACAAATTACATGTTGATCCTAAAGCCCGGCCAGTGAAGCAGTGCATAAGAAAAATGAATGCAGACAGGAGAAAGGCCATTGGAGAAGAGATAGCCCGGCTTTTAGCAGCCGGCTTTATCATGGAGTTTTTCACCCGGAATGGTTGGCTAACCCGGTTCTCGTATTGAAGAAGAACAATGAGTGGAGGATGTGCATAGATTTCACCAGTTTGAACAAGTTCTGTCCAAAGACCCGTTTACTTTGCCGCGTATCGATCAAATCGTTGATGCAGTAGCGGGAAGTGAGCTTCTGTGTTTTCTGGATGCTTACTCAGGATATCACCAGATCAAGTTGAATAGAGAAGATTGGGAGAAGACCTCGTTCATTACACCCTTTGGTGCCTTTTGTTACAAGACCATGACCTTTGGACTGAAAAATGCGGGTGCCACTTATCAAAGGTGTATCCAGAAGTGTTTCGCGGATCAGATTGGGTGCAATGTCCATGCTTATGTCGATGATGTGGTGATCAAGTCAGAGAAAGCCGGGTCATTTATCAATGATCTCAGAGAAACGTTCACAAACTTGCGGAAATACAATATGATGCTTAATCCAACCAAGTGTGTGTTTGGAGTACCAGCTGGAAAGTTACTGGGTTTCATTGTATCTGAGCGTGGAATTGAAGCAAACCCGGACAAAATCCGGGTATTCAGTGTTTGAAGAAGCAAAGGAGCTGGCAGATGTTCAGAAGCTCACAGGTTGCATAGCAGCTTTGAGCCGGTTTATAGCCCGGCTTGGAGAAAAACAATACCCTTATACAAGCTCCTGAAGAAAAAGATAATTTTGTGTGGAATCAAGAGGCAGATGATGCGTTTGAAGCTTTGAAGGTGCAGTTATCCAAAGCGCCAGTACTTGCAGCGTCGGGTCCCAAGGAACCCATGTTACTGTATGCTGCTGCCGGGCCTCAATCAGTGAGTGTTGTGGTTGTGTTGAGCGCAAAGAGGAAGGCAAGGAACACCCGGTGCAAAGGCCGGTCTATTACGTTAGCGAGGTTTGTCAGAAACAAAGCAGATAATATCCTCATTGGCAGAAGCTGGTGTTTGGTGTGTTCATGGCAAGCAGAAAGTTGAAGCCATACTTTCAAGAGCATCCCATTACGGTGGTGAGCTCGATCCCACTTGCAGATATCATACGAAATTCTGAAGCTACAGGGAGAGTTGCCAAGTGGGCCATTGAGATGGGAGATTATCACATCAACTATGAGACCAGAACAGCTATCAAGTCTCAGGCTTTGGTGGAGTTTCTCAATGACTGGACACAGATAAGTGCACCACAGCTTGTTCCAAAAATTCAGTCTTGGGTCATGCATTTTGACGGGTCCAAGCAGGAGCAAGGTTCAGGAGCCGGGGTTGTGTTAACTTCCCCAAAGGGAGAAAAGATGAGCTATGTTTTACAGATTCACTTTGATTGCTCCAATAACGTGGCTGAGTATGAGGCTCTGTTACATGGTTTGAAAATTGCAAGAGAGATGGGGATCAAGTACATCAGGTGTTTTGGGGACTCGGATCTTGTGGCTCAACAAGTTTCTGGCACTTGGGACAGAAAAGATGCAAAGATGGCGGGTTACAGAAGAGAGGTAGACAGAGTTGCCGGGTTCTTTTCTGGATATCAAGTGGATCACATAGACCGGCGCAAAAACGATGCTGCAGATGCTTTGTCAAGACTCGGCTCACAACGGGAGCCGGTTCCACCCAATACCTTCCTAGATGAATTGTGAGTTCCGTCAGTTAAACCTGAAGATGAGGAAGATTATGCGTATCTGGGTAACCCGGATTCTCAGCTAGTAGAAGCAGTACATGAAATTCCTGAGTGGACAGAGCCGTACATTGCTTATCTTATGAGGGGGGAGTTGCCCCAGCAGAGATTATAGCTCGGTAAATTGTGCGCCGGGCCGAAGCTTACGTGGTCATTAACGATGAGCTCTACAAGAGAAGTACTTCTGGTGTGTTTCAGCGATGTGTTTCACCAGAGAAGGCCGACAAATTTTGAGGGAGATACATGAGGGAGATTGTGGGCATCATGCCTCCACAAGATCATTGGTAGCAAAAGCATTCAGACACGGTTTTTTCTGGCTCACAGCAAATGAGGATGCAGAGCGCTTGGTGAGTAGATGTGATGGGTGTCAAAGATATGCACGGCAGATTCATGTGCCGGCTCAGGAGTTGTGCACTATTCCTTTGACTTGGCCGTGTGCAGTTTGGGGGATGGACATGGTAGGGCCTTTTCAAATGTCTCCTTGCAAGAAACCCACCTCTTAGTGGCAGTTGATAAATTCACGAAGTGGGTTGAAGTAATGCAAGTTACAAATTGCGAGGCAGTTACAGCAGTTGTGTTACTGAAAAGGATCATCCATAGATTTGGGTATCCACATAGCATCATCACAGATAATGGAACCAATATGTCACTTGGAGAGATGCAGAAGTTTTGTGGAAGAAACGGCATACGTTTGGATGTGGCTTCTGTTTCTCACCCTCAAGCCAATGGGTAAGTGGAGCGATCTAATCAGGAGGTTCTCAAAGGGCTAAAACCGCGACTCCGGGTCCCGTGTATCAGAGCTGCTGGAGCTTGGGTAGAAGAGCTACCATCAGTAGTTTGGGGCATCAACACAACACCCAACAGATCCACCAATTTGACTCCTTTCTTCATGGTTTATGGGGCAGAAGCGGTTTTGCCAAGCCATAACATTCATGACTCGCCGCGCGTGGCGGCTAATGTTGAGACAAAAAAGAGAAGAGCCGGCAGGACTCGTTGGACCTGTTAGAAGAGCATCGGGAGAAAGCACTAGAAAGATCGGCAATTTATCAGCAACGCCTGAGGCGATATCATGCTCGCCGGGTCAGAACTCGTACTTTCCAGGAAGGTGACTTAGTGCTGCGATGGACGCAAAACAGAGATGGGATGCACAAGTTATCTCCTCCATGGGAGGGGCCGTTCATTGTGAGCAAGAACTTGCACAATGGGTCTTATTATCTGGTGGATGCTAGAGAATCCTCGAAGATAGTGAATGACACTACAAGATCCACATTTTCAATGCAAGAGCGTGAGCGGCCATGGAACATTGCCCACTTACGCCCTTACTATACCTAGCAATAGGCCGGGTCATGATATGTAATACACGATGTAACAGGAAGCAGGTTTCAGACGCGCTCTTTTCCTTACCAGGGTACCTAAGGGGACTGGAAGGTTTTTAATGAGGCGGCTTGCTGACCTAACATTTCCTATCAATAAAGTGAAGGTTGGACAGAAATTTGTGTCTTTCCAGTTACTTTCTTTTCTGTATTGTTCTTAATGCTTGTTTTTACCAGGTCTTGGTGGTTAGCCATTGAAGTGTCACAATGTCTCGCCTCAAGACTCGGTTCTGCTACGTATTCAAGTCTCATATATCAGGTCTTGGGGGTTAGCTGTTCAAAGAGAGAACATCTAACCCAGGACCCGGCTTATTTAGCCTACTCAAGTCTTATATAGCAGATCTTAGGGGTTAACTGTTCAAAGAGAGAACATTTAACCCACGACCCGGCTTATTTAGCTTACTCAAGTCTCTTATACCAGGTCTTGGGGGTTAGTTGTTCAAAAAGTGAACATCTAACCCAAGACCCGACTCATTTAATTTAATCAAAAATTTTGAATTGAGGCTTGGGGGTTAGCTGTTCAAAGGTGAACATCTAACCTCATGACTCGGCCCATGTTAGTTGTTATTCATGCGTGCCTTAGAGTTGCAAAGTTCTTTTTGTATTTATTTTATGCTTGTTTAGTTATTTTTTTATTATAAGTTCTAGTGTTTGTAGTATTATGATATTGAGCAAGTCAGATATATGGGTCAATGGGGTAAATGTGCAGAATTAAGCCATTACTTTCCAGAACATTGACCCGGGTCATGGGGGCTCTTGCTAAAAATAACCTGTAGCTACAATCTCAAGACCCGGCATTGATGACATCAGTTTAATTCTTGGTTATCTTACTATTGAGCTTGATGTGACTCGAACTTATATGGCCTGATTGCTCACCTGGAAATTCAATCAACCATGATGCCTAAAAGGACTTGGTTTGACCCTGTTTTTTTTTGGAGAAGTGGCGACAGAGATATCCATGCGAAAGCTGGCTTATAGTTAAAGAAACCAAAAGGGTCATCTAAACCATTAAAAGACTTGAAATTTAAAGTTTTACCCAAGTTACAGACCAGAGTAGCATACGTGCACAGGCGCACGATCAAAATGTGAGGCTCAAGTATTAAAGTTATTACAAGTGCCTGTTCAGGCCAAATGGATAGTTTTTCAGATAAAATTTAGACTCGGTCCCCTCGACCGGGTCATTTGCTGTAGGGGTCTCGCTTGGTTGCTCCTGAGTCTTGGGGGCTTCCTACTCTGTTGCAATCTCAGGCTCGGTGGCTTCCTGGTTTCCTCCTGTCATTGTGTGAGCCGGGGTCTTCGAGCAAATCAAGGCAAGACCCTGGTTCTTGGGATCGTCGTCAGTGATAACAGGCCGGCTCGGTGGAGCAATTGCAGGAGTACCAGTACCTGTGATAGTTGATTTATGAGCCTGGCTGCATAGAAGTTGCGGGGGAATCAGTATTGTAGGCACGGGATCTGGCGTATCGATGCGCCAGCTTTTCTTGTCAGATACATGCTGGAATTTCTCTAAGGATAAACTTTCAGCAATCACCGTAGCAGCATACCGGGTCTCCTTGCTTACAACAGCAAGGTCTTTGCCACCGAACTCTGTGTTGTCCAAGTTGAATTGGGGAAACCCGCCAGCAAGCTTTGCCGGGTCTAGATTTGGATAGTGTGCCTTGGCCAAAGCAATAACACGCATTGCGCCTTTACGACAGCCAGAGAGCTTCCACCGGGTTATCCATTCTGGAATCGTGGACAAATGACCAAGAAATTGTTTTAGCTGGCTTGGGGGCTCCTCCAGGCCACAGGTTGTTGCAATGGCACGCCCGACTCCGTAGTATAATTGTCGTACTAAGGTGAGCAAGGCCTGGAGCTTGACATCAGGAGTTGTAAGATTCATACTATTGCGAGGGCCTGAAAAAGGAATGGTTACAGGAGAATTGAGTTAAACGTGTTGAGATAAAGGAATTGATGGATATACAAAGAAGAGAAAAATTTACCCCAAACAGCAGCAACAATTTCCTTGAGAAGCAATTTGAAGGAGTTGAAGGCTTTCTGCACTTCAGCTAGCTTCTTCTCAGCAGTCTCGAGCCAGGTCTTCCAGTCCTCCTCGTGTTCTTCTATGTTCTTTTTCAAGGACATGTTTTCTTCTTTCACAGCAGCGAGGGAGGTCTCGAGGTCCCGGGTCTTCTGTTGTGCCTCAGCTTTAAGCCGGGTCTCAGAGGTTAATTGCTCTTTGAGCTGCTGGATTTCTTGTGTGGATTGGGTCACATGTTGCTGAAAAAAGTGGTTTATTCAGTGGAGTATAAAATTGGACAGCGAAAAGTTTGCTAAGAAGTTCAGAGTAACAAGCCCCGGGTTGCTGCAAGCATGCAACCCGACCCTTGGGGTCTACCAGATTTGAAAGTTTCTTAAAGCAAGTAAGAGTTTGCGTTATCAGAATTGTATGGTTGATTCAGAAAGACAAGTTCCAGATTACTGCAAGCATGTAACCCGGCACTTGGGGGCTGGGAAATTTGAAGTTATCAGAAAGTAAAAGCTACGAGTCCTAGTATGCTGTAAACAGACAAACTAGCACTTGGGGGCTAATCTATTTTTAAATTTTTTCAAAGCTCCAAGTTTATTAAACAAGTTAATTAAACTTGGTCTTGGGGGTTAGGGAGTGAAGGAGAGAGTAATGTTACCTCATGGCGCTACTTGATAGCAGTAACAAATTCAGCTTCAAGTCCTTTATGCTGAGAGAGCCGGGAGAAGTACTCAGAGATAAGACCCGGCAGTTCCATGTTCTCCAGAGTTGGGTGCTCAGTGTATATAATGGGCTCCTTTCCATGAGTGTTGGCCTCAGCTTTCACCTCAGGCTCCATTATTTTTGCTACCAGAGTGGGTGGAGCATCAGCAGTTATGGTCTGGGTGCCTAAGTATTGCACCTCGTCGTTGGTACCAGAACCAGACCCGGGAGATTTTTCAGGAGACTTTGGGGTCGGCTTGGCAGCGGTCAGGGGAGACCCGGCAGGAGTGTTGCCCGAGTCTGCCCGAGGTGGGGAAGCTGGAGGTGAAGGCAGCTTTTCTTCCATCTCCTTCTCTGGGGTCTCTTCCACAATCGTGTCATGAACAGGAGCCTCTGTACGAGCAGGCTCGGTCATAACAGCGTAGGAGGAAGACCTGGCTGCATCTAGAGGTGTAGCCTTCACGCTGTGTGTAACAGAAAAGGGGTTCTGATATGATAAAAAATAAATAAAAAGGGCTGGTAAAACCTAAAAAGAAAGAAAACATACCCAACATTGACGCGAAAATCGTCAGGCAGGTTCACGCTATCATCTGAAGAAACTAACAAAGATTGGGACTTAGAGACCCGGACTTTGCCAGCCAAGGGATGAGAAGTACTAGGAGTCTTTTGTATTGACTTGGTCCAGCGAGACAGGGAGCACGAAGGGATACCTGTGTTCAAGGAATCTTGGCTAGCACTGGACCGGGTCTTGCGGCGCTTGCTGGCTTCAGTTTCCTTGGCAGCTTCTTTTTCCAGTGGTTGAGCTTGAGGTTGAGATGTGTTCATCATATAACTAGAAATGCGAGAATATGGCACCTTCAGTACTGTGGCTCTGGTTCTCTTCATGTTGGGCGGTTCAATGTCCTCTGGACCTGGCAAAACAGTGTTAGCCGGGTCAGCAGTATCTGGAAAGCAAATTGATGAGTTGTTAGCAGTTTAACCTTGGAAAGAAGTTTCGTTGTCGAGTAAGTTGACGAAGAGCCGGCCCAAGGAGTCAAGCTCACCTTCTTCTTCTCCATCATTGTTGGAGTCAGAATCTTCATCACCCGGTGTGGTCACGGGTGCATAATCCTCTTTCCACCATTCCGGGTCCTGGAAGTGGATGCAAGGTTAGAAAGAACATTTTATGAATCAAGGTGCAAAAGAAAGTGAAAAGGAGGTAAAGTGGAGTCATACCGTGGGAACCGGGTTATTAGCATAAAACGGGCAAGCCCGGTTTCTGCTATGGTAGTCTTCTTTTCGCCAAGAAGTGTCTTGGCGTTCTTAACAATCTGGTCTTCAAGAAGCGTTACTTCAGAGTAACGCATGTCATCTGTCGTAGAGCCAGTGTATGGTGAAACAACCAGGTGATGCTCAGTGGCTGGATGAACCAGCCGATCCAGCACTTGACCAAGTCAGTACCTCGGAGGCCATGAGCGAGGAGGGCTTTGGCCCGGGTCTGGATGTCAGCGAGTAAAACCCGGTCTTCTTCGCTGGCAAAGCTGTTCATCTTGGCATCATAGACCAAGGAGAATTTCGGAAAGCCGGATAACGAGCATCATCCGACTCTGGGGAGGTGTCTTTGCAATAAAAGTAAGAATTTTGCCACCCCTTTGGATGGCTGGCAAGCTCAAGGGCCGGGAAATTGTTCATTTTCCGGCGCTGGATAGAAACACCACCATAAGGGCCTAGTGGCTGCTTCTTGCGAGAAGGATTGCAGTAAAAGATCTCTAAAAACAGCTCCAAACAAGGGGCCATTTGGAGACAGTCTTCACAGAAAACTACATAGTTACTGATATTGAGGACATAATTGGGAGGAATATCAAATGCGGTTAAGCCGTAGTATTTAAGAACACGACGGAAGAACAAGGAACCAGGGGGCGAAGTCCTCGAGTAACGTGATCAAGGAGACCAACGATTTCACCTTTCTATGGATTTGGGCGTGTTTCTTCCCCTGGAGCTCGCCACTCGATCTCCTTCTTCGATGGCAGCTTGCCTCGATTCGCGAATGTCTGCAGTGACAACACGGTGACGGAGGAGCGAGTCCAGTTCACCGGAGCGGCGCTGGCCCCGCGACGGAGCTCGACCCCTTCTTCGCCAGCTTCTTCACGGCCTTGGGGCCTCCAGCTTTGGTCTTCTCCTTCCCCATGGCCGCAGAGCTCTGGTAGTGAACAATGGCGAGGATGAACTTGACGAACCCTAGCTATGAGATTGAATCATGGAGGGGATGTGGTGCTTGATTGGAGGACGCGATTGAGTGGGGAATCGGTGCGCGGAGCTCCTGCATGGTTGAGGATGATCGCGGCGCTACGGGCGTGCGTGGTTTGAGCTCGATTTGGATCTGGGAAATGGCAGTTGCGCGAGGTTGAACACGAAGTGGCCAGGGAAATGGGGAAAGTGACTCCCGTTTACCCTGGCCCTTTATTTATAGGGCATGGTAAAAATCCCTAAGGGCATTATGGTAAAAAAGAGTGATACAATGAGAATATTTGACCTAGGTTAACGACAAACAGATAACGACAAAGGAGAGGATATTCATGACGAGATATCTGGAGATAGATTTGGGGAGAGAAAGATAGAATCTTTGACTAAAAAGTTGACTGATGGTTCATATGTTTGCTAAGTGAAATCTTCGCTAAGTGTTGGGAAGTGAAGCTCATAATGAGAAGACTCGGGAAGAAAGACCGGGTTATAGAATGGCCGCCAAGATGAGCCGGCCTTGAAATAAAAGATTGATTGAAACTAATGATTTATATGTGCAAATATGTTTATGTTTTCAGGGGATTAACTTGAATAGCCCGGATGTCAATGCTTGAGCAAAAGACATCAAGATTACAAGACATCTCAAGAATTCACCATCCTATTATCCAAGCTAATCTGGGGGCTAATGTTGGGGGAAAGATAACCCGGTATGCCCATGAAGGTGAAAGAAGACCCGCCAGGCAGGAGGCCAGGCTTGGCCCGCTTTCCCCATCATGGCTGGACTCAACTATGGGCCGGAACATTTGGCGGTAACCCGGCCTAACTAAGGAAAGATCTAGAAGACCCGGAGGCGGTGCGCGTCACGGAGTCCAAGGCTTGGAGATCATGAAGAGGTGGAGATAGAGTAGAACTCCGAGTACGGGTAGAACCCGGCCTTACCATGTAAGAGACCAGGAGACCCGGCCATCTATATAAACGGGCTCCTAGGTCATAGTTAAACAAGCTTTGGAGATCGCACAAGTCCCATGAGAGAGAAACCATTGTAACCCTAATCGAGATCCGGCTTTGTTGTTGTAGCTGGGTTATCGAGATCGAGAGTAATAAGAGCAGGGATGGAAGTAGGTCTTTATCTCCAATGGAGAAGCCGAACCAGGGTAAATCCTTTGTCCCCTCCGTGCTAAACAATCTTCCTGACACCATAATCGCCTGGCCCTCAACTCAAAGTTACCCTATGGTAACATATGTCGTGACAACCCCACGACAGACCGCCTGGTTCCCCTAGTTGAACCGGTCGAAGTTGTATATGATGTTATAAATGAATCCAACACAAACCTTAGAACCGCCTAGTCACACTACTCGAACTTAGCTTTTTTTTAGTTCATCATCCACGACCGCCCGGTGCCCCTAGTGGAACCACACGACTAAAAGCTACACATGTGTGGGAACCGCCTAATCACACCACACGAACTTAACTTCTTTTTTTTGGTTCCTGTAAACGACCACCCGGTTCCCTATTCTTGGGATCAGAAACGTAACTAACTAAGGTGAGTGATAGGTATTTCCTCCTTGTTTTTCAAGTACTGAAAAAAAACAAGTTTCTAAGCATAACTTTGCCTCTTAGAACTTTGGTTTTCCTTCTGCAACGAACTATTTGTATTCATTGTAATAGAAAGGATGACTTGGAACTACTCGAACTTAACTTATTTTTCTAGTTCCCCGTCCATGACCGCACGGTGCCCCTAGTGGAACCACACGACTAAAAGCTACACATGTGTGGGAACCGTCTAATCACACCACTCGAACTTAGCTTCTTTTATTATTTCCTCGTCAACGACCGCCCGGTGCCTCTAGTGGAACCACTCAAAGTTTTAAGGTACGTTCTAAGGTAGCGAACGATCACGGCACAGAAGCGTAACAACATTATATACACCTTTTGATGTTTTACCGGTCGTTGACCCTTTAGGAACCGTACAAATAATCCTACTCAAACCTTAGAACCGCCTGATAACACTACTCGAACCTTAGAACCGCCTGATAACACTACTTGAACTTAACTTCCACATCAACGACCGCCTGGTGCCCCTAGTGGAACCGGTCGAAGTTGTACATGATGTTATAAATACTTCGAGCGGTTTTTGAAATTTTACCGTCATTGAAACTCGTGGAACCGCTCGACTAAATCCAATACAAACCTTAGAACCGTCCAGTCACACTACTCGAACTAGCTTATTCTTTTAGTTCCTCGTCCGCGACCGCCCTTTGCCCCTAGTGGAACCGCACGACTAAAAGCTACACATGTGTGGGAACCGCCTAATCACACCACTCTAACTTAACTTCTTTTTTTGTTTCCTCGTAAATGACCGCCCAGTGCCCCTAGTGGAACCGCTCCTAGTTGTAAGGGACGTTCTTAGGAACCGCACGATCACGACATTAAAGCGCCACAACACGATATACACCTTTAATGTTTTACCGGTCATCGACCCTTTAGGAACCGCACGAATAAATCCTACACAAATCTTAGAACCGCCCGATCACACTAATCGAACTTACTTTCCTTTTTAGTTCCTCGTCAACAACCGCTCGGTGCCCCTAGTGGAACCGGACGAAGTTGTATATGACGTTCTAACGAACCACACGACCACTACATCGAAGCCCAGCAACACTTCGTGCGGTTTTTTGAAATTTTACCCGTCACCACATGACTAAATCCTAGTAAAACCATAGAACCGCCTGAACACACTACTCGAACTTAGCTTCTTTTTTTAGTTCCTCATCAACGACCGCCGGTGCCTCTAGTGGAACCGCTCGAAGTTGTAAGGGACGTTCTTAGGAAGCGAACGATCACAGCAATGAAGTGTAACAGCACTATATACACCTTTTGATGTTTTACCGGTCGTTGACCCTTTAGGCAAATAAATCCTACTCAAACCTTAGAACCGCCCGATAACACTACTCGAACCATAGAACCGCCTGATAACACTACTCGAACTTAACTTCCTTTTTAGTTCCACATCAACGACCGCCTGGTGCCCCTAGTGGAACCGGTCGAAGTTGTACATGATGTTATAAATACTTCGAGCGGTTTTTGAAATTTTACCGGTCATTGAAACTCGTGGAACCGCTCGACTAAATCCAACACAAACCTTAGAACCGTCCAGTCACACTACTCGAACTTAGCTTATTCTTTTAGTTCCTCGTCCGCGACCGCCCTTTGCCCCTAGTGGAACCGCACGACTAAAAGCTACACATGTGTGGGAACCACCTAATCACACCACTCTAACTTAACTTCTTTTTTGTTTCCTCGTAAACGACCGCCCAGTGCCCCTAGTGGAACCGCTCCTAGTTGTAAGGGGCGTTCTTAGGAACCGCACGATCACGGCACTGAAGCGCCACAACACTATATACACCTTTTAATGTTTTACCGGTCATTGACCCTTAGGAGCCGCATGAATAAATCCTACACAAATCTGAGAACCGCCCGATCACACTAATCGAACTTACCTTCCTTTTTAGTTCCTCGTCAACAACCGCCCGGTGCCCCTAGTGGAACCGCTCGAAGTTGTATATGACGTTCTAACGAACCACACGACCACGACATCGAAGCCCAGCAACACTTCGAGCGGTTTTTGAAATTTTTACCGGTCACCACATGACTAAATCCTAGTAAAACCATAGAACCGGCTGAACACACTACTCGAACTTAGCTTCTTTTTTTAGTTCCTCGTCAACGACCGCGCGGTGCCTCTAGTGGAACCGCTCGAAGTTGTAAGGGACGTTCTTAGGAAGCGAACGATCACGACAATGAAGCGTAAAAACACTATGTGCACCTTTTGATGTTTTACCGGTCGTTGACCCTTTAGGAACCGTACAAATAAATCCTACTCAAACCTTAGAACCGCCCGATAACACTACTCGAACCTTAGAACCGCCTGATAACACTACTCGAACTTAACTTCCTTTTTAGTTCCACATCAACGACCGCCTGGTGCCCCTAGTGGAACCAGTCAAAGTTGTGAATGATGTTATAAATACTTCGAGCGGTTTTTGAAATTTCACCGGTCATTGAAACTCGTGGAACCGCTTGACTAAATCCAACACAAACCTTAGAACCGCCCAGTCACACTACTCGAACTTAGCTTATTCTTTTAGTTCCTCGTCCGCGACGGCCCTTTGTCCCTAGTGGAACCACACGACTAAAAGCTACACATGTGTGGGAACCGCCTAATCACACCACTCTAACTTAACTTTTTTTTTTGTTTCCTCGTAAACGACCGCCCAGTGACCCTTGTGGAACCGCTCCTAGTTGTAAGGGACGTTCTTAGGAACCGCACGATCACGGCATTGAAGCACCACACACTATATACACCTTTTAATGTTTACCGGTCATTGACCCTTTAGGAACCGCATGAATAAATCCTACACAAATCTTAGAACCGCTCGATCACACTAATCGAACTTATCTTCCTTTTTAGTTCCTCGTCAACAACCGCCCGATCACACTAATTGACAATTAGATGACTTAAATATAAACCGTTTGGTGCTCGATATTGGGACAATAAGGATCGTTGATTGACAATTAGATGACTTATATTTAAAGTGTTTGGTGTTTGACATTGGGACAACCAGGATCATTGATTGACAATTATACGACTTAGATTTAAAGTATACCAACATAGCTCTTTTAATAAGACAATCTAGATCATTGATTGACAATTAGACGACTTAGATTTAAAGTGTTTGGTGCTCGCAGTTGGGACAATCAGGATCGTTGATTGACAATTAAATTGATAACTAGACGACTTAGATTTAAAGTGTTTGGTGCTCGACATTGGAACAATCAGGATTGTTGATTGACAATTAAACGACTTAGATATAAAGTATCCCTTGCTCTTTTTAATAATAGCATGTATAGATACATCCATTTTTTAGCAAACTTTAGACACTTATTTTTGGACGGAGGGATTAGTACAGACAATTGAGGGATTAGCGAAAAAAAAAGAGTTATACAATTGAGGGGGTCAAAGACAAAATGCAAGCTGAAACTGTGGGATTTGCCGCGGCCCATCCAGCCCTCAGCCCATCCAGCCGTTGTATCTTCATTTCATTGGTGAGGTCCATCGCACCTCCTTCCTCGAGCCCTTCGTCTACACACAGTCTCCCCAGTCCGACCCTCCTTCCCCAAAAATAATCCACTCCCGGCTGCGGCGGCGGCGGCGGCGGCTACGGTGGCCATGGAGACGGTTGAGCCGGGTAGTCCTATTGCGAAGAAGATGAAGCTCGAGGCGCCAGGAGGCACGGAAGATGAAGACCGCATCAGCCAACTCCCCGACGTCGTCCTCGGCGACATAATCTCGCTTCTCCCCACCAAGCAAGGCGCCCGTACCCAGATCCTCGCTACCCGGTGGCGCCACCTCTGGCGAAGCTCCTCCGCGCCTCTCAATCTCGACTGCGAAGACATGAGGCGCACTCGGAGAGGTGCGGATATTCCGGAGGCCGCCGTATCAAGCATCCTAGCCGCTCACCCGGGCCCTGGCCGCCGGTTTTGCCTCAACGAGCGCTACCGGCCCTGGCCCCGCTCAGACGCGACCTTGGTCGACTCCTGGCTCTCATCCCCCGCCCTCGACAATCTGCAGCAGCTTGAGTTACACAATTTTTTGATTCACACTATTACGCCGACCCGCCGCCGCTGCCACCGCTGCGCCCAACAGCCCTCCGGTTCGCGCACACCCTCCGAGTTGCCACATTCGGAAACTGCATCATCCCCTCCCAACCACCTCAGTTCCCAAATCTTAAGCAGCTCACGCTTGAAAATGCGAGCATCTCGGATTGCTCATTGCACAACATGATTGCCGGCTGCCCCACTCTTGAGTGCT
Organism: Poa pratensis; assembly: GCA_947311845.1. Classification (NCBI taxonomy): domain Eukaryota; kingdom Viridiplantae; phylum Streptophyta; class Magnoliopsida; order Poales; family Poaceae; genus Poa; species Poa pratensis. The sequence goes on from CAMZMU010000041.1 coordinate 70,360,823, forward strand.
TGCTTCTTCACCACATCCATGGCATCCCTTGTGTCCGGATCAACTCCCGTAGCCTTAAAAGCATCGGCATGCGTGATGCATGCTTCAGCTCATTTAAGGATACGCCCAAGGAACTAATAATCGAGAACGCCCCTTCTCTTGAGAAGCTGCTCAACTTCAATGTAGCAGATGCCCTAACCATCGTCTCCACGCCTAAACTAGAGATATTAGGTTGTCTTTCCGATTACCGTAAGAGTGACAATAGGCTCGTGTTTGGCTCCACCATTATTAAGGTAGCTGTTCATTTATGTGCTTGCGTATCGTCTGCATTTGTAAATTTCCTTATGCTGTTTTTTATGCTTATGAAGGGATTGTATCTTGATAGCATGGCTGCCAGGATTTGCACTGTCAAGACTTTAGCTGTCAACATGCAGAATCAACTTAGTGTGGATAAGCTTATTGACATGCTGAAATGCTTTCCATGTTTGGAGAAATTGTACATTAAGGTGACAATTTTTCATTGATAATTCCTTGTCTTCGTCTGCACTTATGTTTTACTTAATGTTCTGAAGTATACTTCTGTCTATGTTCTTTTTAGTTTTGCTGGAAGGAGGACATTATGTACTGGCGACCTACTTTCAGCTGGCCTATCTGGAAACCAAGTCTTGACATCCCTTTAAAGCTGAAGAAAATTGTTTTGGGTCAGTATCGGGGCAATTCCTCACAAGTTGGGTTTGCCAAATTCTTTGTACTGGATGCTACAGTGCTAGAATCAATGGTATTTGAAGTTGAAGACGAACATTACAATAAGAATTTTTTTGCACGTCAACGTATGGCACTTCATTATGAGAAGAGGGTTTCAAGAGGTGCTCGTTATCATTTTACAACTAGAGAATTTCTCTGGGATGTTGACGAGTTCAAGAATGCGTCTCAGCTGGATTTAATCGATCCATTTCTGAGGAGGAGGAGTGTTTATGGGTCTTCCTCACGGTTATTGTAGGTCTCCTTTTTTTTTATTTTCTGTGTTTAACGTGTATCATGACTGTACCGTGACATTGTTTCCGTTGGCTTGTGTTGATGTAATATATGACTGCGCCCCCAATTTGATTTTTTTTTTATTTATCAATTTGTGTGTAGGTGTTCAAATTGGGTTTGTTCTGCTACCTGAGTTATTCATGCTTGTCACTTTTGTGTTTTGTCCAAAGTTGGATCAGCTGTGAGTTTTTTGTGTCTTTATTGAGTCCGTGTTATCCTAGAACCTTATGACATTTAAACAAACTATTCAATCGTTAGTTCTGGAATTAGTAGTATGTTCTGATTTGGCTTTCGAGTTCAAAAAATGGTAATGTTCAGATATTGTTGACTACTTATATTTTATTTCATGTGCTACTTACTTGCTTGATGTTTCTCATTAGCTTATTTTTCTTTAGTGGTCCGCAATCCCCTCTGGTGCGTGTCACGTATGTTGCCAAGTATTTCCCTTTACATTTGGTACACTGAAGATGCACCAGTTTATGACTGCATGAAGTTAACTGTCTCCAGCTATACCTGTGCAATTCCCTTTACATTTGGTAGGCTGTTGAGCAGTGCGGAATTTGGCCAAGCATTTGATTTCCATTTGGCACATCAAAGACGCAATACCTAATTACTCAATGAGATTATTGGTTCTCGAGCCAAATTATAGATTATTGGATTGTGCTATGGATGATACCAAGTCATATCAGGACGACGTTTTTAAATCATTTCAGAACTAGCTGGGTGGCCCGCGCAATTGCGCGGCTAGTGTTGATATAACTCCAATATTCATATCTAATGTATCCATTTTATTCTTGATACTATATTATAAACAATTTAAAATCAATGAAATATATTAGAACGATTTAGGATACTCGATTTATTGAGGTGCCAATTGCTTCCACGTTCCAATCTACGTGATACAAAATCTGTAAATTTTAAAAATTCAAAACCCGAATATCTTCATTGCTTAGGCTTTTAGGTTTTCTTATGCGAAAGTTTGATATACCATTAGTGAGCCTAAAAATAATGAACTAATCTTAGTTTCTGGTATGTGAACACTTACCGGCAGATCTTCATGGGGTTTAAGATATTATGTCTTTGTTGCTGAAGGATCCCAATCGATCTCATGCTCCTCAGCAATCTCCTTTAGCAGTTTCATCTTTACTTCAACCGGTGGAGGACGGATAGAAAGCAGTTCAATTATCTGCAGGTACAGATTACAATCGTTTCAACATCATCAGAATCATTAAGTAACATAATTAAATTAGTTGTTTTGGAAGTTCGCAATTGACCTGCCTGTTGATCCCACAATCTGACATAAGATCCGAAGCTGCAGCAACAAATTATTTCCCATACCTAGTCACAACCATCGGTTGGACTTGGATCAGTTCCGGCAAATCATTAGTGGAGTAACTTAAAAATAGAAGAGCATGTATTAAGTACACTAAGAACCGTGTAACTTAAACTAACCGAAGTTACACAACCAAAATTCATCCCTGAAAAAGTTGTGTATATTTATTATTTTCAATTTTGATGACGAATAGGGGCAAATAGTATGACTGTGAAACAATTTCAGAATTAGATAGCTGAATCGTAGAACTTAGAAAGAATATCAAAATCAATGCAAATATCTGTAATATGATTATCTTCTCAATCTGCTTTAATCTTACACGACCAAATTTTGTATGTACGTTATAAAGACATAAACATTAAATAGCATTAGATGATTACATGCATCAACATCAATGGACCTATGTATATCCTTATTTCCTGGCCTGTTGAAGTGTACTGAGGCAGATCGTGCCCTCGTTCATAGTGGCGGTGTGGTATGCGTGAGGAGTTACACGTCCGGCAATTCGACATCGAGCAGGTTCCTGTCGGTGAATGCATATCACACGAAATGCCTCATGGCCATAGAGTCGAGAACGACGACAGTATTGCTTCGTGCAGCCTAAAGATTGATATGGAAACTTCAATCGGATGATTCATTGTCGACGACGGCTGTGGCTATTCCGTGCAGGTCGCCTGGTCTAAGCCTCAGTCGGATTATGATATGGGTTGCTACAACGGCGCCCGACGCCGCTGTCTACTCAAGCAAAACGCCCTTGTCTATCCAGGTAATATGTTTCGTGACCATTATTTTTTTCCAATATAGATATCAAATGATATATCAATGTGACAATGTCTATGTAACGCGGCCATAAAATTGGAACATATTTGTAGAAAATAATTGTGAAATTTAATTTTTATGGCACGTGGAGTGCAAACAAATATTTCAATAAAAGTTTTAAAAAATATTTCCGTTCAGTGACATGATAGATGTGAAACAGGATGGACAAACTTTAACAAATATTTCTATCCTAATTGTTTCTGGCCTGCAAACAATTTTCAATTTAATTCGTCCCTTCTTGAATGGCCACTAAGAAGTAAACAAAGCATGTCATCTTACCAAATCTTTCCTAGCATTCCAAGTTTTTCGTTTCGTTCTTCTATACCTCCAGGGTTTTTAAGATTTTTGCAAGTAAGTTGAACTGTTTAAGTTAAATCGCTTCCCGTTGTGACAACCTAAGTAATTACAATGTGGTAAATTCAAAAGGATTCATTTCTGTAGAATTAAGATATCGACTATTACAAAAACAAATAACCCAATGGTCTCTCTTGGAGCACAACTAATATAAGGTATACCGTATATGATCCTCCTTTCTCTAGGAGAAAGAAATATGAATCCGGAGCACCAACAGGAATGCAATATATCGTTAAAAAAAACGAAACTCATTGTATGCGCTTAGTTGATAGGATGATAGTTCTAAATTTTTATGACAGTGAAACCACAAAAGTACTTTCGACGTAACCCTTTAATAGTATTTATTCCTTCAGATAAAAGTAAATTCATTGACATATAGTACGCACCTGGGCTCTATATGGATCTTCAAGTTGTGTTCTCTGATATTTCTGATCCAGAATTTTAACATCTGTTATTTAACCTTCCTCTTCTTTAGCTCTCACTAACTCGGTGTTAGTTGAAGACACACTATTTTGTAAATCACATGGTAAAAACGTCGCCATGCGCACAACCGTCACAATCATAATGTTGTGCTCTGCAAGTATGAGAACTTTAGTGACTCCATACATATAACCCAGAATATGAAAAACTCATAGCCCATATCGATGTTGAAAGAACAAAGGATATATAAATACCATTCAACCATGAAATAGGGCACATACCATATTTTATTTAATGATTAAAATAATAAACTTTAAGCCCGAATGCAAAAAATGTACATTCTGGACAGAAAAATAACAACTGAACAAATCCTTGATATAACGAAACCAAAATAAATAAATAATGCAGTAATATTTAGAGGGCTTTTCAAATGCATGGCATTAAGAAATTTAATTAAACCATTAAGGCTAATATAGACCGCTAGCAATAAGTAAATCATTTACATTGTATGGTACAACTATCAGAACAGTCATTGTTTGTGACTCTTGATAATGCTATATATAATTGCCCATGCCACAATACACTCTTATTCAAACATATGCCTACCTTAGAGGGGTATTATTTGTTACCGCAAAGGGATAGAGTACTCTCATATTTATCAGCCAGAAGCTTCCTTCCGAATAAAATACAGGCATGCCATTTCATTTGCTTAGAAATTGTATTATGGGGGCGAGGGAGGTACAGTTAGCAGTCTATTTTCTTCTGTATATTTTGCAATGGAACCTAGGAAGCAATTTCGACCTAATTAAGGGAGTCTATCTAATACATTACTCACTTATTAAGCTGCCAGCATGTTTTCTCCTATTTAATTATAAACCATGCATAGGACGCATAAAGAATTATCTCAAGAGATGGGAGGAGGGAGCACAATAAAACACTAAGGAATAAAGTTCAAATTCAGTAGCACCGAGAACTTTTAGTAGTGAACATTGGAGGAAGTTAATGTCACTATGGCACAACTCATGTATCATATACGGCACTATGTCACTGAAACCGGCTATCAACATGTATACTCATGTATTTATTGATTGATCTACAAATTCTGAAATATATTATTTGTCAGTGTTGTTGTACAAAGTGTTTGTAAATAGAAGGGTATAAACAACACTGTAAAACGCACTGACCTATATACGGACTAACCTGGAGTAAAAAACGTGATTAATATGTTGCTGGCATACGTGATCCATCTTAATTAGTTAGTTAAACGCATGACACCAGTCCAGCACCATTATAGCTTCTGGATTCACCGAGTGCAGGTAAAGTTATACCTATAGCAGAGAACTTAAGGTTCCGTAGATTCTTGTCTAGTGTTTGGTTGTAGGAAGTTCGACCGTGCCGACGAACTGAACATATCCTCACAGAAGGCGTCGGCCACCCAATCTCCTCCGAGAGCCGCTACACACGTCCTCCTCCTCTCTAAATCTATAGAATATACGTACTGGATTGCTTCACGGCCAGAACATGGAAATAAACATTCAGCTATTGCGGTAGGGAAAACGATCAGGAGATATAGACATGCTAATAGATGAGATCGTACCTTTCTATTCTATCAACTCCAGAACGGACGGCCGTACGTATGGAATACTTGATGATACGTACTGACGCCGTCGGTCAAGGCGGACAAATTGTATTTTGCATCTAGAGATCGCCATTGCCGTCTTTTGGTTGCCGTTTGGTGAAATAAGCAGTCGGCGGCGGCAGCAAATATGCGGACACGGTAGGGCTTCTGTTAAACGAATCGATATGGAGTAGATACATTAAAGCGAAGCGAGGTAGCTCTTTATTTTACCGAGCAATCAATCTTAGCCGTTGAGATGCCATAGTTTTAGATCAACAAATCTGTACCGTTGGTTGTCCTGTGTTTTAATTATATAATAGATAGATAGATGTACATAGTATCTGACTTGCTGCACGTGACTGTTCATGAACAAAGGAAGCGCACAGGTGGTGAGGTATTGCTATTTCATCAGACTCCCACTGTAATCCTTCCATCTAGCCTCTGTTATTTCAGACTCGTGTTGCTGTTACGATGAGAATGGGGGGAGAGTCATCTAAGCCACAACAACAACATCCCCAGGTCTGAAAACAGCACTGCACCTCCAGTACTTTGTCCTGGACGCCACCTTCGTATCCGGTATAGTGTTCTGACATACCAGAGATGATAATCAACATGGAAATGAGGTAGAAATAAATGGCAGCTATAAGTGGTAATCGACACTTCATACTTCATCCATGTTTTATTTATTATCCGGTATGTGCCACCAGTTCCTGTTGTGCTACTCAGATTTTGCCAGAAAAATAATCATCATGAGATGATCATGTGTGGGAGAAAACATGTTTTAAGATTGAGCTGTAGCTATGCCCAGTTTTGATTAGGGTTTCGGTGTGGCTTAGCCAGCACCCGATGATCTCTTTATATATACGATGCACGACAGTACAATACGAGTACAACTCAAATACGGGCGGCATACAAGCACACCACGTATCTAGACCGAACTCTAACACACCCCCTCAATCTAAACTATTACATACAAGATTTAGATTGGTTCTAAAACGGTCTAACATCTGTCGTGTGGCTGGTTTGGTAAACACATCAGCCAATTCATCACCTGAAGAGATAAACCTCACCTCTAGAGCACCAGCGGCGACTCGCTCTCGCACAAAATGGAAGTTTATCTCAATGTGCTTAGTACGAGCATGAAACACCGGATTTGCTGTTAGGTAGGTAACCCCTAAATTGTCACACCATAAAATGGGGACACGCTGCTGAGAAACTCCAAGTTCCTTGAGTAGAGATTCCACCCACATAGCTTCAGCAGCTCCATTGGCTAGTGCCTTGTACTCTGCCTCTGTACTGGATCTAGAGACAGTAGGTTGTTTCTTCGAGCTTCACGTGACAAGGTTTGATCCCACAAAGACTGCAAAACCTCCAGTGGATCGACGATCATCAGGACAACCTGCCCAGTCTGCATCTGTAAAAATGCTGATACCCACAGAAGGAGACTTGTGGATAGTCAACCCTGTGTCCAGAGTTCCTTTGACATAGAGTAGAATACGCTTAACAGCTTCCCAGTGCACTTCTGTAGGCTGAGAGAGGAACTGACACACCTTGTTGATAGCAAAGGAAATATCTGGACGTGTGAGAGTCAAGTACTGAAGTGCACCAACAACACTGCGATACCGGAAAGAGTCTTCAGTACACAGAGATGCACCAGTATCACGAGCAAGACGCTCCGTAGTTGACAACGGAGTGGAAGTGGGCTTGCAATTCTCCATACTAACCCGATGCAGGAGATCCAGTGCATACTTACGTTGAGTTAAGGCCATGCCCCCAGAATTGTAAGTCGCTTCAAGTCCGAGAAAATATTCCAACACACCAAGATCCTTGATAGGAAAGGCGTCAGAAAGAGATCGCACCAACCGATCAACTGCAACAGGACTGGAACCAGCAATAACAATATCATCAACGTGTTAAAATATAAATCATATCCCTTCCCATCAGTTCGGACTTTTGGGATAATTGGCTAGTGCATCAATTCAATATGGTATCAGAGCCACGAGGTCTCAAGTTCAAGCCTCGGCTAACGTGCTATTTAATATAAAAATAGTTGCGCTCTCCCATCTACCCCACGTCCAAGGTCTTACCGATTATCCAGCCTAGACGTGAGGGGGAGTGTTAAAATATAAATCCTAGCCCTTCCCATCAGTTCGGACTTTTGGGATAATTGACTGGTGCATCAATTCAATATGGTATCAGAGCCAGGAGGTCTCAAGTTCAAGCCCCGGCTAACGCGCTATTTAATATAAAAATAGTTGCGCCCTCCCTGCTACTCCACGTCTAAGGTCTTACCGATTGTTTAGCCTAGACGTGAGGAGGAGTGTTAAAATATAAAGCATAGCCCTTTCCATCAGTTCGGACTTATGAGATAATTGGCTAATATAAAAATATTTTGGGATAACCTGGCTGTGATACCATATTGAATTGATGCACTAGCCAATTATCCCATAAGTCCGAACTGATGGAAAGGGCTATGCTTTATATTTTAACACAACGTAGACCAACATGAAGATGCGCACGTCACCTTGAGAGATGATGAATAAGGACGTATCCGCCTTCGAGGAAACAAACACCAACTGATGCAGTAGGGAACTCAGGCGAGCATACCACGCTCGAGGAGACTGCTTAAGTCCATAAATAGCACGCTGCAGCTTGCAGACATGTGAGGGGTAGCGATCATCTTCAAAACCAGACGGTTGCTGCATGTAAACATCCTCAGACAAGAACCCATGCAGAAAAGCATTGCTAACATCAACCTGGCGAAGTGTCCAACCTCGGGATATGGCAAGCGAGAGAACCAAACGAATAGTTGCTGGCTTGACAACTGGGTTGAAGGTGTCACCGTAGTCAATGCCGTGCTGCTGAGTGAAACCACGGGCAACCAGACACGCTTTGTGCTTATCTATAGAACCATCAGGCTTGTGCTTTGTCTTGAACACCCATTTGCTACCCACAACATTGACTCCAGGTGGTCGAGAAACCAGGGTCCAGGTGCCCGTTTTACAAAGGGCAGAGAATTCATCCTCCATAGCCGATCGCCATGCCGGCTCGCGGAGCGCATCCCGGTGCGAAGTTGGGGCTGCAAAGAATGCACGACGCCGCTCGTCGTAGCGCACAGTACCATCCGTGAACTGTTTTTCCCGGCGAGTATTATCTCGCAGGCGGGTGACCATGGTGTGGCCAGGAGCAGCAGTGGACGTCTGAGCTGGAGCATGGGGCAATGGCGTGGCAGCTGGTGACGGGCCAGCAGGCGACGCGGTCGAAGCTGGAGTCTCGATCATAGGCGACGCGGAGGGCTGCTCTGTGTGGGCTGAAACAGGCGAAGGGCCAGGCGCCAGGGACGAGCCATGCATGCATGCATCGGGAGACGACCCAGGGACGTGCTCAGCATGCACGTTGATCACATGCTCGAGAGAGACGCTGCTTTCAGCATCGAGCAGAGCTGCTGGTAGCACGGGCACCTGCGGCACAAAAGCAACTTTTTTTTTAGATAAGGGGGTGCGGATCCCTGGCCTCTGCATCAAAATGATGTACACAGCCATCAGCAATTATTCAACAAAGCTTACAAGTTGCAACATTGATCAAACCGAAGTCAGCCGTTCGGCAACAAAAAGTCGCTACAACTATGATGGGGTGGCCATGATCAGAGCCGCATCATCTACAACCGGAGTACCGGTCCAGCAGACCCTCAACGCGCACCGCATGCGCGCGCTACAGAAGTCGCTTCCGCCGTCTTCCTCGAACCCATCTTCAGGCAAAGATCAACGCCATGGCCTTGCAAGGCCCGCCGGCGACGTCGCCATGACGCCAAACAGCACCACCGCCCTGCCCTCATCCATTCGCATGCATCCACGCCGAGACCCCACTGCACCATGCTGCCGAGTCACCATTGTCAACGCGGAAAATGTCACGCCGCTCCACCAGTAGACCCTCCATGCATCACGTGTTCCAGAACGATGCCCTCATTAGGGAGACCAGATCTAGGGTTTCCCCCGGAACATCATGGCGGGAGGTGGGAGAATCACAGCGACGACACCTACATCAAGGTAACGACGCCCGCGGGCGCCGCCATCGTCGGCCCCGACCGCATCGGAGCCCGGCTCTCACCGGCCATCATCAACACCTCTAGATCTTCCGCGAGTAGTGATAGGATGCCAGGCATGGCACGCCACCGGAGGGAGCCGTGCCACCCGAGATCGCCCTTGCCAGCTGGATCCACCCCGCACCAACCACAAAGGGCCGAGATGCCGGAGCCACCGATCTGCACAGGAGGGCGGAGATCCCACGCCGTCTGCCACGCCGTCGCTGCAGGGCTCGACGTCGCCGTGGCACCTGGCGGCCGCGCCACGCCCGAGGTGAAGAAGACCAACCCGCGCCGGTCCCAAACTCCTCGAGGACAATCGATCCTCCCCGCCGCCGGCAGCGCCCAGGCTTTGCCTGGCCGCGCCCTTAGTGGCAGCGGGGGAGGGAGGAGCGGTGGGGGGCGGCGGCGGCGGCGGCGCTAGGGTTTCCCCCCTGTCGCCGCGCGGGGGCGAGAGGAGAGGATGCCCTTAGTGGCACAAAAGCAACTGCGGACGGATAATTAGTAGCAAGGTAGGACAAGTCATATTTTCGCACATGTTCATTCGTAGCCGGTTCTGACGAAGGAAAACTAATCGCTTCAAATAGAGAAGGAATGTCGACCATAACACCGGGAGTTGCAAAAGGAAAGACTGACTCGTCAAAAACGACGTCACGAGATATATAGATGCGTCCCGTGGATCGATCCAAACACTTGTAGCCCTTGTGCATAGGACTATAGCCTAGAAACACACACAGTTTCGAACGAAAATCAAGCTTATGTGCATTATACTTGCGGAGACTAGGCCAACACGCGCAGCCAAAAGTGCGAAGAAAATCATAATTAGGCTGGGTGTTAAACAAGCGATGGATAGGTGTATCTTTTCCTAAGACAGGCGTGGGCATGCGATTTATGAGATAACACGCTGTCAAGAAAGTTTCATCCCAAAACCGTAACGGGATCGAGGAGTGGGCGAGAAGGGCCAGGCCTGTCTCGACATGGTGACGGTGCTTGCGTTCAGCAACACCGTTTTGTTGGGAAGTGTGAGGACACGACACCCGATGGGAAATGCCCGTGCACTGAAAATATTGGTGCAACCTATGATATTCACCCCTCCCAATCCGACTGAACGGCCTTAATCTTGACGTCAAGAAGGTGTTCAACATGAGCCTGGAAGGCATAAAAGACTTGCTCAACGTCAGACTTGTGTTTCAAAAGATAAATCCAGCAAAAACGAGAGTAGTCAACAACAAAGCTAACATAATATTTATAACCACCAGAAGATGCAATAGCAGGACCCCAAACATCGGAGTGGATTAACTCGAGAGGTTTAGTAGAAACACGATGAGATGCACTATAAGGAAGTTGACGACTCTTTGCACGTTGACAAGCATCACAGACAGAATTTGGTGATGGTAAACACGGTAAATTATGAACCTTAACAATGTTTTGCACTACATTATTCGAGGGATGACCAAAACGCTGATGCCACTGGGACGACGAGACCTTGACGCTGGAGCTAGCCTGACGAGGAGGGGTTGACACGGATGCTCGACTATATGGAATCGGATAGAGCCCATCTTGGCTCCTACCGTGAAGCAGAATTCTCCTCGTGGCCTTGTCCTTAACACAGAAAAAATGACGGTGAAATTCAACAAAAACGTCATTGTCAGATACTAGGCGATACACGGAGAGGAGATTTTGGCTAATGTGTGGAACATGAAGGACGTTGTTCAAGCGAATGGAACCGGCTAAATTCGAATGACCAATATGCGAAATAGACAAACCTGTACCATTAGCCACTTGAACATGATCCTTCCCGCCATAGCGCTCATGATAGTGGAGACGCTCGAGATCATTGGTGAGGTGATCCGTTGCCCCGGTGTCCATCAACCAGGGAGGTGTAGCAGTAGAGCTCGTGGACGCAGCGTTGCCGGAACGCTGATTGTTGTAGGAGTTGCCGCGGAAGTCGTGGTTGTAGCGGTTGCGGTAATCGGAGGCCACATGCCCCCAATAGCCACAGAGCTGGCAGCGAGGACACTGCTTCTTGCCGGAGCGCCCGTTGCCACCGTTTTGCTGCGCGGTGTTGGGGCGGTTGCCACCGCCACCTCCACCGCCGTACCCGCCATAGTTCTGGCGGTCATTGCCGCCGTCATATGGGCGACCTTGCCCGTGCTGGTAGGGCTCAGCAGGGTGATGTAGCCCTGGTCACGACCATCACCATGTCAAGACCCTCCACACTTCACAAGCCACCATGGACATCAAAGGGTTACCACGACGAGTACGTGTACACGGGAGGATGGACAAGGCGCAAGAGGAATGGAGCCCGTCAAGGCAGAGGCTTGGAAGAGGAGAAGAAAGAAGAGCAAGCAGTTCCAGGAAGCGGTAGTACCGCTGGAACAAGCGGTACTACCGCCAGCACGCTACCGCCACCACTGCCGCCCGCGCTACCGCCACCACCACCCGTCTGGCGTGTATTCCGGTACCACCAGCGGTACCAGCGGCGGTACCGACTGGTACAGGGAGCGTGGGATACCGCAGCGAAGAAGATTCCCACGCCGGCGGTACTACCGTGCCTGCTACCGCTGGAACCACGACTCGGGCGCATCTTCCGGTACCGCCAGCGGCAGTAGGAGCGGTACCAACTGGTACCGGGACGTGGGGTGAAGATTCGCCTGCCCGCACCAGCGGTAGTACCGGCTAAGCCAGCGGTACTACCGCCAGTGCAGGAACCTCTCCGCCAGATCTACTGTGCAACCTTATCCGTTCGTCCTCCTAGTTGCTTGGACTATATAATGGACCCCTTTGACTAGATCTAGGGTTAGACTTGGTTTTGAGATTAGAGTAGAGCTAGACTCCTTCTTCTCAAAGGTCTCCTTCCTCCCCCTTGTGGGGATGGTTCCTCCTCTTGTGGAGAACATCCTTTCGTGGATTCAAGACCTCTACTTGTAGTTTGACTACTTGCCAATCTTTCATCCTCGGGTGACTTTATTGGAGCGGTTCGGTTGACCATGAGAGAAACAACCTCCAAGATCCCTTCTTGTATCTACTTGCCGATCTCCCACCTTCGTGTGGATTCTATTGGACCGGTTGGACCGACCGGTAAGGGAAACGGTTCTTGTATCTTGTGTGTGTTCTTGTGTTTGGGGCGTTCTTCTTGGTGTTCTTCGTGTTCCTCGTGTTCTTGCGTGCGTTCGTCCACATCCCCCGTCAATCCGTGAAGATCGGGCCACCCTAGAGGTCCAATCCTCATCATTTGGTATTAGAGCATGGTTGCCACGGATTTGACTTTGTTTCCCCCCACAAATCCACCAAATTTTTCTTTGATTTTGAGAAATTCGAAAATTTCCACCAAAAATAGCCCCAATTTGCTTCTGGATCGATTTGAGATTTGAGTACGTTTTTGCAAGTTTTGATCCATAGATCTATTGCTATACTAGTTGATCTTGCTTCCTTTGCGTTCCTATGGCCAAATTCCATTGATTTCCCCTCCGAATTGAGGTTTTTTGGGCCATTTTTTCGCCCAAAATCGCGGAATTTCGAGTTCTAGATCCAGATCTGGGCCCGAGCAGTACTACCGCTTATGCTAGCGGTACTACCGCTGCTACAGTGCTACCGCCAGAAAATCTGAAAATTCTGAAAATTGTTTTGGCCATATCTTTTGATTCCGAACTCCGTTTTTTGGTGTTCTTCGGCTCGTTTCGAAGCTACGATCAAGGCCTTTATCACCATTGCGGAAGATCCATCATCTACCACCACCAAAATTCGTGGGCAAGAACGAAGCTTCTACATCAACGGGTGAAGAACATCGATGAAAGGTATAACATTGCCAACCTTCACCCCTTGCCATTCCTTTGATAGCCATCATACCATTGTGGTTATCTTGTCCTATTGAGGCTAGCTCTTGATGATTGCTTGGGCTTTGCACATTTGCACCGTGTAGTTTCTGAGCAAAATTGCATGCGCTAGTTATCATATATCATATATCTTGTTGTTGGCATAAAAAGAAGTGAGTGAGCAAAAGAGAAAAGAGAAAAGAAGCAAAAAGTGCCAAATCAAGAAAAGAAAAGAAAGAAACACCACTTGCCATATCTTGTAGGAAAGCGCAAGCTCGATGAACATCTAGTAGGTGGGGCATTGTTGTGCAAATCTTGTAGCCCGCCAAATAATTTACAATCGAGCTAGTAGCTCTCCTTGTACTTGTGCAACACGAGCTTATAGTCTTTGCTAGGATCATATGGTTCTTTAGCTCACTTCTTGGTTGCACGAGTCCCATTTATCTCTCCGCGCGTGTGTTTCCTATCTTTGAGATTGACTTGTATTTGCTTTGTGATCATCGTGGTTCTCTACTTGCTTTGACAATATCTTGATTTCCGGTTGGTTCAATTTGCTTTCCACCTACCATATCTTCCTACCACTAAGCCGTGTGTGTTTTGGAGTTTGCTTTGGATACTTGAACGCAAGCACTTTACTTTGTGATCGTTTCCCTTTGGTTGTCCACGACGTCCAATACTATCTACAAAGGTGAGAGTTTGTGCTCTAGTTTCCTCCCACTCCATATACATACACTTGTCTTGTGAGTTAACATGTCTAGGGAGAGTGAGTGCCACTATGGAGGCCAAGATGAAGATGAGTACATGATGAGTCACATGGACTATGATGCCTCAAACTTTGAGGACATGGGGGCCTACTACGACTACTACACCGACAATGACCCCCATGACATGATGGAGCATCACCAAGACTTCCGCTACCACAACTACTCCGAGTACGACTCCGACTACTCAAGGGTCCATGACATGGAGCGGTACCAAGACGTTGAGCAACCTTCAACAAATTGTATCGACTCCAAGTACGTGCGAATCTACCACGACTCCGACTACATGAGCTCCAACGACAATGAGGTGTTTTCACATGCCTCATCACATGGTACCGACTTCGAGTACAACGATATGGTGGAGCGCCACTACCACGACTACAAATCCGATGACATGGTGGAGAACGGCGATGCCTACTACTCTTGTAGCATGTGCGGCGACTTCGACCACATGCAAGAGGAGAAGAACCCCACCACCACCATGTTCAAGAGCGACACCACCAAGCGTCATGGCACAACCTACTTTTATGGTTCAAGCTCAATATGGTGCTCCGACAAGAACACCACCATGAGTTGCCCGTTTACTTCCAAGAGTGCCAAGCTTCGCCCTTCGCCATCAACTTCAAGAAGGAGCCATGACAAGGCCATCGCCAAGAGCGAGAAGCTTCGACATTCTCCTTCAACTACAAGAAGGCGCCCCAAGAAGTGCATCGACAAGGCCAAGCCAAGTCAAGGCCCATCTAGCTCATCAAGGAGCCACAAGAATGATGCCAAGAAGGCTCATAGCATGGCCAAGCTTCGGAACATATCTCCAAGCTCTAGCGAAAGCTCCAAGGAAAGGTCGCCAAGGCAACAAGCACGGCGTCGCCAACATGAGGAGACGCATCCGAATGACTTTCGGCGACACCCCTCCGCTCAAGAGCGTCAACGTCGACATGAGAAGAAGACGACAACAAAGAAGCATCCTATGGTGTCCCCTTGTGTTACCACTTCAAGTGCGCCAACAAGAGTTCCGAGGTTCACCTTCGTTGAGTTGCCCAAGTTTGACTCTCCCGTTGACGAGATCGTGGCCTACATCGACGACATCCTCGAGAAACGCCTACGTCGATGCCGGATGAAACATGGTCACAAACGTGAGGACACAACCAAGACGGCGCCTTTCTCAAGCCCTTCACATGACATGGTGCCTACACCTAGTGCCACCACCACAATGGTCCCTATATGGCAAGATGAAGACCTTCTATGCGACAACTGCCAAGGCCGAGACCATGATCCACGAGAATGTCCCAATCTCTTGTGCCCAATATGCAATCAAAGAGGTCACATGATGTGGGAGTGCCCCAATGAAGACCAAGATGGTGAGAAGACGGTCGAGCATGGGATTTTCCCTTCGACCACGGCGGCGAGCATGGATGATGCTATCACCTTTGACCATGGGTCAAGTGATGATGATGCCAAGCATGGGATGTTCCCTTCGGCAATGGAGTCAAGTGATGAAGCAGAGCATGGGATTTTCCCTTCCGCAATGGAGTCGAGTGGTAATGCCTTCTCTATGGCATTAACCTTTGGAGGCGTGATGGTTGAGGAGGTTGAGCATGGGAGTTTCCCTTCAACTTTGGAGGCGTATGGAGATGAGGAAACCGAGCCTATCCCTATGCGTTTGACTTATGAGATGGTACCAATCCCATGTGAGAATGAAAGCCACTTAGCCCACTTGAGTGAGAGTGAGAGTGAGTTGAGTGCCTCCACCATATGTGAGTTTGAGTGCTTTCACTTTGAGGGAATGAGTGATACACCACTTGAGTTGAGAGAGGTAGTTGATAGGTCTTGTGAGGCCATTTCGATTTCTAACAACTTAACCTCTACCTCTAGTGTGTTTTCTCATTGTGTGCTAGGTTCCATGGATGATGAGAGGCCTATCCTCGACTTGATGGTGCCTCAAATGGAGAAGATGTACATGGAGGATGATGATGATGCCACCCCATGTCTACTTCAAGATGGACAAGTCGGCTACATGAAAGCCCCTATTACTTGTGTGTTTTCTCATTGTGTGCTAGGTTCCATGGATGATGAGAGGCCTATCCTCGACTTGATGGTGCCTCAAATGGAGAAGATGTACATGGAGGATGATGATGATGCCACCCCATGTCTACTTCAAGATGGACAAGTCGGCTACATGAAAGCCCCTATTACTTCAACACCTATTTCACATGAGCGGGACTATCAAGGTATGGGTGTTGATGTGACCATGGTCCCGCTAGTGGACATGATGAACTATGATTGCTTGCATGCTATGGATGATTCTATTGATGTCACATATGATTCGTTCTTATTCCCTTGTGATACTTTATTTGAAACCAATGTTGATCAAGTGGAATTATCTATTTGTGATGATTTTGCCATGAGCATGCCTTGTTTTGAGTGTTTTCACTTTTCTCCCGTTGTTGCTTGCAACATGTTGAACAATTTCTCTTTCACATGTGTTGCTTGCAATGATAATGAACTTCTTGATAATGAGATTGCCCCCATAGCTTTCTCAAATTTTGGAGATGTTTTGTTTTCTCTTATGGACCTTGTTCCATCCTTCACTTTGCATAGTGACCATTCACATACATCATATTTTCCAATTGATTTTGATGTGTTTGGTGATGTGCAAATGAAGAGACACTTCATGATGGATGATGTGTTCATATACCATGCACACAATTTGTTTCTTTGGCTTTTCGTGTGCATTGAGCCTCATGCTATAATGTCAACCTCAGTTGAACATGAGTTGACAATAAGAGCTCTTGAGAGCATACATGTGAGTTGTGAAACAAATCCAACTCTAGAATCTTTCTCATGTTTTGCATCAAACAAGTTAAACAATTTCTCTTGGTTTTGGTTTGTTTGCAAACATGCTTGTGATGTTGGTTTCTCCGATGGCAAGACAAATTTCCCCATCTTTTATGTGAATGATTTATGTGTTGCAACAAATATGATGAACAATTGTTCTTTCCAATGGCTTGTTTGCAACCATATTAACATTTTGTGCATGTCTTGTCATGAGTATAATGGTTCCTACCAATTTGGTGTTGCAACAAATATGTTGAAAACTTGCTCTTTCATGTGCTTTGTTTGCCACCATGATGATATTTTGAAGATGTTGCATTGGATTGCTTGCACTTTGACCTTGCACTTGCACTTCCTTTTCATATTCTTGTGTTGTGCTAACGGTGCTATGACAAAGAATGGACATGTCATTGTTGATATGCTCCTCTTTCTTGCACACACATGGTTTGCTTGGTCTTTAGTGTTTGTAGGCATGGTGAATTCCAATTCTTCGACAACACATCTACCTCCTTTATTTGGTGATGAAGAGCAAGAGTCGAGGACGACTCTTTTTAAAGGGGGGAGATGATGTAGCCCTGGTCACGACCATCACCATGTCAAGGCCCTCCACACTTCACAAGCCACCATGGACATCAAAGGGTTACCACGACGAGTACGTGTACACGGGAGGATGGACAAGGCGCAAGAGGAATGGAGCCCGTCAAGGCAGAGGCTTGGAAGAGGAGAAGAAAGAAGAGCAAGCAGTTCCAGGAAGCGGTAGTACCGCTGGAACAAGCGGTACTACCGCCAGCGCGCTACCGCCACCACTGCCGCCCGCGCTACCGCCACCACCACCCATCTGGCGTGTATTCCGGTACCACCAGCGGTACCAGCGGCGGTACCGATTGGTACCGGGAGCGTGGGATACCGCAGCGAAGAAGATTCCCACGCCGGTGGTACTACCGTGCCTGCTACCGCTGGAACCACGACTCGGGCGCGTCTTCCGGTACCGCCAGCGGCAGCAGGAGCGGTACCAACTGGTACCGGGGACGTGGGGTGAAGATTCGCCTGCCCGCACCAGCGGTAGTACCGGCTAAGCCAGCGGTACTACCGCTAGTGTGGGAACCTCTCCGCCAGATCTGTTGTGCAACCTTATCCGTTCATCCTCCTAGTTGCTTGGACTATATAATGGACCCATTTGACTAGATCTAGGGTTAGACTTGGTTTTGAGATTAGAGTAGAGCTAGACTCCTTCTTCTCAAAGGTCTCCTTCCTCCCCCTTGTGAGGATGGTTCCTCCTCTTGTGGAGAAGATCCCTTCGTGGATTCAAGACCTCTACTTGTAGTTTGACTACTTGCCAATCTTTCATCCTCGGGTGACTTTATTGGAGCGGTTCGGTTGACCGTGAGAGAAACAACCTCCAAGATCCCTTCTTGTATCTACTTGCCGATCTCCCACCTTCGTGTGGATTCTATTGGACCGGTTGGACCGACCGGTAAGGGAAACGGTTCTTGTATCTTGTGTGTGTTCTTGTGTTCGGGGCGTTCTTCTTGGTGTTCTTCGTTTTCCTCGTGTTCTTGCGTGCGTTCGTCCACATCCCCCGTCAATCCGTGAAGATCGGGCCACCCTAGAGGTCCAATCCTCATCACAGGGCGACCTCCGCCATACTGGGCGGGAGGATACTCCGAGGGGCGTGGGCGACCGTGTTGGGGAACGGACCGGGCCGCGACGCAGCATTCGCCGAGGACGTCCACTCCGCAGACTGAAGTTGTTGTGCCTGGAGAGCCTCGAACGAGAGAATATGAGAGTAAAAATCGGAGTAAGTCACCAAACGATTACCGACGGTGAGAGACGCCGCGATCGCGTTGAACGCAGGACCGAGGCCAGTGATGATGTAGTCCACAAGCTCATCATCGGAGATAGAGACTCCGGCGGCTGCCATGCAATCGGAGAGAGACTTCATCTTGTGCATGTACTGCGCTGCGGTCAGCTCCTCCTTCCGCAGCGATTGGAGTTGGCGACGGATGTGCCGAACGTTGGCATGGCTCTGAGCGCCGAACATGGTGTGGACGGCGGACCAGGCCGCGGCAGCAGTCGGACACCCGATAAGTTGGCAGGCGATGTCGGGCTCCATGGAACCGAGGAGAAGGCCAAGGACCCTCTGGTCCGTGACCCACCATGAGGTGTAGGCTGGGTTCGGGACGTCAACATCAGCCTCCCCCGATCCTTGCTTGACGGTCTTCGCAGGAGCGGCCATGGTCCCGTCGAGATAGCCGTAGAAACCGGCACCCGCGAGGTTCGGGAAGGTCAGCCCCTTCCACAACATGAAGTTGGTGGCGTCGAGACGGACGGCCGGCTGGGCGATGCTAGAGGTGGCGGGCGCAGCAGGGACGGAGACCAGAGCGCCCACGGACGTGGAGAGCTGGAGCGAAGACGACATGACGACGGCGTGGACTGGAGCTAGCACACGCGATGAGATATAGCTAGCAATGATCACGATCAGAACTGGCAAGGAGCTAGCACACGCGATCACGTAGGAGATGCCGGCGACGACGCGACGGACTCGCGGCGGCGGCGTGGACAGGACTCACGCGGCGGCGGCGAACGAGAGGAACCGTAGTCAGCTCTGATACCAAGTTTTGATTAGGGTTTCGGTGTGGCTTAGCCAGCACCCGATGATCTCTTTATATATACGATGCACGACAGTACAATACGAGTACAACTCGAATACGGGCGGCATACAAGCACACCACGTATCTAGACCGAACTCTAACATGCCCAAGATGTTTGTGCTAACCGAAGTTCTTTGCTTTCTTGTGAATGTGTTACGTCAAGAACCAGAGGCTCTTTGGGTTCTTGTGACTCGCTGAGCCTATTTATATGAGCTGAGCCGAGCCGACCTGTGACTCGCTGTTTTTTTTCGTAGCTGGAGCCGAGCCGACATGGGACTCGTCGCCGCACGCTCGCTTGTAGGAAAAAGACAGAAAGACAGATAAATGGGGATTGCTGGGATTCGAACCTAGGTATCACGGGTGCACGAAAGGAGCAAAGCCGCAGCGCTACATGTCCGTCGCTGGTTTGAACAGCATATCGTTACTTAATATAGTTAATTTCCGTGTAGCTTATGCAACCGAAACTGCGCCTTATGGGAGAAGATTTCCAACGTTTTTGACTCATTAATCATAAAAATTGAGTACCAAATCGTTCAAAATTAATTCCAAGAAATTAACAACATGAAATTAAAACATAGATAAACCCATTTTCATGAAAACTTGATTATTATAGCACATTAATAAACATAAAAAATACAAGAAATTGTGTGCATCTTGTATGCTCCCCTAGCGGGAGCATGGGGCGAGGCGTGGCTGGCGAAAGGAGCATCGAGGCGTAGACTTTTTCTTTTGCTATTCTCGCTAACTCTCTGTTCTTTGGATGGTATCGACAAGAACATATTGTATCGATTTGCTCGTATGTAATGTAGCCCGGGATGTGCACACACACGGTCGAGATGCACCGGGGATCAAAACGAGGGCATAAGGGTGTCACCTCGATGCGAGCCGGGCGCGCGGGCTAAACCATGGTACGACGGAGACTTTGACACACAATTGCGACTAGGGGTGAAAAACCCGGGTGGAGCTTAGACAGGAGCCGGATGAACATGCTAGGTATATATAGAGAGAAGCGAGGTGGCGCACGGATGGGAGCTGGGCGCGCGGGCGAGTCCTTGATGCAAAGGCGCATAGACTTTGTGTGTGCCCCGTTTGAAATAAACAAAAGATGATGGAACCCGGCTAGGTTTTTTTAATCATTGTGTACCCTGTTTGAAATAAACAAAAAATGATGTAGGTGCGTAGCGAAGCTGAAGAGAGACTATCCAACCTCCAAATTCACAAAATTAATAGTTTGTCATTATTCTCAGCATTTCAGTATTGGACTCACATGCACGAGCCCTAGACAATTTGACTTAGAACTATCATGTGGATCCCACAACATGCAACATAGATATGAGTGTTGCATGAGGGTCCACATATCCCAAAGGTGGTAAGATATGGTTATGAGAGTGTTGCATGTGGGTCCACATGTACTAGATTTCCTGAGGTCAAGATGGCTAGGGGTGTTGCATTTGGATCCACATGTACCAAAGGTGGTAGATACATATAACTATGTGCTACTATACATTTGAAACCATATGCACCGGCACTAGACAACTTAAACTATCATGTGGGTCTTACAACATACACCATAACAAAGAGGGTTGCATGTGGCTCCACATGTCCCAAAGGTGGAAAGATATGGCTATGAGTGTTGCATGTGGCTCCACATGTCCTAGACGTGGTGGGCTTAAAATGGCTAGGATGTGTGGATCCACATGTCCTAAAAGTTGTAGATACATATAACCTACTAAACATTTGTAACCACATGCACTGGTAGTAGACAACTAAAGTGGTAAGATATGGCTATGAGTGTTGCATGTGGGTCCACATGTCCTAAACGTGTTGGGGTTAAGATGGCAAGGATGTTGCATATGGGTCCACATGTCCAAAAAAATCTAGATACATATGACCCGCTAACACATTTGTAACCACATGCACTGGCAGTGGACAACTTGACCTAGGTCACATAGGTATATATCTACGACCTTTGTGACATGTGGACCACATGGAACATCCCTAGCCACCTTGACCTAGCACATCTAACACATGTGGACCCACATGCGATAGGTATAGCCGTCTAATTGTATATCTAACACCTTTTGTACATGTGGACCCACATCCAACACTCATATCTATGTTGCATGTTGTGAGACCTACATGATAGTTCTACATCAAAATGTCTCAGGTTGTTGCATTTGGGTCCAGATGTCTAGTATGTCATATAGGTATTTATCTACCACCTTTGTGACATGTGGACCCACATGTGACACCCCTAGCCTTCTTGACCTAGCACATATGGGACATGTGGACCCACATGGAACACTCATAGCTATCTAGTTGTATATCTATCACCCTTGGAACATGTGGACCCCACATGCAACATCCTAGCTATCTTATATGTTGTGGGACCCACATGATAGTTCTCGATCAAAATGTCTAGTGTGGTGCATTTGGGTCCAAATGTCTAGTAGGTCATATAGGTATGTACCTAGCACATTTGGAACATGTGGACCCATATGTAACATCCCTAACTATTTTGACCTAGCACACATTTGGAACATGTGGCCCACATAAAATACCCATAACCATCTAGTTGTAATCTACCACCTTTGAAACATGTGGATCCACATGCAACACTCATATCTATGTTGTATGTTGTGAGACTCACATGATAGTTGTAGGTCAACCTGTCTAGTAGATCATATAGGTATGTATCTATCACTCGTAGGACAAGTAGACCCACATGCACCGGCCTTAGACAGTTGGATCTAAAAGTATCAGTGGGTCCCATAAGATGCAAACATAGTTAGGAGTGTTGCATGTGGGTCCACATGTCTGAAAGGTGATAAATATACGACTGGGGTGCTATGAGTGTTGCATGTGAGCCCACATGTCCCAAATGTTCTATATCTATATGACATCTAGACATTTGGACACACATGCACCAGCCCTACTCAGCTTAAGCTAGAAGTATCATGTGGGTCAAACAACATGGGACATAGCTAGGACTGTTGCATCTGCTCGACATGTCCCAAAGATGGTAGATATACAATTAGATGGTTATTAGTTTTACATGTGGGTCCACATGGCTCCAGCTGCGGGTGTTGCATGTGGGGGTCAACTTATCCCAAAGGAGATAAATATACAACTACATAATATATTGGACTTGTCAAAAAAACTTCGTCAAGGATGTGCCTAATATGGTTATACAATATTAGGGAAAAAATAATGATTCATTTTTAGGAGGTAAAAAATCACTTGCTTACAAATGGATCCGTTCTTGCTATGCTTGGCACTCATTATTGAACGGGTGATTTTTTTTAATTTCGCGAGATGAACACATTTTTCTCTGGGCTAGCTAGATCAAATTATGAATATTATGACCACCTCCAACTTTCTTCGAGTGGCCCCAGTGCATACTATCACAGATTATTGATGAACCCTGATGGTTTGTCTAGCATGTGTGCGTCATCTACTCATTGGACCGACGTCGAGTGGGGTAGACCAATTCAATTTGCTCATTGAGTGTGTACGACTGTAATGATAGGCCATACAATACCCTTTTTTTGGCACATTAGTAATATTGTAATACTATCTTAGGAAAAAATAATAAGTTATTTTGAGTAGGTCGGAAAAATCACTTGCTATAATTATCAAGTTTTTTTAAAATGGGTTCATCTATATGTTAATTGCATGTTGTTAATTTTTTAGAATCAAATTTAAGTGATTTGGTGCTCAATTGCAAAGTCAAAAAACAGTTGTTCTCTGTGCAGTTAGGACTTAGGAGTTAGGACACTGCACCCGCGCGTTACTGCGGGAATTTTTAGGAAGATATAAAATTTCAGGAGATTCAATGGAATTGAAGTATAGAAACAAAACAAAAATGGTTGAAAGAGACACCATGCATATAATTTGCATTTGTGTACGTGTAGGAGCTAACAAACTAATGTCACATGAAATATATTGAGGATCTCGTGGTGAGAATCGTGTTGAACAATGCAGATCCTTGATTTAAGCATCCTTCTACATATCTTCGCAATTAGCAAAGGTCGAACGCTCAGTTACAATTTCTGCACATCTGCGAGGACCAACTTATAGCCTGAGATAACTAAATATCATTATAACCAAACAACCAGGCAAGTATAAACGATTTTCAGCTCAACTTCCAATCTCTGCATAACACTTACTGATTTGTTCACAACATCCCATTATTGAAATGGAAGGACAAAAGAAAAAGAAATGCAAGTCAGTTGAATTTAAGCAGAGATAAACCGGCGTTCTATTCAGTAAGCACACGGCTCACAAACGGCAGCTGACACTACAGGTCTGCTGCAAGCCTACAAAGTTAACGTCCCCTAATTCTTTTATATTCTCTATAATTCCTTTCCTATCACAAACCCAGCCGTAGCCTAGTGGCTTTGCTCCCTGTGCGTCTCCTGGTAGACGCAAGTTCAGAATCCTGACTCTTGACATATTCTCATAACTTTTTCCGTCTCGCGATCCGATATTTCTGGGGCTCGAGGCGGCCCAGCCGACCTGTAGGCTAGCCGCTCCGCTGCGGCTTGTACGGCTCACTAAACGTATTATACGTTTAGGCGAATGGGTATCGGCCAATCAGAGCCCTTGATGTGTCTAGGGGCAAGGACCGAAGCGGAAGTGTCTTGTGAATGCATCACATACAAAATTTCTATCACTACTTTGTGGTGTTGGCTGAAATTTTTGGATTTCTGTGATCACTGTTGCAAACTAGGCTTTGCCGTGAAAGAGCCTGCAGATAGATGTATCCTGTTCAAAGTTGCTCAATCTTTTTTTTTGAGGAAGGATCCGATTCATAAAACAGAGGCAAAGCCACTTTACAACCAGGACCTCAAGGAAACACAAAATAACAAAGAAGCCCGGGAAAAGTGCACCGAGCACCCTAAGCCACCGTCGAAGATCACAATCGGACCCAGAGCTTTGCCCAAAGCTCCTAGGCGACGGCGGAGACGCCGTACCACAGCTCGCCGGGAAGAAGACGCCACCCCTTGTCGAAGAAGGCTGTAAGAACCATCCGCCGCTCCGCGCCGGAATCTGGACTCCATGAACGAGCACAGCCACAACGCCGTCTTCCCGCATCCACCCGACATCCAGCCGTCGCGCCATCGCCTAGGACCACCACCTCCAGCCGCACCCCAGCCGTTGCTTCCCGAGCCACCATGGCCAGCCGAAGCAGGAGCAGCAAAGAAGCCGACCACCAAAGCCACCTGCACCAAAAGCGAGACAACGCCCACGACCAGCTCCTCCCCTCGCCGCCACGGCCGGCCAGAGGAGCACGGAGGGAAGGACGCGCTCGACGCAGCACCTCCACGACCTCGCCGGCAACGCAGCCGGAGCAGGAAGAGGGGGAGGACAAACCCGAAACCAGCGCCACCGACACCGCCATCGGAGACGCCACCGGGAAACACACACACCTAAACACTACCTACCTACACACAGGACGGAGCCGAGGCTCCCCTCCACCTCGCGGCGTCGAAACGGCAGCCGGAGGCGGAGGGGAGCAGCCGGCGAGGACGGGAACGCGCGGTCGCCTTTTCCGCCCCTCTCAAACAGTAACCTTATCCGGGGACTGGAGGGCGGCCTAAAGTTGCTCAATCATTAAGTAACAAGAAAGGAAATAAGAAAAATAGCTTTATTCATCAGCGATCCGGCATTCAACCTTACAGAGGCTTGCACAAAAACTGCAGCTCTCCAACTTAAGCTACCCACTGAGGAATAATAATCAGAGTCTCGTATATAATACTAATGGGAAGGAAAATGTGAGACAGAAAAGGAAGATGGGTAGGAAACAAGAGAAGAAGAAGAAGAAGAAAAACAAAGGAACTACGTAAGGAACTTCTATAATAAGCTTCCATCCAAGGTTGGCAAAGACATACCCTTAGATCCTCCTAGTGTACATTGGGCTTGAGCAGAACCTCGAGACATCGTCATCACATTTGCCAGTGTCTTCATTTTGGTGGCACCAGACCTCTTTATGCAGCTGTTGTTGCTGATGGGGCCGCCCCTTATAATAAGGGCCGGCTCTATATATTTGGTGCCCTAGTGCAAGGTTGAAAAAATGGCCCCTGTATCCCTATATCTCTAAAGAGAGGAGCAATTGAGGGCATGGAGGAGGGCATGGAGCAGAGGGCATGGAGTGGAGGAAATCATGGATTCAGAAATCATGGATCCATGGAGTTGACATACCGCGGACCTGGGCAGTGGGCAGGAGCAGAGGCGCAACGCAGTCAGGGCGAGGGCGAGGCGAGCGACTCCATCCGTCCGTCGAAGTCGCGAAGCGAAGACGAAGAGGAACATGCGACAACTCGATGATCAAGATACGAAGAGGAACAGGTCTCGTGCGTTTCCTCTCCTAGTCTCCCAGCGATGCATACAAAAGGCCCAGCCCAACATTTTTTTTAGATGTGTGGTAATGGAATTATAAAGAAATGCTATAAAATTTTGTGCCCCCTTCTGGGCTGGGCCCTAGGCGGCCGCACCTCCTAACTACCCTTAGAGCCGGCCCTGCTTATTCTCTAGTAGGGCTTTCTCACATTCCTCGTAGAAGTCAAAGTCATGAGAATCTACGCTAAAGGTTAGCAGAATCACTATATTTAGCGTGAGAATCACTATATTTAGGAAATGTGAGACAGAAAAAGAGAAAGTAGGAAACGAGAGGAACTATGTAAGAAACTACGCTTCCATCCAAGGTTGGCAAATACAGCCCTTTCCCTATATTTCCTCCGGTGTACATCATGCTTGACCAGATCAGCCATGGTCTCATGGCATTTGACATTTTACGCACACCCCAGCATTCACTCACTCTGATGAGGAAGCACGTCTACTACTCTAGGAGAACATCTAGTCATCCCAACCCCTACATGCTCTCATGCTTTCAATTTTACTCCCTCCGTTCCTAAATATAAGATGTTTTAACTTTTGTCCACATTCACATGCATGTATCTAAATATATGTGAACATGTTTTAATATGTATATACACTCATTTGGTTTTGCACATAGCCAACATGTGAGTTAGCTAGAATATCTTACATTGTGAAATAGAGGGAGTAGTTGTTAAATAAATTGTAGGAAAAAGTCTCAATGTTCACATGGAATGTGTCTATGACCTCTAGAAATTTCAGATACTCAATGTGCTTTTCGAATTTGTATCCGAAAGTTTTGGAGGTCATAGACATATAACGTGTGAACATTCACTATGTATTCTAGATTTTTTTGGAACAAATAAAATTGATTTTTCTGAATTGACTTTTTTAAAACATTCACTGCTCTAGCCGCTCTCTTTGAGTTTGACAGGCTTCGCAGCAACAGTGAATTTCCAGCAGGCCCTTTCTCGCCCGAAGGGCTCACGCTCTTGGTTTCACCAAGCCGCACAGTTTGAGCAAAAGTCTTTGTGAAATATGTAAATTTTGGGCCGGATATCGAACTATAACGAGCGGACATGATAAGTCATGTACCCATGTGTGTGTGCATGTACAAAATTGTTAATATTTTTACAAAATAAAAAAGAGAACTACGTAAGATGATCTCAAAGGGAATTAGTATATGATGTTAGCTAAACTTTATTAGGTACATATTGCTATGACACAGTTTTTGTTAGCGTTGTAATAGTTTAGAATGTGACCTCCAACACTAGTTGTAGTCCAATAGTTAACAAAGTCATTTGTTTGACTATGCACTTGAGGAAAAAAAGTAGGCAGGTCGAGCCTCAGGCCCTGGGATTTGCCGCCTATCCAGCCAGGCTCCATGTAAAACATGACACCACGTGTTACTTTTATGGCATCACATTTTAGTTAAGACATAACCAATTTTTTGTTGTTGAATTTTCCATATATATTAAACCAACAAAGAGTACACATTACATCGATTACAAGAACAATACTAAAAAAGACGAGCAAATCTATGAGATTTTCAAGCCATTTCTTTCTCCATGACATAATCTTATACTTTTCTGAAGGCATCTGTAAAACAACGCCAAAAACTCCAAACCACAGACCTGCGAATACCGACAAAGGTTCTCCTCTTTTAATTTTGAGCCGCAATGTCAAAACTTTATGCACTCACACAACCATTAAATTAATCAAGCAACATCGGCAGGAGCACCACTACTGATATTTCAGGACAAATAACCGAGCCACTTTGTAGACGTCGTTGGGAGCCGAGAGAACGAATCACCATTGCCGAAAATGTAGTAGCCGGGATAGATAACGCGAGGACAAACCTCCTCGCGGTAACCATGAGAAACATCCAAGATTGATCTGGCGAAGCAAGATCTGAAGAGCCATGCCTAGACAAACTTAATCTTCCAAAGCCACCATTGACGTCATGAAGGAGATCTCGCCGACGAACGAAGCGTGGAAGATCACTTATTGCAGACGATGACATCTCCATTGACAAAGAAGACAAGAACCAAAACCAAACTCCAACATTAGGGACCTTCGTATTGCGTCCTGCGCAGGTCCGAGGTCCCCACCCCTCCTAGTGCCAGAGTGGCACCTAGAGGAGGTGAGGACCCGTCAATTCTTAGACGATGGTGACGATGAAGATGCTGATGGCGCCTGCTGCGACGTCTAGGGTTGAAACCCTAGTCGCAACCAAAACTTGGTTTGCTTCGGCACAGGATAAATTTTAGGTACAACAAAAATTGAACCCCAAGACATGCTCTAAAACTAGTGCCCTGATATAGATCTAGCGGTGTTGAAGGAGCGCGGTGCATCTGACGATCACCGAGCGCCAAGCTCGATTTCGATCATTGGAGGTTGCCGCAAGCCAAGAAAAGGCGGCGAGGGTGGGGCACGTCGGTAGGGCCGGAGGGGAGCCGGGTAGGCGGACAAATAAGGGCGTGACTCTGACCGAGCGCCCGAGAGCTCAGCAAGGAGCAATGGCTCGCCGATGGTCACATGGGAGTCGCAGTGGTCATTCATCGACGTCGGTGGGCTGCAGCGGTGTTGTCGGCAACCATGTGAGGACGCAATGAGGCAAGGACAACCGGAATATGTGGATTCTGGCGGCAACGACCGATTTTTCATCGGTGGTTGCGGCGGACGTCTCGAACGGCGTTAATGAGCAATGAGGTGTCGACGGGGCTAGGGTGGCCGACGGGGTCATGGCGATCTGTGGCAAGGCAAAAGAAGGGCATGGGGCAGCGACGGGCGGCGGGAGGAACTTTCACCATGACGGTTGGTTTTCCGCCACAGTCCTTTTTGTTCTTGTTTTTGGCGTAAGATTTCGGTAATGCCTTTCTGCATAACCAAATCCCAAAACTTGGGACAGCAAAGAAAACCAAAAAACCGGGACATGTCAACACATATTGTATTCATCACGAGCTGCGTTTTTTTGTACGTGGCCGCTTTTGTTGGAGATGCTCTAACAGACGCCCAAAACGGAGCGCGCACCATATAACCGAATTATCCCGCGCACCGGGCCATCTCCGCGCTCCAGACGCGGGAAAATGGCGCGCGCTCAGAAAATGGGAGCGCGCGCTGGCCAACACGCTACGTTTCGTGTTAAATACCCCGCCCCGCGGCCAACACGCGCTCACGTCACGCGTCGCCTTCTCTGTCCCTAACCGCTTTTCCTCTCCCGCTAGCGCTCACGCCACCGCACGGAATCCGACACCGCAGGCCGCTGTCGCGCCGTCGCCACCATGCCTCCGCGCCGCGCGAACCAGTCTGGCTACCGCAGCGTGCGCGCGCGGCCCAATGGCACCTTCTATGCGGAGATCCGTTCCGGCGACGAGCAGATCTCCCTCAGGACATTCGAGACGGCACACGAGGCCGCCCGCGCTTACGACGCCGCGGTGTGGCGCCTTGGCCGGAGTCTGCGGCAGATGAACTTCAAGGACGTCCGCACCGTCCAGCAGGCGCAGGACCGCCGCCACGCCTCGTGACGAGGTGTGGACTCGGCAAATCCCTGGGTTAAGCACCCTGGGTTGATTGAGGGGAGAGAGATGAGCGCTGGTGATCACGACGGCTGACAAGAAAGGAGTTTACCTAGGTTCAAGCTCCCGGAGGATAACACCCTACTTGCTGCTTGTCTGGTTATTGATGGTGAGTTGTGGCTACAATGGTGAGATGGCAATCTCGCTAGGGTTTGTGTGGCAGCTATGAGCGTACCCTAGACGAAGGACCCTCCTAGCCTTTATATGGTAGGCTAGGTCTCAGGTGAATGGTGCCGATGGCGCTTACAAGCATGGCGGGGTCGCATGACCTAGCGTCGACTATCTTGGGCCGCTCGTCATCCTCCTTGGGCCTTCCTTGGGCCCTCGTCATAAGGCTGATGGGCTTGGCATGACCCAGGTATCCCCACCGTGGGGTAGTCGAAGAGTGACCCCACGACAGGAGCCCCCGAGTGCTTAGTCGAATCATAGAGTCGGGTAAAGGACTCCTTCCTCCTAGGCACGCCGTCGAGTTCCTGAAAGAGATGAGTAAAATTGGTCGACTCCGGCCGTTCAGGGCTTATGGAGGATTCCTTAGTCGAACTGTCACTTCCAGGGTAAAATACCGTGAGTACAGCCTTAGTCGGTGATTTTCGACTGCTATTGTTCTGAGTCACTCGGGAGCACGAACAGCGCTCCCGATGGGAGTAGCCCCCGAGATTAAGCTGAATTGCTTGCAATTGAGGTTAAACTCAATTTTCTTCAGTCGAAAAGCCCGCTCCCGATGGGAGTAAAGAAGGGACTCGACATGTTGGAGCCATGACTGGCTTTGCGTGACTTACTGTGTATTCGGCATGTTTAGCTTACTGCACAAGTTTCTTCAGCTCTTGGAGCTTACTGAATCTTCTTGCACTCGAATGAGCTGTTCGAGTTTATTCGGCTCTTAGAGCTTACTGAACATTTTTGCACTCGAATGAGCTGTTCGAGTTCTCGATCAGCCCATTGGCGTACTTGCTACGCCTGCGCAGTTGACGTCAGTGCTGACGTTTTCTGGCTCACTCTGTGTCCGACAGGACGTGACAGTGCGGGCCCAGATGATGGCGCCTTGATTCCCGCGCGTAGTGGGCGGCATGGCCGTCGACGGTTGCTATCTCCGCGCGACACGTGGACGGCCAGATGATGTTGTGGAGCGCGATTTCGCTGAGCACGGCCTGGATTAACTGGCCATGCGGTATAAATTTTTTACCGCGGCGGCGAACAGTTCATTCCGTCCCCATTCTGCTATCGTCTCCGCTGCTTTCTCTCCGCCATTGTTGCTCCTCTGCCCGTTTCTTTTCTCCACCCTCCATGAGCAAGGCCGCGATGAAGAGGGGGAAGGCTGCTGCTGGCGCCGTCGCCGCCGCCGAGGCAAGCGTGATGAAGAAGCCCGACGGCAACTGGGTCAAATCGTCGGTGAAGAAGGCCGACCTCGAGGCCCTCCGCGCAGGGGCTGCTGCCGCCGGTAGACCAAGCGACGGTGCGCGCTCCTGGGAAAGAGGTATTTCCCTCCCTCTCGAGGGGGAACGCGTTTGCTTCGTGGATTTCCTTCCGCGGGGTTTCGGGTTCCCCCTCCACGATTTCGTCCGTGGTCTCTTGTATGCTTATGGGATTCAGATCCACGATCTGACTCCCAATAGCGTCTTGAGCATCATGAGCTATTTCGTGCTCTGCGAGTGCTTCCTGGGAATCGCGCCCAACTGGCTGCTGTGGAAGTCGCTATTCCTCGTGAGGAGGAACGTGGGGAAGAGCAAGCAGGTGTACCCAGTCGGCGGCTTCGGCATCCAGGTGCGTGGCGACACCTCCTACTTCCAGATGAAGAAGTCCGACTCCGTCCAGGGCTGGCGGAAGAAGTGGTTCTACATCAGGTGCGACCAAGCAGGGCTTCCCGAATTCGCTGATCGCGAGTTGCGGAAGACGAACGCGTGGGCGCACCCGCTGTCGAAGGAGGACAGGGAGGCGACTCAGCCCTTGCTGACGCTACTTCGTGGCCTTCTGAAGAGTCTCGGGCGCGAGACGGGTGGAATTCACCTCATCGCCACCTTCTTCAGGCTTCGGGTAGCCGCTGCGCAGTCGCGTCCACCCGATGTGGGCGCGTGAGGATGCTGGCAATGAGCTTGATGATGACGCAGTCGAGTCGAAGGTGAGGAGCATCACTAGTCTCCGAGCCGCTGACCCGTGCAACGTCAAGTGCCCAGTCGAGCCATATGGTCCTAATAATCCTGTGCCTGAGGTGAGCTTCGTTTGCTTTGTCTTGTATCTTCTTCTGTCGAATCTTTTTGCCTTACTCGAATGCTTCATTTGCTGACAGGGTCGTTCGAGCTACGTCAGTCTTCCTCCGTTGATGGAGAATGGACCTCATGAAGAGGCAGAGTTCCCTGAGGACGAGGTTGATGACGATGAAGTTCCCTCCGCCACCTCTCCGAGTGAAGAGTTGGAGGAGGATGATGAAGACGAGGAGCCGCTGCGGAAGCGGCAGAGGCGAAAGGTGGCGACTCTGGTTCTGCCTCGTCGCCTGTGAAGGAGGCGGGTGTGAACGAGGAAGAGACGAGCGAGTCCTCTTCGGGTGCTAGGCACCCGAGTGACCTGGCTGAACCTTTGGTCGTGCCTCCACTCGGCTCTGCACCGCCGACCGAGTTCGCGAGGATGGCCTCCGTCTCCCTGGGAAGTGAAGATGATGTCGTCAGGTTAGTCGCATAACCATTGCTTTGTTTTTGTCGAGTGTGCTGTTTCACTTGCGGGTCCTTGAATTGAGTTTTCTTGTCACAGCGACCGTACTGGCGCTGATGTTTCTTCCCCTCGTGAGATGGAGCACACTTCTGCTCCCATGATCGAGCAGACTGCGAGGACGACCGGAGAGGAGGCTCTGGCGGGTGACGTTTTGGCCTTGAAGGCTTCGACCTCCGCCATGCCAGAGAGGTCTGCTGATGCGACTCCGGTTGACGCTGGGCTGCTTGAGCATGTAAGTGTTCTTCGACTCCTTCTGCAAGATCTGTATCGGGTGCGCGTACAGCGCTCCCGATGGGAGTAGCCCCCGAAGATGCGCGTGACTAGAATAGTCGGGCGTAGATTAATGTCTTGTGTTTCCTGCAGCCATTTTATCGCCAGCAGATGGAGGGAGCCGCAGCCTTCGTTCGCATGGAGCAGGAGAGGGATCAGCTCCGCACTGCTCTGGAGCAAGCGAATAGTAAGTGAACCCTTGTGTTCGAGGGGTGCTTCGACTGCCTTTATTGCTAACTTTGCTCCGTTGATCCGTAGGCGAGAAGGAGAGCATGAAGACGCGGGTCGCGGAGCTGGAGAAGTCACTGGGTGAAGCCCAAGAGCGGGAACAAGCTCGGGATGCTCTGGAGAAGACCCAGGTCGACCGCTTGCTCGCACTCGCAGATGTTGTTGGAAGTAAGTTTTTCGGCTCAGTGCCTACTTTGCCTTTTTCGACTTCTGACGTCTTACGGGTGTGGATTTCTTTTGAACAGAGACTTGCGGAGGTGCTCCTCCAGAAGGGACTTCCAGCGAGAGTGTCGGCTTGGCGGAGGCTGTTGGCTTCGTCGACCGCGTCTGCGCGTATGCATCGGCAGCGCTGCAGCAGTCGACGGCGGCACTGCAGAAGTCGACGGAGGCCTTAGCGACTGTGCACCGGATATCTTTCCCAGCAAGCCGCCACCAGCTGTTGACGCACTCGCGGCTCCATTCGAAGGCAATTCGAATGTCCTGGCGGACTTCACGCGCGCGCAGACGGTACGCGGCTCCGAGCTCACTTTCCAGCTACTTCTTGGTCACCAAGTCGTAGGTGATTTTGAGAAGGTTGTCAGCGACTTCCCTCGGAAGCCTGATGGCAGGACCGCGTCCCTTAGCGGTGTGAAGGTGCAGGCGAGCCAGCTAGCTGCGAAGTTGGTCGCCACCTTCGAGAGAGGATTGCCAAAGCTGCAGAGTTGGCTGCTAGGAAGAGCCGTTCCCAGTCGGAGTCTGTAGTGTAGTTTTTTCCTTTTAGGACTATGCTTCTGCTTTTGGGCTTGAGTCTGTAATGCACTTTATATTGTGCGAGTGAACATGCTGATGATGAAATGTGAATTCGCTCCCTCGGGGGTGCAGTCGCCGAGTCTTTTTTGATATCTGGTTTGGATGAATTATGTTGATTCTTTTCCTGGCTTGACGCTGTCAATTCTTGGCAGTCTGATATGGGCGAAGCTCCTGACGTTGCTGGAACTACTGGCGCGGACGATGAGGAGGACACCACTTCGGCTGCGCCTACTCGTCGCCGCCGTCAAGCTCCTCCAGCTCCTGTGCGAAGCGTAAATGACCAGAGAGTGATCACCTTCATGAGGAACAAGGTGGTTGAGCTCGAGTCGAAGCTGAAGAGTGCTGAGTTGGAGCTGGAGCGATTGAGGTCGCGGCCCGTTGCGCCGTTCTCCCAGCGTGAGGAGTTTCTGCTTGGCGAGATGGACTTGATCAGTCGACAGCTGCAAGGTTGGCCTTCTAGCGTTTTTGCTTCGGCTTCTGTGTCTTCCTGCTATGCTTAATGCTTGGCCTTGATGCAGATGTGAACTCTGACTTGAAGGCTGAGCAGCTTCGAGTGGACGAGCGAGTAGAGAAAGAGGCCGCCGGTGACTCACCCGAAGCGCGCCAGTTTTGGTCGAACAAATCCAGAGGTAGTGTACTGGCACGAATGCTGGATCGCACCTGGCGGGCTGCTGTGCTCTTGGAAGGTTGCAGAAAAACCCTCTGGCAGATCAACAAGGTGTACTTTCCTCACAACGAGCAGCCGAATGGACTGACTGCGCTTCTGGAGAGGTTCCGTGAAGGCAGTGCGTTGAAGGAAGTCGTGCACGCTCAACTTGTTGCCGGGGCGAACGTGGCGTTGGCATACGTTCGACTGCACCGGCCTAATCTTCCATTGCACAAGGTGCTTGACGGCTTGCCTGGAGAGGGTGAATATGCCGATACTCTTGCGGCTGCGCGCCAGATGATTCGCAGGTCCAGAACTTTAGCGAGCACCTTGTAGGGCCACTTGATGCGCCAAAGGGCGAGCCTGTAGAATAAGAGCAGTAGAGTGCTGTTGCATAGCGTTAGCTTGTAAAAGAAATTTTTCCAAGTGGAAATATGAGTGTATGTATGTCGAGGTGGGGGTAGCCCCCGAGTTAGTAAATTGTATCTTGTAGACGTCTGTAAACCTGTATGGCGCAGCCCCCGAGCGGATCGAGTGCGGCCTAGGATTTTGAGTTAGACCTGTGCGGCGCAGCCCCCGAGTGCTTCGAGTGCGGCCGAGGTGTTCGAGTCAGACCTGTGCGGCGCAGCCCCCGAGTGCGTCGGGTGCGGCCTAGTTTTGACTTGGACCTGTGCGGCGCAGCCCCCGAGTGCTTCGGGTGCGGCCTAGGTTTTCGAGTTGACCTGTATGGCGCAGCCCCCGAGTGCTTCGGGTGCGGCCTAGGTTTGACTTAGACCTGTGCGGCGCAGCCCCCGAGTGCTTCGGGTGCGGCCTAGGTTTGCGAGTGACCTGTATGGCGCAGCCCCCGAGTGCTTCGGGTGCGGCCAAGGATTTTCGAGTTGACCTGTATGGCGCAGCCCCCGAGTGCGTCGGGTGCGGCCTAGGTTTGACTTAGACCTGTGCGGCGCAGCCCCCGAGTGCTTCGGGTGCGGCCAAGGATTTTGCGAGTGACCTGTATGGCGCAGCCCCCGAGTGCGTCGGGTGCGGCCTAGGTTGACTTAGACCTGTGCGGCGCAGCCCCCGAGTGCTTCGGGTGGCGGCCTAGGTTTTTGAGTTGAACCTGTATGGCGCAGCCCCCGAGTGCGTCGGGTGACGGCCTAGGTTTATGTTGCTTTTTGACTAAAAAAGTAAAGGGGAGAGCTTGTTCCACAAATCACTTCATTGATTTTTGCGAGCAGGCCGCCTCATTAAAACCCTTCCAGTCCCCTCAGGTACCCTGGTAAGGGAAAGAGTGCGTCTGGAACCTGCCGCTTCTTGAGATAGTACACTTTGTTACAAGGGGGAGTCGATTAGGCGTAGAAGCGGCGCAGTTGCGCCACGTTCCACGGGTTGCTGCAGACTGTCCCTGTCTTCGAGTCCTTCAGGCGGTAAGCTCCGCCGCCAATTGCCTCTGTCACGATGTATGGACCTTCCCACGGGTAGTTTGTGCACCTTCTTCTGTTTGAGGCGGAGGACAAGGTCTCCGGGGACGAACGCTCTGGGCCGCAGTCGCCGTCCGTGATAGTTGCGTAAGTCTTGCTGATACACGGCTGTGCGGGTAAGGGCGATGTCGCGTGCTTCGTCCAGGGTATCCATGTCATCCTCGAGTGCTTCTTCTGCCTCGGACTCGTCGTAGGCCACCACTCGGGGTGCATCGAACTTGATGTCGCATGGCATGACTGCTTCTGCGCCGTAGACCATGAAGAATGGCGTGTACTGAGTGGATCTGTTTGGCGTAGTGCGCAGGCTCCACAGCACAGACGGCAGCTCCTCAACCCAGGCGCCTGCGGCGCGCTTCAATGGTACTCGCAGGCGCTTCTTGATGCCCTTGCAGACTAAACCATTGGACTTTTCGACTTGCCCGTTGGACTGCGGGTGCGAGACAGATGCGTAGTTGAGTTGATGCCTTGCTCGGAGCAGAAGTCCTTGAACTCTTCGGCTGTGAAGTTCGTGCCGTTGTCGGTGATGATGCTGTGTGGCACTCCGAACCTGAAGATGATCGACCTGATGAAGTTAACTGCCGAGGAGGCAGTCGAACTTGTGATAGGCACGGCTTCGATCCACTTCGTGAACTTGTCGACTGCCACCAGGAGATGCGTGTGTCCTCCTGGCGAGGACTTCTTGAGTGGACCCACCATGTCGAGCCCCCATTGAGCGAAGGGCCAGGCAAGTGGGATGGTCTTTAGTGCTGAAGCTGGTGCGTGCGGCTTGTTGGCGAACTCCTGGCAGCCGAGACATTTCCTCACGAGTTCTTCTGCGTCTTGCATTGCGGTGGGCCAGTAGAATCCGGCTCGTAAAGCTTTGGCCACTAAGGCTCGACTGCTGGCGTGGTGCCCGCAGATGCCAGCGTGGATCTCGAGTAAGATGGCTTGACCGTCGACTGGGTCGACGCACCTTTGGAGTACTCCTGAGATGCTTCGCTTGTATAGCTCCCCCTTGATGATGGTGAAGCCTTTCGAACGGCGAATAATGCGCTTGGCTTCGACTGAGTTGACTGGCAGTCTCTGGTGCAGCATGTACGCCAGATATGGGCTCGTCCAGGTGGGCTCGATGAGCAGAACCTCCATTGGCTCCTTCTCTTTGCCTGGCGGGTCGGCGGTGCTCGTTGATGGTGTGGAGGATCCGGGCGCGGGTCGAAGTTTGACAGACCGCTGCGTGATGCGCTCAAGGAAGACGCCGGGTGGCACCTGCGCCTTGTCTGAGCCCAGGTTGGCGAGGGCGTCGGCTTCCTCGTTGCTTTCGCGGCCGATGTGCCGCAACTCGCAGCCGTCGAAGGTGCCCTCCAGCTGGTTGTACAGGTCTCTGTAGGCGATCATGTTGTCGGCGATGGCGTCACAGGCTTCATGGTTTGCTGCACGACGAGGTAGGAGTCGCCGTAGATCATGAGGTGAGTGGCGCCGCAGTTCTTGGCCATTCGCATGCCATGGATTAGGGCTTCGTACTCAGCCTCGTTGTTGGAGGGTGTTGGGAAGTCCATCTGTAGCACGTACTTCAGCTTGTCGCCTTTGGGGGAGATGAGGATGACTCCTGCCCCGGCTGATCTGAACTTTTTGGAGCCGTCGAAGTACATTGTCCATGCGTTGGACAGGTCGGGGACATCTGGCAGCTGGGCTTCTATCCACTCGGTGGTGAATTCTGGGAGCACTTGGGCCTTGATTGACTTCGGGTGAGCGTATTTCAGCCCCCAGGGTCCTAGCTCGACGACCCACTTAGCGACTCGTCCTGTCGCGCATTGGTTGGTCAGGATGTCGGAGAGCCCGGAGGAGCTTACCACCGTGATCGGGTGCTCGGAGAAGTAATGGATTACTTTCCTTGAAGTCATGAAAACTCCGTAGGCCAGCTTCTGGTAGTGCGGGTAGCGCTGCTTGGACAGGGTCAACACCTCGCTAAGGTAGTAGACGGGTCGCTGAACAGGGTGTGTGTCCTTCTTCTTCTCGTTCGACTACGAGTACCGTGCTGACCACCCTGTTTGTGGCTGACACGTAGAGGTATAGCGGCTCGTTCTCCAGTGGAGCCACCAGTACTGGGGAAGTCGTGAGTGTTTTCTTGAGTTGGTCGAACGCGACTTGCGCTTCTTCTGTCCACTCGAACTTGTCTGTCTTTTTCATCAGTTGGTAGAAAGGCAGGGCCTTTTCTCCCAACTTACTTATGAACCGGCTGAGAGCTGCGACTCGGCCGGCTAGGCGTTGCACCTCGTGAAGCTTGGTCGGTGCTGGCATTGCGAGTATGTTTTGCACCTTCTCAGGGTTGGCTTCGATTCCTCTTGCAGAGACGAGGTACCCAAGCAGTTCTCCGGCTGGCACGCCGAAGACACACTTGTCTGGGTTCAGCTTGATCTGATACTCGTCGAGGGCGGCGAAGACCTTGCGGAGGTCGGCGATGAGGGTGTCCTCCTTGCGGGTGGTGACGACGATGTCGTCGACGTAGACTTGGACGATCTGCCCGATGAGCCCTTTGAGGCATGCTTGCATTGTGCGCTGGTACGTGGCACCAGCGTTCTTCAACCCGAAGGGCATCGTCTGGTAGCAGAAAACGCCGTCGGGTGTGATGAATGCTGTCTTCTCCTCATCGTCGACGTTCAGTCTGATCTGCTGGTAACCTGAGTAGGCGTCCAGGAAGGACAGGCGTTCGCAGCCTGCAGTCGAGTCGATGATCTGATCTATCCGCGGGAGCGGGAAATGGTCCTTGGGGCAGCATTTGTTGAGGGCGGTGAAGTCGACGCACATGCGGAGTTTCTTCGTCTTCTTCTTCTCCACTAGGACTGGGTTGGCGACCCAGTCCGAGTCCTTGATCTCTCGGATGAACTTGGCATTCAGCAGTCGATCGATTTCTCTGCTGATTTCGTCTCGCTTGGGCCCGGAAAAGCGTCGCATGGCCTGTTTGACGGGTCTGGCGTCCTTGTGGACCTTTAAGGAGTGCTCGGCGAGGTTCCTGGGTATTCCTGGCATGTCAGAGGGTTGCCATGCGAAGATTCTCCAGTTCTCACGTAGAAACTCGACGAGCGCGCCTTCCTATGCGGGAGTCAGACTCGACGATACTTTGACCGTCTTGCTGGCGTCAGTCGGGTGGACCTGATGGGTCGTTGTGTCGTCAGCCGCGTTGAAGGCAGCGTCCTTGGCTGGTTTCTTGCGGGCTGGGAAGATGGTCTTGTCGTTGTCGACTGCCATTGCCTCGAAGTGCTCTTCGACTCCGAAGAATTCGGAGATCTTGCTGAACTCGCGGTCGCAGCTGTTGGAGCGGTCGAAGTCGCCGTGCACCGTGATGACGCCCTTGGGTCCAGGCATCTTGAGCATGAGGTAGGCGTAGTGAGGTATCGCCATGAATCTGGCGAAGGTTGGGCGCCCGAGTATCGCGTGGTACTGCGACTTCCAGTCGACTACCTCGAAGTCGATCGACTCCCTCTTGAAGTTTTCGGGTGTGCCGAAGATGACGTCGAGTGTGATCGTTCCCATGGGCGTGACTGCTTGCCCTGGTACTATGCCATGGAAGGTGGTCTCTGATGCCGCCAAGTCCGTCGTTGGCCTGTTTATCCTTCTGAGGGTGTCGGCAAAGATGATGTTAATGCCACTGCCTCCGTCCATGAACACCTTTTTCAGGGTGTAATCTCCGATCAGAGCTTCGACTACCAGAGCGGCGTGCCCGGGTCGTGGTACTGCAGGCGGGTGATCTGCTCTGGAGAAGTGATTGGTGTCTCTGACCCTCTCAGGTAGTCGGTACTGCGGTGGACAGGTGATGGCTTGGAAACTTGGCGAGTGATGATCTTCTGGTCCTGTTTGAGGGGCGCCCTTCTGTATCATGTTGAGTTGTCCGCGTGCCGCTGGATATGCGTCCTGGATCACCGGTGGGGCATCTTGCTGCGGCTGCTGCTGCTGCTGCAGAAAGGCTCCCGCCGCCTGTGCTGGATTGGCGACTGCGGGTGCTGCCTGGATGGCCAGCTGCGCGGCTGGCTGCGCTGCGGGTGCTGGAGTGACTATCTTCTGCATGGCTTCGTATATTTTGCGTGCCTTTCGACAGTCCTTCAACAGGTGGTTGGATCCCCACTTGCCCGTTTCCGGGTTCCTGAACATGTGGTGCCTGCAGGGTTGTTCCAGCTCTTCCGCTGGGCTTAGAGTGTGTTTCTGCCACTCGCGTTTATGGCCTCCGTCGCTGCGGTAGCTGCTGCCGCCGCTTCGGTTGTACTGCCCCTGGCTGTATTGGCGACTCTGGTCACCGCCGCTTCGACTGTACTGTGCATGGCTGTATTGGCGACTGCTGTCGCGCGCTTCATCCTCACGGGGGGTTTGGAATCCCGCCGCTACTAGCTCGATTGAGTCGTTGCCGTTGTAACGCGGCTTCTTCTTGTGGCGCCCTTCTCGCCAGTTGCTTGGTCCGGCTTCGTCCTTCGGGGAGTAGTGTGAACTATTGCGGACCGAGTCCTCTCCGTCTGCCCACTGGTTTGCTATCTTCATGACCTCGATCATGTTTTTCGGCCGGAGCCTACCAAACTCCTCGCGGAGGTCGCGGCGGGAGACGCCGTGCATGAAGGCATCCATCACTCGGTCCTCCGAGGCGGTCTCCATGGTGTTGCGGAGCAGGTCCAACGCTGGATGTATGACCGGAGCGGCTCGTCTCGTCCTTGCTTGCATGCTTGTAGTCGACGAACGTCGTCGGTCTCGAGTACGTCCCCAGGAAGGATTTAACGAAGGCTCCGCGAACTCGTCCCACGTCCTGAAGGCGTTCTTGGGTTGAGTGTTGAGCCACCCGCGTGCGAGCCCGTGAGCATCAGCTGGATGTACTGCATGGCCGTAGTCGAAGTACCGCCCTGGCAGCTGCAGGCTATGAGGTAGTCTTCTAGCCAGAGTCTCGGGTCCTGCTTCCCGTCGTACTTGACTGCTTCTGCCGTGAGCTTGAAGCCCTTGGGCATTCTTGTGTCGCGTATGTTGAAGCTGAAGCATGCGGCGCCGCACGGCTCGTAGTCGCCGTCGTTGCGGTCGTAGTCGAGTTGGACGTGCTGGTCGGCCGTGGATGCGGCTGCGGTCTACCGTCCTTTGTGTGATGACGTTGCGGAGGTCTTCACCTGGCTGCGGTTGTCGCAGTTGTCTTGTCGCCGGGGCTGCGAGTGCTGCGGGCTCGTGGTCGCGGCGATCTCGATCTTCTCGCGCTTTTTCTGTCGGCGCCTTGTTTACCAGTGCGTCTTCGAGTGCCTTGATAGACATGATCTGCTGCTTGTGGAGGAGAGCGCGCGAGTCGCCCTCAGGCGGCTGTGTCAGCCGCAGGTATGTTTCGACTGCCATGAGTGCGGCTCCGGGTGTCTTGGGGACGGGTATTCCGTCTGCGTCTTCTATGTATGATGACTCGAGGTTGCGGGTGACTCTAGCGCGGTCGACCTCCGTCATCAGGGGCACGCGGGCTCTGTGGCGCCTTGCTCCTTGCGAGACCTCTGTTGAGGCAGTGAACGAGTAAGCGGCCCTCCTGGCGCTCGACGCGTCGGCCTCCTCCTTGCGTCGGAGGAGCTCGGCCTTCTCTGCGCGGAGTCGTTCGCCTTCCTTCCGCAGCAGGTACTGGACCGCCATAAGGTCCTCCCGGGGTGCATCCGGTGGGGGTATGTGCCGTCCTCGACGTGCTTCAGGGCTTTGATTGCCATGTCGCGGGTGATGGTGAGTCGCGTCACCTGGTCCGGCATGACCACCTCCAGTGGGTATGCGGGTTCGTCGTCGTTGCCCTGCGGCCTCTGGCCGATCATGAAGACTTGCGCGGGGTAGATCTGGGCAGTGGGACGGGTGCTGCCACTGCTGCTTCCTTCGTCCGAGCCGTGCTCGGAGCTGAAAATGGGTGCGACGTGGTGGACACCACAGTCGCCGCCGAGGCTCCTTCCCTGGAGTTTCGCGATCTTCGCCGCGGTCGTGAGGAGTGATGTCGCTGTTGTCGACGTGGGCGCGATTGGCTTGTTGACGATCTTGTAAGTCGATGGAGACGCGAGTGGCGGTATAGAACGACGCGACCTCCGTTGCGCGCGAGGGTGTGGTCGACGTAGTCGAAGTTGACGTAGATCTTGGCCTTGCCAGCGACGCGATCGAGGTAGTCGAAGTAGACTCGATCCGCGCGGTGGTCGACGAGGTGGTCGACGTAGTCGTAGCAGATGCGATCCCGTGGTAGCCGGAGACGCTGATGGCGCGGCCGCGTTGGGCGCGATCTCTGCCGCAGCGGAGGCGGTCGGAGTAGTCGAGGCGGACGCGATCTTCTCAGCAGTCGAAGATGCTGCCGCCGCAGTCGCAGCAGATGCGATCTCCGCAGCAGGTGGGGGCGTGGTTGGCGCAGCCGCGGCAGATGCGGGTGCCACCACCGCGGGCGGTGCGATCGCCGTGGATCTGAGTACTCCACAGCTGTCTACGAAGTAGTGCATGGTACCGAAGGTGAGGCACATACCTACGTGCAGATCGGCGTACACCGAGCGGTGGGCCGGCGGGTGGAAGGTGTACTCGAAGGAGCCGAAGCAGATTGGCTCCTTGGTGATGCAGACGTCGGTCTTCAAAGTTGATGGAGCCGGTGCGACCATGGTTCCAGCGCTCGTTCTTTCCCACAGACGGCGCCAATTGACGAGGTGTGGACTCGGCAAATCCCTGGGTTAGCACCCGGGTTGATTGAGGGGGAGAGAGATGAGCGCTGGTGATCACGACGGCTGACAAGCAAGGCGTTTACCCAGGTTCAGGCTCCCGGAGGATAACACCCTACTTCCTGCTTGTCTGGTTATTGATGGTGAGTTGTGGCTACAATGGCGAGATGGCAATCTCGCTAGGGTTTGTGTGGCGGCTATGAGCGTACCCTAGACGAAGGACCCTCCTAGCCTTTATATGGTAGGCTAGGTCTCAGGTGAACGGTGCCGATGGCGCTTACAAGCATGGCGGGGTCGCATGACCTAGCGTCGACTATCTTGGGCCGCACGTCGTCCTCCTTGGGCCTTCCTTGGGCCCTCGTCATAAGGCTGATGGGCTTGGCGTGACCCAGGTATCCCCACCGTGGGTAGTCGAAGAGTGACGCCACGACACCTCGTAACTGCGGATGACCGAGTCGCCCACCGCCAGCTTCAGACCCTCCTTATTATCACGGACAGGGACGCGCAACTGGTGGCAGACTGTCGCCGGAGCCACCCGGCAGAAGCCGCCACCAAGGCACAGCTTTTGGCGACCTACGTGGCTGAGCGGGCGAAGCGGAGGTACGAACGGGCGGAGCTGCGGGCAGATCGGCGGAGGCGCAAGGTCGAGGCGGAGGCGCAGCTCAACAACACCACCTGGGGCGACGAAGACCCCAGGTGGGAGCATCTCTGGAGCGAAATCTCCGATACATCGGAGGGTTCGGACTCCGACTTTGACGACTATTAGTTTAAGTTTAATTTAAGCTAGTTTCAGTTTAGAAATCGAGTCTGTTTAGTTAGTTTAATCGAGTCGACGAACGTTCGTCTGTTCGTTCTTCGTAATAAAATTATATTTTTAGTCCATATTTTGATTCGGATTTTCAGTTCGTTTATCTCTGATTTTGTTTGTGCTGGCCGCGCGCGCTGACATTTTAGTGCCGCTTCTGGAGCGAAAATTTTAGCACCACGCCACGCTAAATATAGTGATTCTGCTAAACCAAAACAGGCGCGGCGCGCGCTAAGACGCAATTTTGTAGCTGTAATAAAATTTAGCGCGTCTACGTCTAGCGCGTCGGTTGGAGATACTCTAATTTTTAAGTACCCCTAGGTTTTCTTACTCCCGTCTGGCGATCAGGCGGTGACTTTCCGTAACTTTGATCCAAGTCCGATCTGTCCTCCTGTTCGAGTTGATCTGGGTTTCATCTACCGGGGATCTCAAAGCGCAGGCTTGGGCGCGTCTCTCAACCCTCGCATCACCCTCGCTCCGCCCCCTGCGCGGTCAGGGCTTGGAGACCGCCATGTCGAAAGCTAGGTCGACGAGTTCGGCTAGCTCGAAGGAGAGAAGTCAGAGGAAGGAGAAACCGCCGGAGTACGGGGCGGACGTTG
This sequence comes from Poa pratensis, assembly GCA_947311845.1. Classification (NCBI taxonomy): domain Eukaryota; kingdom Viridiplantae; phylum Streptophyta; class Magnoliopsida; order Poales; family Poaceae; genus Poa; species Poa pratensis. The sequence continues at coordinate 70,404,627 of CAMZMU010000041.1, forward strand.
TAGCTGATGGATCGGGCGGGGGCGAATTCAATTCCCTGTTCGGTCGGCTTGAGATTGAAGAAGAAGAGTTTGATGATCTAATACTCGAAGAAACTGAAGTGAACATCGCGGAGAGCGCCCGCTGGCTCGCCGTGGCGCGGGTACACTGTGACAAAGGTTTTAGTCATGAAGCTTTCTTTCAACAGATGCAAGCAGCCTGGAATCCGGCAAAAGAAATCAAGATCAGGCCGGTGGGATTTAAACGCTTTGTGATACAATGTTTTTGTCTTGGAGATTGGGAGAAGGTCACAGAACGTGGTCCATGGTTGTTCAGGTATTGGGTGGTCGTCATTGCGCCGTATGATGGAATATCTGATCCCGATGCCGTAGTACTGGAGTACATGCCTATTTGGATCCAGATCCATAAAATAACTGAAGTTTACAGGAAAGAAACGGTGGTTTCACAGCTTGTTTCTCGTCAAGTTGGTGAGATCATCACAATCCAGATGAACCCTCCGGGTGTCTTCCGTGGTGACTACGTGCGAGTCCGTATAAATCAGGAGGTTCGCAAACCTCTAGCTCGATTTGTTTCCTTGTCTCTTGGAGGTAAGCGTTCTATATTTGCGGTGAAATATGAGAAATTGGGCATGCTATGCTGTGCTTGTGGTCTACTTGGCCATATCTATAAAGAATGTGGTCTGGGGATATTTGAGGAGAAGCAACTTAAGTTCGGAGAGTGGATCCGAGCTGAAAATAGGCGATCTGGAGGTATGTCTGCACCAAGAGGTGGTCTGAGAGGTGGTGCCATGTCAATGCACGAGGGTTATAGGACATCCCAATACAGTCGCCCCTCTAGGCAGAGGAAATTATGTTGATTGGCGTAACCACCCGGAACGCCATGATGAGGAAGAAGATGATGACCTCAAAGACACAGCGTCTAGCCCGATTAAACCTACTGATCACCATATATCGGATGCAGAAAAGAATGCTAAGAAGCGTCTAGCTTTCGAACAGACTATTGAGCCAAACAAGACTACTTTAGCTTTAACCAACAGTATGCATTGTGATGGGGAACAATTGACCGAGGCCATTGAGGGCGAAGAACAGGGCGTGAAGGAGAAGAAGAGACATAAGAGAGAAGATGGTACTTCGATTTCTGGACAATCTATTGGATAGGCGGCATCCCTCGAGGGTGACCGCCGGAATCAATGAAAATATGTGGAGAGAACTGCCGCGGCTTGGGCAAGGCCGTGGCAGTTCACGCGCTTCTGGTTCTCCAGCAGCGCCTAAAACCAGATGTGTTTTTCCTGTCCGAAACACACCTGACGAAAGCAAGGGCGGAAAAAATGAGAAGGAAGCTCAGGTTTGATCATATGATCCAATCCGCGAGTGATGGAAGGAGTGGTGGGTTACTTATGTTGTGGAATAAAGAGCTGAATGTTACCTCTACAGCAGAACATACAAACTTTTTGGATATCCGTATTGATGAGAACACTGCAGCACCTTGGAGGATTACAGGGATATATGATGAGCCTAGTGGTAGTCGCAAACATTTAACTTGGGATTATATTCGTGATCTCAATGGGATGGTTGACCTGCCGTGGGTTTTGCTGGGGATTTCAATGAGATATTATCAGCGGATGAGAAGGAAGGTGGAAACATTAGACCGCAACGATGCATGCAGCAGTTCCGTGACTGTCTCACGGACTGTAACTTAGAGGATATGGGATTTGTGGGGGGGAAATTTACATGGAGGCGAGGAAGTATGCGAGAAAGACTTGACCGTGCAGTTTCTAATCAGAGTTGGAGAGACCGTTTCCCTCTGGCCATGGTTATTCACGAGGAATTTTCAAGGTCAGATCACAGACCTATTTCGGTGGACTGTGATCACGTCGATCAAGAACATGTTCGCAACTCAGGTGGAAGGAAGATGTTTGAGGCTAAATGGTTGATGGAGAACTCCTTTGATGAAATAGTGGAGGATGCTTGGGGAGAGCACGGGTTAATGGACCGTCGATAGCCCACAAACTAGAATCAGTCCACAGGGCCCTCCATGCATGGGATAAACGTGTGCTGGGAGATACGAAGCGTCGCATTCGAGAATTGCAGGAGGAGCTGAATATTGTGATGAATGGACCATTGTCGGATGATGCAACCGCAAAACAGCAGCGGATCCAACTCGATCTGGAAAATATTCATGAGCAAGAAGAGATGAAATGGATCCAACGGAGTAGGGCAAATTGGACGAAATCTGGTGACCGCAACACATCTTTTTTTCACAACTTTGCTACAGCCCGTAGGAAGAGAAACTTGATTAATAAATTGTTAGATGATAATGGGGAAAGTGTGAAAGGTTGGGACGGCTTGGCTACTCATATAAGTGGCTATTTCGACACACTGTTTACTTCGGAGATTGAAGAGCCGGATGAGGAGGTCATTGGCAAAGTTAAACCTTGTGTTACAGAGGCAATGAATGAAATATTGTGTGCCACATATACTAGGGAGGAAGTGAAGAAGGCAATGTTTAACATAGGGGATCTCAAAGCTCCAGGACCGGATGGCCTTCATGCCATCTTCTATAAAAGATATTGGAATCTGATTGGTGAGGAGTTGATTGATGAGGTTCTGAATGCTGTTAATACAGGCACAATTCCGAATGGTTGGAATGATACTATCATAGTAATTATCCCCAAGGTTGAGAGCCCAGAGAGGGTAACTCAATTTCGGCCTATAAGTCTATGTAACGTTCTGTACAACGTGATCTCCTCGGAGAAGTGGGGATATTCCCGACGCCGCTGTATCAGGGCTAGTTTGGTATGGAGGGGTTTTCAGCCCCGAACGGATCGTGGATTTGCCGGGATCGGGTGAACCCCTTGTCTTCACCCCATCCCCAATCTTCCCACGTAGCTGCGTTCCAGATCGATCCTCGAGCTGTCGTTAGAGGTGTGAAACACGCGTGGATCGTCAGGGTTTGAAGCGGTTTGGCCCAGCCCAACCCGCGTGCGCCAAACGGAGCTGCAGGGATTTTTCGTGATTTTAACCCCAAGAGGATTTTCCCTTCAAATCCCGCCCCACCCGCCTGTACCAAACGAGGCCTCAAGCATCCGATCCGCTCACCCGGGCCCTGGACGCCGGTTTTGCCTCAACGAGCGCTTCCGGCCCTTTGCCCGCTCCGACGCCGCCTTGGTCGACTCCTGGCTCTCATCCCCGCCCTCGACAATCTGCAGCAGCTTGAGTTACGCCATTACACCTCCTACCCGCCGCCCCCGCCCCCGCCGCTGCGCGCAACAGCCTTCCGCTTCGCGCGCACCCTCCGAGTTGCCACCTTCGGAAGCTGCATCCTCCCTTCCCAACCACCTCAGTTCCCAAACCTCAAGCTGCTCACGCTTGAAAATGCCAGCATCTCGAATTGCTCATTACACAACATGATTGCCGGGTGCCCCGCTCTGGAGTGCTTGCTGCTTCACGACATCTATGGCATCCCGTGTGTCCGGATAAACTCCGTCAGCCTTAAAAGCATCGGCATGCGTAATGGATGGTTCAGCTCATGCCAGGATACGGAATATCAGCTCCAGGAACTTATAATAGAGAACGCCCCTTCTCTTGAAAAGCTGCTCAACCTCAATTTAACCTATGCCCTACATCTTACCGTCGTCTCCGCACCTAAACTAGAGATCTTAGGTTGTGTTTCCGATTTCCGGAATGGTGGCACCACACTCGTGTTTGGCTCCACGCCTCCACCGTTATTAAGGTAGCTGGCATTTCTGTGTTTGCATACCATCTGCATTTGTAAATGGCCTAATGTTGTTTTTTATGCTTGATGAAGGGATTGTACCTTGATAGCATGACTGCAAGGATTTTCACTGTCAAAACTTTAGCTATCAATATGCAGAGTCAACGTAGTGTGGAGAAGGTTATTGACATGCTGAGATGCTTTCCTTGTTTGGAGAAATTGTACATTAAGGTGACAATGTTTCAGATAATTCATTGTGCTCGTCTGCACATATGTTTTACTTAATGTTCTCAAGTCTACTTTCGTCTATGTTCTTTTCAGTTCTTTTGGAACAAGGACATTACGTACCATTATACTTTCAACTGGCATACCTGGAAATCAAGCCTGACATACCTTTAAAGCTGAAGAAAATAGTGTTGGGTCAGTATCGGGGCACTTACTCACAAGTTAAGTTTGCCAAAGTTCTTCTTACTGAATGCTCCGGTGCTAGAATCTGTGATATTTGAAGTTGAAGACGAGAACTACAATAAGAAATTTTTTGCTCATCAACATAGGGAGCTTACGTATGAGGAAAGGGTTTCAAGAGGTGCTAGTTATTATTTTACAACTAGACGATTTCTCTGGGATGTTGAGAAGTTCAACCATGCCTCTGACTTGGATTTAACTGATCCATTTCTGAGGAGTTCTTGTGGTCTTCCCGGCGTGGGTCTTTCTGGCAGTTAGTGTAGGCCTCCTTTTATTTTCTGTATTTAACGTGTATCGTGACATTGTTTCAGTTGGCTTATGTTGATGTAATATATTGCTGCACCCCTAATTTGAAGGGAAAAAAACTGATCCATTTGTGTGTAGGTGTTAAATTGGATTCACTCTGTTGCTTGAGCTATTCTCGCATGTCACTTTTGTGCTTTACCCAAAGTTGATCAGCTGCGAGTTTGCTGTGTCTTTTTTTGAGTCTGTGTTATCCTCAAACCTTCTGAAATTTAAACAAGCTATTTTGGTTAGTTTTTTTTTATTTGACTTTCTAGTTATCAGTGACTACTTTTTTTAGAACTTTATGACAGTAGGGGAGGTATCAGTGACTACTTTGATTTATTTCCTGATCTAACTTACTAGCTTGATGTTTCTGGCTAGCGTATTTTCCTGTAGGGCACCTTCCCCTCTGTTTTCAAGTAGGCTGCTGAACATTACAAAGTGTTGCCAAGTATTTTCCTTTACCTTTGGTACACTGAAGATGCAGCAGTTTATGACTACATGAAGTTAATTGTCTCCAGCTATATACCTGTGCAATTCTCTGTGTGGTAGGCTGTTGAGCAGTGCGGAATTTGGCCAAGCATTTGCGTTCCATTTGGTACATCAAAGATGCACGAGATTATTGATTGTCGCTGTCGATCCAAATAATATATCATTGGATTGTACTATGGATGATACCAAGTCCTCAAAATAATATATTATTGGATTGTGTTATGGATGATACCAAGTAATATCAGGATCCCGTTCAAAAAAAAAAGTAATATCAGGATGTCTTTTTCAAATCATTTCAGAAGGTACTCCCTCCGTTCCAAATTACTTGACATGCATTTGTCTAGTAACGAATGTATCTAGACACTAAACAAGTATAGATACATCCGTATTTGGACAAACACAAGTCAACTAATTTAGAACGGAGGGAGTACATAGTATCTGATTTGCTGCACGCGACTGTTCATGAGCCAAACTGTGTTACGCTAAAGGAACAAAGGAAGCGCACAGGTGGTGAGGTATCACATACAAAATTTCTATCTATACTTTGTGGTGTTAGCTGAACATTTTAGATTTCTGTGATCACTGTTGCAAAATAGGCTTTGCCTTGGAAGAGCGTGCAGATAGATGTATCCTGTTCAAAGTTGCTCAATCATTAAGTACAGTAACAGGAAAAGAAATAAGCAAAATAGCTTTATTCATCTGTGATCCGGCATTGAACCTTACAGAGGCTTGCACAAAAACTGCAGCTCTCCAACTTAAGCCTACCCCTAAGGAATAATAATTGGAGTCTCATACATAATAATGCAAAAAGGAAAATGTGAGACAGAAAAGGAAGAGGGGTAGGAAACAAGAGAAGAAAAACAAGAGGAACTATGTAAGGAACTACTAATAAGCTTCCATCCAAGGTTGGCAAAGACATGCCCTATATATCCTACGCTTCCATCGCCATGCCTATATATCCTCCTAGTGTACATCAGGCTTGACAGTGTCTTCATATTTTGGTGGTGCCACCAGACATTTTATGCACCCCCCTCCCCCCCAGCCCAGCATTCATTCCGGTGAGAAAGCACATGGATTAAATCTCGAGCACAGCCCAATCGCCCTTCTACTACTCTAGCCGCTTTCTTTTACTTGGACAGGCTTCACAGCAACAGATGAATCCCCAGCACCAGCAGGCCCTTTCTCGGGTGAAGGGCTCACACTCTTGGTTTCACCAAGCCGCACAGCCTGAGCAAAAGTCTTTGTGATATGGCCCACCATGTCAGTGGGTACGGCCAAGGGCTTCTTGGGCTCAACAACGCTAGAACTCTTAGTGATATGACACACCAGCTCAGAGGGTACAGTTGACGGCTTCTTGGGCTCAGCAACACTGGAGCTGGACATCTGTTGTTGCTGATGCAGCCGCGCCTTATTCTCCAGTAGGGCTTTCTCACGTTCCTCGTAGAAGTCAAAGTCGTCAAGGATTGACGCATCCTCCTCATGATCCTTGAAGATTTTCAGTATCTCCAGTCCTTGTTCCAGTTTCACCTACAACAAGCTCAAGATAGTATTAGTACAACATTAAAAAGATGGAGCATTCCCAATGTAACCATATATGCTATAGTGTCCTACTAATTTGATGAACAATATCACTATGAAATAAATATTGGTAATTCGAGAACAATAAATGTCTAAATCAAGAAACAAAAGGAAAAGCTATTTTAAAAGCAATTCACCTCTTGCGTGTCCCGGCTGTTTGTTACAGGTTTGTTCTCGTTGTTTTCAAGGATTATATGGCGGAAGAGATTATTTGGAACATCCTTCACTATGTGCCACTTAACAGGGAACTGGCCAGTCCACTTATCTTGCTGCCAATAGTCCACACTCTTCTCAAAATTCACTGGTCCAGTCATCTCCGCAACACCACAGAACTGTGCACTTGCATTCACCTGCATATATTGGCCCAGTTTTCAGTTCTCAGCAAGGAATAACAAATCTCAGAGCCTAAAGACGACTAATAGGGAAACAGGTTAAGGGTTTGCTTACCGAAAACCAAGGATTAAGTGTCGCTCGACAAGTCGCGACAAGTCGCACGACTTGTCTACTTGTCGGTACCCCAGCGACAAGTTCAAAACCTCGACAAGTTGCGACAAGTTGCGACAAGTCACGACTTGTCGCGCGACTTGTCTACTTGTCGGTACCCGAGCGACAAGTTGCGACAGGTCGACTCGTAATCCTTGCCGAAAACAACAGAAAAATGGGACAATGTTCTTCCTTCTCCTTCACTTCATGATAGGCTAAGTCTAGTTTCTTGTTACCGTTTGTGGTGCTAGCCCAAACACCATATTTGATGCTCTTGTGCACATTATCTTCGCTGTATGATTTTATGATAAAAAATCTAGCATTTGTGTACTCCGTAACAAAGTCAGTCCGATTGTATGACTTCTGGTCAAGTCCACCAGAAGGCTTCTCATCTTTACTATCATCTTCTGGTTGCTTCTTAGGCCTGGTAGCGCGTGGACCTCGGCTTTGCTCATTGAGGAAGTCAAGTGAACCATCGCAGCTACATAACAAAGCATTACCTCTTCCTCTCCTGCGCCCTTTGTCAATCGGGATAAAACTTCTGCCATTCAGGCCATAGCCAGGGTAAGGGCCCCCATAGTTACTGGCATGTGGGAAACTCCCACTATGAGAGAAACCTCTTCCATAAGTGTCACTGGGAGATCCAAAACCATAGAAGGACTTCTGTTGAGGGGACATCTGAAATTGGGGAAATCGAAGTGTTAGATCCTAGAACTAACGATGTTAGATCTTGTCCTGTTCCAATAATGGTCTTCTTGTCAAATTATCATATGCATCATCATAGAAAGAGAAGCTCTTAATTCTAAGTAGTTGGTGTGTGCAGGGCCAGCAAGCATTGAGAGCTAACAATGCAGGCTCATGCTGTGCTTGCAGAGTGGGGTGATTTGATTGCATATGGAAGCAAAAGAACCAAAGCTTGGCAATATCAGACTAATTTCTTACAGGATCTGGTCATGTTTACGACTTTCTTTTTTCATGTGGCAGGTCGGAAGTTATTACGTCCAAACACTTTAATGAAAATGTTTAGTAAAATCAGGGAAGCATGAATGAGCGAACTAAGGGTTGAAAAGTCACAATATAAAAGAGTAAGAGACACATCAGGTAGGAGTTATTTTGGGTGCTGAAGTGTGTGGCACGGAAGGGGGCTATGTTTCTTACAAATAAATGTAAATAATTTTTACTTGTTATTCTTATGCAACAAGATATAAGATGGGAAAAGAATACCATCCCAGAAGCCATCGGAAAGTTGCTTTGTCCGAATGTCCCTGAACCACCACCAAAAGGTTGAGGTGAAGCTGCAGGTGATGGAAATGAACCAGTTCCTTCTGACGATCTAAACCATTCTGCAAAATAGCATTTCAAAGAAAAAAGTTATAAACGCGTCTAAGCTTGGGATTTAAATTATAATGTAAACAAATCATGAGATAGATAATAACCTGGTCTTGGCCCAAAAAGGAAGCTGTTTGGACTCAGAGTGTCAGCGATAAAAGAACCTTGTGTTGGGTCAATTGGCATCATTGTCTCACCCTGTGATATTGGAGTAGGAGAGCTTAAATATGGCATGCCAGGTTGTACTGGTTGCTGGTAGTAAGGAGCCGAGAAGGAGAACTGCTGAGGGGAGTAGAGCTGACCATCTCCACTAACACCAGCCGGTACCGGCGTCGAGATAGGAGGATAGTGAGCATAAGGGTCATAGCCATAGCCACCATGGTACATCATTGAAGGATCCTCATTGTATACAACCTTCAAGAGAAGTCAAAACTGAGAAAAGGAGCACTTCATAGAAATTGTTTACGACTAAGCAAATCAGCTTACCGGCGGACCCACTTCCAATCCTTCAGCGCTCACATAAGGAGGATATACATCCCATTCATTTTGAGGGTTCTCGTATCCTGGACCTGATCATATCATGTCACAGACACATCAGCATCATTCATCAGTTCAAGACTAAAGTTTCAAATTTTAGAAGACATTAAAATGCTGCTGGCATGAAACATACTCTCTCTAAGATAAAACTAGTGAACTTAGACCAACACTATGTATGAAGGAAATACAAACTGAGTCTAAGTTCGTGTTATGTCATTATTTCTTCAATGAAGAACACATGTGATTTCTAATACGTCACATGCAATTCATAAAAAATATACTTTCCTTCACAAATAAGCGAACGTAAATGTACAAATGAACATCATGCAGTCGAAGATATAATCTTGTATATGCAGCCAAAAGTCGCCTCACCTTGGTAATAGAATGGCTGTGCCTGAGAGGAATACATGGGTTGTGGATATGCAGCATTATGTTCCACACCTACGTTGGACGTGCCAGCTTGGGCTTGTCCATCACTTGATAGATTGATAACACTTGAATCAAGTGAAATAGTGGGTTTAACAGTTTTCTCATCCTTCCTAGAGATGGTCTGAGTAGGGAAAAATTACAACTAATCAGCAAAAGAAAGTGTTGTAGCATAAAATATCTTTTAAAATATCATCATATAATGACCTGCTCTTCAGTGTTACCAGCTAGAACAGGTTTTTGTTCGACCTCGATTCTTGACTCCGGTGAACCCATAGGGCCTAATACAGCAAATTTTAACAAATTAGCTCAAGTTTCAAGAATGGTTTTAGGGATATCCCATGTAAGCAGAAAAGTTAACTGTAAAACAGTGTTGTACTTTGTAGTGTGCCAACAGCAGAATGAAATTAATTCCACGGTTCATGTTTTGGCACATACCTTATTTAGCCCTACGGTTTTAAAACAAAAGCTTCAACTACAATAAAGGCTGAAATAAAGCTAAGCTTGAATAAATGGCCCAAAGTAGCATACAAGGATAGCTGCTTCGCAGCATATTTATATCCACATAACATAGAATCCAGTCATTCAGTCGATGAACCTACCTACTGCTAGGGAATCACATGCATCACAAGATGAATATTAACACAAACAGTTACAAACACCACTACACCAGCACCCCAAATTCATATAGTAAATACTTGGCTACTTATTCTAGCCTACTTGATCATGAGGCTAATCGCAACAACCATGCATAATAAATACGTGTTGTCCATCACTCAATGTCATTATTTTTATCCTTTGGTCAAACGACACTAAGAATTGAGGCCTCTCCAGGCAATTGGGCCTCCCACACCTGGATCAACAGGTTTCTGCTATGAAAGAGACATCCTACCTCTACCCTCTGCTTTAGTCCAGCCCTGCACCAACAGCTATTCACAAGACACGTACACCAGGCATAACTATGTATCACATTCATGTACATAAATCATGCCCGGACCACTCGAATTAAGTGCAGACTGTTACACAAACCATGGACACGTGACACGATTTCCAGATGATAGCAGCATCGTACCCAACCAATGAACTAGGCGCTTATTTGTTAACACATAAGCGCGAACCACCAGAAGTCAAAACATCAGTAACTATTTTATTCGGGTGCAGGAATGCACAAGGTCGAAGCTCGGGCAAATTCCTCGACGCCTTGCCTAGTCGAATTCAACTGCTGGCTACTCCTGTTACAAGAGCTTGGCATGGCATGGTATCCAGCGGTCAATTACGCAGGAATTCACCCGCAACAAGGTGGCAACCGGCACCAAGAGCTTGCACATCAACCCAATTGCAACGAGATCTATCACAGGGAGTCGCCGTAGCATTCCAAACCAAGCAGAAGCATGCAGCAATTGCATCTATACCTATGGCACCATCCTAGATCAGCAGGCCCCGAGCTAGCGGATCCAAATCTCACCCGCCAATGAACGAAACTGCCGACGAGCAGACACTACACAACAAATAAAACAAGTTCCAGCAAAAAGTAAAGCACTCACCGGTCCTCTCCGATCCAGTGTGCGCCGGTTCCATGGAGGATCCGCACCGCGCGGGAAGATAAAACAGAGATCGACCAATCAACCACCAATTGGGATCACCAAGCTCCCCCCCGATCTGGTGATGATGCGCTCCCGCGATCGGATCGAGCGCGCGACGGGGTCCGATCCGATCGGGGGCGCGCGCGATCGATCGATCTCGCGCCCTCTATGGCTGGCTGGAGCTCGATGCGAAACGGGATGGCTGCTTTTATGAACTGTTGTTTAATTATTTATATATAGGGCGGGATAAATTTGGAAACGGCGGGAGGGTAGAGGGGCCTATCTGCAAATGTGGAGGCTGATTTGGATTACTTGTGGTAGATAAAGAATATGTGATCCGACGTGGCGCTGGCCCTGACACGGCACGGCGCGGCATGTGATGTGCAAGTCAAGTCAAGATCCAGTGATCCACGCTAGCTAGCTTAGCTAGGATAATGTAAAGTTTGGCGGGTAATAATAATCTTTTGATTTGCTGGTGATGAATTCATCCTTCTACTGTATAAAAATTAGAATTCATCCTTCTACTGTATAAAAATTAAGGGAACATAATTATAAACCGACCAGATCTACTGCTACTCCGAGAGTGGTGGCGGTGATGTTGCGTCACCGGCATGTGTTTGGTCCGAGTGATTCGCATGATTTTTTCGTGATGCGCGCGGTACCCATGGTGAGAAAGTCCGAGTGCGGCTTCATTGTCAAGTTAGGTTTGAACCGGCTGCACTACTTCTTCACTTTGTGCGGGTAGCTGACGACTTGGGAGAAAACAACAATTTTTGTGATTTTGCGTCGTGAGCAGGGGGTCCAGTGGTGAGCCGCGCATCGTGGCATCCGGCTCTCTTTGACAACCCATCAATCATATAACGTGTGAGTAGGAAGAATAAAGACTCGAAAGCATAATTGAATCGAAACGATAGCCCCCGAGCGTGCCGGGTGTGTATCGACTTTATTTCCTTGATTGATTACACAGTATTACAATGGATACTATGTATAATAGGGGCGAAGCAGGCTGATGTTTCATGGACGCTTGGTCTCCTCTTCCGACTTGGAGCTTTTGTTCGGCTCACGCAAGTCGACGAGGTGGTAGGAGCCGTTGCCCATCGCTTTGCTAACAACGAATGGTCCTTCCCATGGTGCCGAGAGCTTGTGCATCCCTTTCGACTTTTGGATGAGCCGAAGAACCAAGTCGCCTTCCTAGAAAGAGCGACTTCTAACCCGGCGGCTGTGGTAGCGGTGCAGGCTTTGCTAATATATCGCCGTCCTGGAGAGTGCGAGTTCGCGAGCCTCTTCCAGGAGGTCGACGCCGATCAGGCGGGCTTCTTCATTTTCTTCCTCGTTGTAGAGGGCGACCCGAGGCGAGTCGTGCTCGAGGTCGGTCGGCATGACGGCTTCCGCCCCATACACCATGAAGAATGGTGTGTAGCCGGTGGAACGGTTTGGAGTCGTTCTGATGCCCCAGAGTACGGCTGGTAGCTCGTCCAGCCAGCAACCCGGTGTTCGCTCCAGTGGAACTTGAAGTCGCGGCTTGATCCCGGCTAGCACTGTCTGGTTCATTCTTTCCGCCTGCCCGTTTGATTGCGGGTGGGCGACGGACGCCAAGTCGAGATAGATGCCTTTTTGTTTGTAGAAGGCCTTCATCTCTCCTTCGGCAAAATTTGTACCATTGTCAGTGATGATGCTGTGCGGGTAGCCGAATCGGAAGATGAGCTTCTGGAGGAACTTGGTTGCGGTCTTGCCGTCGAGTTTCTTGATAGGTTCAACTTCGACCCATTTAGTGAACTTGTCGACTGCGACGAGCAAATGTGTCATGCCACCGCGAGCTGTCTTGAACTTGCCCACCATGTCTATTCCCCAGACTGCGAACGACCATGTCAGAGGGATGGTCTTCAGAGCCGCGGTGGGTAGGTGATCCTGCCGGGCGTACTTCTGGCACCCGATGCACCGACGGACGATGTCGACTGCATCCTGATGAGCAGAGAGCCAGAAAAAACCGTGCCTGAACGCCTTGGCGACCAGGTTGCGGGCGCCGACGTGGTGGCCGCAATCTCCCGAGTGGATCTCATGAAGGATGCGCCTTCCCTCTTCCGGCTCGATGCAGCGGAGGAAAACTCCCGATGTGCTGCGTTTGTAGAGCTCGCTGTTCATGATGGCGTAAGCTGAGGCCCGGCGCACGACTCGCCGTGCTAGGACCTCGTCGGCTGGCAGCTTTTTGGTGGTGAGGAACTCGATGTAGGGTTCCCTCCAGTCGTTTGTTTCTTGGGTTACCGCCACCAGAATTGCATCTGATGATGGCGGGTTGGCGATGTCGACTTCGGCCGTTGGGCGTACCGACGGGTTGTGCAGGTGGTCGAGGAAGACGCCGGGTGGGACTCGGTCCCGCTTAGACCTGAAGCGAGAGAGTGCGTCAGCCGCCTCGTTCTTCCTTCGGTCGACGTGCTCCAGTTCCATGCCGGCGAAGTGACCGCCGACTTGATCGATGAGCCGGCGGTAAGCCGCCATGTTGGGATCATTTGCATCCCAGGTCCCCATCGTTTGCTGAACGACGAGGTCGGAATCGCCGTAGCATTTGATACGGCTAACTCCCATCTCCTTGGCCACACGTAGGCCATGTAGGAGGGCTTCGTATTCGGTGACGTTGTTAGTGCACGTGTAGTGCGGGTAACGTTGCTTCGAATCTGTTAGGACTTCGCTGACGTAGTAAACTGGCCGCTAGACCAGTTGCTCGTGGCCTTCCTCCTTGCGCTCGACGACGACCACCGCGCTGACGACTCGGTTGGTCGCAGCGATGTAGAGGAGCATCGGCTCCTTTTCTAGGGGAGATGCGAGGATTGGCGCCTCGGCCAACGTCTTCTTGAGTGCCGTCAAGGCGGCGTCTGCCTCGTCGTTCCAGGTGAACGTGTCTGACTTCTTGAGGAGCCGGTACAAGGGCATGGCCTTCTCGCCGAGTTGCGAGATGAAACGGCCGAGGGCAGCAACACAGCCTGTGAGCCGCTGCACGTCCCGGAGATTTTCCGGCTTCTTCAGAACTTCGATCGCCCTGATCTTCTCTGGGTTGGCCTCAATGCCTCGCTCGGAGACGATGAAGCCCAGGAGCTTGCCCGCGGGTATGCCAAAGACGCATTTCTCCGGGTTGAGCTTTATCCTGTACTTGCGGACGTTGGTGAATGTCTCCGTGAGGTCGGCAATCAGGTATGTCTTCAGCTTGGACTTGACGACGATGTCGTCCACATATGCGTGGACGTTGTGACCGATCTGCTCGTGCAAACAGTTTTGTATGCAACGCTGGTAAGTCGCTCCGACATTTTTCAAACCGAAGGGCATGGAGACGTAACAAAACGCGCCATAGGGGGTGATGAAAGACGTCTTCTCCTGATCTTCGGGCGCCATCTTGATCTGGTGGTACCCGGAGTAGGCGTCGAGGAAGCATAGCGCCTCGCACCCTGCCGTCGAGTCGATCAGCTGATCGATGCGTGGCAATGCGAATGGATCCTTGGGACAGGCTTTGTTCAAGCCGGTGTAGTCGATGCACATCCGCCATATTCTGTTCTTCTTCAGAACGAGCACCGGGTTGGTGATGCGGGTAGGTCCCGATTTTCACGGATTTGTGCGGAGGGAAGGATGAACACGAAGAACACGCGAAGAACGATGAACACAAAGAGGGGAAATTAAACACACAAGGGTAAATAGCAAGTAGCAACCCGGCAAGAATCGACTGGTAACAAATCCCCGAGGGCAGCCCCCAATCCTCCTCTCCCAAGCACACCTTACTCTTAGGATTGTTTGTCCAATTGGTCAATCTAACCAACCCAATAGAATCACCCTAGGATGAAAGATTGGCAAGTAGCAACTACAAGAGGAGCCTTGGTATCCACGCAGGGATCTTCTCCACAAGGGAGGCCTTGGTTCATCTCCACAAGGGAAGGCCTTGAGTTATCTCCATAGGAGGAAAGAGACACTTTGAGAAGAAGGAGCAAGGCTCTACTTTAGTTTCCAAATCATAGTCTAACCCTAGATCTGGATGGGGAGCGTCTATTTATAGTCTATGAGGCGAAGGGGTAAGTTGTGGGCCATTACATGGGCTTCAGCCCGAATCTTCTTAGGTCTAGCGGTAGTACCGTTGCGCCAGCGGTAGTACCGCTGGGATTAAATGCGCTCGCTGGCGGTAGTACGAAGCAGGTACCGGGAGGTACCGTAGGGGTATCCAGTGGCGTTTTCGGGCGTGCCGGTACCTCCAGCGGTACCTCGGGCGGTAGTACCGTGACCTGCTCTTGGCGGTAGTACCGCTGTAGCGGCGGTAGTACCGCTGCCTGGAACTCCACGCAGGTCTTCATCTCTAGCGGTAGTACGTCTGGTGCCGCTGCCTGGGTCCTGGCGGTAGTACCGGCCCTCCTGGCGGTAGTACCACTGAGCTGATGCTTCGTCTTCTTCATCTTCCTCTTGACTCGTTTCTTGTCCAACTTCTGCACTTGTTTGGTGATCTTCTTGGTAGTTGTTCCTGAGTATGCACAACGTATCCGAATGAAGTAGCAACCCATTCAAAGGAGTGTCGAGATCACACATAGATAGGAGTGAATTCACCTTATCATGGAGAGCTTTGACTCTTGCTCTTGTCATTGGCCGCTTGTTGTAGGAGCTGTAGGTTGGGCTACATCATCTCTCCCCCTTGGAAAAGAGTCGTCCTCGACTCTTGGTCATCCTCATCGCTTGATGTTCCAAGGTATGGCGATAGGTCGGCGACGTTGAAGGTGTCATGGACCAAGTGTTTGGAGTTGGAGATGTCGATCTTGTAGGCATTGTCGTTGATGCGCTTGATAACCTTGAAAGGTCCATCTCCACGAGGATGAAGCTTGGACTTCCTTGCATCCGGGAAGCGATCTTTGCGAAGATGTAGCCAACAAGGTCTCCTTCTTCAAATATCATGGCGCGCTTGTTTTGTTCATCTTCGTAGCATGGTCTTTGTTGTGCTTCTCGAGAGTAGTTCTTGTTTCCTCATGGAGCTTCTTCATGTAAGCGGCTCGCTTGTCGAAGTCCATGTTAACTTGCTCACGGAGTGGAAGTGGTAGCATGTCGAGCGCGGTGTAGGGGTTGGAGCCATAGACGACCTCGAAGGGTGTTCTCTTTGTTGCGCGGTGTAGTGCTCGATTGTAGGCGAACTCGGCGTGTGGGATGCACTCTTCCCAATTCTTCAAGTTAGGCTTGATCAACACACGAAGGAGTGTAGATAGGCTTCGGTTCACCACTTCGGTTTGGCCATCGGTTTGAGGGTGGTATGCGGTGGAGAATAGTTGCTTGATTCCCATCTTGGCCATCAAAGTCTTCCAAAAATAGCTCACGAACTTGGTGTCACGATCCGACACAATGGTCTTGGGCACACCATGAAGACGGACGATTTCCCTGAAAAACAAAGTAGCAATGTGTGAAGCATCGTCGCTCTTGTTGCAAGGTATAAAGTGTGCCATTTTAGAGAAGCGATCAATGACGACAAAGATGGAATCCTTGTTTGTTTTAGTGCGTGGGAGTCCTAAGACAAAATCCATAGCTATATCGGACCATGGGTGATGTGGAATAGGCAAAGGTGTGTATAACCATGAGAGTTTAGAGTAGACTTAGCTTTGAGACATGTAGAACATCGTCGAACTAGGCGTTCCACATCACGCTTCATTCTGGCCAATAGTAGTTGGTGGCGAGCATGGCGTAGGTCTTGTCGCGGCCAAAGTGACCCATGAGTGTTCCTCCATGAGATTCCTTCAAAAGGACCAAACGAAGCGAAGACTCGGGTATACATAGTTTGTTAAACCTTTGTGCAAATAGAAATCACCAATTCCTTTGTGCTCCGAACATTGAGCGAAAATGTCTCCAAAGAAAGCATCGGTAGCATACAACTCTTTAATCTCATCCAAACCCAAGACACTAATGTCAAGACGTGTAAGTAGGTTGGCCTTGCGGGATAGAGCATCCGCGACCACATTGTCTTTACCTTTCTTGTATTTGATTACAAAAGTGAAAGACTCAATGAACTCAACCCACTTAGCATGTCTTTTGTTCAAATTTGTTTGACTTTTCAAATATTTCAAGGATTCATGGTCGGAATGAATGACAAATTCCTTAGGACGAAGGTAATGTTGCCACACATCCAAAACACGAACCAAAGCAAATAACTCTTTGTCATAAATGGGGTAATTCAAGCGAGCTCCATCTAGTTTCTCACTATGGTATGCGATGGGTCTACCATTTTGCATAAGCACTCCTCCAATGCCCAATCCACTTGCATCGCATTCAATCTCAAATGTCTTAGAAAATCCGGAAGGGCAAGGAGTGGTGCTTCGGTTAATAACCGTTTGAGCTCATTGAAAGCAAAATCATGTGCATTGCCCCAAATGAAAGGTACATTCTTCTTTGTAAGTTCATGGAGGGGGCAAGCAATTGTGGAAAAATCCTTGATGAAACGGCGATAAAATCCGGCAAAACCAAGAAAACGTCTCAACTCCTCAAGTGACATCGGAAAAGGCCAAGTCCGAATTGCTTGTATCTTTGCTTCATCGACTTCGACTCCATCCGAAGAAACAACAAAACCCAAGAAAACAAGTTTGTTGGTGGCAAAAGTGCACTTAGAAAGATTTGCATAAAGCTTTTCATTGCGAAGAACCAACAAAACTTGAGCAACATGAGAAGTGTGCTCTTCCAAAGACTTGCTATAAATAAGGATGTCGTCAAAGTATACCACAACAAATTTGCCAATGAAAGGACGCAAAACATGATTCATGAGACGCATAAAAGTAGAAGGTGCATTGGAAAGACCAAATGGCATGACGAGCCACTCATAAAGACCAAGCTTTGTTTTAAATGCGGTCTTCCATTCATCACCTTCACACATGCGTATTTGGTGATATCCACTTTTAAGATCAATTTTGGAGAATATAGCGGAACCACAAAGCTCATCAAGCATATCATCAAGTCGAGGGATAGGATGGCGATACCGAACGGTTATGGCGTTGATGGGGCGACAATCCATGCAAAGGCGAAGAGTGTTGTCGTGCTTGGGTACCAAGATGACGGGCACGGCACACGGACTCAAGCTCTCGCGGATGTGTCCCATGGCAAGAAGTTCTTGTATTTGCCGCTCGATCTCCTTTGTCTCTTCGGGGTTGGTGCGGTAAGGAGCGCGGTTTGGTAGCGGTGCGCCGGGAACAAGGTCGATGCGGTGCTCGATTCCGCGTAGAGGAGGTAGTCCCGGTGGCACGTCTTGAGGGAAACATCTTCAAAGTCCTTCAAAAGAGACAACAAAGAAGGAGGAAGGTTTGTGAAAGTGTTAGTCATAGAAACTTCACCCTTGCATATGAGCACATAGTGGAGGGTGGATGGGTTCTCTCTCAACTCCCTTATCTCTCTTTTGTGGCAAATAGTGTAAGTTTTGTGGGAACTCTCTTTGAAGTGTCACACTCATTTGGCTTGTGGCTCTCACTCACTTTAGGTGGATCTCTCGCTCACCACTCATCTCACTAGACGAACGATCTTGTTGTGCCCTTGCAATAGTCTTGGCGTTGTCGGCGATGACTTGACTTGGTGTCATGGGACGAAGGACGAAGGTCTTGTCGTTGTTCTTGAAGCTATAGTAGTTTGTCCTTCCATCATGCATAGCACCCTTGTCAAATTGCCATGGACGCCCAAGGAGTAAGTGACAAACGTTCATAGGCACAACATCACAATCAACCGTATCTTCATAGGCTCCAATCTTGAAGGACACTTGCACCATGTGTTGAATCTTGACGGCTCCGGTATCACTCAACCATTGCACATGGTAAGGATGTGGGTGCTTCTTGAACTTCAAGTTGAGCTTATCACAAAGTTCTTTGCTCGCTAGGTTGTGGCAACTTCCACCATCTATGATGACCTTGACGGACTTGCCATTGATTCCCGCTCTAGTGTGAAACAAGTTGCATCTTTGGTCTTCTTCTACTTGAACATTGGTGGTTAGAGCTCTTGCCACAACCAAGGAAGGGTCTTTGTTGTCGCCATCACAATAGATTTCACTTTCTTCTTCTTGAGCACTTTGCATTGTGGCGACCTTGTTCAAAGCATTGTACTCATCTTCACTCATAGATTCATACTCTCCCATGTCATTGATGATCATGACCTTCTTGTTGGTGCACTCAAAAGATTTGTGCCCTTGTCCGCCGCACTTGTAACATTGCAAAGTCTTGTGCCGGACGAAGATCCTTGAGGCGCCTTGGAAGGGGAGGTACTTTCTTGAAAGGTTGAGGCGCTTGAGGTGTCGATAGAGACTCTTGGAGGACCTCGAGTGTTCGCTTGAGGAAGAGCTTGTGAAGGTGTAGGAGTTGACGAAGAAGGCTTGTTGGCGTAGAATGCCTTTGTCTTGAGGTATTTGAGCTCTTCAAGCACGTGGCGCTCGGCCTTGGAAGCTTGATGTACTAGCTCAACCAAAGAGGCATATGGTTGGAACTCCACGATCTTCTTGATGGGATAGTTGAGGCCATTCATGAAACGAGCCATGGATTGCTCTTCGTACTCGTTGACATTGGCTCTCATCATGGAGATTTCCATTTCCTTGTAGTACTCATCAACCGACTTCAAACCTTGCTTCAACTCTTGCAACTTCTTGTATAAGTCTCTAGTGTAATGGCTTGGCACGAAGCGCTTGTACATTGTTTCTTTCATTTCAACCCAAGTGTCAATTGGTTGTTGGTGGTTAGCGACACGAGCATCTTGTAGTTGTTCCCACCACAAGAGGGCATACTCTTCAAACTCCATCGAGGCTAATGCAATCTTCTTTTTGTCGGAGAAGTGTTGCACGCGGAAGATCTTGTCAACCTTGAGTACCCATGAGAAGTAAGCTTCCGGATCACTTGTGCCGTAGAACTTGGGTATGTCAAAGCGGACGTTGGTCAAGTCATCATAGTCGTCATGGTGGCCACCACGTGGGAATGCACGTTGAAAGGACACAGATGTCGCCTAGAGGGGGGGTGAATACGCGATTAAAATTCTTTGCGGTTTAGGCTTGAATAAATGCGGAATAAAACTAACGTTTAATTTATCAAGCACGAAACCTAAACAAGCTAGGTTAACCTATGTGCACCAACAACTTAAGCTAAACAAGACAAGCAAATATGTGATAGCAAGATATATTACTTCAAGCTCGATGGCTATCACAAGGTAAATAGCATAAGTAAGAAGCTCGGGTATATAAATACCGAGGCACTTGGAGACGATGATTTATCCCGAAGTTCACTTCCCAATGGAAGCTACGTCTCCGTTGGAGCGGTGCGGAGTCACAAAGTGATCCCCGAATAGCCGTCAAATGGCACACCGTAATCTCCTTCGTGCCTCCACCAATGCGGAGTGCCACGAACCACTATGGGACACTTGAGGGTGGTCACCGAACCCGTACAAGGATGAGGCACACTCCACAACTTAATTGGAGGCTCTCACCGAATTCCCGCGGCTCCCAAAGCCACAAGAATCACAAGGTTGGGGCGCGACTCCACAACTTAATTGGAGGCTCCCAACTATCCCGCGAGCCACCAAAACTCCGAGATCAACAAGGACCGTCTAGGGCACTCCAAGTACCCAAGAGGACAAGCTCTAGGGCACCCCAAGTACCCAAGAGTAACAAGCTTCTCAACTTCGATTTCCACGTATCACCGTGGAGAACTCAAACCGATGCAACTGATGCAAGAAGGCAAGACCACTAGAAGTGGTCAAATCCTTCACTCCCAAATCCCACCAAAAGCAACTAATGCTTGTGGGGGGAGAAGAGAGGAAGAACAAGGAAGAACTCAACAAATGGAACTTCAAGATCACGATCTACTAGGTTCCCCTCACTTAGAGAGGAATGGATTGGATGAATATGTAGATCTAGATCTCCTCTCAAATTCCCTCAAAGATATGCAAGAATCATGGGAGGGATTGAGAGGAAGGCAAGCTTTTCCAAAGGTCAACAATGGAGGAGAGAGAGGGGAAAAGCTAGCTCAAGGGTGAGAGAACCGTTGGGGAAGAAACCCCCTTAAAAAGGTCCTCTCAAAAATCTGCCCGTTGCAGACGAAAAAGGCCGCAGCGGTAGTACCGGGCCTCGCCCGGTAGTACCGGCTGTGTTGTCTCGAAGAAGAACGAAGACCAGTCAGCGCTCCCTGACTCGACGCGCAACGGTAGTACCGGACCACCTGGCCCGGTAGTGCTCCCTTCCCGGTAGTACCGCCCACTACCGGGGCAACTACCGGGTTAAAACTTCGAGAGGCAGAGAGCCATCCGGAGATGCGGTACTGGGCCCGGTACTGCCCGCGGTAGTTCCGCAAGGGGTCACCCGGTAGTACCGGGCTAGGGTCGGTACTACCGGACTAAGAAGAAACTGCAGAACAGGAAAGGAGAACCGCAATAACTTTTGCAAGGAAGCTCCAAACGAGATGAATCCAATTCTATTGGAAAGGTAGCGACAAGAGCTTTACTACAAAAAGTGGAAATATTAAGGGTCACAAATATAGAGGGGATACCACACATGAGAAGGTGTGGACCCTATCTCGAAGGTGGACCGATAATATTTCCAACCAGAAAACGCAACAAGTTTTCCATACGAAATCCGTTTTCGGAGAACTTGGGCTTGTCATGAAGATCACAACAAGCACCAAAACCCAACAAGGAGAAAATCCAAATAAGAACCAAGAAAGATGATGAAGGCAAGTATGCAAAGGTTTGAGCTCTCTCCAACTGATACGCTAAAGCTCAATCGAGAGCCCCTCTTGATAGTACGGTATCTATCCTATAACCCGGTCTCCCAACTAGTACCACGAGACCGGTAAAATAGAAACCCTATCATACCTTTGCCTTGCGCATTCCACTTGAGCTAGATGACGTCGATCTTGATCTCTTCAAGTGGACCACCTTTCTTGATTGCGCTTCGCTTGGTGAAGACTCAAACATTGCTCCCCATACTCCACTATGGGAGAGCCTCTCTTAGGCACATCTTCACATGAACATTATCTCTAAATGGGTGGCAAGCTTCAAGCTTAGGATTTCTTCGAGATGCTCCTCTTGAACTTGCGCTTCTCAACATTGATGACGATCACCACTTAACGTCATCGATCATGGGCCATATGAAATCTTCATTTGATGCAAGCCCATGGAAAGATACCTAACCACACATAAATGCTACACACATATCATGGGTTAGTTCACAAAGCTATATGGACAATTGCTTACCATACCAAGAGATACATGATCCCACTTGGTACATCTTGTAGCTTTGTGTGTTGATCAATACTTGATCAACCTTGTATCTTTTCTTCTCTTTTCAATAGATGATGTCTTGAAGATAACCATGAATGATCACATAATTCTTTTCTTCAAGACATACTTGCAATATGCTCAACTCGATGATCTTGATGCCAAATACTTCATTATATCAATATATTCATGGCATCAACCTTGAATCCAACATATGGAGTTCAAGCATGGTCTATGGACAAACACTACAAGTAAAACTCAATGCAACCATTAGTCCATAGGGATTGTCATTAATTACCAAAACCACACATGGGGGCGCCATGCCCTTTCAATCTCCCCCATTTTGGTAATTGATGACAATCTCTTTTACAAGGGTTTATATAATGAATTAAGCAACTATGCAAATCAACGAGCATAGATGCATGAGCATGAAAGGTAAATGCTTATGACCAAAACAAAAGCATAACACCAAATTCCCTTAAACCCTATAAAACTTCTCCCCCATTGGCATCCATTTCAAAATGGGCGAAAAATCTTAGAAGGTCAATATAGTATGAGCTCCCCCATAAACGTGTGCATTTCTCAAAATATGAGTGAAATCAAATACACATATCCAATGACGAATAGTTGGGAGAGCACAAACTATATTGAGGATCCAAAGATTGCAAAAGAATGATATGGAGAACTTTTTACAATTCTCCAAATAAAATGTAAGCAATCAAAAAGATCCAACTAACCAAATAAACACAAGATATTATGATTTGAACAAAAGAGTGTTTTAAAAGAAATAGAGGAGCTCCCCAATATTTGTACACAATTTAGAATTATTGTATTTGAATACAAGGTGTACAAACATGGAATCCTCACTCCTTCGGTATCCTCTAAAACACAAAATCAAATGGATTCACAAGCTCAATAAGATGCAAAAGAAAAACAAAGCTTGTGTCATATCCCAAGGTGAAGATTATTGACTTGTAAAGACAAGCATGAGGTTAAGGATATTCACCAAGATGAGTGCACCAAGATGTGATAAAATAGGATATGCACTCATAAACCAAATTCTTTTCGGAGTCACACCAAAGAAAGAAAGGGAATAAAAGAGGTGACACCGAAGAATTAGGATCTCTAGTAAAGATGTAATTTCTCTCATGTATATAAGTTTCTAAGTGTACAACAATCATGAGATATATATCCACAAAGAAACATGTACACATAAAATTAGTTACTAAAGGAAAGAACAAGATATCCAAAATAAAGTCATATATTATACACATATGATAGTTGTGTAGGATCATAGCCCATAGCTCAATGATTTCATATTGTGTAATAATGAACTTCAAATTCAACCTCAACACAAGCATCACAAATATCACTAAGGGAAAAGGAGATAGTTGGGATGCATTGAGGAAATCAACAAGTATCATAAGAGCCGAATAGAATTTGCAATAGCTACAACAAAGGCAAATAAATACTTTTCATGCCATGATGCAACCTACACAAGGTTGGATGCTAGAAAAATATGCATGAGGGTGAATACTTGTTACCGAGATGACATTGGGTTGATGTAGTAGATAAAATTTCATCAACCATCCTCGCTTGGCTCCAATAAGCATGTGGTGAAGATACTTTCATTGTAAATGAGACAAGCATCCAATGCATCTCCATTTACCTAAAACACATTCAAGTAAAATTGTTCCCAAACTAATTGGGTCCAAGTAGTTAGTCAAACTACAATACATAGAAGGAACTCCACATAAATATGTGCATATAGATATGAAATTGAATTTCATGCACATCTTAGCCGATTTAGGATTCCGTGGAGTTTCCCCTATATATTGGCACAAAGAAGGAAAGCATGCCATAAAATAAACATGGAGTAGATATGCATGCCTATGACCTTCAATAACCAAAGGGAGATACAATTTGGACAAAATATCAAGAAATCAAGGGAGGTCCAAATTATATCAAAGATCCAAATCAAAAATTGATTTAGAGAAGCCAATTGAAAGTAAAACAAACCAACATATGATTGATGACATACCAATTGGACAAAGATATCAAAATGAAAATAGGATACCAATTAATCAATAAATAAAGGGACTAGATATCAAATTCCCAAAGATAGATACCAATTGAGATTAACTCTCAAAAAGAGCGAGGTTCTAACAAATAAACCATCCCTCTACACTTTTCATGATGGCACAAAGTACCAAGCCGAAAAGGTTTGTCTACCATGAGACATGTCATCGGGATCAAGGACCAATGGAAAGGATCAAATACCAATAAAATATAAATAGTGTTTAAAAGGATACTTGATAGCTCTCCCAACAAAAGTGCATTATTTATGATCTTGTATTTGAATACACATTGCACACACATGGAATAATCGCTCTCAAATATCTATTCAAACACTAGTCATATATCAAGAAAAAGCAATAAGATCCAATATTAATGAAAATATAAGTTGTACTCAATATAGGATAGCTCACCCAAGAATAGTGCATTATCTATAAGTAACCTTTGAATGCAAGGTGCACAATGATGGGATCAATGCCTCTCCTACATCAAATAAAACACTAGGAAGTTTGAGTAAAACTAAATGATCCACAAGAGGTAAAGAAGACAATGGGAGTTAAAACAAATTAATTTTTGGCAAGAAATAAGGCAATAAAATCAAGAGCCAATATGAAGATGATCTACACATTTCACCACAGTTTTGACTATCAATTGTCATGGAGTATATGTAGTAATTTCTTAGTGGTGTATTGGATTGATATTCAAGATCATCTTCACAACCAATAAGCACATGGTGAAGGATAAGATTTAAACACGATGCTTATGTAGATAAATGTTCTTGATAGCTTCAAATATTCACGCGATAATGCAAAGCAACTACAAAGAGTGCTTTGAAGCGATCGGTTTCCCAAAGAGATATATGAGAACATATTTAGAGGAAAACCTTACCAAGAACATTCATCACCAACAAGATCCAAAGTGTGAGTAAGTAAAAACATTTAAGGAAAAGGGAACTTGTTTGAGAAACATGCCACAAAGGAATAAGATAATTAACAATATCAATTCTAGGTGGCAATACCTCACATGTTCACATTGTCTAGGTTTGTAATATGCACATAGCTTATTACTCCCCCATAATGTGATAATCCATTAATCTCTCAAAAAGAGCCAATTTAGATATAAGCAAGTTGATACAAAAGGCTCAACACAAACTCACACATACATGGTGTGCAAACCAACATACACATACTTGATTGCTCAAGATAAGTAAGTAGAGAGCACAACATATACAAACACTAGCAAGGTACAAAACCAAACACATGCAAGGGTGCAAGCAACTTTCAATGTATATATGATTTAAATATAAGTTACCGCAAGGAGAAACATTGGATATGTTATAGAACAATATAATCCAAATGACTTGGCTTGAGAGAATATAATTGATGAAGATCCCTTAATTCTTCATGATGTAGCCAAGTCTCCAATGCCCTCCACAACACCTATTGATCAAGTTTTAGCTTGTTGGTCCCCAACCAAGTTGGGTCCTAAGAGGTTAGTCACAATAGGCTTGGCAACCCAAATGGTTCTTTTCTTGACACCACTTTGAGTACCAACATATTTGGCAAACACATTGCCAACCTTATCCTTCCTAAGAGAATAAACATTATCAATTATGATAGGGTTGAATAAGGTACCACTAGTGCATGAAGAAGCAAAGTGACCCTTCTCACGGCATAAGTAGCAACATTTGCTTCCTCCTTTCTTCTTTGTTGAAGTCTCAACTTGAGAAGGAATAGCTTGATTTTTCTTGGGAAGTGGCCGTTCTTCGACTTGGGGAACTTTAGTTTGAACTTGAGGCAACTTCCCTTGTTGCTTCTCACTAAGAGACTTCTTCTTCAAAGGGCAAGATCTAACATGGTGCCCTTCAACCTTGCACTTGAAGCAAACAATCTTGGCCAAATTCTTGACTTGTTCATGGCCCTTCTTTTTCTTGTTATACTTGGACTTGTTCTTGTTATTGGAGTTGAAGCCAAGTCCACTCTTGTCATTGGGGCGTCTTTGCACACTCAACATGTTGTCAAGTGTGGGCTTCCCATCATGACGCTTTTCCAAGTCTTTCTTCAAGGAAGTGACTTGGGCCTTGAGCTCTTTTAATTCCTCTACATGGTTAGTATCAACAAAAACACTAGAGGAAGTTGAAGCTTTATTGTTAGAGCAACAAGGCATGGAAAGTAATTCATCACAAGATGTAGCAATATTATGAGTGGATGAATTACTAGGACTAGCACATGGCAATAAAGCATTTTGAGTAGAGGTTGTGCCATTGTCCACATGAGGCTCACAAGATGTTACCTTTGTAATAATACCCTCATGAGCTATCTTTAGCTTATCATAGGAGACTAGAAGGTCCTCATGAGAGCTCGAGAGCTTTTCATGGCTTTCTTCCAATTTCCCATATTTGCTAGATAGCAATGCAAGTTGAGCCCTTAGCTCAACATTCTCCGTTAATATGGATGCTTCACAAGAGATAGAGTTAGTAGCACAAGCATCATTATTTATGACAATAGGAGAAAGTAACTTGGCAAGCTCTTTAGAGTGAGAAGCTTTAAGTTGCACATGAGACTCGGTGAGTTTGATGAGCTCACCCTTAGTGACCCTAGAGCCATTATCTAGGTGCTCAAAATCCTCAAGGAGTTTGGCATGTGCATCTATAAGCTTACCATTTGTTATTTTGAAATCATTAGCCACTTTAAGAGATCTATCAAGGGATCCCGTTACTCTAGAAAGTTCGAGAGCAAAAGTTTCCGCAAGAGACGTCTTGCTTGTTTGTTCTTCTTCAAGGGCTTCCTTGAGATCGGCGATCTCTTCCGCATACTTGTATTCGCGGTTAAAGCTTTCATCAATGTGAGCTTCCAACTCCTCAATGGTAAGTTTGCGCTCAACAAGGGTAGACATGATTTCTAAGAAGTTAGTACGAGCATCTTTATTCTTTGAAAGAGAAAGAATAACCATTTTACCCTTCTCGAGTATGGAAGCATCATTATCATTTTGTTCATTTTCCTCATTACTATCATCATGAGATATATTGGGATCCAAAGTAGGAGATACCTCGGAAGCTTTAGCCATAAGGCAAAAGTGAGTACATGATGATGACGATGAAGAATTACTTGAGTCACCATTTAAATCCATAACTTGTTCCATGGAGTGTTCGGTTTCCTCTACATTGTTAGCCAAACAAATACTAGAGGAGATAGAACCATTTTTATCATGGCAACAAGATATAGAGAGCATATCATCACAAGGATTAATCAAGCAATTTGTACACGATATGCAAGGACTATCAACACAAGCATGAAGATCATTTTTGGTTCTAGATGCGTTTAAGTCCAAAGATAAATCATTGCAATAAGATAGTGGTGAAGTATCATCAACAATAAGCTTACTATCATTATTGCAATATCTATCACTACTCACCATTGCATTACTTTGTGGCTTGCCACATGTAGGTGAAGTAGAAGAAGTTGAGAACTCATCACGGCCGGAAGTGGAGGGACAACAATCATCTCCACAATTCTTGGACACATCATATTTATCTTGAAGCTTGGTCCAAAGCTCATGAGCATTCCGAAAAGGAGAGACCGACATAATAACTACATCGCTCAAAGCATTGAAAATCACATTAGAAGCTTGAGCATTTAGATAGGAATTATTCTCATCCAACAAAGATAATCTTTTGGGATTCCTTGGAGGAGAATAACCCCTATCTAGAATTCGCTCTATGTATGGGTCAATGACCCGAAGAATATTAAGAATGCGAATTTTCCAAACATCATAATTTGTGCCATCTAATATAAAAGAAGCATTGTGCACTAGTTCACTAGACGACATCTTTACTCTCGAGGCGGTGAAGCCAAAAGCGAGAGAACCCGCTCTGATACCAATTGAAAGGACACGGATGTCGCCTAGAGGGGGGGTGAATAGGCGATTAAAATTCTTTGCGGTTTAGGCTTGAATAAATGCGGAATAAAACTAGCGTTTAATTTATCAAGCACGAAACCTAAACAAGCTAGGTTAACCTATGTGCACCAACAACTTATGCTAAACAAGATAAGCAAATATGTGATAGCAAGATATATTACTTCAAGCTCGATGGCTATCACAAAGTAAATAGCATAAGTAAGAAGCTCGGGTATAGAAATACCGAGGCACTTGGAGACGATGATTTATCCCGAAGTTCACTTCCCAATGGAAGCTACGTCTCCGTTGGAGCGGTGCGGAGTCACAAAGTGATCCCCGAATAGCCGTCAAATGGCACACCGTAATCTCCTTCGTGCCTCCACCAATGCGGAGTGCCACGAACCACTATGGGACACTTGAGGGTGGTCACCGAACCCGTACAAGGATGAGGCACACTCCACAACTTAATTGGAGGCTCTCACCGAATTCCCGCGGCTCCCAAAGCCACAAGAATCACAAGGTTGGGGCGCGACTCCACAACTTAATTGGAGGCTCCCAACTATCCCGCGAGCCACCAAAACTCCGAGATCAACAAGGACCGTCTAGGGCACTCCAAGTACCCAAGAGGACAAGCTCTAGGGCACCCCAAGTACCCAAGAGTAACAAGCTTCTCAACTTCGATTTCCACGTATCACCGTGGAGAACTCAAACCGATGCAACTGATGCAAGAAGGCAAGACCACTAGAAGTGGTCAAATCCTTCACTCCCAAATCCCACCAAAAGCAACTAATGCTTGTGGGGGGAGAAGAGAGGAAGAACAAGGAAGAACTCAACAAATGGAACTTCAAGATCACGATCTACTAGGTTCCCCTCACTTAGAGAGGAATGGATTGGATGAATATGTAGATCTAGATCTCCTCTCAAATTCCCTCAAAGATATGCAAGAATCATGGGAGGGATTGAGAGGAAGGCAAGCTTTTCCAAAGGTCAACAATGGAGGAGAGAGAGGGGAAAAGCTAGCTCAAGGGTGAGAGAACCGTTGGGGAAGAAACCCCCTTAAAAGGTCCTCTCAAAAATCTGCCCGTTGCAGACGAAAAAGGCCGCAGCGGTAGTACCGGGCCTCGCCCGGTAGTACCGGCGTGTTGTCTCGAGGAAGAACGAAGACCAGTCAGCGCTCCCTGACTCGGCGCGCAACGGTAGTACCGGACCACCTGGCCCGGTAGTGCTCCCTTCCCGGTAGTACCGCGCCACTACCGGGGCAACTACCGGGTTAAAACTTCGAGAGGCAGAGAGCCATCCGGAGATGCGGTACTGGGCCCGGTACTGCCCGCGGTAGTTCCGCAAGGGGTCACCCGGTAGTACCGGGCTAGGGTCGGTACTACCGGACTAAGAAGAAACTGCAGAACCAGGAAAGGAGAACCGCAATAACTTTTGCAAGGAAGCTCCAAACGAGATGAATCCAATTCTATTGGAAAGGTAGCGACAAGAGCTTTACTACAAAAAGTGGAAATATTAAGGGTCACAAATATAGAGGGGATACCACACATGAGAAGGTGTGGACCCTATCTCGAAGGTGGACCGATAATATTTCCAACCAGAAAACGCAACAAGTTTTCCATACGAAATCCGTTTTCGGAGAACTTGGGCTTGTCATGAAGATCACAACAAGCACCAAAACCCAACAAGGAGAAAATCCAAATAAGAACCAAGAAAGATGATGAAGGCAAGTATGCAAAGGTTTGAGCTCTCTCCAACTGATACGCTAAAGCTCAATCGAGAGCCCCTCTTGATAGTACGGTATATCCTATAACCCGGTCTCCCAACTAGTACCACGAGACCGGTAAAATAGAAACCCTATCATACCTTTGCCTTGCGCATTCCACTTGAGCTAGATGACGTCGATCTTGATCTCTTCAAGTGGACCACCTTTCTTGATTGCGCTTCGCTTGGTGAAGACTCAAACATTGCTCCCCATACTCCACTATGGGAGAGCCTCTCTTAGGCACATCTTCACATGAACATTATCTCTAAATGGGTGGCAAGCTTCAAGCTTAGGATTTCTTCGAGATGCTCCTCTTGAACTTGCGCTTCTCAACATTGATGACGATCACCACTTAACGTCATCGATCATGGGCCATATGAAATCTTCATTTGATGCAAGCCCATGGAAAGATACCTAACCACACATAAATGCTACACACATATCATGGGTTAGTTCACAAAGCTATATGGACAATTGCTTACCATACCAAGAGATACATGATCCCACTTGGTACATCTTGTAGCTTTGTGTGTTGATCAATACTTGATCAACCTTGTATCTTTTCTTCTCTTTTCAATAGATGATGTCTTGAAGATAACCATGAATGATCACATAATTCTTTTCTTCAAGACATACTTGCAATATGCTCAACTCGATGATCTTGATGCCAAATACTTCATTATATCAATATATTCATGGCATCAACCTTGAATCCAACATATGGAGTTCAAGCATGGTCTATGGACAAACACTACAAGTAAAACTCAATGCAAACATTAGTCCATAGGGATTGTCATTAATTACCAAAACCACACATGGGGGCGCCATGCCCTTTCACACGTCCACGTCTCCTTCGGTTGAGTCCATCACCATATTGTTGGCTAGACTCGTTATCACTTGACTCGGAACGTTGGTGTTGGTGACGATCATGAGGAAGCTCTTGACGATGCGCATGTTGAGGAGGTAGCTCTTGTTGAGTAACGGGTTGCTCGACATTGTTTGCATTGTCATGGTTTTGATGACGTGGCCTTGGAGGATGACGAGGGTGACGTCCTTGTTCACCAAAGTCATGCGCACCCGGAACGCCATTGTCATTAGCCAATGGGTCATGACGATCACGTTGAGGCGGTGGTGGCGATGGTATGCGTGCGCGACGATCATCATTTTGGTGAGGTTGTTCTTGACACGCATTGGCATTGTTCGCGTGAAGATCATGTGGTTGTTCAACGATAGGAGGAGGGCGTTCATGGGCGTCGCTCCTTGAATCATGTTGACGTTCTTGTCGAGGTTCATGACGTCCATGATGTGCTTGTGTCGACCTTGAGGTGCTTCTTGTATGGCTTGAGCGTGAAGGAGCTCGTTGTCGCGCAAGGTTGTTGATAGCTTCGGTCATCCTCTCCATGTTCGCATTGATTGCGTTGAAGTTGGCATCATGAGTTTGGAGACGGCGCTCGTAGCGGCCTAAACCATCACGAACAAGGTGTCGAAGACCGACGAACTCGGATTGGGTGACATAGCCATGATCACCGTGAACTCCACCATGGATTTCCTCATCCGAGCTTGAGCTTCCGTTTGTACTTCCCCTAAACATTTTCTCAAGAAACAAGTGAGATGTGCGGTAAGGAAAAACCAAGACAAACTATATCCCAAGTATAATGTGGCTTGAGAGGAGAGTATCCGGTTCTAACACCCAACACACACACTTATGAGGATAGGAAGGTATGAAGTGGCAAACGAAACAAGCAAACCCGCCGACAAGTATATTGTCAAAGGTAGAGAAAATCCACAATGATCAAATTACTAAAGAAACTCCAACCACAAATGATGAAGAAACACGCACAAAAGCGAATAATGGGGTTGGGCGACCAAAGGGCGAGCACTCAAAGATAGTCAACCTAACGAAGACTACGTGCTCAAATGTCACCCAACACAAGAAGGACGCTAGCTCAATTGCTTTTTGTGGGCAACGGATTTGCACAAGAGTTAACACTCACACTCACTTTGGCGGTCTTAGCTTTGTCGCCAACCTACAAGAGATGAGACTTGGCACCACTTGATTCTTTTCTTTTCTCTTTTTTTTTTTGATTTTTGCTTTTTGATGATGACTCCTTCTCTTTTGCTAGTGCCAAGCTCTCTAACGATACACACTCGCCAATACTTGAAGACAAACACTCAACACGTGCAATGCCTCGCAATATCACCGAGCTAGTCCAATAGGTTAAGTTGCGCGAAAGGAAGAAGGGCTCACAACGGAATATGATGGTGGGGGAATGTCGAGTCCTTGGTGGCGTCGTCGCTTGGCTTTGATGATGCGTTGCTGCGGAAGCTTGTCGATGTTGTAGACGTAAAGCACACCAAGAAAGGACTCAAACCAAAGAGGAAATGCCAAAACGAACCGAGGAAAAAGAAAAATTTCTGCCAAAATTGGCCCTGACGGTAGTACCGCTGCGGCGGTAGTACCGCTGCACTGGCGGTAGTACCACTGCGCATGAATCTGTGCGAGTTTGACTCGAATTTTGGGCGGACGTGGGCTCCAAAAATTCCTCGAATTCGTGGGAAGTCGGCAAAATTGAGGCTAGGGAACACAAACAAAGGTGGAGGGGGTCCTAAAGCAACAGATCCATGGACAAAAACTACCAAAAACGCAACGAATCGATAGATCGGCTCGATTCAAGGCAAGGCTATTTTTGGTGGAAATTTTCAAATTTCTCAAAAACGAAGAAAAATTTGGTGGATTTCGGTGGAAAGACAAATCAAATCCGTGTCAACCTAGAGCTCTGATACCATATGATGCGGGTAGGTCCCGATTTTCACGGATTTGTGCGGAGGGAAGGATGAACATGAAGAACACACGAAGAACGATGAACACAAAGAGGGGAAATTAAACACACAAGGGTAAATAGCAAGTAGCAACCCGGCAAGAATCGACTGATAAGAAATCCCCGAGGGCAGCCCCCAATCCTCCTCTCCCAAGCACACCTTACTCTTAGGATTGTTTGTCCAATTGGTCAATCCAACCAACCCAATAGAATCACCCTAGGATGAAAGATTGGCAAGTAGCAAACTACAAGAGGAGCCTTGGTATCCACGCAGGGATCTTCTCCACAAGGGGAGGCCTTGGTTCATCTCCACAAGGGGAGGCCTTGAGTCATCTCCATAGGAGGAAAGAGACACTTTGAGAAGAAGGAGCAAGGCTCTACTTTAGTTCCCAAATCATAGTCTAACCCTAGATCTGGATGGGGAGCGTCTATTTATAGTCTATGAGGCGAAGGGGTAAGTTGTGGGCCATTACATGAGCTTCAGCCCGAATCTTCTCAGGTCCAACGGTAGTACCGCTGCGCCAGCGGTAGTACCGCTGGGATTAAATGCGCTCGCTGGCGGTAGTACGAAGCAGGTACCGGGAGGTACCGTAGGGGTATCCAGTGGCGTTTTTGGGCGTGCCGGTACCTCCAGCGGTACCTCGGGCGGTAGTACCGTGACCTGCTCTTGGCGGTAGTACCGCTGTAGCGGCGGTAGTACCGCTGCCTGGAACTCCACGCAGGTCTTCATCTCCAGCGGTAGTACGTCTGGTGCCGCTGCCTGGGTCCTGGCGGTAGTACCGGCCCTCCTGGCGGTAGTACCGCTGAGCTGATGCTTCGTCTTCTTCATCTTCCTCTTGACTCGTTTCTTGTCCAACTTCTGCACTTGTTTGGTGATCTTCTTGGTAGTTGTTCCTGAGTATGCACAACGTATCCGAATGAAGTAGCAACCCATTCAAAGGAGTGTCGAGATCACACATAGATAGGAGTGAATTCACCTTATCATGGAGAGCTTTGACTCTTGCTCTTGTCATTGGCCCGCTTGTTGTAGGAGCTGTAGGTTGGGCTACATCAGTTGGCAAGCCATTCCGGGTGTATGACTTCGGCGATGAACCCGGCAGCTAAGAGCCGGGCTATTTCTTCGCCAATAGCCTTCTGTCTCTCACCCGGCGCCTGCTGAAGAACGCGCAACCCTAGGAGAGACTCAGGTCACTTCTCCGCGATAAAGCCCGACTTCCTCCTTGTGCTCTGCGAGCTCCCTCGGGACGCCTGGCATGTCAGATGGTTTCCATGCGAAGATGTCCCGATTCACACGGAGGAAGTCGCAGAGCGCGCTTTCCTATGCGACATCCATGTGCGAGCCGATGACCGCCGTCTTGGAGGAGTCGCCCTCGACCAGCGGGATGCGCTTGGTCTCATGTGCTGACTGGAACTTGTCGCGTGAGTCCAGAGTCGGCTTCTTGACGACGGTCATGTCGTTGGGGTCGACTTGCAACTTGAGTTGCTCCAGCTGTTCCGTGGCGATGACGGACTCGGCAAAGACAGCGTTGCCCTTTTCACACTCGATGGCGCGGTCGACGTCGCCGTGTACCGTGATGATGTCGTTCGGACCCGACAGTTTCATCTTCAGGTAGGCGTAGCAGGGCCTTGCCATGAATTTGGCAAAGGCGGGTCGCCCGAGGATCGCATGGTAGGAACTACGGAAGTTCACCACCTCGAACCAGATCTTCTCGAGCCGGAAGTTCTTGGCGGTGCCGAAGACGACGTCGAGTGCGATTTTGCCTAGCGGGTAGGCCTTCTTTCCCGGGACGATGCCGTGGAAGGTGGTGATGGTGGGGACTAGTTGTTCGTCGCGCAATTTCATGTGTTGGAACGTCTCGTAGTAGAGGATGTTGATGCTCGAACCCTCGTCCATCAATGTCTTGGTCAAGATGTAGCCCTTGACCTGGGGCGCGACCACCAGAGCGAATTTGCCCGGGTAATCGACGCGGGGCGGGTGGTCTTGACGGCTCCATGTGATCGGCTGTTCTGACCAGTCGAGCCACTGGGGCACGTCTGGCAGAGTCGCGTGGACGGCGCGCCGTATGACCTTCTCCTCCCGCCTGGAATCGAGGCCGACGAAGGTGTGGCCCATGAAGCCGGCAGTGGGAGGCATGCCCTGCTGCTGCTCACCGTCGTCGTCGCCGTCGGGTGCCCGCTTCTTGGCACCGGTCTTGGCCTTGACAATTTCTGCAGTCCAGCTGCACTCGTCAGTGGTGTGGCCGGCTGGCTTGCCGGGTAGGCTATGATACCTACACGGCATGGCCAGAATCTCCGTGGCGGTGAGCTTCTTTCGCGGGAAGTCACCGCGTTGGCTCTTGAAGCCGCGGCCTCCCGCAGCCGTGGCGGCTACAAGTTCGGAGCCGCCGTCACCCTTGTTTGTGAGCGCTGGAGTGCTTGGCCTTGCTCTTGTTTTTTCCGCCTTTCTTCTCGTCGTCGTCCTCCTCGGAGTCGTCCTTGGTGACGTCGGACTCGGCGTACTTGTGCACGATGGCGAGTAGCTGGCCCATCGTCATGTCACCCTTGTGCGAGCGCCGCAGCTTCTGCTTGAGCGACTCAAAGGTGGTGTTGTCCTCAAGGTGGGAGTGCACCGTGTCGACGCTGAGGTGTTCTGTCGAGTTGATGAGGTCGGTGACTCGGCGATACCACTTTCTAGTGGACTCGCCCTCCTTCTGGACGCAGCGCTTGAGGTCCTCGATCGTGGCCGGGCGCTTGCAGGTCCCCTCGAAGTTGGTGATGAAGAGCCTCTTCAACTCGCCCCAGGAGTTGACGCTGTTCCTGGGGAGGTTGTTGAGCCAAGTGCGAGCCGTTCCCTCAAGCATGAGAGGAAAATAGCGCGCGCAACAGAGTGAAGACGCGTTCTGGATGCTCATGGCGGCCAAGTAGTCCTGGACCCAAGTTTCCGGGTTCATGGCGGCGTTGTACTTGGGCGCCTCTCTCGGTCCTTTGAAGCTGCTAGGGAAACGCTCGCCTCTGATGGCGGGTCCAAAGCATCTAGGGCCGACGTCGTCGTCGTTGTTGTTGCGCGTCGCCTCGGCGCGCTTGTCGTTGAGGTGATGGCGTAGATCCGGAGCGGAGTGATTGGAGCGCGCCTGCGCCTGGTTGTTGTTGATGGTGTGTCGGGCGTCGTTGCGGGCGAGCCGAGGCGGGTTGCCTCCAGCCCTCGCGTTGCTCGACACTGCCGGCTCCTCGTGCCGGCTGCGTGGCGGCTGTGGGAAGTGTCACGCCTGGGGGAACCCTTGTTTCCCTGGCTTCGGTGTGGTGCCGAGGCCGTTTTCTCGCTGGGTGGCGATCTGGAGTAGAGCTTGCCGTCAGATTGCGACATATTCTCCTGCAACTCCAGCGCCTTGTCCACCAGCTTGCACCCCTTGCTCCAATAGGGGTTGTCCTTGACCCGGATCCTCTTGAAGAGAGAGGCGGCTGCAGTCATGCAATCGACTGGGGTGCCGAAAACCGCGAGGTCGGCGTCGTCGTCGTTCCGCGGCTGGGGTTGAGGACGAGCCGGGTTCGGAGGAGGCCGCGGCGCCGGAGGAGAGGCGGCTTCGTCGGGCGAGGTTGAGGCGGAACTTGACTCGAGCCGCCAGGCGGGGCCCTGCGGCACTCGTCGCGCTGCCTTTCTAGCTCTGTCTCGCGCGCGAAGGCGTTGTCGAGCACGCGAGTTGGTGCATCAGGATTAAGCCGCGACTTGCGGTTTTTGTGATGCCGAGTGACCGCGGAGAGAGCGGTCGACTGAGCATCGACCTCCAGCTCCTTCTGGCGGATCTCCTCCTGCTGGAGGGCCATCTTCCGGCGCAGCTGCTCGAGCTGTGTCGCCTGGTCGACGACGTTCGCCGGCGTGATCGGGGTGCTGAGCGGGTCAGCCGCCCGACCTGCTTGTCCTCGCAGGGCGGAGAGAGATTCGTCGCGTTGCTGCTTTTCGCGAGCCTCCTGCTCGCGCCGTGCCTGGTCGCGCTGCTTCTGCGCGTTGGCCTCTGCTGTGGCGGCGTTTGTTGCCGCAGGTTTGGCGGCAACAGAGTTTGCCGCCTCGCCCGTCATGTAGATGTGGGCGGGTGTTGCCGTGCCGTCCGAGGCCAGATCGGTCGAGCCCTCCGACTCGTAGTCGAGAACGGGCAAGATCGACCCGGTGTCGTCGTCGTTCGAGATCTGAACGGTCTCGACGGATGGGGCGGGTGCAAAGTGGTTTGCAGCCGCGGTGTCGACAACGGCTTCGTCAAGCGGGTCGACGGGGGAGGAAGTACCATCGTAGTTGTTGGCGACTTCTTCCTCATCCGAGCCGCAGAAGCCAACGTAGGCGGTGACGGCGGTCCCGAACGGGATAGCCATCGCGCGAGTGATCGGGGCGTAGTTGGGCCTGCCCCAAGTATGTGGATCGGCGACGTAGCCGATCCCTCCGTGCTCGAAGTAGCTGCCGGTGACGATGTCACCGCGACCCGACATGGCTTGAGGGCTGAAGTAGACGCCAGTGCCGGGTTCAGGACTCTCCATGAAGTAAATTCCAGCGATCGCTGGCCCCACGGTGGGCGCCAACTGTCGTGGGGTAATCACGGCAGATGCCATACGGGGTGGCTTAACTCGGGTGTGAGCCAGGCGACGTAGGATTCACAGAGAGGTTGCACACGCAGAGTTTACCCAGGTTCGGCCCCTCTGTATGAGGTAAAGACCTACTCCTGCTTGTATGTATTTGGATCTGGATGGGGTGTACAATGGTGTGCGCACCAGAGCTTGCGGGTGCTCCGGAGGCTATGGAATGAGATCAGTCCCCCCTAGGGTTGCTCCTTGCCGGCTTTATATAGGGAGCCGGCTAGGGTTTATAGGGAATGACGGGTTCCGCTGGCGGCGCTAGCTATCCTGCCTACAAGTGCGGCTTCGTGGAGCGCACTCTTTGGGATACACAATCGCAGACTGATTCGGAGATATCTGCTGCCGCCTCCCCGAGCTGTCATACCGGGATCCTCGGGAACCCGGTATCCTGGAAGATGTACACCGGGTGGGCTTTGGGCCACCCGGCCTTGGAGGCCGACTCGGGGTCCTGGGCCTACCCGGTTGGGCATCCCCCCATCAGCACTGGCGGACTGACAACAACGATTGTACACAATCCAGCCCGTGCCTCTCTCGCAAACTTCATGCCTATAAAACTGAAGCTGCTAGAGGCTGCGAATAACCCCGGCTGAAACTTTGGTCATCGTTTGATGCTTCTAATTGTTGGTGGTATCTGCACATGTGGGAGGGTGGTCTGTCCCTGCTCTCCATTTTTCCGCTCAACTCGGCTCTGGTTTCTACGACAGTTTACTTTAAAATACTCCCTCCGATCCATATTAATGGACTCAACTTTGATACATACGAATCTAGACAAAGTTGAGTCCATTAATATGGATCGGAGGGAGTAGTATAAATGGAGATACTAAGAAGACCATGTGCAGTTGTGCAATACTCCGTAGGCAATTTGCATGCCTACAAAACTGAAGCAGCTACATGTTGCAAACAATGGCGGCTGCTATGGCATTTCAAAATATGAAGCTTTGGTGATTCTCTGCTTCTATTTGCAGGTTCAGTCCTAGAGGATGGTGTCTCAAGCTTAGGTTGTTAGGTGTTTGCCTAATTCTTCTATTTTGTTGGTGTAATAGTTCTTTTAATGGTTCAGTCATGGAGGATTAGCTCGATGGTTAGATGTTAATACATCCATGGTTTCTTCTACATTAAATGAGACCAGTATTTTCACTTGTTATTTGTTGATAGGACCTTTGTCCACTCTGAACTCTCGATGTCCAACTCTGGCATTTTTGTGAAGAGAAGTTGGGATGAGTTTGTTTCATGTGTATTTACTAGATTTTGTCCCTGGAAACATGTAACTAAAAATTACACTTATCACATCAGGGAAGCAAATCTGCATATGTGCTTTCCTAAAACATTAAAAATACATGTGTCCAATTTG
Organism: Poa pratensis; assembly: GCA_947311845.1. Taxonomy (NCBI): domain Eukaryota; kingdom Viridiplantae; phylum Streptophyta; class Magnoliopsida; order Poales; family Poaceae; genus Poa; species Poa pratensis. The sequence goes on from CAMZMU010000041.1 coordinate 70,443,253, forward strand.
GGGAAGGCTGTGTTCAAAACAACGAATAGTATATATAGTTAGTCCTTGCACACTAATCAGAGTAGATAAAAATTTCAGTATGTTTTTGAATGACCCTCCGCATGTTAGAACAACAATTTGGTATAGTTATGTAAGTTAGAGTGACAGCAGTTAGTTCATGAATGTTGAGCACAACTTTCCTGCAATTTGATCAATCCAATCTTTCTAAAAATGCTTATAAAAGTATAAACAAATGGATACATAGCGTATTTCCTGTCTAAAGCAGCAGAGCGATCGTTATCAGGTTAACATGTTGCTAGACAATCTGCATGTTCATGCACTTTGTTCTTACCCATGGTCTTAAATTTAAAAATAAACCCATTGCAACGCACGAGCACGTTTGCTGGTCTTGTTAAAATTGATTCCCTATAAATTGGTGTAAATTTGACGTGTTCTAAACTAGTACTTCTTCCCTCTATAAAACTAGTTGACATATACGTGCAACACACGTCCCAATTAAATGAACAATTTATAGGTAGGAAAATATTAAAGTTGTGGTCCACGTGTCGACTAATACATATAGAAAATTAGTCTGGTTTTAGTAAATATTGATGTAAATTGTTCATCGTATCAGAAATCTTGGTGGAATTATCAATTGGTTATGAAATTTATAAACATATCCAAGGACTAACAAATTTAAACCTACACATGCATATTAGAAATTGTTATTTTAAATTTACGCAAAACAAATCAAGAAATCATTAAGGTCCACAGTAACAACGGACCGCCGACTTCCATCTTTTGAACCGAAATCTTTGAAAAAGCAGTTCCGTGGAGATGGTCAAAATGATTATGATACTGACCGTGTGTCTTGTTCATTGCATTATTCAAAGAAGAACACATTATCTTTTACAGAATATCCACAGAATACAAGATTTTGTATCAAGTCCTACAGGTCAACATCTCAGAGTGTCATGTCTTGGCATAGTCATGTTAATGCCATCCGAACAACGGACTTTTATGTAATGAACAATAACCACTTTTGTTTACCTCTTCAGAAATAGCTGCACCTGCACCAATCTTCTTTTTTAAGAATAATCAACTGCGCCACTCTCGTTAACCATCTTTACAACAACCTACCAATTTGCAGGTTCTTACAAAAACATCAGATATGTTGTGTGAAATAAATTCTGCATACAGATAAATAGTCAAAGACTCAGCAAACTACGCAGATGTCACAATAGCAAGATCATACTTATCGACTGTTTACTGCTCACAATTACCCTGAACTGTAAGTCATTCTGAACAAAACAGGTTTTGCTCGAAATACACTGAAAGAAGCGGGAGGCTAGCACACGCAGACCTGGGTAATTATGTACGCTAGCACATAGTGAGATAAGAAAAATTCAGAGCTGAACATCAAGAAAATTATTCCCCTGCACCTGGTGATAACCTGTACGCACATCTTTTTCCCCTTCATACACCCACCAACTAAAACTCCAAAAACTAAACCTGCATGTTGGATCTCTGAATGTCGGGGTCAGCCAGGCTGACGCAATTCAGTCTCGCCCTCGAGGTCGAGCTCTCCATCTTGCCGCTCCAATTTCCCCGCTACGTAACCTTATAGCTACTGCCTCCTCTCAGCCCTTCTCCCAATTGCCGCCGGCTTGATTGGTGGCCCTTCTCCCAATTGCCGCCGGCTCGATTGGTGGCCTCTCGTCGAGAAACAGACTGAATCAGGACAGTGTTGGGGGTCGCGATGAAGAAAGGGAGGCGGCGCACGGTGAACAAGCCCGCGGAGGGAGCGCTCGCGCTCGGGATCCAGCCTTATCAAATGTCAATTCGTGTTGGAGTATGATTTCTCGGTGATTCTTCAGCTTGGAACACATACAAAAGAGAAGGAGTTGGTTCTGACCGTCGTTCTTGCTCAGGTACAGGGTGAGGACAACACCAGCACATGGCCGCCGGTGAGGAACGCCTTCTGTGCGTGGTGGGATCCGAGGACGGCGACCTGCTGTATCAGGGCTTGCATGCCTCGGCTCAAGATCAAGAGGGGCCAGCTCCTGCCTGGCTGGCCGCGCTCCGGTGCTCGACGGTGCCCTCGCGACCGCTCGCTTCCCCGGCCGCGTTCGACGGGCCGATGACGCGCGGCGGCGTGGCGAACGCGGTGTCGACGCTGCTCCGTGGGGAGGGGAGAGGATGCGGGCCAAGGCGCAGGAGCTGCAGGCCATGGTCGGCAAGGCGTTCTAGCCTCGTTCGTGCGGCGCGCACGGCCGACCTGTGCGCGAAGAAGCAGCGCGTAAATCTGTGCCCAGATGCGGCGAGAGGTGGAGATGTGCAGAGAGATATTGATAGGGAACGGATAGAATTCGTGATGCGTGGCTGCAGCGTCCGACGTGGGTGGCCGGGCGGGCGGGCGGCATGGCGAAGGCAGGGCATGGGCGGCAGGCTCGACATGTGTTTGAGTGGGCGGAAGGGATCGTTCCGGGAGAGCAGAAATAAAAGAACGAAGGGGGATACGGTGACAATTTAGTAGTATTATGTGATTTGGTGGGAGGGCAAAACGGTGCAAAACGGACAATGTTGAGTTGTTAAACATTAGAACGATCTAAGCCGTTTGATCGGATATTGAACGGCTCAGATTTAAACTGTCCCAACAAGACAAGTTTTCTCTTTTAATAGTAGTCACGGTGCGCGTTCGGGTTTACCCGAAAGTTCTGGTCGGGTTTTTCGGGTAAAAACAAATTCGGGTTTCCAAACATGATACCCGAGAAATGCCCCAGAAATCTCAAACCCGACAATTCGGGTACCCGTAATTTCGGATCCGGGTTCGGGTAATCCCGTAATACCCAAAAATTCTGTAGAGGCTGCACCTACACAAGTTGAATTTGCAAGAGAGCATTAGTAAGTGTCGATCTCAAGCTTGACGCTGCAGAGCTTGAGGATTGGATCGAAAATTCTGTACGGTGAACATGAATTAAGGGGAGAAAAGGAGGATTGGATCGAAAGTTACCTTGGTCGACGATTCTGCAGAGCTTGACGCTGTCGATCTCGAGCTGCTGCACCAGTAGAAGAGGGCGGACCGGCGGAAGACGCCGTCGATCTATCGCTTCTCCTCGCCGTCCTCGGCGTCGTCGCGGCCTCGATGAAGGTGTGGCTGTGGCGTGTCCGCGTCGGGGAAGAAGGAGAGAGGGCGTGCCCGCGTCGAGTTCTTGCCGGCGGGGGGCGGGGGCGGCGGCAGTGGCCTGTGAGCTGGGTGCGGGCGCGGGCGGCGGGGGGCTAGGTCGAGGCTGGGGAAGTGGGGAGTGGGGTCACGCGTGAGGGAGTGGTCGAGACGCTGGGCTGTCATGCGTGACTGGGCTGTGCCGCTGTGGGCTGGGCTGGCGCTGGGCTGGGATATTCGGGGTAATCGGGATATTCGGGTTTTAGAGGCTGATACCGAATTACCTGAACTAATTTCGGGTTTCAGAAAGTGATACCCGATCACACACTCGGGTCTCTTGGGTTCAGGATAAACGGGTCCGGGTTTCTCGGGTTCGGGGTTCGGGTCTCGGGTAATATGCCCACCGTGAAATAGTAGTATAGAAAGGCAGCTCCATGAAAAACAAAATCAGCAGGCAGTTGACCTATTTGACCATCCGAACAGAAAGGAGAGGAGAGTCCGGCGAGCCATGGGGAGCAGTGGTGGCGGCGGTGGGATGGAGGTGGAGGTGCGCGTCGTGGGCGGCGCCCGGAGCTGCTTCGTCGCGCTCCCGCTCCACCTCATCCAGGCCCTCTCCCGCACCTCCGCCTCCGGCGACCTCCCGCCCGTCCTCGCGCTCGACCTCCGCGCGGCCGCCGGCGCACGGTGGTCCCTCGCCTGGTCCGGCGCCGCGTCCCGCTCCCGCGCCATCGAGGTGAGCGTCCCCCTACCTCCCCTGCTGTGGATTGACAGCAATTGGTTCCCCGTCGCTTAGATAGAGCCTCTAGGAGTCCGAATTTACTGCGACCGTTCACTGAACCGACCCTTATTTGGAGTGTTTTGGGGATCAAATTTTGCTGTCTGAAATACAAAACTAGCTTGTAAATTGGCTAGCCACCTGCTGAATTTGAATGATCGCCTCCGATTGGCCCTCAATTGGGTTACCTTAAACACGCGTCTACATTATATACAGAAAAGCTTGATCCAGATATTGGCATTATGACATCAAATGGTGGAGCATTGCAGGTTGCACAAGAGTTGGCAGAGTGCATTTCATTGCCTGATGGAACGGTTGCTCAGCTCAGTGTAGCTCGCTCTCTGATCAGAGCTGACTCGGTCAGTATAGAACCCTTCAGCGAGGATGATTGGGAGATACTCGAGAGCCGTGCTGATTTAGCTGAAGAAACCATCTTGCAGCAGGTATCATGTTTTCTATACTAGTTTAGTTTATTTGCCGCGTTTGCTGATTTCATCTGTAATTTCTCTCTTAATCACATGTTGCCCCAACCGTTAAACTTTGTCTCGCGATTAATTAAACCATCTGTACACTGCACTTCATTATTTCCTGTATTTCTTATTTAGATCATTTTTTAGTTCCAATGCCTAAATTTTCAATTTTGTTTTTGACACTAGGTGGGTATTGTTTACGAGGGCATGAAATTTCCGCTGTGGTTGGATGGCCATAATATTGTCAAGTTTGTTGTGGTTTCATCTAGCCCCAAGAAGTCAGTTGGTATGGTTTCTTTTACTTCATTTAAATAGAACTGTGCTCATTTACATATCATTGTGTTCACACTTCACAGGTTGTAATTTTCCTCTTCCCATATTTTATATATCTAGTCATTTAATGTGCATTTTTAGGGGAGGATTGTGTGCATTTTGTAATCTCGAGTGAGTGCACTATTCTTATGATGGAAAGTAGCCTTATAGATGTGCGCTTACCAAAAATAAAATAAAAGGGAAATCACTTCTTACAAAGTAACTTACATGGGCAAGATCTTTTTAATAATTTTTCATATACCAAATTAAGCCTGTTCGCGAAAGAAAATTAAGCACTACTAGGTTCGCTGTTGACTTCTTGATTTTTCATGATTTTAGGAGTATGTCAGTATCTTTTGTACATGTCCTAAGTATAGTTTTCATGTTGTCTAGAATCAAGCGTTAGTTCACATAGTTTAAAAGATCCTACTACTGACCGTTACTTCCATGTTCTCCCAAAACTTACATTGCACAAATTCCTAAAGAAGTATTTTGATGCTTTCTAAAAGTTTTGCAAACTGCACTGTTAAGATTACGTATACATCAGTGACAAACCAAATATTTCAATTAGCATCTGATCTCTCATAATGATATTTTGCTTGTTCAAAGTCATAGCATAAGTAGGGTATGAATTTATTATCCTCACCTATATATAATTTCCAAAGACTCGTTATATTTTATTTTAGCCTCTATAACTAGGTAAATTGTCGTGCTATCTATTTCCTACTGGCAGTGCTTTGTAAGTTTTCTAGTACTCTGGTACTCCATTTGACTAGAGCTAATGTGATTCTCAAGAAATCCTGAAATATAGTTCTAGCCTCTAGAGCATCATATGTGTGAAGTTTCTTTGCTGCACTGTACTGTATTACTGTAAGTACTGCTACTAATATCCTGGTAAACGTTATACTCATTAATTACGTATGTACTTATGACTATGTTTTCAGATTTATGTCCTTAATTATATTTGATTATTGTTGTGCCTTTTTTCCAGTTCAACTTGTGCCGGGAACTGAAGTTGCGGTTGCACCCAAAAACCGTAAAGAGAAATATCAGGATGTGGAAAAGGAAAGTTCACTGAAGGAACAGGTCAAAACAAAGGCAGTCTTACGTGTTCAGGCAGCAGATATAAAGTATGCACATAAATTCAAATCTAAGGGTATTGAACTGGGCGTAGTTCTGAGCTTTGCTGTGCTGATACATCCAGATACAGCTGCAAGAACTTCATTTGGCAATCTCCAGTTGGTCACTATATCATCTAAATCATCGCCTAAGGGACTTACTGAAAAAGACAAAGAAGCTGCACAGAAGAAGGGTGTTTCAGTACCTAAAAGGACACGAGAAGTAGTTGTGTATATCTTATTCTCAGACTCTGTTGCTAAAGAGCATGTTATGCTTCCCCACTCTATTCGTCGCTTCATAGGTGCAGATACACATTCATGTGAGTTCACAGATCAGGTCTTTCATGCCTATACCGATAAGTAACCAGCTTTATTCTAAGAATTCTGATTGAAAATTTGAAGCATTTCTCAATAGCCATTTTGACCTTCTCTGCCACTCAATTTGTAATTATCTGAAATGGTGTTTGTCTGTTCCCCAGGGGTTTATGTGAAGAAATGCGGTGCTAATGTCAAGAAAGATGAGCCTATAATGAAAATTAGTCCTTTACATTTCAATATGCATGGAAAATATGTGCATGATAGTGGCAATTTAGGCAGTCGCGAGAATGACACTTGGAGGAACACCAGTATTCCTTCTGAAAATGGCAATTATTTTCAGAAAGCTTCTGACAGTGAACATCTTCCGAGTGCAGATGTTAATAGTACTTCTGAATCCATGTCAGAACAGAAGGTACTTATTAAACATTGGCTTATTGGGCAACTTAAAGAAATGGGCTTGCATGCTGAAAATTCTGAGATAAGCTCAGTAGTTTTACCAGCGAAAGTATTGATCCATTTTGAAGTGGTAGATGGGGAACTGAGCAGAGGAGTTGATTTTTTCTATTTGTTAACAATTGCTTTTGAAAACCCTGGTTACAACAATTCAGAAGGCAATGTTGAGATTACCTGGAAAGCTCCGACTGATGATCCAGAAAACTTAGAACTGAACGTTGGGAGGTTGGAGCTCGGTGAAGCTATATCGTTTGATTCTGTAGTGGACAATGGCTTCAACGATGATTTTAAGCTGACACGATCTTCGTTAGGCTGGATGGAGAATGCAATGTCGGATGTGACGAAAAGTACTTTCTTTCCCCCACTAAATGTGCAAATAGTTCCTTATTTTTCTTCTAGATTCATTGAAGTATTGACATTCTTGTTGTTCACTTTATGTTTTCATACTTTCCTTTTTGAAGGACTATCCGTGCTCTTGTCTTCAACTGCTCTGAGATTATTTAACAGGCTAAAGTTCCCCTTCCTGGACATGTTCTTGTCCATGGGCCGCGAGCAAGTAATAGTACCACATTTCTGCTGTGAAAGTTAACATCTATATTGGCATACTTTTTGTGTCTGGGTCTATGAATTTGAACTTAATTTCAGCTTCGGGACTAATAAAAATCTTTACAAATTTCTGTAACTTTATTTTCCGTTTCAGGGTTCTGGGAAAACTGCTTTGATACGGGCTGCTGCAAAATACTTTGAAGACCATAAAGAGATACTGGCACACGTGTAAGCCACTCTTTACAAGAAACTAAGTTCCTTCTTGTTTTCAAATAATGATCATTGTACCTTAAAATTTATCAATAAAGGTGGATTTTGTTGTTAAGAGCAGAATATATATGGATTGTTCCAAACTTGGAACTGGCAAGGCTAAGGAGACAAGGCAAATAATTGAAGACAGCATTTCCAAAGCATTGCTTCATTCACCTTCTATTATCATATTTGATGATCTAGACAATGTAATTTCAGTCTCTTCAGATCCTCAAGTATCTCAGTCGTCCAGTTCTTCTGATTCTCTAGTAAGATACTTGACTGACATTCTGGATGAGTATAAGGTAAGCAAGTGTTACCTTATCATTCCTTATTTGCATTGTTATGATATATAAAAACAAACTTGGATAACGGTCATCTCGATATGTGTATGGCTGTATGAGTTCTTGTTTTGCAAGAGTACTTGTGTGTCCTACTTGCTTAGCCTTACCCTGTATTCTTGCTAGGATAAGAGTCGTAATGTATGTGGATATGGACCTATTGCGCTGATGGCTTCAGTTCAAACACTTCAGAGTCTTCCTCAAGAGCTGACGTCATCTGGTTATTTTCTTCCCATCTTTCCATCAAGTCTGTAGTTGCATCAATAACTTCTTATGAACTAATAAGAAATTCCACAGGGAGATTTGATTTCCACGTTGAACTCCGCGCTCTTGCCATCCCTGAGCGTGAAGCACTACTGAAACATCAAGTTGAAGAGCATGAGTTACAGTGTTCTGAGGAAGTTATCTCAGAGGTAGCATCAAAATGCGATGGCTATGATGCATATGACTTGGTAATGTTTCCTTTTAAGCAACTCCTCTTTGTCAACTATCACGTATCAACAAGTAGAACCTGTAATTTCTATTATAATCAGTCTATACTTTTGGCTCAATCATGTAACATGTTTGTCATAGGGCACCTTATCATACTATTGTTCTTATTGTTGCTACAGTTTTTGGGTATATAAATTTTATTTGGTATGGGTAGGTCTACCAGATAAAATTTGATGTATGTGCTGTGCTGTGTGACCAATCTGTGTCTTACGCATATACTGTTGAATTGCAGGGAATTTTGGTTGATAGGGCTGTACATGCTGCTGCCTCTCGCTTTGTTCTTCCTTATGCCTATTTGAACTCTGTGAACCCAACGCTGGTGATGGAAGACTTCTTGACAGCACTGCATGACTTCCTTCCTGTTGCCATGCGTGATCTTAGGAAATATGCTCCTGATGGAAATGATGGTGGTTGGGAAGATGTTGGAGGGCTTAACGAAGCAGTAACTATTATTAAAGAGGTGCACATTTCTTGACCCGTTAAAATTATTCATGGTGCTATTAACATATACTAAACATGATGCCACCAGAGCTCAACACCTAATTTTCCTGGCTGTAAAAGTTTACCAATTTCTGTATTGTAACCCTAGCTTTAAGATATGATGTTGGGTATTAATTTCTACTAGGGTGTACCTTGGTCATGATCAGGGGATGAATGCCTTTTAACTAACGGAACAAACAATTTTTCTCTCCCTTACATCTGAAATGAAACTGTTGAGGACCTTAGCAGTAATCTAAATGTCACCTTTTCTTCTGACGGTTGGGGACATTGAAGAGTACTGACTGTTAGATACTTTCTAACGAATATTGTTATTTATATTCAAGGGCATGCCTGACATTTTTCAAACAAGCTAGTTTAGATTAGGTCAATGTTGAATGAACAGCGATAATTTCTAAGTTATATGCTCATGGACAACTAACTGTTCTCTACACACCTTCATTTTGTTACCTGTGTAAGATGGCCCTACTTATATTTGTTTTCCCCTTATAGACTCTTGAATTGCCATCAAAGTACCCAAATGTCTTTACTAAGGCACCTGTACGGTTGCGATCAAATGTCCTCCTTTATGGACCACCTGGATGTGGCAAAACACATATTGTGAGGGCTGCAGCTGCAGCTTGTTCTCTGCGGTTCATTTCAGTCAAGGGCCCAGAGCTGTTGAATAAGTACATCGGTTCTTCTGAGCAATCTGTAAGGAACTTCTCTTATTTATCGGTGTGATATGTGATTTCTCCTCTTCGCCTTTTCTAATTTCATGCACAGATATTTAAATGATACTTGAGATATTTCATTGTGTATTTTCATTGCCTATGGTGGATGCCCGCTCCGCTCCGCGCTACCCTAGCCTAGCACCTCCACCAACCCCGCCTCCGACGTGCTCACGCCGGTAGCCCTCCCCTCCCAGCCCATGGCGTCCCCCAGCCCCAGCCCGAGCCCAAGATCTGCCGGCGCGCAGCGATGGATGGAGTCCGACGGTGAGTCCTCTTCCCGGTCCTACAGCGACGTCGCCCGCTCACCTCCGACCCCGACCCCGCCGTCGGCCGCTTCCCCAGCCCCGGCCCCTCGCACCTCCCCCGCGGCCGCCCGCCGCGGCTCTCCCGCGGCCGCACGTCGCCGCGCCCCTGCTGCCTCGCGCCTGGGACCCCGCTCTGAGATCTACCGCGTCCGCGACGTCGCGGAGGTGGACGCGGAGGGTTTCCAGCTGCCACGGCGCCGCCGCCGCCGCCAGAGGCGCGCCGCACCCGCTCTAACCTCCCCACCGCACAGCCCGTCGTCGGAGGCGACCGCTGGGCTTTGCTTCCGCTGCCTCGACCCCGGCCACCCAGTCAGGGAGTGCCCCAACGACATCCGTTGCCGGCGCTGCCTCTACTCCGGCCACAGCTCAAGGGACTGCTGGAAGTACTGCCGTGGCGTCCTCCGCGAGCCCCTCCGCACCGCCGCCACCGCCGCCGCGCCTCCGACCGCCTCGCCACCTCTGGACCGCGCACCACCCCTGCAGTTGCTGCCGTCGACGACAGGCACGACCTTGCTGCCCCCCATCGGCCCGGAGCGCGTTATCTTATCGCACTCTGTGGAGATGGAGGAGGCCGAGGTTGTGCTACGCCGCGGCATGGTGGCCTCCATCACCGGGACCAGGCCGGCCGTCAACGTGGGCCAAGTTGAGGATGTCATCTACTCCTCCTTCGACGACCTCTGCCCCGGCGACTTCACGGTCCATCTGCACCACCCAGAGGACTTCCTCATCATCTTCTCCACCTCCGAGCTCAAGGCGCGCTTCTCCGGCGACCACTTCCTCAACGGCCCGGGTTTCTCACTCGCTGCGAAACTGGTGCAAGCTCGCTCATGCGGGCACCGGCTCGTTCAAGCACCGCGCCCAACTGGAGCTCAGCGGCATCCCGGCGCAAGCCTGGCACCTGTCGACGGCCGAACACCTACTGGGTCGCAGCTGCTGGATTGAGCGCCTCCACCCCGGCATACGCTCACGCGCCGACCTCGCCATCTTCAGGCTGATAGCACGAACGCACGACCTCGCCAGCATCCGCCAAGAAGCAATCCTGGAGATCGTCGAGTCCATCCCCAACCGCAACCAAGCTCTGCCGCCGACAATTCGCACGCTCACCTATCCTGTGTCCATCCGTGTCGTGTGTACCGATGAGGAGCTCATTGGCCCTGCTCCGGCCTCCAATGGAGGCGACCCCGGCAACGACGCGCCCAGGGATGAGGACAGAGCAGAGGAGCACAGCCGCGGTGCTGGCCGCGGCCAGGGCCGCCGCCGTAGCCGCAAGAGACGCCGCACGACGGGCGCACATGATGGTCGCGCCGACGGCATGGCTATCGACGCCGCGGGCGGGATCACGGCTGGTCGCCGCGTCAGAACTGATGCCGTCGCCGTTGATTCTGCCTGGCCGGCCCCAGGCCGCCGCGCGAGCACGGCGGCGCCGCCACCACCCGCACCGTCAGGCCGTACGATGGAGTCCTGGCCTGCCACCGGTAGGGCCCAGCATCCTCGTCGTCTTACCAAAAGAAGAAAGCGGGGTGGCAGGAAAGTAAAAGCCAGGGAAGAAGCCAAACGCGCAAAGGCTGCGGCCGCAGCCCCACCGGACCCACAAGCAGGGCAAGCATCGCCAGCTGGCCAGCAACCATTGGTGGAGAACCCCACTTTGAGCTCTTCGTCCGTGTCGCCTTCTGCACGTGACCACGGGTCCGCAGAGACCGCACCGTCAACGGCCAATCCTGCGGCGTCTGGGGATCTGCAGGCTGCAAGCGATAACCTGTCTCTTGACAGTGAGGTCCCTGATTTGATGCCTACGTCAATGAGGACGATCCGCTGTCGGGGCAAAGTGGAGCTACACTCCTTTCTGCCCCCGATGCAGCCGGGTCCCAGCTTGACAAGTACGCCAGTCCGGAGTCTCGGCGGGAGACCGAGGGAGAAATTCAAACTGCGGACCCCGCAGGCCAGCGTGAGGAGCTTCTGGAATCTTCCACTGCTGTCGAGCCCAGCTTGGCCAAACTTTGGGCCCAACGTCGGCCCAACTGGCGGACCGCGACGACACCGCCCAGCAGCAGACCGAGCCCGCCAGAGATGGCCCACAGCCAACCCTGCAACTCTCTGTGTGCTCACCTCCGCCGCGGACTCCATCGCGCTTCGCCACGCCGCCGATCATCATGCGTCGCTCCCGCCCGCAATCCACGCCGACGCTAACACTTGGCACCTTCCTGGAAGCCGCCTCCAAGCAGATCGACGCCGCGCTCCCTAATCCAGGGAAACGAAGGACGCGGCCGCCGATCAACTGCTCACCACGCCGCGGCCGATCGGCATCCTGCGCGTCCAAGACTGCCGCCAAGACGGCACCACCCACGACGGAGCGCCGCACGCTTGTGCACATTCTGCGCACCCTGGGCATCGTCGGCGTCAACCAGAAGATAACAGAGGTCGAATTGAAAGCATACGACGGAATGTTCGCGGTGCCCATCCCCCTCTCCATCCTCACGGGCGTCGCCGCCTTAGTCGATCGCGAGCTCCCAGCAGACCCCACAATCGTGCCGATCACCACGGTGATCTCTGGCAGCCCGATTGAGGTCTAGCCGTGCCGCTGTCTCCCCGTCGACCTCTTCCCAATGGAGTACGACCTCAAGATCCTAGTGTGGAACGTGCGCGGCCTCAACGCGCGCGCCCGGCGAATCGCCATTCGCTCCCTGATCGCAACTTGTAACGCGTCGATAATCTGCCTCCAAGAAACTAAGATGGATTGCATCTGCTCGCCGATTGTCCTCAAGGCCTTAGGCTCGGAATTCGACGACTATGTGTACCTCCCCGCGGATGGAACCCATGGCGGCATACTGCTGGCCTGGAGAAGTAGCGTGGTGTCAATCACTGACCCCCACTTCGGTCCACATGAAGATGCCGACAAGATCGCATTCCTGCAGGAACTCCGTGATGCACGTGTCGAGTGCCCAGGGCCATGGATGGTTTGCGGCGACTTCAACCTCATCCTCAACGACGAGGACAAGAACAACGGAAACGTCGACCGCAGGATGATGGGCCGCTTTCGACGCGTGACCGACCTTGCGCTGAAAGAAGTTTACCTCAATGGACGCCGATACACCTGGTCCAACGAGCGTTCGCCACCGACGCTTGTCCACCTCGACCGTGTCCTGTGCACCGTGGACTGGGAGGAGCTCCACGACGAGTGCCATCTGCGCTGCCTCGCCTCAGTTGTCTCAGATCACAGCCCGCTGCTTTTGGACTGCACGCCGATGCCGCCGACACATGGACGGTTCCACTTCGAGGATTTCTGGACGCGGCTCGATGGATTCCATGACGTCGTCACCACGGCTTGGCTTTCTGTCCACGACGCTGCCCATTCCGCCGGATCATGCTGCGCATGCAGGCCACAGCCCGCAGCCTGACAAGCTGGAGTGCAAAGACGGTGGGCAATGTGCGGCTCAAGCTCGCGATCTCCCGGGAACTTCTCCTGAAGCTAGACACCGCCTAGGAAAACAGGACGCTCACGCCCCACGAGAACTGGCTTCGCCGGCAGATTAAGGCCGCCTACCTAGGCCTTGCCTCGCTCGAGCGCACGATCGCCCGGCAGCGCGCCCGCATTGCGTTCCTCAAGGACGGCGACGCGAACACAGCATTCTTCCACCGGCAATGCGCATGCAGGCGCCAAAAGAACAGAGTTCACAACCTTCTGGTGGATGGCGTCGTGATCACCGACCCCGACGGCATGGCGGCCGCCACTTTCGCGCACTTCGACGACTTGCTCGGCTCGACTGCGCCCAGGGAGTGCGCGCTCGACCTCACGACGATCATTGCGCCAACGGACTTGAGTGACCTCGACGCGCCTTTTGGCGCCGAGGAAATCTGGCAAGCAATCCAGCGCTCCCCGCACGCAAGGCGCCAGGGCCTGACGGCTTCACGGCCGAATTCCTGCGCGCGTGCTGACAGGACTTCGTCGACGCGTTCCAGCAACTCTACGAGCTACGCGGCCGAGGATTCAGCTCCCTAAACTAAGCGCTACTCACGCTGCTGCCAAAGCGCTGACGCGCATAGCCTCGGTGATTATCGCCCCATTAGCCTGATCCACCTGTTCGGCAAGATTTTCGCCAAGGTCCTCTCGCTGCGCCTCGCACCAAAGCTCGATGGCTCGTCAGCAAGAACCAGAACGCCTTCATCCCTGGTCGCAGCCTTCACGACAACTTCGTCCTCGTTCGGCAGTCCGCGCGTCTACTCCACCAGCTCGGGGCACCTCGTGTGCTTCTGAAACTGGACCTGCTCGCGCATTCGACTCGCTCAGCTGGGCGTTCCTCTTCGAGGTGCTGCGCCGGTACGGCTTTGGGGATCGTTTCCTAGACTGGTTGGCCATCATGCTATCATCGGCAAGCACCAAGGTCCTGTTGAATGGCACGCCTGGCCACGCCATCTGGCATCGTCGCGGCCTCCGACAGGGGGACCCCCTCTCGCCCCAGCTCTTCGTAATCGCCGTCGACACCCTCGGCCGCCTGCTCCACCGCGCCGTCGAATTGGGCATCCTGCAGAGATTACACCCACGCCGCTCGATCCCCGTCGTATCGCTATACGCAGATGACGTGATCCTGTTCTGCCACGCCTCGCGCGGCGACACGATCGCCGTCAAAAGCATCCTGCAGCTGTTCGGGCGCGCCTCCGGCCTACAAGTCAACTACCAGAAGAGCTCGGCCACGCTAATTCGCTGCGACCCAGAGGAGGCCGCGCCCGCCGTCGCCCTGCTTGGTTGCCCGATCGTGGAGCTCCCCATCACCTACCTGGGGATTCCTCTCACGATTCGACGCCCAACCACGGCACAGCTCCAAGCTGTCGTGGACAAAACGGCGGCCTAGCTGCCCTGCTGGAAGGCCCATCTCATGAACAAGGCGGGCCGGCTCGAATTCATCAAATCGGTGCTCAGCGCTATCCCCATCCACCTGCTCTTGGTGCTCGCGCCGACAAAGAAAAGCTACAGAGCACTCGAACGCTTCCTCTGGGCGGCGCGCGCGGAGGCCAACGGCGGAAATTGCCATGTCAATTGGCGGCGCGTCGCGAGGCCAATCCAGCTTGGCGGCCTTGGCGTGCGCGATCTGGAGCGCACGGGTTTGTCGCTGTGCACGCGCTGGCTTTGGCTCAGCCGCACCGACGCCACGAGGGCATGGAGCGGCCTCGACTTGCAATTCAGCGCCGATGAGCGCGCGTTCTTCTTCGCCGCCACGGTTATGCAGGTTGGTGATGGCCGGCAGGCCCTGTTCTAGGAAGACAAGTGGATTGACGGCCGCTGTATCCGCGAGCCTGCGCCCAATCTGTACGCGTGTATCCACAAGAGGCGTCGCAAGAGAAGGACCGTGGCGGACGGGCTACATGCCCACGCCTGGGCGCGAGACATACAGGGCACCATCGGCATCCAGGAGCTGGGGCAGTACCTCCTGCTCTGGCGCAGGATCGAGCACACGGCGCTCACCACCGAGCCAGACCGCCTGCGCTGGACGCTGACCGCCAGCGGCACCTACACGGCACAGTCGGTCTACCAGGCTACCTTCCATGGCTCCACCACCTGCGACGCTTGGAAGCTCACCTGGAAGGGCTGGGCTCCGCCGCGGGTGCGTTTCTTCCACTGGCTCGCCCACCTCGATCGCTGCTGGACTGCAGACCGCCTCGCACGCCGTGGACTCCAGCACCCCGCACGCTGCCCGCTCTGTGATCAAGCACCAGAAACCATGCAACATCTCCTACTCGCTTGCCCCTTCTCACGGGAAGTTTGGTTCGAGATATTGTCGTGGTTACGGATGCCTTGCCGCCTCCCTGACGGCGAGCAAACTCTGAACGAGTGGTGGATAGCAGCACGCCAGGCCACGCCCAAACCCTTGCGCAAGGGGCTGGCCTCCACAACCCTGCTTGTGCCATGGATGATTTGGAAACACAGAAACGACTGTGTGTTCGATAGAGGACAGCCGTCAGTCCAAAGCCTGACGACGAAGATCAAAGAAGAGGCGGCCCTTTGGGCAAGCGCTGGTGCCTTAGGCCTTCGCGATGTCATCCCACAGACCTGGGACGTACACTGATCTGCTTGTTTTTTTGCTCTGTAATGACCTCCTATGAGGATTGTACCAAACTCTACCTTTTCAATAAAAAGAAACGCAAAAGTCTTTTGCGTTTTCGCAAAAAAAAAAAAAATTGTGTATTTTCTTCTTCTATGATATGCTTCTAAAAGCTCATCTTTTTCATTGGCAGAAAGTGCTGTGAAAGCACTATATTCCGCTGCATCTTGTATTTTCAAACCTGTCTTACTGCTAATTGTATTTATTCATTTGAGTTACAAAAGACCACTGAGATCACCATGTTCTGATATTAATCAGTTGATTTCCAGGTTCGTGACTTTTTTGCAAAGGCAGCTGCAGCAGCACCTTGCCTACTGTTCTTCGATGAATTTGACTCCATTGCACCCCAACGAGGAACACATAGTGCAGGAGTTTCTGATCGTGTTGTTAATCAGGTAAGTAACTTGCCTTTACTGCTACTCAACTATCGTAGGTGGATCTTTCGGTCCAAAAAAAAGGCAGCAGAATATTATCTTGTTGTTTTGTTGTCATGATTTGTGTTGTTTTTAATTGTATGTATGCAGTTCTTAACTGAACTAGATGGTGTGGAAACTTTGACTGGAGTATTTGTGTTTGCTGCTACAAGGTTAGTTCTCAAAGCAAAAGAGATTGTAGGCACTTTCTTATTTTGTTTGTTTCTGGATTTTAATCTCTCTCAGATCCATCCTTTTGTCTTAAATTTAATTCATTTCATTCCATTTTTCTGTTTTCTCATGTGCAGCAAACCACAATTAATTGATGCTGCACTCTTGCGGCCTGGACGATTCGATCGTCTTGTCTTTTGTGATTTCCCTCGATGGGATGAGCGTTTAGAAATTCTGAAAGTGCACTCTCGAACGGTGAGATTTCTGTAGAATGTGTTGTTAATTTTATTGTTTGTTCTGTCTGTTAAACGAGTTGTATCTAGAAGGTTAGGTGGTTAGCCGTATCTGTAATTACTTGACTTGTACTCTAAGTTAGTCTAGAGATAAACACCGAATTAGTTAGATAGATTCGGTGTTATCGTTTAAATCTCTGTAATCTGTTGTTGCCCTTCGAGGCCATATATATACATGACCACGGACGACCCTAGAGGTACGCCGAAACCAATCCATCCACGTTATTTTATATGGTATCAGAGCCTCTCTCTTCCTTGATCATGTCGAGCTCTTCCTCCTTCGTCGCCCCTGCCCCAAGCTCTGCGCCGCAAGCCGGCGCCGTGACGGAGAAGCTGGCGGCGGACAACTTCCCGCTCTGGAAGGCGCAGGTGATGCCGCCTCTGCGGGAGCGCCAGCTGGTGGGCTTCCTCGACGGCACGGTGAAGAAACCGTCTGAGACCCTCGACGTCGAGGGGTGAACGCGAAGGGCGGCGAGAAGGAGGTGCAGGTCGTCCCCAACCCCGCGTACATGACGTGGGTGGCCCAGGACCAGCAGGTTCTGGGCTTTCTGCTCTCCTCCCTGACAAGGGGGGTGCTCATGCAAGTGTCCACCCTGGAACACACGGCTGATGTGTGGGCGGCGCTGTTGGCGATGTACTCATCGCAGTCTCGGGCGCAGGTGATGCAGATCCGCATGCAGCTCACCAGCACCCAGAAGCGCGACATGCGCGTCACGGAGTACTTCGCGCGCATGAGGAGCCTCGGTGATGCGATGACATCCGCCGGGAAGAAGATGGACGACGACGATCTGGCGGCGTACATCCTCGCCGGCCTAGACTCGGAGTGGAACCCCTTGGTGACCTCCATGACGACGAACAGGGACACTGTGTCCCTCTCTGAGCTGTACGCTCATCTGCTGAACTTTGAGACCCGCCTGGACTTCCAGAACGGCGGGAACACAGGAGCTGGTGCGAGCTCCTTCGGCTATGGCGGTGGTCCTCCAGCTGGGGGTGGCGCAGGTGGCGCTCCTCCTCTGTGAACGTCGCATCTCGCGGCGGCTAGCGCGGTGGCTACCGTGGTGGACGCGGTGGCCGCGGTGGACACGGCGATGGTGGACGTGGCGATGGCGGCCGTGGCTCGGGCGGCTACAACAACAACTCACGCCTGAGCCCCCACGAGCCGTTTGATGCAAACGGCAACCCGCGCCCGCAATGCCAGGTCTGTGGCAAGTACGGCCACGTCGCGCTCAAGTGCTGGAAGCGCTTCAACAAGGAGTACCAGGGCGAGGAGAAGACTGCTGCCTCAGCCATGCACTCGTACGGCGTCGACACCAACTGGTACCTCGACACAGGTGCTACTGATCATGTCACGGGCGAGCTAGACAAGCTCACTGTCCGTGACAGGTACAATGGACACGAACAGATCCACACGGCGAGTGGAAAAGGTATGGATATCAGCCACATTGGTCATTCTATTATTCATACCCCTTGTTATAAACAACTAAAATTGAACAACATTCTTCATGTTCCCGAAGCCACTAAAAGTCTTGTCTCTGTCCACAAATTAGCTTCTGACAACAATGCTTTTCTTGAGATTCATCCCAATAATTTCTTTGTCAAGGAACAGGGCACGAGGAGAACCCTACTTCGAGGTAGATGCCGTGGTGGCCTCTATCCCCTGTCGCCAAGTTCGGGGAAACAAGCTTTTGGAGTCAATAAGCCGTCGACCTCTCGATGGCATAGGCGATTAGGGCATCCTTCTTTTACTGTAGTTCAACATATTCTTAGCCACAATAAACTTCCTTCTTCAAAGGATGATTCTTTAAATTCAGTTTGTGATGCTTGTCAAAAGGGGAAGAGTCATCAACTCCCCTATCCGAAATCAACTAGTGTTTCTAGGGCTCCTTTAGAGCTTATATTTTCGGATGTTTGGGGCCCGGCTTGTGCCTCGGTTAGTAACAATAAATACTATGTAAGCTTCGTTGATGACTATAGCAAGTTTACATGGATTTATCTTCTCAAGAATAATTAGATGTCTTTGCTCGTTTTCATGATTTTCAGCATCTTGTTGAACGCATATTTGATCGAAAAATCCTTGCTCCAATCTGATTGGGGAGGAGAATATCAGAAACTCAACTCATTTTTCCAACGTGTAGGTATTGAGCATCATGTCTCTTGTCCTCATGCCCACCAACAGAACGGATCTGCTGAGAGAAAGCACCGTCACATTGTAGAAGTAGGCCTATCCTTGCTTGCCCATGCAAATATGCCACTTAAATTTTGGGATGAGGCGTTTTCGACTGCCGCTTTTCTTATCAATCGTGTTCCTAGTAAAGTTATCAATCTCACAACTCCATTAGAACGTTTATTTAAACGCAAACCGGAGTATTCCTTTTTACGCATATTTGGATGTGCGTGTTGGCCAAATTTACGTCCCTATAATTATAGAAAACTTGAGTTTCGATCTACACGCTGTGCATTTCTTGGCTACAGCAATCTACATAAGGGATACAAATGTCTAGATATTTCTAGTGGACGGGTATATATTTCTCGCGATGTGGTTTTCGACGAGAACATCTTCCCATTTTCTGAATTACACCCAAATGCCGGTGCGAGATTACGTGCTGAGATCATGCTTCTACCTGTCAATCTTCTTCCATCTAGCTGTTTTAATCAAGGGGGTGAAATAATAGATGATTTTTTGGTTGCTAATCCTGCTAATTCTACTTCTGGAGATTTTTCTGGTCCACAGGATGGGGTGCATGGAGCAAATTCCTCCAGTGTTGGATCCGAGGCAGATTTCCCTGCTGGATCTCCGACACGATCCGCCTCGGGATCGGTGATGGCAGGGGCGTCGGACGCGGCTTCTGCCCCGCAGTCGCCATTGGCCCACGCGTCATCATCCGCAGCGCTCGACAGCGCCATGCACACGCCGGGTCCACCACGGACTCGGCTGGCGGATCTTCTGCAGCCTCCTCCGACGCTACCTCGTCACGGACCACCTCACCTGGCCACACGGGATCCTCGTCTGCTGATCCCGATTCTGGCGCAGAATCGGTCTCGCCTACAGTGCAGATTCTGCCCAGATCGTCTGCGCCCGTTCGTGCTGTGACCCGGCTGCAGAATAATATTCGGAAACCTGCTAAGCCTTTTGAAGGGATGATTCGGTATGCAAATTTGTGTGCAACAGGTGAACCTGAGAATTTTGCAGAAGCATTTGGTGATCCAAAGTGGAAGCGTGCCATGGATGAGGAATATGAGGCCCTCATAAGAAATAACACATGGCGGCTTGTGCCGGCACAACAAGGCAAGAACATTATTGATTGTAAGTGGGTGTATAAGGTGAAGAGGAAGTCAGATGGTGAGATTGATCGTTACAAGGCTCGCTTAGTGGCAAAGGGGTTCAAGCAGCGGTATGGGATCGATTATGAGGACACATTTAGTCCAGTTGTGAAAATTGCCACCATCCGACTTGTTCTGTCTATTGCTGTTTCAAGGGGGTGGACACTTCGTCAGCTCGATGTACAGAATGCGTTTCTGCATGGCGTTCTGGAAGAAGAGGTTTTTATGAGACAACCACCTGGTTTTGAGAATGGAAATGGGTTGGTATGTAAGCTTGATAAAGCTTTGTATGGACTGAAACAGGCTCCACGAGCTTGGTATGCTCGGTTGAGTACAAAGATGCAACTTCTTGGATTTACACCTTCTAAGTCAGATACCTCTCTATTTTTCCTTGCTAAACCCGAAGTTACTATGTTTGTTCTTGTCTATGTGGATGACATCATTGTGGCTAGCTCCACTCCTTCAGCCGTAGCACATTTGCTTCAACAACTTCGTGGTGATTTTGCTTTGAAGGATTTGGGGGAGTTGCATTATTTTTTGGGCATTGAGGTAAAGAAATTGCATGATGGTCTCACTCTTTCGCAAGGGAGGTATACTATGGATTTGCTCAAGCGTGTTGGTATGAGCAATTGCAAACCAGTCACGTCACCTATGTCATCATCTGAGAAGATTTCAGCACATGAGGGAGCTCCGCTGATTCCTGTTGATGTGACACGGTACAGAAGTGTGGTGGGAGCGCTACAGTACCTCACCATGACACGGCCAGATATCTCTTACTCGGTAAACAAGGTGTGCCAATTTTTACATGCACCTACGAGTATACATTGGGCAGCAGTTAAGAGGATCATCAGATATCTGCGACATACAGTGAGTCTTGGCATGAAGATTCAGAGATCATCGTCGTTACTTGTC
Organism: Poa pratensis; assembly: GCA_947311845.1. Classification (NCBI taxonomy): domain Eukaryota; kingdom Viridiplantae; phylum Streptophyta; class Magnoliopsida; order Poales; family Poaceae; genus Poa; species Poa pratensis. The sequence continues at coordinate 70,464,190 of CAMZMU010000041.1, forward strand.
AGTGGTTTTTCTGACGCAGATTGGGCAGGCTGTTCTGATGATCGCCGATCTACTGGTGGGTTTGCTGTCTTCTTTGGTCCAAATTTGATATCATGGACTGCTAGGAAGCAAGCAACAGTTTCTCGATCGAGTACAGAGGCTGAGTACAAATCATTGGCTAATGCCACGGCAGAAATCATTTGGGTGCAGTCGGTTCTTGGAGAACTCGGTATACCACAGCCCAGAGTTCCTTGTTTATGGTGTGATAACCTTGGGGCGACGTATCTTTCTGCCAATCTAGTGTTCCATGCGAGGACTAAACATATAGAGGTTGATTTCCATTTTGTGAGAGAACGTGTTGCCAACAAGTTGTTGGATGTGAGGTTTATTCCCTCAGGAGATCAAGTAGCAGACGGCTTCACAAAACCACTTCCTGTCAGGCAACTCGAAGGTTTCAAACGACATCTCAATCTGGAGAGCTGTGTTTGAGGGGGCGTGTTAAACGAGTTGTATCTAGAAGGTTAGGTGGTTAGCCGTATCTGTAATTACTTGACTTGTACTCTAAGTTAGTCTAGAGATAAACACCGAATTAGTTAGATAGATTCGGTGTTATCGTTTAAATCTCTGTAATCTGTTGTTGCCCTTCGAGGCCATATATATACATGACCACGGACGACCCTAGAGGTACGCCGAAACCAATCCATCCACGTTATTTTATACTGTCATGTTGCCCTTTTTTATAAAATTTTACGGTGAGATTTTGTATCATATATTGTTTGCATCACCAGTTATGTGAACAACAGAAAATTGAGTAGTTTTCTCTCTAGATTTTTAGGTGTAGATTCAGCCTTTTTTATGTTAATATTGTTGTACACTGAAAAGAAATACCTCGGAGTTACTTTCTGTTCTAGTATTTCGTCAATTCTGTAGGTTCTCCCGTTTTATGAGAAAATCCAGCAGAGTAATATTACACTCACTTAAAATATCAGAAATAAATTTGATTTCATGAAAATTTGTTTTATCTGCATCCACATCCTAATTTTGGCTTCGTTTTTGTGTCTCCTGTTGGTCTCAGGTTTCACTGGCAAGTGATGCCAATCTGGAAGATGTTGCTTCGTTGACTCAAGGATTTACAGGTGCTGATCTTGCAGCTATTCTAACAGATGCTGGGTTGGCAGCGATTCATGAAGTTCTGGATAGCAAAGAGAACGGTATCCCAGAAGGAGAACCATGTATCAGCAAAGAACTTCTCATGTCTGTTGCTATGAAGGCTAGACCTTCTACACCAGTAGATGATAAGAGGGGTTACGATAAGGAATTTGGCGAATTTGTGTCGTCCAGGAAGTCTATTTCCACGAAGGTGCTAGTTCATACTCCATCTCACAGCACACAAACTACATATTTACTTGCAATTGTTATATATTTTTATCATGGTATTTCTTGGAAGATTACTGAAAGAATGTTATGCAGGCTAGAGAATCGAAAGGCAAGAAGGTCACACTCGCTTGAGTACCTCCTTCAACACTGACACCTAACTACATTGGAAAATAAGGTCTCCTGCTACCTTGTTATCTCCATTGCTCACGAAAAATCCATGAAACTATGAAACTCCAAACATTTTGATGGATGGTAGGTTCCTTCTGAATGTGGATGCTTAGTGTGGTTTCCTTATGTCCAGATGGTGAAAACCAAAGTTACCCGGCAAAGGCTAGCTTATTTCGTATCGCAAAAGAAAGAAAGAATCTACACAGGAGTCTAATCAGGTGCGAAGGTGTTGCGATTGACTGGAGACATGTGACACTGTACTTATCAGTGTGTCCCAGGTTTTCTGCAATTTTTATACACAGGTGTCCCCTAGTATAGGAAATGGAAATAACAGGTGTCGGTCTGCTTGCCTTGTGAATAAGTGGGCTCCTCTTTTTTTTGGTTGCTACTGCTAAATAAGCATCACATTAAGAGAAAGTCTAGGGTCTGTAGTTTGATTCTAGCAGGTTAAATTTGAAACTGTCATTATATTCTTCTCTGCATAGACAATGTAAAAACTGTACGGTGGAAACATTATTTTCCTCAAGTGTTTTCATGTAAAAAATTTGTGTGACAGAAATATTTGGAAACATTCTTTTGTTCAATGGAAATTTGTCGTACCAAAAGACAAGGTTAAATGATGTACAGACTTTTTCCTTATATAACTTTTATCAAGAAGAAATCATTGTTGTCGTGGGAAAAGTTAATCCTACTTTGGATCCTGATTATGTGGTGTATACCTGGCCAACAGTCAAAATAGAAGTAAAACAAAAACCTAAACAAACGCAATTGTATACACGTTAACGAAAGAGATAAGGTAAAACACAGTCGCAAAAAAAAAAAAAGATAAGGTAAAACAAATTGAAGGACCCAAAATGAAAGAAACACACTTTGATGAAGAGATGAGATGGTTTGGTCCACCAATTACTACGACTTGCTCTCTCCTCCTACCAAACCCCACCCTGATTCAAAATTTTCCACTATACTTTGCAACGTATCATATTAAGTTCTTTTTTTTACGGGAAGGCCTTATTTGGTACTCCTCCGTTTCAAATTAGATGACTTTCACTTGTCTAAATATGTGGATGTATCTAGACTTGTTACACATTTAGATACATACGTATGTAGACAAATGGAAGTCATCTAATTTGGAACGGAGAGAGTACTAGCATATGTTTGGTGATTGATGCAGATTATACTGGTCAAACCTCAAATTTCCACATATCCCGAAAAGTCGTTTGGTTCTAATGTATTTGATCGGTTTTATCCCCATTGTTTCCCCAGAATTCACTAAACTCTAGTACAGTATATTTCTTTAATACACACCCAGTGAACTGGGGATGGGGATTTGATGGATGAAGATTGGATATTCACCAAATGCCTGGGGCGATTATCCCCACTAATTCCTATAACCCTTATACAAAACAAGGCCTAAAGGAATAGCCTTAGTTATTTGCAAAGACATCCAAATCTCTTGCAGAGAAATTAGGAAAGGATCACGAGATCTCCAAGATTCGCTTGGGAGAGTGTAGGGTTTAGTCCGTGGAGTCTCGTACGACACAGATCAACGTTGAGCTAGAGAAGTTTGGAGTTGACCACGAGTAGCCTCATACAAGCTGAGCCATGAACCAAACCTCACTCGACGCATATGACTAGGCCGGGAACATTCAGAAAACATAAACATCGAAGTGACATTTCAAAAAAAAACATCAAACTTCTAGAAGAGAACTTCGCTATCATGTCATCGCACACCCCCTCCCCTATCGGATCGATGGGTGCAAAATATATTCCTCACGACAATAACAATTGTTTTCCACCTCAAATAGTTTTCATTTGTTTTTTTGTATAAATGTTATTACATTTCTTCAGTTTCACTCGTCTCCTTTTTTTTTCTTGCTCTCCGGAATTGTCAAAGAAAGAAAGAAGGAAAAAATTGATGAAAAAGAAGGATTTATTTTTTGAGAATGAAAAAAAGAAGGAAATGGTTCTGGAGGTCCAGACTCCAGAGCCGCACGCGAGGCCCAATAGAGAGAGACATGAGGATCTGTGATTCTGTGTGTGGGATGGTCTCCGCTAGATGGGCCGACATTGTCATCGTCGCCTCACGGAAGGGGAATGAAGGTGGAGAGTGAGTGTGCGTAGGAGGACAATCCTGAGTCCTGACTGGCCACCGGCGAGAGAGAAGAAGAAGCAAGGCGAGGAGTCCGGCGGCGGCGGAGAAGGAGAGGCGATGGCGTCCGGGTGGGGCATCAACGGGAACAAGGGGCGGTGCTACGACTTCTGGCTGGATTTCAGCTCGTGCATGAGCCGCTGCCGCCAGCCCTCCGACTGCGGCCTCCTCCGCGAGGACTACCTCGAGTGCCTCCACCACTCCAAGGAGGTACCAATCCTTTCCCCTCTACTTCCCCGCCCACCCTGCGAATCTCTCTCCCCGCTCTGATAGTTGTAGAGATCTACTATTAATCCTTCCTCGTCTGATCTGCCGCCGCGACGCTGACCGGCGGCTACCTAGATCCGCCGCCGCCTTCTCGTATGATTCGTAGGCGAGCCACTCTGGAATTTCAGACTTGTCTGATCTTCCGTGGATGTATTGAAATGGAGGGGAATCGATTGTTCTTGGTGTTTCCTCCAACCTGGAGGGTTCGTGTCCTCTTCGTTAATTATATTGTGGTCAATGTAGCCTACTTGTGAATCGTCGGTCCTCTGAATCGATTCGTGCTAGCTGTGTTCGAGCGGGGTAGGATTGCACATGGATCAGTAATCGACTGTATTGGACAAAGTGGGTTGGGGTTCTTACATGCTCCATTTCCTGGTGTGTTGCTGTCCAGCTCGATACTTCGGAGTATCTACATTTTGCTCTTCGAATTATGTCGAGCAAGCTGGGGGTTAGATTTCTCGATTGATCCTCATAGGTTCCTGCTTTGGTGATAATTAGGAGAATTGCTGGTTCTAGGATGTGACTAGTAGAAGCACAATAGGCTGAAATCATATTTAAGTATCTGTTACATCCTGCCATGCTTGATGAAATCATATTCTGAATTATATTTCGTTTCAAAGGGATAATCTAGAACCATTTTCCTGGTAAAAATATTCCTTGGAATCGTTTCTCCCCTTCATTGTTATTGTAGTGTTTTTTTAGTTGCTAGATAAGATGAATGTGGAAATAAGTCGCCAGTCTGAACTCATATTATTCTGCACTTCCATTTCATTCTTCCCATTGATTTAAAAAAACATGATAAGCTGATAGGAAAATTGTGTATTCATTTTTTGTTGTTTCGTCTACTGCAGTTCCAGCGCAGGAACAGGATCTACAAGGAGGAGCAACGTCAGATACGAGCTGCTGCTCGCAAGGCCAAGGAGGAAGCCGAAGGAGCTCCTGCTGTTGCAGCTCACCACTAGCATCCCTTCTAATTTTTCCTGTGCTTTTGTTTGCTGCAAGCACTTCCATGTTTGGCTATGATGCTATGAGCAAGGAAATAATAATTCCCTAAACATTCTAGCCTCCTACTGCATCCATGACTTGTTCTGAAATCATGAGTTTGATAAACTACATTGGTCATGAAGCTTGTGCGTGTTCAAGATATTAAGCGATAATAAACGCTTGATTCTATTACTAGCCACGATGTTTCTGCACGCCTGCATACGTTGCAATATTCTGTGGCATTCTATGCTCGAAGGAGCAGCACGATGGTTCAACCTACTTTCCAGTTGAACTTCTTTCGAACTAGATTGGCATTGGTCATTCAGGTGTTGAAGCTGGGTCTGTCTACGGTTGTTACTTTTGGGCTGCTCATCCTAAGATTGCTCTGATTCTTACCTTCTATGCGCTGGGTTCATTCTGTTCTTCAGAAATTTGGTTGTGCATTTTGGATGGAAAAGGGTGAAGATTGTCTTTCAGGAATATTTTCTGCAAATGCAACAATTTGGTCATGCCTCATATGGAGGTATTTGACTGTGTGGGACGGAGTGGAGGCCTCGCTCTATTCTGGAAAAAAGATGTTAAACTTGTTGTTCATCCGGGGGCATCGCGTTTCCATATTGACGTCAATGTCACCGAGGATGATGCGTTTGTGTGGAGACTCACGGGCATCTACGGTGAACCAAAATCTGGAGGGAAGGAGAAGACCTGGAAATTTATGCGCATTCTCCATGGCCGGTCAGATTTGCCATGGATGTGCTTCGGCGACTTCAACGATATTCTCTTTGCTAGCGAGAAGCAAGGGGGGCAGGAAAAATCGCAATCTAGTATGGAGAAGTTTAGGAGTGCCCTGGAGTACTGCGAGCTGGAGAATCTTGGGTTTGTTGGGGACCCTTTTACTTGGAGAAACCACAGCCATCGGGCTGATTTCTACATCAAGGAGAGGCTGGACCGGGCAGTGGCCAATCTTGAGTGGAGGACCCATTTTCCAGCGTACAAAGCTATCAATGGAGACCCTAGGCACTCGGATCACAGGCCGGTGATCTTGTTGATGGAGCCTGATTACAAGAAGGGTAGGAGGAGTGGCGTGTTGGCTCAGCCCAAATTCGAGGCGAGGTGGCTAGAGGAGGAAGACTCTGATGCGGTTGTAAAAAATGCCTGGAGCCTAGCCATCAAGCGCGTGGGTATGGAGCTCCACACATGGAGCAGAGAAGTATTGGGAGACCTAAAGAACATAATCAAGAAGGCAAAGAAGGACTTGAACGGGTGCATGAAGGGGGCAATTTCGCAGCATCGGGTCTCCATGGAGCTATTGCTTCGTTACAGACTTGAAAGGCTGCAGGACCAAAAGAATCTCTACTGGAAACGACGAGCTCATGCTCACTGGCTCAAGGATGGGGACCGAAACACCAGCTTCTTCCATGCTTATGCATCAGATCGAAAGCGTGTAAACCACATCAAATAAATGAAAAATGATGATGGTGGAGTGATGGAGGGTGAAGAGGAGCTGCGGGCCTTTATCTCTAACTACTATACAAATCTCTTTTCTTCCAGTGCAGGAACGAGGGAGGCTGAACTTCTGGCCCATGTCCCTTGTGTTGTGACTTCTAAAATGAAGATTTTTTGAAGATGGCCTTCTCAGTGGATGATATAAGGAGGTTTTGAACTCAATGGGGAACCAGAAAGCCCTAGGACCTGATGGTATGCCGGCGTTGTTCTACAAGCGCTTTTGGGACATTGCTGGGAGAAAGTACAAAATGAAATTCTTTGTGTTCTGAATGGCGGGCTGATCCCGGTGGGCTGGAACGAGACCATTATTGTGCTCGTTCCTAAGGTCCACAACCCAAGCAGGCTCAAGGACCCGAGGCCTATCAGCCTCTACAATGTGGTGATGAAGATTGTAACCAAAGTGATAGCTTGTCGTATGAAAAATGTCCTCCCTGACATCATCTCTCAGAGCCATAGCGCTTTTGTTCCGGGAAGGCTGATTACTGACAACATCCTCTTTGCGTATGAAACCACTCACTTCATGCACCAGTGCAAGGGTGGTCGTGATGGGATGGCGGCGGTCAAGCTTGATATGAGCAAGGCTTTTCACAGGGTGGAGTGGTCCTTTTTGGAGAAGATGATGCTGAAGATGGGTTTTTCTCAAGCCTAGGTGAATCTTGTGATGGGATGTGCCTCCACGGTCACATATAGGGTGAAGGTGAACTCAGACCTGACAGATGTGATCACCCCTCAGAGAGGCCTGCGGCAGGGATGCCCTTTGTCACCTTACTTGTTCATTCTCTATGCAGAGGGGCTCTCAGCTTTACTTCTGCAGGCAGATTTGGATGGATCCCTTGGTGGAGTGCAGATTTGTGCAGCTGCGCCCAGAATCAACCACCTCTTCTTCGTTGATGACTCCCTCATTTTTATGAAGGCAAATGATCGCAAGTGCAGCCAGGCTCCAAAGTATCCTGGCGCTGTATGAGGATGTCTCGGGGCAGATGATCAACAAAGAGAAATCAGCGGTTATGTTTAGCAAGGGAACCTCTCTAGCTGCTAAGAGAAGGTTTAAAGGGCTCCTCCAGATTAGTGACGAGGCCTTCAACGACAGATATTTGGGGCTCCCAATACACCTGGGCAGATCAAAAACCTACTTGAAAGAAAAAGTTTGGAGGGTGGAAAGAAAAATTCTTTTCTAGAGCTGGAAAGGAGATTCTTGTGAAGGCGGTCGTGCAGGCCATTCCTCTCTTTGTGATGTCTTTGTTTTGATCTTACGAAGACGTTCTGTGACGACATTAATTAGCTCCATGATGTGTCGCTATTGGTGGAACAACCAAGAAGAAGATAGACACCATTTGTTGGGCTCGCCGTGCTTGTCAAAGCCGAAGAGTGAGGGAGGACTCAGGTTCAGGGACCTTCACAATTTCAACATAGGCATGTTGGCCCGGCAGGGATGGAGGCTTCTTCGGGAGCCCGGCACGCTGGTTGGGAAGGTTTTGCGGGCCAAATATTACCCGAATGTCTGCATCCTTGATGTTGTTGCCTCCCCGGGCATCTCATACACCTGGCGCAACATTCAAGGTGTCGAGCTGCTTAAGGAGGGCCTGATTTGGCGGGTGGGCGACGCGTGGATTCCGTCGGACAACACTCGCATGCCAAGAATGCCCAGGGGCAATCGATGATCTCAAAGGTGGCTGACTTGATCAATCCCATCACGGGTGGCTGGGACGAGCAACTTGTGAGGGATCATTTCGACCAGGCTGATGCAAAAGCAATTTTAGCTATCAGCTTTTGTGATGATATGGAGGACAACATGGCCTGGCACTCTGACCCAAAGGTTTTTTTTTTGTGAAATCTGCCTACAAACTTGGGGTCATGCTTAGAGACAGGAAGCTCGGGCGTGATGCGGCATGTTCGAGGTAAAACATTGGTGACAGCTCTGGGAAGTTTAACTGAAAAAATATCTGGGACCTGAAGGCACCAAACAATCTTAAGATGTTTGTCTGGCGCCTAGCTCATAATAGCCTTGCTATTAGAATGAAAATCAAGAGGCTTGGGGTGGACTTGGACACGGCTTGCCCGGTTTGCCACAGGCTCAATGAGGATGGCGGTCACCTCTTCCTGAAATACAAGTTGGTCAAGGCTTGCTAGAATTCTCTCGGGTTGGGAGAGACGCGTGAAAAACTGCTCCCCTGCACTTCTGCTCACAGTATGCTTGAGGAGTTGTGGAAGTGTGACACAAATGTGCAACTCAAATCCTTGACTCTCATGTGGGAATGGTGGAGCTTCAGGCACAAGGCCAGCTATGGGGAGGTTGTCCCTCATTTCGAGCATGTTTGCCACAGGGTTGAAAGGCACATGGTGGACTTCAAAAGTCTGAAACCTCCCGTTATCCCTCCAAGACCTACCAGCACAAATGGGCCAAGCCACCCGACAATCTAAGTGAAGGTTAATTTCGACGGAGCCTTTGATATTTCTTCTGGCTCCGGTGGCTGGGGCTACATCATTCGTGACCAGGCGGGCGGTTTCGTTGCTGCTAGGTCGGGAAAGTCCGTGAACTTGAGGGATCCTAGGTCGGGAAAGTCCGTGCACTTGAGGGATCCTCTGCACTCTGGCCTCTGGGGCGGTTGCTTGTCTTGCTGCCATTGACGGAGCTATTAGAATTGGCGCCAACAGGATCATTCTTGAATCTGATGCTTCAAACCTTGTCCAAGCTCTGAGAAGTACGGACTTCGACAAATCAACAATTGGGGTTCTGGTGAAAGAAGCAAGAAGTTTATTTCGTTTGAACTTTGTTTCTTTTCACTTCTCCTTTGCTAGACGTGCCTGTAACTCAGCGGCACACGAGTTGGACAAATTTGGCATGAGTAGTGAGTCTCCAGACTCTTTCTGGGAGGGCTATGCCCCTTCGTGTATCTCTGATATTGTAAGCAGCGACATTGCAGCTTAATTTAAAGTTCTGTTACCATAAAAAAAACAATTTGGTCATCCTCTAGAATCTTCTGCAGATGCAAATGTGTATCTTTTCTTCATTTTCCGTTTTCTTCATTTTCCGTGCGAACACTGAACGACTGTCTCTATCCAAGAGCCTGCTATGCTGTTTGCAATTGTAGCAAAATATTCTGAGGAAATATACATCATTTTATGTTTATGTGCGGTTAAACCTTAGTGCTGTAAACATGTATCTTGCAAACTGTGGTTTAGTTTCACAAAACAAGGTACAGTAATAATGAAAAGAATGTGATAATGTAAGAAAGCCGACAATCCACGTGTCCATGTTTTTGACATGTCACATTTTATTCACCATAGCAGGGTGTACATCAGCTCTTATTCCCAAGCAGAGCCGGTATCTCTTCTCCTCTCCCGTGCTACAGTCGAGAGAGGCGATTTTGAGAGTCGAGGTCCGTTCCCCCGTTGCTCCGGCGCCGCCGTCGTTCTTCCTCCTCTTCTCCGCCCGCTGTTGTGATGAATGAGGTGGGGAACTTCGGATCTGGTGTCCGGCTTGTAGATAGGGTGTGGATGGTGGTGGCTGGCGGCGGCGTTTGGGTTGGGGCGGCGCCGGCGTGCTCAGCTTTTTGGTCTCTCCGAATCCAGCCCCCTCTCGCTGGTGCGTCGCGCGGCGGCGATGGATTCGTGGGAGTTCTCCCGCGAGGACGGTGCTCCGGCGTCGTCGTCTTCGTCAAGTGGAGTTCCTGTCCCCGGGCCTGGTGTCGGCGCGCCGTCGACGCCTCCTTCGTCGGCGTGAGGCTGCTGGGGTATGTGTGCTGGAGGAGCACCGTCCCTTCCTTCCAATCTTGCGGGGAGGTCTTCTTCTTCGCGGTGGTGCGGTTGGTGGAGGTTGGTGTTGAAGGTGCTTTGGTGTTTCCGGCGGCTGGTCTTGCTGTGGATCGGTGGTTGGTGGGTGGACGTCGTCGTTTGGTGCTCTGGTCCTGGCCGGAGGCAGCGGTGACGGGCTGGCAGGAGCTCGGGGATGATTCCCCGCCGATGTTCGTTCAGAGGAGCTTTATTCCGGTGGCCGCGTCGGATGTCTCTTGCGGTACTCCTACGCAGTTCTACTGCTACCGAGCTCCTGGTGGCTTTGGGTTCGCGGTGACCTCGTGCTTCTCTTCCTCGGCGGCGTTCCGGCGGCGTTGGTGGTCCACAGCGACGAGTGGTGCGGCGGTCAGGCGGAAGGATCCTCAGGGGCTTCTTTGTTTTTTTCTTTTCTTCAGGGTCCTTTCTGCTTTTTTCCTAGCCAGCTGTCCGTCGGGATGGTTCCAGAGTGTGGATGTGTGCTTGTGCTGTACTTCCTTTGTTGTTTAATGCATATTATCCTTTATCTAAAAAAAAGCCCTTATTCCCAAGCTAACCAGATGAATTTTAGTGAAATCAAAAGGTAAAAGAAACTACCTTCTGCATCTGGCATTATTTTGCTTTTAAACTATATACAACACAAAGGACTGCTATTTCAGTCCCCAGTGACTCTTAACGAACCACTAACCACTAATCTAGAATACCAACTGACTAGTAGAAACCATTAGTACATTACCAAGGAATTTGGGAGTTAGACGTTAACTTCAAGTCAGAATAATCGATCTTCATTTGATTTCAGTGCATATCTTCTGATGTTAATGCAAACTGAGAGGCGCCACCGCGGAAAAAAATATCTACCGGCAGCTGTCAAACTGTCAAATTGCATCTGGAACTGACTTGACACATGATCTCGCCTATTCTGGGCCAAAATAGCTGTCTTTTATCGATAGCCGGTCAAAAGCATCAAAATTTGCTTTTACACCCAGAAACTGGCTTCCTAGCTGCCCACATGCAGCATATGGCCATCTGCACCCTTCTCTCGTGCCCAAGGGGCAGAACGACTCGCAAACATGATTGCTTGGTGTCTCTGATACCAAACTGTCCTCAATCGCAGATATGGATACAGATAAGTCAGCATTATCATCTTGCTCGGAGCCAGCATCTGCTTCCCTTAGAAATGAATACGACATCTCCTCGGTCCTGTCCACTTGGTTTTCGTTCATCGAGAAACTGACTTTGCAACCTATACTTTGGACTGCCCTTCTAATGGCATCGTTTTCCTTCCGAGCCCTTTGAGCCATGGCTAAGGCTGAACTACTTGCACGCCTCTCCCTCTGCAAGTCTGCGCGCATAGACTCCATCTTCATTCTAAAATCCCGTGATCTTGATTCAGCCATCTCCTTTGCCTGCCCATTGCACGAGAAAAAAAGAATACAAAAACGTTACCAGGGATGAATGGACAGAACATACTAATACCCCTCTTATGGTCAACCTATCTTCAGCCATGAATTATTGTCTCCTAACTCATGTATGAAATTAAGAAAATAGCGATGATGACCGTGCATAATAAATAATGGAAGGCTATAGATAAGCACCTTAACTGAGGCCGCGTATTTTTTACTCATGGAATGCCAATGGGATTCAAGACCTCCACCTTGTGATTCAGGGGGGCATGTCCATCTCAAATAAAACTGAGGCCATAGGGTTGGAGCAAGTGCTGCAGCAGGCGGCACTAGGGGAGCATTATACCTATCTGCATCATAAAATGGATTGATGTGCTCGTGGAATCTGCCACCAGAAGCCCGGAGATCAGCCAAGTACGTCCACATGCAATGGCAAGAGCTTGTAGCCCCAGATTGATCCCTTTCCCGCTCACTTGCATTTTGAATCAGAAATTAGCTATGCAGAATATTTTAACCGTGCAAATAAAGAAATAAATCAAACATTATCTGATTAACCAAAGAGCTATCACGGTCTGGACAAGCGCATTTAGGCACACAATCAATAAGATTTCAATCTTCAATTATGGATTATACATCTTACTGGGTGATTCTAAATAGGATAGCCCTATGCTGTATTAAATTAAGGATCCGATTCGGGAAAATAACTAGCAGGATTATAGTCGACTTAAGTCACTGAGAAATTGGACCACCTCTCAAGTTTTTCTTGATTATATAGTCTGGTGCTCAAATCAATTAAAACCATTAGCGGGCTACCTGCTATAATCTAGTCATTTGTTTACCCTGTAATCATATCTATGGAAAATCCCAGAGGAATAAAATCCTATCTACTTACAGAGGTTCCTTTTATTCAAATGCATACATGCATACTTTAATTGAAAAATCAATCTGAAGCTAAAAAAAGTTCGATCCTTACAAACTTTCATACTAATAAATATATCTGAAACACAAAACACCTGCATTTCAAGTTTCCTTTTTTATATACTCCCTCCGTCTCAAAATATAAGGCGCCCTTTAATTTCGCTGGTCAACACGCATAAAACTTTGACCATGATTTATACTAATAATATGTACCCCAAATTATTATAAAGATATATGGAATTAAAGAATTTTGCAAGATGAATCCAACGATACCATATACACATTCCTATTCAATATATTCTGTTATATATCGGTGGTCAAAGTTGAGCGTCAAAGACCACCTTAAAAATAGCGTGCCTTGTATTTTGACACGGAGGGAGTACTTCACTTATGTCCAGTGATTCACATGGACAAAACAAAAAATTTGTTCCCCCCCACATTCACTAGATTATGAAATGCAGATATGCCTTACGGACAAAATAGCCAAGATGGTCCCTAGATTGAATACCTATTGCATAGGAAGTTCCCAAAGCGACATGATAACACGCAATCCATAAAGTCAACAAGGAACTTCTGCAACAAATACAATCCAGGTTATGATCAACATGAAGAGACCTAGTTTTAGCAGACCATACAGGGCAGAAGAAAAGAAGACTTACAGATGAAAACTCAAATGCAGATGGGTATAGACGTAACAACTGAGCAATAGAATCAAGCCACTGAAACATAAGATGTCATATTAGACGAAAAGAAGTTTAAGCAATTAACGGAAACAATGGATATATCATATATCTCCAAAACAAACACACATGTATGAATAACACAATAGACAAATACAAACTGCGTAAAGGTTCCTTATTATATTAAAGGGGGGGCATGCAGTGTAGTATCAAATGCTCAAACACATTGCTAATCATTAAAGCACACCATGTTGTTAACTGATACAACTTCATTCAAAAAATAACTTCTGAGATGCATGATTCGTTAGGGGTCCTGTTGCCCAGCCTAACAACCGCATTAGGTAAAATCCATAATCCAAAACGTTATAGCTTACAGGCAGTTAAAACAACAGTATGAGTTAGGGAATTGGAACAAGTAACTGAATACGAACATATATAAGGAACAACCTATCATTTATTCATCGGAAGCAATCAGTTGGTAGTTCCTGGGACGGAGGAAACTCCCATTATTCATTGATACAATCCCCACAACAAAAGGAAAGGAAAGTAGAACTTGTAGGCTACCTGTAACAGTATGGGTGAACTGTTATTCGATGTCTGGGAATGGGATTGAACCGATGTATTAGAGGATGACCCTGGTGGTCCTAAAGAGGTTCTGCTTGGGGAACTGCTTAAATTCCCAAGAGAAGGTTGTCTTAGTAACTCATATTGTGATCCCCCATTCTCAGTTACTGTTGGAATTCCCATTCGCTCTGCAAACGGGTGACCAAAAGCTAGCCAGTCCTTCTCCACAAGAGCCTAAAACAGTGGTAAAACAGTGTTATATATTCCAGCTCCAAAACTAAATTAGTTGTATTATTGAAATCTCACAAATAAAATAAATCAGCATGAACTACCATACATTAGATAACATAGTTTTAATTAATTACAGTGCGCAGGAGCATAGTGTCATTATATTCAAAAGCCAGAAGGCCATATAACATCAGAAGAGGCACACACAAGAGCTAGTCTGAGGAAATGGCATATGTAATCTAACAAGTTTCATGCCAGGAACGGTAGATAAGTGGGAACAGAAGTTCCTGCCCCAGGAGCACATTGCAAACTTTATGGTCTCTGCAGTCTGTACCTGAAACCCATTGAACGTTCGATAATGGGGATCAAGCAACAAACAAGCAAGTGCAATTAACTGGGTTGTGCGGTCCCATCCATCACTGCAAAAGAGAAAAACAGAGCGAAAATTAGATTACGCCACCATGTTTAGACATCATGCAGCCTAACATTACATCCAAAGGATCACAACTTAACTCCATGAGATGTCAACAAGACAAGCAATACTTGTAACCCCTCTGATAATCTGATTGCTAGTAGGACCAGCATTTGGAAAACTGGCAACTGGCAGCATTAATTTATATTTGTATTTTGATTTAAATTTGAATATAAAGCTCCCAAAGGTAACCAGACAACTTTTCTCGAAACTTATTGCTCATGGGTTAACTGTTCCCTGCAGGTAGGGATGAAAACAGAGCGGAATCTTTCCGACTTTTCCGCGGAAAAACGGAAACGGAATGGAAATACGGAAACGGAAACGGAAACGGAATTTTGCAAAACGGAAACGGAAACGGAAACTTTTATGCGGAAACGGAAACGGAAACGGAACAGCAGATTCCGGCGGAATGACCACGGAAACGGAACTTTCCGTTTCCGGTAATACGGAACTTTCCGTTTTTGCTATGTGGTGCTTTCCACATCCAGTAGGGCTAGTAATTCCAGCAGAAACATTTAGGCACATTACATGATATGAATAAAACAAATAAAAGGATCTGAAGCTACCGTGTTTAGGCCATGTATACTCGCATATCATGTCCCTCTCGAGTCGTTACCAGTTCAACATTTCAGTGTAGCACTAGTGTTAAGGACGATAGTAGATGTTTCTTAATGTTGCCAAAGTTGATAGCATATGCACACTATATTATATAATCATGATAACTCGTTATATTTTATTTCATCTTAGAAAATTGACAATTTTGTTGGTTTGATTGAGTTTTCGTGCATTATTTAAGGGATTGCTTTGTTCCGGCAAACATCTGCTTTCTGTTCCGTGTCCGCACCGTATTCGGTACATATCTGTTTCCGATAATTTTTGTTTCCGTATTTGTTTCTGGGGGTTCTGTATTCGTTTCCGCTTCCGCAAACAAATATGAAAACAAATGTGGCACCACTCAGTTCCGTCCGTATCCGCTCCGTTTTCATCCCTACCTGCAGGAGCCTAGCAGACTAGATCCAGGCATGGCTTTCAAGGCGTACGCCTAGGCGCCACCCCCCCCCCCCCCCCCCCCCCCCTTCGCCTTAGGACATCTTAACGCCTTAAAAAACATGGGTCGAGGACTCATTTTCCCATAAATAAGTTTTTCGAAAAGCCACAGCCAACACAGTTACATTAAGCCAACGAAGACAGACAACCCAAACTCTTGGTTACCGCTAATCACCATCGAAGGGTCAAGGTGGAACTTACATAGTATAGTTCAACCACTACAATGACATTGTCATGTATTCCCAGGTACAATAAATGATTAAAGGAGCTACAACAGGCTGACTTCACTATCAAAGACCTACAAATGTTACTTCAATCCTCTCAAGGTAGTTTCACCATTATTTTACATCCAAAGGTCACAAGTTTATATTAAAAAAAAACAAGTTCTGACTATGTAAAATGTAAGTTCAACAATAAGTGGTAAAAACTTGGGATATATTTATAATTATTATTTCAGTAAACGAGGCCAGCTACTTATAACATAACAGGAAAACAGTAAACATCCCTTTCATGCAATGTATAAATGAATTTATGCACGTCTCATGATTACAGAATCTAGAGTGCAAAAATAATTGATTACAGAATCTAGAGTGCAAAAATAATTGAATAAAATGATGTTTTAGACAGTTTTGGAAATCAGTGTTCTAGGTTGAAAAGCAAACTCTTTACATAGTTGAGGGCCGAAAATGGGTTTTTTCAATTGATTACACAGGTTTTCATAATCATTAGCAACGGTTCTCTGTTATTATTCTGAACTAATAAGCACAAATATGTTGTGTAGGAATTGATGATCCTACATAAAACTTTGCATGCATGACATGTCCAAACCAAATGCAAGATCAACAACACAGTCATAGAAAAAATGATCGATGTTCTTCATTTAGTACAATAGGCGAATTAATTCAATTAGCGCGCATTATTGATTCTCAGGTAAGTGAAATACCTGCAGTGGACAAGAACTGAAGCTGATTCCTGGGAAATTTGTGCAGCAATCCATGAAGCACCAACAAGGATGTTCTGGATATGGTTAAGCCATTCCCCTAACATCGAAGAAAATTGTGTCATGCTATTAAGGCTCCCTCCACCCAGGTGGATCCACGATTTCTCTGGAATAAGAGAAAATGCCATTCATAAGTTTGCTTTTGACAAACATGCAACATTACAGTATGACAATACTTGCCCGGTCTCCTACGAGGGATACAGCTGAAGAGGTGCCGTTTGATGATATTGACCCATGGGCATCAACATAATCCCTAAGACGAGAAAGACTATTTCTCATTGTGTGGATGTTTTGTATTCCTAAGAAGAGAACCTGGTTTCGAATCCAATAAATTAAGAAGATGAAACAAAGTGCAAAGCAATGCTACAGGATACACAAACAAGCCAATCTGTGCATATATTCTTACCTCAGATTTTGGATAGTTAGAAGATGACTCAGAGCCACCACCCTTTGCCCCATTTGCTAAAGCATTTGCTCTTGGTCGGGCATCGACTATATATAGTTTTCTGTTGAACATAAAGGGGATTGAAACGATTCATAACGGATAGGTATTAGAGTCAATAGGTACTTAAAAAGGGAAATGAAGGGCATAAAAAACAATGTCTTAAACTAGCTAAAAATTCTCAGAGTAATGTGTTAAAAAAATACAAAAGGTAGAAAAAAAATCAATATGACATGACATCAACTATGAAAGTAAATCATCAAGTGTCAATGGATATACAATTCTTAGCTTACTGTGTGAGGATAGAGCTTTTAATGCCCAAAAAAAAGAAAGAAAGCAGTAAGAAAGTCGATACCACAACAAGTAACAACGGTATAGCACTGTTTGCATACATACATCTTTTTTGCAAAAAACACATGGAACAATTTATTTGCAAACATTGTTGGTGAACGAGTGTTCATAGAGTAAAGCCATATTATAGGAGAGAATACTTTAATCAACATAGAAATAAAAAGAATGCTTGGATTACCTTGGAAGCCCTTTATCACCAAAAGTTTGGGGGCAAAGAGCAGAGACAAGCTTCTCATCGGCATTGCTGCAGAAAATTACCTTGTGATTAGACCAAAAACACTCCGAGGTCAGCACATGTCCCAAAGCTATTTATTTAGATCGATATAAGCTCACTTTCTAAAATTCATCATTAATCCCACAAGTGGCTGAGATGACCTTGCCAAAACAGCTCCAGACCCTGTAATGTAAACAAGTTTAGTTTTTTTAGCGTATTATTCAAGGCAGCTAAAAACAAATGCTAGCTCCTGCTCCACAATTACATTTATCACCAATAACCCCACCTGGAAGTACTAAGTACCTTTAACCACCAAAACATATGTAAACATGGATAAAATATTAAATTGGTGTTCAGCAGTTCCGCGACATGAAGGAATCACTCAAATCTCATATCTTTTTAAGGGTGCTGTCTAACATTTCAAACACCAGAAGCAGGAACTGGTTGGCAGATCAAAAATAGAAGGACCATGCTTGCCAAACCTAGAGTTAGGCTGTTACTAGTTTAATTGGCTAGTTTTGATATACTGCCAACTTAGCAAATTGTAATTGCAAAATACTAAAAGGAATGGCCGGTGGTGGTTATGCTAAGGCTTTTAGCCGGTAGGGAGAAAATAATGACCAAACTACGAACCATCAATATTAAAAAAAATAGGTGATGCTATTGTAACATGCATAGAGCAATTTCCAAATCTAGTGAGCACAAAATTACGTAGAAAGTAAGTAAAATTGGTGGCAAAGGATAAAATATGAGCCCACATACCAGGGTCACACCACGAAATAATAGGTAAGCGTCTGCTAGCTCGGAAAGTAGAAGCTTGCCACAAATCTTCGTCACTGATAGAAAAAACAAATGTATGTGTGACTTGCTGAGCATGTGTTAAGAGAACAGAAATTAACACATGATATTGCCAATGGCGAAAAAATACCTTATGCTCGTTGGAACAATCAACTGAGAGGGGTAAGTCGAACACAACGAATAGCTCGAATTAACTGTAGTTACCCTCCACAGATCCTTAGACTTAGAATGTTTGTCAACTACAAACCCACTGCCCATTGAGTTTGACCGTTCACTAAAAAGACGATTGTATTCCTTCAAGAGGCGCGACTTTGGATCGGATTTCTTCTCAACAAGGGATGGGTCACAAGAAAATGCATAGAGCTCCCATAGATGAGCAGGTTTAGTGTGTCTTCGCAATGCGTCAAACACTTCAGTTTTCTGAAAAGATAAATCAGAAGTATATATCAAAAGATAAATGGTTTGCATAATTATATGGTATCACAAAGTATGGATGCATGCAAAGACAAAATTGGTTACTGCTCAACCTACAGAAAATGACATGAATATTTCCAGAATAAGCTAAAAAGGTAATTAGTAAACAAATGCAACAGTTTTCCTAGATTGTTAAAATGGAAAAGAACATTTACCTGCTTGGTTCTCGGACGAAAAGCGAACACGATAACTCTCATGTCTTTACCTGAACAGAAAAACAATCAAGTAAAAGGTAAGGTCAGTAAACTGCACTTCTAAACTTTTTATTAAATGGTGAAATAGACTGCAGATACCACAAGCAAAAACTGAATTATGCAGTAACAGAACAAAGACATTGTGATTATCCTGCTGGAAAAATATCACAAATCTAAGGTTGCTGGGATAAAAGAAATGGTGGACGCAGTTCCTGATGTAAAAGAGACCCCTGGCATTAGTACCTTTCTTCCACTTAGATCTACTCAGATTCATGAGTAAGTAGCACTTTGTATATAAATGGTTCTATACTCCCGGGAGAATGTACTCCCACTCATCCTATACCATAGATGAATCTATTTTACCTTTTTATCATATCTTATATGCTTCAGTAATCAGTAGATACCCCACAACGAGTTCTATGAAAAAAATTGAGTCCATATATTTTATATCGTTTGTATAATATATATATATATATATATATATATATATACGATTTAATGTGCAGAAAACTAAGGGTCCGGGTGATTTTTTTTGTTGCAATACTAGTTGTGTGGAGTTATCTTACAATAACTAATAAGGTATATTGAGAATGATAGAGGTGCACCAGATTCATTTAAGAGATACTCCTCCATTCTAAATTAGATGACTTTTATTTATCCAAATGTGGATGTATCTATACTTGTAACATGTCTAGATACATCCACATGTTAACAAATGAAATTCATCTAATTTGGAATGGAGGGAGTATATTGAATGTGGGAGTAGATACTCCCAGGAGTATATATAAAAGGGGTCATATATTGGTGCTCAAATGTACAAACTTACCAATGACTTGAAGAAGTTCACGAGGCTGCTTCTTATCATATTGGCGTGGTAGGGATTGAAGCTTTACATCCTGCAACAGAGTCCATAATCAGTAATGATCTATAAGAATTGGTTACAAGTATTAGAGCAAACAAACAGTGCACCAAAGAAAGTAACACGAACGTAAGAATCTAACCTGGAGACTTACATCATTTAACTTCTCAATTGTAGTAAGAGGGATGGTCCCCAAGTCTATTATGCTTTTTGTTGCCTGGCTCTGCAATAAAAGGGGAAATATAAGACAGCATATACTAAATTCTCATTCAAACAAACCAACAAATTTTCTAGATCAAATGCAATGGAGTGAAGTTGAGGGCACGATGTAGAAAGTGAACCATAACTAATAAATGAAAGCTACACGGCAAACAGAAGTTGTATTTAAGTGCAGGAGGCATCACATGACGTAAAATTAGTTTTCACAGTTGCAGTAGAATAATGATATGATTGCTTACCACAAAGAGCAGACGAAAATTCGTCACTGAAATAACGCCAGCCTCATCTGTGTTTAGTAGAACAACGCCATGGCCCTAAGTAAGGAGAGGTGAGAGCGATCAAATTCGAGATGGAGAAATGTTAAACTCAAACACGGAATGGGATTCATCAAGTGGAGAATTTTGGTTTATGACTGGAAATACATTAATCTACAAACTCATGGTTTGTGCTTATTCTTAAATTTAAGAACTTGGAGGTAAAATCAAGTCACTGCAAATTTGAATACTCAAATGATTTGGCCTGCATACATTTAACTATTTAAGTACTTAACGACTAATGTGGAAAATTGAAATCTGTATGCAGTAAGGCATTTTCTACTTGTTAGCAGACATTTCATATTATGGATGAGCAAATCTAGCAACAGGGGAGGAACTAGGCATAGGCGAACATAGTCCATTGATGCTTGAAGTACCTCACACAACACAAATTCTCCTTGGGCCTTTAGACTTATCTTAGTTCTGTCAGTTGGGCATGGTGGAGCTATTGTCTAGTGCTCTCTATTTGGCAAGTTTGAATATGCATGGCAATAACAAAACATTTAATCAATTCGGTACACAACATACGTTTGATGTTCACATTTATTCCATATATTTTTAGACGATTTCCATGTTGATTTATGAACGCTTGAATTCCTGTTTACTGGTCTGTTAGTTTGGAACTCGATTGATATGTACCATCTTCCATGGGCACGTGCACCTACCCTAGTGAATTTCCAGGTCTGCCACTAAATGGCCAAGAGTGTACATTGGATCTGCTATGCTGTTACACACCCACAAAAATCTTTGGAACGTAATCTACTCGAGTATCTATCACATAATGCTGGTAGCCTACAGCCTGTATACCTCCTTCACCAGTTACCTAGTATCAGATCTTCTTGTTCTGGTCAGGTATTCGATGTTTATTCATGAAGTAATGAATGGTTATTCAACAAAATTAGAATAAATTTGTTCTCCATGAATTCGTCCAAATTAACAGCTTACTTGGTTAGATTGTACAAATAAATAGTGGAAATAGTAATTTAGTTCTATTTAGGACAACATGTTGGATCAATTTTTTGGGTAAAAAAATATTTTATTATTGAAGGAAGCTTGGTAAATAATGTTGTATGATACTGCCTATAGTGGCAATTTTCATAAGTGTTAACAACAACAAAAGCTGTGTAGAGCCCCCTTGAGGCTAGAGAGTAAAGTAAACCCAAATTATTTGATGGAAGTCTTCTTCCGGTGCCCATTCCTATGTTGATGGGAGATTATAAACTTGTAGTACTCTAAAGCAACAACAACATAGGTACGACAATATCACAACCAATGTACTGGCCCATTTGTTCTGCATAGAATTTGAGGCGTGGGCAATGACATTGGGCTCTCATTCACCGCCAGGCTCGCCATATGCTATACATGATTTGACGGCAATGAAAACATGAACACTGGTTGGCTAGGTCACCTGAAGCTAAATTCTCCAGCCACACACAGGAACATGATGTCGTCTTAGAATGAAATCCACCAATTAAATTGGGGAATGGATTCGAACCTGGGCATAAACCTCCTCGTCCTCGAGCAGGTACTCATCCATGCCCTGCGACGACCTCCGCGGCTTCGGATCCTGGAAGGGAATAACAAAAGCAGAGGGACACATTAGTAGAACCTCGGACCACAACCTAACCCTACGCGCCCCGTCGCCGGAGTGCTGCAGGCGCATGCGGGCGCTTATCGGGAACGATGTGGCGGTGCCCCCGCGCCATCGAAGTCGGGGCCCCAACCAACTCCGGCCGAGGCGGCACAGGGGGGAGGGGGCGAACGCGCGCGCGCGGGCAGAGAGCAGGGGCAGGCGTACTCGTCGATTTGGTTCCAGACGATGGCGTCCCAGCTCCCGGAGGCCTCCATCTCCGGCGAGCGGGTCCCCCGACCGCGCCGCGCCGCGGCTTCTCGTTGTCGTCGCGCGCGCGAGAGAAGGGGAGGGGATGGAGAGCGGTGTGGCGTTGGCGTTGGCGTTGGCGTTGGCGTTGGCTTGTCGGGGGAGGCGACCGTGTTCGTGCCGCGCGCGCGGTCTCTTCTCTGCTCTGCGGCGCACGGTTTCGGTTGCTTCACCGCTCGTTGTGTGTGTGTGTGTGTGTGGTGGCGTGGGGCAACCATGGACGAGTTCGTTCCAAGTTTCCTACTCCTCCCTTTTGCCTGCAGAATACTCCGTAGGAAAAAATGCATCCCGAGCTGAGTCATAAAATTCTACTCCCTCCGTGTCAAAATATAAGTCGCACTAGTCACTTATCACACACATGTATATAGACATGTTTTAGTGCAAGATTCACTGGGAGTAGCATTAAGAGAAAGTTTCAAAACAAGGAAAGTGTGAATAAATTTTAGTAGTACAAAAGTATACTACTAAGTTCGAACCGAGGGCAACATTATTGTACCACTAATTAGAAAACAAGGACGAATTATCTGTACTACGAGCTACCTAGTCGTGACCCCATAGTCGGCATACGTCCGGCGGGGGCCAACAATTCGTCCGGTAGTAACAGCAAAACCCTACCCAGTTGGGAGCCGTTTGGACTCGTCAGACATAGTCGCGCGTGACCCGATTGGCGGGCCAACCCTGTCATACACACAGTCAAAACACTTATTCTCGCCTTCCTCCCCACCAAATTCATTTCCCACAACAGTCGCCGATGGTGAAGCCAGGAAGAAGAAGGTCGGCACTCAAAGCATTTCGAGAGAAGAACGAGGACTAGGAGTTTTCTTGATGCATTGTTTTGATATGCTCCAAAATTGCGAGAAGTGAAAGGTCTTAAATAACTTGTATGTTGAGATAGAAACATTAGTTACGGTTAGTTAAGTTTTGCTTTATAAAAAAGTATAGTTAATAGATAGTTAGATTACATTGCAATCCTTTTTATTTTTGCAAGTTAATAACATTGCAATGTATTCTTTCATATATCAACTGGTGGACAAGCAAGCCCAATTATATGGACCCGGCAATATTCATAGAACGTTACTCATTCCGTCATAAATTAATCAAAGTTTTAACTTTGTCCTAAATCATGAATTGATCAACTTTATGAAAACATATGAAGATCTATGACATCAATTAGTTTTATTGTTATCTAAAAAGTAAACTATTACATCCTGAAGGCCGCCTTTGAAAATGTGTGTCTCGGTCCACATTCCCTCCGTTGCCTACATGGCTACATACAGGCTGGGATGTAGCCACCTGGTACCAAATATTGCTTTGACGCACCTTTTCAAGTTGTTTTATGCTATTTTTATTTTTATTTAAAGCAATCTATTAGGTCAACGCACAAAAGCATGCCGTTGTGCATCCGGTGCTTTCTCAGGGCATGGTACTGCACTTTGACAGGCTGTCAATGACAGCACGTAGGGAACTAGAGGCGAAAAAATAAAAATAAAATTGACAAGGAAAAACGACCACGCTGGGACTCGAACCCAGAATCTCCCGCTCCGGAGGCGAGCGCCTTATCCATTAGGCCACGCGGTCATTGCAGAGAAAATCAAACAAAAACTCTATAAAACCCTTGTGATCACAAGAACTCTTCCACGTTAGTTTTGCTCCTATTTCTGATTGTTCTGAAACACAAATCTTTAGGAGTACTATTTTATGTGTAGAGTTTGATACGAGTCTTTTTGTTCACCACAAAAGCTAACAACAATGACAACTATTGAAACAAGGACATCATCAATATATTAATCAACTAAAATAATTTGACAAGAGTGCTCGATCAAGATCAACTCCTCCCCCTTTAGCCTAGATGATCAAGAAGCTTCTCCCACTTGATCTAGATGATCAAGATATGATTCTTTCCTTGATCCAATGAAAAGCGATTATGATATAGCAAACGGATCGAGCGCAAAACTCTGCTAACTATGACCATGCTCGACCAAACAGATCGAGCACAAAACTATGGTAAAGAATTTAAAAGGTAGCATGAGCGCAAACTATTAATTAAAGTGTCAACCAATCGAGCATACAAACGGAATTTGTAGCATAAAAGACCTACATATTGTTAGTACGACTAGCCCAATGCATGACCGAGGTAGAAGTAGCAAGCCTACCGTGGGACCTAACTGACCGCCTGGGATATGCATTGGGCAAACCGTGCCAACTTTCCGGCACTCGGTTAGCGTGTCGTCGGCCGCTTTTTCCATCAAGGATGGATATACGCCGAATTTCAATGGCTACACTCTGTAAATACATGTTTTCCGTGTGTGAGTGTTGAATTCGGCAAAGGTGTTGCCGAGAGCAGTCAACAACTAAATCGAGTTCAATGGTGGACAAATGCTGTAGACAAAGTGTACACTATATGTTGTGTCTTTTTTTTTAGAACTCACGATATGTGGTGTCTCTTATATAAAGTTTGGGCCATGAATGTAGGGCCCGTTATAGATGAATTTACCAACGGCCCGTTTGTATGTCAAAAATGGCTTTTCTAGAAATTGAAGGCCCAACCAGTTTCACCAAAAACTAAAAAAAAAAGTTTATGAATTTCACCTATCATATTTTCGGCTTGTTTTCCAATTAACTGGGCATCTTTTATTCTTCTATGCGAAAATATAGGAAGCTACTACGTAGCACATTTGAGAAACAGAACAAGAAGTCCCGAAGGTGATGTCGTGCATATGGCCACAAATGTTGAGCTTACGCAGTTCTAGACATTATGTGAGTCGATCTCAACTCTCTCAAGTACGAAAACAAAATCTATGGGTGCCCATAGACCATAGCCTGATAGCCATATGACCTGACGAAGTTCTTGATTTGTAACGAAGAATTCAGTGGTGGTGCCGTGCTGAGGGGTGGAGGCTGTAGCGGGTGGAGAAGATATCAGACATGTGGATTTCAGCCGAGTCCCAATTAATCACACACATGAAGATGAACTCACTCGCACATATGCATGTTCACGCCAGCGTGGCCTGTCGCTTCACGCATCGAAACACTTAGGCCACATATCTTAGATCGGCCTAATTGCCACCATGCATGTATCTCCGGCCGTAGATTCAAATTTAATGGGCACGAGCGCTCGGTATGCGCTGTTGTTGGCGTCAGACAAGATGATTAATTAAAGATGACGTCTGCTTTCCACTGCTCAATTTTCTCTTCTTCTGTTTGCGGTGTTCTTCTGCTGAATCTTTTCCTGATTGAGATCATCAGATGTATCTTCTGGTTAACGTCTCTAGCTACGGGCCTACGGCAGCTACTGAATGCAAGTACTACCAATAATCGGTCAGTGGAGAGGATCAGGAATAATAGAAGCAACCGATCCACGGTACATCTTGCGAGAATGGCAGCCAAATATGCCGGTTTCCTGTCGCATGAAGCAAACCAAGGGTGGAGCATATACGTTGCTGCATGCCTGCATAAGCCGCGCGCACTTGGTAGCCGTCCAATGTACAAATGCAGATGATAGCTTTCCCAAACTGATTAATTACCCGAGATAGATTGATTGATAGATATATCGATCTTGTGCATGCTTGCAAGCTTTCCATTGCTTGACAATTTCATCCTCTCGCGAGACCACGGATGCGCTAATCTAATGTTCCATCTACTTTTTGGTCCTCTGATCCTTCATTTTCCACATTACGGACATTGATATAGAAAAGCTAGATGAGGTAGATCGAACGTCTCAAATCGAGGTGCATGAAGTTGAATTTAGGCCAAGTTTGATGCGCTTGATGCGTGGTAATACTTTTTGCATGTCGCGATTACTGTCATCTCAAAACTCCTTTTGGAGCGCATTGTCTCGATATATGCAAACTTTTTTAGTCTAATGAAGTTTTGTATACCGCCAGAAACTGCGCAACTAGCTACCCCGTTCATCTAACTTTTGATAAATCTGGTTGCTTGAATGTTTAGCCAAAACATCTGGTCGTCCCAACTAGGAATCAATGCGCGATCCATGCGTAAAGCTTGGCTCTGAAGACAGTCGACAGACAGACAGACAGACGACATCACGACACGCGTTACAAGTGTGATGGAATCCTAGTCCATCAATCGATATATATCGATCGCCATCAACTAATTAAATCAAAATCATACGTGGGGACATGAGTGCAACACGCTTGCTTGCGCCGTTATGGTTACTTGTTTTCTGATTTCTCTGGGTTTCTGGTCATGTTTTAATCCCAGAATCATATCCCCGCCGAGTGTTACGAAGAAGGAAAACCAGCGTTAATAATTCGCAAATTCCGATCTGCTGGCGGCTAATGACACTGACATTTCTCTGTCTTCATCCGGAACACACAGTTTGATCCTAGCTGGTCGACCGATCTCCACTGTTTCTGCCGTTCATAACTTCATTTTTTTTTAGATAAAGAGTATATATTAATATCGCGATGATATCAATTACACCCAGCCTCTGCAACAACGCGTGCCCTAGCGGCCCCACGGATGCACACAGCACAGAATAAAAAGAAGAATTACGAAAAAAAGTCCCGCTACAGTGATCTATTCCTTGTTACAGCAGACCTAACCCCACCAAAACCCGATCCGTCAATCTCCAGGCTAGTTTGCCCAATGGAGTTCGCCGGCGGAGCCTTCCGGAACTCGACAATCCGGCCGATACAATGAAGAACTGCATCAAGTAAATCTTCGTCTTGGTGTTAGAAAGATCCAGGACTGCCACCTTATTCGATCCGAGCCGACGAGACTGGCCGGTGTGGATCCAGTCCGCCGCCGCCTGACCGGCCGCCGGCACCGCCACGGTGCCACGAAACCGGCATCACCAGGCGTCCCGGCGCCACCTGCCCGCCACAGCCTTCAGCCACCGGCACGCACGAGCCCAGATGGACCGTGAAGCCCGTAGATCGACCGGAGCAGCAGGGGCATCTCCTCCCCGCAAGGCCGCGCGCCTCCGTCGTGGGCAGCGCCGGGATGCACTCGCCGGCGGGAACAACGGCACCGTGCCGCCGAACCGCCTCGAAATCCACGGGCCGCTGCCGGGAGACCCGCCACCAACGCGTGCAGAAGAGAGCCCCGCCGCCGCCGTTCCGGGCCTTGCCCGCGGAGACCCTGGCGGCGGCGGGGAGAGGGAGCTCGAGTGTGGAGGACGCCCGCGCCGCCGGCTGGAGGCGCCGCCCGAGCCGCCTAGGTTAGGCGACGCAGGGGCCAGATGTGTTCATAACTTCATATATATGCGAGAAATCACATGAAATTAAAAGGATGCTACGCTTGCTCCTGGGAGATGATCTCGAGGGTACCATCCATCAGTGCACAAGCAAAGATTTTGAAGAATTCGTCGGTTCGATTCGAGTTTCACAATGTATTTCTGAACACGCGCGTGCAGTACCAATTTGTACATGGCCGTAGCGTAAACGTAATTCGCTGCTTCTTCTTCTTCAGCTGATCCCACTACCTAACTAACACTGCACGGGAATGCACGTGTATATGGTACTGCCATGTACGTAAGTATGATGCGTATTAGCTAACAGTTGCACTAGTGAGAGTACTTGGTTAAGGATGGAGCATTAATGAATTAACCACCATTTTGATGTACTACGACTGACTGACTGTAGTGAGTACTACTACGTGGTAAGTTGTTGCCGGCAAGCAACATGAGCCTCCAATTGATTCTTGCATGCAACATCTAGCTAGCAAACACGATCAATTGATCACTACTCGTGCTTGCCAGCGCTATATAAGAACCGGCTCAGCGCCATGGCTACCACAACACAAGCATCCATCCATCTCACAACACAATCTAGCCAGTATATGCTCTAAGTTTAAGTAGCATTGCCAAGGTTCCCGGTCGATCGTCAATGGCGAGAGCGCTCGTGCTCGCGACCACCATGGCCGCGGCGGCCTTGCTTCTGCTGCTGGCCGCGGCGCCGGCGCCGGCAAGCGCCATGGACTTCGGCGAGCACGACCTGGCGTCGGACGACTCCCTCTGGGCGCTGTACGAGCGCTGGCGCAGCCACCACACGGTGGCGCGCGACCTCGACGAGAAAGCCCGCCGCTTCAACGTCTTCAGGGAGAACGTGCGCCTCATCCACGAGTTCAACCGCGGCGACGCGCCATACAAGCTCCGCCTCAACCGCTTCGGCGACATGACCTCCGACGAGTTCCGCCGCGCCTACGCATCATCCCGCGTCGCCCATCACCGCATGTTCCGCGGCCGCAAGGAGGGCGGTGCGGTGTTCATGCACGCCGGCGCCACCGGCGTCCGGGACCTGCCGCCGTCGGTGGACTGGCGGCAGAAGGGCGCGGTGACCGACGTCAAGGACCAGGGCCAGTGCGGCAGCTGCTGGGCCTTCTCGACGATCGCGGCGGTGGAGGGCATCAACGCGATCCGGACCAAGAACCTGACGGCGCTGTCGGAGCAGCAGCTGGTGGACTGCGACACCAAGTCCAACGCCGGCTGCAACGGCGGCCTCATGGACTACGCCTTCCAGTACATCGCCAAGCACGGCGGGGTCGCCGCCGAGGACGCGTACCCCTACAAGGCCCGCCAGGCATCCTCCTGCAACAAGAAGAAGGCGTCGCCCGTGGTCATCATCGACGGGTACGAGGACGTGCCGGCCAACGACGAGACGGCGCTCAAGAAGGCCGTGGCGGCGCAGCCAGTGGCGGTGGCCATCGAGGCCAGCGGGTCGCACTTCCAGTTCTACTCGGAGGGAGTGTTCGCCGGCAAGTGCGGGACGGAGCTGGACCACGGCGTGGCGGCGGTCGGGTACGGCGCCACCGCCGACGGCACCAAGTACTGGATCGTGAAGAACTCGTGGGGCCCGGAGTGGGGGGAGAAGGGGTACATCCGCATGAAGCGCGACGTGGAGGACAAGGAGGGGCTCTGCGGCATCGCCATGGAGGCGTCCTACCCGGTCAAGACCTCGCCCAACCCGAAGCACGCCGGTGACCTCCATGACGAGCTCTGAATGTCTGATTGACTATCTAATGGCGCCCCGTATATATGCATGATCAGGGGATTAGCGCGGTTGGACAACTCCACATGTACGTTGGCCCCAAAGGACTATCTGCGCCGTTCAATGCCTTGAAATCCAACGGTAGCATGTTGGTCAAAGTTTCACCCGCATTTTGCAGAATGGCCCCTTCAACAATCAGGAATCAACCCACAGTCACCCATTACCGTCGTTATCCTCCCCCACACCAACAGCCAGGGGCGGCGCCACCAGGGGGGCGAGGTGGGGCGGCCGCCCCCCCTCAGCTTTTGTGATTTTTTTTCATATATGTACGCTGTATGTACGTATACAGGTATATGTGAACAGAAGCTATTAAAAAAACAAAGAAAGAAAAGAATGGGAAAGAGTCAGGCACGACCACGGGAGTGGGGCGTGGACGCACGCTAGGAGACCGACCTACTCGCTCGGTCGCAGGTCGTCGACGCCCTGCCTCTTCTCTCCCTGACGGCCCGACCTAAACCTTCTCCCCGCCCCTGCCTCTTCTCTTCC
Organism: Poa pratensis; assembly: GCA_947311845.1. Taxonomy (NCBI): domain Eukaryota; kingdom Viridiplantae; phylum Streptophyta; class Magnoliopsida; order Poales; family Poaceae; genus Poa; species Poa pratensis. Next base: position 70,493,943 of record CAMZMU010000041.1, read on the forward strand.
CGCGCCGGCGCGCCGCCACACTCCGCCCCGCCCAGTCCGCCTCTCGCCGGCGCCGGCCACCACCCTGACCTGCCCGGTCGCAGCTCCCTCGTCTCCGCCCTTGCCTCATCTCCCCCGAGCTCGTCCGGTCGTCCCCGCGAACCAGGACCTCGCCCCGAGCTCCTCGAGTGCGACTGGATTCGCGCCGCCCCGCCACCTGGAGTCGCCTCCGCTGCCGCTCGTCGCCAGCAGCCCAGCAGCCAGGTAATCCTTTCCATCCCAGCTACCGAGCTTCCCAGTTCCCCCCTGCTTCTCTGCTGCTGCTGCGCGCTCGTTCTCCCCTGCTTGCTTGCTGATCTGCTGCTCGTGTCTGCATAGATGCTTTTCTTGCTTGCTTACTGATTTGCTGCTGGATTGCTTGGGCTGGCAGGGAGTGAGATTCCGGCATGGCATCCTCTAGCAGTCAATCTGCTATGGATTGTTGTGTTTGTTATACTGTTATTATGTATCTCCAAATTATAATACCTACCATATGGTTTATTTTGCATGTACAATGAGCCAATGAGGCACGGTGAACTGAAATTGGGGATCATTCAGATTCAATCATCAAGGAAAATGGCAACAAATGGACAGTAATTTATCTCATCTCATGCATTCAGTTATTGTTTTTTGAAATCGCCGTAATCCGTATTCGTATCGCCGTATCGGTGCTTCGTAGATTACATGTGTTGTCAAAAAAAAATTTCGCCGGTGGCACACCTTTTACTGTTCGCCCCCCCTCATCTCAATTCTGGCTCCGCCACTGCCAACAGCAGCACCCAAAACAAAACCTGACCGTATCCTCACCCTCCCGATGCAGTTCCAATCATTTTAATAAAATCTTGTATTTCCTTTCTCAACAATTTTTATTTCCACATTTTATTTCCTTTTTCAACCTCGTTTTTTTATTTCGAACATTTTTAATGAAAATGTTATTAGAACTTTTTAGGAAATTAAATCGATGAACTAAATTCTGAATATTTTCAATAATATTGAACTTTTTCACAAATTTTTTCAATTTAATCATAAAAAATCTTTTTCACAGAAATTTATTTCCACAATTGATTCAAATTATGAATTTTTTCAATAATATTTAACTTTTTTCTCAGAATTTTCACCAAAAATATAAGAAACATGATTAATAATTCTGGAACATAAAAAATTACACTGGATCTTTATTTTTGAAATGATTCACAACAGTTAAACTGTTGATCGAGCAACGAAAGATGACATCTTCTACTGTGTTCTTTGAAGATTTCGTAAGAGATAAATTCGAGAACCAAGGTCCTGGTGGCACGGATTCATACAATTGCACCAACAAAGTTTAAAACAAAACTCATTCACTGATTCACACAGAAAATTATTGATTCACAATTGATCGAGGGCTTTTCAACATCCACACAAGTTCGTCACAACTTTCATACAACTTTCATACACTTTCTGGTGGGGGAGAACAAATGGCAAGCATCAAATACAATATCCAATTCTCAGTTGCATTCAGTTCAATGCAGTTTCATTCAGGATCCAATTCAATTCTCATATAGCATCACATAAATTAGATAGAATCTTCGCACGAAATTATAGATCCAAAATTATACAAAAAATATTTAAAGATCCAAGGGCGAGCTGCTCCAACTCGCGGAAGAACTCGAGCGGTACGGTGCCGCATGTAGAGGCTTGGCGGTGCTGGAAAATAAAATACCCATTCAAGCTAAATATAAATTCATGTTATGGTGCACAGATTCATCAAAGATGCATCATTTTGACAAGGGAATTCAGAATCTGTTTAGTTTCTACAAGATCCATACATGAGTTAAAAAAATAGTACATATTCATAAGCATTAGCATAACTCGAAGCTGAAGACAAGATCACATTTTCATACAATACTGAAGAGATCCATATTATTTCCATAGGACATTGACAGAAAATTCACCACGGAATATTCACAGATTTTTTTAAACTAAAACCGAAAAGAAACCTAACCAACAAAATCTACCAAGATTTTTAAGACCCCAAATGATTCTACACAGATTCATAAGAATTTCGTAAATGTTCATTTCATTTTTAGATCTGTTCCCCCATATCAAATTCAAAAACAGGAGCAAGCACTAAAATCTCGAGAGATTGAAAGGACAAATTAGTTCATAAAAAAGTAGTAGCAAAAAGAAAGAGCTGCGGCCTCAGATCGATGCTATCCTAGCCTAGATCCACCACTCCATCGGTGCTCTCAAAAGTCAAAGCCAGAAAATAAAATCCCTAATTTTCGGTGCTCCTGCCAAGATCCAGATCCGAAGCCATAAAGGATTCACAAAAGGAGCAGCTATTTCATACTAGCTCCAGCAGTATTTTTTTCGATGCTTCCAAAAAAATAATTTCTTAGATCAGACCATCATATATTTCGTTCATGTTTCATCCCAGATTCGAAAGTTTCATACAACTATTAGAAATATTATACATGTCGTATCCTAAATTAAAATATAATCCATACATAAACTTGAAGTTTTACAGAAAATCCACAAAATCAAATCAGAAACCTCCAATGGATCTAGACAGAAACTTCATTGGATCACATCATTCAACAAACTTCATTTTAACTTGCTTTTTTTCTATCCAGAGACAACACAGATACATACATGCTTCGACCAAAAAAAAAAGAATCAAGACGCAAAAACGAGAGAAGTTCAAGACCAACAAAATCCGCTGAAAAAAGAAACTAATATGAAGATCCAGCTGAGTTGTACAGAAATATAAAATCAAAGAGGATAAGATCCAGATCCGAAGCACATACCCAAACTTACGAATCACATCACTCAACATCAGGTGCTGCTCACATGTACGCTACGATGAGAAATAGATCAAATCCACTCAACATCAGGTATTGCTTCTCAGATTCAAAACAGAAACAAAAAAGTCATGGATCGGCCAGGGAACGAAGATCCATGCCCAAAACGGGGCAGCCCATCACCATCGAGGCTGGTAGAGCCCCATGCCCCCTCGTTCTCCATGCCCGAGGTGGCCAGGTCGTGCTAGCGCGGTGGATCTCGACAACAACCTCCCCGCGAGCTCAGCCATACCTTTGAGACCTCCTCCTCCGGGACTGCGCCGGATCTCGACAGGACGCGTGGGAGGGCTGGCTCCGAGCTCGGCCGGGACGAGCTCCTCCGACCTCGGCCAAGACGAGCGCACGGCGGCCGGGGCGCACGGAGCCAGCGGCGGCCAGGGCACACGAAGCCGGCGGAGGCCGGGGCAACGGAGCCAGCGGCGGCCGCGGCGCAAATAGTCGGCGGCGACCGGGGCAAACGGAGCCGGCGACGGCCAGGGCAGGGCGCACGGAGGAGGTGGCGGCGTCGCACGGGAGCTGGTGAGGGGTGGGGAATGTGGGATACGGTTAGGGTTTCGAAGCTATATATAGGGATGATGGACAGCGGGTTGAATTCGGTCTCTTACAGGGGCTAAAATGAAAAATATCCCAGATCTTGGACCAGTTGACCTGCACGGATCTCCAACAAAAATAGACAGCACGGATAGTCCGGGGGGGCCAACGGAGTAGTGGGAAATCCCTACTCTACTTACTAGATTAGCGCGAGGAGAAAAATAAACAATCACTCGATATTTGTTCTACATCACAATCACATACAGTGCAGTATGCACTTGTCATACTTGTAATGCGGTTTCGACCTGCCGATTATATGTACACATTCACAGTTTGCATTACGAATGATCCATTATACAGTATATGTATACATAGTTTGCATGCAATCGTCGTTGCTACTTGTGACTCTGTAGTCGTCCAAACTTATTATACAAATGTTGTCATGGATGTTAGCTGAAGTTAGCATCCTGGCAACCTTGCGGCTTTCTCTCTCCGCAGATGATGTGGCTATCTTCATAACTCCGATATCTCCAACCTAGCCACTACGCTTCAAAGTTTCGGGGAGGCGAAGGGCTTGGTCACAAACATTATCAAGAGTTCTATCTCGCCAATTCGTTGTGAGTACATTGACCTTGCCACTATTTTGGAGGATTTCCCAGGTGCCATCGCTCAGTTTCCTATCAAGTATTTGGGGCTGCCCCTATCACTGAGCAAGCTGGCGAGGGTCGATATTCAGCCTTACATTAACAAGATGGCATCTCATCTGCAACCTTGGCATGATGGTTCTTCAACAGAGCAGGCTGCACCGCGCTGGTCAAATATGTGCTCTCGTCAATGCCTATTTTCCTGCTTAATGTAAGCAGAGCTGACAAAGGCATGCTCAAGGCTTTCGACAAGATTAGGAGAGGGATGGTTTGGAACTGCAATGAAACCGTTAGTGGTGGAAAATGCAAGGTCAACTGGGACAAGGTTTGCCAGTCGAAAATTCTGGTGGGGGAGGGGGGGCTCGGAATCCTCAACTTGGAAAAGTTTTCAAGGGCGTTGAGACTTAGATGGCTATGGCACGAGTGGGCTTCTCCTGATAAGCTATGGGTCGGCTCTGATACGCCAAATGATGACTGAGATAGGAACCTCTTTAATGCTGCCACCAGGGTCGCTGTGGGGGACGGTCTCAAAGCGTCCTTCTGGGGGTTGTCCTGGCTTGACGGGCTGCCGGCTAAAGTTAATGCACCTGACCTCTTCATGGCATCCAAGCGCAAGAACAGAAACGTCCACGACGCCCTTGCGGACTTCAAAGGGGTTACAGACCTTGACATGTCCAACTTCACGGTCTACCACATCTCCGAGCTCATACAAGTCCGCCTACAAGGCTCGGTTCTTTGGGGCCTTTACTTGGCCCTTCATGGCCGTGGTCTGGAACACCTCCCCCCTGCAAAATGCTCCTTCTTTGCCTTGCTGGTCGTTCAAAACCGATTGTGGACTTCTCACCGTCTTTGCTATAAGAGGGTGGCCCCACCAACCTATATGTCTGCTTTGCAGGAATCAACCAGAGACGGCGAGGCACCTGTTGTTCGAATGTCGCTACTCCAAAAGGATTTGGGTCGATGCGTCCTCATGGCTAAAATGCCCCACGCTTATGAAAGGCCTTGGCCGGGGTCACTAAAACCATTGTTTTCGATTACTGGAAAGACTTGCCTGCCATGCCTTCCCCCTTCCCCGAGGGCCTCAAGACGGCGATCATCCTAATCACTTGGGAAGTATGGAAAGAGCGGAATGCGAGTATCTTCAGCAACACTTTCACAATGCCTCCCATTCTTTTTCACGCACCAACGTCCCTGACCGCAAGGGCGGTGTATACAGTGGCGTCTCACGTGTATAGGGATTAGGGCAGTCACCCCATTAGCAACAGAGTTAAACATCATCAAGAAAGACTCTTTGATTCAGCCTAGGCCTCTGCCTTTCTCCGTGTGTTTGGCGAGTGAATGATCGGCAATGCGGTTGGTGAGAGGCGCGTCAGCGAACGACCGATCACATGCGACCGTGTGTCTGTGCGGTGCGTTTTGCCGGAAATGGCAACCATTTCACGAACTGGTGTGACTGAGCCGAGGGTGTGATTCACGCCGAAGGTATCCCGAGATCACATGTGACTGAGCCGGGGGTGTGGTTCATGCACGTCAATATGGACGACCGATCACATGCGGTCTGAATGTCCCTGTTCTGGCGTCATACTCGTTATAAGCCAGATTCTGATTCACTATAAAACTAATACGTACACAACTTAAAATGGGTGCGATCGATTCCATTGACCCGGAGGTGAGGCGCGGAGGTGGTTGGCTCGTCAGGGTTTTCGGCGAGTCCTGAGGCCGCGAGGGCGTAAGTCGATAAGTAAGACAATTAACAACGGTCCTTTAGGGGGGGGGGCGATTGCCCCCCTCTCCCTCCCTAGCCTCAACATAGCTCGGGCCAAGCTCTCGAGGACCCTTTGAGGATGTGATTCTACTACATGTTTAAGTTTAATTGGTTCACAAAATTGTCCATCGACGATCTATGAGTGTTGCAGCGCCGTTGCCGCCACCGTCGACTGCAGCTTCCTTCGTCGGCCACAACTTCACTGTGACCCCGTCGCCGGGCGTGACCGCGCCCACGCTGCCGATCCAGGGACCCAGATGCCACCATGTATCTATACGTGTTTTAGTACAAGAATTATGATTTTTTATTTCATACTAAGCTTAATTAGTTAATTTCTACACGTACCTAGACGTGTTTTAGTGCAAAATTCACATAAATCTTGCACTAAAACATGTCTAGAGGTGGAGCTAGAAAAAAACTGCATGGTGCACAACATCAATTAGAAAGGTGAAATGAGACGTCAGTACGCTTGTTTGTCTGAAAAATAGTGAGCCATGGTGCAATGTCACCGGGTTTAGCTGGTGCACATACTCAAATTTGGACCCATTTAGTAGTAATATTTTGTGACCCTAGTGCCTGTGTGAAAGGGCATGGCGCCCCCATGTGTAGTTTTGATAATTAATGACAATCCCTATGGACTAATGGTTGCATTGAGTTGTACTTGTAGTGTTTGTCCATAGACCATGCTTGAACTCCATATGTTGGATTCAAGGTTGATGCCATGAATATATTGATATAATGAAATATTTGGCATCAAGATCATCGAGGTGTATGGATATATACTTGATATGATCAAGAAGAAGAGTATGTGATGACCAAGTTATTATTCGAGGAGTTATCTGATACGTCTCCAACGTATCTATAATTTCTTATGTTCCATGCTTATATTATACCAATTGCTACATGTTTTATTCACACTTCATGGCATTTTTATGCATTTTCTGGGACTAACCTATTAATAAGATGACACGGTGCCAGTTCCTGTTTTCTGCTGTTTTTGGTTTCAGAAAAGCTGTTCTGCAAATATCCTCGGAATTGGACGAAACAAAATGCCACGTTCCTATTTTTTCGACACGTTCATGAAGTCCGAAGGAGAGACGAAGGGGGGCACCGAGGTGCCGTCTCCACCCCATGGCGCGGGTGGGACCACTGGCGCGCCGCCATGTGGGGAGCGAGCCTCGGGTCTCCACTGACGTCACCCCTTCGCCTATATATTGCCCCCGACGCGAAAACCCTAAAACAATCAGTCATATTCCACGAAGAGTTCCGCAGCGCCGTCGCCATCGAAGACAAGTTTCGGGGGACAGTAGTCTCTGTTTCGGCACCCTGCCGGGACGGGGAATTACCCCCGGAGCCATCTCCATCGACTCCACCGCCATCTTCATCGCCGTTGCTGCCTCCCATGATGAGAAGGGAGTAGTTCTCCCCGAGGCTGAGGGCTCTACCGGTAGCTATGTGGTTTATCTCTCTCTCCCATGGTGTGATCTTTATGTAATCATGAGCATTGCTAGTATCGCTGAATTCATATGTAATGTTTATGCTACTCAAGTGATTTTATCTAGTTCCCAGAGTCATTGTGACAACACGGTATCAAGGTGACAGTGTGGGTACTTGTGTGTGACTCTATGAATAATTTAGATATTTATCATGGCTTATTCTTGAGAATTGTGGTATTTGTTTACTCAGACTTTGAGGTGTGCTTTTGCAGCCCTACGCATAGTACTCATGTGTCACCAAGAAGGAGAATAATCCCGAGTAGCACTTACTTGCGTTCAGTTGTGCTAACATGTTGAGAGATACCACTATTGAAAGTATGATCCCTAGGCCTTGTTTCTAAGCATTGAAACACCGTTTACAACAAGTTCTGTTACATGTTTGCTTGCTACCATTTTTATTTCAGATTGCAATTACTACTTATAATCATCCATATTACTTGTATTTCACTATCTCTTCGCCGAACTAGTGCACCTATACATCTGACAAGTGTATTAGGTGTGTTGGGGACACAAGAGACTTCTTGTATCTTAATTGCAGGGTTGCTTGAGAGGGATATCTTTGACCTCTACCTCCCTGAGTTCGATAAACCTTGGGTGATTCACTTAAAGGAAACTTGCTGCTGTTTTGCAAACCTCTGCTCTTGGAGGCCCAACACTGTCTACAAGAATAGAAGCGTGCATAGACATCATTATCCGATGATTGGTCATATGTGAGTTGAGCATATTGCAAGTATGTCTTGAAGAAAAGGATTATGTGATCATTCATGGTTATCTTCAAGACATCATCTATTGAAAAGAGAAGAAAAGATACAAGGTTAATCAAGATATTGATCAACACACAAAGCTAAAAAATGTACCAAGTGGGATCACGTATCTCTTGGTATGGTAAGCAATTGTCCATATAGCTTTGTGAACTAACCCATGATATGTGTGTGTCATTTCTATGTGTCGTTAGGTATCTTTCTATGGGCTTGCATCAAATGAAGATTTCATATAGCCCATGAAGGATGACATCAAGTGGTGATCGTCATCAAGCTTGAGAAGTGCAAGTTCAAGAGAAGTATCTCGAAGATATCATATGCTTGATGCTTGCCACCCATTTGGAGATAATGGTCAATTGAAGATGTGCCGATGAGAGGCTCTCCCATAGTGGAGTATGGGGGAGAAATATGTGGATCTTCACCAAGCGAAGCGCAATCAAGAAAGGTGGTCCACTTGAGAAGATCAAGATCGCCATCATCTAGTCAAGTGGAATGCGCAAGGCAAAGGTATGATCTTGATAGGGTTTCTATTTTACCGGTCTCATGTTGTTAGTCGGGAGACCGGGTTATTGGATAGACACCGTACTATCAAGAGGGGCTCTCGACTAAAGCTTAAAGCGTATCAGTTGGAGAGAGCTCAAACATTTGCATACTTGGCATCATCATCTTTCTTGGTTCTTATTTGGTTTTCTCCTAGTTGGGTTTTGGTGCTTGTCGTGATCTTCATGACAAGCCCAAGTTCTTCGAAAACGGATTTTGGTTTGAAAACTTGTTGCGTTTTCGTGTTGGAAATATTATCGGTTTACCCGTGAGAAAAGTTCCACACCTTCATATGTGTGTCAACTTAACTCTTTTATGGTTCTTAATATTTCCACTTTTTGTAGGAAAGCTATTGTCGTTACCTTTCCAACAGAATTGGTTTCACCTGTTTTGGAGTTCGAAAAGTTCCACACCTTCATATGTGTGTCAACTTAACTCTTTTATGGTTCTTAATATTTCCACTTTTTGTAGGAAAGCTATTGCCGTTACCTTTCCAACAGAATTGGTTTCATCTGTTTTGGAGTTCGAACGAGAAAGTTATTGCATTTCAGGTTTTGTTGTTTCTGTCTGTTTTGCTCAAGCAGGGGAATCGGATTATCCGATCAAGGTGGATTCGGATTATCCGGTTCTCAAGATTGCTCGAATTCGGCTAAGGACTTTAAAAGCAATGCATGCTGGAGCTTTTCGGAATATCCGGTCAACTACTAGATATCCCCATATAGCCGAGGGCTAAATTCCCATCGGATATTTAAGTTAACCGTCGGCTAAGCATATATCCGACCGTACACCGTCGGTTATCTCCCGTCGGTGATGCTCGGTCGGCCATTACACAAATGGCCGACGGTACTCTCGGCTATTACTTAGACCGACAGTAAGAAGCCGACGGTGAGTCGTCGTCTATGTTTTGGTCAGCAGCCGCACCACCTGACTCAACGGCGCATGTAACCGACAGTTCACCGTCAGTTATATGTTTTACCGATGGTAGCTTTATCCCGTCGGTATTCACAATAGTCGATGGTGAATCTGTCCTGTCAATGATTACTATAGCTGACAGGTTGCCTTGTAACGTCAAATATAACAATAGCCGATGGTCCAAATAATCCGACTTATAACTGGTCTCAACGTCAGTCACCATTGCTCTCCAGGGCAGGTGTGAAGCACCGGTTATCTAATCTAGTAGCATACTATAAAATTGCATGGGACTCTATTAGAAGATTACTGGCAACAGTCCCGTCCCTCGAGATGTTCATGATCATATTTTTGCGGGCGCGGTGGCGAGCATGGACATGGAAGAACTTCGTGTTCGCATCCCCTTCGGCCAGCCAAGCAATGCGAGATCGCTGACGAGCGATTGTCCTCTCAAGAGATGCAAGACCAAGAACTTTAAGTTTCAGCTCCTTCCTAAATTGCTCCTCAAGATCCGAGAGGGGCCTGAAGTCTTGAGCAGCATCGAAGCGCAGGATCAATTCCTTTGCGAACAGGAGTTGCTGCTTGACATTTCCAATGCGGCGGCTGCTCCAAGATTGGAGCGCACGAGCCGTGTTGGAAAGCAATGCATGCATGCGCCTAAGCGGGTCTTGGTCTGGAGGAGCTTGCCAAGCTTGGGCGACCACATCATGAAACCCTCAAATTTTGTCCAGAAGGCTTCAAACCGGAAGCGGAACGCTCTAGGCCACATCAAGGAAGTGTGGAGGATGATCTTCCCATTCCTCTGAATAGAAGAATCTGTCCAGGCATACCAGGGTGGGTGACCTACGCTCGTTACTCCAAGTGTAGCGCCTCCCTTGAAGAGGCAGCTCGCGGAGCTCAAGATCATCCAGAAGACTACGGAAACGACACATCCATCGCCGGTCAAGCCGTCCTTTGTTTTTGTCCTGCGCCTGATATATCAAGTTGAAGTCTCCTGTCAGCGCCCACGGCCCGGGTGCGATGCACGGAATGCACGCAGCTCATCAAGGAACATAGTACGTTCCTCATTCGCAAACAGACCATAGACCGCTGTCAACCACCAAGCGCCTGGGCTGGAATCACAGACTTGCTTGACACTGATCGAAAGCGCAAAGGTGTGGAAGGCAATCCCTGTGAAATCAAAGTCAGGTCCAGACAGCTGCAGGATGATCGCTCGATCCACAACAACCAGTTTCGTCTCCTTTAAGCATATTAGTGTGGCCCCTTCATCACGGGTGGCCGCACGAACATCATTCTGGCGCGCGATGGCATTAAGCCCTCGCGTGTTCCAGATACTAATGATCTCGCTGGAAGCTTCCATTGGGAAGGATTGGACAGCAAGTGACATGGCCAATCAGTACACCATGCCAACCGCCATGGGCTCATCGATGCCATGCACCGGGAAAGGGAGGTCACCGGCGAACAAGGTTCGCATGATCATCAGCCGCTCCGGGTTGAGCTGGTTGTCGAAGCTGCGGATGTAGCTTTCATATACTTCCTCATTAACTTCTTATGTCTTGGAGGTAAACCCCAACTTGCAGAGAAGCGAGCGCACCGCATAGGACAGAGTTCCTGGGACTTCTGCACCTGAGAGCTTGGCAATGCGGCGACTGCGGCGTGGCGTGGGAGTTGGCGGTAAGGAGGACTGCGGAGGCGGGCAGGGCGAGGGAATGTGCCTTGGTAGCGAGCAGGAGTAGGCTTTGGTGAAGCTTGCCGCGCTACCAAAACGTCTTGCGTCGATGGAGATTGGCACCGTGACAAGGCCTTCCTCAGAGAATTCCTCCACCACTGGCGTCGCTTGGGGAACGCCCTGATCAGCACGCGGACGTGCGCTCTGGGCCGCCCCTACAACAGCCGACTGGCTTGGAAGGCTGCAGGCCTAAGACGACGCGGTCGAGCTGCCGGCAGAGGGCGCCGGCGAGAGAGAGACCTCGAAGAAGTCGAGGGACAGGGCGCGACAAGGCGAGGCCTGGTCGACAGCCGCAAATCCCTGACTGCCGCCGCTTGGCGAGTTAAGCGCCAGCGTGGATTCATCCGAGCTTGACGATATCTGAAGCTGACTCTGACGCGCACAACCATCAAGTGGGTGCACAGGTGAGGGCTCGCTTCGTAAGGGTCTTTGGTCGAAGCTCGGGAGCGGCGAGGCAGATGGAATCGACGCGGCAACGGGGGCGGAGGGAACTGCTGCGTCGAGGGCACGATGTCAGCGGCAACAATTTGTCCGGAGATGCCTTCTGGTGTGACCGTGGAGTCCTTGGGATCATCGCACGGTCCTGCAGCAGCCAAATTGGTCGGCGCCATAGCAGGAACGATTGAATCTTGGGGAGCGGCGTCGGAGGGGCTCGCATCATCGGCCGCTGGCGAGCGGCTGCCGTTAGTGTCTGAGCACAGCGACGTCATACGACGCGCGCGCTTGCGGTCACCGCGGCGCCCTCTTCGCCTCGGCCGGCGCGTTGCAGGATCGCGCCAGTCTGGGTCGTCAGTCCTCCTGAGCTGTGCTCCATCAGGGGCGTCATCGCGCCGGCTTTCCACACGGCGCAGCCGGAATGCCACGTCGTAGTGGAGCAAGCGTTGTGCGTCCTTGGTTGCCGGCAGCTCGTCGGGGCGATTGGCTTCAAGAATGGCCAAGACACGGCCAGGAGGCAGGAGACCAGGATTGGTCATCCATCCCCGAATCTTGAAGCTGGTGAGGTCACTGTGATTGGTGGAGATCGGGTCGAAGGAGTCGATGTGGCAAGCCGGGGCGAGGAGCTTGGCCGCCGTCGAGCGGCTCCAAACATGCTCCGGAATTCCCACCAGGTCAATTGCCACTCTGTAGTTCATGACAGCGCTCGTGGCCTTGTGCTGCCTCGTCCATTGCTTGAGACGCAGCTCGAACCTGATGGCGGGGATGGTTGGGTGCTCCAATGCGCGCTCATGATCGGCAGCGTCATTGAAGACCACCAAGAAGTCAGCTTGGCGGGTAGCAGCGATGGAAAAGGCACCTTCTTGAAGTGAAAGGTGAAAGGACAATGATGTCGCCTAGAGGGGGGTGAATAGGCGATTAAAACTTTTCCGGTTTAGGCTTGCTAATTGCAGAATAAAACTATGTGTTTAAATTAACAAGGCGACAACATAAATAAACTAGGCTCACCTATGTGCACCAACAACTTATGCTAAGCAAGACAAGCAACAAGGTGATAGCAATATATAATACTTCAAGCACGAAGGCTATCACAATGTAAAGTGCATAAGTAAAAAGCTCGGATATAGAAATAACCGAGGCACGCGGAGACGAGGATGTATTCCTGAGTTCCTCCTTATTAAGGGAGTACGTCTCGTTGGAGAGGTGTGAACCAACACAATGGTTCAACAACCACAAAGGTTTCACCTTCTTCTCCGATGCACCATACCACAAAGGTTTGGTTCACCTTTCACTATCGGTATTCCTTCGAGGCGGAATCCGGAGCCTTTCAACAACAATCCGGGGCACAACCCACAACGGGATTGGGGGCTCCCGAACGGCTTTCAACAACAATCCGGGGCACAACCCACAACGGGATTGGGGGCTCCCAAACGGCTTCAAGTGACCACACAAGGGTCTCAACCACAACAAAGGCGTCTAGGGTCCAAGGACCCAAGAGTAACAAGTTCACAAGCTTTCAACTTCCACGAATCTGCGTTGAGAGGACACCGATGCACCAAATGCAAAAGGCAAGAGCACAAGTGCTCAAATCCTTCACTCTCAAATCCCACCACAAGCAACTAATGCTTATGGGGGGAGAAGAGAGGAAGAACAAACAAGAACACAACAAATGGAACTTCAAGAACTAGATCGAAAGGGTTTCCCTCACTTAGAGGAGATATGGGTTAGTGGAAATGTAGATCTAGGTCTTCTCCTTCAATCCTCTAAAGATCAAAGAGTTTGGGTGGAGGGATTGGGAGATATCAAAGAAATGAGCTTGCAACAATGAAGGCGAGAGAAAGCAAATCGTGCTGGGCAGAGCTAGCTGGCTGGAGGTAGGTGGAGGGGTATTTATACCCCTCCCAGAAAAAGAGCCGTTGTAGCCAGATTTACACCGGAGACTCCGGCCTAAGTAACCGGAGACTCCGGCCTGCAGCGGATAATCCGGTCCAAGGACCGGATACTCCGGTCACGGCTAGGGGCTGAACCACATTGAGCACGGAGCAGCTCGGGCAAAACATTCCGGCCACAGGGGCCGGAGACTCTGGACCAGGGGCGGAGACTCTGGCCCAAGGGTCGGATACTCTGGCCTTGGCCAGGAGCTGAACCTCCAAAACCTTTGACAGAGAACCCTAGGTTCGGAGACTCCGGTTGGGACACACCGGAGACTCCGGCCTAGAAAAGCAGCAAGAAAACAACAAAGCCTGAAATGCGATAACTTTCTCATTCGAACTCCCAGAAAAAGAGCCGTTGCAACTCTTTTCGCGCAGATTCACTTAGGCCGGAACTTCCGGTTGGACCGGAACTTCCGGCCAGCCGGAACTTCTGGCACTTCTTCCGGTACTTCTTCCGGTCGAGTACAGAACACAAAATCGGCGAAAAAATGTTGGCCGGAAGTTCTGACCGGAACTTCCGCCCCTGAGGCCGGAACTTCCGGCCCAACCGGAACTTCCGGCCAGAGCTTAAAACCACATTGAGCACGGAGCAGCTCGGGCAAAACATTCCTGCCACAGGGACCGGAGACTCCGGACCAGGGCCGGTTACTCCGGCCTAGGCCAGGAGCTGAACCTCAAAAAACTTCGACAGGGAAACCCAAGGACCAAAGACTCCGGTCCAGAAGACCGGAAACTCCGGCCTGAAAGCAGTGAAACAGCAAAACCTGAAATGCAATAACTTTCTCGTTCGAACTCCAAAACAGGTGAATCCAATTTCGTTGGAAATATAACGACGAGTGCTTTCCTAAAAAAAGTGGAAATATTAAGAACCATAAAAGAGTTAAGGGTCACAAATATTAAGGGTCACAAATATAGAGGGGATACCTGATGACGTGAAAGACACACGTTCGTTGGGAACCCCAAGAGGAAGGTATGATGAGTACAGCAGCAAGTTTTCCCTCAGTAAGAAACCAAGATTTAATCGGACCAGTAGGAGATCGGTGATGCTTCTAAGGTGTTGGTAAAGGAGTGTAGTGCGGCACAACACTAGGGATTCCGGTGCCAACGTGGAACCTGCACAACACAATCAAATTACTTTGCCCCAACTTAACAGTGAGGTTGTCAATCTCACCGGCTTGCTGAAAACAAAGGATTAGGCGTATAGTGTGGAAAATGATGTTTGCTTGCAGAGAATATAAAAGAACAATGATTGCAGTATTGTATTTCAGATGTAAAAGAATGGACCGGGGTCCACAGTTCACTAGTGGTGTCTCTCCATAATAAATAACTAACATGCTGGGTAAACAAATTACAGCTGGGCAATTGACAATATTGATAAGTGCATAACATGCATGTGCAAGTTGTAGTGTCTACTATGAGATTCATTTGGGCATTACGACAAAGTACACAGACCGCTATCCAGCATGCATCTGTGCCTAAATAGTCCACCTTCAGGTTAACATCCGTACCCCTTCCGGTATTAAGTTGCAAGCAACAGACAATTGCATTAAGTAAAGTGCATAATGTAAACAACACATTCATCCTTAGACAAAGCATCATTAGGTTACCCCTAGTGGCAACAGCACATCCACAACCTTAGGGGTTGCTGTCACTCCCCCAGATTAAATGGAGACTGAACCCACTATCTAGCATAAATACTCCCTCTTGGAGTCACAAGCATTCACTTGGCCAAGTTCAACAAGTAACGGAGAGCATGCAAGATCATAAAAGACATAGACATGATAATTCAATATTCAACTTGACATAGTATCAATATTCATCGGATCCCAGCAAACACAACATGTAGCATTACAATAAGATGATCTTGATCATGATAGGCAGCTCACAAGATCTAAACATGATGGCACAAAGGAGAAGACAACCATCTAGCTACTGCTATGGACCCATAGTCCAAAGATGAACTACTCACACATCACTCCGGAGGAGGCATGGCGATGTAGAGCCCTCCGGTGATGATTCCCCTCTCCGGCAGGGTGCCGGGAAGAGCTTCAGAACCCTCCCGAGTTAGGGTTGACGACGGCGGCGGCGCTGATGTTTTTGGAATATGGCTCGGGTGTCTAGGGTTTTCCCGAAAGATGAATATATAGGCGAAGGGGCGCGTCGGTGGAGGCCGGGCCCTCACCACGTGGCGGCGCGGCAGGGGGGCCGCGCCGTGGTGTGGTGGCCCCGTGCCCCCTTCGTCTCTCCTTCGGACTCCGTGTACGTGTTGGAAAAATAGGGACTTTGGCTCCTGTTTCGTGAAATTCCGAGAATATTTCCAGAACAACTTTTCTGAAACCAAAAACAGCAGAAAACAGGAACTGGCACTGTGGCATCTTGTTAATAGGTTAGTCCCAGAAAATGCATAAAAATGATATAAAGTGTATATAAAACATGTAGCAATTGGTATAATATAAGCATGGAACATCAGAAATTATAGATACGTTGGAGACGTATCAAGCATCCCCAAGCTTAGTTCTACTCGTCCTCGAGTAGGTAAAACGATAACAACAAATAATTTCTGAGGAGACATGCTTTCACACAATCTTGATCAAATAATATTGCAAGGCTCATGTCATGAATGAAGTGACTCAAAGCAATGGTCTATAGTTTGCTAACAAATAGATAAAGAGTAAACAACTGAATCATATAAGCAAAAACTTTTCATGAATAGTACTTTCAAGACAAGCATCAAAAAGCTTTGCATAAGAGTTAACTCATAAAGCAATAGATTCTAAGTAAAAGGCATTGAAGCAACACAAAGGAGATTTAAGTTTCAGCAATTGCTTTCAACTTTCAACATGTATATCTCATGGATAATTGTCAACACAAAGTAATATAACAAGTGCAATAAGTAAGCATATAAGAATGATGCACACAAAGTTGACACAAGTGTTTGCTTCTGAGATAGAAAGGAGTAGGTAAACTGACTCAACATAAAGTAAAAGAAAGGCCCTTCGCAGAGGGAAGCAGGGATTAAATCATGTGCTAGAGCTTTTTAAGTTTTTGAAATCATATAGAGAGCATAAAGTAAGTTTTTGAGAGGTGTTTGTTGTTGTCAACGAATGGCAGTGGGCACTCTATCCCCCTTATCACCCAGACTTTCAAGAGCGGCTCCCATGAAGGACGTTATTTCTACCCAAAGGTAGATCATCCCTCTTCTCTTTTGTTTACACATGCATATTTATAAATTGGTATGACACTCCTCCCAACCTTTGCTTACACAAGCCATGGCTAACCGAATCCTCGGGTGCCTTCCAACAATCACATACCATGGAGGAGTGCCTATTTGATAAAGTTTAACATTTTGGAATTGCTTCTGATAAATCATTGGCAAACATGTGAAGAGAATCAAATGGTTAAAGTTATAATTAATTGGGACTGGGCACCCCATTTGCCAGCTCTTTTTGCAAATTATTGGATAAGCGGATGTATATGCCACTAGTCCATTGGTGAAAGTCTGTCATGAGTAAATGACAAGGTGATAGAGAAAACGCCACATACTTCCTCATGAGCTATAAAACATTGACACAAATAAGGAGTAATAAAGTTTTGAATAGTTTAAAGGTAGCACATGAAGTATTTACTTGGAATGGCAGGAAATACCACATAATAGGTAGTTATGGTGGACACAAATGGCATGGGTTTTGGCTCAAGGTTTGGATGCACGAGAAGCATTCCCTCTCAGTACAGAGTTTAGGCTAGCAAGGTTGTTTGAAGCAAACACAAGTATAAACCGGTACAGCAAGACTTACATAAAAACATATTGCAAGCATTATAAGACTCTACACTGTCTTCCTTGTTGCTCAAACATTTTACCAGAAAATATCTAGACCTTAGAGATACAAACATGCAAACCAAGTCTCAACAAGCTCTACGGTAGTTCTCCACTAATAGGCTTTAACTACATGATGCAAGAGCTTAAACATGATCTACTTGAGAGCTCAAAACAATTGCAAAGTCAAATTAAACAAGACAATGATCTACAAGAATGAATATGTCTTTTCAATATACCATCTACCACATGTAGCATTTTCTGTTTCCAACCAAACACCAATCAATTTATTTCAACATAAAACTCTCCAAATAATATAGCAATGAAACAAGAGAGTACTTCTCTACAAGAACTAACAGCTCTGAACAAGAGATGCATGAAAAACAGGAGCTAAAAGCATTGCAGTAGCTAGTTAAGAATACTCAACAAATATAAGTGAAGAATATGAGTATTCACATGAAAAAGCGGAGCGTGTCTCTCTCCCACACAAGAATGCTAGGATCCAATTTATTCAGAAAAAAAACAAACAAAGCAAAAATAAAAGCACACAGACGCTCCAAGTAAAGCACATAAGATGTGAAAGAATTAAAATATAGTTTCACTAGAGATGACCTGATAAGTTGTTGATGAAGAAGGGGATGCCTTGGGCATCCCCAAGCTTAGACGCTTGAGTCTTCTTGAAATATGCTGGGATGCACCACGGGGGCATCCCCAAGCTTAGGCTTTTCACTCTTCTTGATCATATCATATCATCCTTCTCTCTTGATCCTTGAAAACTTCCTTCACACCAAACTCGAAGTAATTCTCATTAGAGGGTTAGTGCATAATCAAAAATTCACATGTTCTGTAATGACACAATCATCTCCAAACTTCTGGACATTAGCTACAGCCACTGATATTTTGTGGAGCAAAGAAATCCACTCAAACACAGTAAAAGAGAGAATGCAAATAAAAGGCAGAATCTGTCAAAAACAGAACAGTCTGTAAAGACGAATTTTTTCGAGGCACTTAAGTTGCTCAGATGCGAAAAGTCCAAACTAATGAAAGTTGCGTACATATATGAGGATATGCGTGATTTTTTCAGAATTTTTCAATTTTTCTGCAGTGAATAAGCTCAAAACCGTGGACAGCAAAAATCTGTCTCTGCGCAGAAATCCAAATCTAGCATCAACTTTCTATAGAGACTTTACTTGGCACAACAATGCAATAAAATAAAGATACAAAGGAGTTGCTACAGAAGTAACAAGCACCTTGACTCAAAGAAAAAAAAAAACAGAATAAAAACATGGGTTGTCTCCCATAAGCGCTTTTCTTTAACGCCTTTCAGCTAGGCGCAGAAAGTGAAAATCAAGTGTTTCCAAGAGAAGAAGCATCAACATCATAACTTGCTCTAACAATAGAATCAAAAGGCAACTTCATTCTCTTTCTAGGGAAGTGTTCCATACCTTTCTTGAGTGGGAATTGGTACCTTATTTTCCTTCTTTCATATCAATGATGGCACCAACAGTTCTAAGAAAAGGTCTTCCCAAAACAATAGGACAAGATGCATTGCATTCGATGTCCATAACAACAAAATCAACGGGGACAAGGTTATTGTTAACCATAATAAGAACATCATCAATTCTCCCCAAAGGTTTCTTCATAGCATTATCAGCAAGAAAAACATCCAAATAACAATGTTCCAAAGGTGGCAAATCAAGCATATCATAAAGTTTCTTAGGCATAACAGAAATGCTAGCACCAAGATCACATAAAGCATTGCAATCAAAATCATTCACCTTCATCTTAATGATGGGCTCCCAACCATCTTCTAACTTCCTAGGGATAGA
Source organism: Poa pratensis (assembly GCA_947311845.1). Taxonomy (NCBI): domain Eukaryota; kingdom Viridiplantae; phylum Streptophyta; class Magnoliopsida; order Poales; family Poaceae; genus Poa; species Poa pratensis. The sequence continues at coordinate 70,513,191 of CAMZMU010000041.1, forward strand.
AGCTTCATGTTTCAATTTTCTTCCCTACTTGTATGAGAGCATTTGTAAAAGCCATATTAATAGTACTAGCATTAGGACTTCTAGCTAGCTTTTGCAAGAACATAATAACTTCAGAAATATTACAATCATCAAAATCAAAATCATTATGGTCAATGGTAAAGGAACCATTGTCTCCCATAGTTTGAAAAATTTCAGCACTTTTATCAGAAACAGTTTCAGCAGTTTTAGGCAATTTCAAACGCTTTGCAGAGGTAGTGGAAACATTGCCAACACCAATAACATTATCATTGATAGTAGGAGGTTTACTAGCATGTGAAACATTAGCATTACTAGTGGTGGTAATAGTATAAACTCTAGCTATACTATTCTCTTTTCAATTTAATCCTCTCTTTCCCACCTAGCATGCAACTCAGCCAACATCCTAATATTATTATCAATTTTAACTTGGATAGCATTTGCTGTAGCAAAAGTATCACTATCAAGAGTTTCAGGTTTGGCTGCCATTTTGTTAATCAAAGAAGATTGCGCTTCAGACATGGATGAAATACGGTTTTCAGCAGTGGAAATCTTAGTTTGCAAACCAAAAATATCTTATTCAAATTTTTGAGTTGGTGCCCTATATTTTCAACATAGCAGATTGTCCATTCATAGTTTTAGTAAACAATTGATTTTGCTCATATTGCGATTGCATAAAGTTCTTAGTAGCCCTTTCAATTTCTAACATCCTTTCCTCACTAGGCAATCATTGCCACTAGTAGGATAAGGCCTATAATTGTTGCTACCAAAATTATTCCTATAAGCATTGTTTTTGAAGTTGTTGTTTTTAATGAAGTTCACATCAACATGCTCTTCTTGAGCAACCAATGAAGCTAAAGGAACATTATTAGGATCAACATGAGAGTTACCATTCACAAGCATAGACATAATAACATCAATCTTTTCACTCAAAGAAGAGGTTTCTTCAACAGAATTTACCTTCTTACCTTGAGGAGCCTTTCGGTATGCCATTCGGAATAGTTAATCATCATATCATCAAGAAGCTTTGTTGCAGCACCCAAAGTGATGAACATGAAGGTTCCTCCAGAGGCCGAATCCAACAAATTCCTTGAAGAAAAATTTAGTCCTGCATAAAAGGTTTGGATGATCATCGAAGCAGTCAGTCCATGAGTGGGACAATTCTTTACCAATGATTTCATCCTTTCCCATGCTTGGGCAACATATTCATTATCAAATTGCTTGAAGTTCATAATGCTACTTCTCAAGGATATAATCTTAGCAGGAGGATAATATTTTCCAATGAAAGCATCTTTACATTTAGTCCATGAATCAATACTATTTCTAGGCAAAGATAGCAACCATTCTTTAGCTCTTCCTCTCAAAGAGAAAGGAAATAATTTCAGTTTTATAATATCCCCATCTATATCCTTATACTTTTGCATCTCACAAAGTTCAACAAAATTATTAAGATGGGCAGCAGCATCATCAGTACTAACACCAGAAAATTGCTCTTTCATAACAAGATTTAATAGAGCAGGTTTAATTTCATAAAAGTCTGCTTTAGAAGCAGGTGGAGCAATAGGAGTGCATATGAAATCATTGTTATTTGTGCTAGTGAAGTCACACAACTTGGTGTTCTCAGGAGTACTCATTTTAGCAAAAATGAAAACTAAACCGAAATAACAAAAATAAAACAAGTAACTAATTTTTTTGTATTTTTGATAAAGAGAGCAAACAAGACAAAATAAAAATAAACTAAGCAAGATAAAAACAAAGTAAAGAGATTGGAAATGAGAGACTCCCCTAACAGAAGGCTTGATCTCACGGACGGCGCCAGAAAACTATGTTCTGGTGTGTAGTTGACGGGAGTGCAAGACTTCCAGAAGCACCTCCTTTCTCCCCGGCAACGGCGTCATAAAAAGTGCTTGATGACGTGAAAGACACATGTTCGTTGGGAACCCCAAGAGGAAGGTATGATGAGTACAGCAGCAAGTTTTCCCTCAGTAAGAAACCAAGGTTTAATCGGACCAGTAGGAGATCGGTGATGCTTCTAAGATGTTGGTGAAGGAGTGTAGTGCTGCGCAACACCAGGGATTCCGGTGCCAACGTGGAACCTGCACAACACAATCAAATTACTTTGCCCCAACTTAACAGTGATGTTGTCAATCTCACCGGCTTGCTGAAAACAAAGGATTAGGTGTATAGTGTGGAAAATGATGTTTACTTGCAGAGAATGTAAAAGAACAATGATTGCAGTAGATTGTATTTCAGATGTAAAAGAATGGACCGGGCTCCACAGTTCACTAGTGGTGTCTCTCCATAATAAATAAATAACATGATGGGTAAACAAATTACAGCTGGACAATTGACAATATTGATAAGTGCATAACATGCATGTGCAAGTTGTAGCGTCTACTATGTGATTCATTTGGGCATTACGACAAAGTACACATACCGCTATCCAGCATGCATCTGTGCCTAAATAGTCCACCTTCAGGTTAACGTCCGTACCCCTTTCGGTATTAAGTTGCAAGCAACAGACAATTGCATTAAATAAAGTGCATAATGTAAACAACACATTCATCCTTAGACAAAGCATCATTAGGTTATCCCTAGTGGCAACAGCACATCCACAACCTTAGGGGTTGCTGTCACTCCCCCATATTCAATGGAGACTGAACCCACTATCTAGCGTAAATACTCCCTCTTGGAGTCACAAGTATTCACTTGGCCAAAGTTTCAACAAGTAATGGAGAGCATGCAAGATCATAAAAGACATAGACATGGTAATTCAATATTCAACTTGACATAGTATCAATATTCATCGGATCCCAGCAAACACAACATGTAGCATTACAATAAGATGATCTTGATCATGATAGGCAGCTCACAAGATCTAAACATGATGGCACAAAAGGAGAAGACAACCATCTAGCTACTGCTATGGACCCATAGTCCAAAGATGAACTACTCACACATCACTACAGAGGCAGGCATGGCGATGTAGAGCCCTCCGGTGATGATTCCCCTCTCCGGCAGGGTGCCGGGAAGAGCTTCAGAACCCTCCCGAGTTAGGGTTGACGACGGCGGCGACGAGGGATGTTTTCTGAAATATTGGCTCGGGTGTCTAGGTTTTCCCGAAAACATGAATATATAGGCGAAGGGGCGGCGTCGGTGGAGGCCTGTGGGCCCCTCACCACGTGGCGGCGCGGCAGAAGGGGGGGCCGCGCCGTGGTGTGGTGAGGGCGCCTCGGTGCCCCACTTCGTCTCTCCTTCGGATTCCGTGTACGTGTTGAAAAAATAGGGACTTTGACTCCTGTTTCGCGAAATTCCGAGAATATTTTCAGAACAACTTTTCTGAAACCAAAAACAGCAGAAAACAGGAACTGACACTGTGGCATCTTGTTAATAGGTTAGTCCTAGAAAATGCATAAAAATGATATAAAGTGTATATAAAACATGTAGCAATTGGTATAATATAAGCATGGAACATCAGAAATTATAGATACGTTGGAGACGTATCAATACCACACATGGGGAGGTGTGGACCTATCTCGAAGGTGGACCGATAATATTTCCAAAGCCGAGAACGCAACAAGTTTTCCATCCGGACTCCGTTTTCAATGATCTTGGGCTTGCTCCGAAGATAATCAGAAGCACTACAAGATCATGCATATAAACATCATAGTTCATCATGTGAGGAAGATAACACAAGAGGAGAGTTTGACCTCTCTACAAGAGACGAACCGGTAAAAATTCCAACATCAAAACATCACAAGATATCCAAATGAAATCCATTTTTGATGAACTAGAGCATGGTATGGAGATGAACACAAGCTCTAAATTATCACATGAATAAAAGCCAAATAAGAACCAAGAAAGATGATATGTCAAATATGCAAAGGTTTGAGCTCTCCATAATGATGCGATCAAGTTACTCACTTGAGAGCCCCTCTTGATAGTACGTCGTCTATCCTATAACCCGGTCTCCCACTAACAACATGAGACCGGTAAAATAGAAAACCTATCAAGATCATACCTTTGCCTTGCGCATTCCACTTGAGCTCGATGATGACGATCTTGACTCTCTCAAGTTGGAGCACCTTTCTTGATTGTGCTTGCTAGCACATGCTTGATGAAGACTTCTCCAAATGCTCCCCCATACTCCATTATGGGAGGGCCTCGCTAAGCTCGGTCTTCATGTCTCATTTGCAAGTTTTAATCAAATGATATCTTCCGAGATGCATCATATTGAACTTGCACTTCATCTTCTTCACACATGACCATTCTTCATATAAACCCTTGAGTAGAGCATTGATCATCATGTAATCTTCTAGAGTCCAACACATGAACTCCAATCATTTCCTATGGACAAGATCTACAAGTATATCTCAATGCAAACATTAGTCTATAAGGATTGTCATTAATTACCAAAACTACGCATGGGGCAACACATGCACTTTCAAAATGGCCGCTTCTAGAACTTGGGACACCTCATCCGTAGCAATGGCAGCACGACTACCAACGACCGAGACTAGAATTGCGTGAGTGAGGCGCGCTTCTTCAGCATCGATGTCAGGCGAGTGCTCAATGATGCATACCTCAGGGACGATGGGCGCGTTGGCCGCCTTCCTGGCACGAGGAGACGGCGCACGCAGCAGCTCCGGTGGCATCGAGAGGGGCGGCGTGGTAGCACGGGACGCCTCCAAGGTATCCGAGGCTTCACCTGCGGCCGCCGCTGCAGATCTGGGCATCGCCGTGAGCCTAGCAGAGGCGTGGGCGCGCGAGCCGCCCTGGGAGGGGGCGCCGCCTCGCCTCTGAGCGCAGCTTCGAGCGACATGGCCCAGCTCCTTGCACAGGAGGCATCGGACGCGAGAGGTGCAGGAAGCTCTGAAGTGCTCCTCGGAGAGGCAATTCAGGCACTTTTCGGCAAGCCACGCTGGGATGCGGCGGCGCAAGGGAGGCGGGGAGGGCCGCGAGGGGAGGGAGCGGCGGCGCTTGCCAGAGGCAGTCAGCCAGCCGTCCTTGTCGGGGCGGGGAGGGCTCGGGCGCGGCCTCCGCGCATCCTCGTCTCGAAGACGGATCACGACAGAGCGCAGCGGCGGCTGCCGGAGATCCACCGGGGAGGGCCTGGGAGGTGCCGTCGAAGCGGCGGCATAGGATCTGGATCTGGGCGTCAGAGAGGCCATGGCAGATCTGGGGCTCTCCTCCGCGCGGAGACGGCGCTCCCGTTCCGAGAGGGGGCGGGGTGAGCCAGACTCGGGGCAAGAGGAGGGGGACACCATGGGGCCGGCAGAGGGAGGTGACCGGCGGCGGTGGCCGCGGCAGGCGAGGTGCCTGACCACGGTGGGAGTCGTAGCTCTGCTTATTTTTTGTTTTCACACTCAATTTATATATTATAAAACGATGCAATTTAGATATTTTACAGATTACAGTCCATAGCCTTTTGAATTTGAATTTTCTATCTCTCATGTAACTTAAGTAGTTCAAGAATACAGTGGATCTATCTACATCTACCCTCCATCCCACTTCCAAATACCAGAATCACTCTGATTCGCTGGTCCATTTTTTCACAAACCTGTCTCCGTGTCAGAGCTCAGAACCAGCAAAGAATCACGTACAGTCCGTATGAAAACTGGAATTACCTGAGCAAAATAGCGAGCTGTGAGCGCCCGTGCACTGTTCATCACTGTAGCAAATTATTTACTCATTATATAAAAGCTGAGCAAAATAGCGAGCTGTGAGCGCCCCGTGCACTGTTCATCATTGTAGTAAATAAACAGTGCTGAACAGTGCCGCGGTGGGCCCCACCTGCCAGCCGCACGTCACCATGACAGTTTGCAAAAACAGACATGCAAGCCCATGATTGGCCCCGCGAACCTCCATTTCTCCGAAGGCAGGGACCCAGACGCAATTTCAAAAAACTTCAGGGACCCCGCTGTAAAATGACAAACGCAGATCCCCCTCTCCCTCCTCTCTCTCGCGCGAGCCGAGCTCGCCGCCGCCGTCGACGCGCTCCGCCGCCGCAACGGCCCTCCCCAGTCAGATCGGAGCCCACAGCGACCTCCGCCGTCGCCTCCCCCACCTGCTCACCGAAGATCAGCTGCTGGGCCGCGGCCTGCGCGCCGGGGTCGACGCCGCCGTGGTCGCCGCCCTCCGCCGAGTTCACACGCCGTCACCGCCGCTCCGGCGACCTTAAAGCGGCGGCGCCGCCGCTCGCGGGCACCCCGCGTCCACGCGCGTCCAGCGCGCCCAGCCGCGGGTCCTAGCGCACCCTGGCTCGCCGTGATTCGGCGCCGGCCTTTTTTCCCCCTTTTTTCCCTGTTTTCCTTTTTCTGTTTTTCTTTTTTTAAAACTTTTGTAATTTTCTGTCCATCCAAATGACTACATAAATAAATAAATATTTACAACAACAAATAAAAAAACTTGAATTTCTTTTTATCGACCAATATTTGGATAAGTTTGTGGGAAAAACACAAACATGTTAGAGCATTTCAATCCAAATTTGAAATTTAAGGCTAAAAAAAAACTCTTTGAAGCCTGATTATTTTACGAAAGTGACATGTGCGTTTCCCACTTTCAACAATTTTTTAAATCTAATAGTTTTTAAACCGTAATTTTTTTCAATTACAACAATTTCAAAATTTGAGCAATCTCTAAAATCCGACCATTTGTGAAACGGTTTTTTTTAAATAAAAAATCCGACGATTCCAATATTTAAACAATGTTGCCATTTTCAACTTCTAATTTAAAAAACGCGTGCCATTGTGCACAATTTTAAAAAAGATGAATTTCCAGATTCGAAAACAAGAAACAAACTTTCCACACGACCTAATAAATGTCTATATTGTATTTTCAAACAATATTACCCACTTTCAATTCAAAAAACAAAAAAACTATCGCGATAATTTTCATCCGATAAATATTTAACCGCATCAGACAAATTAACGTGAATTGCATCCTTTTCTAAAACATTTTTAAAAGATGCTAGGTTTCTGACAGGTGATGCCCTTTTCCTCCAGCAATTTCCATACAATAAAGAACGTTCAAACTAACTTGATTTTTAAATTTCGAAAATTTAAAATACACCCTCTAATTATAGATCAAGCTTACCGAATTCTCATACGATTCATTCACTCAGATTATGGAGTCAAAATACATATTTATGACAAATTACTGACATATGACCAATATTAAAATTTGAGAATTTAATTTTCGAATGCCTTTCAAAACCGATCATTGAAAAACGTAATATATATTGTAAGGAACGCCGTTTCGCGCCCATGATATTCCAAATTTGGTACATCAAAGGTGTTGCATGTTACCTTCATATAATTCAAATACATTTCCTGTAATTACAGTTAAGAACTCATAGCAACATAGAAACATATTTAAATACTTCAAACTGCTAAATATTTGAATATTCTTTACACTACATAAAAAATGGTCAGAATAAAGCAACGCTTATTACGTATGGCAAAACACAAAATATATATGGACAATTCAAAATAGCCAATATTTAGATGCACCATAAATGAACGTTCCCAAATTGTGGATTCGAATCCAAAAAAGACGCATTACCACTAACTACGTACTTACATTACAGATTATTTGGAAGCATATTTCGATATTTCAAATTGCTAAAATATTGGAGGTGCTACAAAATATATCGACATGCTCAGAAAAAAATGAATAATACTTATTAATGCCAGAATACAAACATACTTAAACAATTTAAACTGGCTAATATTTGTATACAACCTAAGTGGAATTCATCTAACTATTGAATTAACTTTAAGAAATACTAACAACATACAAATTCTCTCAACATGGAGTTATTCTACAGATTTTTTATTAACTGCTAACAAAATACAAAATCTCTCATTATGTAGTTATTTTACGAATTTACAAAAAAATTACAAACTAACAACGCGCGGCGTGACGCCGCGCCAAAATTCCACTAGTCGTTCTTTATAGCCGTCGCATCTCTCCTTGCTCTCATCTCTCAACATGGTGGATTACTCAAATAAATTATAAAACAGCTAGGCATCGTTTCCGGCATAAACTGGGCCCATGATATGGAGTCCTAACCTAACGCGAGGCCAGCAAAAATAAATGAAGTCTGAACAATCATTTGTGTTTATTCTTGCGGATACTCAAAGTCGATCTTCTACAACTCCAGAGATAGATGGCGAACTATGACCATATATCCAATTTTACGGAGTTAGTGGCTACCAACTGGAAATATGATGGATGGATGTGTGCTTTGAGGAAACTACCTTTGCATTCATAGTACGCACGATCCGAATGATTGTAAATCGAGAACTCAAAGACTACAGCCATGATGACACCTGGCTCCAAGCCCAAGCATCCCCGACCTCGAACAATCCTAAGAGACAGAGCAACATACGGAACTGTGAAAAAGGGCACTGTTCTATGCATCGGAGACAACTGAAGGAACCTGGTAAATGGATCGAGGAGCAACAAGTCGCAGCTGAAGTATCTCTACTATATAATACGAGTAAGGTTTCTTCCTCTCAAATTTTCGTCCGTCGTTTGGTACGTCAAAAAGAACATATGTGGACTTGCGCTCAGTTACGTCAAAAACTTAAAAGACCGAATTAGATCCGATTGAAGAAACTCGGAGTCCTCCTGTGATATGACCACAGTATCCACCTGATGGAAAGAAAAATAGCGATCGTCCATCGCACGCTTTGCTGCTGCTGCCTGGCTCTAGCGAGCGAGCGTCCCGTGGGCCGTGGGCCTGGCCGCCTCCTGGGATGTGACGCGTACGAACGCGTACGAGAAATAGAAGAAATAGAAAAAGTACGTACACAGGATTTTTTGCCATTACCAACGATCGGATCCTTTGACTTTTTCGTCTTATTTTCCTTTTTTCACCGATACTCCACCGTCTCTGAATTAAACTTGTGCCGTTTTACGGTTCTCTTTTCTGCGTGCCGTTTTCCATCCGTGCTAGCACGACAATTAACCTAGCCCCAACAAAACTTAGGTAAGTTGAATCCACCTTTTTGTAAAAAATAAATAAAATTACTACTACTATTTTCCAACTCATTTGCAAGTTATCGTCCAAAAATCTCGCCCTTCTATATGTGCTCGATTAACAATCTGAGTATTTGGATGATTAGCCGAAATTCAAATATTTCAGAAGATATAAATAAAATAAGATAGTGTTTCACAAAATAGTTTTATGGCCGAGCAAATAGAGGTAGGTTCATGATACATGGCACGAATACACTTGATAGTCAGTAACTCAGTATAGCGTATTTGACACATGTATTTATACATAATTAAACATCAACAAAAAGTAACGACGGATTAACCCGGCCGGCCTAGCCAAAAATAATCAATAGGGTTGTAAGTTCATGATTTCGTTCCAAAAAGGTTCCACTATTCTACGGAACGGAATACATGATCATGCTTCAAGGTATTGGAAGTACAACTTTACGATGGCAGAGCTCTGAACGAAAACGTGTGAGGTGAACATGTTTAACTTGAAAGTGTAATCGATATGTTCTGTTGATATAGTTGGAATTGTATATTCGTTTGCTAAAATACATTTGATCTAGCTGTAGCAACGCACGGGTATTGTGCTAGTATATATAAGTAAGAATGAATGAAGAGACCAAAGTAAGAACGATGCCGAATTGGTACGTACCACCTGTAATCCGAGAAGATAAAGGGTGCACAATTGGTCGGCAGATCTCCCATCAGCATTGCTGAGAAGTCATGGATATTCCACTTGAAGCGTGGATCGTGGGTTCCTCCCAGCAGAGCAGGAGCTGAACCGGCAGCGAAGGAGTTGCCCATGGCTCCTGCCCCTTCCTCTAGTCTCCTCTGTGCAGATGAAATTAAAGTGTGACAAATTAAGAGAAGTCTCTGAAAACCTAAACATTACAATGCCATAATGCAGAGTGTAGATCAAACAAAGCAAACAAGGAGGAGAGCGTTCCACCTTACCGCCGCGGAGAAGTTTCCACCTCGTGGTACCGCCGCCAAACTTAGACCGCAATCGCCTCGGAGGAGATGATCAGGCCGCCGATGGGGTGGAGGGGATTGGAGGGTTTTCAATTAAATCACATAAAACCTAAGTGGGCTGCCCAACCAAGCCCGTATGTTCGACGTTAGGACTAGAGCGTACCTGGTTCGATTTTCCTAAGTTTGCTGAAAAGCCCAGTCTACATGGGCCAGTTCAGGTAACTTATTTTCCCGTCTTTTGCTGCTAATAGTTCAGAAACAAAGTCTCCCTTTTAAGTTAATATTGAAAAATAATTAAAAGGAATACTTTCGGTAAAAAATGGAATTTATCTCCCTTAATTTTAAAACAAATGGAATGGTTTTTTACTCTTATTTTCTTTTCCTTTGAAGAAAGTTTTTGTTTTATCATTTCCTTTGAAGAAACTGGAGGACTGCGACTTCATTATATAGTGAAGGCAATGTCACGGGCCCATTTCAGCCCAAACTTCTGAGGCCCGTCTTAGGCCGAAATACGCCAAGCCGGAGTATAGCTGGCCAAACGGGCCGTGCCAAACGGGCCGGCCCGAGGCACGCAAGTTTTGGCCCGGCCCAAGCACGGCCCGGCCCACGGCGAAACGTGCCGTGCCGGCACGCGGCCCGTCCGTGCTCGTGCCTGAGCCCGAGCTGGGGCACGTGGGCCGGCCCGGCACGGCACGCCAGCAACGGCGGCACGCGACGGCACGCGGCGGCCCGCGGCCCGCGACGGCCCGCGAAGCACGCGAAGCATGGCCGCGGCACGCGCGAGCACGCGACCGTTGCGTCGCCCGTTGCGGCACGGGAGCGGGAGCCGACCGTTGGGCCTTTTTTTAAAATTTTTTTGAATTTTGAACCTAAACTTCAGCATTTTGTGCTATAAAAAGGCCTCCAAACCCACAGAATTTTTCACACTCATCCCACACTTCACCTCCCACACTTCCCATGCAATGGATCCACACTTTAACCCAAATCCCCACGGGTTTAACCCAAATCCCCACGGGTTTAACCCGGAGCCGATGATCCACTTTCCCATCGGTTCTTTAGGACTTACTCCCGAAGATTACGTCTACCTAGAAACCGATAATACACCACAGCCCCCATATCAAGCCGACGGTAGCCAAGAACATCACTCATCCGCTGCTGGTGGTTCTAGTAGTGGCGGCGCTTCTAATAGTACCGCCGTCCCCTCCTCTACCTCAACCGGCTCAAAGAGGCGTCGAACCGCATTGGTATGGACGGAGGGTCATTTCGAGTATCATCTTGCGACACTCGAAGATGGCACGAAGGAACACCAAGCGCTGTGCAAGTGGCCGGGGTGCGGCAAGATCCTCAGCGGCGCCTCGAAGCATGGTACCGGTCACTTGGACCGGCACCTCAAGTCGCACCGGGTGGCGAGCTCACAGGCGTCGACGAGAATACAGGGCGATCTACCTTACATGCCTAGCGGCCAGGTAACTAACTTCAACTATGATCCTGCTGAATCTCGTAGAGGACTATGCCATGTTATTGCTGCACATGATTTACCGCTTGGTTTTGGGGAGTATCCCGCTGTTGTAGAATGGATTAAAACTTGTCATAATCCACAATATCAGCCTGTTTCTAGGCAAACTACATCTAGGGATATGAAAAAACTAGCCAGAAAAATGCAAAAAGAAATAAAAGATGAGTTTGCAAACTGTACATTTTCAGTTTCATTAACATCTGATATCTGGAGTGGTAGAGCTAAGCAAGATTACCTAAGTGTTGTAGCTCATTATGTGACCAATGATACTTGGGAACTAAAAAAAGCGATCATTGGATTTGAATTAATGGATACTAGACATACTGGTAGAGCAATTGCTGAAAAAATATTGAATGTCGTGCAAGAATTTGGTCTCGAGAATAAGCTGTTTGCAATAACTTTAGATAATGCTTCAAATAATGCCAAGGCAATGGATGATCTTCGTCCCATACTTAGTGGTTATGCCTCACAACAGCTTTTCCATCAACGTTGTGCATGTCATATAATTAATCTTATTGCTAAATGTGCTTTAAAACATTTGTCCGAACCCATTGAGAAAATTAGAAGTGGCATTGTTTTTTTAAATGCTTCTAATCCACGGCTAGCTGAGTATAGGAGATGGTGTGATGCGGCTACAGCGGCCAGTCATGTCTATAATATAGACATGAACATTAGATGGAACTCTACATACATAATGCTTAGAGATTTGCTCCGTGATAAAGAAATGTTTACCACGTTTGTTAATGCAAATTCACAAGGAACCATCTTTTTGACTCCTCAAGACTGGGATATTGCAAACATGGTCATGCAATTTCTAGAATGTCTTTACGATGCAACGAACATTTTATCTGGGGTTTATTATCCCACAACTCCTCTACTAGTGCATCAAATTTATTTCCTTACTGATCACTTAAAATCACATGAAAATGATCCTAGGCTAAGAGAGGCTGTTAAAAAAATGAAGGCAAAGTTTATAAAATATTGGAAAGAAATTCCTGATTTGTGTGCATTTGCATTCATTTTGGATCCGAGAGCTAAAGTTGAGGGGTTCGGTGATGCTCTATCTCTCTTAACGAGTGCATTAGACAATGATTATAGTCAATACCAATTTGCTATTAAGAGCAAGCTCGCTGATCTGTACGACAAGTACGAGAATAAGTTTGCAGGGACAGTTCGTCCGCCACGGCCTCCACAAGCCCAACGGCCCGGAAAGAAGAAGACCATCTTCAAGATGTTCACCAGCTCCGCCGCTAGTGGAAGTTCAAGCAGTGCCGGCGGGAATGAGTTAGCAGCTTACCTCAACGACCGTCCTCTTATCGTCCATGATGAAGATGACTTCAACATATTGGACTGGTGGCGTGATCACAAACAAACATATCCCGTGCTTTCCATACTGGCACGGGATGTGTTAACAGTCCCCGTGTCAATAACATCGTCAGAGGGAACATTCAGTCTAAGCGGAAGAGTACTCGAGCCAAGAAGAGCTTGTCTACACCCCGATATGGTGAAGAGTTTGATGACGGTAAAAGATCGCGATCGGGCGATGAGAAGAACCCAACACATGCCGGAGGACCCCGAGTTGACTGCTGCATTGGAGTATCTTCATATCGACGATGAAGAATAATTTTCTTATCCTTTTGTAATTTTCCTTTTTTTTTTGTACTGAACAATTAAGTCGGAGAGCAGCAAGTTTCAGACGCACTCTTTTTCCTTCCAGGGTACCTGACGGGACTGGAAGGTTTTAATGAGGCGGCTTGTTAGCTTAATAAAAAGTATTAAAATCATATCACCTTTGCCCACATTTTTTTATTTTTTTATTTTTTTAAATTTTTTAAATTTTTTTTTATTTTTTTTATTTCCCAGTGTCACGGGCCCTACGTGGGCCGACCGTGCCGTGCGTGCCGCCGTGCCCGTCGCGTGCCGGCGTGCTCGTGCTCGAGCTCGCGCAGCAGCCCGTGGGCCAGCACGGCACGGCACGATTACATTCGTGTCTTTCGTGGGCCGTGCCCTTCGTGGGCCATGCCGGCACTGTAGCGTGCCGTGCCGTGCCGGCCCGTTTGGCCAGCTATAAGCCGGAGAGAGAAGAAATGAGCAAGAGGCGAGCATCCCCTCAAAGAAAAAAAGAGCAAGAGGCGAGCAGTGCTGCTCCTTGGGGATTGGGGAAAGATTCCGGTTCTGTTACCCTTGCGCACCGCAGCGACCGGCCGACGAGCATCCGCCGCCCCCAAGCCGTCTCCCCCCACTGCAGGCTGCTCGTCTGGGCGCGCCTTCTTCCATCAGCTCCGGAGCCTCTCCACGTCCAGGATTTCTCGCGATGGAGGTACTCCGCTCCATCTTCTCCTGTTTCTCCTCGCCCCGCTCCGTAAGTTCTTCCTGGAATCGTCTGATTGCGCTGTAGCTGGATGGTTCGTTTGATCTGGTGCGTGGTATCGTGAACCTATGATCTGTAACTGTGTGAAGAGCTGGAGCATAATCGAGGGGTATTATTTCTTTTTCTCGATCAAAGGGGACACTTGGCCCCCAGTTTCGTGAAGAAGTAGAGTTTTATCTAAAAGAAGAAGCACAGTTCGGATTGGAGGGCAATTGTTAGGGCACAGTGGATGGTTCTCCCTGTGCCTCCTTCCTTGGTACTGCATCTTTGCAATTTGATGCGAATATCCGGGGAAGGGGCTTTGTTTCAGTGCACTTTGGCCTGACCCGTTCCTTCAGAATCTCCGTGTGATGATCATCTTAACTCTTAAGGCTCGGAATGTGGATGGTGGGAATCAATTCTAGATATCATCCAAATGATATTGACCTCCACACTGCTAGGCTATTACAAGATTTTTTTTGTGAAGAAAAGTTTACTACCATCCTGCACGCAACATAAGATTATTCTGATATGCCATGATCCATAAATTTCAGTTAACTTGTGGAACCAGTTCTGTTCGCTGAATTTTTTTCACCGTCTCGAATGGACAAGTCGACTGATTACATGTTTCCTCTGGTGGCGACACTGACACAGAATGGACTGTGGTCGAGCGGAGCTAGCGACAAGAACAAGGCCATGGTCGAGCAATTGCAGAGATATGGGGTAATCAAGTCGACCAAAGTTGCAGAGATCATGGAGATCATCGACAGGGGTTGTTTGTGCCTCCTGGTGCTTCTCCCTATTTTGATAGCCCAATGGCAATTGGCTATAATGCAACCATATCTGCGCCACACATGCATGCTGCTTGCTTGGAGCTCCTCGAGGATCACCTGCAGCCTGGAATGCGGGTTCTGGATGTTGGATCAGGTACAGACTTCAGTATATTCAATTGGTTTGAATGCAATATCTGAATTTATCTTGCACCATTTCAACTGAAGTATGGTCAGTTGAACTCATGCCTGATGTCATTCGACAAATTTAGCAATCTTCATCTTTGAATTTTAAAAAACAGAGCAATCTATCAGCCACATTTGACAAGTTATCTTATCCTCTTCACACCTACCTTTGAAGATCAGTAGCAATGCTGGTATCTATCAGATCATTTCTTCCAGAGTGGTGATCATACTAGCTTGTTTTAGTAACTGAAATGCTTAACACCTTGGTCCTAAACTCACTGTAGTTATTTTTGGTAAATTCGACAGGCACTGGGTACTTAACAGCTTGCTTTGCGCTCATGGTTGGACCGGAAGGGCGAGCGGTTGGTGTTGAACACATACCACAGTTGGTTGCATCTTCTACTGAAAACATCAAGAAAAGTGCAGCAGCCCCACAGCTGAATGATGGATCCCTCAGTATTCACATTGCTGGTAGGTAGACCAAGCCTGATTTTTCAGTCATCTACTATGCTTCTGTGCTACTGGTAATTTTAAAACCAGGTAAGATGAAAATAGACACTTAAATTTCAGGTTCTGTATATAGACAAATTAAATATAAGAACCTTATTTAGCTACTCCCTCCGTTCTGAATTAATTGACTCAGATGTAGTACAATTTGCACTACAATTTGCACTAAATCTGACTCAATTAATTTAGAACGGAGGGAGTATATGCTACATGGGTTGCTTACTTCTTTGGGGCTAAATAGCAAGCTCTCTTATTCCTCAAAGTGAATTGTTGTTTGAACATACCATCGGTTTTTTCCTCTCCGTTTTTTATGTGTATGTTTACCATTTTGGTGGAAACCCACAGCAATTTTACCCATCTTACTATGGTATATCTCAAATTATGTTGTTTGCAACTGATACAGATGGTAGGGAGGGTTGGCCAGAGCTTGCACCCTATGACTGCATCCATGTCGGAGCTGCAGCACCACAGATTCCAGAGGCATTGATCGAGCAGCTGAAGCCTGGTGGCAGAATGGTGATCCCAGTTGGGACTGTCTTCCAGGAGCTGAAGGTGGTGGACAAGAACCCAGACGGAGCGGTCAGTGAAAGAGACGAGACGTCTGTGCGCTACGTGCCACTCACTAGCAAGGATGCCCAGTTACACTCAAACTGATTGCCACATTCTGCCAACCAGATGTTGCCATCAATGTGCCAATCAAGGCCATGTGTTTGTACATAAAATTTATTCTTCTGTTGCTGTAAAACTCGGGGGTTTGTGGACAAGTGGATACTGGCACTAATGTCAAGTACTATTAAACATGTTTGTTCTTTGCTAAATGTTGCAACTGCTCTCAGTGATATCATCTTGTCATTGACAATTTTAGCTGGCATTGATTAATGTATTTAGTAAGCTTGAGCAATCCGACATTTTGGTTCTCTGAACACTGTCAGGTTGGGAGGCGAACATATTTTTGGTCAGCATAAGTGTACCGGCACACATAATTATCCTTTGCATAAATATCACATTCGCATTACCAACAAAACCTTGGATTATCATGAGAACACTAGGGCATCATTACAGTAGCCTACTAGAAAAGTTGAACTCATTGTGTTGACAAGAAATAAACATGAAGAGAATCTGAACAAAAATGGAGAGGGGGGGGGGGGGGGGGGGGGGAGGGGAGAACCCAGCATCAGGAAGCTAATGCAGGATTTATAAGTGGCGACATCAGCCTCATTCTTCCGTAGTAACATTTCAGCATTGCTGTTCTTGTGTGTCCATGAAACACTCAGCCATGCTGATCTCCGCTGAATTAGAACCCTCGCTGTGGTCGCTCAGCAGCAACGTTCACTCGGAGTGGGCGCCCATCCAACTCCTAGAGTTCATGATAACAACAGATTAGCATCAGTCTGGAGAAAGTATTTTGCTTCCATGTTGTACTGGTGTTATTATGTGGTTTACGAAAATGATATAATGATGTTCTCACCTCTCCATCAAGTGCCGAAATAGCACTGTCTAGGTCCTCCTTTGAAGCCATAGTTACAAAGCCAAATCCTCGTGAACGCCCAGTTTCTCGGTCGTACATGACAGTAGCGTTCAGTACTTCCCCATGCCCGCTGAACAGCTCCCGCAGACTAGACTCTTCCGCTTGCCATGGCAGGTTGCCAACATAAGCCCTGAAAGCAGATGCAAATTGTCGAGGAGGTCTCTCCGCACGGGTACCCCTTTGAGCTGCCTTGTTTACGTTCAGAAGTCTCCCGCTAATGTCCTGTTGAACAAAAGTTACCCAGTCAGCTATTCAGCACAGTTTGCATCTTATATATTCTGTTCTATTATTTTCAGGTGTAGCGCGACTGAATCATTCATCAAACATGCTTCGAGTCATCTGAAGGAACATATAATTTAAAATGTAACGACAACATATATCAACAACTTGAAGATATGCAAGTGATGGAGGACATGAATCAAAATTTAATTATCTTTGGACTCCAAACAATTCAGAGAACTAAGCGAATTAGAAGATAGAAATGCACTCACGTAGCGGTTGAACGTCTCGATAGCTTTTTCAGCTTCCTCAATGGTACTCATGGTAACAAACCAAATCCACGGCTCTGGCCTGACTCTCTGTTGTAAATGACCTGGAGTTGAACAAAGCCACGTCAAATAACAAACACGATTGAGCATAGCACACCATTTCCCGCAACTGTCAAGATGACATGACAACAGATGGGGAGCTACAGTTCACATTGAAAGGCACCCCAAAATTGCATCAATTGTCAAATAATGCACAGGAATATATAGACGCTTACCACTCAAATTAATATATCTGAGGAACACACAGAAGTAAAACCGTTTGCACATACCAAAACAATTTTCAAAGCACTGGCTCAAGCACAAGGAAATACTAGAAGTACTAAGCACAAGCTATTACAGAATTTTAATCTTTATACAATAAGCCAAGAGCCAACCTAAAACATAAACCAATCCATACTACTGCCAGTTAGTAACGTGTAACCAAAACGCATCATACAAAGAGACACATGTTCCAGATATGACGATAAAACAACTTATCAGAAAATTGCACTCTGTCCCGCATTATTAGCCTTCTTAAGTCTCTTTGTGATAACATAGTTTTAGGTGTTGTAGCGGCATGCTCACCTCGGCGACCTCGACGACGCCGGCCTGGTCGAAGAGCTGGGCGAGCCGCTCGCTGTCGACATCGTACGGGAGGTTCCCGACGTAAATCTTGGCCTCTTCGGGTGGCTCCGCCGCGTAAGCCTCCTCCCCACCGGAGGCCGCCGCCACCGCGGGCTCCTCCTCCCCGACCCCCTCCTCCGGTACCGCCTCTTCGGCCTCGTCTGTCTCGGCCCAGTCGAGGCTCGCCTCGGCGGCGTCGGAGGCGACGAAGGGCGTGAGGGGGAGGCGAGGGCGGGTGGAGCGGAGGAGCGGCGCGCGAGAGAAGAGGAGCGGGAGGGAGGCGGAGGCCGGGGCGAGCTTGTGGTGGGCGGAGAAGGCGGGGTGGAGGAGGGAGGCGTCGGTGGCCGCGGCCATGGCGAGGGACATGATGGCGGTGGCCATGGTGGAGGAGCGGGAGGAGGGGATAAGGGGAAGGGATTTGAGCTTGAGAGGTGCTGCGTGCTCTGAATTCGCATTTTTATACGCGCCGCTGTGGTTTTGGTGGGCTTCATTCACGCAGGCTTTGGGCTTCGTCCAAATGGCAGGTACGCCATGAGTGCAGCGGTTTACAGCACGGGCTCAAATGCTCAATGGAGCCAAACTCTTGTTTATAAATTCAATCAGCAAAACTTGAGGTGTAAGAAGAAATAAGTAAACAGGTATTAAAAACAACTTTCCCTATAAAAATTCCTTTTTCTGAAAATATTCAAAAAAAGTATTTCTAAGTTCCATAAAACTTTTGAAAAAATACTAGATGTAGACAATGATTATTTCTACCACTGTGCATAAAACCGATCCCACATGTCGAAAAGTCACTTTAGAGTTCAGGCTCTATGGAGCCCTTTTCTTGATTTTTTTAAACAACATTTGAAAAGTTTAATAAATCCAAAACAATGTAAGATGCTATCTGACATGTTAACAACATTTTAAGGGAGAGGAAATTCACACATGTTAACATGTTATCCCACATGACATTTGCATTAATGTACTCAGTCTGGCCCAAATATAAGATGTTCTCCCAAATTGGGCACCTTTGTATCTTTTGGATCCTAGATTATACAATCTAACATTTAGTCAAAATATTAATGTTTATAGTGCATTTATCACACGATCGAATTGTATTAGATTTAGGCGTTTTCTTCAAGAGGAAACTATGTCAATGTGGGAGAGTTGAAGAGGACTTGTGTAAACCAGGAGTGTTTTTTGTCAAGTCAACGTATATGTACTAGTAAAGTAGATTTTTTTTGAAGCTTAGTAAAGTAGATTTTCCTTATAAATTTCTTTGGGATGAAGATTCCCTTGAGAATCAAAGTGTTTTGTTGGCTGGTTGTTCTAAATAGAGTGTTAATTAGCGATAATGTTAGAAAACAGGAGGGGGGAGGGACTGAACTTTGTGAATTCTGTGGAGATACAGAATCCTTAGAACAACTGTTATTTTCCTGCTCTTTAGCTTGTTACATATGGAATGTGATGCGTGTGTCTCTAAATATTAAGTCCAAACCTAATTCTTTCGATGATCTTTATCGGGGATGGTTTGTAGCATCCTCTGGTAGAGATAGGAAGGTTTTGATGATTGGTACATCTGCTTTATTTTGAATTGTATGGAAACACACATAATGAGTCATGCTTTCAAAGTATCTGACCTGGGGATCCGATTAATATTGTGTTACATTTGTGCCATTTTAAAAAAATGATTGGGCGATGTTACAGAAAAAGGGCTTTTCAAGATGGCAAGGTGACACACGAGTGTATTGTTGTCGGCATGGTTGGGGGCCTGACTTCAAAGAGAGAAGTGTGCTGTCGTGCCAGATCTTAAAAACGCTGATCCACTAGTGTTGTCCTTTCGTATGTTGGTGTATGAGTCGAAGCTACTGTAAAAGCTGGAGTTTCTGAAGTCTGGTGTTGAACCTTGCAAAAAAAAAAGTCTGATGTTAAGTTTTACTTTCAGTTTTAGTTTTAGTTGTCCTATCTAGCTGGTTCTTGTCAGTTTTTATTGATGAGACCTGGGAGGATTGCACCCAGTCTCGGGCTTGCATCTGTTTGTTCCTCTATAAGATTGAACTTCTCAATTTCAGTTCTATACTATTATTAAAAGAGCAAACTTGTCTTGTTGAGATACTTTAAATCTGGATCGTTCAATATCCGATCCAACAGCCCAGATCGTCCCAATGTTTGACAACTCAACATTGTCCGTTTTGAACGGTTTTACCCTTCCACCAAATTACATATAACGGATAAAATGCCATCGTACCGTTTTGTTCCTTTTATTTCTTCCAACAACCGAAGGATAAGAATCACCAATTTCTTCCCCTGCAAGGAGGCTATGCAGAGTGCGCGCCGGCCCAATTCCTCTGGTTGCAGCCCGCCCGCGGACGCCGCTGAGGTGGATGGGCGTCTGCGTTCTGATCAGCGGCAGGCAAAGTTGGCGGCAGGGGCGTCCACGCGGCCATGCCTAGCGGCGCCCAGGTTGCCCGACGCTTCCGCTCGCCTACCTCGCCTCCGCGCGTAGGGTGCTCGATGGAACGCGCCGCCCGGACGCGTACACCTACTGGGCCGCGCTCGGGGAACGCCGCCGCGGGGCGCCACGCGGAGGACATAAAGCTCCACAGGGACATGCGGCGGCGGTGCCCCGCGGCGCTGGACGACGTCGTTCTGCTGTCCCTCGCGCTCAAGGCCTCGTCAGGTCCGCGGACTTCCGTTACGGCCGGCGGCGGGGACGCGTTCGTGATGACCGTGGCGATGGATGACGTCATACTGCTGCCCCTCGCGCTCAAGGGCTCCGTCAGGTCCGCGGACTTCCGCTACGGTAGGCGGCTGCACTGCGACGTCGTCAAGGCCGGCCGCGGGGACGCGTTCGTGATGAACTGCTTGGGTTACATGTATGCCAAAGGTGGCGACTTGGAGAACGCGCGGAAGGTATTCGAGAGGGTTCGTGATTGGAATGTGGTGTCATGGACGTCGATGCTGAGCAGGTGCCTTCAGGATTGTCTCGCAGAAGAACGACTGGCGCTGTTCAACCAAATGAGGGGAGAGCATGTGCTGCCGAGCGAGCACACAATGGCGACCCAGCTCACCGCTTGCACCATGTTCGGTAGTTTACACCAGGGGAGATGGATTCATGGGTCAGTGCTCAAACATGGTCTGGACTCTAACCCTTTCATTGCTGCAGCTATGCTGGATATGTATGTCAAGTGCGGCGTACACGCAGAATGGGAGTCCTCTTAATGCACTACTTCTGTTCGTCAACAACAAATTCAGGCACATTGTTCCTAATTGGGTGACCATAGCAACGATAATTTCAGCTTCTGCTCAACTACGCAACTTGTCCGTGGGAAGGCCGATTCGTGGAATATCAGTTAAGTTAGACGTGGTTGAGAACAATGTGGTGACGAATGCGTTTGTTGATATGTAAGGCCAAGGCATGTATATAAAGGATTTCAGCCTCTTGACCGAAAGCCCCAACCCACGCCCGTGCGCCGACATTGCTGCGTGTCGTCTCACCGTTCAACCAAAATCTCTGGAACTCCGTTTTTCTTGCTCCACCCAAGGTACGCTTCAAGTATTTCTATATAAGGCAACGCTTAATTGTAAGGATGGTGATAAGAGAACTGTTTCAGAATCACATATGTCATCAGCTGCATCACCAAACATGTCGACGTTATCTCCAGTTTCTGAACTGATGAATGAAGAAAAAGTATGCTTGTTGTAGTTTATTATTTAACATATGCTTGTTGTAGTTCATTTAACTTGTACTTTTCAGGAGATATTTTGTCCAATTTCAATTTTGTACCATAAAAGGTATTTAGCCGGCTTGGAAAAAACTCGATCAAAGAATAAATATAGATTCAAAGACGTGTTTATATTATAATTAAATAAACTAGCAAAAATGCCCGTGCTTTGCTACGGGGAACCCATAGGTTGATGGCTGGTCGCTCGTGTTTAAAACGGCACCGCTCTGTTGCCACTATGTTTAGCCCCCTTTTCGTGCCTCGTTAGTCACATGCCCCGTGCAAATTACTCCACCTGCTGGATCAATTGACACCGGTTGGATATTTGGGTATTGCTAATTTGACTGTCCAAATTTTTGTTTGGTCTCGAAAAACCTCAATCTCTATTTCTCTTTGCATTCCAATACACTATCCTGTCCGGACACGATGTTTTGACTCGTCTAGATGCACCCGTTATGAAAAATACATTTTAAAATGTAAAAAATAAAAAAATGTTGGCTGTACATCCAAACATTCTATATTTTCACACAAAATGTTGTAAAAAAAATCAGTTTTGTGGCCAATGTAAAAAGACAAAAAAATGTTTCACACGAATTCATTTTGGAACACCTAAATTTGTTTTTTACGCAGGCTATAAAAAATATTACTATGTTTTAACGAAACTTTTTGTGCCAACATGAAATGGCCCCGTGTACATCCAAAAAAAATCGTTAACATTTTAAAATAAGATTTTGTAGTGGGGTGCATCCACACCTAGGAATCAAAACAGATTTCCCACTCCCGTGTCTGCTCCGTGTCCCTCATACGCCCAGCAAGCCTGAATGGCCCAATCTCTCACACATGACACAACCAAACCATAGCAGGCAACCTTCTCAAGATCTCCCAATCCCAATCAATCTCTCAAACCCTCTTGATCACTCAGTCAACCGCTTAGTTGAAACCAAATCTCTCTCACGCACACACATTGGATAATCAATCTAAACACACCACTTCGACCAATCAACAACCACAACTATGCATCCAATAATTTTGGACCTTCATTAGCAAGTCGTAGCATCTTCCAAGTAGAGCAGACATCGATCTGGTGCTGCTCTTTGCACACGGGCGCATAGGACGAATCTGGCAGGTGGAGCTGTCGGTGAGGCCGGCCGCCGGTGGAGTACATACGGGCGTGCTCTGTGGCGCTAGCTGCTGGTGCGTGTTTGCGCGCGAGAGCTAAGCGGCGCGCAGCTCTGTCGGCAAGCAGGTACAGGCGGAGCAGCGAACATGTAGCCGACGTGAGCAAGGCGGCGCCACATACGCGGGCTGGTGTGCAGCGTGGAGGCAATGGAAGGGAGCAGCCGAGGGAAGCGGAGAAGAGAATCGGGGGGATAAGGTAGCCAGAAGGCATCGCTCTGGGTGGTCATGTGCGTGAACCCTGGTCCTGGAGTTGCCACCGCCGTGCGCGACACGGTGGTCCGCTCGAGCTCCTTGTCACCGAAACTGGTGGAACTCGTGATTGCGATGCTCCAGGGGCTAGAATCGAGCCGCGGTAGCATGGGTCGCCGGAATCGAAAGAAAATGCATGAGGCAGGGCAGCTGGGCAGGGGATGTCCGCCGGTGAAGAAAGGAAACAGCAGAGGGGATTAGTTGGGTTATATTGACCAGAACGAACAGTTATTTCAGGTAGGCGGTGGCAGTTGCCGTAATTTCAACAGGTAAATAGGGGTAATTCCAAAACAGACGAAAAAATTACTTATGGGTGACAGTGGTGGATAAATATGTGATTTGGTGGGAGGATAAAATCGAAAAAAAAATGACGTACCACAAGAAACCTTAATGCTTTTATTATTAATAAATAGATTAAGAGAGATGTGTTGCACGTGCAAATCAACTAGTGAAATTGGGGGCCGTACGCGTGGCTCCTTGTTTTCTCGGAAAAAAAGAAGAGACACTGGGAGAGTGGCGATTTACATGTTAAGAAACATTTCCAAAATGGATCGGATCATCATCAGTTTGAGACGGTAAATCGCTACAAACAGAGCTATCGCGGTAACGGTCGCGAGCTAATGGCTACACAAGGACATCCCGTGGAACGAGTCGAACTAGCATGGCCTCAAGGAGCAGCAGCAGTTGCTAACTAGCTAGCTCACTCGGGGAACGGCGAGCGGCATGTCGGTGCTGGCCATCCTGCCGGAGCCGGCGAGCGAGAGCCTTCCGGGGAACACGTCGACGCGGCCGAACGCGTCGGTGCCGGGCGGGCACTCGAGCGCGGCCTCCATGGTGCGGTGGTGCACGCCGCGCGCGTCCACGGCGTACCCTCCCCTGTGGTCGTGCCCGGCGAGGCACGCCGCGACGCAGCCGTGCCGGTGCACCACGGCCAGCGCCTCCTCGTAGTTCCACATCAGCCCCGCGGGGGACGCCGCGCCCGGGTGCAGGGGCAGGTGGCTGCACACCACCACGGTCTCACCGCGCCGCGACGCGCCGCGGAGTGCGCCGTCCAGCCACCGCAGCTGCTCCTCGCCGACGCCCCCGTTGAACATCACGAACCGCCTGTCCTCCCCGGCCAGCCCGGTGGGGCTGTTCTTGTCGGAGTTGGGGTTCCTCTCCTCCAGGAACCTCCTCGCCGCCAACGCCACCGGGTGGTCGCGCGGCCACCCCACGGCGCTGAAGTCGTACGCGTCCAGGACCACGAACCTGTACCCGGGCCACGGCGAGAACTCGTAGTAGGCGCGGCCCGGCATCCGCAGCACGGACACCAGCTCGCTCCGCGGGAGGTTGTACAGGCAATGGTTGCCGAGCATGTGGTACGCCGGCCCGCCGTGGAACCGGTCGAACTCCGCGACGACGGCCTGCACGGCGGACAGCGACCTGTCCTTGGGACAGAAGCCGTCGACGATGTCCCCGAAGTTGACGCAGAACTTGACGCCAGCCTTGTGGCTGTTCCAGCTCCGGACCGCCCTCTGGAGCACGGTGATGCTGTGGCGATAGTAGCGGGGCACGCCGAGGAAGGAGCGGCCGTCCGGGATGTCGGCGTACTGGACGTCGGCGATGACGCCGAATGAGAAGAGTGGCTCCTTGGCCGCCGACGCCCGGACCACCCCGACCCCGCCTGGGTGAGCTAGCATTGATGCGGCTGGACGGCGCTGTCGAACACGCCGGGAATCAGCCAATTAACCGCTGCCCCTGCAACGAAATGAACAAGAAGACGATGTCTTGATTGATTTGGCACAAACTGCTCTTGCTTCGAGTGATCGAGTGGCACGGCAGGTATGAGCAGTTTACCGGCGTGAGTGACGGTTGCCGCCGGCAGCAGCTCGTCGTCGTCCTCCTCTCGCGACCTCGCGTCCTCCACCCTTCTCCGAAGACCTAGCGCCGGACGCGGAGGAGCGGAGGCAAATGGATGATATCGTTACGTGGCACGAGCAAGTGGACGGTGGTCCGCTCAACACGTGGTACGATCTCACCCAGGGAATCATATCGCCACTTAATTTGAGAGCCACGGGCCAACCGTATTGCCGGATCCAACAGGATTTAGGTGGCGCATGGATATTTCATTTATGTTGTACATTACGATTCTTTTTAGCAATGTACACAAAACATGCTTCACGCCCGGCAGGCTAATAAAAAGAGTTGTTGAGCTTACTAACGTACAAAGTTCAACATCACGACAGCTCGCGTACGATAAGTCTTAAGGACGTCTAATGTCTTTAGGTCCATGTCTATTTCACAACATTTAAAGAGTTTAAGAACATTTTAGGTTGATCTAAAAGTTTAAGGCTAGTCTTAATGTCCAAGTCCAGGTCCAAATATCTAGTGTCAATTGAAGTTCTCTTACGGCGACAACAAGGATTTATACTCCTCTCATATCAGAGCTTGCTCCCCCTCAAGCCTCCCGTTCCACGATCAAGTCTGATTTATTTGTTGCAGGGCCAAACTATATGTTGACGCCGCCTTGAAAAGCGAAGAACTGCACTCACACCTCCAGGTCCATTTGATATTTACTGTCATTTCCAGAGACATGGGAAGACACAAAATCGTGCATGCATAGATGATGCGGGTGGCGTCGCCCATCCAGACAGAGGCATTTGCTCTTCTTTTTGCATGATTGCTAGCGGCAAAGCTTCAGTTAGTGCAGCTGATCTTCATCATTGATAATCTTAGCCTCGCTCGTGGTACAACCTCCTCCTCGCCTTTCTGAAGCCTCTATTATGTGGGAGATAACATGCCAAGATCCTCGTTTTTTAATAATTCACCCGCGCGCACATACCAAAATATACCACAACCCAAGGATGTCAATGCAATATAACCCATACTTGTGCCCCTCGGGCTCTCAGATCTCTGTGATATGAGTCTACTTGTTCTTGCAGGAATGTAGCTCACAACTATGTTCTTGCCATGCCGTCATGGTATATCTGAAATTCAACTTCCTGTTTTGTAATCATCTATGTACTGTGATTCTCATCTGCAATGAAATTAGGGCACTTCGGTGTCCTTTTGTGTTAAAAAAGTAAAGATTCATGTTGTGTGCAATGCTGCAAAAAATAAACTTAAATGACGCATGTGTGTTTAAGCCTACATCATTCCACTATTTAAATTTATGGGGACAAACAAAGATAAATGAAAGAAAATGAAATTCATGGTTGAATGACGATGTTGTGGATGTTCAAAATATGAACGAATTTTGCACAAATTTGATAAAAAAACGAGGCCATCCCAGACACTAGCACCTAATGGCATTTTTTTTATAGGAGACTCTACGAGCACCCACCGAGCCCAAGGCTCGAACTCGGGTGGGCTGAATGCGTACTCGCATGGCAAGCTGCCAGGTCGATGACCTGCTCTCAATTTTGCACAAATTTGGATGGAAATTTGTGCTAAGTATGTAAATCGCATGACAAAACACAAAAACATTTAAAATGTTTATGCACACATGTGCAAAAATATTTTGTTAGCAAGAATTGAAAATACCTTTTACAGAAAAAATTAAGAAGCAATAACCCTTCATATAGGAAACAAAAAGAATTTTTTTTCTAGAGAAAAATCTGAAGAGAAATGTTTTTAGACTTTTTTTTAGAACTCTTAGACAACTGAAGGGAAATGCATGGGCTTAGCGTAGCTCTTTCCTTAGTATAATGGGCTTATCTTGGGCTCTTTTCGTTATGAGAATGGTTCCGTTTCAATCAGGCTGAACATGAGTGTCGCTCGGCCCATTCCAAATACTCGGCCGGAAGAAGCCCACGCGTCATCGTCACGTCCCCAAAAGCCTCCTCAGTCATCACGTCCCTCACATCGCCACAAAGCCTGCGCCTCCACCCACCTCCCTCCCACCCCCGCGCCGCCGCTCGCCGGAGCTCCGCCTCGCCGAATCCGGCCGCTACCCATAGGTAACCTCGCTACGCCCTTCGTCGCTCGCTCCTCCTTCCCTCCCCTTTCGGAAGTATGGAATCTATTCGATCTGGTGATCTGCTCCGGTCGTCGCGGGGTTGCGCGCCGGCGACCTGGTCCGGGCTTCGGGGGCGGGTGGTAGTCGAGAGGGTAGATAGATCGGGGAGTTTCTTCTTCGAATCTGATCCGTTTGTGCCGTCTCGCCGTGGGGGTCGTACCATTACCAATCGCGTGTCTCGCGTTAGATCTCTCGGGAGATGCTGCCTGTTCCCTGCGACTCGTAGATGATATTGTCACCCGCCACACTCAAACTGTACTTCCATCCCTCATCCAGTGCCTGCTCTAAAATCTGAATTAAATGTTCCAATTTTGTTTTGGGATTTGGGGTTGACGTTGTGAAAATGACATTTCGCAACAAATACTTGTCATTCCTGTACCCTGATTGTATTCCAGTTTATTCCAATGGGATGGATTGGATAATGTAAATGCGACTGCAATTGTTCAATTTATCAGCAGCAAGTTTGCATTTATGGTTTGCGATTATCGGTTTATCATACCAGTCCACCTTTGTTCTATAACACAGCTTGTAACCTTTGATGCAGAGTCCTAAATGGCTGCCGGCAGGGGCCTCAGCCAGCTTCTGAGGAGAACTCTTCATAGCTTTTCGTCTGTAAGTGCACTCTCAGAAGGCAGTCTATTGAAGTCCAGTATCCAGTCAGTTATTGTTTGTTATAGACTTCAAGTCTGTACTGAAGTTCCGGCATCACTGTTCCATATAGTTTACTGAATGTGTTCTGCAAATGATATGCTGGAAAGAAATCCTGGTTGGCATGTTTAATCTGTTATATTCAGCATTATATTTCTTCTTATAGAGAAATCAGATACTACGAGGGCTGCATGTTTGTTTGATGTGAGGGTTCATGTTTGGCAGGATTACCTTTTCGTATCGTGTAAAGTAGATTGGACAGTCCTCAGTACCGTGCTTTCAATTGGATCAAGCTATCAACTAGTTAGTACTTTTATTTTGTGTTATGACTATGTAACATTATAATGATTTTTCTAGGGCTCATCTCTGCTCTCTTCATTCCGGGCAAAGCATGAAGAGTCTTCTGCTGGACTAAGAGCGTTGGCTCTTCTTGGAGTGGGTGCTGCTGGTCTTTTAAGTTTTGGCACGATAGCATCCGCTGATGAAGCTGAGCATGGTTTGGCAGCTGCAGACTACCCCTGGCCGCATGAGGGCATTCTTAGCTCTTACGATCACGCATCGTAAGTTACCTATTTTTATACTCGTAGAGACAACATATGCTGCACGAATGTAGTTTCCCAGTATGATACTGAAAAAATTGGTGGGTGGGGCATTCATTTTGAACTGGGACCTTATATTGGAAAAAACTATTGAGCAGAATCCGACGTGGTCATCAAGTTTACCAGCAAGTGTGTGCATCTTGTCACTCCATGTCATTGATTTCATACCGTGATTTGGTTGGGGTGGCCTATACTGAAGAGGAAACCAAGGCAATGGCTGCTGAAATTGAAGTGGTTGATGGTCCTAATGATGAGGGTGAAATGTTCACACGTCCTGGCAAGCTGAGTGATCGCTTCCCGCAGCCTTATCCAAATGAACAGGCAGCACGATTTGCAAACGGTGGGGCATACCCCCCGGACCTCAGTCTTATCACGAAGGTATTGTAGCTCATTTCTCATTTCTTTCCATTACAGTGGTTTAGTCTTTAATATCCAGCTTGTATCTTACTGATGATGATTCATATATGCTCAGGCAAGGCACAATGGCCAGAACTACGTATTTGCTCTTCTTACTGGTTACCATGAACCACCTGCTGGTGTTCAGGTAAGCTTTTATTCTATGTGTTCAGTTTCTATCAGGTAGCTTAGCCTTGTAGTTTCTTGCTTTATTCTCTGTCAGTACCATTAACAAGTTTCTAAGGCAGCCGCTTGCACATGGTATGCAATTATACAGACATAGTTCACATCAACACATTAGTGCATGGTACTGAGTACTGACAACCAATTTTGTACTGTTATGTGAAAGAGTGATCCTGCTGGACCTTGAAAATGCTGTACTTCTGATTACGATATCTTGGCTATTTTTCTGTATGCTGTTTGTGTAGTGATATTTCATGCTGTAAATCTAGGATCAGTTAAGCTTTTCATTCTGGTCAATTATTGCGCTGACTACTTAACCTCAGCGCACGAGATCATTGTTTGATTCCAGAATCAGGATTTTGGGTTAGTCTGAAAGTACTTATTTACCTGCCCTACCAAGTGCCAACGTTAATTGTTTCTGCTGAATATATTCTACAAATTGTCACAGTACTTTATACACTTCCTGAAAAAGCTATTATTATGTATCATCTAGCAAGAAACGGCAAACTTTAATTGTTCTTGTAATTATTCATACTGCTTTACTTTCTGGGGTGATCTGCCTGTGTTGTGTTTTTTGTAACATCACTAAACTGACTTAGACTGATTAAATTCTAGATTCGTGAGGGTCTGCATTACAATCCCTACTTCCCTGGCGGTGCCATAGCCATGCCCAAGATGCTTATGGATGGAGCTGTTGAGTACGAAGATGGTACTCCTGCAACTGAAGCCCAGGCATGTCCTTTTATCCTTTTTT
Organism: Poa pratensis; assembly: GCA_947311845.1. NCBI lineage: Eukaryota > Viridiplantae > Streptophyta > Magnoliopsida > Poales > Poaceae > Poa > Poa pratensis. The sequence goes on from CAMZMU010000041.1 coordinate 70,542,907, forward strand.
GCCGAGCCCTTCATGTGTAAGTTGTTGTGTCATTGGACTAACACTAAAGCATTATGTTTCAATTACAGATGGGCAAGGATGTTGTGTCGTTCTTGTCATGGGCAGCTGAGCCTGAAATGGAAGAGAGGAAACTGGTAACTACTTCACAGCTCGATGATTTAAAATGTTATACACCATTTTAGTTGTCCACTGTTCTAATGCGCCTGATGTGAACTCTTGTAGATGGGCGTCAAATGGATCTTCCTACTGTCCCTTGCACTTATGCAAGCCGCATACTACCGTCGCATGAGGTGGTCGGTCCTCAAGTCCCGCAAGCTGGTCCTGGATGTTGTCAACTGATGACCATTGTTTCTTCTTTTCATTACAACGTTGAGTCTTTAAGCAGAAGCGATCGAAATAATGACTTACTGTTGTACATTTTGCCTCCGGGGTTGTCTCGCATCATACCCTGCCTAGAATTTCTTCTGTTTTCCTCCTCTGCTGCAAAAGCATTTCTCCATGGGAGCAGTTATTTTCAAATATTTTTTGTCAGTTGATACCTGAGTGGTACCAGCATACGTCTAACATTAGAGTTGATGAAGATGATAAATCCTTTATATTCTGGAACTCAACATCATATGTTTTGTCTTGCCCATTCATCCTGCTTTAAATGTGATTGATAAGTCTTTCAGTTACAGTATCATTGTCTTGTTAAAGGTTCAATACAGTTCCTGGGTGTTTGTCACTGGAGGAACGATGCTATTTTCATGAAGGGACATGCGACAATTAGAGGTTCAATACAGTTTATCCTCTGTTGGAGATATTGAGATTTTTTTTTTTTTGTGAAACGAGTTTTCTCATTAACTTGTCGAAATATACACGAAGATACACAGTGACCTTACAGTTTCTCATCACCTGACGAAACTGATATGCATTCCTCACAATGTTATTCTTCGCAAAGGTCACATGGCAAAGGTTCAATACATAAGCGCTATATGGCCGTGACCACATGTAACTAGAACTGGGGACGTATTCTTATCCTCACACTCTCTCCTATTTCACTGTAGCTGAGAGCTCCCGTGCGTTCTCCGGCCTGAACCGAGGCCTCTCTCGCCGGTGTCGCCGGCCGGAGATGGCCGGGGAGGCGCCGGTCGTCCTCCTGCACATAGAAGTAGTCTAGGTTTCGGCTAGGGTAGCTTGGAGTGGAACTTCGGGTCATGGCAGCCAGATCTAGAGGTTATGGTTCTTTTTTCGTTGCTTCGATGCTTCTCTGGAGGAAGCCAGGAGCGATGGAGGAGGCTGGCACTCGCCTGAATAAAGTTGTGGATCGCGACTTCTACTCGGTGTTGTTTGCTCGATCAGCTCTCAGATCCTCTCTGGCCGGCCGTGGTGGCGAGGAGAGGGGATGGAAGGGCGCGTCGGCTACGGCGGCGACTGGTGGTGGGCTTGGTGTGGTGAACAGCAAAGGGCTTCTTCCTCTGGCCGGCCTTGGTGGCGAGGGGAGGTCGGGGCTCAGTGTTGTTTCTGCTGTGATGGCCTTGGTGCTCGTTTGGGCAGCCCCGCCGCTGCTCCTTCTCTCTTCTCGCCGTCGTGGTGACGGGAAGGGTGACAAGGTAGCAGCTGCGGAGAGGCTCGGCGTGGGTGCTCGGACGGACCGAGTGGTGCGCAAAGTGTTGCGTGCTGCTGGAGCTGCATCGTCTTCTTCCGGAGTTCCCACGTTTCGTCCAGCTCGGGTCGATGCTATCCATGGCATATGGAGCCACTCCGTGCTCTGGCGTGTTGGCCAGAGTTGCTTCTTCCTCCTTGGGTGGAGGATTTTCGATCTCGGCGTGGGAGACCTCGTCTGCGACACCCCAAGTGGCTTGTTCCCTGGTGGTGCTGCAGATAGCCAGGCTTTGAGGTCACAGGTGACCGGCGGCGACGGCGAAGGACCTGATTGCGTTCTATATTTCAGTTTCAGGGTCCTGTTTCTAAACTTTGAGGGCGTCTCTGTAATTTTCCAGTTCTTTGAGGTCCTGTTTGTAATTTGGTGCTTGCCGCAATGAAGCTCCCAGGCCCTTCAGGGCCTTATCCGTTCAAAAAAAAAATGTAACTAGAACTGTGTTGTGCTACAAGGCCTCTCAATTGTTTTCAGTTTAGGCATTTCTTCGTCCAAATCGATCAAATGCAAGAGCAGAGTAACATGTCAGTCCTTGACTAACCACATTTAATTATTAGACATTGCTCAGAGTTCAAAGCAGCTACTACCACTGAATCCATGCTAACTTCCTGTATGGTGACGTCGTCATAAAGTTTATTGCACAATGCCTGACATGAATGTTCGTGTTTGGTATTGGATCAGTCAGGCCCTCTTTGATTCATAGGATTCTAAAATGTAGGAAAAGGAATAGGAATAGGAATAGGATAGGATTGCCAATGCAAACCTACAGGATTCTTTCCTTCCAAAGGAATGAAAAAATGAGGTCTAACCAGATTGTTTATTTCCTTTGTATTCCATAGGAATCTGGTGGCAAAGGAAAATTTCCTTCAAATTTCCTTTGCTTGGTTTCCTATGAATCAAACGGATCAACAGTGCAAATTCCTATAGGAACCGGAATCCTACATTTTTCCTACAAAAATCCTATGAATCAAAGGAGGCCTCAAGGTTTTTGGTTCTCCAAACATTAATGCAGATGCATTCAGTAGCCCGATGGAACCCAAGACTGGTTTCACCATCACCTACCACACGTTTGAACATAGTATCGGAGAGCGGTTGCTTCATGAATTGGGACATGGATTTCTCCATCACGCATTACCTGGAGAATGTTAATCTCTAGAACACTCGGAGCAACTTTAGATTGATAGTTGTACTAATTCTGTTAGAAATTGGAGAGCCAGCTTCTTTCTTTACTCATTTTGTAATTCAACATGCGTTTTAGGGCTGTCAATCAACCTGTTCAGATGTGGAAATGTTCGACATGCTTGTCAGCTGCCTAGCTTCCTGGTCACCAGCATCATGACTGATGATTCTAGAACCTCATTTGTTGAGTAAAGCTCTCAAAATTCCCCTCAGAAATGGAAGTAATCTAATTTGAAACGGAGGGATTATTAGCGTGGACTAATTACTTTGAGTTACACGGAGCTCTTTTTTAACAAATTCAAAATCGTCATTTTTGAGTTTCAAAAATTGAGAAAAAAATTCACAGATCTAGATAATTTCGAGATCTACAAATATGTAAAATTTTAAATCGAAATACGTTGTAGTATGGGCTGAGAAAAAATGACAATGCATGGTTAATAGTACATTTTTTTAATTGTTCCTGATTTTTCTTTTTTGGAGCCCAAAATATAAAGAATTTTGAGTTGAAATTTTTCACGTTTGTAGATATCAACACATGGGATTTTTTCACGGTTGTTGGAAAATGAAAAGTTTTGACTTTATTTCTTCAAAAAGCAAGCTCCATGTATCTCGGGAGTCGTGCAATTTTTCGACTATTATCTTGATATATCACGCTATATTGTGTCATTACAGAGACATTGTCCGTTGATTTACATTTACTTAGCGAGAAAATTCTCAAAATGCTACATCGTGCTATTAGCGGCACTATAGCGCTATTTTTCAATGATCGAAATCAAGCTCCAGTGAGGTAGAGACACGATTTTGATGCCCTCGTTACAAAAATGCATAAATATATTTTTTAAAGTTGAAAAAAATCAAAAGAGAAATACCGGGTGTATATGTGAATATTCTATATCCAGACCCAAAGTTTTGTCAAAAGGAGACATATTTTGTGATTTCAGTAAAAAACAAACAAAGGTCTCGTGAAAATTTACTTTGGTGCATGGGAATTTGTCTTTTACGTAGGCCACAAAAAAGTCACTTTTCCCCAACACTTTATGTGTCAACATAGAATATCTGAGTTTATATCTAAAATTTTATTTGGATTTTGTATATGTTTTTAAAATACAACATTTGTGTAGTGTGTGCATCTACTTTTTTTTTTGAATTCAAATCACCATATATTAAGCTAGCAAGCCCGCCTCATTAAAAACCTCCCAGCCACTACAAGAAATATGCTATAATGTGACCTTTTATAGTGACCCCCAAAATATTGGTCATAGATCTATGACCATTTTGAATCAGTTGGTCACACGCTGGTTTTGAGGATGTAAACATCACAAATTTATGACCAAAGGACTTTTTTTTCCTAACATGAATTGGTCATAAGCCTGCCAACACCAATATATGACCTTTTTTTGACCATTTAAAATGGTCATTCACATACGTTGGCAGCCAACTCAGCAATGTTACCTACGTGTCAGTGCTTAGGTGTGATTTTCGCTTACGTGTCAATCTGACTGGACCGCCAACTCAGCAGTCTCGCTTACGTGTCAGTTCTTAGGTGTCATTTTCGCTTATGTGTCACTCTGACAGGTAGGACCTAGTAGAGCATACACATTAATTTAGATGACAAGTGGGACCAGCTTACAAATTATTTTAACATGTGGGTCCCACACTACCCACACAACTGACCTGATAAGCAGGCCCCACCCGCTTCACCTTACATGTGGGACCCACCACAGACCTGACGTATGGGTCCCACCACCGACCTGACGCATGGGTGTATGTGCCCAACACCGAACTGACGCGCAGGACCCACACAACCGACCTGACGAGCGGGACCCACCGCAGAATCACACTAGCCTTCAATCGAAGCTTGGAAACTGCAAAATAACATACGCGACCGTGGAGATTCGAACCGTAGACCTCACAGCACAGCAAACCAACTCGTACCACTGGGCCACCATGCTACTTGTGAATATGTACTGCGCTCAGCCTTATTAAACATTACCTTTGTTGGGCTTGGGCCTAACTCCTGGCAGGCCTCCTATTTCTTTACTGTTTTGTTCCATCGAGTGGGCCGATGGCCCATGTCGTTGGCATGGCTGGCCGGTGTGCCCAATGGCCCACCCCGTAGTAGGTGTGGCTAGGATAGCCCGTGTATAACTTTTTGGAATTTCACCAAATTTTAGAAATTGGATAAAACTTTGAAAATTCATATAATACTCCCTCTAACTCAGAAATTACAAATAATATTTCAAATATTTAAGGAAATTGATTTTTTTAAAGTTTATTATTTTTTTGATACTATGACTCAACGTGAAGGTTATCCATTTCTTTGAATAGTTTTGAAATTTGTGTGCCTATTTTAAAATACGGTCAAAACACGAACATGACCGTTCATCTTACAAAACTATTGTTGTATCTCTAATAAAATACTAGGGAATATTTATGCAAACTATACCATAAATGTGGACATAACATTCGTCATGTAGCCCTAAATCCATGAATCTTCGTAGATGATAGCTAATTTCTGAGAACACTTTCTTAAGAAAATTACCATATTCCAAGTTTATGATTTTTATTGGATACTAGGACACATATAATGACACCACGCGAAGGTTTCCATTTATTTCATTCTTTTTAGAATTTTGTATGACGATTTCAAGACACGGTCAAAACGGCGGACATGACCGTTTGTACCTCGGGGTTGAATCTTGCAAAACTAACGTTGTTTCTATGATGAGATAGGTACTCGTCTATGTAAAAATGATTTTTTTTCAAAAAATCTTGAACAAACTACGAGGAACCTGTAGTTCAAATTTGCCACGATTCCTGCTGATTTGGCAGAAACTTGTCTTTTTTACGAGAGGTGGTAGGAAATAGTTTGGCTGCAAAATTGTAGTGTTTTCTACGTTATATGTGGTCTAGTATTTTTGGAAAGTGGATTGCTCCAATTTTGCAACATGTTTTTGGTAGGTGCTTCACAAAAAAACCCATTTTTTGCACTCGGAAATTGGAAAATGATTTTTTCATGAAAGGAAAATGAAAGGTTTCTTCGGCAACATTGTTAACGGTTCCACGATACACGTATGTGTCCAATATGGGCATATTTAAGCAAACTATACCATAAATGTGGACATAACATTCGGCATGTGGCCTGGAAGACATGGATCTTCGTAGATGACAGCTCATTTATGAGCATTTAAACACTGACATGGTTGTTTTGAGCATGGACCAAGAAAGTAAGCACCTTTCTCTCTTTTTCCCTCCTCCCTAACCTGGTTCACATATACTTGTCGGTACCTTCAAATTTTTAAACAGTTAAGTAAATCATCGTGCTTGTCAAGAGAGAATTTCCTTTGATACTCTTTATATATTTGCTTGGCTGTGCCCCATTCCTCATCCGGATGGCATAGAGAATGGTATTTCCCATGTTTTTTCTTGCTCAATATACTGTTGTAACACCATGTTATGTTTTTAAATTGGCTGTGATAGGGACTAGCATATGTCTAAACAAGATGTACTTGAGATTTGCTTGCATATATACTATACCTAGACAGAAACTATGTCTTCTTTCTTACAATTTTGTTCTATAACATGCAGATGCTGTCCTTCGTTCATGTTTCTTCGGAGCTCGAGGATGAAGTTGGAAGAAGCATAATTCTAGCACATGTCGTACTTGATAGCTAGTTATATTTTGATATTAAGTTGCGTTTTGGGTTGTTTGATGCCCTGTGTGAGCTATATTTGGTTGTAAATCTGAGTTATGTTTGTATGGAATGCCCTGTGTGTGCTGTGTGCTAATATTGATTTCTGTGTGCGATTTAAATATAGCTTATTTATTTACTGGCAAATTAAAACCTGAAGATTGTGACACTGAAAAAAGGGTCCCATTATTAAGAACCTGACAACATGGATCCGCTTACACCTGGCTGCCGGGACCCACTTTACAGAACCTGACAAGTGGGACCATCCCCATCTTCATAAAAAACTGAAACCGACTTTACCGGCCCATGGCCCACAAAATAAAATGCCCAAATTACTGGGCTTGGCCCATCAAGACGCCTAAAATTAACAGCAAAAAAGATTAAATTTGCAAATTTATTGGGCCTGGCCCAAGTAGACGGCTGAACCGGACCGGGCTGATTCTGCTCTATGACCATTTCATTTGGTCACAAATTTGCCACGTCAGTTTTGCCACGTTGGATTTGACGTGGCGTGGCCAGTTTGTCTGTGACCAAAAAATTGGTCATAAAATATGTGACCTTATGTTTTGGTCATAGAGTTCTATGACCAATCCCCAAAAAAGGTCATATTGGCTAGTTAGTGACGCCCATAACCTGACCAAATGGTTTTGGTCACAAAAAGGTCACAAATTAAAATATGTGACCATTCGGTGACCAATATTGAGGGTCATAGAGTAGCATATTTCTTGTAGTGAGCCCCCTTAGGTACCCTGGTGAGGAAAAGAGCGCGTCTGAAAACTTGCTGCTTTTAAACGTTAAGCACAGTTACATCATCCGGGGGATGTTTACAGGATAGACGGGATTACAATCAGCCATCAGGCTATAAGAGAGAAAGAAGGACTCTCACTCACCCAATCAGCTGGAACCCCATGCACACATGCAAACCTTGCACACTCGTGGGCGACGTTATTTGCTGTCCTCCGAACATGAACAAGCTCAAAGGAAGTAAAATTTGAACTTAACTCGCCAATTTCGCTGATGATCGGGTTGATCACAGCACGGTGGTTGCCTCTGTCAACCCATAGCCGAAACAGCTCCAAACTGTCGGTCTCTGCGATGATTCTGTCAAAATTTTGATTGGTACCGCCAACACCGCATCCCTTAGTGCCAATGCTTCGATGATTAAGGGATCCGTGATGCCCTGATAAACTCGGCACCACGCGCTCCTAAACCCATCAGCATCACGTGCAACACCACCACTCGCCGCTACGCCATCCTCCTTCCTGATCGCCCCATCTGAGTTCACCTTAATGACCCCGGCTGGAGGAACAGACCATGTACTAGTATGCCTCTTCAGCTTGCGTTTCTTCTCCTTGAGGCCCTTCATTAGCGCGAGAGTTTCCGCAACAAAGCCCACTGTGGTCTTCGGATTGTATCCTTGATCATCGTGGCTCCATTTATTCCTAGAGTCCCAGATTTGTGCCATAATCGAGATAGCCATTTCCCTATCCAGTTCTCCAAACGATTCTTCACATAAAATATCATCCGCCCACGTTATCGGATGTAAACGTGGCAACTTGAGATTTAAATCTCCTTTGCCGCAGACCAGAACAGCTGCGCATGAGAACACTCCACAAGAGCGTGCATTAGAGTTTCTGGAGTTGACTTACACACCGGGCAGGTACTTCGTTCTTTGACATGCCGCCGGGCGAGAGTTGCAAAATCCGGCAAAATGCCTTTGATAACTCTCCACCAAAATACTCGTACCCTCGGTTGAACATCCAACTTCCAGAGCTTCTTCCACTTGCGTTCATCACCCACAGCAGAGGTGGACTCGCCACCCCCCTGTAATTCATCTTGATACTCCTTTTCTGCAACCAGCCCTCGATACGCCGATCGGACTGAGTAAATACCCTTTTTTTCAAAAGCCCACGCAACCCCATCCTCTCCATCGGAATGTCGAAGAGGTATCTGGAGAATACGCTCCGCATCGGGAACAAAAAATAGTGTACGGATCAGTGGCTCATTCCATTGATGTGTGCATGTATCAATCAGCTCGCTCACATATTCCTTGTCCGTCTCCACTCGTCGTCCCATTGGTTTCATCATCCTCGAACCTGGAATCCAATTATCCTCCCAGATCAGAACAGATTCTCCGGTGCCAATCCTCTTGATCAGCCCCAACTGCAGCGCCTCCCTGCCTGCAATGATTGACCGCCATGTCTTGGAAGCCGTTCGTGGGACTCCGGCCGACATGAACTCCCCATTAGGGTAGTATCTTCCCCTCAACACCTGCGCACACAAAGATTGCTGGTTTGTGATTAGCCGCCATCCTTGCTTGCCAAGTAATGCCAGGTTAAACAGATGCATCACTCGAAAACCCATGCCCCCCCAGCCCTTGGGCTTAGCAATTTTATCCCAGGCTAGCCAATGCATCGAACGCTTGTCCAGATCGCCACTCCACCAGAATTGAGACATTAGTGACGTCAATTTCTGACAAGTTCCTTTTCCTAGCAGAAAACATGCCATACTATATGTCGGCATTGCTTGAATAATCGATTTAATCATTACTTCTTTCGCAGCATAAGACATATTCTTCTCAGATCTTCCATTAAGCTTGCTACGAATTCTCTCCGCAATGTAATCGAAAACATCTCCCGTCACCCTTCCCGCCGCAGTGGCAACCCGAGATACTTCTCACTAAAAGCTTCCACCTGAATATCCAGCTCCCCTTTTACCGCAGTACGAACATCTTCAGGGATCCCCGGACTGAAATAAATCGAGCTCTTTTCTCTGTTAACCAGCTGCCCCGACGCCTCATTGTACATGTTCAGTATAACATTGAGTCTTGCAGCTCCTCTCGGTGAAGCTTCAATAAAAATCAAACTATCGTCCGCAAAGAGCAAATGGGTGATCCATGGTGCTCTGTTGCAAACTCGAACCCCTCTGTCAACATAGCCCATTGTGAAGTTATTCAGCAATGCCGACAGTCCTTCACCACACATGAGAAACAAGTATGGAGAAATTGGGTCTCCCTGACGTAATCCTCGAGATGGAGTGAAACTAGGTAGCAATTCCCCATTCACCTTGACCGAGAATTTAGTCGAAGTAACACACTTCATAATCAAGCAAACCATCGCTGGAGAGAAGCCAAGCTTGAGCATAATGGCCTCCAAGAACGGCCATTCCACTCGATCATATGCTTTCATCATGTCTAGCTTGACAGCGCAAGCACCTTTCTTGGCTTTCTTTCGTCTCTTCATGCTATGGATACTTTCAAAAGCCACAAGAGCATTGTCCGTGATTAATCTACCCGGGACAAAAGCACTTTGCTCTTGGCTAATAGTCTCCTCCAAGATCGGCCTTAATCTGATAGAGATCATCTTTGTACAAATCTTGTATATTACGTTACACAAAGAAATAGGCCGGTATTGAGAGATTGATTGGGGATGTCGTACCTTAGGTATAAGAACTATGGATGTATCATTAAGATCAGGTGGAAGCACACCCCCATTAACAAACTCCAGAACGGCTGGGATAATTGTTTCACGCACAAGCTCCCAATGACGCTGGAAAAAACCTGCCGTATACCCATCCACACCAGGTGCCTTGGACGGGTGCATCTGGAACAAGGCATAGCGCACCTCCTCCGCCGTAAAAACCTTGTCCATCTCCTCACGCATAGGCTGTGTAATTCTCTCCTCCACAAAATGCAAACAAGCCGTCATATTTGGCTCACCTTGAGTCTGATACAGGTTCTGGTAAAAATTCTGAATTTCCGCATGTATCTCCTCTACACTCTCACAAATCGATCCATCGGACCGTTGTAGGGTCGAAATCTTATTCATCCGCTTTCGTTGGGCCGCCTGCGCATGGAAAAAGGCCGTGTTCGTCCCCTTCCTTTAGCCATTGAACCCGAGCCCTTTGTTTGATCCAAATCTCCTCTTGATGGAGAACTCGGTTTATCCGGCCCATTATATTCGTCTCCTCCTGAGACGGGCCACGACCCAGCGACTGGCGCCTAACAGCCGCCAATTCCTTCCGAAGCACAGCTAGTTTGTTTTTAAAATTACCCAGTTTTGAATTCCCCCAGCTTGCTAATTCTGCCTGCATATTCTTCAGAGTACTAGATACACCTAGCAGACCTCCCGATGTGCATTTTCCTTCCACAAATCAGCTATCTTCTTGTCATAGTCTCCAATAGTCTGCCAAGCATTCTCATATCTGAAGCTTCTGTTTGTATGTCCGTTCCTCTGATCATCATGCCCCCTCAACCTCATGGCCAAGACACAGTGATCCGACGCAACAAAGTCCACATGCCGCACTCGATCCACTTTAAAAGCTTCATACAGCGCATCATTACCAAAAGCACGATCAATCCTCGCCTTCACATTTGCGGGATCAGCCTGCCTATTATCCCATGTGAACGGCAGCCCCGTCCACCCAACATCAATTAGTCCACAGTCCTCCACGCACTCCCGAAAAGCCCTCATCTGTGCTTCCGGGCGTGCATTAGCACCGAAATGTTCCGAGCTAACTAGCGTCTCGTTAAAATCTCCCATGCAGAGCCATGGGTAAGATAGAGCGTTCGAGAGCCGCCGCAGCAGTGTCCAGCTATTATGTCGATTCTCCCTCCTGGGTTCCCCATAGAAACCTGTGAATCTCCACTTGACACCCCCCGTTCGTTGTTGCACTAGCACATCAATATGGTTGGAATTGAAACTTTTCAGCTCAACAATGACTTCTGCTTTCCAAAACAGTCCAATTCCCCCACTGAGACCGTCGCTACTCACCGCAAAACTGCCCGAGAAACCCAAGGCATTGCACAGCTTTTCAGTCCTCTTCCTGCTGATCTTCGTTTCCATCACAAAGAGCAGCACGGGTCCTTCTTGCTTCGCCAAATTACGAAGCTCTCGAACTGTCCCCGGGTTCCCAAGCCCGCGACAGTTCGCCGATAAACAACTCATTGGGACTGGCGGGACTGACTAGCAGTCACCGCCTGATTTTCAGTAGAAGGTTCGGTCTCTTCCTCTGTCACACGAGTTTTCTTCGGGTCTGGGGATGGCACTGGAGAGATGACACCCTTTTCTGGCCTCACATCCCGCTTAACACCCGAACTTTTGGGTCGTACACAGTCAGAATGTTGTCTGTTTGCATAGGTTCTGAGGCAGTATCAACGTCTAGCCTCCTATAGACCTGTGAGTTACCTCTAGCAACAGCGTACCTTCCTCCTCTGCTACCCACCCGACCCTTCCCCTTCCGCCACCCGGAGGTGGTGGAGGGAAATTCTGGTGATGGCCCGGCCCAGCCATGCCATTAGGGGCTCCCGCCATGTTACTGTTTTGTGTACCCGGGTTACCCGCCTGATTATATGTGTGACCACCACCAGAGAAATTGCCCCACGTATTCGGCTCCACTTTCTTCTTCCTCTCATCAGGCACACGTAAGCTCGGCCAGTACGGAAGACGACCCAACTCATCCCTCTCTCCCGGATCCGGGCACGCCAGATCAGAATGTCCCAGCCGTCCACAGGAGAAACAAAAGTATGGGAGCTGCTCAAATTTAATATCATACCAGTCGCAAGCCTCACGTAGAGTTGAATCTATAGCTATCCAGCGCCGCAGTGGCTCATTGACATCGATTGATACACGAGCCCGCAGGAATTTACCACTAACCCTCATCTTGTTAGTCTTATCAATACTGATGAACTCCCCTATATCGGAAGCAATACGCTCACCCCAATCATCATGTAAGTTGAAGGGCAGGTTCATCACTCTGATCCAAATCGGTAACCGATCAAACCTCAGCTCCGAGGGACGCTGACTGCGCTTGAAATTCTCCAACACAACAGCATGTTTGTTCACGTTCCATGGCGAGCGCTCCCAGATTCTGTCTCTCTCATGCTCAGAGGGGAGCTCCGCCACGAACAGGTTAGGACCGCCGTCCCGAAACACCAGACCCTTCGGGTTACCCCACGCAGGCCGCAGCACATCAGCAATCGTTTGGATACTGAAGGATTTTGCACTCAAGATCTTGCCCGCCAGTGCCCAGATTGGATGCGTCTGCACATCCGCCCGATCATCGATGAACAGCTTCGTGGACTCCGCCGACGTCAGCTTCATCCGCCCCACCAGCTCCTCGATCGGTTCCTCCTTCCCCATCGGTTCCTTTCCCCTCGCCCCAGCATCCTTCGCTCCCTGTTGCGGAGGACCATCTGACGAGGCCATGGTCTCTCCTCCAACCAGATCGGTTCCAGTCGCCAGAGGTAGGCGAGGGCACAACCTCCCCAAAACCCCTAGAACTCAACACCAGGTCCGGAGAGAGAGAGAAGGTCTTGCGAATGACGAAAGAGTCATGATCCTCACAGTCCCCCTCGCGCCCCGCCGGAGAAGACCAGCGTGCGCCGCCGGTTTCACTGGAAACGCCTCCTGATCGCCAGGAGCCGAAGCGGTATCCGGAAAACGTCATTTAATCTGAGATGGCCATGTGTGTGCATCTACTTGGCAAAACAATGTTTTCATACTCCAGGCCTAGTGTACTTCCGGCACTCCCAAATTTATATTCTTGTGTACAACCATGGAGAAATCCATTAAACACTAGTATATCAATCATGTCACGATAATTTAAAACACAACTCTAGAAACTAAAAAGATAAATATGGCTACGAAACATAGGTAATTTGAATTGGGATATGAATCCGGCATAATAATGCAGTCCGCGTATTTTCGTCACCCTGGTGTAAGTTTAAATGTTTAATGCAGATGGGTCCTTTTGGGCAAATGTTGGCTTAGGAGCTGGTATGGTTGGTCGTGAGCACGGTGTAGATATTGTTTTATCAGGATGTCGGTACCTGCCAAAACCTGGGCAGTTAAATTTTGATCATAAATTTCTCAAAAGGTATTATTTTCTCAACTAAAAAGTTATGAATGTATGCAAAACATTTTTCCGTTGAAATTTCACCCCGAAAAAGAAGGAATCGTGGAGATGCAACTTTACGGCTAGTAGGGCTTACGGCCCAGTACAGTGAAGCCCACAGGCAAGGTGACACGATTGGTCGGCCCAGCCAGTGAGCCCATTCAATTGCTACTCTCTCGCAGGTAAGGGGTGAGCTGGCGGCTGGCCATGCCGCCGGCGAGGGCTCATGTCGGCGCCGGCCATTGGATACCCTCCTGCAACCGCTGTACTGGCCGAGGTGGGAGGGATACGGTAGATTGGTGGCGTCAGCCGGCGACAAGGTAAGCAAAGCCAGCTCCCCTGATAAGTGAATCCGCCATTATAGATGGACCTGTAATCAGAACCTAACTAAGCTGATCCGCCATCGCAGTAGAACTTGTCCTCAAGCGCCTCGCCTACCAGATTACCATCTAGAGCTGTTGATTTCGTAGCATAGCATGGCTCCCCTTCCAGCTTCAGCTGTTTGATTCGGCGGCACGGCATCCATCTGATCAGGTCGTCACTGTCAACAACTTGTGTGATCAAATAGCTTCCCGTTGTCAGTATTATTTAGGGACCAGCAAGGATTCCAAGTTTCTTACTCGGCAGTTGTTCGATTGGTGAACAGATATGCTATCAAAATTAGGGTGGCACCTGTTTACACCGAGATCCCATTGCCCTGCTTGACCCACCCAACTACCCAAGTACCTTCAAGTCTTCCCTTTTGAACATAAACTCAGCAGTAGGTACGCCACTCGAAACTAACAAATTATCAAGCTCAATTGTTGGGTTGGTGGTTCATTGGCCGTACATCAGGTCGTCCATGCCACACGTATTCCGGCCTCAAAGCACCGGTTATGAGGATTAATTATGGGGCAATGATACATATTGTTTACTCGATTGGTTCATTGTTGAAAATGAAATGTCTTAAAAATAGTTTGAGGGGTCGACAGATGCTATGTAAATTGAGCGGCAATGCATTGCACCAAGGAAGATGCTTCACACGTTGCCGTGCTTGACACGGATGCCCTTCAATTATCTCTTTCTTTACCAGCAACTTGCCGGTTGCTACTCCTATTGGCTAATACTAACAAATTAGAGCCACTAATAGGGTTAGTTGTTAGGAGAAGCCAGGCAGAGCAAGCAATGCTATGTTTAGGTAACCTCAGCACAGCTAAACTGAAGATGGGCTAGAACACCGTGTATGTAAAAGCCTAAACGCTGAAAGCTTTGCACAGTTTCTCATAAACGTGCCAGGATTGCAAGAGCTTCAGATCGCATCAATCCCAGGTACGCGCATCGATAGATGTAATTTCATGTTCAGTATATATTTTGCATCAGCAGTCGACAAGGTGTGACAGCTAATTTATGAAACAACAAGCTTCTATATACAGACCTAAATTAGTTAATCAGATGCACAGATCAAGTTGATCTTTGTTGCTATTCATTATTTTGTGTATCTTCACTTTTCCGGGAGACTATTGTCCGGCTGTACTATTCGTTTACTTTCTTGTAAAACTCTTTAATTAATCTATTGGGGCAAGTCTTTTGCCTCCTTTAAAAAAAAAACTTTGTTAATTTCCTCTCAAAGCAGGGCACAATCACATACCATTATTATCAGATAAAGGAACAAAGATTTAGAGAACCGAGGCATAGCCCGGATGGCTAGGAGGTGTTGATACCTCCCTGCCCACGAGGTCTTGAGTTCGAGTGCCAGCGCCCGCTCCCTCGTGCGTACTCACCGGAAATTCTTCTATCAAAGTTGCTTGTAGGGCTGTCTAACCCTTCAAGTTGCATTTTCTTGGAACAAAGATTTGACCATAAAAGTTTGGATTTCCCACACAGAAGATAGTTAAAAACGCAGAGCACTTTTATGATATAGTAACCTAGAAACGAATGTTCTATAGCGAAACAAACAGCAGCAGCACAAAAACAAATATGACGATTCCTCTTTCTTGGTCATTGAGCTTCGCAGATAGGAATGTTGTCCCTCCTGATCGTTGTTGGCTGGCTTTATTAATTCAGCTAGGCAAATCTTTTTGCATTTCGGAATAAAAAGGAGCACATCTGTCCATCACAAGTTTCTATCTCACTGTCATCCAAACACACTTAGACTCTCACACCCATGAGAGTTGAACATCAACTAGCTAAGGATTGACTTGCAACCTTGATGCAGGTTCATTACCTTTTCATGTCCTCAGAATAATAAATATCACCAAACCATAAGACTGTTTTGATAAATTTACGTTCAGAAACACCCAAGGAGGTTACTGATCATTGAATATAGCCCATTCAAAGAAAGGTACGTCGTCTTTGATTTATATAGTTTTTTACAATGGATGTTATAAATGAAAACTATCGTTGCATCATAGTGGTACAGCCGCACTGAAACCGTCCTCTGCATACAAGATGTGCATAGCCAAACTCACAAAGTACATTGTTCTTTGGTTTCTACTGGTAGCTAGTTTTCTTGCTATCTTAGGTTGTTCTCAAACTTTCTCCTTGAAAGTGAATACTACTCCCTCCGTTCCAAATTATAAGATGTTATAGATATTTCAATATGGACTAGGTACGGACTGAAATGAGTGAACCTACACACTAAAACACGTATAGATTCATCCGAATCAGAAAATAGTTAAAACATCTTATATTTCGGAATGGAGATAGTATGTGATTAATGTATTCCCTTAAGGAAGTACAATAATGTTAATGTATTGTGGGTTCTTCTAACTGGTACCATAAGCACAATGAGGATTGTCTTCATAAAAAAGGATGAGTTTATGAACTTCCTAATTCATATGTCTACCTGGGCTAAAATGAAACTGGTTTCAGTTTAAGCTAAACTGAAACTTTCTGAACTGTCTCGGCAATGATATGTGAACCTTCTCGCGCATGACATGTGAACCTTCAGACGTAACATGCAGTGATCTTTTTTCCTGAACAATTTTCGGAACGAGGTGAACTTTTTTCGCCACTGCATGTGAACTTTTTTTCTAAACCAAGTGAACTTTTTTTTATGACCGAAGTGAACTTTTTTGTGAAGGAAGTGAAAAGTTTCTGAACTGACTCGGCAATGATATGTGAACCTTCTCGCGCATGTCATCTGAACCTTCGAACGGAAGATGAAGTAAAAAAAATCCTGAACAATTTTTGGAATGAGGTGAACTTTTTTTCGCAACTGCACGAACCTTTTTTTATGACCGAAGTGAACTTGTTTTTGTGACCGAAGTGAACTTTGAATCTGTGAACTTTTTTTTTAATTAGGGGTGAACTTTTTTTCAGTTAAATGTGAACTTTGTTTCGGTACGAGGTGAACCTTTTTTTTTTGTTCTAGTGCATCCCGTGAAAATTTAACAGCAAACTGGGGCAGCAGCCTCCGCTTCAGTGCATCGGCAGGTAGTTTCCACAGGCCGAATTTCAGGCAGGGGAAGGAAATGCTGCAGACGGCAGAGAAGGCAGGGGCGCCGCGACGGACGCGCAACAGGAAACTTCACGGGCAGCGCGGGTACCTCCGGTCGGAGAGAATGGAAGTAGCAGACAGGGACGAGATTGGGCGGGGTGTGGGGGCGCGGGGTCGCCAGCGATGGCGGCATGCGGTGGCCGCCGATGGCCAGGGATGAGCAAGGCGGCCGCGCCATGGAGGAGCAAGGCCGGCGCGCGAGGACGGCAGCGCCATGGAGGAGCAAGGCCGGCACGGGAGGAGGAGGCCGGTAGCGGTGACGCGAGCAAGGAGGAGGTCGGGCGGCGGCGCGCGGGAGGAGGTCGGGCGGCAGCGGGGCGCGTGCGGGAGGAGGCCAGGCGGCGGCGCGCGCCAGGAGGAAGTCGGGCGGCGGCGGGGCGAGCGCGGGAGGAGGCCAGGCGCCGGCGCGCGCCAGGAGGAGGTCGGGCGGCGGCGGGACGAGCGCGGGAGGAGGCCAGGCGCTGGCGCGCGGGAGGAGCAGGCTGGGCGGCGGCGGGGCTCGCGAGCGGAGGAGGCCAGGCGGCGGTCCGCGCGAGTTGGAGGGAGGTGGCGGCGTGCGCGGGTGGGCGCCGGGAGCACCGCGCGAGGTCGCCGACGGGGGAGGCTCGCGGAGGTAGTCGCCGGCACGGCGCGCGGGGGTCGCCGGTGGGAGCGGCGCGCGGGGCTCGCCGGCGTGGGCGTCGGTGGCGGTTGGCAGTGAAGGAAGAGTTTTGTAGCGGGTCGGGTGCGGTAGGTGGTGGTTTAATTTTTGTAAAAGAGGAATAGTTTCTGGTTAGCTTAAAATGAAACTCTTAAGGGTAGGTTTTATTTTAGTCTCTCCCTATATATATATATATATATATATATATCTTCAGGCTTTACTTGCCATTTCCTTTGATTTTACAAGTATTTTGGAAAAATCTGTAGATTAGATGTTAATAATGCTTTCATCAGTTTGACATATTGTCGGATTCGTTTTATATTCTGTGCAAATGCTCTTGCATTGAAGGTATGGGGATTTCTTTTTGAAACAGATCTTGTTAAACCTCCAGCCTTTTCATCAATGAAGCACACTGCCATTCATTTATTTATTTATTTATATAGTTTATTGCTAAAATTGACTCCGTAAAGTGAGATCAACAGAATACAATGCAATAAATCACACACCACATATTCTTCTTTTTCAATAATGACTCAGCACACTCCCTTTAGAAAATATACGGTCCATTTCGAAAAAAAAAAATATAAGGTAAAGATTAGAACTTACCTCTTCGGTGACAAGGGTAGGATAGTGTTTAACAACGTATGGCTCTTGGACAAATCTATCGTTATGCATGATTAGTATTAGATTTTTGAGGTTTTTGTTCCAATGCTTAATAGTTACGATGTCCCTTTTCTTTGTAGATTATGTCGTAAAAAACTCTGAAGACACATTGGTTGCCTACCGAGCAACCTAGCTACACTGAATACTAAGCAATGGCTGAGGTAGTGATTCTTTCAGTTGTGATAAAGATTGGCGTTGCTCTAGGGAAGGAAGCAGTAAAACAAGCTAGCTTGCAGTTCCAACAGTTTATTACACAGTTAACTGAGCTTCAGGGCCGGATGGGTCGCATCAGAAGGGAGCTCAGGCTAATGCATGGATTTCTGTGTGGAGTGGATGTACGGAATCGGAGGAATCAGACTTATGAAATCTGGGTTCAAGAGTTGAGAATGCTTGCCCACGAGATCGAGGACATTATGGATAAGTATTTGTATTTTATTGGTCATAAAGATGATACTGGATGGGGTACCTATTTGAAGAAAGGATGCAAGCAACCGAATGTGTTGAATTCCTTGAATATGATAGCTTCAATGGTTACGGAAGCACAAGCCAATCTTGAGCACCTATTTCAGGCTAAAAGTCGGTGGGTTTCAGTTGTGGATGGTGGGAATTCCAGTAACTCAAGTGACATTGTTGAGAGGTCCCAACATCTCGCAAGCTTTTCACGTTCCCTTGGTGAAGAAGATCTTGTGGGAGTGGATGAAGACAGAAATCAACTTAAGGAATGGTTGCGAGGTATGCATTTGGAGTGCTCTGTTGTGATAGTGTTGCATGGAATGGGAGGGCTTGGTAAAACAGCTTTGGCGGCAAATGTTTACAAGAAAGAGAGAGAAAAGTTTGATTGTCATGCTTGGGTATTCGTCTCTGAAACTTATTCCACAAAAGATGTTCTTACACGTCTAATTACTGAACTTTACAAAGAGAGAGAGGACACACCTGGTGATATCACCAACCTGGACAATGATGGCCTTCAAAATATATTGATGAAATTCATAGCAGACAAGAAGTACTTGATCATATTGGATGATGTTTGGACTCCAAAAGCATTTGATGAATTTTCTAGGCTTATTCGTAATGAAAAGAATAGTAGACTGATAATCACAACACGGGAAGGTGATGTCGCTGCACGTGCCACTCCAGATCGTAAGTTAACACTAAAAGATTTACCAGAAGACAAGGCATGGGATCTCTTCTGCAAGACAACTTTTGCAAGCTATTCAGATCGTGAATGTCCTGAACACCTGAAATCTTTGTCTACGGAGATAGTTCTCCGGTGCATAGGGCTGCCTCTTGCTATTGTGTCAGTTGGTAGCCTCCTGTGTGTGCGTGAGAAAACTGTGGAAGAATGGAGTAGAATAAATGACCAGTTGAGCTGGGAGCTAATTAATAATCCTATGCTCGGTGACGTGAGGAATGTTTTGCATCTGAGCTACATCTACCTTCCAACAGAACTGAAAAGTTGTTTCCTCTATTGCAGCTTGTTTCTGAAGGCTATTTTTTCCGAAGAAATAGGCTTGCACGGTTATGGATAGCAGAGGGATTCATCGAGGAGAGGGGTGCAAGCACATTAGAACAAGTGGCTGAAGGATATATGAAAGAGTTGGTTCGGAGAAACATGCTACAGCTTGTTCAAAGGAACTCATTTGGTAGGATGAAGATGTTCAGGATGCACGATATCCTACGAGAATTGGCAATTGATTTGTGTCGGAATGATTTTTTTGGTGTTACATATGAGGAAGACAAATGTGCAGGATCTCTTGAGAAGGATGGGCGTCGATTGGTGATACACAAACTGCAGATTGACTTTGAACGATCAATTTCAAGTATACACCAGCTTCGATCCATCACTGCATTGGACAAGAGTATGCCATCACTCACTCTACTACCTCTACTTTGTGAGATGTCAACATATATGACTGTGCTAGAATTAAGTGGTCTCCCTGTCGTGAATATTCCATATGCTATTGGGGATCTTTTCAATCTTCGTCACTTGGGTCTGCGTGGATCAAAAGTGAAGATGCTCCCCAAGTCTGTTGAGAAGCTTTCAAATTTGTTGACACTGGACCTCAGTAGATCTTACATAGAGGAGCTTCCTAATGGGATTGTGAAACTGAAGAAGCTTAGACACTTATTTGCTCAGAAATTTAATTATCTAAACGATAGATTCCTCTGGTCGTCAAGTGGTGTAAGAATCCGTAGCGGTCTTGGTAACCTAACAAATCTGCAGACTCTACAATCATTGGTAGCACAAGATGAGTCTGTTAGAAAACTGAGGGAGCTAAGGCAACTGAGAAGCCTAAGGTTATTCAATGTGAAGAGAGTTCACCGTGAACCCCTCTGCGAGTCTCTATCGCAGATGCATTTTTTGACCTTCCTAGATGTTATTGCAAATGATGAGAATGAGGTTCTCTCATTAAATGCCCTCCCGCCAAACCTGCAAAAGCTACGTTTGAGAGGATGTTTAGACAAAGATACTTTCCAAGCTGTAGGTTGCAACTTGTTTTCATTGCATCTAAATTTATCACAGCTAATAGAAGACCCCCTGCCATCCATTTCTCTGTTGCAAAATTTGACGGAGCTTGTTTTGACTGGAGCATAAATTGTAGAGAAGCTGGTATTTCTCATGGACTGGTTCCCCGCCTTGAAGACTCTTCAGTTAAGGGACCTTCCAAATCTGAAGGAGCTAGTGATACAGAAAGGTGCTATGGTGACTTTAGATAAATTATTGCTGGTCAACCTTGACAGCATAATAGAAATCCCAGATGGCATTAAGTTCCTCGTGACCCTCAAGCATCTAGGCTTTCACCAAATCAGCCAGGACTTTTTGACGGTGCTGCGTGAATCTGCTCGAAGTGGTGGTATGCGCCAGTTCTGGTATTCTCTCCGAGATGAAGTGGTGTCTGCTAATCCATAAATGTGTATGTAAGTCACCCAACTGCCAACTATTATTTGTGCTAGTATCTCGTTCCCTCATTCATACTAATTACTAGTTTAATACTTTAACTTTAACATGTTTTAATGAAAGTTCTTGGCTATATATGTAGGTCGGAAGAACGAAGGATGGAAGGGAAATTTCTTCATTTGATGTTTCAAGACTCCTTCCTTTAGCTCCTCTTGTCAAAGATTTGACTGTTGCATCTCTTGTTCCATACCGTGCTTTGCTTTCTGTCATTTGTGTTTACAGAAATAGCAACTACATACTACTGGTAGCGTGGTTGTGAAATGTGTTTATATGTTTCTTAAATAGCATTGCACTTATTGTAACTTGTCATGTGGGGGACGATGCAACACCTATCTAGGTATGTGCTGCTTGCTGTTTTTTAATTATTAGTGTCAAGATTTGGAAGCAGAAAGGTTCGTCCCGAAAAAGGTTTTCCTGCTGCCTCCAAGTATTTAGATCTTACTTTTTAGACTAGAGTTACAATTTGACTCTACAGGTCCACCCCTCGTTGATCAATTTGTATACTACGACATTTCTTTGCCAATATATTTGTGACTGCTATAATATACTATGGCATTTCTTCTGATCTCATAATGCTGGGAAGGTAATATTCATTGTCATATATACCTGGCTACCGCCTTTGCTAGTTGGCATCTGTGATAGAGTATCGGCTTGTACTTGCCCTGTTTCAGAGGTATAATTTGGTTGTTCGGTTTGAAATCACCTGGCTATGGATTGTTTGCTTCTACGCAGCGTCTGAACTCCTCTGCTTCAGACTTTTGTTGAAGTGCGATACAGTCATGACCACATTTAACTAGAATTGTGTTTTCCTATAAGGCCTCTCATTTGTTTTCAGTTTAGACATATCTTCGTTCAAATCAAATTGACTCCATTAGCAAGAGAAGAGTAACATGTTAGTCGGTGCATGTGCTTGATTTACTGCATTTAATTATTAGACATTGCTCAGAGTTCAAAGCAACCACTACCACTGAATCCATGCTTAACTAGGGTTACAGGCTAATTTCATGTATGGTTGCGTCTGTCATAAAGTTGGTGTTTGTGCTTTATTGTACAAAACCCGGCATGAATGCTGATGTTTGGTATTGGATCACTCAAGGTTTTTCAGTTCTCCAATGCATGACATGAATGTTGGTGTTCAGTAGCTGGGGTTAATAACAGGACTCACTTCGAAAATTATATTATTTTGAAGTAACAAAGTCAAAACATTTCTCATTCCTAGTCCAATGAACTTTATTCAAACTTTCAGTTCAACTTGAAAAGATCGAATTCATACTGACTGCCTGATTCCATTCAAGAACTTGGGGAACTCAGAGGGGAGACAGGACTGGAGAAAGTTGGACCTGTACTCGAACCATGTCAGCATCTTCCCCACAGAGATCCCTCTCTCTTTCAATATATGGAAGGATAGAGTGCACTGGATTGGTATTCGTATCAACAGATACACTTGAAACCTTGCCGTACTCAGAGCCATACTCATCCACATACTCGACACAAAGAAAATACACCAAGTTGGGCATGTCCATACTCACAAGAGGGCAAATCAGAGCACAGAGTGGGGGAAGCTCAGGACCGTTGCAATCCCACAGAACACTGGACGTGATGGAGAAATCCATGTCCCATTTCATGAAGCAGCCGCTCTCCGATACTATGTTCAACGTGTAGCAGGTGATGGTGAAACCGGTACCGGGTTCCATCGGGCCCAAGAGCTCACCGTCTTCACGGGAACGTCGATGAACTTCAGGCCAGCTTCAGTGACGCACACGCAGCGCCTAAGCTCGAAGAATGAGTGCTGAGATGCATTCCAAGGACGGTGATCGATGGGCAGCCGGAGGTAGAAGAGTTTGGCCATTTCTTCGAACACGTCGCAGACCAGAATTCCTCCTCTGTAGTAGTTAGCCCAGCACAGAAGGTGCTTGAAGGGGATGCCATGGCGAAATCTTCCTCGCCGCGGCGCAGGAGACCAAGCTTGTGGAGGTAAAACGGGTGCGGCATGGTTATCTCCTTCCCCCTCTTCACGCGTATGACCAATGGGTCAACACACATGGAGATCCGTTTGAGCAGCAGCGGCGGCGAGGAGGAGGAGGACGCTTTGCAGAGGAAGAAATCTTGTTGGTAATGCGGGAAGGGGGAACCCTCAACCGTTACGGGATCGCAGGTGAGCCATGCCGATCTCGGGGTCGAGGCCGCCCTTCGTCCACTGCACGTAGAGGCGGGAGATGGCCGGCGGCTCGGCGACGAGGAAGGCGACGCGGAAGGGGTCGCCGTGGGAGGTGGAGGATGAGGCTGTGAAGGGCGGCGCGTCGGCGGCGTCGGGGAAGGACTCTGCGTCGTCCCTGCGGAAGATGAAGCGCTCGAGCATCATCCAGCTGGGGATGGCAGCTGCCATGGCGGCGGGTGGATCGCGAGACGGATTTTTGGGGCGGTAGTTTGTGATTTGCCTCGCCGCCGCTGAACGATGGAAGGAATCGAATATCGTCAATCAGTTGGGATGGGGGAAACGGCAGAGACAAGGTATCTCCGCAGTTCAAAATCTCATCGTACAACCACGAAAAATTCCAATAAAAAATAGGGGACAAAACATGTACTCCCTATGTTTCAAAATATAAGTCGCATCAAATAGATATATGTGTGTAAAAAATAGGTGGAAAGACTTATATTACGGTCAGGGACGTAGGCAGTCTCCAGGCCACCCTGGCCTTGGCCCGGGGCGTGAGCCTGAAACATAGGCTAATTTTCTGCTACAGTACAGTACTGTAGCGTACTGTATCGTCGCCTGGGGCGTAGGCGTTTAGGCTACTGCCGACAGTATTTCGCAGAGGGAGTAGAAACTAAAAGACAAATGTGGCTTTGAAACGTAGGTAGTTCAAATTGAGATATGAACCGACATGTTAACACAAATGACATCGAAACACTACAGGAATGGCCACCTGTGCCGACGGCCTTTTGCCGTCGGCACATGTCTTTTTACCGTCGGCACAGGCTATGCGGACAGCCACCGTCGGCATAGGTGCCCGTAGGCATAGCCTAGAAACCCGTCGGCACAGGTCTAGCCGTCGGCATAGGCTATGCCGACGGCAAAGACGTCGGCACCGAGTTCGGCATATGTTTTCAAAATTATTTTTTGATTTTTTTTAAAAAATTATTTTTTTATTTTTTTTAAAATTTATAATTTATGTTTTTTTATTTCGAAATTTCCAACTTAGCCACACATCATTGGTCAAAGTACTTACCTTGGTCAAACTTCCCGTTCGGTCACCCATCCTGAAACTGCTCCAGCCCAAGCACGCTTAACTTCTGAGTTCCTTTCAAATTAGCTATCAAATTAGATGTTAGAACTTACTTCTATTAGTATCTTAACAACCTTGTTAACCCATGTGTCATGATATTACACTTTTTATTGTTTAAATTTTGAAAATTTATTTGAATGAATAACAATAATTATTTAATAATATTTTGTGAATAAATAACAATAAAATTTATTTTACTTTATTTTCTCCTCTTTACATTAATATGCAATAATTCATATCTTTCAATCCGTAAATCGAAATTTAACAAATAAAATGTCTAAGTCGATTAGAAAAATGAGAGGAATTCAAATATGCAATCCATATGAAGATCCACCCAACTCTTGCAAAGGTTCCCTTCGTTTCTCCCGAAGTGGGAGTTTTCACGTATAAGTCCACCAACTTATTACAGAGAAAGTGAAGCCGGTCACACACCAGAGTAGGATCTTGGACATGTACAACACCCAAAACACTTGTATACATATGGCATGGAACCAGCTAGGTTTCGGTGGGTTTCAGACACTCCGAAGCCCCACTTCAGCGAAACCCTAGACCCGCTGGAAAAAAGTCAAAGTTTCCACGTACCCCTTTGAATGGAGTCAAAAGGGGTAGGCCAGTGGATTTTTTTGCTTGGTTGTGTTAGGTTAGGACATAGGAATATCCAAAACCAAGATCCACCTAACTCTTGCAAAGGTTCCCTCCGTTTCGCCCAAAGTGGGAGTTTTCAGGTATAAGTCTACCAACTTACTAGAGAGAAAGTGAAGACGGTGAAGCCGGTCACACACCAGAGTAGGAATCCTTTGGCATGGAGTACTTTCATGAGTACTAGTTGCTAGGATAAATGATAAACTTGAGTTTTGACAAAGTTTACAAAAAACTTCTTCTCAAAAAGGTTAATTATCTATAAACATGTATAAGTTTCGAATCAAATGACCAAGTTATGGTCATCCCCGTGCCATAGTTTGTCATAATGTGTCCATATTAGACACATAGGTGTGTCTTGGTATGACAAACAATGTTGCAGAACTGAGATTTTTCAAATAAGTTTTATAAATATCATTTTTCATTTTTTAATTGTCAAAAATGACATTTTTTGTGAAGCAAGTACTACAAATATGGTGGAAAATGGCACCCATCCAGTTATCACACAAAGTAGACCATATTTTATGGACAATCCAGAAATATTATGATTTTTCTCGTTTTTATCTAGTTTCGCATATTTAAATGACTTTATGCCTATTTTCCGAAAGTAATTGAATTTTGAACTACAAGTGTGTGATAGTTTGCTCTAAAATTTTAACAAAATTCATTTTACGATACACTAGTAGTGGTTATATCACAGAACCGTTGATAGTTTTGAAAAATGCAACCCCTTTTAATGAATAGGCACGGTGGTCATTTTAACCGTTTTTCAATAAAATAAAAGAAAGTGAAAAAATAGTCAAAAAATGAAATCCTTTGGCATGGATTACTTTAATGTGTACTAGTTGCTAGGATAAATGATAAACTTGAGTTTTGACAAAGTTTGCAATAAATTTCTTCACAAAAAGGTCAATCACCTATAAACATGTATATGTTTCCTTCAAATGATCAAGTTATGACCATCATTGTGCCATAGTTTGTGATAATGTGTCTATATTTGACACATAGGTGTGTCTTGGTATGGCAAACATGGCTACCAAAAACAATTTGTTAAAATATTATTATAAATATCATTTTCCATTTTTAAGTGCCAAAATGACTTTTTTTATTAAGCAAATAGCAAAAATATGTTGCAAAAATTCATATACATGATGAAAAAGATGATATGGATGTAATATTTGGATTCCTCTCATTTTATAATCAATTTAGACATTTTATTTGTTAAATTTCGATTTATAGATTTAAAGATATGAATTATTTCATATTAAACGAAAAACAGAAGAAAAAAACATAGCTATACCTACGGCCTTGCCGTCGGCATAGCCTTTTGAACCTGTGCCGACGGCTTTGCCATCGGCATAGACCCTGTGCCGATGGTTAAACTTATGCCGACGGCCGCGTCGATGGATATTTCTCGTCGAAGCCTATGCCGACGGCCCCGACAAAAAGCCGTCGGCATAGGTTCCGGCCGTCGGCATAGCTCGCCATTCCTGTAGTGAAATTACCCATTATTCTTCTCCATCTACTCATGTAATAGATTGAGGTACTATTAGTGTTGTAAATTTGTTTGAATATCTGACATGATATGGGTGCACCAGGAGTGCACAACCGCCCGGAGTACGATTTTACAAACCTACTCTTGGTGTGATGGTATCTTAATGTTGTATAGTATAAAAAACTAAAAAAAAATGGTGTATAGTATTGTACTTGCATCTCAATATGTATAGTGGTGTCTAGTATGTCAATATGCAAAACCCAACTATGTCATGACCAACCAAAGTCTAGTCCGTCTGCCTAGAACTTACAACCTCAAATCAGCATGAACATAGAAGCACAAATGTCATCCTCACCAAATGGGTCACAGTTACATTTGTCATAGTCATTGCCACCACCAACTACCAAAGCAACACACAACAATAATCCCCCACACGAATCCATAGTACATTCATTCGACTCCGCATCACCTTCCCTTGATTGATGACAGAGCGAGCAAAAATGAAGCAGGTTACAAGAGACACAAGACTATTTTTTTGTCACAATGTCGTTGGTGCTTCGCCTCTATCACCATGACACGCAAACCTAGAACTACTAGGATGAAACCACGACACATGATGATGAGTTCTGGTCCATGCCACGCCGAATAAATCTTTAAGAAGCGATAAGAATCCGCGAGAGGACATGAAATCTTAGATCACCGTTGGGGGTCGTTGTAAGGGATGAAGAAGAGAAAGGGTACAGTAATCAAAACTCCTCTATGTTTAGCTAGCTCTAATCTTAGATAATAAGTACAAATATATGAATTTAGGCTCGTGCTTCCATACACCCCCAAATTCACAATCGCATAACTGTACCAGCTCGGCTCGAGCCGCCGGACCCTGAGATGCATCTAACCGAGCCGACCGAGCTGGAAATATTAGCCGAGACTACCCTGGAAAAAAGAAGGAAACGGTGTGGCCGCAGGGAATCGAACCCTGCATCTCCCGCGCGCGGACAGGGAGACAGCCACTGGGCCGCGAAACGGTTTGTGATTGAAGAGAATTAGTAGTGAATATATGGAACACGGCGACATATGAACCCGCATCAACTCGGCCGTTCATTGTTCTAGAAACTTGCGGGTCCACTGCTGCTGATGGGCTATACCGTATACTGTGAAATAAATAGCATACAAGAATACATGCGTGTGGACTCCGATTTGTGGACAGAGGTAATTACTTCACCCACGTGCACAAGAACCCCGCCATGCATGGCGTCACCCTCCCCAGCAGCACGGGAAGGCCTCCACACGCACAATTCATGCCATCGCGCTCGTTCTGCATGGGAACGGCGTTGTGCTTGCTCAGCACGCCGTCATGCATGCCGTGAAGCTCATCCAGCACGGAAACGGCGCCGCGCTCGCCCGGCCCGACGCCATGCCTGCCGTCGCGCTCGTCCAGCACGAGAACGGCGCCGCGTTTGCCCAGAACGCCACCTTGCCTGCCTTCACGCTCGTCCAGCGCGGGAACGGCGCCGCGTTCACCCAGCGCGCCGCCATGCCTGCCTTCGCGCTAGTCCAGCACGGGAACGGCGCCGCGTTCGCCCAGAACGCCACCTTGCTTGCCTTCACGCTCGTCTAGCGCGGGAACGGCGCCGCGTTCGCCCTGCACGCCATGTCTGCCTTCGCGCTAGTCCAGCATGGGAACGGTTGTGCGTTCGCCCAGCACCGCCATGCGTGCCTTCGCGCTCGTCCAGCACGGGTAGCTTCATGGATGATGCGGTGGCCGGGCGGCGTAGTTCTTCATGGGTGTTGCAGAGACGGCAAAAGCTGTGTGCAACGGAAGCGGGGGCGCCAGATATGTAGGAGAAAGCGGCAGGACGTCTGTTCCGCGCGTCGACACGCGTGTGTGAGCCGCCGCATCGGCGGCGGCACGCAGAGTAGCTGGGCGCCGGCCTGGTGGTTCACGCGCGCCTCCGGTTATCTTGGCCGTCACAGTACCTGGCGAAGTGCGTAGAGCTTCCGTTCCGGTGGACCGTGGACAGCGTAGGCAACAGAGGCCAAGTACCTGGCCAAGTGCGTAGGCAACGCCGCAACGGTGGACACGGCACGGCGTCCGTCATGTCGACCAGCTCTTGTGTGCCGGGGTGGCCTAGAGGGTCAGGCCAGTGAGCTAGCTGGTAACAGCGTGGATGCATCTGCGGTGCAGAAGCGCTCTTCCAACAGCACGTTGGCATGCATGACTACAGGCCAGAGCTCTTATTTACCGAGCCCTTTGCAGCCGTGCACCATGTCGACCGCGGCGATCTCGCTGAACCTGTACGGTGTCTCGGCGTCAACAGTGGCGAGCGATAGCAGTACTGGTGTTGGAGCCCGGTCGGATACAGTGATCATGGCCGGCCCGGCGGGAGCGACATCATGTAATCAAGTGATTTTTTTGGGACCGAGATCCATTGCCTCGCTATAGGCAAGGCGCATGTTGCCTTGAGGCACCGAATCCACCACCCATCTGCCATCTAACGGTCAGTACGAGTCAACGCGAAATTATCTGCTCGTTCCCCACATGCGCAAGGCAAAACCAACCTGCAGCCCTCGTCGCCGCGCTGCCGCTCTCGTCGCTGCTGCGGGAAAGGCAGAGAGCTCCCGTCGGCGCGCCGCGGGAAAGGGAGAGGAGCTCCTCCAGCTGCTCCTCCACGGGACTTGTCCTCTAGATTTAACTCCGGAGGTGTCCACGAGAAGACACGGCCTCGACAGTCACCTACCTCCGGCTGCTCCGCCCGCTTCCCATCCGGCGCCGGCGGCTGCCTCCGCCCACTCCGACATCCTTATGTGCTACTCCCTCCGTTCGGAAAAGGATGCCACAAAAATGAACTATAGGTAGACCATTTTTGTGACATCCTTTTCCGAACGGAGGGAGTACCTACGACGTCCCGCTACGACCGTGACCGGCTTCCTGGAGATGGCAGCCGCGGGGCTGGATCAGCACACATTTGCAGACAAGAAATTCAGTTAAGAACAGACAACTGCACTCCAAAATTTAGTTAAGCGAAGACAAAATTAAATTCATTTAACTACAGACAGAGACCAAATCCAGTGTTGCAAATCAACAGCACAAGTGTGTTCAATACAAAGATATTGGTAATGGCAAATGAATTGGAAAAGGAAGAGGAGGAATCACAAGCCGTCGGAGCTGAGTAGCAGGTGTCGTCGGAGCCGAGCGGAGGGTATGAGTAGACATAGCTGACAAGGGTCCACATACAAACCAAGTGTGTCATGGGTAAACCTAGCTGACTAGGATAGTTGCATGTGGGTCCACATGCCCCAAATGCAACAGATGTACAACTAGATGGCTAGGAGTGTTCTGTGTGGTTCCACATGCCCCAAAGGTGATGAATGTATAGCTGTATGGTTAGGAGTGTTGTATATGGTCCACATACACCAAAGATGGTACATGGCAGACCTAACACATTACCCCTACCACCTTTCATACATGTGAACCCACATGAAACACATATAAACAACTACGTTTGCCCCTATTAACTTTAGTGCATATGGACCCAAATTCAACACTCCTAATGATCTAGGTACACATCTAACACCTTTGGCATATGTGGACCCATATACAACACTTCTAACCATCCATCTGTAAATATATCACCTTTGGGACATGTGGATCCACATGCAACACTCCTAGCCAGTTAGTTGTGTATCTACCCCATTTTGGACATGTGGACCCAAATGCGACACTCCTAGTCAGCTAGTTGTGCATCTACCTCATTTTGGACATGTGGAACCACATGAAACTATCCTAGCCAGGTAGGTTTACCCCTACTACCCTTGCTTGCATGTGGACCGTTGACATGTTTGTCTACCCCTGCCACCATTGGGACATGTGGACCCACACATGTAGGAGCCTTTCTGGCCATCTAGCTACACATTTATCATCACTGGGGCATGTGGACCCATATGCAACACTCTCAGCCATCTAGGTCCACTCCTACCACCTTTGAGGCATTTGGACCCACATGCAACACTCTTAACCAGCTAGGTCAGTAGACCTGGATGGATAGGGGTGAATAAACCTGATTAGCAAGTAGGCATGCATAGGGTCCACAAGTCCCATAGGTGGTAGATATGTACCTAAATGGAAACGAGTGTTTATGTGGATCCACATGTATCAAAGGGTCTAGGGGCAGACCTAATCGTATAGGGGTGTTGCATGTGGGTCCACATGAATGAAAGTACGTCTACCACCTTTGGCATATGTGGACCCATACATAACACTAATAACCATCCATCTATATATCACCTTTGCGACATGTGGACTCACATGCAACACTACTAGCTAGTATGTTGTGCATCTACCCTATTTTGGATATGTGGACTCACATGCAACTATCATAACCAGATAGGTTTACCCCTACCACCCTTGGTTGCATGTGGACACTTGACAGCTATGTCTACCCCTGCCACCATTGTAACATGTGGACCCACATGTAGGAGCACTTCTGGCCATCTAGCTACACATTTATCATCACTGGGGCATGTGGACCCATATGCAACACTCTGAGCCATCTAGATCCACTCCTACCAACTTTGGGGCATGTGAACCCACGTGCAACACTCTTAGCCAGCTAGGTCAGTAGACCTGGATGGATAGGGGTGAATAAACCTGACTAGCAAGTAGGCATGCATAATGTCCACAAGTCCCATAGGTGTTAGATGTGTACCGTAGATGTGTACCTAGATGGAAACGAGTGTTTATGTGGGTCCACATGTATCAAAGGGTGCAGGGGCAGACCTAGTTGTATAGGGGTGTTGCATGTGGGTCCACATGTATGAAAGGTGGTAGGTCTAGCCCCTTTGGCATATGTGGACCCATATACAACAGTCATAACCATCCATTTGTGCATATATCACCTTTGAGAAATGTGGACCCACGTGAACCTAGATGGAAACGAGTGTTGATGTGGGCCACATGCCCCAAAGGTTTTAGGGGCAGACCTAATTGTTTAGAGGTGTTACATGTGACCATCCATATGTACATATATCACCTTTGTGACATGTGGACAAGTTATAAAAAAATTATTATTCTTTTTAAGTGCCAAAAATGATCTTTTTGTGAAGTAGGTACAATAAATATGAGGCAAAATGGCATGACCATACACACTCCATGTGTTGTAGGGATGCAACTGTTGCCACACTGGTGCATCATTCCAAGTGATAGTTCCACTAGTTTGACCAGGTCTCTACCAATTCAAAAAAAAACATGAAAACAACTTTGCAAATAGTCATAAATTATGACATAGTTTACATGAAAAAAATGGTTAAATTTAGAGCATGCAGGAAAATTGACATTCTTAGAAATGGAGCCATTTGGCTTAGCTTTTGGACCTATTTTTAAGCACATGAAGTTTTTAGACTCTTTTAAAATGGCCAGTGTTTTTAGTGAAAATAAGTGTGTACAAATGATGCACAATTATATGAAAAATTTCATATTTCATAGTCACCTATGTATTATAAATATTTATAAATTATATATGAAAATAGAAAAAAAAGAGGTCAGCGAGGGGGCTGCTAGTTGGGCCGGTCCAAGCGCGCACCGTCCTGATCTGGCCAACACACACTCTAAAGAAAATTAAGATATTATTTGATAAGATGCATAGTACATGATTATCGAGACGACTTCTGTCATGGCTGCGCCCGCGCCCGAGCTCTGACTTGATCTCGTGTCGCTGTGCATCTCTGCTCGCCTCTTACACTTCAACCATCGTAGGACCGTTCCTTGCTCCGTACCCAACTAAACCTTTCGTTGGGGAGGGTTTGGATGTACCCAAATCCATATAGCTGTTATCCAAAAGTGATAGATATTATCCAATTATCTATGAAAAGAAAGAACAAGATTTTATACGTGCATATTACCTAGCTACATGCAGCCGGCTACTAGCTACGTACTGTGTCGATCGATCAGCTAGCTACGCAACGTACATGCCGATCGATCAGCTGCTATGTAGGTGCGGCTTGGGACAACGACGTGTGGATATGCTGGATATTACTTTAGCCTACCCAAAGACGCACGTGGGTATGGATTTGGGTATGAACTGGGATTATCCAGCGGCAGGTTTACACCCAGCAGCCCGGCGCACACACCAGCAGCACTGCACACACACCTGCTGCGAGTTCTTGGATCGTGTCATCCAAAGTCTGAAGATTTTCATCTAAATTTTAGCTAACCTCGTCCGCTATGTTTATATTAACTTTGATTCTATTCTTGACATGAACAATGTTGTAGCTCAGTGGCTCTGCTCCCTATATCTATCCCAGGAGACCCAGGTTCAAACCCTGTCTACTATGTATTTAATTTTTTCCACGATCCGGCTCAGGCTAGATAATCTCTAGATTTACAGGCTCGGCTCCGATCCGGCTCAGCTCGAGCCGAACTGAGTTGGCTTGGCTCCTTGAGATTAAATCTCAGCCGTCCTTATGTTTCTGCTCAAGATACACCTTCGCTCTTGGGGGTGTATGGAAGCACGAGCCATGAATTTAATGTTTTTTCTAAGCATAATTAGCTTGTTTGTGAGGAGAGGAGTAACAACTCATTGGATGGTATCTAATTCCATCCAGGCATTTTTTCTTTCTTTCAAATTTCACGTGGTGGCGTCTCTTGGCATACCTATTGTAACCATCTCTACTACTACTACTCCATCCATAATATAATATCGTTAAAAGTTGTGATTATGGTAGGTCATAATTGAGCCTCTATGTCGAAAAAACAAACAAACCGGTACCTAACGAAACTACCGATCGGGTCGACGCGCAAAGGAGTCTCAGACCGATCCGTACAGAGAGAAAAAAGCGGACGAAAGTCCAACTGTCGTACGAACAGGAACGAGAGTCCTGCTAGCTATCGATTAATCGACGCAAGAAACAAGGACCAGCGAGCAGGCAGGCCCGCGACGCTGGCGTGCTTTGCAGCTGCTGGGCCAGCATCCGAGCCCGGTGCAAATGCCGCATCCGGCCTTGACATCGCTTGGGATCGTCCAGGTGCGTTGATCCACTGTCTTACGTCCTCTCAGTCGGAGGAGGCCGGGACGAAATGCAGAGAAGGAGACGTCCGTCATCTGACTATCATCTCCATGTGATGATGGTGCGGCGTGTCTGCTCGAGTATCAGATCTTCTTGCCGAGATGCTCGTCCGAGGATGTGCTCTAGCGACTCTTCCCTGATTACACGGGATTGTTGGCCTCGCTGGTGCTCGGAGGTCTACTGGATTTTGACACGCCGCAGCCCATCTTCTCGCTTATTGTGAAGAACACATCACATTCATCTAGACCGATTTCTTTGTGTGGCAAGCAATATAAAGCCGATCAGCTATAGCAATGATTCGGCCTGAAAATGCCACCATTGAAGTACTCAGCTCAGGAATAGCAAGTATGCTACTTGTGCGTTTAACATTATCATTTTTCTTTTTTATTGGATCAGTTCATCAGTAAGGTCTGGTTAGTATACATAGACACGGATACAACAGTCATGTAAGATGATTTTTTTTTTTAACTTTTTAGAAGTAAGTCATGTAAGCACACGGGAAGTAAGTCATGTGTTTTTATTCAACTTTTTAGAGAATTGTTGCATAGTCAAACTGTAAGAGGATTAAAATTTAGGTGAATCCTCAACATATACAATGATACAACAAAAATCAGTGTGTAATTCAAATCTGGAATGTTTGGTATATTTTATACCCGTTGCAACGCACGGCCATTTTGCTAGTCATTATATATATCCATAAACATACTTTTTATTGCCCAAGAGCCAGCGTCGTGATCTCACGGCCACGTGAAATTTGAAAGAAAGAAAAATGCTTGGATGGAATTAGATAGAGGAGAGATGTACGGAGTAACACTTAAATGTGTCATGTTCGAGTAAGAGCTTATTCTTTGAAAATCGTCAGGTGAAAACATCATCCTAAAAAAACGTAATTCCTCTGATCCGCTTTCAGGTTCAAAATGCGGAAGCAATTACAAACCGCAAACCCGCGCTACCGCCCGAGACGAGACCCCCGCGCGACGCGAGCCACTCGCTCGCTCGCTGGACTGATCCACAAACTTTAGCTCGCCGTCCGGCCATGGTCGCCGCTGCCTTCGCGTCGACCTCCACCGCCGCCGCCGCCGCCGCCGCGTACTCCTCGTTGGCTCCGAACCCGACAGCACGAGACCCGGTTATCAGGAGACGCACTCATCCGCTTGTGACAGCCACCAATCGCCACGTGTACGGACGCACCGCGACCAGTCTCCGCCAGGCCCGCCCACGCGACCAGTTCGTGAACCCTCCTCGGCCCCTATTCGTGGCGGCGGCGGCGGCGAAAGCGGAGGAGATGGCTGCGGAGGCGAGTACCGGCGCGAAGCCCTTCGCCGTCCTCTTCGTCTGCCTCGGTAAATCCCGCGAAATCCCCTAGTCAATCCCCTCTCCTGAGCGAGCGCCCGCGTAAACTGATCCCAGTAGCTTCCAGATTCAGCTTACCTCGTCTCGCTCCTTCCGGATGCTTTGTTCAGTGTGAGCATCCGTGTACTGCGTCCACAGCGTGTGCGTGCGCAGATTCTGTTTCCATCCGGGGGACGAAATTTGATCTCTCGGATTCTCTAATGGCGCGCCACCCGTTTGTTGTTCAGGGTGTATAGTCGCGGCAGCTTTATGCCCACTTTTATCTAATATAAGGAGGGCAATCCGCGCCTTCTGCATCGATTCAGAGCCTTGCGTACACAGGACAATATGATCCCTTGTTTCCACGACCGCGCCATCCGGAGATGCCATTTGTCTAAGTTTCTACTCCATGTTTCCTTGTTCCCATCATTTGATCGTCATGCCGTGTGCTAATGACTTCATTTTGTGTATGTACAATTGTGCAATTGCATCATGTGCCAGTGCATTTAATCTGCATAATTTTGTGCCAGGTGGTCGATGCTGATGGCATTTATCTTGTGTCTACGTTTTTTTTTTTAATTTCTTACGGCATGTATAGCCTGCCTGTGCGTTAAGCATGCTTAAGTGTTTGTATGCCCGTGCCCTTTTGATGGAGGATAATTTCATCACCTTAGCTGATGTGCTTCAGTTCAGAGCATGTAGTGTTTACTTCATACGTTGACTCTATTTATCTGAATTCTTCCATTTGGAAAAAAATTATCTGAATTCTTGTGCTTAATGTGTAATGTGTGTACAGGGAACATATGTAGGAGCCCTGCAGCTGAGGCGGTCTTCCAGAACCTTGTAAACAAGCGAGGTCTTGATTCCAAGTTTCTCATAGACTCTGCTGGTACCATTGGTTATCATGAGGTTGTATTCTGCATTTACCTTAGTCATTTGTATACTTAATCAGCTCGTTGATGACAACAGAATTGATGAGGTGTTGCATGAATTCAGGGAAACAAGGCGGACTCCAGGATGATAGCAACTTCCAAGAAGCGGGGGATTGAGGTGACCTCGATATCAAGGCCTGTCAAACCCTCAGACTTCCGAGATTTTGATCTCATCCTTGTAATGGACAGGCAGAATTATGGTTCTCTCTCAGCTCCCTTCGTTTGTATTTGAGAAGTTCAGGTCTTTTGTTGATGTATTGCTGCTTGATGCACTTCTATTTTTACCTATGCAGAAGACATACTGAGCTCATTTGAGAGATGGAAGAACAAGGAGCCCCTCCCTGACAGTGCACCCAAGAAGGTTAGATTATGAGCCTTATTTGTTTTATGCAATCTTGACAATTCATATCTTCATCCTTCATCCTACACATGTATTTCTGGTCATTTCTACTGTTAAGGTTTATAGTCTTCCCCTGACCTTCAGGTCATTGCACTGGAAACAAAAGGCATTTGTGATCATGAGCAGTATTTTCGTGGTTTCATATTAAACAAAAGGAACTATCTAATTTTTGCTCCTTTTTTTCCCATACCTTCAACGTGATAGAAAGAGTGAAATGACATTTATTATTCTAGTCACCAACTTGATATTTCTGGAAATCCCTTAGCCTGTACTGCTTCACCGAGATGCACCTTCTGGTGGGCAAATGCCAAATCCATTCATTTCAAATATTTCTTGTGTTGCTTGTTGCCCCAAATGGTGTTGCTTATTTAATTCAGAACCTTGCCTTGTTATCAATGTCTACAAGTGAGATTGTGTTTGCTTTGTTACTCTCTTATGTCTGTGAAGTGAAATACGCTACATAGTCATCTGATAAACTATTATGATTATTTTGTGGGGTCTGATAATTTCTTAGACAATAGGTAATAGGGTTGTATGATATGGGTGATGCCTGAGCTGTGCTTATTCTTTCTTGCAAACATGTGTGGGCTGTAAGCTGTAAGCACAGTATATTTGATAATGTTGTTTTCATCACCCAACTTCTTTGTGATATCCTTACTAGGTTAAGCTGATGTGCTCCTATTGCAAGCGACATAAGGAGTCTGAAGTCCCAGATCCTTATTATGGAGGGGCTAAGGGATTCGAAAAGGTGAGCCAATGACACAATGTGCTTATTAGTCAGTATCATAAGGCTGCAATTGATTTTTCATTTCTTTTTTCTTTGATAATTTGCCGCAACTGGCATCAGCCTTGATATGTGCATGAACGCACATTCCTTGTTCTCATCTCAAGCATAGTAGTTAGCATTCCCAATGCACACCCTATGTTAACGATCAAAGCTTGTCTTAGTGTCTAATGACCTTGATGCTTATGAGCGTGTTTTAGTGTAATGACCTTGATGTTCATGAGCTCTGTCTTAAGTGTTTGTGCATCAAAATTTCGAAAAATAATGAGCATTATGTAACATAAATTGTTTTCGGAGATTTACTGACATTTCCAAGAACGTTACATCCGGGCATTCTTTTTTCTCTCTCGAGAAAATGCAAAAGCCTTGCGTCAATGCATTGATAGACAAAAAAGTATTTTACAAGCCTATGAATAGGGGTTTACAAACCCACCGCACACAGCCACATCCTAAGCACTAACCTCAGCCTTTAGTCATGCACTCATGCCAGCCTGAAGCCTGGATGCTCCTGCTCTGTCCCACAAACGTGCCTCTCTGCAGATTGTGTCAAGCACTGGGCACTGGGGTGACTGCAGATTGTGTCAAGCACTGGGCACTGGGGTGACCTCGGGCCTCTCGGCCATTGAAGAGGACAATATTCCTCTGCTTCCAGATTTGCGATGCAGTGTGCATTACCAACGAGGATAAGCCCTTTTTCTGTAAGGTGGGCTGGTGTCGACAGATGACTACCACGACCAGCTGAAAGAACTCATCTCCAACATTTCCGCATTCTCACCTTTACCAAATATCAAGTACTCCCTCCGTTCTGAATTAATTGACTCAGATTTAGTACAACTTGTACTAAATCTGTGTCAATTAATTTGGAACGGAGGGAGTACTAGACTTGCTGGCCTGCAATTTAGCTACACCTTTTTTTTTTCTAAAATGGGACCGTGGTACCCTAGTAAGTGAATCTTCTTCTGATAAAACAAAGGTGCATGCTTAGGCTGCTGCACTGTACAGGGTGTTACCTATTAGTAAGCCAGAAATATTCAAGCGTGAAAATGTTATTTCAGTAAGTAAAAAAGGACACCAGTACAAAAGAAAAGTGTTTGTCGCTCTTCTTGATTTCCTAATGGCATTTATTTCTTCAGTTAGATGGCCACAATGAGAAGTTCATATTCTTCTCAATGAAATAATTGTATGCTGTAAGGCAATCTTTGGCCCTGTTTTTTCAGGTACTGGATCTGCTGGAAGATGCATGTGAGTCGTTGCTTGATGACATCCTGGCGGAGAATGCAAAAGTGTCCGCTTGATATCAGAATGAATTGCCTGAAGCCAGTGTAAGTGTCACATTTCATTGGGTTGTAACAGGGAGCAGCTACACAGATTGCTTCGTGTTGGCCATCATTCTTTCAACCCAGATAATTATAATGAGAGATAATTCAAAATACTGTCTCTTATTACCATGTGTCTATATAGCGTCAGGCTGGACATGTTTCATTATTTCTCTTTTTATTTATTTGTACTTCAACATCATTGCTTTCATAGATTTCGCTTGTGCATGCAGCAAACTTGATTAACGGCTCAATTGTTAATTTTTTCAGGAAGCTGAAATTCTTCTTGCTTGGTGATTGGATATTTTCCCCATGAAATTGGTGATCTCTACATCGCCTGCAACAAATGACGTTGGTGCTCACAATTTAAAAAACCTGTGGATATCTGTTAATATTTTAAAACATTAGATTGTATCATGGGAGAACCTGGAAGGAATCAAAGGAAGTGATGCTTTGTTGTGGATGTGGATCCATGTATCAACCTCAAATTCTTCCGTTGTGTCTAAAATTACTAAAAAGAGAAACATCCAATGGGTCTAAATTTACTGAAGATAACATATTGATGCCAGCAATACTGTGATTTCATTTCCCTCAAAAGGCAGCACCAACATCGTGTACTGTCCGTTTCATTCTGGTATCACAATTTTCTTCTGAAGAAACCACATATGAACGATTTATATGCAATTCTACTTGTGCAAATTTTGCATGTTGCGCCTTTCATGTGCCACGCAACTTTGGTAGTCGTTAATCTCATCTTTCTTGGGACAACGTCACCCGATCATGTTCAGGAGGCTGGAACCCATTCTATAATTAGTTTCTCCTTCAACTGAAATATAGGACTGTAGTTGGCAAAAAAAGAAATTTAGGACTGTAAGTTTGTAACATTCAACGGTGTATTAATCACTCTGCTAGCACAGGTTATCCCAAAAGTGATGGTTGTAAATTTGAACTTTTCTGTTTCTTTATCGTTAAATAAAAAAGTAACCAGAAATATTATCTGGTAACAACTGTAACAGAAACGATGTTCTAACTTGCATCTTTATTAGACAGAACTGAACACAGCAAAATGAAAAATAACACCGCCAAGTAGTTGTTTCATCAGTACTCAATAGTAAATTCATATATAGCATGACACCACCATTACATACAAGACATAAATTTTGCAAAAATCAGCTCTCTAAAATATGTCTTAAATTCCATGGTTGTGATAGATGAAGATCTCTGAGAACTAAAGGAAGTCACGAGTTCAAAGCAAATGCCTTAACCAAGATGCTATCAAGACCAGAAGTTAACCTGAGCACACCAAACTCTGCAGGACTCAACTTTATCGAACATGTCTACTACAGCAGCCTCGTCAAAAATAACTTTGAAAACTGGAAAATAGGACTAGTTCGTCTCAGGTGCCTAGGTGTCAACTAAGCTGATTAACTAGTTCATCTCAGGATGGGCATGCCAATTATTCTGAGACATGGTTAACTTTTCAAACATATCTACTAAGACAGCAGGTCTTGACTTTTTCAGATGCGCATATCCTTCAGTTGCCAACACATCCTTCATTCTGTCCGAAGAGATGATAAATTCGAGGCAAGCATCTTTGAGCATGCTGCAG
Source organism: Poa pratensis (assembly GCA_947311845.1). Taxonomy (NCBI): domain Eukaryota; kingdom Viridiplantae; phylum Streptophyta; class Magnoliopsida; order Poales; family Poaceae; genus Poa; species Poa pratensis. Next base: position 70,582,907 of record CAMZMU010000041.1, read on the forward strand.
TGATGCTGTCCATCGAAGGCATTGAGTCAGTGTATATGAAGTGAAGCAAGGCCTTGAAAACAGCAGGCTGGATATCTTCAATTGTTATGTTCCTCATCCTCTTGTCCTTCATTGGACCATAGAACTGCGCCTTGAAGACCGGCGAACGCATTGCAAGGATGATCTTGTGAGCAGGGAATGCCTCGCCTTTAACCTTGAAAATCACATCTGCTTCGTCCTGTGTCTCCAGCAGTTTGCCAAGATTCTCCGACAGTTGGGAGAGCGGTAACATGGCCTGAAAGATCGATGAGGTCTGGCTCACCCTTGGTTCCTTGATGACAGTGATCTCGCACTCGATCACAAGGCGGTCGTCACTCAGGTATGGGGATGCTTCCAGTTCCAGGTCGCTCCTTTTCGTGAACTTTGGGTAGCCCCGGGTGGTGCCAGTTTTGATTATTATTGGCGATCTCTGGGAGACCACTGACACGGACAGCTTGGTAACCTCCTCCACCAGCTTCAAGTCCCAGAGCGCCCTCACCTCGCCCGGTTCGCCGCGCTTGCTGAAGAGCTCGAGGAAGACGGAGACGTACGCTTCGCTGTCCTTGCTGTACCCGTCGGGGTAGTAGAGGATGCGCCACTCGTGGCCGCCGACGGGGAAGGTGGCGGAGCAGATGCATTTGCCGTTGCCAAGGCCCTTGTGCAGGCTGTACCCCACGATCTCGAACGCGTGCGTGCCCCGCGCCGTCCCCGGGGTGCACCTCGACGACGACTTAGCGCCTGGTCTCTTGGGCGCGACCATGCTTGGAGATTGGGAACTAGCCGCGGCGGCGTCGGGGGCTCGGGGCCTGGCCGAGGGGCGGCGACGGCGAGGCGGTAGGGTTAGTGTGCGCGGCGCAGCAATTGGAATGGGAGAAAATTTGGGCGAGAAAGAGAAGAAGAGGCGGAAGTCTCGATTTTTTCCTTTTCTATCTTGGCGCTGGTACCAGCCCAATTTTTCGTTTTCCCGCCTTCGTGCAAACCTTGCCGTGGCCCATCAGTCCACGATGGATCCGTTCAACGGAGAAAACAGGTGGAGTACAATTTATTTTTAAAGTCAATTTCACTAAAGTTATTAAAACATCAACGACTATAGTACTATATATAAATATAATACAAATTTATGTAACAAATGATAATGATTTAGCATTGTAGATGTCGATAGTTTTATGCATATTTTTTGTCAAATTTTACCTTGTTTTCAAAATCGGAGTGAGTAGTTGTCCTGTTTTATTGAAAATAAAAAAGGTTAATATTATCTCCTCCGGTAAACAAGGAGTGAAAAAAACGAGGGAGGTGGCGAATCAGGAGGCGTGGACATGTCCCTTACCGATGCTCATTGATGGGTTTGTTTGTACACATCGGACGACTACGCTGGCTCTCAAAACTTGAAAGTAATGGTGCTTTCTGTAGAATAAAGTTGGATGGGTGCACCATTCTTTCTTAGATGGCTATTCCGGCGTCAACGGGTTGTGGTAATAAGCATGAGGGGTCCTAAGAAATTAATTTGTTATTTATTTTTTGTTGTGTTTTTTTGTGCTAGAGTAGTTTTCCTTATATCCTCCTTAAATCTTACCCGTGTTTGAACTTTTTAGAAATAAAGGGCTCTGCCCCAGTTCCATTAAAGAAACCACGAATCCTTACAACATTTTGAAACAGTCTAAGCTCAGATTTTTTGGCCACCGAAAACAGGGGTGCCAAAAAGTGCTACAACACGAGAAAGCGAAACTACAGGGAGGACTAGTCTATTACATCCACGAGGTCCAGGAAAACTCAAAAGCAGCCACATCAGTTGTCGTCGACAACTTTGAGATTTCGCCCATCTTCGACCAGCTTGAGTCCCTCCCTTTCGAGAATCTTGGCCAGGCCAGCGATATCTCTCTCCCAGGTTTTGGCCTCTTCACCTCCCTCCAGTTCCTGACGGTGTTTCACGATCAGTTCCTTGTTGATCGTCACCCAGGGTCTGGCCAACACATCGGAGAAGGCTGCTGCGCTAGCTGCTCCACTTCCCCAATCACGCTCTCTAGCTTTCCTTTTGTGTCCCCGGAGAACAGGACCTTCCACTGGAAAAGCAGGGCCGACAGCCGTCTCCAGATGCTCTGTAAACTAGGCCAAGGAGAACGGTTAAAGCATAAATCATTTATGGTATTCCAGATAATCCACAAGACTGCTGCATGAGTGGTATTGTGAACTTTATTTTTTTTTATCACATAGCCACTTAGAAGCAATGCATTGATAAGATGTAACAACAATGTCACAACCAGTAGCATTCTTAATTTCAGACCAAATTGCTTTTGCAACCACACATTCAAAGAACAGGTGATCACAGGACTCAGGTTCTGAACAAAAGACGCAGGTGAGGACGTCAACATTTTGTCTTTTGACAAGATTATCTCTAGTGAGTATCTTGTTATTAGAAATCAGCCACATAAAGAAGTGGATTTTTGGTGGCACCGTTATCTTCCAGACATCCTGGACGAAAACAGGTGACACGCCTCTAAAATTAATAACTGCATAAAGAGAACTAACACTATAGGTTCCTTTAGCTTCATATTTCCAAATCAGGGCATCCTCTTCACTAGAAAACTGAATAGTTTGTGCAATCTGCATAATTTCATACCATTTAACCATGAGATCATGTCCGAAACATCTTCAGAACGTAACCTTTAACTGATTACCATCCCAAAGTTCAGCAACCGTAGCTGTTTGTTCGTTAACAATCTCATACACCTCCCAATACTGGATACCCGTGTTTGAACTTTGAAGAAAATATATATGTTGTAAAATATATGTTTTTTTGTGTCAGATGACTGCTTATAAAATTATATGCTTTGTGGATACATAATGTTGGATGTGATGGTGATGCTAACATGTGCCGAAAAGTTTTCGTGTTATAACTTTGAACAAAAAATGATTGTCACAACAACCTCGTATGCACAACCATTGGACGATTTTTTTTTGCAGGGAGTCATCACATAATACGAATCCAGAATGTTTCATCACATTTTTAATGAAAAAACTGAGCTCGAATCACATGTTCCCTGGCTCGGCCAACTATTTCTGTAATATCTCCCCTATATCATGAATAAAGTACATTTGCCCAAAGAAGCGACTAAAAAGAGAGAGGGAAAAAATGAAATGAACAAATTCGTGTAATGAAGAGTTTGTTGCAACTTGCAGGGAAGTTAAGCATGACGTGCTCCAAGCTGTCGACCGAAGACAGCCAGTTGTCGTTCGGGCATCACGGTCGGTAGCACTGCACGTGCAAGAAGAAGCCGCCGGGCGGCGGCGCCGCCGGCTGGTCTGCCATCCACAGCCTCCCTTCCTTCTCCGTCCTCGACCTGACCATGAACTGCGCCCCGGCGCCGCCGCGGCCGAACCACCAGTCGTGCACGTCCCACATGATGTCGACCACTTCCCCGTCGTCGAGCACGGTCTCTCCATTTACATTTCATTATGGTTGTCCATAACTTTGTCTCTCCATTTACATTTCACTATGGTTGTCTCTTCCTATTGACCCTCAATTCCACCACATATCATGGCTCAGTATTTTTAGGGATGGCGGGCCAACGGCGAGTTTGATGACGGTGTTGTATCCTCTAGATGCAAGTTATGTCTCCTATCTAACGGGTTCGTTGACGCAAACATGTCTTAAATGATTGCGACATATGTTACTTATTCTACATTTCTACCTACAAATCCTTCTGTGGTCTGTAGATGTTTGGTCCGGTAGCCGTTACCCCTTCCGCATGTATGGTACAATTGCTAATTGGTGTGGTGGATTTTTTTTAATTTTCAACCACATATATTAGGTCAGCAGGCCACCTCATTAAAAACCTCTCAGTCCCGTTAGGTACCCTGAGAGGAAAAGAGTGCGTCTGGTACCTGCTGGCTCACAAACATCACAAAATTACATCGTTACAATCAGTCCTCAGACCGTGCTCTAAAAACGGCGGTGGCTCAGCATCCCAGAAACAATCCCCCTCTTGTATGATAACAAATTTTGCACAAGAGTGGGCTTCCTGGTTAGCCTCGCGACGCGCAAAACAAATGCTAAAGGACTAAAAAGAAGACCCTAGCTCATTGATCTCATCTAACACTGATTTGATCACAGAACGATCGGAGTTGCGGTTGTTTGATGCATGTAAAATGCATACATGAACTTTGCACTATATCACTCATATTCCAATCATATTTGCCTCATATAAAAGGGTTATACCACTGTTATTTAATGATTTTAGGAAATAAAATAATTGTTTCCTATTTTTATGGAATTAACCCTGCGTAGGCAGAAAACCCTATTTCTTTCCTTTTATGTTTCAGGGACCTAAACGACGTCATAAAAATCTGGAAAAATACATGCGTCATTATTTTGGAAGGAGGAAGACATAGGAGCGAAGGAATCAAGCAAACGGAGGCCGGAGGGCCAAAAGGGGGTGGCCCACGCGGCCACTGTACCTGGCCACGTGGGGCCCACCAACTTGGGCCTCGGGGCTCCGCAACCGTCGATCTTTTCTCCACCACCTTCATCTTGACCTAAAAACGCCTATAAAAGAAGTCCCACGGCGTTCTCGAAAACAAGCGCTGCCATATCACAGAAACACGAAAACGAAGATCTGGAGCTGCAGATTGGAGGGGGAAAACTCCGGCGGGGCGCTGCCGGCGTGGTCTCCACCCTCTCCATCGACATCTCCACCGTCTCCATGATGAAGAGGGAGTAGTCCACCTCTGGACTATGGGTTTGTGGAAGTAACTTATGTATCTCTCCTCTCTTTGAGCTTCACTAATTAGTACCGTATGAGCTGCTGAACATGATTACGGTCATATTTGTAATTCCTATGTGGTGGATCTTTTTGTGAGTTAATATATGTTGAGATTGCAAATGTTTGTTTCAGTTATGAATATAGATGCATATTATGTACCCCGTTCTTATCTACTTGTTATGATCAATCATGTTTATGAGGGCGTGTGTGGGGTGATGTGTGCATTAGTTGGAGTAACAGGGGGTGGTGAGTGCGGTAAGTTGACAACTGAAATATCGTGATCCACTTGGGTGGTTTACCTTACTTTGTTGCCTCACTAGGGATAAACAAAAATACCATGCTACAAGGGTTGAGGGTGACCAAACTTCTTCCTGTGACTAGATCTAGCATGTTCTTATTTTCACTTCATGTCATGATACTTAAAGCTATACTCTGAATTATCTTAATTACTAAGGTGTTATGATTTAGTAGCATCTTGGTGGAGTATAAGTGAGATTAATAACCAAAAGATCTCTATGTTAGGACGTGATGCCCATATAATTAGTAACTTGATATCAAACTTTGTGTTGCAATCTCATATGTCAACTCTATGTGGCCATTGTCTGCCACACCATTAAAAGAGAGAGTGCATTTGTGAAACCATGAACCCCGTCCATTTTTAATCATAAGAAATACCTTTCCAACCACTTTTACCACTTTTCTGTCATTATTAAATCCGAAAATACAAAAACATTTTCCATCTTGCATTCATCATAAAAAAACCAAAAATATCATTCATCATTGTTATCATCATCCTTGCACATTCATTCACCACCATTGCATATTTATTTCTTGTTTGCATTGCATATTTATATTGATATCATTCATACACCTTGTGCTTGACAACCACAGGTGAGGTTGAGGACCAAAACAATTAACCTTGTTTTGTAGGTGACCAAAAGAAGGATAGGAGATAAATCTTTCACTACTGATTCCCGAGAGTTCGATATTAAACCCTCGAGTCACCCTCGTGGGGAAAACACATCTTCCACTTACTACACACTCTGCACTTGGAGTCTCAACCTAACCCATTTACTTTTGACGCAGGTAAACTACGCACCGGAGATCAAGACTGTTCATTGGGCATCAAGCTTGTTTTCTGGCGCTGTAGATCAACCACTTCAAGGGCCATCAAGACAGTTTTCTGGCGCCGTTGCCGGGGAATCATAGCTGCGAAGGTTTATCCAAGGAGATCACAACAAATTCAACATCACCAACTTGTGCTAACACCTAAGCTTGGGGAGGTTGCACCTACGTGAGCATCATCTTATCCATCTTTACCTTCAAAGCAAAATTATTTGTTTTGTCATTGTCTTGCATTGTCTTGCATTTGTAATTCGTTTGCATTTGTGAGACTCATTTTATTTTCAGTTTTGCATATAAAATTAAAAAAATACATAAAAACTTTGCCAAAATGAATCCTAGTGTTGAAATGAGTAACTTTGGTCAATACTATGGAGAGTCATTAATGGATGCTTGGTATAGAATTAAAGACATTAGTAAAAATGGTGTCATTAAGTATACCCCTGCTACTTTGATAAGAAACTTCTATAAAGGAATAGATGGCTGGTCAAAAAGTTTTCTAGATTCATTAACTAGTGGAAGATTTGCCTCTGGAAATCCCTCACATGCTAATAATTTAATGGAATTTTTTGGGAATTCTATAGAATAAAAGATTAAACTGGAATCAAGCAACTAAAAGTCTCTATGGATAGGTCAACATCATGTTTGCAAACTTACATGGAAGATTATCCTACTAAAAATGAGATGCATTCATTTGTCCTTCATACCAAATCTAGCATGAAAAAGACAAATAACACTCTTTCTGGAATTTCTTTAAAAATGGAAACAATATTGAATTATGCCAATCTAAAAAGAAGTTGACTAGAATTGAATGAAAGAATATCTTCTATGTTAGAACCTTTGGACAAGGATATTGAAAATTATGTTGAGGAAGACCCCCACATTGCCTCGAATCATGCTTTAAAGAAAAGGAATGAAAACTTGTTTGGATAGAGGAAGTTAAAATGCTTAGTGAAGTCAAGGATCCTTTGCTTGACTTAGAAAATTGTAGCTTGCATGAATTAATCTCTATCTTACAAAAGTTTGCAAGTGATCCTTCCATCAACACTAATCAAGCTGGCTTTGGTTCCTATATTGCTAATCATGTCTTGAAAGAGAAAATTGCTAGGTACAACCAAGAGGCCATGATACCACCTAAGCTTGGGGATATATGGATTCCCAAGGTACTAGTAACTATTGGAAAAGAGACACATCATGCCATACTTGATCTAGGATCTAGTGTCTCTGTGTCTAAAGAACTATATGAAGTACTTGAATTGAAAAATCTTGAAAAATGCTCTATTGAACTTGCACTTGCTGATGATTCCATTAAACATGCTTTAGGGAAAGTAAGTGATGTTATGGTAGAGTTACATATGACTTTTGTGCCTGTGGATTTTCTAATCATGGACATGGGGAATAAAACCTCTAGTCCTATTATTCTTGGAAGACCTTTTCTTCGTACTACAGGTGCTATCATTGATTCAAAGGAGGGAACGTGAAGTTTCAGTTCCCACACAAGAAGTGCATGGAACACTTCCCAAGAAAGAGGGAACATCAAAGTTCAAGCTCCCTCATGAGCTTCATCTTCAATAAAAACAAGTAAGAAGCCTAGCTATATGGCTATAAAGAAAGCGCTTTGCGGGAGGCAACCCGGTTATTTTTATGTGTGATTTTCTTTGTGTCCTCTTGCTGTATCAAGAGAGTTTGTTTTTAGTTTAGTTTCTGGAGTTTTTAATAAAGTGCCAAGTTTTACCCATTTTGGTTTGAAAAGTTGCTTATAGCGTTCGGAGATTTTATTCCTGCACGAATCTGTGCACGGTATGATTTTTAATTCTTATTCTGTAACTCCGAATGAGCTCATATTTGAACTGTAGTTGCAACTTTTCATCCTCTGTATGCATGAATTTTTGCAGAATTTTTCGCAAAGTTTGGTAGGGTAGAAAAATACGTTTTGCTGCTGCTGTTTTTCTGGACAGATTCTGTCCCATTTTGTTTTATGCATGTTTTGAACTTTTAACTTGAATCTTTTTGATTCAATTGAGTTTATGAGTAGGCATACAACATTATATACTTTCTGGACATTCATATGATTTTTGTTTAAGGATTATATGCAGCAAGAAACCTATTTGTTTATCACTACTAATGCACCCCACAGAAAAGAAAATGGGAGAAACGGTGTTTTGAAGTTTTTTCACAGGGATTGGAGGAGATGCACCAAGAGTTATCCAAGGATGGTGAAGACCATAAGCTTGGGGATGTGAAGACAACCCCACTGGACCTACACACTCTCGGTTTGCACACGTCTAACTTCTGTTTTTCGATCGAAACACTTTATCGCATAAACTTGGAGCGTCTTTTTGTTTGTTTTTGGTTTGTTTGTTATTTTGTGAGACCACCACACTATCATTTATATGAGAGAGCTACTGGAAATATGGGTTGAAATATGTTGGATGCTTTTATATATTGGGAAAAGGGATGTTTGAGTTGATTTTTAATGATACATATAGTTGCATGATTCATGAGCTTGTTTATGAGTAATAATTTGCAAATGCTTTATCAAGAGCTATCACTTATTCATGTTTTGATGCTGAATGTTATTTTACTTGTTTAACATGGATTAGTTAGTTCTATGGACACTCATGCATGCATCTAGATGGTCAACTTTCTCCCTCTTGCTAGCCCAAACATTCCAACAAGCAAAAACTTGTTTCCAACACCTTCAACCAAAGTTATTCCAGTGAGTCCACCATATCTACCTATTGCTTTATGCTATTCCGAGTATGTATATCATGATATTTGTGTTATCTATACCTCTGAATGAAAATGTTTATGTTATTGATTGTTATGGGAAAAGTTGGTTATATAGCTCTCACGAACTTGATGCACAATTTTTTTATTGCATAAATAAAACATGACCCATTGTGATTAATAATATGATGCTAGTGGCTTGATAAATGTCCGAGGTTGGGAGTTAGCCCATATGTGCTGTCACATGCAAAGCTTTCAACATGCTCCTTCATCTCATTTAGTTGATATCATGTACTTTTGTTTATGGATGCCTATCATGGTGAAATAAGTGGAAATGAAGTAGTTTAAATGAGTTTGTATAAATGGTTAGAGAGACGCCTGGGCCGCTAATCTAAGCCATGCATCATTCATGGTGGAAATTTACTTACATGCTATGGTGAACCGTCTGTGATGCACCTTATAATAAAAAGCTATTCCAATGGTAAATAAAAAGGGTGTTGAGGTTGTTCATCTTGTTTGTTTGTCTTGTCATTTTGATATGGGCTTGTTCCATATCCTGGGACAAGAGGTACCCCAGTTGACGCTCTTGATGATACTATTATTACTTACAATGATATATAACTTGAACTTGCTTTGTTTCCTAAGTTGAGTAATCATGGTGTAGGTACTTGTATTCAAGGGGCATGAGACACCTAACCTTTACTTTATCAAGCACACTACTCATATTTGCTTTCACATTAAACTTAATCATTCAAGATGCTATGATAGGGGTAATGAGAGCTTGACACCAAGAATTCCACATTGCAATCATTAACTTAAGTAGAAGAGTTTGGAAGTTAGATGAAACTTATGCATGCTTTACCTCTACTCACATATACATCTTTCCAAAGTGTCCACCTTTATATTCAGATTTTCATCTACACTCTATGACCAATGTAGGATGTTCTTACTTATCATTATGCATACATGTGGTCCATATTACTATCTTCTATGTTACACTTTGTGAACTATCATTGAACATCCTTGCTTGAATACTTGATATCACTTCATAAACTATTTGCATATTGCTACTCCTTTGAAGAATGAATCATTTGACTCTATGTAGCAGTAGCAATCATCTTTGATATCCATTGTTAGTGCTATATTGCAAAGCCCATGTTAGTTTTATCACCTTCATACTCGAGGACGAGTATTGGTTAAGCTTGGGGATGTTGATGCATGTAAAATGCATACATGAACTTTGCACTATATCACTCATATTCCAATCATATTTGCATCATATAAGGGTTATACCACTGTTATTTAATGATTTTAGGAAATAAAATAATTGTTTCCTATTTTTATGGAATTAACCCTGCGCAGGCAGAAAACCCTATTTCTTTCCTTTTATGTTTCAGGGACCCAAACGACGTCAAAAAATCTGGAAAAATACAGGCGTCATTATTTTGGAAGGAGGAAGACGTAGGAGCGAAGGAATCAAGCAAACGGAGGCCGAGGCCAAAAGGGGGTGGCCCACGCGGCCACTGTACCTGGCCGCGTGGGGCCCACCACTTGGCCTCGGGCTCCGCAGCGTCGATCTTTCTCCACCACCGCTTCGTCTTGACCTAAAAACGCCTATAAAAGAAGTCCCACGGCGTTCTCGAAAACAAGCGCCGCCATATCACAGAAACACGAAAACGAAGATCTGGAGCTGCAGATTGGAGGGGGAAAACTCCGGCGGGGCGCTGCCGGCGTGGTCTCCATCTTCTCCATCGACATCTCCACCGTCTCCATGATGAAGAGGGAGTAGTCCACCTCTGGACTATGGGTTTGTGGAAGTAACTTATGTATCTCTCCTCTCTTTGAGCTTCACTAATTAGTACCGTATGAGCTGCTGAACATGATTACGGTCATATTGTAATTCCTATGTGGTGGATCTTTTTGTGAGTTAATATATGTTTGAGATTGCAATGTTTGTTTCAGTTATGAGTATAGATGCATATTATGTACCCCGTTCTTATCTACTTGTTATGATCAAGCATGTTTATGAGGCGTGTGTGGGGTGATGTGTGCATTAGTTGGAGTAACGGGGGGTGGTGAGTGCGGTAAGTTGACAACTGAAATATCGCGATCCACTTGGGTGTTTACCTTACTTTGTTGCCTCACTAGGGATAAACAAAAATACCATGCTACAAGGGTTGAGGGTGACCAAGCTTCTTCCTGTGACTAGATCTAGCATGTTCTTATTTTCACTTCATGTCATGATACTTAAAGCTATACTCTGATTATCTTAATTACTAAGGTGTTATGATTTAGTTCGCATCTTGGTGGAGTATAAGTGAGATTAATAACCAAAAGATCTCTATGTTAGGACGTGATGCCCATATAATTAGTAACTTGATATCAAACTTTGTGTTGCAATCTCATATGTCAACTCTATGTGTCCATTGTCTGCCACACCATTAAAGAGAGAGTGCATTTGTGAAACCATGAACCCCGGTCCATTTTTAATCATAAGAAACACCTTTCCAACCACTTTTCCATTTTCTGCATTATTAAATCCGAAAATACAAAAACACTTTTCCATCTTGCATTCATCATAAAAAACCCCAAATATCATTCATCATTGTTATCATCATCCTTGCACATTCATTCACCACCATTGCATATTTATTTCTTGTTTGCATTGCATATTTATCTTGATATCATTCATACACCTTGTGCTTGACAACCACAGGTGAGGTTGAGGACCAAAACAATTAACCTTGTTTTGTAGGTGACCAAAAGAAGGATAGGAGATAAATCTTTCACTACTGATTCCCCGAGAGTTCGATATTAAACCCTCGAGTCACCCTCGTGGGGAAAACACGTCTTCCACTTACTACACACTCTGCACTTGGAGTCTCGACCTAACCCATTTACTTTTGACGCAGGTAAACTACGCACCGGAGATCAAGACTGTTCATTGGGCATCAAGCTTGTTTTCTGGCGCTGTAGATCAACCTCTTCAAGGGCATCATTGTTCCAAAGCTTCACTAGCTCCAAGCAATCCACCTCGAACGTGATATCACCAAAACCCTTCTCCACCGCATAAACTGCCGCATCACGTAGAGCCAACGCCTCGATAACTAGTTGGATCAGAAATACCTCTGTAGATCTTACCACCCGCGTCACGAAAGCTCTGTCCATCTCTTGCCGCTATTCCTGTTGAAGCCAGCCCCGAGTCCAAACAGATAGCCCCATCTGAGTTCAGTTTTACAACCCCATCAGGCGGCCTAATCCATTTGCCGCGCCGTGTAGACTGCACCGACGATCCCTTACCCTTGGGAAGTTCGAGCATCTGCAGTGTCTCATGTATCATCTGCATCGACTTAGTCGGATTAAATCCGAGTTCGCCATGTGTTAGATTATTCCTCGATGTCCAGATTGAGTACATCACTTTAATAATGAGCTCTCTATCCTTCTGCAAGAAGGATGGATCACATAAAATATCCGCTGCCCAAGTTGCTGGATGGAGCCGAGGCAACTTAACCAACATGATTTCCTTGGCTGCTGTCCAAAACATCCTCACATGTCTGCACTCAATTAACGCATGCATTAGTGTTTCGGATTCAGCTTTACAGATTCCACATGTGCTATCTTCCATGACATGCCTCCGTGAGAGGGTCCCGTAATCTGGTAAAATACCTCGAAGAACCCTCCACCAAAAAACTCGCACCTTAGGAACCACTGATAATTTCCACAAACGTTTCCATTTATCACTTCCATTGTCTGACGATGAAGCTACTGTCCCATGCCGAACAGTCTCATCTCCCTGGTTTTTTAGAACTAACGATCTGTATGCCGACCGTACTGAATACATACCTGATTTCTCTTTTGACCACGCAAGGAAATCCTCCCCAACCGAAGAACGAAGAGGGATTCTTAAAATAGCATCAGCGTCAGGCTCAAAAAACAGGCCACGAATCAGCGGCACATTCCACTGATGATTCTGGGTAATCAACTCACTAACCATGGTCAAGTCAGTATCGCGCTTCCGGCCCATGGGCCGCATCGTCGCTGTATCCGGGAGCCAATAGTCATCCCAGATCGAAATTGAGTCACCCGAGCCCACTCGCTTCACGAGCCCAAGTTTCAAAGCATCTCTTCCCGCCAGAATCGATCTCCAGGTCCGGTAAGCTGCTCTCGGTGCCGCTGCCTCCATAAAATTCTGATTATGCAAGTATCTTGTTCGCAAAACTTGGGAGCAGAGTGAGTTCGGATTCATCACAATTCTCCAAGTTAGCTTACCTAATAAGGCGATGTTAAAAGCATGCATATCCCGAAACCCCATGCCTCCTTGACATTTCAGAATAGCCAATTTATCCCATGCAATCCAGTGCATAGATCTTTTGTCAAGATTTCCACTCCACCAAAATTGTCCCATCATGGACATGAGTTTTTTGCATGATCCCTTGGAGAGAAGAAAACAGGACATACTAAATGTTGCTTTGGCCTGAATAACTTATGTGATCATAGTTTTCCCAGGATAAGAGAGGTTCTTTTCAGCCCAACCATTCATACTACCTCTTGCACTATCTGTGATATACTCAAAGGTACCACTGTTGATTTTCCCTGTAGCCGTGGGAAGACCCAAATATTTCTCTGTAAAAGTCTCTGTCTGAATATTCAAACACTGCTTCACAGCATCCCTCTGCTCACTCGGAGTACATGGAGTGAAAAATATAGCACTCTTATCTTTGTTCACCCTCTGACCAGATGCAGTATCATAGATCTGTAGTATCTCATCTAGCCTTCGAGCACTTGCACTATTAGCATTAATAAAGATTAAGCATTGACAAAGTCTACACTAGTCTCATTTGGTGAGATGCACGAGCTGCAGCGGCATCCACAAGTTTCATGCGCGATATTTATTGTGTTGACTCATTTATGTGTCCACATATATCCCGAGGGATCTAAAATAATTTTCTTTTTGTATGATGTCTATGTATCGGATATACTCCCTTGTGGATAAGGGCGGAGGTACATGGCGACAATGGTATGCATATGCACGAGGGTGAAAACAAAATTAACTTGTACTCGGCCTATATAAGTAGTGTAGGCACCCTCTAACACATGGTTAGTCCATCCCGTTCAACTTTTGTATAGCTCTGACTCTGGTTGTGGGGATCTTCTTGGCACTTTTCCTTTTGGAAAATGGATCTTCTTATCACGATCTTTGAATCTTTGTCCACCAAAAAGGTTATATATTTGGTATTTGCAGTGGTAGTGAATGATACCTACAGGCTATTAAAAAAAAATTGTGTGCCTATGTACGTAACACGACCGTATACTTGAAACGATCAAAAACACATGTGTACTTCTGAAAATATATGCTTTGTGGATCCGTAATGTTGTATGTGATGCTAACATGTGCCGAAAAGTATTCATGTTTGAACTTTGAAGTAAAAATGATTGTCTAGAACAACCTCGTAGGCACAAACATTGGACCATTTTTTTTGCAGGCAGTCATCACATAATACGAATCTAGAATGTTTCATCACATTTTAAATGAAAAAACTGAGCTCGAATCACATGTTCCCTGGCTCCACCAACTATTTCTGTAATATCCCCCCTATATCTATACTACTATTAAAAGAGCAAACTTGTGTTGATACATTGAATCTGAGCCCTTCAATATTTGGCCAATGGTCCAGATCACTCCAATGTTTGACAACTCAACACAAATCCAGTTTTGCCCGTTTTACCCTCCCACCAAATCACATAATACTGCTAATGCCACTCAACACATCTTTTCGTTTCATGATAATTATAAGGATTTTGCCACTGCCTAAAAGAAAACGAAACACGACCGGATGAATGCCGCGATCTCTCCCGTAATACTCGCGATCCCCTCTTTTGGCCATCTTTTCCCATTCATCTTCCTCGCCGGGCCGCTCAATGTCTCCTTACGACAGCCCCAGCCAACGTACTTGTACCTCTCCTAGCACAGCTGCCAACTCCAATAGCCATCGTCCTAGACCAAGCGCCGCATGTCCTTGCCGATGCCGTAGTTGCGCCAGGATACCTAGAAATAATTCCTCCAAGCACACAGCATGCCAACGTCGCCTGTACAGCCTACCTGACGTCGACAAGCTGGAGCAATCGAGGACGGCCGTGGAACCGCAAGCGGATTGGCGGGGAAGCCGAGAACGGCTGTGGAACAACAAGCGGTGTAGCCGAGTTGCTCGAGGCCATACCAGCTTCCTTTTCCTTTAGTCACGTGAGCATGGCCAAGCGATGGAGGCCACAAGCTGAAGGTCGATTCCTACTCCAATTAAGTTCAGTTTTTAGGATGTACACTTAGCAATTGCTGGAGCTGGATTGCCTGTACGTACTATCTATTCAATCTCAGGTAAAAGTTGATTGTAGACATTCATCTTATTTTTTCTTTTGCGAATTGTACACATTCATCTTATTAATGAACGAGTACTACCCTAACGGTGAAAGGCAATGTGCTTTTGATTCACCGTTCTATTATTGTGAAAGTCCTATGTTGAGTTACATGACTATCAGAGTATTTTTGCTGAGGTGTAGTTGAGCGAACTATATTTTTGTTTGCCGCCTTGGTGGATAATATTTCAATTGTAGGTTGCGCAAAGCTTGCGAGATGGGTCGCCCGCTAGAGAAACTCCTCCTGAATGTGGTCTCGCTCACATCGCTGATTATTTTTTGACTTAAGAATTGTTTGTGTACATCAATATTTATTAAACCGGACTAATTGTGTATGTATTAGTGCACGTGCAATGTTTTTCACTTATAAATTGCCCCCTTTAATTATGAAAACGTGCATTGCACGTACATGTCAACTAGTCATGAATAAAGTACATTTGCCCAAAGAAGCGACTAAAAAGAGAGAGAGAAAATGAAATGAACAAATTCGTGTAATGAAGAGTTTGTTGCAACTTGCAAGGAAGTTAAGCACGACGTGCTCCAAGCTGTCGACCGAAGACAGCCAGTTGCCGTTCGGACATCACGGTCGGTAGCACTGCACGTGCAAGAAGAAGCCGCCGGGCGGCGGCGCCGCCGGCTGGTCTGCCATCCACAGCCTCCCTTCCTTCTCCGCCCGCGACCTCACCATGAACTGCGCCCCGGCGCCGCCGCGGCCGAACCACCAGTCGTGCACGTCCCACATGATGTCGACCACCTCCCCGTCGCCGAGCACGGCCGCGCGGTTGCCGCGGAATCCCCACCCGACCCGGCGCAGCCCCGCCACCTCCTCCCCGTCGATGCTGACCCGCACCTCCCCCTCCACCCCGCCCCTGCCGCGGCACGCGCGCACCGCCACCTCGTGCTCCTCCCCGCCCTCGCGGAACCTGCACCGGGTGGCGTGCGCCGCCGTGGCCGTGACCTCGGCGCCGCCGTCGCGGAGCTGCTCGCGCCGGCTCACGAGGTGCCCGGCGACAACGGGGGCGGAGGCGAACCGGCGGGAGAGGTCTCCCGCGCCGAGCAGGAGGGCGAGCTTGGCGTCCGCGACGACCGCGAGACAGTAGTCGCCGCCGGAGGGCTCCGGGACGAGAACGCGTGCTCTGCCGCCGCGACGTCCCAGTGGACGTCGACTGCCGTGCCGGCGTCGGTGACGAGGGACCGGGTCCCGCGCTTCTTCCGCAGCACGTGCTGCTGCTGGGCGGCGCAGGCGCTCCTTGACGACGGCGACGGGGAGTGGCCGAGAGCTTCGTCGTCGAAGGCGACGGCTAGCCCCGCGGCTCCGGCGGTGCTCCGGGTCCACGTCACCCGGATGAGGATCTCCTTGCCAGAGGACAGTGACGCGCTGTACACGCTGGTGGTCGCGGCCTGCAGCGTCCGGTCGAGCGCGCGGGCGCGGCCGGAGACGGAGGCCGCGGCGGAGATGGCGACGGAGCCGTCGCCGAAGCACGACAGGTCCCGCATTGCTTCGCCTGCTGCACGATGTCGGATGATCAAACGTGGCGATCGCGATGAATGAGGCTAGATTAACAAACAAATGTAGGCGAGGAAGAGAAGAGGCCACGACGTAGTTAACGACGGATGGTCGGATTTGATGCTTGATTTATGGGAGCGACCGCGGCGCGAGGGTGTCTTGTCGTTGGTTGAGCTTGCCGCGTATAGGTGGCAGCCACATAATGAATGAGCCGACGTCAGATGCCAAACTCAACCGAGAACTGAAGCCGGAGAAGACGGAGGAAGAATGCAGAAGCCGGGCAGCCGGCGGCGATCAGGCTGTTAGGCACATCTGACCTGATTGTGGCATTCAGCTGTCTGTCACTGATCATGTGCGCGCAGCCGCCGTGAAAGGTTAAGGTAATCAGGTCCATGAGAAAATGGCGACAGCTAGCGCGCTTGCGATCTCGCGTGATATGATACACATTGCTTTAACATCTCAACTCCTGACCAAAGCATCATCGGTTTGAACTTTGAATACATATCCCTCTCAGGTTAGCTGGGAGATCGTTATCGATCCACCAGGGAAACACTCCTGCCGAATCAAATCGCAGCCTGCTCCTGCTTGCCGCCACCTGACAGCTGCTTCTTGATGCATGGATGATCAAGTCATTGTACGTGGAGCTACAAAACAAGGAACTTTGCTCATTTTAATTGACATGGTAAGATTCTCACTTAACGTATTCAAGGGCATCCCGGCATCCATGTAGTGGAAGGTAGAGATCGAGTGAGAGCATCCTGTTAACCACACCTGATTCACTCATTTAGGATCGAGAGATAGTTATATAAGAAGAAATTTGATGACAAAAATTAAGATATTTTTATTTAAATAGACCAAGGGGAAATATATTAAGCAGACTGAAATATGGAAAAAATGAGTGAAAAAATGGAAATAAAGAGAAATAAATTCCGCCCAGCAGTAATGGGCTAGGCCAGGCTATCACGTCCAACAAAATTATGGCTTGTTTTGTTCACATGATTTAGAAAAATACATGGATACAAAAACACATGAATGGGAAAAGAATGCATATGCAAACAAGATGACTAATAAACACAATCTTAGGGTATTGGCTATCATATTTATATTGGATAATCCATTTCCAATTTTTTTGGTTATCTAAATTGTATATTTTTATCTAGGAGAAAAGGTGAAATATATACATCTTTAACATTAGAAGTTCCCATGCCACCCAACTTCATGACACTTCACCCCTTCAAAATATGAACATTCATGTCAAATCAAATGTTAACTCCACACATGAGACATGTAAAAAAAACTGTATCAAAATGTAAGAGTTTATAGGCTTATTGGTTTTGTCCTTATTCATACATATGTAGACATGTTTTAGTGTGTTGATTCACTCATTTAGGAAGGAATCAAGAAAAACCAAAAAGGTTTAGAAGTTTTATATTTTGGTACGGAGGGAGTATATAAGATGAAATTTGATGTAAAAAATAAGATTTTTCTTTAAATGGACCAAGGGAAAATATATTAAGGAGAGTGAAATATGGAGAGAAAAATGAGTGAAAGGTGTGGAAATAAAGAGAAATAAATTCCACCGAGCAGTAATGGGCCAGGCCCAAACCCAGGACTAGGAGTACGTGCAAGCAGCGCCTCAGCAGAATGGAAATTCAGGCTGCGTTCGTCAAAAAACAAAACAATGGAATCTTTACTATTAAAGGAGTCTCGGTGAATGCCTGGTGTCACACGACTAAATATTTACGAACCAATGCCACCGCAGCTAACTAACCGTGATGTTTTTCTCTCTATCTTTATCCACTCCTCAGCCACCGTGTTTTTCTCTCTCTCGCTCCTCATCTCACGTTACGTACAAAGATAGCCACGGGAATAGCTAACAATATCTCAACCATTACGCAAAAGCTAAACAACTTTGTAGCCACGGGAATAGCTAACAATATCTCAACAAACTTTTTGAAATTCCGCTACACGCGCCCATTGTTTTATCTCAACAAACTTTTTGAATTTCCTCGCTACACGCGCCCGTTGTTACTCACGGTAACAGCTCACGCAAAGCTACCATCGCCACTTCCACGCGCTTCACCTCTTCTCCGACGCCGGCGCGCTTCACCTCTTCTCCGACGCCGGCAAATCATCAGTCATCACCCGTTTCATCAGCTCTACCAGCACCGCCCGGCTGCAGCCTGAAGCTATCAAACGAAGTAGAGGTAAAAGCTATTCAATTTTTCCATCATATGCAATTATCGGCAAGGCTGTGAGGCAAGAGTACAAGGAAGCTGCTGTCGAGCCATAGAAGACTGTTCTTTTGGAGCATTACTAGGTTTTGACAGTGCAGGTGCTACAACACTATTCGTAGGCTTTGGGGGCACTGAGCTCACATGCTTCCCATTGGTAGTTCGCTTGACAAAAGAATTCACAACACCACAAAACCTATGCAAGAATTCAGCAGCAACCAAATTCAGAACCATGACGAGGTTAACGTGTCACAACATTGACGTGTTTTTCTTATTTAAATTGAGAAAAACATTGACATAACCATGACGAGGTTAAGGTGTCACAACATTGACGTGTTTTTCTTATTTAAATTGAGAAAAACATTGACATGCTTCAGAACACTTGAACAAAAATATGCTTCAGACAGTACTATTACTCTATTAGTCAACTGATATATCTTTCCCTCTAAGATATCCACACTGTCTCTCAAAAAGACAGTACATATTATTCTAATCTGATGCATATCTTTTGTATGACTGTCTATACATTATTTGGGGGAAAGCAAGCAGAGTTGGGCAATACCTGTTATCTCTCAAACAATTCTCTTCGTCAGATGGCTGGTTGAAAAGCTCTTCTGCCTGCACGAATTCAGGATTCCAAAGTACAGCAGTGTCTTTTGGAATACAAGCCTGGATACTGTAAACCTGAACTGAACAAGAATCCTTAAATGTTTGCCTTGCTTCTGCATCATACAAATAAAAACAAGTATTTAGAACAAAGGATGACTCTTAAAACCAACATATCACTGATTTAGATGCAAGTCTGGAGTTTACGACACCCGCTCCTAAACTGTTGTACCAAATGTGTTAAGAATCATTCTAACAAAAAGGAGTATATGCAGTAGTGCAGTACTTTATCTAATGCTGGATATGTTAAATAGCAGGCAATACTTAATTTACCTGTTGCAGTGAAGTGTGCCTACAAGGAGCACTGCCTCCGGTGACTTGTAAAATGTCACGCTTACCTGTTGCAGTGAAGTGTGCCTACAAGGAGCACTGCCTCCGGTGACTTGTAAATTTTTTTCCCCCCGTCCCGTGTCGCGCCCAGGCGACACTGGGGCGACCGAAGCGCCGTCGCCGGGCCTCCGCCTCTGTGCTCCCTC
Source organism: Poa pratensis (assembly GCA_947311845.1). Taxonomy (NCBI): domain Eukaryota; kingdom Viridiplantae; phylum Streptophyta; class Magnoliopsida; order Poales; family Poaceae; genus Poa; species Poa pratensis. The sequence goes on from CAMZMU010000041.1 coordinate 70,602,831, forward strand.
GCCGCTGCTGTCGCCGGCCGTCGCGCCGCGACAGTGGCGGCCTCCCCGCCGCCACACAACTGGTGGGCGGGGGTGCTCCTTCTCTGCATCGCGCGCGGGGCGCGTCCGGCTCGACTGGGACGAGTCTGGCGAGCTTGCCGGCGCAGGACGGCCGGAGCGGCGGCTCCGGGGACGCCGGGGCTCGGCGTGGTGGCGGATCCGGCGCTCCGGCGCCCGGATCTGGTGGGGGCGGGCTGCGCCTGGCCGTGAGGGCGGCAGGCCAGTTTTCGTCGACGGCGCGGCGGCGTGGGCCTCGGGGCCCGGTCGGGTGCGTCGGGGGCTGCGTCGGCGTCGCGTCTTGCGGCATTGGTGGGGGTCGGAGGGGGCGGGGGCGTAGGGCTCCTGGTCGCAGCCGGCGTGCGGCCGGGGATGAGGTGCGGGGCTGCATCCAGGCCGTGGGGGCCTGGGCGAGGAGGCTGTGCGGGCGGACGGCGTTGAGGTTGGACGCCGGGGCGGCGGCCCCGGGTCCAGGGGCGGCAGTGGTGTGTCGCGAAGCGTCGGTGGCTGGTTCGACAACCGGTGTTGGAAGTTTGGCGTGTGGAAGCTGGTGGGCTAATCGGTCCCATGGCGGGCGGGTGCAAGACTGGGCTACGTCGAGCGAAAGCTCTGCTCCGGCTGTTGTCGTGGTAGGCGGCGACGACGCCTCCGGGTGCCGTTTCTCTTCTTGAAGACGCCGTCGCGACGTGGTGCTCGTCTTCCACCCGGACCACTCCGGGGGAAACCCTAGATCTTCCGGGATCGGACGATGATGGCGCTCTGTGTCATGCTCCCCCTTGGGGGCATCGTTCTTGGAGTGGTGACCGGCTGGCGGGACATGTGGTTGCGGGAGGTGGTGTCGAGGCTGGTGTGGCGGCAGCATCTGTGGCTGTCTTTTAGGCCGGGGCGGCGGCCCCGGAGGTTGGTACGATGTCCGTGGTCTGCGAGCAGTTCTCCCTGGGCAGCTTGGGCTGCGGGTGGCTGGTTCGTGCGGCGTCGTGGCTCGGTTGCGAGCGGTGCTATGTCGGGACGGTGGTCCCGGAAGGGGGTGCTGGCGGCGAGGCTGTCGGGGCTGCTAGGGCAGCGGCAGCAGCGGTTGCCTTTTAGGCCGGGGCGGCGGCCCCGGATGCTGGTACGACGGCCGTGGTCTGCGAGCGGCTTACCTGGTGCAGCTAGGGCTGTGGGTGGCCGAGTCGTGCGGCGTCGTGGCCCGGGTGTGGGCGGTGGCATGTCGGGGCGGCGGCCCCGGAAGGTGGTCCAGGTGGTTCTGCATCATCGAGGGTGTTCCTCCTTGTGTCGTGTGGGCGACAAGGCTGCTCTCGGTGCTGTTCGTCGTCGAGGCTCCCCGGTAGTGGCCGCTTTCATCTACGACGGAGTGTCCCGTACCTGCTCCTCCCATAGCAGTTGCGGTTTCTTCTCTCCGGCAAGGGTGGTTTGCTGGCCGGCTGGCCGTGGAGTGGGTGTTGTGTGGGCTCTGCCCCGTGGTGTTCGCTGTTGTTGGCGTTTGTCGTATGGTTTTCGCCCGGTTTCTTCCACTAATAAACCGGACACCTTCTACTTAATTAATATATAGGGCAAAACTTTTGTCCCACAGTTTAAAAAAAAATAAAGGAAAAAATGGTACGAACAATTTTGCGTATATCAGTGCACATGTTACATTGTTTTGAACATGGACATTCATAAGTTGCTGTGCACGTGTAACAGTGGTTGAAAGCAATGAAAATTCAAATCGGAGAAGAGGTCTTGGTTCTGCGCATCCACAAACAGGTCTGTTCATACATGACCAAATGGCAGATCAGACACTCATGTCATCGGACGATGACGAACAGACACCATTGGCAGTGACCTATCCAACTCAAAGTACCCTCACAATTAGAGGAACTCTAATGGTTGGAGAAAGCTCACACGGTATGACCTTTTACCTCGGATATTCATAACGGCTTGCAAGTCTAGATGCACCCGTTAGGTATTTTATTTTTGGTTTTTTTTCAGAATGTCAAAAAATTCCACAAAAAAATCCGGGTATACGTTACACCGTGATGTGTTAGCAAAAAAATTGGCATGGTGAAAAAACTTTTTTAGCAACCTGTACAAAAAAGACAAAATGCTGACATGTATATGTACATTTCAGCATGTCCGATTTTGTACATGTCCGATTTTGTCTTTTTTGCACAGGTTGCACAAAAAGTTTTTTCACCATGCCAATTTTTGTGCTGCCTTACAATGTGTTGGACTACATGCAAATATTTTTTTTTGGTTTTTTTTACATTTAAAAAAATGTTTTTTGGGTAGTGGGTGCATCTGCACCCACTACCCAAATCGCCGCCTCCCTTTTACCTGGGTTGTTTAATATGCCGAAATCAAGGTAGATCAGCAATGTTTATTATCAGTGTGATTGTTAACATTATATGCCGGAATGCAGACATACGAGCTCAAATGAGACTGCCAATGCCAACTCAAAGGTCACAGACAATTAGAGGAACTTCAATGGTTGGAGAAAGCTCAACCGGTACGTCATTCAACCGGTTTAACAGTTAAAATAAAAAATGTTTTTAGCACAGACATCTCAAACATTTAGTGTTTATATCAGCAGAGGTATATATGTATGCACCAAAAATGAGAACTGACGAGAAACTGTGTGTCATCATTGCAGACATACAGGCTCAAAGGGGACAATCGTCAAAGAGCTCATCGACAAAGTTTGACTCTCGAAGAGAGGCAAGAGCTTAATGCCCGTAGACGCGCAAATAGACGAGTGCTAACAACTACCGAGCGACAGGAGGAGAATGCACGTCGAAGAGTTAGCAGGCAAAATTTAACAACCCAGCAATCAGAAGCTATCAATACAAATCAAAGAGCACGTCGAAGAGTTTTTAGTTTCATGCTCTCATGGGATGGTGAAAAGTTGGTCCATCCAATTTGTACCGTGAGTATTTTTTATTGTGCATTCTTACAAGTTAAACATGAATCTTTTAGGCAATTAACAACATATATTTATACTCCTCGTGCAAGATGGTTATGAGATGAGGAAAAGGTTTTTGTTGTATCTGCTCAAGTATCATGCAAATGAAGTCGAAGACAACATTTCAGATGTTGTACGAGAATATCTTAAGCGTGTCAATAGATACCAGATTTGACAACATAGGCCATGATTCAAATCGTCCTACTTTTGTACACATGACGTAAAAATATAAGTCTGGATTTTAGCTTGTTGGATTATGATGTGCTATCTTCTCAATGTACATTATTTTTACATTTATTCAATGTTAAATTATGTGGAAAAATTACCCGTTGCAACGCATGGGCATTCAACTAGTCCTGCTAGTACATCAACTCCCATAAAAAAAAATGCTAGTACATCAACATTTGCAAATAAACCCCGTAACCTTTTTGTGGTTAACAGAATGACCCTACCTTGTCGAAGTCCCAGACAGGCACCCCAAATCCCCAGAACCCTAGTCCAGGGACGGCTCGAGTTCGACATGGCGACGACGAGTGAGTCCACAGCCAACTCCACCCTAACGAGCGCGACGGCCGAGGCTGACGCAGAGCGCGAGCAGGAGCACGGCAATGGCGCGGCCGCCGCTCCCGCCGTGGTGCAGCAGCAGCAGGAGGAGGAGGGGGAAGAGTTGATAGGGCCGGGTCCCGCGCCGGCGAGGCAGCGGCAGAAGCGCCCGCTCCAGTTCGAGCAGGCTTTCCTCGACGCCCTCCCCTCCGCCGCCATGTGCGTCCTCTCCTCCTCGCCGTTTAGTGACGTGGGATTTGGGGGCCGCCTGTGTCTGCTTCCTGGAGCAGTGGCTGACTGTTGCGGTGGTTGCCTTCTGCAGGTACGAGAAGAGCTATATGCATCGGGACGTCGTCACCCACGTCGCGGTCTCCCCTGCCGACTTCTTCATTACTGGGAGCGCAGATGGTGATTTATCCTACTTATGTCTCGACATACTTACCTGTACTGGTTTTTAGGAGTCGACAAGCTAGATCTGTGCAGGGATCAGTTTCATTCAAATTATAAATAGATGTTGGCTGATTTAGTTTCATGTTTTTGTTCTACATAGGGCATCTGAAGTTTTGGAAGAAGAAACCGAGTGGGATTGAATTTGCTAAACATTTCCGGTCTCATCTCAGTCCCATCGAAGGCTTAGCTGTTAGTGCACACATTCTTATGTTCATTTCTTCAGTTAACACATTACGATGCCACATAATATATTTAGCTTGTTAGTCGCTCCCCTTAGTCATTGCTCCTACCTGCCATATTACAAACAACTGCAATTATAGCGTCATTCGGCAATGCAGGTTAGTGTTGATGGCTTACTTTGCTGCACAATCTCCAACGACCGTCTGTCAAGATATATGATGTTGTCAACTATGACATGACGTTCATGATGCGTCTCCCATTTACTCCTGGGGCGATTGAGTGGGTTCATCGACAGGGTGACGTTAAACCGAAACTTGCTGTTAGTGACCGGAACACATCTGTTGTTCACATATATGACACTCATTCCGGTTCAAACGATCCGATTATCTCCAAAGAGGTGTAGTTTTTGTTGTCGCCTTCTATGTTTGTTTCTGAATCAAGTAGCCCAAGGATTTTTTTACTGACTACTGAGTTTCTTCTTTGACTGCAGATTCATTCTGGCCCTGTTAAAGTTATGAAATATAACCCTGTCCAGGATGTTGTGATTTCTGCTGATGCCAAAGGACTCTTGGAATATTGGTCTCCATCTACCCTTAAGTTTCCAGAAGATGTGTATGTTCTTGCTTCTTGGAGTTATTTCCAGCTTCATGTTTCTTCTGATTTTGTCTTTGACTCTTTGTCAAAATATATTCGTGAACAATTGCAAACTTGACTTTGAGTACATGCATCCACTTTATAGAAGTTTAGCTGACAACTTGGCAACTGAAACAACGTAACATATACTATATGGTTGAACCCTGCAAGTCCTAATCAAAAATTGGCGATGACATATTTAATTTACCAAATTTTGCTGAAAATTTGGCAACTGAAACATATATATGGCAAGTTCTAATCAGGTATTATATGTTATCTTCAAAAACATTTCGGCCTACCTAGGTCTGGGTGTTTCTGATTGGATTAGTATTTTAATTTTATAGATTCAATTGCTATGAGGTCTTTTGTTTCAAGATAGCTTATTACATGTGCTCTGAAATGTTATTTTCCTCATTGTTAACTGCATCTTGACTTATCAATACTTGAAACTGCTATCTGCTTTGTGCAGGGTGAACTTTCGTTTAAAGACAGATACAAATCTTTTTGAACTTGCAAAATGCAAGACGAGTGTGTCTGCTATCGAGGTACGTTTTATTTGATCATTATATTGCTCATCATTCGTAGAACTAGGCATAAGGTTACACAACAGTGAGCTTGAATGCTTTGCAGCAGAATAAATGTACTCCCAAACATAAGCTGCAACACAGCATGTATTTGTTTCTTTAGCATATCACTTCAACAACAGAGAGCACTGAATATGTAAGATATGATCACTTCATCCTTACGTAACTATAATGGGCTAAAAATGATGTCAATTGTTTGGCAAAAGGACTACTTACATCTAGTGCATTAGGAAATCTGATACTTCTTAGAAATGATAGTCACTGTTAATCGTCTTAATATACATGGAACAAGTCTAGTTAATAAGCTGGTCTTGTCCAGGTGAGCAATGATGGCACTCAATTTGCTGTTACATCCCCTGATCGAAGGATAAGGGTATTTTGGTTCAAAACTGGTAAATTAAGACGCGTGTATGACGAGTCCCTTGAGGTAAGATACTTCCTCTGTTCAATGCTTGCACATCACAGTTGAATATATTCAGTTTATAATTTCCAACTGAATACTGCTACTTATAGGTGGCACAAGATCTTCAGAAAAGTGATGTTCCCTTGTATCACCTTGATGCTATTGATTTTGGGCGAAGAATGGCTGTGGAGAAGGAAATAGAAAAGACAGAAAATGTTCCACAACCTAATGCTGTATTCGATGAGAGCAGCAACTTTCTTATTTATGCCACCCTTCTGGGCATAAAGGTATGCCTTAGTTCTTTTATTTTCCATTCCGCCCTTATATTTGGTTGTTTATGCATTACCAGTCTATTATTGTTACATTCTGGATGATAAAAATTCTCAAGGAAATATGTTAATGATCTTAAAGAATATACTTGTTTTCCCGAGATAACCTTTATATATAGAGTTGCTCATGTTTAGTGATTGACCTTTTATCTGACATAATAATCTTGTTTTGCTCCTAGTTGCTGATTACATGATTGAATAATGACAATTTGTACTTCTGCCTGGCATCTTGCACATCTGAGCTACTCAGCTGAACATCGTCCAGTAAGACTTATTATTATAATACACATGCAGGTTGTAAATTTGCACTCAAACAAGGTTTCCCGTATCCTGGGGAAGGTTGAGAACAATGAGAGGTTTCTGAGAATTGCTCTATACCAAGGTGACAAAGGGAATAAGAAGGTTAGGAAAATTCCCGCTTTAGCTGCTAATGTCAATGACACCAAGGAGCCTTTATCAGACCCAACTCTGCTATGTTGTGCCTTCAAGAAGCACAGAATATATACCTTTAGGTACGCCAGTTCAAGCATCTGTGGAGAATGTTTCATTGGCTGGTGCCAGTGTCACCCTCTTCTGAATTTTGTTCATGTATACTCCCTCCGTCCCAAAATAAGTGTCTCAAAGTTGTACAAAAGTGAATGTATATATACTTGTTTCATGTCTAGATACATCTATTTTTTGACAAATCTAAGACAATTATTTTGGGACGGAGGGAGTATGTTATTTCCTGGAAGTTTGACGCCCTGCTTCATCCTTGTTACTGTACAGTCGGAGAGAACCCGAGGAGCCTGAAGATGCAACAAAGGGTAGGGATGTTTTCAATGAAAAACCCCACCAGAAGAGCTTTTGTCTATGTCAGAATTAGGGAAGACTGCTACGACTTCACTACCTGACAATTTGGTATGTTTTCCTAACATTTGTATTTGGTTGTTACGGCTTTGTTGGATGATATTAATATCCGATTTGTATGTGAAATCGATATCTCATTTCTTCGTCGCCTGAATCTCTAAGATTTAATATGCTATTTCAGGTGTTTCATACCTCGATGGGTGATATTCACTTGAGACTTTATCCAGAAGAATGTCCAAAAACTGTGGAAAATTTCACCACTCACTGCCGGAATGGTTATTATGACAATCTCATATTTCATCGTGTAATTAAAGGATTCATGGTCCAGACTGGGGATCCTTTGGGGGATGGTACTGGTGGGCAATCAATCTGGGGCAGGGAATTCGAAGATGAATTTCACAAAAGGTATTTTAGCTATATGGCCTCTCCTTCTCTCATTTTTACAAAATGAGTCCTGTTGTCCAGCTTAAGGCACCTTGTGGTTTATGTCTCTGTTAAGTTTGTTACCCAGGAAAAATAATTTCCTTATAGTTGTGTAATTACCTTTTACCGTATACACTCCCCTTGTTGAAGAAAGCACTTCTTTTAATAGAAAAGCACCGTCTTCTATGTATAATTTATCTCTTGTAGGCTTATAGTGACAACTTTCTTGGTCGTATTGCAGCTTGAGACATGATAGGCCATTTACAGTTTCAATGGCTAACGCTGGACCGAATACTAATGGTTCTCAATTCTTTATCACCACTGTGGCTACTCCATGGTTAGATAACAAACATACCGTATTCGGTAGAGTTGTGAAAGGGATGGATGTTGTTCAGGTATCAGACTTTTGCATATTCCCTTTAGTGACTGAATGTTGTCTTTCCATTTCTTCTATTTTATCTTCTTAACATTATGTTCGTGTTTAAAGCAAATTGAGAAGACCAAGAGCGACAAGAATGACAAACCCTATCAGGATGTCAAGATCTTGAATGTTACTATTCCCAAGACATAAGCTCCCTTTTAACCACTTGGTCAGTACTTCTTCTCTTGGTTTCTTCCTTTTACCTCATTATCCGCTCCATGATTTTGGTATGTTTTGGATTGAATTTTCTAGTTGCCTTGTTGTACCAGTAGACAAACCTTGTCCACATTTGGAACTATGTTCCTGTATTATCAGTCTGTTTATCTGGGAAGTTAGAACCACTGTTCTGCTGCGAGCAACAAAATAAACAGTTTATGAATCTCAGCTGCATGCTTCAAAGTGATCAACAATCAGATCTGTTTTGATGGGTTTGATTCTTCGCGAACACCTGTAAATAAAATCGACAGACCTCGTCAAGTTTTGATGGGTTCTTTTGGCGGCTTCTTCGAGAAGCTGACCCTCCCCAGCTTCATGGGAAGCCGCCCCCAAAAATTTGAGAGGGCTTCCAAACTCAATGTTAAGTTCGTTGTTGGAGGCCTAGCTAAATCCAGTTTGTGAGGGAAGCTGGGCCTGAAAATCTCACATGTTTTGTATTTCGTTTTCCTTATAGAAATAAATGAGGACTATTCAGTCATGATAGTGGCGCATGAAAATCCTGACTTCTGATATCATCCCAGTTTACTTCGTCTATTTTCAATTTTCATGAGCCCCCAACCCCAACATTTTCCTCGTCCATCATTTAATAGCAAACTGAAAGCATCGTGTAATTCGGTCAAAGTTGTGTGAGATCAAACCAGCCAATCCAAACATCTTGGACGTAGCAATTTGCATAAAACCAGAGTAGCATGTATTCTTTATTTCATCTTGTTTTTATATGCAAAAGAGCATGGCTTTAAAGTCCTCATGTTGTCATGTCATGTACCTTCTGCAGGGCTGCTACTTTATCGGTTGTACGATTTGCTGACCTGTCCAAGATAAATGTGCTTCCTTTCAATTCTCCAGAAGGGCTTTTGCTTCCTGTTGTGCTTCTAGTTTACCTTCTTCACCAGACGGAGCAAGTCCAAGCATCTATGTCTGGGTAATGTGTGTAATGTCATCAGAGTTGCCGTGAGCCTTTGAATGAGAACCATGTACCAAAGGTTAACCATAACATGTTTCGCGTTCGACAGAATCTATTTCCCCAAAGTTAGCAAGGGAAAAACTAACAGCTTAGTTGCACACCAGGAGTATTTTTTCCGATGCACATTTGAAGTTTGTATAACTTGATGAGAACGGTTACTATAAAACGCTGATATAATCATTGCTGCGTGAACCTGGACCGTGTAGGAGACTAGGAGGCATCTATCTATGTACGTGTTCCCATCTGATGCTGTCACTGTCACTGTCACTGTCACTGTCACACGTAAATAGGCTGACTGCTGCTTCCCAAACTCTAGACGTCTCTGGACAGTTCTGAGTACTATGTGGCGTTGCTGTTCAGAGTAAAACTGTGAAAGAGTCGGTAGCACGAGTGGCCTGTGGGGAGGAGAAACGCTGACACTTGTGCTTGCCGCCATTGATTTGAGAAGTTGCTGCAGATAATATACTTATGTTAATCTCACCTTCTATCTCTCTTTGTTTGAGACTCGTGACGTCAGCTCTTAGGTGTACACTCGTTCTTCTCTCTGGTGTGGAGCGAGACGGAAAGCCGCCACCGAGGGTCGGTCAGCCAGGAGTTAGTTGGCCGCGTACGTGGACAGGGCCCGCGCCAAAAAGCAATGGAAACGCAAGCGGAGGAGGTCCGATCCGCCAATGGGGCGACGCGAATAAAAAGCGAGCGAACGCCCGGGTTTTCCTCCCACCTTCCCTCCCCTGCTTCCTCTTCGCCTTTCGTTTCTCCTCCTCCAAGCTCATTCCTTCACCCGTCCAGCCCCGCTGCTGCGTTCCTCCCGTCGATCGATCCACCGCGCAAGATGGCGTCCGAGAAGCACTTCAAGTACGTCATCCTCGGCGGCGGCGTCGCGGCGGTCCGTGCTCCTTCTTTCTCTCCTTCTCTCTCTGTTTCACTGAAATGTTTTGTTCCGATTCTGACGAGACGAGAGATTGACAGGGATACGCGGCGAGGGAGTTCGCCAAGCAGGGCGTGCAGCCCGGAGAGCTCGCCATCATCTCCAAGGAATCCGTATGTCACCCCTCTACTACCTTTCCACGGCATCATCACTCGATCGAACTGAAATTGAACCATTTTCTGCCGTGCGTTTCATATCCGCTTAATGAACTGATCGCCGCGTGTTTGCGCTTTTCAGGTGGCTCCGTACGAGCGCCCTGCACTCAGCAAGGGGTACCTCTTCCCCCAGAGTAAGAAGAAGCCAATATTTTTCTTCTTCTTCATTTCTGCCCCCATCGTTGACTGAATTTCTGCTCTCGCCGCATCATCTTCCTTCTGAAATCTAAACGTTTTCTTCCGTGCAAACAGACGCCGCCAGGCTTCCGGGGTTCCACACCTGCGTCGGGAGCGGCGGGGAGAAGCTCTTGCCGGAATGGTACACGGAGAAAGGTAATGCATATTTATTCCTCTTCTCGGAAACTGCTTGCTGATGCTCAAGTTCGCTTATCGCTTAATGCTGGATAGTGTACAGGCTATGTTTAATTATGATGATTTTTAGTTCTGCTCAGTGCTCACAATGGTTGTAGTCGTCTGCGAAAGCTCGGTGCTCTGCTTTCCACGTTTCTCACCATGAATCGCCGTGGTGATCCTTGTTAGAGAACGCCACATGATTTAACAACAAAAGGACAGCGTGCCTATTGTTTATGTTACTATCTGACAGTGACAGCATAGTTGAAAATGCGCAAACAGAGCATCACTGCATCACCATGTCCTTTGCAAGTGAGAATGCCTCGAATTGTGTCTGTTTTGCAGGCATTGAGCTGATCCTGAGCACGGAAATTTCCAAGGCTGATCTTCCTTCCAAGACATTGACCAGTGCAGCTGGAGAAACCTTTACCTACGAGACCTTGCTCATTGCCACTGGCTCCTCGGTGAGTTCTCAACCTTTTAATTTCCCACTGCGAGATCAATGATCTGCAGCATGTGCAATTGGTTCTGAACTTGTCAATCTTACCTTTGCCCGAGTCAGTCTCTTCATAATTATGTTACTCATTATATTTGCATTTCTCTGCTTGCTCAGACTATAAAGCTCACCGACTTTGGCGTGCAAGGAGCAGAAGCAAACAACATTTTGTATCTAAGGGACATCAATGACGCCGACAAGTTGGTCGCAGCTATGCAGGCAAAGAAGGACGGAAAGGCCGTCGTTGTAGGAGGTGGCTACATCGGACTTGAGCTTAGCTCAGCACTGAAGATCAACAATTTTGATGTCACTATGGTGTACCCAGAGCCGTGGTGCAGTAAGTTCCCTATCTGTTAAGATTTTAACGAGTTTCATTTTTCTGAATAGTACTTAGCACACTAGGAAACACCATTTTCTTGACATACGTTACACACATTTATAACTATGTCAATGCAAACTCACACGAAAAATTTCATCTGTTGTAGTGCCCCGTCTCTTTACTGCTGGTATTGCTCATTTCTACGAGGGCTACTACGCCAGTAAAGGAATCAACATTGTAAAGGGTACCGTAGCAAGTGGTTTTGATGCTGATGCCAATGGAGATGTGAGTATCTTACTAGGGTTTCAATTTGATAGTGGTGTGGTGTTAGATGTGCAGGACGATGCTCACCTGCTTCAATCTGTTTTTGCTTGTCAGGTTGCTGTAGTCAAGCTGAAGGATGGAAGAGTACTTGACGCCGACATCGTCATCGTTGGAGTCGGTGGCAGGCCACTGACAGGCCTCTTCAAAGGCCAAGTTGATGAGGAGAAAGGTGGACTCAAGGTTAGCTTACTGTTATGTTGATGAATGCTACTTGTATTTAACATTTTTGGACAAAATGTTATCCAACTGATTGACTCTACCTAATTAGCAATTGTAATCGTTATTTTTCTGCATCTTTGTGCACACTGTTCGTTCAGCTTCTTCTGGTAGCTGCTTAAGGTTTGACAAGTTTTTCTGTCATGTGCTGTCACCCAGACTGATACATTCTTCGAGACGAGCGTCGCCGGTGTATATGCCATTGGTGATGTGGCCAGCTTCCCCATGAAGCTCTACAACGAGCCGAGGAGAGTAGAGCACGTCGACCATGCACGGAAATCAGCCGAGCAGGCCGTAAAGGTGAGCAATCCTTCTTAGGCCCCGTCAGACCAATGTCATGTTCTCGAAATCCGCTAGGATGGAACTGTCTGTTTCCAGTGAAGTTCATGGGTTTCAAATGGCACATTATCTGTCACACGCTTGACATCAGAAGTGTTGTTCCATTTTCAGGCTATCAAGGCCAAGGAGTCCGGCGAGACTGTGGCGGAGTACGACTACCTGCCCTACTTTTACTCCAGGTCGTTCGACATCGCGTGGCAGTTCTACGGCGACAACGTTGGCGAGTCGGTGCTGTTTGGGGACAACGACCCGGCGGCAGCCAATGCCAAGTTTGGCACGTACTGGGTCAAGGACGGCAAGGTCATGGGCGTGTTTCTGGAGGGCGGGTCCGCCGACGAGAACCAGGCCATCGCCAAGGTCGCTAGGGCCCAGCCACCCGTGGCCGACCTGGAGGCGCTAGGCAAAGAAGGACTCGACTTCGCCGCCAAGATATGAAGATTTGTCTATCTACGTCTGTAATGTGGTGTCTGTGTCGACGTTTCCTAGTTCTTAGCTCAGCAATGGGGTTCGATTTTTGGAATTTGATGATGCGAGTAATGACACCACTATGGCTTGTGATTATTATGTTTGTAGCATCGATTGTATTAATCTCGTCGTTCCATCAAAAAATACAATCGCCTCTACTCCCTCTGTTTCACAGTGTAAATCTTTTTAGCAAGCTAAGTACATGTGAAGACACAAGCAATTGAAACACATCGTTCAGTTTAATTATGTTAATGATGTTGAGTAGGCACTAGTAAAAATTATTATCTCTAGGCATTATTTCCAAGCACCAAGACACTGTTACTTGTTACGATTTTTGATCCAGACTACAAAAACCACCTTTTATTATCGATTGTTGGGTTTAGGTAAGAAATGCTTAGACCCGACAACTAAACTCCTTTCTGGCACCATTATTGCCAGTATTTTTATAATCTCTTCGCCAAACTAGTGCACATATACAACTGATAATTGTATTAGGTGTGTTAAGGAAACAAGAGACTTCTTCTATCTTATTGCAGGGTTGTTCTAGAGAGGATAATTTCAACATACACCTCCCGTGGTTCGATAAACCTCAGATCATTCAGTTAAGCGAAAGAAGCGAAATTTGTTGTTGTCCTACAAATCTGTGGGCCTTGAGACCCAACATAGTTTACAAGAATAGAAGCGTGTAGTAAACATCACATATGTACCTATTTTTGATGCACAAATCAAAATTTCATTGAATAGATAAAATAAGAAATATTTCATGTGAAGCTAATTTGTAAACCTAAAAAACAAGGAGATATGGGGGTGAAAGATACCACTTAGTTTAGTGGAATCTAATTTGTAAACCTAAACAAGACGGGCATGGGGATCAAATATTTGACAACATTCAATGTCCGCTGATGTGCAAGTGGCGGTGGAATCTTGAAGCACAAGATGGACCCAACAACAATTTATTAACGCATACTCCCTCAGTTCTAAAATAGATGACTTCCATTTGTTTAAAAAATGGATGTATCTAGACATGTTTGTATAGATACATCAACTTTTGCACAAATAGAATTCATCTATTTTGTAACGGAGGAGTATTTTCTTAGAGGAGGTGGAATTAGTAGCATACTGTCACTTGTCAGACATGTATATTTACGATGGAATTGGGAGCTATTTATTTAGGCATACTATCAGCTCACGACATATGAGGTCCTGAACTGGCCGTAGAATGTGGCGGGCCTAGGATTTTGAAACTGAGTATTCAAAAATTTGACAGACTAGTGAAAACTAGCACTGGGATTTCGCCATCGCCTGTTGCTCGTCTAGGGCTCCTAGTCTAATTCAATTCTGGACAAGCCGGTTTGGGTATGCATCTGAATACCTTGAATTGAGCTGGGCCCGCCAAGTCCCTGAGGTGAATCTTTTTGTGGGATGTTGATAGCAGTGAGGAGGATGACCCTAAAGAAAAAAAAATCGAGGAATCCAACCAAAAGTGCGACCAGAGCCCGTAGGAAGCAAGGCAGGAAGCACGAGAATTGGCTCTACCTGAGGTGCTAGAGGGGATTAAGGGCATGTACAATGCTCTTATGTCTGCTTTCCCTTAACAGTACCACGTAGGATAGCTGACGTGGATAGGAAAGAGAGTGAAAAAATGCATGAGCCTTCCCTTACGTAAGGGATCATCACTTGTTAAGCAAGAGGATGCAAACATTTGCGTTGTATGATTTGCTCGCCATGTAGTACTTACTTATCGTCCCCCCCCCCCCCCCCCCCCCATTTTCTTGCCACCATTTAAAACGTAAAAAGTTGCACTAAGAAACGAGCCATTGTACTATATTTTTTCTTGCCTTCTCTTACTAACATGGAAGGTAGAAGGCGTGCCCTAAGGAAAAAATTGATGCCCTTAATTATTTATGATTAATGTAAGGATATCATGTACTAATTAGTTTTTGTTGTGTTTCCTTTTCTGTTTTTTGAACCGTATGATGTGTTTCATGTTGTTATTTATTTCTATGGAATTGTATTAGTATGTTCTTGTGATCTCACATATCTTCCGGACCTGGTAAGGTGAGTTCCTGGAGATTTTACAGTTAGTTTTTATTAGGAAATGAATAGTATGAATGGGAGTAGGAGCTCATCAATTCAGAAACAAATCCTAAGTAATAACCATAATTGGAGCATGTATATCTCAATGAGAGGGATGTCTTTCTTGGTATAGTTACCAAATACCACTATGAAAATTTCACTAGTAGGAAAAGGCCTACCGCTGGCGGACGGAAATGGCCTACCGCTGCCGGGCGGGCGCCCGCCAGCGGTGATTACGCCAGTGGTAATGTTTTACCGCTGGCGGGCGGCCGTCCGCCAGCGGTAAGGATCGTTACCGCTGGCGGGCACAACTCTGCCCGCAGCGCGAGGTTTGGCAGCGCTGGCGTGCAGCCTCGGCCGCCAGCGCTAAGATACCACGGCCGCCAGCGGTACGCCTCGCTGGCAGGAGTTCTGAGAGCGCTGTCCGCCAGCGGTACGCCTCTCTGTCCGCCAGCGGTACATTTTCGTGGTATTTTTTTTTTTTAAATAACGTATTACAGCAATATCAAATATAAATACAGTATATTCAGGTAGAGGCGACGAAAATGATAATAACATAGAAATTTCCACATACAAACGCGTCAAAAGTTGTCATACACGAATACATGTCGATAGATTCATACACGGAAGTTTTCCAAATGGATTACTATTGTCATCTAAACCACAATCTTATACAAGAGAATGCCAATAATGATGAGTAAGAAGGGGATCACGATGAAGTTGGACTTCATCCGGTTCTTCCTCTCTTCCGCAAGCAGGTGATGCAAATATCTAGCTTCTGTCTCCGCTTTACTTTCGTAAATGTTGTGGTTGTTCACGATGATGTTGGACTTCATCATCCGTTCGTCTTTTCTTCCTCAAGTAGATGGTTGGCATACCTAGCTTCCGCCTCCGCTTTAGTCTTGTAGCTCTTGTGGCTGTTGTCTTTGAACTCTTTCACTTGCTTTTTACAGTCTTCCCACTTTTCATAGACTCCTGGAACATGACCTTTGTACACCACATACCACTTCCCCATTTCTCTGTACACAAGACGCATATAAAATTATAAGTCAAATAAGAGTTGTAAGAAAAAAGATTTGTGTACATAAGAGAGATGAAAGATTAAAGCAAACAAAAAATTAACTAAGCATGCATGCATCTAACGAGTTGTGTACATAAGACTAAATAAAGATTTGTTCCTCGATCACCTTCTCTCCGGTATCTACGGGAACGGTTCAAAACCATTTAACGAGTTGAATGGCCTGTGATCACCCGAATAGCTTAAGCGCCTTTCTACATCGGCATTAGCTGGTGGTTGTAAGCCGTAGTAGAAATGTCCATCTTGATCTAGGACGTCACACATGATGATTCGCGCGATCATGTTCTGAATGTATTGGAACTCGGCTCTGATAACATAATCAGCGGAGTCCTTTAGTCTTGCGACCCATGCGTTGAAATCACGGAAATAAATTGGCCTCGTCGTTGAAACTTTAAAAACCACCTCATTTGATAGAGGAGGTACCATGACTCCATGCAACTACTTGAATCCTGCTTCATGCAGGGGAAATACGTTTGTGTGCGAATCTAAACCTTCCATCCTCTGACTTTCTTGTTTTTAAAATCGGGCCACCCTTCATGGCGTAGCCGTTGAGAGCATTATTCAGAACAATCTTGATGTCGGTGTAGTCCCGCTTAGACTCCGCCCTGTCTTCGTGGCGATCCCACTATCGAGATACAAGGCAGCTAAGCGTTCCATGTCCAAGTGGATGAGGGTGCCGTGTTTGTTTCTGCGCAAAACATCACCATTGTAGACGCAAATTCAACGATGGAAATCTGTGGAAGCATGTTATGACAGGTAGGCATGACTTACTCGGGAAAATAAGGCAAGAGAAATGAGCACGGGCTCGACGCATTGTCGAGGAAGAGCTTTTGGAGATAACCGGTGCGGATTTCCTACCCTCAGGGTTGTTCACGAACATTTCTTGCATGTAGTAGGGGTCAACCATCACGATGCCGGGGTATTCTCCATTTTGATTTGGTGCGCCATTTGGAGCGCAACAAGACGGACTATGGATGGGTGGAGCGGAAGACTATGGTACACTGCGAAGATATCATCAAATCTCACAAAGAGCAGGTCTGCGCCATTTTCCCTGACAAAGCCCAACCGGTCTGGTACCTTTGCAATGAAAAGGGGATATGTTGGAGCTTCTTGGTCGAGAAGTTTCCTCTCCACAACAAGAACAACCTCATGTAGGTCCAACAAATGTCCTCTCAACTGTTTGACACGATCCGCCGGCAGGATCGATCTACCCAAGTGATGCATCTTATGCCAGTCCTTGATGGGTATCCTGTCCACAAACCGGGAATCAGTCCCCTGCTCCGGTGGGATGGTGGAGTCGTCCAATTTTGTTTTCTTGTATCTTTTACGTGCCTTCTTAGGCTTGTTCACCGGCGCATCTTCTGGCGTCTCATGATTTGGCAAATAGGAACCAAATTGGTGATAGAGTTGCCGCACCCGTAGCCGATCATGGGGGGAGGTCCTACTTGGCCTCCCTTCATCCAAGTCCCAACAAACTCACGGACGGTAGGAAACATGGATTTGAAGGTATTTGTGAGTTCGTTCTCTATGAACGCCTGCATCGGATCCTCGTCTTGTATATGAGAACCGCCGGCCTCGTCGTTGTCCGCCATGTTCACACTAACGAGAAAAGTCGAACTTTAGTATAACGAGAAAATACTAAGATACCCATGAGGCTAAGTTTACCGGAATGTTCATCACGGCAAATGCGGGCACTCAAATATGTCCTAATTTTAGAAATAGTCATGCCAAAATTCACGAATTTTTTTGGCATGACCTTTGCTACAATTACGAGATATGGAGTACCCGAATTTGCCGAAACGGAAGCTAATCAACGTTCCGGCAATCTCAAGGGACTCAAGGGTACCTGCAAACATTTTATATTCATCACAACCACCAAAATCGGCATTTCCGAATCACATCACAACCACCACCGAATCACATCCGCAACCATATTCACATGCATACTTCATATTGTCACCACTAACCACAAATAAGGGGTAAAAAATAAATGGCATTTCAACAAACACCTTCCGTGCACGGCGGTTAACGGGTGGGAGGGGAGGGAGGAGGCGGCGGGTGAGCTCACCGGGAGGGCGCGGCGGCGTGGAGGAGTAGGCCGGCGACGGCGGCGGTCGGGAGGCGGCGAGTAGGGGCAGCGAATCGGGGCGGCGCGGGGTGGGGCGGCGATCGGGCGGCGCGGGGCGGCGAGTCGGGCGGCGCGGGGGCGAATCGGGGCGGCGCGGGTGGGGCGGCGGTCGGGATGCGCGAGTAGGGGCAGCGAATCGGGCGGCGCGGGGTGGGGCGGCGCGGGGAGGCGAGTCGGGCGGCGCGGGGGGCGAGTCGGGGCGGCGCGGGTGGGGCGGCGGTCGACGGCGGCGGCGGGACAGAGGCGGGGCGCGGGGCGGCGCGCGGGGTTAGGGTTAGAGACGAGAGGGCGTGGGTGGGGGAAACTGGAAAGAGAGGGGCCCGACCAGCCGGTAAGTGGGCCGGCCACACTTACCGCTGGCGGACGGGCCAGGTGTCCGCCAGCGGTATATGGTTACCGCTGGCGGACGGAGAGCTTTGTCCGCCAGCGGTATGTTTTAAAATTTTCTGTTTTGTTTTTTTATTCTGTTTTTTGTTATTATTTATTATTTTCTAGTATAGTTGTGCATAGCAAAATACGTTTAAAATAGTTGTGTGTATATAAATAAATATTCATACACATCACATTGTTCAAAACATCTGAAATTACAACTTTACACAATAACACACATGCATGTGTCTCACGCTTTTCTCTTAGCGTTTGGCCTTCTTCTTGCCTTTCTTGGTCTTAGTTGCATAATTCAGCCCAAATTATGACCTCTTCTTTTGAATGGAAGACCTCCTCTCGTGGGTAGCGTGGTTCTGCTTCTTCTTGATGTGTATGGCGTGTCATATCTTCATCATCTTCAATATTAGGGTCACCGTACTGGTCGAAGTCGTCCTCGTTCGCGATTCCATCCATTCCAATGATGTTTCTTTTGCCTCTCCTCACGACTACACGGCTAGGCTTTGACGGGTCGGTTATGAAGAAGCACTGAGACACATGCTTAGCCAATACCCATGGCTCATTTTGTGCGGTGACGTTCGTGCTGCTTGATGAAGTGCCGGCTTCGGGTAAAACCATGGTGGTGAAGTATTGGTCTTCCTTTTTCACGGTGGATAACCTAGCCCATCTCACACGGAACATCGGCACCTTCTCTCGAGAGTAGTTAAGCTCCCAGATGTCCTCTATCCTTCTGTAGTACCTGAACTTTTTGTCACCGACGTAAGATAGCATTGTTACCCTTGAATTTTGATAGTCAGAAGTTTTGTCCTTTGCCTCTGTGTAGAAAGTGAACCCGTTGATATCATATGCTTGAAATGTCGCGAGGTTGGGGGCGGGGCCACGTGACAAGTCGTATAACAATCTACCTTCTGCATCATCCGTTGGCGGAGCGACAAGCTCATCTTTGAACCAACTCAAGAAAGAGGAGTTGTGCTCTCTGATTATTTCTCCTTCGGTCCTTTGCCTGCCCTGGCCAATGTACTTCTGCTTAATCTCCAGTTTGTGCTTTTGCACCCAAGTATCGACCATTTGAAGGTGTTGGAGAGCTACTAAGTTTGCCCTCTTAAAGTCGGCCATTCTCTTACTGAAGCCCACATGTAAGTCCCGCGCGCCATTTTGTGACCTGACCCACCTAACTTGCCAAAGTGCTTGTTTGGGGGCAAACCAACAGGGTTATCAATTATCTCCAGATGATTTGTGCAGAAAGAGATGCACTCTTCAGTGAGAAAGCCTTGAACAATGCTTCCATCCGGACGGGCCCTGTTACGAACAAATCCTTTTATGACCCCATTCATCCTTTCGAACGCCATCATGTTGTGGAGAAACAACGGTCCGAGATGAATGATATCATCCACGATGTGGACCAACAGATGTCACTTTCCCAGGTTACCGCTGGCGGACGCTTCCGCGTGCCCGCCAGCGGTACTGAACGGACCGCTGGCTTACGGTGCAGTCCGCCCACCAGCGGTACTGTCCCCCTTTTTTTTCAGGTGAGCTCAGCCGCGGCAACTACTGCTGGCGGTCCTGTCTTTCGTCCACCAGCGGTACGTTTAGTACCTCTGGCGGGCACGTATTAATACGTGCCCGCCAGCGGTAGTTTGCCCCGCCTCCTCCCAGATTTCTGCTCTGACCGCTGGCGGGCAGTGTTGGTGTCCGCCAGCGGTACGTCCAGAACCAGTGGCGGGACTCGAAAAACCGCCCGCCAGCGGTCGTAGCGCTGGCAGACGAAAATGTTGTCTGCCAGCGGTATGCTGGTGGCTATAAGCCTTTTCCTTCCTCTCCCTCTCCCTCTCGCGCCGCCCCCGCGCGGCGGCCAGGAGGGAAACCCTAGCCGCCGCCTAGCCCTCCACCTCCCCTTCCTCCTCCCTCCCCCGCTGCCACCACGGGCACGGCCAGGAAAAGCCTGGACGCGGCCGGCGGCGGGGGGGGGGGGGGGGGGAGGGGGACTTCTTCGTCCTCGAGTTTGATGGGCCGGCGCGGGTTGGTGCCGCCGATCTCGGGCGTGGCGCGGCCGTCGGGCACCACGGCGACGTCGATCTTCTTCGGCGGCGTGGCGGAAGCCGCGGATCTCCGGCCCTCGCGGCGCAGAGCGGCAGATCCGGTGGTCTGGCCCTTGCGGACGGGCTGCGGGGTGGATCCGGGTACGGTGACGGATCTTGGGTGTGCTCGTCATGCCCGGATCTGGTCATTGCTCGAAGGATCTGAAGGTGTGGATGATGGCCGGTGAGATCCGGGCTCCGCGATCAGAGCCGACGATGGTGCCGCCCGCGGGCGTCGTTTCCTTGTTGAAGGCGTCGTTGCTGGGATTCTCCTACCTCCCGCTCGGTTGTTCCATGGGGAAACCCAAGATCTGGTGCTACCGGATCGGACGATGGCGGCACTTTCGGTGTCGCTTTTCCCTCTTGAGGGCATCGTTTTTGGAACACGTGTTGCCTGGAGTGGTCTACCGGTGGAGTGGAGCTTCACCGACCATGACGAAGACGGCTGGTCTTGGCGGCGTGGTGCAGCGGAGACTCGACGATGGTCCTGTTTGGTGGACTTGCACAGGGTGGGGGCGTTGCCTGGTGTCATGGTGGCATCGGCGGCAGGACTGGCGAGAGTCTCTGCTCCGATCGGCATGCTGAAGTTGGGTTCGAGGAAGAGGATGGAGGCGATTGCCGGAGCGTGTGCACAAGGCGCTATCTCTGAGTTAGCCAAGGAGCCGGCGACAGTTGTGGCCGGGGAACAAGGCCCCGTTCACCCTGTCGTTTTGTGCTAGTTGTGGTGTTTCACCGTTGGTGGGTTCAGCTTGTATTCGTTCGTTGTAAGGCTTTTGCCAGCTATGTTGAATAAAATTAATAAAGCGGCCGTATGCATCATTTTGATGCAGAGGCTGGGGTGATCCTTTTCTAAAAAAAAAAGCCTTTTCCTGCTAGTGTTTGTTAATATCTGACGATGACAGTTGTGTGTCCAACTATATCCAATACCACCTGATTACCCAATATGAACCCTTTGATAAACCACTACCCATATATAGAAGTAAGCCACACATCCTCAAAGGGACCATACAACAAACCCTAACCCTCCCTCCGGACTCCAACTTTCTATATAAGAAAGCAAACCCTTTCCAGACTCCCCTCTCTACGCCGCTGCAATCCCCGTTAGCGACCCCCACTCTCCATGTCAAATCCTATTCCGCAATACTCCCCTCCATTTTTACTAGCCAAATTCCCCAGACCCCAACCGCCCCTCGGATGCCAACTATCTCCATGCATAGAATCTCGCACGACCCATGACGCCTTGCCAAAGTCCTTCATTCGCGTTACCAGCCTACAGATATGTTCTTTGTCCTTTCTATACATAGTGTTTAATCTTTTTATTCTTTCTCTTTAATCACCCTAACCTCTCTTTATAATCTGTGTATGCATGACGTATATGGTGAATGGCGTGTAGATAATCCACCGCCCATGAGATGCAAAGGCCGTGCATATGAGAGAGGTGTTTAACAAGTCCAACTTTGTCTAGAAGTTTTTTTCCTAATTAATATTTCATAGTTAGATTACTCAGATCTTAAATTGCTGAACAAGAAAGCCTCGAGAGAATTTCATTTGTAAAATTGACAGTCAACACTCTTAGATCAAAATGAAAGGGTTAACGAGATCCATCTCAGAGTGGATCTCATAAGATGGTGGTTGCAGTGCAGTCAACACTCTTAGATCCGAATGAAAGGGTTAACGAGATCCATCTCAGAGACTGGATCTCATAAAAAGGTGGTTGCATTCTAATTTAATATCCGATGAAATGGAAAGTATGTTCTAAACGGAATGGACTAAATTTTATATTTCATTGTGATTAAGTAAGTTATGAGCCATGAAAATATGTACTAACACGACAACAAAACGTGCCACACCTTATCTGTTCACGACACCAATTTGCGATGGGATTAATCTATCAAGACGCAAGATTAATTTTTTTTGAGCCGATCACAGGACAATTAGCTATCCCCTGAGCCACAAAAAGCGCCATAGGCACTATTTCCATGACACGTTTATTGCTGTCGCCTTTTATGCACCGACTATCTCAAGCACGAACTTTATAAGTGCGCCACGGCGATTTGAAGCACCATGTGATGGTTACGCTATTGTAGTGATGGAATGGACCAGTTTAGGCACGCTCACTGTAAATCTTTCAGATACCGATGGAAGGTTAAAAAAATTGCTTACGATTAATACTTGGATGTGGTTAATATGACATAATTCCACAGATAAAAGGATAACATGATAAAAAAATGGATGTGCAATACTTTATATCACTGATGTGAAAAGGAAGAAACTATTCATCATCTTGTGGTTTTGCATCAACGGAGGTAACTAGAGTTATAAGGTTCCAAACCTGGTTCCTTTACACAATTATTATGGTGGATTTTTCAGTTTATACTTTATACCAATCAACAGGTGATATGTCCTCATTGTATTTATTCCTCTTGAGCTTTAATTCCATACTTCTTTTGATACTTATCCATTTTTCTTAATTATTTGGAATAAGTTACTTTTAGTCACAAGAAGGCAAAAAACTCTTTTGTTTAGTTGTTTTGTTTTTTAATTTATTCTAGGAGCCTTACTGAAAGTGCATCTGATAACTTCCTACATGATTTTGTTATGATGTAAATCAAATGACTGAGGGACTAATGTGCTTATCTAGTATGCGCATGGATCCCAATAGTCTAGTCGATTTGGTGTGACCACTCACTCCTTTGATCCATTGCACATGGGCCCGTGTCCACCTGCTCTCTATGATAGAGTGATTTTAGGGGCTTGACTGATTTAGGATCACAATCGAGTCACATCAACAACTTGAGGGTAACAATGCAGCTCTCGAGTAGGAGTATAAAAGAAAGTCAATCACACAAGTATATGGACCGTAGATGCATTTTACTCGTTAGGAATTACTGATGGGCCTAGCCGAATAATTCTTACAGGGTGGGAAGTAAACTTGTCGGATCTGAAACATATATATCCAATGGCTATAGTATAATTTTACAACGATAAGGTTGTGGCGAGCAACACTATTTTGTGCTCTTAGTGAGTCGGTAAATGTGGGCCGACCCATATCGGTTTTCTACTTAATTCTCTTACGCAAATTTTCTAATTTATTCATATGTATAATTCAACAAATAACATATTGTCCTTATTTACAAACACTTCAAAATTAAAATGGACATTTGTTTCTTTAAGGTCCAATATCATGCTTCATCCACCATTATGAAAATATTATGGTGGGAATCATGGTGATCAAATAAGATCTGCGAATTTTTGATTTCACCTAATAAAGAAAAGAGAATTACATATGATTTCAAGTCCATCAAGAATTATATGCAAAGTGAAGTGAATGCGAACTAAAAAAGAGCTTTCTTCCATGGTGAAAATATATCTTTAGTTTCGCAGTAAACATATTTTCGTTTCATTGTTTGGTTACTTACTTTCCATCTTTTAATTTATTTATTGATGGGGCTATAGAGACCACGCTTCGTATTTTTCCTTTTTATTTTTTGGAGGCCCTACTTATTAGAGTCTAACCACTGAATAAACGAGAGCAAATGTGCAATGTATCTTTTTAATTTCAAATGGTACTTAGCCAGCCTCCAAAGTAGAGGGAGTACAAAGCTAATTAGAGCAACATTCTCACACCCGACCCGAGTGCAGAGTGCTTTTCTATTGTCACGAATGCAGGCCATGCATGTATTACCTTTTACTTCCTCCGTTCCACGAAAAGATGTCTCAGCTTAGTCTAAATTTGTATATATCTATTGACTAAAACATTTCCAGATTCATGTAAATTTAGATAAAGCTGAGACATCTTTTATGAAGGGAGGGAGTACTATGTTCCGGATTAAAGTGAGTACAAAATGCCATTATATTGTTTTTTTAATGTTAGCAGGATAACTGCTAAATTCAATGAATAGATAGAAGGTTGGTCCAGTTTACGAGGGAAACTGGAACCAAAAACCATACACGCGATGCGCGACGCCTTTCGGCTTACAACACACAACCAAGCGAGCCACATGTCCCTCTGAACGGATCTATCTCCAAGACGATGCCCCCAATAGGGAACACGGTGCCAGAAAGCACTGCCATAGTCCGATCTAAAAAGTAGATCAAGGGTTTCCCCATAGCACGTCGAGAAAGCAAGGTTTGATCAGCTACATCGATGCCTCCAACGAGGTAGCGACGCCCGTAGGCGCCGCCATCGACGACTCCGGCCAAAACAGGAGTACGGCCTTCACCGGCAATCTCGCCTGTATAGCCCGAACACAGGATCCAAACAGACTAAACACCAAACCACTAACCCTGCCTCCACGGCGAACCTCACAACCCGGCAAGCTCGACGTGCTTCCACCTAACAGCCACGTCCCCCACTGAACGGAGGATGCAACCACCGCTGCGGCGCCATTCTTCTCCCACGGAAGGATGCAACCAAATACTATGCGCCATTCGTCTCCTCGAGGATGCAACGCCTGCGGGCCATTCATCTCCCGCGGAGGATGCAACAACCGCAGCGGCACCATTCCTCTCCCTTCAAACTCCGCCAATCCTCCCACGCAACGGGTATCGACACACACGCAGGAACGCCTTGCTTGCCGAACCACCTTCAGGAGGATGCAGCACTGCCAGCAACGACAGTGCCATTTCACTCCCACACGGCCAAGAACCAAGCTGCGCAGCACAACCACCTCCTGCCGACGCATCAACCTCCTCCAACCCGCAGCAACGGCCGCCCAGGTCGGTGACCGGCCAGCGCCATCAGCGCCGCCCGCACCGTCGCCACACCGGAGACACAGCGGCTGCGGCCTTTCGGCCCAGATCGGGCCCAGTTGGGCCCGTGGCCGCCGCCAACCGCTCCGCCCGGCGCTCCACCTCCCGCTCATCCCCGTGCTCCACCGCGAAGCCCTGCTGCCACCTCTCCGCCATGGCGCCCAGCGTCGCCCGAAGACGGCCGCGCCGCCGCGCGCCCCGCCTGATCCCCGCCCCTCCGCGCGAAAGGATGGTGGTGGTGGTGCGCGCTCTACTCCCTCCGCCTTTGGCAGCAGGGCGCCGCCACCGCCGCCGTCGTCGGCGGCAGCAGCGGCCGGGGAGCTCGGATTTTGGTGGCGGCTGGCTAGGGTTTCGGGGCCCTCCGGAGCACCCCGTGCAAGGCACCCGGGAGGGAGAAAAGTGTTGACCAATGCCATTATATTGTCATGAATGGGTGCGAGATCTATTTGGAAAATTTTCTTTAAATTGCATATAATATGCAGGTGTGTATACGTGACTGCAAATTCCATTAGTACTTTAAGATAGTGAAGTTAAAGCTGTATATCTCGGATCATTATATTACTAGAGACAAAAAATGACAGCAGTACTCGATGAGGATTTGGACCCTGGCAAACACTGGTAATACTTAGTTAATAGTCATGTTAGGTTTTGCAAAAGAACAGAGGCCCTTAAAGTTGGTTTTGTCTGAATCAAATGACCAGACGACATAGCTCGCAACCTTCGCAAGGAAAGACCAAAGAAGTTAGAAGCTTGTTGATTTTGCCTTGAGAAACAACCGGACAACATGGCTCGCAGTAATGTGGGCGAGTCGCTGCCCCCAACTTGATAGAAGCGATCGAGTGATAGGGCGACCAGTTTTGTTCTGCACCAGCGCTGATTTCGCCGCAGAGATAATGGACTAGAACGGAATGCGAGCAGTTGTTGTTGAATGAACAATTACCGCACATACAGAAGAGTGCTTAATTTGCTATTGGGATACAAGCATCTCTTGTTTCAGCATACCCGAACAACAACCGCTCATTTTGTTCTAATCCACTATCTCGTGAAATCAGTGTTGGTGCCAGACCAAAACGGGTTGCCCTATCACTCGCTTCCACCAAGTTGGGGGCAGCCACTCAACCCACATGGCTGCGACCTGCGAGCCATGTTGTCTATTGTTTCTCGAGACAAAATAAACAAGCTTCTTTGATCTTTGTTTGCGAATGTTGCGAGTTCTGTCGTTCGGTCATTTGCTTCTGCCAAAACCAACTTTAAAGGCCTTTGTTCCTTCGCACAACCGAACAGGACAATTAATTAGCTGTGTATCTGCTGGTGTTTGCCAAGCTCCAAGTCCTCGTCCAGTAGTGCTGTCATTTTTGTCTCTACGAGTACTGTAGTTAACCGAGATATACAGCTTTTACTTCACTATCGTAAAATACTCCTGCAATTTGCGGTCACAAACGTGGCTAAATTTATGCACTTCAAAGAAAGGTATAAAAAGAATCCACGCCCATTCATGCCAATAGGTGGCATTTTGTACTCACCTTAATCTGGTACGTACATGAACGTCGCCATGCCTGCATTCACGAGAATATACAGACAATTTGTACTCACGTCAGACGCGAGCCTGTTGTTCTAATTGTTTCTGTACTCGCGCTACTTTGGACGCAGACTAAGTGCCATTTGGAATTAAATAGACACATTGCACATCTGTTCAAGTTAATTCAATGAGTTAGAATGTAATAAGTAGGGCCTCCTAAAAAAGGGGAAAATCCGAAGGGAGATCCCTATCCACAAGTCAAATAAATTAAAAGGTAAAACATAATTAACCAGAAAATTAGATGAATATATTTGTACTTAGAATATAAAGAGAGATTTTCACCATGGAAGAAACCTCACTTTTAGTTGCCGTTCACTTCTCACTTGGCATACAATTTTTTGAATGATATTACGTTCAGTTTGCTTTTGATTGATTTGAAATCATATGTGATTCTCTTTTCTTTGTTAGGTGAATTTATATTTTAGATTTCTTATTTGATCACCTTAATGTCGACCATAAGGAAACTATTGAAGATAGATGACCTGATATTGCTCCTGATGAAGCAACAACTGTCCATTTAATTTTGAAGTGTTTGTAAATAAGAAAATTATGTTATTATTGAATTTAAATGTATGAATTAATTAGAAAATTTGTGTATTTTTTTTAGAAAATGTGATCTTGCTTGTACTCCCTCCGTATCAAAATATAAGACTTTTCACAAACTTTTCACATACATGTATCTAGACATATTTTGGTGCAGGATTCATGTGAACCTTACACTAAAACATGTCTAGATACATGTGTGTGGAAAGTTGGTGAAAAGATTCATATTTTGATACGGAGGAAGTAGTTGGCATTGTACGGTTAGATATTTTATGGCGATTTCAATTCATCGCTTAGGCCGGCAGTCGTCGTATTTGCAGAAGTAAGCCATAAGAACACACAATGATCTAGCTACCTTGTTGTTAATCAAACATTCTTCGCCCCTCACATGTCATGCACTGAGTCGGCTAGTTACCTTTATCCAGAAAACATCACATGCCATGTATCGTTTGACACTTTGACATAAATATTATTCATGTTTGCCGTGTATATTAATATCTTAGGAAAAATATTAGACTATGATTCTTAAATAAATATAATGAGGAACTCCTTTCACAAATGTAGACTACTTAATATTTCCTGTAATTCAACATGTTTTTACTCTTATGCTTAGAAATATAGATACTTAAGTGATAAGGGGAGGTGGGTCTTGTTTTAGATGTGATGTAAACATATTTTTTTGCGTGAAAAACAACGACCACATATTTATGTGAGCCTATCAGCAAGAGATTAAAAATATTGGAAAAAGAGAATGGCATGTTTTAGAGTCATTATGAAAAATCAAATAAATAGGATGCCTGAATATCAGAACAAATATTGGGAAAATGGATGTACTTATAGATGGCTCAGCTTGGTGATGAGAACACCAAGTATTTCCATGCTCGAGCAACCGAGAGATACATGCAGAATTCCATTGTCTCCCTTACTCTGGACTAGATGATGATGGAGATTCTGATTCGGATGAAGAATGTAATATCCCTAATCCATATTCTTTGTTCATGTCAGCTTGTCAAGTTTAACATGTAATTTGTACTAATCGCTAACCTCATGTTTATTGCTTTTTGTAGAGTATTTACTACAGCAAGGAGAAGAGCAGAAGATTTGGAGAAGGCATGGAGAGATGACAACCAGCCAGCTTTTTCCTTTGGTTCTATGAATTTGCAATATGAACTGTAATAAGATATTTATGCACATGTCTTTGTCGAAACCTGAAACTGGACTGATTTGATGCAATATGGACTATAATATGATATTTATGCACTTGTCCTTAGTTGCTCTATGTTGTGAATTGTGAACTGCTGTTTGATGTGAAGTTGTTTAGCCCTGTTCTTGCAAATTTGTTTTGTTTAGCTGCTGTTTTGCATTGCTGCAACAGTGCAACTTGATGTTTATACAAATGTTTGTTGTAAAAAACTACTCCCTCGCGTCGGATGGCTCTCTCCTCCCTCGCGTCGCCTGCCCAGGGGCGACCCGGGGGCTCCCCAGTCAGCGCCGCCACGGACCACGCCCACACCCCTCCTCCTCACCGCCGTTGCCGCCGGCCATGCCACGGTGGCGGCGGGCCCCTCACTGCCAAAAGGTGGTGCGGGGAGGGCCGGATCGACGACCTGGTCGTCTCAAGCGCGGCGCGGCAAGCCAGGGCGGCGGCCCTGGACTCCGGTGGCGGTCGGCAGGCCGAGGTGCGGCGAGGGTCGGGCGACCTGCTGTGTGTCCGAAGGTTTGTGGGCTCGAGTTGCTGCAGGCGAGATGGGCCCGTGAGGGCCGGATCTGGGCCCGGGCGGGCTGCTGGCGACGAGCAGTGTCGTGGTGGTATCACGGCAGATGCCATAGGATGGCTAATGAG
Source organism: Poa pratensis (assembly GCA_947311845.1). Taxonomy (NCBI): domain Eukaryota; kingdom Viridiplantae; phylum Streptophyta; class Magnoliopsida; order Poales; family Poaceae; genus Poa; species Poa pratensis. The sequence goes on from CAMZMU010000041.1 coordinate 70,631,857, forward strand.
CGGGGCCGATGGGCGCTGGAGGATCCGGGGGAGGGCTAGCGCGCTAAGGAGCGCACACATAAGAACAAGCAACCTCACAAACACACACGATCTACCCAGGTTCGGGGCCCTCGTGAGGAGGTAACACCCCTACTCCTGCCTACCTCGCTGTATATCTCGGTGTCTCACAAGTACAATGATGTTCCTCGAGCTGTATGTCTCAACAATGGAGAAAGGCTCAAGGAAGAAGATGAAGCTACAGGGGGAAATGAAACTCAGGGCATCGTCCCTCACGCAGGAGGGGGTGGTGCCCTATTTATAGGCTAACCGAGTTACCGAAATGCCCTCTCGGTGCACTGTAGCCATGCCAACGGTATGTCATGATGTACTCCTGTCACAGACAGGACATGCCCTGCCCATCCCCTGCAGCACAACGGTCTTGCAGCCTCGGATGAAGGGCCACAGCAGGTTTAAACAACCGAAACAACCACACCATCCTCCGACATGACCATGTTGGTCCAACCAGCAAATCCACTGATGATCTCTTTAGCTGACCCCGACATTTGATACTATGCCGGTTTTCCGACATACTTAAATCTCTAAGATATTCCTCCAAATCTTGACACAGCACGTGGCAGCGAATCTCTGCTCGACGCCTCGGCTCTTGCGCAAGGACAGACATGCCAATGCAAGCACGCTTCTCACGTCATGCGGGCCCACATCTGTCAAGTCCACAGAGCACTCAAGTGCTTTGACCACGGTGCGGCTCCTAGATTCCCGCGCCATTAACCGCACGCGATCGCGCCGCAGGCGGTTACCTCCGTGTAACCCACGATGTGGCGCATCGTGCGGCCACTTTTGCCGCAACCGCCCGCATCAGGCGCAGTTAATCCCCACGATCTCCTGGGAGATCGTGCGGGATGGTTTCGCTAACCGCGCACGCTCCTCCCCTATAAATAGGGGCGCACGGGCTCCTTCTTCTTCCTCCTCGCATTTCTCCGCTCTCAACGCCGCCGCCGCGCAGTGCTCTCCGCCACCGCACGACGCCGAAATCTCAGCCGCCGACGACCGTAGCTTTCTCCGCCGTCGTCAAGCCCGCATCTCCACCGCTACTACTCCGGTGAGTTCTTTGCCCTTGGCATGGTCGATGAACATGTTCTTCTTCCCCGCGGAACTAGTTCATCTTCTTCGAAGAACTAGTTCATCTTTTCCGATGAACTTCTTCATCTTCACCGTAGATGCTCTCATATTTACCCGCGTGAACCTCCTCTAGATCCTCTTCGGGGTTTATATTAGTTTTGCACCGATCCACCGCTAGGTCACTTTAGATCAATCCCTAGATCTTGCCTTTATTTTTTGTTTTTCCTCTTCTATAGATCTTTCCGCTAAACCCTTAGCCGCAGATTGATGTTTCCCGCCATTACTCTTTTCCCCTTTGTTGTTCAAATATTCCGAGATACTTATCCCGGTTGATTTGTCACCTCTTTGCAGGATCCTACTGAGATGTCGTCCAGCCACGCCTCAGATCCTTCCGACATACCCGCCGAGACGGGAACTCGCGGAGGATGGGAGGGCTCGGATGTCTCCCCATCCGAGATAGAATGGCTGGTCAAGACTCGGCGACTCCCTGCCGAGGTCATATGCCGGATCCCGGGGAATGAGGCCGAACCAGATCTGACGCCCGATGAACGGGTAGTCTTCGTCGCGCATTTCGAGTGCGGCCTCGGCCTCCCGGCCAGCAGGTTCTTTCGGGCCTTCCTCGACCGATATGGCCTTCAACCTCATCACCTCCCTGCTAACGCCTTCACCGCACTGTCGGCGTACGTCTCCTTCTCCGAGGCCTACCTCGGTCTCTGGCCCACTGTCGACCTCTGGGCGAAGTATTTCCAACTTTGGAAACAGAGCATCCCCGACCCGGAGAACAAGGGCGCCCCGAAGGAGATGACCCCATGCGGAGCTGCCACCATAATACCTTGGAAGGGGTCCATCTTCCCCTGCATTCCAGGCCTCGAATCCTGCCGGAAATGGCAGAGGACATTCTTCTATGTGAAGAATCTGAGTCATGTTGATCTCCTCAACCTACCGGCGTTTGCCCTCGGAACCCCCACAGCCCAACGCAACTGGTCCTTTGACCCCCATGAATCTGATGCCGAGATCAACCAGATCCACGAGACCGTCATTTAGCTCGTGAAAGATGGTTGGACGGCTGATGATCTCCTGAGGACTTTCATCACTCGCCGAGTTCTCCCTCTCCAAAGCCGAATCCACAAGATCTGCCATATGAGTGGCCAGTTTGATCCTACCCGGATCAGCACCCACGAGCTCGACAAGGCCGAGGTCAAAAGGCGTGTCAAGGCCATTGCCAGGACACAAATGGTCGATGAATGGGATAGGGGGATAGAGCCCCACAACCGAGATCAGCTTCCGGAGCAAGTAAGTTCCTTACAGGCTAAAGCCGACATATTTTGCTTACCGACACAATTTTTATGTCGGCACTGTCTTTGCTATAGAATAACCCGGTTTAACTTGCCCACTTTGCAGAGATTTGCCCGGCAGGAACTTGAAGATGGAGGCAACCCCTCCGAGAAATGGAGCAAGGACCTGGACTCGGACGTCACCGAGGTTGATGAGCCGGACGACGAGGACCATATGCCGATTCCTGTTGCCCGTGCCCCTGCCTCGGGTAAGCCTCGAGTCCGAGCTTCCATCCGAGATTGGTCTGATGATGAGGATGACGAATGCCAAATTCTAGACCCAATTGACGCTCTACCCATCTCCTCTGCTCCTCCACAATCCTGGACCTCAGCTGATTCGGCTGGCCTAGCTCCGAGCACCAAGGTCTCCCGAGGCTCGTCCCGCAAACGCTCAACGCCCGATACCTCGGGTACCGGGACCTCTGCGACCTCGGCTTCCGCGGCGCCAAAACCAAAGCGACTAAAGAAACTGGGACTGAAGGTCCGAAGCAAGAAGCAGCCGCCGACCACTGAAGGGTAAGATACTCTTTGTTTGCTCTCTTTCTTTTTTTAACCGAGATAACATTTTCACCAAGTAACCACTTTTTCTATCTTAATGCAGTGCTGCCCTTCAAGTACATCAGAGTGCATCCTCAATGCACTCACCTCTTCCGGCATCTACGGTGCCTCAACCAGCCGATACTAGGGTTGCTAGCCCCACAAGGGCAAGCCCTTCTTCGGCACGCACAACTCCGGCCGGCACCGCCGTCGACATCTGGTGCCGCAGTTGGAGGAGGCCAAAGCACTCCCGAGGTCATGGTTCTCGACCGAGATGTTGGCTCCGGTGTTCCCGCCGCGGACCCCGACATTCCGCGGGCCGACACTCCGGTAGCACCGGATCGACAGCAACCACCACCACAACAACAGCAGCAGCAACCGCAGCAACAGCTGCAGCAGCAACACCAGCAGCAGCCACCGCCGAAGCCCATCCCCAAGTCCACCGAGTTAGTAACTCGGAAAACTACTCCACCGCCCCAGCCGGCACAGAGCCAGGTTGCCACCGGTAAAGCGCCTGCTAATCCGGACAGGCAGGTGGTTCTGACCCCGACCACCACACCGGCCCATCAAGCTCTTACTGCCTCTGTCTCCCGAGTCTCCACTGACAGCTAGGGTTTTCCTCAGCTTCGAACTCAAAGTGGACACAGTTTGGGCTCGGAGGGACAGTACCACATGGATTGGAACGCCGCCGACACTGGTAAGGTCTCCTCCATTCCGGCTGGACCCAGTGCACTTGCTCAAGCCATGCACAACCTGCAAGTTTCGACCCTTCGAGCCAGCAGGCTTGCCGAGGTAAATTTTCCTCAGCCAGACCTTTCTTTTCCTTTGCAATAGATGATAAACATATACAATCCCCAGTCCCCGAGATTCGGGTCGAGTGATCGAAGCTCGCCCGAGTAAAGATCACTCGGCGTGAATCTTCCCAAAATTTCCTCCATTAACTTCAAAGAATCTGACACCTAGTCCCCGAGATTCTTGTCGAGCTTAACTCGGCATTAATCCTCAAAAAATCCGACATCCAGCCCCGAGATTCTTGTGGAGCTTAACTCGGCACGAATCTTCAAAAAATCCGACATCCAGTACCCGAGATTTTTGTCGAGTTTAACTTGGCACGAATCTTCAAAAAATTGTACTAATACTTTGCTTTTTTCAGGACTGCACCAACGCTCGGACTTCGGTGTTCCAGAAGCTGCTCCTGGACCACAACAAGTTGAAGAAATCCTACAAACGGGTGCTGGAGACTCTGAAGAACAAGGACGCCGCGCACGCAACTGCCCTCCAAAAGGAACGAGATGAAGTGTATCGGCTCCAAAAGGAACTTGCTCGGGTCCAGGGCGAGAAGGCCGGCATGGAGAAAGTCTTGATGCAGAGGGAGGAAGCTGCGCAGAAGCACAAGGAAATCCTCGAGGAGACCGAGGTTCGCGCTACCTCGGCGCAGGAAGAACTGGATGCCCTCAAGGCTAACAGTGGTCGCTGGTTGTCCGAGCTTACTCGGCTCAACCGCGAGATGGACAGTAAGCTTCCCTTTATCCTTTTCCTCATTTCCTTTGTTTCCACCGACACCAGCTATTCGCCGACACACGACTTAACTCGGTAACAGCCTTTCTCTCTACCAGATCGCTGCTGCCAACGTCACCAAGAAGGCACGAGAGAAAAGAGCCAAGGCTGGCCCAATCTCGGAGGTCTGGGACATTGAGGACCATCTGACGGCCCTAAATGCCCTCATCTCCCCTTTGAAGGCCATCGGTACTGAACTCCTTGATGTTGGTCTTCGGGTTTACCGAGCCTTATGGCCAGACTCTCAACCTGTAGCCACCATCAATGAACTATCCAAGTGCCTGTCGGGGGCCGAGACCAGGGTCCGCGAGTGGAGATCCTCCGCAGCTCGTGTCGGAGCTGACCAAGCCCTGACTTTTGTGCTAACTTGGTATGAGGATATCAAGCTTGAGGCAGTGCGGACTTTGCGCTGCAACTCAATATGGACCTCGGATCCGGAGCTGATTGGTCACCGCAAGGAGGCAGCCTCTTTATGGCCGGTTATGCCGACACTCGCCACTTCATTCCGGGGCCAGCATACTCCGACGATGAAGATGATTCCTCAGATGATGAAGAGGAAGATGATGATGAGGAGGAGGCCTTGGACGAAGAGATCGAGGCTGAAGGTCCCGACACTGCCACCGAAGCAGCAGGCGCCGACATTGCCAAGCAGCCAGGATCCGACATTCCTCCAGAAGCAGCATCCGACACCGCCGATATTTCGGTGGCCACTCCAACTCCCGAGGCTGCTCCAACAACTGAAGTCTCTCCTGCTGTCGAGACTGGGTCCGCTGACCTCAGTTCCTCTATTGCTGCTGCCTGAACTTATTATCAAATGAACCATTAAATCCCCGGAATGCCGGGTACGGATGTAATTATACTTTTAAGTATTTTCACTGCCACTCTATTTTGCTACCCTTATGGAAAACGGCTTAATGCCGGATCACTTTGCATCCAGCCCCGAGTTTACTTTCTCGTTTACTATACTTAGTGATCTTTGCTCTTGTCTACCATTTCGGCGTTCGACAGTCGAGTCACAAGACCAAAATTATAGCATACAGTACTTGTAAAATTTTGAGGTAGGATTCAGAGTCATCCGACACAAAGAAAAGGAATAAAAACCGGGTTAGTAAACGACATATGTCGGATCTTTTTAGGACCGAGTCCCCGAGTCCATTTTCATGTTTACCATATACCACAACCTCTGCTCTTGACTGCCATTTCGGCGTTCGTCAGTCGAGTCACAAGATCACAACAAAATAGCATACATTACTTGAACTTTGAAACGAGTCAAAAAATCATCCGACATATGAACGACATAGAAAAAACAAGATAAAACACATGCATATGGACAAGGCAGTCCCCGAGTTTCATCTCGGAGTGCCGGCATTTCATTCAAAGGAAACCGAGATACATACACTGCTCCTTAGGAGTAAAAGGGACGGAGTAGAGCTACATTCCATGGTCGTTTGGTCTCCTCTCGGATTTGTCCATTACATTTTTCCTCGGTGCCTGCGCATCTATAAGATAGTACGAATCATTGTGCAGAGCCTTGCTCACAATGAATGGTCCCTCCCATGGAGGTGACAACTTGTGTCGGCCTGCACTGCGCTGCACTAGCCTCAACACCAAATCTCCCTCTCGGAATACCCGAGGGCTGATCTTCCGGCTATGATAGCGTCGGAGATTTTGCTGATATATAGCTGACCGAGATAAGGTCAGTTCTCGTGCTTCTCGAGCAAATCAACATCATTTTCCCGAGCTTCTTTTGCCTCGGTTTCAGTGTACAGCACCACTCTCGGTGAGTCATACTCCATGTCGGTTGGCAAACCGCTTCTGCTCCATAACCAGAAAGAATGGCGTATAGCCAGTTGAACGATTCGGTGTGGTCCTTAGACCCCACAATACGCTGGTATCTCTCTATCCAGCAACCCGGAGTTCTCAACAGTGGTTCAATCAACCGGCTTTAATGCCGGCTAACACCAATGCATTTGCTCTTTCCACTTGCCATTTGCCTCGGATGTGCCACCGAGGCTATGTCCAACCGAATTCTCTTTTCAGCACAGAACCGAGCAAACTCTCCCACAGCAAAGTTTGTGCCATTATCCGAGATAATGCTATGGGGATAACCATATCTCAAAATGATGTCCTTCAAAAAGGACACAGCTGTGTGACCATCACACTTTCTGATTGGCTTCACCTCGATCCACTTGGTGAACTTGTCCACCATCACCAGCATATGAGTCATGTTACCTCGGGCTGGTTTGAATCTCCCACCATATCCAGACACCAAACTGCAAAGGGCCAAGTGATTGGAATTGTCTTGAGTGCCGAAGCTGGCAGGTGGATCTTCTTAGCAAATCTCTGACATCCCTCACACTTTCGGACGATATCTTCTGCCTGATTCAAAGCATTGGGCCAATAAAATCCATGCCGGAATACTTTAGCCACCAGGGCCTTGATGAAGCATGATGACCACACTCCCCTTGATGAATCTCCAGGAGCATTTCTTGCCCTTCCTGCGGCGTGACACAGCGCTGCAGTACCTCGGTTACACTCCTCTTGTATAACTCCTTGTTGATGATGGTGTATGCCTTGGATCTTCTTTGCACTTGCCTGGCCTCAACTTCATTACTTGGCAAACTCCCATCCATCATATATGCCATTATAGGCTGCGCCCATTCCGGCACAGGACGCACAGGAAAAACCGGGATATCTATCTCCATTGGTCTACCGACATTGCTTCCTCCGATACTGAGTAACCAGTCCCCGAGTTCTGCCAGGCAGTCCCCGGGTTTTCCCAAATGCACCCGACATCAACATCCATGGGCACTGCTCCATCTTCGGTTTCGCCGGGATAAAAATTGACTCGGACTCCGGTGAGGTTTGATTGATGGTTTCCTCAGATGCTCCAATGCTATGCCGGGTGGAATTGGATCCCGAGATGAACCTAGCTTGGACATATATCGGCAGCTTCATTTTCCGCCCGAGGTATATGCTTGAACTCGCACCCTTCAAAGAATCCCGAGATCTTCTGGACATGAAACCGAAACAACGCCATATTGGCGTCCAAAGCATCCCAATTTCCCGAGACTTGCTGCACCACCAGATCCGAGTCTCCGAAACATTCTATTCGGCGGATACCAATTTCCTTGGCCACATGAACAAGTGCCTCATACTCGGCCACATTGTTAGATGCCGCAAAGTGAATTTGCAATACATATCTCAGCTGATCTTGCTTGGCGAGGTAAGGACTACCCCGGCACCCAAACCAATCTTGGTTTTGGAACCATCAAAGTGCATCCTCCAATAATTGGAGTCAGGCAATGGTGGCTCATATTGCATCTCGGCCCAATCCACCAAGAAATCCGGCAGTGCCTGAGATTTGATAGCATCTCTTCTCTCATAATGCGGAGTGTAAGGTGATACCTCGATAGCCCACTTGGCTACTCGGCCAGTTGCATCTTTGCACCCAATGATTCCGAGATGGAGCCTCGCACACCACAGTGATTGAATGCTCTTGGAAGTAATGTTTCAACTTCTTAGCAGCCAGATAGACACCATATGTCATTTCTGGTAGTGAGGATAGTTCTGCTTGGATAACGAGATCACCTCGCTCAAGTAATATACCGGCCTCTGCACTTTGCCCTCTTCTTCTCGCTCCACCACCACTACGACACTCACAACTCGGTTTGTGGCTGCAATGTAGAGCAACATCGGCTCTTTGGGTAATGGTGAGGCCAGTATCGGCGCAGTTGCCAGCATCTTTTTTAACTCGGTGAACGCCGCATCGCTTGCGGGGTCCACACAAAGTGAGTGGTTTTCTTCATGAGCTGATACAAAGGCAATGCCTTTTCTCCCAACCTGCTAACAAACCGACTCAAGGATGCCAAACATCCAGTGAATTTCTGCACGTCCTTGAGACATGTCGGTAACCTCATGCTTTCAATAGCACGGATTTTTGTCGGGTTAACCTCGATACCTCGGCTTGACACGAGGAAACCGAGTAATTTTCCTGCCGGCACACCGAATGTACATTTATCCGGGTTAAGTTTCATTCGGTATTTTCTCAAGTTTATAAATGTCTCTCTGAGATCATCAATCAGAGATGACTTTTCTTTAGTTTTTATGACGACATCGTCGACATACACTGCACATTTCGGCCTATTTGATCATGCAAACATTTCTGCATACATCTCTGGTATGTAGCACCAGCATTTCTCAAACCAAAGGTCATGACACGATAGCAATAAGCCCCATACGGGGTAATAAAAGCAGTTTTCAATTGATCAGCCGGGTTCAGAGGAATCTGATGAAACCCGGAATAAGCATCTACAAAGGATAACAGCTCACACCCGGCTGTGGAATCGATCACTTGATCAATCCGAGGCAGGGGAATGGATCCTTAGGACATGCCTTGTTTAAGTTGGTGAAATCGATACACATGCGCCACACCTTGGCCACCAGAGGTTCATCTTTTTCTTCTCTACCAGGACCGGGTTAGACAACCAGTCCGGGTGCAGCACTTCCATGATGAAACCAGCCGCAAGTAACTTGGCCAGTTCATCTCCCACCACTTTTCTTCTCTCATCCGACAGTCGACGTGTCGGTTGCTTCACAGGCTTCATGTCCGGCCTGACGAACAAAGAGTGCTCAGCCAACTCCCTCGGAACACCCGGCAGGTCTTGATTCGACCATGCGAAGATATCCCGATTCTCACGGAGGAAGTGACTGAGCTCGCTTTCCTATTTCTCAGTTAACCCGGTGCCAATGATGACATTGCGCTCCGAGCACTCCGGGTCAACATTGATCTTCTTCGTCTCCTTCGGCACCTGGAACGATGCATTCATTCCGGGTTAGCCATACCCGGCATTCCGAGTTGCGCGGATTGAGCCAGCGCCACCACCTCGTGTATCTTCTTCTTCTCAGCAGCAATGATCAAAGACTCGGCCAAGCAAGAACCAGCCGAGGCACACTAACGCACGCTTGTAATCACCCGAGATGGTGATGATGCCATTAGGACCCGGCATTTTCATCTTGAGGTAGCCCACATGGGTAGAGATCATGAACTTGGACAGCGCGGGCCTACCAAGCAATGCATGGTATGGACTTCGAGGTCCACTACCTCGAACTGGATGCTTTCAGTTCTGCAATTGTCCTTGGTGCCGAACAACACATCCACCCAGATCTTGCCCATAGGAGCACAAGAAACACCCGGCACTATACCATGGAAGGTCGTGCTACTCGGCTGCAGCATATTCATCATGGTGTCTCGGTACATGATATTGATAGCACTCCATTATCAATGAGAACTCGGGTGAACCGGACATTGATGGTGGGTCCAATGAATGTCGGATCCACCACCAGAGCATAACCTCCCAGAGTTGGCATAACTCGGGGATGATCCCTTCTGCTCCAACTGATCTCTTGCTCGGACCAGTGCATATACTTCGGCACTGCCGGCATAACTGCGTTCACCTCCAGTGCCGCCGATGCAAGCTTTTCTTGTCAGTTGGCTCGGTCACAGAGACCACATAGCTCTGATGAGCTTCTCTGTAATCTCCCTGGGATACTCTCCCTGCCTGCTGGGACAGCGTTGTTGTTGCCCCTGCGACATTCACCTGATTCACAGGTTTCGGATATGCTTGCCTCTGAGCAGGCGGATTCACCGGGATAGCATTTGCCCTGGTGAGCGGTAAGTTTTGCCTCGGCGGAATTCTCTGAGGTGCCCCCCTGATTTCCTCCGGCTCTGGCTCCTTCCCCTTGTGCGCTGATACCAGCAGCACTGCCGAGTTGTATGGTTCACCGGCCTGCGGATGTCGGTGGTGTGGAAGCTACAAGGTCCATCCAACATAGCCTCATAAGTGAAGGCCTGCTTCTGATCACTCCATGGCTTCTTCCCTCTTGATTCTGGCCCCATGCCGGGCCGCTGTTCTTCGGACGCAGGTTACTACCAGCATCTGGTTGATCTTGGTTCACCGCAGCCACCTGGTTTGAGCCATACCGGTAATCCGGTTCTCTTCTCTTGTTGCCGAAGTACTGGCGATCAATCTGCCTGACTGGCCCGGGTCTGTTATTCACCGGGAATCTTCTACTCGGCTCAACCGAGTTCAGCAGAGGTTGTGTCGGGTCACCGAGTGCATAGCTATCCGCGATCCGGATTGTCTCGGCCAAAGTGGTCGGCATTTCCCTCTGCAGCTTCTGCCAGAGCATGGAGCCATGTCGTCATCCTTGCGCAAACCATGAAATGGCCTGCGCCTCCACAACTCCTTCGCAGGAATTGCGGACAGTGCTCCACCGAGTTAAGTAATCTCGGCCAGTCTCATCATCCCTCTACCTGCACATCGCAAGCTATTGAGGTCTATTCGGCCTCTTGTATGTGCTGGATAAGTTGCTAACGAAAGCTTCTTCGAAGTCCAGCCAGCAGTCGACACTGCCCTCTCTCAAGTTGTTCAGTCAGATCCTGGCTGGCCCTACAACATCTGCGGGATATACCTCACCGCCCATCGGCGGTTACCTCCTGCAATGTGCACTGTCGATACATAATCTGTCAGCCAGTCCTCTGGCTTGGTGCTGCCATCATACGTCTTCGCACCTCGTCTCAACTGAAAGTGCGGCACCGGTGGTTCCCTCATGATCCTAGGTCCAAAGCATGCAGGGCCGGGTGGGCCTTGCTCTTCCAACATCTCGGACAGATAGATTCTGTCCAACTTGTATCGAGCATCACTTGGTGCCAGCTGGCGAGGTCCCAATCGAGATCCCAATGGACCCTCATATCTCTGATACCCGGCTCTCTCCATATCCGAGTTGCCATCATCATATCGGTTGGCCGCATGGCCAACACCTTGCGGCTGCTGCAGATGCTCGGCACTCTGCTACTGCCGAGGCTGATTCTGCACCGGATACCGAGGTGGGTGACCTCGGCCAGCCGAGTTGACATTCCCGACAGTCGGGTTACCCAGACCGGGATTACTTTTACCTCGGCCAGCATTGGCCTACCCAGCTAACTATTTTCCGGCATACTCCGGATCATATGTCTGTAGTTGCTTGTTCTTACCGGAGTTCACACTCCGGTCACGACCTCCACCATCATGCGAAGACGAAGCTTGCCCCTTAGACTTTTCACTAGCTGCCCTAGCCAAGTGAACTATCTGGGATCCACCAGCACCGGGGTTAGCCTTGCGAAAGGCCTCATTTTGCCGGTTAGCATCACCGATCAACTCATTAACTCGGTCCTGCTGCCTACGGCGAGCTTCTCCGGATAAACCAGATAACTCGGCTCTTGCTGCCTTGGCGGCTCTAAGAGTCTTAGCAGGGGAACTATATTTTGGTTTCTCAACCGACATACGACTAGGAGTCTTACTAGAAATAGATCTACCATCTCTAGCAATCTCAGCATTGAGGCCTTTGCCTCCCCTACGCACTTCCTCTACTCGACTAGGATGATTAGCTACCGAGGTTAACCCATGAGCTGCATTATACTCAGGAAGGGATATGCCAAAATCTCTCCGTATCTCGGCTATCTCCATGGCCTCCTGATGTAGCTTCTGACGCTGCAGCTCTAACTCGACTGCTGTCACTGCAGCATCTGCTCCGGATGCTACCGGGATAGCCAGCTTCTCGATAATATCTTCCGGTGGAGCTGGCCTGACCGACACTTTGGATGTGCCAGCCCAGAGGTGCTCCTCCCCTTCCAGCGGAGGTTTCGCCGTGCAGGCGGATTTGGTGGCAGGTTCTCCGACATTGCCCTTGCCAGCACCACCCACAGGCCCGGTCATCATTACCTCGGCGCAGCTCCCGGGGCGATCGATACGCCGGCCGCGAGCTGCGCAGACAGCAGGAGGATCCTCGGCCACGAGCACCTGCTCAGGGTACTCGCAGACAACCTCGGTGGCGACGTAGGTCACGAAGGTGCCGAAGCTCATGAGGCAGCCATTCCTCGGGAATGGTTTGCTGCCGAAGCAGCTCGCGTTGTTGCTGATGAAGTTCAGCGACCCGAGCTTGCAGATGAGCCCGGAGACGATGCGCTCACCGGAGTCGATGATGGAGCCCCTCCGGATGATTACACCAGCCAGCGCCGCTGCTTGCCCCACGGTGGGCGCCAGCTGTCGTGGTGGTATCACGGCAGATGCCATAGGATGGCTAATGAGCGGGCCGATGGGCGCTGGAGGATCCGGGGGAGGGCTAGCGTGCTAAGGAGCGCACACATAAGAACAAGCAACCTCACAAACACACACGATCTACCCAGGTTCGGGGCCCTCGTGAGGAGGTAACACCCCCTACTCCTGCCTACCTCGCTGTATATCTCGGTGTCTCACAAGTACAATGATGCTCCTCGAGCTGTATGTCTCAACAATGGAGAAAGGCTCAAGGAAGAAGATGAAGCTACGGGGGGAAATGAAACTCAGGGCATCGTCCCTCACGCAGGAGGGGTGGTGCCCTATTTATAGGCTAACCGAGTTACCGAAATGCCCCTCTCGATGCACTGTAGCAATGCCAACGGTATGTCATGATGTACTCCTGTCAGAGTCAGGACATGCCCTTCCCATCCCCTGCAGCACAACGGTACATCTAGAATGTACCCTCTGCTAGGGACAGGACAGGCCTACCTCGTAGCCTTTTCCCCGGCTGTCCCGGAGTCAGCGGTCAGGGGAGACCTGTCACCTCGCTCCCCCTGCATGCCCCCGTGTCAGGCGCTTCCGTGCCAGGCGCTCCCGTGTCAGGCGGAATGTGACTGGAGCATTGACTGCTCTCCGACACATAGTTACCTCATCTCGGCTGATCCAACATTGATATGTCGGGCTTTCCCCTGGTGATCATCTCTTCCTGCACATAGTAGAAAACAAGAAGATACCCACATAGACATGCCGGTCGCTACATGTCCCGGTTAGTATATGCCGGTATGCACCAGCATGGTACCTCGGTCCCTTCTGGCCCGGGTTACCTCGGTTTACTTATGTCGGTTTGCCCCAACATTATATCTCGGTCACTTCTAAGGTTCAGGTATGTCGGCTTTTATTGTAACATGGCCCGCATCTGGGCATAGCTTTTACCATATCATGACCCTACCGGGGGTAGCCCCCGACAAGCAGCGTCCTCGTCGATGAAGCTCACGGCGGGGGTTTGCAGGAGCACAGAGGTGCCGCATGGGGCCGAGGCAGCGGCTTCGGGTCGAGGGCGGTGGTGTGTGTCGTCGTGGTGGCTAGGGAGTTGGTTCTGCCCCCGGTAGGAGTGGTTTCGGCTGCGGCGTGAGGTGCGTCGCGCGAGTTTGCTTGGCAGATGGCGGAAGAGAAGTCGATTTGGTGCAGCGTGCAGTGCTCTAGCTTTGGGTGTGCTTGTCACCTCAGTCTGCTGGAATCATTGGCCCCGGTTTGCTCGAAGGCATGGAGGAGCTCCAGGTGAAAGTCTCGAACCAGCTTCGGTTGGTGCCGACAGCGGCGGCGCCATTGGCGCCGTTTACCCTCCAGGGGGCGTTGTCGAGGAGCTCCTTTCTCGTTCCTCGTGGGGGTGATGGGCTCTCCGGGCGAAAGCCCTAGCTTCGGGACACCGAAGCGGGCGACTGCGTTGGTTTCATCGTCACCTCCTTGGAGGCGTCGCCTTGGAGGGCCTGCCTTGCATCCGATTCACCTGCTTCTCCTCTTCCATGGTTGGTGGATGTCGGGACGGCGGTCCCGGGTGGTTCTTGATCGTGCACCGAGGCAGCGGCCTCGGAAAGTCATGCGACTGTGGCCCTACGAGGAAGGGCAGCAACTCGACGTGGTTCGAGTGGCAACCTTGGTCTGCATGGGTAGCGGGGTTGTCGGCTCGGTTGATGGTTGACTGGAAGTCGGGGCAGCGTCCCCGGATTGTGGTGTGGCGGCCGTGGTCTGCGGGTAGTTGACCTGGTCAGTTCGTACTGTGGATGGCTAGGTCATGCGGTGTTGCAGCTCGAGTGCGAGCGGTGGCATGTCGGGGCGGCGGCCCCGGAAGGTGGTTCAGGTGGTTTGCGCAGGGCGTGATGGAGAGTTGGATGTTGGGGCGGCGGCTCCGAGTTTTCTGCATCATCGAGAGCATTTCGCTTTGTGTCGTGTGGACGACAAGGTTGCTCTCGGTGTTGTTCGTCGTCGAGGCTCCCGGTGGTGACCGCTGCGGATTGGTGGGTTGTGCTTGGCTCTAGGTGTTGTGTGGGTGTTGCGTCGTGGTATTTGTTGTATGGTTTTCGCCCGGTTTCTTCCACTAATAAACCGGGCACCTTCTGCTTAATTAATGAATAAGGCAAAGATTTTGCCTTCGTTTCAAAAAAATGCTTGCTGTCAAAATTGTGCTCTTTTATGGCACAGTTTTGCTGCTGTTTTGTATTGCTGTTTACTACAAAAGTACAAATGGTTGATGTCAAAATTGTGTTTGCTCTCTCAAAATTGCTGGTGCTACTAATGTCGGGCTTTTGGGCTTTCGTGTTGGGCGGGCCTGGGCCTGGCAAATGTGTAAATGTGTCGGGCCAGGCCCGGGCCTGGCATTACGACGTCGGGCTTTTTCGGCCCGGCCCATGGCCAGATATACTCTGGAGGATGGTCGATCAGTCGATAGTCACGATGAAAAGGTGGCTGCTTTTCTTAACTCTTTGAAGAATAGAATGTGTGTCTCTCACGCACCGGCTATATGTTTAAAAAAATCCGAACATTTTGTCAGAGTAGAGGACTTGCACAAAAACAAAGATCGAAAAAGTTATTCAACTAATACCAGCAGATAAGGCATCCGAGCCGGATGGTTCCAGTGGCAAGTTCTTGAAGGTTTGTTGGGATATAATTGCTCCAGATTTGTACAAACTGTGTGATGATTTTTGGGTAGGGAAATGCGGCCTGCAGTGTCTCAATAATTCTCTAATCACTCTAGTTCTGACCCCTGTTTCGGTGAATGACATAGGCCAATATCTCTACACTTAACTGTGTCCTCAATGTACTTACAAAGATCATTGCTGAAAGGCTACAAAAGTGGATACTGAAGGTGGTTCATCGAAATCAATACGGTTTTATTAAGGGGAGAAACATTCAGGACTGCTTGACATGGTAGTTTGAATATGTTTATGAGTGTAAATCTTCAGGAAATGAAATTGTGGTTCTCAAGTTAGACTTTGTGAAGGCCTTTGACACAATCGAACATTCAACCATACTCCAAATTCTGCAGCACATGGGTTTTGATGACATATTTATTAACTGGATTAGACTAATCCATGAATCTGGTTCATCATCAACTTTGGTAAATGGTGTTCCTGGAACTGAATTTAAATGTAAGAGGGGTGTGAGAGAAGGGGATCCCCTATCTCCCCTGTTGTTTGTATCTCGAGCAGAATTCAGACATAGATGAACTTATAAATATGCAAGCTATTTTGCAAGCTTATGCTCAGAGTAAATGGCCAAAGATAATTTTTCATTTTTAAGATAAATATAATTTTCATAAATCTTAGCTTATTCGGATTGATATTGATAATGCCAAAGCTCAGGAATTGACTCAGATTTTAGGCTATCAAGTGGGTACCATGCCATTCACATATTTGGGTCTCCCCGTGGGTACAACCAGACCAACAGTTGCCTAGAGTAGAAAGATGACTAACTAGTACGGCAATCTGGCTCACTTTTTTTTAGACGGAAGGACGAGCCCAGCCTTGAATTAACGAAGCCAACAACCGGCTAAGAGTTATACCAAGAGTTACAACACACACAAGAGCGCAAAGCGCCCACCGAAACCAACAACAAAAGACAACACAAAAGAAAAAACAAGTTGGAGCGCCAGCTTGAAAGAGGTTGAACGAGCCTTGTCTTCTGTTGAACCGGAGCGATCACGACCATGTCCACACCAACAAACCTCCACCGCATCTTCATTACAGCCCAATGGGGCACACATCGCCGGCGACAACTTGGTAGGACTTGAGGAACCAAAGGAAGGGGGTCTTGCGGCGACGCCTCCAAGAAGGTGCATGGCGCGAGAGTGCGTCAACGTCGTCGGCAGATACCGAGGTCCTGCAAAGCTTTCGCCTAGACCCCAAACCACCCACAACTGTGGCTCAGGCGAGAGCACAAAGGGTGATCCACAAACTACAAGAGAAGCGAGACGCGAGGCCACCAGGAGGAGCAGTTTGAGGCGAAGGGACGGAGTCCATCAAATCAGACCGGAGAATGGCCATCAGGCGACACGCCGTCACCGACTCTGGCCAGAGCCAGGCGCAGCTTTCGCTGAGATCCATCCAGATCAAAAGATTCGGTCGCCGTCGCGAGGACGTAGAGCAGACATGACAGAGATCATTGCCGCACCCCCAACCTAGGAAGCACTATGATCTAGCCCCAACTAGAATCACCTGATTGACCAGGCCCGGCCAGACCCAGATCTAGACGCCACCGGTGACGCTAGATCGGCGACACCACGACGGCCGCACCATCATCAGCGTTTCAACACCTGCGCGAGCGCGACCACGAAGGTCGGAGGGAGAACTGCAGCCGCGAGTGCGGCTATAGCACATACCATGCTGCCAACGGCGAGCATGCGCCGGCTCCGAGACTCACACCCAGCGAGCCAGAAGGGGCGTCGCCCACACGGCAACAAAGTACCGGAGACCCCGAGGGGACAAGGCTCTAACAGCCCCAGACAGACGGCCAAGGACCTCGCTAGGTCCAGAACCGGCCGTCAGCACACCTGACGCTCCAATGGAGGCAAGTGGAGGACCGGGGAGCCCTGCTCCGCCGGCCAAACGAGCTCCAAGGGGAGGAGCCGCAAGCGGTCGAGGGAACCGCACCACCAGAAATGAGGCGGCCAGATCAAGGCCTGGCCAGCCCAGATCTGGGCCCGCTCGGCCCAGATATGAGCCCGCACGACCCAACCCGAGGCTGCCCGCAGGAGCCGCCGCCGCCGCCCCTCTCCTCTTCTTCACAGCCAAGAAGGCCGCATCCATCGCCGCCGCGGCGTCCACGCCCGCCGCCGCGGCGTCGGGCCGCCGCCCAGGATCCACATCTCTGGCCGCCATGGCCCCAAACCTGGCGGCCACCACCTGCGCGCGAAGCTCCGCCCCACCGCGGCTCAGGCCGACGCTTTTTTTGGAGTCGCCCCCGCGTCCCCTGGGGAGCGACCACTAGTACAGAACGACACATTGGAAATGGGCCAAAAAGCCCATCAGAAACGGAAAAAGGGTCCGTGTCCCCGACCCTGTCACTGATGTGAAGGCTCTCATCGGCAACGGACAAGAAAAACCGTCACCGATGAGGCTTGATTTTGGCTACGGTTGCCATCCAGTCTCCGTTGCCGATGTATCTGGACATCAGAAACGGAGATTCTGTTTCTGCTCGTTTGCATTGATGTTTCTTCATAAGCCTAGAGCAGGAATAGATTTGGCACTGGACATTTAAAATTTCACAGCAGAAGCACAAAAATGCTAACAAATTCATTCATAAGGTATAACAAATGTCACCGATACATTGCATCACGAGACAACCAATTACTTATCTTCATTGTCATGCCTCTCTAAATCTATCATTGACATGTCTAGCTAAATCTATCTATGTCATGCCTCTCTAAACTTATCCTTGTCATTTCCAACTTAATTTATCTTCATGACTTGCTGTTAGAGTTCATGAATTGAATCTTCTTCTTCGACGGTGTCGCCAAAATATAATCAACTCGCCGCTTTGTCCCCGACCTTGTAGTTAGCTCATTTAAATGAGCTAAACGGATCAGCACCATGCTCTGCACATAGTGCAATAAGCGAGTGCTGATGTACTGAAGGTGCCTCTTTTGTAAAGTGGTCACTGAAATGCAAAGAGAGAATATATGACTCCATGTTAGCTCACTATACATCTAGCATAAAGGACATACAACACAAAAGATGCATAAGACAGAATAACAAACTTACAAATCCATTGCATAGTTGTTGTGTACCAACAATTATGCCGGACGACAAACGCACCTTGGCTAAGGACCCGGCTTTTTATACAGTGTCACGAAAATATACATCTGTTTTGCAAAGGAGATAAGTCAGCCATGAGTTTCATACACTACCGATTTGTGCTAGTTATGTTCTTTTCGAGCGACACTACGTAGTCGTCCTCATCGTCCTCGGATGTATTACAACCCTAGTTCTAGTTCTGTTCATGAGTGTCCTATGGAAGAAAACCTAAGCAGAACAATGACAACAACCCTAGTTCGTCGGCACGACGGCCGGTCACAAATAGATGTATTACCTTTGGATCTGGCGGCGGGAGTATGTAGTCGTCCTCGTCGTCCTCGGATCGACACGCCATGCGCCCTCCAGCTATAGATCAGGCGACGAGATCTGCCCGGGTGGAGCAAAGAACGGGTACGCGCTGCCACGGTCGGAGGAGAGGAAGATGCGCGCCGACACGGTCGGAGGAGAAGAAGATGCGCGCCGCCACGGTCGGAGGGAGGGAGATGCGCGCCGCCACGGTCGGAGGAGAGGAAGATGCGCGCCGCCATGGTCGGAGGGAGGGAGATGCGCGCCGCCACGGTCGGAGGGAGGGAGATGCGCGCCGCCACGGTGGAGCTAAGATCTGGTGCTGCTTGGAGGCGCCGCCACACTTTGAGAGTGAGGCTGAGAGTGAGAGATAGAGTTTAGGGCTGTGTGAAGGGCGCATTTATAGCAAAGTAGAACATCGGAAATGGAGGGTATAAACAACCGTTTCCTTTGATTTTTTCACTGACACACTGGGCTTATACTGATCTCTACTAGTATTGAAGTTGAAGAACATAAAAAAATAACTATAACTACTCCTCGGCCTCCGCCTTCTCCTGCTCGTATGCGAGGAGAGCCGCGTAGTCGTCCGTGTCGTCGCGCGGCTCCTCGCCGACGATGTCATCGCCGCCCGTGCGCCCCTCCCACATCTCGTCGTTGAGGCATAGGCACCGACGCGCGGTTGAGGTGCCAGCCACCGGGTAGCCGAACCTTTGACCATGGCACTGGCCTCCTATATTGCCAGTGCCGCTCCGCGACGGCCTGCCCGACGATGACGTGGTTCCATCCAGGCGACCGCGGACGAGCGTCTCTCCGCCGCGGCGAGCGGCTGCGGTCGCGGGCGCCCGAGGATCCCGCGTCCTCTTCCGGCGGCATAGACACCCTCCTGTCGTTGACGTGCCAGCCAGCGGGGAGGCTAACATTTGACCAGGGCACTGGCCTCCTATATTGCCAGTGCCTCTACGCGACGGCCTCCGGCACGACGACGCGGTTCCAATTCAGCGAAAGCGGGAAACTGCTGCGGCGAACGCCCGAGGAGTTGCTAGGAGTATCCATGGCTGCGGCGAAGTGGCGTACTGAGATGGACGGTGCCGCGGCGCCACTACGCCACTACGCCATAGCAGTTACTCCGCCTCGCTTCGAATTCCAAGAAGATGGAACGTGTCCACATTGGAAACGGACACCCAAAAGTCTCCGTTGCTATAGAGGCACATATCGGAAACGGAGCCAGAATTAAGACCGTTGCCAATACTATGGGTAACGGAGTTAATACTTTCTCCGTTACCTATGTTGACGGGCCAGCCACGGCCCAGGTCAGGTTTGTACGCACTGGCCGCGCGGAAAGCGCGATTCTCCGTCGTCTAACGTCTGCCGTTTCCATAAAGGGGTATCCGATGTGTCGTTCTGTACTAGTGGACGCGAGAGCGAGCCCGTAATGAACGTTTTAATCTGGCTCACTTATGGTGGTAGAGTTACTTTCATCAACTCTGCCTTGTCTCACCTTATAATTTACGCCTTTTGTGACCTTAAGATCCCATTGCAAATTATCGAATTTATAGACAGAGCAAGGAGACATGCCTTTGGAGGAAAACAGAGGACCAAGCTAGGAGAACATGTGGTTTGTTCTGGTGGCCAGATGTCAGTAGCCTGTTTGATATACAGAGGGATAACATATTGTACAGCGCGGATACAATACTCCTTTGGAAAGATTGTAGGGCTGATGGAAATATTATTCAGGATACTTTCCCTCGTCTATTTTCATTTGCACTTGATGATGACTGTTCTTATGCTACAGAGGGATAACATCTTGTACAACGCGGATACAATAATCCTTAGGAAAGATTGTTGGGCTGATGGAAATATTATTCAGGATACTTTCACTCGTCTATTTTCATTTGCACTTGATGATGACGGTTCTTATATGAATTTTGAAGAAAGAGACAACCTCGGCAATCGTTTTTTCTTAACTCTGTCGGCTGAAGCTATGATTGTATTAGAGCAGCTATACGATCATATTCTTCAGCTTGATAGGACACAGACCTTCCTGATAATTGGAGTCACAGCTGGGGTCGGGATGATTACAAGGTTAATCATTACTATAAGTTCTATTCCAAGCTTGCTCCTCATTTGGAAAACAAAATGTGTGGTGAAATAGAAAGTTATTGCTTGGTTGCTTGTTATATGGAGGGACTCAATACTAGGGACATGTTATGTGGCGGGAAGTGTCCTATCCTGATGATACATGTGTTGTATGTCACCAGGTGAGAGAGACGAGGGATCATCTTTTTTTTATTACTAGCTCAGTAAAACTTGTTGGCATATTCTGCGAATTCAATGGGACTGTTTTCTTGATTTAAACATAAGATTAAGGCTGCTGCAAGGGTATGGAGAGGTCCCTTATTTATGGAGTATGTTACCATAGGAGCCTGGAACATCTGGAAACAGCGCAACATAAGATATTTTGATAACATTACTCCCACTGCTCAAACCCCAACTTTGCAGCTGATTCGAACATTCTAAGCTGCAGAGTCAAAATTGAGCTTAGAGATCAAATTTATTCTTTCATTGCAGTTCTGAGAGTATGATTGTAGTAAAAGTGGGAACCATGGCCATACCATGGTAGCCTTGTAATTATGATGTAATTTTCTCGTATCTATTAATATATGAGCAGTAGGAGACTTTCCTGCTATAGTTCCTCAAAAAAGAAAGATAAAAAATGTAAGGTATACATTGAGGCTATCCCTAAATCTAACCGGTTAAACTACGTAGAAAACTAAATTCTAAAACACAAACAAAATAGTTAATACTTAAATTTCAAAGGATAAGGAAACTAGAAGACATCCAACTAAACTATGCCTTTATACTACAGATAAAAATATGCGAAAACTAAAGTGACATTTAAATACCAATTGATTATTAATCTAATCATACTATCGAACTTTAACCATACATACATGTATACAAAAATTTATACTTGTGCACACCTTCACTTAAGCTACAAAGTAGCATATATCAGAATTCAAAGTTATAAAAAAAGCTATCCAATTAATGCAATCATCTATGTAGCTTCATTAAGCATATAAGTGTATAGTCTAAAATCACCGCTAGAAAATCAACTTGAAATTAAGCCTTAATATTTGCAAGCGGGAACAAAATAATAAAATAAATCCAGAGATGCCATGATGCAAATTCATATTGCTTCACAATTTGTTTTTGGAAAATTCTACCAATTCTTGATTAGTGTGAATTTCCACATGGTCTACCTTTACTAGTGTTCATACATATCTATGCAATGTTGGTGTAGAATGCTTTTTACTGATTTTCAAAACATTTTCTACTGCTTGCACATGTTATCAAATGTGTTGTTGCAATTTGGTAATTAATGTGTTGAAACATCCATATGAAAAAGGTTCCTTGAGAGTAGTGGATATTGCATGGCTATTTTCCCTTGGTGCAACGAATTATCTTGGATTTGTGACCGTAAATGAAAATTTCAATACATGACATGTAAAGGGTCCAGGAAGACCTGATAGTCGCTTCATCTACATTATTATATATATTTATGTCATATATAACATTTTTTGACACAAAACTAGTGGATGATTCTGTGTTCGAAAAGAATCTATAGGAGAGCCATAGAGAGGTGGACTTGTGTTCTTCAGATTTAAATGCATAATGAAATTTCCTTATACATATGAATAAATTAACCTGACACACTAGTGGTACCAAGGAAAGTATAACTGGATGTAGCCAATAAATCAATAATCCAAATTAAAATAAAATGTATCTAATGAAACTATATGACAACATTGCACAAATAAAATCAAGTAGAAACTTGTAATGATCTATAAACAATCGATGTGGCCTAAGGTTTACGGGTCTAAAATGGGATTCTTCCTGTGTCCTATCTATCGTCTTAAACAATATATAAACAACTGGCGTGGATTAAGACTTAAAAGGTATGCAATAAAACTCCTCTTGCGTCCTACTAAGCAATCTATAAATAATCGACGTTGTTTAAGCCTTAAATTGTACGAAATGATAACTATTCTACATCCACCAATCGTATTAACAATCAACGCGATTTAAGGCTTAAAAGGGTATGTAATGAAACTCTTCCTACGCCCCAACGATCATATTAAACAATCTCTAAACAATCTATGCGGTATATTCTGAAATGAGAACCGTTCCGTTGACGTTACTGCGTAAATGTATATATCTAAGATTGGAAGGCAAATAAAAGGTATCCAAAGAAACTTACCTACATTCAACCGGTCAAATAGTCTCCTAAATTGTAGTATAAAAATTAATTAAAAAATTGGATTCTCATATGAGAAAAGATTGCGGATTTTTTCAAAAAAAATAAAAAAGGAAAAATAAATTAAATGGGAACAATAAAGAGCAGTAAAGAGGTTAGCGAGTCTAGCCATCCACTTCCAACTTCGATGGGGGCTTGGGAATCCAATTCCCCTATATATAGGGAATCCCACCCAGTCCCAATCACCATCCATTCCTATTTCCATTCCCGCATCGGCCTGAGAGACTCCTCTGTCCTCTCCTCGCTTAGCTTCCTACTCGCTAGCTCCAAGTCCCCGCTTCGGGTAGCCATGGCGGCCGCGATGCAGCTCAACACCCTCATGTCCAACATGTTCGCCACGGTGAGCGGCTTACTATTTCGGTGTCATTTGTGCGGAATTTTAGTTTCTCCTGAGGTGGATGGATAACTCGATATTGTTGGGGAATTTTGCTTTGCGTTTTTTTTTGGGGGGTTAGGGTTTGCTGGACGATCAGTTCCAGCAGCTGCAGATGCTCCAGGACGGGAGCGCCCCGGACTTCGTGGCAGAGGTCGTCACGCTCTTCTGCGAGGACGGCGAGCGGATCATCGGCGAGCTCGCCAAGCTGCTGTAAGTGTGCTTCCCCTGCTCGGTCGATTGTAATGCTCTGCACGATCAGTTGCTTAATTCCTTGTTTGGGGATTCGGTTGATGTGTGTGTGTGCAGGGAGAAGCCATGTGTGGACTTCGACAAGGTGGATGCTTTTGTGCATCAGCTCAAGGGGAGCAGTGCAAGGTGGGGCTCTTTTCTTCTTTTTATGTTCTGTTCATATGTGTTTCTACAGTAGTATATGAGCGATGGTTGTTGTTGGTCGACCAAATCGGGTGTTGGATCCCCATAGAATGGAAGGATATAGTTCCATTGTAAGGCATCTGGTCTTCTTGGAGGATAATTGTCGTCCTTTTGATCGTTGTAGTGTTTTATGAACCAGATCCAGAGAAAGCGATCCATTTCCAGCGTTGATTGATTGGCCCAAAGAATATAGATTTGCATTTTTCCATTACGAGTGGCGCTTCCGGTCAATATGGGGAGCGATGGGTTCCGTACACATCGGTGGCATTTTCCAATTAATTTGGGGAGATGTTGAAATCCGTTTGGCCGTTGTAGTGTTTCATGTTTTAGATCTGACAAAGCATTTTGTCGTTTTACTGCTATCTGATTTACATACGACAAGTGGTTCGGCAAACGGTTTGGCCGTTTTACCGTTGATTTCGATCCGACGAATCATTTTTGTCGCGGTCCTATTTATTACATAGATCCTACAAATTATTTGGTCGTTGTAGATCCGACTGGTCATTGCCGTTTTATGGTTTAGATCCGACAACTGTCTTCGCCGTTGTACTGTTTATGCTCTAGATCTGACAAATATGAGCTGCTTCGCACAAGTCTGATGGCTCAAGGAGTAGCACTCAAGATTCTCCCATGTTAAGTGGTTCTTCCAATTAACTTTTTACGGGTTGACATCGGTTCCTCCATTGTAGCCTGGATAGTTTTGCATGCTCCACCTTTGTTTCGGACCATAAATAGCAAATCCCTTTTGTGTTAGGGGCATGTTGTGATGGTATTGATTTACAAACCATGTTATTTGTAGTTTTATGCAGAAGATTTGCTAGAGGTAAACATTAAATATTATGGAAATAAAAATATTATAGAAACTAGTTTTGTTATGCTAAGAAACTAATATTATTGTGCTTAGAAACTAATATGACGATTCACAAACCATCCCATTGCCTAATCAGTTTAGATTCATGTTATTTGTGGTAACCATGTGTTTTTTTATGGAATCAAAGTTTGTAAGCCAATGCTTGTACATGTGTTTGCTTACATTGGTCTTTCTTAGTTGTATTCAATCGACTTGTTAACTCATATATGGATAATCATAGTGCTATATTTGGATTTGATTGGATGCAGCAGTGAAGAGAAATAACTACTATGTTCCTTCTCATTTATTAAAGAAATTGGGTGCTACTTTCCTGATTATAATGTTCATGTTGCAGTGTTGGTGCTCAGAGAGTGAAGAACACCTGCATGCAGTTCCGTGAGTTTTGTCAGGAGAAGAGCAGAGATGGGTAAGTACCTTGTATCATTATGTCGGAGTATTGTACTTTCTATCATTGTTTTATTGAAATCTTCATACTGAATATGACCTAGTGTGATCAACTCATCTACTGTAATGTATCTCCTTCTTACAATATATCAGAGTATTTATCAATGCAATTGCATGTTCATCGCTTTTGTAAACTGCAAAATTTATTCAGTCTTTACAGACAGAAAGCGTCGACGGACTCTATTGAGTTTGTTGGGTTAGGAATGTAACTGTTTGAGTACAGTTTCCTACTAAACTGTATAATTTAAGAATGTTATAATAAATATAGGAAACTATTCCACACATGTTTAAATTACAATTGAAAAGAAAACACCTGGGTCTTCTTTACAGCAGTGGCTGTATGCCCGGAAGTTATTACAGCATTTAGATCTTTAAAAGGAAAACTAAGATTCACCATCTTCTCTGAATATTGCACAACTATCCAGTAAACAAACCTATAACCTTTTGATGTTTCAGAACAGAGGTGTTGTCTTTTCTAATCGTTACCCCTCCAAGCTGTTAGATTATTTTCAATGCACCCAAGTGTATGATATATTAGGAGGTATATACAGGGTGACATTCATAAGGTCTCCCCTTGAGCAACTGTTCAGATAATCCTTCCTGTGCAAATTTTTATTCTTATGGAGTCAGACGTAGCGGCCATGATCATTTTCAGTAATTATTAACATGTTTCTTTTGTGAGCTACTAATGGAAAGGGGCTTCACAAGTTACTGAAGTTTTTTCCTTGTCAGGTGCCTGAAGACGCTGGATGCTGTGAGGAATGATTTCTATGATCTGCGCAGCAAGTTTCAGACCATGCTTCAGGTATTACCTTATTTTTTCTAAAAATCGTGTGAAACTTCCAGTAGAATTGCAGTAAACTGGAGTAGCCATCTTCAAAAGAAATATTTTTATTCCAAAGTTTGGTTTATATGCAAAATACTGAACTAGACAGAAGAAAAGACGCTAATGGAATGGATTCGGTTAGTTTAGTGCATAAGAAAAAATGAAAAGTATTGAATGCAGTTAGTTTGCTTGACAGACATTAAATTACTAGTACTATGTCTGGAAGATAAACGAACATGGACATTCCATTTTAATTTGTTTTTTTATGTAAAACTCAGTAGCATTTGCAGTCCTCCATTGTGAATTGTACTTAGAGGCACCACGTGGTGTCTAGAGCAGTATTTAGGACTACTTGAAATCTGAGTTGAAAACCTTTGTTGACTGATGACTGTTTTTGGTATATGTGATTTCTGAATCTTACGTTCATGTTGCTCTAAACTTTCACTAGAATTTGGTCTCTCAACTTATCACAACATTGCTAGACTTCATGTTTCATTCTCTTTTGTGGATGATGGACATAATAATTACTCTCACATTGTTTTGAACTCTCTGGGTTGTCATTCTTTGTAAGCTCATGTTCTTGTTTCTTAATGGTTTACAAAACTGACTTCTTGTTCTGTTTTCCAATGCAGCTGGAGCAGCAGGTCCAGGCCTTCTATCCTAAGCAATAAGCTGGAGCCACAAGGTGGGAGCCACATGTTCTGACAGCACTGCTGCCTTTGAAGTCGTAGAACATGCTCAGCTTTTATGTTGGAGTCGTTTGCCTCTGTGAGGTCGTCTGTAGCTGCTTAGTAGCAAGCTGGTCATTTAGTGTCGCAGATGTCTTACAGTCGGAAGTGTCGTTTCTGAATTCTCAGTGGTCAAATAACAATCATCCGCCATTGTTTTGCGGATCGTCAGTGGTTAATCTGATCAGTTCTAGCCGTTTCTAGGTCATAGGAATGCAGAAGCAGTGTATTCTCGACAGAGTCGTGCCTCGTCGGTCTGTGGATCGATGGTGGTTGTATGTTGTGGAGAACATTGTGATGATATTATAATATCAAGTTCTATTTGTTGTTGGAAACAGTGTGCAGTACCATGATATAGCTACACAATATTCGACAACTTTGTGGCCAAGCAAATGAGAAATTGGGGAGATTGAAAAGGTGGAATGCTTTCATGACTATCTTCGGGTGGTAGCGTTGTTGTACGTGGTCTTCATTGCCGTCCCCGCAAACCGACATTTTCGGCTCCCACCGTGCCACCTTCTGCGGCGCGGGTCGCCAATGTCCGCTCATGGTCTTTTTCATGTCTTCGGTTCCTCCCCGCCAACATTGAGTAATGCCGCCTCAGTTCTACAAGGTAACCTGCATGGCCACTTTAGCAGTCTCAGGTCCCGCCGACTACACCTTGTCTAGGCGTCCAACATACCCACTTCAGGCTGCCGCTGCCTTTGACGTCTTCGTCCACCACGACCTTGTCGACATCGTCACCATCCCCGTCCTTGACTATGTGTACTCCTACAACCGCGGACTGCACCACCAACTCCCTCTTCGCCGCTTTGCGCCCCACAACCGTCCAAGGGGCCTCCTTTGGTAGTCCCTCCGACACTGTTGTATGGTTTTCGTTAGTCCCTACCCCCGGTGCAAGGTACTGGCAACACCGGTGCGCGCCTACGTCCCCGACGTGTCCCCAGATCTAGCAACTCGGGTCGGCGCCTCGTCTGCATCGGCTTCAACAACGTCTTCGACATTGACTCACTCCTCTACGACTGCCTCAACCATGTCACCGATTTCTTCTATGCGTACTCGGTTCTAGCAAAACCGGTGCTGCACCTTGTCCTCGATGGCTCGTACTACATCCTTGACGACTGCCACAACGCATCTTTGTCACTCTCCTCTCGTAGTATGCGCACACGGCTTCATGTGCGTCTACCTCGACACTGGCAACCCGACCATGACATCGACCACGATGACCCCTCGCACGACTACCACGACCAAGGCTGCACATCCCAACGCTCTCAGCTCCCTCGAGATCGGCGCAAGGGGCTATAACCAAACTCGCTTGAGCACCTCATCAGATTCCTCTACAGTCCAAGCTTCCGCGCCGCGACACCGTCCACGATGATCTCTCTCGTACTATATGAGGATGTCAGCCCACTGGATTCTACTTCGGTTTCTCTCCAGTCTGACCTCTGCGATGTTCCAATTGTTCACGACCTACTGCTACAACTGTGGGGGAATGTTAGAGACACATTCTGTATACATTAGTTTAGGATTTGTAATCCATCTAGGAGAGACTTCTTACACTCCAAGTTTGTACGCCTATATATACTCGCCCATGAAGGTCAATAATACATCCAACATATTTCGCCAATCTCATAATTCTACAACTCACCTTGGTAGTGCCACCCTTGGTCATAGATAGTGTCATTACGAAGATCCTCCAAGATCATGTTGTGCATGATCAAATAAACAGTCAACACCTCCCATATAGTGTCAAAGTCCCATGTTCTAGCAGCGGGGCAGCGAGGGCGGGGGTGGGGGTGGGGGTGGGGGTGGGGAAGGGGTGACGAAAATGTTGGAAGTTGCATGACGACTGAGAGGGGGGAGGGGAGAGGACGGATAGGTTGGAATTGGTGTTCTAGGAGGAGTACCATCTTTTATGACACTGAAAGACTGGTCAGGGGAGGACACGCAAGGGTCCTAGTCGCGTCTGGGTGCACGCAGATTAAGCCTAAAGTTGGGTTCAAAATAGGTCCAAGCTCACAAAAGAACAAACATATGTCCGCTTGCGTCGCTGCATTGGGCTTTGGTTTATGTTCGCGTGAACAAGGATGAAAGCGGACGGACAAAATGTGTCCCTCCATTAAGAATTTCCCCCAAGTCGCTGCCATGCCCATTTTCCCAAGTAGACTTCCTCATAGGGCTAATGGAGTTAGAACACAAAAGGTCTTAGATGGCCCAAACCCGAGTTTCTCGTCGGCTCAGGGTTGCGGACGCGACCATATAGAATTATACATGGCACCACATGCCAGCGACCGGGTCATTTGCTCCTGCCCCTTCCTCTAGCTTGTGTCAAACCTTCTCCTCTCCCCATCGAATCACGTCGCATGTCGCCACCCCATTTTATCAAATTCCATCCGCTGAGAACTCCAAACGACCAGGAGACCCACTGCCACCTTACCATTGTACGTGCCATAAAATGTGACCCGCTGCTTCCAATAGCTCGTCAACAAGCCATTGAGATGACATCGTTCCTACCATGCACGCAAGATGTTTGGCCATTTCTCGAATGGGCAATTTTCTTCTAAACTAATTGTCTAGATAATTTTGATAGATTGGTTCATAGTTTGATTGATTTATCTTTTGATGCACAGAGTATGCATAGTGATAGTGAAGATGATGCCAATGCTACCACTGATACTAATGAAAACGGAGGATGCTCACTCGTTGCCAGACAATGGAATTGTGGTTGAATGTTCCTGCCCGACGAGGAGCTTCGAAACATGGGCATCGAGCCAACAAGTATCGTCGAAGGGTTTAAAGTCATGTATTGCTATGTCAAGATTATTTTTCTGAGAACCCAAAACAAGGTACGGTTCCATTTTGACGACGCTTTAGCTTCAAGAGGGATGAGTTCACCCCCATTGTTCACAATGATAGGGATTACAATAACTATTTTCAACTAAAGGAATATTACATTGGACTACTGGGCTCTCATGTTTTCAGAAAGGCATGACGCTATGCAACGTCTTGCATATGGAGCTGCCGCAGATACTGTAGACAACTACATTTGTATGGCTAGATCTACATGCATTGAACCCACCTACATATTTGGTGCAGAGCGCTGGTGAAAGTGTTTGGACCGACCTATGTGAAAGCATTAAATGGAACTAACATAACTCTGCCCATAAAAAATAGTACAAAGAGAGAATTTATTGGAGTGTGCAGTGTCATACCTGAGGCTATGGTAGAATATGGCATGACTGGGCACTCTTTTTTTTATGAGAGGAGCTAGCAATGACATCAACATGCTGCAACGCTCTCTGGTGCTTTCGAAACTAGCTGAAAGTTAAGCTCCATAATGCAACTATGAGATCAGTGACCACCAATACACCAAGGGGGTGCTAGTGTCATCTATTATTGTTGGTCGACATTTATGAACACAATCCACAATCTTGTAGGTAACAAAAAATCTCGCTTTGTTGGGCAACAAGAGAGTTGTACAAAAGATGTGCAACGGTCTTTTTTTTTTTTGAAATTTTCCACCAATATATTAGGTCAGCAAGCCGCCTCATTAAAAACTTTCCAGTCCCCGTAGGTACCCTGGTAAGTAAAAGAGCGCGTCTGAAACTTGCCGCCTCGAGGGTCACCAAATAGTTACATCGTCCGCAAGGACGCTTACAAGAAAATCAGGAGGTTCCTCATGCCACACATCTGACGAGAATCCCTCCGCTAGGCTAGCTAAAACATGAGCCGCCTTGTTGGCTTCCCTAGGACAATGAGCAAAAGAAACACGAGAGAAACTACGACATAGAAAAGAACATTCCTCGTAAATTGCTGCCGCCGCTCCCAGAGAGTTTCCTCCGTTCTGCATGATCTCCACCACCTCCATACAGTCGGATTCGACAAGAAGCTTGTTGCAGCCCACTTCACCCGCAAGGAGAAGACCGTCTCGTAGAGCACTAGCTTCGGCCGTCGCCGCATCTTCAACAAATTGTAACCTACGCCTTCCACATGAAATAAGAGAGCCAAGGTGATCCCGTATAACCATACCCGTGCCTCCGGATCCCGAGATAATGTTGAAAGCCGCATCGACATTGAGTTTCACTATGTCTTCAGGCGGTTTTGTCCATCCATGCCTCGCCATTGGTACTGGTCCTTTCTTTTTAGCTCTCATATAATTAAGTGATAAAGCCAAAATCGATTGGACTGATCTCATCGGAGCCGCAATAGACTCGCCATGGGTTGCTCGCCGCCTCTCCCACCACAAGTACCAAATTGCTACAGCCATCAAGTCACATATCCGAATTTTTGGCGCCACTGCAGCTGATCCGGAGTTCAACAATAACGTCTCCAGAATCGTGGCATCATGGGCTTCAAGGACTATAGCATCAGATATGAGCTCGGTCATCCCAAGGCCTTTCCAAACCTCTTTTGCACGAGCACATTTAAAGAATGCATGAGATACACTCTCACAATCAATGGAGCACATTGGGCAGTGTGCCGCAGTCCGTTTTTGTATTGTGATGTACCCTTTTATAACATGGTTCTTACATGGGCCATCCATGCATGCCTGGGTTCGGAAGCACTATAGAGTTGTTAATGTGCAATTATAGTTCTGGGCCTAACGGGCCATATATAATCCGATCCGAAATATCACTAGGCCACTGATGGGACACAATTGAACCGGATCGGAAATTTTCCGAATCTTTCTGATCCTGGGTTGACACAGTACCGGGGCATAACTTTATTTTACGACTATAAATTCGTGATGTAAGGTGGTCAGCCCGTTTGCATTAAATGGTTCTTAGTTGAGCTTGATATCTACGACGAATTATAGCCTAACAAATTGGTTGGCGGCGTGACAGTGAAATAAATGTATTATAGCCTGACAAATTATAGCCTGACAAATTGGTTGGTAGGTCCCTCTAGCTACCACGCTCTTTTCGTGATAAAAAACCGTTTAAAAATGAAAAAAAAACTTGTATCACAGAAACAAGCCGTGGTAGAAGGTCATTTTTCTTATAGTGCAGGCTCCACATCATAGGAGGATAAGTCTATACATGGATAGAGCCTAACATTTCAACCAAAAAGAATACTCCCTCCATTTCTCAATATAAGACTTTAATATCTTTTAGTTTTATCATAATTCGTTGCTAAGTTAACTGACGCACTAAAACATATCTATATGAATCAGAACAATAACAAAAAAAAAAGTCTAGAAAGTGAAACAGAGGGAGTATAATTCAACTGTAATAAGTTTATGCTGATAGAATCGTGAGCTGGCTTTGGTCTGGCACCACCACTGAGTTCACCTGGAGTTAATGTGGGTTAGAACGAAGGAAGTGGTTGTTGTTTCATGCACAACAATGAGGCATGCAGAAACAAAATAGAACGTATCCGATGACCATCAAATAGACGATCGAGGAAATGTTCTAATAGCAAAGGAAAAGGTTGTGCTTTGTTGTCCGGATATTGCGTCAGCCAAAATAAACAACCGTCTCCAGGCTTTTGCTAGCCAATTTTAATGTTGCGAACTCTGCTATAATGTCGTTGCTTTAGACAAAGACAAGATACTTATATAGGTATTGTAGTATAGTATATATGACAGTGATTGCCAGATCCGAATCTTTCATCAAGTACATTTGTCATCAAGTAGAATTAGCGGTCACAAATCGATTACATTTGTCCACTTCACAGAAGTACCAGATGACCGTACGTTACCTCCGTGAAAACAGACAAGTATTTTGTACTCACGTTGATTAATCTGGAACATTTTTTTTTTTGAAACTGCACCTGGATTAATATTAAACGGCATACATCTGCAGTACACACTAGTGGAAACAGGAGCTTTGGTGGAGAGGGGTGTTGGGCTCTAGTCCCGGGCGTGGTTCGAATCCGGACTAGAGGAGGGAACTAGTACCGGGCCGGCTGCTCCGACGCTGCGCAGGTCGGGTCCCGGGTTGTAGGGCACCTCTAGTTTCGGGCCGTGATACCACCCGGGACCGAGGCAGTCAGCGGCAGGGTGGAGACAGGAGGGTGGACCTTTCGTCCCGGGCCGTGGTACAGCCCGGGACTAGAGGTCCCGCTATATCATCTCCAGTGGCGAAGCCAGGATTCAAACTCTGTGATGACAACTTTACTTATGTAACAAAATTTTCTTTTGAGAGCACAGTGTATGTAGACAAATTAAACAGGAGTACAAAAAATTGAATTTTATTGCAACATAATCATGGTAGGATTCCTTTGCGATCATGCTTACTTTGATAGGTATACATAATAGCATCGGTACTAATAAACTGAAATATATCAGTTTCAACAATGATATAAGAAATCATCGCCTATTCTATTGTGCAAATCAGTCTTGATAATTTTCATTGCAGAATGAGAATGTTTTCATTCGTATTGCTCATACAAAAATAGATCAAACAGATCAATATTTCTGAATCTCTAAACTGAACTAATCTGCTGAAAATTTGAAGAAAAAGGAAACCACAACTTACAATAAAAGGGGAATGCCTCGTCCTGTTGTTGTGAAGATGGACGGACGAACTGATGACGGCGCGTCGAGATAGTCGAATCCAGAATTCGGTGGTGCCTGGCCGGTGATCGCCGAGGTGCTGTGCGACTGATCGCCGCCTCGCCGGAGATAGAGTGGCAGAATAGGTCCTGTCTAAGGAGCGAATTCCAGCAGCAGGCAACCTTAGCTAATGGTGCTGGTCAGCGTATTCCTCCCCATGGCGTCGCTCCCAATTCGCCTTACAGATCGATTTTTTGATTTGGGGATTTAGACGGGAAGTTGAAGCGGAAGAGGAGAAGTCGAGATGGTCGACGGTTACGGAAGCACATCGTGGTTGATTCACGAATTTACTAGAGCCTCGCTTGGTTGTTTTGCTATATGGGCCTATGGCCAGGGCCCAGCGATATCACACAATTGGGCATGTGAGGTTAGATTTCTGTATTTTTCTGTCCAGCGGTGGAATAAGTATATGTGGGGTTGATCTATTTGTAAAAAAGCTGTGTAGTCGCATGACTACACAGCCATAATGTGGCTCCGCCACTGATCATCTCCCACCCCGGGGCAGCCACCATTTTTGAACTCTCAAGCTCATCTTCATTGTTTCCTCTCTCAAGTTCAAGTGTAGCCCCATTTTTTTCCAAGATTTGTCAAGATAGACGGCACCCATCTCTCCAAGGGTTAGCAACACTTGATCCTTTCACCCGGCGGCCGAATTTTAGCCATTTCCATACAAGTTTAGCTCATTTCATTTTTATAGTGCTACCTAGGTGTTTGATGAAATGCCTAAACTAGGTAGTTCATTTTTTTATGTATTTTGAGCTCAAATTAATTTATTATTTGTGGATTTTAGTGTCGTCTCGGTCCTCACCGCCGTCGATAGCCCCCGCCATCCCGTGACCGGCACCACCTCGGTGAGCCTCTTCTTTTATCTTTATTTTACAAAATTACTTGTATGATTTGAATGCATAATTATTTTTCTTGTATAATTTTCTTATGTTTTTTATGTATAGTGTCATGGTTTTGATATCCGTCCCCGTCGGCCCTCGTCCGGTCTATGATTCGGATGTGGTATATTTTTATCACTATTTATTTTGTTTCGTGTTTATAACAATCATGCCGACCAAATTGACATAGATATATTTTTATTTAGGAGGTAGTTGAACCGGAAATTCCAGCCGACCCTATTGTAGAGTTTTTTAAAAAAGAAAACAACGATTTGAAAGCAAAATTGAAGATAAGTGAAGATCTTCGTCTCCAATGCCTAGAAGAGAAGATGGTATTGGACTTGAAGATTGCCGACATCGTTGATGCTCACGGGGTCGAGCTTACCGACGTCGTCGCTGTTCACGAGATGAAGATGGATGCAATGCGCTTGAAGCTTAGAAAGATTAGAAAATATGTCATTAGTCAAGAGGCTTGGTATCATTATGCTGTTGGTTCAATAGTTACCTTAGTTGCGATTCTGATCGCATTTGTTGTTGGATTTAAATTCTTTAGATAGTTGTATTCTAGTTTCAATTAATTTATGTTTTATGAGAACTATGTATTACATTTGGTCACTACTATACTTTGGTTTTAATGTGATGAACTTGTATTAATGAATATGATATGTTTCCTATTATGTTGGTTTATCGTAATGGGTTTTAGCGGTGATTTGCAGATGAGTCATCCGTGGATGTACGCTGACCGACGCTCTAAAGAGTACATGGATGGCGTGCAATCTTTTCTCAATGTGGCTAAGGATAACAAGGGGCCGAATGGTTTTATGTGTTGTCCATGCAAGAAATGTCGGAATGAGAAGGATTACCCTAACACAGACAGAATTCACCTCCACCTGATAACTTCTGGTTTCATGCCCGGCTATAATTGTTGGACCAAGCACGGAGAAAAAGGGGTTATGATGGAAGATAACGAAGAAGAAGAGAACGATGACAACTACATGTACCCTGAATATGTTGGTAACCCAACAGGGGAAGCTGATGATGAAGAGGTACCAGATGATCCCATCATACATGATGATTTACGTGGGGTCATCGTTGATGCACATACCCTAGCAGAAACTACACTTGAGAAGTTGAAGTTGGAGCGCATGTTAGAGGATCACAAAACAAAGTTGTACCCAACTTGCGAAGATGGCAACACAAAGCTCGGTACCACACTGGAATTATTGCAATGGAAGGCAGCGAATGGTTTATCTGACAAGGGATTTGGGAGTTTACTGAAAATAGTGAAGGACAAGCTGCCGGCTGGTAACGAATTGCCCGAGAGTGCGTATGAAGCAAAGAAGATTATCTGCCCTCTAGGATTAGATGTGCAGAAGATACATGCATGCATTAATGACTGCATCCTCTACCGCGGTGAGAAGTATGAGAATTTGAATGAATGCCCGGTATGCGGTGCATTGCGGTATAAGATCAGAGCAGATGACCCTGGCGATGTTGAGGGCCTGCCCGCCAGGAAGAAGGTTCCTGCCAAGGTGATGTGGTACGCTCCTATAATACCACGGTTGAAACGTTTGTTCAGAAACAAAGAGCATGCCAAGTTGTTGCGATGGCACAAAGAAGACCGCAAGAGCGACGAGATGTTGAGACACCCGGCTGATGGGTCGCAGTGGAGAAAAATCGATACAGAGTACAAGGAATTTGCACGTGACCCAAGGAACTTAAGGTTTGGTCTTAGCACGGATGGCTTTAATCCTTTTGGGGAGCAGAGCAGCAGTCATAGCACCTGGCCTGTGACTCTATGTATCTATAACCTTCCTCCTTGGTTGTGCATGAAGCGGAAGTTCATTATGATGCCAGTGCTCATCCAAGGCCCGAAGCAACCCGGTAACAACATTGATGTCTACCTGAGGCCATTAGTTGATGAACTTTTACAGTTGTGGCGTGATGAAGGGGTACCTGTGTGGGATGAGTACAAACAAGCGGAATTTAACCTACGAGGGTTGTTGTTTGTAACCATCAATGATTGGCCTGCTCTTAGTAACATTTCAGGACAGTCGAACAAGGGATACAATGCATGCACACACTGTTTAGATAGCACTGAAAGTATATATGTAGGTAACAAGAATGTGTACCCGGGTCATCGTCGATTTCTTACAACTCAGCATCCCCTAAGAAAGAAAAGCAAGCAGCAGCATTTCAAAGGTGAGGAAGATCGCCGGCCGAAGCCACCCCTCCAAAGTGGTGAAGATATATATGATGCGGTCAAGGATTTAGATGTAATCTTTGGAAAGGGTCCTGGCGGACAGTCTGTTCCGAAGGACGCTAACAACCACGTTCCCCTGTGGAAGAAGAAGTCTATATTTTGGGAACTACCCTATTGGAAAATCCTAAAGGTCCGCTCTGCAATCGACGTGATGCACGTGACGAAGAATGTTTGCGTGAACCTGCTAGGCTTCTTGGGCGTGTATGGGAAGGCAAAAGATACTCCGGAAGCACGAGAGGACCAGCAACTTTTGAAAGACCCAAAGAACCTGCATCCAATGAGGACGGATAAAGGACGTCTACGTCCTGCTAGCTACGTTCTTACCAAAGAAGAGAAGGAGATATTTTTTGAAGTCCTGAGCAGTATGAAGGTCCCGTCTGGCTTCTCGTCGAATATAAAGGGAATAATAAATATGGCAGAGAAAAAGTTCCAGAACCTAAAGTCTCATGACTGCCACGTGCTGATGACTCAACTGCTTCCGGTTGCATTGCGGGGGCTTCTACCGGAAAATGTTCGAGTATCCATTGTTCAGCTATGTGCGTTCCTCAATGCAATTTCGCAGAAGTCAATCAGCCCAACCACTCTATTAAGGTTACAGAAGGATGTGGCTCAATGTCTCGTTAGTTTTGAGTTGGTGTTCCCACCATCCTTCTTCACTATTATGACACATCTCCTAGTACACCTGGTCGACGAGATTCACATTCTGGGTCCTGTATTTCTACACAATATGTTCCCCTTTGAGAGGTTCATGGGAGTGTTGAAGAAGTATGTTCATAACCGTGCTAGGCCAGAAGGAAGCATCTCCAAAGGGTATGGAACAGAGGAGGTCATTGAGTTTTGTGTTGACTTTATTCCCGGCATTAAGTCGATTGGTCTTCCTGAATCGCGACATGAGGGGAGACTAAGTGGAGAAGGCACTCTAGGAAAGAAATCATACATATGCAGGGACGGGTATTCTTTCACAAAAGCACACTACACAGTTCTGCATAATTCCACTTTGGTGGCTCCGTATATCCAGATGCACAAGGATATTGTACGCTCTAACAACCCGGGGATGGATGACTCCGCCATTGCAAAGGAACACATGGAGAATTTTGGCGGTTGGTTGGAAACGCATCTGAACAACAACAACACAGTCTCAGATGAGCTGTTCTTGTTGTCTAAGGGGCCATCTTCGACTATTTGGACTTTCCAAGGGTATGAGATAAACGGGAATACATTTTACACGAACGCCCAAGATAAAAAGAGCACCAACCAAAATAGTGGTGTCCGCTTTGATGATAAGAGCACGAATGAGGCCACGGTCACATATTATGGTTGCATAGAGCAGATATGGGAACTTGACTATGGACCTTCTTTGAAGGTCCCTTTGTTCTGGTGCAAATGGTTCAACCTGAGAGGCGGCGGGGTAAAGGAAGACCCATTGTACGGAATGACTACAGTGGATCTCACGAATGTTGCGTACGACAACGAACCATTCGTTCTAGCCAAGGATGTGGCTCAGGTTTTCTATGTGAAGGACATGTCTACCAAGCCAAAAAAAAAAAGATAAGGAAGTGAATACATCAGCCGATGAGCCAAAGCGCCACATAGTTCTTTCAGGGAAAAGAACCATCGTGGGAGTGGAGGACAAGACAGACATGTCAGAAGATTACGACAAGTTTCATGAAATTCCGCCCTTCAAAGTGACCACTGACCCAAGTCTCAAGTTATATGCAGACCCTTGTCCATGGTTACGGAGCGATCAGAAGAAAGGGTCTCACAAAAAGAAAAAGCGAAGACTAAATAGGGATGTTGTTCATGATGTGTAATAATTTATTAAACTTTTATATAATTTATAGTATGGAGGACAAGACAGACATGTCAATGAAATCAAGCGTATGGCGGTGGCGGAATGTAGTACTTAATTTATAAATTTTTGATGTAGCATCAAACTTTGTGATGTGAAATGATCCACTGCGCATGTAGTACTTGATTTATAAATTTTTGAATTGATTTTAAATTAAGCGTATGTAGTACTTAATTTAAAACCAAGCGCATGTGATACTTCATTTTAAACCAAAACAGAAAACAGGAAAATGAAAGCAATTTTTACTTAATTTAGACAAGTAAATCAAAAGATATAAAAAAAGTAAGAAACCAGAAAATTAAAAAAAATTAACCTCTAGTACCGGGCCGTGCGACCACCCGGTACTACAGGTCCACTGGGCTTGGCGCGCAAATTTTCGCGGCCCTGAGGGACCTCACGGCCCGGTACTAGAGGGTCTCTAGTACCGGGTGGAGCCACGGCCCGGTACTAGAGGCCTTTTTGGCGCTACTTCTAGTGGCTCGGGCCGAAAATTTGCCCAAGTCCAGCAAATCGACGCTCCGCCTCCGGGCTCCAGACGACGCCGCCCCCTGCGCCGCCAGGCTGCCGGATTTCGTCCCCGCGCCGCTGCCGCCCTCACCGTGGGTCGCCGTCCTGCTCCTGCTCCGGGCGCGGCCGTCCCCGCTCTTCCCCCGAGCAAGATCGTCGTCCCCGAGCAAGCAAAGCTCCCCCCGACCCACGGTGAGCTCGTCCCCCGACCAACTACTCTCTCCCTCTCTCAGATCTAGCGCGCGGCGCGGCGGCGGACCCTAACCACGGGGCCGGCGCCGGAGTTGGCAAACAAGAACAGATTTTTTAGGGCCTAAGGGCCGATTTCATTATAATTAGGGGGAGGCCACAAACGGCCGATTACATTGGGGGGGAGGCCATTAATAAGGCCATTACATTGGAGGGGGGAGGGGGGTCGTCGTCGCCGGTGCCGCCTAGTCGTCGAGGACGATGGGCGGCGGGGTCCAGAGATGCTCCGGTGGCGCCTGCTGCTGCGGTGGCGCCTCCTGCTCCTGCTCCTGATCCGCCGACCAGCTCCCGCCGGTAAAGACCCAGGACTGGCCAACGAGGCCGGGAGGCAGAGGAGGCGGCGGCGGAAGGTCCTGCTCCTGCTCGCGTTCCATGGCGTAGTGCCACGGCTCGACCTCGTCCGGGTCGTAGTACTGCGGTGGTGGCGGCATCAGGCCGCGGCGCGCCGGCCGCGGCCCTCACCTTCTCCCACCTCTTGATCTCGTCCTCGACGAGGCTGAGGTTGGAGGCCTCGAACGCGGCCACCATCTCCGGGTCGTCCTCATCCTCGGGGACCTCCTCCTCGAACCACAGCGCGTCGGGCAGCGCTGGGTAGGCGGATTGGACGGCGCGGG
Organism: Poa pratensis; assembly: GCA_947311845.1. Taxonomy (NCBI): domain Eukaryota; kingdom Viridiplantae; phylum Streptophyta; class Magnoliopsida; order Poales; family Poaceae; genus Poa; species Poa pratensis. The sequence continues at coordinate 70,671,512 of CAMZMU010000041.1, forward strand.
GCGCCGGGGCGAAGTAGGAGTGGCGGCGGTCCTCGTGCTCGTCCTTGAGCCACTGCTCCCAGTGTGGGGAGTCCGCCGCGTAGATGGGTCGTCGCGGAGCTCCGCGGGAGGAGGCGGCGCCGGCGCGCGATCTCCCTGTCCAGTTGCCTCCCAGGGAGCGGGACCCCGGCACCGGAATCCTCTGCGGGTTCAGGTGCCAGCCCTCGGGGAGGTGGACGTCGCTCCACTCCAGCGTGGCGGCGTTGTCCCAGTGCCACTGGCACTCCGGCTCCGGCACGTAGCGCCGGCGCCGGATCCTCCTCCCTCCGGCGGTGGTGGTGGTGGTTCGTGACGGCGCGTCGGGTGCGTGGGCGACACGCACCGGTGGCGCGGTCCTCCGCACGCCCTGCGGAACGACGCCCAAGGCCGCCGGCGGTGGAGGCGGTGGAGAAGCGCGGCGACGCTGGAGGACTCGTCGGCCTCTTTCTTCGGGGACTTCCCGAACCAGCGCGACATGGCGGCGAGGGCACTGGACGGGGGGAGGGGAACCGTGGGAGCGGAGCGGAGTGGAGTGTCCATATCCGCACGGGCGCGTCCCTTTTTAAAGACCAGGACCGTCGGGAGGGGAACCGTCGGGTGGGCCAGCGCCCGAGTCGCTGGCAAGTGGGCCAGGAGCATTGACTCCGGGTGGGCGGGGGCTGTTGGTGCTCCGCATTGACCACGGGGGGTGAACGCGAGGCGGCCGGGTGGGAACACGAGGCGGGGAGGTGAAGACGAGGCGGGGTGGGAAAACGAGGAGGGCGGCGGGTCAGAACTGGGTCGCTGGCAGGTGGGCCAGCATTGACCACGCGTGGCCAGTGGGCGGTCACACGTGGCGGTGGGGCGGGTGGGCGCTGGCAGGTGGGCCAGCGATGACCACGGTGGCCACCTTTGACCAGGTTCTGGCCCAAATTTGGGCTGGGCTGGGATTGGGACAACCTATGTTTTTTTTGAAAGATTTTTTCTTTAGATGCAATATTAAATTGTTTTTGTTGCATATTTGTATAGTTCCCTCCTTTGAATTATTGTACTAATGCTATTATTGTTTTATCTTTTTTTGTATTAGTTAAACAATGGATGTCGATGCACCCTTCGCAACGAGAGAAGGCGGGGAGGTGAAGACGAGGCGGGGCGGGAACACGAGGCAGGGCGGCGGGGTCAGAACTGGGTCACTGGCAGGTGGGCCAGCATTGACCACGCGTGGCCAGTGGGCGGTCACACGTGGCGGTGGGGCGGGTGGGCTCTGGCAGGTGGGCCAACAATGACCACGGTGGCCACCTTTGACCAGGTTCTGGCCCAAATTTGGGCTGGGCTGGGATTGGGACAGCCTATGTTTTTTCTGATAGATTTTTTCTTTAGATGCAATATTAAATTGTTTTTGTTGCATATTTGTATAGTTCCCTCCTTTGAATTATTGTACTAATGCTATTATTGTTTTATCTTTTTTTTGTATTAGTTAAACAATGAATGTCGATGCACCCTTCGCAACGAGAGAAGGGGAAGAAGAGATGCTTTCCTACATTTTGGAACCCGGTGAATTTCGGCATCCCGCGGAAGGAGCTGAAGATGAGGACTCGGAAATTGGTGGACCCACCCCGTCTGGTGAGGTATATTAAGCCTATGTTGAGCAGATGCTATAACTGATTTGTGCATATATATGTATTCACACATGTTTCATATTTTTAGACCTCCGCATCGAACCAATCCACTAAACGAGGCCATGCCCAAGGGATGGGCAAAGATGAGCATCTCACAATTGACGAGGTGAATGCAACTACTGGCCAACCACTGGCACCCGTGCCGAACGCAGTTAAGTTTGTGCATCAATGCGGAGTCACTGTCAGGGACAACGTTTATATCAGCACTCAGGAATGGATTAAGCCAAAGTTAGAGGGAGTTAGTTACGTCGACAAGAGAACCAAAGATGTGCTTTGGAACAACCTCATTGCACATTTCACCCTACCGGTCTTGGAAGATGAGGTGAAGACAAAAAAAATGACGGACAAAGTCAAGCATTTCGTTCTTAAGAAGATGGCTCAACAATTCAATAACTACAAGAACAAATTATTCCGTGAGTGGGAAGATGGGAAACTTCCGGATTTCACCGGCACACGAGAGAGGCAGCGGCCTCACTGGCCTGTATTTCTGGAGTACAAGAAATCAGAACGAGCTAAGAAAAGGTCACAAACGAATAAGGATAATGCAGCGAAAAAGAAGTATCACCATAAGATGGGGCCAGGTGGCTACCGAGTTGCCGAGCCTAAGTGGGAAAAAATTGAGTCCGAGTTGCGTGAAAAAGGGCTCACCCCGGTCACAGAGGAATGGGACAAAAGGATAAGGAATTGGCTACTTGCGCATGGAGGGGAGTATGACATGGAAACAGGGGAGTTAATAATTGATGAAAGCAAAGTAGTCAACGGAGCCCAAAAAAAATTATTGACTTAATTGCCAAGTCTAAAGAGGGAAAGTTTATTTCCGACAGAGAGAAGGACGAGCTGTTAGAGCCCCTCGGGACCAAAGAAAAAGGAGGATCAACACGAGGCTTAGGAGAAGTGCCGTGGATTGAAGGGTTTCCCCAGGACCGTGCCTCTTATAGAAGCCGATTGAGAGCAAACAGGAGGAAGGAGCAGCAGGAATCAGACCGGTTGATGATCTTAGAAAGAAATCATGACCAGATGGTTGCTCTCTATAAGGAGCAGTAGAAGCAAATAGATCAAATGCGCGAGCAAGGGGCGCCAACTCTTCAGCTGGAACAAGCGAGTCAAGGCGGCCCATCGCATCGCAGAAGCAGCGTGGCTTCCTCGGTTATGGTCGGTGATGATGAGACAAGTTACCCCGTGGATTATATCACGGAGAAAACAACTTGTGAGCTGCATGTCCCAGTATTTAACTTATCCATGAAGGCGGCGGACGGCTATGCATTCTCCATTGACTCTACAGCATCGTGGCTTGGCAATGCCATTCCAGATGGATTTGCTCGTGTCGGCGTGGATCAAGTTGTACAAGGATATGAATCACTGAACCTTGAGTTCCCAAGAGCTGATGATGAGTCGGTGCTAGGGGACATCGTGGGTGGTCTAATTCTATGGCGGAAGAAATACATCAAGTTTGAAGGCTGGGCACCAAGGTCACCATCGTCTCCGCCAATTCACGATTCACCACCTGATGACGATGAAGGGGACGACAACCATCAGTCGCCTCCGCATCAGTCGTCTCCGCCGCCGCGTGCACCGACTCCACCGCCGTGTGAGCCGACTCCACCGCCCCATTAGCCCACTCCGCCGCCGCATGAGCCGACTCCACCGCCACATGAGCCGACTCCACCGCCGCGTCAGCCCACTCCGCCGCCGCATGAGCCGACTCCACCGCCGCATGAGCCGACTCCGCCGCCGCATGAGCTGACTCCTGAGCCCCCACATAGGAAGGGCGCCACTTCGTCATCCATGGGATTCAGGCGAGACCCCCGACGTTCGCCCCTCCCAAAAGTACCCAAAAGCCTTGACGACCTCGGAGCTTGCGACATGACTAAAGAGCAATTGGATGCGTGGGTAGATGCAGACACAAAAAGACAGCTTGCGCAGAAAAAGCCCAAGGAAAAGCAAACATTTACTGCAAAGGAAAACAAGTGGGCTATTGGATTCATCACGGAACCATCGCAATATGAGAAAAATAAGCCAGATAACTATTTACGAGCTCTGAGTAAAAGTAGTAGCTCTCCCAAGACGAGAAGTAGTAGTGCCAGAGGGAAAAGAGACGTTGCCCAGCTCAGACAACATGCAAACCAGTCGATAGCCCCGCTCGTAGTTATACCCAGTGGTCATGGCTCCGTGACGGACCTAATTCCTACTTTATCCTTCAAGAAGGACTTTGCTGCAGATGCTGGTATTACTCTTGCTCAACTGGACAACGAAAATCTCTTTCCGTCTGATGTAGATGATTCATGGAAATGGAAATGGAGGAGGTCCCTGCTGCGAGGTGATCAGATAAAGTTTCTACCGACATGTATGCGACAACTCCATAGTTGGTACATGAAAACCACAAAGGAATTTGATGACTTTTTGATCTCTGTGAAAGTTACAAAAAATCATTTCGCGGGTGAAGACATGTTCACAATTCAGCTCGAAGAACTCTGGTACTTATACAACCTTGACTCCCTCGACTTGGCTCTCGTCGGTGCCTACTGTCTGTAAGTGATTCAATTCATTTATTTCCAAAAATGATAAAGTCTTTAGCTCTCAGCTCGTTCATTGCCATCGCTAATTATGCTCACTACGGTATTATGCAGAATGAAGAGTGATGAATGTGACAGAAAGGGCATCCATGGCTTTGGGTTCATTAACCCAGTACGAGTTAATGGAAGGACATTAAAAAATCACGTGAAGGACACGGAGAAGAACTTGCTAAATGCCCTAATGAAGCAACATTTCAAGGTGCAGATAATGTTTCCTTAATTCTTCAGGTAAGAGAGTGTTACTCGCTTGTACAAATTAAGTGTAACTGATGAGTTACTGACGTGTATATAATCATGCGCAGCGATCATTACATTCTGCTAGTCATTGAAGTTGATAGATCAAGAGTTCAAGTCTACGACTCATTGGACTAGCCTGAGGAGAGGTACCAAAGCATTCTAGATACGCTCCAAAGGTAATTTCAAACATTATCGCACTATATCAGTCTCTCTTATTGATTTCAGAGATATCAAGCAACTAATAAATTATTTATTCTTTTTTTTGGCCGGCAGGGTTTGGAAACAATTCAAAGCGAGGACAAAGGGTTCAGGTTCATTTGAAGAACAACTGATTTTTATTCACCCACAGGTAGGTAGTACGGTCTAGCTAGGTTCGCGCATCTCTTTATTTATAGTTTTCAATACCACTATATGTTGACTATGATTTAATTGAATTCTATTCTCGTAAAGTGGATCGAGAGGCAACCACAGGGGACCAATTTCTGTGGATATTTCGTTTGCGAGTGGATTCGTCGTGGGTCACTGAGCGGGACCCAAAGAAATTTTTAGACGTACGTGAACAATCATATTCATCAATTGATCTCCAGTGTCATTCATAATTTTTGATAGTCATGATTAATATTCGTATTGATCTCCTTCTTTTATTGGCAGAGTCATTGCGCGAGAGTATGCCACTAAAGAAGCGCTTTCAAGCACTAGCAGAGTAACTTGCGGGGTTTCTGCTCAGTGAAGTCATACCTACAAAAGGAACATACAATGGAGAATAGCGGTGAAATCCCGGTTATGATCTCCCGTGTAACCGAATAGACGGGCTCTAGTCCCGGTTATGATCTCCACACACGTGTAATCGAATAGACGGGCTCTAGTCCCGGTTATGAGCACCTCCATGTAACCGGATAGACGTGAACATATTTTTATTTATGAACATTTTGATATGTTATATGTAGTTTCTGTTTTTAATTAATTAAACGCATATTTTTTGCACCATTTCAATATTAAATTGGGAGGAAAAACAAAAAATTACAGGCTGCCACGTGTGAGGTCCTTGGTCCCGGGTCGTATGACCAATCGGGACTAGAGGTCCTCCACCACGCCCGCGCCTCGGCGGACACGTGGGAGCCTGTTGTTCTGGGTCGTAACAGACCCGGTACTAGAGGGGGGGCCTCTAGTGTCGCCTTGCTAGTCCCGGGTGGACACCCGGTACTAGAGGCCCTTACGACCCGGGACCAGTGGCCCTGTTTCCACTAGTGACACTGGAATTATCCAGACCCCTTTTACAGAAACAACCCTGAGTAAAAAGAAAATAACGCATGCAACGCACGCAACTCAGAGAGCTTCTGCTGCTCAAACTCCGCCGCCGTCGGAATCCTCGCCGTCGCACCGCCGGAAATCCAGAGGAGCACGAGAAGGGAAAGAACGGTTGCTGATTCACCTACACAAGCCTATTAGGAACAAAGGTCCCGTTGAAGTCGCCGCATCTACCGCTCGTCGCACGCGGCGAGACCTCGGCGTCGATGAAGGAGCATCGGCGGGGGGCACACCCCGACCCGCGCAGGATGTCGAGCTCAATCAGCCATTGGAGGCCGATGCCGAAGCTCGCAATGAACCAAGCAGAGGGGAATCTGCATCTGGCACCAGATCCAGCAAAAAGACTCCTCGCACCGTCACCGCGACGGCCAGCTCGGAGACGAGGACGAGAAGCGAGCTTATTTGACGGAGACTCCGGCGCTGCTACTCTCAGCTTTCCGCCGCACCATGCGGCCACCACTGGAAGTTTCCTCGCCGTAGGCCACCGAACGCAGCTCGGAAGCGTCGGCAACGAGCTCCACTCCGGCATAAAGCCACACGCCATAGAGGCAGACGCTAACCCTAGCCTAGATCGATTAATCTGGAACATACGTGAGTGTGCAAGGTGCATTCATGCCAGCACACACGAATTTGTACTAACGTCATTTTAGACGCAGGCTAGGTGCCATTCGATTTAGATGGATACATTGCACCGTTTTTTGCCTTTTCTCTCAGTGAGTCAGACTGTAATAAGTAGTATCCTTCCAAAAAAATAAAAAGGGAAAATATGAAGGCTTACCTTTAGTACATCCACTTCTCCCTTGGTAGGATCATACTATCCTTTATTGGTTTGAAATCACTTTGTGTTGCCAGGTGGAATCATACATTTTTATCTTTTATTTGGTCATCGTGATGTCTACCATGAAATGTTCATGATGATGTATGAACCATTATACCTTGAAATAGGCTTTTGCCATGCGTTATAAACAAATCCATGCACGGCCGAACATATATGAAGTGGTGACGAAAAGTTATTTACAAAGCAGACCAAAAATAAGAAACAAGTACAGGAGAAGCCACACCCGCAAGCTGCAAGTCACACCCAAGACCATCGACTAGAGGTGTAACCACGCCCCTTGTGAAACTATTGGACATCGTCGCCTCAGACCCACCAAGTTGTCGTCGGAGAAGGCTGGCTGCCCTAACGCTCCAAGCCGTAGAGCAGCCAGTCCTACCAACAGACACCAAGTACCGGAACCGGAGACACACACGTCACATGTATATAGGATATGAGACAATGAGAAGTCCCCACCACACATGATGGCTCGCGCCAACGGCGGGGGAGAGGGAGGGAGGAGGAGTCGATGGTCGATACGCTGTTGTAGTGAGGTTGCCCTACTCGCTATCGCGTGCGGCCGGGGAGGGGGGAGCCGATCGTTTTTCCCTTACTTCTGAACCATTTTACCTATCACGAAGAGAAAATTTCAATATAAGTTTGCACCTTTCGTAAATAATGACACATTTGCAATTGCTAAATTTTAAATTGAATTTCAAGGTATTGAGTATTAAACAATCTATTATAATAATAGACACTGATTAAGGTATAAAAGGAACTAAATGAATCTCTTCATACGTCCTATCAATCATATTATGAAAGATTTAACGATCTCAAAAAAATAAAAGTTAACTTTCTTAAATTTGATAGGGGAATAAAATGTATCAACGAAACTATGCCTATGTACAACAAGTCAAATAGAGTAAGGGGACGGAGCTGCCTTAGAAGGATGGTGTCACCTGACCTCATTAATTAGCAGTAGCTAATTATTACCGACGAAAAATGGCATGCACAATGGGTGACGTCAGCCTTCTCTTAGCGTTGACACGTAGGATAATTATCTAGTTGGCGGAGAGAGAATGAAAAAAAAGAAGGTTGTCTTCCCTTAGCTAAGAGATGATCTCTTACGAAATAAGAAAAGACTAATTTCACCATTGTACAATTTGTTTTCCCCTAGAACTACTATTTCCTACTAAAATATAATTAATTCTCATTAATCGTTAGGGATGCTAGTAAGAGATAACGCATTGCACAACTTATAATTTTCCTTCTCTAAATGATGTGGACGGCTAAGAGAAGGCACGCCTTCTCTACCACTGTACATGCGCTTAGTTGAATAGAGAAAATATAGACATGACCCATCGATATTTTCCTAGCTTCGTCTAAGGGCCATAAAACAGAGCCTGATATTTGTAGATGAGAACAAAGTTTATTATGACAAAAGGAAAATTAATGGGAGGAGTAAAGAGCAGGAAGAGGGTAGCCATCCACTTCCAACTCGGGTGGGGGGCTTGGGAGTCCAAGACCCCTATATAGGGCACCCACCCACCCAGTCCCAATCACCATCCATCCCTACTCCCATTCTTGCACCGGCCACTCCCCCCTGCTTAACTTCTTCCTCGCTAGCTCAAGTCCTTGCTTCGGGTAGCCATGGCGGCGGCGATGCAGCTCGACACCTTCGTGTCTAACATGTTTGCCACGGTGAGCACTTTACTGTTTCGGTGCGCCATTTGTGTGGAATTTCTCAAGGTTGACGACTAACTCGACATTGTTGGGCAATTTGATTTTATACTTTTCTTTTATATCGTGGGCTAGGGTTTCCTGGACGATCAGTTCCAACAGGTGCGGATGCTCCAGGACGGGAGAGCCCCGAACTTTGTTTCAGAGGTCGTCACGCTCTTCTGCGAGGAAGCCGATCGGATCATTGGCGAGCTCACTGAGCTGCTGTAAGTGTGTTTCCTCCGCTCGCTCGTTTGTAATGTTTAGCGTGATGAGATGTTTGATTCCCTTCTTGGGGATTCGGTTGCTGCTGTCTGTGTGCAGGGACAGGCCATGTGTGGATTTCGACAAGGTGGATGCTTCTGTGCATCAGCTCAAGGAGAACAGTGCAAGGTTAGGCTCTTTTCTTCTTTTTACTAGATCATTGATGGTGCGCGTTGCGGCACCCGTTTATTTTGGCATGATAGTTTTAGTTAGTGATCGAAACAATAGACTTGTTTAGTACTAATTCATAGGGATTTTTTTTAATGTTTTGAAAGTTAGTTGATATGAAGTTCTATCATATTCATGTATAGAGCGCATGCGTAGTCTTGAACACTCGCTCAAATTTTAGTAAGTGTGACATGGATTCCAGCTTGCACTATTGGCATTCACGATATATACATGGCATGCTTTGCCACGCTGGTGCTTTGCACGAAAGAAATAATAAATTTTAAACCCGCACTAACATATATTTGTCGATATACAAATCTTAATCGGTTTCATAAAACAAAAGGCCAGGACGCATGTGATGCACTCACTTTTTTTAATAATTTATCTCTATCAAAAGATTATACAAAAAATGCAAGAATAAAAAGAGAAATAGTTATAAACCCTCTCTGAGAGGTTGTGGCTCTCTTCTCATAGGTACGGATGTAGGGATTTCATAATTGGACGTTGAACCCATTTCATATGATGGGAGTTGCCGGAGTATTAGGCGCGGCTCTGTTATGCGCTATTCATGGAGCGACAGTAGAAAACACACTATTTGAGGACGGTGATGGTGCAAATACCTTCCGTGCTTTTAACCCAATTCAAGCTGAAGAAACTTGTTCAATGGTCACTGCTAACCGCTTTTGGTCCCAAATCTTTGGTGTTGCTTTTTCCAATAAACATTGGTTACATTTCTCTATGCTATTTGTACCCGTCACTGGTTTATGGATGAGTGCTATTGGCGTAGTTGGCCTGGCTCTGAACTTACGTGCCTATGACTTTGTTTCCCAGGAAATCCGTGCAGCGGAAGATCCTGAATTTGAGACTTTCTACACCAAAAATAGTCTTTTAAACGAGGGTATTTGTGCGTGGATGGCAGCTCAGGATCAGCCTCATGAAAATCTTATATTCCCTAAGGAGGTTCTACCACGTGGAAACGCTCTTTAATGGAACTTTTGTTTTAACTGGCCGTGACCAAGAAACCACCGGCTTTGCTTGGTGGGCTGGGAATGCGAGACTTGTCAGTCTTTCTTTTGATCGCCATTGTTGATCTGCATTCGGCTTCGTTTGGGCCACACTCTTCTCGGCATCATCCGTCTTATAGCTCCTGACATCCTACTTTATTCTACTCCTTTACCTGAAATTTTGGAATTGGTACAACGTGGTAAGTGTCAATGCACACACAACAGTTAGTCTACAAAGCGAAGCTCACCCGATCTGAGGCACTCATTTTTTTCGATAAAGAGAGTTTTATTACTTAAAAGGTTTAAGCATTACACCCAGCTTCTGCACAACAAAGGTACACACGGCCGACATAGTACGGTAGTCCGAAAAATAAAAGGTAGCGATTACATATCAGAATGAGAAATTGTAATCACGCCTAAGGTGTTGGTGGCCCGATCCGCAAATTATGCTGCCATCCATGTTGGGATAAAAAGTCTCTCGCCGTAACCTCCAGTCTTGAACAGACCTCCATAAACAGGTCTCGATGCCCCACACGTTGCAACGGAGACCACGAACGGAGTGTAGCTGTAATCTTGTAGATAACCTGCATGAGAGAACAATTTTTATCAGTGAAAACCTTGTCATTTCTACATAGTCAAAGCGACCATATAACGGCTAGCGCTGCCACCCTAATAAGTTGTTTGAACCTAACATCAACCTCATTCAGCCAACTGCCAAAAATATGAGCAATGCTTCTTGGGGGATATAAAGTAGAACCTATCTGGATGATTGACCATATAGAACCGGCGAACTGACACTCGAAAAATAAGTGGTTGATAGTCTCGTCTTTGTGACAGAAGACACACCTCTTACTACCATGCCAATTACGTTTTGCAAGGTTGTCCTTAGTAAGAATAACCCCTCGACGAAGGTACCACGCAAAAACCTTGTTTTTTAGTGGTATCTTCATTGACCAGATTTTCTTATTGTTATCTACTGGCACATCAGGTTGGATTAACGCATTATACATACTGTCCACTGAAAATTTACCGCTCTTGTGTAAACTCCAACGAAACACATCGGTCCTTGCGTCAAATTGACGGAGGCTAGTCGGTGTAGCAATTCATGCCACGCCGCTCTCTTAGGACCAACGAGATCTCTTCGGAACGTCACATTTGGTGGGTAAACCTCCAAAACAGTAGCAACAGTGTCGCTTTTGTGACGTCCAAGGACAATATTATATAAGGCTGGATATTGTTCATGGAGTGTAGTAGTACCAAGCCACTTGTCCTCCCAGAATCTTATCTCCGAACCATCTTTGATGGAGAAAGAGCCATATGGGAGGAATAATTTCTTCGTCGCCATTAGACCTGCCCAAAAGTGAGAATCCCCGGGTTTCTATGAAACCTGAGATATCGCTTTTGACCCAACATAATTTCTCCTGAGTAGAGTTTGCCAGGCACCTTCCTCGGTAAGTAGCTTAAACAACCATTTTCCAAGAAGGGCACAATTCTTAACCTCAAGGTCATGAATCCCTAGTCCCCCAAAGTCTTTGGGGCGGCACACTGCATCCCATTTTGCCAGTCGGTATCTCTTTTTTTCGTTGTCCCCTTGCCAAAAGAATCTAGATCGAAAATAATCCAATCGATGTAAGACTCCCTTTGGTAACTGGAAGAAGGATATCATATACAAAACCATATTGGTTAGGACTGAGTTTATGAGTACCAATCTTCTACCCAGGGATAGTAGTTTTCCTTTCCAACTACTCAACATTTTTTGTATTCTTTCCTCAACATGTTTCCATTGTGCATTCGTAAGCTTCCTAAAATGAATTGGGATGCCTAGATAGCTTATTGGAAACTCACCAACCTCACAGCCAAATAACTCAGCATATTGGTTGGCCTCCGCCTGGGCGTCACCGAAACAAAACAATTCGCTTTTATGGAAGTTAATTTTTAGACCAGATAGTTGCTCGAACGCTGAAAGAATTAATTTCAAATTCTTTGCTTTCTCAATGTCATGTTCCATATAGAGAATCGTATCGTCCGCGTATTGAAGAATGGATAGCCGTACCACCCCCTCAATTTGCCCATCCAACTTTGCACGTTCAATGATTATGGCTAGCATATCAGCTACTATGTTAAATAGTATAGGTGATAGTGGGTCGCCTTGTCGTAGTCCTTTTTTTGTTTAGAAGTATCTACCAACATCGTCATTGACTTTGATGGCGACACTTCCGCCGGAAACAAAACTATCAATCATTGATCGCCACTCATCAGAAAAACCTTTCATTCTGAGTGTCTGTTGAAGGAAAGACCATTTTACTTTATCGTAAGCTTTTTCGAAGTCAATCTTTAGTATGACCCCATTAAGCTTTTTCCGATGTAACTCATGCACAGTTTCATGTAAAATCACAACCCCATCAAGAATGTTGCGACCTTGCATGAAGGTTGTCTGAGTCGGTCGCACAACATGGTCCGCCACCGAGTTCAACCTAATAGTCGCAGTTTTAGTGAATATCTTGAAGCTAACGTTAAGAAGACAGATAGGCCTAAATTGTTGGATCCTTTCTGCTTCATTAACCATGGGCAACAAAATAATCTCACCGAAATTAAGGCGAAAAAGGTCAAGTTGTCCAGCATGCAAAGCGTGGAACATCTCGATCAGGTCCGGTTGGATTAATTCCCAAAATGACTGATAAAATTCAGCAGGGAAACCGTCCGGCCCTGGGGCTTTGTTGTGTTCCATTTGGAAAACCGCCTTCTTTACTTCCTCCAAAGAGAAGGGAGCAGTAAGATGGGTGTTTTCCTGATTGGAAACTTGTGGAATGTCATCTGTTCTGCCTTCGTCCAACGAGAAATTATCTGCGTCGGGCTTGCCAAACAAATTTTATAATACTTCGTGATATATGTTTTAAGCTGCTCATGTCCTTCGATCATACCCTCATCTTGGTTTAGGGAATGGATGAGTTTCTTTCTGTGTCTGCCATTTGCCAGACTATGAAAGTATCTCGGATTCGCATCTCCCTCCAAAATAAACTGGGTTTTTGATCGTTGATACCATTTCAGCTCTTCTTCACGAAGAATAGACGCCATCTTCGCGTTGGATTGGTTTTTCAACTCAATCTCGTGCTTGGACAGCGGCCTAATTTCAGCAAAAGCCTCAAGGTCATCAATAACTGATGATAATCGAAGCTTTTCCTGTTTTAGTTGGCCCACCATGTGTCTCGCCCAACCAGCTAGGTGTTTTTGCAAAGCGCGAATTCTGTTGTTCCACCTTGTGATTGGGTCATTACCAGGGACCGGCCTCCCCCATACCATCTTAACCATATCATGGAACCCTTCCCTATGTAGCCATCCCAATTCAAATTTGAATGGACGTTTACACAATGGTCTGGTTGTACCCGTAGTTAACAATATGGGGGCATGATCTGACAGAGCTTCAATACGTTCGAGGGCCCGTACGGAGACCATGGGGAATTTAACTTCCCAATTACAATCCATCAAAACACGGTCCAACTTTTCGTACGTTGGCTCAGGAGGCTATTAGCCCAAGTGTACTGCCTCCCTACCATCGAGACCTCTCGCAATGCAAGGCTGTCAATCACAGCGTTGAATAAGAGAGGCCAACGGTTATCAAACCTACCTCTACTTTTCTCATGTGGAAATCTTAGCAAATTAAAATCGCCACATATAATCATAGGGTATGGATTATCCTTTGCTAAGTTAACTAATTCACGGAGAAAAGCAGCTTTATGCTCCTCCTGGGCCGCACCATACACGACGACAAGACTCCATGTGAAATTATCGGCTTTGTTGCGGATATGGCACTTTATATGAAAGTCCCCATCCGAACTAGCCAATACATCCATGTGTCTTTTCTGACGCCTAGTAAAATGCCCCCAGATCTACCACGTGGTGGACGGGACCTCCAGAAGAAATCTACACCGCCTGATAGTCGGTTAAGTAAACTTCCAGAGAAATCCAAGTATGTCGCCTAGAGGGGTGAATAGGCGTTTAAAACTTTTCCGGTTTAGGCTTGATAAATGCGGAATAAAACTAGGTGTTTAAATTAACAAGCACACAACCTAAATAAACTAGGTTCACCTATGTGCACCAACAACTTATGCTAAGCAAGACAATTAACAAGGTGATAGCAAGATAAGATACTTCAAGCTCGAAGGCTATCACAATGTAAAGTGCATAAGTAAAGAGCTCGGGTATAGAAATAACCGAGGCACGCGGAGACGACGATGTATTCCCGAGTTCCTCCTTTTTAGGGGAGTACGTCTCGTTGGAAGGGTGTGAGTATCAAACTCAAGATGCCACAAAAGGCCTCACCCTATTCTCCGATGAACCTCGCACAAAAGCTCGGTTCACCTTCCACTATTGATTTCCTTTGGGCGGAAATCGAGTCCCTTACAACAATCTTGAGGCACAACCCACAAAAGGATTGGGAGCTCCCAAGTGGACCACAAAAGGTCCCAACTAGCCACAAAAGGCCTTGACCACAAAAGGTCACAAGAACACCGTCTAGGGTCCAACGACCCAAGAGTAACGAGCTCACAATCTTCACTTCCACGAATCCTCGTGGAGAGAGCAAACCTATGCACAAAAGCAAAGGCAAACCTATGCACAAAAGCAAAGGCAAGAACACACGAAGTGCTCAAGTCCTTCACTCCCAAATCCCACCAAAAGTAACAAATGCTTGTGGGGGAGAAGAGAGGAAGAACAAAGAAGAACACAACAAATGGAACTTCAAGAACTAGATCGAAAGGGTTCCACTCACTTAGAGGAGAAACAGCTCGGTGGAAACGTAGATCTAGGTCTTCTCCTTCAATCCTCCAAAGATCAACGAGTTTGGGTGGAGGGATTGGGAGATCTTGTAGTTTTGAGCTTGCAACAATGGAGGAGAGAGAATGTAAATCGTGCTGGGCAGAGCTCAGAAAAACTAGCCGTTTTCTGTCCACTAAGTCCGGAGACTCCGGTCGGGGAGGCCGGAAACTCCGGACTGACTCCAGGGTAACTCCGGTCTCGATACAGCGGCTGCCGCCGCGATGCTCATCTTCTCAGCAGGCCGGAAACTCCGGTCTTGGAGGACGGAAACTCCGGTAGGGCCGGAAACTCCGGACCTATTCCGGGCAACTCCGGACCCAATACCGCACGCGCCGTCGTGGGAAGTTCTTCTCTCAAAAATCTTGTCTGGGGCGGAGACTCCGGACCGCGGGTCCGGAAACTCCGGCCGGTGCGGAAACTCCGGTCTGAAAAGCTCCAGAAACTTCTACAGGGAACCCCAAGGACCGGAGACTCCGGTCTAGAAGACCGGATACTCCGGCCTGAAAGCAGTGAAACATCAGAACTAAAACTGCAAGAACTTTCTCATACGAACTCCAAATGAGGTGAATCCAATTGCGTTGGAAAGATAATGACAAGGAGAATGCCTACAAAAAGTAACAAATGCTTGTGGGGGAGAAGAGAGGAAGAACAAAGAAGAACACAACAAATGGAACTTCAAAACTAGATCGAAAGGGTTCCACTCACTTAGAGGAGAAACGGCTCGGTGGAAATGTAGATCTAGGTCTTCTCCTTCAATCCTCCAAAGATCAATGAGTTTGGGTGGAGGGATTGGGAGATCTTGTAGTTTTGAGCTTGCAACAATGAGGAGAGAGATTGCATATCAGAAAAGAAGCAAAACAACTTGCAACAAATAAGAAGTTGAGCAACAAAAAGCAAGAAGTAACAAATAAAGACTTGCTCAACCGAAAAAGATGCGTAGCATCAACATAGTCGTTCAATATAAGTGGCACATAGTGCATATCATGTCTTTCCATAAACACAACCCAAAAGATGGAGCAAATAGGTCCACAAGCTTATTAAGATGCAAAAGCATAACAAATAAAACAAAGCTTGTGCCAATTAGAAACCACCAAAGAATCAAAAAGGAACAAGGGGTGGTCACTAAAGAATTGGAATACCAATTAAAGATGTAACTATTCTCATGTGTATAAGTTTCTAAGTAGACACCAATCACGAAGATATAAGTCCACAAAGAAACATGCACACACAAAGTAGATACTACGGTGAAGAACATGATATCGAAGTGGAAGTCGTATATACCAATAAGATCTTTGCTTAAAAGCATAGCACAAAGCTCAATTTTATCTTAAAGGGATATAGATGAACTTCCAACACATACTCATCATAGCATCAAAACTATCCACAAGGGATAAAGGAAAAATGGGATGCTCCGAGAAAGATAACAAGTATCGCAAAAGGCAAATGATTTTGAAAAGCATCAATATTGCATATGTGAGACATAGAGTAGAAAGTATTAGATTAACATATATGGGATTGATGAATCATGAAAATGATTATATATATTCCCCTTGATATGTAATCATCCCGGCTTGCCCACATTTGCAACAAAGTTGTTTTGCAAGAACCAAAAGAATTGCAACAAAAGAGATTCATGCCATGAAACAACCTACACAAGGTTGAAACTAGAAAAGTATGCATGAGGTAGATACTTGTTACCGAGATAGCATTGGTGATGTAGAAGATAATAGTTCACGATCATCCGAGCTTGGCTCCAATAAGCACATGGTGATAACACCTTCCTTGTAAATGAGACAAGCTTCCAATGCATCTCCAATGTACCTAAAACAAATTCAAGTACAAAATGGTACCCAAACTAATTGGGTCCCAAGTAGTTAGAGCAACTACAATACATAGGACAAACTCCACATAAATATGTGCATATTGATATGAAATTGAATTTCATGCACATCTTAGCCATTTAGGATTTGATGGAGTTCATCCTATATATTGGATCAATGAAAGTAAGCATGCCATAAGATATACATATAGTAAATATGCATGCACAAAACTTTCAAGAACCAAACGAGATACAATTCGGACAAAACACCAATTAACCAACAAAGTACACACAAGTGTGACACGGGAATAAGTTGCCCAAATTATATCAAAGACCCAAATCAACACATGATTGAAGGTACCACTTTGAAAAGACACAATGAAATCAAGATACCAATTGATGAAAATATCATCAAGGAATAAACCAAACCCTCTACACTTTTCATGATGGCACAAAGTACCAAGACGAAAAATGTTTGTCTTCCAAGGAGACACGTCATCGGGATCAAATATCAAATGAAGACAACTAATGTTCAAAAAGCATATAGGATTGCTCCCCCAAGATGTGTGCATTATTTATGATTTTGCATTTGAATACAAAATGCACACATGAGATCATCACTCTCCATATATATATTATTCAAACACTAGTCATGTTCAAGAAAGGCAAGAATTGCAATACCAATTTAAAGAACGGTGTTTTACTCAAAGTAGGATAGCTTCCCAAAGAATAGTGCATTATTAAGAAGTATGACTTTTGAATGTCAATGCACAAGAATTGGATCATTGCTTTTCCCAACTCAAGAAAGCACAAAACAAATTTTGTGTAGAGCAACAAGGATCCAAAAGATACAAGGAAGACAAATGAGAGTTAGATCAAAACAAATCCTTGGCAATCAAATAAGGCAATTCAAAGCAAGAGCCAAAGTGAATATGATCAATATATTTACCACAAATATGATTATCACTTGTCAAGACAAGTAATGTATGGAGATATTTCTCGGTGGTGGATTGCAATGATATATTCAAGATCACATTCACAAAACATAAGCATATGGCAAAGGATAGGAATTAAAAGCCATGCTTAGATAGATAGATATTCTTGATAGCTTCAAATATTCACGCATCATGCAAAGCAACTCCAAGGAGTAGCTTGAAGCAATTGGTTTCCCAAAAAGATATATGAGAACATATTTAGGGAAAGCCATATCAAGAACATCCATCACAAACAAGATCCAACGGAGAGAGGCAAAAAGCTTTTAAGCAAAAGGAACTTGTTTGAGAAACATGCCACAAAGGAAAAGATAATTAGAATATCAATTCTAGGTGGCAAACCTCACATGTTCACATTTTCTAGGCTTGTAATATGCACATAGCTTATTACTCCCCCATAATGTGATAATCCATTTATTTTAAAACAAGAGGCAAGCAAAACCAATTTGAGAAATTAATGGACAATATAGAATTTGAATTTCTCATGAGCAAGACATACCACATAGAGAATAGATAACATTGAAATATCGACACTAAGTGGTATTCCTCATGTATACACAATTTTAGGATTGTGAAGTGCACGAAGCATATCACTCCTCCAAAATAGGATAGTCCATTAATCTCTCAAAAAGAGAGCCGACAAGATAAGATATCAAATAAAAGCAATAAGGCTCAAACAAGTAAATGGTGTGCAAACCAACATACACATCTTGATTACTCAAGATAAGTAAGTAGAGAGCACAACACATACCAACACTAGCAAGGTACAAAACCTAACACATGCAAGGGTGCAAGCAACTTTCAATGTATATATGATTTAAATAAAAGTTACCGCAAGGAGGAACATTGGATATGAGATAGAACAATATAATCCAAATGACTTGACTTGAGAGAATATAATTGATGAAGATCCCTTAATTCTTCATATGTAGCCAAGTCTCCAATGCCCTCCAACAACACCTATTGATCAAGTTTTAGCTTGTTGGTCCCCAACCAAGTTGGGTCCTAAGAGGTTAGTCAC
Source organism: Poa pratensis (assembly GCA_947311845.1). Lineage (NCBI taxonomy): Eukaryota > Viridiplantae > Streptophyta > Magnoliopsida > Poales > Poaceae > Poa > Poa pratensis. Next base: position 70,689,922 of record CAMZMU010000041.1, read on the forward strand.
AATAGGTTTGGCAACCCAAATGGTTCTTTTCTTGACACCACTTTGAGTACCAACATATTTGGCAAACACATTGCCAACCTTATCCTTCCGAAGAGAATAAATCATCAATAATAATGGGGTTGGATAAGGTACCATTAGTGCATGAAGAAGCAAAGTGACCCTTCTCACGGCATAGTAGCAACATTGCTTCCTCCTTTCTTCTTAGTTGAATCTGACTTGAGGAGGGGTAGCTTGATTCTTCTTGGGAAGAGGCCGTTCTTAACTTGAGGAACTTGAGGCTTCTTCCCTTGTTGCTTCTCACTAAGAGGCTTCTTCTTCAAAGGGCAAGATCTAACATGGTGCCCTTCAACTTTGCACTTGAAGCAAACAATCTTGGCCGAATCTTTAACTTGTTCTTGGCCCTTTTCTTCTTGATACTTGGACTTGTTCTTTTGTTGGAGTTGAATCCAAGTCCACTCTTGTCATTGGGGCGTCTTTGAACACTCAACATATTGTCAAGTGTAGAATCCCCACCATGACGCTTTTCCAAGTCTTTCTTCAAAGAAGTGACTTGGGCCTTGAGCTCATTTAATTCCTCTACATGGTTAGTAGCAACACAAACACTAGAGGAAGTAGAAGCTTCATTGTTAGAGCAACAAGGCAAGGAAAGTAATTCATCACAAGATTTAGCAATAGTATGTGAGTAGAATTACTAGGACTAGCACAAGGCAATATAGCATTTTTAGTAGAAGTTGTGCCTTTGTCCACATGAGGCTCACAAGATGTTACCTTTGTAGATAGCCTCATGAGCTAACTTTAGCCTAGCATGGGATGCTAGAAGATCCTCATTAGAGCTAGAGAGCTTTTCATGACTTTCTTCCAATTTCCCATACTTGCTAGTTAGCAACTCAAATTGAGCCCTTAGCTCAACATTCTCCTTCAAAATAGATGCTTCACAGAAGTGGAGTTAGTAGCACAAGCATCATTAATATTAGAAATGGAAGAAGACAACTTAGCAAGCTCATCTTTCAACCTAGCATTTTCCTCAATAATATTAGCATGATTACAAGAGGAAGTAGAGGAGCTAGGCACATCAATTTTAGATAGTTGAGTTTGGAGTTGATCATGAGACTTGGTGAGGAGAGAGTGTTCACTTTCCAAAGCCTTATGAGCTTTGTCAAGTCTCTCTACATCCTCAATTAGTCTAGCATTGCCAACACCAAATTCAACCTTTTCCTTTTAAGCACTTCATATTTTGCAAAGGTATGCTCATGTTCCTTAATGAGTTTAGCAACCACTAAATCATTTCTCTCATCAAGAGACACTTGAAGCTCATGTGCTTCCTCAAGAGCATTTTCTAAGGATGCTTTTTCCATTGCATCCTCTCTTTCAATCCTTCCCTTTTCTTCAATGATATCCTTGCACTTAATAGCAAAACTCAAAATTTCACATAAGTAAGAGCAAGCTTGACTACCTTTAGGAAGAGCACCAAATACCAACTCACTCTTCTCCTTTAAGGAGTCAATATCATTCTCTTTTAATCCATAATAATCCTCATCCTCATCATCACAAGGTGTAGAGGGTTCCAAAGGTGAAGATACCTTTGATTCCTTAGCCATAAGGCAAAAGTGAGAAATGGACGATGAAGATGAAGAATAGCTTGAAGCACCATTGAGATCCATGTCTTGTTCCAACAAATGTTGGTTTTCCTCTACATTGTTAGCCACACACGAAATAGAGGATATGGAAGTATTGTTTTCACGACAACAAGACATATGAAGCATATCATCATGAGATTTAGTTAAACAACTATTACATGATATGCAAGGACTATCAACACTAGCATGTAAGACATTTGAGTTGCTAGAAGTGTTTAAGTCCAAAGATAGATCATTGCAATGAGATAGAGATGACGTATAGTCAATAGAGGATTCGCCATCAACAATGCAATTTCTATCACCACTCACCATGTCATTACCTTGTGACAAATCACATGTTGGTGAAGTGGAAGAATAAGTGAGCTCGTCACGTCCGGAGGTGGAGGGACAACAATCATCCTCAATAATGTTGGACACTTCATATTTATCTTGAAGCTTGGTCCAAAGCTCATGAGCGTTCCGGAAAGGCATGATTGAAGCAAGAACTACATCGCTCAAAACACATATAAGCCATTAGATACTTGAGTATCGAGATGAGAGTTTTCCTCCTCTCTAAAGATAATTCTTGCGAATCCTTTGGAGGAGAAAAACCCACATCTACAATACTCATGATATAATTTGGACCCATGGCCCTAAAAAGATTAAGCATGCGAATTTTCCAAACATCATAATTAGTGCCATCGAATTTAAAAGTGGGATTGTGCACTAATTCTCTAAACGACATCTTTACTCTCTAGGCGGTAAAGCCCAATAAAGAGAGCCCAGGCTCTGATACCAATTGAAAGGACAAGGATGTCGCCTAGGGGGGGTGAATAGGCGTTTAAAACTTTTCCGGTTTAGGCTTGATAAATGCGGAATAAAACTAGGTGTTTAAATTAACAAGCACACAACCTAAATAAACTAGGTTCACCTATGTGCACCAACAACTTATGCTAAGCAAGACAATAACAAGGTGATAGCAAGATAAATACTTCAAGCTCGAAGGCTATCACAATGTAAAGTGCATAAGTAAAGAGCTCGGGTATAGAAATAACCGAGGCACGCGGAGACGACGATGTATTCCCGAGTTCCTCCTTTTTAGGGGAGTACGTCTCGTTGGAGGGGTGTGAGTATCAAACTCAAGATGCCACAAAAGGCCTCACCCTATTCTCCGATGAACCTCGCACAAAAGCTCGGTTCACCTTCCACTATTGATTTCCTTTTGGGCGGAAATCGAGTCCCTTACAACAATCTTGAGGCACAACCCACAAAAGGATTGGGAGCTCCCAAGTGGACCACAAAAGGTCCCAACTAGCCACAAAAGGCCTTGACCACAAAAGGTCACAAGAACACCGTCTAGGGTCCAACGACCCAAGAGTAACGAGCTCACAATCTTCACTTCCACGAATCCTCGTGGAGAGAGCAAACCTATGCACAAAAGCAAAGGCAAACCTATGCACAAAAGCAAAGGCAAGAACACACGAAATGCTCAAGTCCTTCACTCCCAAATCCCACCAAAAGCAACAAATGCTTGTGGGGGGAGAAGAGAGGAAGAACAAAGAAGAACACAACAAATGGAACTTCAAGAACTAGATCGAAAGGGTTCCACTCACTTAGAGGAGAAACGGCTCGGTGGAAATGTAGATCTAGGTCTTCTCCTTCAATCCTCCAAAGATCAACGAGTTTGGGTGGAGGGATTAGGAGATCTTGTAGTTTTGAGCTTGCAACAATGGAGGAGACAGAATGTAAATCGTGCTGGGCAGAGCTCAAGAGGCTCCGGTCGGGGAGGCCGGAAACTCCGGACTGACTCCGGGGTAACTCCGGTCTCGATACAGCGGCTGCCGCCGCGATGCTCATCTTCTCAGCAGGCCGGAAACTCCGGTCTTGGAGGACGGAAAACTCCGACCTATTCCGGGCAACTCCGGACCCAATACCGCACGCGCCGTCGTGGGAAGTTCTTCTCTCAAAAATCTTGTCTGGGGCGGAGACTCCGGACCACGGGTCCGAAAACTCCGGCCGGTGCGGAAACTCCCGGTCTGAAAAGCTCCAGAAACTTCTACAGGGAACCCCAAGGACCGGAGACTCCGGTCCAGAAGACCGGATACTCCGGCCTGAAAGCAGTGAAACATCAGAACTAAAACTGCAAGAACTTTCTCATACGAACTCCAAATGAGGTGAATCCAATTGCGTTGTAAAGATAATGACAAGGAGAATGCCTACAAAAAGTAACAAATGCTTGTGGGGAGAAGAGAGGAAGAACAAAGAAGAACACAACGAATGGAACTTCAAGAACTAGATCGAAAGGGTTCCACTCACTTAGAGGAGAAACGGCTCGGTGGAAATGTAGATCTAGGTCTTCTCCTTCAATCCTCCAAAGATCAACGAGTTTGGGTGGAGGGATTGGGAGATCTTGTAGTTTTGAGCTTGCAACAATGGAGGAGAGAATGTAAATCGTGCTGGGCAGAGCTCAAGAGCTGGAGGTAGGTGGAGGGGTATTTATACCCCTCCAGAAAAACTAGCCGTTTTCTGTCCACTAAGTCCGGAGACTCCGGTCGGGGAGGCCGGAAACTCCGGACTGACTCCGGGGTAACTCCGGTCTCGATACAGCGGCTGCCGCCGCGATGCTCATCTTCTCAGCAGGCCGGAAAAACCGTCTTGGAGGACGGAAACTCCGGTAGGGCCGGAAACTCCGGACCTATTCCGGGGCAACTCCGGACCCAATACCGCACGCGACGTCGTGGGAAGTTCTTCTCTCAAAAATCTTGTCTGGGCGGAGACTCCGGACCACGGGTGCGGAAACTCCGGCCGGTGCAGAAACTCCGGTCTGAAAAGCTCCAAAAACTTCTACAGGGAACCCCAAGGACCGGAGACTCCGGTCCAGAAGACCGGATACTCCGGCCTGAAAGCAGTGAAACATCAGAACTAAAACTGCAAGAACTTTCTCATACGAACTCCAAATGAGGTGAATCCAATTGCGTTGGAAAGATAATGACAAGGAGAATGCCTACAAAATGTGGAAATATTAAGGGTCACAAATATAGAGGAGATACCACTCATGGGAGGTGTGGACCTTATCTCGAAGGTGGACCGATAATATTTCCAAAGCCGAGAATGCAACAAGTTTTCATCCGGACTCCGTTTTCAATGTTCTTGGGCTCGTTGGAATCGCAACGAAGAGCCCTTCAAGATTATGTAGAGAAACATCATAGTCCATCATGTGAGGAGGAGAACACAAGAGAAGAGTTTGACCTCTCTACAAAATACAAACCGGTAAAACCTCCAACATCAAAAACATCACAAGATGATCATATGAAATCCGTTTTTGATGAACTAGAGCTTGGTATGGAGATGAACACAAGCTCTAAATTCTCACATGGATAAAAGCCAAATAAGAACCAAGAAAGAATGATATGCCAAGTATGCAAAGGTTTGAGCTCTCCACAAAGATGCGATCAAGTTACTCACTTGAGAGCCCCTCTTGATAGTACGGCATCTATCCTATAACCCGGTCTCCCACTAACACCATGAGACTGGTAAAATAGAAACCCTACCAAGATCATACCTTTGCCTTGCGCATTCCACTTGAGCTAGATGATGACAATCTTGATCTCTTCAAGTGAACCACTTTTCTTGATATGCGCTTGCTAGCACATGCTTGATGAAGACATCTCCAAATGCTCCCCCATACACCATTATGGAGAGCCTCGCTAAGCTCCGTCTTCATGTATCCACTTGCGCTTCATATTCTTCTCTTGATATGGATGATGGCTTGGAGATAAACATGAAGTTCACTCAATCTTCTTTTTCAAGCCATGCATGCAATAGGCTCAACTCTTCTCATGACCATTCTTCATATAAACCCTTGGTCATCATGTAATCTTCTAGAGTCCAACACATGAACTCCAATCTTTTCCTATGGACAAGATCTACAAGTATATCTCAAAGCAAACATTAGTCCATAAGGATTGTCATTAATTACCAAAATCACACATGGTGCAACACATGCACTTTCAAGTCGGTTAAGTAAACTTCCGGAGAAATCCCGTTTCCCGGTTTCGGAGATGCCACAAAATCCAAGCAATGATCCCGAATAGAATCAGCAATACGTACGTGTTTAGCCAAGTCACGAAGACCTCTGCTATTCTCGAACATGCCATTCATTGGGAAACAATTGGAGATGTGGAAACCTTCGCCTTTTTCCGTGGCGTTTTGTTTTTATTTTTCTTATTTGAGGCTGATTTAGATTTCCGGTCGGATGCTTTGAGATCATATAATGAACTAAGCATCGCCTCATCTAAACCCCCCTCAGATACATCACCCACGAGGTTTGAAAGAAGCTGGACATCAATTGTATCCTTTAGCTCTTCCTCATCCTCTAGGGGAGTAAGCGACTTTGCCGATCTTTTTGGAGTAACCGTTAACCGGTCATATTCCAAATGTCTCAAGGCATTAGTCGAAACTGTAACCTTACCACTACTATTACCCAAAGAAACTCCTACACTATTTAACTTAGCAGAAATGCTAGAATCTGAAAATGTAAGGAAAGACTTTGAATAATTAACCGTACCCGTAGTGTCGAGGTTTTGTTCGGCCTTCCGTCTCATGGCTTTAACCAATGAGTCCTCGTCCGTGGCGGTGTTCCCATCCGCGTCCGTGCCGTAACGCGCGCTCCTCCTCAGCGGCATCGACATCGGGGTAGACACTGATGTAGTAGAGTCCACCCCCGATGGCAACACACATGTAGTTGATGCAGCTCCAGCAGCGTCGATAACCAGGCGTTTGTCCACGATCTCCGGGTCCTGGTTCTGCGTCAGCTCCAGCAGTGGCCCAGCGGTTGCAGTCCGGCCCAGCCCACTAGCCGTCACCGTCGGGCCAAGTACCTCCGGCTGGATCACCAGGCCACGGCCATCCAGCGCAGTTGTCGCACCAGGCGACCCAGGATCGTTCGTCTGCTGCAAGGCCTTGAAGCAGGCCTCCTCCTTGCTCCTGCCTCCGGCCCGCTGCACCTTGGCCGCTGTGGGTGATGCACAGCAAGGTGACGGCGGCCCAGCAGACACACCAGCGCTGGACGGATCACGGACTGCTCCATGGGTGAAACAGCAGGCAAGGACTCGACCACCACACCAGTGCTTGCTCGGGCCATGGTCTGCTCCAGAAGTGAAGCAGCAGGCGAGGGCACGACCGCCGACGCGCCTGGCGTCACACACCGGGTTATAGACGACCCAACTAGGGGCTGCGGCCTCGGTTGCACGGCCTGTACCGGCATGCTTGACTTGGATGGAGACAGTTGCGCAAGGATCTCCTTCCCACGCGGAGTTTGCCGATTTGGGTTAAGCGGTGTCACCGCCACACCCCGGAGTAGTTCTGCAGTACCACATAGGCCAAGAGTAGCCCCTCCTGGTGCGGATGTATCGGCTTGCGTCATCGGAGTATCACCATCATTTGTCACCGAAGGGTCCTGTAGCATAGGTTCATCAAGCTCCTTCTCTTCAACTCCCTTCCATCATCGTCCTTCTCGTGTCTCCTCCATAGGTATGGTACAAAATCAGGTTCAGGGGTGTAATCCGGCCCCTCCTTGTAAAACCTGAAAGTATACCCCTTGAGGATCACGAACGCATTGGTCTTGACCTCCTTAGTCTCGAACAGATTTGGTTGTCGCATAGCCACCTGAATTCTGACCATGTTTTGACGTCTGAGAGCCAACATGTCAACGTCCATGGTTTTGCCAATCAAGGTACCCACCGCCCAAATGCCCAGAAAGTGGCGGATCGATGACGGGACGCCCATCACATGCACCCACACAGGTGTCAACTCATCAGTGTGCATTACTTCTTCCGCCCTCCATACACCCAGGGTTATTACGGCCTCCTGCTTGGGCACGCCGAGCTCAAAACCATCCAGCCGCTCCAAATCAGCCATCGACGGAAAATTAACAAGGAATAAATCCTTCTCGTGCTCAATAGCCTCCCAACACCAACCAGCCGGAGACGGGCAGATTCTAGCCAACATGGACTGAATGACCTCCGCCGAAACTGGGCCGCCGGTCACAAACACAGTGGCCACGGGTGTTTTATTCTGAGCAAGATGCGGCTTGAATATACCGTCTGGAAGATGGCTGAATATGGTGTCCTCACTTCCGATGCCTCCCAACCCTGCATATGGTTTTGGCAACCGCAAGGTGGGGCATCGCGCCGTCGGGTGGACAACCATGTCACAGATGTAACAATGACGATCCACATGGCACTCCTTGGTGACGTGAGCGGTGGCATTGCAGTGACCGCATCTCTTCTGCTTCGCTTTAGGAGCCTCCAGGGTCGCGTAACCTGGGGTGCATGGTTCCCCACGATCACAGTAGCCCCCAGATCACCAGTAGCAGCACCCACAGCCGGCGTCGCAGCCCCGGCCCTCGGAGCCACCTTCTTCTTCTTCTTGTTGCGATTGTTCTTGGAGGTGGCAGGCACAGCCGTGCCCGTCGTAGCCGTGACCGGCGCAGTCGTGACCAGCGCAGTCGTGATCGGCGCAGCCGTGAACGGCACCGTGGACGAACTCGAAGGCACGACCGTCAGAGGTACGGCCGCAGACTGCACGGCTGCTGCCCTCGACGCGTTCCCACCCGCCGGTCGTCTCGTGCCAGGCCCGGCGTTCTGGCCGAACAGCATGGGCGGACTCGTTGACGGAAGGGGCTGAGCTCTCCCCTGACCGCCACCTTGTTGCCCTCCCGCTCCCCCCGCAGGCGCTCCGCCGCCTCCGCTCATGGCTCCGCGCGATGCGACCACCGCGGCAAAGGACCGCGTGAGTGCTGATGAACATGTCCTCGCGGCCAGGGGCGGTGTCTGCGGTGGCGTAGCGGTGGCAAGGTGAGTCGATGTCGAAGGCGTGGCGTGGCTCGGTGTCGTCAAAGCAGCGTCAGCGCGCGCGATGTCGGTGTAGCAGCCATGATCAAAGCTGCAACCCTAGCCGCCGAGGGTTTTTCCATAGTCCTGCAAAACAACGGCCCAGATACGACCAATCGAATGAACGACTAGGATTTACCTGTTCTCGGGGCCCACTGACAACGCAGTTCTGAATTCCGTGAACCGCGCGATCCGTCTTCTCCGGTACCGGCTCGCCGCCAGTGGACGGCGTCGTGTTCGTACCAGCGCACGTCGACGAAGGGGGCGAGGACTGGGCATGAACATGCCCAGCACCGGCGCGGCGTGATCCACGGCCGTGGGATAGGGCCTCGCCAACCCATCCTAACCGACTTGGAGACCGCCGCGCCCAAGGCCGACGCCGGCGGCGAAGACCAGCCGCGTCGAGCCTCAGTTGGCGCCTTGGCAAGCACCACAGTCTCCTTCGCAGGTTCGGGTGTCGGAGACGAACGCGGCGAGGAGGATCGCCGCTCCCAAACCCGGGACGCCGGAGTCGGAAATCCGACATCTTCCCAGAATTCTTGCCTCAGCTCCTCATCGGACCTTCCTCTCCTCCTAGTCACCGTTGTCCATCCCACTTCCGGCTCCGCTTCGCCGTCCTCCTCTAGCACCTCCATGGCCGCATCAAAGGGTACCTCGGAGAGGCAATCCTCCTCATCCGACGAGGTCCCCTCGAGGAGGCAGGAGAATCGCGATCCCGCCTGTCCGGCCGCCGGCGACCCCTCCGGGCGCGCCGGAGAGAGCACGTTAGACGACGCCCCCATAGGAGACAGAGCGCCAGGCGCCATAGTCAGCCGCCAGCGCGGCATCGCCCCGTCGGGCGCCGTGCGTCGCGTTGCCATCCGCATCCTACGTACTACTGTACAGTACGTTAGCTAACTTTGTCTCTCGTCTGCGGAAATCTAACTGGTAAAATGTGACACTTAACTTTGTCTCTCGTCTGCGGAAATCTAACTGGTAAAATGTGACACAGCAAGCAAGCAGAGATATACAAACATGTGCAAGCTCCCAGTCAAGTTGGTTGCCATCTTTGTACGTTGTGTGGTGTCAGCACAAGAGCACAATAACTATGTTTTTTTGTGTGTAATTTCTACAGCATCTGTCATTTGATTCTGCAATGCACGAAGGGAAACATTCAATAATCAACACAATATACCAATAGCATGTTGGCGCTTAGCTCTTAAAAAAGGAATCCAACCTAAACACAATGAACATCACGTCATTCAGTCCAAATAACTAACCTTTAGGTCAACTAATGCACAAAGGAGCATCCAAAAAATGAATCCAGTGAAAGGAAGACTCGTGATAGATTAAAATGAAGACGATAGTACAAGGATGAAAATGATGGCGATAAAATACTGAAGCGTTCGTTAATTAAATAGGTTGTATCAGTAAAGGAAAATATTCTACTATAAGACATTTTAATCATTTAGTGGAAACACCGATTAACAATTACTACACTGGTACACCCTACAAAGCCATCAAACCAGAATATTGAAGACCCTAGTTTGCTAAAAAAAATAAGTATAGGTGCGCCCAAAAGGAATTTGCCGGGATTTTTTGTTCACCCTACAAAATAACAATCTGAGTACGGAGATTTTGTAAATTAGTGGATGCACCTATTAATGATTGCTACACCGGTACATCCTACAATTCCATCAAACCAGAACAATGAAGGTTTACTCTTTTAAAAAATAAGTATAGATGCTCCCAAAACGAATTTGCCGGGATTTTCTTTTCATTCTACAAACGATTAATCAGACAATGTTATTGGTTGATAGCACACTTTAAGGCTACAAAAAAGGACGGAATGCATTCATCTGAATAATCAGCTTTTCAGTAAAAATGAGGTATACAGTAATACATAGATATATCGCTGGACGCCACTTTGAATAAGTATTACGATTCAGATATCACATCTCCATTTAGTTCCAACTATTAAGCATACAACATTTACCAGGACATAGCAAATCAAGCAAACAAGACCAATCGACCAACATAATGGCTAAACCGAGAAATCAAATTGCCTAGAATTTTAAGTCAAGCAACTGATGTCTTACCCGATCGAGCATGCCGGGCGGATTGGATTGGAATTTCGGCGTGGGACCTATTGTGTACAGTATCTTTCATGGAGTGAAAAGAGGCCAGAGATGTCCAGGCAAAGGCGGCATGATAGCATTTTGCACTAGTACTGCCGCATAATTAACCTAGTACTGCCGCATAGTTAACCTGCTCCAACCTGCAGCAAAAACAATCGGCCGTGAGAAACCAGAATCGGAAGTCGATAAATCCTCAAAAGAAAAAACCTGAACCACCCTATACCAGAACCAGCCCCGAACACTTGAATTGACTGTGCCTGCAACTGCAACTGCAACAACAGAAAACAGATCTAGGATGAGTCCAAACTGAACAGATGAAGATGTCGGCGTATTGTCGTAGGAAATACGGAGAAGGAGGTAGGGGACGGAAAGGGCATCCCATGTCCATTGCCTTCCATGTCGGCCCTCCGGCCACACCGGCTTCAGTTCCCTCCATGCTCGCCGCCCTTTGAGGCTTTGACTATTCGCTTTCCGCCAAGATCGACATGCTGCCGTCCGATGCCCCGCTCGTCGATGCCATCGACGCGCTGACCTCCGATGTTCCGCTTGTCGCCGCCTACGTGCGTGCACTTTGATGTACTCCCTCCGATCCGAAAAAAGAGCCGCACCCACTGTACAAAGTAGATTTTACAGAATAGTCCTTCACGATTCAAAAACTGAAATAAACTACAGATCTCTCCATCCCCAGCTCGCTCGCCTCGCTCGCCCAAGTCTCGATCGCAGCGCCGGCGAGCGACGCGGATCGATCGATCGCCAGCAGGGCTGAGCTAGCCAGAGCGATCGATCAGCCTCGCTCGCCCGCCTCGCGGTCGCCGGCGTTGCTTGCCTCGCTCGCCAGGGTCGCAATCGATCGATCGCAACGCCGGTGAGCGACGCGGGGTCGATCGATCGCCGGCCGGGCTGAGCTCCAGCCTCGCTCGTCCGCCTCGCTCGCCGGATCTTCATTCCTGGCCAACTCCCTGCAGAATCTCCATCTCTGCAACAGCTCAACCCCAGGTCGCCGGCAGCCTCACCTCAACTTCAGGTCGCCGACAGGTTGTCGGCAGTCGCCGGCAGCCTCATCTCCACTCCAGGCCACCGGCAGGTCGCCGGCAGCCTCATCTCCCCTCCAGCACAGCAACAGCACTCGCCGGAAGATCGCCGACTCCGAAAATGGATGCCTCAAGTGCATCTTCAACTGCAGCTTCCTCCCCCACCTCGAGATCTTCCAGTGCGGCTTCTTCTTCGTCCGTGGCCTCCGGATCATCATCAGGTCCTCCTCCTGCACAAGAATTCAGCTAATCTCACTGCTCTCTGCATACTAATGTCATACCAGGAACTAGTGTTGCCAACTAATTATGAAATGCATAGAACAATGGGAGTACATCACTGATCTGAATGGCAGTAATGTCATACCGGCTATTGTTGACGCAGCATGAGCAGCTGCAGCAAGAAGACCAATGTGCATGCTATAACTAGATAGAACAGAAGATGGCATGACAGTTTGTGCCGGGATGCCCGTCGAATTCCCAGAAGAAGTTGATTGTTATCATTCCTGAAAACACACATAGATAGGTTCAGAATTGACATGATCATATACAAGAACATCGAGACCGGAGACCAACACACGAAATTCAGTGTGAATAACCCTGCAGCATTACATTACAGCAATTGCAGACCATCCCCTCCTTCCTGGAAGATGGGAGGGCTGAGGGGCGTGGAGCACATAGGGCAGTCCAGGACGTCCATCCCCATGGCGACTTGCTGCTTCTTGGCAAGGATGCCCTGTCCCTCTTGCATACCATCCCCTCCTTCCTGGTCTTGTTCCCTTCCATCAGCACTGAAGCTAAGTTCTGCAGTTGAGTTCAGTACAGGTTACTTAAAACCGAGCACGGTCAGTTTCCTGCTTCAGCTTTACCAGAACCAGACCATCCATTCTTGGCTAATTTTACAAGAATAGGAGTGCAAGCAGTACACCAATATTGGCATGAGATTTACATTGTTTCAGGAATGCTGGCGTTCAAAAGTACATAGCAGACAAATGAAACCAGGAATTTTCAGTCAAACATACAGATAAATACTCAGACAACACAAGGAATGAACCAATGAAACTACAATACGACATGCACACTCATCCATCTACTGCTTATGTTGTTGGACTACTGACACATATATTTAATTAAATCAGAAGCAATCCTCAAATTATTCAATTAAAGCACGAGCAATTCTCAAATTATTCAACTACAGCAAAGCAATCCTCAAATAAACAGCAGAGCATGCAAATGAATTTTCAGTTAACAGCAGCAGCAAGCACATCAATTAACAGCAGCAAGCAAGCACATCAATTTTTCAGCTAGCAGCAGCAAGCAAGCACATGAATTTTTAAGTTAGCAGCAGCAAGCAAGCACATGAATTTTTCAGTTAGCAGCAGCAGCAGCAAGCACATGAATTAACAGCATCAAGAAAGCACATGAAGTTTTCAGTTAGCCGCAGCAACAGCAAGCACATCAATTAACAGTAGCAAACAGATGAATCAATGCAAGACACTGAGAGATGAATTGCTGCACGAGACATTAGCAATACAGAAATTGAGTAACTCCAAGAATAATTTTACAGAGAACAAGCAAGTTAAACTTAGCACAACAAATTGAACTTGCAATTTTACAGACTAAATTAAACTCCACTGCACAAGCATCTTGCTACAGAAGCTTTAAGGAGTACAAGCAAACAACTTGCTACAGCAGACGCGCGTGAGATTGAGGGGCAGAAAGGTTTCAGCCAGAACCAACCACGGGGCAGATAGAGCGCATGACCTGGAAGAGGTTGCTGGTGCAGGCGTCGGAGACGGCTCTGGAGTTCTTGGAGGTGGAGGCAGAGCAGGAGATGGCGTGGAGGTGGGTGGCGCGGACGACGGTCACGAGCGGCGAGGCCATCCGGCGCCCGACCTCGCAGACACCGGATCCGGCCTCGCAGGCACCGGATCCGGCGATTCCTCGCCGGCTTGGACCAAAAGGTCTGGCCTTTCGTCGAGCAGAGCGCGGCGGCGACGGAAGACGGAGGGGAGAGAGGCAACGGAGCGCGCGGGCGACGAGGCGAGGGTAGCACGGCAAGGACGCGGGGGAGCGTGCCGGCAAGGTGGGGGAGGGGAGGAGGCGAGGGTCGGCGGGGAGAACTGGCAGCGGGCGCCGGCGAGGGAGCAGAGAGAGAGAGCGGTGCGGTGCGGTGGAGTGCGGGTTGAGACATAAAAGAGTAGGGGGGTGTTTTGCAAAATAACCAGCCGCGAATCTTTTTTCGGATCGGAGGGAGTAGTAGAAGGCTTCAACAGATTATATATAGGCGACGTGAGGCCTTAACGTACCATCATATACCAGCCCAAAAACTGAAAATTAACTCAGGCTTAATGGTTGGCGCATCAGTTGACGCATCAGCTGAAGAGGCGCTTCATGCCGTATCACCTCCCTCCATTGACGCAGCCGTTGGTGGACTTCTGCCGCATGCCCTCGGTCTCCCGCATCGCGTCTCACTCGATCCTCGCCTGCCAATTTTTTTCTCTGAAGCTGTTGAGTTCGGTCCCAGTATATGGGCTTTAGTGGTTTTATGGGCCCAATTCACCACAATGCGCCAATTTGACCTCCGAAGTAGCATCCCATAGAGACAATTGGCCCAATGTGGGAGCTAGTGAAAATCAGCGGTCAAAAACGTCCAGGCGGCGTAATCCAACGGTTAAAAACATCCGGTTCCTGTGAGAGCTCCTCCGTTTTAATGTCCCTAATGTTTCTGTTCATATGTGTTTTGCAGTAGAATAGGAGCGATAGTTGGTGGTGGTGGCCCAAATCGGGTATTACATCCCTATTCGATGGAAAGAAACACATTCATTGTAAGGCGTTCGGTCATCTTGGGGGAAAATTATCGTTCATTTGATCCAGCGAACGTGACCCATTTACCGCGTTGATCGGATGGCCCAAATAGTATAGATCGACATTGTTCCCTTAAGGAGTGGCGCTTCGGGCTTACGTTGAAAAACGCTAGGGTTCCCGTGCTGCTCCCACGAGCAGCCGGAACCCTCTTCCCGCCGCCACCTCTCCGGCCCCTTCCCCGCCCTCTCCATCTCCTCGCCGCCGCCGGACGGCGTCCCCAGCCGAAGGCCGGGAGCTGGCGGCGGCGGGCCTCCTCTGCTCCCACGCGTGGCGATCTCGCGCGGGCCGAGGGCGCTGGCTTGGGCACCGCGCTGGGCATGGGCGCGACGGCGCAGCCGCCACGGCGGCGATGTGGCGACCTGCGGCGGCGGACCACGACGGCGACGAGGTCGGCAGATCCAGGGGCGAATTTCGTGCTCAGGAGATGGCATTTCGCGATGACGGCGTAGGGGACGAGACGGCAAGAATGACGGCAAGGCTGGAGGTTGGAGGCGCACGCGCGGACTTCGACCAGGGGCGAGGGGAGTTGGCGGCGGCGCTGGCCGCATCTGGCCCAATCTGGGTCCAGAGGCCGGCGGCGCTGGTCGTATATGGCCTGAATTGGGTCTAGACCACGGCCATTGTTGACGTGCCCCTCGCCACATGGTAGGCAGTGTGGCCTTCCGACTCGTCGGCGTCGCGGTAGGTGGCGATCTGCCGGTTTTCCGATGTGTCGGCGGCCGGGATGGCCGTTTGCATGGGGGCTCGGCATGAATAATGGCGGTGGTCCTTGTTTCTCTTGCGACAAGATGAAGATCTACTTATCGCCGGTCCTCCTTGATCTGGCCGGAGTGTCGGGTTCCGGAAGGCTCCGCCGGCAGTCTCACATGGACTAATGTCTAGAGACAGCTGGATCGGATATTATTCGGTCGTGCCGGAGGGAGCGGTGCGAAGCTCTGTTTTTGTGCCATCATGAGCAAAGCATGGTGTAGTCAGAGACGGAGAATGTCACAAAAGTCGAGTTCGGAGGACTAGCAATGGTGATTGGAGCCTTTGCTGTAAGGAGGAACTTGCTGGAGTTTCAGAAATCGTAGAAGCGGTTTGTAAGTGGGGACGACAACACAGGTGAAGTTCAGAGTGTCTTACCTTTCAGGGTGAAAATCCAAGGTCTGGCCTTAATTGGTTGTGCCTGGCAGTGGTCTTGTTCAAGACATTGTTTTGAGAGCGGAGACTATATCCAGGTAAAAACCCATGATCTTTGATACAAGGATGATAGGGTTTGTGCACTGTTTCCTTCTTGGAGGCGTCGCTTTTGGAGAACTTGAACATCAGTTGTTGTCTCGGTGGTGGTTGTGCTGCTGATACAAGGATTGTAACTCTGTAGCGGGACATTTCTTTTTTATTTCTTTTTCTTATTGTTTTTCGGCTGTGTGCATCCGCAATACTCTTGGTTATTACGTTGTTGCAGAGCCTGGGTGTAATTGGTATTTTCACGATATTAATATATACTCTTTATCTATAAAAAAAGGAGTGACGCTTCCAATCAACATGGGAAGCGACGAGTTCCATACACATCGGTGGCATTTTCCCATTAATTTGGGAGATGTTGAGATCCTTTTGGCTGTTGTTGGCTGTTGTACTGTTTCATTATTTTAGATCCGACAAATCATTATGTCACTCTACTCTTTGGTGATTTTGATCCGACAAACCGTTTGGTCGTTGTAGATCCGGCAAACCATTTGGCCATTTTACTGTTGATTTAGATCCGACAAATCATTTTGTCGTGGTCCTGTTTTATTACTTAGAGAACTTTTTTTGCCGTTGTAGATCCGACATACCATTTTGGCCATTTTACTATTTATGGTTAGATCCGGCAAAATTGTTTTGCAATTATGCTCTGTCTGCCAATATGATCCGCTTCGCACAAGTTGGATCGCTCGGTTAGTAGCAGTCGATGTTCTTCCATGTTAAGTGGGTTTTCCAATTAATTTTGTAGGGGTTGACATCACTTCCGCCTTTGGAGAGAAAATGGCAAAAAAAAAAACACCACATTTGAGGAAACTGTGATACCCGTGTGTAAAAAAATCACCAGATTTGGGTAAAACGAATGTATTTGTCGCAGTTTCCGCAAATGTGGTGCTTTTATGTCATTTACTCGCCACTGGAGCGTTTTAAACTTGGATAGTTTTGCATGCTCCGCCTTTCTTTTGGACCATAAATAGCAAATTATTTTTGTGTTTGGGGGCATGTAGTGATGGTATTGATTTAAAACCATGGTATTTACAAAAAAATGATAGAGTTAATCAGTTAATATTATGGAAATAACATTAATAAAGAAACTGATTTTATGCTTACAATCTAATATTATTGTTATTAGAAAATATTATGATTCACTAACCTCCCATTGCATAATCAATTTATATTCATGTTATTTGTGGTAACCATGTGATTTTTATGGAATCAAAGCTTGTAAGCCAATGTCTCTACATGTGTTTGCTGACATTGGGCTTTCTTAGTTGTATTTAATTGAATTGGTAACTCATATATGGATAATCATGGTGCTCTATTTGTTTTGATTGGGATGCAGAAGTGAAAAGAAATAACTAATATGTTCCTTCTCATTTATTAAAGCAATTTGGAGCTACTTTCCTGATTGAATAGTACTATTGAATGTTGCAGTATTGGTGCTCAGAGAGTGAAGAACACCTGCACGCAGTTCCGTGAGTTTTGTAAGGAGAAGAACAGAGATGTGTAAGTACCCTCTATCATTCTTCATACTCCCTCCGTCTAGGTATATAGGGGCTCTAGAGAGAAGCACCGCGACCAAGGTATCTGCTGATAGGGCAAGATTTTTTTCTCCAGTCCCAATCAAACGAAGCAGAAATCGTGCGTAGTTCCATGAAATTAGGGAAGTTATTGCAGGGAGGCCAAACAACAACCAATAGTGCATGTCCAGCTGGGCGGCCAACTACTCCGTGGGAGAAATAAGCACATGCAATAAATATAGGGAGTAATTATAGGGTGCGGTTATTTAGTTAATTAAATGCAATCGGGCCTTATTTCGCTACCGTTTCCGAACAAATAGTTTTTGGTGAGGGGTCTAAGACTACTCATAGTGAAGAGTATCATACACTAGTAGCATGTATATGATACTAGTATATGTTACCACCTCTATAGTGGGTAGTAACATATGTGGTATCATATTGGCATGCATTTATTAGCCTATAGACTCATCTTGTCTTCAAATCCGTTATGTTACGGTATCTACCTATGACCACCACCATCTCTCTCTTCTTTAATTGCATGACACATCATCATTTGTACTTATGTGGCACTTATGTTACTAGCTATGTTTACTCCCACTATGGATAGTCTAACATACCTAAACGGAGGGAGTACTGAACGTGGCCCAGTGAGAGCAACTAATCTACTGTAACGTATCTCCTTATTATTAATGCAGCAGAATTTTTCGATGCATTTGTATCGCTTTTGTAATCTGCTAAATTTATTCAGTTCTTAGAGACAGAAAGCTTTGGCTGACTTCATTGAGCCTGTTGGTGGTTTGGAATGTAACTGCTTCAGTACAGTTTCCTAGTCATTGTATAATTTACGAATGCTACTAAATGTAGGAAAGTGTTTCACGCAAGTTTAACTTATAACTGAAAAGAAAACAATGGGTTTACTTTACAGCACTGGCAGTCTGCCAACAGTTATTTAGCATTTAGATCTTCAAAAGGAAACTAAGTTTCACCATCTCGGAATATTGCACAACTATACAGTAAATAAACCTATAACTTTTTATGTTACTTCCAGAACAGAGGTGTTGTCTTTTGTTATAGTTAACCCTCGAATCTCTTAAACTATTTTCAGCAGACCCAAGTGTATGATTTGGTAGGAAGTGTGTCCAGGTTGACATTCGTAAAGCTCCCCCTCAGCAAGTATTGAGATAATCCTGCCAGTGCAAAATTTTATTTTTATGGAGTCAAACTGTGGCGGCCATGATGATTTTTCAGTAATTATTAAATTTTTCCTTTCTTGAGCTGCTAATGGAAAGGAGCTTCACAACTCACTGATGTATTTTCCTTGTTAGGTGCCTGTAGACGATGGATGCTGTGAGGACTGATTTCTATGATCTGCGCAGCAAGTTTGAGACCATGCTTCAGGTATTACCTTAGTTTTTTCTAAAACTCGTGTCAAACTTCCAGTGGAATTGCAGTAAACTAGAGTAGCCATCTTCAAAGGAAATATTTTCATTCCAATATTGCTTATATGTAAATAAACTAGACAGAAGAAAAGATGCTAATGGAATGGATTCGGTTAGTTTGGTGCAGAACAGCAAATGCAAAGTATTGAATGCAGTTAGTTTGCTTGACAGATATTAAAATTACTGGTACTATATGTGGAAGATAAACAAACATGGACATCCATCTTCATTTGTTTTTGTGTAAACCTCATTGGCATTTGCAGTGCAAGTGCTCCATTGTGAATTGTACTTAGAGGAACCACTTGGTTTCTAGAGCAGTATTTAGGACTACTTGAAATCTGAGTTGAAAACCATTGTTGACTGATAACTGTTTATGGTATATGTGATGTCTGAATCTTAGGTTCATGTTGCTCGAAAATTTCACTGGAAGTTGGTATCTCAACTTTTCACAGCATTGTAGACTTCATGCTTTATTATCTTGTGTGGATGATGGACATAATCATGACTGTCAAATTGTTTTGAACTCTTTGGGTTGTCATTCTTAGTAAGCTCATGCGAACTTCTCTTAACGGTTTACAAAACTGACATGCTGTTCTGTTTTCCAATGCAGCTGGAGCAGCAGGTCCAGGCCTTCTATCCTAAGCAGTAACCTGGAGCCACAGGGTGGGAGCCGCATGTTCTGACGGCACTGCGGCCTTTGAAGTCGTAGAACACGCGCAGCTTTTATGTTGGAGTCGTTTGCCTCTGTGAGGTCGTCTGTAGCTTAGCAGCAAGCTGGTCATTTAGTGTCGCCGATGTCTTACTGTTGGAAATGTCGTTTCTGAAATCTGAATTCTCAGTGGTCAAATAACAATCATCCGCCATCGTTTTGCGGATCGTCAGTGGTTAATCTGGCTACTCAGTTCTAGCCAGTTTCTAGGTCATAGGAATGCAGAAATAGTGTAATCTCGATAGAGTTGTGCCTCGACGGTCGGTGCATCGACGGTGGTTGCATGTTGTGGAGAGCATTGTGATGATATTCTAATATCAAGTTCTGTTTGTTGTTGGAAACAGTGTTCAGTACCATGACATACCCATAAGATGAACACTGAACAAAGAAACCTGACGTTTTTCTGCAGACCATAGTTTGCAGGTGAGTGATGATTGAACATACTGGAAGGCCGAGGTCAATTTGAGGAAGCTCCTTGTCTCGTCTTAACGAAAGTCTGAAACTACACTCCCCGTCGCCATCCCACTTGCAGTCTGCAGATGTGAATTCATAGCTTCACAGGTTTCCTTTTTTCTTCGAAACGCAGCAGAACTGCTAAAAAAATCATAAAGGATATAAAATCTTCGTGGGGCAAGGCATATCCTGCTTAACATTCGTAGAAGCCTACTGACCGGCAAATCTTCGTGGTGCGTGTCACACTGAAATCTGCGCGGTTTGCGAGTTGGACCACAGGGGAGGCGGCGGGGCAATGTTTGACCGCCAATCTATTTTAAAATCTCCTCTACAACTCTCATGATGAGCCAGTTGTTACACGTATGACCTTCACAAAATAAATCTTATTGAAACATTGATTTTGTTTTATCGGTTGAGGGAAACTCTATGATGCGACTGTAACAACTGTTGAATTTTTCGAGGTTATGTACTCCCTCCGATCCGCGAAAAGGGTCGTTGGTATAAAATTGAGCTGTGCGATTTGCTTGACATTTATACTGATCGGAGTAATAATTTCCATACTTCTTAAGTTGATGTAATATTAATTAAATGGGCCAAGATCATTTGTGTACTTGAATTCGGTTGCATTTTATGTGTGGGTCCAAACTTTTCTATGGCCTGGTAGTTGGGTGAAATGTTTGGTGGTAAAGTTGGATCATGTTCATATTATATTGGTTATGGGTACCCTGAAGATTTGTCATAAGTTGGCTCGGTATATGGTTCTTACATGGGCCATTCATGCACACCAAAATGGGTCAAGCGGGCCATGTATTTATACTACTATTAAAAGAGCAAACTTGTGTTGAGCTGTGTCTTTAATAATCTGAAATAGCACTAGGCCGCTCATGCAAGACACTGAACCGGGTCGGAACTTGTTTGAATCATTCTGATCCTCGGTCGACACAGTAATGAGGCGGGACAATACCAGAGCATAACTTTATTTTTCGACTATGGTTTCATTATGCAAGATGGTCAGCCCGTTTGGTTTCTAGTTGAGCTTGATATCTACCACGAATTATAAAACCATGAAAAATTGGATGGCAGCGTGACAGACTTATGTAGCTGTGAAAAACTCTGATATTTTGAAACTTTCTAAATATGGCGTTTTTTCATATAGGCGAGCTCACGGGGCCTGACCTCACTATGTTTTCGCTCCATTATAAGTGCACAATAACTAGGATAATTATATAGCGGAATTTGAACTGATTTGGTGACGTCAAACAAGGTCGTTGATAAAGGAAAATCTCTTCTTATCGTTTATATTAACCTTTTTACCATAGTAATCATTGTATGTGGTATTGCTAAGACCATCTCTAACTGGACTAGGCAATTTTAACCCCATGTATATCTGCAGACACGTTTGTACGTGTTTGTGGACAACGCCGGACATCCCCTACATGTTTGTGATCTTCCATGTCACACCGAGCTCCATTCAAACCCACAAAGGAAAAGCGCTCGGGCAAAGCGATCAAGGTTTGGAATACCAGTGGCGAGTAGACCCTAAGCCAATTGATCTTGCACCTTCCCCCCCCCCCCCCCCACAATTTCCTCTTCCTCGATGTTCCCATGGAATGATGTAAACGATGGCAAATACGGTCGAAGGTTATTGTGTATTTATTTGTAGCCTAAGAGTCATGAGAGATAACACCGTCAATGCGTTGAGGACCGAGGCAGTGAGGACACACCGGCCACCGAGGTTTACCAGCTTGCTACGGGCGCGGTGAAGAATGTGTTGAACATGGACTAGGCGAAGGCGTCCTAGGAGCGAGGGAGACAAGGTAGATGATGGGGAAGACTCTTTGTTGTCCATCGGAACATGTAGGACGTCCTCCCGATCCATGTCCTGACAGTGAATAGGAACAACCGAACATTTGGCACAAAGCCATGGATGATCGGAGTGAGAGTGACGACCTCTTGTCTGATTGGATTTGAGACTTTAATTGTGTCATCAGCATATAAACTGACACGAAGTGCAGCCTCACGTGCTGGAAGTGGAACAACAACCGAGTCTCCAAGGCACGCTTAATAAGTAATAACGTGGTGGAGTGGATCAATTGCCAGTATGGAGCTAATGGTTAGTGACAGACTAAACACAAGAGACATGCTTCGGCGCCGACATTGAAATGTGACATATGTGTTTCATTGTGTGTTATGCCCCTCTCACATCACATAAGACTGGTTGCATCTATTCTTTCATTGTACTTTCAGTGTTAGGATATGGAACTACCTCCCGATACAATGGGAAGATGGCCCCTCGTTTGAATATGGTTTTAGGAAAGCTAGACAGAGTTTCAACAAACCTTTCTTTACAGAAGTAGTCATCATTGTAGCTTGGCACATATGGAAGCAGCGTAATGGAGCTATTTTTCATCAGGTTATGCCTACCTTCAGAGGGTGGAAGAGGGGTTTCGTCAATGAGATCACCTTGCATACGCATCGGGTGAAGTCTAAGCATGTCAGTGTCTTGTCATCATGGATTGAAAACCTAGATTAGCTCTCTGTACATTCTTTTTCTTTTTTTCCTCTGTAATTATTGTACATACTCTGCCATATTCTTTCATATCCATTCAATAAAAAACTGTGGGGCTTGACCCTACAATAACCATTCAAAAAAAAATGCCAATATGAAGAAAATGACGAGAGAAGGTCAACCCTGCATCAGCTCACGACAGTGCCTTATTGAAGGCCAACATTACCATCGAGGAGGACAGCCGAGGAAGCCGACGAAAAAAGAAGTGTAAGCCAGGATGGAAAACCTAGACGGATGCAGAAGCTCAGGAAATATTTCCATGAAAATGTGTCGAAGGCCTTGGCGAAATCAAGTTTGATTAGGACAGGAGAGGAAGCCGACGAAAAAATCAAACACTTGACATCAGAAGATTCGGCATCACAACAGCGTGGGGTGTACGTTCTTCAGTTGTTGGCAAGCAGTTGGTATGGGTATGAATTCTGATTCCGGGCACGTCCAATTAATTGCCGGCAGCATACGCACACAGTGTGCCTTGCATGCCGACTTAATGGGAGCTCCAGAGAAGATATGGCAAGAATGATGTGGGTGCTCCGTAGATCCATCAGATTTTAGACAGAAATCGATGAATCGATCTGTACCCAGAAGATAAAGCTCCGACATAAATTAGTTGTCTTCTTTCTGTCTATGACCCTTCAAACAGAACTCTACTTGTTAAGATTAGCACATC
Source organism: Poa pratensis (assembly GCA_947311845.1). Lineage (NCBI taxonomy): Eukaryota > Viridiplantae > Streptophyta > Magnoliopsida > Poales > Poaceae > Poa > Poa pratensis. The sequence continues at coordinate 70,713,025 of CAMZMU010000041.1, forward strand.
AGTGTGTAAGTGTGCAGTACTTTACCAGTAACATAGGAATTAATTAAGGAGCTGTAACCTATTCCTTATGGGTAAGAAGATATACCCAACCCCCTGCCCACTTGCACTACAGCCCCACCCCTGCCAGCAATTAACTCCTGCACACGATATCTCTTCGCTGCTTTTCACAGAAACCTCCATTTTTAAAAAACTCTGGACTGAAGTTCAGAACGTAAGATCAGCAGTTGTTTGTTGTTTGTTACCTCAAGGATCGTTGTCACATACACAAAGGATGGTTTAGCATCAAAATTCAAATCCATGCATGTAGATCAGTTATTTTCCTTTTTACCTCACGGTATCTAGTATGAGCTCCTTATTGGTTTCACTCGATTGCTAATAAACTCCTGTTCACCTTTATATCCTTTAAAGCCCCGTACGGATTGAGCGTAAAAAATTATGCTCTCCGATATTTAGTTAAGTGTTATTAGATACCGAATAGAAGCATAAGAATTACATATTCTAAACTGGTCCTGAAGGGGGTTTTATGATCACATCTCAAATTTAGAAACTAAGAAAAACTTAGTTTCACAAGACCCAAATTTCAGAACCAACAATTTTTTTTGAAATGTTTCACTGATGATTGTGTTTTACTTCCCATTGTTGTGTTTGACCTTGTGTGGACTTGGATGTGATCTTGATCTTGTTGTGTTGTTGCTTGTGTGTATAGTTGATCAAGTGTGCTAGAGTGTGCTAGAGTAGTAAATTAAAAACACACTTGACAACAAATTTGGAATGTGACTTGAATAAGCAAAACCTCTAAAGGTATTCAAGAACTTGAATTAAAGATTCCAATTCAAATAAAATGACTTTAACAAATTATTCTCTCTACCTAACTCTCTATTTCCTTCAAACAAATATCTTCTCTATGAAAATGAAATTATATAAAGTTAAATATTTACCAAGGAAGTTCCAAGAGTTCAAAAATAATATTTGAACTTGCTTCAAAATTTCAAAGGATTATAAATTTGAATTTAAGAAAAATGCCATTTTTAAACCCTATGAACAAAAGTTGTTCAAAACATTTTATTTTCAAACCCCAATTTTGTGGAGGCTCTACTTGGTAAGGGGAGACTACCCAAATAATTTCAGAATTTTTGAAAAAATTTACTGCCTCAATTAAATATCTAAAAGCTACTGGTTTAAAAGAGAAATAAAGGAAACAGGAAAAAGACCTAGTTGTAAATGGGGAAAAGTCTTCCAGGGGGATTTCTGTAAAAATGACGTCTTCTCTGTAGCTCACATGGCGCAATGGCGCCATGTCGTCTGTCTGCCGCTCGCCGCCCGGACCCCCCCCCCCCTCCCGCGCGTCTCCTGCCGCTCGAAGGAGATAAGAGCCCCCCTGGCGCTCCTCTGCTTCCCTCCCTCACTCGCCCTCCTGCTCTCTCCCTCTGCTCTTATTTTCTCCCCACGAGCTCCGAACCCTAGCCGCCATGGCTGAGCTAGCCGCCATCGATTGAGACCGCCTGGAGCAAATCGACGACCACCGGGAGCTCCGCCTCGTCCTCCTCTTCATCCTCGCCGCAGGAATCAAGCCGGGAAGCCGCGAATCGACCGCAACCGTTCGTTCTTCTCCGACCACAGCCGAAGCTCTGGCCGCCACCATTCCAGGACGCTCACGAGTAGTACCGTCCCCCATTCTTCGCCATTTCCGCACCCTCGTGATCCCCTTCCTCTGCTCTACCTAATGGACATGGACATTTCTTCTAGGAAACTCGGAGTCGACGACGCCGTCCCCGCCCGAAGCTCCAGCTCGCCTCCTCGCGCTACCGTGCGTGTCGAAGAAGAAGGTGACCGCGTACCCGTTCGCCACACGCACTGGGCCGCTGCTGGGCCGAGATCTGCCTCGCACGGCCAGATCTGGGTCAGATCTGGCCCGTTTCTTTTATTTTTTCTGTGGATCTATTTTGCTGTTTAATTTCCTGTGAAATTGCAGTGTAGCTTTAATTAATTTGTGGTAAATCTATGATAGATAATTGAGTGGTTCAAATTTTGTAGTATTCCTGTGTGTTTTCTTAAACATGCCACACTGGTTGTTTGCAAAAATATGTTTTTAAGTGCTGTCTAGAATTAATCTTGTAAAAAGTATCGATTTCACTAAATATTCAATATCTAGAGTTTTATATATCCAAATATTGCAAACTAAAATTCTATGGATAGGTTGAGATGCTACCTTTCTAGATCTGTTGGTCTTGTATGCAAATGAAGTCTAAAACAAAAGTTCTATTATTTTTAAACAAACCACCAGTGGCACTTTGGTGATTTTTCTAAATTTTTGTGAGACGATTTTTGGAGTAAATCCAATTGGCTTGTCTTCTATATGTGTAGGAGAACATTTCACTATCTTGGTTTGAATTTAGGAGTCACTGATTGATTGTGGTGCTAATTGTAAGGTTTAGGCCTTTTCTGCCTATTTTTATTAAACCTTTATAAATTGTTGTGTTATAACTTTATTGTTATAAATGTGTTTCCTAGCATGTGTAGGGTGGTAGTCCACTGTTGTGACATGTTTCCTTATTTTTACTAGCATGTTAGGAGAGCTATTTGTGAGTCATGTGTTTGTTAGGGTTTTATTCCCTATATAGCTTTTCTCCTGATAATTAGGGATTTGTTAAGCTTGTTTATTTTAATGTGAGAATGTTGTGGGTGATTAACATGTATGCCTTGCTGGTTAATGATTGTTGTGGTACTGTTGCTTGCATGTTATTATTGTTTAGCAGGTTATAATATGTTAGTACTGTTAGTGGTTAGAATTAAACTTGTTTAGAGCTAAGCATGTGTTGTAAGTGGTGTTTGAAAACTTTAACCATGGCCTAATGATGCTTGGGTTGTTTGATAATTTTTATAAAGATGAGTAAACACTTCCAACTAAAATTCTAAGCTACTGGTTGATTAAGTTTGTTAATAAATATCAGCCTTGCAAGTTAAAAGTAATCCCAAAAAGGTGACTTAACTTTTGTGTGAAGTATTTCCTGATTAGGGGAAAATGTTTGTCAATTACCTCTAATTGAGGATGTCTTTGTGCCCTTTTGTTTTGGCATGTGTATGGTGTTATACTCCTGCTAGTATGATGCCCTTGTGTTGTTGTCTGAGTAAATTATTTTATTAGCATATAGATAAACATGTGGTTATGTGATATTTTGCTTGTTTGGATTAAATTCTTGTTAGCATCTAGCTAAGCGTGGTGATTGTGGTTAAGTGTTTGTTTTTAGTTCAACTAGTATCTTTTATTTATGATTGCTATAGCTTTAGTAAATAAGTTGTGCTAGGCTTGTTATTAAGGCAGTTTTCCCTGAAGTGTTCTCGGAGTAGATTTTAGTTTGTTGCTTGATTGAGTTAGTGCTATGTTTGTGGTTTGATTACTTGGTTGTATACCACTTGTGGTTTGGTTGCTTATTGAGTGTTTTTTTATTTTCATGTTTGCGACGCTAGAGATAAACGCTACCGGAGTGGTATTTGAAAGGATTTATCGGAGAAGGACGAGAGTTTATTTCTTTGTTCAATGAGGAGAAGTCCGGGAACATCATGCTGAAATCAGGCAAGCTATTCTCTGAGCTTGCATCTACATACATCTATTTTGATTCACATGTTTTACTTATAAAGAGCATAAGTGACTTATGTGGTGTTTGCCACTAAAGCTATGATTCTGAAAACCCTTTGTTTTAAAAATACAAGTATATTATTTTGACACCCTATATGGAGATATTAGATGGAAATTCTTTTTCAAACTATAGGATGGGAAAAATGTTGTTTACTCAAAACTCCTTTGAAAATACTTGTGTGGATATGGAATACCGAGATGTCGGTGTTGAAGTGGAGAAATGGAGAATGGTGGTGTTATGAAAAATGCACATTGTGTCTTTGTACTATGACGACCAGCAGATAATCTGTGCGACCACATTTACCCACATATGGGCAAGGGCGTAGTCATATAATTTGCTCGTATTAGTATGGGATGCCTCAACAACGAGGATGACCTCGTTCCATGAGGGGATGGTCATGGCGACCTACCCCTGACCTGGGTCCTGGCACAGTTGGTGGAGGATTGAAGGGTTCGCTCGCCGGGCAGAACTACGAGTCCTCACACTTAGTTTCCCGACGGGGAATCTGGACTGAGTGTCGATGGAAAGGTTGAAAATTTCGTAGCGGTAGGGTCCTATACTAGCACGAGCAAAGGACAGGCTACGGGCGGTGACTCAACTTCGCATACACCTTGTATGGCGGGACGTGGCTGGCACGATGAGTTACCGGATGGGTGTGGGAAAAGCGTGCTACCTCTGCAGAGGGTAAAACTATTCGAATAGCCGAGTCCTCGGATATGGACAGTTGGGAGGCTGTCCTCTGACCATGTGTAAGTTTTGGAAATGTTTTGAGACTTGAAACTAAAATGGAGATGTGTTGTATCTGCAACTATACCGACAGGCTGGTATGAGTTTGCAGGGATAAATGGTCATGAAGGGCTATGGGTGGAAAATGAGGAGTTTTGGGAAAATAAAACCTGGTGATGAATTTCGGGAAAACATTTTTTAGGAGACCTCTTATCTTCTCCAATAAAGATATATTTTCGGGAAAAAGTTTTAAAAGGGACTTCTTACAAAGACAGGTTTATGGGAAAAGATCTAAAAGCCTTCTTTTCTTTTCTTTTTCAATAAAGATATAGAGATTTCAAAACAAAGTTTTATCAAACAAAAGTCTATCCATCTCTTTTTCACTAAGGGTATCGAGTTTTCAAAGCAAACAAAGTTTTATTTAAACAATAAAAAGAGTAGTGCATGCTCATTCCGGGGGTAGTTTGCGAGTACATTCAAATGTACTCATATTGGTTTCGTCCCTGGCTATTGTCTTAGCCAGATTTTGAAGATGGGCAGTCAAAGAAGAAGACTTCACTGACGTCAATGCGAACTAGGGTGCTTCCCAGTCAACTGCCTAGGGTTGACAAATGACTTGGGCTCCATGTTGTTTTGGTGATTTCCGCTGCAAGTACCGGTTGAAGTTACGGCTTCAATCAAGTAAGTATATTCATTCGGTAATTATGGGTGTTCTGTGGTGCCAATTTGAGTTATGTGCAACAACAGACTGATCATGAGATTGTTGCAGGAAACATAACGAGTATCTCGGATAGTTAATCCGGGATCCTCACACTGTTCATGATGGACCATTTAGATCAGCCTGCCATGCAACTGTGGTAGTAACTAATTTTAACGCGTCTAACAGATAACGCTGCATGCCACTGTGGCTGCTACTTAATTTTGATTTATGCCGCTGACCAACCAAGCCATGGCCGTAGCATGCTAGCTCCCTTTGTGAACTTACAGGGGAGCCGATCCTTGATCAATCAAGAAGCCATCATCATCAGGCCCTTGCTTCTCATATAAGAAACAATTAATTGCACCTATCAAATTATTTGCTTCAAAGACTATGACAAAAGAATATGATGATTGCATGTACTTTTATTGCTTCCATCTTCTTCTTTTCTTTGAAAAGGAGGTGATACTCCTAGCCTCTGCGTCCTAAATGCACTCATCCATCATGAATAAGAGCAAGGTAATAAGACCAAAACACCTTATAAAGTAGAGTACATGGAATGGTGAAGTTAGGTCGACGTATTACAAAATGTGTCAAAAACACACCTGCGAATAATTGTCATCTTCCGCCAACAATGCCTTCAAGAAGAGAGTAGACAGTAGACACTTGTGTTGACATTGTCGAATCCACCCTGAAAGGTCAGGACAAGGATTTTCATCATGGGTTCTGCATCCAACAAGTTAACGCGAGGTTTTCACACCCCCCCCCCCCCCCCCCGTATTGATTGGTGTTCCAGTTGCCATCTTGATGATGGATCTTTCAATGGGTACCCCAATATTATTCTGTAAGAATCCATTGTCAGATCGTAGACGTTCACCTCAGCCACTTCCGTAACTCCTTGACATTGTGCACCGTCTCAGCCAAGATCATCTCCAATCACCAAATCACTAGTCATCCACTATTGTTTTATGGTGATCCAAATTCATATGACGATATGGAGTGAGCGGCTAACTTCGGAGCGAAGCGGAGGCCCGTCGTGTCCGAGTCGGACTGCAGGCCGACTTAGGGTTTTGCCCACTATAAATACATCTTGTAAGCTGCCGGTTGGGGTAAGCCACTGTGGCGCCCCGACCCGACTAGTATACAGTGATGCTGCGTGTCACCGGTTAAGCGATACAAGCGGAGGTTACGGGTTTACCAATCCCCGGCCAAAACCTTTGGCAGGCGTTGCTGGGTACACCTCACTCCAGACAACGCAACACCCCGATTGATGCCTTAACACAGGCACAACTATCAAAGCATAATAGTAAGATCAAGACTTGTGGAACAACTGGCACATCACAGACTCTACGACACAAATCAGATAGTTCAACTCTTATACAGAGAAAGATAGCAAATGACAACCAGTGGTCACAGACCCAACATTACATCAAGCGGAAGCAAAATAGGTTGTTCTAAACAACAAGAACCAACATAGGGCCTAAGAGGCCTACAGATAAACATCACAACGCCAGCTGTTCCAGGATGTCCCAAGCTGCCACCTGGGAACCCCAGACTACTCGTCGACGTCCACAAAGAACCCACCTTCGAGGTCGGTGAAGTCCTCCTCTGAAACAAAAGCAAAGACGTTGAGTTCGACGAACTCGCAAGATTAAGAGCTAATATATGCTCGATGAGGCTTTCAAAGTTATATGGTTGTTTTGCATAAAGCTGATTTTATTTATGAAAACATAACTCGAAGGCATCGACTATTCAGAGTATTTTCAAAAGAGGTAAGAAGTACTCTTTCTTTCATCACCTTTCTCAACATCAACCACTGTACCTGTTCATCAAAGGCACCTCCCCGAATCACCCTCGAGGAAGCTCACCTTGCATTCTTGAGTGGTACCTCTAGTACCCAGTTTTTAATCATTCCGTTAAAGTTATTCTATGATCTTACCTTCACTTCCCAAATCGTCCATAACCGCGGACACGGCTTTTCGAAAAGATTTACCCTGCAGGGGTGTACAAAGTTGAAGTCCCCGGAGTCCCGAAGGGCCCCAGCTCCTTCGCCACGCGTACCGTCCGGCCCATTACCTAGCTTTTAGCCCTCTTCCTTGGAGAGCCGGCTGGGTGGGAGCGGTGTCGACTTCTCCCTCGTTAAGGACTCTCCAGGATCATCAGTGCCGGTAGGACAGGTTTGGTGACTCCTCCAACCCCCTGTCCCGCGGACACTTAATTTTCCTAATACCATCATCCTCATACCATTCTCAGCCACCAACTCACGCACGCGCAAATGGAAGCCCGAACTAGAGGACCCTGGCTAGCCCCGCTCGAGTTATTTAGTCTAGGAGGGTTCCTGCAAATGCATAGGCCTCACGCATGGTTGCACGCTCAGTCTTGGTTCAAGAGGTATAGCACTCGCACCTAGGCGGCGAGGACGAGACAAAGCACCACAACCACAGTGGCCTCTCATCCCCACCTTCTTAGCATTTTATTATCCATCTCCACAATTCTCCACCATCAACATCACTGTCACAAGTTAACACCTGTTTCCAGCATTCACCATCCCTAGTACAACTAGGCATTTCACTAAGCATGGCTAAGCATCAACATTGCATAGTTAAGTATCTCAGGCCAACAATACAACCTATGGTAATTAGGAGGGGAAACAGGTAACTGGCATAGGGAATTTAATGCAACTGTAGGATACTCTAATCCAAACAGAAAAATGACATTGGAACCGCATGCAATATTATAGTGGAGAAAATAATTGCGGAAAATAGGATAAGATATGCTCAGAGGGGGGGATTACGCTTGCCTTGTTGATACGGCTGGTAGTACGGATCGTCACAAGACGGGGGTGGCACTTCACCTCCTTGATCTACCGATGCACAAACAACATCGGAAAAACAATCAATCACCACACATGCTAGCATATGCAATGCGCAATCACATGATGGCATGACATTTTAAAATGCACCCTAAAAGCTTTGAACATGATCAACAAGTTAAATGGGGTCCCCGTTCTATTTATCGCATAATTAGGAAGAAACCCCATATTAAAATTTAATGATTAACATTACTACTAGAGCACACTATTGTAAGTGTGACCGATGATGCATGATGACGATGATTCGGGGTGATTCACATTTTTCTGAACATTTTGGTATAAGGAACACCTTTTTCGGATGCCCCGATTAAAAGTTATTAATTTTCTAATTTCTCCTTTTAATTATTTAATTTTGATTAAATAAATTCCAACGACAAAAGTTTTATTTACTCGACTCCGCGAGAGAGCGATGGAACAAGAAGGAATCTTCGAGTTCGATAGCCCTAGCGTTGTGAGGGAGTAGCGGGGAACATATTCTATCGGAGAGAAGAAAGGAAAAGAACACAGCAGGAAAAACTGTGTAACCGGCCTCCAGCCCGGTTCAGCCGGTTAGCAGGCCGGCCCAGTCACAGAGAGGACCGGCACATAGCCCGGTTGGGCCGGTTATAAGGCCGGTTGGGCAACAGAGGCTCCCGGACCGTGGCCCGGTTAAGGCCGGGCCAAAGGCCGGTCAAGGCCCAGAGCGGGACGGCCTCGAGGCCGGTTCGACCGGCTCTGCAACCGGCCGCGCGGTGAACGGCGACGAACCACGGCGACGGCGTGGACCCAAGCGAGGAAGCAGCGCGGGAGGGGGAGAGGAATGACGTGCCACAGCACGGGAAGCTCACCACGATCTCGGGGAAGACGCAGGGGACGCCGGAGGTGGCTCGCCGGCGCCGGAATCGTGCGCGGCGGCGTCGGTCGGCAGCGGCGATGTCGCGGGTGGCGCGGTGAAACGGCGGCTTCCCCGGTCGATTCTTTTGGCAGGGAGGAAGCAGGTGACACGGCGGAGATGGTGGTGGTCGCCGATTTACTCGGGACGCGGCATTCCACGGCGACGAGCTCGGCGGCTACGGTGGCCATGGCGCGCATAGGTGGGGGAGCAGAGGGGAGCGAGACAGAGGAGCAAGGGGAGGAGTGGGGAGCAGGGGATGGTGAGCAGCGCGTGCTCGGTCCCGTGCAGGTCGAGGCAGTGAGGAGGGGGCCCGGGCGTCGCGCGGGTGCAGCGCAGGCACGGCCGTGGTGCGGCGGGAGCGAGCTCCAGGTCGCTACAGGGAGGAGGAGAAAACAGAATTGCAAATTGGTCCCTGGCAAAAATCTTCCATCACGGACAGGTCCTCCTGGCATTGCAACTAGGTCCTTTTTGTGTTTCAAATTAACTCCAGCAGCATTTCCACCATTTAAAAGAGACACCAGGGCATTTTTATAAATTCCAGAAAAATTCATAGGGTTTCTGAATGACCTTTAGGTGCTCCACAAAAAAAATTGGTGAGGTCAAATAAATTCTTTTGACCAACATTTGTTCACAGCTTTTAATTAAGGTAAATTGGGCAATTTCCAAAATGTATTTAATTGGAGCATTTAGACAATTCCAAAAGTAGTGAAGATATTCATGGAGATTCTCGAAAGCATATTGAAGCTCCCCATTATTTTAGTTTGAATTTCTGGAAAGCTTAACTTGGTTCCAAAAATGGAATTGAGTTAACTCAAATTTGGATTCTCAATTGAAATTCCTATTTGGAGATATTTGGATTTTGAGAATTGATTTCAAAAGTGAACTTGGAACTTCCTAAACCATTTGGAAGTCCAAGCATGACTTGTTGACAGGTTGGGCAATTGTATTTGGTTTTGGGTGTTTGGGGGAAGTTGGCTTTGCTTCCCCATCTTAGTTGCTTGCATTTGTCGATTTCTAGAAGTAGAAAATTCTCATATGCATGACCTGATGCAAACATGATAAGAAAAGTGGAAAAAAAAATTTATTCATACTTTGTCTTTACAAGCTGGGGCTGTTACAATTCTACCCCCCTTACAGGAATCTCGTCCCGAGATTCTAGATTGAGTGAGGAAGGCGGGATATTCCTCACGGAGACTAGACTCTCGTTCCCACGTTGCTTCTTCCTCGGAATGATGAGACCACTGAATGTTGAGAAACTTGGTGGTCTTGTTACGAGTCTTTCTTTCAGCTTCATCCAGGACACAGATAGGATGCTCGCGATAGTGAGGTCTTCCTGGAGATCTAGCTCTTCATGATTGACCCCATGGATAGGATCCTTAAAACAACGGCGAGTTGGGAAACATGAAACACATCATGTACATTTGGAAAGATGACCGGCAACTCCAACTTGTAGATAGATCTCCTCGCTTGGCCAGAACGGTGAAAGGGCCAACATAGCGAGGTGCCAATTTCCCTTTATTCCGAAGCGGCGAACGCCACGAAGGGAGAGACACGGAGGTAAGCTTTATCACCAATTTCATAGTGAACCTCCTGATGATGCTTGTCATAGTAGCTCTTCTGCCTAGACTGAGCAATCTTCAGATTCTCTCTTATGATTCTAACCTTCTCCTCAGCTTCATTGATCACATCCGGACCAAAGAGTGCCCTCTCTCCGGTCTCGGACCAATTTAGAGGAGTGCGGCATTTTCTTCCATAGAGAACCTCAAATGGAGCCATGCCCAGACTAGCTTGATAGCTATTGTTGTAGGAGAACTCCGCGAAAGGGAGATACTTTTCCCAATCCTTGCCGAAAGAGATTACACATGCCCTAAGCATGTCTTCCAAAACTTGGTTCACTCTCTCGGTCTGACCATCAGTTTGGGGATGGAAAGCGGTGCTGAAGTTAAGACGGGTTCCCATGCATTTGGAAACTAGTCCAAAACTTGGAGGTGAATAGGCTTCCACGATCAGAAATTATCTTCTTGGGAATGCCGTGAAGGACGACGATACGAGAGGTATACAGGTCTGCCAACTTGGCAGCTGTAATGTCCACACGAACGGGAGGAAGTGAGCCACTTTTGATAGTCGATCAATGATGACCCAAATGGCATCATGTCCCTTTGGAGACTTCGGCAGACCAGTAATGAAATCCATACCAATTTCATCCCATTTCCACTCGGGAATAGCAATAGGGTGAAGAGTGCCGGCAGGCCTTTGATGTTCAGCCTTTACCCGTCGACAGGTGTCGCATTCAGCAACATACCTAGCAATTTCCCGTTTCATCGAGTCCACCAGAATTGTGGCCGAAGGTCTTGGTACACGGGATGAATAGAGAGAGGAGATTCATGAGCTTCTTGGAGGATCAACTCCCTCAATTTTCGTTTCTTTGGCACTACCAAGCGGTCACCAAAATAAACAACTCCAGATTCATTGACAGAAAACATTTGGCCTTCCCGCTAGCAATGTTCTCCTTGATTTTTAGAATACCCTTGTCACGCTTTGAGCATCCTTAATCTGGTCCACAAGAGTAGATTTGATCTCCAGATTTGCAAGGTAGCCGGAGGAACAATTTCAGTTCAAACGGAGAACTCTTCATAGAGGGCAGGTTGGGCCTCTTCAATCATCAGATTGTTGCAATAGGACTTCCGACTTAGCGCGTCAGCCACGACGTTTGCTTTGCCGGGTTGATAGTTCAGACTCACATTGTAGTCCGTGATTAACTCCAACCAACGCCTTTGCCTGAGATTTAAATCCGGCTGGGTGAAGAGGTACTTCAGACTCTTGTGATCCGAGAAGATCTCGCAACGGTTACCAAACAGGTATGGTCTCCATTGCTTCAAAGCATAGACCACGCGGCAAGTTCTAGATCATGAGTTGGGTAGTTGAGCTCATGCGGCTTAAGTTGGCGAGAAGCATATGCACCACATGGCCATCTTGCATCAATACACAACCCAAACCTTGTAGAGAGGCGTCACAGAAGACGACGAAATCCTTGCTGTGTCCGGCAGGACAAGCACAGGAGCGGAGTGAGCTTGGCTTTCAGTGTTTGAAGCTCTCTTCAGCTTCGGCCGACCATACAAACTTTTTATCCTTCTTGAGAAGGTCAGTCAGGCCTTGGCTATCTTGGAGAAACCTTCGATGAATCGGCGGTAGTAACCCGCCAATCCGAGAAAGCTTCGAATGTCCTTGACTGACATTGGAGTTTTCCAATCCAAATGGACTGAATCTTGTCAGGAATGACAGCCACACCATCGCGGATATCACATGACCAAGGAAGATGAGATTATCCAACCAAAACTCACACTTGGAGAACTTGGCATAGAGGCGGTGTTCTCGAAGTCTTGTCAGAACCAAACGAAGATGTTCCTCATGCTCTTCATTGGTTTTGGAATAGATGAGGATGTCATCGATGTAAATGACGACAAACTTATCAAGATAATCCATGAAGAGAGTTCATGAGCCTCATGAAAGTAGCGGGGCATTTGTGAGACCAAAGGACATGACGGTATACTCATATGAGCCATAACGAGTAACAAATGCCGTCTTTGGAATATCCTCCTTTCTGATTTTTATCTGATGGTAGCCTGACCTCAGATCCATCTTGGAGAATACCGTTGCACCAGCTAACTGATCCAACAGATCATTGATGCGAGGAATAGGATACTTGTTCTTGATTGTCACCGCATTCAACGGTCGATAGTCAGAGACTAGACGAGGCACGGTAGAATCCCTCTTCTTGACAAAGAGTACCGGACAACCCCAAGGTGAACTGCTAGGCTGGATGAACTCCTTGCTAACAGCTGATCAATTTGCTCTTTCAACAGAGCCAACTCTTCCACCGGCATACGGTAGGGCTTCTTGGAAATTGGAGCGTACCGGGAAGTAGCTCTATGACAAACTCCACACTTCGGTCAGGAGGCATGCCAGGCAACTCTTCCGGGAACACATCCGGGAAGTCACACACCACGTGTATGTCCTGGATTTCAGGAGGGGATTCGCCTTCCATAAAGCAAAGGAGAATCTCAGGTGAGCGGGTACGATGGCGGACGGAGGTATTGATGTTGCAGGCCAATACTTCACAATGTCACCGGAAGGAGCGGTCACAGTAATGGTCTTGGCAGCACAGTCGAGATTAGCCTGGTATTTGGCTAGCCAGTTCATGCCCAGTATGACATCAATGCCTTTGGACTTCAGAGCTACCAAGGCATAAGGAAAGACAAGGAACCTATATTAATCTGGACCTCAGGAGTAACACCATCGGTTTGCCATTTGGAACCAGGAGTAGATCACCAAGGGTCGGCTCATTTTCTCGAACGGTATTTTGTGCTCTTTTGCAAACGCTATGGATATGAATGAATGCGATGCTCCAGAATCAAACAAAACTGTAGCTGTATTGCCGTTGATTCGTAACTCACCCATAAGAACGCCGGGGTCCTCTTCAGCTTCTTCAAGAGACGTGGTTCAGGCGACCACGCACATAGGTCCAGCCTTGCCAGTTGGAGTGGCAGGGGCTCGTGCAGGAGTTATCGCGAGAGGTGCCTTCTGGGGGCACTCCCTGGAGTAGTGGCCAGCCTGGCCACAGGTGTAGCAAGTGACTCCAGGTGGAGCAGGTAGCATAGGACGGTACCCACTTCCGCCTATCCCAAGTGTCGAAGTAGTGGGGCGCGGAGGAGGTGGCCTATATCCTGCTGCCCTCGGCATGAATGGAGCACGAGGTACGGCGCTGTAGGGACAAACACCCTGCGCTTCTTGCTCTCAGAACCCGAGGAACTCTGGTGGTCCCCATGTGCGGGCCTCTTGGAAGCTTCAAGTTCCTTTCTTCCTTGCTCAAGGGTGAAAGCCTGGTTGAACAGCTCCTGATAGGTCTGGAACCTGAAGGGAAGCAACTCATAGCGAGCTGCGGATTCAGACCCTTGCGGAACAGCTCTTGCTTGTCAGCATCATTGGTCACGTCCCTTGGGGCGTAACGAGAGAGATGGTTGAACTCACGACCATAAGTGCGGAGGTCCATCCGTCCCTGTTGCAAATCCAGGAACTCCCTCCTCTTCAAGTCCATGATCGGCTGGGGAATGTACTCCGCACGGAAGGCAGTGCGAAATCAGCCCAGGTGAAGACATGGTTGGCTGGAAACAAAGCCACATGGCTTTCCCACCAACAGCCAGCAGCACCAACCAAGAGGTAGGTGGCAAAGTTGACTTGCTCCGCCAATGGACATGAGCGCGGAGAACTTGCGCTCCAAGCACGAAGCCAATCATCAGCTTCCAGTGGCTCCTTAGCATCAGCAAAGTGGGTGGCTGGAGCGCAGGAACTCGGTGAGAGTGTTGCACTCGTTCCTCCGTGCATTCTGCTGCACCAACTGCTCAAGCAAGCGCTCATTGCGCCCACGGTTCTCCTCAATGGCCATCAAGACTTGAGCCATCGAGGGTGGTGGCGGCAGATCATCCTCATCATCATTGTGGTTACCGCGACCACCACGGCCTCCACGACCTCCTCGAGCCATTCTGGAGATTTGACAATGACACAGTTAGTATCTTTCTCCGAATGGTCGAACAATAGCATTAGCGTCTACTCAAGTACACAGACTAGGGACGATAATACTTTGCGAGAAGGAAAACAACAAGATAGAACTTGGGTCAAAGATCAGCATCATGTGCTACTAGTGAGAGTTAAGAAATCACAACTTAACACACTCTAGTTGACACAATCCGGGACCTTATGTTCAAGTCCTGGGTTAAAACCCAAAGAAAGGATCAAAGATTAGACTTGGTAGAAACATCTGAGTTGATTTGGGATTGACAACGCAGCGGGAGCAACGTGACACATAACACTAAAGGTCGAACCCACCCCGTTTCTAATCATTTTGAAGTAACAGACGAGAGTAAAACCTTTAAATCAAATCGAGGTAAGATTGCTCCGAGATTAGAGGGTAACCAGATAAGGAGTAAAAAGAATCCTAAGATGGTTTTCACAACTCATTTTTAGGTTAAAAATATTTTCACAAACACTAGACTCAACATCGACCAGTAGAAGGGTTTCCTACAGGCAGTACTGCTCTGATACCAACTTGTGGCGCCCCGACCCGACTGTATACAGTGATGCTGTGTGTCACCGGTTAAGCGATACAACCGGAGGTTACGGGTTTACCAATCCCCGGCCAAAACCTTTGGCAGGCGTTGCTGGGTACACCTCACTCCAGACAACGCAACACCCCGATTGATGCCTTAACACAGGCACAACTATCAAAGCATAATAGTAAGATCAAGACTTGTGGAACAACTGGCACATCACAGACTCTACGACACAAATCAGATAGTTCAACTCTTATACAGAGAAAGATAGCAAATGACAACCAGAGGTCACAGACCCAACATTACATCAAGCGGAAGCAAAATAGGTTGTTCTAAACAACAAGAACCAACATATGGCCTAAGAGGCCTACAGATAAACATCACAACGCCAGCTGTTCCAGGATGTCCCAAGCTGCCACCTGGGAACCCCAGACTACTCGTCGACGTCCACAAAGAACCCACCTTCGAGGTCGGTGAAGTCCTCCTCTGAAACAAAACAAAGACGTTGAGTTCGACGAACTCGCAAGATTAAGAGCTAATATATGCTCGATGAGGCTTTCAAAGTTATATGGTTGTTTTGCATAAAGCTGATTTTATTTATGAAAACATAACTCGAAGGCATCGACTATTCAGAGTATTTTCAAAAGAGGTAAGAAGTACTCTTTCTTTCATCACCTTTCTCAACATCAACCACTGTACCTGTTCATCAAAGGCACCTCCCCGAATCACCCTCGAGGAAGCTCACCTTGCATTCTTGAGTGGTACCTCTAGTACCCAGTTTTTAATCATTCCGTTAAAGTTATTCTATGATCTTACCTTCACTTCCCAAATCGTCCATAACCGCGGACAAGGCTTTTCGAAAAGATTTACCCTGCAGGGGTGTACAAAGTTGAAGTCCCCGGAGTCCCGAAGGGCCCCAGCTCCTTCGCCACGCGTACCGTCCGGCCCATTACCTAGCTTTTAGCCCTCTTCCTTGGAGAGCCGGCTGGGTGGGAGCGGTGTCGACTTCTCCCTCGTTAAGGACTCTCCAGGATCATCAGTGCCGGTAGGACAGGTTTGGTGACTCCTCCAACCCCCTGTCCCGCGGACACTTAATTTTCCTAATACCATCATCCTCATACCATTCTCAGCCACCAACTCACGCACGCGCAAATGGAAGCCCGAACTAGAGGACTGTAACAGCCCAAAGTTCGGAACCCTAAAAACCAGGGTAAAATTTTCGCCTTTGTGTTGCATTGCATCATGGCATCCAATATTAACTTGCTAAACAACACACAAATGGTTTTGGCACCATCTGAAAACAAATGCCCAACTTATTCATTTACAAATTCAAAACGTGCGACTGGTTTCAAAATTAAAAGAGAAAAGGACTAGTCCGTGTTGGAAACAAAAGAGCAGGGGGCTCTGTGTAAAAAAAAGGACACTAAAGAAAAGGAGAGAAAACCCCCAACCAGCCCACTCCCTCCATCCTCACTCTCCTCTCCTTTTTCTCTCCCCATAGAGCTCCAAAAGCTAGCTCCCATGGCCGAGCTCGCCGCCGCTGATTGAGGAGTCCCCGAGCGAAACGAAGACCGCCATTAGCTCCGCCTCGCCGTCCTCTACCTCTCCACCGAAGGAATCGAGCCGGGAAGCCTTCAATCGAGCTCACCGTCAAGTTCTCCGCAAACCACCGCCGGAGCTTTCCCGGACGATTCCGGCCGTCTCCGGTCATCTCCGGTCCTCCCGAGCACCCCTACGAGTTCAGGGTGAGCTAACCATCCTAATGCACCGCTACATTTCCTCCTTTTCCCCCTAGTTCACTGAATCCCCGTAGCTCTATTTCGTTTTGGTCGCGTTGACAAATCCGGTGTCCAACCCGGAAATTTCCGGAACTGAACCCGGAATCACCCGGTACCAGACCCGGAATTGTCCGGAATCTATACCGGATTAAGAAAAACGGTACTGGACTCGACCATTTTCGCCCGGATCATACCCGGAAATGACCCGGAATTAAACCCGGTGCCAGACCCGGTATAAAACCCGGAATGACCCGGTACAAAACCCGGAATCATCCCAGAAAATTCCGGATTTTAAACCGGATGCTCTCTGAAACTTGTTTTAACACCAATTCTTTTTCCGTTGCCTTATAATTGTTGCAAGAATGTTAACCACCTAAACATTGCATCTCTCACATGATCATGTCATATCATCTACAAGTTAAATCCTAGGGTCTCAACTACGTTAATCAACAAGTAAAGATGATTCCTTACTTAACTCCACGGTGTATTCGAGGTGTGTCCCCACTAAGCACCCAAACTCCGTTTAAATTGAATAGTTGAATCATCCTCCTCTCGGGGATTTAAATTGACATGTCATCATGTGTTTGTGCATTGCATTTGCTAAAGTTGGTGTGGTGATTGATTGTTCTTCCGTTGCTATGCCTCGATAGATCAAGGAGGTGAAGTGCCACCCCGTCTTGTGACGATCCGTACTACCAGTACCCTGAACAAGGCAAGCGTAATCCCCCCTCTGAGCATGTCTTATCCTATTTTCCGCAAATATTTTCTCCACTATAATATTGCATGCGGTTCTAAATGTCTTTTTGCTTGGATTAGAGTATCCTATAGAATGCATTAAGATTCCGATGCCAATGCCTGTTTTCCCCTCCTATTACCATAGGTTTGCATTGTTGGCCTGATATAATTATTATGCTATGCAAGTGCTTAGCCATGCTTAGTGAATTGCCTAGTGGTACTATGGTGGTACATGCTGGAAACAGGTGTTGACTTGTGACAGCAATGTGATGATGGAGAAATTGTGGAGACATGGATAATAAAATGCTAAAGGTGGGGATGAGAGGCCACATGGGATGTGGTGGGTTGTCTCGTTCTCACCGCCTAGGTGCGAGTTCTGGACCTCCTGAACCAAGACTGAGCGCGCTTCCTTTCGGTGGGGTATATGGAGCCCTCGTCGACCGACTAACTTGAGCGGGACTAGCCAGGGTCCTCTAGTTTGGCTTTCCATTTGCGTGTGCGTTGAGATGGTGGCCAAGACTGAGACGAGGATGGTGGTGTTTAGGAAAATGAGTGGCCACAGGGCGGGGTGTGTGATCCTGGCAGCCCTGTCCCCACTGATGATCCTGGGTTAGTCCTTAACAAGGTAAAGGTTGTAACCGTTCCCACTCAGCCGGCTTTCCCCGGAAGAGAGCTACGTGTAGGCAATGAGCCGGGCGGTACCGAAGGTAAACACAGTGCACCCCTGCAGGGTTAATCTTTTCGAAAAGCCGTGTCCACGGTTACGGACGACTTGGGAATGGACGCTGATCATAGAATAACGTTAACGGAATGATTAAAACTTGGGTACTAGAGGTACCACTTCACGATTGTAAGGTGAGCTTCCTCGAGGGTGATTCGGGGAGGTGCCTTTGATGAACAGGTACTGTGGTTGATCATGAGAAAGGTG
This sequence comes from Poa pratensis, assembly GCA_947311845.1. Taxonomy (NCBI): domain Eukaryota; kingdom Viridiplantae; phylum Streptophyta; class Magnoliopsida; order Poales; family Poaceae; genus Poa; species Poa pratensis. The sequence goes on from CAMZMU010000041.1 coordinate 70,731,380, forward strand.
ATGAAAGAAAGAGTTACTTCTTACCTCTTTTGAAAATATTCTGATTAGTCGATGCCTTTGAGTTATGTTTTCCTTAAATAAAATCAGCTTTATGCAAAAGAGCCATAAAACCTTGAAAGCTAATCATCGAGCATATATTAGCTCTTAATCTTGCGAGTTCGTCGAACTCAACGTCTTTGCTTTTGTTTCAGAGGAGGACTTCACCGACCTCGAAGGTGGGTTCTTTGTGGACGTCGACGAGTAGTCTGGGGTTCCCAGGTGGCAGCTTGGGACATCCCGGAACAGCTGGCGCTGTGATGTTTATTTGCAGGCCTCTTAGGCCATAATTTGGTTCTTGTTGTTTAGAACAACACACTTCGCTTCCGCATGATGTAATGTTGGGTCTGTGACCTCTGGTTGTCATTTGCTATCTTTCTCTATATAAGAGTTGAACTATATGATTTGTGTCGTAGAGTCTGTGATGTGCCAGTTGTTCCACAGTCTTGATCTCTCTATTATGCTTTGATAATGTGTCCGGTGGTATCGGATAACCGGGGACACAGTATCACTGTATAGCAGTCAGGTCGGGGCGCCACAAGTTGGTATCAGAGCAGTACTGCCTGTAGGAAACCCTTCTACTGGTCGATGTTGAGTCTAGTGTTTGTGAAAATATTTTAACCTAAAAATGAGTTGTGAAAACCATCTTAGGATTCTTTTTACTCCTTATCTGGTTACCTCTAATCTCGGAGCAATCTTACCTCGATTTGAGTTTAAAGTTTTACTTCTCACCTGTTACTTCAAAATGATTAGAAACGGGGTGGGTTCGACCTTTAGTGTTATGTGTCACGTTGCTCCCGCTGCGTTGTCAATCCCAAATCAATTCCGATGTTCCTACCGAGTTGAGTCAATTGATCCTTTCTTTGGGTGTTAACCACGGACTTGAACATAAGGTCCCGGATTGTGCCAACTAGAGTGTGTTAAGTTGTGATTTCTTAACTCTCACTAGTAGCACATGATGCTGATCTTTGACCCAAGTTCTATCTTGTTGTTTTCCTTCTCGCAAAGTATTATCGTCCCTAGTCTGTGTACTTGTGTAGACGCTAATGCTATTGTTCGACCATTCGGAGAAGGAGACTAACCGTGTCATTGTCAAATCTCCAGAATGGCTCGAGGAGGCCGTGGAGGCCGTGGTGGTCGCGGTAACCACAATGACGATGAGGATGATCTGCCGCCACCACCCACAATGGCTCAAGTCTTGATGGCCATTGAGGAGAACCGTGGGCGCAATGAGCGCTTGCTGGAACAGTTGGTGCAGCAGAATGCACGGAGGAACGAGTGCAACACTCTCACCGAGTTCCTGCGCTCACAGCCACCCACCTTTGCTGATGCTAAGGAGCCACTGGAAGCTGATGATTGGCTTCGTGCTTTGGAGCGCAAGTTCTCCGCGCTGCATGTCCCAGTGGCTGAGCAAGTCAACTTTGCCACCTATCTCTTGGTTGGTGCTGCTGGCTGTTGGTGGGAAAGCCATGTGGCTTTGTTTCCAGCCAACCATGTCTTCACTTGGGAGGAATTCCGTACTGCCTTCCGTGCGGAGTACATTCCCCAGCCATCATGGATCTGAAGAGGAGGGAGTTCCTGGATTTGCAACAGGGACGGATGGACCTCCGCACTTATGGTCGTGAGTTCAACCATCTTTCTCGTTACGCCCCAAGGGACGTGACCAATGATGCTGACAAGCAAGAGCTGTTCCGCAAGGGTCTGAATCCGCAGCTCCGCTATGAGCTATTGCCCTTCAGGTTCCAGACCTATCAGGAGCTGTTCAATCAGGCTTTCACTCTTGAGCAAGGAAGAAAGGAACTTGAAGCTTCCAAGAGGCCCGCACATGGGGACACCAGAGTTCCTCGGGTTCTGAGAGCAAGAAGCGCAGGGTCTTTGTTCCCTACAGCGCCGTACCTCGTGCTCCCTTCATGCCGAGGGCAGCAGGATATAGGCCACCTCCTCCGCACCCCACTACTTCGACACTTGGGATAGGCGGAAGTGGGTACCGTCCTATGCTACCTGCTCCACCTGGAGTCACTTGCTACACATGTGGCCAGGCTGGTCACTACTCCAGGGAGTGCCCCCAGAAGACCCCTCTCGCGATAACTCCTGCACGAGCCCCTGCCACTCCAACTGGCAAGGCTGGACCTATGGTGCGTGGTCGCCTGAACCACGTCTCTATTGAAGAAGCTGAAGAGGATCCCGGCGTTCTCATGGGTGAGTTACGAATCAACGGCAATACAGCTACGGTTTGTTTGACTCTGGAGCATCGCATTCATTCATATCCATTGCGTTTGCAAAAGAGCACAAAATACCGTTCGAGAAAATGAGACGACCTTTGGAGATCTCCACTCCTGGCGCTAAATGGCAAACCGATGGCGTTACTCCTGAGGTTCAGATTATCATAGCATCCCTGTCCTTCCCTTTCCCGTTGATAGCCTTGAGGTCGAAGGGCCTTGATGCCATACTGGGCATGGACTGGTTAGCAAGATACCATGCTAATCTCGACTGTGCTGCTAAGTCCATCACCGTGACCCACCCTTCCGGTTACGATGTGCAGTTTTGGGCTACATATTCAGGACCTCCATCATCAGACAATCCCCTCTCCCCGGAGATCGCCCTATGTTTCATGGAAGGCTTGTCCCCTCCTGAAATCCAGGACATACACGTGGTGTGTGACTTCCCGGATGTGTTCCCGGAAGAGTTACCTGGCATGCCTCCTGATCGAAGTGTGGAGTTTGTCATAGACTTGCTTCCCGGTACTGCTCCAATTTCCAAGAAGCCCTACCGTATGCCGGTGGAAGAGTTGGCTCTGTTGAAAGAGCAAATTGATCAGCTGTTAGCTAAGGAGTTCATCCAGCCTAGCAGTTCACCATGGGGTTGTCCGGTACTCTTTGTCAAGAAGAGGGATTCTACCGTGCCTCGTCTTGTCTCTGACTATAGACCGTTGAATGCGGTGACAATCAAGAACAAGTATCCTATTCCTCGCATCAATGATCTGTTGGATCAGTTAGCTGGTGCAAGAGTATTCTCCAAGATGGATCTGAGGTCAGGGTACCATCAAATAAAGATCAGAAAGGAGGATATCCCAAAGACGGCATTTGTTACTCGCTATGGCTCATATGAGTATACCGTCATGTCCTTTGGTCTCACAAATGCTCCAGCTACTTTCATGAGGCTCATGAATTCCATTTTCATGGATTATCTTGATAAGTTTGTCGTCATTTACATCGACGACATCCTCATCTATTCTAAAACCGACGAAGAGCATGATGAACACCTTCGGTTGGTTCTGACACGGCTTCGTGAACACCGTCTTTATGCCAAGTTCTCCAAGTGTGAGTTTTGGTTGGATAAACTTGTCTTCCTTGGACATGTAATATCTGCCAATGGGTGGAAGTCATCCCCGACAAAATTCAAGCTATTCTAGACTGGAAAACTCCAATGTCAGTCAAGGACATTCGTAGCTTTCTCGGATTGGCGGGTTACTACCGCCGGTTCATCGAAGCTTTCTCCAAAATAGCCAAGGCACTGACTGACCTTCTCAAGAAGGATAAAAAGTTTGTATGGTCGGCCGAAGCTGAAGAGAGTTTCCAAACACTGAAAGCCAAGCTCACGTCCGCTCCTGTGCTTGTCCTGCCGGACACCAGCAAGGATTTCGTCGTCTTCTGTGACGCCTCTCTACAAGGCTTGGGTTGTGTATTGATGCAAGATGGCCATGTGGTGGCGTATGCTTCTCGCCAGTTGAAGCCGCATGAGCTCAACTACCCAACTCATGATCTAGAACTTGCCGCTGTGGTCTATGCTTTGAAGCAATGGAGACCATATCTGTTTGGTAACCGTTGTGAGATCTTCTCGGATCACAAGAGTCTGAAATACCTCTTCACCCAGCCGGATTTGAACCTCAGGCAAAGGCGTTGGTTGGAGTTAATCACGGACTACAATGTGAGTCTGAACTATCAACCCGGCAAAGCAAACGTCGTGGCTGACGCGCTAAGTCGGAAGTCCTATTGCAACAATCTGATGATTGAAAAGCCCAACCCGCTCTTCATGAAGAGTTTGCCCGTTTGAATCTGGAAATTGTTCCCTCCGGCTACCTTGCAAATCTGGAGATCAAAGCTACTCTTGTAGACCAGATTAAGGATGCTCAGAAGCTGGATGAGGGTATTCTGAACATCAAGAGAACATTGCTAGTGGCAAGGCAAATGTTTCTCGAAGATGAATCCGGAGTTGTTTATTTTGGTGACCGTCTTGGTGCCAAAGAACCGGAATTTGAGGGAGCTCATTCTCCAAGAAGCTCATGAATCACCTCTCTCTATCCATCCCGGTAGTACCAAAATGTACCAAGACCTTCGGCCACAATTCTGGTGGACTCGATGAAGCGAGAAATCGCCAAGTATGTTGCTGAATGTGACACATGTCGACGGGTAAAAGCTGAACATCAAAGACCTGCCGGCACTCTCCGCCCTATTGCTGTCCCGGAATGGAAATGGGATGAAATTGGTATGGACTTCATCACCGGGTTTCCCCGATCCAAAAGGGCAACAATGCAATCTGGGTAATCATTGATCGTCTTTCCAAGGTTGCTCACTTCCTACCGTCCGTGATGATATACGTGCTAGTCAACTCGCTGACTTATACTTGGCTCGTATTGTTCCATTGCACGGGGTCCCTTTGAGGATCATTTCTGACCGTGGAAGCATCTTTGTCTCCAAGTTCTGGCAGAGTTTCCAAACTGCTATGGGGTCCCGTCTCAACTTCAGTACCGCTTACCATCCCCAAACTGATGGTCAGACCGAAAGAGTGAACCAAGTGTTGGAAGACATGCTTAGGGCATGTGTGATCTCTTTTGGCCAGAGTTGGGAAAAGTATCTCCCTTTCGCGGAGTTCTCCTACAACAACAGCTATCAAGCTAGTCTGGGCATGGCTCCCTTTGAGGCTCTTTATGGAAGAAAATGCCGCACTCCTCTAAATTGGTCCGAGACCGGAGAGAGAGCACTCTTTGGTCCGGATGTGATCAATGAAGCTGAGGAGAAGGTTCGAATCATACGGGAAAATCTGAAGATTGCTCAGTCTAGGCAGAAGAGCTACTATGATAAGCACCATCAGGAAATCCACTATGAAATTGGTGATAAAGCTTATCTCCGCGTCTCTCCCCTTCGTGGCGTTCGCCGCTTCGGAATCAAAGGGAAATTGGCCCCTCGCTATGTTGGTCCTTTCACCGTTCTGGAAAAGCGAGGAGATCTTTCTTATAAGTTGGAGTTACCGGTCAAATTCCCAAATGTGCATGATGTGTTTCATGTCTCCCAACTTCGCCGTTGTTTCAAGGATCCTATCCATGGAGTTAATCATGAGGAGCTAGATCTACAAGAAGACCTCACTTATCGTGAGCATCCTATCCGTGTCTTGGATGAAGCTGAAAGAAAGACCCGGAACAAGACTACCAAGTTTCTCAAGATTCAATGGTCTCACCATTCCGAGGAAGAAGCGACTTGGGAACGAGAGTCTAGTCTTCGTGAGGAGTATCCCGACTTCTTTCCGCAATCTTAGAATCTCGGGACGAGATTCCTGTAAGGAGGGTAGAATTGTAACAGCCCAAAGTTGAAACCTAAAAACCAGGGTAAAATTTTCGCTTTGTGTTGCATTGCATCATGGCATCCAATATTAACTTGCTAAACAACACACAAATGGTTTTGGCACCATCTAAAAACAAATGCCCAACTTGTTCAATTACAAATTCAAAACGTGCGACTGGTTTCAAAATTAAAAGAGAAAAGGACTAGTCCGTGTTGGAAACAAAAGAGCAGGGGGCTCTGTGTAAAAAGGACACTAAAGAAAAGGAGAGAAAACCCCCAACCAGCCCACTCCCTCCATCCTCACTCTCCTCTCCTTTTTCTCTCCCCATAGAGCTCCAAAAGCTAGCTCCCATGGCCGAGCTCGCCGCCGTTGATTGAGGAGTCCCCGAGCGAAACGAAGACCGCCATTAGCTCCGCCTCGCCGTCCTCTACCTCTCCACCGAAGGAATCGAGCCGGGAAGCCTTCAATCGAGCTCACCGTCAAGTTCTCCGCAAACCACCGCCGGAGCTTTCCCGGACGATTCCGGCCGTCTCCGTCCATCTCCGGTCCTCCAAGCACCCCACGAGTTCAGGGTGAGCTAACCTCCTAATGCACCGCTACATTTCCTCCTTTCCCCCTAGTTCACTGAATCCCCGTAGCTCTATTTCGTTTTGGTCGCGTTGACAAATCCGGTGTCCAACCCGGAAATTTCCGGAACTGAACCCGGAATCACCCGGTACCAGACCCGGAATGTCCGGAATCTATACCGGATTAAGAAAAACGGTACTGGACTCGACCATTTTCGCCCGGATCATACCCGGAAATGACCCGGAATTAAACCCGGTGCCAGACCCGGTATAAAACCCGGAATGACCCGGTACAAAACCCGGAATCATCCCAGAAAATTCCGGATTTTAAACCGGATGCTCTCTGAAACTTGTTTTAACACCAATTCTTTTTCCGTTGCCTTATAATTGTTGCAAGAATGTTAACCACCTAAACATTGCATCTCTCACATGATCATGTCATATCATCTACAAGTTAAATCCTAGGGTCTCAACTACGTTAATCAACAAGTAAAGATGATTCCTTACTTAACTCCACGGTGTATTCGAGGTGTGTCCCCACTAAGCACCCAAACTCCGTTTAAATTGAATAGTTGAATCATCCTCCTCTCGGGGATTTAAATTGACATGTCATCATGTGTTTGTGCATTGCATTTGCTAAAGTTGGTGTGGTGATTGATTGTTCTTCCGTTGCTATGCCTCGATAGATCAAGGAGGTGAAGTGCCACCCCCGTCTTGTGACGATCCGTACTACCAGTACCCTGAACAAGGCAAGCGTAATCCCCCCTCTGAGCATGTCTTATCCTATTTTCCGCAAATATTTTCTCCACTATAATATTGCATGCGGTTCTAAATGTCTTTTTGCTTGGATTAGAGTATCCTATAGAATGCATTAAGATTCCGATGCCAATGCCTGTTTTCCCCTCCTATTACCATAGGTTTGCATTGTTGGCCTGATATAATTATTATGCTATGCAAGTGCTTAGCCATGCTTAGTGAATTGCCTAGTGGTACTATGGTGGTACATGCTGGAAACAGGTGTTGACTTGTGACAGCAATGTGATGATGGAGAAATTGTGGAGACATGGATAATAAAATGCTAAAGGTGGGGATGAGAGGCCACATGGGATGTGGTGGGTTGTCTCGTTCTCACCGCCTAGGTGCGAGTTCTGGACCTCCTGAACCAAGACTGAGCGCGCTTCCTTTCGGTGGGGTATATGGAGCCCTCGTCGACCGACTAACTTGAGCGGGACTAGCCAGGGTCCTCTAGTTTGGCTTTCCATTTGCGTGTGCGTTGAGATGGTGGCCAAGACTGAGACGAGGATGGTGGTGTTTAGGAAAATGAGTGGCCACAGGGCGGGGTGTGTGATCCTGGCAGCCCTGTCCCCACTGATGATCCTGGGTTAGTCCTTAACAAGGTAAAGGTTGTAACCGTTCCCACTCAGCCGGCTTTCCCCGGAAGAGAGCTACGTGTAGGCAATGAGCCGGGCGGTACCGAAGGTAAACACAGTGCACCCCTGCAGGGTTAATCTTTTCGAAAAGCCGTGTCCACGGTTACGGACGACTTGGGAATGGATGCTGATCATAGAATAACGTTAACGGAATGATTAAAACTTGGGTACTAGAGGTACCACTTCACGATTGTAAGGTGAGCTTCCTCGAGGGTGATTCGGGGAGGTGCCTTTGATGAACAGGTACTGTGGTTGATCATGAGAAAGGTGATGAAAGAAAGAGTTACTTCTTACCTCTTTTGAAAACTATTCTGTTTAGTCGATGCCTTTGAGTTATGTTTTCCTTAAATAAAATCAGCTTTATGCAAAAGAGCCATAAAACCTTGAAAGCTAATCATCGAGCAGATATTAGCTCTTAATCTTGCGAGTTCGTCGAACTCAACGTCTTTGCTTTTGTTTCAGAGGAGGACTTCACCGACCTCGAAGGTGGGTTCTTTGTGGACGTCGACGAGTAGTCTGGGGTTCCCAGGTGGCAGCTTGGGACATCCCGGAACAGCTGGCGCTGTGATGTTTATTTGCAGGCCTCTTAGGCCATAATTTGGTTCTTGTTGTTTAGAACAACACACTTCGCTTCCGCATGATGTAATGTTGGGTCTGTGACCTCTGGTTGTCATTTGCTATCTTTCTCTATATAAGAGTTGATGCTGCGTGTCACCGGTTAAGCGATACAAGCGGAGGTTACGGGTTTACCAATCCCCGGCCAAAACCTTTGGCAGGCGTTGCTGGGTACACCTCACTCCAGACAACGCAACACCCCGATTGATGCCTTAACACAGGCACAACTATCAAAGCATAATAGTAAGATCAAGACTTGTGGAACAACTGGCACATCACAGACTCTACGACACAAATCAGATAGTTCAACTCTTATACAGAGAAAGATAGCAAATGACAACCAGTGGTCACAGACCCAACATTACATCAAGCGGAAGCAAAATAGGTTGTTCTAAACAACAAGAACCAACATAGGGCCTAAGAGGCCTACAGATAAACATCACAACGCCAGCTGTTCCAGGATGTCCCAAGCTGCCACCTGGGAACCCCAGACTACTCGTCGACGTCCACAAAGAACCCACCTTCGAGGTCGGTGAAGTCCTCCTCTGAAACAAAAGCAAAGACGTTGAGTTCGACGAACTCGCAAGATTAAGAGCTAATATATGCTCGATGAGGCTTTCAAAGTTATATGGTTGTTTTGCATAAAGCTGATTTTATTTATGAAAACATAACTCGAAGGCATCGACTATTCAGAGTATTTTCAAAAGAGGTAAGAAGTACTCTTTCTTTCATCACCTTTCTCAACATCAACCACTGTACCTGTTCATCAAAGGCACCTCCCCGAATCACCCTCGAGGAAGCTCACCTTGCATTCTTGAGTGGTACCTCTAGTACCCAGTTTTTAATCATTCCGTTAAAGTTATTCTATGATCTTACCTTCACTTCCCAAATCGTCCATAACCGCGGACACGGCTTTTCGAAAAGATTTACCCTGCAGGGGTGTACAAAGTTGAAGTCCCCGGAGTCCCGAAGGGCCCCAGCTCCTTCGCCACGCGTACCGTCCGGCCCATTACCTAGCTTTTAGCCCTCTTCCTTGGAGAGCCGGCTGGGTGGGAGCGGTGTCGACTTCTCCCTCGTTAAGGACTCTCCAGGATCATCAGTGCCGGTAGGACAGGTTTGGTGACTCCTCCAACCCCCTGTCCCGCGGACACTTAATTTTCCTAATACCATCATCCTCATACCATTCTCAGCCACCAACTCACGCACGCGCAAATGGAAGCCCGAACTAGAGGACCCTGGCTAGCCCCGCTCGAGTTATTTAGTCTAGGAGGGTTCCTGCAAATGCATAGGCCTCACGCATGGTTGCACGCTCAGTCTTGGTTCAAGAGGTATAGCACTCGCACCTAGGCGGCGAGGACGAGACAAAGCACCACAACCACAGTGGCCTCTCATCCCCACCTTCTTAGCATTTTATTATCCATCTCCACAATTCTCCACCATCAACATCACTGTCACAAGTTAACACCTGTTTCCAGCATTCACCATCCCTAGTACAACTAGGCATTTCACTAAGCATGGCTAAGCATCAACATTGCATAGTTAAGTATCTCAGGCCAACAATACAACCTATGGTAATTAGGAGGGGAAACAGGTAACTGGCATAGGGAATTTAATGCAACTGTAGGATACTCTAATCCAAACAGAAAAATGACATTTGGAACCGCATGCAATATTATAGTGGAGAAAATAATTGCGGAAAATAGGATAAGATATGCTCAGAGGGGGGGATTACGCTTGCCTTGTTGATACGGCTGGTAGTACGGATCGTCACAAGACGGGGGTGGCACTTCACCTCCTTGATCTACCGATGCACAAACAACATCGGAAAAACAATCAATCACCACACATGCTAGCATATGCAATGCGCAATCACATGATGGCATGACATTTTAAAATGCACCCTAAAAGCTTTGAACATGATCAACAAGTTAAATGGGGTCCCCGTTCTATTTATCGCATAATTAGGAAGAAACCCCATATTAAAATTTAATGATTAACATTACTACTAGAGCACACTATTGTAAGTGTGACCGATGATGCATGATGACGATGATTCGGGGTGATTCACATTTTTCTGAACATTTTGGTATAAGGAACACCTTTTTCGGATGCCCGATTAAAAGTTATTAATTTTCTAATTTCTCCTTTTAATTATTTAATTTTGATTAAATAAATTCCAACGACAAAAGTTTTATTTACTCGACTCCGCGAGAGAGCGATGGAACAAGAAGGAATCTTCGAGTTCGATAGCCCTAGCGTTGTGAGGGAGTAGCGGGGAACATATTCTATCGGAGAGAAGAAAGGAAAAGAACACAGCAGGAAAAACTGTGTAACCGGCCTCCAGCCCGGTTCAGCCGGTTAGCAGGCCGGCCCAGTCACAGAGAGGACCGGCACATAGCCCGGTTGGGCCGGTTATAAGGCCGGTTGGGCAACAGAGGCTCCCGGACCGTGGCCCGGTTAAGGCCGGGCCAAAGGCCGGTCAAGGCCCAGAGCGGGACGGCCTCGAGGCCGGTTCGACCGGCTCTGCAACCGGCCGCGCGGTGAACGGCGACGAACCACGGCGACGGCGTGGACCCAAGCGAGGAAGCAGCGCGGGAGGGGGAGAGGAATGACGTGCCACAGCACGGGAAGCTCACCACGATCTCGGGGAAGACGTAGGGGACGCCGAAGGTGGCTCGCCGGCGCCGGAATCGTGTGCGGCGGCGTCGGTCGGCAGCGGCGATGTCGCGGGTGGCGCGGTGAAACGGCGGCTTCCCCGGTCGATTCTTTTGGCAGGGAGGAAGCAGGTGACACGGCGGAGATGGTGGTGGTCGCCGATTTACTCGGGGACGCGGCATTCCACGGCGACGAGCTCGGCGGCTACGGTGGCCATGGCGCGCATAGGTGGGGGAGCAGAGGGAGCGAGACAGAGGAGCAAGGGGAGGAGTGGGGAGCAGGGGATGGTGAGCAGCGCGTGCTCGGTCCCGTGCAGGTCGAGGCAGTGAGGAGGGGGCCCGGGCGTCGCGCGGGTGCAGCGCAGGCACGGCCGTGGTGCGGCGGGAGCGAGCTCCAGGTCGCTACAGGGAGGAGGAGAAAACAGAATTGCAAATTGGTCCCTGGCAAAAATCTTCCATCACGGACAGGTCCTCCTGGCATTGCAACTAGGTCCTTTTTGTGTTTCAAATTAACTCCAGCAGCATTTCCACCATTTAAAAGAGACACCAGGGCATTTTTATAAATTCCAGAAAAATTCATAGGGTTTCTGAATGACCTTTAGGTGCTCCACAAAAAAAATTGGTGAGGTCAAATAAATTCTTTTGACCAACATTTGTTCACAGCTTTTAATTAAGGTAAATTGGGCAATTTCCAAAATGTATTTAATTGGAGCATTTAGACAATTCCAAAAGTAGTGAAGATATTCATGGAGATTCTCGAAAGCATATTGAAGCTCCCCATTATTTTAGTTTGAATTTCTGGAAAGCTTAACTTGGTTCCAAAAATGGAATTGAGTTAACTCAAATTTGGATTCTCAATTGAAATTCCTATTTGGAGATATTTGGATTTTGAGAATTGATTTCAAAAGTGAACTTGGAACTTCCTAAACCATTTGGAAGTCCAAGCATGACTTGTTGACAGGTTGGGCAATTGTATTTGGTTTTGGGTGTTTGGGGGAAGTTGGCTTTGCTTCCCCATCTTAGTTGCTTGCATTTGTCGATTTCTAGAAGTAGAAAATTCTCATATGCATGACCTGATGCAAACATGATAAGAAAAGTGGAAAAAAAAATTTATTCGTACTTTGTCTTTACAAGCTGGGGCTGTTACAGCCACACATTGTAAACCCACGGCGTTTGTAACCTCACCCCGATATAGTGAAGTATTGCTGGTTGGCGCCCGTGGTTTTTTCCTCTCCTTTGTTTGGAGGGGTTTTACACGTTAAATCTCGTGTCCCCGTTGGTTTGATCTTTCCGCTCTTCATCGTTTTCGTGCTATCTTTTGTAACATCCACCTCGTGTGACTGGCCTCCACTTATCAGATAACGGGGGAGGAAGGCGCAATGAGCAAGCACCATGGTCTGATGATCCGGTTCTCTACTATCGAAAAAATGATCCGGTTTTCACTCGTAGGCACAATGTATCGACAAAGCTTACTGAACTTGTACTAAAGAAACATATGTGTGTAAATTTGATCATCAGAATTTGAACTTTTATTTTTTAAGGGAACACAAGATTTTTAACCTTGGTACTAAATGAAGTCACGCCCGTAGCTTGACTATTCACAAGGCCACCTAGCTAGCGGCTTTAGAAATAAAAATCTTTAAATTTGACACCGATGTTCTAACGGTACGTAGTATAATTATTTTGGAGCAGCGGGAGTGTCCAACTTCCTCATTGATTTTCTTACATATTGCTGCAGTGGTACAAGTATACCTGCGTAGGCATTCTTAGGCTTTTTAGCACATTCTTAGGGGTTTAGCGCACATGAATAATGAAGATGGTACTTGAGTGTTGAGCTGAAGGCAACGGGTGTTAACTGGTTTGATGTGCTTAAAATCTTATATGTACCAGCTGCGTAGTACATGAGGATGGCACAATGCGATGTACTGCGAGCTGTTGCTAGCCATGGGGCATGTACTCTCTGGCCACCCGGTCCAGAGCCATTGCTTAGCTATAGCTTTGTGCCGGCACACGCTTGATTTCGTTCACACTCCGTGCGCGCCTTGCTTGTATGCCCTATGTAGATAATTGCCTAACTGCATAAATATGGATGGCGTGCACCTGCAGTCACCGGCCCCTTCCTTCTGTGCCTCGCTCGCTCACTACTAATACTCCTATAGCCTGCTAGTAGCAGTCTCTCACTCTCTCTCTTTCTCTCCCTCTGTTCATCTCCCTCTCTCTCTCTCTCTCTCTGAAGCAAGAGAAGAAAGAAGGAGAAGAGGAGAAGATCATGGTGATGATGGATGGCAGCTTGAACGCGGAGAAGATTGCGGGGTATTTCAAGGGCAAGAGCATCCTCGTCACCGGCGCCACCGGCTTCCTCGGGAAGAGTAAGTACACACACCAAAGTTTAGTTTAGGTTACTAATGTACACCGTTGTCTTGATTAACCACTGCCGCGGCACGTAATGTATATCACTGCCTAATAATAACCCATGCAAGTTCAAGTTGCGTGATACAGGTAGCTGACGAGACGATGGCTTTGCGGCACTATCCGATCGATATTTATAGTGTGTGCTGATCCCCTTCCATGTCCTGCAGTTCTTGTGGAGAAGATCCTCCGGGTGCAGCCGGACGTGAGGAAGATCTACCTGCTCGTGCGAGCCATCGACGCCCAGTCTGCAAAGCAACGTGTCGAAGCAGAGGTTCTAACTAACTCCAACCTCACACTAGTTATTTAATCCCATAACTAATGTATCTAGGAGGTTAATTATACATACTGCAACAAGTTCACGGTAGATATGAAAATGTAAATATGGTCATGTTGGCCATGACTCATATGCATGGATATGTAGTAATAGATTACGCAGGAAAACGCATGCATGTGGTCAATTATGATCTGGCGATCCAAGTGTTGCATGCAGCAGCACATGGATTCATCAATTCTTGCATGTTAATTGGCGTAACTTACATCTTTCAACTCTGTCCGTCTCAATTCAGACTAACTAGTACAGTAGTATGCTGCCATGTAGCTCTACTGTGACGATCGTCGAGACAAGGAGAGATATGTACTACCATGCATGCGTAGGATGGGGCACTGTGTCCACCTATAGCTTAAATTTGTGTCGCGCGCCAACGTACAATTTAACGCATTCGATCTGGCCGGTCTAACATGCAGCAAAGCCGTCAATGTGTGTTTGGTCCATGCATATGCCTAGTCACGTCCTGTACCATATATCGATCTAGTAGCACTAATTGTTCGTCATGGCAGCACCTACCTCATGTCTCTTATAAATTTCTTACATATTTGCATATTGTGGAACAATTTATCATGGCAAATCTAATGGTCCCACTTCACCCTAACCTATATTTGTGAAAATGAAGAAGAGTGAAAGTAAACTTTCTAAACCGTGGTATATTTGGAATACTCTGAGTGATTGTGCCATAAATATGGAGAAGAGTTTGATTTATGTTGTGTCCTTGTCCGAACTAATGAGCCTAGTAGGCACACCCAATGAATGAGCCATATGGAGGGTTGGTTGAGTCGTGGAAATGGAGTCGATGCATGAATGTGCACCCTACACACACTATACACCACCAATAATTCAGCCCAAGAGAGGAGTAAAAGTAGGAATAGATCCCCTGGCTGTGGTTCTACGGCTAGTAATGGTCATAATCCACCATATATACGACATGTCCATGTCGACAGTTATTACCATGGGGCATGTGCATGTTCATATGTCCATAATATCTCCAAGATCTTCGATTATGGTCCTTTGTCAACTAGTAGTACAACACATTTTCCCTCAAAAAATTAGTGCAATACAAATTTTTTTTTCAAATTTTCTCATTAAGTTAGGATGCATTTTTACTATAAAAAAAATGATGCAAATCTAGTTATCCAAAAAATGTGGAGGAATATTTACGTTATAGATGATGATGATGATGATGATGATGATGATGATGATGATGATGATGATGATGATGATGATGATGATGCAGGTGACAGATGCCGAGATCTTCTGCCTCCTGAGAGAGAAGCATGGCAAAGGAGGATTCGAGCTGTTTGTGGAGGAAAAGATTGTCCCTTTAGCGGGCGACGTCATTTTCGAGAACATGGGGCTAGATGCTCCCATGTTGGAGGAGCTGGCCAAGGAGGTCGACATCATCGTTAATGGAGCTGCAACCACAAACTTCTATGAAAGGTCTCCACAGAAGAAAAAAAAAGCATTATTTTGTTTTTATGAAGGAAAACGATAAAATTACATTGAATCTAAGTAGTTTCTCACACATAATACGTATTAATAATTATAGGTATGATGTTGCGCTGGATGTAAATGTTATGGGGTGAAATACCTGTGCCAGTTCGCCAAGAAGTGTGTCAATCTGAAGATGCTCCTTCATGTTTCTACCGGTCAGTACTTTCACTTCTTTCTTTGTCTCCGCGATATGTGGAATGTAGCTTTGTCTCCGTACTTAATGACAAAAATGTTGGAGGTTCGCAGCCTTTGCAGCGGGCGACAGGGAAGGGCTGATCATGGAGAAGCCGTTCAAGAAGGGGGAGACACTGAGGGAAGGCACCTACCTGGACATCGACGCTGAACTGCGGCTGGTGGGCGACGTCAAGAAGGAGCTGCTGCTGCAGAACGGCGCCGGCGAGCACGACAAGACAGAGCGTAAGGCCATGAAGGAGCTGGGCTTGCAACGGTCCCGGCACTTCGGGTGGTCCAACACGTACGTGTTCACCAAGGCCATGGGCGAGATGCTGCTAGGGCAGCTCCACGGCGCCATCCCGGTGGTGATCATGCGGCCCAGCATCATCACCAGCATCCTCAGGGACCCAGTCCCCGGGTGGATGCAGGGGACGAGGACGATCGACACCATCATCATCGGCTATGCGAAGCAGAACCTGTCGTGCTTCCTGGCGGACTTGGAGCTGACCATGGACGTCATCCCGGGGGACATGGTGGCCAACGCCATGATAGCGGCCATCGTGGCGCACTCCGAGGAGGAAGGCGCCGAGGTGATGTACCACACCACCTCCTCGCTGCGCAACCCGGCGCCCTACGGCGTGCTCTACGAGTCCGGTCGCCGCCACTTCTACGAGAACCCGAGGCTCGGCAAGGACGGCCGGGTCATCCCCACCAAGGAGATGTACTTCTTCAAGACCATCGCCAGCTTCCACCTCTACATGCTCATCAAGTATAAGCTCCCACTTGAGATCCTGCACCTGCTGAATCTGCTCCTCTGCGGGCTCTTCTCTGCGCTCTACGAGGATCTCAGCCGGAAATATAAGTTCGTCGTCCATCTCGTCGACGTCTACGGGCCCTTTGCCTTCTTCAGAGGATGGTAGGTTACTACAACTGCTATACTATACCCCAAGATGATTTACATCAACAACTAACTGAATCTTCCATTCTCTTCTTCATAGCTTCGACGACATGAACTTGGAGCGACTGAGGTTGACAATGCCAGCGATGAGCCCAGAAGACAATATGTTCAATTTTGACCCCAAGACAGTCGACTGGAACGAGTACTTCTACAAGATCCACATTCCTGGTATCCTCAAATATGTGCTCAAGTAAAGCTGCGGCAGTTTTCCTCGAGCCTTTATTTTACATTTACACCTTATTTTCCCTAGAAGAACAAAATTAAAAAAGGCATGTCTCGGGCCAGAAACATCAACTCCACATGTTCTTCTTGTATGAGGATGTGATAAAAAAAAAGCTTTTCAGATGTCTACTAGACTATTGAATTATTGTGTTATAGAAGCTGATAAAATCATGTATTTGTGTGGTGTATGTTCAAATCTTTGTAATGTGGCCATGTTATGAAAATGAAATGTAATAACAATCTCTATGTATCAAGATCATGTGTAAGCATGTGAGATCCAACAAGGCTTAATAGAAAAAGCAGTTCTAAACAGGAACTAGTGCCAACTAGTAATCAAGCACGTGCACATGCACCTTATAATTCTATGCTGCACATTAACGTAGTTGTAAAAAATCATAGAAGGAAAAAATCAGCTTAAACTGAACTGGCGAATCATTATCAATTTGCTATAAAAAATTATGCACAATTCATAATTTTTTCTCTGAAATGGGATAAATATTTTTTATCATACATGAAATGTAGATCCATCAATTTTATTACATAACCTGGTGTTCCCTGTGAACCAAGATGCACCAACTCGTGGACAACTATGCTGCAGTAGACTCCAGCTGACTAAAGAGTACAGACTGATAACTGGAAAGTGCATAAGCCGAGGAGCTGAGCATGTCTAGAAAAATCTCCCATACGATACGAGACTGAAATTCTGAGATTGCAATATGCAAATCAGAACCAAATGTCTACGATGCCATCTTTCTATTAAAGCAGATAGTAACTTAATCTTGTACTTCTGTAAGCAGACTCAAACTATGGCGTTTCTAGTCATTTCATAAATTTAAGTATTGTAGCAAATTCTGTATGCATGCGTTCTTAATCTCACTTTTCCCGTAAGCTCAGAATATGAAAAAGGAAAATATAATAGCATGGGTGAAAATTTAGTACATGAGTTGGCTCATGACTCATGGCCTTACTTGTCCCTGTTATCTTGTATCCTCTGATTTCTTCTGTTTGGTGGTTTGTTACAACGCGCACTCCTCAGAGTGCTTTTTTTATCTGCACATATTGGGTACGCATGAGATAAGTCAACCATTTGCAACAAGTTACATGTTGTAGCATGCATAAAATGTATTTCAAAACGCTGAGTACAAATAGTACCTTCATTCGGAGCGTATCAGACAGAGGTCAGGAGACGTCGCGTCAGTTGGTTCATGAATGAATTAAATGATTACAGTAAGCATATGATATTCTGTAATTCTGCCGTTGGGTAGGCATGCAAGCGACGGTCCGGCACACTTTTGTTGGTAGATAATCAGCGACATGCTAAGCGGATTATTAAGCGAATCTGTTCAAAACGTCCGCCAACATGCCTATGGTGGGATTACAGGTGGTTCATGATAGTTCTAAACTGTAAACAGCAGTATTATTTTCTAAGAAAATACATGGAAAGCTAACTGATGTAGTGCAACCCTCCCTAAACGACACCATAGGACCAATGACAAGATCTAGAGTGAAGTCTCTCCATGATAAGGTGAACACGCTCCTATCCTTTCACACTCTTGATGATTCCATGGATGGTTTGCTACCTCAAGCTAGTGTCCTTTGCATACTCAGGAATGAAGCCTACAAGGATGCCCAAGAGTCCATGGAAGATGGTGAAGACGATGGACAAGGAATCGGACAAGAAAACGAAGAAGAAGGTGAAGTTTCAGGGCGCCGGTTCAACCGAGGGTCAAACCGGCCAATTCCGGTTCAACCGCCGGTTTAACCAGCCAATTCCGGTTCAACGGTCGGTCTCAAGGAAGGTCATATCGGTTGAACGGCCGGCTCAACCGGCCACGGCCGGTTCAGGGCCAGTTCCAGCCCGGTTCCAGCTCGGATTCCAGCCACTTAAAACCAGCCAACCTTTGACCACGAAGTCAACTCGGGCCAAGGCCTTGTAAACCCTACCTACCACTTCTAGACTATAAATAGGGCACTTCCTCTTCATATCTAGGGTTAGACTAAGAATAGACTTGAGTTGAGCTTTGCTCCTTTTCCACCCCTTGTTGGTGTTGCCTCCTAGTGAGATGAATCAAGGCCTCCCCTTGTGGAGATGAACCAAGGCATCCCCTCGTGGAGATGAATCCCTCCTTGTAGTTGCGATTACTCGTCAATCATCTCGGTGGTTGAACCGGTAGGATTGACCGGTGAGATAAACAATCCTTAGAGTAAGGTGCTTGGATCTATGAGAATCAGGGGCTGCCGTCGGGGATTGGTTACCGATTGAGTATTTCCCTTGTGTCTTGCTATTTACCCCTTCCAATCTCCCTCTTTGTGTTTTGTGTTCTTCGTGTTTTTCGTCGAGTTCATCGTGTTCTTCGTCGATTCCGCCCAAATTTGTGAAAATCGGGACCAACCCTAATGGAATCATAGCTCTAGGTTGCCACGAATTTGCCTTTGTTTCCCCACTTTTCCCCCAATTTTTTCTTTGATTTTGAGAAATTCGAAAATTTCCACAAAAAATAGCCCAAATTGCTTTTGGATCGATCTGAGATTTGAGTGCGTTTGGCAAGTTTTGATCCGTGGATCTATTGCTAAACTTGTTGATCCACCTTGCTTTGCGTTCCCATAGCCTAATTCTTCCATTTGCCCACGAATTTGAGGATTTTCGAGTCAAAATTCCGCTCCCGAAACTCGTCGGTTTGCCACTGGTTGATCCGGTTTCGGCCGGTCAAACAGAGGCCAATATCGGTTGAACGGCCGGTTTCAGTCCGGTCAAACCGGCCACCGTCGGTTCAAAATTTCAGCACACCTCAAATTTCGTGTTGGCATATCTTTTGATTCCGGACTCCGTTTTTGGTGTTTTTCAGCTCGTTTCGAAGCTACGATCAAGACCTATATCACCATTGCGGTTGCTCCATCATCCACCACCACCAAAATCCGTGGGCAAGCACGACACTT
Organism: Poa pratensis; assembly: GCA_947311845.1. NCBI lineage: Eukaryota > Viridiplantae > Streptophyta > Magnoliopsida > Poales > Poaceae > Poa > Poa pratensis. The sequence continues at coordinate 70,750,768 of CAMZMU010000041.1, forward strand.
CGACACCAACGGGTAAAGTTTATCGACGAAAGGTATAACCTCTCCAACCTTTACCTATTGCCATTCCTTTGCAAGTCACACTATATCTTTGTGTTTACCATGTCCTAGTGAAGCTAGCTCTTAATGATTGCGTGGACTTTACACATTGATACCGTGTAGTTTCCGAGCAAAAGTTATGCGCTAGTTCTTATATCGTATATCGTGTTGGCTTCACGGAAGTGAGTGTGAAAAGAGCTCAAGAAGCAAAAAGAGCCATCAAAGCTTGAAAAGAGAAAAAGGCAAGAAGCAAAAAGAGTCAAAAGAAAGAAAGAGAAAAGAAACACCACTTGCCATCTTGTAGGTTGCGCCAACGCTCGATGAACATCTTATAGGTGGTGTCTCTAGTGCAAATCTTGGAGTCCACTCTTATATTGCAATCGAGCTAGTTGCTCCTCGAGAACTTGTGCAACACCGAGCTTAGTCTTCGCTAGGTTGTTTTGCTCATTTTGAGAGTTGCACGAGTCCAATCTATCGCCGCGTGTGTGTGTTTTTCTTGTTCTTTTCTTTCGGGATCAACTTGTTTGGCTTGGTGATCATTGTGGTTCTTTACTTGCTTTTACAATATCTTGATCTTGGTTTGGTTCAATTTGCTTTCCACCCACCATACCTACCTATCCTCATAAGTGTGTGTGTGTTGGGTGTAAGAACCGGATTCTCATTGAACAAGCACATTTACCCTTTGATTTAGTTTATCTTGCTAGTCTATTCCCATACATCTCGCTTGTTCTTGAGAATCATGTTTAGAGGAAGTACAAATGAGAGCTCAAGCTCGGAAGGTGATGCCAATGGAGTACCTCAAGGCGATCACGGATACGTCACACATAGCGAGTTTGTGGGTCTTCGTCATCTTGTTCGTGATGGACTAGGCCGCTATGAGCGTCGCCTGCAAGCTCAAGAAGGCAACTTCAACGACATGAGACACTACTTGCACACCATGCAAGCCAACATCAACGAGCAAATGTTGCAAATGAATGAGCACATGGTGAACCTTACACGTCGTGGATCTTCTTCATCATCACGTTGCTCAAGGGAATCTTCAAGGTCATCGCGCCGGCGAGAAGATGGACAAGGTGATCGTCAAGGACGCCAAGAAATTCCAAGGCGCGACGAACATGATCGTCGTCGCCATGATGAGGAACATCAACCATCGCCTCCAGTACACCATGACAATGGCCATCAAGAGCATCATCGTCAACATGGTGCAAGGCATGAACGAACGCCATCACCACCACCACAACATCAAGAACGTCGAGACCCTTGGGCCAATGGCAATGGTGTGCCGGGTGGCAACGACTATGGTGAACAAGGGCGTCCACATCGCCATCCTCCAAGGCCACGTCACCACAATCGTGACCATGGCAACCATGAAGAGAACCCAATGCCGCATCATGAGTCACGTCCTAGCCAAGATCGCCATCATGATCATCATCACCATCACCGTGTCGAGTCAAGTGATAGCGAGTCAAGCCACCATCATGGAGATGGCCTCAATCAAAGGAGACGTGGACGTGCATTCCCACCTCCCAACCGCCGCGATGAGGATGACAACTTGACCAACCTTCGATTTGATATGCCCAAGTTCTATGGAACAAGTGATCCGGAAGCATACCTTTCATGGGCACTCAAGGTTGACAAGATCTTTCGGGTTCGCAACTACTCCAACAACAAGATGGTTACTCTAGCATCCTTGGAGTTTGAGGACTATGCTCTCTTATGGTGGGAACAACTCCAAGATGCACGTTTGCAAAACCACCAACAACCTATCAACACTTGGGTTGAAATGAAAGAAGCAATGTACAAGCGCTTTGTTCCTAGTCACTACACTGGAGACTTTTATAAGAAGTTGTAAGAGTTGAAGCAAGCTGTGAAGTCCGTGGATGAGTACTATAAGGTAATGGAAATCTTAAGAATACGAGCCCATGTTGAAGAGTCGCAAGTGCAATCAATGGCTCGATTCATGAATGGACTCAACTATCCTATCAAGAAGATTGTGGAGTTCCAACCTTATACCAATTTGGTTGAGCTAGTACATCAAGCAACAAAGGCCGAGCGTCACGTTCTTGAAGAGCTCAAGTACCTCAAGACAAAGGCTTTTTTTGCAAACAAGACTTCATCCTCAACACCTACAACCACACAAGCTTCACCTCAAGCAAGCATAAGAGGTCCTCCAAAAGTCTCATCATCAACAACACAAGCTCCCCAACCTTTCAAGAAAGTGCCTACTTCAAATGCACCTCAAGGTTCCACCTCCGGCACAAGACTCTTGAAATGCTTCAAGTGTGGCGGACAAGGTCATAAATCCTTCGAGTGCACAAATAAGAAAGTCATGATTGTCAATGAGTTGGGAGAATATGAGTCTATGAGTGAAGAGGAGTACCTCGCCGCCAACCAAGTCACCACCACACGAAGTGCTCAAGATGACTCCAAGGAGATATTTTGCGATGGTGACTCCAAGGAACCTTCTTTGGTTGTGACAAGAACCTTGACAACCAATGTCCAAGTAGAAGAGGACCAACGATGCAACTTGTTTCAAACAAGAGCGGGAATCAATGGGAAATCAATCAAGGACCTATGTGACAAGCTCAACTTGAAGCTCAAGAAGCACCCCCATCCTTACCATGTGCAATGGTTGAGTGATTGTGGAACCGTCAAGATCCAACACATGGTGCAAGTGTCCTTCAACATTTGAGCTTATGAAGATACCATCGATTGCGATGTTGTGCCTATGACCGTTTGTCATTTACTTCTTGCACGGCCTTGGCAATATGATAGGAGTGTTACACATGACAGAAGGACAAACTACTATAGCTTCAAGAGCAACGACAAGACCTTTGTCCTCCGCCCAATGACACCAAGTCAAATAATTGCCGACAATGCCAAGACTATTGCAAGGGCACAACAAGAGCGTGTTTCAAGTGAGATGAGTGGTGAGAGAGTGATCCACCCAAGAGTGAGTGAGAGCCACAAGCCATACATGAGTGACACTTCAAAGAGAGCCACACCAAACTTAACACTTTTTGCCACCAAAAGAGACATGAGGGAGTTGAGAGAGGACCCATCCACCCTTCACTATGTGCTCATATGCAAGGGTGAAGCTTCTTTTACTAACAACTTCACAAACATTCCTCCATCTCTTTTGAAGGAATTTGAAGATGTCTTCCCTCAAGAGGTGCCACCGGGACTACCTCCTCTACGTGGCATCGAGCATCGCATCGACCTTGTTCCCGGCGCACCGTTACCTAACCGCGCACCCTACCGCACCAACCACGAAGAGACAAAGGACATTGAGCGGCAAATACAAGAGCTACTTGACAAGGGACACATTCGTGAAAGCTTGAGTCCATGCGCCGTACCCGTCATCTTGGTGCCCAAGCACGACAACACCCTTCGTCTTTGCATGGATTGTCACCCCATCAACGCCATAACCGTTAGGTATCGCCATCCTATCCCTGGACTTGATGATATGCTCGATGAACTTTGTGGTTCCGCCATCTTTTCCAAAATTGATCTTAAGAGTGGCTACCATCTAAGGATGAGTGAGGGTGATGAATGGAAGACCGCCTTCAAGACAAAGCTTGGTCTTTATGAATGGCTTGTCATGCCATTTGGTCTTTCAAATGCACCTTCAACTTTTATGCGTCTTATGAATCATGTCCTTCGTCCTTTCATTGGAAAATTTGTTGTTGTCTATTTTGATGATATCCTTATCTATAGCAAGTCGGGGGAAGAGCATACTTCTCATGTTGCTCAAGTTTTGTTGTCCCTTCGCAATGAAAAGCTTTATGCTAAAATTTCTAAGTGCACATTTGCCACCGACAAGCTTGTTTTCTTGGGTTTTGTTGTTTCTTCAAATGGAGTTGAAGTTGATGAAACAAAGATAGAAGCTATTCGCCCTTGGCCTTTTCCTACGTCACTTGAGGAGTTGAGACGTTTTATGGGTTTTGCCGGATTTTATCGCCGATTTATCAAAGATTTTTCAACAATTGCATGCCCTCTTCATGATCTTACAAAGAAGAATGTGCCTTTTATTTGGGGACATGATCGTGACTTTGCTTTCAATGAGCTCAAGCGGTTGTTAACCCAAGCCCCACTACTTGCCCTTCCGGATTTTTCTAAAACTTTTGAGATTGAATGTGGTGCAAGTGGTTTGGGTATTCGAGGAGTGCTCATGCAAAATGGTAGACCCATCGCATACCATAGTGAGAAACTAGATGGAGATCGCTTGAATTATCCTATCTATGACAAAGAATTGTTTGCTTTGGTTTGTGCTTTGGATGTGTGGCAACACTACCTTCGTCCTAAGGAGCTTGTCATTCACTCCGATCATGAATCCTTGAAATATTTGAAAAGCCAAAATAACTTGAACAAAAGACATGCTAAGTGGGTTGAATTCGTTGAGTCTTTCACCTTTGTAATCAAATACAAGAAGGGTAAAGACAATGTGGTCGCGGATGCTTTGTCCCGTAAGACCTTCATACTTACGCATCTTGAAATTAGTGTCTTGGGTTTGGTGATATTTTTGCTCAATGCTCGGAGCACAAAAGAGTTGGTGAATACTTTTTGCACAAAGGTTTCTTGTTTAAAGCTAACAAACTTTGTATTCTCGAGTCTTTGCTTCGTTTGCTCCTTTTGAAGGAATCACATGGAGGATCGCTCATGGGACACTTTGGCCGCGACAAGACCTTCGCCATGCTCTCCATCAACTACTTTTGGCCTCGCATGTACCGCGACGTGAACCGTCTTGTGCGCCGATGTTCGACATGCCTCAAAGCTAAGTCCACACTAAACTCTCATGGCTTGTATACTCCTTTGCCAATTCCACATGGACCTTGGTCCGACATTGCCATGGATTTTGTGTTGGGACTTCCACGCACTAAAACTAACAAGGACTCCATATTTGTGGTCATTGATCGATTTTCTAAGATGGCTCATTTCATACCATGCAATAAGACCGACGATGCTTCACAAGTTGCAACTTTTTTTTAGGGAAATCGTCCGTCTTCATGGAGTACCAAAGACCATTGTCTCGGATCGTGACGTCAAATTCGTGAGTTACTTTTGGAAGATGTTGATGGCCAAAATGAAAATCAAGCAACTCTTCTCCACCGCATACCACCCTCAAACGGATGGCCAAACCGAAGTGGTGAATCGAAGTCTTTCTACACTCCTTCGCGTGTTGATCAAGCCGAACTTGAAGAATTGGGAAGAGTGCATACCACATGCCGAGTTCGCCTACAATCGCGCACTACATTGAGCAACAAAGAGAAGCCCATTCGAGATCGTCTATGGTTTCAACCCATACACCGCTTTGGACATGTTACCACTACTTTTCAAATCGAAATTTATTTGTGTAGATCAAAGAGCTAGTGAAAAGGGAGAAGGAAAACGATGTCCCAGGCGCATGCGCAGCCTCGACCAGCCACGAGCGTGGATGCGTCGTGGAAGTATACACGAGGAGTACCATCGTGGGTGGACGTGGAAACGATGCACGATGGTATACACGTTCCGCTGGAGAGCGATTTTTGACTTCCATCGTGTATATTTGACATACACGTCCATATACACGAGCCACTAGGGATGCTCTTATGTCCAATCAAAATCTATAAAATGTGGTGGAGCAAAACAAAAGCGATCACTGCTAACCAATGGCCAAGGCTATTTGCAGTGCAAATCGTTGGGATGACGTCTGCAGTATATAAAAGCAATACCTAATAGAACTAACCTCCAATGAATAGCACAATAAGCGGTCAAGCAACACAAAATTGAAAAATAGCACACAATAGCACATAGATCAGCTGGAGACAGCAGGTCAAGCGGAGCCGTGGTGGTCTACCGGTAAATAATAAAATCAATAATCAGTGACTGGCTAGGAGCCTTAGACTGAGAAGCATCATAAGTGTACCTGAGTGGCTGAGAGCCTTAGACTGAAGGAAAGAAATAGCTCTGGGTAAACTTTATTGAGAAAATTCCTTATGTGACACTGCCTTAAAATTTTGTTCCTTATTTGACACTCCTAAATTTTTTCTTCTCTGTATGACCTTTTCCCATTTTTTCTTGCCTTTGGTGACACTCTAGTGCATTTTCTTCACTAACAGTGTTAAACAGAAGCGTGCAAAGACCCTTTTACCCCTGGCGTGCAAAGATGCTGTGGAGATCATCGCTGGCACCCTGGTTCATGAGCAGCTGCTGGACATCAGAGAGACAGTAGTTGGCAGCAGTGGGATCCAGCGCGAGGGAGCCCGTGCTCGACTGCCCTATCAGGATGGTGAGAGTGGCCTGGAGCTGGGGACAGCAGATGACATTTGCAAGGAACGGAGCGAAGGCGGTGAAGCAATCGACGGCCGTGGTGGTCATCAAACTGTCGATGGCGGTGAAGTTCAGCGAGCAGTTGCCTACATTGCGGGGAAGAATTGAGGTTCAGACCTTAACCTGACACTGACAGACTAGAAACCACTAGTACACATTGCATCGATCTAGCATTGTTTGACATAGAAATGTCAGGGGAGTTCAGACCTGACAGCTTGGGCGTGGTGTTGTTGTAGAAGGGCGCGAGAGGGGCAGGGGCGAGGAAGGGAACGAAGGGCTGGGGAGAGCCTGTGGGCGAGAGCTGTGGCATGAGGCCGCCGCTATCGTCGTCTTCCTCCGCGTGGTCGACACGGTGGAGCACCGGGCCGCTCTGAGCAAATGCGCGGCCGGAATTCCCCAGCAGCCCATGTGAACCTGCACATTGACAAATTGGGAGCGCAAATCAGTCGCTTCTTCCTCTCCTTCGCAACCAGAATTTCAACCAGTCCTGCCTCCAAGACGGATAAAAATAGACAACCCAGCACAGAGAATGGCACCAAAGCTAGCTAGAACTAGGCGCCCGTGGTCCGGCCACTGGGTACACTTAATTAGCTTGCAGGAGAGTGAAGCATCAGAAGCTAGCTAGGCAGTGGATCAGCGAGAGATACTCACAGAGGCAGGATAGGAGAGCGGCTGCCGCGAGGAGCCGGCCGGCACGCCCCATCCGGCAGCGGCAGGGAAGAGCGCGGCGGGGCGGAGGCGGCTGCAGCAGCGACGAGGTGGGAATGGACGAGCAGAGGAAGAAGAAGAAGGAAGAAGAGGAAGAAACACTCACCCTGCGCCGTGGCCAAATCCCGCATCCGCGTCCCGTCCGCCGTGCCTTGCCCGTCCGCAGCCCCGCCTGGGTCGCCGTCTGCAGCCCCGCCCGCGTCGCCGTCCGCCGTGCCTTGGCCGTCCGCAGCCCCGCCTGGGTCGCCGTCTGCAGCCCTGCCCGCGTCGCCGTCCGCCGTGCCGCCTAGGTCGCCCTCCGCAGCCCTGCCCGCAGCCGAGCCTGGGCCGCCGCCACCCGGAAGCAAGACGCAGTCCATGGCCGCCACGCCTTGGCTCACGCCACCGCCGCCGGAACGGGCACCAATCCGGCGCCGCCGCCGCTAGGGTTCTCTGGTTCGGTGGGGAACGGGATGAGCAAGATGGATGGGTTCGCTGGTTCTTTCGTTGCGGTTGACTTCAATCGACTCACATGAGGGTAATTTTGTCCGTCCTAAAAAAATTAACAGAACAGTGTAACGTTACCAACGGCAGTGTCACCAAAGGCAAGAAAAAATGGGAAGAGGTCATACAGAGAAGAAAAAATTTAAGAGTGTCAAATAAGGAACAAACTTTTAAGGCAGTGTCACAGAAGGAATTTTCTCAACTTTATTCTGCTTAGCTGAATCAGAAGAGGCATCAGCATCAAGAGCACAAGTAAATCTGAACAGCAACAACTATAGTGGACTTGAACAAATCAGAGCAAAAATACAGGGTTCACTTTTTTACAAAATACAAAAAAAAAGTACAGTTCTAGGAAGCAAGTAAAAGTTCACTGTAGTGAGTTCAAATAAACAGCAATTAAGTGCATAGTAGGATACAGTAGCCATTCATCTTGAATCACCAAAAACTGACTCGAGCTTACATAAATGTACCACACACTGTGTTGCTAACTTTTTTTTTTTTTGAATTTTCATACTTGTATTCATACGTAGAGGAAAGTAATACAAGGTCAGATACAAGCAAAGAAAAAACAAGGAGAATACAGAGGGCAGCACTGCTGCGACGCGCCGTCTTCAACCTCGAGGACCTCCAGCACGCTCGACCTCCACCGCCGGAGACGACGGAGGAAGAATCCGCCCGGAGTCCTCAACCATGGAGCGGAAGAGCTCCTTGCCCGAAGGCGTTGATGAGCCGCATCAACCACCAGATCCGATGAGCTGGATCTGAAGGCGGAGGTAGTCCATCGGCCGGGGACACGCCCCAAGCATCTTCCGGCCCAGATCCGGGGCCTGCGCCTCACCACCTCACCGGAGGTGGCCGGATCCAACACCTGCACACCACACAACCCCACAGCAGCCGCCTCGCACCTCCTCCGGCCTCCTATACACCTGTCACCAGCCTGCCACCGACGCCAGAAGAAGCAGCAGCAGGACGGAGACGCACCTGCAGCCAGGAAGCATCGTCGAGGACGACGCCAAGGAGGGAAGGCCGCAGAGCAGCAAAACGACGACGCCGGCCACCCCTCCCCAGCCGCGCCGCCCCGAAGCCCCTTATCTACACGCCGGAGCGCCGATCTGGGGATTCCCCATCCTCCCGCCGTCGGAGCTGCCGGCGGAGGGTGAGGAATCCCGCAGATACGCCGGCGGCCGCCGGGAGAAGCCGAGCTCGCTCCGATTCGCCTCTGAGCAACTGTAGAAGAGGGGAGGTTCCAGAAATATGGACGAGTGTCGGAGCTATTGTTGCTAACTGGCTAAACCATGTAAGTGGAAAAAGGTAGGCGAGGCGTTCATCTGAAACCTTCTACGACTCATCGGTGTACACTGATTTTTATCGGGAGAGGAGCGGAGGCATACGCTTTACACACGCAGGCGGGGGTAGCGGGTCACGGCAACGCCGGCTGAGAGATCCGTGAGGATGGCGTACGGCGGCGGAGGAGGAGGCGGTGGTGAACAGCGGCGGAGGCGTACGGCCATTGTGGCGGTGGCGGCGGCGGCGGCGTCGGTGTACAGCGGCGGCTGAAGAGATGCCCTGTTTAGCGCTCGATAGCCATTTATTATCGATGGATTTTTTTTTTGTAACGATGCGTTACCGGGTTGATTGCTGGAGACGGGATTAGCATCAGCCGCTCAACGCGTTGAGGTACTCAACATTGGGCGGTTTTGGATCGTTGGATGGCATGAGTGAACGGCTCAGAGTGATTGGATCTGCCTCTCTTGTTTGTTTTTTGAGAGAAACCTCTCTATCTTTTTTATATTAGTGCAGATATGGAGATGGAGATAGAGATGGAGATTCTATGTTCAGTTCGACATCTTGTCGGCTGCTAAGTCCTAAGCACGCGGAATGAGTCTTTCTCACATTGGGTAAACGTGCAAAAGACAGAAAAAATAAAGAAACAAGAACTCGAAGACAGGCACAGAGTAATGAGGCATACAGGGAGTTCTTTTCTTCAAATTTGAAATGTACATAGTACAAATGTTTCATATCAATGTGTTACAATGCTGTCTGTCATGCAGAATTTACCCCCCATTTTTTGTTTCAACTAGGAAGCTTCCTTCCCTTGCTATGCTTGTATCTAAAAACAGAAGAGATTATTTTGACCACGAGAGTTGATCTGAACCACGACACTTCAGCTCAAACAGTCAGAACAAATCTCTTGTTCTCAGAGGACATCTGTTAAATTGCCGTTGTATTGTTCATCAGCAGCTTCTTCACGTATGCAAGGACCTTTGGGAGATCGACTGTCCATGCGACTGAAATCGGTGCGTAACCTGACCATGGATTTTCTGAATTCCACCTGCAGTGTAGTGAACATGTGTAAGAAAAAACTGAATATATTGCAACATAATGATGTCCTGGTTTAGACCAGTGGGTTAAATCATCATATGGATATGTGTGTAAGAATCTCAAGACATTGAGTAGCTATAGCAGATGTTATTTACTCATAAATAGCATGATACATACTTTTTCAATCCATGATCCATCAAAGTATGTCCGGTGCAAATGCCCTGGGTCTCAACTCTCACGACACCCTTCTTAAATGTGAAGTACTCAGGATGAACTAAGGCTGTAAAGCTCACAGGATCGTGGAGGAAAATCCCTGAATAAGAAGGCACAATCAGTTGAAACTGGTTTCACGGATTCAGTGGAATCTTTAGCAAAAGCATAAAAAAGGAGAGCGCTACTATATATACTACCATGGAAGCCATCAGACTCGGCATGCCAATCTCTGTAGAACTTGCACATGTCACACAAGAATTGTGCATGCTTCCCTTTTGAGTTTCTGAGCTCCAAGAGATCCTCATCTGCATCAAAGAAATTCACACAGTGGGCTATTAATTAAACCCCGGTCCTCACAACTTGAAATGTGGAAATGCTTCTGATATAAAGGGACAAACCTAGAAAGCACACTTGAGTTGTTATGTTAATGCCAACCACATCAATATCTGCTCCTGAGGTAAAAACTACGTCAGCTGCATCCGGATCTCCATATATCTGTAGAATTGTGCATTGAAGGTTTAATATGTGTGTTTCTGTTTTGCTTGCTCATAAATTAATGCAGTAGCGTAGCGTGTAAAGCACATGAGTACATTTGCTTCAGCAGCCGGGTTGACATTTCCAGCCGCGAAGAAAGCTCCACCCAGTACAACTATTTTCTTGACCTTTCTTGCAAACGAAGAGTCCTTTTGGATGGCCTGAGAAATAACAAACTCTACCTCTTAGCACAAGGCACGTCATACACAGAATGTTTTACAGGTATATGTCCAGTAGTAAGCATACCAAAGCAACGTTTGTCAGCGGTCCCAAGGCGAGTACAGAGATCTCTCCAGGAAACTGGGAGACCTTATTAATCATGAACTCGGCAGCACTTTCCTCGACCTTCTTACTAGTAGGTGCAGGAAGAAACAAATTTCCTAGGCCATCGGATCCATGAACAAAGTCAGCAACACGTGGCGTTCCTCCCTAAAATACAGAAGGCATATCAATAATCATTCAGGTGACCAACTGAAACTGTACAATAGCATACTAAATAGGTAGGATAGTATTATTGGAAGTCTCAAGTCTGAACCCCATCTACCGTATAATATATGGATGCTGATGTGACATGCCACATTACCGACTACTGAATATCAACAAGCATATAATTCACATGTAGCAAAAATAAAATAAACAAATATCTTAGCCATATCACCCACTAGTACAAAAATGAAAAAACTAATGCATCTTGTACTTACATCTGACAGTAGCAAAATGCTATTGATGGATGCTAGTCAAGTAGAAAATCAGATTCATTTTAAATTGATGAGACAAATTATGCACTTCCCACGACTAAACAGAAACTATCACATTGCAACGCCATCATAGAGTTTGAAATGTGCAATTTACAGTATGCGCAATGTACCTTCAGAGGCTCAGGGCTGCCCTCTGCTACTGGAACCTCAGAATGCCCTGCTCTCTCACACTGTCCTTTGTAGAATCACAACAGTTAGCAAACCCAAGAAGCGGAAGAAAACAAATTCAGCTTTGTCGGATGCTCACCAGCAAGAGCGCATTGCGTGTAGCATACTCTGTAGTGACATTACCAAATATGGTTGTCAGCCCAATGATCTCAATACTTGGTTCTTCAAAAGCCATTAGGATCGTCATGCTATCATCTAGAAACCAGAATGCAGAGAGAGCAGGCAGGGGAGATGTGAGAACATGAATTCAACTTCTCACAATTCAGGATTTTTTTACAACGATTTTTCCAGGAAATGCGAAAGATTTGATGCATTGACAGAAGAAAATTATGTACATGTTCGAGAACGGAGCAACACCCCAAGATTACAATGCGTACACGCCTAAGAGCTAGAAACCACCGGTAGCAAAGCGTTTAGGCCAACCGCATCCGCTTTCGCCCACAAATGGGCCTCATCCCGAATCGTGTCGAGAAGGCCAGCGATCTCCGGCTGTGCGTTGTTGAAGACTGCTGCTTCCGGGTCCACCATGATGTGCCTTTAGACATTACTGAGTGTAGCATTTGCAAATAATGTGCACAGTGCACCGGTGGCTTTAGCAGCAAGCCCATAGGAATAGTATGAAGATACAACTCTCATACTACTGAATTTTTCATCAGAAGTTTGAACAAGTTTAATGAAAAATAAAATCAACCGCTACCGCACCAATTTAGTTCTTGATATTGAGACATTTTCTTGTAATTTTGGTCCAACGTAAAGATGTTTGACTTAGGACAAACATAGAACTTCAATTATTTTGAAACGGTGGAAGTAGTTTTACGCAAGTTACAGCTGAATTGGTCAGTCTGCTGCATTATTTTTGAAACGGAGGAAGTCTTGTTCAAAAAAGGACGAAGTAGTTTCACGAAAGTTACTGCTGAATTGGTGAGCCTGCTGCATTATTTTTAAAAAGGAGGAAGTAGTTTTACACAAGTTACTGCTGAATTGGTCAGTCTGCTGCATTATTTTTGAAACGGAGGAAGTAGTTTTACGCAAGTTACTACTGAATTGGTCAGCCTGCTGCTTGAATAGTCCACCGAACCGAAGAAAAAACAGGCAGCATGGCGTCTTTTGTACTCGGCTCCACGAAAGAGAAGATGACAAACCGTCGTGATCATCCTGCTGGTGGCCCGGCGCCGTCGTTTTCATCCGCAGGCCGGGTTGGAACGGCACCATCTAACCAACCACGTGCGAGCAAAGTAGTGCCAGCTCTAAGTATATTCGCAATCTTCGGCAGACGTAAACGAGAATGAAGATGCTACTGCGTAATTTCTGCCGAACACACTCATCCATTGACCGATTTTCCGAGAATTGCAGTAACAAGGCGGGTAAGGGAAGAAAAAACAGGGAAACTGAAGCGAAAGAAACAATGGAGCGGCGGAGGGAGATAGAGAGAGAGGAATCGCACCGATGCCGGGATCCGTGTCGATGATGACCCTGTCGCGGCGGATCTGCCCGTCCTGCCCCATCGATTCCCCGGGCCGGATGGATGGATGGACGGATGGATCCCTTCTCCTCCGATCGGAATCGGAATCTACAAGACAGGAGGAGCGGTGGCGCCGGCCAGAGAGGAGCCAAGTGGATGAGAGTGAGACGAACCTCCTTCCTCTCTCTTTCTTTCTCCCAACTGCCCTTTTTTCAACTCGACCAAACTATCTTATATAGACGAGGAGATGATGGTGACGAAGAAGACGACGACGCCATGAACAGAAAAGGTGAAAAACTAGGTTGGTGGAAGAGTCATCAGTGAGTTCGTTCGTTGCTGGTGGGGCAGAACCAGATAAAGATGGGATCTTGGCCGTCGGACCAGGATTGCGAGGGGGATAGAGCAAGACAGGTGGAGGAGCTGTCGGACCAGGAAGTTTGTATCACCACACTTTTGCTCCTTTTTGGGTAAAGGATTGTTAACGTATATTCTTCTGCAAAATTCCAGTGTATCTTCCTCTCCTTGTAGTGGTACCTCGACAATACTACAACTATATGCATACTCACGGAGAGCTCTATTTTCTTGCATACACGCCTCAAGGCCTCGACTAAAATTTCCCCGCAAAAACTTACTAAAACTGAATTACAGTACATCCCAAATAAATATGAATGGTGAATTAATCTACCAAGTTGTGTGCCCATAGATAGATAATGTTTTTTTTAGAAACACAGTACAACGCAGACGCTCACATACACGCGCATACACTCACCCCTATGAACGCACACACGCACACCCTACCCCTATGAGCACCTCCGAAAGACTGAGCCGGCGGTTGGGTCTTGAGATTGACGAAGTCACCACGGGAACGTCGTCTCCCACTGAAAGAATATTCTGCCTAAATGAGAAACACCAACGTCAAACCTGTGGTTTGAACTCTGGTGTGCTGGGGGTACAACCACCCTCCTAACCATCTTGCCCCAGGCAATTTCTCCCATAGATAGATAATGTAATGCAGCCACGCGGAACATATATGGAGGTCTTGTTACGGAGTCTCGTATAGATGTGTTACACCCTTACTTGTACTTTCGGAAGTACAAATTTGGATTTTACAACAGGATACGGGATACAACTATTGGGTTGCGGGGAAAACTTTAAAATTTATCCGTAACCTTACCGCCAAGATCTATTCTATGAAGGTACGTTGCACCCCATAATGCGATGATCCAGAATACTTACAAACACGCTTGCGGAAGATCTTGTGTTTGTCGAAGTAGATGTCGGTGAAGCCTGATGAAGAATCTCACGTCCACGCCGGGAGGTGAGATTGTTACCGTCCGTCGTCGTTGATGTAGACCTTGATGAAGTTGTTCCGTTGTCCAAGAAACTTACTTATGCAAATCCCACTCTAGCGGTATCCACACACACACCGTGTCAACCCACCCCGTGCGTTCACCGCCTAGCTACTAGCACGTGGTGAAGAGCGTCAGCCTTGCGCCGTAGTTTAGGTGGTAGATCTAATCAACTAGATTAGATCTATATGAGAAGATTAGAGACGTCTAATTCTCAACACATGAGATCTACAAGAGAGAGAGCTTTGCAATATTCTGTTTCTTGTCTCAAACCCTAGGGGCTTGGGGTTGCTTATAAAGGAGGCCAAGGGGTGGAGGTGCTTGGGCAAGGGGGAAAGTCCCCTTGCCCAACTCGGCTTGGGAGGGGGAGTTGGAGTAGGACCCCAACTTCCCTCCCCTCTCTTTCCCTCCTCCTCCTTCCTTGCATGGCCGCCGCCGGGTGGGGCCCGCCCTAGGCCAACCGGCCTAGGTGGGTGGGGCCCACCCGAGCCCACCGCCTTGCCGCCCCGTGGGGCCCGCCTTGGCCGCTGCCACGTGGGGCCCGCCCTGGCCGGCGCCCGCATGGTGCCCGCCCTGGCCGCCGGGGAGGAGGGGAAGTCCCTCCCCAACTTGGAATCGGCCTCCCCACTTCCTTGTGGGGTGCGGCTGCCTTGTGGGCCCCATGGGCCCACTTGGCAGCCTACTTTTATTGGGGTCCAAATATATCCTTTATTTATATTTTTCCAATATATTAATTAAATAAATAATTAATTATTTTGTCTAATTAATTCCTAAATGAATATTTCCTTTTACAGAAAATTTCCGGAATTAATTACTTATCATATAACTCATATTTATATGAACCGGGATACCTAGTATCCGCCGACAAAATCATCGTAACAATATTTCCTTCTTCATAACCACTCGGATTAAATCTGCCGATGACAGAAACCATTCCTATCATCCCGGGACATTAGATGTCCGCATTCTCTCTAACTTATAATTCACCGGAACAAGTCCCAGTGACATCGGAGCTACTCCGACACAATCTCATTCCCACTAAAACTACATCTTTACTCTCAATCAAAGATTGACCTACAGCGTAAGCGTGTGACCCGAAAGGTTCAGCAATCACAAAGTATTGTTTGGGAGCTTACCAAACAATAACAAGCAGTGGGTTAGGCATCCGTATTGGCACCCTTGTGTTGTGAATGAACAACAGAACCTGTGCGTTAACCATTACGCTTAATCTCCTTACGTACACGATACCAATGATATCTCGAGATTGAGACAATGTGCTCTAGTGTGATCAAACCCTTTGATCATAACACATATTATTCTCGTACCAATATCATTCTCTTTTCTCATTCCATATTTATGTTGTCCCGTGATAAATCACGCTTGTGTCTGGCCAGACGATTGGGTGACAACAACAATACTTGAGATGCCTCGAGGATGTATCTCTCCATCGTCTGGAGGAGTAAGTGCCATTCTTGAACGATCTCTGTTCCAATACATATTCTAGTTCAAGCCCAAAAGCCACCTATCATAGTCCCATGTTACTGCAAGACGTTTGATGGAAATCAAATCTCGAATGTCGAATAAGCGGTCACAAGATATTCTCATAGCATAGGGATCTAGCTAATGATAACTAAATAGATGATCAATCGCTATTTCATCGTCGACGATTTGTCTCATAGCAAGATCATACGGTGGGTCGGTTCAGTGCGATTATCATTCCGATAATCCACTCCTATAGTTGAATGACTTATACAAAGTGCATGATCAGGAAAACATGATCATCGAACAACAAGATAGGCTAGTCTCAGAGATAAGACCAGGAACTCTTTTTCCGTTCGTATCTCTACACGTGTATCGGAGGTTTTCCTCTTGCATACGTTGTATTTGCTATACAAGTACCCAATACAGTTGTAGCATAAAGATACAAACATTAATAATAAACATGGAGATAAATAATAAACTTAATTATTATTGTCTCTAGGGCATATCTCCAACAACAACGGTGTTGTAAGAACTAATTCATCAAATGGTTCATTTTTATTTGTTGGTGGTCCTTTTTATACACACTTCCTTCCATCGCTGCACATGGTACCTTGTTCTTGCCAAGTTGGGGTTGGGCGAGCTTCCTCTTGAGGTGATTCTTGGTTACAGGCTCATCGTTGTATAACAAAATAAAAATCACACATTGTGAAGCCTTTCTCACATTCGTGGTGGTGATATTTCCTTTACCACGGGTTTTCCTATGGCTCTGCAATGTGAGTATCACTCGTCGAGTCTTCCTCAATTGGCTCATCTCGAACCTCTTCAAATTGCAATGTTCTTTTGCTTTTCTCCCTTTGAGAAACTCTTTCTCTTGGGGTTTAAGCGAAAAAAACACTTTCCAATCTTCTGGGTCATACAAATAATGGCTTAAGCTTTCTATCGGGCATTTCAAGAAAATGCATTCATTCGACTTGGGTGTAAAATTGTCTGACTAAATTAACTTGACAGACGCCACACATCCCAAAATCTATATCAACGACAAACTACAAATCCTCTCAATATATATATCTCTTTTCAATATAAATTATTGCAATATTTAAATTACAATATCAATGAATTAAAAAAATTCTTTGAGTGAAAAAAGAATACTATGCAATAACATACTTAAAGAAAATGTATATTCTCAAATAATACTAAGAGAATAGTGTTGATTTATATTCATCTTAATATTGAATATTATTTTCTTATATGTGTGCCTTTATTTATAGAATTGTATGTCTAATTATGAAAAAGTCCAATTATTTCATAGTCTAATTATTCGATAAATTTGGTGTATTAGCTACATATTTATACGGTGTTGTATTTAACATGAAAGGTTGTGGTTTCGATAGCACAACCCGAAATGCTAATATAGATTTGAATGGCTCACCATTGATCGAACCATATATACCAAAGTTTGATTAGGTTGATAGGGTACCCTATTTGTTTGAGGCATTCCAGCAAGCATGAATTGTGAAATAATTCCGAAACTACTCAGATGATTAATAAATTCATGACTCCAATACTCACATCCACAATCAGATCTTAAAGACTCAATTTTCTTACCACGTTGATTTCTTCATTCTAGAACTTTTTTTTTGCGAAAACTATTTTAACTTTTTCAAAAGTTTCATACTTAATATTCATTAAATAGACATAGACATATCTACTAAAATTATCAGGATAAGTTATGAAGTAGCAAAATCCAGCTCTAACAATCGTACCCTTTGGTCCACATACAACTCCATGGATATTTGGCCTAGGAGCAGCCCGCGTGGGAGGAAAAAGTGCATCTTGTGGTCAAGGCGACCGAAACACGCAATCCAGTGACAAATTTCATTTTTTGAAACGAAGGCAAAAGCTTTGCCTTTTATATTGACATAGAAGGAATAAACACAGCACAGCCGAGGCCAAACAGAAAAACAGTGACAAAATTCATCCAAACCGCCTAGTTGTAATGCCCTTAATATGTTTGATTGTAAGGGTTGTAGTATGTTTCCCTAAGGATTATATGATTATCTTGTATTAGTCACATGGATTATTCTTGCAAAGTACCGTCTTGAGGACACTGCATAAATAAATAATAAAAGTTTGTTTCACAGGGACGAGGCTCCATAGATACACTCGGTTATTCAACCATGCATGCGGATTCTCACGGGCCGGCAATATTTTTTTAAGATAAAGAGTATATATTAATATTGCGGAGATACCAATTACACCCAGCCTCTGCAACAACGTAATAACAGAAGGTATTACGGATGCACACAGCCGAAAGACAATAAAAAGAAAAACTAAAAAAAGAAAGTCCCACTACAGAGTTACATGCCTTGCAGCAGCAGCACAATCACCACCAAGCCAACACCTGACGTCCAATTCTTCAAAAGCAACGCCTTTAAGAAGGAAACAGTGCCAGACACAACCAATTAAGGCCAGACCTTGGGTTTTCACCCGGAAGATAGTCCCCGCTCTTAAAACAATGTCTTCAGCAAGACCATTGCCAGGCACAACCAATTAAGGCCAGACCTTGGATTTTCACCCTAAAAGGTAGGACTTGGACTTCACTTGTGTTGTCGCCCCCGCTTACATACTGCTACCACGATTCTGAAACTCCGAGCCAGTTCCTCATCAACACAAAGGCTCCGAACACCATTGCGAGTCCTTCGATCACAGCTTCCATGACATTCTCCCTCTGGCTTCACCATGGATTTGCCCATGATAGCAACAGAGCAGAGCTTCGCACCGCTACCTCCGGCACGACCGAATACCACCCGATCTAGCAGTCTCTAGGCATTAGCCAGTTCGAGATCGCCAGCGGAGCCTTCCGGAACCCGACACTCTGGCCAGATCAAAGATGATCGGCGACAATCAGATCTTTGTCTTTGTGCGAGTTGAAACTCTAGGACCGCCACCATTATTTGACCACACCGGCAGGCCCCCATGCCGCCGGTCGGAGCAGCAAAGGAGGCGGCAGCAGATTACTCGCAATCGCCACCAACTCGCCACCCTTCCGGATTCGTTGCAGCCGCCGAAGGAACATGCCAAGATGGCAGTTCCACGACCACCGCACGTCGTCCATCTGGAGCCGCCGCCTGCCGCTGCATGACCAGGAAGCCCCCTGTCCGCCATGCACAGCGCCCATCCCGAGATACCCCAGTCACGTCCGGGGGGCGCCGCCACAACCTCCTGCCCTAAGCACCCTTGGCGCCGGGCGCCGCCACCGCGGCCATGGCCGGCAGCAATGGCGGCAGGAAACGCCGGTCGAGAGGAGGGGTAGGGCGGGGCTGGGATGGTTCCCCCTGGCGGCGCCCTGGGGCGGCGGCGCGAGTGGGTCAGGAGGTTAGGTTAGGTCCCTCCCCGCCAACTCCACGGGCAGGCAATATGGCAGGTGGTTCGTTTCAAGCATTGTTTCAATTAGGGTTGAAAATGGAACAGAATCAAACAAAAACATGTATTCTTGTTTTCATTTCCGCTTGTCTCACAAGAAATTGAAAAACAAAATCAGAAATTTCAGAAAATGAATATGAAAACAGAAATCACCGAAGACAAATATAGATCAGATAGGGGACATGCCGACGGATACGATACATAAACACACATGCTTCGTAATGCAATAGCGTTATATTACCTCAATCCATACAGCAAATGGCACATTTAAAGAACTAGACAAATAACAAAAAAAATAGCTCACAATTTCAGCAAAGGTATCCGAACCTGAACTAAAACCCATACTTCAACTTTTCGTCAAGCAGGTAGGTTCATAAAAACAGTTTCACATAAACACTAAGGCACGTGGTCTAAACTAGCTGCATATACGCGCTAGTTTAGTTTGTGGCACCCTGCGACGTACACTTGAGACCGGAGTGAACAAACATAATGACTTTCTCCAAATAGTACCCAGACTTGGCTAGGTTATAATTTCAAAATAAAATCATACTATATCTTTTCCTGGAAAAAAACCGTGTCTTTTCCGTTTTTTGCCAGATTTCATTTAGAGCATTTCGTTTTTCATTCATTGTTACTGAAAGTATCGTTTGTATTTTCTACTCTACGTTCTTACGCAAAATTTCAGTTCCATTTCCAAGCTTGCTCCATGGAATGTCACCCATCAATACATCAGAGTTTAAAACACAGGTTTGAAAAAACCATTTCTCATTTAGTTGGAATGCTCTTCATTGAAAGACGGCGCTCACATCGGCAACAAAACGTCTATGGTGAGTTTCATCAATTTTAATTACCTAACCCACCAGGTTAGTCTTTTTCAAAGATACTCATAAATATTGATCTACATACGTATATTCATAAGCAGAGTATGTGCACGAGTACATGATAATCTATGTTTGTACCACGTTTTGTAAAAACCACACCCGGCAGGCAACGTGAAGCAACAGGCTACAAGGGCCAAACCACACGATGCGATATATTCTGTCACTAAAACTCACGTTGACATGTCAACCACCAAAATTAAAAAGGGAGAATTCGGTGGTATTCACAGGTATGTGATTTGTTGGTTTCGGCGTTGTTCTACGGCTGCCTTCAGAAAAGTATAAGATTGTGTCATGGATAAAGAAAAGGCTTGAAGATCTCATAAATTTGCTAGTCTCTTTTAGTTTTATTTTTGTAATCGATATAATCGTGTACTCTTTGCTGGTTTAATATATGTGGAAAAAAAAACCAGCGAACCAAGTGTCAATGGTTGCTTTCTGGGCATGCTTTCCAATTTCCATGCATCCACAAGCGGCCTCGTCACCATCGCTATCCCGTCGAAACAAACTGGCTACCTCTCTGCATTTTTTCGATTCTATGACCAAGACTAACACGCTCGCTTGCAGCGGGAGTTTTAGTTAATTTTCGTGACCAGATCGATGAGACGACTACAAGATGCTCTCCCGGCTGCGGTTCCAAGACGTAACGCATGCGCATTTGTCTATGTGGACGAAACGATGCGTGCATGATGGATGAGGATCCAAGGTGATAACCCAGGCATGCCCTTCACGGCTTCACGCTATGTAGCAAACGCAATATATGACTCAAGGAGTACATGATAATATGAGACATAGTTCAAGGGGTATCCATTTTTTTTGAAGCATTCTTTCTTTTCCGTCCCCCATGGATTTTTTTTACGTTAAAAAAAACAGATGTACACATTATTCTCAAAATAAAAAAACAGATGTACACATTCACATTTACAAATATAGATAAATAAATGAAAGTCCAGTCCGTTGTTTCTCTATGAAACATGGCATGATAAGAAGATCTCAACATAGACAGTTTAGAGCATCTCTACCAGCGCGACCAATACAACGTCCGGCAAAGTTGTCGAACAGGCGCTTGGATGCGTCGGTAGCCGTTGCCGCCTATTGGGAGTGCCACGCCCCACCGGTCGCTCCCAATAGGTTTTTTCAGGAAAAAAATAAAGACACAGATATGGAAGAACCGGCGTTATTTCATTGAATTTGAAGACCATTTAAGAAACTTATATGAACTTTGACAAACGAAATTTAACAAATTTAAATGGAATTTAACTAAATTCAAACAAAACCCTAGACCCAAAATCTAGAGGCGGCGCCGACGTGCACAGAGAAGGAAGCTAATTTCACCGACGGTGAAAGCAGCTACATGGCAGCGTCGAACAAGGCGACCCTCCCGGCGGTGACATGGCTTGCATGTCTCAATGATCTCCGGCCGCTGAGGAGGAAATTTCATCTGCACCACCGTCGCTGAGGCTTCCGGTTTCACCCTCGGCGGCTCCGGCCTTGAGGAACATCGCCGAGCGGGGGGGTTTGATCTAGCGGCGCGCCGCTCACCCCAGTTGCCGTCGCTGCTGTCCTCCTCCTCTGCAGGTGCCGCGGCAGGCACCCGATGCCCCCGGTGCTGGCGCCGACAAGGGGAGGTCGGGTATCTCGGGGTCAGACGACACGCAGTCGCGCTCTTCATCGGTCTGATTGAACCACTCCGGCGGTGGCTCGGTCATCACGCCGACGACGCGTGTGTGCCACCGCCTGACCTTACAGTTCTGCGCTCGACGCGTCACGTCATCTGCGCCCGCCAGGGGAACCGCTGCGTCATTAAAACAGGCGTATCTACCACAATTAATCCGCCTCCGACCGTTGGGTTCCTGACGCTTCGGGCCTGCACGTCGGGTTCGGACGAGCCACGTGTTGCCGCGGTTGCCGACATGCCCGCTTGCGTCCCTAGAATCTGGGCGGAAAACTGGGTTGTCGGACGCTGTATTGGGACGCGCCGACAACTTTTTTGTATTGGGCGCGCCGTTGGGGGCCTTTTTGCTGCCGCCGCGTTCAAAACGTTTATTGGGAGCGGAGTTGTACGCGCCGATGAAGATGCTCTTAGCTCATACAAGATATCAAATATAGCACGGTGACACATGTAGTCAGCATAGCTAGACTCGGTCTGTATGAGATTTTTTTTAGCAAACTTATGTATCCCTGTATTCACAAGAAATCAAAATCCGGTATACAAACTCCAGTACTCCTAGCATGGCGACCAATTACATCATAAATGGTGCTCCTAGCAATACTATGAGCCTCCTTATTAGAAAATTTCTTCTCGTGACAGAAAGAGACATCATGAAACAGCAAACTTCTATCTTTGATCTCCCGTATAATCTTGGCATATCCACCCAACGAGAAATAAGATGATCCACACGGTTTTGTATTTCGAACTGAACCACACGGGTTAAACACACGCTAAGGCCCCGCTTGAAAAGGAAGTGGAAAAATCCACTCCGTAATTCTCTACCCCTCCTGCGCGTAAAGTACACGGAGCTAATGACGTCCGTAATATTTTCCGACGGTTCCAAGCGGGGCCTAAGAGCATCTCTAGTCGGAACCTCCAAATCCAGCCCTCATAGTGTCTGCGGACGCGTCCGCCGACCGGACGACCCCAAAATGTTGTGTTGTACAATCATACTCCTCATATTTTACTTGTCAAATACATGCAGGCCATACAAGATCTATCTAGTGCATGAGGAAATAGCGTACATAGCAATAATAATTATAACAAATATAACTATAGCTCCCAATGCATAGTTAAGATGCATCTAACTCCCAATGCATATTTAAGATGCATCTCCCAATGCATAGTTTTCATGTGGCTGGCTCTGAAATACAGAATTTGGACCTCTGATAGAAGAGTTCGGCATGGTTTGCAGCAGGATGTGGCTAACTGTCTACTCTGTGACCAGGAGAGCGAGACAGTAGATCATTTGATGGTGCAGTGTCACGGCAGACGTGGTTCAGGTGTTGCCAGACTGCAGGTTTCAGTGGACTTGAACCTCAAAATGCAAACTGCCTGGAGGATTGGTGGATGTCAGCGAGACGCCAAATCAACAAGAGAGAGCGTCGTCGATTTGACACACTGGTGGCTGCTTGCAGTTAGGGCTTGTGGAAACAACGAAATGCAAGAGTCTTCGGGAATGTGAGCCAGCAGTGCAATGAAGATGTGCTAGCGGCAAGGGTTGCTAAGGACATGAAACTATGGATCATGGCCAAGAAAGGTAGAGGTAGAGCTATAGGTGTTGGTGTTGAGACAGTAGCCGGAGAGTAGGTTTTTGTAATGTGAGTGGTGTACTGTCAGACTTGTTTTAACAGGATCTTGACATTCTTGTAAACTCTTTCTGCCTTCTATAAATCAAAGGCACGCAATTTGCGTGTTTTATAAAAAAAAAGATGCATCTCCTACGACGTATTTCTTAAATTCTTCGTCCTTGTTAGACATTCCTCCTTCTTGCGCTTGTACTTGTCGACAACGTCCGCTAGTTTGAACTTTATTGTCATTTTTTTATTTTGTAGTATCATCTTCTCTTCTTCTATTTTCTTATTCTCCTCTTGAACCTTCATCAATTTCTCCTCCAACTTCCGGTTTATACGTTGACCCTCCTCCAATTTATCTTCAATCTTCTTTTTCCCTCAATTGTGAAGTTTAAATTCTCTAAAATGAGCATCTTCCCTCGGAGGGAGTTGTTCAACTCGGATATCACACCACGGATATTATAACTACACGCTTGTGAATCCTACATTTCAACAAAATACATCTCAAATCCTACACTGACAATGCACAACTTTGAGATGAACTCAATTTATAGGCACAAACTCGTACATACCGGACGGACGTTTGGGCGGACTTTGAGGTATTTCGGTTGGAGATGCTATAAGAAGGTCGTAACCCGAGCAAACCATCTGCACCACTACATAGCACAAGGGCCCAGCTCGATGTGAAATTTTCCCAACGCGGCCTACATTGTAGCCCACATGTATGAGCTCAATCCTCCAGCGTTTGGGCCCAGTAAGGCCCAGGTCATCCAGACCCACATCGAACGGCCGCGATCATTCCACGTGACCTCATCCGAATCGCTAGGGTTTTGGTTTGCCCCTCCCGTCACCACGGGGCGAGGTGAAGTATAAAGCCGGAGCCGCCGTGTCCGACCCCTCTCTCTTAGCCTCTTCCCCATTCGACCGCCGCCGCATCCTCGACAAAATCCGTAAGGCCTCCGGCGCGAGCATCTCCCCTCTCCCTCCCCTTGATCCGTGTACTTCTACGTTCGAATTGAGCGCTTCTTCTGCTTCGTTTCACGGTAGATCTCGCTTAATCTCACTGTTTTTCTTCTTTTTTTTGTCATGCAGGGCGTCGACTGATCGGCGGCAACCATGAGGTAATTCCTATATTCCTTCTGTTGCATCACACCCATCTACTAGTTCCTTTTAACGATTGAATCCGCCGAGTTAAAACTGTCCAATGCATTCTTTGGTACTGCTTTCGAACACTGTTTAGTGTTTTAGGATATGTCATTTGCTCGTCATTATTCTGCTGCATGTTAAATTAGTCGTGAGATCTTATGCTCGAAGTTGAATCACTGACTGTTCTAGCGTGGGGATCAGTAGTTTTATGAGTCAAGGTATATAGATCTTGTGCTTGAGGAAGTGAGTATTGTTTCAAGTTACTAGAATGGGCATCTTGTGTACCGAAGAGTGATTCCATAGCTTTGTATTTAGAGTCTCGTACTGTTGAGACTGGTTGAATGTAGTTCTCAACAAAGTCAACTTGCACCTATCCTACCAAGGTTTTGCACTTTACTAAGTGCAGTATGTCACTATGAAGAAACTAAACATCATGCTAGAACAGGCTGATTCAGTCGCTAGAATATACATTATATCCTTGCAATGCTGAGATTTTGAGTTGTTTAACCCATTGCAGTAAGCTTTCAAGCGAGGCGGTCAAGGACGCCATCACCCAGATTGTTGGGGAGGCCAGAGAAAAGAAGCGCAAGTTCAATGAGACTATTGAGCTTCAGATTAGTCTTAAGAACTACGACCCACAAAAGGACAAGCGTTTCAGTGGCTCTGTTAAGCTGCCCCATATCCCCCGCCCAAAGATGAAGGTGTGCATGCTTGGGGATGCCCAGCACGTTGACCAGGTAGCTACCCTCAGTAGCTTGGATGCTTTGCATTTTCTGATCAATGTTTGATCATTGTAGTTTTGTATTTGTACTGTTACAAATTTTTGGGGCTGATTGTGCCATTTCTCTGTTGCATGTTTTGTATGATGTATGATAACCTAATAAACCTCTCTCTGTGCATTATAGAAAATTCAAATTGCCAACTACAATGTGCAATTGCCATTTTATTCTGCCTATGTAGATTATTTCATACTGACGTCTGATATGTGCATAGGCTGAGAAATTGGGGCTTGACTACATGGATGTTGAAAGTCTTAAAAAGATGAACAAGAACAAGAAGCTTGTCAAGAAACTAGCTAAGAAGTTCCATGCTTTCTTAGCATCAGAGGCCATCATCAAGCAGATCCCCCGTCTCCTTGGTCCTGGTCTCAACAAGGCAGGCAAGTACTCCATTTCCTCGCGTGCTAGTGCTCTTCCCTTTTCATGTAATATCTCTTATGCATAGCAAATGATGTGCTGGTTCATAGACATGATACCTCATCATGCTGTTCTGATTTTTTTAATTGGTTGTATGTCTATAGCATTCAGCATCATGCACAGAAAAAGCTATTGGGCTATATTTGTTTCGGCTCTTTTACTTTGTTGCCTGACACTCCACTGTAATTTGTTTACTTGCATTTTGACTCACGTAATATATAGTGCAATCCTTGAGCCACCTTATTTCGATGTCTACTTGAGAGCGGTCTATTAATGTTTGCTGATTATGTTCATTTTTCTCATGCCCTGTTTTAATTGAATCATGCTGATGACACTGCAGGTAAGTTCCCCACACTGGTTAGTCACCAGGAATCTCTTGAAGCCAAGGTCAACGAGACAAAAGCCACTGTCAAGTTCCAGCTGAAGAAGGTTCTCTGCATGGGTGTTGCTGTGGGTAACATGTCGATGGACGAGAAGCAGATTCAACAGAACCTCCAAATGAGCGTCAACTTCCTTGTGTCCCTTCTGAAGAAGAACTGGCAGAATGTGAGCCCTTATCTGAATTCTCTTTGCAGCTAACTATACAGCTTATGTTTCTGGTTGTTTCTATGGAATTACATGATACAGATCTGATATCTTGAGTTGTGTTTGCAGGTGAGGTGCTTGTACGTGAAGAGCACCATGGGAAAGCGTGTGCGGGTGTTCTAAGTGGGTGTGCTCCAGTGAAGTTGATAAGATAGTGGGCTGTCCTGTTGACCCGAGCTTGTCTTTGAATTAGATCTTGTTTCACTGAATACCAATTTTGTGTTTATCTAAGCGAATATCAACCAAGAATTTTGTCTGGTGGTAGCCTTTTCTTTGATGGAGTTTTATGGGAGAAATGAAACTGCGTTTATGTTATTATTTTGAAGGTTGTCGTTTCGTTCTAGGTATTCTGCTATCTTGATTTTGGTTTTTGGTTATGCTGTCAACAATTGTTAGAGCATCTCTAACAGAGCCCTTATAACATGAAACCTCAAACGCGTTTTAAGGTTCGCGTTTTCTGCATTTTTGCTCAAAAATACGCGCAGCACATAGCAGAACCTTCAAACTCAAACTGTAAAACCAAATATCTTTTTTTCCCCACGTCTTCTTCCTCTCGCTCGGTCGCCGCGTTTTTTTTTTTGGACACCATTTTTTTTTTTTGGACACCATAGATTTTAGATTTTATTACGTTAACAGCACTTTACAGAGAGCAGCGTGCACTGGGCAACACTTTGGTCGGAGAGTACATCTCTAAATGGACAAGACATTTGCTTCAGAGCTAGCCAAGAAAGCTCTGTTCTGAATTCTGAGAGCAAGCTTGGCATGGTGGTCTGCCTTGAAATTAAAACTTCTAGAGATATGATATATTCTGTCGCAGTTGAAAGATCTACTATTGAAAACAGTAGCCAGCTGTGGCCTTATTTCCCAATGACCAGGGGCATCAAGCAAATTGTGATCTGCAGCAGCTTTGGCCAGAGTAGCATCGTCGATGAAGTAAGTAACTTCCTAGAGTTGCAGAAGATCTGCCAGCTTCGCTGCGAGTAGAAGGCCAAAGGCCTCTGCCTGTAGCACCGATGATACTGGTGGCGAGATGGCCGAGACAAAGATCTGTGAGCAGTGCTGATTGTCCTCCAACTGAATGCATATTCCTAGCCCAGCCGGCGTAGGAGAATTTTCTTGTTCCTGAAGTTGTGCCAACGCTGCATCCGTGAATATCTTGGTTCCTGTGACGCTTGATGGTTCAGCTATGGTCGATCCAGGAACTACATCTGGTTGCTTCCGGTAAGATGTCAGACGACCAATCGCGTGAGAAAGCGAAGGCGCTACATCATCGTCCTCCATCCTGTTCCCCTGAAGAATGGCTTAGCTGCAGCAAAGACTTGTGAAGGTAGATTTTTTTTTGCCAAATACCAAATCATTCCTGGCTTTCCAGAGACACCAAAGAAAAGTATACACATTAGAGAGTGAGGCGCTTGGGTGTCCCGAGGATAAAATCATATGTATCATAGCAGGAATTGAGTTGTATTGGCCTGCATAAAATTCAGAGCGGATGAACCAAGGGTAGCTGAACCATGCCGCTTTTGCGAAGGGGCAAAGAAAGAACAGATGCATTTCATCCTCAATTAAGCTACACCTGGAGCATTCTTCATCAATGTGTATAGAGTACCTGCCAGCACGCTTACCTGTAGGAAGAACGCGGCGAAGAAGCCGCCAAGCAAAAGTCTGCACTCTAGGAGGCATGCTTTTCTCCTTCCAAACCTGTTGAAGTAGCAGTTTTACCTGTGGTGGTACCTCCTTGGGTCTTTGATTTAAAGGTAGGGTCAGATTGTTGAAGCAGTGCTTGTAAGCACTCTTGGAAGTGCAAGTCCCTGTCGGTGTTAGTTTCCAACAAAGCATATCTACACCTTCAGTATTGATAATAGGAGTATGAAGAATTGCTTGAGCAGTTTGAGGTTAAAAAGATTTTGAATGAGAGGGACATTCCAAGCTTTTTGATTTGGTAGCCAGAGATCTCTAATGACTGCAGGATAAACATAAGGCGGGGGTTGAATAATAAGGTTATCATAAATTGTTTGCCATTCGGAGAACCAAGGAGTGCTCCATATTGAACTACCACCATCAAAAACTTGATAAAAAGAAGCAGAGATTAAGAGAGGTCGTACCTTCAGGATGGCAGTCCAAAAAGCAGATTTGGGCTTATTTGACTTCGCTCTCCAGATTGTAGTGTCATGGTGATATTTTGCCTTAAGAATCATTGCAAGTTGGCTTTGCGGTTCTTTTGCTAGTCTCCAGGCCGCCGAGAGAACAAGGCCCTGGTTTAGTGCCTGTAAGTTTCTGACTCCTAGGCCACCAATGTTTTTTTCGATGCAAACGTCAGCCCATGCTCTAAGGCACAAGCTTTTCGTGGTCGACTCCTCTTTGACACCTGTCCACCAGAAGTTTCTTATGATAGAAGTGAGTTTTGCTAGAAACTTCTTAGAGAAAAGAATATTAGACATATAGTATACAGTATGGAGGAGAAGACAGATTAATAAGGGTAAGCCTGGCAGCATGTGAAAGCCTGTTTGCTTTGTAAGCACTTAATTTGGATTTAAATTTGTCATAAACAAAGCTATAGGCAGTAGATCTGTCCTTTGCTGGAAGTATGAGTGGGTGACCAAGATGAATAGTGCTATGGTCCATGTCTGGAACCTGGAATATCTGTTTAATGCCCTGCTTTACCTGCATGTTAACATTTTTACTGAATAAAATGGCGATTTGTTCCAGTTCGGGACCTGACCAGAAGCATGGCAAAACAGACTTAAAACTTGAGAAATGGTAGTTGCTTCCTGCACATTAGCTTTGCCGCAAACCAGCAAATCGTCTGCAAACATCAAGGAATGAATAGGAGGGCAGTTTGGTCCCAGAGATATACCTGATAGGTGGTTAGCCTGTAATGCCTCCTGAAGCGCAAGAGATAGTTCATTCACTGCAAGAACAAAAAGGTGGAGACAGGGGCATCCCTGTCTAATACCCCTAGTACTTCTAAAAGAAGCATAAGGCTGACCATTGATGATTACAGAAAAAGTTGGTGAAGAGATGCAAGCATGGACAAGATTTATGAAGTGATCGTTAATCCCTTTTCGAGCTAAGCCGAAGAGATGAAATGCCATTCAATTCTATCAAACGCTTTAGCCAGGTCAATTTTAACCATGAAATCATGACTATCCCAGGATGATAAAGAGAAAGAATGAGCGATCTCTGGGCGACAATGATATTATTACTTATGCGCCTACCCTCGATAAAAGCTTGTTGGGAGGGGTGAATGTAGTCTGGGAGATGTTCTTTCAAACGGTTTGCCAAGGATTTAGAAATGATCTTATAAATAACATTACATAGACTGATGGGTCTATAATCAGAAGGAAGATGACAAACTAATTTTTTGGGAATAAGAGCAATGTGGGTATCATTTAGGTGAAGGGAGAATACCTGTGTGATAAAACTGTTGGATCAGGGCAGTAACATCATCACCTATCCAATTCCAAGCTGAAATATAGAAGGCCACATTAAATCCATCTGGTCCTGGAGATGCATTTTTCCTCATAGCTTTGAGGATTTCCCAAATTTCCTGTTTGTCTGGGATGGAATTTGTGAAGCCTTCGGGTACGTGTCGGTGCGTAGTGCTCAAGAAAGGCCTGCCATTGTTAGCACAAGAGGAATGGAAAATATTTTGAAAGTAGCTCACAAATTCCTTAGCTATGTCATCAGGATCATGGAGATTATTTCCTTGAGCATCTCTAATAGAAATAATGCGGTTTCGTCGTCTGCGTTTAAGCACAGCATTATGAAAGAAGGATGTGTTTCTATCACCTTGGTGGCCCAGTGTTTTTTCGCTCGTTGTCTATAAAACTCTGTTAATTTTGTCATGGTTTCCTCATATTGAGCAATTAAATTTTCCTCAAGAGAATGATTTTGTACCTGAATGGGCTGCATCTGAATGTTCTTAATCTGCTCTTGAATATTGTCCAGCTGCTGGGATAGTGGTTTTTTCTTTTTACACCATTTCTTGAGGGAACCTGCAAGGTAAGTAGTTCGAGCATGGAAAGGCCTATTGGCCGAAGCAATCCAAGCAGATTTAGCCGTAACCTGAAAATCTTCTTCCATTGTCCACCAATTGTCAAATTTAAAGTTGAGCTTAGGTTTGCGAAATTGGGATTCAGTGGATATAAGAATAGGTGCATGATCACTAAGCATGATAGGAAGGTTAAACACATTTGTGTTGGGGTAAATACCACACCATTCAGCATTAGCCAGACAACGATCCAATCTTTCAAACACAGGAGTAGAAGAAAAGCGTTTGTTTGTCCATGTGAAAGCCGGACCACTATATCCAAGATCAAAGAGACCACACTGTTTAACATACGAATTGAAAGTACGCATACGACGCCTATTCACATGAGCAGAAGTGGTATCTACATCGCACATGATGTTGTTAAGATCTCCCATACAAACCACTGGCTTGCCTAAATTCTCATACACAAAAGTGGAAATCTGGTCCCAGATGATGTTAGTCTGACGGTGATGAGGGTCTCCATATACACAGACCAGCGCGAAATGAACATTAGAAGCTATAATCACAACAGAAGCTAAAATTAGGTGGTGACTAGAGAAATTGATAGTTACTTGGACTTCGTCATTCCATAAGAGCCAAAGGCCACTGGAAAATCCAACAGATGGAACAATAAAACTACCGGCTATATCAAATCGATTGTTCAACTGCGCAGAATTGTATTTAGAGGTTCAAATCTCAGAAACAAAGGTTACCTGCGCCTTGGTGGAGGACATCAAATTTTGAAGGTAGCACATTTTGGTTGATCGGTCGAGGTTCCTACCCGGTCCTTGGCAATTCCATCCGATTAGCTTCATGGCACCGAGGGACTAGGAAGCTCAGGTCACCAACAGTCAACCAGGTCCCCAAGTGGGTTCCAAGGACTGCTAGCTCTGCCTCTCACAGTGGTCGGAGCAGATCAGGCATGAAGGAATCCCGTCGGTGGCTCACAGCCTGCGGCTGCCACTGTTTTTCTTCTTCTCTGGAATGCTCTCAACAAAGACGGGTCTACAAAATTTGGATCTATTGGTGCAGGTGTGGGTTGCTCTTCTAGCGATAGAGAGCAGAAGTTCGACGCGGAGTGGCTAGAGCACCGGTGATGAGAAAGAGCGGCAAAGCACCAAGTTGCGTAGCAGAGTATTCCTCTTATTGAGATTTTTGGATCTGAGGGGAAGACCTGATGAAACTAGAATTAAATTGAGGGAAGAAACAGATTACTGTGCTGAGAGATAGGTATGGAGAAGAATTTGGGAGGAGATCAGATTTGGCGACTGGGACATGCCGAATCCTTCCTTCGGTCACCGCGTTGACCCGCTCAAATCCGCACATGGTCTGGCCTCGCGTGGATCCACTACCTCTTGGAATACGTACATACCTCCTGCTACGTACGCTTGGAGCTAGAATCGATTGATTCATGGTCTGATTCTGCTCGCCTGGAAGCTAGCTAGCTGAGAATTGATCGACCATCCCGCGTTGAAGCTAGCTAGCTACCGTGGAATCAATCGATCCATGGCCAGCTCGCATGCGTGTGGAGCTAGCTAGCTAGCTACCGTCGCGGCGCGCCCGTCTGAGCTGCTCGCCGCCGAGCCAACATAGGAAGCCTTCCTGGCGTCTGATTTTCCCCGCTGCTCGTCTGCACGGCCACCTCTTGGGCACGGCGAGTCCGAATCTTCGAACGTCAGTATAAGATTTTGCTGGAGACGCGAGAAATCGATTGCTAGAGTATTTGGTAGGGACGGCGGCGCGGGGAGAGGACAAAAAATTCCGGCCGGTTCGTGGCCTGTATATCGCCCTCCAATCTTTAAAGACGCAGGTTGGAGGCTGACATCTACGGGCGCATGTAAACCGTTTACAGTTTCGCAAACTTTTACAGACTCTGCTCTGGACAAAAATTAGCCTAAAACCGTAAACCCGCCGGAGTTTTACAGTTTTTCGTCTGTTTGAGGGCTCTGTTAGAGATGCTCTTATGCAGCTCCAAACTTCTGCCAAACGCGTTTGATACAACTTGTATTCATGCACGTATCTACAAACCTGAAGTTGAAAGCTAATTGTCTGACAAACATACACATACTTCCTTTTTTGTCTGCAAACAATAATAAAAGCTTCCAAAAGTATTGTTCCACTCTGTACATATTAAGGCACAATAAACGGGATGACCATTGACAAGAAGCTGTCATATGTGAGAGCCGCCGAGCCAGTGTAACGGGTGTCCCTCTCTTTGAATTTTTCAGTCAGACCCTACAGAATAGCGAGGAATTTGTCATTTAAATTTTTAACCTCTACTTATATGGTTCAAGTCTAGTTGATGGGTGACATACCTTAACAACCATTCCGCATCTTCAAGACCAAAACCCAAGAGGCAAAAAAGGAAGATAATTAGTTCTATCTGTTTAGAGGTATGGTTCAATGAAATTGTTTTCAAGACAGATAATTCCAACATTATATACTTACTCAACAAAGTTGTCAAAGTCCCGGGCGCCGCGTCGAGTCACACCATTGTTGTAGTTTGCTATGAGAACCTCAATGACTGAAGGCGGAACCGCGTAACCCAGGCCATGAAGAGCTTCCCTCAACTCCTCGGAGTCGATTTTTCCACTACGGTCTCTATCGTATCGGTCAAAAATGCCCTAGATGGTGCCATGAAGAACATAACTAAGCCCCCATTGCAGATGGTAGATAGATGGTGAAAATAACACGTCGTGTGAGGTAAGAACAACAAATGATTGACTCTTGACTAATACTACTATTTTCCCCTTTTGAATTTGCAAATTAAGTTGGCATTAGATTGGCAATAATTCCAACAGAAATATAACATGATTGTTGAACCCGCTGTCCACACAGAGAAACAGGGTATCCACTTCCACTTGCACTACTTGATTAAAAA
This sequence comes from Poa pratensis, assembly GCA_947311845.1. Classification (NCBI taxonomy): domain Eukaryota; kingdom Viridiplantae; phylum Streptophyta; class Magnoliopsida; order Poales; family Poaceae; genus Poa; species Poa pratensis. Next base: position 70,784,016 of record CAMZMU010000041.1, read on the forward strand.
ATATATACACTTGGATTATCCAGCAGATTCCTATAAGACGAAGATAAAGTTGGATGATGTTGATGTATAATTTGGTGGTCGGTTGCAAGAATTTAAAGATACATGTAGGGAGAAAATAAAGTTGCAAGAATTGATGTATAAGTTGGATGATATTGATGTATAATTTGGTGGTCGATTTGCAAGAATGTTGTAGGTAGAAAATGGAGAGAATTAGAAACTGAAGCTGCTCCTTTTCGCAATCAAGCATAATTTCGTTCAAAGCCAAATAATAATTAGTAAACAAACTGAAAAATTGACAGCACTCACCCGCCATTGTCCTAGGCAGTTCCACAGAGACACGAACTCCGCTGGCCCTGCAGCAGAAAATATGAGGCAGCTCAGTACATATGTTTGAATGGAATGAACAAAATCGCTCAGATTGAGCCGATCGAGCAGCATCCAACAAGAAGCAATTCAACAAGCAGATTAAAAGAGCAACCTTTCTATCGAGAGAACACCGTCTAATAAGTCAACATGAATAATCAAGAAAGTTTGGGAGCACCCGTGTTTTCTAAACAGTATCAAGAGGGAAGCAAACCGATCCATGGAGCCTGGGAGATGAATGTTCATCGGTGCTTACCTATTCTGGATGGCGATGAGGCGCGGGTGTTGCTGAAGAGGAACATGAGGAGGCGGACGGTGCGGACGCTGAAGCGGTGATACGCGTCGGAGAGCGCATCCTGCAGCTCTCGCTCGTCAATGGTGCCGCTGCCGTCGCGGTCGACGGCCCGGAACGCGCGCTCCACGTCCGGGGGCGTCCCTGGAGGGAACACGACAGCTCCTCCTCCGAAACCCCCCATTGGAGGCGTGTAGGGGTAGCCTCCTCCTTGGCCGTAGCCGTAGCCATACGGCAAGGAGGAGGAGGGCGTGTACAAAGGCGCGGGAGGCGCGGAGGGCACGTAGTTGTAGCCCTGTCCGTACCCTTGGCCGTGCCTGTTGCCGTAGCGGTTGTAGTCGGCCATGGTTGCGACTTGCGAGGCGACGTCGGAGGTCTGTGGAGGCTGAGGAAGGTATCGTATCCGGTGAATTCTCCAGACTCCGGGATATCATATCGAGAGAGAGAGGGCGTTGACGTACAGGCCGGGGGTTCTATCCAAGTCGTGGCGCCTGGAACCTGTCCTCTGCTATGCTTATGCATAAACGCCGACGGCTGAATTATACGCCGACGGCCAAATGTCGGGGCCGTCGGCGTATAAGGCGAGCGAGGGAAGCCGCGAACGCGGCCGTCGGCGTAACAAAACCGTCGGCGTAGCTCGACATACGCCGACGGCAGCCGTCGGCGTATACAATGCCGTCGGCGTACAAGGCCCGCCGTGACGGCATGCAAACGGGACTTTACGGCATTGATATGCCGACGGCCGCCGTCGGCGTATACTTTTTCTATTTTTCTACGTTGATACGTCGACGGCGGCCGTCGGCGTATACTTTTTTCTATTTTCCATTTAATATGAAATAATTTATATCTTTAAATCCATAAATCGAAATTTAACAAATTAAATGTCTAAATTGATTAGAAAAATGAGAGGAATCCAAATATGACATCCATAAAATCGTTTTCACTGTGCACATGACATTTTGTAACATATGTTTGGTACTTGCTTAATTAAAAAGTCATTTTTGACAATTAAAAAATGGAAAATGATGTTTACTAAAATATTTTGGAAATTGGTTTTGGCAACAATGTTTTCCATACCAAGACACTCCTATGTGTCAAGTATGGACACATTATCACAAACTATGGCATAGGGATGGCCATAACTTGGTCATTTGACACGAAAGTTATACATGTCTATAGATGATAGATCTTTTTATGAAGCATTGTTTTGAAATATTTGTCAAAACTCAAGTTTATCATTTTTGCTAGCAACTGGTACACATAAAAGGACTCCATGTCAAAGGAATTCATTGTTTGAGTATTTTCTCAATTTCTTTTATTTTTGTGAAAAAACGGTCAAAATGACCGTCGTGCCTATTCATTGAAAGGGGTCACATTTTTCAAAACTATCGATATTTCTGTGATAAAGTTACTACTTGTGTACCTAAAATGATTTTTTTTTTAAAATTATACGAAACTATCACACACTTGTAGTTCAATTTCAATTACTTTTGAAAAATCGGCATAAAGTCATTTAAATAGGAATAATTAGGTAAAAATCGAGAAAATTACTAATATTTGGGTATTATCCATAAAATATGTAGTACCCTTTGTGACAATAAGATGGGTGCCTTTTGCAACATATTTTTGGTATTTCCTCTATAACAAAAGTCATTTTTGGCACTAAAAAATGGAAAATGATATTTACTAAAATATTTTGGAAATTGTTTTTGGCAACAATGTTTGCCATACCAAGGCACACATATGTTTCAATTATGGACACATTATCACAAACTATGGCACAATGATGGCCATAACTTGGTCATTTAGCGCGAAACTTATACATGTATATAGATGATAGACCTTTTTGTGAAGCGTTGTTTTGAAATATTTGTAAAAAAAGAACTTTATTATTTTTAATAGAAACTAGTACACATAAAATAACTCAATGCCAAATGATACCTTTTTTGACGGTTTTTTCACTTTATTTGATTTGTTTTCAAAAAAGAGTCAAAATGGCCAACATGACTATTCATCGAAAGAGATCAATTTTCTAAAACCATCAATGTTTATACAATGCAAAGGATGATATGGATGTCATATTTGAATTACTATCATTTTTCTAATTGACATAGACATTTTATTTTTCAAATTTCGATTAACGGAATTAAAGATATGAATTATTCCATATTAAATGTAAAAAAGAAATAAAAGTATAATTAATTTTATTGCCATTTATTCAAAATATACTATTACATAATCATTGTTACTTATTCAAATGAATTTTGTAAATTTAAACAATGAAAAAGTGTAACATCATAACTCAGGGGTTAATATGATTGATATGATACAAGTATCAGTAAGTTCTCATTTCTCATTTGGAAGCTAATCTTGAAGGAACTCATATGTTAAGCGTGCTTGGGCTGGAGCAATTTAAGGATGTGTGACTGAAAGGGAAATTTGACCTATGATTAAATGTGTAATTAGAGATTTAGTATGTAGGTGAGTTAGAAATTTCGACATAGAAAAAATAAAAAAGTTTAAAAAATTTCAAAAATTTCAAAAAAATTGCATGCAAAGGCCGACGGCATTGCCGTCGGCGTATGGAGGTCTGACGGAACGGCCTGGGATGCCGTCTTGTGGGGCCCACCACAGCGTACGCCGACGGGGATGGATACGCCGACGGCATATTGGGTACGCCGACAGGCTTGTACGCCGACGGCGATACGCGACTTCCGTCCGTCGGCGTATTGTGGGTTTCCCGAGTGTATGCTGGTTTGATCTCCCGAGTTTTGTTGCTGCCTCTTACTCCCTCCGTTCCAATTTAATTGACTTCCTATCCACCAAATGTGGATGTATCTAGACATATCACGGAGGGAGTACTTTGGAGGGCAGTACTGCAGAGGGACGTAGTTGTGCCTAGTCCGTTCGATGTGCATCCGATGATGTTCGCCTAAACTACATCGTGCGTCCTCTCTCGCTCAGTGGGAAACGGGAATACGCGGCCCATGGGGCCCAATCTGATGCTTGTAGTGCTCTCGCCGCGCTCAGGCATCGTTGTCGGCCGGTCAGAAATATGATGCTAGGGCAAGCTACGTCGGCGGGAAGGGAAAGCCGCGACGCCGTCCCACCGCGGAGGCGGTCGAAACTACCGTTGCCGCTCCTTCTTGGGCCTGACGGACGCCCATCAGTGGAGCAGCGAAGCAAAGCTTGCTCGCTGTACGGGCGCGACGCCCTGGAGCCGTCATGACCTTTTTTTTTTTTTTGCGGGGTGGAGCCGTCATGACCTTCGACACACATAAAATTCAATCACACTTTTCACTCAACTCCACTGAAATCAAATGATTACAGCTTCAATTTAGCATCCAATTACACTACATACTGGACTCAATTCACATGAATTACAAATTTGTCATCTTGTTGTGTTGCTTCTTCGCTGTTTTGCAAAACTGAAACTGAAAACAGCTGCATACAAAGGCAAGGCAAGCGGCAGACAAGGGAAAGAGGAGCCGTGCGAGAAGACTCGACGGTGTTGGCTTCGTGGCCTCAACTATTGGGGGTCGTCGGCGACGCTTGGTCTGCGACTCGAAGGTCTCTACAGGCTACAGCTCCGGGGCGTCGAGCCTGTACAACGAGCAGGCTTGCTTCGCCGCCTCCGCATATAGGCGACACGCCCTAGAAGGATCCATCGCCTCCGCAGATTAGCGGCCTCGCGCCCTGACGGAGCAGCGCTGCTCTTTCCTTTCCTGCGGCGCAGCTAACCCTATGCGTTTCGTTCCGACTTGCCGGCGACGATGGCTGGAGCGGGGCGAGAGCTTGTCACATTGGGCCGCATGGGCCGCTTATTTCCATTTCCAACTGAGCGGAAGAGGGCGACGGCTGCAGTTTACGCGAGCGTCGTTGGATGCACATCGAACGGACCAGGCACAACTACGTCCCTCTGCAGTACTGTCTCCAAAGTCAGAGGATCTCGTTCCTGATCCAGATAGCGTGTGTGTCCAGGTCGAAACCCCAGGAAGCCTAGAACGGTTTGTCATCGTACGTAGGCGGCGTCATGCACGCACTAGACTGGAAGTTTCTTTTGGGATGTGCCTACTCGTAGTTAGCAGGATGGAAGGAGAGGCGTGTGAGACATGGCTAAGCAACCTGACGCCCGTGCGCGTGTTTGCCGATTAAGACGTGTATCGGAAAACTTATATGGTGCGAAATCCGTTTCTTAGACTGTCTATTCCCGGAATTGAACGTCTGAGATTTGTCGTTGACTGCGTTGAAATCGTGTAAACAGATGGCCAAAGATAGGGGTTGCGCCTCAGCATCCATCCATCGGTGGCCGCCGATGGCATGCCTCCCTATTCAAATGTACAATCTCAATACTACGCACTACGGGAAAGGCTCAAGACGCCGACGGCCAAAAGACCCCGACCAAGCCAACCGATATCTTTTTTTTTTTTCTTTTTTTAGCTACGCCGACGGCAAATAGCTTTTTGCCATCGGCGTAGATTTTTTTTTTCCTTTTGAGCTACGCCGACGGCAATGCCGTCGGCCTAGCCCTGTTTTTTTACATACTCACCATTTTGAGCATAAATTTTGCATCGGAACTCAGATTTCGATATTTTTTTAGCTCGTTTCGAAGAGGAGAAGTAGATCTACATCATCATACACATTGTTCAAACTATATCATTTTCCATTTTTTAAGTGTAAAAAATGACTTTGTTTATGAAGCCAGTACCAAACATATATTGCAAAAAGCACCCATATAATTGTCACTAAGAGCAGTCCATATTATATGGATAATCCCAAGTATTATGAATTTCCTCGATTTCTACCTAACGCAATCCACTTACATGCTATTGAAAAAAAGGATTTCACGGGTAAATTCTACTACTACATCTGATCCGGAATAAAGGTCGCGTGTTATGCGTACTAGTTGTACTGGTCACACTGTTTTCGGATCGGAGGGAGTATTATTTTAAATTTTTGGTCTACGAAAAGATCCAAAACAAATCTAGACATTGCAATTTCAATACATTGTTGACATGAAATGTTTGCGGTTTGTTTGTTATTCATTTGTAAGAAAAGAAAAGAAAAGGAGATAATTTAGGCATGTATTCCTCAATGACCGATAGCGTACAAGTTCCGTGAGGGAAAGTTAAAAATCGATCTTAATGCGAATGGTATCTTATCTTTGGTTTTACTTCCTTGTGCCCGATAAAAATATAAGTTCTTGCCATATTTGTAGACTCAAACCTAAACAAGAGTCAGAACAAACACTCATATACAAATACCTTACAACTAATGTTTTAACATGACCCAACCTCTGGCACGACCAATTAACACATCGATTTGTTTCTATGCACTGATATTTTTCATGAAAGTGTTACCATTTCTCAAAAAACGTATTCTTGTATTGAAAAGAAAGGTATATACGTTTTATGAAAAAAAAACGTATTTGGAAGATATGTAAATGTAATTTGTTAGTTACGTCCATGTATATGAAAATAAATAGTAGGTGCATTTTAAATACATGATTAGTTACGTCTATGCATGAAATTATATAAAATAAACCTACAATTAAAGATTAACCAAGATTGCCCTCGACATGTAGCGATAAGTGGTCAAGACCCCCGCTTTGGTAGTCATCAATTTACCGCCAAACCCATTGATAGATATCGCACCCTTGCAAACCCCCAATGGAATCAAAAGCTCCAATAATGCACTTGCAAGATCCCGCCTTCATCAATAAACTTCACATTTTATCCGCAATTCTTGATTGCATTATTGGTTCTTACATGTTCCTCGATCGCAGGTAGAACTAGACCTTTTGGTCAGGCTGATCGTGGTTCTGCAGGATCGGTAACCTCGGGAGATTGGTTTAGCGATTGCATTGGCGCTGCGTACGTGTGCGTAGTAGTCGGGTCGCCATGGTCGAACTCCACCAGAATCGACGCATCATCATCTCATCGAAAGATCGGACACCTTTGCCCTATCAGTCTGCCTGGAGGTTGTCCGGGCAGCCCCATTTCCTCCCCACATGTAGGCTCAGCATGAGAGTTGTCGGACATGGGACATTTGGGTTAGGTATGAGGCTCACATCGTAGTGGAGCCCTGAATTCTAACATAATTTTGAACTTCCTGGGAGAGTTTTAAGGACGGTGTCTAATTGCTTGAACTATTTTTGCTTAGATCAGTTTTATGAACGGTGCTAGAACATTTATCTATGGCTTGTTTGTTAGCCTCTTCTAGGGCTCTCACGTTGCATAGTATCATGATCAATTAGCCAGGCCTGTAACATTGCATAGTATCATGATCAATTAGCACATGGCATAGATTTAGGTACTACCTTCAAATCCGTGGTATCTTCCACCACGTAAGTCCAAATCTTTAGCCCTTATTTTACAGGGATGTATTTTGGGATTGAGAATGGGAAGGGATTGGCGAAACCCATTATTTGACCCCAATCCCCTCAAATCACTAAAAAGATCGTTCTAATACACTATGTAGTGTTTTTAGTCTCGAAAAATATGAGGCAACTCGTAGAGATATTTGAGTATTGTCCTACCTAAAACAGGCTTAGTAAATGGAATACTAAAAATTTACTAGGATCCAGGATAATCCCTTCTAGTCCCTAAACCTTAGGAGCGAAATTTGGTTGGTTTACTGCATGGATATCCCCTGCACTCTTGATAAAAGCGCAGCATACATCGGCACATGCTGGAAAAATATCCGGTGAAATCAACTTTCAGTGCAACTGGAACCCGGTGAAAAGCACGAGAAATAATACTTAAAAATCTATAAAATATAAATTACATTGAGAAAGTGGAGTTCCATAATGTAAATTTGCAAGTTAAAATTCAAAAAAAAATAGCATCTAAAAAAACTTGTAAACTTTCATTGTTTTTACTGGTTTCTACTGAAAATTGTTTTCCACCGTAAACTTTCCCGGCACATGGCACTATTTCAAGGATACACCATGCAAACGTGTATCAGTTTCATAGAAAAAGAGGCCGACGGCCGAAACAACGCCATAAGGCTACACGATACAAACGCAACGCCACCCGGGTTACAACACCACGTACACCGGCCGAACAACAAGAGTCGCCTTGCACCATCTCCAGCCAAGAATGGCGAGGAAGGGATGCACCGAGCTCCCAGGCCGCGTCACAACCGAAGACCGGACTCCATGAGACTCCAACCAAAATGGCACAACCAACGCAACCGACCGCGCATACGTGTCTAAGAGTCGGCAAGTGAACGGCGGGATTGTACCAGACCGGAGGAGGTCTCGATCAAAGCAACGACGACGATGTACATAGCGCCCCGGAGGCACACGCTCTGAGCAGCGGCCAACAACGGCTCCAACTGGTGTACCGAGGACTCCAAGAGCACCTACACGACGCCTCCAAGAAGGTAACGACGCAGCAGCGCAGCCGCCGCTTAATCCGAAGGCCGGATCCAAGGTTTCCCCTTGTGCTCGAGGCAGGGAAGTCCGGACAACGCCATGACGACACCTCCAAGGAGGTGACGGCACCCGCGGGCGTCGCCGTTGTCACCTTCACGCAGAGTTTTCGCCCCGGCCTTGTCCTCCATCCCAACACCCATCGGGCGTAGAAAGGAGCGTTCTTTGGACCACCGTCGACGAGAGGCGAGGCCGAACCGTCGTCGGAGCAGGAGGTGCCGCTCACCGTCTCACCACCACCACCAAACGGGGACTGGATGGTGAGTATCCAGCCCGCCGCCGCCTAGTCGGCCGCTGGCACCACCACGGTGCCCAACCACAGTTTCGTCAGGCTCCACGCGCGACCTGCAGCCACGAGCCCAGAGCCGTCGGCCCGCCAAAGCCCATCTAGGCCCGCGCGAACTGGGAGCTCCTGGACGCAAGGGCGCCACCGCCGCGGAGACCACACCTCCCCTGTCGTCGCCGAATCGCGCTCGTCGCCGGGACTCCGCCGCTCATCGCCGGGACTCCGCCGCTCCTCGCCGTCGAATCACGTGCCGCCCCGCCACGCGAGGGGAAGGCCCCGCCGCCGCCATCGCTGCCCGGGCTTTGCCCGGCGGGACCTCTGGCAACGGCGGGAGGGAGGGGACGAGGGGGTGGAGGCCGGAGATGGGCGGCGCGGTCGCCCCCCCTGTGTCGCCTAGGGTTGGCGACGCGGGGGTGGGAGGGAACGGGCTTCAAAGCATCACATGGCACTATTTTTTTTTCGAGAACCCGCAGAAAGAGCTGCGCGTTATCTTTATTAAGCTTACGAGAGAACGCCAAAGAATGGCTACAACGCCTTTCGGCAACTTGCTAATCAAAAGATTAGCCACCACTCACACAACGCCAACAACAAGAACACGCCATGCCTAACATGGGCAACAAGACCGCGTCTCGACCTACACCAACCAACTCCAAAGAAGCAACACCATCTAGACTAATCGCGCCGGAAAACACTCCGCCCTTGAATGCCAGAGAGAGTAGGCAGGCGAGAGGTAGAGCTTGGCTAGTCCTCAGGAGGGGCCAACTTGGAGATGGCGAGAGGCGTACACAACGCCCTAGAGGACCAATGCCTGAGCAATGGCAGCGACCGCCGCGGCACCAAAGAGCACCCTGCAACACGGCAATTGTCTCCAATGCGATGCTTTCAACAAAGAAGCGACGCCGCAACGCCGCCATCGCCAATCCGGGACGCCGGATTATGGTTTTCACCCGGAGACGACACCTCGAGGATGGTGGACAGCGTTGTTTCACAGCGACGCCTCCATGGAGGGGCACGACGCCCGAAGGCGCCGCCGTCGCCGGCACAGCTTGCGCTGAGCAGGACTTTCGTCCGAGACTACGCACGCCCAAACCACCAACCCCTAGTTGCACAAGGCCACAAATGGCCGCCGGACACGCCGGGGAGCAGGCTGGCTGCCACCCAGCCACAACTCCGCCGCAGCGGAAGTACTTGTCGTCGTCGTTGACGAGCAGTCCACACCGCAGCTGGCAGCCGTAGCGTCGGAGATGCTCGCGGCCCGTGCAGCCCAGCTCGGGCCCGCGCAGCCCAGATCGAGCCCGCGCGGCCCAGATCGGGCCCGCGTCGCCATCCGCCGGCACGCCGGCCGCTCCACAAGGCGGTGCACCCCCGCGCCGAGGAAGGCCGCCGCCTTCCGTCGCAAGGGCCAGCACCGCCGCCACGACGCGCCTGAGGAAGACGCACGCGTACACCGCAGCTCTCCGCGACCAAGCCGGCTCCGCTCCTCCCGCTCGCAGGAGACGTTGCCGAGGTGCGCCTACCTTGCCTCCCCCGCCTTTGGCGAGTCGGGCGCCGCCACCGCCGCCGGCATCGGCGACGGCGGCGGCAAGGGGAGCACACGAGTGGGGCTGAGTGGGCTAGGGATTGGGAGGCCTCCGGAGCCGCTCGAGCGGAGCGACCCGGGAGGCAGAGAGGGAAGGCCGGGAGTGGAAGGGGAGGTGGGAGGCTGCGGCGGCGAGGAGGCCCTGGCGGCGGCGGCGCGGGGTTGGAACCCTAGGTTCGCGAGAGCTCCCTTGTTTCGCGAGAGCTCCGAGCTGGTGGGTTCCACAATCACATGGCACTATGGCAGTGCACATTCCTGAAACAAATGAGCCGTCAATCAATCGCACGAGCATCACGTTGCTCAGTTGCTGTCAAAGAGGGATAGTTAGTTGGCACATCACTTGGCTCGATCGCAAGCAAGCAACCAAAGAAATGCTGGAGAAACAGACAATTCGCAATTTCATGGTATCTTCCTCCTGTGCTGTCCGCGTAGACGACTCCACTCCACTCGTCCGCGGCCAACTACCATCTTCCTGCTTCCCCCTCTCCCGCTGGCTCCGCGCGCAACTCCACTCCACTCCACTCGTGGTCCGCGGCCAACCACCAGCTTCCCCTTTCCCGCTCGCTACGCGAGCTCGCCCGGATTCCCTCAATGGCCGCGGCGCTACGCCCTTCCCCCCTTCTCTCCTTCCGAGCCGCCCCTGCCGCCACCTCTCGCGCTATCACTCGGGGGAATCGGACAGCATCATCCAGTCTCAAGGTCGCCGCGCAGCTCGACGACACCGCCACCTCCACCTCCAGCACGCCGGCGCCGCCCGCGGGGTTCACGCCTCCGGTGCCCAAGCGCTTCGAGGTCAAGCCCGGGCAGACGAGCAACATCGCCGGCGCCGCCCTCGCCTTGCCCTTCCGCCTCGGCACCGGCGTCTTCGTCCTAGGGTAATTCAATCGCCCTCCAAAATTCAGTTATTTGTGGCACTCCAGTTCATTAAGGAAGGCCAAATTGAACACCTCCATTGATTTTTTGATTCCTTCAACTTGCATGGAAATTTGGGAACATTTGTGTCCTAGCCACGAATATACTGCAACCCAGTTCATTGACTAGCTAACAATGCCATGTTACCTCAATCGTCCAGCTAAATGTATCTTTACTTTGGAGGCTACTATTCGTCCCGGTGGCTGAATTAGTTGGGTTTTATTTGATTCATATGTGTCTTCGATGTGCAGATACGGAGTATCACTTGTTGGTGCTGACGAGATACCATCAGATCAATATGCTTTGGAGTTCCAAGGTGATCTCCATCTCTAATTCCCTACTGTTTTGTTAGATGTGATCGCAGTCCGGTATGATTTTAGAATTTTAGTTTGAAGTGGTACTCCCTCCTTCCCAAAATATATTGCGTATAATTTTTTTTTTCAAAGGCAAACTTTATAAAGTTTAACCAAGTATAAAGCAAAACATATCAACATCTACAACTACATGTGTTTCTCGTTTTCAGGTCGAAAGGTGAAAGAGACATCAAAGATAGGGCAGTGCCCTCGACCAACAAAGCCTATAGAAATATACGAGTTTGAAGGGTATGACTGATCCTTCCACTGAGATTTACACTTGTTATTTGTTCATGTTTCTTACTGAGTACTGCACCTAATTTTTCTTCATGCTTGAATGCTTTTTGCTGAATACTCAAACTGGTTTTTTTTCTTTCAATTGTGGTGCATTCTGCCTAAAACCTCAGCTGTCCATTTTGTCGAAAGGTGAATAATTCTTTGTCTCACTATATCTGTGGTATGCAATTTTCACTCTTTATGTATGATCAAGTCGTCCTGTAAATCTTAAAGGTGAGAGAGATGGTATCTGTCCTGGACCTGGATGTTTTGTATTACCCGTGTCCTAAAGGCGGCCCAACTTTCCGTCCAAAGGTTCTAGAGATGGGTGGAAAGCAACAGTTTCCTTACATGGTATGTGAGGCAATCTTCACAAATTATGTGGTTTCTTAGGACGTACTTCGTCGTGAGGCTTCTGATTATGCATATTTTGAAATATGATTTTAGAAATTTGTCAGACAAGCATGGTTTATCATTAATTATACTCATGTTGCTGAGTAAGATTGAATTTAGCCAGATTGGCATGCTTTGTTCTTCAGCACTGAACTAAATCAAGGATGTTTGTTTGTAACGAACGATGCATGATGGAAACAAAATCATTGTTATATTGCAGGTGGATCCAAACACCGGGGTTGCCATGTATGAATCAGATGCCATCATAACTTACCTGGCAAAAACCTACGGTTTGTGTTCCATTATTTGCTTTACCATACATACCTTGGCCACCTTACAAGCTTGCTCTTAGCCCTTCACTTGCACTTGACTTTCAGGTGATGGAAGTGTTCCGATTATGCTAAAGCTTGGTCTATTGACAGTAAGTAATTCATAATTCAGGGCAGTGAGATTTTTTTATTAGTTAACACTCGGTTATGCAGTTTGCATAACTTTTTATTATTTATTGTGCACACAATAACGGCAGGGCTTGCTATGAGTGGGCGTAGTGGGAAGGTAAATCTCCAACATACAGGTTACACTTATTGATTCCGTGTAATCCCCTGAAAGTTTTGCTCGAATCATATCCATTATTGTTTGCAGGGATCTTCGTACTCTCCTGCAAAGCTTCCACCCCAGCCAATAGAGATATGGGCATATGAGGTCTAATCCTCACTATTTCTGATTATTACATAAATGAGATTACTATTTGCTCTTTGCCGTAGTATATCACCATCTCCAGGATCTGACCATGGCATGCTTTACAATCAGGGATCTCCTTTCTGTAAAATAGCACGTGAGACCCTTGTCGAATTGGAGTTGCCACACTTGTTTCACAGGTATTTGAATGCTTCAAACTTTGGATTACATTCGTTAAATAGTTGATGACTGTACCATCAGACCGCTATAACAGTGATAACACTTATAACTTGCTACTATCATTGGTATTGCATTACACTCGGAAAGAAGTAGCTGAATATTATGCCATCAACAGCATGATAACAGTCCATAACTCTTGTATGACATTATGAGTGACTGATGCCATTAGCACACCCTAAGAACAGGGATAGTATCCATATTTGTTGCTTGAGACAACACCTAATTAACATAGAGGTTTTGGTACAGCATTGCGCGTGGCAGCCCCAAGAGACAGGATTTTTTCAAGAAATACGGTCTTTTCCAGGTTAGCATCCGTGCGATTTATACCTTTGTTGCTAAAAATTCTGGACAGTAGCTGTCATAGCCACAATGGAGTGAAGATGTTTCTGTGTTGACAGGCGCCTTATATCGAGGATCCTAACACTGGAGTGAAGATGTTTGAAAGCGCCAGCATTGTAGAGTACCTGAGGGCTACATATGCGGCTTGAGAATTCTTGTTGCTTTCTTTGTCATTTCTTTGTAAAACATATCTCGAGTGTTCATATGTATTCTGATGGTTGTAGATCATATTCTTTACTGGGAAAATGGTGGATCCTATGCAGTAAGGTGTAGTGATTTCTATCCACTGCAACTGAGACAGTGTCCCCTATTGAGGCCGTAGAAGAAATAAAGATTGAGAAATGGATGTTGAGAAATATATATATGCCTCCTTTTTTTACAGGAATATATATGCCTCCTTGTTTCTCTATGAACTGACGCAGCAACCAGAACCTTGAGACTGAGACTGGAGAGGTCGGCCTAGCCGTCCATTCACGGATCCAATGTTGACAAAACCGGCCACGCCAAGAGCCTGACTGACTCATTCCAGCTCAAAAGGAAGAAAGAAGTCGAGCCCCCTCAACAGAAAGAAAAAAAGTTGAAGCCAACAGCGTCATCATAGGGCTGATGGAAGCAAACCAAATCCAGACCGGCCCACCCATCATGGGCATCTGAGCATCTCCTCCTCCGCGCCGTCGAGGACTTCCCACCACCGGGGCTGGAGCTGGGGCGCGGCCCTGGCCGGCGCCGCCACGACGGCGGCGGCGGCGGGCGTGCTGGTGTGCCGCCCGAGGGACCCGACTTTCGAGCTCATCTCCATCGGCCTCTCCACCTTCCACTTCCGGCCTCCGGCGGCGCTGGACATCGGGCTCACACTCACCGTCCACGCCACCAACCCCAACGTGGTGCCCGTGCGCTACGGCGCCTCCACCGTCTCCATCCTCTACGGCGGCGCCTGCCTCGGCACCGCGAGCCTCGACGCCGGCGGGCAGCCGGCCACCTCGTGCCGACTGCTCCACCTCCCGGCCCGGCTCGACGCCATGGAGATGGCGCAGCACGCGAGGGCCATCCTCGGGGACGTCACGCGCCGGCACATGGAGCTGGACGCCGTCGTGGAGATCGTGGGCGAGGCCGCCGTGCTGCTCTGGTCGCGGCCATTCTCTGTCCGCATCGACAGCCACATCGTCGTCGACCCCGTCTTCCTCGACGTCATCGAGCAGGAGAACCACTCCGAGATGCAGCTCTGACCTGACCTGCTGAGTCGCCGAGGCGTACCACCACCTGAACCTTCTGTAAACCTTATCGTCTGTTTGTGCGATGAAATCTCTAAATAGGCTTCCATCCAGCATTTGTGCGATGAAATGCAATGCAGCTTTCGCAGTTCCGAACAATGAGATGAAATGCAAACTCTCAATTCAGTTGCGATCTTTCGTCACTCATTTTCGAATATTTTCTGCTTCACAGTATCAGTAATTTGTTTGCAATTCCTGAACAATGAAATGCAATGCAAACTCTGAATTCAATTTTGATAAGAATATTTTGCTGCTCCACAGTATCACACGACAAAACAATACATTCTACAAACAGGAAAGGAAAGACAGATGGGTGAAGCTAAGATAGCTCACATCCCACGGACCTAGCACAACAAGGACATCAAAGCCGGCAATTTGATGTCCTGATAACAATAATAATAAGATAAGATTACACTGCACACAGAAGGCGTATATCAACCAACGTCAACTCAGTTGATCGTCGCGAGCGGCGAGCGAGGGATGAGCGATGGCTTGGGCTCCTTGCTCGATTCATAAGGGTGGTTCTCACGGAACTCATCCATCAGGGACTCGATCGGCATCGCTCGCAGCGACTCTATCGCCTTTGCTAGGGACTTCTGGCTCAGACCTCATGGGAGTTTCGCCAGTCGGCTCGTAGTCCTACAACAAAAATCAGCATCGTTGGGGAGCACAGACAAGCTAGCAACAATGCACATTGGACAAGGGCCACCGGGGAGAAAGATAATAGTTCTTCACAGGCTTTTGATCATACCCTATAGCTGCTTTGGAAAGCATTCTCGGCGTGTGAGTTGACACCTGCTGTCTGGCCGAGTGGTTCTCCTGCAGATGCTCTATCTCTACCAAATGTGATTCCACCGTCGATACCACTCTCGACGATGAATCGCGTGCTGGTCCAGTAGATCTGAGGCAAAGGGACATTAGCAAGTCAATATTAGACAGGGAACTCCATGACAGAGAATGGGCATTAAATCGAGCGCTAAGAAATTACTGTCAATGTCCTGGAGTATTTCTTTGCTACTGTCTGATGCTTGCTCTTCAGCCAAGGCGAGATGATGCAATCTCCTCCTCGTGTTGCTTGTTGTTTTCAATTGCGCCCCTGAAACATCCACAATCTGAAGCTGGTTAGCTCAAATTGAGGAAATACAGGACTAACACATGCCAAATTGGCTTAAATCAAGCGAACTTGATCAAACAAGCATGAAGAGTGGTAAAGCAAGTTGACTTATATGTATATGTACACTGAACGACACCTAGAGCAAAACAGGCCTGACAAGGTACATAGAACAAATCTACTTGCCTGACAAGTGCTTCAACTTCAGCCACTTGTTTTGTGCACAAATCGTTAACTGCTGCATGGGACTTCTTCCATTGTTGAGCAGCAGAGTCAACAGTGCATGCGCTGGACAAGTCCAATACATATCATTAGTTAGAAAATCCAATCAAATAAAAAAGAACTCATGAATATTGAGAAATTTGTGTAACGGTTCAGGCATACCACTCCTGCATAATTGTTTCCATGCGACAATGCTTAGCTGAAGAGAAGCTAGAGCCAACTTTGCAGTCATTCTCCGCTTGCTCTGCAAACATCTCCCACTTTCTCTTGGCATCCTTTGTGACACCCTCCATAGCAGACGTGTGCTCATCCAGAAATGTCTTGTTTCCACGAGCAGCATCACCAAGAGAGTTTAATCTAACATCCACCTACAGGAAACACACATCAGGTGCATTATGATTTCCATAGTGCTATTGACCGTCATGAGCTAAAAAGCCCTAACGGTAGCATGCTACTACACACTCACCAGCTCTCTTTGCCGAACAATGTGTTTAGACACCAAGCTGGTGATATCCGCCAGAAGCCGTTGTTCCTCGGACTTTGATTGCTCCTGCACGAAGTGATGGTATTAGTTTGATACACCAACTGACCAAATAATTGCAAATGAGTGGTGAACAAAAAGGGGGATGAATCACCTCGTAAGCCTTTTGAAATTCTTCAAGGCTTTTGACCTGTGCTTCATGAGTGTTATTGTGTGGTTCTGCAACTTGGATGTTTCCTCCACGTACTTTTCAAAGAGCCCAAGAATGAAGCTGGACATGTCCTTCGTCCTATCCAAGCTAATGCAGAAACTCTGCTTGGCACAAGAAAAGTTAAACTTGGAGCTGATCATAAGTATAAGATATACTGAAAATCTGTAAACAGTCGGATCAAGTAACTGACATCTCGCAATTCCTTAGTGAAGTGCGCCAGTTCACTACGATGGTCGGCTAGCAAACTCTGGATATCAGTAAATATCTTCAATGCCTCTCCCTCAACACAAGCTAGAAGCTGTCAGCAAAATAACCCATGAGACTAATAGAAGAAAAGGGTAAAGTAAAGGCAAAAAGAAAGTGAATTTGTGCTTTGCGTTAAAAAAAGGACAAATCACATGCCTGGTCAAGACTGCAACAGCTTGCTGCAGAAAGAGATGATACATCCTCCAACGTAGAATTTGTGTTTGCTTTATGTAGGAGCACAATATTTTGAAAAGCTTCCATATGTGACATATACAACGACTTTGAAGCTAAAATCTTCTTCTTTATCTCCGATGTAGCCTTGAAATGTTAAACAAAAAGGATAAATGCAGGCAACAGTGAGCCACTGAGAGTAGACAGATGTAAAATAACTATTAGACATGCAGATTTATGCATAATTAATGCGTACCGTGTCATGGGAATCAACACAAGATTGGCATAGGTCTTCCACAGCTTTTAGGTGTTTGTTTTGTTGATCTATCGATGCAGTCAGTGTACTGGATAGAATATCCAACTTCGAAGCAAGGTCAGCTTGGAATGAGTTCACCACTGACCTATTTGCAGCACTAAGTTTATCACCTCTGGCTATTTTTGAATGCAGTGAAGCATTGTCACGGGTAGATTTTTCCAGTTCTGACCTCAGAACACAGGCTTGATGTGCTAAAGCATTTTCTGATGCACAGGGATGCATTAAAATACAGTTGGAACTAACAAAAAATTTTTGCAAGAATTAAGTATGTGATATAATATCAAACCTGCTTTTTTCTGCTCAGAGATAATGAACTCTTTCTCCTTCAGATTATAATGGGCATGTTTCAAATCCTCTTTTGTCGTTGAGAGTAGGTTGCTTGTATGGTCCAGACATTTCTGTGGTACAAGCTATTAATCTTCAGCATAAAGAAAAACATATATGATCATAACTAACCAGGAAAATTATTTACCTCTGTGGCTTCGAGCTTTTTTCTCAAATCAGCAGAATGTTGGAGCTCAGAATCGTACTTTTCTTGCAGATCACTGATTTGCTGAAACCAAAGCAAAGCATTGATTTCAAACAAAAAAGAATAAAAGAGTCATGGTATTTCCAACAAACAGAGTACTTTCCGAACCTTCTGGTTTGTTTCCAAAGAGACAGTCATCTGCTCAATTTGATCAGCCATGGCCTTCAAAGAAATGCAGGAAAGTTAATTGAGCGAAAGATGCAATGAAACTGTCGCAAATAAAATTTTCAAAATAACAATTAAGATATGTGTATATCTGATAAAGCTACTTCTCGGGTCTAATTTTATGCTACAGTTTTGTAAAAAGTAATTTGGATTTTGAAGAATGGAAAAGGTATATGTCTGCTTCAGTTCAAGTAGATTTGAGAGATCGTGTCAATAATACCTTCTCTCATTCTCCTCCGCCTGGTATCTGTCCTTTGGAATGTATACCCCAACCTTTTCACGTGCAGCATAGACCTCTGCAGATGAGTCAATATTTGTTAGGTCATTCACAATCATCTGAATTACATAAATGGTATGAGGGTTCACAAGATACCTGCTTTGAGTCGGTCTATTTCACCATAGAGATCTTTGATTAATGTTGATTTCATCATTTTTTGGTTAACCTGCGATATAGATAATACCAGTAGTTAATGGCATATGGTCAAGTAAAATTAAATGGTGCTGACATACCAAAATTGAGTTTCTGGTGTTCAAATCTTTTCAGAATAACTCATGAAATTGACTCTCTAAATGGGAGAAAATGATGCCAATTAACCTCAGGCCTGTTTTTTATGCTCTTTGCCCGGTGTGCATAATCCAATGTACTCAATGTCTCCTCAAGACAATGTACAGAAGGCGAAACAGTAGCAATAATGCAAGTTTTTGTTCTCCCTCCCAGTGAATCACGAAGCAACCTTGTCAGTTTACTGTCTCTGAAAGTCAAAGAGTTTCACAGTCAAGGTAGGAGACTAATTACTGCATGCAAGGATCCTTGAATCACTGATGCTTTTACCTGTATGGAACATGTCCAAGGTGCTCAACCAATGCTGTAATGACACGGCCTAAAGTAAGCAAGCTTTTGTTTATTTCACCAGCTTCTCTTGCTCGGCCCTACAATCGAAACAAAATGTCTTAAGGTTTACCATAAATTGCCATAAGATTTGATACTAAATGAAACAGTACATCAAGTTAATTTTACTGTATGATGTACCTCCCTAGCTCCAGAGCGAGAGATGTTCTCGGATCCAGCCAGATCGACCAGATTTAACTTCCCACATTTTATCAATTCTTCTCCTTCAGGGGTTGCCTCTTTTATGTGAATTGTGATTGAGAAAAGCGAGTGCGAACGACTACAATATTACAGATGGAAGTAAGCACTTAAGTCTACGTAAGGGCTATATACAGTTTAATAGAAGAAAATGCGGAAATTTGAACCTCGATTGCTTGTTCAAAAGGGTCTCTGCTGTCCGGCGCTTGGCAGATCCTCTTTCCAAAAGAGAGAAAATTTCATTACAGTTAGTGACTATTTCTTCCTCCAAGCCTCTCACAAGCACCCCACCTTTCCCGTCCTCCATAAGCGGCAATGCTTTTTTCTGCCGTTCTTCCAGAGCAACCTTAGAAATCTCCTCTGGTGCAAGAAGATCTGTGATCTCCTCATTGTAGAGCTCCAAAAATGTGACCTTGACACTGTACTCAGTATTCTGCCTCTCCAATGTATCAAATATCTGCTTAACAGCTCTAGGTATTACCCCGGCATCTGCAGGCAACTGCCCATCCGATCCACTCTGTTCAACACAAGATATCAAACAACTGAGTAACCCAACCTGGGAACATAAAAAGTGAGAGGCTAACAAAAGATATGCTTGCCTTGGCTCTCCGGCACTCTCCTTCCATGGTATAAGTCTTCCCGGTGCCCGTCTGGCCATAAGCGAAGATGGTGCAGTTAAATCCTTCCAGCACCTCGTTCACGATAGGAATGATGGCTTGATCATACAAGTCTCTCTGCCTAGCTGTTGGCCCAAAAACCTGCAAACAGAAATGGGATTTCGTGTTACACCTCCGCACTGACAAGCAACCGTGAAATGGAATGCAAGTTCTCAGCCACTCCCACGAGCATGGGCGTTAGTGCAGATTAACTAAACAGACTAGAGATATTCCAAAATAGTGGCAGGGAGTGTGCATCGGGAGGTCTCCAGTTCTGTCAAGTGCAATGCAGGTTTTTAATTCGCACGGCACCCGACCCCCAGCTCGTTCAGATGTGTAAATACTAGTAGTAGGAGCTAACCCTAGGCACTAGTTACCGACCAGCTACCACCACTTAATCTCACCACGTCCACCACTAAAACCACAGTGGAAAAAACACCATCCGAACCTTGTCAAACGTGAAGACCCTGTCGATCTGCTTTCCGGCGATGGCCTGCGTGACGGCGACCTCCCGCTGGTAGTCGTTGCAGGTGATGACCTGCGGCGCGTTGCTCCTGAGCTCTTCGTCGCTGAAGGGCCTGCGGGGTAAAGGCACGCGTGGAGGCGGTTAGGGCCGCGGATCTGGGGAGCGGAGGGCGGCGGGCGGTGCCGGAGGGCGGGGCGTACCTGCAGCGGAGGAGCACCTGGACGTTCACCGCCTTCTCCTTGTCCGCCCGCGACGACATGGCGGGAGGCGCGACGGCGGCGGCGGCGGCGGCGGCTTCGGGGATTTCGAAATTTCTCCCGTTCGGCTGGATTGGGAAATTTTCGTGGGCGGAGCGGGGGTGAGAGAGGGGATTCAAAATTTCGGGGTGAGTGGGCGAGTGTGAGATGGGGAGCGTGCGTACTTTGCCAGTGCCTTTATGCGGGGGCGGCTCATTGCCCCAGCCGTGGGATCTGATGGGTCATGGTGCCGGGCCCTGGTGGGCTTGGCCTGCAAAGCTCAACGGCCCGTTGATATGATAATTTTTCCTACTTATAGTTTCAAAAACAAAAAAAACTTTTTTCCTGCTTCGAATGAACTACTCTTGGCCATGGTTTTACTTTTAGGTCATGAAAAAAAAATTGAGCATCAAAACTTCCCAAACCGTGACCATTATTTTTTGTTGTTCCTGGGATCCGAGTGAATAACAAAAACAAGCACTTGTGCTTATGTCATCCATCTTTCATGGCACAGGTGGCATCGAGAAATATAGTGTTTAGGTCCCTGTGTATTTCCCAACTCCATTATCTCGGTGTCGCGGCGCTTCAGTCTAATTTGGATCAAACCTAATGTGCAGACTATGGTGACGATTATGATGGTGCCAAGTTGTGTTATGTCGTTCTTCTGTTTTGGTCCTTTCATGCTATTGGTTTTCCTCTTTGGCGATGGAGAGGCGTGCAATGAGTGTGACCCCGACCATATCAACAGGATCTATGACCTTATTAGGGCAGAGAAAATAGTTCTCGGGCAATCACGTCAGAAAACGTGTTGATACCTTTTGTCTGAATTACAATTGAAGTCATCTAGATAATATTAAACACCGTTAGTAAAAAGTTACTTTTGAGCATTTTATCAATGGAGAAAAATAGGCCAGGGTAAAAGGTTTCACCTGCAATTGTGCACATACATAATGGGATGTAAAGATAATACTAAACACCGTTAGTAATAAAACATACTTTTGATGACAAAGATATAAGGGGGCGATGTGTTCTTGGGACACCACAACCTTCTAAAGCGGGATTGTGTATTCAATCGTCAAATCTTGGTCCTATTACCTCGCTTATTAACATAAATAGACCTACATTTTAGCGCGAGAATTAGTCTTAGCTATGGTACTCTCCTTATCGTCACCATGTGCATAGCCTTCCGCTCTCCTCTGCTTGTGAGGTCTAGAGAAGAGAACAAATTAAAAGTGCATGTGTGTTGCGATGCTAAGCTTCAGTCTTTAACCCGGGGGGACTACTCATACATCGTGTTCAACAATAGGAAAGTTTATAATCAAAAGTACTAAAGTATGAACAATTTATAGTCTTACAATATTGTCGGTCATGAAGAAATCAAGGGGATAAGTATGTCTATGGAGATACTAGGGTAATGGATATGGAGATTGAGTGATGGCGACTGCATCATTTCGTAGAGGAATACATGGCTTCATACGCGGATGGTGACTGCTCCCTCTCCTTTTTATGTAGACGCACCGGACAAAACTAGACTTTCGAGGGCCTTCATGTGCGATTCAGATGGTGTCCCTTTGATGAAAGTTGTTCGGTTTGATCAAATGAAGCTGTCGACCTACGACACAGTCGCATGTGGGCGTACTCATTAAGTCTCATGTTAGTTTTGTTCGACGCACGGTTGACTTGGGCATGCTTCCATCACCTGGCTCTCCCCCATTTATGCCCAAATTTCATCATTAAAACGTAAATTTTTGCAAGAAAATAAATAACCAGGGAGACTTACACATCTATGCAATTATTAGTGATGACTGGCATGAGGAATAATCTCATCAAATTACTGAGGATTATCCAGTTTAAAAGAGTATAAATAAGTGCATAGTCTACTAAAAAAATTAAGGGTCTCGATTATTAGCTTGGAATGTTGGTGTTTCCTTGTCTCCCCTTTGCAATTTTCTCCTTTTCTAATTGTTCTTCGATACGTGTTTATGTTGTATTGTACTTTTATAACCTTGTTTAGTAAAGTATGTTCTTACGATTAGGTGATGTTTCTTCAACTGTTGCATCCTGAACTAGTGTTACATAATGTTTATCGACTTGTCGCACAAAGCATCTCTAGTGTTTCTCAAAGTTATTATGAGTTGGCGTGGTATAGTATCTTCCATGTTGCACAAAGCATGTGTTTATGTATTCCTCTCTACTTGTTCGGTACATGTGTCATGTGTGGGGTTTGTCATGTGACGCAGCAGTATTTCTATCTAGGTTAGAGGATAAGTGGATTTCTTGGCTATTGAGATTTTTTTTAAGCTAAGGCCCCGTTTGAAAAACAGGAAGTTAAACCATAGAATAGGAAAAATGCAGGAATTTAGGTGTCATATTTTCTAGATTCCTACAGAAAGTAAAACCACATGAAAATATCCAAAGTGTCGTTTGGATTCACGAAGGGAAAACACATGAATTGTAGACAACTGGACACAGAAAGAAGAAAACACGAGGTGTGACCTCATGTCTGTTTTCTCCAAATTTCCTATAGAATAGCTCATTCTATAGGAATTACAAAGGAATCCGCCATTCCTACTCCTTTGTTCCAAACGGTACCATATGAAATTTAAAACCCTGTCCTCCAAATTTTCAACTCACATGACATCGAATGTGTGCACACATTATCATCTAATACAAATTTATCGCAAAAAGAAGAGAGTATCGTTCCATATACATGTTGACTCTTATTTCAGGCCTCGGTGCAAAGATACAAGGATTCGAACGAGTAGTTCGGGTACTTCACTTAAGAGCATTACACTACATTTTAAAATAAGAAGACTAAGATGCTCACGTACATTCAATATGCTCGGGTATGTAAAGTTCATTTGGACATTTCTTTATGATTATGCAACATATTATTAACACAAGACAAAATAGCAAACTCAATTGGAAGGGACGAAGAATCGAATAATATTAAGCATCTATGCATACTTCTCCATTTTGGTTGACTTGTGTTGCTAGTTATTTTAGGCTGTCATACCAGTGTTGTACACGGCGCTCACTGCCTCTGGTGTTTATTGACCCGGTTTTTATCAGTACGTGTCAAACTCCTATTGAATGAACAGACAGATTCTCCATGGTCCACATGCGTCCATCAGTGAACCAACAGATCAAGTGAACAATGTACCAATAGAGATAGTTCCAGATCTCCAACGTATCTTTTTATTCGTCAAGAGTATCTGAACAAGCCCACAGGTGCAAGGCCAGACTAGCCTCTATTTCAGAATGTACAGAAATAATCAACTGGCATCGCCTTCTTTCACAAGGCTTACATGAGTAGTTCCGATCCCTTTGATCATATGATACACAGGGGCGCTTCATGAGGAATTAGGGTCACACACAAGATAGCGAAAGCTTTTGTTCGGAACATAGCGAAAGCCTGATTCACGGTGGTCATTATATTCACATGACAAGGTAAACACAACACTGAATGACAACAGAAGAAAAGGTCGAATGAGGGCTCTGAACTCTCTTGTTTTTTAACATATGATGAGGACTCTGAACTCTCTTAGCACTTGAAGCCCCTGCAAACCATCAGCCAGAGGATGAGGATCAAAAACGCGATGCCACCACCCACCATCAGCTTAAACCTCAGGTTCTGAAGCCACATCTTGCGCCTGAGCTCTCTGCCATGCCTATGGAAGTTGTCAGCCTGAAAGCAAATTCAACAACACATCCCTGAGTCGAAGTTGCTCGCACATTTTTTACATAAAAAGTATTTCAAACAGAGGATAGAGGCACACAAGAATTATAATATCCATACCTGGGACTGTAAGGTTTCGGTCTTGCCCACCAAAAGTTCAATCTTCTCGCCACGATCCAATATCTAAGCATTGTCCCACACAGGCAAAGTAAACTCAATAACATGAAAGATACATAACACAAAAAAGAAAAAAGTACTGTCAAGTTGATGGATTCAGTTAAATGGCATGAAGTTGCGGTTATTGTGCGCTTAGCATTGTTTGATTTCCTGCAAAAGGGTAACTGCAAAAGCGCACTAGAGTTGGATCTCGGTGTGCGCATCCACAAGTCCTATTGCAATTTTTACTTGTCATAATGGCAGGGTAAAGCCTTGCAAAATACTACTCCCTCCGTTCACAAAAGGATGCCTCAACCTAGCTCAAATCTAGATATATGCAAATTTGAGCTAGGTTGAGACATCCTTTTGTGAACGGAGGGAGTAGAAGTTAAGCAAGCATCAGAGAAGTACACAATGGATAGAGCAAAGAGTATATCAACAAAGGCGACTTGTCAGAGCAACAACAATTTATGTAATCCTTTGCAAGGAAAATGGCGTATCTTGAATTACTAATTCAAATTGTACCAAATCTCACCACCACATATCACGACCTACTTTAAAGCAGTTATTTTCATGCGAAGGTGCATCAACTCTAGTACTAAGTAATATCAATATAGTATTACCTTAAGAAGACTTTGTTTAACTGCATGCTATTTTTGTGAGATATCAAGAAGGCTTTACTATGCAAACAAATGCTAGAGTAAAAAACAACATATTGATTTCACATCCTTCTAGAACAAATTGTGCATAATAGAAGATGTGACAGTCCCTATTTGGCTTTATATGTCACTTAAACCGTACAGAGCAATTTCCAGTGTAGTATAACAGAATCAGATATTTGAGAGAACTGAGAAATCTCATTCATAAAATGCTTGCTTGTTTCTCAAAAGTAAAATGCGTGCAACAAATGATCTCTGTGCAAAGAACATGTTCAGTTAAATACACACCTTCTCGATGTTGTCCATCATGATTCCTTTAACCTCTGAAAGATGTGATTTCACCTTTGAGAGCTTGCTAATTTCCTCTGGATGATTAATACAATACTGCATATGATCCTTCAGCCTTGGCCTGAACCCAGAAAAGAGAAAATAGTAATAAGCACTTCCATGTTAACAAAACACCAGAGTATAAGCAAAGCACAGACACAGAATGTTCCATACCCGAATTCCCGGTCAAGATTGTAGGCAATGCTGAACCTGTCCTCAAACAGGAAGTCATCCTCATCCGCGTCATCAGCAAGCGGGTGTTGCCCCTCCTCGTCGATACTGGATCCATAGCGCTGCATGAAGTCTTCTCGAACCCTCTCTAGGAAGACAAACGGCACGCTCCTTCCCACCGCCTCTTCCGCCACCACAAGAAACACTGCACACATCATGGTGAATACATCCGAAGTCAGGCCAACAAGTCCACACCACATTGACACTGCGTAAACTTTCCACGAGAAGGCTCACAACCTCAGTTGAACAAAAGAAAGAACCGTGAGCATACCAAAACCACGGTCGACGAGGAAGTTGAAGGTGTGGCCATCGCAGGAGTAGGTGGACCTGGTGCTGTTGGGGGGCAGCTTCTGGAGGCACTGCACGGCGATGGTGCTGAAGTTGCCGGAGAAGGCCGTGTGCTCGGCCAGCACCACGGAGCCCTTGGCCACGAAGCTGTATATCAGCGTTTGCTTGCTACCGCCGTTCATGGCTCCTCCTTCCCGCACCTCCCGAAATCACCCACAGCGGAAGCCGGGGACAAGAACCCTAATTTCCAAGAACGCTTACTCAGCACACGGATTGGAACAAGACAAAAATCGTATATACCCGGATAAAAACCTAAATTGGTTCCACGAATTAATGGGGTGACTATTGATTCGACACAAAGTACACTAACCACAAAAGGTTAAATTATCGACAGAGGGGATTTAGGCAGCGCTGGGAATTCGGAATCGACTCAGAAAAAGAAGACGATTCAGAAACTCCAACACGCAATCTACAGCACTACTATCCGAAAGTAAGCAGAGGTAGAACCGAATTAATCGGATCGGATCTCAGGGCGGGGAGGGGTCAACCTCGAACAGGAGGCGGACAGGGAGCGTGGGTCTGGAAGCTTCGAGGCGGAGGGAGGCTAACCTTCTAAAAGCGCAGGCTCCGGTTGGCTTCGACTCGCAGGCGGGGGTGGCCTGGCCTCTCTTCTCCGCTGCCGCTGTGAATTTGTGAATCGATCGGAAGGGGGGAAGCTACGGTTGCGGGTCTATTCGTCTTGTTGCGTTGCTTAGTTGCGAGTTAATGTCCGCAAGTTACCGTTTTGCCCTTGTAGCGGAGTGAAACAAGAGCGCTGACACAGCGAGTCGGTCTTTGACTAGCTCCGGTGCTTAAAAATATCAAAAAGTATATTTACGTGTTTTAAGACATTCTGCCTACGAGTATGGAAAATCACAATGCAAAATTATAAATTTAGAAATTTGAAAATACATACTCAAATCCATACTTTTGTCTTTTTAGCTCAGAATACAAATAATTTTAAATTCAGTTTTCTCACGTTTGTGGGATACATCATTGGCTACATAATTATTTTTTTCATTTTTTTTTGAAACTCATTTCATCACATGGTCATAACATACCCGACGCATCGCCTACGCATACTCGACATGTTGCTCTTAGTCTTTGTCCGATTCTTCAAATCGACCAGACACTCGGGACTAGTGACGTGGGCATACCCTTCGGATCCCCCACCATTGGCACACCCGATGCGGTCCAGCCAAAGACATACCTGGAGGCCCACCTGGCGGCCCAATAATTACTTGAAGTACAAGATAAGAACCACAAGACGTAACTTACTAGGACTCATGTAAACCCTACCTGGCTCCATATAAAGTCAGACATGAGCACCCTTTAGGGGAGAGAACACAACAAATAGGCCTAGCCCTAGCGAGATTGCATCTCATCACCACCATCGCCATTGCAGCCACCATGTACTCATACAATCTATACAAATCAGACAAGCAGGAGTAGGTCCTTACCTTGCAATGAGGAGCCGAATCTGGGTGACTCCTTACTTGTCAGCTGACAGAACTATCAACGCACCAACTTCTCCCTCTATACGAAACCCTGGGTACCTCCACCTTGGGAAGCCGTGGCTACCCCACGTCAGAGGCTTTTTGTCACATCCCAATTTTTGCCCCTTTGAAAAATGTTAGTGAGAGGCAAAAATTTTGAGCCAACAAACAAATTTTGTTTGACCCAACTTGTGCTTGTGGCCTTGATCATCTTTGTGTGGAATGTTAGTACTTGTGGTTTGTGAAAAATAAATTTTTAGAATTTTCTAATTAGGTTTTTATTTTCTGAAAACTGATATAACTTACTGTTTTGGACCTATTATTTTATGTGGCTAAAATGTGCATTTATGGGAACTTTGAGTTTGGAGATGATCTATGGTGTGTGGACATTGATGCCATGCCATTGGATCACTTTTTGGATTATTGGAACCCTTAGATACATGCATGTTTATGTGGCTACAGAATAAAACTGAAAAACAGAAAAACAGAAAAGTCAGAAACAGACAGAGAGTAGCCCACTTACCAGCATGTTTTCCTGCCCTTAAACATTTTTCAAAAATGGACCAAAAATATTTCTTGGAAGTATTAAACCTGGTGATCATTTACCAATTTGAATTTTTCCATTTGGACTTGATTTACTAGGTAAAACAAGCAGCCACTTTTGCTATCTGCTAACTGCCCAGACACTTAGCAGTTTTTCAGAAAACTGATTTTTTCTCTGAAATTTACTGTTCACAGCACGGGCAGATTTTGAGAGCACGTTTATGTGATGTTTTCGTGCGAACCAGAGGGAGCAACCTTGCCCCTTCTACTCCCCCATGACCCCACTTCTTACCCATGCCATTGGATGGCTTTGTTGAGGTCAACTAGGAGCAGTGGAGGGGAGACAAGGAGATGGCCGTGAGGTGACCTGGGAGTGGACCGTGAGGGAGAGAGCTGCCCCTTTCTTCACTCTTCTTCGCGTCCTTGCCCTGCCCAGCACCCACTCGACTGAGTAGACACCCGTTGACGCCCAGAGGAAGCCCAGAGCCGACGTTTGCTTGCTCTACTCACACCACGCCGCCCTGCCGTTGACCCCGAGTGGGGGAGAGGATGATCTCCTCGTGTATAAGCCACCACGGCGCCACACGCTTCGCCACCCACCCCCACACATCCACCGCACTCGCCCCACCCCACTCTTCCCTTCCCTCTCGCTCTCTGCGAGCGAGGCGGAGGAAATACTCGCCGGAGACCCGAGCGAGATCGGGTTGAAGGTTGCCGCCGCTCCACTGCCTTTTTCTCCTATCTCTCTGCACCCTCTCAACGCCCAGAACCAGGAACACGCCCCTGACACGTTTTCCTGGCATTTTACCCGCAGGAGCGCCGCCGCCGTCCTCGACGTCTTCCCGGACCTCGAGCTCGCCGGAGTTGCGCTGGGGCGCCATTGCAGCTGCTGCCGCCACCCCTGCACCGCTTCGAGCTCGCGTGACCGCCTCGACCTCGCGCCACTGCCCTAAATCGCCCCTAGGTGAGCTATCCCCGAGCCGAGCTCGCCCCCGTGTCGCGTGTGTAAGAGAGAGAGAGGAGAGGAAGACGACGCGCCAGGACCGTCGATCTCCAGATCGACGGCTTCCTTTGAACGCGGACGGTTCCCGCGCCCGCGCCGCGCGCGCGCACCGTCATGGGCCGCTTCGGCCTTAGCTGGGCCCGCCCAGCGAGTTTCGGCCCGTTCGCCGTTTTTTTTTTCTTTTCTGTGTTTTTCAGATTTCAAAAACTGGCAGAATATATGTCTCTGGTTTAAATCCGTTTAAAATAGGAAAATGCAAAATAAAATCAAACCAAAAATCTGGGTAGTACCTCTGCAAGTTCTTAAACACACCCAACTTGTAGATCTACATTTTGGTCATTATTTTTGGAGAAATAAATTGAGAGGCAGAAGTACTGGTTTTCACTAAAACTTAAATAACTTTTTTTCTAAGAATCACAAAAATGCAAACTCAACTGTTTTGGAAATCCCTAAGTGTTGCCTAGCAGTAGCACTTGGCCTTTCTTGCAAAAGATCAACCAAAATAAAATGGCATGTGTTTTTGTAAATGTCCAGTGAGCTCTTCTAGGATTTTTGTAATTTATTTGGTGATGCTTTTTGAGGTGAATCCAATTGTGTTGGCTTTTGTATGTTTAGGAGTACCTAATCCTATCTTGGTGTGATTTATTGAGCTGTAGAATAAATTTGGTGTGCAAAACTAGTTTTTATGCTTTTCTGATATTAATTGTTTATAGTTTTATTTAGATTTGTAAATTGTGTTAGTGTTATTTTTGTGATTTCTAGCATGTATAAGTGTGATAATCCCTTTTATGAGTGTGTTAGATCATATCACTAGCATGTTAGAAAAGTTTAGGGTTGCATGTGTTGGTTAGGGAATAATCTCACTAGTATGGTTATTTCCTAGATTTTTCCTAGTTTTTAGGTTTTGTTTGTGGATAAATACTTTGTGTGGCATGATTTTAGAATGTGTTGTTTGAATATCAGTAGCAAGTCATGTTGCTACTGGTTGGTTAGCATGTCAACCTTGTTTGGATATTACTTAACCTTTAGCCAAGCTTGTTTAGCTAGATTTATATTTAGGAATATTTGTGACTCACTAGTATGGATAGATTTTTATCTAGCTTGTGTTTAGGTGATTTTTGTGTATGACCAGAGGCTTTATGACCTCTTGATGCCTTGGGTTGATAGTGGAACACCCACTGATCCCATTGCATTTTGGTTTGAGAGTAAGATTCTCAAAACTAGAGCATAGCTCTATTAGTTTCTTTTTCAACTAGAAGTGTGTGGTAGATTTCTATTTTGAAAAGTAGGTGATTGTTGTGTGATAATGTTTGCTTGCTGTATGTGATGCTTGTTGTTAGTATGTACCTCTAGTTGGTACTGATTGGTGGTTACTTTCTTTTTGCGACGTTAGAACACGAGGAAGAAGCAGTTGCTGAGGAGGCATATTGTCAAGCCTGTTTATTTCAAGGACAAGACTTTGACCAGTATCAAGGCAAGCTCCCAATGCTTGCTACCATACTTATCATTATCTCATGCATGTTTTACTTCTGAAGTTTTACAAAAACTTGGACAAACAAAACCATTTTTGATATGGATATTATTACTAGTGTTATTATATAAATTATTATTGCCATTAGTCACAACTTGGTGTTACCCAGCCCTTAGCCACCATATGGTATATTTACCACCACAAGATAGTAATCTTGAAGTCCCTAAGTGGACATCCTAACAAATGTGTTTTGGAAAATTAAAGGTTTTACGGAAAAACCCCGGGAAAGGTGGGACCTTGTCCACGGGAGAATGGTGAAGAAGATTGTTTTTGGAAGTGTTTTCGAAAACGACACATAGACTAGTCTTGTCCGGACAGCCCTACAGTACAACCACATTACTCAAAATGGGCACGGGCTTAATGGAAGCTTGTTTGTGTTAGTGTGAGACTTTACCTCAATTGGCTAGAAGGGGTTAAAGTCCCCGGAACCGAATGCTGGATATGGGCATACAAAGTGTGGACTGCGAGTGCCACCGGCAAGCAACAGTTGGGTCTCCTGCCGTGGCGGTGGGGTGTTGGGTTATGAGAAAGAACAAGGGTATTGAGAAATGATGTGGTTAACACACACGGTGCCGGGGAGAACAAACTCAACTGAAGAGGTAATCGCATACTAGCATCGGCATAGTGGAAGTTATGATCGGTTATCTGATGTTCGCATACTGTCACGAGCAGTCCGTGGTGTTCACGGCAGATGTACCGGATGGTGTGGTGAAAGTGTACAAACTCTGCAGAGTCAAAACTATTCGAATAGCCGCGTCCGCGGTCATGGACAGCTGAATGGCAACGTCGTCTAGCATTGTGTCGATGTTTTAAAAAGGAAGTTTGGAAAAAGGAATTGTACCTGGGAGGTACTGGAAGATGAACTATGTACCTAGGAAGTACGGATGATGGAAAGCCGAAAGTTATTTTACAAGAAGTTCTGCAAAGAAAATCTTTCTTAAAACCATCTTTGTCAGAATCTCTCGGATATGCAATATCCATTGAGAGAAACTATATTATTTCTGAAGTATCTTTTTCACCAGAGATATAAAATTATTATTCAACCATGATGAATCTTTCATCCATCATGGGTAGAAAACCCTAAGTATAGCCTACCTATTCCACCTTATAAGCATACTTGCATTTTATGAGCTCCATTCGGGATGTCTTGCGAGTACGTAATTGTACTCATGGCTGTGCCCCTGGATATTCCAATGTCCAGATTCTCAACGAGAAGGCTTACGTCGAAGATGAGGAGTATGCGGAAGATTGAGAGTTCGTCGACGTCTATGCGAACTAGGAACGTCTCCCAGTCAGTTGCCTGTAGGTAGTCAAGGCATGACTTGGGCTTTGCCACGGTTGTGTTTGAAGACTTCCGCTGTTTTATGAGTTTCTCTGCCCTGCGTGGCAGTTGTTTTTAACTGGGTCATGTGACCATTTCTAGGATGTGTATTCGGTATGTAATGGATGATGTATCTGCAATGCCAACTTAAGTATGTTGTTCACGACTGACTGATCATGGGATCGTGAATGTATGCATACTGGAGGTCTCAGACTGCCGGTCTGGGGTCCCCACACTTTTGCCGACGGGTGATCACTTTTCCTGGTTTATACGGTGTAGTTGCTGATGAAGCTTGCGAGCATCGTTTCCCTCCATGGACGTGTCGTCGTTTAGCCTTTTTTTGTCCTTCTAGGTGAAAACCTAAGTCCTCAAGGACTGGGCGGCGATGGCGCATTGGTGTCATTCCCTCCTTGCATGCTTTGTTTGGAGTAGTTACTGATACCCGTAGAAGTGATAGCCTTCAGTAGCTATCTGAAATGAAAAGTATACGGGGTTAGGTTGAGCCTCCAAGTGCAGAGTATGTAGTAAGTGGAAGACGTGTTTTCCCTACGAGAGTGACTCGAGGGTTTAATATCGAACTCTCGGGGAATCAGTAGTGAAAAATTTATCTTCCTATCCTTCTTTTGGTCACCTACAAAATAAGGTTAATTGTTTTGGTCCTCAACCTCACTTGTGGTTGTCAAGCACAAGGTGTATGAATGATATCAAGATAATTATGCAATGCAAACAAGAAATAAATATGCAATGATGGTGAATGAATGTGCAAGGATGATGATAACAATGATAAATGATATTTTTGGGTTTTTTATGATTAATGCAAGATGAAAAAGTGTTTTTGTATTTTCGGATTTAATTATTGCAGAAAATGGAAAAGTGGTAAAAGTGGTTGGAAAGGTGTTTCTTATGATTAAAAATGGACCGGGGTTCATGGTTTCACAAATGCACTCTCTCTTTTAATGGTGTGGCAGACAATGGACACATAGAATTGACATATGAGATTGCAACACAAAGTTTGATATCAAGTTACTAATTATATGGGTATCACGTCCTAACATAGAGATCTTTTGGTTATTAGTCTCACTTATACTCCACCATGATGCGAACCAAATCATAACACCTTAGTAATTAAGATAACTCAGAGTATAGCTTTAAGTATCATGACATGAAGTGAAAATAAGAACATGCTAGATCTAGTCACAGGAAGAAGCTTGGTCACCCTCAACCCTTGTAGCATGGTATTTTTGTTTATCCCTAGCGAGGCAACAAAGTAAGGTAAAACACCCAAGTGGATCGCGATATTTCAGTTGTCAACTTACCGCACTCACCACCCCCCGTTACTCCAACTAATGCACACATCACCCCACACACGCCCTCATAAACATGCTTGATCATAACAAGTAGATAAGAACGGGGTACATAATATGCATCTATATTCATAACTGAAACAAACATTTGCAATCTCAACATATATTAACTCACAAAAAGATCCACCACATAGAAATTACATATATGACCGTAATCATGTTCAGCAGCTCATACGGTACTAATTAGTGAAGCTCAAAGAGAGGAGAGATACATAAGTTACTTCCACAAACCCATAGTCCAGAGGTGGATTACTCCCTCCTCATCATGGAGATGGTGGAGATGTCGATGGAGAAGATGAAGACAACGCCGGCAGTGCCCCGCCGGAGTTTCCCCCTCCAATCTGCAGCTCCAGATCTTCGTTTTCGTGTTTCTGTGATATGGCGGCGCTTGTTTTCAAGAACGCCGTGGGACTTCTTTTATAGGCGTTTTTAGGTCAAGACGAAGGCGATGGAGAAAAGATCGACGGCTGCGGAGCCTCGAGGGCCAAGTAGGTGGGCCCCACGCGGCCAGGTACAGTGGCTGCGTGGGCCACCCCCTTTTGGCCCTCCGGCCTCCGTTTGCTTGATTCCTTCGCTCCTACGTCTTCCTCCTTCCAAAATAATGACGCATGTATTTTTCCAGATTTTTATGATGTCGTTTAGGTCCCTAAACATAAAAGGAAAAAAATAGGGTTTTCTGCCTGCGCAGGGTTAATTCCATAAAAATAGGAAACAATTATTTTATTTCCTAAAATCATTAAATAACAGTGGTATAACCCTTATTTGATGCAAATATGATTGAAATATGAGTGATATAGTGCAAAGTTCATATATGCATTTTACATGCATCAGTTACCTAAGTCGGCTCCTCTTGCTTACACAGTGGTTGTGATCACTATTATTTGTGTTGGTTTGCTTATGTTGTAGGTTTTGCAAGACCCCCAATGACGGTTATGGCCTAATCCGGCATTGCCCTTTGCTTTGAAAGGCGATGACTCAAGACATGGACGTCTTTATTTTTTTTCCTTACAGTATGTTAATCTCCCATGTTTTGTGGCGTTGTTTATCTCGCTTGTAATCTCACAAGGTAATCAAGTAGCCCCAACATTGTTCCGTTTCGTGGCTAACCGACTATATACTCTTAACAAGTTGTAGATTTATTAATTTAAAGTTCAGTTTATTTCAAGCCTTCCATGTAAAAAGCTTGTAGTAGGGTAGAGTAAGAGAGGTAACGAGTCGAGTGTACAACCCGGAGAGTCCTTAATAAGTTGTAGGGTTGTATGTAAAAATCTTGTAGGTCTATTCTTGCACTTGTATGTATGGTATCACCTCAGGTTTTGCTTATGACCTTTCCCCCAAAGTTGTATTTTCTTCAAAATTAAATGGAGTACAACCACCGTCTATCTCTCATCAGTTAGAGTACCACCTCCACTTGTTGGCTTCACGACCTATTCCAAATAAGATCTAGTGCATCTTGATCTTGAATTTCAGAAGGAGGTGTTTTTTACTCATGTGGCTAGATACACTTATTGTAATAAAAAATTGAAACCATTCAAACATTTTTTGACTTGTTTTGCTAAGGGAGACAATGTTTTTGACTTGTGTAAAAAAGACAATTTTTGGTGTTCCAAAATACTTTTCGCGACACATTTGTTTAACACATGCCACAAAAAATGTATTTTTCTTGTGAAATTTTGCTTGTGGTTATAAAATGTCTGAATATACACTCATAGTTTTATTTCAACTTTTTGACATTTTAAAATATGTTTTTGGTCAGTATGAGCATATGCTTCTATTGTCAAAAGTGGATTTCCACAACAAACAGGCCTATCGTTCTCTATTTTGCCTTAGGACGTCATGTTTAACCCGAGTTATGTTATTGAAAAATTGTTTCTCTAATTGTTCAGATTCCCCCATCCAATCTCCACTTAATTTTTCATATAAATAATCCCTGGTTAAATGGTTAACAGTATCCATTTCAAACAATTTCTAACAGATTATTTTGTTCGGGTCGACGTTTAAATAATTATTAACATGACTACAATAAACACTTGTAAAAAAACATGACTATAATAAGTACCATCATTCCGTAGTAATTACGGTACCAAGTTCCGTTTTGTGCCTACACTACACCACTAGGAGAAGCCAACCAAGGAGAACAATAACAACTGCATTAATATACCAGCTAAAATTCATCATGCACCACCACCGTTTAATATTCATTAGGCACAACAAAGCAAGGGATCAAGTCATACGATTCCATCCATAATTGACTTATGTTGTTGCGAAAAAAATAATATGTATCACAGAATTCAGCTGTACACCACAATAGTACGAGTACATGGCATCCAGGTCATGAGACATGCAAGGTACAGCGGTGATAGTGTAACAGCGCTCCAAGCTTGTTACTAATCAGAATCATGCCTCCTCTTCTGCTTGTCCTTGCGGCGGCGCTTCTCCCTGTCCTCCGAATCATGCCTACTGTCATGCTTGTCTCGCCTCCTTTCCTTCCCCCCGGAGTGTTTTTCATGCTTTCGCTCTTTCTCTCTGTCATCTCTTCTCTCGTCGCGCCGCCTTTTCACCTTCCTATCATCCTCAGAATCTTCCTGCTTTGTTGCAGGGGCAAACTCAACCTGCTCAGGCTCTGTTTCAGGAGGTCCAGGACTACTTGGTTCTTCCTCATTGTGAGGACCCCTTGTATAACCATAAAGATAACAAGTGTGTTAAATTGGTGAAATATTGTTAGCAAACCTAGTCATGTCGGAGCGATTAACAGACAATATTATCGTAATAATACAGTACAGTATTTCAAGGGATAACAAGACCATACATAAAACTTTTCTGATGTGAACTTACTTGTATAAACCTAATCCTTGCACTTGTGCTGCTTCAGCATGCCCTGCTCCCAAATCCTCTGCGGTAGATCCTCTCTTTATTAGCTCGGCGTATTCATGCTTATCTAAGCGATTGCCCTTCGGTCGACTACTACGCTTGGGAGCTAAGCCAAGTGCCTCACGCATGGCCTGTTCCTCCTCCTCCTTCACTCTCCTAATTTCTTCCTTCATGGCATCTTCTGTGTCAGATTGCTTATCTCTCGTATACCACAATAGGTCCTTCCCTGGCAGAGATAGGCATAGTTTTAAAATTAACATGCAGAATGTTTATGCGGATAATCACAAGCCTTGAGAAATCACTACAAAGTATTGCAATGTCCGCCTACTTTAAATGCAAGCCCATGAAGTCACTTTCTCAAGCCCAACTCTAAGATATAAGCAGAAACTTTGCTAATAACAAAAGGCGGTTATGGCCAACGTGTTCATATGTTACAATCACAAGACCATAGCAAATGATATCGGAAAAACATGTGTCACTATGAAACTAGCACACCACACCCGTCCGTCACAAGAATACTCGTTACATATCAACTCTAGATTCATAGATTGAACTGTGTAATTGCTCAACCTAATTGTATTTGTACCTGGAACATATTCAATCAATAGAGATGAGCTAGCGCCTAGATGTTTTCGTCAGAGCTATAAGTAGCAGTCTAGCAGAGTAGGTATGTGGACTAACTTGCTTATATTATGCTAGACCTATAATTGGCTGATCACAATGCAAAGAGGCTTATATCTCAATAGGACTTAATTATAACATCCTAGTTCATAGTAAACGGACACATTAACAACTCAGACCGCCGGATAAAGGACTGGATTAGTAACTCCAGGACATGGGTTACCAGTGCAAAGTGAATTATTCAATCCTATGAATCCAGTGTCCTCTTTGCTAGAAGAATACATACACATCAAGCACGGTGAGCTCTCACAAATTAAAGTAGTTTATGCATGTGAACAGGGCTGAGCATAATAGCAAGAAGCATGAGTTTTTTTAATAAAATTACTGAAACCATGAGAAAACAGCAATTCCATATTGCTTCCTGAACTGAAGTACTTATTCCACCTGGGGTAGGGATAGGGGAGGGGGTATTTACCTTTCTGCCATCTACCAACAGGAGCCTTAACGCTATGCCCAAGGTAATTCTCCCGGTGCTTGTCAACCTTAACATCATCCCATTTGAATTCTGCAGTAATATTAAGACAGAGATACTGAGTATTGAGCTAACGATCTCCATGTTATGTAGCATGCCACATAATAAAGAAAGTTCAGTGCTATAAAAGGCCATAAACTGGAAATGCAGTGGATGCAAAGGACTTACAGCAAAATGAAGTGATCAAACCTTGCACATAAAAAAGTAATCAAAGGTTGATTTGTGCAACCGACGCAATTGCATTTCTAGGCCAAAGGCTTCAAATAAAGTGCTAATGAAGCAACACAGGTGTGATATGGGAAGCAGACTTTTTGGTTCACCGTTTGTACTTTGGTTATTCAAAGAAGAAAGAAGAATTAAAAAAAATTGCACTAAATGGGGTCCAAAACGATAAATGGATGTAGGACTGACACCGTAGATGTAGGTGCTTTAGCATGTTAGCTTGTCCAGCTATCTATTGTTCCAACAGACTATCACGATCCTCTTAACTTAACACAATAGACAGGACATTAACTCTAAAAAACACCTAACTGTCATATAGTCAGAGCAGAACAGGAAACAGGTCGGCTAGACGGTACGATCCTAAACCTAACAAGATCGACGCAGCAGAGACACAAACTAACCCAATACCCTATCGGTGATTCCCATCACCCCGACGCACTACCAAGCGGAACCAGAGAAACATAGTCAGGCGCACGAACGAAGGTAGTACAACAGGTCATTCAGCAGATCGCTAGCTACTGCGTCGAAACCCTAACGGTCGTTGCGGAACTCCGTCGTGCGACGGTTAAAATGAAAAGTTGAGAACCGGTGTGGGAACAAGGGGAAAGGAAGCTTACGATCTCGCCCGCCGCGGACGCCGCCTCTCGTAGGATGGTACATCTCGACGAAGATACGAGGGCGAGGGTGGGAGAGGAGGAGGATTTGGGGATTTTCCGAGAGGAAGACGACGACAGAAGTCGGCGACTCGGGTCAGATGCAGGCTCTGTATGGGCTGGGCCGAGTGATGGACGGTTTGGCGGGCGGGCATATTCACCTGAACGGCCGGGCCCGAAACGAAATTCAACGTGTCTAGGTATTGCTACGTTCGTTCTAAAAACAATAATTTGCTAATCCCAATAAAATTAATCGATGGAACAATTCGTGTTTTTAAAATAAATAAAAAAATAAATTCGACATTTACGAAAATAATGGATTCATTTCCCTCAGCAAAAAAAAAAGGATTCATTGACCCTCCAATCATCAAGTTGATTTCCATCAACAAAACTAAAAAAAAGGTATTGCTACTCCGTTCTAAAAACAATAATTTGCTAATCCCAATAAAATTAATCGATGGAACAATTCGTGTTTTTAAAATAAAGAAAAAATAAATTCGACATTTACGAAAATAATGGATTCATTTCCCTCAGCAAAAAAAAAGGATTCATTGACCCTCCAATCATCAAGTTGATTTCCATCAACAAAACTAGCGAGTCCTTGATCGCATTGTCAACCATAGGCAATCAACAAGTGAATCATACAACAAAGAGGACAGGTTCATGAAAAAAATGAGAATTTAAGAGGGTACCTAGTCGTATCTGTGGTTTTCTGTCTCCTGGTCATCCTATCTGAGGTCACATTTTGACTTCCTCCATACGTGTCGGTGGTGCATCTATTCAAAACATAAGATTGCCACTAGATCATCGAGCCATCAATATATAGGGTTTGTGTTAGGAATCCTAGCATTTGTGTTTTATAGGATCTGCCTTCATGGTTAATAACTTAAGTATGTTCATGTGTGAGAACTGTAGCGATGCTTCCACTAGTTTCACTTCAATAATTCGATCTATCCAGTTTGAATATTGGGATCATGTATAACTATGCCCACTCTCCACATGCATCTTCCTACGTAGAGAGGCACAAGAAAAATAAAAGACCAGAGTTTGGAGCAATTTCGGTTGCTTCGTATCTTCCACGTACCAGTATGTTTACTGAAATGTTAGTGATGCAAACAAAGCCGTGATAGACGTGCTTTTGATCTTTAAGTTGGTCACGTCAAGCCAATTTGATCCTTTTATTTGCAACTTGGATTGGATCTCAAAATATTTCCAAACCTTATTTGAATTTCTACAAAATTCGTTCTCTTGAAACTACCCACTCTTCTGGTCGACTCCTCTATACAAGTGCTAGCGACCAACCGAACAACCCAACTCAGCCCCGAGATCCCCCACACCCCGACACATTCGCGAGAGACCTCGAGAGAGTGCGTCCGAAATGGCGATGAGATGCGCGCTGACCTCCTTCCCCGCGCGCCTCCGGTCACCGGCGGCGGTCGCCAGCGGCACCCGGCGCCTCCTGAGCGACGGGAAGGGCCGCGTGCTCAGCGAGGAGGAGCGCGCCAAGGAGAACGTCTACATCCAGGTCGGTCATCCACATCCCCACCCGAAGACCTAGCTATCTCGCCCCCATTAATCCTATATTTCCCGATCCGGTGAGACTCATCCTTGACATGACTGTGTTTCGATTTGATGTTGGTGTGGGGAGCAGAAGATGGAGAGGGAGAAGCAGGAGAAACTCAAGAAGAAGCAGGAGAAGGAGAAGGCCAAGTCCGGCGCAGACGGCAAGGTATACGATGCTACCCTCATGGTTACAAATTGATGTTTAGACTCGATGGAATAGGAGTAATCAGTCCACACTCAGTATCCAGTCTGCAGAGTACTAATGCGTGCACTCTCCTAGAAAAAATAGGAGTACTAATCTGCGGACTTCCTGTTAAACCGATAGATTCAGAGTCACTGCATGATGTGTTGATCATTTGAAGTCACTGCAGCCTTTGTGGCTAAGGGGAGGGGATTCATCCATGATCCATCTGATAAAAGTGCAGGGATATTGCTATCTCTGGGAAAACATGGTGTACCTTTTCGAGTTCAGAAAATAGCTGCAATATGGTTTGGGCAACAGACTAAGTTCTATATATATTGGCCATGTTATGGTGCAGTCCATTGGGACACCATTG
Organism: Poa pratensis; assembly: GCA_947311845.1. Classification (NCBI taxonomy): domain Eukaryota; kingdom Viridiplantae; phylum Streptophyta; class Magnoliopsida; order Poales; family Poaceae; genus Poa; species Poa pratensis. Next base: position 70,823,986 of record CAMZMU010000041.1, read on the forward strand.
CACCCTACATAGTTAGTCCTCCGAAAGCAACTCTTCTCAAATTATTTTGAGTAAATCTCTTTCAATCAATACTTGATGTGCTTGAAATGCTGTGCAGTACAATTTCATGGAACCAGATATTATTGGTTTTCAATTCCTGTCTATTTACACAATTTTGAATCAAATGATGTTGTGTTTATTTGGAAAAGATTCACCCCTTTTGCTGAAACAAATCGTGCATCTAATTTATGTTGCGACATCCTTTTAGAAATTTTGTGGATTCCTCCACACTGCACAGTATTGACCTATGGAGCATTGGTTGTAGCAGATTTTAGCGGTCACTTGGTAATTACCGTGTCATATCTGCTTAATGGGCCACAATGTAGTGGATGATGTTTCATTTCAGTGAAATGGAGCAGGGGCGTGTCCATTTTGACCTAAAGAAAAGCTAAATGCTCAAATGTATCTTTTATGTATTGTAGTTATCCAATTTTTCCATTTCCAAGTAATTGCTCCCCGTCTATAGAGATATAGTAGTTCTCTGTTTTCTGCACTCCGTTCACTACAACATTAGTTTGCGCTCTGTACTAACACATCTTGTCTTGTTGCCAGAAGTGACTTTTCGATGCCTGAAGGTGACTTCGTCGTGGACACATTCGGTGGACACTTGTAGTTTATACATGTCCAGATATGGGAGAATAAAGTCTGTAAAACATTGACACCACTAGCTTTGCTGTGTTTTCGGTTTCGCGGGCTTTACCCGGATATAATCCATGGACCCTACATTAAGATTTGGGACTCTTGTCTTTGTTGGACCATATGCCAGTCTCTCATTTCTGTATTCTTTTTCTTTGGCTGTATGGTGTTGCCGCCTGGTTCTCATGTTTGCTATTTCGGGGCAGACCTGCAGGTTGCACTCTCGGCTCTAACATGTTTGGTGGACGAGTAGGCATGAACTGGTTTTCAAATCAACTATGTTGTTATTTATCGATGCATCTAATAAGTTGTTACCAGCTCGAGACACAAACAGGTGATCCCAAGATCTCTTAGCAAGAGCATTCTTTTGTCGAAACATGATTATATAGTAGTCTTCCAACAAGGAATTGAGGCTTCTTTGTATAAGAAAAGGTTTGGTTGGATTGTTTACCATAAACTATCCGTCCAACAAGGAATTGAGGCTTCTTTGATACAAATAAATTTCATAAGATTCTTTGAGGATTTGAATCCTAAAGCTGTTTCTATGTTTGGATGGTTTTTGATTCGCAAGATTAAAATCCTTTAGTAATTTTCCTGATTCATATGTACTCTGTTTTTGGAGTTAAACAAATTATCCATCCAAATCTCATGCCATAGTTTGTTTTGTTCTTTTCCATTGGTGTGTCAAACATCTTTCAAGATAATGCCAGTAGTTTCCGGCAGTTTGCTCAAGGACCACATCTCTCCGGCAACACAACACATGAATAGTTTGCTCAAAGACCACACCTCTCGAGAGCTGGATGCCAGCCGAGATGGAACGCCAACCTCATCTGGCTTGCCTTGCCTCAACATCTAAATAAAAGGCCGGGGCCGAACAGGAAGCACTCTGGCCATCTCCGTGGAATGATGACTCCAACGGACCGACGCATCGAGTCCGTGCCGGTCCGTCGCTGTCCGCGAGGGCCAAAAACAAGGCCCAACGGGGCGACGCAAAACGGACCGTGGTCCGTTTTTCTGTCCGCCGCGACGCATTCCTGGCCCAAATTTGGGTCACCGATGCGTCGGCCCCGGACGCGAGCGGAGCTGTTTTGTGTCCTCCTCCGGTCCGCTTTTGGAGGCAAAATTCACACTCCTCCCCCAAAAACCCCAGTCCACGGTCCAGACCTACCCATGGCCGCTGCCTCCGCCGAGACCCAAGAGCTGGCCGCCGCCACCGAAGCTGCGCCCCGGCTGAAGAAAGTGAAGAAGGAGCTCACGGCGGAGCAGAGGGCCGCCGAGACCCTCAAACGGGGCGCCCGGAGGAAGAGGCTGAAGCAGGACAAGCTCGACGCCGCCGCCAAGGCCGCCACTGAGGAAAAGGGCGACGACGCCGACACCGACCTCGTGACCAAGACAGCGACAGCTGCCCTCCTCCTCATTGGACTTGCCCCGTCCGCGGCGGCGGTTGGGGTAGCGACTGCGGCGGCGGTCGGGGTCTCCTCTGCGGCGGTCAGCTCCAACGCTTCCACGGCCCGACCTCCAAGGTCGAGACCGCTCGCGACCGCACACGCGACCGCACCATCTCCTGCGTACGGGTACCTCCCGGGAACCATGCCGCCGCGGGTTTCTCCTTCCTCCGGCGAGTCGGTCGAGGTACATACCCTCGATCTCAACGCGCCGGCGACACCGTTGGTCGCACACTCGCCCGCGCCGCAGACTGCGGAAGCTCGTGCAGCTGCCCCGACAGTGGTCGCCCCGGCGCGTAACCTGTTCGGCACTGTTCCCATGCCATCGCCGGGTGACCCCAGGTACTATGAGGAGGACGATGACCCCTACTACCAGGAGGACGTCCTCCAGGACATGGTCTGCGACAACGGCCAGTACGACGGCGACGACTACAATGTCGGAGATGATGAGGCTCTTCCGACCGGCCCCGATGTGATCAACATCGATAATGAGCCGGTCTTCAACGAGCTCGATGCCGCCGCCGCGGCCATGAAGAGGAAGGTCAGCCAAAGAGGCGCCTCGTTCACCTCCGAGGAAGACGTGCTCATTTGCGAGTCATGGATCGAGGTTGGAACCAACCAAATCATCGGGGCCAAGCAAAGAGGGTCGGCATATTGGGGCCGGTTCACCAAGCGCTACAATGAGGGTCGAATCCTTCCGCCCCGAAACATTCAAACGCTGCGGACCGAGCTATCTATCGCTAAGAGGTGGAACCACATTCAAGCGGAGATGAGCAAGTTTTGCGGCGCCGTTGAGAACATTGAAAGCCGGCCGCAAAGTGGCTATGGAATCAAGTAGCAAGTGTTGCAAGCATTGGATCTCTTCAAGGCTCAATACCCTTGACCCATTGCTACCGAGAGCTGAAGGACCAGCAGAAGTGGAAGGAGCTATACGCCTCCCTCAAGAAAGCCGGACAAGCGGGACATGTAGGTGGTGACAAGGGAGGGGACACAACGGAGAAGGAGAAGGACGGGAGGCCAAGGGGGAAGAACAACTCGAAGGCCGAGTTGAAACGCGATGCAACGACCCTTGCGTTGCGAGAGACTTTGAGCGGGTTCGTATCCCAAAAGGATAAGACCTGTGACAAGGAAGAGAGGAGAGAAAAGGAACGCCTCGAGAGAGAGACGTCTTCCAAGCTCTTCTTCGAATTGCAAAAGAAGAGGCTCGACATAGAAGAGGAGAACGCTCGGACTCGGACACATGAGGTCGAGATCAGGGGCAAGGAGGCCGAGGCAAGGGCCAAGGAGGCCGACGTGAAGGCCAGGGAGGTGAACTATGGCCAACATGGCCGGAAAAACATGGTCGATGGCCGAAACTTGAAATTTTTTGGACACACCTGGAGACATGGCCGATGACCGCTACTTGTAATATTTTGGGTACACCTGGAGACATGGCCCGTGTGAGGCCGGTATTATGTTTTTATTTTGTATTGGTACTAGTTCTTGTTTTGGGTAATATTGCTACCGAAACTATGGCCACCATGCCCGAAAATGATCAAAAACCTTGGCCGGACGGACTCAATGCATCGTCCCATTGGGGGCAGTGGCCGGAAAGGAGCGAACATGGGCCGGACATGGGTCCTTTTGGCGACGCAAACGGAGCAAACGCGGACCAAACGCGTATCACATCCCAAATTTTGGAACTAAGAAAAACTTAGTTTTACAAGACCCAAAATTCAGAACCAACAAAAACTTCTTGAAATTTCACTGATGATTGTGTTTTCCTTCCCATTGCTATGTTTGAACTTATGTGGCTTGTTGTTTAAGTTGTTTGACTAGTAAATATAAGACCCAACCAATATAAAAATATATTTAACTTTGGTGATCATGTTATGACAAGAAAATATTCCATATGTCTTTTCCATTCTTATTTCTGGCTAAAGTCCATTTCAATGATACTTGGATTAGCAACAACCAAAACCAATACCCATTATTTAGGAAAGTAAAAGTATTTCTAAAATTATATGTTTCCAAAATTATGGAGATCTATTTTTCAACCTTGATATTTTGCAGATGTATACAACTCCCATTTTATAAACTCTTATTTTCACTCCATTGAAAATAACACTAGTGGGAAATATATTACCCCACCTATTTTCTGTCTCAAATCTTTTTGAAAACTATTAAGTTATGAGTTGAGACATTTCCTAAAACATCATCTTATCATAATTAGGAGTGGTCACTTTTCCACAAGATAGCATTGTGAAAATGGTGGTATGATTAATTCTTGTGAATTGATTTGTGTGGTCTTGATTGTGATGTTGATCTTGTTGTGTTGGTTGCTTGTGAGGATAATTCCTCAGTGGTGCTTAATACTAAAATAAAACACACTTGACAACAAATTTGGTATGTGACTTGAAAACAAAACAAGACCTCTATAATTACTACACCCTCAAAATAGAATCTGGATTAAAAGAAATGATCTTATTTAATTTCCCTCCCTACCTATTTCTCTATTTTGTTACAACAATTATTTTATCTTATAAAATCCAGGAATGAGATGATAACCATCTCATTATCATATTTCTCTCTCCTCAAAATATCTAATCTCCAATTACAAAGATATTTCCATTTGTCAAATTGGTTTTATCCAAAAATAATATATTCAAACCCTATGAACCAATGTGGTTCAAAACATTTTATTTTGAAACACCAATTTTTGTGGAGGCTCTACTTGGTAAGGGGAGCCTACCCAAATAATTTCAGAATTTTTGAAATAGTTTAAATGTCTCAATTAAATATCTAAAAGCTACTGGTTTCAAAAAGAAATAAAGAAACTGCAAAGGAAGAAATAGGCAGGGGTTTTCTGTAAAAATGTCGTCTTCTTTGTAGCTCACATGGCGCCAGCTGCCAGTGCTCGTGCTCCTCGTCCTCGCTCGACGCCGCTCGCCGCCCGGACCCCCCCTTCCCGCTCCTCCTGCCGCGCGAAGGAGATAAGGAGGCCCCCAGGCACTCCTCTGCTCTCCGTTGTCCCTCACTTGCCCCCTCCTTCTCTCATTTTCTTCCTCAGCCCGGAACCCTAGCCACAGGTGGCCGAGCTCGCCGTCACGCCTCGCCGTCGATTCAAGCCTCCCCGACCAAATCCAAGACCACCAGAAGGTCCGCCTCGTCACCCTCTTCGTCCTCGACCAAGGAATCGCGAAGGAGAGCCCAGAATCGTCTCCATCGAGTTCATCCCCTTCCGACTCCGGCCGCTGCAAGGTCGAGCAAGCTCGCGGGTGACACAGACTATCATTCTCCGCCATTTTTGCGCCTCTGGGATCCCCTCATCGCGAGCCTTCTCCTGATCCTCACCTTTTCTTCTTAGGATCACCGGAGCCGCCGCGCCGACCTCGCCGTGCTCCCTGCGCCCTACTCTCTGCGCGCGTCCGTGCGTGTCCAGAGGAGGACGGCGACCGTACCTGTTCGCCTCGCTCAGACCAGTGGGCCGGCCCATCTTCACACGGCTTAGATTTGGGCAGATCCAGCCCACTGAAGTATTTTTTTAGTTAAATCCTATTCTATTTCCTCAGATCTGTTTCTGGCCCTTTATATTAAATCCTTTTTAAATAGTTTAAATACAAATTTGGCCATACCAAAAATCACACAAGTAGCCTAATGAGTTTGGAGTCATGTCTAACTTGCAGATCTGAAATATATTATTTGGTGTGGCTTTGAAAAATGTTGTTATGTAACTTGTCAGAATTAGTGTTTTGTGCATAACTTAATTTATGTTGATCTAAAAATTATGAATCCAATTGTTTTGGGAAGCCCTTCACATTACCTTTCAACAGGATTTTACCCCATGTGATTTGGATGCTTGAAACAAAAGTGGCATGCATTTCTAGTTTAGGCCATCAAGCACTTTGTGCATTTTTTATAATTTCTGTGGATAGCATTTTGGACCAAATTCAATTGGAGTAGTTTCTAATAGTAACAGAGAACACAAATCCAAGTTTGCATGATTGTTTGATTAACAGAACATTTTAGATGTAATATTTAGCAAAGGTGTTGTTTTCTGCCTCTAATAAAAAAAAGGGATTTAAGTGCCTTTATTATAAATAAGTTGTTGTGTTTATTTGGGATTGTTTTGGTACTGTTGCTTGCATGTCATTAATGTTTGGCTTGTTAGTTTATAATAGTACTGTTAGTGACTTGAGTTAGACTTGTTTGGGTTTAACAAATATTGCTAAAAGTGTTGTTAGGCCATATTCCAAATAAGTAATTTAACCACGAGTGTGATGTTTGATCATTAAGTCTAATTAAGTAATCTTTGCAGCTAAGTAGTTGCTACTGGTTGTATAGGTGGTTTACTTATGCTTAGCCTTGCATGTTTTTAGAGAACCCTAAAAGATGCTTAATCATTACTTTAACCATATCTTTATAAACATGAGTAGGGTGGTGATTGCCAAACTTGCTTGTTAAATAATAATCTTCCCTCATGATTGTTGCTTGTTAGTATTGCTTGATGTTGTTGTTGGAGTGTCCTACTGAATGTTGATTGTGTGCTTTTCCTTTTTGCGACGCTAGATATAAATGCTACAGGAGTGGTCTTTGGAGAGGATTTATTGAGTAAGAATCAGAGTTTATTTCTTTGACCAGTGAGGAGAAGTCCAGGGACATTATGCTGAAATCATGCAAGCTATTCTCTGAGCTTGCATTTATATACATCTATTTTGGTTCACATGTTTTACTTATAAAGAGCATAAGTGATTTATGTGGTGCTTGCCACTAAAGCTATGATTTTGAAAACCCTTGTGTTTTTTTAAAATACAAGGATATTATTTTGACACCTATATGGAGATACTAGATGGAAAATTCCTTTTTAAACTATAGGATGGGAAAAATATTGTTTACTCAAAACTCTTTTGAAAATACTCGTGAGGTTGTGGAATACCGAGATGTCGGTGTGGAAATGGAGAAGTGGTGAATGATGATGTTTATGAAAAATGCACATTGTGTCTTTGTACTATGACGACCAGCCGATAATCTGTGCGACCACATTTACCCACATATGGGAAATGGCGTAGTCATATAGTTTGCTCATATTAGTACTGGATGCCTCAAGAACGGGGATGACCCCGTTCCATGAGGGGATGGTCTGAGGACCTCCCCCCTGACCTGGGTCCTCTTAAGAGAAGTCTGCCAACAGGGTTGGTATGAGTGTATTGGAGAAAGAGGATTGAAGGTTCCACCATAAATCGTCGGGCAGAACTACGAGTCCTCACACTTAGATTCCGACGGGCTGGGTTAAGTGTTGATGGAAAGTTTCGTAGCGGTAGGGTCCTATACTAGCATGAGCAAAGGACAGGCTATGGTCGGTGACTCAACTTCGCATACACCTTGTATGGCGGGACGTGGCTGACACGATGAGTTACCGGATGGGTGTGGGAAAAGCGTGCTACCTCTGCAGAGGGTAAAACTATTTGAATAGCCGAGTCCTCGGATATGGACAGTTGGGAGGCTGTCCTCTGACCATGTGCAAGTTTTGCAAAGTTTTGAGATTTGAAAATAAAATGGAGATGTGTTGTGTCTGCAACTCTACCGACGGGCTGGTATGAGGTTGCCGGAGAATGATTTGACCATGACGGGCTATGGTCGAGAAGTGAAGAGTTTGGTGATTTGAAGGTGGAAAACGTTTTAAGCAACTATAGCGAAGGGCTGGTATAAGGTTGTTGGAAAATGATTTGACCATGAAGGGCTATGGTCGAAAAAGGAGGAGTTTTGGAGAAATAAACCAAACGGTGATTTTCGGGAAAATGTTTATAAAAGAGACCTCTTACCTTTTTCAACAAAGATGTATTTTCGGGAAAAAAATTTAAAAGAGACTTCTTACAAAGACAGATTTATGGGAAAAAGTTCTAAAGCCTTCTTTCCTTTTCCAATAAAGTTATAGAGATTTCAAAACAAAGTTTTATTAAACAAAAGTCTATCAACAAGGATATAGAGTTTTCAAAGCAAACGCAGTTTTATCTAAACAATAAAAAGAGTAGTGCATGCTCATTCCGGGGGTAGTTTGCGAGTACATTCAAATGTACTCATATTGGTTTCGTCCCTGGCTATTGTCTTAGCCAGATTTTGAAGAGGAGCAATTTGAAGAGAAAAAGGGCATTCACCGACATCAATGCGAACTAGGGCGCTTCCCAGTCAACTGCATGTAGGGTTGGCAAATGACTTGGGCTCCACGTCGATTTGGAGATTTTCGCTGCAAGTACCTGTTGAAGTTATGGCTTCAATCAAGTAAGTAAAATCATTCGGTATTTATGGGTGTTCTGTGATACCAATTCGAGTTATGTGCAACAAAAGACTGATCATGGGATTGTTGCAGGAAACATAACGAGTATCTCGGATAGCTAATCCGGGGTCCTCACAGACTTGGTATCAGAGCCATCGTTGACTGTAGGACACCTTAGTTAGCATGGACGTTAGATAGTGAAGAAATATTTTGTTAAAAACCTATTAATACCAAAAGTATATTTTATCCAAGGAAGTCCAAAAATAGCTTCCACTCTTCTCACCTTCTCAAATATTTCCGAGTCTTATTTCTCTATTTAAGATTTTCCAAAGATTTCTCTACTCCTTCTTACCCGTTCAAAATACTTGACGATGAACCCAAGTGAGACCTAATTAGCTGGCACCTACAAGAAGAAGCCTCCATCTCGAAGATTCAACATTCAACATCAAGGTGATCGACCTGCAAATACCAAGATCGCCAGTAACAAAGCAAGAGACCTCGAGCACCTCAACTCAATATCGGTAGTTTCACTCAGTTGCAACTTTGACAATCTCAATTCTCCAGCTGAAGCCGAAGGCGACAAAATGAAGATTTCAGCAACCATGTTTAACCAAGGCCCATAGGAAAAAAATATGATAGGAACTTTGGTTATACTACCCGACTACCACGAGTATTAGACGTCCTTTGGTACTAGACGTACCTTGTGTGCTCTTTGCTTGTGTGTACTCTGCTTGTGTATTGTTTGTTAGTGCGTCCTCTGCTTGTGTGTTGTTTTCCCTGTGTGTTTCACAATCACGCCTTGAAGGCAACACAAAGTACCTCAAAATTCTCTCCTTATCAAACTCCGTTTGCCACCTAACAAAAACCATTTTTGACCTCTTCGCCATAGTTGCACCTTGTTGCAGATGTAAACCTGCCTAGGAAAATATTTCTAAGATATTTTTCCTCTCATCTAAACCATCTCTCGATAAGAACTGACAGTTTTGCAAGATACAAAAGACCCCCGATCTTTAACCAAATAGCCTGAGATTTTTGCAACCTAACCGGCAAATCAGATAGTGGTCTTCAAGCACCATCTGGAGCAAGTACGTCAAGATCTCGAAGAAAACTGCAATTTTACGGCAACCTCGTGAAGACACGAGTCTTACTTGCAAAATTAACTTGTGAAATTACAAGAATACCACACTAACATGTCGTATCTAACTTTAGGTTAACATCTGACTTAAGTCCACGAGAGTACTAACTGATCTTCTAGGACTATAAGTCTTGACAAGAAACAAGGACATAAGGAGACTCATTTAGGATTGGTAACTAGAGGAACTCAAGGAGTGTATAAGAGTTGCTATGACGATTCGAGCTCAGAGACCACAAGAAGGAGGAACTACGACAAGAAGACATTGAAGAGAAATTTCATAGGTTGGCAAAGAAGCAATATGCCAGACTATCATGGAGCATCTGGAAACTCTTATATCAGAATTTATTATTCTTAATCTCTCTAAAAATAGTGTGATATTCCAATGTTCGTGTTATATAGAAGTAGTTTGGTAACAAGCCTCATGAACTTGTTAACAAATCACTTTTGTATACTCAAACAATTGAGAGTCATATACAAATGAACGGAACGTCAGATAATCCAGTACATCTCAGCCTCTGGAATATGAAAAGTGGTTTGATGACAAGACTAGCTACCTTGTTAACAAATTCTTCTTGGATGCCTAAGGCAATTCAATGTCATAAAGGACACCCACATTCTTATACAACTAACTAATGGAAAGCTTTGCCGGAATTAGTGGATGTCTTCACCGCAGGGTGAGGCAAAGGATGTTGGAACTTAAATAAAGGACAATAATAATTTTCTTAAATCAAGTGTATAACTTAAGAAATGTTCAAGTTCTAAGTAAGAAAGTCACAGAGAGATTTATAGTGTTTCTCTAACGATATGATTTCCGAAACAAGAAAAGAAAAAGGTACTCGTTTGGAAAACAACTGGTGCGAAAGTTCTTCACTAACTTTTTCTAGGGTCTTTTAAGAGGTGACGGACGAAGAATCACCTACAGTTGGTAGTGAGAAGATCGCCATCATTAAGGCTGAAGTCGTCCAACATCGAAGGCCATCCACGTGAAGTTAACCCCAGGAGCAAGCACCATCAACGTTACCTGTCGAGCAATCATCCCTTTCAACCTGCCTCGACAAATCAAACCAAGGGAGGATGCAAGAACGCAAATGGAGACTGCTGACATGAAGCCTTTTCTTTAACTTTTTAAGGCTAACTGAGAACTCGACACTTGCACCCTCGTCGAACAGCAGACCAAGCCGCCTATCTCATGACACTCGAACTAACTTTTAGACTCTCCTAAAAGTTCGATACCCTAGACTGTACCTCTTGAAAATCTTACCAAAGCTTCGTGAAGACCCAGAACCAAAGAAGCCTTTTCAGGACCAGCCTTTTTCCCGCCAAGCCGAAGGAAGAAAAGCGTGAAGAAGATCTACCGGAAGTCACTAAGAAGAATCAAACAACGGAAGCACCTGTTGGCAACATCAACCACCAAGCAAGTCCAGACGCACTTAGAAGTTTATAACATCCTTTTTCTAACTAGAAACCGGAGAGAGTCAAGTACACAGACGTGACGCATCCTGAGAACAACGCATCCCCATGTGCGACCCTCGTGAGGAGAAGATATCAGGAAGTGATATCTGCACCAACCCCAAGCACCAAGGCGCGACACCCAAGACGAAGATTTTCAATTTACCCAAGAAGAACGAAGTCTCCAAGTCAACCCCAGATGCAACCTTCAACATGACCCTTCAAAACCCCTTTTTAAGTGGGGAAGACCTGCAATAGATATACAAGAACATGTTAATAATTAGTTCCTTGCGCCTTAGCCTTGTAGTATATGGAAACAACCAACCAGGACTATCCATCAGCGTTGATCGTCAAGTCAACCTCATCATCAAGGATCTGAACTCAGCACAGAAGTTTATCGACAAAGAAAGCCTCGCAGCATCATTTGTCAAGATCTCACATGGCGACCGCACTGAAGAAGCAACGACCTCAGAAGTATAGCCAACCAAAACCCGTGCCCTCGTACTCCCCTGTTACACCGGGCAAATCTCGAGGACAAGATTTATTTTTAAGGGGGGAAGGATCTGTCACATCCCAAATTTTGGAACTAAGAAAAACTTAGTTTTACAAGACCCAAAATTCAGAACCAACAAAAACTTCTTGAAATTTCACTGATGATTGTGTTTTCCTTCCCATTGCTATGTTTGAACTTATGTGGCTTGTTGTTTAAGTTGTTTGACTAGTAAATATAAGACCCAACCAATATAAAAATATATTTAACTTTGGTGATCATGTTATGACAAGAAAATATTCCATATGTCTTTTCCATTCTTATTTCTGGCTAAAGTCCATTTCAATGATACTTGGATTAGCAACAACCAAAACCAATACCCATTATTTGGGAAAGTAAAGTATTTCCAAAATTATATGTTTCCAAAATTATGGAGATCTATTTTTCAACCTTGATATTTTGCAGATGTATACAACTCCCATTTTATAAACTCTTATTTTCACTCAATTGAAAATAACACTAGTGGGAAATATATTGCCCCACCTATTTTCTGTCTCAAATCTTTTTGAAAACTATTAAGTTATGAGTTGAGACATTTCCTAAAACACCATCTTGTCATAATTAGGAGTGGCCACTTTTCCACAAGATAGCATTGTGGAAATGGTGGTATGATTAATTCTTGTGAATTGATTTGTGTGGTCTTGATTGTGATGTTGATCTTGTTGTGTTGGTTGCTTGTGAGGATAATTCCTCAGTGATGCTTAATACTAAAATAAAACACACTTGACAACAAATTTGGTTTGTGACTTGAAAACAAAACAAGACCTCTATAATTACTACACCCTCAAAATAGAATCTGGATTAAAAGAAATCATCTTATTTAATTTCCCTCCCTACCTATTTCTCTATTTTGTTACAACAATTATTTTATCTTATAAAATCCAGGAATGAGATGATAACCATCTCATTATCATATTACTCTCTCCTCAAAATATCTAATCTCCAATTACAAAGATATTTCCATTTGTCAAATTGATTTTATCCAAAAATAATATATTCAAACCCTATGAACCAATGTGGTTCAAAACATTTTATTTTGAAACACCAATTTTTGTGGAGGCTCTACTTGGTAAGGGGAGCCTGCCCAAATAATTTCAGAATTTTTGAAATAGTTTAAATGTCTCAATTAAATATCTAAAAGCTACTGGTTTCAAAAGGAAATAAAGAAACTGCAAAGGAAGAAATAGGCAGGGGGTTTTCTGTAAAAATGTCGTCTTCTCATATCCTGACTCTCATATCCAACCAGGAAATCCACTAAACATGTATACATTGACCAGCTTAGACTTTTCAAGAGAACAATATAACTCCTCAAGGAACTTTCAAAGAGCGGATATAATTAACAAACTTTCGAAGGAAAACAAAAGCTTAACCACAAGAAGATAATGTAGTTGCACCAGTATTAACACATTACATCTATTGTCATATGGAGCAAATCAAAATCCCGAAGTAAATACCATATATAATGGATTTCTTGATGACAGATGGAATTTGGGCAAGAAAGTGATATCATTTTATATCCACCAAGAAATTCAGTTAACATGTATACATCAACCAGCTAATGTGCATGGCCATGGCTGCATATAGTGTACAAGAGGCATAACCCTTAAAACCTCACCACACGATAATTTTAGCCCTTGCAACACATGTTTTTTTGGTTTTCTATCAAGATTGTCAATCCTTTTTTCATGTCACTTGAGAGGCAACAACATAATGGTGACTCTGACTAAACACACTAAATAAGTAAGCGACAATAACTTTAATTTCTAGTCACCACATAGCAAATAATCACAGTGAATTAGCATCATTGCAAAAAAGCACCGTTGTGATTTATACTAAGTCAATCAGAGAATTTGAGGCCAATGACATCAGCTTTAGCATACAATCCCATTGATCTTCCATTGCCTCCTGAGAACCCACTACTGCTGAACAAACCCAATCACCACCAAACCAGTAGTAATCACAAGAAATTAATTGGACATAAAGAACAGAGATGCTATTTCTGGAGTTTTTCAAAAAATATTAACTTCTTCACATTGAGCGAACAAAGATGCAACTCTAAGCACTGAAACAATAATATGTATTCTAGAAAAACATATTCGATTGTTCTGTTGAGGAGGTGACCATCTCGGTGATGAAGTTGATGTTGCAGTCGGATAGGTCAACCCAAGAAGGAGCGTTATTTAGTGTTACTCCTCAACAATGCTACACTTCAGATCCCTCAAGTAGTTCTCTATATCAACAATGTTACCTGAAACGTCTCCTTTCCACAACGTGATATATCCGACCTAGTGCAAAGAGCCTCCTTGGATATTTGAACGGAGCATCTTCAGGTCTGCATGTGTCTTTCAAACATCTCAAACATGACAGACGCCCAATAAGAGAAGATGGTCCAATTTAAAATCGCTTCAACCCATAAAGCTGGAAGAAAATAATCATAGCTAGTACGGTGAACATTAACCAGAAATTCGAAAAATGAGATCAGACACCCCAGAAACAGGAAAAAATCATGCCCAAGTAAACTCTAGTTTCTTCAGATAACACAGAAGCCAATCATAGTAGAATCAAGTTGTATCCTGAGGCAGAGATACAATTGCAGTCTACCGTGTTTGCTATGTTTGAGATGCAATAAGTGAACACATCAGGTAGACGAAAATGCCCAATTTCATCGGACAGCCTTGATAGCTCTTAGCCGGCATAGACGGATGCACTTTGGAGGACAAATTATTATGCTGATAAGCTCTAGTTGTTTAACTGGAACTAAAGTAAAAAAACTGATTACACTGTCCCACTTTAAGTAAGAGGAGATTTATTTGATATTCTAGCACCTAAGAATGTAAAACAATGATTTGTCTTGCAATTGAATTAAGTACAGTTCTTGAGGTGATCAAATCAATGTGCTATCAGTCACCTCCATATCGTAAACATGCTAAGAAGGCTTAAAATGCAAGCCTAGCACTCTGGAGGTGCACAACAACAAAAAGAAGGAACCATAACATTAATTGTCTATTCTGTGCAAAAGTCACTGTCTTTGCACCTCCTGTTCAACAACATAACATGTAGTATTTGACTATTAGTATTTGTCTCTAATCCAACAAGCCAAGCCACGATGAAACCGAATATGGAAGCATCTCATGGTTTGATCAGCTTCAGAAATCCTATGAATATAAATGTTAGAACATGTAACATACAAAAATGTCTCACAAGAAAACCATCTTCTCTCGAATAACCATCAATTGTCAAGGTCCAACAATGGAAATTTTGCAAGCTCCAAAATATATGACATGAAAGTAAGATATCGATACAGTGTTAACGAAATAGAGAACCTGGAGGCAGAAAATCAACCTAAAAATGCTAGGAGCAGCATGATACTCCATGTAATATGCAGCAATCCATAGCATAACTAATGCCATCTGAATTCTATCATATGTACCCTCAAGAAATAAAGAGGATAATGAAGTCATGTTACGACACATAAGCTATTGTACGCTTTGGCATTCAGCTATTCAGAGTATTGTCAAGCCTCATGATTGCACTTGACGTGCCACTATTGTCCTATCGCTCCTTACAATACCCAAAAAATAAAAATGCTGAAACTGACTGCAACATATAGATTAAGCATATACGCGAGGAGAATATTCGAAGTGTAACACTTGCTAATTTATTCTTGTACATAGCACGCAATACAATATTAGACATCTGAAATGCATAGCAGAACGCATAAACCTTAAACATGCTTACGCACTGCACACCCACACTTCGTGACTGATTAAGCAACATAAAACTGAGTGTGGTAAAATATTCATCGGTTCACATAGAAGTGAAGACATTTTTTCCCAGAATACAATTAACATATTTTAATATAGGAAAATGTATATAGAGCTTGCTACAATAATAGCTTTAATAAAATAATTTAATTGACCTGATATGCTAGAGGTAATTTTCAAACACAAAACAAACTTCAGTAAACCAGGGAGTAATTAAGCAACACAAAACTACTGATGTCATACATTAGACCCACACATTATTAAGCCTACCTAGTGGCTGATAGGAACACACACCAACACGTTGATTGGCTGAAGAAAGTACTCTATGAAAATATTTGGATTAACTATGGCTAGTCAGTGGCTAGCAAAAGTAATCCATCATCTATGGTTGTACCAAACCATCACCTACACATAAGGATACTTAACTGTAAATGTAAAACATGAATTACCCCCATGCATATGTTCTTTGCGTATGTGACTAATGAGATAGATAATGAATTCTTCAGACAAATCTGAGTCTTCCTCAGTCTTCACATAATAGCATCAAGCTCTATAGATGTTTATAGGTATGATGATTTCAGACAGAGTAATAATTCTACAAGCAAGCAGAAAAAAGAAGGGGTTATCAAAGTTGCACAATCTCTAAATCTATAAACTTGCCATATGTAAACTGACAACAGAAGCTCGATCAATCACCAAATGCAGAATTGAGCATCATCAAAAAGAGGTAGTTGAAAAATTAACAAGGTCTTCACGCGTTTCAAAAAAATTAACAAGGTCTTCAAGATATTCTCTGCAGTACAGTCAAACACACGTGGGCATATGCCCAGAAATATCTACAAGTATCCTAAACTCCTATATAGGAAGTGTATACCATTGAGGTAGCAGCAAGCGAGTAGAAAATAACTCCAACTAAGAAACAAATAGGTCATTCACCTGGTCTGGGACACTTTCTACAGCATATAACATCGGCTCAAGCACAACACGAAAGCATCATTACCAAACTAAATCCATTCAAGCGACGATCAGGTATTATTTTTTCAGTGAAGCATCAGAATATAATCGCCTAGGTGTTAGTACCTTTATTAAGAACTAAGGAGTGAGGAGGCATCGTCCATTCCCAGTATCCAACTACAATATAAGAATACAGGTTAGAAAACTATGCTCAAAGTTAATAGCTTCATAGGGGCAATTAAGGTTTTATCTCTCGAGCAAATAGACACATACAGTGCCCTTAAAAGACCAATTATTTTTATAAAGAAGGGCAACCTCAAAATTTTCAGTGCATGTTCATAAGGTATTTCTCTCAAGCTAAAATATAAGATTTAATATTCTTCTTCCTTTAGTCTCCAAAACATCTATCCCTCCAGTATGTGTAGCCATTTCTAATGTTGGCTCAACTTTTATCCCCTAAAATTCAGACTCTTATCAATCCCAAAAAAAACATGAACCATGTGCAGCCTTGAGGATGACTCTCCCAGCTATTGTTAGATCTCTATCAAACCATTTATGTCATAACCCACCTCCATATGTCTACACATTTGTCATTTGACCAGATTTGAAGGAAGCAGACCGTGGTTTTAGCTTTAGACATGGACTATCAGTGTGCGCAGCAATGATATTGAAACCATTGCCAACTCTGTACCCACAGAACAAAGACATTTGCATGTAGATCAAATGTGTATTTGTACTTTGGTGGTCACAAAATATGGATTTCCAACAATGTTTTTTTGTACTGAGCACTAATAGTTAGCTTGAAACGTGTACTATTTGCATCTCCCAATTTAGAGTATGTTGCCATGGGGTATCACCTAGCCCACCTAGAGGTATTAAAAAAATTGAAACTTAGAAAATGGTAGAAACAAATTATAATGCTACCGAGAATTTATCCTCAATTGTAGATAACTAAATCAGTAAAATACTATGGTCAGACTTGATTCTACAAAAGAACTTCCATTGCGCAGTTTGAAGCGCCAATATTAAAGACATAAACATCAAGGATCATTATAGATTGCCAATAAGGAAAAGGCAAACTTCTCAAACAAATTTACTTTTCGCCAACCACAGAGGCGACCAAGAAGACATGTTGCTGGTAAAGAAGTAGCGGCCACCGGGCTGCAGGTCCTAGTGATACGTTCTCGCTGAGCAGCCCAAACCCGTTGGTAAGCAGCTGCTTCTTTGTCTCAGCTGAAACCGGGCAAACAACAATCACACAAACCGGAGCACGAATTAAGCGCTTGGTACTAACAATTCATGAACGCCAAGGTCCATAGCTTATGCACAGAATTCGCAAGCTAGCAACATTCAGCGGTAATATCTAACAGCTCCGGTGCATGGTCAACAGCCCGGTGCATGGTCAGAATCTCAGATACCAAGAACTGGCGTCCGTTTATATTGGGGAATAGGATCGAACAAGCTGTACCTTGCCGACTTATTTTTCAGCTTGCTTCATCTACTCAACCGCACGCATCTCCTGTCTTCTCCTTCATCAAGTTTGTAGATCGACATAGCACATCTCTTGTAAAGACAACCCAAATCAAACAAAAATCCAGCCCAAATTAAAAACCCTTACCAAAATCGAGCTCCAAATCACAAATCCCACCAAAATCGAAACAAATCGGCCAATTATTGCTGGAGGTGGACGTCGGCATGGGATTAGGTTGGCGGGCGGAAGCCCGGGGCAGCGGCGGGATGCGCACCTGTAGAAAAGGGCGTTGCTCCACTTATTCCTCTGCTTTCTCATGGGCTCCTTCACCGGCTTCGCGCCCTCCTCCTGGAGGTCCGACGGCGGCGACGGCAACCCGGCACCGTCGCACCGCGTCGGCGACCAGATCGGCGCCTCCCGCGCCGCCGTCACCGGCAAGCAGCGCCTCAACCTCGCGCCGTCCCCGTCGGCCAGCGCCACAGCGGCGCGGTGGTGGGACGTGTGCGCGACGAAGAGAACGGTGAGGGCGCCGGGCTAAACGCCGAAGAGAATACCGGAGAAGAGAAAGGAGAGGAGACAAAAAGAACAAGAGAGGCAGAACGGCCCCGGTCGCGGCTGCCGCGAACACCACTCGCATAACCGAGCGGCGGCGCAATATCCGGCGCCGGCGGTGCGTCTCGAAGTACGATCCACCAGGGAAGGAGACTGAGGGGAATGGGGTCGTGCTCGCAGTCGTTTTTTGTGAACACAACACGCATGGCGGCGGTGGAGCTCACGGGAGGAGGAGCAAGCGGCGGCGACGGCGGAGGAGGAGCTCCAGGCGAGTGGCGGCGTCGATGGATGCTGCGGCTAACCCTAGGCGGCGCTCTGTCGCGAGAGGAGAAGGAGAAGAGAGGAATGGGTACTGTTTTACTTGGCGGTGGCAAGAGATGTAATATTTCCGAACTCGTGGGGATAACGAGACAATAAATTTATCTGTCGCTGACCTGTGGGCCCGTGTCGAATTCTGAGACACTGATTTGTGGGTCCAATCCGAGGATGAATCATATGCCAGGAATCACAGGGAGCTTAGATATGTTAGAGATAGGCGATCAGGTCAATTCGACCAGAACCACATTGGTCAAACTAAGCTAGCCATTGTTCTATCAACCAGAACCACATTGGTTCTTGCGTTTTGTTTTTAGAGATCATGAGAATAGAAATGTTCTTATATTATAGACAAAAAAACAGCAACAGTTAAAAGCCTGTTTTTTTTTTTTTTTTTGAATTTGTTAAAAGCCTGTTGTGCGACAATGATCGTGAGGTCTACATTTTTTTTTTTTGAGTCTATCGTGAGGTCTACATATAACATGAACACGTACACGGGCGGAGTTCCTGTCCGTCAGATCAGGATCGTGTGGTTTAGAGCTGCCTATTGCTGTCAATTGTTTACCCGGTCCCCCGTAGTCCCTCCTCCACCCTCCGATCCGATCGGACGGTCCACACGAACCGGAGCATGCTATATATGTGCATCCCACCAGCCCTCCGAAAACCCTAGCTGCCGCCGCCTTCACAGCCTTCGCTGCTCCGCACCCTTCTCTCGCGCCTCCGGCCGCAGTCCCCCCGCTTCCGAGATGGTACGTCCTCTACCCCTCTCGAATCCCTGCGATGGAGGCCATGAATTCACCGCGGTTTGCTAATCTGTTCGCCTCTTCATCTCCCTGTCCTATCCCCAGGCCCCGAAGAAGGAGAAGGCCCCGCCGCCGTCGTCCAAGCCGGCCAAGTCTGGCGGTGGCAAGCAGAAGAAGAAGGTGACGCTGTCTCTCTTTCTGAATCTTTGTTCGCTTGCTGTTTGTGTTTCCGGATCTGCGAGGTTTCTCATGGTGGATTTGTTGGCTCTTGCAGAAGTGGAGCAAGGGAAAGCAAAAGGAGAAGGTGAACAACGCGGTGCTGTTCGACCAGGCCACCTACGACAAGCTGCTGTCTGAGGCGCCCAAGTACAAGCAGATCACACCTTCCGTCCTCTCTGAGAGGCTTCGGGTAATCTCCGCCTGCCCTTTTTTACTCTATTTGTCTGAACATCGAAATTTCTATGTTAATCGTTGATGGATGTCATGCCAATTAACGTTGTGGTTAATATTGTCGTTCTTCTTAGATTTGTAATCCGTAGGTGTCCCCTTGCTAATTTGGTGTCTGCTTTGTTTTTGTTGCAAATTCTGAAGTTTATGACGTGGTGTAAATGAGAGCTATTATTTCTGTCATGTTACAATAAACCCATGTTGGAATTATT
This sequence comes from Poa pratensis, assembly GCA_947311845.1. Classification (NCBI taxonomy): domain Eukaryota; kingdom Viridiplantae; phylum Streptophyta; class Magnoliopsida; order Poales; family Poaceae; genus Poa; species Poa pratensis. Next base: position 70,843,951 of record CAMZMU010000041.1, read on the forward strand.
ACGATGTTTGTATGTGCCTTATTCTTATGTGTTGGTCAGCATTACTTCATCTTCATATCACATCACTGCCAGTAGGGTCTATATGTTCTTATCCGTGTTGAATTATGGGCTAAATGTTTCTATTGACGTGTTTTATGTTTCATTGAATAATTATTAGCTTTATGTTACAAGATGGTTGTTTAGTTTTTGGATGTCTGGTCATGATTAGTGTTCCAGCTGTAAACCTCGTTCTTTTTTCCAATGATAATTGTAACATATGTTGATTTCATGGAATTATCAGGATATAATTGTATGTCAAGACTACTAAACCTTTGTAACTATCTAATGTCCATAAATACCATTCTCTTAGGATTTTATGTGTAGGACAGTCTTACCAGTTCCTGCTCATTGTTTTGCCTAATGTTTTTTAATTTCTACCAGTTGCAAAAAGCTAATTTTTGTTTGCCATTGGGGTTGCAGATCAATGGTTCCCTGGCTCGTAGGGCTATCAAGGATCTTGAGGAGCGTGGCCTCATCCGCATGGTCTCGATCCACTCTAGCCAGCAGATCTACACCCGTGCGACCAACACGGTGTAATGTTGTGAACTCTTATCGATGCCCTGTGTCTGTGATGCAAGTCTGCTTTAGAACAGTTATCTTCTATCGAGTTCGCTAATGTTTTGTTGAACAAGGCACTTAAAAGCATTTGAAAGATTTTGGTGTTGCATTGAGTACTGTGCTGCATTGTGTTTTAATCCCTTTCTTTAGCTCATTTTCTTTGATCCATTTGTCTCACCTTTGAATGATCATATATGTGGATGGAATGTTATGTATGTTTTCTCTGTTGTTGCTTAGCTGGGACCTTGCACACCTGCTCACTGAAATAATCATGATTAGTGAGTTGTTTTCTTTCTTCCCAATCGTTAAGGGCATAACTGTTAGACAGTTCGATTATACTCGTATTTAGATTACGTGATTCAAATTTGCTGCTGTAGGATTCATACTCGAAATATCTTTTAGTAGACCTAATGCACCATCCTATGATCAAAGCCATCGTATGTTTGGATCCAGTAGTCTTTGTAAGTGTCCGGTTGTAGGAAAATATGATCCATACATCGGACGGAGATATGATGAGACAGGTCAGAATTAAGGACGCTTGACAGATGCGGAGATGCCACAGACAAAGTCAGAATTAAGGACGCTTGACAGATGCGGAGATGCCACAGACAAAGGGTCCTGAAACCTCGCTCTTGGCTGCTCTTTGACTGAATTGATTTTGCTCGACAAGTTAATCTCTCCTATATCTAAGCTCCCTAGGAATGGAGGGCATTGGTTGCTCCATGTGGCGATCTCTTATAGGTTCTCATTTGTTTATGTCTACATTTTTGTGGAGTGTCCTGAAACCTCGCTCTTGGCTGCTCTTTGACTGAATTGATTTTGCTCGACAAGTTAATCCTCCTATATCTAAGCTCCCTAGGAATGGAGGGCATTGGTTGCTCCATGTGGCGATCTCTTATAGGTTCTCATTTGTTTATGTCTACATTTTTGTGGAGAAGACCCAAATCTATTAGTAAAAACGGTTGGTAAAAAGCACTAAACAAATCAGAATATTACAACCACATCCCTGAGGAACCAAAACCATCATAGCGGTGGCATCCCTCCCGGACCGACGGAATCTTGACTTGATCTGCGATTTGATGTACGCACGGGAAGTCGTCTCCTTCGCGCTTACGCACAATGAAAATGCAGAAGATTGGAGTGATATTATTCGTTTGTTTAGCTGAACACAAAACTTAGCGATGGTTTTCTTCTACGGACCGTCTCTCTCGGAGGATTTCCTTGCCGGTGTTAGGCCATAACTATTTTCTACGTCATTCAAGGGTCAAATCTTACTCCACCAGTTGCTCTTAATGTAAATTTTGCTAAATAAATTTGGGTAGCCCAAAAAATATTGTATACAACACTACCTCATGTTGTAATACAAAAAGGCGGGGATATGATTCGAACATGCAGTCTTCAGATCATGAGCCTGATGAGTCGACCAATTCCTCTAGCCCGCCTTCCCCCTGATCTTTCTTTCCCTCTTCCCACCGAGGTTCGCCTTGCTTCCTTGCGCGCATGCCAATTGTCAATCGGAAGTTCCATGTTGTCCTCCCTTCTCTCCTTATGTGACAAGTGTGCCGCCTCCACGGTTATTGATTTGGCATAGAATCTGGCGGTTCCACCAACTCTGATCGACTCGGCCGCAAATACACCACCACTGCTTAAGGGTACTTAGGAGCGAGAGGGATTCGGTCTCGAGAGATGTGGTCACTCTCCTCCGCCGTGTGTCAAGCATCGCTTTCCACGCCTCCCCTTCCTCACGGTACCTCCTCCTTCACTGCAAGCACGCACACGAGTGACACACGCCAGCTCTACCTCCGGCCACACCGTGACCAGCCCCGCCTCACATGTAGCCATCGATCTCGCATTGTCTAAAGATTAAAAAAATCTATGATTGTTACTTTTCAATTGTACGGTTCAAAAATACTACAGTGCTAGACCAATACATACCATATTTGTTTAGGAAGGCTATGGATTTGTACCTAATCATGCATGGTCCAGTAATATTTAGTCAGACTAGCATGTCATACATTGATCACCGCAATAATAAACACGGCGCAACAAAGCGCGCCAACCCCTTCTAGTGCAGTACTAGCTTTGACCGAATTGATTTTGCTCGACAATTCAAGTACTAATAATGGATTATACTCAGTTCCAAAGGTCGACTTTTTGGTGTTGCCAAGATAGAAGATATCGCAGATGAAATTCATCCCATTGGATGTATCACAGAAGTTCACAGTTCAGTAGCGGTATGGAAAGCATAATGGCTGTAGAACTACCCTAATATAACTGCTCTTGGATGATGGATCAATGTTGTTACCAAGTTACATTGGAATTTGTAGAAAATGATGCAATTAACTGTCTCATGCTAAATTGCAGATGAATTTGTGGAACATTGTGTTGTATACTTGGACGCATAAATTTGCTGTCGCCTTTAGATTCTTCTCTGTCTCCTACCGAATGCGGCATGCCATGCCTCAAGAATGTGTTCTACTTGTTCAATATGATGAACAATCATGGCCAAATACTGATATTCACGGAAAAACTTGAAGTAAGAGAATGCCAATCTTTTATATTTTCAAGAGCCCACAACAATACATTGCACAATTAATCATTGTGTCGTGGTGGATCACGGCAGATGCCATAGGTATGGCTAAGATGGGGCCGAATGTGCGTTGGGGGATCCGGAGAGGGTTTATGCACTCAAGAAGTGCACAAGCAAGAACACGCAAGAAACCGCAAGAACATGAACAAGAAACCAAGAAACCAAGAACACAAAACACACCACGATGTACCCTGCTTTGGGGCCCTCTTGTGGAGGTAACACCCCTACTGCAGCACTAGCCTACTCTCTTTATATCTCAATAGTGACAAGTACAGTGCGCTCCTCGAGCTGTATGAAGCAACAATGGTGAGAGCTCACGATGAAGAAGAAGCTACCAAGGGGGGAAAATGAGCTCTATGGTTCGTCTCTTCGCACTGGAGGATGTGCTGGTCTACTTATACACTAACCGGATTACCTTTTTGCCCCTGGCCGGAGATGATAATGGCATGGACAAGAGGAACAGGACAAGCCCTGGCTACTGTCACTCAGTCCAGCTCATCGTCAGTTCAACGGCAGGTCTATCTTTTCCTCTTTGAGCTTAAGCCGGCGTAGCCCATCAGAACCTAGGCCACTGCCCTTTCCCGAATTAGCCAAGTCAGCGCCTAGGGCCTTGTGACCCGGAAAACCCGTGGCTCGACCTGGCTGTCTTCCGAGCCTCGGGCAGGAGGCCTGCAGGACTCGTGAACTTACTGACATTACTTGGTCTTTGTGCATTATCCGACATCACAGCTAAGCCGGATTCTTCCAGGCAACCCGGCTAGTTGAGCCGGATCTCTTCCAGGCAACCCGGCTAGTTGAGCCGGATCTCTTCCTCTGATCCGGCTAGACTTTGCCTGATCCCCTCTGGCGCCTCCCTGCACCTAAACAAGAGTGAGTACTAACCGACTCTCTCAACCGATCCGGTCGAAGAGATTCGGCTCGAGTGACCCGGCTTGAGTTTCCTTTCCTCCTCTATGCCCTACCCGGGGGCAGCCCCCCGACAGTAGTCCCCGAAGCTGGTGCGGTCCTACAGCCTCGGATGGAGGGCCGTAGCAGGTTTTTAAAAAACAAACACCATTAACCGAATTCCATACTGCACAATCTTGTCTCAGGATTTCCCGGGACACTTGGCAGAGAATCTCTTCACAAAGGCCCCATAATCCGGGTCTTTGATTTGACATGCCACTGACAGCACATTATCCGGATCCACCAGGTACTTGAGTGCATTTGACTAAATGACCGCGTCTCCTCGATTTCTTCGCTAACCGGCACACCCGATCCACCGCACCGCTTCAAATTCTATGACCCACCATGTGCTTAAAATACACGGCCACAGCTGCGATCGCAAAGTTTCGGTGCACACCTGATCCGGCCACACCCCGAAAACCACGCGGTAGTGCGCCCGTTACCAGCGAGCGGCTATATATAGGGGTGCGGGATTCCTCTTCTTCTTCCCCGCACTTCCACTTCGAAACCTCCATCTACACCATTGCCGCCGGTGCGACCTCGCCCTCGCGACCTTGCCGCGCCGAAGACACCAACCACGCCGGAGAAAACTCGCTGGTGCCGCACATCACGCCCTGCACCGCCGTTTCTCCACCGCGCTTCTTCCTCGTCGCATCACAACCGTAAGTTCCTCCTCTTCCGGCCATGGCGACCTCGCGCGAGTTCAGATTCCGCTGGGAACTTGCGCCTGCTTCTTGCAGATTCCTTCGCGCACGAGTTCACTGTCACGCCTTAGTGCAATCCCTAGATCTCCTTTCTAGGCTTTGCACTAGATTGCCCTAGTTTGGTCTGCCACCGCTTGAGCGGTTCCACCGTATTTTTACTCGGGATTTCCTCTCTATTTTACTGCTGCGGTAGATCTTGCGTAACCCTAGATCTTCACAGAAAGGTGTTTGTAGTTACTAGCCGAATTACTTCTCCGCAGTAACTAGACAACTCTATCCGGGATTGCCTTTACCGAATACCTTAACAGCTGATTTGGTTACACCATTATCCGACTCGTTCTAGATTTGAGATTCCACATCTTCTAACTCGGCTATGTCCGACCTTTTGCAGGACTGATTCGGATATGTCGAAGCTGCCCCCCGGCAGTTGGGAGGGTTCCGACGTTACCAACGATGACTTGGAATGGCTGCGGAGCACCCGGCGTATAACACCTAACGTTATATGCCGAAAACCGGGGAAGGAACTCGAACCGGTCATCCAACCAGGTGAACGCGTTGTATTTCTGGCGCACTTCGAGCGCGGATTCGGACTCTGTCGGGGGGCTGCCCCCGGGTAGGGCAAAGATGTGGTGTTAAGTGTTGCAAAGAGCTAGCCGGATCAACATATAGCCGGGTCACTTGGGCCGGATCTCTCGTGAGAGTCGGTTAGCACTTGATCAAGCTAAAGTGCGAGAAGATGCCAGAGAGGATCCGGTAAAGCTTAACCGAATCAGAGGAAGGAAACCGGTTAAGTTAGCCGGGTTGGTCAGGAAGGACCCGGATAAGGTAATCCGGATATTGCACAAGGGCCAAGTAATGTCAGAAAGGTTCACGGGTGTCTCCTGCCAGAGGCTGAGAAGACAGCCGGGTCAAGTCGCAGGTTTTCCGGGTCGCAAGGCCCTAGGCGCTGACTTGGCCAATTCGGGAAAGAGGATACGACCGAGACCCGGGGGGCTACGGCTGCCATTGCCCAAAGTGGCAAGATAGGCCTGCTAGGGACTTGACGGCCAGGTCAGGTCACGGGATTCCTGGGAGCGCAGCAACCTAGGAGCTGACCCGGCCAATTCGGGAAAGAGGATATGACCGAGACCCGGTGGGCTACACCTGCCATTGCCCAAAGTGGCAAGATAGGCCTGCTAGGGCCTGACAGTCCGGCCGTTGGGTTGACAGGGGGCAGAGGCTTGTCCTGTTCCTCTTGTCCATGCCATTATCACTTCCAGCCAGGGGCAAAATGGTAATTCGGTTAGTGTATAAGTAAGCTACCAAATCCTCCAGTAGAGAGGACGGAGGGGGAGAACGGCAAAAGAGAAAGGCATTATCCCCCCAAGCTCCATCTCTTCTAGAGCTCCACCATTGTTCTTCATACAGCTCAAGGAGCACTCTGTACTTGTAACCACTTGAGATATAAAGAGAGTAGGCTAGTGCTGCAGTAGGGGTGTTACCTCCACAAGAGGGCCCCGAAGCAGGGTACATCGTGGTGTTCTTTGCTTCTTCTTGGTTCTGCTTGTTCTTGTTTGTTCTTGCGAGTTCTTGGTTGTTCTCCATGCGTGCTTCGTGAGCGCGCAAACCCTCCCCGGATCCCCCAACGTCCTAGCGAGCCCACAACTTAAGCCATCCTATGGCATCTGCCGTGACACCACCACGACAGTTGGCGCCCACCGTGGGGCAAGCAGTGGCGTTGGCTGGGGTTTCCTTCCGGACGGGCACCGTCGCTGGCTCCGGCGAGCGGGTCCTCTCTGGGCTCGTTTGCAAGATCGGCGAGTTCAACTTCATCAGCGACAACGCGGGGTGCTTCGCCAACAAGCCCTTCCCCGCAGACGGTTTCCTCATGACGCTCGGCAGCTTCGTCACCTACGTCGCCACCGAGCCTGTCCGCGAGTACCCGGCGCAGGTGCTCGTGGCTGAGGATCCTCCCTCTTTCCGCGCAGCTCTCGGACGGCGTAGCGCTCGCCCCGGGAGTAGCGTGGAGGTGATGATGACCGGGCCAAGTGCAGCAGCTGGCAAAGGAGATGCCAGCAAAAGCATGCCCGAGGAGCTGGCCACGCCAGTTGATCCGGTTGGCAAGCCGACTCGGACAGCTAAGTTCCCAAAGGAGAGACCAGATCCGGTTGGCCCGCTTGGCATGTCAAGTAGGGAGGCTCCTTAGAGATGTCCTGGAGAAGCTATCTCGGCCAGTGGCACCTGGGGCAGATGTAGAGCTCACTGTAGCTCAGCTAGAGGCAGAGCGCCTGAGGTTGCAAAAAGAAGCCCGGTTAGTGGTGGAGTCTAGGCAAGCCTTTGATAGAGATATGAGAGAGTACAATGCTGCCAATGGTATCACCGAGGGTTTTACTCCTGTAGTGCATCGCTCGCGCAAAAAAGCCGAGTTGCGTAACCGGGGTAAGGACCTCAATGACGAGTTAGCTAGAGCTGCAGGATCGAGCTCCAGTAAGGCTACTAGTCATAGATCTGGCACAGGCAAGCCGGTGTATAGCTCCCCGGCTAAGAATCTTAGGGCTGCAGCGGCAGCGCGAGCCGAGTTGAGCACACTAACCGGGGACGCCTGGCGGAAGCAGGCAGAGAGAGTCAATGAGCTAGTAGATGTGTGTAACCGGCAGAATGAGGCTTACCGGAAAGCCAATCCGGATGCAGGTGTTTCTCGGGTAGTAGTGTCGGTTAAGGCTGTTAGCCAGAGATCCAAGGGGCAGGCGTCATCCCCGCACGTCGGAGTTGACCGGGCCCAGAGCGTGAACTCGGGTAAGAGCAAGCAGCTGCAGACCTATGATGCTGAGTATGCCGGCAAGCAGCTAGCCGCTCAAGGAAGAGGTGGCCAAAGTAGAAACAGTGGTGGACGAGGTTACCCGGGAGCTGGAAGGGGCAATTCGGCTGGCCGAGGTCAACCACCTCGTCCTCCTGGGCAGCAAGTGATTGTGCGAGCGCAACAGCAAGGTGGTGGCCAGGCGGGTTACCGCTATGATGACGGAAATTCGGCTATGGCGCGAGCCGGATACCAGACGTATGATAATGCACTTGCATCAAGACTGGGACCTCGGGCATTAGATCCGAATGATCAGCGTCTCAAGTTGGATAGAATTTACCAGTCCGAGAAGCTAGAAGAGCAAGGCCCACCGGGTCCTCCATGTTTTGGACCTCGGATCATGAACGAACCGAGTGTGCCGTTATTTCAGCTTGGCCGAAGCACAAAGCCATATAATGGCAACACAAAGCCACAAGATTGGCTAATAGACTATGTATCGTCAGTGCACATTGCGGGGGGCAATCGCCGATGGGCGGTCCGGTATCTCCCGCACATGTTGGAAGGGCCAGCCCGGATTTGGCTGAACAACTTACCGCCGGGTAGTATCAACTCTTGGATGGACTTGGAGGAGGCATTTTACAGTAATTTCTCCAGCACCTACAAGAGGCCTAACCGACCTCAGCTCCTGGCTGCGTGCAAGCAGGAAGAACGGGAAACAGACCGAGAATTCTTAACTCGGTGGAGCAACATTCGCAACTCTTGCGAAGGTGTCGTGGAGGAGCAGGCGATTTCTTGGTTTGCGCAGGGTTGCCGACATGGCACCCCGCTCTGGCAGAAGCTCCAGAGGGATATGCCCAAGACACTGGCGGAAACGATCCGGATAGCAGATACGTACGCTCTAGGTGATCCGACACAGCCCGCATTGGATGCAGTGGGAACAAGCAGGAGGCAACCGGTTAATAACCGAGTAGGACCATTGAGGCCCAATGACCGACATGAATTCGGTTACAAAAGAAGAGATCCGGATTATAGATACGGTTCAGATCAGGTGGCTGCAGTGAATATGGATCATCCTGGAGCAGGAGATGGTCAGAGACAAAAGACTGAGGGTCCAGCTTGGAGGCCGAATCAAGGTGCCTGGCCAAAGAAGGTGTGGGATGGATCGAGTCCTCCTCTAACCTTTGAGGCAAGATTGGACGGGCCTTGCTGTTATCACACAACAGACCCACGCAAGCCGGCCAATCATTCAACTCGGAATTGTAGCTGGCATCATCGCATTCAGGCGGAGGGTCAGAGAGGACCACCTCAGAGAGGTGCTCCTAGACCGAATTTCAGGCCGAATATGCCTTTAACCGGAGCCAATACAATCCCGGTGAACGCAGGAGCTCCGAGACCGGCAGCCACAAAGCCGGTTAACCTGGTAAACATGGGAGGCAATGACAATGGTGCTGGTCCAAGTCGGCAAGGTGGATACCCCGGTAATGAGTACAAGGAGGCTCATCAAAGTTATGTGGTTTTTGTGACCGAGCCAACTGACAAGAAAAGTCAGCTGCGAAGGGCGAAGGAGGTGAATGCAGTCATACCAGCAGTCCCAAAATACCTGAATTGGTCCGAGCAGGAGATCACGTGGAGCAGGGCTGATAACCCCAGAATTATGCCAAGTCCAGGAAACTATGCACTAGTGGTGGATCCGACTTTGGTAGGACCCAAGCTTAACGTGAGGTTTAGCCGAGTCTTGATTGACAATGGCAGTGCCATAAACATCATGTATCGGGACACAATGGTCAAGTTGGGTATTTCGCCGAATCAGTTGCAGCAGAGCAGTTGTACCTTCCATGGTATAGTACCCGGGGTGTCTTGTTCCCCAATGGGTAAGATCTGGGTAGATGTGCTGTTTGGTACCAAGGACAATCACCGGCTTGAAAGTCTCGAGTTCGAGGTGGTAGATTTGGAGAGCCCATACCATGCTCTACTTGGCCGGCCTGCGTTAGCCAAGTTCATGATATCCACCCATGTGGCCTACCTCAAGATAAAGATGCCAGGCCCGAATGGTATTATCACTGTTGCGGGAGATTACAAAAGCCATACAGTGTGCCACAATCGGTTCCACCTTAGCCGAATCATTGGTGATCCAAGCTGAGAAGAGCAAGATGCATGAGGTGGTGGCAATGGCGAAGTCAGCTCAGCTCGGTGTGCTGGCTATGACCAATCCGGATGGAGGTGCAACATTTGAGATGCCCAAGGAACAAAGAAGATCCCATTGACCCGGAGAACCCGGAGCGCATGGCCATCATTGGTGCCGGGCTGGATGAGAAATAGGAAAGCGCGCTCTGTCACTTCCTCCGTGAGAATCGGGATATCTTTGCATGGTCGGCTAAGGACCTGCCTGGTGTTCCGAGGGAGTTGGCAGAGCACTCTTTATTTGTCAGGCCGGATGTAAAACCGGTGAGGCAACCGACTCGGCGTCTCTCAGATGATCGAAGAAAAGTGGTGCTGGATGAGCTGGCTAAGTTGCTTGCAGCCGGATTCATTATGGAGGTGTTGCATCCAGACTGGATATCCAATCCGGTTCTGGTAGAGAAGAAGAAGGACGAACCAGCGGTGGTCAAGGTGTGGCGCATGTGCATCGATTTCACCAACCTAAACAAGGCGTGCCCGAAGGATCCATTTCCTTTACCTCGGATTGATCAAGTGATCGATTCTACTGCGGGGTGTGAGTTGTTGTCTTTTATTGATGCGTACTCTGGTTTTCACCAGATACCACTGAACCCTAAAGATCAAATAAAGACTGCTTTTATTACCCCGTACGGGGCGTATTGCTATCGTGTCATGTGTTTCGGTTTGAGAAATGCCGGTGCAACTTATCAGAGATGTATGCAGAAATGCTTACACTCCCAAATGGGCAAGAATGTGCAGGTGTATGTCGATGATATCGTCATCAAAACTAAAGAAAAACACACTCTCCTCGAGGATCTCGAGGAAACATTTGTGAACTTGAGAAAATATCGGTTGAAATTGAATCCGGATAAATGCACCTTTGGTGTCCCGGCTGGAAAGTTGCTCGGTTTCCTTGTATCAAGCCGAGGTATTGAGGTGAATCCGGCTAAAATCCGAGCCATAGAAAGAATGAAATTGCCTAGATGTCTAAAAGATGTACAAAAATTCACAGGGTGTTTAGCCTCGTTAAGTCGGTTTGTGAGTCGGCTAGGAGAAAAAGCCTTGCCCTTGTATCAATTGATGAAAAAGAGCACCGGGTTCACGTGGACCCCGCAGGCAGATTCGGCTTTCAACGAATTAAAAAAGATGTTGTCCACTGCACCAATTCTGGCGTCACCTTTGCCGAATGAGCCAATGCTACTTTACATTGCGGCCACTAACCGGGTCGTGAGTGTGGTCATAGTGGTAGAACGAGAAGAGGAGGGTAAATCCGTGCAGAGACCGGTGTACTATTTAAGTGAGGTGATCTCAACCTCAAAGCAAAATTATCCCCACTACCAGAAGATGACATACGGGTATACCTGGCGGCCAAAAAGTTGAAACATTATTTCCAAGAACACCCGATTACCGTGGTATGTGAAGCTCCAATCGCGGAAATCATTGGGTGCAAAGATGCGACTGGCCGGGTTGCCAAGTGGGCAATAGAAGTATCTCCTTACACCCCGCATTATGAGAGAAGGGATGCTATCAAGTCTCAGGCTTTACCAGATTTCCTTTGTGACTGGGCCGAAATGCAGTATGAGCCACCCAAGCCGGATTACAATTACTGGAAGTTGCACTTTGATGGCTCCAAAACCAAAATCGGATTAGGTGCTGGGGTGGTACTCACGTCACCGAAGCAAGATCAATTGCGATATGTGTTGCAGATTCATTTCTCAGCATCAAACAATGTGGCCGAGTACGAGGCACTGATCCATGGGCTTAATGTGGCCAGGGACATCGGCATCCGCCGAATAGAATGTTTTGGTGATTCGGATTTAGTTGTGCAGCAATCTTCTGGAAATTGGGATGCTCTTGATGCCAATATGGCACTATATCGGTTTCATGTCCAGAAAATTTCAGGATTTTTTGAAGGCTGCGAGTACAAGCACATACCTCGGTTGGAGAACGAAGCTGCTGATGTCCTGTCAAAACTCGGGTCGTCTAGGGATGCAATTCCACCCGGGATATCCTTGAATCACCTAAGGGTCCCTTCAATCAAACCTTCGCCTGATTCCGAGTCAATTTTTATCCCAAAGCAAGAATCTGAGGCTGTCCCTATGAATGTTGATGTCGAGTACATTGGGGAAGACCCGGGGACTGCATGGCGAGACCCGGGGACTGCTAACCGGATCTTAGGAAAGAGGAGCAGAGAAGAAGGTGGTGATAACCGAATCTTAGGGAATGGGCAGAAGCTGATAGAAGAAATAATGGCGGCCGAACCAGTGGAAGTAGATGAGCACTTATTCCCTTTGCATCCAGTACCGGAATGGGCTGAAGAAATCATGAAGTTCATGTCGGAGGGGAGTTTGCCAAATGATGAAACCGAAGCTAGGCGAGTGCAGAGGAGGTCCAAGGCTTACACCATCATCAACAAGGAGTTATACAAGAGGAGTGCAACCGAGGTGCTACAGCGTTGTGTGGAGCCAGCCGAGGGCAAGGAGATGCTCCTTGAGATACATCAGGGTGAATGTGGACATCATTGCAGTACAAGAGCCCTGGTGGCTAAGTGTTCCGGCATGGATTTTACTGGCCCACTGCTCACGCGGATGCAGAGGACATAGTCCGAAAATGTGAAGGATGCCAAAGGTTTGCCAAGCAGACACACTTACCCGCATCGCGCTCAAAACAATTCCTATCACTTGGCCATTTGCTGTGTGGTGTTTGGATATGGTGGGAGATTTCAAGCCGGCTAGGGGCAACATGACACATATGCTGGTGATGGTGGATAAGTTCACCAAGTGGATAGAGGTGAAACCAATCCGGAAAGTAGATGGTCGTTCGGCTGTGACTTTCTGAAAGAAATTATTTTGAGATACGGATACCCTCATAGCATCATCTCGGATAACGGCACAAACTTTGCTGTCGGAGAGTTTGCTCGGTTCTGCATGAATAAGGGAATCCGGCTAGATATAGCCTCGGTGGCACATCCGGAGTCTAATGGGCAAGTGGAAAGATCAAATGCCCTGGTGTTGGCCGGCATCAAGGCTCGTCTCATTGAACCATTGCTGAAAACTCCGGGATGCTGGATAGACGAGATACCATCAGTACTGTGGGGTCTAAGGACCACGCCGAATCGGTCAACTGGCTATACGCCATTTTTTCTGGTTTATGGGGCAGAAGCTGTGCTACCCACAGACATAGAACATGATGCACCAAGGGTGGCAATGTATACTGAAACCGAGGCAAAAGAGGCTCGGGAAGATGCAGTGGATCTGCTAGAGGAAGCAAGAGAATTGGCTCTATCTCGGACAGCAATATACCAGCAGAATCTACGACGATATCATAGTCGAAAGATCAGCCCTCGAGTGTTTCATGAGGGTGATCTTGTGCTAAGGCTGGTGCAGCGCAGCAAAGGCCGACACAAGTTGTCACCTCCATGGGAGGGACCTTTCATTGTGAGCAGGGCTATGCACAATGACTCGTACTACCTTGTAGATGCACAGGAACCAAGGAAGGATGGCCTGGACAGACCCGGACAAGAAACTAAGAGACCTTGGAATGTAGCTCTGCTTCGACCCTTTTACTCCTAAGGGCGCAATGTATGTATTTCAGTTTATCATAAATGAAGTTGCAGCAATCCGAGTCTGGACTCGGGGACTGTTCGTACTCATGCATGTGTTTTTTACTGTTTTGTCCATACCGTTCGTGTGCCGAATTGCTTTGAACCTCGTCCCAAAATTCAAGTAATGTATGTTGTGTTGTTGATCTCGTGACTCGACTGACAAACACCAAAATGGTAGTCAAGAGCAGAGATGAGGAATGTGGGAAACATGAAAATGGACTCGGGGACTCGGTCCAAAACCGATTCGGCACATGTCGTTTACTAACCCCTGTTATTTATTTTTCGTTTATGTTGAATGATTCTAAACCACAACTCGCATGTTTCAAGTATTGTATGCTATGATTCCTATCTTGTGACTCGACTGTCAAACACCTAAAAGGTAGACAAGAGCAGAGATTCGGCAAAAATAGTAAACAAGAAAACAGACTCGGGGACTCGGTTTAAAATGATCCAACATAAACCTCGTCCGGATCATGTTAAGCAAATTTAAAGTAGTCTCGAAAGAACTTAAAATAGTCTATTACATCTGCTCCCGGCATACCGGGGATTTAACGTTTTTTCACTAAGTTACTTCAGGAAGCAGCAGACTCGGTTGTAGCAGGTTCGGTGGCAGGAGCTTTGGTTGAAGGAACCTCGGGCGCGCGAGCCTCGGTTACAGGAGCTTCGGTTGGAGTAGATTCGGTTGCAGGGGGCTCGGTTGCAAGGATGGGCTCAGATGGAGGAACTTCAGGGGTAACCTTGCGTGGAGAGCTTGAAGGCTGGGCGGATTCGGAGGTATCCGGATCAGCTGGAGCTTGTTTAGTAATCTCTGCCGAATCAGTTGCTGGTATCTCCGAAGTCTGGGCCGGAGTTGCTTCGGTATTCTTAGCCGAGTCAGAAGCTGGGATCTTGATAGGAGCGTGTTCGGCAGAGTTAGCCGAATCATCAGACTCGCCCTCAGAATCGGCGTATTCTTCAGCGGAGGCGTCGTCCGATTCCTCTTCTTCAGTTTCTTCTCCATCCGAGTAGACCGGAGCCTCCAGATCAAGATGCTTGGTGCGTGCAAATTCGGCCATGAAGTTGGCGGCTTCTTCACGGATCTTAATCCGGGTAGGGTCTGTAGCCCACGGAGAACCCTCGCGAAATGAGCGCACTTTGGCAAGATCAATTAGCTCATACCAGGACATGATGAATAGCAAAGCTGCGTCAGCACCAGCGCGGGCGGACGAAGACCTCCACTGCTGTAACCGGGTCATTGCTTGATCCAGGTCTCGGATCAGCTCCTCCACAGGCACAACTTGCCGCGCTTCAGGAAACAAGATTCGGTGAGCCTTGAGACTTGCATTGAGCAGACCAATATGGGAATCCTTCAAAGGAGCAATCCGAGCCTTAAGTGCTGTAATATGATCTTCGATGTCCCATGTCTCTGGTAGGGGAGCCTCGGTTAATTTAGCTCTCTCAGCTCGGGCGTTTCTCACAGCCTTGGCGGCTTGAAGCCGGATGCTAGTAAACTCTCCTACAAACAAATAAGCTAATACTGAGTTCAGCGAGAAGGAACACAAGCATATGTATTGGTTAAGAGCAGAAAGAAAAGAGGAGATTCGGTGAACTTACGATCCATGTCATCGTTAAGGCTAGCAAGTGCAGCAAGCCATTTCGCACTGGCCGCTTTGTGAGCACTCAGTTCTTCTTTAGCCGCTTTGACTTCGGCTTCAGATTCGGCAATGTTCGTTTGAATTTGCTTGTCCAGTTTGGCCCGCTCCGCAAGTCCGGCTTTGAAAGTATCCCGCTCCTTCTGGATTGTGTCTTTTTCACGCTTCAGCGTATCCCGCTCTCCTTTAACCTTGTTCTTCACTTTTTCAACTCGGTCAAGCTCTCGCTGGAGCCGAGTCACCTCTGATTTTTCCTCGGATAAAGCGCGCTTGTGCTCTTCTTCTTTCTTGTCCATTTCAAGACAGAGCCCATCAAAGGAAGTTTGGAGCTTCTGATGCTGATGGGCGAGCTGCTTAAAGAGCTTGCCGCGAGCGGTCATGGTTTCCTGAAAGAAAACAGGCAAATGGCGTCAAAAGAATCTCGGGGACTGGCCCGAGATTAACCGAATCAGTTGGAAAAGAGACTCGGGGACTGGAAGTCCCACGGTGTCCTCGGTTACGGCAACATTCATGATAAGTTTTTTAGAGATTCAAGCCGAATGACTTTCTTACTCGGAGGAGTATCAGTCGTTCGACCCGAATCTCGGGGACTGGGTATAGTACTATTTGATCATGTTGAAATAAAAGCAAGATTCGGAAAAATTTACCTCAAACACCCGGTTAGCTTCAGTGACCGAGGTCTGTACAGAGTGTAATGATTGAAACATCCGACTAGGCCCAGCCGGATGTGGCGCTGAAGTAGAAAAATCTTTGGCGAGGTCAGCATCATTCCAAGCTTCAATGAATTGCTTGGCGGACTCGAGCTTATCGCTGCTCGGAGGGCGGGGATTCGACAGGGACTGGCCGAATCGAATCGCTGATGGGGCGGCAGAAACCTTCTTGCTAGCAACCACCTGCTTATCCGAGGTGGTTGGAGGTGTGCCAGAGGCACCTTGAGTCGGCTTGGGTTGCGGTGACGCACCCGGAGTCTGCTTCGGATGTGGCTCCTTGTGCTGCTTCTCGGAAACTTGCTGTTGCTGTTGCTGCTTCTGCTTTTTCTTCTTCTGCTGCTCTTGATTCAGCAGGGTTTGCGCTGCGGGAGTAGGGCGAGGATCCGGCTTAGGCAAGGATGTAGCCGATGTCTTGGCCTTTTCCTTCTCCAGCTCCTTGAGAGGGCGTGGCCAACTTGAATCTCGGATTGGAGCCGAGGTTTCCTCACTCTCCAAGTCAATAACCGGCTTTGAAATGGGAGTCGGCTGAGGAATATTGGCAGTGGTGACACGCATTGGTGAGGTGGCAGTTCGATCAGGAGACTGGGTTTCCATGACCGTATCCAGCGGAGGAATGGGAGAAGAGATGGATGAATGAGTCTGCGCGGTGATGAGGACATCACTGCATAAAGCAAAGCAAACAGTTAACTCGGATAGATATGACTCGGTTAACAGAGGAAGAAAGCAAATGAAGTTAAGTCAGTATTACCCCTTGGTGGTAGGCATCGGCTTGACGCGATTCAACTTGGAGCCAGACTTCTTTATTCTCTTGGCTTTAGGGGAATCAGATCCGGGCGCGTCACTGCGTTTCCGAGATGTCCCTTCAGCATCTTGTTTGGCTGGAACACAAGGTGGTGACCATGAAATCGGAATAGCGTCGATGGGATCTAAGATCCTGCAATCATCATCTTCCTCGTCGGAGATGTTGTGAATAGTTGATTGCTTACCCTTGCGGACTGGCTTGGCGCGCGGGATAGGCAGATAATCATCCGTATCCGGATCTTCTTCGTCCTCGCGCGGCGGGCTGAGATCCGGTCCCCATTCTTTGGTGGAGAGGTCTCCATCTTCGGTAAGTTGGCGATCAAACAGCTACAGAAAAGTCGGGGCAAATCCGGATTAGGCCGATGCCATTTTGACGAAATATGGTTAGATTCGGAAAATGGCGAACTAACCTGTGGTGGAAGGCGCTCTCGGAAAAACGGCTTTACGCCCCACCGCCATTTATCCGACATCTCGGTGGCGGCAATGGCGTTTACCCGTCGCCTGATGGAGACTTTGCTAAGGTCATGCCTGCTGATCCGGGTAGGATCTAGCACACCACCCATGTGGCATATCTTGTGTTCACGTCTTTGAAGAGGGCAGACCCGGCGACCGATGAAGGTCCGGAGCAGATCATCCGAGGCCAGGCCCTTCTTCAGAAAGTCCTCCAGAGTTTCATGTACAGTCTGAAGTTCTACAATAGTCTCGGCCGGATTGTATCCGAAGTTCAATTCGGCTGTGGGTGGCTCGATCGTGAACTCGGGCAGATTAAGGGCGTCATGGCCTTCTGCACTCTTCACATAAAGGAAAGACCTTTGCCACTTCTGACAGTGTCTAGGCCAGTGATACGGGGAAAGATGGATCCCTGCCTTGGCGTGATGCTAACCGGACCGCAAGCAGTCATCAGCTTCGGCTTAGTGCCTGGAATAGTATGTTTGCGGAGGTGGAAATACTTTGCCCAAATATCGACGGTCGGCCAGACACCGAGATAGCCCTCGCAAAAGGAGCTAAAAGCCGATAGAGAAACGAAGGCATTAGCCGGGAGGTGATGAGGCTGTAGGCCAAAGAAATCCAGGAAAGCCCGGAAGAAATCACTCGCCGGCAATCCGAATCCGCGCTCAAAATGCGCTAGAAACACCACACGTTCACCAGGTTCGGGAACCGGGACGAGTTCCTTCCCCGGTTTGCGGCATATAACTTGAGAGGTTATACGCCGGGTGCTTAATAGCCATTCCAGATCGTCCTTGGTCACATCAGAACCCTCCCATCTGCCGGGAGGAAGCTTCGCCATATCCGGATCAATCCTGCAAGAGGTCGGATAGGGCCGAGTCAAAATGAATCGGATAATGGTATAATCGAACCAGATCTAGAGTGATTCGGCTAATATTATCCCGGATGAAACTAGCCGGATTCAGCAGAGAAGGTGATTCGGGTGGCAATCACAAACACCTTCCGCAAAGGTCTAGGGTTACACAAGATCTACTGCAGCAGTAAAAAAGAAAGGAAATCAAGAGTAAAAATATGGTTGAACTGCTCATACGGTGGCAAACAAAACTAGGGCAGTGTAGTGCAAAATCTAGACAGGAGATCTACTAGATGCACTGAGGCTGGGCGACGGACTAATATGCGGATAAATCTACAAGAAACAAATGCGAGTTTCCCGTGGCATATGAACTCCTCGAGTTCGCCATGACCGGAGAAAAAGAAAACTCACGGTGATGACGCGACGGGGAAGAAGCTCGATGAAGGAACGGCGGCGCTGGGCACGGTGCGCGGCCCCGGTCGTTTTCCTCCGGTGCGTTGAGGACGTCTCCGGCGCGGCAAGGTTACGAGGGCGAGATTGCGGCGGCGGCGGTGGCGCAGATGGAAGTTTTCGGAGTGGGGAACGAGCGGAGAAGAAGAGGAAACCCCCTGCGCCCATATTTATAGCGCCCAGCGGTAACGGGCGCACTACTGCACGGTTTTCGGAGCGTCGCACGGTAACTGCATCCTGGAACTCTGTGGCCACCTCTGTGGCCGTGTGTTCCAAGCACATGTTGGGCCATAGAATTGGAAGCAGTTGCACGGATCCTGTGTGCCGGTCAACGGAGAAAACGAGAAGACGCGGTCGTTTGGTCAAATGCACTCAAGTACCCGGAGAATCCGGATGAGGTGCTGTCAGTGGCATGTCAGATCAGAGATCCGGATTATGGGGCTTTGCGCAGAGATTCACTGCCAAGTGTCCCGGGAAATCCTGAGACAAGATTATATGATATGAGATTCGGTTAGTGATGTTTATTTTTAACCTGCTACGGCTCTTCAGCCGAGGCTGTAGAACCGCACCAGCTTCGGGGACTACTGTCGGGGGGCTGCCCCCGGGTAGGGCAAAGATGTGGTGTTAAGTGTTGCAAAGAGCTAGCCGGATCAACATATAGCCGGGTCACTTGGGCCGGATCTCTCGTGAGAGTCGGTTAGCACTTGATCAAGCTAAAGTGCGAGAAGATGCCAGAGAGGATCCGGTAAAGCTTAACCGAATCAGAGGAAGGAAACCGGTTAAGTTAGCCGGGTTGGTCAGGAAGGACCCGGATAAGGTAATCCGGATATTGCACAAGGGCCAAGTAATGTCAGAAAGGTTCACGGGTGTCTCCTGCCAGAGGCTGAGAAGACAGCCGGGTCAAGTCGCAGGTTTTCCGGGTCGCAAGGCCCTAGGCGCTGACTTGGCCAATTCGGGAAAGAGGATACGACCGAGACCCGGGGGGCTACGGCTGCCATTGCCCAAAGTGGCAAGATAGGCCTGCTAGGGACTTGACGGCCAGGTCAGGTCACGGGATTCCTGGGAGCGCAGCAACCTAGGAGCTGACCCGGCCAATTCGGGAAAGAGGATATGACCGAGACCCGGTGGGCTACACCTGCCATTGCCCAAAGTGGCAAGATAGGCCTGCTAGGGCCTGACAGTCCGGCCGTTGGGTTGACAGGGGGCAGAGGCTTGTCCTGTTCCTCTTGTCCATGCCATTATCACTTCCAGCCAGGGGCAAAATGGTAATTCGGTTAGTGTATAAGTAAGCTACCAAATCCTCCAGTAGAGAGGACGGAGGGGGAGAACGGCAAAAGAGAAAGGCATTATCCCCCCAAGCTCCATCTCTTCTAGAGCTCCACCATTGTTCTTCATACAGCTCAAGGAGCACTCTGTACTTGTAACCACTTGAGATATAAAGAGAGTAGGCTAGTGCTGCAGTAGGGGTGTTACCTCCACAAGAGGGCCCCGAAGCAGGGTACATCGTGGTGTTCTTTGCTTCTTCTTGGTTCTGCTTGTTCTTGTTTGTTCTTGCGAGTTCTTGGTTGTTCTCCATGCGTGCTTCGTGAGCGCGCAAACCCTCCCCGGATCCCCCAACGTCCTAGCGAGCCCACAACTTAAGCCATCCTATGGCATCTGCCGTGACACCACCACGACAGACTCCCGGCGAGTGACTTCTTCCGGAGATTCCTAGACTTCTTCGGCCTGCAGCCTCACCACCTCCGGCTAACTCCTTTGTTTCCCTGTCTGCTTTTACCTCCTATATGGAGGGATATCTCGGTCTCTGACCGACTATCGAAACCTGGGCGAAGTACTTCCATCTCCAAAAACATACGATCCCGGGTAGTGACCCGAAGGTGATGACCGCCTGTGGTTCGTCCAGCATTACCCCGAGGACGGGCTCCATCTTTCCCCGAATCACTGGCCTGGACACTTGTAAGAAATGGCAAAGGTCCTTCTTCTACGTGAAGAGCGTTGAAGGCCATGATGCCCTCAACTTGCCCGAGTTCAAGATCGAGCCCCCCACAGCCGAATTAAACTTCAGATACGATCCGGCTGACACTCTTGCGGAGCTTCAAGTCATACACCAAACTCTAGAGGATTTTCTGGAGAGGGGCCTGCTCTCGGACGATCTCCTTTGAACCTTCGTCTGTCGCCGGGTCAGTCCTCTTCAACAACGTAAGCACAAGATTTGCCATATGAGCGGTCTGCTAGATCCTACCCGGATCAGCAAACATGAGCTCACCAGAGCTTTCGTCAAGAGACGGGTAAACGCTATTGCCTACACCAAGATGTCGGATAAGTGGAAGTGGGGCGTGGAGCCGTTCCACCGAGATGCACTTCCACCACAGGTTAGTTCACCATTCTCTGAATCAATTCATAATTCATCAAAATGACATCGGACTAATCCAGATTCGCCTTGACTCTACTGCAGCTGTTCGACCGCCAAATCACCGAAGATGGAGATCTCTCCATCAAAGTGTGGGGACCGGATCATAGCCCGCTACGCGAGGGCGAAGAGGATGCAGATACGGACGATTATTTGCCAATTCCGCGCGCCAAGCCCATCCGCAAGGGTAAGCAACCGACTATTTACAACCTTTCCGAGGATGAAGATGATGATTATTGGATCCTAGATCCTATTGATGCCATTCCGATTTCATGGTCACAACCTTGTGTTCCAGCCAAACCGGATGCTCAAGGGACATCTCGGAAACGCCCTGACGCGTCCGGATCAGATGCCCCTCCAGCCAAGAGAATTAAGAAAGCTGCCATCAAGCCGAATCGGCTTAAGGCCATGCCTACCACCAAGGGGTAATGCCAACTTCATTTGCTTTCTTCCTCTATTATTCGAATCACCTTTATCCGAGTTAACTGTTTTACTTTACTCTATGTAGTGACGTCCTTGTCACCGAGCAAACTCATTCATCCATTCTTTCTCCCATTCCTCCACTGGATACGGCCACGGAGAGCCAATCTCCTGAAAAGGCTGTCCCTTCTCCCGCGCGTGCCACAACCGCCAAGACTCCTCCGCCAACTCTCGTTCCAGAGTCGGTTATTGACCTGAGAGAAAAGGAAATCTCAGGTCCTACCTGAGATTCAACTTGGCCTCGCCCTCTGAAGGAGTTGGAGAAGGAAAAAGCTAAGACTTCGGCTAAGTCTTTGACTAAGCCGGATCCTCGCCCTGCCACCAAGGCTCAAGAGCAGCAGAAGAAGAAGAAGCAGCAGCAGCAACAATCTCTTGAGAAGTAGCAGAAGCAGCAACAGGGAGTATCTAAACCACCACAGCAAGCGTCGCAGAACCAACCGAAACTGCCAGATCCAGCCAAGACCCCGGGCGCATCGCCTCTACCCAAGCCGACTCAGGTTTCCTTTGGCACAACTCCAACAACCTTGGATAAGCAGATGGTTGCTAGCAAGCTGGTTTCCGCCGCTCCATCAGCGACTCGGGTGCATGATCAACTCTCTGAGGCGATCACTCGCGCCCGCCTTAGTGGCCAGGTCTTGCCGAATCTCCGCACTCCGGGCGGCGACAAACTCGGCTCCGTAGAGGAATTTGTTAAAGCTTGGAATGCTGCGGACCTTGCCGAAGGCTCGACCACCTCAGCGTCGCCACATCCGACTGGTCCTAGCCGGATGTTTCAATCTCTTCATTCTGTGCAGGCCTCGGTCACTGAAGCTAACCGGGTCTTCGAGGTAATATTGCCGAATCCTGCTCTTATTTCATCATGATCAATCTACCCAATCCCCAGTCCCCGAGATTCGGGTCGAACGACTGATACTCCTCAGAGTAAGAAAGTCATTCGGCTTGAATCTCTAACATTTGATCATAAACTTCGTCTCGCTGAAAAAATCGTGGGACTCCCAGTCCCCGAGTCTCTTTTCCAATTGATTCGGTCAACTTTCTTTTTCATCAATCTCGGGCCTCCAGTCCCCGAGATTCTTTTTACGCCATTAACCCTTTTTCTTTCAGGAAATCACGACTGCTCGCAGCCGGCTCTTTAAGCAGCTAGTCTTGCAGCACCAGGCCCTTCAAGCTTCCTTCGATGCGCAAGGTGAGGAGATGAAAAAGAAAGATCAGGAGCACAAGCGCGCTTTATCGGAGGAAAAGTCAGAAGTGACTCGGCTCCTGCGGGAGCTTGACCGGGTTGAAAAAGTGAAGGAGAAGGTCAAGAAAGACCGGGACACGCTGCAGAGGGAGAAAGACGCGATCCAGAAGGAGCGAGATACTTTCAAAGCCGGGATTGAGAAGCGGGCCGAATTGGACAAGAAAATCCAAACGCACGTTGCAGATGCTGAAGCCGAAGCTAAAGCGGCGAAAGATGATCTGGCTGCCCACAAGGCGATCAGCGTGAAATGGCTTGCTGATCTTGCTAGCCTCAATGAAGACATGGATCGTAAGTTTGCTGAATCTCCTCTTCCTCCTCTGCTCTTATCCGACACATCATTTCGTGTTATCTCGTTTAACTCGGTGTTAGCTTATCTGAATGTAGGAGAGTTTACCAGCATCCGGCTTCAAGCCGCCAAAGCCGTGAGGGATGCCCGAGCTGAGAGAGCTAAGTTAACTGGAGCTCCCCTACCCGAGACGTGGGATATCGAAGATCATATTACTGCACTTAGAGCTCGGATTGCTCCTTTGAAGGATTCCCATATTGATCTGTTCAACGCAAGCCTCAAAGCTCACCGAGTCTTATTTCCTGAAGCTCGGCAAGTCCGGTCTGCGGACGAGCTAATCAAAGACCTGGATCAGGCAGAGACCCGGTTAAAGCAGTGGAGATCTTCGTCCGCCCGAGCTGGTGCTGACGCAGGTTTGCTATTTATCATGTCTTGGTATGAGCTGATTGATCTTGCCAAAGTGCGCTCCCTTCGGGAGGGTTCTTCATGGGCTTCAGATCCAAACCGGATCAAGATCCGCGAGGAAGCTGCCAACTTTATGGCCGAATTTGCAAACACCAAGCATCTTGATCTGAATGCTCCGGTCTACTCGGATGGGGAAGAATCTGAAGAAGAGGAATCGGATGATGCCTCCCTTGACGAATACGCCGAGTCTGAGGACGAATCTGGCGATTCGGCTAACTCCGCCGAACAACCTGCAGCTTGTGACTCGGCCAAGACATCCAAGATGCCAGCCACTGACTCGGCTAAGACCACAGAGCAAGCTTTAGTCAAGACCGCCACTTCTTCAGCTGGCCCGGATGTTTCCGAATCTGCCCAGCCTTCAAGCTCGCCGTCCAAGGTCATTCCTGCAAGTGAGGGTCCTCTTTCACCCGAGGTTCCTCCATCATCCGAGCTCATCCCTGCAACCGAAGTCCTGCAACTTTGGCTCCTTCTTCCTGAACTATCTTAATGAAAATCGTTAAATCCCCGGTATGCCGGGAGCAGATGTAATATACAATTTAAGCTCTTTCGAGACTATCTTTATTTTGCTTAATGTGATCCGGACGAGGTTTATGTTGGATCATCTTAAACCGAGTCCCCGAGTCTGTTTTCTTGTTTACTATTTTTGCCGAATCTTTGCTCTTGTCTACCTTTTAGGTGTTTGACAGTCGAGTCACAAGATAGGAATCATAGCATACAATACTTGCAACATGCGAGTTGTGGTTTAGAATCATCTAACATAAACAAAAAAGAAAATAACAGGGGTTAGTAAACGACATGTGCCGAATCGGATTTGGACCGAGTCCCCGAGTCCATTTTCATGTTTCCCATATTCTCCACCTCTGCTCTTGACTACCATTTTGGTGTTTGTCAGTCGAGTCACGAGATCAACAACACAGCATACATTACTTGAATTTTTGGGACGAGGTTCAAAACAACCCGACACATGAACGGTATGGACAAAACAGTAATAAAAAACACATGCATAAGGACGAGGCAGTCCCCGAGTCCAGACTCGGATTGCCGAAATTTTATTTATAATAAACTGAGATACATACATTGCGCCCCTTAAGAGTAAAAGGGTCGAAGCAGAGCTACATTCCAGGGTCGCTTGGTTTCTTGTCCGGGTCTGTCCAGGCCATCCGTCCTTGGTTCCTGTGCATCTACAAGGTAGTACGAGTCATTGTGCATAGCCTTGCTCACAATGAATGGTCCCTCCCATGGAGGTGATAACTTGTGTCGGCCTTTGCTGCGCTGCACCAGCCTTAGTACTAGATCTCCCTCATGAAACACTCTAGGGCTGATTTTCCGACTATGATAACGTCGGAGACTCTGCTGGTATATTGCTGTCCGGGATAGGGCCAATTCTCTTGCTTCCTCTAGCAGATCCACTGCATCTTCCCGGGCTTCTTTTGCCTCGGTTTCGGTATACATTGTCACCCTTGGTGCATCATATTCTATGTCAGTGGGTAGCACTGCTTCTGCCCCATAGACCAGAAAAAATGGCGTATAGCCAGTTGACCGATTCGGCGTGGTCCTTAAACCCCATAGTACTGATGGTATCTCATCTATCCAGCACCCCGGAGTCTTTACCAGAGGTTCTATTAACCGGGCTTTTATCCCAGCTAATACCAAAGCATTTGATCTTTCCACCTGTCCATTGGACTCTGGGTGTGCCACTGAGGCTATGTCTAACCGGATCCCCTTATCCATGCAGAATCGGGCAAACTCTCCCACAGCAAAGTTCGTGCCATTATCCGAGATGATGCTATGGGGGTAACCGTATCTCAAAATGATTTCTTTCAGGAAAGTTACAGCCGAATGACCATCCACTTTCCGGATCGGTTTCACCTCTATCCACTTGGTGAACTTATCCACCATCACCAACATATGTGTCATGTTACCCCTAGCCGGCTTGAATTCTCCCACCATATCCAAACACCACACAGCAAACGGCCAAGTGATAGGAATTGTTTTGAGCGCCGATGCGGGTAGGTGTGTCTGCTTGGCAAACCTTTGGCATCCTTCACATTTTCGGACTATGTCCTCTGCATCTGCATGAGCAGTGGGCCAGTAAAACCCATGCCGGAATACTTTAGCCACCAGGGCTCTTGTACTGCAATGATGCCCACATTCTCCTTGATGTATCTCCAGGAGCATCTCCTTGCCCTCGGCTGGCCCACGCAACGTTGTAGCACCTCGGTTGCACTCCTTTTGTATAACTCCTTATTTATGATGGTGTAACCCTTGGACCTCCTCTGCACTCGCCTAGCTTCGGTTTCATCATTTGGCAAACTCCCCTCCGACATGAATTTCATGATTTCTTCAGCCCATTCCGGTACTGGATGCAAAGGGAATAAGTGCTCATCTATTTCCACTGGTTCGGCCGCCATTATCTCTTCTATCAGTCTCTGCCCATTCCCTAAGATTCGGTTAGCACCATCTTCCTCTCTTCCCTAAGATTTGGGTAGCATTCCCGAGTCTCGGTGCGCAGTCCCCGAGTCTCGCCACGCAGTCCCCGGGTCTTCCCAAATGTACCCGACATCAACATTCATAGGAACAGCTTCAGATTCTTGCTTTGGGATAAAAATTGACTCGGAATCAGGTGAAGGTTTGATTGAAGGGATCCTTAGGTGATTCAAGGATATCCCGGGTGGGATTGCATCCCTAGACGACCCCAGTTTTGACAGGATATCAGCAGCTTCATTCTCCAGCCGGGGTATGTGCTTGTACTCGCAGCCTTCAAAAAATCCTGAAATTTTCTGGACATGAAATCGATATAGTGCCATATTGGCATCAAGGGCATCCCAATTTCCAGAAGATTGCTGCACCACTAAATCTGAATCACCAAAACATTCTATCCGGCGGATGCCGATGTCCTTAGCCACATTAAGCCCATGGATCAGTGCCTCATATTCGGCCACATTGTTTGATGCTGAGAAATGAATCTGCAACACATATCGCAACTGATCTTGCTTCGGTGATGTGAGTACTATCCCAGCACCTAGTCCGATTTTGGTTTTGGAGCCATCAAAGTGCAACTTCCAGTAATTGTAATCCGGTCTGGGTGGCTCATACTGCATCTCGGCCCAGTCACAAAGGAAATCCGGTAAAGCCTGAGACTTGATAGCATCTCTTCTTTCATAATGCGGGGTGTAAGGAGACACTTCTATTGCCCATTTGGCAACTCGGCCAGTTGCATCTTTGCACCCAATGATTTCCGAGATTGGGGCTTCGCATACTACGGTGATCGGGTGCTCCTGGAAGTAATGTTTCAACTTCTTGGCCGCCAGGTATACACCATATGTCATCTTCTGGTAGTGAGGATAATTCTGCTTTGAGGTTGAGATCACCTCGCTTAAATAGTACACCGGTCTCTGCACGGATTTACCCTGCTCTTCTCGCTCTACCACTATCACCACACTTACGACCCGGTTAGTGGCCGCAATGTAAAGTAGCATTGGCTCATTCGGCAAAGGTGATGCCAGAATTGGTGCAGTGGACAACATCTTTTTTAATTCATTGAAAGCCGAGTCTGCCTGCGGGTCCACGTGAACCCGGTGCTCTTTTTCATCAATTGATACAAGGGTAAGGCTTTTTCTCCTAGCCGACTCACAAACCGACTCAGCGAGGCTAGACACCCGGTGAACTTTTGTACATCTTTTAGACATTTAGGCAATTTCATGTTTTCTATGGCTCGGATCTTAGCCGGATTTACTTCAATACCTCGGCTCGATACAAGGAAGCCGAGCAACTTTCCAGCCGGGACACCAAAGGTGCATTTATCCGGATTCAATTTTAACCGATACTTTCTCAAGTTCACAAATGTTTCCTCGAGATCCTCGAGGAGAGTGCGTTTTTCTTTAGTTTTGATAACAATATCATCGACATACACTTGCACATTTTTGCCCATTTGAGAATGTAAGCATTTCTGCATACATCTCTGATAAGTTGCACCGGCATTTCGCAAACCGAAACACATGACACGATAGCAATACGCCCCATACGGGGTAATAAAAGCAGTCTTTATTTGATCTTTGGGGTTCAGTGGTATCTGGTGAAAACCAGAGTACGCATCAATAAAAGACAACAACTCACACCCAGCAGTAGAATCGATCACTTGATCAATCCGAGGTAAAGGAAAGGGATCCTTCGGGCACGCCTTGTTCAGGTTGGTGAAGTCGATGCACATACGCCACACCTTGACCACCGCTGGTTCGTCCTTCTTCTTCTCTACCAGAACCGGATTGGATATCCAGTCTGGATGCAACACCTCCATAATGAATCCGGCTGCAAGTAGCTTAGCCAGCTCATCAAGCACCACTTTTCTTCGATCGTCTGAAAGACGCCGAGTCGGTTGCCTCACCGGCTTCACATCCGGCCTGACAAATAAAGAGTGCTCTGCCAACTCCCTCGGAACACCAGGCAGGTCCTTAGCCGACCATGCAAAGATATCCCGATTCTCACGGAGGAAGTGACAGAGCGCGCTTTCCTATTTCTCGCCCAACCCAGCACCAATGATGGCCATGCGCTCCGGATTCTCCGGGTCAATGGGGATCCTCTTTGTCTCCTTGGGCACCTCAAAAGTTGCACCTGCATCCGGATTGGTCATGGCCAGGACGCCGAGCTGAGCTGACTTCGCCATCGCTACTACTTCATGCATCTTGCTCTTCTCAGCTTGGATCACCAACCGTAGCACATGTATGGCCTTCTTGTAATCTCCCGCAACGGTGATGATTCCATTCGGGCCAGGCATCTTCATTTTGAGGTAAGCAACATGAGTGGAAATCATGAACTTGGCTAATGCCGGCCTGCCGAGCAGAGCATGGTATGGGCTCTCCAAGTCTACCACCTCGAATTCTAGACTCTCAAGTCTGTGATTGTCCTTGGTACCAAATAGCACATCTACCCATATCTTACCCATTGGGGAACAAGACACCCCGGGTACTATACCATGGAAGGTACAACTGCTCTGCTGCAACTGATTCGGCGAATAACCCAATTTGACCATTGTGTCCCGATACATGATGTTTATAGCGCTGCCATTGTCAACCAAGACTCGAGTGAATTTCACATTAATCTTTGGTCCAACCAAAGTCGGATCCACCACCAGCGCGTAGTTTCCTGGGCTTGGCATAACCCTGGGATTATCAGCCCTGCTCCAAGTGATCTCCTGCTCGGACCAGTTCAGGTATTTTGGTACTGCTGGTGTGACTGCATTCACCTCCTTCGCCCTTCGCAGCTGACTTTTCTTGTCAGTTGGCTCGGTCACAAAAACCACATAACTTTGATGAGCTTCCTTGTAATCATTTCCGGGGTATCCACCTTGCCGACTCGGACCAGCATTGTTGTTGCCTCCCATATTTACCAGGTTAACCGGCTTTGTGGCTGCCGGCCTTGGAGCTCCTTCGTTCACCGGGGTTGCATTGGCTCCGGATAAAGGCGTATTTGGCCTGAAATTCGGTCTAGGAGCACCCCTCTGAGGTGGCCCTCTCTGACCTTCTGCCTGGATGCGATGATGCCAGCTACAATTCCGAGTTGAATGATTGGCCGGCTTGCGTGGGTCTGTGTGTGATAACGGCAAGGCCCATCAATCATTGCCTCAAAAGTTAGAGGTGGACTCGGTCCATCCCACACTTTCTTTGCCCAGGCACCTTGATTCGGCCTCCAAGCTGGACCCTCATTTTTTGGTCTCTGGCTATCAGGATGATCCATATTTACTGCTGCAACCTGGTCTGAGCCGTATCTGTAATCCGGATCTCTCCTTTTATAACCGAACTCATGTCGGTCACTGGGCCTCAATGGTCCAGTTCGGTTATTAACCGGTTGCCTCCTGCTTGTTCCCACCACGTCCAACGCTGGCTGCGTCGGATCGCCAAGAGCATATGTATCTGCTATCCGGATCATTTCCGCTAGGGTCTTTGGCATATCCCTCTGGAGCTTCTGCCAAAGCGGGGTGCCGTGTCGGCAACCCTGCGCGAACCAAGAAATGGCCTGCTCCTCCACGACACCTTCACAAGAATTGCGAATGTTGCTCCACCGAGTCAAAAATTCTCGGTCTGTCTCCCGCTCTTCCTGCCTGCACGCAGACAAGAGCTGAGGTCGGTTTGGCCTCTTGTACGTGCTGGAGAAGTTGCTGTAAAATGCCTGTTCCAAATCCATCCAAGAGTTGATACTACCCTCTGGTAAGTTATTCAGCCAAATCCGGGCTGGCCCTTCCAACATATGCGGGAGATACCGGACCGCCCATCGGCGATTGCCCCCCGCAATGTGCACCGAGGATACATATCTATCAGCCAATCCTGCGGCTTAGTGCTGCCGTTATACGGCTTTGTGATTCGGCCAAGCTGAAACAACGGCACATTCGGCTCGTTCATGATCCGAGGCCCAAAGCACGGAGGACCTGGTGGGCCTTGCTCTTCCAGCCTCTCGGACTGGTAAATCCTATCCAACCTGAGACGCTGATCATCCGGAGCCAACGTCCGAGGTCCCAGTCTGGATGCAAGTGCATTGTCATACGTTTGGTATCCGGCTCGCGCCATAGCCGAATTACCATCATCATAGCGGTAGCCCGCCTGGCCACCACCTTGCTGCTGCGCTTGCACCATTACTTGCTGCTCCTGCCGGGGTTGATTCTGCCCGGGAGGACGAGGTGGTTGACCTCGGCCAGCCGAATTACCCCTTCCGGCCCCGGATTGCCTTGACCGCCATTGTTTCTGCTCTGGCCACCTCTTCCTTGAGCAGCTAGCTGCTTGCCGGCATACTCAGCATCATAGGCCTGCAGCTGTTTGCTCTTGCCCGAATTCACACTTTGAGCCCGGTCAACTCCGACATGCGGGGATGACGCTTGCCCCTTGGATTTCTGGCTAACAGCCTTAGCCGATACCACTACCCGAGAACCACCAGCATCCGGATTAGCTTCCGGTAAGCCTCATTCTGCCGGTTACACACATCAACCAGCTCATTGACCCTCTCTGCCTGCTTACGCCAAGCATCCCCGGTTAGTGTGGTCAACTCGGCTCGCGCTGCCGCTGCAGCCCTAAGATTCTTAGCCGGGGAGCTATACACCGGCTTGCCTGTACCCGATCTATGACTAGTAGCCTTACTTGAGCTCGATCTTGCGGCTCTAGCTAACTCATCATTGAGGTCCTTACCCCTGTTGCACAAATCTCTCTCTTGCGCGGGTGAGGCGCTACCGGAGTGAAACCATCGGTAATACCATTGGCAGCATTATATTCTCTCATATCTCTATCAAATGCTTGCCTAGACTCTACCACCAACCGGGCTTCTCTTTGCAACCTCAGGCGCTCTGCCTCTAACTGAGCTATAGTAAGCTCTACATTTGCCCCAGGTGCCACTGGCCGAGCTAACTTTTCCAGGACATCCTCCAAGGGAGCCTCCCTACTTGACATGCCAAGTGGACCAACCGGATCTGGTTTCTCCTTTGGGAACTTGCCGTCCGAGTCGGCTTGTCAACCGGATCGGTTGGCGTGATCAGCTCCTCGGGCATGCTATTGCCGGCATCTCCTTTGCCTGCTCCAGCACTTGGTCCGGTCATCATCACCTCCACGCTACTCCCGGGGCGAGCGCTACGCTGTCCGAGAGCTGCGCGGAAAGAAGGAGGGTCCTCGGCCACGAGCACCTGCGCCGGGTACTCGCGAACAGCCTCGACAGCAACATAGGTGACGAAGCTACCGAGCATCATCAGGAAGCCATGCTCGGGGAAAGGCTTGCCGGCGAAACACCCTGCATTGTCGCTGACGAAGGTGAACTCGCCGATCTTGGCGATAAGACCAGAAAGCACACGCTCGCCTGAGCCCGTCCGGATGTAAACTCCCTCCAACGCCTCAATCTGCCCCACGGTGGGCGCCAACTGTCGTGGTGGGATCACGGCAGATGCCATAGGTATGGCTAAGATGGGGCCGAATGTGCGTTGGGGGATCCGGGGAGGGTTTATGCACTCAAGAAGTGCACAAGCAAGAACACGCAAGAAACCGCAAGAACATGAACAAGAAACCAAGAAACCAAGAACACAAAACACACCACGATGTACCCTGCTTCGGGGCCCTCTTGTGGAGGTAACACCCCTACTGCAGCACTAGCCTACTCTCTTTATATCTCAATAGTGACAAGTACAGTGCGCTCCTCGAGCTGTATGAAGCAACAATGGTGAGAGCTCACGATGAAGAAGAAGCTACCAAGGGGGGAAAATGAGCTCTGTGGTTCGTCTCTTCGCACTGGAGGATGTGCTGGTCTACTTATACACTAACCGGATTACCTTTTTGCCCCTGGCCGGAGATGATAATGGCATGGACAAGAGGAACAGGATAAGCCCTGGCTACTGTCACTCAGTCCAGCTCATCGTCAGTTCAACGGCAGGCTTTTCCTCTTTGAGCTTAAGCCGGCGTAGCCCATCAGAGCCTAGGCCACCGCCCTTTCCCGAATTAGCCAAGTCAGCGTCTAGGGCCTTGTGACCCGGAAAACCCGTGGCTCGACCTGGCTGTCTTCCGAGCCTCGGGCAGGAGGCCTGCAGGACTCGTGAACTTACTGACATTACTTGGTCTTTGTGCATTATCCGACATCACAGGTAAGCCGGATTCTTCCAGGCAACCCGGCTAGTTGAGCCGGATCTCTTCCAGGCAACCCGGCTAGTTGAGCCGGATCTCTTCCTCTGATCCGGCTAGACTTTGCCTGATCCCCTCTGGTGTCTCCCTGCACCTAAACAAGAGTGAGTACTAACCGACTCTCTCAACCGATCCGGTCGAAGAGATCCGGCTCGAGTGACCCGGCTTGAGTTTCCTTTCCTCCTCTATGCCCTACCCGGGGGCAGCCCCCCGACACATTGCATATATATTGATTGAAT
Organism: Poa pratensis; assembly: GCA_947311845.1. Lineage (NCBI taxonomy): Eukaryota > Viridiplantae > Streptophyta > Magnoliopsida > Poales > Poaceae > Poa > Poa pratensis. The sequence continues at coordinate 70,875,978 of CAMZMU010000041.1, forward strand.
AGCGTATTTTTTTTACAAGCCACAACAACAAAAGGCTACTCCCCACTACTACACGACGAACACCGATTTTTTTTGTTGACCTCTTCTATGGCCTCCTTGGCTACTTCTTGCACTATTTAGACTGCATTGTTGAAATGAGTTGTCTTGCGCTCTAGCGAAAGTTTAATCCTGCCTACCAATTTTAGGAGTTATCGTCGTCGTCGTTCGAAATCAATTGGGCGAGGCCGTAAGCTCTACAAACCTTGAACCATACGCGATAGAGCACTAGAGAATGAGATGGTTGATGGTCTCCATCCCTTGGTTAGATAGGGTGCACGCCGCTAACCCACTAGTTCAGGGCAAATCGGTCGGTTTGAAGTTCGACCTATGTGGTCTTGAGGGAAAGACAAGTGATCACATGTTCTTTTTAGCGCCAACGGTGCCCAATTCTATCACATGAGCTTTGCTTAATTCAGTGTGACCAGTCCTATGAAGAGATTTGTAGAGAAACTTTAGGGGCTTAAGGCACTAATACACCAATGGAAATAATTTGAGAAAGTAATTATTTCTTGAAAAAACAGACATAAAGTGAAACACGATAAAATATGTCCTAAAATGGCCACTGAAATGTTTTAGAGTTAATAGGATTGAGAAATCCTAGAGAATCATTTGACGAAAAAATACGAATCCATTTTCTACATTTTTTTTAAACTAATCAGTCCAGAGTCACTTTCTATAATATGCTTGTTTTCCCTACTTTTCTTTGTTCTTCACATCTCTATTTTTTTATTAAAAAAAACCCATTCTGGTTTCAAACGAGTTACAATTATTATTATTATTATTATTATTATTATTATTATTATTATTATTATTATTATTATTATTATTATCTTCCTCTTCTAAACCTTTTATCCCAAACAAGTAGGGTGGGCTAGATATGAAACTCTTTCACAAGAATTTAACAGAGGGTCACCCATCATAGTACTACTCTCGCCAAGTGGGTAACCCATAGGACTGACTAGTTTTTAACGTTGACTCGCCATACCTAGCACAACCCTTAGATATGAAGCTCTTTGAAGAGTACTTCCCAGGAGGTCACCCATCTACTACTCTCGCCAAATGAGTTTCACACCCGTGGGTCTGGTTAGTTTTTACGTATCACAACCCTCCTACTTTACCCGGGCTTGGGACCGGATATTGCTAGAAGACATAGGCGGAGTTAGGAGTTACAATTATTATGATATACGAAAAACCCAGTTAAAATAAAACTCTTGAAAAACTATTCACTATCGAGGGCTCGAGGCTAGTTGTTTCCTAAACAAGTACAACATAAAATAAATTAGGTTGTTCACTAAACATGATAAGCAAGTATAAATAACATAACAACAACATGATGGATCTCACGTAAAATCCATTCTTTGAGAAATCTGTTGGAATTAAAAATCTATAGTTTTAATGAATTCTGGTCACGTTTAAATTAGTATGACTTTGTTCTTAGAAATCAAGGTTACAATGTGGTGATTTGAAGCAAAGACGTTTGAGAATTTTTTCATGTACGCAAACACCACAAAGTAGTTAGAACTAAAAAAAGTTTCGAAACATCATAGTATGCTGAACATAATTTGCATCTAAACAGGGTTTGATAATTTCATTTACATCAGACTACCTTCTTCAGGCAAATAGTCCATTGAGAAGACAATAAAAACATGTTATACATTTGTCTTTTTGTTGGTGTCTTCTCTAGTCTAGAAATTACAATCCATACCAAAACGGTATGACATGATCAAGATTAAAAGGAAAACGTGTGTTAAAAGGTAAAGCATTCTAGTTAGACAGAGAAAATAGTTATCATCTTTTGTGACTTTCTCTATTCTCTGTCTCATTACCATTTCAGAAAAGGACATTCATTACTCCCTGATGCAGACACATAAATTCCACATAAAGAGTTGCCGAAAACTGCAGATTTCAGCCTGGTATTTTGAAAGTTTGAAACTAGGCACATTATGACACCACCCGTAACGAAAAAGGAAATGCATAATAAAGCGAAAAACCCAGAGGGCGTGGCAGGCGGCCGAAAGAGATCAGAAAAAGGAAGCCGCACTCAAGTCCGGCGCATACCAGCCCGGCCCGGCCCGGTTGCAGCACCAGCTGGTATAAAAGGGCCCTGAGCTCAAAGCCAGCGCACGCGCGGTGAAAGCGTAAAAGGGTAGGAAAAAAAGTCAGAAAGAAAAAAGACCAAAATACCACTGCTGCCTGCGCTACGTCCGTTCCCCTCTCCTTCCTCCTCCACCTCGCCGAAACCCTCGCCGCCGCCTCCGCCGCCGCCCTCGGAGGCGATCACCGCTCCGCCTCTCGGTATCCGGGCCGAGGGCACGGGACCTTCCTGCCACGCCATGATCTCGCGCCTCCCTGCTCCGGTGCTCCGCGCCGCCCTGCAATGTGAGCCCCTCCTCCCCCTCCCCCCTCGCAACGGGTCTACCTAGGGTTCTCGCTCGCTTCTTCGGAAGGCGAGCGCGCCTCCGTGCGTGCTGTGCTCCCGCTTGATTCTTTCACCTCGCACGCCCTGTCTGGCCGCGATTTTCCTTGGCGTGCGTGTTCTTGGAGGATTCTTTGGGCGTGTTCTGATGGCTTGCTTGCGTAATTCCGTCATTTCGAGGCTAGTGTTACGGAATTTGACCTCTTGTGTTCTTTCCCTCCCGAGTTTCTCGCAAAGAAGCCGTGACTTTTAAGCGCAATTTAGAGCTAGTCCAGAGTCTGGTCTTTTTATAGTCTTTACGCATTCGCTCCAGATTCTTTTTCCCTTTTCTCGATGCGTTTCCCGTACGCTGGTACTATATGCAGCTCAAATTCTTGATGGCATTTTATCGCAGAAAAAGAGAGAAGAAGGCGTCTCTCTCCCTCTTTCATGGGGCAGCCAGGGATGGAGCCCGTCGAAGGGAAGGAGAGCAATGGTGCCGTTCCTGACTGCAATGGTGCTGCAGCGGCTCCCCCTGTGAAGCAGCAGCAGCAGCAGCAGCAGCTGGAAGGGGCTGATGCCTTGCGGTATGCCAACATCCTCCGCTCACGCAACAAATTCGCGGATGCCCTCCAGTTGTACAGCACCGTGCTTGAGAAGGATGGCGCCAATGTAGAGGCCCTTATCGGAAAAGGGATTTGCCTCCAGGCGCATAGCCTGCTCAGGCAGGCCCTGGAGTGCTTCACCGAGGCTGTAAAGGTGGACCCCAGCAACGCGTGTGCTCTCACGCACTGTGGGATGATATACAAAGACGAGGGGCACTTGGTTGAGGCTGCAGAGGTATGGAGCAAGATTCATTATGTTCATTCTCCCACCTGCCTGTTGGCTTGCTGGTTCTTTGTAAACTGTGAAGTCTGTCTGAGGAAAAAAAACCAAAGTTACTATGTTTGCATCTAAATTTGAGTTTTTTTTGGCAGAGAATACAAGTTAAACTAACTACTACTAGCCCACCGGAACGTCTTATATTTAGGAACAGATGAACTAGTTAACAAGGCTATATATAAACTTCTCTTTAACCCTAATTTTAGCCAGATTAACCTAGTCATCATTGGGTCCTAAGTATAAACTCTTGTGTGATGGAATTGATGCCTAGCAGTCTACTGATGGGTGTAGGAACTGAGATGGTAGCAAAAGAACAGTGGGATTCTACTCGGAAATGTCCATGGTTACCAATTTCCCCTTAAGAGAATAAGAGCCTCTTGTATTTGATTAATCTAGTTTGTTAGATTAGTATGTTAAACCTTTAGAAATTATTAATAGGTACTGCAAAAAAGTGTTTTAAAAGTTTTTATTGCTTTACTGTATTTATTGTGTTCTGTATGTTTTTAATGTTCTAATTGAGAAAGCAAATCTGGAACAGGCGTATCAAAAAGCTCGAAGCGCAGATCCTTCCTATAAAGCTGCTGCAGAATTTCTTGCCATTGTATTGACCGATCTTGGAACTAGCTTGAAGCTTGCAGGCAGCACAGAAGATGGGATTCAAAAATATTGTGAAGCTCTTGAAGTGGATAGCCACTACGCGGTACCATCATGAACTCAAGTTTATCTTCACATCTCTATTTTTCGTTTTATTTTAGCATTGTGCTAATGTATCCATCTGTTATCTGCAGCCTGCTTATTACAACCTTGGGGTCGTTTATTCGGAAATGATGCAATTTGATGCAGCTCTTACATGTTATGAAAAGGCTGCATTGGAGAGACCATTGTATGCCGAAGCTTATTGCAATATGGGGGTTATTTACAAGAATCGGGGAGAACTAGACACAGCAATTGCCTGCTATGACAGGTAATCTGGCCATTGGTTCATATGAATTATGTTGATGTTCATAAAGTAATCTACAACCGGAACATGTTGAAGTTCATGTCTCATAACTTTACTTTGTCCCAGGTGCTTGACTATATCCCCGAACTTTGAGATTGCTAAGAATAACATGGCAATAGCACTAACCGACATGGGTACAAAGGTGCGAATTTTCCCACTACTGTTAAGTAAATTCTACTGCTTACCATCATTCTCCATTTCCTCTTTTCTTTGACTGACCTTAAAAATGACATTCAATGAATGCATCACGTACTACCATTTTTCCATGTTTTCGAGTACTTCATGTTGTACAAAAGCTCAGCTGCAGCTGTCATACTTTACATTCGATAGCCCATAGCACCGATACTGTACATGATTGATTAAAGATAAGTCTATTTTATTTTTGTGTATTAATTATTATTTAAATATCTGAAATGGTCAGGTAAAAATCGAGGGTGACATCGATAAAGGCGTGGCATATTACAAGAAGGCTCTGTTCTATAACTGGCACTATGCTGATGCAATGTATAATCTTGGTGTTGCATATGGAGAAATGTTGAATTTTGAGATGGTGAGTTACAAGAAAATTCCATTAATTTGGTTCTACTATTAGTATTCACCTTTTACTGACATAATCTACTTATGAGTTTCATGAAGGCTATTGTATTTTATGAACTTGCTCTGCACTTCAATCCTCGCTGTGCGGAGGCATGCAATAATTTGGGAGTAATATACAAGGATAGGGATAATCTCGACAAGGCTGTTGAATGTTATCAAGTAAGTGAGACTAATAATGTACTTCTTTTCAAGTATTTTACACTTGTGTTCACTCATTGTTTATTCTCTTCTTTCTTGTGTTTTGTAGATGGCCTTGACAATTAAGCCAAATTTCTCTCAGTCACTGAATAACCTTGGAGTTGTCTATACAGTTCAGGTGTGTTCCTATATTATCATATTTGTCTTGCTGACATTCTTGCTGTGGTTGGCTGGTTACATTGCACTTATGGTTTATCAAAATTCATTTCTCATATTCAGGGCAAGATGGATGCTGCTGCGAGCATGATTGAGAAGGCCATACTTGCAAACCCCACATATGCTGAGGCATATAATAACTTAGGTAATGAATAACAAACCTCTACCATTTTAGATTCTTGGATTCTAGTATGTGGAAACGGCATGTTCCAGCTCAGAATTCACGAGGGTTCTGTGAGCACTAAGCATCTTTATAATTGCAACTACACACAACAAGGATATAGTAAAACATCTAGAAAAAACAAATGCATCATGTTAGTGGATGAACATTGGATAAATCAGTAACACAATGGGCTATAAATAGTAAATGAGGGGCAATGGGCATGTCTCAGATCTGACATGAGAGGACCATCAGGGGTTTGCTAGGGTTTTCCTTTGAAGTGTTTCTGGTGCAGAAGCGTCCAGGAAATTCAGGTCTTACTTTATATTTGTTTAAAATAATAATTCCTCAATAGTTCCCCGTGGCCCAATGTATGTATCTCCGCATATCGACGAGTAACAGATATAACTATGGAAGGATTGCAAAATTTGTTTGTCGATTTTTTTTCTGCATTTGCTAGGCCTAGGAGTTTTTGTGTATCTGACAATCCACCGTTGCTCTGTCATAGGTGTTCTTTACAGAGATGCGGGAAGTATCACATTATCTGTACAGGCGTATGAGAGATGCCTTCATATTGATCCTGATTCGCGAAATGCTGGTCAGGTAACTTTTTCAGGCGCTGAGCTTTTAGGGTTTAGGGTTTAACGTTTCTTCATGACTCTTGTATGTTGTTATATAAAGTATTCATTCAGTTGAGCAGGTACTACTAGTATGCTCCTGTCCCCATTAGTATCTGACAACATTGAATAAATTGTCTTTTATGACATGTTACTCATTATAGAAGGAAATCTTTACTTACGCCATGTCATCTGGGATCGCCCTTTGTGAAGTAACTTGATACACTATCTACTATTTCCATTCAGCCCTTCTGTTGCTTGCACATTGTATCTGTAACTTTACTGGAACACTATGACTTATATTTTCTAGCACCTTGCCCATTTTCTACACTACAGATTATGATCTCTCCTGACGTAGTCAACTTAACAGAGCAACTCTTGTTGCAGAATCGATTGCTTGCAATGAACTATATCGATGAGGGCTCAGATGACAAGCTTTATGATGCTCACAGGTCCTTCTGTGCACTATTTGCAATGGCTGTGCCATTTTTATGTTAGCATGATTTGTATTTCGACATGGTATTAATACTATTCGCTACTTGCTCTCTTTATACGTTTTGCAGGGAATGGGGCAAGCGCTTTATGAAACTGTATGCACAGTATACTAGCTGGGATAACCCAAAAGTCGCTGATCGTCCACTGGTCATTGGTTATGTATCTCCGGATTTTTTTACTCACTCCGTGTCATACTTCGTAGAAGCTCCGCTTGCACACCATGACTACACAAAGTGCAAGGTGGTCGTCTACTCTGGTGTTGTAAAGGTAGAGATAATTTGTTCATTTTGTCACTATTCTAAAAAATTTCACACCATGGCAATCAACTTATTTAGAACGCCTTGCCTCATTTGGAATCATAATTTCTGTGGACAACCATGCAAAATGATCACTTCACCAAAATAAAAAACGGTAATCTTGTGGTCGATCGGGTAGGGAGCTGGGGATCTTTAATTTACAAAAATTTAGGTCGGTAACGCAAGATATACAAATTGAAAAGTAACATGCAATATGAAGCTGTCGAGTTGGGGTTATCTCCTTGTCAGTATTTCCCTTTCCATGCACTTTGCTCTTTATTTTCTGATTATGTTTTTCCATGTATGATTTTTAGGCAGATGCCAAGACCCTTCGATTCAAGGACAAGGTGTTAAAAAAGGGTGGGTTGTGGAGAGATATATATGGTATTGAGGAAAAGAAGGTTGCTAGCTTGATCAGAGAGGATAAAGTGGATATACTTGTGGAGCTTACTGGTCATACAGCAAATAACAAATTAGGAACAATGGCGTGCAGGCCTGCTCCTATTCAGGTATATGTGTCCCAGGAGCTATTTGTAGGACTTAATTTTATCTCCAGATCTGCTTGCATGGGAGCAGTATTATTCCTGTTATTATCAGATTCCACCACAAATATAATTATCATTGATTTAATGGCTACCTGATTGTTCTACTTAAAGGGCCCCTTTCTAACGTTGGTATGTGTGTCTACACAGGTTACATGGATTGGTTACCCTAATACGACAGGATTACCAGCAATTGACTACCGAATAACAGATTCATTGGCTGATACACCTAATACAGACCAAAAGTATGCCATAAGTTTTTCATGTGTATATTCTTTGATGCAGTTTCTCCCTATGCATGTAGAACCTCATGCTAACAATTGTCTGCAGGCATGTTGAAGAGTTGGTGCGTCTTCCTGAAAGCTTTCTTTGTTACACTCCTTCCCCTGAAGCTGGGCCAGTTTATCCAACACCAGCAATTTCAAATGGTTTCATCACGTTTGGAAGTTTTAACAATCTAGCAAAGGTACATGTTAGATTTGAATGCTTTAATTCATCTTGATTGGATCATTATGTTCATTGAGTTATTTTTGTCAGATTACACCAAAAGTGTTGCAAGTTTGGGCCAGAATATTATGCGCAGTCCCTAACTCGCGGCTTGTGGTTAAGTGCAAACCATTCTGCTGTGACAGTATCAGACAGAAATTTTTATCAACACTTGAGGAGTTAGGTTTGGAGCCATTACGAGTTGATTTGCTGCCACTCATCCATCTCAACCATGATCACATGCAGGCATATTCCTTAATGGACATTAGGTGAGAAGTTACATCACATTTAGGATCTTCTAGGTTAAGCTTTAAAATGCTTGTCAGGGTAGCAATTCCTTATATTTTCACGTGAATATTCAGAAAACGTGTTCTCCATTATCAGTGTTCCCTCTGAACAGATAACTGAACTTTGCCTTGTTTTCGCAGCCTGGATACGTTTCCGTATGCTGGGACTACCACAACATGTGAATCCCTTTACATGGGGGTTCCATGTGTTACAATGGCTGGTTCAGTCCATGCTCATAATGTTGGTGTTAGCCTACTTACGAAAGTTGGTATGTGACAGTTATCTGTGTATGTGTTCTAATAATGAGTTGACATACATTTTAATTTTGCACTGCTTGTTCATTGGTTTTATGTTTGTTTCTGCTGCATGGTACTTTTAGGAGCTACGTTTTATCCACTATATCCTCTACCAGTGACATATATCTTCTATGGAACCTACAAATTTTTTTACCAGGACCTTGATAGTGTTAACTTGTGCTACCACTCCCTTTTAATCACTGTCCAATCAGATATATTATCATGAGGAAAAGGGTTGATTGATAATTATTTCTTGCAGGTTTGGGGAGGCTGGTTGCCAAAACGGAGGATGAATATGTTGGCTTAGCATTGGATTTGGCATCAGATGTTGGTGCCTTACAAGAACTGAGAATGAGCCTCCGAGATCTGATGATAAAATCACCAGTCTGTGATGGAGAGGGCTTCACACGGGGCCTGGAATCTGCATACAGAACTATGTGGCACAGGTACTGTGATGGAGATTCACCAGCTCTCAGGCGCCTGGAACTGTTGGCGGAACAGTCAGGCTCCAACAAGGAAGACTTGGACAACAGGGCTGTGAAACTTGCAGATCCTAGAGCACAGAGAGCCAATGTCAATGGAGATGAAGATAATCAGGTCCCAATAAAGGTTAACGCTACGCCGGAGGAAGGTGAGCAACCCCAAATAATGTTGAATGGTGTGAATTCACCTGAAGATAACCAGGCCCTGATAGTTGCGGCACAGCAAGATAAGCAGGCCCAAATAATGACGAATGGTGTGAGTGCACCTCACTCCCCTTCTGTTAGATGCGAAATGAACGGGCATAGCAGCCGATGACCAATGGGATGCAGGCAATGCTCCATTGATGCAGGCACACACTGGGGTGGATAGGTACTCGTTGTGGGGGCACCTGATACTAGGAGCCCCTGTTGTCGACATCAGGAATGGATAATAGCACGTATGTGTGCCATCTGGTGACTCATGACCTGTAGCAGGTGTAATATAACTTGTGGGGGATGCTTATAGAGTCTGAGTTGTAGAGCTTTATCCCCCCTTTAGGTGTACAAGTAAGAATATATGACAAGTTGAGTTGGCATGTTAGAAATCAAGAAAGGCATTGGTTGTATATGTAGAAACAGCTTCTAGATTCAATTTAACTGAGGCAATTTCAACAGTTGATCTTTCATTCTGCTGCATTTCTTGTCTAATAAGCCTGTCGTGCGCAAGTCCGCAACCTTTTGAGGTTGCCTGCTGGCAGATGATGAGATTTGCCGGGTGAAGCTACAACCTTGTGATAATTTTGTTTTTGTCGTCCGATATTGTTTTCTGATGTAATTAAGACTAGTTATTGCAATGTAATTTACTCAAATAAATTTGGCATCAGCTTATACTGCCGGGGACGGTAAGTTCATGTTGTGGCGTCTCATCAAGTATGGCCTGGCTGAAAGGTCATGGCCGGAGCTCGCCATCCCCATTCCCCCTTCGTTTTGGCTGGTGACCCTGTTTTGTAGACGAGCACGTACCCTCACTAGCCCTTCAATCAAAACTAAGGGATGGTCCCGTCAAAAAAAAAAAAAAAATAAGGGATGGGCACCTGGACTGTTTGGCTGCTAGTCCACTAGTCGAGGAGAGATCAAGGGGGTGCTTAGGAGCTTTGGCGACTACTCGTTAGGCTGCTGTGTGACGATCAGCAAACCAAGTAGCGCAAAAGTTTGCAAAAGATGGCTGAGGAAATAAACTGGCTCAGTGTTCTACTCCCTCGTTCCATTTTAGTTGATTTTAAAACGGATATATCTAGACATATTTTAGTACTAGATACATCTATATTGGAGTCAATTAAAATGGAACGGAGGGAGTACCTGAGTAGGAACGTTGTCAACCTCTTGGCTAATATTTGATAAAATCACATCGATTGCTCTTTAAACAAATAAGACCACACAATGCACAAGAAACATAGCTCCTCACACATTTTCCAGAGTTATTTTACAACCGATCAACAATCATTCAGATAGATCAAGAATCCGTCCGCTGTTAAAACTGAACACCAGAGTACAGATGGCAATGGCTGGCATCTCTTCCACAAAATGTATTACATTAGAGGACTTGCGAATCAAACACAACCAGATCAGAGGTCATGACAGCACGTAGAGCTGGCATGCTTCAATCTTTGACAATGGTCTTCAGGATTTTCACTTCATGGATGGGCCTGGAACAACATATAGTAATAATAAAGCTGAGTAAGATTCAACACCAAGAAGTGAAAAACGACTCCTTCCAGGTGAATACATGAGTTGATGCAATGCCCCACAAGTTTTCTGGTGTGCCAGTGTGAAGCTATGGATATAGTTCAAGTGGCTACCTATCATTCTTGTCTGTCTGAATACTTCCAAGGCGCTTGATGATTTCCATTCCCCTGCACACTCTCCCAAAAATTGTGTGCTTACCTGGAACATTAAAATTAGGTTATCTGACTGAAAAATGCAAGAACAAGGTGTGATGATACAATTCCAGAAGGAACAAAAACGGTAAGATAGCTACTAAGGCAGATTATATCTGACGATGGTAGGGACAAGGGGAACACAGCTATGCTGGCGCCATATTTTAGGGACAATATGCATTAGACCTGAACAACAAAGTGGTTCTCTGAAAATGCTATTATAAACTCAAGCCATCTTAGTTGCACATCCTTGTAACCATTAGGACATCCAGTTAATCAATTCATCAAAAACAAATGCCATGTTTACAGGTGACAACAAGAAAAAACGCCGATGAACAAATATGTTCAGAATGTATTCTGGTTAACAGTGAAAACACAAACCCCGGTTCAATAAAGCAGACAGACAATAATAATAACATAGCGTGGAGTGCCGGGATGCTAGTCTCACCATCGAGTGACTGACAAGGTGCCAGAGTTATGAAGAACTGGCTTCCATTTGTATTTGGACCAGCGTTTGCCATTGATAGAATACCAGCCCCGGTGTGCTTCAGCTCCGGCCTTATCTCGTCCTCAAACTTAGCTCTGTAGAGGTAGCCAATGTTAGATCCAAACATCAACGTATACAACTTCGCGAATCTAAAGATTCAACCATCATCAAATACAATTTCATCTTATTGCTGATGAACAACAAACATATACTATTAGCTATTTAGCTTCTTGCACCAAGCAATACGTTAGGGCAGGATGAAAACAATGGTATAAGCCACCAACATATTGTAACACAACAGTTAATTTTTAGCACATCGTTAACACTTATCCAGACTCGAGGGAAAGGCAATCTAGTTAAATGGATTCGGTCGCTCACCCGTAGATGGATTCGCCGCCCCTGCCTGTTCCAGTAGGATCCCCACCTTGCATGATGAAATCCTGCATGAACACTACCGGATTAGAAACACCACTCGCCGGACTAAACAAGGGGCAGAGAAGTGCCGAACGAGGAGGACGGAAGGGAAGCAAGCACGGAACCTTGATGATGCGGTGGAATACGACGTTGTCGTAGTACCCGCGGCGCGCGAGCTCGACGAAGTTCCTGCATGTCTTGGGCGCGTGCTTCTGGTACATCTGCCGGGTCAGACCACGCAAGCACCGACCAAACGAAGAAGGAATATCAGCAACAAGAACACGAGGACGAGGACGAGGACGAGGACGAGGACGAAGAAGAGAAAACCCTGGCTTTCGGTACCTCTACGGTGAACTCCCCCATGGAGGTCTGCAGGGTTACCTCCGGCGTCCCTCCGTCGGCTCCGCCCAACATCTTGAGCGCGGCGACAGGCGGCGGCGGCGGCGGCGAGACAAGGGAGGAAGGAGCGAGAGGGGGGACGGCGGCGAGTGGACTGTCTGGCTAACACGATGGAGAACAAGTACTGGGTCCGGCCCATCGGCAGAGAAAAGCCCAAATAGGATAATCTCAAGAAAGCCCGACTAGAAGGCCTTCGTTGCAAAAGGGAGAAAAGCTTGAAGGCCCGGCCCAATACGAGCACCGAGGCACCCGCACCATTTCTTCTAGTAGTCTCTCCAGTCTCCACTCGTCTTCTCGGTGCTTCCAGTAGAGAGGCAACTTCTCTAGAGAAAAATTACGAAGCAAACTGGGATCGATGGCGCCGATGTACCCAAGGTCGGAGAGGATAGTTCGAAGGACGGCGATGGTCGGTGCCGTCACCGCCACCTACCTCCTCCTCACCACCGACTACGGCCCCAATTACCCCAACCCGGTCAGGCGGCGGTTATCTCTTCTCTCCTTCTATTGCTACATTTTCCTGCGCATTTCGTCAACGAATTTTCTTGGCGTTCTGTTTATCTTAGTTTGTGATCTATTTTCGTAGTTTATCCGTAATTCAGATCCATCAGGCGAAATTAACCAACGTTAGCTTTACTGTAGCGTGCCCCTTACCGTTCTTGGAAGCCTCTGTCCGCTCTGCTGGGTTGTTCATGTTCTTGGAGTACTTTTGTTCTTACTTGTTACTAACACTGTTAATTGTATTGGTCTAGTGTCATTGGTTAACTTAAAGTTAGCGTGCTCCATCTAGGCCATCTAGTGAACATGTACAGATGTACTAGCTCCTGGGTTGAGGGGAACGGTTTGGAACGGTCTCTGATGGACCTTGTTTTTATTCAGCATCATGGAGTGTATATATCTTATCTTCATGGATTCATGGTGTATATGCCTGCATGATTAGTTTCTATTGGTAGCCAAATTTGGAGTTGTGAAATTTCTGGAATGGATGTGAAGTGAAGGAAACCACAAAACATGTGTTGCATACTCTTTCCGTGTTGCCTTTTTTATAAGGGGCAAATGAAGAAACTAATAGGCTTCTTTGGGTGGGAGGATTGAAAAACGTAGCAATACGAAAAACACAGAAATCTCACAGGTTTACCTATGCAAAACAGATGATTGTTACACACAGAATATTGAAATAGTCGTTTGGATGAAATGGAAGAAAAACATAGAAATAGTGCCTCGATCCTACACAGTTTCGTCTAAAAAAAGTTATAGTGGATGTTCAAATTTTATAAGATTGAGACATAGGAATCTAGTCCATAGGAATTCGGTAGCACCATTCTTTTGATCCAAATGTAACCCCTAGAAAAAAATCCTAATGATTAGAGTCCTAAAATTCTTATAATCCAAATCCAAAGAGGCATGTAGAGTTCACTACAACGTTTGTTCTAGGAAATAGGTCCAAGGGGCATGTCTAAAGTTGGTGTACGTGTAAGTTTTCTCTCATCCCTCTCCTCTCGTCCGCCCCCGCGCGGCGGCGGCGGCGAGGATCAATTGTCCTCCCGTGTCGAGGGGGCCGGCGCGGGCCGGTGTCCTTGGCCGAGGCGTGGTGCTACCGGGTGACACGGCGTCCGGCCCGATAGCGCATGGCGCCGGCCGTGGCAGGAGCGCGGACGGACGGCATGGCGGCGCCATCGGCTTTGACGGCGGCGGCGACTCGGGACCTCCGTGATGGCAGTTGGGACGATGCGGGGTGGATCCTGCCGGCGGATCAACACCCTGGATGCGGCGGTTGGCTTCGCCAGCCTGCGGTTTTCATGTGATGGCGATGCAGATCGGATCCCAGCGAGGATGGAGAAGCGAGGGTTCCGTCGGTGGTGCGGTTTCGGCCCGCCTCTTGGCGTCCTCTTGCCTCTCATGTCCATGCGGCGGATAGGCAAGTTTGTCGGCCGGCGAGAGCTGGGCTCCGACGATCGGGGCCAACGACGGCGACACTCGCGGGCGTTGTTACCTTGTTGAAGGAGTCGTTGCTGCGACATTCTAGCCTCCCTCCCTAATGCTCCGGAGGAAACTTCAGATCTGGGTATCCCGGATCGCACGATGGCGGCACTTCCGGTGTTGTTCTCCTCCCTAGGGGCATCGTGTTGGAGTACATCCTGGCTGGAGAGGTCTAATGGTGGAGCGGCGTGCCAGTGCAGTGGGGTCTCGGCGTAGATGCGTGCGAATGGATCGCACGAGGGCAGGGCGGTGGTGCTGTTTGGCGTCATGGCGACGTCGCCGGCTGGCCTTGCAAGGCTATGGCGTTGATCTTTGCCTGAAGATGGGTTCGACCTGAAGATGGGTTCGAGGAAGACGGCGGTAGTGACTTCTGAAGCGCGGGCATGCGGTGCGCGTTGAGGGTCTGCTAGACCGGTGCTCCGGTTGTAGATGATGCGTGTAGGTGTGAGGTCAAGGCATGCGGCTCTGATCATGGTCACCCCCATAATAGTTGTAGCGACTCTTGTTGCCGAGCGGCGGACTTCGGTTTGATCAATGTTGTATCTTGTAAGCTTTGATGAATAATTGTGAATGGCTGTGTGCATCATTCTGATGTAGAGGCCGGGGATCCGCACCCCCATGGGGGAATACCCTCAAACCTCCTGACAGTTGAACTGCTATTGTGTGGGTGTATTTCGTTGCCGAATTGCTCTATATAACTTGTACGAATATGCATTCTGACTAGCATGAACCTTTTATGCAGATAAAGGAAGCCATGGAATCCTCACAACTATCTTTCAAGGATCTTATATTCAAATATGGTAAGAATGGGCTTAGGAAGGAACAAGTGAATTCAAAGTTTGATGGTAAAAAGTAGCAGATTCGAAGTGTAGGTACTGAAGACCGTGAACGATGTCGGTAGTGTCACTCTGTGCATTTCCATTCGTAGAAATAAATAAGTCATCTTCTCTTTTGTGTTTCTCTTTACCTCAAGATTACTACCTTTGGAGCCAATTTTCAAAAGTGTCCCAACTAATACAAACTTTCGAGACACTTTTCAAAAGTGGCCTAAAAGTTAGTGATCTTCCGAGGCACTTTCTAAAGTGACTCAAAGTTCAGCTGCCATGAAGGAAGTAGGGACATACTATACGTGGTTTGATACTAGGGTGTGTTACAGCTATATGGGCTGCTAATATGCAGGAGTAGACAAACATAAGCATAATTGCTAAGTTTTAATTATAATAGCTATCTGCATAACAAGTACATGAGCGCAGTCGATACATAATGACTGTCAGACATCATAAAGGTCTACACAAGTAACTGCTGGTTGTGTTCAAGATCCAACTCCGATATCATAAAGAAGATACATAATCATAGCAAAAAGTCTAATGATTTTTTATTGAAAAAGTTATGGAGCTGCACGACGCAATTGAGACTTCTAGTGCCCATCTGCCAATTACTCTGAGACTTCTAGTGCCCATCTGCCAATGATTCTGAGAACAAGGGAAAGTATGAAAGATAAGGATCATACCCAATAAAGCATATATCATTCAGCTCCCTAGCATCCATGTCGTATGAAAGTAGTTTCCTCGGTGATTCGAAGCACGAGTACCGATCTATGCCTGGGTACTGTTCCCCAGCTTCTATAAATATCACATTGCATTCAGGGTGGATTGAGATAACACTGTAATCACCCTGAAAGCATGAATGCTCTGTTCCAAATAGTTGCAGTTGGGAGATATTGTGCTTCAGTGTCCAATTTTCACCATTAGAATCTTCAAGTGTCCAGATTGATAGTTCAGAAGCACCATACTTCACCAAATACAGTTGTCCCCTCGATACATAAACATCAGGAAAAACATGAGCAACATTTGGCGTAGGAATAGGAATTACCCTGCAGTTTCCTTCAACATCGACGACTGCTACACACAAATCATCATAGGAAGATAAATACAGCACCCCGTTGGAAAATGCGCTTCCTGAATAGTTACATATGGAAATCGGACTGTCCCAAGTGCTTCGACGTGTCCAGCCTCTGGTTTTGAAGAGTAGATCCCTAATTCTTTGATATGGTTAAAACCCTCTGCTATATTACCATCCAGAACGTTAGCAGACGCAAACTCGAACACATGGAAGTGGGAAGAGATAGCAGGGTCGAACCCTAGGAACGCCTCCGGCTCCAGGTTGCACCAGTCGGAGGCAGGCACGACCACCCATCTCTTAGTGGCCGGATGCACACCACGTAATCTAGTTTACTGGGATAAACTCTCCGGAAGAGGAGGAGGCCGTTGCAGCCGTCCAACATGTGAATGCGAATCTCCGAGCTGTTGTATTCAGGCAGGAAGCAGAGGGAGAACCGAGGACACGAGCTCCCTTTTATGCTTCTGTATTCATGGCGTGGGTTGTGTCGATCCTCGGTTTGGTAGAAGAAGCCGGCAAGGGTCAAGCTTGCCAGCTTCTTACGGTGGTCGGGGTGGGAGACGAGGTCGCGCCACCGTGTGGAGACGCACTTGCAACGGCAGATGGACCTGTACGGCAATCACGAGATGATCTCCACGAGGACGTCGCCTAGAAGCTCTGACACCGGGCTCCTTTCCTTCTCCGAGCCCTGCACCATCGCCGTTCGCCGGGCAGATCGGGGTTTTGCGCTCACGGTGGTGTCGCGGGCGGCCGTCTCCAGGTTACCTAAAGTTTAGGAGAGTAAATTTTGTAGTCTGCACGTACGTGTAAAAAACTGTCGAGAGGTAGTCCTGATCTTTTGCATCCGAGAGTCCTATAGAAGATCGAGTCCCAGCAACAAACCACCAAACTATAATATATTTAATACTCGTGAATTTGATCAAATCGGCAAATAGATTATAAGCAGTGCTCGAAATATAGGCAAAATTGTCATCCATGTGCTTTACTCACGACAATCAATCTCTGTCCGGAACTTATTCAAGTGTGCATACAAAAATGTCAATCAGTCTAAAGTATGAACTCACTCCCTACTTTTTCTTTGCTAGAAGCTTTCTCCGGATACATATCACTTGGCAGATACGATGAAAAGTCTGACGCGGAGCGAACAATAAGAAAGTATCTGTAATGATAAATCTAGAAACCATATACTGTTTCTTTTTTCAAAATTGGGAGCAAGCTCTAGCCCCTGCATCAGATTGATGCACACGCATGAGTTTAAGATTTGGCATGAATGAGAAAGGCTGCAGATATCAGCTCCCAGGAATAAGGAAATAATTGGATATACCATATGCCCATACTATAATTATTATGATGCTCAATGCCATGATGTGGTCCCTTCCTGTAACACCATGTTTCATGCAACTATGCAGACTGTTGCGTGAGTGTGTGGGCTGCACAGTGAGATACAATCGAGATTTTTTACATACCAAAAGTAGATACTATGTTGCATCACTTTGTACGATAGTCTACAGAACTAAGACAATATGTAAACCTCAAGTTGTTGACCGACGAAGGTGATTTTTTGGGCTTAACACAAATAGATGTTCGTGAAGTGGACCAGATTCTTTGAGTTAATCGCAAAATGGAAGAATTTTCAATTGCAGATCACATAAAAAGGTTCGAATTCATTATATTGGTGTTAGCTCTAGCCGAACCATTGCCGAGTTCCTGACTGAAGTTGCAGAGCATGCTAGTTTCGTCCTTCTGAAATGCTCATATTGTTGAACAAGTAAAACTAAATAGGTGGGTTTTAGCATGAAGTTGATTATGTTCTGGCAAGGCGATGCGAACAAGATATAGCAAATGGTGCCGAATTAGTTTGGGAGTGCAAGACAGGCAACAATATATAGCCTCAGGTGCTTTATGCCGAGGCGTCATTGCTTTGCTCCTTTATACAACTCCAAGTCTAACTCGTAACTCACTAATAATAAGCGTGAGCTACATAATTCACATCGTCTGGGTGGTGTAGTTGGTTATCACGTTAGTCTCACACACTAAAGGTCCCCAGTTCGAACCTGGGCTCAGACATATTTTTTTGCAGTTATTCCGATATGCTGTAGATCATCAACTCTTCTATTTTTAGCAACAACTCTCTTCTTTCTTTAGTTTGCCAAACAGCAACTTGAACCCAAAACCTCTCATTCCATAATTTCACGTTCTGAAATAGCGTCACCATTCAGCAAGTAGAGCATGAGAGATTCGAAAAGTTCACCAAATATAATAAATAACAGTTTCCATGACAGCCAAACGGTACATATTGTTTCCTCTTGCGAGAACAACATGGTAAAGGCTTAGATTACTACTAAGAAACCTATCTATCTTATAAATATTCTTCTTTTAGATTACATCACAGGAGACTTGCAATTTTTATGGCCATGTTGAACCACCTCAGACCTCCAATAAATGAGCTTTGTCGTTCACAGTTGCACCGGATCCTTCCCACAGCTCCCACAGATCATTCCTCAACCATGACACGTACATGACGGGACCGAGCGTTGAGGGCACCTGAAGCCAGAAATTCCATCAGAAAGATGGTCATGCATGCTATTACTAAAGCTGACTAGCAGTTCAGCAATTCGATGCTTGCAAATTGGCGCAATCCGAGTCAGGAGAGCATAGCATGGTGGGACAAACAAAATGAGTGATGTCTGAAAACCCAAGACTGTACTAGTACCAGCAACACCTACCAGGTAGAGTAGAGCAGGCTGGGGAGATTGGGACAAGATCCCAGCTGCCAATGCAGTTACCAAGCCAACGCCATAACCTGTTAGTGCATACCATACATATTTCCACCGTTTTGAGGAGGGAGACGTGTCTGATGCAACAGCCACGTCTTTAATCTTCCGGTGATCAAAAGAGAGTACAAGAGCTAGAAGCATCCCTGGAATGGCCTGCCGATGTCACAATAACAACACATAATTAAATTATCACAAGTTGGTGTACAAGATCACTAAAAGCATGAGCAATGTCGATATACATGGATGGTTATAAGGCTTGTACAATAATATCGAGGTGTTATTCACAAATTGGAACCCTAAATTGTCAGTTCCATCTAGCCAAAATAGTGTGTATGCAATCAACAATCTAAAAGTGATCTGGATAATAACTTACTGCGGAAAACCAAACTGAGTGCAGTGAAGCAAGATGGGGAGAGAGTGGAACAACACAAGTTTGGAACCTTTGAACGAGTACTATTTTTATGCAGGATTAAATGATGAGTATAAGAAATCATATTTGCATCAGTGGCAGTACAATAACACCAAGTATGTGGATGGAATATTGTGATATAAGTAACATACCATGTCTCCAAGGCCAAGCATCATGTAGTCACCAGGAGTGCTTCCTGGAACAATCCTGCCCAACAAATTCCTAGGGAACACAAGCTTCACCGGAAGCTCTATCTTCTTCGTAATCAGCTGCAACCCAGGAAGGCTGAGCTTGTCCACTACTGTGTGAACTGGGTTAGATGCCTTCTGAGTGGCAACAGAGACCATAACATTTGCTCCGAAAAACCTCTCTGAGAAGAAGACCCAGAAAACATCGTAGACAAACAGGCAGACGAGAAGCAACGAACAAATCTTTATGTTGGGCAGCCTCACATGGCTGACAAATGCTATGCAAATGGAAATACCAAGTGTGTTATTTAGCAACCAGTGCCCTGTTACCAACCACACTGCCACCGTGCTTATACAGAACATCAACAGCAATCCTTGCAACCGGGTAAATGACTTGGAACAGCACCTCGACATGAAAGGATCCATCAAATTGAGCCGCGACTTGGCGTAGGCGATGTAAGGAGACAGACAGAAGAAGAGCGCCATCACAGAGGCTACAGTGGTGAAGGCGGTGACGAGGTGTGATACAGATGAGAACAGATAGAACATCAGCAGCAGACTACAGGAGCTTGCAAGGGGGATCATGAGAGCCTGCGATCGATCCAGTGTGATTGACGCCTCCGAGAAGTCCAAGTTCCTCTCCATCTCCTTGCCATGGTCCAGAGCACGCAATGCTGATGCATAGGCAACCGAAACAGCCGTCGCGATGAGGGCAAGAGAGGCCGGCTCAAGCAAGTAGGACAGCTTCCATAAGGATTCCATTCTGTGAAATATTACCACCCCACCTTTGTTATGTACTGTCTTCCACCTGCTATGCCCAAATAGTAGACATCAGTAAATAAGCAAGTGCAATAGCCAAAACAGGCATACATAAAGCGCAAGTCGTTCTTCCGATTATTATTGTTTTCATACAAATTTATTCGCAGTTGCACAAGTTTCCTCAAATTTTGAACTAGAAGTGCACAAGATGAACCTATTCCATTTTGAATAAAATGACATGCACAACTGCGCGCAAGGAGATTAAGTGGAAACTTAAGACGGAGCCAGGGTAGAACTCAGTCCATTTGTTTTTTCTGAAAATATACTGTAATTAGGAGTGACTTTTGGGTAACAATCGTGTCAACCAGGGGTGGATCTGGCCCGGCACACTCAGAAATTGTTGAGGCCAACGGGTTTCAATAAATCACTGGATGAAAAAAAGGAGCACATACCTCAAGACCAAGTGGCCCAAGATTACGTTGCGACGGGAAACGGACGGGGATGGCGATGGCAACGACGCGCGCGAGATGAGGGAGGTTTTTTGGGGGAGGGCGGCGGCGGGATTGATGCGTCGGCGGTGGGGGGAGAAGCTACGGCACCGCGGCAGCCGTATGGAGATTTAGAGCCCCGTTGGTAGGTCGGGGCTCAGGTGGAAGAGGGGAACAAAGGAGGTCGGATTCGAACCCCTCCTCGCCAGCACACCTCTCCTGGCCGCAGATGGGAAGTCGCCGGCGGCGGGCCGAGAAGATGAGTTGCCGACGGCCTTGTGAGGTTGATGTCGGGGTAGTGCTGTAATTACGCGCGGGAGGGCAGCTCTGTCTTCGGTGCTCACCTGAGTGGTGGGACCGGCTGAACGGCGGGGCTGTCTGGGCCCCCATGCTGGGTGGAGAGACGCCAACTCCTTTGTTTTCTTCTTCCCGGCAGGGACTTTCACGGTTATTTGCATTAAAATCTACTCCCTCTATTCTTAAATCTAACATGTTGATATTACACATGTTATCTAGATTCATGCTAAAATGGATGGACGAATACATGAAATGTGTCTAGAAAGGGACGGACGGCAGATGAATTTGAACCCACTCACACACGGGAACATCGACCCAATACTGTTGATTCCATGGAACACCGCCAAAAACTGTTGATTTATTGAATTTGAACCAATTTAATCAATAAAGGGACGGACGGCAGATGAATTTGAACCCACTCACACACGGGAACATCGACCCAATACTGTTGATTCCATGGAACACCGCCAAAAAATGTTGATTTATTGAATTTGAACCAATTTAATCAATAAAGGGACGGACGGCAGATGAATTTGAACCCACTCACACACGGGAACATCGACCCAATACTGTTGATTCCATGGAACACCGCCAAAAACTGTTGACTGCACACGCTATGTAGCTAGCGGAACTTTGTATGTGAACGAAAGAATATACTCTATAAATGTAAACAATGGTGTATCCCACAAATGTAGAAAATTAGTTCCATATAAGATGCATGTACTATGAATTTGTTACATGAACGTGCAAGATTCCATTGAGGACGACAGTTGAGATGCTACGTACCGCCGGCTCCGGTACGTGCAGCGTTTCCCGCCTCTCGTCTCTGTTCCTGCACTTTGATATCGTGAATTCGTGGTGATATCCTGCGTCAATCTGTTCGGCCATCTGCGTCAACAGTTTTTGGCGGTGTTCCATGGAATCAACAGTATTGGGTCGATGTTCCCGTGTGTGAGTGGGTTCAAATTCATCTGCCGTCCGTCCCTTTCTTGATTAAATTGGTTCAAAAGCGGATCAAGGCTGTGCTGTGATCGTGCTGTTTGGGAAGACGCAAGCCTCTTCACGACAGCAGCTAAAAAAGTACGCTAAGCTGCCTTGAAAGCGTAGTTTTCTTGAGAGCACATGATTTCAGCACCAGCCAAATATATAACTCCATTCCATCACTAGACCAAACAAAAGCAGTTCACAGTTTCACATAAATTTGTGTGCAGCCCAACTACAGATCAACACTAGATCATTATTCGTCACCATTTCCCTTTGGCATAGCTTCACTAAGCCACTGGAAAACTGGCTTCTTATTGTCCCGCCTCTACCAATTACAACAGGAAAAAAAACACTCTTACAAGGAAAAATGCTCATCAACCAATCAACCTCCGCTCGAGGAATGCAAGCTTGGCTCAACCTAGCAATATAGGATGGACCCTACTCGTCGGTGACGCACCCGCTTGAGGCTGGAGACACCAGCTTTATGTACTGCAAGAATGAAGAGGAAATAAGACATTCAGAAAATATCGACATTGCACAACCAGGAATCGTGTTGGTGCTTGCGCTTCATGGTACCTTCCAAAGTGCTCCGCCGGTGACCTTGGGTGGCGGTGAGCTCCATTTCCTTCGCCTTTCTCCGAGCTGGTCTTCCGTCAAGTCAACGTCAATGACTTTCTTGCTGACATCAATCGTGATTGTATCGCCGTTCTCAACAAGACCAATTGGGCCTCCTTCCTGAAAACAGTTACTTTGTGAATAACACAAACAGTTGCTTTGAACAATCGTTGACTGTACTAATAAAAGTTGAATTTTCACAACCACAAGAAGAAAGCTGAAAAAGCACAGTATATAATCTTGTAGTCAATGGGAGTACTATAACACAGTACCTGCGATTCAGGACATATGTGGCCCACAACAAATCCATGTGATCCCCCAGAAAATCTACCATCAGTCAGCAGGGCACACTCCTGCAATGAAGATGGAACAAGAGCTAAGTATTGCTCAATTGTCACAAAAAATATCTACCAGGTTATCTAAAGAACGCATGATAATTAACTTCATGGCATGAGTGCTGCGCGGCATTGGACAGATCAACAGAGAAAAAAGAGGTTAAAGGAAGCATGAAAACTTTCAAACGTAAAGAGCAAATCAATGTCAAGATTTCGCAAAGAATGGCAATTGGTATAAGGAAGTTCAAGATTTATCTTCCTCGAAGTTTTGAAATTTCAAGGAGTTGTGAAGAATGTTGGAAAGAACATATGAAGTTGTCCTAACGGATAGAGTATGTCACTATCATGTTGAGAAACAAAATAGCAGTACTTTTATGTTATTACAATTATTAAGCGCGGATAAAAAACAAAATTGCAATTCTGACAATGTCATGTCATGAGCATTACCTTCCCAAGACCAGCCCCCATTATTGCACTTGTTGGAGTCAACATTTCAGGCATCCCGGGACCTCCTTTTGGGCCTTCTCCTCGGATCACTACAACCTTCCCCTGTTTAAACCATCATGGTAATGGAATACTACATCAGAAATGTAGAACTTGCCCTAGTGAAACCTTAGTATACTCCAGTACCATTTGCTAAATTATGCATTGAACCTAGGCTAGATAATGACAGGTTTTTGAATGTCACCAACAGATTTAAAAACATAGTTGCCATAAATAATGTATACATTTCTTTGACTGCAGTGGCCACGTCATTGCATTCTTCTTAATACAACGATGCGCAAGCCTCATGTGTGCTCTAGAGACGAAAGGAAAAATGCTTGCACCCTTAACAGCATACAAACCCTTTCTATACAGTTTTACTTTTTTTTTGTTCAGTGACATGGCATGTACTTTTACCACAGGTTCAGATACTGAACAGTAATCAAGCATTACCTTGAAATCTGCAGGGTTTTCTGATATAGCTGTAATCATCGATTCTTCACCCTCAAAAACTAGTGCAGGGCCTGTAATTTGATAAATAACAATTAAAAGCTGCTCATTATATAAGGCTTCCCAGGATTGAAAATGGAGGGAGCAAGAAACACCTGAGAAAAACAATCCCTCTTTGCCAGTTATCTTTGCTACAGAACCGTCTGGTGCAAGATTGCCATAAAGTATTTGTATATGGCCAGTTGATTTGATAGGATTGTCAAGTGGCCGTATTATTTGCTAAGTGTCAAGTAAATGTGCAAACGTTAGTACTCAGGGAGTTGGAGAAGGCTGCAGAACTCAGAACTGAGATGTACCTGTCCTTCTGATAAAGGTGGGAATATTTTGGCATTTTCGGCTAGAGTTTTACCAGTGACTGAACGGCAAGAAGAAGAAATGTTTTAATCCAATAAAACAAAGTTCCTACACTGCACGATGAATGATCACTGACTGCACTCACCAGTTAAACAATCCCCATCAAGAAGACCTTGCTCCAAAAGATAATGAATTACAGCAGGTGTTCCACCAATCTACAATGTTAATCCAAAGACAATTATCTGCATGGTTGTGTAGGAACATGATTCCAACAAGAGTTATAAAAAGCACATGAAATCATCTATATTTCAGTTAGTGATTATTAATGTTAGAATTAGATTTCCTTGATTTGTTGGTTCACGACTTTAAGTTCTTATAAAGTTTAAAAGTGTGAACAAAAACCAGAATGAAGTGAAATCAAGTATAGCACAATGTGTACCTTATGTAGATCCTCCATGACATATTTTCCACTAGGCTTTAGGTCTGCGAGGAAAGGAACTTGGTCACTGACCTTCTGAAAATCATCAAGAGTTAATCGCAAACCTACAGATCTGAAAGGAGGAGACCATGAGCATTTGTCTATCTGAGCAATTAGAAATGGACAAAAAGATGACAACCCACCGGGCAATAGCAATCAAATGTAATACAGCATTAGTAGACCCGCCAAGTGCCATGATAATAACCATTGCGTTTCGCAATGACTTATCAGTAATAATGTCTCTAGGCTTCAAATCCATCTTTAACAACTCTAAGAGATACTTTCCAGCAAGACGGCATTCATCTAGCTTTAATGGATCTTCAGCAGGAGTTGAAGAGCTTTGATAAATAAAACATAGATGAAATGATAATAAGTTTAGTCAATACAACCAAATCAAAGTGAAATGATTTAAGAGGAATCTATTTTTTTTCCTAGAAGTAATAAGAAGTTTCAAGATATTATTTGAACCTGTATGGAAGGCTCATGCCCATTGTCTCAATAGCGGATGCCATTGTGTTTGCTGTGTACATACCACCACATGCACCTGCCCCTGGACATGAGTTGCGGAGCACATTCTTTCTTTCCTCGTCGCTGATTGATCCACTGACGAATTCTCCATAGCTCTGAATAGCCATCAAGATAGATAAGTAGCACAATGAGTACATTGCTGCATACACAGCTACATGTAAATAAGAAACAAAGTTCATGAACAGTTGAAAGGTGATAAACTTACCTGGAAAGCAGATACTATGTCATATGAATTGTCCTGGAAGTGTCCAGGCTGCATTAACAAAAACAAGTCAGAAATTACCAGTATAACATAAAAATAAGACTGAATCAATGCACAAAGTCCAAAGTCCAAACACCAACAATTATATTACGAAGCCTGTGAGCACACATGGTCAACCACACTAAACTGTGTTTCCAGCACAAATAGCTTGACTTAAATGTTGCTTATGCGCAGAACCATTTATAAGTCTCAGAAACAGTTTAGTATCATCACAGCTCTGAGTAACATCTACAGACTTATCAAACATAATATTGAAACGAAGAGCATTACGGCATCAGTTATCAGTACATTTAACAGCAAGAAAACAGGGGTAACACACCTTAATAGTTCCACCATAAACCATGATACTTGGTCGATTAAGCCGTCCCATTGCCATTATTGTACCTGGCATCTGCAAAGCAAAGTGCCACTAAATTTAGACGCAAGAAACATCCAGATGTCATAGTTATCCTATAAGCCCCACTTGTCTATAAAGCAAGACATTGGATAAATTAAAGTACTGGAAAGGTACAGAGCTTCAGTGATTTCTTATCTTAAACATTGTTCCACTACTTTTGTTCGCGATGCATGAAAACATAAACAAAAACCGAGATAAAACATCTAACTTATTTGAACCACCAAGAGACCAAATAGTGATGCTCAAGAGAGGTGGGGCAATACACCCTTTTTAGCAAGGCTTGTGATGTTCTCACATATATGAACCAAACCAGCAGGATGGGTATGGCGTTTAGGTATGAATTGAGCATTGTCATATGAGCACAAGCAGTTCAAGCTTTTCAATTGCTCTTGAACTTGAGGTAAGAACTAAGAGTAAGATAGCAAGGCAGCAGAAGGGGGCTCGCTGGGTGACTCACGTTCTTGTCGCATCCAGGGATTGATATGTTGGCGTCGTAGTGCTGCGCTCCCATGACAGTCTCGATGCTGTCTGCGATGAGGTCGCGCGACTGTAGGCTGTAGCACATGCCCCTGGTGCCCATGGAGATGGCGTCGCTGACCCCGACGGTGTTGAAGCGGAAGGCGACCATGCCGGCGTCCCGTATCCCGTCGCGTACGGCCTCGGCGAGCTGGAGCAGGTGCATGTTGCAGGTGTTGCCCTCGTACCAGACGGAGGAGACCCCGACCTGCGGCTTGCGGAGGTCGGCGTCGCTGAGGCCGACGCCGTAGAGCACGGCCTGCGACGCCCCCTGCGACTTGGGCTCCGTGATGCGCGCGCTGTACTTGTTGAGCTTGGGCTCGTCGGAGACGGTGGCGGCGGAGGCGCGGACGCGCGTGGCGAGGCGGCGGGCGGAGGCGGGGGCGGGGAGGCGGCGGGGAGGGAGGGGGAGGTGAGCGCCATGGACTGCATGGCGGCGGCGGCGGCGGCGAGGGTTTAGGGTTTTGGAGTGGGGTGGCGACGAGTGAGGGTGGGAGGAAAGAGGCAGAGATGGATATAGATGGGGACAAGTGGACGGCGGCTGGCTGCGGCGGGAGGAGGACGACGACAGGCAGCACGAGGTCGGATTTGTTTAACTTGGGGACCTAGATTTGTCTGATTTGATGTTTGCTTCTCTACTAGTGTTAGAACTCCAGGGCAGCATTACCAGGCTGTACCAACGGAAACAATGGCAGCGGTTTGTTAGAGCATCTCCACCGGGACCTCTAAAGGACCCCAAATGCACTTTGGGGGGCCGAACACCAAAAACGCCCACCAGCAACACCCCTCAAAGTTTCGCCTCGAGCGATTTTGTGTCCGGCACCCCCAATAGGGTCTCCAAGTTTGGAGGCCCTCCTGGGATGCCGGACATTGACCGAACATGGCCTCCGACAGGTGCGCCCCACCCGTCATAGACATAGGCGGCGAGGGGTGCTGTAAATTGCGCCGTGCAGGAGGCCGTTCCGCCCGCGTTAATGGCGACGCCTTTCTGCAGGCGACGAAGCGACGAGACGGCGAGGCGTCTGCGGCACGCCTCGCAATTACGCCGGCGACCAGGCTTTCCCGGCTTCCCAAGCGTCGGCGTGGCCGAATCGCGTCGCCGCCACATAACTCCGACGCGACGCGTGCTCACCCACCCGCCGCTTCCCGCCCAGCGCCACCGCTTCCCGCCCCTCCGTTTCCCGCCCCCTCCTCGCGTATATAACACTCCTCCGCCGTGCAGTCTCGGCACACACTCCTCCGCCGTGCAGCCTCACCACACCAACACTCGCCGTAGCCAAGCACCTCGCCAAGCACCATGCCTCGCCGCCTCCAAACCACCTGGTCCACTCTCACCCAGGCAGCGCGCCGCGCTCACCCTCTGGGGCAGGAGCAGGCGTCGGAGCAGGCGCTCTAGCCGGTCGTCGACGAGGAGCCCTTTGATTGGGCGAACGTCGACGACATCGACGTGGAGGAGCAGCTGGAGCAGGAGCCGGCCCAGGATCCTTACCCTGGGCAGGAGCCGCCTTCGGAGGAGGAGCCGGCGCAGAGCAGGAGCAGGAGCCGGCGCCAGAGCAGGAGCTGTCGCCGCCGTTGTGGCCCGACCAGGTGGTCGCCGTGAACTCCTTCGACTCCTGGCGCGCCGAGCAGGCGGCCAACCAGCTCAAGCTCGGCTACGAGGCGGTTGGCAACGCCGTCGAGGCCGCCGTCCTGAAGGCCTCCCTCGAGACCGCGGAGCGAGACGATCGCTGCCGCGCCTTCATGGCCGCCGAGCGCGCGGCGTACGCGGACCTCAACACCGTGGCCGCGGAGGGAGAATCCGGCCTCGATGGAGGTCGCCCAGCAGGCGTTTACGAGGAGCTGAACCGGCGCGCGAGGCCAGGCAGGTGGCAGCAGCAGCTGCAAGGGATGCCGCGCGCGAGGCGAGGCAGGCAGCAGCAGCGGAGAGCGATGTCGCAGCTGCAAGGGCTGCCAGGGATGACATGCGCCGGGCGGCGAGCGCGCTCCGGCAGGAGAGGCGTGTCTGCTCGCGCCTAGCCCAGGAGAGCCAGAAGGCCTCCCTGGCAGGACAGGCACCCCGCTTCGACGACGGGGCAGGCCAGGGCGGCGGAGTTTAGATTAGGGTTTAGCTTAGGGATTAGGGTTTAGATTAGGGTTTAAATTTCAATCGTTTAACTTCAAATCGATTAAATTTCGTGTCGCTCGCAATGTTTTTTGAACGCCCCCGAGGTGTTCGACAATTTGCGCGCGTTTGGGGGGTGGGCCTTTGGGGAGTACCGCTGTGGGCGGCCTCTAAATGTTGCCCGGACACATGTCCGGCACCCCCAAAGGAGGCCCAATTGGGGGTGCCGGACACACATTTAGAGGCCCCCGGTGGAGATGATCTTAGGAGGACACCCTAATGGCCTAAGAGCATCTCCACCGGGGGCCTAAGAGCATCTCCACCGGGGGCCTCTAAAGGACCCCCCCAAAGGCCCTTTGGGGGGCCGGACACCAAAAACGCCCACCAGCGGCACCCCCCCAAAGCCTCGCCCCGAGCGATTTTGTGTCCGGTACCCCCAATAGGGCCTCCAAGTTTGGAGGCCCTCCTGGGGGTGCCGGACATCGCCTCGGGCATGGCCCTGACAGCGCTGGCCCGCCCGTCATACACACACGCGCCGCGCCCAATTCCCCTTCCTCTACATTGCCGCCCCCGGCGCCAAAATTCACAATCTTCCCTCCATTTCCCAAACCCTCGCGCCGCCGCCGCGACCTCCTCGCCTTCCGCCACCATGCCACCCAAGCCTGTCGGCCTCGCGAAGCCCAAGGGACGCAAGCCGCCGGCGTCGTCGCAGCCGAAGAAGAAGCCGATGAAGCGGGAGCAGCAGGAGCTTTCGTTGCCGGCGGTCATGAGCCAGTCCCAGCTCCGCGCCGCCGCTTCCCTGCTACGGCAACAACGACGAGTCAAGGCGAAGGACAAGACGGCTGATCTGTCGTCGCCGAACGACAACGCCGCCGAGATGTTGATCGCCATGACCCAAAGCAGCTCTAGCCTAGTAGCATCTGTCGGCGGTTTGTCGGGTCGCCGTCTGTCCCGGCCTTCTTCGACGGCACCTCCGGCTACCCGTCGCAGGTGTCGCGGTTTTCCCCCGAAGAGCCGACCATCGATCTGAACGCCGCGCCACTGTTCAGCGAATCGCCGGCGTTGCGGTGGAGGCACCTCCGGCTACCCGTCGCAGGTGTCGCGGTTTTCCCCCGAAGAGCCGACCATCGATCTGAACGCCGCGCCACTGTTCAGCGAATCGCCGGCGTTGCGGTGGACACCTGCGACGAGCCAAGACGCGAGTGCTTCCCGCGGCCTTTTCTTCGGCGACCAACTCAGCCATGTGAGTGCTATTTATAATCCTGATCTCCCTCATTTATTATGTTTCCCGGCCGATTGTTTGTTGGGCGCAGTTATTGCGAGCGGCCGGATGCAAATTGTTGTTTTGTGCATTAATTGCCGACGATGCAAATTGTGGTTTTTGCTGGGTAGGATGCTGGCGCCTCGTTCATGGCTTCAGTCATCGACGACGGTACAACCTACGCCGCAAGGGCCTACGCCGCCAGTGCCTACGCCGAGACAGAACAGTTCGGCCAGGGCGACGAAGAGGATGCCGGCCAGGGCCAGGAAGGGATGCCGGCCAGGGCCAAGAAGGGGAGGTCGAAGAAGAAGAGGATGGCGATGAAGAGGATGGCGTCCGGAAGCCTGGAAATAGAGGCAAGACTTGGTGCGCGACTGAGGACGTCTTGTTGGCCCGGGCGTGGATGAACGTGAGCATGTGCGGCGAGAAGGGCGCCAACCAAAGGAAGAAGGCCTACTGGATACGCATTCAGAAGGACTACCCCGAAAGAAGGTCGTATCCTCCTCATGAAGATTTGCCTAACCGCAAAGCCAAATCGGTTGAGAGCCGTTGGGGCGTCATCTCGACTCTCACTACCAAGTTTCACCATTGCAATGAGCAAATCTTGCAAAGAGACGAGAGTTGCAAGAACGATGCCGACAAGGTTAGCCGATCATCTTAACTTGTAACCCATCATGTTTACATGCATACTTGACTTGGCCTTTGTTTGTGTAGCTCAAGGACGCCAAGTACTTGTACCTTGACTTGGAGTCGGATGGCAAGAAGCCATACAAGTTCATGCACGTTTGGGAGGTGGTTAAAGGTTGCCCGAAGTGGAAGAGCCATATAAAAGATGATCGCACCGCCGAGGGAGATGAAAGAAACCTGCCGACTGCTAGCACCGAGCGTCCCGAGATGGGAGTGAAGGCGTGCAAGGCGGCCTCTAGGGCTAGCAAGAAGCCAGGGGCCTCGGGCGCCGCAGGCAGCATCCAAGAGTCGGTGAAGCTATACATTGCCGAGGTGGCCGCGTCGACTGACGAGAAGAAGAAGCTACAAGCCAAGTCCGACGAGAAGTGGACGCTCTACTTCAAGATGCAGGAGACCAAGCTCAAGAACCAAGAGAAGAAGGAGGAGCGTCTCTTCATGGACACGAACACGACCGGCATGAGCCCCAACCAGAAGGCCTACTTCGTGTCCGAACGGAGGCGCATCCAGGCTGAGAGGGCGGTGGCCGAAGCGGCGGAGCTCGAGGGATCCGACGAGGACGGCGAGGAAGAAGTACAGGAGGAGGCCGCCGTGTGATCGGCATGAAGCATTGCGCCAGGGAGGTGCCCTTTTGATGGCCGGCCTGGGAGACTTGTTCTCCGGCGCGGTCGATCCTTTTTTGATGGCCGGCGTTGGAGATTGTTCTCCGGCGCGGTCGAAACTATGCGAACTCTATGACTTGTTCTCCGGCGCGGCAAAACTATTTGATTGCCGGCATCATTTCAGACATTTTTATTAATGCATGCACCGCCGTCCTGTTCCTCATTTGTGCTGTTCATCGGCGGCGACCACGGCATGCCCGCAAGGTGTTCGACGGTTCGCTCTAATTTCGGGCCGTTTGGGGGTGGGCCTTTGGGGAGTGCCGCTGTGGGCGGCCTCTAAATGTTGACCGGACACATGTCCGGCACCCCCCAAAGGAGGCCCAATTGGGGGGGTTCCGGACACACATTTAGAGGCCCCCGGTGGAGATGCTCTAAGAGCATCTCTAGTAGATCACCATCATCGAAAAAGGCACCATTATGAGTTCATAGCATCACAAAGCTATTGCCTCATCATCGTCGTCATCCAATGTAACGAATGCACCTTTGTTCGGTGGTGCTTCTTGATATTTCAACCTCTATTTTTTTTAGATAAAAGGCTAAAGCCCTGCTTTAAGTTAATAAAGCTAAGGTTCCACACGATATTACAGACTGCTGAGGGCTACAGCTTCTCCGAGGAAAGTGCCAAGCTGAGGACTACAACTTCTCCGAAACAACAAGTAAAAGGCTGAGGACTACAGCTTCTCCGAGCTAAGGATAAAAGACTAAGATACCGGGGCCGGCCAACCCCCAACAAGCCGGAGGAGAAACAACTAATGCACCGGCTCACTTCTTGGCTTGAGCGTGGAGTAGATCGCCTTTAGGCCTCCGGCCATGTCCTGCAGCACCACCTTGTCCTGCTCCTTTGACAGTAGCGCCCACATCTGTAAAAACATCATGAATTTGAAGATCACATCAGCCGGGTGCTTAGGCAGGACTCCCTAAATAGCGAGTTTGTTACGAGTAATCCACAATGACCAGAACAGCACCGAAACCAGCACCCAAGCTAGTCTACGGCGTTGCCCCGGTAGACGTTGAACAATAAAAAAGAACTGCGGAAAGTTAGCCGGCGACCAGTCACACCCTAGTAGCTGTCGAACGACGCTCCACCCTAACTTTGCAAGCACACAGGAGAAAAACATATGAGTGGCATCCTCCCTCTCATCCATTTCAAGTATGTTCAAGCTAATCCCATCAATCTTGGGGCCATCATAAGGATGACTCCAACGGGGCAATGCATCGAGTCTGCGCGCCTCTGTTTCTGTCCGCGAGGGCCAAAAACACGGTCCAACGGGGCGACGTAAACGGACCGTGGTTCGTTTTTTGGTCCGCCGTGACGCATTTCTGGACTAAATTTGGGCCACCGATGCGTCGGCCGCGGATGCAAGCAGGGCGATTTTCGTGTCCTGCCCTAGTCCACTCCTGTCTCGCAAATCAGACCATTCTCACCCCATTCTCCTCCGCCTCACTCGCCCCTTGTGTCGCCACCCCGC
The DNA here is from genome assembly GCA_947311845.1 of Poa pratensis. Lineage (NCBI taxonomy): Eukaryota > Viridiplantae > Streptophyta > Magnoliopsida > Poales > Poaceae > Poa > Poa pratensis. Next base: position 70,908,496 of record CAMZMU010000041.1, read on the forward strand.
CGGCGCACTCTCGATTTGGCACTACAGGCCATTCCGGGGACGCCGTCTGCTGCTCCTCTCCCCCACCGTCACCGGAGCAGATGCCTCCCCGCGACGGATGGTGAATATTGCGGCCATCAACTCTCGCAGCGGCCGCGACACACACGCCGCCCACAAGGTGCTCGGCCGGTCGCCCTGGCAACATCTCTAGTAGATCACCATCATCGACAAAGGCACCATTATCAGTTCATAGCATCACAAAGCTATTGCCTCATCATCGTCGTCATCCAATGTAACGAATGAACCTTTGTTCGGTAGTGCTTCTTGATATTTCAACCTCCATTCCAGTTTTCCACTATGTTCAAGCAAATTCCATCAATCTTGGGGACACAATGGTTTCCCTTTGGTTGCCAATATTTGTTTCAAATTTTCATGAGCAATGTGATCCACTTGGAGGTGCATTCCTCGCTTTCTCCAAGCAACCACTCTAACGGGATACAACATTGTTTGATCATATCATAAAAGCCTTGGGCTAATCTCAACGAATGGCCGGATGGGGTTGGCATGATTCGGTGAAACTTGTCCTCGTTCTATTCCCAAAATTGATCATCCTTGACACACTCTCTCATGACTTCACCAAACAAACAAAGGTCTTCCACTCTCTCATGACTTCATCAAAAAGAACCGCGGAAAGTTAGCCGGCGACCAGTCACACCCTAGTAGCTGTCGAACGGCGCTCCACCCTAACTTCACGGTATTAGCGCTTCGTTTTCTTCTCTGCATTTAACACCCCCTCCCAAATCTGTTCCAAATCATTGTCACCATCCGCATGGGTTTCGGCTTCCATTCCGACATCGAATGGGTCAATTTGCTCTCAAAATATTCACAAACATTTTCCTCCAACACTAAATTATACGGTCCAATTTGACACTTCCCGAGAAGGCGGAATTTGACGATAAACTATTAACGGGTCGGTTGTCCAAATTAGCACATAATTTGAACTAGCATTGTTTACGGAAAAAAGATAACAAATGTTCATTTGAACTAGCTCATAATTATTTATTTCTTTAGATGTATTAGCAGGTAATTCTAACAAGCATTGTCTAGAGAATAAGAAAAAACCAATGTTCATTTTTAATGTATTGTTCGGCCTCTCCAAAATTTGGAAAGAACCCTTTAAAAATTAGAGTTTGTTGCTATTTGCAGCGTGCAAACGGCGTAACCCAAAAGAACAGCGTGAAACCCAAAAGAACCTCGTTGGGGCGTAACCCTCTTAGCGACGCGCCATATCGGAACCCGGGTGTGGTGTCAAATGGGCAAGGGCCGGGCCGCCACCCCCTTGGTGGCGCGCCGTATCTTGATCTGGATACGGTGATAAGTGAGCAAGGATCGGGTCGTCGCATCCTTAGTGGCGCGCTGCATCGACGCCCGGGTGTAGTGAAAAATGAGCAAGGGTCTTCGCATTTGACTCGACGAGTGCGGAGGGTAAGGAAGTTAGCCGAGCCTAGGAGGATCCGCTTAGGTAGCTGGAACGTAGGGTCCCTGACGGGCAAGTTACGGGAGTTAGTTGATACGGCGATAAGGAGGCGTGTTGATGTCCTATGCGTCCAAGAGACCAAATGGAAGGGACAGAAGGCGAAGGAGGTGGAGGATACCGGCTTTAAGCTGTGGTACACGGGGACAACCTCAAACAAAAATGGGGTAGGCATCTTGATCAACAAGAGCCTCAAGGATGGAGTAGTGGACGTCAAGAGGCAAGGAGACCGGATTATCCTAGTCAAGCTGGTTGTTGGGGACTTAGTTCTCAATGTTATCAGCGCGTATGCCCCGCAAGTAGGCCACAACGAGAGCACCAAGAGAGAGTTCTGGGAAGGTCTCGAGGACTTGGTTAGGAGAGTACCTACTGGTGCCATGTGGGTACATCTAACACAGGTTTTGAAGGGGTGCATGGGGGCTTTGGCTATGGCATCAGGAACCAAGAAGGGGAGGATGTCTTAAGCTTCGCCCTAGCCTACGACATGGTCGTAGCTAACACCCTCTTTAGAAAGAGAGAATCCCACCTAGTGACTTTCAGTAGTGGCCAACACTCTAGCCAGATTGATTTTGTCCTCTCTCGAAGAGAAGATAGACGCGCTTGCCTTGATTGTAAGGCGATACCTGGAGAGAGTGTTGTCCATCAACATAAGCTGGTGGTGGCTGACTTCCGTTTTTGGATTCGTGTCCAGCGGGATAAGCGCCCAAAAGTTGCTAGAACAAAGTGGTGGAAGTTAAAGGGAGAGGCAGCTCAAGCTTTTAAGGAGAGGGTTTTTAAGGAGGGCCCTTGGGAGGAAGGAGGCGATGCAAACAGTATGTGGATGAGGATGGCGACTTGCATTCGGAAGATTGCATCAGAGGAGTTTGGGGTGACCAGGGGAAGTAGAAGGGATGCTAAGGATACCTGGTGGTGGAACGTTGAGGTCCAGAAGGCTATTAAGGAGAAGAAGGACTGTTTCAGACGCCTATACCTGGACAGGAGCGCAACCAACATGGAGATATACAAGGGGGCAAAGAAGGCCGCAAAGCGAGCGGTGAGCGAGGCAAGGGGTCGGGCGTATGAGGACCTCTACCAGCGTCTAAACACGAAGGAAGGCGAAAGAGACATCTATAAGATGGCGAAGACGAGAGAAAGGAAGACGAGGGATGTCAACCAAGTCAAATGCATAAAGGACGGAGCGGATCAACTCCTCGTGAAGGACGAAGAGATCAAGCGTAGATGGCGAGAGTACTTCGACGACCTGTTCAATGGAGAGAATGAGAGCTCTACCATTGAGCTAGACGATTCCTCCGATGATACCAGCCGACGCTTTGTGCGGCGTATCCAGGAGGCTGAGGTTAGGGAGACTTTGAAGAGGATGAAAGGAGGCAAGGCAATGGGCCCTGATGGTATCCCCATCGAGGTGTGGAGAGGCCTTGGAGACATAGCGATAGTATGGCTAACTAAACTTTTCAACCTCATTTTTCGGTCAAACAAGATGCCCGAAGAATGGAGGCGGAGTACATTAGTGCCAATCTTCAAGAACAAGGGGGATGTTCAAAGTTGCACTAATTACCGTGGAATCAAGTTGATGAGCCATACAATGAAGCTATGGGAGAGAGTCATTGAGCACCGTTTAAGAAGATTGACAAGCGTGACCAAAAATCAATTTGGTTTCATGCCTGGGAGGTCTACCATGGAAGCCATCTTCTTGGTACGACAACTTATGGAGAGATACAGGGAGAAGAAGAAGGATCTTCATATGGTGTTCATTGACTTGGAGAAGGCGTATGATAAGATACCACGGAATGTCATGTGGTGGGCCTTGGAGAAACACAAAGTCCCAACAAAGTACATTACCCTCATTAAGGATATGTATGATAATGTTGTGACAAGTGTTCGAACAAGTGATGGCGACACCGATGACTTTCCAATTAAAATAGGACTGCACCAGGGGTCAGCTTTGAGCCCTTATCTCTTTACTTTGGTGATGGATGAGGTCACAGGGGATATACAAGGAGATATCCCATGGTGTATGCTCTTTGCGGATGATGTGGTGCTAATTGACGATAGTCGGGCGGGGGTTAATAGAAAGTTAGAGCTGTGGAGGCGGACTCTAGAATCGAAAGGTTTTAGGCTTAGTAGAACCAAAACTGAGTACATGAGGTGCAGTTTCAGTACTACTAGGCACGAGGAGGAAGAGGTTAGGCTTGATGGACAGGTGGTACCTGAGAAAGACACCTTCCGATATTTGGGGTCTATGCTCCAGAAGGATGGTGATATCGATGAAGATGTGAGTCATCGAATCAAAGCTGGTTGGATGAAGTGGCGCCAAGCTTCTGGCGTCCTCTGTGATAGGAAAGTGCCACAAAAGCTAAAAGGCAAGTTCTATAGGACGGCGATTCGACCTGCGATGTTGTATGGCGCAGAATGTTGGCCGACCAAGAGACGACATATCCAACAGTTAGGTGTAGCGGAGATGCGCATGTTGAGATGGATATGTGGCCACACAAGAAAGGACCGGGTTAGGAATGATGATATACGTGAGAGAGTTGGGGTAGCACCAATTGAAGAGAAGGTTGTCCAACACCGTCTAAGATGGTTTGGTCATATAGAACGTAGGCCTCCGGAAGCGCCATTGCATACCGGACGGATAAAGCGGGATGAGAATGTTAAGAGGGGTCGTGGTAGGCCAAACTTGACATGGGAGGAGTCTGTTAAGAGAGATCTGAAGGATTGGAATATCACCAAAGAACTAGCCATGGATAGGGCTGCGTGGAAGTTAGCTATCCATGTGCCAGAACCATGACCTGGTTTCGAGATCTTATGGGTTTCAACTCTAGCCTACCCCAACTTGTTTGGGAAAAAAGGCTTTGTTGTTGTTGTTGTTGTTGTTGTTGTTGTTGTTGTTGTTGTTGTTGTTGTTGTTGTTGTTGTATTAGCAGGTAATTCTAACAAGCATTGTCTAGAGAATAAGAAAAAAACCAATGTTCATTTTTAATGTATTGTTCGGCCTCTCCAAAATTTGGAAAGAACCCTTTAAAAATTAGAGTTTGTTGCTATTTGCAGCGTGCAAACGGTGTATTAAAATGCGAACGGACAACAAGTTTCACTTTGCAATATGAAACTTTGTAGCACAACTACACAACAAGTATATATTAAATTGGAAGAGCACAAATGGGGGAGCCGAAAGTGTCTTTTTGTCTTCAGCACATGTCCTGCCATTAAAAAAAATTGAAAATCATTTTTCCAAGTTCAAAAAATTCTGAAAATAAATCAGGCTGTAGGTAATGGTGAATCCCACAAACGTGTAAAATATAAATTTCAAATACTTTGTATTACATCCTAAAAATTAAAAAATCACATAAATTTAGAGATTTAAAACGATGCATACTCAGACCCACACTTTTGTCTTTTTTGTGTCGACCAAAATGCAAGGTATTTCAAATTATTTTTAGACATTATCAAATACATTGTTGGCTACATCCAGATTTTCTTTCAGATTGTTTTACAAACTAGTAAATATGATTTTCTCTTTAAATAATTGGAGCACTAGAGCCAAAAAAATCTTCACAGCTCCTATTCAAGTTCAACGCACGTTGAGGCACGAGGCTTCTTTGTTCGTCTCATAACTGACGAACTTGTGGCCATGATTTCTTTGGAGCCTGGTAGATGTGTCTATTTCTTCTCGCCCCCCTTAGCTAATACAACCAGAAATAAAAACATTCGGTTTTGTGCGTTAGTTTTGAAAAAAAAAATCTGAAATTATAAAGTGGTCACAATTTTTTAAAAGTTCACAACTTTGAAAGAGATTATAAATATAAATTTTCTTTTAAATTTGAAAAATGCTCATTCAAGTAGAGATTATGAATCTCAAAATATGCCTCCAGCTCGTCTCAAGCGACTGCTTCGTGGGCCGATTAAACAAGCGACCCAATAAAAAAGGTAGTGTTATTTTTCTTATGTTATGTTTAAAAGTCTGAGTATTTTTAAAATCTGAACAAAATTTAAAGTATGAACAATTTCAAACCTAAAATAATTTTCAAATTTGATTTTTTTCATTTTTTTTGAATTTGAATAATTTTTGAATCAAAACAATTTTAAACATGAACAAATTTCGAAGTTGCATTTTGAATCGAAATAATTTTAAAATCCGAACAAAATTCAAATCTTAACAATTTAAAATTGGATTTTTTTTCTTCAGATTTTAAGTTTTTCTGAATGTGAACAAATTTTATATCGGAACAATTTTCAAATTTGAACAATTTTCAAATCTTAACAAATTTTCAATATGAACAAATTTCGAATCCGAAAAATTTCAAATCTGAACAAATATTAACTTGAACAAATTTAGAATTAGAATAAGATTCAAAATGGAACAATTTTTAAATCTTATTTTTTTTCGAATTTGAACAATTTTAAAAATCAGCAACTTTTTTCAGAATCTAAAAAGTTTTTTTAATCTTTATTTTTTTTGGAATAAACTAGATGAAATAAACAGAAAATAGAAAAAGAAACTAAGATTCAATGGGAAAACAAAAAAACTGCTGGAAACGGGCGGTCCACCAGCGCCACCCCGCAGGCGACGCGAGCCTGAAGCGTCGCCTTTGGGCGATATATAGGACGGGAGGCCCTTAACAGGGGTGCCCTATTTGTCGACCTATGCGACGCTAAGTGAAAGGACAATGATGTCGCCTAAAGGGGGGGGGGGGGTGAATAGGCGGTTTAAAACTTTTCCGGTATAGGTTTGATAATTGCCGAATAAAACTATGTATTTAAATTAACAAGCGGGCAACCTAAATAAACTAGGCTCACCTATGTGCACCAACAACTTATGCTAAGCAAGACAAACAACAAGGTGATATCAATAGAATACTTCAAGGATGAAGGCTATCACAAAGTAAAGTGCATAAGTAAAAAACTCGGGTATAGAAATAACCGAGGCACGCGGAGACGAGGATGTATTGCCAAGTTCCTCCTTGTTAAGGGAGTACGTCTCGTTGGAGAGATGTGAACCGACACAACGGTTCAACAACCACAAAGGTTTCACCTTCTTCTCCGATGAACCGCATCACAAAGGTTTGATTCACCTTCCACTATCGGAATCCTTCGAGGCGGAATCCGGAGCCTTTCAACAACAATCCGGGGCACAACCCACAACGGAATCGGGGGCTCCCGAACGGCTTTGCAAGTGACCACAAAGGTCCAACCACCACACGGGCGTCTAGGGTCCCGAAGACCAAGAGTAACAAGCTCACAAACTTCAACTTCCACGAATCCTCGTGGAGAGCACAAACCGATGCACAAAGCAATGGCAAGAGCACAAGTGCTCAAATCTTTCACTCTCAAAACCCACCAAAAGCAACTAATGCTTGTTGATGCATGTAAAATGCATACATGAACTTTGCACTATATCACTCGTATTCCAATCATATTTGCATCATATAAGGGTTATACCACTGTTATTTAATGATTTTTGGAAATAAAATAATTATTTCCCATTTTTATGGAATTAACCCTGCGCAGGCAGAAAACCCTATTTCTTTCCTTTTATGTTTCAGGGACCCAAACAACGTCATAAAATTCTGGAAAAATACAGGCGTCATTATTTTGGAAGGAGGAAGACGTAGGAGCGAAAGAATCAAGCAAACGGAGGCCGGAGGAGCAAAAGGGGGTGGCCCACGCGGTCACTGTACCTGGCCGCGTGGGGCCCACCATCTTGGCCCTCGAGGCCCCGCAGCCGTCGATCTTTTCTCCACCGCCTTCGTTTTGACCTAAAAACGCCTATAAAAGAAGTCCCACGGCATTCTCGAAAACAAGTGCCGCCATATCACAGAAACACGAAAACGAAGATCTGGAGCTGCAGATTGGAGGGGGAAAACTCCGACGGGGCACTACCGGGGTGGTCTCCACCTTCTCCAACGACTTCTCCACCGTCTCCATGATGAAGGGGAGTAGTCCACCCCTTGGACTTGGGTTTGTGGTGGTAACTTATGTATCTCTCCTCTATTTGAGCTTCACTAATTAGTACCGTATGAGCTGCTGAACATGATTACGGTCATCTATGTAATTCCTATGGTGGATATTGTGGTATGAGATGATATTTGTTATGCATTTGCTGTTGTGTTGGAATTTTTCTGACTTGTCATACTTTGGAGATATTTTATGATGCATGTGATGGTTTGATTTATTCATAATGCCTTGTTTATCCTTATCATGAGGTGATTGACACCACCAAGTGTAGATAGATGAGAGAGATGTGATCACACACATGAAATATAAATCATTGCACTAGTGTTTAGAATATTGTCCATTAAGAAGTATGATGTATGTAGGTACGGGATGGCCGATGTGACACGGCATAGGTATTGAGTGACACATTACCGCCCAACATCCTTTATCTATGGGTAAAAAGGGAGAAGTATGATGTGGGAGTGACAGCAACCACGCTAGTCTTACGAGGGTGACCTAGCAAACAGATGAGTATTTCTTTCAACTATGTGTTTTAGGACATATAGCCGTCATAAAAGCTACCATTAAAACATGACAATTGTGTGTACTTTATCTATAACATGATAATCACCGTTGATGAGAGAGAGAGGATTAAGTGAACCCATGAACCCATGTCCATTGTTCCTATAAGAGAAAACCTTTGTCTTGTCCTCTTGCATTGAAGAGGATTGGGACACTTTTACACTCTTGTTTTGTTACATTAAACTTCCATCTATCAAATCAACCACCTTGTTCTTTAAACTTGTTTAGTGCATAATCAACTAAAACTTGTGACACTTTAGTTGTAGGGAATAGATAATTTTCCTTCTTGCTCCTGCGGATCGATACCTTACTTCCACATTAGAGGTGCTGTAGTGATCCCCTGCTCTTGGGGGTAATCACTTGTGGGGGGGGGGGGGGGGGGGGAGAAGAGAGGAAGAACAAAAAAGAACTCAACAAATGGAACTCCAAGATCTAGATCCAAAGGGTTCCCTTCACTTAGAGGAGAGATGGATTGGTGGAAATGTAGATCTAGATCTCCTCTCACTTTTCCCTCAAAGATATGCAAGAATCATGGAAGGGATTAAGAGGGGACAAGCTTTTCCAAGGTCAAACAATGGAGGAGAGAGAGAGGAAAAAATGAGCTCCTCAAGGTTGAAGAAGGGAGGGGTATTTATAGCCCCTCCCACCGAAATAGCCGTTGCAGACTCACTTAGGCCGGAACTTCTGGTCCCCAGAAAAGCGACTAAAGAACGGTTCTGCATTTGGCCGGAACTTTTACCGGAACTTTGGCCGGAATTTCCGGCCAAATCCGGAACTTCCGCCCCTCAGAAAACTGCAGAAACACTGAACACGAAAACGAAGATATCTTGATCATTCGGACTCCGTTTTCGATGTTCTCGGGCTCGTTGGAATCACAACGAAGAGCTTTATAAGATAATGCAGAGAAACATCATAGTCCAAACAATGGAAGATAAAACCAAATGAAGAAAGGTAAAACATCTCTAAAAAGGAATAACCGGCAAACCTCCAAAACCGAAAACGCAACAAGTTTTCCATACGAAATTCATTTTCGGTGAACTTGGGCTTGTCGTGAAGATCACAACAAGCACCAAAACCCAACAAGGAGAAAAGACAAGTAAGAACCAACAAAGATGAAATGCCAAGTATGCAAAGGTTTGAGCTCTTCACAAAGATGCGATCAAGTTACTCACTTGAGAGCCCCTCTTGATAGTACGCCGTCTATCCTATAACCCGGTCTCCCACTAACACCATGAGACCGGTAAAATAGAACACATATCAAGATCATACCTTTGCCTTGCGCATTCCACTTGAGCTCGATGATGACGATCTTGACTCTCTCAAGTTGGAACACCTTTCTTGATTGTGCTTGCTAGGACATGCTTGATGAAGACTTCTCCAAATGCTGCCCCATACTTCATTATGGGAGGGCCTCGCTAAGCTCCGTCTTCACGTCTCCTTTGCAAGCTTCAAACAAATGATATCTTCCGATATGCATCATGTTGAGCTTGCACTTCATCTTCTTTTCTTGATATGTATGATGGCTTGGAGGTAAACATGATTGTTCACTCAATCTTATTTTCCAAGCCAACCTTGCAATAAGCTCAACTCTACACACGACCATTCTTCATATAAACCCTTAAATAGAGCATTGGTCATCATGTCATCTTCAAGAGTCCAACACATGAACTCCTATATTTTCCCATGGACAAGATCTATAATAATTAATATCTCAATGTAAACATTAGTCCATAAGGATTGTCATTAATTACCAAAACCACGCATGGGGGCAACCATGCACTTTCAATCTCCCCCATTTTGGTAATTGATGACAATCCCTTTTACGAGGGTTTATATAATGAATTTAAGCAACCATGCAACACAAAGAGCAAGGATGCAAGAGAACCGCAAGAGAACAAACCCATATTCCTTAAACCCTCCAAATTTCTCCCCATTGGCATCGATTGCCGAAAATGGGTGAAAAGTAAGAAGGCCAATATAATAAGAGCTCCCCCATAAAGTGTGCATTTCTCATAATGTGAGTGAAATAAAATGCACATATCCAGTGAAGAATAGATGGAGGGAGATCAAACTATATTGAGGATCCAAAGATTGGAAGAGAATATCAAATAGAAAGATACTTCAACGAAAGAAGCAAGCAATCAAAAGGATCCAAAAAGTGTTCCAAATATCAAGAGGGAACTCCCCAAGGTACGTGCACATATAGGATTTGTTATTTCAATATAGTGTGCACAACATGGAATCCTCACTCCCTCCTACATAAATTCGAACACAAGCATATGCAAGAGAATATAAAAGAGAAAAGAGGCAAAACAACTTGCAAAAAATGTTTTGCAACAAGAGCAAGAAGCGGCAAATAAAAGGATGGGTGTGAGATAAAAAGACATTATAGGAGACTAATACAAGGATGAGCCAAAGGATCAACATAGTCTTTCAAGAAGAGTTGCACATAGTGCATATCATGTCTTTCCCATACCCACACACCAAAGGAGATAAAGCAAATAGCTCCACAAGCTTAGTAAGATGCGAAAAGCATAACCCATGAAAAATAAATCTTGTGCCATTTAGAAACTACCAAAGAATCAAAAACAATAAGAGGTGATCACTAAAGAATTGGAATATCAATTAAAGATGTACTATTCTCATGTGTATAAGTTTCTAAGTAGACACGAATCACTAAGACATGGGTTTGCAAATAAACATGTACACACAAGATAGATACAAGGATAAAGATCATGATATCCAAGAGGAAGTCATAAATACACCAATAAGATCTTTGCTTAAAAACATAGCACAAAGCCGAATTATATCTTGATGGAATATAAATGAACTTCCAAGACATACTCATCATAGCATAAAAAACTATCCACAAGGGATAAAGGTTAACAAACGGATGCTCCGAGTAATATAACAAGTATCACAAAACGCAAATGATTTTGAAAATTCATCAATGTTGCACATGAGAGACTTTAAGTAGAAAGTGCTAGATTGACATAATTGGGATCGATGAATCATAGAAATGAATATTGATGCATGTAAATGCATACATGAACTTTGCACTATATCACTCATATTCCAATCATATTTGCATCATATAAGGGTTATACCACTGTTATTTAATGATTTTAGGAAATAAAATAATTTTTCCTATTTTTATGGAATTAACCCTGCGCAGGCAGAAAACCCTATTTCTTTCCTTTTATGTTTCAGGGACCTAAACGACGTCATAAAAATCTGGAAAAATACAGGCGTCATTATTTTGGAAGGAGGAAGACGTAGGAGCAAAGGAATCAAGCAAACGGAGGCCGGAGGGCCAAAAGGGGGTGGCCCACGTTGCCACTGTACCTGGCCGCGTGGGGCCCACCAACTTGGCCCTCGAGGCTCCGCAACCGTCGATCTTTTCTCCACCGCCTTCGTCTTGACCTAAAAACGCCTATAAAAGAAGTCCCACAGCGTTCTTGAAAACAAGCGCCGCCATATCACAGAAACACGAAAACGAAGATCTGGAGCTGCAGATTGGAGGGGTGATGACGTGAAAGACACACGTTCGTTGGGAACCCCAAGAGGAATGTATGATGAGTGCGGCAGCAAGTTTTCCCTCAGTATGAAACCAAGGTTATCAATCCAGTAGGAAGTCAGCGATGTTCTGAAGCTTGTTGGTGAAGGAGTGTAGTGCGGCGCAACACCAGGGATTCCGGTGCCAACGTGGAACCTGCACAACACAATCAAACTACTTTGCCCCAACTTAACAGTGAGGTTGTCAATCTCACCAGCTTGCTGAAAACAAAGGATTAGCCGTATAGTGTGGAAAATGATGTTTGCTTGCAGAGAATGAAAAAAACAATGATTGCTGTAGGTTGTATTTCAGATGTAAAAGAATGGACCGGGGTCCACAGTTCACTAGTGGTGTCTCTCCATAATAAAATACTAACATGCTGGGTAAACAAATTACAGCTGGACAATTGACAAAATAGAGAGGTGCATAACAATGCATATACAAGTCATGATGATCACTATGCGATTTAGTTGGGCATTACGACAAAGTACACAGACCGCTATCCAGCATGCATCTGTGCCTAAATAGTCCACCTTCAGGTTAGTATCTGCACCCCTTCCAGTATTAAGTTGCAAGCAATAGACAATTGCATTAAGTATGGTGCATAATGTAAACAACACTAATATCCTTAGACAAAGCATTGATGTTTTACCCCTAGTAGCAACAGCACATCCACAACCTTAGAACTTTCTGTCACTGTCCCAGATTAAATGGAGGCATGAACCTACTATCTAGCATAAATACTCCTCTTGGAGTTACAAGCATAAACTTGGCCAGAGCCTACACTAATAACGGAGAGCATGCAAGATCATAAACAACTTATAAATGATAGATCAATAATCAACTTGACATAGTATTCAATATTCATCGGATCCCATCAAACACAACATGTATCATTACAATAAGATGATCTTGATCATGATAGGCAGCTCACAAGATCTAAACATGATGGCGCAAAAGGAGAAGACAACCATCTAGCTACTGCTATGGACCCATAGTCCAAAGATGAACTACTCACACATCACTCCGGAGGCAGGCATGGAGATGTAGAGCCCTCCGGTGATGATTCCCCTCTCCGGCAGGGTGCCGGGAAGAGCTTCATAAACCCCCCGAGTTAGGGTTGACGGCGGCGGCGACAGCGGATGTTTTCTGGAAATATGGCTCGGTGTTTTAGGGTTTTCGCCTCGGGGAGAATAAATAGGTGAAGGGCGATGTCGGTGGAGGCCGATCCCCACATGGCGGCGCGGCAGGGGGCCCACCCACGCCATGGGGTGGGGACGGCGCCTCGGTGCCCCCATTCGTCTCTCCTTCGGACTTCGTGAACGTGTCGGGAAAATAGGAACGTGGCAATTTGTTTTGTCCAATTCCGAGGATATTTGCAGAACAGCTTTTCTGAAACCAAAAACAGCAGAAAACAGGAACTGGCACTGTGGCATCTTGTTAATAGGTTAGTCCCAGAAAATGCATAAAAATGCCATGAAGTGTAAATAAAACATGTAGCAATTGGTATAATATAAGCATGGAACATAAGAAATTATAGATACGTTGGAGACGTATCAAGCATCCCCAAGCTTAGTTCTACTCGTCCTCGAGTAGGTAAAACGATAACAACAAATAATTTCTGAAGTGACATGCTACCACATAATCTTGATCAAATAATATTGTAAAGCATGTGAGCTGAGATCAAATCATTCAAAGCAAAAGTCTATAATTGATATTCAATAAGAGATAACAAAGCAAGATAGTTAAACAAGCTAAAAGTTTTCATGAACTATTGGTTTAAAGACATGAAACCGTACAAGGTTCATTAAAGATGTTTTAAGTATCCAATGTAGGAGTTCTATCCTTCAATTCCAAGCATGAAGCAATTTTTCATAACATAGAAGGATTCAGTCAAGTAAATATAAACATGAACGTCATGAATCAACTATTTCGAAGTCTACTCAACCGGTGAGCGCAAGCATTTGGTATTGGCACCAGGATGTTATGGCTAAAAGAACATTAATGGGGGTTTGGAAGGCCAAAGGAAGAAAGTCTCACAAAGCTATAAGTGATCATTAGACAAGGGGAAGTCTTATAATCGAAGCTATGTAAGGAGTAGTAATTGTCATGCAACGGATGCACATAGAGCTATATGTGTATGAAAGCTCTCCAATGGAACTAGTGGGGGTGCATCCAACTTGGTTGCTCATGAAGACCTAGAGCACTTTTGAGAAAGCTCATCATTGGAATATACAACCCAAGTTCTAGAGTGTAAATTCCCCACATAGTTATATTAGTAAAACATGAAAACTCTCTCACATGGAGTATAGGTGCTAAATATGAGCATAAATGATGACTATGAATACTGTAGGTGCTAAAACATGAGCACAAGTGTGGATAAATGATAGTTATGTTGCCCCCTTTTTCTTTATTTTTTCTTTTTTCTCTTTTTCTATATTTTTTCTTTTTTGTTTCTCTTTTCGATGGCCTCCATGGCTCTTTTCACTTTTAGGGGCAACATCCTAATATGACAACACACTTTTTGGTACAAATAACTCATAATGAACAAAACATGATGTATGAAACTGTATGCCTCTGCCAGTGTAGCAGGGTGTGCAATGATCTAGCGTAACATGGGTAAACCACACATCAGCTGTATAGAATCATGCAAAGCAATATATCTCTACTATATTAAAGCAGACTCGGTGGTGTTCCGTGGTACGTCGTACACCCGTCGTGCGAAAAAAAAAATCACCCGCTTCAACGCATCCCACTCCCACGTAAAACATACCCGCGAGGCCGCGAACGGAGAAACTGCAAACCACGTTCGGCCCTGCCCACGACTCTGCGGCCTGCGCCTCTTCAAACTACTGCCCGGCCTCCACGGTGCCTTCCCCATATACCCCGCGCTGCTTCCCCGATCCTCTGCCTCGCCGTCTACCCCGTTGACCCGTTCCACACCGCACCATGATCAAAAGAGGGAGGCCTGGGCCTGGGTCTCTGAGATTGGCTTCGATCTCCCCGACGTGATTTGCCCGGAAACGTGGAATAGGGGGCGGGGTCGTCTCGGTTCTTATCCAGGAGGAGGTTCATCACTGCTGGGCAGGGCGTCCGTGTCCGGGGTGGTGTCGAGGAAAGTGCTGCCGTCGTGCGGCGGGCTATACTACTTCTGCCTCTCCCTGCGCCTTCGTGGACTGCTCCGAGTCTCCGACGCCGAGGTTGCCTTCGTCGAAACTGAGGGCGACATGGACGTGCACCGGTTCGCGCAGGCGAGGAGAAGCACCGCATCCGGGAGTTCCTGAGCCTGGTGCCAGAGCTCTATGCGCGGGCGCTCCCGGCAACCGTGTTGTCCGTGCAGGCCACGCGCCTCGGCGCTGACCTGGCTATGCACCACGCTGTCGCTGATGGATGCGTTGTTGGCCGTTCATGGAATCAAGCCTGGGTGTCCGCCGGGCTCCCCGGTCACCAAGCCCCTTGGCCTGCCCAACGACAGCTGCGAGGCCGTCGCACAACACAACGACATCAATGCATCGTGGGCAAGCAAGCAAGTCCGTGAGGGACTGAGGGCGGATTACGACTTTAGCCAGCGATTCCTTCGGGCGCGCCGGGAATTTTACCTAGGCACCAACGACATCAAGTCTCTGAGGCGGCGCAGCGACGATGAGCCCAGGCGCCCAGCAATCAAAAAAACATTGGCGACGTTCGTGACGCTGGCGGCACTGGGCTCGACGGCCTTCGTCCAATACTCCAGTCCAAGGGTCTCGGCGCCGGGTGGACACGTACCTGTTGTTCCTCGCCGATCTGCGGACGCACCATCATTGCCGTTGGCCACGACACCTCCGTGCTGTTCTTGTGCGATCGTGTCCGTGCCTGGTGGGTCTTCTGGCCGTGGAGAAGAAAGCCAAGGAAGTGTACTTCATACGCCCACGCCATGTCACTCATGTTCTCTTCAGACAGGTTATATACAGATGTATAGAAAGCAAGCAAGCTCCAGCTTCAAAAGCCATCGGCTGATCTATGATTCCAAAAGTACACTAATTCAGGTTTCAAGTAATTTTTTTAACCTAAATATAACACATGTGCAATGATTGTCGCTTGTATTATTTGTACTAACATACACAGATTTTCAATTAGATAGAGAACATTACGAATGTGGCTGTGTGCATCTTTTGGATGCAGAGGCCGGGGATCCGCACCCCCTTACCTAAAAAAAGAGAACATTACGAATACTCCAATTTGTACAGTGAAAATTATTTTGTGTTGTTTTTTATTAATTTCACATCAAATCTTTATGACACCAACAAATATTGTTGATGCAGTACTACATGTGAATAAAGTCGAAGAAAACATCCCTCGCATTTACGAGATATCGGGAATATATATTGTATTTCTTTGATAAAACGTAAATTAGTTGGGTCAGTAATTTATATCTATACAAAGTCGCATGGTACATTTTCTTTGACTACACTTGAAAGGAAAATTGGAATATTTAAGTTTTCATAATAATCTTATGTGCCTATTATTTTTTTGCACCTGAATGTTCACTGAATTATAGTAGGGATTTGCTATAACAGAAAAGATAGAGATCGTGGCAACGCACGGGCATTCAACTAGTAAATGATAAATGACAACAAGTCATGTAATGCAAGATGGAAGTTGCATGGCAATATATGTCGGAACAGCTATGGAAATGCTGTGGTAGGTAGGTATGGTGGCTGTTTTGAGAAAGATGTATGGGCTTATGTGTAGGAGAACAAGAGAAAGCCCTCCCACGGGTTTGGATGTACTGGCGAAGTATGCACAACTCTCAATGTGAGCAGAAGACCATGCACATCACCGAAGAGGCTAGCAAATTTGGATGGTGGAAGTGCCAAAAACCGTAGCTTAACATTAGTAAAAAAGAACTCACAAGCTTATTGCAAACAACTAGCAGGTTCAACATTAAGAGCATGATTAAAATTCACTCCAAGAAGGGCCGTTCACGGCGGCACAAGTACCCCGCTAGATCCCTCGACCTTCGGCATAACTAAGTTATTATGAATTACCTTTAGACATGGAAAGCTATCAAGTCCAACTACACCTTCAACAATTTTAGTAGAGTTTGTAGTACGGTACAAGCTTAAAGACAACAATCCACTAATGATTTTAACTTAATTAACCAGCAAGCTTTACCATCTATTACTTATTACCTCAAAACTTTTGCAAAGAATCAGGTTATCAAAGTTCAATGATCTACAAGATTATGCAAGTTATTCATTATACCACTACCACATGCAACATTTTCTGAATCAACACATCAACCAAGCAACTCTCCAAACAAAAACTCTCCAAATAATTCAACAATGAAACAAGAGAGTACTTCTCTACAAGAACTAACAGCTCTGAACAAGAAATGCATGAAAAGGGCTTACCTGTGACGAGAAAATGGGTGTACCAAGTGGGTACCAAATAATACACAACAGCACCTGTGATCACTGCTAGGCCCACTGGACTCATCATTTCACTCTGGGCACGCACGGTTGATGTGGGCTCTGGCCTAACTATAGGCTCCCCAACGCATCACACCGCCATCCCTAAACCTGGTTCACAATCAAATCTCAAGTAGCATTCCCTGCATCAACTTATTGTTCATTTAGTGAAATCAGGTTGTTCATCTTTCTTTCAAACAGATCTTAAGTTTAACCTCCTGACACGACAAAGATACATAGTGTGACCGACACTAAACTGTTGTTCCATATCCCAGGAACGGGGCTAGCTTGCTAGGTTGAGTCTCTCGAGAGTTTGCTTTCCCACCTATCAGAATGCACCCTACTCAGCCGACGCTCCAGGTTTCTCACGCCCAAAGTCGTACTAAGCAAAATACACTCACATGACGGTCCACTTGCTAAGACACTCTCCTGCACCACCCTATGCGCGTGGCACAACGGGCAAGTAAATCCGGCACATCCCCCGGCGCGACCGGTATGCCTAGCTCCGGACTCCGTATCACAGTCGAACCCGTGCCTGTCGACCTCTACCCTCGGACAGCGCAACCGAAAGACTGTGCCCAATGGATGGCACAAAAGGGGCTCAACAACCTACTAGGTCACGGTTTCCATGGGACAACGGTGGTATCGCATTCAAGGGTTCAGATTAGTGGCACTATGAAGAGACCTTATTGTTGTTTGGAGGGATGTTTCATTTAATCAAGTTTCATCACAACAAGTCACAAAACAGAGCATTAGTCCAGCATAATAATCACGATAACAATATCAACATAGCAATAATAATATCCGGGTGACTATGGCGGTTCCTCCAGCCGGTGTCACCAGGGGTTAGTGTTCACAGCATATATAACATAGTGTTTCAACGGATGACCGTGGTGGTTCCTCCAGCTGGTGTCACCATAAAGAATGAACTGAAAATCACTCATAAGAAAGAAAGCATCCATTCCACTCGAGGATTAACCTGACGTGGTGTCAGCAATCTTGGCAAAAAGAACCAAATGGAAAGCAAATGTCCCAAGCGTCGCAGTCTAGGCGGGCCGAAGCCAACCACGTTTGACGGAGGGAGAAGAAGCAAATAACTCTTTTGGCAAATGCCCCCAACTCTGAGGATCATAGGACGACATTCGTCCGCTCCTCACCTCGGCGAAGAAGAAGAAGCAAACAAAGCACCGCAAGCGCGAGACGCACAGTTGTAATATTTCCCCCATTCCTTTGACTGAGGTGGTTCCTCCGGCCATTGTCTCGGGAACGGGAGTGATGCGCAGATAAGCAATTATAAAGTAATGCGACAATTTAAAATGCAACATGATATATGCAGCAATACAAGGCTCATATAAGATACGGACAACAAACAGACATCTCTACTATATTAAAGCAGACTCGGTGGTGTTCCGTGGTACGTCGTACACCCGTCGTGCGAAAAAAAATCACCCGCTTCAACGCACCCCACTCCCACGTAAAACATACCCGCGAGGCCGCGAACGGAGAAACTGCAAACCACGTTCGGCCCTGCCCACGACTCTGCGGCCTGCGCCTCTTCAAACTACTGCCCGGCCTCCACGGTGCCTTCCCCATATACCCCGCGCTGCTTCCCCGATCCTCTGCCTCGCCGTCTACCCCGTTGACCCGTTCCACACCGCACCATGATCAAAAGAGGGAGGCCTGGGACTGGGTCTCTGAGATTGGCTTCGATCTCCCCGACGCGATTTGCCCGGAAACGTGGAATAGGGGGCGGGGTCGTCTCGGTTCTTATCCAGGAGGAGGAGGTTCATCGATGCTGGGCAGGGCGTCCGTGTCCGGGGTGGTGTCGAGGAAAGTGCTGCCGTCGTGCGGCGGGCTATACTACTTCTGCCTCTCCCTGCGCCTTCGTGGACTGCTCCGAGTCTCCGACGCCGGGGTTGCCTTCGTCGAAACTGAGGGCGACATGGACGTGCACCGGTTCGCGCAGGCGAGGAGAAGCACCGCATCCGGGAATTCCTGAGCCTGGTGCCAGAGCTCTATGCGCGGGCGCTCCCGGCAACCGTGTTGTCCGTGCAGGCCACGCGCCTCGACGCTGACCTGGCTGTGCACCACGCTGTCGCTGATGGATGCGTTGTTGGCCGTTCATGGAATCAAGCCTGGGTGTCCGCCGGGCTCCCCGGTCACCAAGCCCCTTGGCCTGCCCAACGACAGCTGCGAGGCCGTCGCACAACACAACGACATCAATGCATCGTGGGCAAGCAAGCAAGTCCGTGAGGGACTGAGGGCGGATTACGACTTCAGCCAGCGATTCCTTCGGGCGCGCCGGGAATTTTACCTAGGCACCAACGACATCAAGTCTCTGAGGCGGCGCAGCGACGATGAGCCCAGGCGCCCAGCAATCAGAAAAACATTGGCGACGTTCGTGACGCTGGCGGCACTGGGCTCGACGGCCTTCGTCCAATACTCCAGTCCAAGGGTCTCGGCGCCGGGTGGACACGTACCTGCTGTTCCTCGCTGATCTGCGGACGCACCATCATTGCCGTTGGCCACGACACCTCCGTGCTGTTCTTGTGCGATCGTGTCCGTGCCTGGTGGGTCTTCTGGCCGTGGAGAAGAAAGCCAAGGAAGTGTACTTCGTACGCCCACGCCATGTCACTCATGTTCTCTTCAGACAGGTTATATACAGATGTATAGAAAGCAAGCAAGCTCCAGCTTCAAAAGCCATCGGCTGATCTATGATTCCAAAAGTACACTAATTCAGGTTTCAAGTAATTTTTTTAACCTAAATATAACACATGTGCAATGATTGTCGCTTGTATTATTTGTACTAACATACACAGATTTTCAATTAGATAGAGAACATTACGAATGTGGCTGTGTGCATCTTTTGGATGCAGAGGCTGGGATCCGCACCCCCTTATCTAAAAAAAAGAGAACATTACGAATACTCCAATTTGTACAGTGAAAATTATTTTGTGTTGTTTTTTATTAATTTCACATCAAATCTTTATGATACCAACAAATATTGTTGATGCAGTACTACATGTGAATAAAGTCGAAGAAAACATCCCTCACATTTTACGAGATATCGGGAATATATATTGTATTTCTTTGATAAAACGTAAATTAGTTGGGTCAGTAATTTATATCTATACAAAGTCGCATGGTACATTTTCTTTGACTACACTTGAAAGGAAAA
This sequence comes from Poa pratensis, assembly GCA_947311845.1. NCBI lineage: Eukaryota > Viridiplantae > Streptophyta > Magnoliopsida > Poales > Poaceae > Poa > Poa pratensis. Next base: position 70,928,706 of record CAMZMU010000041.1, read on the forward strand.
TTGGAATATTTAAGTTTTCATAATAATCTTATGTGCCTATTATTTTTTTGCACCTGAATGTTCACTGAATTATAGTAGGGATTTGCTATAACAGAAAAGATAGAGATCGTGGCAACGCACGGGCATTCAACTAGTAAATGATAAATGACAACAAGTCATGTAATGTAAGATGGAAGTTGCATGGCAATATATCTCGGAACAGCTATGGAAATGCTGTGGTAGGTAGGTATGGTGGCTGTTTTGAGGAAGATGTATGGGCTTATGTGTAGGAGAACAAGAGAAAGCCCTCCCACGGGTTTGGATGTACTGGCGAAGTATGCACAACTCTCAATGTGAGCAGAAGGCCATGCACATCACCGAAGAGGCTAGCAAATTTGGATGGTGGAAGTGCCAAAAACCGTAGCTTAACATTAGTAAAAAAGAACTCACAAGCTTATTGCAAACAACTAGCAGGTTCAACATTAAGAGCATGATTAAAATTCACTCCAAGAAGGGCCGTTCACGGCGGCACAAGTACCCCGCTAGATCCCTCGACCTTCGGCATAACTAAGTTATTATGAATTACCTTTAGACATGGAAAGCTATCAAGTCCAACTACACCTTCAACAATTTTAGTAGAGTTTATAGTACGGTACAAGCTTAAAGACAACAATCCACTAATAATTTTAACTTAATTAACCAGCAAGCTTTACCATCTATTACTTATTACCTCAAAACTTTTGCAAAGAATCAGGTTATCAAAGTTCAATGATCTACAAGATTATGCAACTTATTCATTATACCACTACCACATGCAACATTTTCTGAACCAACACATCAACCAAGCAAATCTCCAAACAAAAACTCTCCAAATAATTCAACAATGAAACAAGAGAGTACTTCTTTACAAGAACTAACAGCTCTAACAAGAAATGCATGAAAACAGGAGCTAAAAGCATTGCAGTAGCTAGTTAAGAATACTCAACACATATAAGTGAATAATACGAGTATTCATATGAAAAAGCGGAGCATGTCTCTCTCCCACACAAGAATGCTAGGATCCAACTTATTCAGAAAATAAAAACAACAAGCAAAAATAAAAGCACAAAGACGCTCCAAGTAAAATACATAAGATGTGAAGAATTAAAATATAGTTTCACTAGAGATGACCTGATAAGTTGTTGATGAAGAAGGGGATGCACAAGGCATCCCCAAGCTTAGACGCTTGAGTATTCTTGAATATTGCTGGGATGACCCATGGGGGCATCCCCAAGCTTAGGATTTTCACTCTTCTTGATCACATCATATCATCCTTCTCTCTTGATCCTTGAAAACTTCCGCCACATCAAACTCAAAGTAATTTTCATTAGAGGGTTAGTGCATAATAAAAAATTCACATGTTCTACTGTGACACAATCATTACCAATGCTTCTGGACATTAACTACAGCCACTGATGTTTTATGGAGCAAAGAAATCCAATCAAACATAGTAAAAGAGGCAATGCAAAATAAAAGACAGAATCTATCAAAAACAGAACAGTCTGGAAAGACGAATTTTTTTGAGGCACTTAACCTGCTCAGATGCGAAAAATCAAAACTAATGAAAGTTGCGTACATATATAAGGATCATGCGTGATTTTTTCAGAATGTTTCGATTTTTCTGGAGTGAATACAGCTCAAAACGGTGGACAGCAAAAATCTGTCACTGCGCAGAAATCCTAATCTAGCATCAACTTTCAACTAGAGACTTTACTTGGCACAACAATGTAATAAAATAAAGATACAAAGGAGTTGTTACAGAAGTAAGCAACACCTTGACTCAAAATAAAATAAAATGACAGAAAATAAAAAGGTGGGTTGTCTCCCATAAGCGCTTTTCTTTAACGCCTTTCAGCTAGGCGTATAAAGTGAAAATCAAGTGTTCTCAAGAGATGGAGCATCAACATCATTATTTCTTCTAGCCTTATGTTTACCCTTTTTACCTTTAGTCTTACTTTTGGGTTTAGGGAATATATGCCCGCATCCTGGCGAGGAGGTGAAGTTCAGAGTGCCTTTTCCCATATCTATTGTAGCTCCCAAAAGTTTGAGTAGAAATCTTCCAAGTGTAATTTTTCATGTCCCTGCACATTCAATGACAAGATAATCAATGGACACTGTTCTCCCCAAGAATTTTGTAAACACTTCTTCAGCTATCCCAATAGGTAATATAATGGTGTTATCAGTAAGAGTTATTCCTTCTCCACCTTCAGTGAGTTCCCAATGATTCAAAGATTCATAAATGTTTTTAGGCATAAGGCAAAATTCAGACATAATATCACAATGAGCATAAAAGGTTTCACCACTAATAGCAACCTTTACCGTAGGGATCCACATTGAAGGTTCAAAATTTATTGGAACGTAGTCAGAACATTCCCGTATTTGATTGTATCCTACCTTTAAACAAGATATATTTGTCTCAAAAGTGTTTAATCTAGCATGAATGCTTACGAGGGCCGAATCAAGTTTATCAGTTGAGCTAGAAGTTGCAATCAACTTTTTTATGGCATTAAAAGCTTGATCCCCATCACAGTGAAGGAAATCTCCTCCAACAACAGCATCCAAAGCATATCTATAACAAAGGACTAGACCAAAGTAGAAGCTACTAAGAAGCAAGCTCATAGTCATTTTAGGCTCAGTTTTACCATAAGAATCAAAAATTCTAAACCATGCTTCTTTGAAGCTCTCCTCACTCCCTTGTTTAAAAGTGAAGATTAATTCCTCAGGTGACATAGTGACAGGCATGGGACTAGACATGATAATAATAAAAGATAAAGCAAAACCTAAATAACAAGTAACTAATTTTTTTTGTGTTTTTGATATAAAGAAAGCAAACAAGACAAAATAAAAATAAAATAAGCAAGACAAAAACAAAGTAAAGAGATTGGAAGTGAGAGACTCCCCTTGCAGAATCAACTCGACCTCCCGGCAACGGCGCCGGAAAACTAGCTTGATGACGTGAAAGACACACGTTCGTTGGGAACCCCAAGACGAAGGTATGATGAGTGCAGCATTAAGTTTTCCCTCAGTATAAAACCAAGGTTATCAATCCAGTAGGAAGTCGGCGATGTTCTGAAGGTTGTTGGTGAACGAGTGTAGTGCGGCGCAACACCAGGGATTCCGGTGCCAACGTGGAACCTGCACAACACAATCAAACTACTTTGCCCCAACTTAACTGTGAGGTTGTCAATCTCACCGGCTTGGTGAAAACAAAGGATTAGGCGTATAGTGTGGAAAATGATGTTTGCTTGCAGAGAATGAAAAAGAACAATGATTGCAGTAGGTTGTATTTCAGATGTAAAAGAATGGACCGGGGTCCACAGTTCAGTAGTGGTGTCTCTCCATAATAAAATACTAACATGCTGGGTAAACAAATTACAGCTGGGCAATTGACAAAATAGAGAGGTGCATAACAATGCATATACATGATGATCACTATGAGATTTACTTGGGCATTACGACAAAGTACATAGACCACTATCCAGCATGCATCTGTGCCTAAATAGTCCACCTTCAGGTTAGCATCCGCACCCCTTCCAGTATTAAGTTGCAAGCAACAGACAATTGCATTAAGTATGATGCATAATGTAAACAACACTAATATCCTTAGACAAAGCATTGCTGTTTTACCCCTAGTAACAACAGCACATCCACAACCTTAGAACTTTCTGTCACTGTCCCAGATTAAATGGAGGCATGAACCTACTATCTAGCATAAATACTCCCTCTTGGAGTTACAAGCATAAACTTGGCCAGAGCCTACACTAATAACAGAGAGCATGCAAGATCATAAACAACTTATAAATGATAGATCAATAATCAACTTGACATAGTATTCAATATTCATCGGATCCCAGCAAACACAACATGTAGCATTACAATAAGATGATCTTGATCATGATAGGCAGCTCACAAGATCTAAACATGATGGCACAAAAGGAGAATACAACCATCTAGCTACTGTTATGGACCCATAGTCCAAAGATGAACTACTCACACATCACTCCGGAGGCAGGCATGTCGATGTAGAGCCCTCCGGTGATGATTCCCCTCTCCGGCAGGGTGCCGGGAAGAGCTTCAGAAACCTCCCGAGTTAGGATTGACGGTGGCGGCGGCAGCGATGTTTTCTGGAAATATGGCTCGGTGTTACCAGATCTTTTTGCACAGAACGCAGCCAATCATCTGCCACAATTGGGTTAGTTGTAGTTGAGAACTTGTTTGGCCTAAGCCTAAGGAACCTGGCAAGTCTGTCCACTTGGGGAGGGGGTGGTGGTGGTGGAGGTCCATGTTGATTTGCCATGAATTGAGCCATCATGGTCATCAGTTGAGTCTGGGTAGCCATCATCTGTTGCATCATAGCTTCATTGTTGTTGTTGTTGTTGTTGTTGTTGTTGTTGTTGTTGTTGTTGTTGTTGTTGTTGTTGTTGTTGTTGTTGTTGTTGTTGTTGTTGTTGTCAGGTGCACAACGGGGAGGCATCTGTGGGTTTTGGCATAGATGAGTAAAAGATAGAAAGATCTAAGAGAAATATTCCTACCCATACACGCAATTTGACACAAACAACCACACATGATAAAAACTCACAAACTTTTGAGCAAACCAAACTAGTCGTTTTTGGATCGAAGTACACCTAGGATATGGGGGAACAATATGATAGTACTGCCATACCACAATATGGTCAATATATCAACATGGTTTCTTTATTCTAATACATAAGGGGGTCTAGTCTATCTCCTTCTTGAGTGCATCGAGTTCCTCCTCTATTTCCTTGAGTTCATCAAGGTATTTCTGAGTGTTGTGGAGTCTAAATCGAAGTCTTCTTCCAAGGTTCTCGATGGCCTCCCATGCTGCACTTCTTGCTAAATCAAAGAATGATGTTCGAATTATTGGGTTTGTGAACATGTAGCAACCTTCGGTCTTGTGGTCATCGTCTTTGTTCTTGTATAGATGGAGTTGTACCCACCAGTACTCTTGACCTTCACCCATGAAAGGAAAACCTTTGTAGACTGCTGCTCCTTCAAGTCCCATGCTCAACATGAGGTCCTTCAAAGCTTTTGGAAACTCAGTCTCACATTCCAAGGTCATGGTCATTGCTGGACCCTTCTTGAGTGATTCCAGGAGGCGGGACATCTATAAATAAGAGAAGGCATTTAGAAAGCGAATAGTTAAGAAGTTACAAGAATGCTATAAAAAATTTAGACAAAGAACAAATAATTTTTTGTCCTATGGGCTTTCTTATTTCTAACCAGACTTAGGGTTTTCAAACCTACATGCAACATAGTGCTCTGATACCATCTGTAGCGTACCTGCACTTAGAAATTGGCAAGGTACCTGTGTATAGTGCAAACCTCTGGATCGATTCATTTGGACACACAGTCTAAGATGAAATATCACAACATTGTATCAATTATTACACGATGATCCAGTACTTAGGAAAAATAATGTTCATTACAACTTGCATAGCATAAAGCTAGCTTGATAGAGTAAAGCAGCGGAAAATTTATTCTTCGTGGAGTCCTCATCCTTTGCATGTTCCACAGGCGAAAACATGTTGGTTGCAGACTCGAAACCTTAACGAAAACTCACTCATCGTCAGAACAATCTGCAACAAATAAAATTTTGTAACAGAGTGGGTCAGAACCATTAAAATGGATCTGGCAAGTGACACTATGTGGACACTTAGTGGAATAACTCTAATAACCTATATGCATATTTTGGCTGGTGGTGTTCAAGGCTATTTTGCATAAAGCCAATTTTGCCTAACACTTTGTAAAAAAAATTCCTCAAAATTGAGACAGGTATGGTATGAAAACCATAGTCTCATCTACCCTTGTTCACCCATCAAAATTTTACTTAGAGAAATTGAGATGTTGGGAGCCTCCGTTGACATCCTTGATCAGCTGCTTGAATTGTCCGTAACCGGGGACACGGCTAAGTACTTAGTTTTTAACTCTGCAGAGGTTGTGCACTTTCACCATTAGACCCAACAAACCCAAACTATCCTCAAGCACTCAATTTGTGCTAAGGAAAAGGAGAGAGTTGAGACGAGACTTTTCAGAAGCATTTTCCCATCCCATACCGACTTGACGCGCTCCTATTCTAACCATTCTACCACCACCTGTCAAGTCGGGACGAGTCCACGCAACTTAATCCATCTAGCCAGAGTCGATATGACTAATGGCTGCACGGTAGCAACTTCACTTAGAGAAAACATTGGTCCATTTATTCCTGGGTGGCCATCCACAAGTGAATATCCCACAGCCGGTTTTACACCTCACTAGTACAGAACGACACATCGGATACCCCTCTATGGAAACGACAGACGTTAGGCGACGGAGAATCGCGCTTTCCACGTGGCCAGTGCGTACAAACCTGACCTGGGCCGCGGCTGGCCCGTCAACATAGGTAACGGAGAAAGTATTAACTCCATTACCCATAGTATTGGCAACGGTCTTAATTCTGGCTCCGTTTCCGATATGTGCCTCTATAGCAACGGAGACTTTTGGGTGTCCGTTTCCAATATGGACACGTTCCATCTTCTTGGAATTCGAAGCGAGGCGAGTAAATGCCATGGCGTAGTGGCACCGCCCACTACTCCTTGAAAACCCCAATCCTTGCTAGCTCAAGACGCCACCAAATCTGCTCTCTCTCGCTCGCTCACTCCCTCCTACTGATTAGCGAAGATGCCTCGCAGCAACGACACACATGAGCACACTAAGTCGCCGCGGGACAGTCCCCCCGTCAGCGGCGAGTCCTTTGAAGGACCGACGCCGGAGACGAGCGACGACGAATATGCCAACTTCCATGATCCCACCTTGATGCTGGGCCCGCCGAAGGTTGATTCTGATGACGAGTCAACCGAAGAGGAGAAGGAGGAGGAGGAGGACGACGAGGAGGACGAGGCAGAGGCGCCGGTCCAAAGAAGGGAGCCCCGGCGACGGAGAAGAAAGCCGCCGCCACCGCCTCTGATATGCTGCCGCCGCCGCCGCCACCACCTCCAATGGCCCCCAATAAGCGAGGCCGTGAGAAGGACGAGGATTGCGCGGAAGCAGGGTGCAAGAAAAACAAGAAGTAGCTAGTAGTAGTTCTATAAGTTCTCCAACTGTAATTTACTTTATTATTATTAATATGTACTGCGTATGTAATGTAGTAATCACTAATATTAATATAAGTATCCTATAAGTGGTTTTCTCCATATAGTAGAGATTAGGAAAATATTATTCCAGAGAGTAGAAGAAATTCCACAGAGTGGGCGCGTAGATCCCACACCTCAGTGGAAGAAACACAAAGGAAGTGGTCCTTCTAAAGAACCGTTTCCTATGTTTTACCTATATATATGGGCGTACAGAGCAAAACCTAACACTCGTTTCCTCACTCTGTCCCAGTATGCTAGATCTGTTCATGGCGGCGCCTCCTGGCGTTGCGGCCATCGCCGGCGCCGTGGCGGCGCCGTCTCCGCCCAGACGACGGCTATCACGGCGAGGTGTTCGCCATGTCCCCCGACACGGCGAGGTCTTCGCCATCTCGCCCGACACGGCGAGGTCGTTGCTCTGTCCGCTTCCTCTGCCTCCAACACTTCCGGATCTGCTAGATCGATCCAACGGCGACATGAAGAAGGTATCAGATCCACATCCGGTAGTTCTATCTAGATCATTTCTTGATGTAGTTAACTTGCCTATTGTGCACTTGCAACTAGTTGTAGTTTAGCTTACTTGTTGATAGTAGTTCAGTTCACATCCGGTAGTTCTATCTAGATCATTTCTTGATGTAGTTAACTTGCCTATTGTGCACTTGCAACTAGTTGTAGTTTAGCTAACTTGTTGAAAGTAGTTCAGTTCACATCCGGTAGTTCTATCTAGATCATTTCTTGATGTAGTTAACTTGCCTATTGTGCACTTGCAACTAGTTGTAGTTTAGCTGACTTGTTGAAAGTAGTTCAGTTCACATCCGGTAGTTCTATCTAGATCATTTCTTGATGTAGTTAACTTGCCTATTGCGCACTTGCAACTAGTTGTAGTTTAGCTAACTTGTTGAAAGTAGTTCAGTTCACATCCGGTAGTTCTATCTAAATCATTTCTTGATGTAGTTAACTTGCCTATTGTGCACTTGCAACCGGTTGTAGTTTCGCTAACTTGTTGATAGTAGTTCAGTTCACATCCGGTAGTTCTATCTAGATCATTTCTTGATGTAGTTAACTTGCCTATTGTGCACTTGCAACTAGTTATAGTTTAGCTAACTAGTCTATGTGAAAACAGGAGTCTATTTCGGTGACACTGCATAAAAAAGTCGGAGATACAGAAAAAACAACGAACATTACTCAAGAGAGTAGTGTTTGTTGACTTTCCCATAATGCCTCCAATTATGTACACAGGTCAGTACACACTATATACTACTGTATACTTCATATTATTGTGTTAAATTGTTTGTTCTATCTAGTAGTGTCAGAACTAACATAAATCCTTATTTACATTTAGGGATATCAAGCTGTTCCCTTTCAAACTCCACCATACATATCCACCGTCGCTATTGTGACGTTTTGGTACACTGCATAAAATACTTTTTTAAGTAAGAGTGTTTTATACAGCGTCGCCGAAATGTCACTTTGGTGACGTATTAGATTAGATTTCGGTGACACTGCATAAAAAATCCAGAGCCGGTGGTGGCCTCCATGGAAAGGATGATCGTTGTCAGGCATCCTATGAAGCTGCTGACATCGCAATATCTTGTTGACAAGCCATGTGTTGGCTGCTCCGGTTCATCAATAAGAGCCACGTCAAGACATAGGTAAGATATCGTTTCAGTTTGCTTAAATTCATAGTGTATTTGTTTTAGCATATGTATTTAACAATTGTAACTCTATTTACTAATGTATAGGGTCCAAAGCTTCAACATCCTTCTCTCAAGAAGTTGAGATAAGAAGAGATAGCTAGAGTGACACCTGCGAGGATTGTGGAAAAGGATGTAGGGAAGAAATCATATATTCTTTCCGTCCTTTGACATGATAGGCTTAGTATAGATGAAATCTGTTATCGTTTTACCTCTTATGTTTGTCACATCTTGTGATGCAATTGTAAAGGTGAAATTGTGATGATGTAAATGTAAAGTTACATTGTGATATGAATGAAATATGTTACAGTTTTAGTATTTGAGCTTGTGCTGTGAGATTTTAAGTATCTAGTGGCATTTTTAAACGTGGCATCCTGCAACCGAAATATGAGAAATGCTCAGTGCAAACGGGTGGATGGCAAACTCCGTATCTGATGAAGGAAAACTAAAGAAACGGAGGTCTGCGCACAACCGTTGCCAAATGGAGACCTCATCGGAAACGGTTTTTGGCCTCCGTTACCGATGAAGGCCTTCACATCAGTGACAAAGGCGGGGACACGGACCCTTTCTCCGTTGCCAAAGGGGTTTTTGGCCCGTTTCCGATGTGTCGTTCTGTACTAGTGCCTCTAGGGACAACACTCAACTCTTTCATCATCTTATCAAAACCAAATCCACCCAGGTGATAAATTAACTTAGTAGAATTAAACTTTCAATAAAACACTTTTGCATAGCATCAATATTTCTACTAAGTTATCAATAGGATTCTAGACACAACTAGTGTAAGGGAGATAGTAGTTTCAGCATAGCAATACTATCCAACACATGCATATAAGGAAATACACTAAGTCATGCATAGAAAATACTTAGGAAATTTATGGGGGTGTGCCACTTGCCTTGGCAACAAGATGAGTAGTAGCAGCAGTTGCAAAAGCCTTCGTTTCTCTTCGGAATTTCTAACACATCAAACAAACCACAATAAACATGCAAGCCAAACAACACTTAAGAAAAATATGACATGCATGAGATGCGAAACATTCCAAGGAATTAGGGTATGCATGACATGCAAAACATTTTAAGGAAGTAGACAAAATAACTTAAACCGTTTGGCTAGGTCAAGGTCAAGGTTTGGCAAAATAGACTTGATAAAACAACAACTTGAAAAGTTGTAAGGCTACTTCAAGTCTTCACATGTTTGATCTTCAAAACATCTTCAACTCCTTTGTAGTTTCATTGATCTTCAATGGTCTTCAATTAGCACTCTAGGAACTTAGTCATAAACACCAAGGACTTGATCTATGTCCAAAGTGAGACAAAAATAGAAAGAAAGAGAAGATAGAAAGAAAGAAGTAGTTGGTCTTCCAAGAATCTTCTCCAGGCTTCCTTGTAGCTTTGTCCTTGGTGTGTTGACTTCATTGAATTCTGCAGACTTGATGATGTTGGCAGCATCAAGGTTGGTCTTGAATATAACTTAGTCACCATGAAGTCTAAGACAAGAAGGAAGAAAGAGAGAAAGGAAAGAAAGACTTAGAAAAATGTAGGTGGTTGATCTTTGTGAACTTCCCTTTGATTTCCTTCTAAGTACTTTTACTTCTTGGAGATGCTTCTGGAGTCTTGCTTTCTTGGCTAAGTCCTTCATTGGTTTCCACCAATTCTAACTTAGTGGTTTTCGACTAGGAGGGTCAAAAGGGCTAACATGCATCCTTAATTTTTCTAAGGAGGAAAGTCATGTAAGAAGTACAAAATATTTCTAAGTACTTTTTGTAACTAAAGTGATCAAAATATGACTAAGTCATTTTATTAGTCGAATAGATGGAGAAAAAGTAATTTTAATCCATTTTAAATATTAAAATAACACCTAAAAAGCATTTAATCAATATTAATTACAAAAATCATAGAAAATACTTTTACAAAATTAGTAGAGTATTCCTACGGCCAAATATCAACTAAACAAAACTATAGCAATTTGAATTACTCAAAAATCAATTTTTAAAAATCAAGTTAAGTCAAAAATACTTAAACAACCATCTTTAAAATTGAACCAAAAGAAGTTTGACAAAACCTAAAGATAATTATGCCAAAAGTTTCTACGTGTCATAATCTTTCCAAAAATATAAAGTTTGCAAAAATTGGCCGAGCCAATAAAAAGATATGATAGATCTAAGATGCAGGGTCTTTTCTGCAAAACTGCCGATTAAATCTAATTCGGGAAAAATCCAGAAAAGCCTTGGCCACGTGTCGGCTTCTGATTGGCTGGCGCTGCTGACGGTGCTGCTGACGATGCTGCTGACGGTGCGTACACGTGGCGTCTTCTGAATTTCCCGTACCCCTTCGCATTAGTGATCTAATCCTAGCCGTCGGAAGCAGATCTAACGGTCCAGATCTAAAGGACCATATGGTCACCGGCGCGGCCGGCCGGAGAAGCTCCGGTGCCGAGATTTACGGCGGCGCCATGACCGGCGTCGGGCAAAACGAGCACTAGGGGCTAGGGGGAGGGGTTCCGGTACCTAGATCAGCGGGACGACGAGGCGGAGTCGTTGGTGAGGTCGCGGGCGTTGGGGGGGGGGGGGTGCTCCAAGCCTCCTTCAATCCCTCGCCGGAGTTGGCTTCCGCGGCGGAGGTCGACGGTCAATGAAGCAGGCGTCGTTCTAGGGCCAGAGAAAATACCGAACAAAATTAGAAACACGCCCACGGTGAAAAGAGAGAGGAAGGGAGTGATGGGAGAGCTCGGGGTGCACGGAGTTCACCGGAAAACGCGATGAACGGCGGCGGCAATGGCGGCACGGCGGCGGCGATTTGCGAGCAGCCTGGGGGCGCTTTGGCTAGGGTTTTTGGGGGTTTGGTGGAGGAGATCGTGGGTGTTTATAAGGGGCAAGAGTCCCGGAAAATCGCAACCAAATCATGACAATTTGGTTAGGATTTGGTTAAGGTTTCGGGGAGGAAACCGTGTTCGTCACGATGAAGATGATGACGTCATAAATATTTTTTCTAATCCTTTTCTTATAAAATTCATAACTTTTGATTAAAAAGTCCAAATGATCTCAAACCAAAGCCTATAGTTTTGTAAAATCAAACTCTTTGTTTTGAAACTTTCAAATAAAATTTTCCATAAAATTTTGTCATCTAAATTTTTGAAATGTGTTTTAATGAATATTGGACACTTAATGTTAAATTTTATAAACAGGATTTTATAAATTCCTTTGAACCTAAATTTAAAATCCAATCAAAATATGAGTAATAAGATTACATATCACTCAATAAGATAATTTTGCATCAAATCATTTGTTTATAAAAGAGTTTGATAATTCAAAATGAATTCAAAACTCATTTTAAAATCCAAATAAATATTTTCATTCAAAAACAAAACTATAGAACTTTGAAAACAGAGAATAGGTAAGTAATAGAATAACTTGCAAAACATACAAACAATTCACAACCAAACATTTAACTCAAAGAAGTATACCACAATACTTCTAAATAATATATTGGACATAGTTAGTCCTTTTAATATATTTTTCATACATAGGTTTTCAAGTGGATATAATATTCCAACTTTTGAAATATCCAAATGCAAACAAAGCTATATGATGATGAATGCATGCATCAATTTTCTTTTCAAAGCAAAATACATAATAGTTTTCAAAAGTTTTAATTTTTTCTGATTTTTCAACTTTCTGAAAAACTTGGGATGTTACAGACTACCACCCTTAAAAGGAATCTCGTCCCGAGATTCGGGAAGGCTAGCAAAAGGTTGTGACTGTATGGCTACCACCCTTAAAAGAATTTTTGATGGTAGTAAAAAAAACTTGTAGATGCAATCTTGATTGATAACGTACCGTCCACCAAGCTAGGTTCCTCAAACACTTCTTCCACATTGGTGTGGTTCACATATCCTTTATCAAAAGGATTTGACTTGGCAGCTTCTTCGGCCTTCTTCTTTGCTGGGCACTCATTGGCGTAATGACCCTTGTTCTTGCATTTGTAGCAGAGCACCTGGCTAATATCTATGTGTTCAGGATTTGGACGGTGTTGTCCATTGTTATAGTTATGGCCAACAAGTCCATTTCCCTTGTGATCTCCATTGCTTCCCTTGGATCCACCATTGTGATCATGATGCTTGTGGTGACTTCCTCCATTATGGTGATTCCCATGTTTGTGACCATTGTTCACATCATAAACAAAGTGTTTCTTGAATGAGGGTTCAGAGGGGCACTAGTAGGAAAAGGGTTATAGGTAGGTTGACATTCTGTGGCGCACCCTTAATTCGTGCGCCACAGAAATATTTCTGTGGCGCATGTAAGGTGGTGCGCCACTAAATATTTGTCCTTTCTGTGGCGCATATGGAGACAATGCGCCACAGAAATTAGGCTTTCTGTGGCGCATGGACAACCATGCGCCACAGAAAGTCAGACTTCTGTGGCGCATGTGTACCCATGCGCCACAGATATTCTGTGGGTCCCACATTCAATCATTGGAGCTAGGTCCATCTGAACAATTTATGTGGCGCAGCGTGTGTGGTGCACCACAGAAAACAAACATTCTGTGGCGCACCCGCAGACATGCGCCACAGAATGTTGTCTTTCTGTGGCGCACCAGAAACCATGCGCCACAGAAAATTAACATTCTGTGGCGCACAGTGGGTGGTGCGACACAGAATATCAGCCAGATCCACAAAAAGGCGGCAACACCCACTTTCCCCATGTGACCTTCTTCATTCTCCCCCCATGCATCTAGCTCGAGCTCCTCCTCTCTCCCATGGCATTTTGACCATCCTATTATCCATTATTTGTTGTTAAACCTAATTTGTGTGACATATAATTGGTGAGGGCTTGGGGAGAGCCTCCATATATATTCTCCTCCTCTCTTTTTGTCCACTATTTTCTCTCCATCACCACACACTCTCTCTCATCGATCACGGTCACGTCTCGGCAACGGATCTAGATCTACTAGGTGAGTATTGTTGGATGAATATGTGTGTACATGAAGCTTGTGTGTGTTGTGCATGTTGTTGCCTTTTGTTGTTGTGTTGTGCCGACGTGGTGCATGGATGTTTGCCGAAATGTTGATTCATTTCCATTTCGGTAAATTTTTGCACCACATATGTCCTACTTCTAGGGGAAGTCATGCCGAATTTTTTCGTCGAACATTTCCGACTTAATAACACATACTCTATATGTATACCGCGTAGGCGACCATGGTCATGAAGATGAGCTCCAGTCGAATCAACAACTACAAGGAAGAAGCGAAGGCGGAAATGATTCGGTGCAACAAGCGCCACATACGATGTCCGTGTAGAAGTTACAAATTTGTGAGATGGATCGACCCTGATTCCGGACACTTGGAGGAACACCTGCTCAGGCGCGGTTTCATGGAAGGCTTCAATGAAGCGCCGACAGCAAATGTTGCGCCGACAACAAATGTTGCGCCTGAAGACGAGGGCGGGCAAGATGATCGTGACGAAGGAGATGCCGACGGACATGGTCATGATGAAGGAGTAGATGGTGGTGGAGAAGACACGAACACGCCGCCAGAGATTGATAGGCCGGCCGCCGGCACCGGCGCCCTTGTCTCGACATTAGCCGAGCTCAACGCCGTCACCAAGGTAACTAATTAGTATGTGTGTGTGAGGCAATGGAAACATATATATGTATGATCATGAATATGTATGATACATTGTGTGTGAGACTATATATGCCTTATCTCATGGTGCCCGCTATGTGTTGACTCCCAGGACATGCCTTGCATACTCCTGCATAGGGTGGGTACCGACGGCGAGTTGAAGGAAGTCGCAAGGGCCTCGACCGTACAACCTTTGACCCGCGATATCCACAACGTCCGAATGAGCGAGCTCGTGATGAAAGTAAATGTGAAGGAGGTACTGCCTGAGTTATGTGACATCGACCCCCCTAAGCAACCTCAGGGAGCCGAGAAATACATGAAGCTTGGCGAATGCGGGAAGTGGGTGCTGGAATGGCCGAAAACCCAAATTCATCTTGGGGATGTTCTTCAAGGGGCCAGGCGCACCGGCGGCGCCACCTCGAGGCCCCGAGCCCCGATCGTTCGGCCCCCGCCGAGGCGGACAAAAAAAGATGCTGCGGATGAACCGGCGCCACAAGCAGCCGTCACCACCACCCAGACGGAACCGCCGGTCGCCGCCACCGCCGGCCGGAAGCTACCGCCGGTCGCCCCCACCACCGGCCGGAAGCTACCGTCGCCGGTCATCGCCGCCACCAACCGCCACAAACAGTTGTTGGGAACGTCTTCCCCACAACCGTCCAAGGTTAGTTCTGACTTTCTGAATTCCCCGACTTTCCGACTTTCCCGACTAACGCATGTGCTATTGTTTATGTTTTAGGACAAAGCCGTTGCACCTCAACTTGGTGGCAACGACGACAATGTTGAGGACAAAGCCGTTGCACCTCAACTTGGTGGCAACGACGACAATGTTGAGGAGGATGATGATAATGATGTAAACGTCGATGACTACATCAACACTGGCGCCGCCGCGGATGATATGTTCATGCCTCTTATGGATGAAGAACCCTTCCGCGACCACCACATTCAACCTGCTCGTCCCACTTCATGCACACAACGCCTGGCCTTCACCGACACGCCTCCGGATGCCGGCGATCATCAAGCTCAACCGGGTACCATTTTCACCCCTACCACACTGAAAGAAACAGTTAAAGCGGGGTTCACTGCACCCCCACCCCCACAATCCCCAGAGAAGAAGAAAAAGAAGAGTCATCAAAGGAAGAGAAAAGCATACTCTGCGAGCCAGCAAGATCCTAAGATCCGGAGTCCTGAAGACACAAATCCACAAGGCTACTCCAGAGTTCATGAAGCTGGTAAATCTATCTTGTCCGGGGACATGCTCCGCATTGCAGAAGGACCCATGATTACTTTGCAGAATAATATCTTGTATCTAGAGGAGACCCTTCTTAAAGAGAAGAACCCAGGTTACCCGGCGTTCTCGGTCAAGGTGCCAAAAGAGTTGGTGGACTTCGTCCAGGATGACCCCGCAGATGTGTTCTTCATAGCGTACGAGGACATCTTCAACCTGTATCACTCCAAACAGCTGGACTATAACATGGTCCGCCTATATGCTCTCGATGCGGCGATGAAGATCAGGAGAGATGATACCCCGTACATCGCGATAGTGGATCCCTACTACATGCGCGACAGCCATCTGGTGGAAGGATCAACAACACGGAAACGGCCAAGGAGTACCTCGTTAGGGTCTTCCTGGCCAACAAGGAGAAGACCGCCCTTCTTCTGCCTTACTTTTTCGAGTAAGTACACATCTGCTCGCCACCGTCCTATCTTATGTCTTCTTGTACATTTCTTCCATCGCTGATCCTTTGTCCAACATTCTGCTTCAATTGTGTTGAGCAGGGACAAGTACTGCGCACTCATCCACGTATCCCCGAGGTGGTCCGTTGCCACTTATTTGGACTCGGGGAATAAATCCCAGCCGAGATCATACAACAGAATAAAGGGTGTTCTCGATGACGCTCTCGAGGCCTATGCCAAAAAGGCGGCCCCTTCCATAAGAAGTCGGAATTTTTCACGGAGGACGACAACACACACAAGTTCTTGCATGGGACCGGATTCCATTGCATCAAGCAACTGGATGGCAGTGTGATGGAGGCCTACTATGCCCTCCGTCACCTTAAAACGATTGTCCGGGATTGCGAGAAAACGAAGATTGCATCTAATCTCGCAGAATACACCAAAATGGTGGAAAGACTCACCGATGCTGATTATAGACAAGACTTCCACCGCATCCGGCTGCAGTTAACAGATATCATCCTCGACGATGTCATGCACGCCTCAGGGTCCTTCCACTTCCGCTTCGGTACGTAGGATGTATTATAAAAGATAGCCTTGCTAAGCATTACTAGCTAGTGTGTACTTTTTTGTAGAAGTGCATGTGTAGGGTTATATATATATATATGCTATGCTATGAAACCCAAATAGGATAGCCATATGATTTCCAACCATGACAACATTGATTGATCGTCTTGCCTCTATACTTAGATGAACAAATTGTACTCTATGTATATCACTAACCAATATATATCCCAATGCATTTTCAGCGTTGTCTCAGAAGGAAATGGAAGAACGACTAGCGGCGCAGAATGACACCAGGGAGTGGAGGACGAAAGGGGGCATTCTACCGTTCCCGGCGCCGCTCAAGAAGAGGAAGCCATGATTATGCATGCATGCTCCCGCGCGCTCTTGCTCACCATCATCGCCGATGTGTACTACATTTGATCCTAGTTAGGCGGTGAACACTTTATTTGTAATGTGTAGTGTGAAATGATGAACTTTTGTTTCTATCATAACTAATATATTGTGTAAATTAACATTCGGCACTTTTGTGACTATGTGTATGTATCTCGGGCACACTAAGTAATATGTGTGATGAAATAGTGATTAATGTGTGTCTGTTTATATACCTGTCAAATATATCTGTGTTTCTTGATAAATCCTGTATATACCTGTATTTATATAGCAAAATGAAAAAAATACCTATAATACTGTTTCATATTTCTGTGGCGCACGCTTTTATGTTTTTGTGGCGCACCACTTTCTGTGGCGCACCAGGCGTGGGTGCACCACAGAATTACTCTGCTATGTGGCCTACCGAGCTATTTCTGTGGCGCACGGCCTGGGTGCGCCACAGAAAGTGGGTTTCTGTGGCGCATGCCCATGGTGCGCCACAGAAAACAAATTTTAGTGGCGACGATTCTGTGGCGCACCCAGCAATTCTGTGGGTGCGCCACAGAATGTCAATTTGGTGCGCCACTGATAACCCTTTTCCTACTAGTGGGGTGCTTGTTTGAATTCATCTTCCTCTTCCTGTTTTCAGCTTTCTTCAGGCTATCTTCAAGGGTGATTGCTTGATCAAGAAGTGTTTGATAGTTTGGAGCGAAAGCAACAGTCAAAGGTATCTTCAGCTCATCACTTAGTCCTTTGAGAAATTTAGCCTTCCTCTTTGCATCTGTGTCAATGTCCTCAGGAGCATATCGAGACAAGGCATGAAAATCATCCATGTACTCCTTAAGACTTCTGTTCCCCTGACGCAGATTGCAAAACTCTTCCTGTTTCAGATTCATAATGCCTGTGGAGATATGAGCATTACGAAATCCTTCCTTGAAATCCTCCCAAGTCAAGGTGTCCAATGGGTGAGTAATCTGATAAGTTTCCCACCATTGGGCAGCAGGTCCTTCAAGCAGATGTGCGGTGAACCTAACTTTCTTAGCATCTTCACATTCGGTTGTTACCAGATCTTTTTGCACAGAACGCAGCCAATCATCAGCCACAATTGGGTCAGTTGTAGTTGAGAACTTGTTTGGCCTAAGCCTAAGGAACCTGGCAAGTCTGTCCACTTGGGGAGGGGGTGGTGGTGGTGGTGGAGGTCCATGTTGATTTGCCATGAATTGATCCATCATGGTCATCAGCTGAGTCTGGGCAGCCATCATCTGTTGCATCATAGCTTCGTTGTTGTTGTTGTTGTTGTTGTTGTTGTTGTTGTTGTTGTTGTTGTTGTTGTTGTTGTTGTTGTTGTTGTTGTTGTTGTTGTTGTTGTTGTTGTTGTTGTTGTTTTCAGGTGCACGACGGGGAGGCATCTGTGGGTTTTAGCATAGATGAGTAAAAGATAGAAAGATCTAAGAGAAATATTCCTACCCATACAAGCAATTTGACACAAACAACCACACATGATAAAAACTCACAAACTTTTGAGCAAACCAAACTAGTCGTTTTTGGATCGAAGTACATCTAGGATATGGGGGAACAATAAGATAGTACTGCCATACCACAATATGGTCAATACATCAACATGGTTTCTTTATTCTAATACATAAGGGGGTCTAGTCTATCTCCTTCTTGAGTGCATCGAGTTCCTCCTCTATTTCCTTGAGTTCATCAAGGTATTTCTGAGTGTTGTGGAGTCTAAATCGAAGTCTTCTTCCAAGGTTCTCGATGGCCTCCCATGCTGCACTTCTTGCTAAATCAAAGAATGATGTTCAAATTATTGAGTTTGTGAACATGCAGCAACCTTCGGTCTTGTGGTCATCGTCTTTGTTCTTGTATAGACGGATTTGTACCCACCAGTACTCTTGACCTTCAACCATGAAGGAAAACCTTTGTAGACTGCTGCTCCTTCAAGTCCCATGCTCAACATGAGGTCCTTCAAAGCTTTTGGAAACTCAATCTCACATTCCAAGGTCATGGTCATTGCTGGACCCTTCTTGAGTGATTCCAGGAGGCGGGACATCTATAAATAAGAGAAGGCATTTAGAAAGCGAATAGTTAAGAAGTTACAAGAATGCTATCAAAAATTTAGACAAAGAACAAATAATTTTTTGTCCTATGGGCTTTCTTATTTCTAACCAGACTTAGGGTTTTCGAACCTACAGGCAACACAGTGCTCTGATACCATCTGTAGCGTACCTGCACTTAGAAATTGGCAAGGTACCTGTGTATAGTGCAAACCCCTGGATTGATTCATTTGCACACAGAGTCTAAGATGAAATATCACAACATTGTATCAATTATTACTCGATGATCCAGTACTTAGGAAAAATAATGTTCATTACAACTTGCATAGCATAAAGCTAGCTTGATAGAGTAAAGCAGTGGAAAATTTATTCTTCATGGAGTCCTCATCCTTTGCATGTGCCACAGGCGAAAACATGTTGGTTGCAGACTCGAAACCTTAACGAAAACTCACTCGTCGTCAGAACAATTTGCAACAAATAAAATTTTGCAACAGAGTGGGTCAGAACCATTTAAAATGGATCTGGCAAGTGACACTATGTGGACACTTAGTGGAATAACTCTAATAACCTATATGCATATTTTGGCTGGTGGAGTTCAAGGCTATTTTGCATAAAGCCAATTTTGCCTAACACTTTGTAAACAAAATTCCTCAAAATTGAGACAGGTATGGTATGAAAACCATAGTCTCATCTACCCTTGTTCACCCATCAAAATTTTACTTAGAGAAATTGAGATGTTGGGAGCCTCCGTTGACATCCTTGATCAGCTGCTTGAATTGTCCGTAACCGGGGACATGACTTAGTACTTAGTTTTTAACTCTGCAGAGGTTGTGCACTTTCACCATTAGACCCAACAAACCTAAACTATCCACAAGCACTCAATTTGTGCTAAGGAAAAGGAGAGAGTTGAGACGAGACTTTTCAGAAGCATTTTCCCATCCCATACCGACTTGACGCGCTCCCATTCTAACCATTCTACCACCACCTGTCAAGTCGGGACGAGTCCACGCAACTTAATCCATCTAGCCAGAGCCCATATGACTAATGGCTGCACGGTAGCAACTTCACTTAGAGAAAACATTGGTCCCTTTATTCCTGGGTGGCCATCCACAAGTGAATATCCCACAGCCGGTTTTACACCTCTGGGGACAACACTCAACTCTTTCATCATCTTATCAAAACCAAATCCACCCAGGTTATAAATTAACTTAGTAGAATTAAACTTTCAATAAAACACTTTTGCATAGCATCAATATTTCTACTAAGTTATCAATAGGATTCTAGACACAACTAGTGTAAGGGAGATAGTAGTGAAAGTGCATGTTGCCCCCATGCATGGTTTTGGTAATTAATGACAATCCTTATGGACTAATGTTTACATTGAGATATTCTTATTGATCTTGTCCATAGGAAAAGATAGGAGTTCATGTGTTGGACTCTTGAAGATGACATGATGACCAATGCTCTTTTCAAGGGTTTATATGAAGAATGGTCATGTGTAGAGTTGAGCTTATTGCAAGTATGGCTTGGAAAAGAAGATTGAGTGAACAATCATGTTTACCTCCAAGCCATCATACATATCAAGAGAAGAAGATGAAGTGCAAGTTCAATATGATGCATCTCGGAAGATATCATTTGATTGAAGCTTGCAAATTAAGGAGACATGAAGACGGAGCTTAGCGAGTCCCTCCCATAATGGAGTATGGGGGAGCATTTGGAGAAGTCTTCATCAAGCATGTGCTAAAAAGCACAATCAAGAAAGGTGTTTCAACTTGAGAGAGTCAACATCGTCATCATCGAGCTCAAGTGGAATGCGCAAGGCAAAGGTATGATCTTTATAGGTTTTCTATTTTACCGGTCTCATGGTGTTAGTGGGAGACCGGGTTATAGGATAGACGGTGTACTATCAAGAGGGGCTCTCAAGGGAGTAACTTGATCGCATCTTTGTGGAGAGCTCAAACCTTTGCTGTAACAGCCCACTTTTGGTAATGCAAATTATGGTCTAAATTTTCACTTTTTGCATTCCATACATGCATCATGGCATCATTTGTTCAATTGCTCATGTTGAAACCAAGATTTTGGACAACAACTTAAAACAAAATGGAAACAAAGGCATTAAATGGTTTTTAAACAACTTTAACTCAAATGAGTTGTTGGTGACAAAACCCACTTAACTAAACTTCCATATTTGTCAAGGAAGTTCTAAGAGTTCACAATATTAATTTTGCACTTGCTCCAAAATATTAAAGTAGCAAATTTGGAAATTGAGCAAAATGCCATATTCAAACCTGTTGAACAAATGCTATTGAAAACAATTTATTTGACCACACCAAAAATTGGGGGGCATCTACAGGTTAAGGGGAGCCTCTCCAATTTTTGGCATAATTTTGGTAAGTGTTTTCAATGTCCATTTAAATCTCTGAAAGCTGCTAGAATTTCTGAAAAGAAACAGAAGGACCGATCTGTGATGGAATAACAAACTGCCAGGGGCCTATTTGTAAATCTCCTTCTTCCTCCTCCTGTAGCGACTGAGACGCCCCGCTCCCGCCGCACCGGCTCGACGCCGTGCTCCCTCCCCTCTGCCCTTCACTGCAAGGAGAAGAGCACCCGAGGCCACGTTGCTCCCCACCCCTCACTCGCTCCTCTGCATTGCCCCCATCCTCTTTCCCGAGCGCGAACTCTAGCGCCATGGCCGCCGAGGCCGCCGTGCTTGTTGCCGTCTCCTGAAGCCGCTCTGAGTAAATCGCGCATCACCAGCACCTCCGCCGTGCTCTCCTCTCCCTCCTCACGGGAAGAATCGACCCGAAACGCCACGAATCGACCACGCCGTGCTCAACTCCGCCGCTGCCGTCCGACGCCGCCGCGCACGATTCCGGCGCCGGCGAGCCACCTCCGTCGTCCCCGACGTCTTCCCCGAGCTCGTGGTGAGCTTCCCGTGCTGTGGCACGTCTTTCCTCTCCCCGTCCCGCGCTGCTTCCTCGCTCTGGTCCACGCCGTCGCCGTGGTTCGTCGCCGTCTTCGTTCTATCGCCGCAGCGCGCGACCGGCCGCCAGACCAGCTTAGCCGGGCTACGGACCGAGCGCCTCGGGCCCATAGCCGGTCCCTAGGCTGGCCCATGCCGGGCTGAGAGCCGGTGGGCTCTGGAGCCAGGCCAGCCTCACAGCCGGCCCAACCGGGCGCAGTGCCGGGCTCCTCTGTTAGCAGGCCGGCCTGCCAGCCGGCCCAACCGGGCTGGAGGCCGGCAGACTGTTTTTTTGTTGTTGTTGTTCTTTCCCATTTCCTCTCCGGTAGCCTATGTCTCCCCGCTCCTCCCTCGCAACGTAGGGACATCGAATCCGAGGATTCGACTATTTTCATTCCTCCCTCTCGTGTTCGAGTAATTAAGTTTTGTGGTTATTAAAGATAAGTTATTAAAAGAATAAAATCTAAAAGAGGGAATTAAAAATGCAATAACTTTTTATCGGGACCTCAGAAAAATGTGTTCGATATACCAAAATGTTCAGAAAAATATGAATCATCCAGAATCATCATCATCATCATGCATAGTTGATCACAACTACAATAATGTACTTCTAGTAACACTAGAATCACTAAGTTTTAATATGGGGTTATTCCAAATGATGCAAATAGTATAATGGGGACCCCATTTAACTTGTTGGTCTTGTCCAATGCTTCTAGGGTGCATTTCAATTGTCATACCATCATGTGTCTACGCATTGCATTTGTGAAGCATGTGTGGTGATTGATTGTCTCTTCCCGTGTTTTGTGCACCGGTAGATCAAGGAGGTGAAGTGCCACCCCCGTATCGTGACGATCCCTACTACCAGCCGTATCAACAAGGCAAGCGTAATCCCCCTCTGAGCATATCTTATCCTATGTTTCCGCAAATATTTTCTCCACTATAATATTGCATGCGGTTCTAAATGTCAATTTTTCTTGGATTAGAGTATCTATAGTTGCATTAAGTTTCCGATGCCAATACCTGTTTCCCTCCTATTATCCATAGGTTTGTATTGTTGGCCTGAGATACTAAACTATGCTATGTTGATGCTTAGCCATGCTTAGGCAAATGTTATCCGTCTGATGGATATTCATGTTGGAAACAGGTGTGATGTACAGATGATGGTGGAGAATTGTGGTAACAGGTAATAAGATGCTAAAGGTGGGGATGAGAGGCCACTGTGGTTGTGGTGCTTTGTCTCGTTCTCGCCGCCTAGGTGCGAGTTCTTTACCTCCCGAACCAAGACTGAGCGTGCAACCATGCGTGAGGCCTATGCATTCGCAGTGCAGGAACCCTCATAGACTAAATAACTCGAGCGGGGCTAGCCAGGGTCCTCTAGTTCGGGCTTCCATTTGCGCGTGCGTGATGATGGTGGTATGAACTGATGAGGATGGTGGTGTTAGGAAAATGAGTGGCTGTGGGGCGGGGTGTTGTGATCCTGGCAGTCCTACCGCCACTGATGATCCTGGAAAGTCCTTAACGAGGGAGAAGTCGACACCGCTCCCACCCAGCCGGCTTTCCAAGGAAGAGAGCTAATGCGCAGGTAATGGGCCGGACGGTACGCGTGGCAAACATTGTACACCCCTGCAGGGTTAAATCTTTTCGAAAAGCCGTGTCCACGGTTAAGGACAACTTGGGAAAGGACGATAAGATCATAGAATAACTTTAACGGAATGATTAAAAACTGGGTACTAGAGGTACCACTCAAGATTGCAAGGTGAGCTTCCTCGAGGGTGATTCGGGGAGGTGCCTTTGATGAACAGGTACAGTGGTTGATGTGATGGTGATGAGAAAGGTGATGAAAGAAAGAGTTACTTCTTACCTCTTTTGAAAATATCTGATAGTCGATGCCTTTGAGTTATGTTTTCATAAATAAAATCAGCTTTATGCAAAACAGCCATATAACTTTGAAAGCCTCATCGAGCTAAAGCTCTATATATAATCTTGCGAGTTCGTCGAACTCAACGTCGTTTGTTTTGTTTCAGAGGAGGACTTCACCGACCTCGAAGGTGGGTTCTTTGTGGACGTCGACGAGTAGTCTGGGGTTCCCAGGTGGCAGCTTGGGACATCCCGGAACAGCTGGCGCTGTGATGTTTATCTGTAGGCCTCTTAGGCCATATATTTGGATCTTGTTGTTTAGAACAACCTAATTTGCTTCCGCTTGTTGTAATGTTGGGTCTGTGACCTCTGGTTGTCATTTGCTATCTTTCTCTATTATAAGAGTTGAACTATATGATTTGTGTCGTAGAGTCTGTGATGTGCCAGTTGTTCCACAAGTCTTGATCTCTCTATTATGCATTGAGGGTTGTGCCTGTGTTAAGGCATCAATCGGGGTGTTGCGTTGCCGATGATCCATTCCGAGCAACGCCTGCCAAAGGTTTTGGCCGGGGATTGGTAAACCCGTAACCTCCGGTTGTATCGCTTAACCGGTGACACACAGCATCACTGTATAACAGTCGGGTCGGGGCGCCACAAGTTGGTATCAGAGCAGTACTGCCTGTAGGAAACCCTTCTACTGGTCGATGTTGAGTCTAGTGTTTGTGAAAATATTTTTAACCTAAAAATGAGTTGTGAAAACCATCTTAGGATTCTTTTTACTCCTTATCTGGTTACCCTCTAATCTCGGAGCAATCTTACCTCGATTTGAGTTTAAAGGTTTTACTCTCGTCTGTTACTTCAAAATGATTAGAAACGGGGTGGGTTCGACCTTTAGTGTTATGTGTCAGTTGCTCCCGCTGCGTTGCAATCCCAAATCAACTCAGATGTTTCTACCAATCAAATCATTTGATCCTTTCTTTGGGTTTTAACCCAGGACTTGAACATAAGGTCCCGGATTGTGTCAACTAGAGTGTGTTAAGTTGTGATTTCTTAACTCTCACTAGTAGCACATGATGCTGATCTTTGACCCAAGTTCTATCTTGTTGTTTTCCTTCTCGCAAAGTATTATCGTCCCTAGTCTGTGTACTTGTGTAGACGCTAATGCTATTGTTCGACCATTCGGAGAAAGATACTAACGTGTCATTGTCAAATCTCCAGAATGGCTCGAGGAGGCCGTGGAGGCCGTGGTGGTCGCGGTAACCACAATGATGATGAGGATGATCTGCCGCCACCACCCTCGATGGCTGAGGTCTTGATGGCCATTGAGGAGAACCGTGGGCGCAATGAGCGCTTGCTTGAGCAGTTGGTGCAGCAGAATGCACGGAGGAACGAGTGCAACACTCTCACTGAGTTCCTGCGTTCCAGCCACCCACTTTGCTGATGCTAAGGAGCCACTGGAAGCTGATGATTGGCTTCGTGCTTTGGAGCGCAAGTTCTCCGCGCTGCATGTCCCATTGGCGAGCAAGTCAACTTTGCCACCTACCTCTTGGTTGGTGCTGCTGGCTGTTGGTGGGAAAGCCATGTGGCTTTGTTTCCAGCCAACCATGTCTTCACCTGGGCTGATTTCCGCACTGCCTTCCGTGCGGAGTACATTCCCCAGCCGATCATGGACTTGAAGAGGAGGGAGTTCCTGGATTTGCAACAGGGACGGATGGACCTCCGCACTTATGGTCGTGAGTTCAACCATCTCTCTCGTTACGCCCCAAGGGACGTGACCAATGATGCTGACAAGCAAGAGCTGTTCCGCAAGGGTCTGACTCCGCAGCTCCGCTATGAGCTATTGCCCTTCAGGTTCCAGACCTATCAGGAGCTGTTCAACCAGGCTTTCTTGAGCAAGGAAGAAAGGAACTTGAAGCTTCCAAGAGGCCCGCACATGGGGACCACCAGAGTTCCTCGGGTTCTGAGAGCAAGAAGCGCAGGGTGTTTGTTCCCTACAGCGCCGTACCTCGTGCTCCATTCATGCCGAGAGCCGCGGATACAGGCCACCTCCTCCGCCCCACTACTTCGACACTTGGGTAGGCGGAGTGGGTACCGTCCTATGCTACCTGCTCCACCTGGAGTCACTTGCTACACCTGTGGCCAGGCTGGCCACTACTCCAGGGAGTGCCCCCAGAAGGCACCTCTCGCGATAACTCCTGCACGAGCCCCTGCCACTCCCTGGCAAGGCTGGACCTATTGTGCGTGGTCGCCTGAACCACGTCTCTGTGAAGAAGCTGAAGAGGACCCCGGCGTTCTTATGGGTGAGTTACGAATCAACGGCAATACAGCTACAGTTTTGTTTGACTCTGGAGCATCGCATTCATTCATATCCATAGCTTTTGCAAAAGACCACAAATACCGTTCGAGAAAATGAGCCATCCCTTGGTGATTGCCACTCCTGGCTCCAAATGGCAAACCGATGGGGTTACTCCTGAGGTCCAGATTAATATAGGTTCCTTGTCTTTTCCTTATGCCTTGGTAGCTCTGAAGTCCAAAGGCATTGATGTCATACTGGGCATGAACTGGCTAGCCAAATACCAGGCTAATCTCGACTGTGCTGCCAAGACCATTACTGTGACCGCTCCTTCCGGTGACATTGTGAAGTATTGGCCTGCAACATCAATACCTCCGTCCGCCATCGTACCCCTCACCTGAGATCTCCTTTGCTTTATGGAAGGCGAATCCCCTCCTGAAATCCAGGACATACACGTGGTGTGTGACTTCCCGGATGTGTTCCCGGAAGAATTGCCTGGCATGCCTCCTGACCGAAGTGTGGAGTTTGTCATAGAGCTACTTCCCGGTACCGCTCCAATTTCCAAGAAGCCCTACCGTATGCCGGTGGAAGAGTTGGCTCTGTTGAAAGAGCAAATTGATCAGCTGTTAGCAAAGGAGTTCATCCAGCCTAGCAGTTCACCTTGGGGTTGTCCGGTACTCTTTGTCAAGAAGAGGGATTCTACCGTGCCTCGTCTAGTCTCTGACTATCGACCGTTGAATGCGGTGACAATCAAGAACAAGTATCCTATTCCTCGCATCAATGATCTGTTGGATCAGTTAGCTGGTGCAACGGTATTCTCCAAGATGGATCTGAGGTCAGGCTACCATCAGATAAAAATCAGAAAGGAGGATATTCCAAAGACGGCATTTGTTACTCGTTATGGCTCATATGAGTATACCGTCATGTCCTTTGGTCTCACAAATGCCAGCTACTTTCATGAGGCTCATGAACTCTGTCTTCATGGATTATCTTGACAAGTTTGTCGTCATTTACATTGATGACATCTCATCTATTCCAAAACCAATGAAGAGCATGAGGAACATCTTCGTTTGGTTCTGACAGACTTCGAGAACACCGCCTCTATGCCAAGTTCTCCAAGTGTGAGTTTTGGTTGGATAATCTTTCTTCCTTGGTCATGTGATATCCGCTAATGGTGTGGCTGTCATTCCTGACAAGATTCAGTCCATTCTGGATTGGAAAACTCCAATGTCAGTCAAGGACATCCGTAGCTTTCTCGGATTGGCGGGTTACTACCGCCGATTCATCGAAGGTTTCTCCAAGATAGCCAAGGCCTGACTGACCTTCTCAAGAAGGATAAAAAGTTGTATGGTCGGCCGAAGCTGAAGAGAGTTTCAAAACACTGAAAGCCAAGCTCACGTCCGCTCCTGTGCTTGTCCTGCCGGACACAGCAAGGATTTCGTCGTCTTCTGTGACGCCTCTCTACAAGGCTTGGGCTGTGTGCTAATGCAAGATGGCCATGTGGTGGCATATGCTTCTCGCCAACTTAAGCCGCATGAGCTCAACTACCCAACTCATGATCTAGACTTGCCGCGTGGTCTATGCTTTGAAGCAATGGAGACCATACCTGTTTGGTAACCGTTGCGAGATCTTCTCGGATCACAAGAGTCTGAAGTACCTCTTCACCCAGCCGGATTTAAATCTCAGGCAAAGGCGTTGGTTGGAGTTAATCACGGACTACAATGTGAGTCTGAACTATCAACCCGGCAAAGCAAACGTCGTGGCTGACGCGCTAAGTCGGAAGTCCTATTGCAACAATCTGATGATTGAGAAGGCCCAACCTGCCCTTCATGAAGAGTTCCCGTTTGAACCTGGAAATTGTTCCCTCCGGCTACCTTGCAAATCTGGAGATCAAATCTACTCTTGTAGACCAGATTAAGGATGCTCAAACTCGTGACAAGGGTATTCTGAAAATCAAGAGAACATTGCTAGCGGGAAGGCAAATGTTTTTCTGTCAATGAATCCGGAGTTGTTTATTTTGGTGACCGCTTGGTAGTGCCAAAGAAACAAAATTGAGGGCTGATCCTCCAAGAAGCTCATGAATCTCCTCTCTCTATTCATCCCGGTAGTACCAAGATGTACCAAGACCTTCGCCACAATTCTGGTGGACTCGTATGAAACGAGAAATTGCCAAGTATGTTGCTGAATGCGACACTGTCGACGGGTAAAGGCTGAACATCAAAGACCTGCCGGCACTCTTCGCCCTATTGCAGTCCCGAGTGGAAATGGGATGAAATTGGTATGGACTTCATCACCGGGTTTCCCGATCTCAAAAGGGCAACAATGCAATCTGGGTAATCATTGATCGTCTTTCCAAGGTTGCTCACTTCCTACCAGTCCGTGATGATATACGGGCAAGTCAACTTGCTGACTTATATTTGGCTCGTATTGTTCCATTGCATGGGGTCCCTCTGAGGATCATATCGGACCGTGGAAGTATCTTTGTATCCAAATTTGGCAGAGTTTCCAAACTGCTATGGGGTCCCGTCTCAACTTCAGTACCGCCTACCATCCTCAAACTGATGGTCAGACCGAAAGAGTGAACCAAGTGTTGGAAGACATGCTTCGGGCATGTGTGATCTCTTTTGGCAAGGGTTGGGAAAAGTATCTCCCTTTCGCGGAGTTCTCCTACAACAATAGCTATCAAGCTAGTCTGGGCATGGCTCCATTCGAGGCTCTATATGGAAGAAAATGCCGCACTCCTCTAAATTGGTCCGAGACCGGAGAGAGGGCACTCTTTGGTCCGGATGTGATCAATGAAGCTGAGGAGAAGGTTCGAATCATAAGAGAGAATCTGAAGATTGCTCAGTCTAGGCAGAAGAGCTACTATGATAAGCACCATCAGGAAATTCACTATGAAATTGGTGATAAAGCTTATCTCCGCGTCTCTCCCCTTCGTGGCGTTCGCCGCTTCGGAATCAAAGGGAAATTGGCCCTCGCTATGTTGGTCCTTTCACCGTTCTAGAAAAGCGAGGAGATCTTTCTTATAAGTTGGAGTTACCGGTCAAATTCCCAAATGTACATGATGTGTTTCATGTCTCCCAACTTCGCCGGTGTTTTAAGGATCCTATCCATGGGGTCAATCATGAAGAGCTAGACTCCAGGAAGATCTCACTTATCGCGAGCATCCTATCCGTGTCTGGATGAAGCTGAAAGAAAGACCCGTAACAAGACTACCAAGTTCCTCAAAGTTCAATGGTCTCACCATTCCGAGGAAGAAGCAACTTGGGAACGAGAGTCTAGTCTTCGTGAGGAGTATCCCGACTTCTTTCCGCAACCTTAGAATCTCGGGACGAGATTCCTGTAAGGAGGGTAGAGTTGTAACAGCCCACTTTTGGTAATGCAAATTATGGTCTAAATTTTCACTTTTTGCATTCCATACATGCATCATGGCATCATTTGTTCAATTGCTCATGTTGAAACCAAGATTTTGGACAACAACTTAAAACAAAATGGAAACAAAGGCATTAAATGGTTTTCAAACAACTTTAACTCAAATGAGTTGTTGGTGACAAAACCCACTTAACTAAACTTCCATATTTGTCAAGGAAGTTCTAAGAGTTCACAATATTAATTTTGCACTTGCTCCAAAATATTAAAGTAGCAACATTTGGAAATTGAGCAAAATGCCATATTCAAACCTGTTGAACAAATGCTGTTGAAAACAATTTATTTGACCACACCAAAAATTGGGGGGCATCTAAAGGTTAAGGGGAGCCTCTCCAATTTTTGGCATAATTTTGGTAAGTGTTTTCAGTGTCCATTTAAATCTCTGAAAGCTGCTGGAATTTCTGAAAAGAAACAGAAGGACCGATCTGTGATGGAATAACAAACTGCCAGGGGCCTATTTGTAAATCTCCTTCTTCCTCCTCCTGTAGTGACCGAGACGCCCCGCTCCCGCCGCACCGGCTCGACGCCGTGCTCCCTCCCCTCTGCCCTTCACTGCAAGGAGAAGAGCACCGAGGCCACGTTGCTCCCCACCCCTCACTCGCTCCTCTGCATCGCCCCCCATCCTCTTTCCCGAGCGCGAACCCTAGCGCCATGGCCGCCGAGGCTGCCGTGCTCGTTGCCGTCTCCTGAAGCTGCTCCGAGTAAATCGCGCATCACCAGCACCTCCGCCGTGCTCTCTTCTCCCTCCTCGCGGGAAGAATCGACCCGAAACGCCGCGAATCGACCACGCCGTGCTCAACTCCGCCGCTGCCGTCCGACGCCGCCGCGCACGATTCAGGCGTCGGCGAGCCACCTCCATCGTCCCCACGTCTTCCCCGAGCTCGTGGTGAGCTTCCCGTGCTGTGGCACGTCTTCCCTCTCCCCCCCCGCGCTGCTTCCTCGCTCTGGTCCACGCCATCGCCGTGGTTCGTCGCCGTCTTCGTTCTATCGCCGCAGCGTGCGACCGGCCGCCAGACCGGCTTAGCCGAGCTGCGGACCGAGCGCCTCGGGCCCATAGTCGGTCCCTAGGCCGGCCCATGCCGGGCTGAGAGCCAGTGGGCTCTGGAGCCAGGCCGGCCTCACAGCCGGCCCAACCGAGCGCAGTGCCGGGCTCCTCTGTTAGCAGGCCGGCCTGCCAGCCGGCCCAACCGGGCTGGAGGCCGGGCAGACTGTTTTTTTTTTGTTGTTGTTGTTCTTTCCCATTTCCTCTCCGGTAGCCTATGTCTCCCCGCTCCTCCCTCGCAACGTAGGGACATCGAATCCGAGGATTCGACTATTTTCATTCCTCCCTCTCGTGTTCGAGTAATTAAGTTTTGTGGTTGTTAAAGATAAGTTATTAAAAGAATAAAATCTAAAAGAGGGAATTAAAAATGTAATAACTTTTTATCGGGACCTCAGAAAAATGTATGAATCATCCAGAATCATCATCATCATGCATAGTTGATCACAACTACAATAATGTACTTCTAGTAACACTAGAATCACTAAGTTTTAATATGGGGTTATTCCAAATGATGCAAATAGTATAATGGGGACCCCATTTAACTTGTTGGTCTTGTCCAATGCTTCTAGGGTGCATTTCAATTGTCATACCATCATGTGTCTGCGCATTGCATTTGTGAAGCATGTGTGGTGATTGATTATCTCTTCCCGTGTTGTGTGCACCGGTAGATCAAGGAGGTGAAGTGCCACCCCCGTATCGTGACGATCCCTACTACCAGCCGTATCAACAAGGCAAGCGTAATCCCCCCTCTGAGCATATCTTATCCTATGTTTCCGCAAATATTTTCTCCACTATAATATTGCATGCGGTTCTAAATGTCAATTTTTCTTGGATTAGAGTATCCTATAGTTGCATTAAGTTTCCGATGCCAATACCTGTTTCCCTCCTACTATCCATAGGTTTGTATTGTTGGCTTGAGATACTAAACTATGCTATGTTGAGGCTTAGCCATGCTTAGGCAAATGTTATCCGTCCGATGGATATTTCATGTTGGAAACAGGTGTGAGATGTATAGATGATGGTGGAGAATTGTGGTAACAGGTAATAAGATGCTGAAAGGTGGGAATGAGAGGCCACTGTGGTTGTGGTGCTTTGTCTCGTTCTCGCCGCCTAGGTGCGAATTCTTTACCTCCCGAACCAAGACTGAGCGTGCAACCATGCGTGAGGCCTATGCATTCGCAGTGCAGGAACCCTCATAGACTAAATAACTCGAGCGGGGCTAGCCAGGGTCCTCTAGTTCGGGCTTCCATTTGCGCGTGCGTGATGATGGTGGTATGAACTGAGTTGAGGATGGTGGTGTTAGGAAAATGAGTGGCTATGGGGCGGGGTGTTGTGATCCTGGCAGTCCTACCGCCACTGATGATCCTGGAGAGTCCTTAACGAGGGAGAAGTCGACACCGCTCCCACCCAGCCGGCTTTCCAAGGAAGAGAGCTAATGCGCAGGTAATGGGCCGGACGGTACGCGTGGTAAACATTGTACACCCCTGCAGGGTTAAATCTTTTCGAAAAGCCGTGTCCACGGTTAAGGACAACTTGGGAAAGGACGATAAGATCATAGAATAACTTTAACGGAATGATTAAAAACTTGGTACTAGAGGTACCACTTCAAGATTGCAAGGTGAGCTTCCTCGAGGGTGATTCGGGGAGGTGCCTTTGATGAACAGGTACAGTGGTTGACGTTGATGGCTGATGATGAGTAAGGTGGTGAAAGAAAGAGTTACTTCTTACCTCTTTTGAAAATATTCTGATTAGTCGATGCCTTTGGGTTATGTTTTCATAAATAAAATCAGCTTTATGCAAAACAGCCATATAACTTTGAAAGCCTCATCGAGCTAAAGCTCTATATATAATCTTGCGAGTTCATCGAACTCAACGTCGTTTGTTTTGTTTCAGAGGAGGACTTCACCGACCTCGAAGGTGGGTTCTTTGTGGACGTCGATGAGTAGTCTGGGGTTCCCAGGTGGTAGCTTGGGACATC
The DNA here is from genome assembly GCA_947311845.1 of Poa pratensis. Classification (NCBI taxonomy): domain Eukaryota; kingdom Viridiplantae; phylum Streptophyta; class Magnoliopsida; order Poales; family Poaceae; genus Poa; species Poa pratensis. The sequence goes on from CAMZMU010000041.1 coordinate 70,961,392, forward strand.
CCGGAACAGCTGGCGCTGTGATGTTTATCTGTAGGCCTCTTAGGCCATATATTTGGATCTTGTTGTTGAGAACAACCTAATTTGCTTCCGCTTGATGTAATGTTGGGTCTGTGACCTCTGAATGTCATTTGCTATCTTTCTCTATTATAAGAGTTGAACTATATGATTTGTGTCGTAGAGTCTGTGATGTGCCAGTTGTTCCACAAGTCTTGATTTCTCTATTATACATTGAGGGTTGTGCCTGTGTTAAGGCATCAATCGGGGAGTTGCGTTGCCGATGATCCATTCCGAGCAACGCCTGCCAAAGGTTTTGGCCGGGGATTGGTAAACCCGTAACCTCCGGTTGTATCTCTTAACCGGTGACACACAACATCACTGTATAGCAGTCGGGCCGGGGCGCCACATTTGCATTCTTGGCATATCATCTTTCTTGGTTCTTACTTGGCTTCTCTCCTTGTTGGGTTTTGGTGCTTGTTGTGATCTTCATGACAAGCCCAAGTTCACCGAAAACGGATTTCGTATGGAGAACTTGTTGCATTTTCTGTTTTGAAGGTTTTACCGGTCTTTCGTTTTAGAGAGGTTTTACCTTTCTACATTTGGTTTTACCTTCCTTGTTGGACTATGATGTTTCTCTGCATGATCTTATAGTGCTCGTTGTGGTGATTCCAACGAGCCCAAGAACATCGAAAACGGAGTTCGTATGCTCAAGATATCTTCTTTTTGTGTTCGGTCTTGCTGCAGTGTTTCCCCAGGCCAGAGTCTCCGGTCCTAGACCGGAGTCTCCGGTCCTCGCATTCCGTTTTTTGTTCCAGCGGACGTCACTCTCCGCATAGGGGTCCGGAGTAGGTCCGGAGTGACCCCGGAGTCTCTGGGGGGGGGGGGGGGGGGGGGGGGGGCGGAGTCTCTGGTCTCTAGGTCCGGAGTCTCCGGTGTTATTTTTCCTTCAACGACTCTTTTTTTGTGGGACCTATAAAAGGCCCCCTTCTTCCCCAAAGAGACCAGCTCTTCCAAGCACGAAATTTCTCCCTCTCTCACCTCCATTGTTGACCTTGGAAAGCTTGCCCCTCTCTCAATTTCTCCCATGATTCTTGCATATCTTTGAGGGATTTGAGAGAGGAGATCTAGATCTACATTTCCACCAATCAATCTCTCCTCTAAGTGAGGGGAACCTAGTGGATCTAGATCTTGGAGTTCTTGTGTGGTTCTCCTCTTTGTTCTTCCTCTCTGATTCCCCCATAAGCATTTGTTGCTTTGTTGGAATTTGAGAGTGAAGGATTTGAGCACTTGTGCTCTTGCCTTTTGTATTTGGTGCATCGGTGTGCTCTCCACGAGAATTCGTGGAAGTTCAAAGCTTGTGAACTTGTTACTCTTGGGTCCTTGGACCCTAGACGCCTTTGTGGTGGTTGAGACCCTTGTGTGGTCACTTGAAGCCGTGCGGGAGCCCCCAATCCCATTGTGGGTTGTGCCCCGGATTGTTGTTGAAAGCCGTTCGGGAGCCCCCAATCCCATTGTGGGTTGTACCCCGAATTATTGTTGAAAGGCTCCGGATTCCGCCTCGAAGGAATACCGATAGTGGAAGGTGAACAAAGCCTTTGTGGTGCGGTTCATCGGAGAAGAAGGTGAAACCTTTGTGGTTGTTGAACCGTTGTGTCGGTTCACACCTCTCCAACGAGACGTACTCCCTTAACAAGGAGGAACTCGGGAATACATCCTCGTCTCCGCGTGCCTCGGTTATTTCTATACCCGAGCTCTTTACTTATGCACTTTACATTGTGATAGCCTTCGTGCTTGAAGTATTCTATATTGCTATCACCTTGTTGCTTGTCTTGCTTAGCATAAGTTGTTGTGCACATAGGTGAGCCTAGTTTATTTAGGTTGTCGGCTTGTTAATTTAAACACCTAGTTTTATTCCGCAATGATCAAGCCTAAACCAAAAAAAAAATTAATCGCCTATTCACCCCCTCTAGGCGACATCATTATCCTTTCAATTGATATCAGAGCCTGGGCTCTCTTTTTGGGCTTTACCGCCTAGAGAGTAAAAGATGTCGTTTAGAGAATTAGTGCACGATCCCACCTTTATATTCGATGGCACAAATTATGATGTTTGGAAAATTCGCATGCTTAATCTTTTTGGGGCCATGGGTCCAAATTATATTAAGAGGATTGTACATGTGAGTTTATCTCCTCCAAAGGATTTCCAAGAATTATCTTTAGAGGATGAGATAAACTCTCATCTCGAGACTCAAGTTAATAATGGTCTTATATGTGTTTTGACCGATGTAGTTCTTTCTTGAATCATGCCTTTCCGAAATGCACATGAGCTTTGGACCAAGCTTCAAGATATATATGAAGTGTCCAAAATTATTGAGGATGATTGTTCTCCCTCCACCTCCGGCCGTGATGAGTTCACAACTTCTTCCACTTCACCAAAATGTGATTTGTCACAAGGTAATGATATGGTGAGTGGTGATAGAAATTTCATTGGTGATGGTGAACTTACTATTGATTATACTTCTTCTCTATCACATTGCAATGTTCTATCTTTGGATTTAAACTCTTCTAGCACTCTAAATGTCATACATGCTAGAGTTGATGGTCCTTGCATATCATGTAATAGTTGCTTAACTAAATCTAATGATGATATGCTCTATGTCTTGTTGTCTTGAAAATAATGCTTCCATATCCTCTAGTACTTGCATTACTAACAATGTAGAGGAATCCCAACATTTGTTGGAACAAGACATGGACCTCAATGGTGCTTCAAGTAATTCTTCATCCTTCTCACCCATTAATCATGTTTGCCTCATGGCTAAGGATTCCGAGGTGTCTCCCAGCTCAAATCCAAATTGTGATGATGTGGATGAGGATTCTCATGAAGAAGGTTTTGATTTTGAATCCATAACCAAGATGGGTGAGATGGTACTTGGTGCTCTCCCCAAAGGTAGTAAAGCTATTCCTCCTCTATGTGAAATCATTGCTTATGTTATTAAGAGTAGGGAATTTATTGAGGATTTGGAAAGTCAATTTGATGAGAAATGTCAAATTGAGAGGGATGACTCTATTACTATAGCTTAGGTCTTCTCTTGAAGAGAGACTTGAATCTCTTGATGAGTCTAATGATCTTATTATTACTAAAATCATTAAGGAAAGAGATCATGCCCTTGCTAAATATAAAGTGCTTAAAAAGGAAAAAGTTGAATTTGGTGTTGGCAATGCTAGACTAAGTGAGGACATAGAGAGACTTGACAAAGCTCACAAGGCTTTAGAAAGTGAACACTCTCTCCTTATCAAGTCTCATGATCAACTCCAAACTCAACTATCTAAGAATGATAAGCTTGCCAAATTGTCTCCTTCTATTTCTAATATTAATGATGCTTGTGTTACTAACTCCACTTCTTGTGAAGCATCTATTTTGAAGGAGAATGTTGAGCTAAGGGCTCAACTAGAGTTGCTAACTAGCAAGTATGGGAAATTAGAAGAAAGTCATGAAAAGCTCTCTAGCTCTAATGAGGACCTTCTAGCATCCCATGCTAGGCTAAAGTTAGTTCATGAGGCTATTATGTCAAAGGTAACATCTTGTGAGCCTCATGTGGAAATTGGCACAACTTCTTCTAGAAATGCTTTATTGCCATGTGCTAGTCCTAGTGTTTCATCCACTCACAATGTTCTACATCTTGTGATGAATTAATTTCCATACCTTGTTGCTCTAACAATGAAGAAGCTTCCTCTAGTATTTGTGTTGATACTAACCATGTAGAGGAATTAAAAGAGCTCAAGGCCCAAGTCACTTCTTTGAAGAAAGACTTGGAAAAGCGTCATGTTGGGAAGTCCACACTTGACAATATGTTGAGTGTTCAAAGACGCCCCAATGACAAGAGTGGACTTGGATTCAACTCCAATAACAAGAACAAGTCCAAGATCACAAGAAGAAGAAGGGCCAAGAACAAGTCAAAGATTCGGCCAAGATTGTTTGTTTCAAGTGCAAAGTTGAAGGGCACCATGTTAGATCTTGCCCTTTGAAGAAGAAGCGTCTTAGTGGAAGCAACAAGGGAAGAAGCCTCAAGTTCAAACTCAAGTTCCTCAAGTTGAAGAACGGCCTCTTCCCAAGAAGAATCAAGCTACTCCTTCTCAAGTCGAGATTCCAACCAAGAAGAGAGGAGGAAGTCGATATTGCTACTTATGCCATGAGAAGGGTCACTTTGCTTCTTCATGCACTAATGGTACCTTATCCAACCCCATTATAATTGATGATGTGTATTCTCTTCGGAAGGATAAGGTTGGCAATGTGTTTGCCAAATATGTTGGTACTCAAAGTGGTGTCAAGAAAAGAAACATTTGGGTTGCCAAGCCTATTGTGACTAACCTCTTAGGACCCAACTTGGTTGGGGACCAACAAGCTAAAACTTGATCAATAGGTGTTGTTGGAGGACATTGGAGACTTGGCTACATCAGGAAGAATTAAGGGATCTTCATCATTTATATTCTCTGAAGCCAAGTCATTCGGGTTACATTGTTCTATATCTTATCCAATGTTCCTCCTTGCGGTAACTTTTACTTAAATCATATATTCATTGAAAGTTGCTTACACCCTTGCATGTGTTAGGTTTTGTACCTTGCTAGTGTTTGTATGTGTTGTGCTCTCTACCTACTTACCTTGAGAAATCAAGTATGTGTATTTTGGTTTGCACACCATTTACTTGTTTTGAGCCTTATTGCTTTATTTGCTATCTTATCTTGTTGGCTCTCTTTGAGAGATTAATGGACTATCCATTTTGGGGAGTGATATGCTTTGTGCACTTCACAATCCTAAATATGTGTGTACATGAGAAATACCACTTAGTGTTGATATATCAATATTATGTATTCTCTATGTGGCATGTCATGCTCATGAGAAATTCAAATTCTATAATGTCCATTAATTTCTTGAGTTGGTTTTGTTTGCCTCTTGTTTTAAAATAAACTAGCGGGGTGACCCGCGCATTTGCGCGGCTAGAATTATATAGGCTATTATATATTTATTTTTCAAGTTCACTTTTATTAACTTTGGGATTGTTTTGTACTACGAATAGATGTTTATACTAATTGGGTTATGTGAACTTGGACTTCTATTGTTTAATATTGTTTTTGTATTTAAAAGCCATACACATACAACTGTATTATTTGATATTGTTAGTCCGTCGGATATTCGTTCCAACCTGGACTTTCATTTAATTAAATTTTATATGATTGAATTTTTGTAAAGAAAGTCCAAGGCTTTAATATATGGGAAAATTATTTTTATGTGACAACAAATAATGGTCGTGGATGTATACTTTTCCCAGCCAGTGTTTTCCTCAGTCCAGCAAATGCTCCTGATCTACCGGATCAAATTCCCTAGGCATTATACTTTTTAGCGGACATGCATGAAGCATATCTAATCTCTACCATTAAACGACATGCATATTTCTCACAAATGCTGCGCAGGCCAGCACATAGCTGGTGTAAGTCGTTCATACACACGGTTTTAATCAAGGAAAAGATACCTTGCTGCCGTTGTCGACGGCATTACTGTGTACGTATGGTGATTCCGTTCGTGGTCATCGTCGGATCTTCCTCCTCGTGCCAGCCAAATCAACCACCACATAGCTTACTTTGCTTCTCAATGGTAAGGCTTGTCGGAGAGTGCAGAGCAATCTTACTCCTGTGTCACGGTGGGCCGCGGTGTACGCGACGGCATCTGCCGGCGTGACCGCGATGTATGAGGTGGTGATGCCCAGTGACTCGTGCGGCGATCTAAGGAACCTGGAAGCTATATAACTGGGTGTGAGGTCATAATGATTTAAGAAAAACTGATCGTTCTGATTTAGGAAACAGAATACAAAAGGTAAGAAGTAAACGATACCTGACATCTGCCAAGATGATTTTAATGAAATTGTATTGTCATGTGTTCCACAAATCATTATCTATAAGTATCTGAAACCTGCCAAAATGACAAAGCTATGAAATATATAAATAAATATTTATACTTTTCTATGTGAACTGAGGCAGTAAGCTAAGCAGCTAGGCTTTGGTTGTTGTTTCAAGCATAGATGGGAAGCCTAGTAGCAGTTCTAAGGTTTCTTGCAAAAATGAGCGGTCAAAGTTTTCACTGCAAGCAAGTGATTGTTATGTGCAACATATCAACCAAAAATAGGATTGTTAGGGAATTAATAGCATCATCAAGGAGTAATCTAAAAATAAAATAATATGCATGCTATGAACCGTTCAACTTACACTTTTGGTGAATTTTTTACCTTCCGATTTCTGTCTACCGTGCTTACTCACATGAAAACTTTGACTCCTTTGAGCAAGACATTTATGTACTCAATACATCGGATAGAAACTCAACAGTCAACAAATAATAAGGTTTTCTTCTAATTCTGTTATATAGTGTTATATAGTCTACTCGCCATCTCGTTCTTGCATGGATGTGGAGATCCTACCAGCTTTACCTGGAGTCCATCATTCATGTTAATTATAGTCTCCTCAATTTTATAGTGATGGAGGGCGTACCTTCACCATTCACCTAGCACTCAGTTTGACTCTGTTCATAGAGTAGTTTGGCCATCATGCATATCCTTCGTAAAATAGATGTATCTTAATACCGCACTCTGGTACTTTCTCATGTTTATATGATAGCTGAGTACCAACAAACATGCACCTTATTGTTTAATTACAGATCTACGAAGAACTGAAGCACTATTTTGTCAAATCCAAAAATTATGCTAGAAGTAAATGCTACCTGACATTCACCCAAAAGATTATACTGAAATCTTATTGTCCTATACTTCACAAACCATTATCCAAGATGAAGTGCCACCTGCAAAAATAAAGAACAAATCCAAATATCTACAGAAATTAAGGCCATAAGTGTTATACATGAACCGGTTTTTAAGCTTCATTAGATGGCATACAGAAACGCCAACACTTTTATGCTCTATCACCAAAAATGGTCGGTTGTAGTTGCCATTCAGCTAATCTATTTTCCCGTGCTGATATGCTCTGTGCAACATACCAATCAAAAATACGACCATCAGAAAATAAAGTGGTATCAGAAGTGGGTGATTTTAAAAATAATATTCATTAAATTTACACTTACCACGGAATCATGGAATAGAATGCTCGTACCAATTTTCTTGCCAGGAACACAAAAATGTATAAATCGTGAGAAACAAATAATAATTATTCGCCTCTTTATATTATATAAATTCGCTTGCATAAGGATATGTATTCACCCTGCAAAAAAGAAAAAAAGAAAAATATGCTTTGCAATTCTTCTCACGAACGGAGCAGTGGAGCACCATAAGATGACCCAGTACTTGTATCATCCGATTGAAATTGATACATCTTATGACCCCAGAATCAATCGTTTCATCATGCATGCAAAAATCTGGTCTACCAATTCATGAGCTCGTATAAGTACAACATACTGGTTGGCTGACTGCACGCTTACATGGTACCCTCAAACTCGCCGTCAACTCTTCATATAGGCTCAACGTTGTAGACTTGTAGTCCAATCCAGCTTGTGGATTCATATGCCATGTGACACAGATATGGCCAGACAGGTCCTGATCATAAGCGTGGTCTAGGCTTTGCGTGGAGACCTGACTGGTGCCAGATGTGGCGGAGCGAGGCCGCCGGGCGTCCGCGATTGGCAGCTCGGCTTCCCGTGTTGTGTAGCTGTAGAATCTGCTGCACACCTCTGCCAATAATGTTTTGCCTGTCAAATTAATCATGGTTGGCCGTGTAAAACAAATTGTATTTTGTGGAGCGGAGTACATACCCTGTGTAGTCGGCCGGCCAGCATGTCGCGGAGAGCCTGCCGCACATAGCAGCTCTCATGGCCCGACTGCTCTTCAAGGCTTTTTTGCAGCACGTTGGCGACGGTCATGACGATGTGATAATCGACGACGGCCCCTCTGTACCGGCAGCGCGACGCCCACAGAATCGTAGCATCGGGCGTCGACGTCGTCGCCGCCGCTCGCCGGGATGCGTTGCCATCGATCCTTGATCATCGTCGCCGCCGGGATGTGTTGCCATCCTTCTGTCAATCTCTGCACTTTACGTCGTCGTCAATCCATGTCATAGCCGCATGCTGGTTTGCATCGAGATTTGCATCCACGGAAATATATTTGTTGCAATCAATGTTAGAGTCCATAAGTAATACGGATTGTTTTTTTTTTTTTTTTGGGTTTGCTTGTCACGTATGTCACGTGGTGAATCCATGTGTAACACGAAAAGGCAATCTGAGTCCACTCGGGAAATAGCTTTTTTCTAGACTACGATGGAATTCACAATGATTAATCTGAACCGTTAATATATTGTAACTCTTAGTTGTCTAATCCTAACCGTTCTTTGTCTTGTGTTTTAATTATATAATAGATGGATTATCACATTATGGGGGAGTAATAAGCTATGTGCATATTACAAGCCTAGAAAATGTGAACATGTGAGGTTTTGCCACCTAGAATTGATATTGTCAATTATCTTGTTCCTATGTGGCATGTTTCTCAAACAAGTTTCATATTTGCTTTATCTCTCATCTTTTGGATCATGTGTGTGAGAGAGTTTCTTGATGCTTTGCATGATTGTTGATCAAATTGAAGCTGTCAAGAATCTCTATCTAAGCATATGTTCAATTCCTATCCTTTGACATATGCTTATTTGTTGTGAAGTTGGCCTTGAATATCCTTCGTACCACCGAGAAATATCTCCATACTCCTTGTCCATGACAAATGATACTCATATTTGTGTGAAATTGTAGACCATCTTCACTTTGGCTATTGCTTTGAATTGCCTTATTTTGTTGCCAAAACGTGTTCTATCAAATTCCTTTTGTCTTCTTTGTATCCTATGGATCTATTGCTCTTCTTGAATTTGAGTAGTGTTTGTATAATATATGATGTGTGATGATCCCATTGGTGTGCATTTGTATTCAAAAGCAAAATCATAAATAATGCACACATATTGGGGAGCTATCCTATATGTTTTTGAACACTATTTGTCTTTAATTGGTTTTAGATCCCGATGATATGTCTCTTTGAAGATAAGCATTTTTCGTCTTGGTACTTGTGCCATCATGAAAAATGTAGAGGGTTTGGTTATTCCTTGACCATATTTTTATTTGGTATCTTTTCTTTTTGGTATCTTCAATCATGTGTTGGTTTGGATATTTGATATAATTTGGACAATTTGTTTCTTGTCACACTTGTGTGTGCTTTGTTGGTTTACTTGGTGTTTTGTCTAAATTATATCTCGTTTGGTTCTTGAAAGTCATGTGCATGCATTATTATATGTATATCTTATGGCATGCTTACTTTCGTTGATCCAATATATAGGATAAACTCCATCAAATCCTAAATGGCTAAGATGTGCATGAAATTCAATTTCATATCAATATGCACATATTTATGTGGATTTTTTCCTATGTATTGTAGTTGCTCTAACTACTTTGGACCCAATGAGTTTGGGTACCATTTTGTACTTGAATTTGTTTTAGGTATATTGGAGATGCATTGGAAGCTTGTCTCATCTACAAGGAAGGTGTTGTCACCATATGCTATTGGAGCCAAGCTTGGATGATCATGAGCTCCTATCTTCTATATCACCAATGCTAATCTCAGTAACAAGTATCTACCTCATGCATACTTTTCTAGCTCTCAACCTTGTGTAGGTTGTTTCATGGCATGAATCTCTTTGGTTGCAATTCTTTTGATTCTTGCAAAACGTCTTTATTGCAAATGTGAGTAAGCCATGATGATTACATATAAGGGGATTATATATTCATTTCTATGATTCATCGATCCCAATTATGTCATCTAGCACTTTCTACTTAAAGTCTCTCATGTGCAACATTGATGTTTCTTCAAAATCATTTGCCTTTCGTGATACTTGTTATCTTACTCGGAGCATCCCTTTTATCACCTTATCCCTTGTGGATACGTTTGATGCTATGATGAGTGTGTGTTGAAGTTCATCTATATCCCTTTAAGATAAAATTGAGCTTTGTGCTATGCTTTTAAGCAAAGATCTTATTGGTGTATTGATGACTTCCTCTTGGATATCATGATCTTTACCCTTGTATCTATCTTGTGAGTACATGTTTATTTGTAACCCATATCTTAGTGATTCGTGTCTACTAAGAAACTTATACACATGAGAATAGTACATCTTTAATAGATATTCCAATTCTTTAGTGATCACCTCTTATTGCTTTTGTTTCTTTGGTGGTTTCCAAATGGCACAAGCTTTATTTTCATGGTATGCTTTTCGCATCTTACTAATCTTGTGGAGCTATTTGCTTTATCTCCTCTGGTGTGTGGTATGGAAAAGACATGATATGAACTATGTGCAACTCTTCTTGAAAGACTATGTTGATCCTTTGGCTCATCCTTGTATTAGTCTCCTATAATGTCTTTTATCTCACACCCATCCTTTATTTGCCGCTTCTTGCTCTTGTTGCAAAACATTTTTGTTGCAAGTTGTTTTGCCTCACTTCTCTTTTATATTCTCTTGCATGTGCTTGTGTTTGAATTTATCTAGGAGGGAGTGAGGATTCCATGTTGTGCACACTATATAGAAATACAAATCCTATTTGTGCACGTACCTTGGGGAGTTTCCTTTTGATATTTAGAACATTTTTCGGATCCTTTTGATTGCTTGCTTCTTCCGTTGAATTATCTTTCTATTTGATATTCTCTTGCAATCTTTGGATCCTCAATATAGTTTGATCTCCCTCCATCTATTCTTCATTGGATAAGTGCATTTGATTTCACTCACATTATGAGAAATGCACACTTATGGGGGAGCTCTTATTATGCATATTTTGGCTGGTGGAGTTCAAGGTTATTTGCATAAAGCCAATTTTGCCTAACACTTTAAAAAAAAATTCCTCAAAATTGAGACAGGTATGGTATGTAAACCATAGTCTCATCTACCCTTGTTCACCCATCAAAATTTTACTTAGAGAAATTGAGATGTTGGGAGCCTCCGTTGACATCCTTAATCAGCTGCTTGAATTGTCCGTAACCGGGGACATGGCTAAGTACTTAGTTTTTAACTCTGCAAGGTTGGGCACTTTCACCATTAGACCCAACAAACCCAAACTATCCTCAAGCACTCAATTTGTGCTAAGGAAAAGGAGAGAGTTGAGACAAGACTTTTCATAAGCATTTTCCCATCCCATACCGACTTGATGCGCTCCCATTCTAACCATTCTACCACCACCTGTCAAGTCGGGACGAGTCCACGCAACTTAATCCATCTAGTCAGAGCCCATATGACTAATGGCTGCACGTAGCAACTTCACTTAGAGAAAACATTGTCCCTTTATTCCTGGTGGCCATCCACAAGTGAATATCCCACAACCGGTTTTACACCTCTGGGGACAACACTCAACTCTTTCAATCATCTTATCAAAACCAAATCCACCCAGGTGATAAATTAACTTAGTAGAATTAACTTTCAATAAAACACTTTTGCATAGCATCAATATTTCTACTAAGTTATCAATAGGATTCTAGACACAACTAGTGTAAGGGAGATAGTTTTCAGCATAGCAATACTATCCAACACATGCATAAGGAAATACACTAAGTCATGCATAGAAAAATACTTAGGAAATTTATGGGGGTGTGCCACTTGCCTTGGCAACAAGATGAGTAGTAGCAGCAGTTGCAAAAGCCTTCGTTTCTCTTCGGAATTTCTAACACATCAAACAAACCACAACACTTAAGAAAAATATGACATGCATGAGATGCAAAACATTCCAAGGAATTAGGGTATGCATGACATGCAAAACATTTAAGGAAGTAGACAAAATAACTTAAACCATTTGGCTAGGTCAAGGTCAAGGTTGGCAAAATAACTTGATAAAACAACAACTTGAACGATGAGGCGAGTCGTTGGTGAGGTCGCGGGCGTCGGGGTGCTCCACGGCTCCTTCAATCCCTCGCCGGAGTTGGCTTCCGCGGCGGAGGTCGATAGTCGATGAAGCAGGCGTCGTTCTAGGGCCAGAGAAAATACCGAACAAAATTAGAAACATGCCCACGGCGAAAAGAGACAGGAAGGAGTGATGGGAGAGCTCGGGGTGCACGGAGTTCACCGAAACGCGATGAACGGCGGCGGCAATGGCGGCACGGCGGCGGCGATTTGCGAGCAGCCTGGGGGCGCTTTGGCTAGGGTTTTTGGGGGTTTGGTGGAGAGATCGTGGGTGTTTATAAGGGGCAAGAGTCCCGGGAAAATCGCAACCAAATCGCAACAATTTGGTTAGTATTTGGTTAGGGTTTCGGGGAGGAAACCGTGTTCGTCACGATGAAGATGATGACGTCATATTGTTTTTTCTAATCCTTTTCTTATAAAATTCATAACTTTTGATTAAAAAGTCCAAATGATCTCAAACCAAAGCCTATAGTTTTGTAAAATCAAACTCTTTGTTTTTAAACTTTCAAATAAAAATTTCCATAACATTTTGTCATCTAAATTTTGAAAAGTGTTTGAATGAATATTGGACACTTAATGTCAAATTTATAAACAGGATTTTATAAATTCCTATGAACCTAAATTTAAAATCCAATCGAAATATGAGTAATAAGATTACATATCACTCAATAAGATAATTTTGCATCAAATTTGTTTATAAAAGAGTTTGATAATTCAAAATGAATTCAAAACTCATTTTAAAATCCAAATAAATATTTCATTCAAAAACAAAACTATAGAACTTTGAAAACAGAGAATAGGTAAGTAATAGAATAACTTCCAAAACATACAAACAATTCACAACCAAACATTTAACTCACATAAGTATACCACAATACTTCTAAATAATATATTGGACATAGTTAGTCCTTTTAATATATTTTTCATACATAGGTTTTCAAGTGGAAATAGTATTCCAACTTTGAAATATCCAAATGCAAACAAAGCTATATGATGATGAATGCATGCATGAATTTTCTTTTCAAAGCAAAATACATAATAGTTTTCAAAAGTTTTAAATTTTTCTGATTTTTCAACTTTTTGAAAAACTTGGGATGATACAGGGGACGGCGCCCCCTTCGTATCTCCTTCGGACTTCGTGAACGTGTCGGGAAAATAGGAACGTGGCAATTTGTTTCGTCCAATTCTGAGGATATTTGCAGAACAGCTTTTCTGAAACAAAAAACAGCAGAAAACAGGAACTGGACTGTGGCATCTTGTTAATATGTTAGTCCCAGAAAATGCATAAAAATGCCATGAAGTGTGAATAAAACATGTAACAATTGGTATAATATAAGCATGGAACATAAAAATTATAGATACGTTGGAGACGTATCAAGGGGGAAAACTCCGGCGGGACGCTGCCGGCGTGGTCTCCATCTTCTCCATCGACATCTCCACCATCTCCATGATTAAGAGGGAGTAGTCCACCTCTGGACCATGGGTTTGTGGAAGTAACTTATGTATCTCTCCTCTCTTTGAGCTTCACTAATTAGTACCGTATGAGCTACTGAACATGATTACGGTCATATATGTAATTCCTATGTGGTGGATCTTTTTGTGAGTTAATATGTGTTGAGATTGCAAATGTTTGTTCAGTTATGAATATAGATGCATATTATGTACCCCGTTCTTATCTACTTGTCATGATCAAGCATGTTTATGAGCGTGTGTGGGTGATGTGTGCATTAGTTCGAGTAACGGGGGTGGTGAGTGCGGTAAGTTGACAATTGAAATATCACGATCCACTTGGGTGTTTTACCTTACTTTGTTGCCTCACTAGGGATAAACAAAAATACCATGCTACAAGGGTTGAGGGTGACCAAGCTTCTTCCTGTGACTAGATCTAGCATGTTCTTATTTTCACGTCATGTCATGATACTTAAAGCTATACTCTGAGTTATCTTAATTACTAAGGTGTTATGATTTAGTTCGCATCTTGGTGGAGTATAAGTGAATTAATAACCAAAAGATCTCTATGTTAGGACGTGATGCCCATATAATTAGTAACTTGATATCAAACTTTGTGTTGCAATCTCATATGTCAACTCTATGTGTCCATTGTTTGCCACATCATTAAAAGAGAGTGCATTTGTGAAACCATGAACCCCGGTCCATTTTTAATCATAAGAAACGCCTTTCCAACCACTTTTACCACTTTTCCATTTTTTGCAATTATTAAATCCAAAAATACAAAAACACTTTTCCATCTTGCATTCATCATAAAAAAACCCAAAAATATCATTTATCATTGTTATCATCATCCTTGCACATTCATTCACCACCATTGCATATTTATTTTTTGTTTGCATTGCATATTTATCTTGATATCATTCATACACCTTGTGCTTGACAACCACAGGTGAGGTTGAGGACCAAAACAATTAACCTTGTTTTGTAGGTGACCAAAGAAGGATAGGAAGATAAATCTTTCACTACTGATTCCCCGAGAGTTCGATATTAAACCCTCAAGTCACCTTCGTGGGGAAAACACGTCTTCCACTTACTACATACTCTGCACTTGGAGGCTCAACCTAACCCCGTATACTTTTCATTTCAGGTAGCTATTGAAGGCTATCACTTCTACGGGTATCAAGACTGTTTTCTGGCGCTGTTGCCGGGGAATCATAGCTGAAAAGATTTATCCAAGGAAGCTCCTGCACTAGTCCTATTTCTAGTGCTGGATTCATCACAACAAAGTCAACTTCATCACCAACTTGTGCTAACACCTAAGCTTGGGGAGGTTGCACCTACGTGAGCATCATCTTATCCATCTTTACCTTCAAAGCAAAATTATTTGTTTTGTCATTGTCTTGCATTTGTAATTCGGTTTGCATTTGTGAGACTCATTTTATTTTCAGTTTTGCATATAAAATTAAAAAAAATACAAAAAACTTGCTAAAATGGAAAAGAGACATTTTGGCCATTTAGTGTTAGGAATTTTCCTCAAGATAAGAATATCCTTATTGAAAAAGTTGAGGTAGATCCTAATATCATGAAGGCGATTTATGAACACCGTTTCTATGGGAAACCAAAAGAAGATCCCATAGCTCATCTTAAGAAGTTTAATGAAAGATGTAACATGTTAAAACTGAACCATGCTAATGTTAAACTTAAGCTTTTTCCTTACTCCTTAGGAGGAAAAGCGTTAGATTGGATATTGATATGGCCACCTGGGAACTTTAGCACTTGGTTTAACTTGAAAGCTGCATTTGTTGAAAGATTTTGTTCCACTGAAATGATCTGTAATTTTAGACAAATGGTTATCACCTTTAAACAAGAAGAAGATGAACCTTTGGTAAAAGCATGGGAAAGGTTTAGAGGTATAGCTTTTGGAATGGAACATGGTCTTAGGGATTGGATGCTTATGCACATATTTTATAGAGGATTGTCTGAAAACTCTAAAGTCTTTTTAGATAATGAATGTGAGGATTCTTTTATGAATACCGCTGCTACTGACACTCATTATCTACTTGATGGCTTGCTCTTGGAAGTAAGAATTAAAGAAAGTTTAGAAAAACCGAAGTGCCTGAAGATGTTTTTGATGACCGTTATGAAATATTTAATCTTTATAATAGGAAAGACAAAGTGAGGAAGTTAAAATGCTTAGTGAAGTCAAGGATCCTTTGCTTGACTTAGAAAATTGTAGCTTGCATGAACTAATCTCTATCTTACAAAAGTTTGCAAGTGATCCTTCCATCAACACTAATCAAGCTGGCTTTGGTTCCTATATTGCTAATCATGTCTTGAAAGAGAAAATTGCTAGGTACAACCAAGAGGCCATGATACCACCTAAGCTTGGGGATATATGGATTCCCAAGGTACTAGTAACTATTGGAAAAGAGACACATCATGCCATACTTGATCTAGGATCTAGTGTCTCTGTCATGTCTAAAGAACTATATGAAGTACTTGAATTGAAAAATCTTGAAAAATGCTCTATTGAACTTGCACTTGCTGATGATTCCATTAAACATGCTTTAGGGAAAGTAAGTGATGTTATGGTAGAGTTACATATGACTTTTGTGCCTGTGGATTTTCTAATCATGGACATGGGGAATAAAACCTCTAGTCCTATTATTCTTGGAAGACCTTTTCTTCGTACTACAGGTGCTATCATTGATTCAAAGGGGGAACGTGAAGTTTCAGTTCCCACACAAGAAGTGCATGGAACACTTCCCAAGAAAGAGGGAACATCAAAGTTCAAGCTCCCTCATGAGCTTCATCTTCAATAAACAACAAGTAAGAAGCCTAGCTATATGGCTATAAAGAAAGCGCTTTGCGGGAGGCAACCCGGTTATTTTTATGTGTGATTTTCTTTGTGTCCTCTTGCTGTATCAAGAGAGTTTGTTTTTAGTTTAGTTTCTGGAGTTTTTAATAAAGTGCCAAGTTTTACCCATTTTGGTCTTGAAAAGTTGCTTATAGCGTTCGGAGATTTTATTCCTGCACGAATCTGTGCACGGTATGATTTTTAATTCTTATTCTGTAACTCCGAATGAGCTCATATTTGAACTGTAGTTGCAACTTTTCATCCTCTGTATGCATGAATTTTGCAGAATTTTTGGCAAAGTTTGGTAGGGTAGAAAAATACGTTTTGCTGCTGCTGTTTTTCTGGACAGATTCTGTCCCATTTTGTTTTATGCATGTTTTGAACTTTTATCTTGAATCTTTTTGATTCAAATGAGTTTATGAGTAGGCATACAACATTATATACTTTCTGGACATTCATATGTTTTGTTTAAGGATTATATGCAGCAAGAAACCTATTTGTTTATCACTACTAATGCACCCCACAGAAAAGAAAATGGGAGAAACGGTGTTTTGAAGTTTTTTCACAGGGATTGGAGGAGATGCACCAAGAGTTATCCAAGGATGGTGAAGACCATAAGCTTGGGGATGTGAAGACAACCCCACTGGACCTACACACTCTCGGTTTGCACACGTCTAACTTCTGTTTTTCGATCGAAACACTTTATCGCATAAACTTGGAGCGTCTTTTTGTTTGTTTTTGGTTTGTTTGTTATTTTGTGAGACCACACTATCATTTATATGAGAAAGAGCTACTGGAAATATGGGTTGAAATATGTTGGATGCTTTTATCATATTGGGAAAAGGGATGTTTGAGTTGATTTTTAATGATACATATAGTTGCATGATTCATGAGCTTGTTTATGAGTAATAATTTGCAAATGCTTTATCAAGAGCTATCACTTATTCATGTTTTGATGCTGAATGTTATTTTACTTGTTTAACATGGATTAGTTAGTTCTATGGACACTCATGCATGCATCTAGATGGTCAACTTTCTCCCTCTTGCTAGCCCAAACATTCCAACAAGCAAAAACTTGTTTCCAACACCTTCAACCAAAGTTATTCCAGTGAGTCCACCATATCTACCTTGGCTTTATGCTATTCCGAGTATGTATATCATGATATTTGTGTTATCTATACCTCTGAATGAAAATGTTTATGTTATTGATTGTTATGGGAAAAGTTGGTTATATAGCTCTCACGAACTTGATGCACAACTTTATTTTTATTGCATAAAAAACATGACCCATTGTGATTAATAATATGATGCTAGTGGCTTGATAAATGTCCGAGGTTGGGAGTTAGCCCATATGTGCTGTCACATGCAAAGCTTTCAACATGCTCCTTCATCATTTAGTTGATATCATGTACTTTTGTTTATGGATGCCTATCATGGTGAAATAAGGGGAAATGAAGTAGTTTAAATGAGTTTGTATAAATGGTTAGAGAGACGCCTGGGCCGCTAATCTAAGCCATGCATCATTCATGGTGGAAATTTACTTACATGCTATGGTGAACCGTCTGTGATGCACCTTATAATAAAAAGCTATTCCAATGGTAAATAAAAAGGGTGTTGAGGTTGTTCATCTTGTTTGTTTGTCTTGTCATTTTGATATGGGCTTGTTCCATATCCTGGGACAAGAGGTACCCCAGTTGACGCTCTTGATGATACTATTATTATAATTATATATAACTTGAACTTGCTTTGTTTCCTAAGTTGAGTAATCATGGTGTAGGTACTTGTATTCAAGGGGCATGAGACACCTAACCTTTACTTTATCAAGCACACTACTCATATTTGCTTTCACATTAAACTTTAATCATTCAAGATGCTATGATAGGGGTAATGAGAGCTTGACACCAAGAATTCCACATTGCAATCATTAACTTAAGTAGAAGAGTTTGGAAGTTAGATGAAACTTATGCATGCTTTACCTCTACTCACATATACATCTTTCCAAAGTGTCCACCTTTTATATTCAGATTTTCATCTACACTCTATGACCAATGTAGGATGTTCTTACTTATCATTATGCATACATGTGGTCCATATTACTATCTTCTATGTTACACTTTGTGAACTATCATTGAACATCCTTGCATTGAATACTTGATATCACTTCATAAACTATTTGCATATTGCTACTCCTTTGAAGAATGAATCATTTGACTCTATGTAGCAGTAGCAATCATTTGATATCCATTGTTAGTGCTATATTGCAAAGCCATGTTAGTTTTATCACCTTCATACTCGAGGACGAGTATTGGTTAAGCTTGGGGATGTTGATGCATGTAAAATGCATACATGAACTTTGCACTATATCACTCATATTCCAATCATATTTGCATCATATAAGGGTTATACCACTGTTATTTAATGATTTTAGGAAATAAAATAATTGTTTCCTATTTTTATGGAATTAACCCTGCGCAGGCAGAAAACCCTATTTCTTTCCTTTTATGTTTCAGGGACCCAAACGACGTCAAAAATCTGGAAAAATACAGGCGTCATTATTTTGGAAGGAGGAAGACGTAGGAGCGAAGGAATCAAGCAAACGGAGGCCGAGGCCAAAAGGGGGTGGCCCACGGCCACTGTACCTGGCCGCGTGGGGCCCACCAACTGGCCCTCGAGGCTCCGCACCGTCGATCTTTTCTCCACCGCCTTCGTCTTGACCTAAAAACGCCTATAAAAGAAGTCCCATGGCGTTCTCGAAAACAAGCGCCGCCATATCACAGAAACACGAAAACGAAGATCTGGAGCTGCAGATTGGAGGGGGAAAACTCCGGCGGGCGCTGCCGGCGTGGTCTCCATCTTCTCCATCGACATCTCCACCATCTCCATGATGAAGAGGGAGTAGTCCACCTCTGGACTATGGGTTTGTGGAAGTAACTTATGTATCTCTCCTCTCTTTGAGCTTCACTAATTAGTACCGTATGAGCTGCTGAACATGATTACGGTCATATATGTAATTCCTATGTGGTGGATCTTTTTGTGAGTTAATATGTTTGAGATTGCAAATGTTTGTTTCAGTTATGATATAGATGCATATTATGTACCCCGTTCTTATCTACTTGTTATGATCAAGCATGTTTATGAGGGCGTGTGTGGGGTGATGTGTGCATTAGTTGGAGTAACGGGGGTGGTGAGTGCGGTAAGTTGACAACTGAAATATCGCGATCCACTTGGGTGTTTTACCTTACTTTGTTGCCTCACTAGGGATAAACAAAAATACCATGCTACAAGGGTTGAGGGTGACCAAGCTTCTTCCTGTGACTAGATCTAGCATGTTCTTATTTTCACTTCATGTCATGATACTTAAAGCTATACTCTGATTATTTAATTACTAAGGTGTTATGATTTAGTTCGCATCTTGGTGGAGTATAAGTGAGATTAATAACCAAAAGATCTCTATGTTAGGACGTGATGCCCATATAATTAGTAACTTGATATCAAACTTTGTGTTGCAATCTCATATGTCAACTCTATGTGTCCATTGTCTGCCACACCATTAAAAGAGAGAGTGCATTTGTGAAACCATGAACCCCGGTCCATTTTTAATCATAAGAAACACCTTTCCAACAACTTTTACCACTTTTCCATTTTCTGCATTATTAAATCCGAAAATACAAAAACACTTTTCCATCTTGCATTCATCATAAAAAACCCAAAAATATCATTTATCATTGTTATCATATCCTTGCACATTCATTCACCACCATTGCATATTTATTTTTGTTTGCATTGCATATTTATCTTGATATCATTCATACACCTTGTGCTTGACAACCACAGGTGAGGTTGAGGACCAAAACAATTAACCTTGTTTTGTAGGTGACCAAAGAAGGATAGGAAGATAAATCTTTCACTACTGATTCCCCGAGAGTTCGATATTAAACCCTCGAGTCACCCTCGTGGGGAAAACACGTCTTCCACTTACTACATACTCTGCACTTGGAGGCTCAACCTAACCCCGTATACTTGTCATTTCAGGTAGCTACTGAAGGCTATCACTTCTACGGGTGTCAAATATAGTCCCCTTATATGTAATCATCCCGGCTTACTCACATTTGCAATAAAAACGTTTTGCAAGAACCAAATAATTGCAACAAAAGAGATTCAAGCCAAGATACAACCTACACAAGTTTGAAAGCTAGAAACGTATGCATGAGGTAGATACTTGTTACCGAGATAGCATTGGTGATGTAGAACATGAGAGTTAACGATCATCCAAACTTGGCTCCAATGAACACATGGTGACACCACCTTCCTTGTAAATGAGACAAGCTTCCAATGCATCTCTAATGTACCTAAAACAAATTCAAGTACAACATGGTACCTGTCATGGTGGGATCACGGCAGATGCCATGGGTATGGCTTAGTTGGGGCCGAATGGTCGTTGGGGGAATCCGGGGAGGGTTTATGCACTCAAGATGTGCACAAGCAAGAACATGCAAGAAACCACAAGAACATGAACAAGAGACCGAGAAAGCCAAGAACACAAAAGACACCACGATGTACCAGGTTCGGGGCCTTCGTGAAGAAGTAGAACCCCTACTCCTGCCTTTCCTCTCTCAATATATCAGTGTCGTTCTCAGGTAGAAGGTGCTCCTCGAGCTGTATGATGCTGCTCAAGTGAGAGCTCTAGATAGAAAATGAAACTATGAAGGGGAAATGAGCTAGGGTTTTCGCCGTCCTCCTCCCTGGAGGTAGAGATGCCGCATATATACACAGGCCGAAGTACATTTTTACCCCTGCCTACAACTGACAATGGCATGGCCAAAAGTTAGAAGACAAGCCTCTGCCTCTGCCAGCTCAACGGCCGGACTGTCAGGCCAGCCAGGCCTAGCTTTTCTCTTCCGGTCATACTTCAGTAGCCTGCCGAGGTCTAGCCTGTAGACCTTTCCCGAAATAGCCGAGTCAGCTCCTAGGCCCCCGAGCTTCTGGGAAACCCATGGATGGACCTCGCCGTCCTCTGAAGCCTCGGGCTACGAGCTCTGCGGCGCCTGTGACCTCTCTGACATGCCTCGATCCTTGCTGCCAACCTCGGATAACACTCCTGATCCTATACCTCGGTAGAGAATACCTTATTCCTGTGGTAGCTAGCTGACTGCCCCAAGGTTGATACCTCGGAGGATATACCTCGGACAATATACCTCGGACGTACACCTTACGTCGGATGACGCCTCCTGCGTCCTTGCTCAATCGTTACCTCGGACAGCTTACTACCTTAACCTTACATGTCTTGACCTCATCATTACCCTACCCGGGGGTAACCTGTGAGGACCCCGGATTAGGTATCCGAGATACTCGTTATGTTTCCTGCAACAATCCCATGATCAGTCTGTTGTTGCACATAACTCGAATTGGTATCACAGAACACCCATAAATACCGAATAAATTTACTTACGTGATTGAGGTCATAACTTCAACAGGTACTTGCAGCGGAAATCACCAAACAGCGTGGAGCCCAAGTCATTTGCCTTAACCCCACGGGCAGCTGACTAGGAAGCGCCCTAGTTCGCATTGACGTCATCGATCTCTCGGTCTTCAGCATACTTCTTCTTGAACTCTGGACATGGGAATATCCAGGGACACAGCCATGAGTACATTTAAGTACTCGCAAACTACCACCGAAATGAGCAGGCACTACTCTTTTATTGTTTAAATAAAACTTCGTTTGCTTTGAAAACTCTATATCCTTGTTGAAAAGAGAAGGATATACTTTTGTTTATTAAAACCTTGTTTTGAAATCTCTATATCTTCCTTGAAAAAGAAAAGAAGGCTTTTAGAACTTTTCCCCATAAATCTATCTTTGTAAGAATTCTCTCTTAAAACTGTTTCCCGAAAATACATCTTTGTTGAAAAAGGTAAGAAGTCTCTTTTATAAATATTTTTCCCGGAAAATCACCATTTGTTTATTTCTCCAAAAACTCCTCCTTTTCTGGCCATAACCCTTCATGGTCACTCAACCCCAACAACCTCATGCCGGCCCGTTGGCATAGTTGCATAAAACATTTTCCACTTTCAAATCACAAAACTCTTCACTTCCCGACCATAGCCTGTCATGGTCAATCATTCTCCAGCAACCTCATACCAGCCCGTCGGTAGAGTTGCAGATACAACACATCTCCATTTTATTTTCAAATCTTAAAACATTTCCAAAGCTTGCACATGGTCAGAGGACAGTCTCCCAATTGTCCATATCCGAGGACTCGGCTATTCGAATAGTTTTAACCCTCTGCAGAGGTAGCACGCTTTTCCCACACCCATCCGGTAACTCATCGTGTCAGCCACGTCCCGCCATACCAGGTGTATGCGAAGTTGAGCCACCGACCATAGCCTCTCATTTGCTCATGCTAGTACAGGATCCTTCCCATATGACACTTTCCATCGACACCCAGTCCAGTTTCCCGTCAGAAACCCTAAGTGTGAGGACTCATAGTTTTGTCCGGCGGTTTATGGTGGAACCTTCTATCCTCCCCACCAACTTGTGTGAGGACCCGGGTCAGGGGGTAGGTCCTCGGACCATCCCCTCATGCATAACGGAGTCATCTCCGTCGATGAGGTATCCCATACTAATAAGAGCAAACTACATGACTACGCCTTTTCCCATATGTGGTAAATGTGGTCGCACAGGGTAAGATTGGTCGTCATAGTACAAAGACACAATGTGCATTTTTCATAAACATCACCATTCCCCACTTCTCCATTTCCACACCGACATCTCGGTATTCCACAACCTCACGAGTATTTTCAAAGGAGCTTTGAGTAAACAATATTTTTCCCATCCTATAGTTTGAAAAAGAATTTCCATCTAATATCTCCATAGAGGGTGTCAAAATAATATACTTATAATTTGGAAAAGGGTTTTCAAAATCATAGCTTTTGTGGCAAACACCATATAAATAACTTTTGCTCTTTATAAGTAAAACATGTGAACCAAAATAGATGTATATAAATGCAAGCTCAGAGGATAGCTTGCCTTGCTCGGCAAAGTGATCTCGGTCTTGATCTTCAGGTTCAACAAATTTCCCTTCCTCAATAACTCCATTCCAAAGACCACTCCGGTAGTGTTTATGTCTAGCGTCGCAAACATGAGAATAACACCACAATCAATAAGCAAACCAAACCACAAGTGGCACACCGACAAGTAACCAACCATAAGCGTCAATCTAATCGTTCGAGCAACAACTAGGATTTACACTTACGAGGGCCTCATATTGATCAGTAGTCTATCGCCTATACGCAAGCTAGGTACATCGATCACAAAACTATCTGAGGCGAAGGTTAACAACAAGCACCTCCCGTTGAACGGGAAATACTTCAGACAAAAGTTAGGTCACTATATATTTTCTGTGAGTTAAAATATTATACCAAGTTAGGATATGATAAAGTGAAACACTAGGAACCTAGCAAAATTGGGTTTGCTCCAGAAATCATTACAGATTAATTTATAAAGCCCTTTTTAATTTTGCCCTTTTTATTAATTTATTTTAAACAACACTACAAAATAATTATCCATGTTTGGAGACAAGCTGGAATATGAAGGTTATCACTTGCTAACCATTTTAATAGATCAAACTTAATTTTTGGATCATTAGTTTTAAAGATATGAATTTTTCCAATTTATTTTATATTCTGCCATTTTCTTTATTTTAATAAAACATTAAATAACTAATTTATTTGGATAGGTGAATTACACCAAAAGACAGGTTTTACTTTTCTGAACATTTTGGTATATCATTTGTAATTTTTGGAGCAGTAATTAAAAAGATATGCATTTTATAAACTTAACCTATTTTCTGTCTTTTCTTTTAATTCCCAGAGAAACGTGGTATACTTTTGGTACCGAGCCCGTGGCTAGCCAGAGCCACTGCCAGGCGGGCCCGGGTGCTGCGCTGGCGCTGACTGGGCTGGGTGTGGTTGCGCTGGCCACCGCGGTCGCTGACCGGTGGGGCCAGGCTGTCAGCGTGGATTAAAACAGAAAAAGGTGGGGATTGCATCCGCGAGGTTTCGAACCCGCGACGCGGCACAGTGCGGCGCGGATCGGTGGTGCTGACCACTGGGCCAGTGCGGTGCTGTTGTTAGTATACGGGCGCGCGTAAATAAGAGGAGTAGACGGTGACGGCGACGACGCGCGTGGACACGGCGATCACCGGCGGTGAGGTGCAAGGGTTCGACGTTCTACGGCGTTTGGAGGCCAACTAGTACTCGCACCCGACACGCACGAGTACGGGTTACCTAGTGGCGGCGTTGTGGACCTAATGGTCGCCGGCAAAAGCTCCGGCGACGAGGTCGTGCGGCGGCGAGCTGCGGACGACGACGGATTCTACGGCTACGCGGCGAACTACGGCGAACTGGGTTAAACGGAGATGTCCAGGAGGTGCGCCTGCTCACCCTCGATGCGTGGGTGCGATTCGTTGGTGCTGAGGTGGACGGGAACGGCGGCGAGCTTGCTCGAAGCGCGGCGGCCGGAGTTGGGGAAGACGCGGACGGGCTGCTCGATGCACGGCTCCCTTCTTCGATTCCTTGCACGGAGATGAAGAGGACGAAGAGGCGGAGAGGATAGCGGTCTCGGATTTGTTCGGGGCGCCCTAGAACGGCGGCGATACGTGCGGCAACGGCGAGCTCGAGCTCGGCCGAGGCTCGGTCATGGCAGAGGAAAATATCGAGGGAGGGGGCAGGGGAATGGACGAGTGGATGAGGGAGGAGAGGTGCGGCTCGGCGTTCTTATCCTCCTCACCGAAGCGGCAGAGGAGCGGAGGGGGGGGGGGCCTGGGCGGCGTGCGACGCGCGGGAGGACGACACCGCGGCGTCGACCACGGGCTGCTACAGAGAAGACGCCACTTTTGCCGATAACCCCCTGGATTTCTTTTCCCTTTTACATCTAAGTCCTTTTACTGTTTCTTTTTATTTCTTTTAAAACCAGTAGTGTTTTAGGGATTTATTTGAGGTACTAAAACATTTTAGAAAAATTTGAAAATATTCCTGTGGCCTCCCCATTACATGTAGAGGCTACACAAAATTTGGTTTTTGAAAATAAAATGTTTTGAACAATACTTGTTCATAAGATTTGAATATATTATTTTTGGATAAAACCAATTTGACAAATGGAAATATCTTTGTAATTGGAGATTAGATATTTTGGGGAGAGAGTAACATGATGATGAGATGGTTATCATCTCATTCCTGGATTTTATAAGATAAAGTAATTGTTATACCAAACTAGAGAATTAGGTAGAGAGGGAATCTAAATAAGATCATTTCTTTTAATCAAGAATTTTAATTTGAGGGTGTAAGTAATCATAGGGGTCTTGTTTTGTTCTCAAGTCACACTCCACCATTGTGGTCAGTGTGTTTTACTTTAGTGCTAGGCATAGCTGAGGAATTATCCTCACAAGCAACAAACACCACAAGATCCACAACACAAACATGACCACACAAATAAAACCACAAGATTCAATCATACCACCATTTCCACAATTAACAATGCTATCTTGTAGAAATGATCACCCTCAATTATGACAAGATGATGTTTTAAGGAGTATCTCAACTCATAACTTAGTAGTTTTCAGAAGATTTGATGAAGAGAAATATGTGGGGTAATATATTTCCCACTAGTGTTATTTTCAAATGGAGTAAAAATAAGAGTTTATAAAATGGGAGTTGTATACACTTGAAAATCTCAAGTTTAAAAGACAGATAGGAGATAGCATATAGATCTCCACATTTGTGGGAACACATAGTTTTGGAAATACTTTTACTTTCCCAAATAATGGGTATTAGTTTTGGTTGTTGCTAAACCAATTATCATTGAAATGGAGTTGGCCAAAATAAGAAGGGAAAAGATACATGGAATATTTTTCTTGTCATGACATGATCACCAAGTTAAATATATTTTTATATTGGTTGCGTCTTACTTTTACTAGTCAAACAATTTAAACAACAAGTCACACTAGGTTCAACATAGCAATGGGAAGGAAAACACAATCATCAGTGAAACATTTCAAAAAGTTTTTGTTGGTTCTGAATTTTGGGTCTTGTGAAACTAAGTTTTTCTTAGTTTCTAAATTTGGGATGTGACAGCTCTTCCCCCCTTAAAAATAAATCTCGTCCTCGAGATTTGGCCGGGGGTAACAGGGGAGTACGAGGGCACGGGTTTTTGGGTTGGCTATCCTTCTGAGGTTGTGGCTTCTTTAGTAAGGTCGCCACGTGAGATCTTGACAAATTGATGTTGCGAGGCTTTCTTTGTCGATGATCTTCTGTGCTGAGTTCAGATCCTCGACGATGGGGTTGACTTAACGATCGACGCTGAGGGAGAGTCCTGGTTGGCTGTTTCCAGACACTACAAGACTGAGGCGTAAGGGACTAATTATTAACATTTTCTGGTATACGTACTGCAGGTCTTCCCCCTTAAAAAGGGATTTTAAACGGTCCTGCAGAAGGTTGCATCTGGGGTTGACTTGAAGGCATCGTCCTTCTTGGGTAGCTTGACGACCTTCGTCTTGGGTGTCATTCCTCGGTGATTGGGGTCGGTGCGGATATCACTTCCTGATATTTTCTTCTTACGAGGGTCACAGATGAGGACGAGTAGTTTTCAGGATGCGTCAAGTCTGAGCACTCGACTCTCTCCGGTTTCTAGTTAGTAGAGGGATGTTATAACTTCTAAGGGCGTCTGAACTTGCTTGGTGGTTGACGTTGCCAACAGCAGGTGCTTCCGTTGTTTGATTCTTCTTAGTGACTTCTGGTAGATCTTCTTCACTCTTTTCTTCCTTCGGCTTGGCGAGAAAAAGGCTGTCCTGAAAGACTTCTTTGGTTCGGGTTCTTCAGGAAGTTTCGCAGGTGTCTTCACAAGTAGGTTAGAGTGTACCAGATTAGTTAGGTTTTCCGGGAAAACTTTCTGGTTGAGAGGCTTAAGTTAGTTTCCAAGGGAGTTGGGTGTTATACTCAGAACATCAGACTTATGGTACCTAAGATCCAAAACATCCAACTTTACACAGGCCTCTAATTCTCGAGTCTCCAAAATACCATTCCAACATCTCTGGTAAGGCCAATACTATCAACTAGTTACTTGAATCACGGCCTTTTGCCCGAGCTAAAGTTATTAATCCACCATCATCTCCTTCGGGCATAAATTCTTTATCATACTATAGTTCAATCTATCGGATACCCATCAAACCTTTAAGGCATAATCTTCCCATTACCTTCTATCACAAAATCGTAGGGGTCCACCAATTATTTCTTGATTAATTTTATTCCCTAGATAGGCATATCTCAAACTATCTGACTCCTTCAGGTTGCCATCTTCCCACGATCATATCATCAAAGCTAAATAAAGCATCCAACAATCATGTGATCATACCATCAAGGATTTGACCCACTTTCTAACCAAATTCAGATTTCATCTCAACACTTTCGGGCCTTGATCTCTTAATCAAAGATGAACAATCTTTCTACGAATAATCCAAACAGAGCGTGACAAGCTCTGAAAACTACTGCCACCTAGAATGTCTTGCTACTAGACCAAGTCACATCTATTCCTAGAATCCGATAAACATTCACTTGTCCTCCACCAATTATTTCTTGCATACAACGATCTACTTATTTGCTAACTCATCCTTGACCACTACCTATAATTCCATAGGAATTTAGTACAAGGTCACTTGCGCTAGGAATCACCCTAAACATTCCAACACCGGAGTATTCTTCTTAATTTACTTGGTTCTAACCAATCCAAACATCATTTTATCAGCAAGTGCTTCCTAAAAAAAAAATCCAATGACCTTCACCTTTATTTCTAAACCTTAAATCAAGGGTCACGTCTTCTAGCTCCAGATAACCACCAATGGTTGGGGACCACAACTGGTTAGCCCCAGAGTATTAATCAAATATATCATCTGTCCAAACCCAATTGATTTATCGACCCACTCCAAGCTTTCACTTTTATTCAAAACCCCAAATTTTTGATATTACCAACCTTATCCACCGAATTCTGATCTCATCACTAGATTCTCAAGGGGTCCTGCTGACTAATAATCTTATAGTCCAACACTCTTATATCTTCCTAAAGTCTCCTGTCTACCAACTAGTTTTGAGTCGCCCACTGGCACCTCTTTCTTTTCTTGTTTTCGGAAATCATATCCTTGGGGAAACACTATAAATCTTCATATGATTTTCTTACTTAGAACTTGAGTAACTCCTAAGGTATACACTTGACTTAAGAAAATTACTATTGTCCTTGATTTGAGTTCTAACATCATTCGCTTCACCCCTGTGGTGAAGGCATCCACTTAGTCCGGGCAAGCTTTTCATTAGTTAGTTGTATAAAAATTGTGGAGGTCTTTTATAACATCAATTGCCTTAGTCTTACGAGAAGAATTTGTTAACAAGGTAGCTAGTCTTGTCATCAAACTACTTTTCATATTCCAGAGGCTGAGGTGGACTGGATTATCTGAGGTTTCGTTTATTTGTATATGACACTCAATTGTTTGAGCATACAAAAGCGATTTGTTAACAAGTTCATGAGGCTTGTTACCAAACTACTTCTATATAACACGAACATTAAAATATCACACTATTTCTAGAGAGATTTAAAGTTAGGTAAATTATGTTAGTTTTTCATATTCTTTTGTTAGTCCGACGGGATACGACCAGTGTCATCTACCGTCGGGTCTTGAATCTTCATCTTTCTCGATGGCTTGATGTGGTTACACAAAACAACGTATGGAGACTGCTATCAGTCTTGCAGAAGGTCGCAGAGTCTTGGGGTAGCGAGTATTCCATACCTTGCTTCTCTTACTAGGAGAAAATCTTCCGAAGAGTTTTCTAAGTCGGGCTTTTGAGAGGGTACAAAGAGTACATCTATGGCCAACAAGGCAAAAAGGTTTTGTTGCTAACAGTCAAAATAAAAGCAACAGATAAAAGTGCGGTTACTTTGGGGTTTTCGACAAGGCGGATTTTGTAAAACCCACAAGGAAAACAACACACAATAAATGCAACACACAAGCAAAGATCAATCAAGGCACTTTTAGCACCAACAGTCGTTTAATACCGTGGAAGATGGGTTTGCTCCAGTAAAACGAGCTTATCCTATTGATCCTATGGGTCTTTGTATCTCGAGGATTTTCTTCACCTTGTCCAAGTGGGAAACTTTGGCGGTGAAATTACTGCGATTTCGGAAGGTTGCACGGATCCTCGGTCTTCGCATATAAATTGCCTTGCTGTTGAAGTTTTCGGGTTGCTAAGTACCCAGGTCTGGTTTGGGGTGTCGTCAAGTATGTAAGTTTGAATGGAGGTAAGACAACAGATGGAAACTTTTGATAAACCTTTAGACAAGAGATAAGGTTTAGAATAATTCGAGAAGGTGAAAAGAGTGGAAGCTACACTTAGGCTTCCTTGGGTACAAGTAATTTTAGGTAGTAATATTTTTCTTTCCAAAATAATTCTCTCGTAAAGGCCTTGGTGAAACAGGGCTGTTGAAGTCTTCCTTTTATAGCCTTAGTCTTCAGCTGGAATACTTGGGATTGTCGAGGCAGTAACTGAGTGGAATTGTCGATATTGAGTTGAGGTCTTCGAGGTTTCTTGCTTTATTGATACTGACGATCTTGGTATTTGCAGATCAATCACCTTGATGCTGAATGTTGAATATTTGAGATGGAAGCTCTTTCTTGTAGGTGCTAGCTAATCAGGTCTCACTTGGGTTCATCGTCAAGTATTTTGAACGGGTAAGAGAGAGTAGAGAAATCCTTGGAAAATCTTAAAAATAGAGGGATGAGACTCAGAATATTTGAGAAGATACGAAGAGTGGAAGTCATTTTTGGACTTCCTTGGAAAAATATATTTTTGGTATTAATAGATTTTTAATCAAATATTTCCTTACTAACTAACGTCCATGCTAACTAAGGTCTGTTACAGTCAGGATGGCTCTGATACCAAGTCTGTGAGGACCCCGGATTAGGTATCCGAGATACTCGTTATGTTTCCTGCAACAATCCCATGATCAGTCTGTTGTTGCACATAACTCGAATTGGTATCACAGAACACCCATAAATACCGAATAAATTTACTTACGTGATTGAGGTCATAACTTCAACAGGTACTTGCAGCGGAAATCACCAAACAGCGTGGAGCCCAAGTCATTTGCCTTAACCCCACGGGCAGCTGACTAGGAAGCGCCCTAGTTCGCATTGACGTCATCGATCTCTCGGTCTTCAGCATACTTCTTCTTGAACTCTGGACATGGGAATATCCAGGGACACAGCCATGAGTACATTTAAGTACTCGCAAACTACCACCGAAATGAGCAGGCACTACTCTTTTATTGTTTAAATAAAACTTCGTTTGCTTTGAAAACTCTATATCCTTGTTGAAAAGAGAAGGATATACTTTTGTTTATTAAAACCTTGTTTTGAAATCTCTATATCTTCCTTGAAAAAGAAAAGAAGGCTTTTAGAACTTTTCCCCATAAATCTATCTTTGTAAGAATTCTCTCTTAAAACTGTTTCCCGAAAATACATCTTTGTTGAAAAAGGTAAGAAGTCTCTTTTATAAATATTTTTCCCGGAAAATCACCATTTGTTTATTTCTCCAAAAACTCCTCCTTTTCTGGCCATAACCCTTCATGGTCACTCAACCCCAACAACCTCATGCCGGCCCGTTGGCATAGTTGCATAAAACATTTTCCACTTTCAAATCACAAAACTCTTCACTTCCCGACCATAGCCTGTCATGGTCAATCATTCTCCAGCAACCTCATACCAGCCCGTCGGTAGAGTTGCAGATACAACACATCTCCATTTTATTTTCAAATCTTAAAACATTTCCAAAGCTTGCACATGGTCAGAGGACAGTCTCCCAATTGTCCATATCCGAGGACTCGGCTATTCGAATAGTTTTAACCCTCTGCAGAGGTAGCACGCTTTTCCCACACCCATCCGGTAACTCATCGTGTCAGCCACGTCCCGCCATACCAGGTGTATGCGAAGTTGAGCCACCGACCATAGCCTCTCATTTGCTCATGCTAGTACAGGATCCTTCCCATATGACACTTTCCATCGACACCCAGTCCAGTTTCCCGTCAGAAACCCTAAGTGTGAGGACTCATAGTTTTGTCCGGCGGTTTATGGTGGAACCTTCTATCCTCCCCACCAACTTGTGTGAGGACCCGGGTCAGGGGGTAGGTCCTCGGACCATCCCCTCATGCATAACGGAGTCATCTCCGTCGATGAGGTATCCCATACTAATAAGAGCAAACTACATGACTACGCCTTTTCCCATATGTGGTAAATGTGGTCGCACAGGGTAAGATTGGTCGTCATAGTACAAAGACACAATGTGCATTTTTCATAAACATCACCATTCCCCACTTCTCCATTTCCACACCGACATCTCGGTATTCCACAACCTCACGAGTATTTTCAAAGGAGCTTTGAGTAAACAATATTTTTCCCATCCTATAGTTTGAAAAAGAATTTCCATCTAATATCTCCATAGAGGGTGTCAAAATAATATACTTATAATTTGGAAAAGGGTTTTCAAAATCATAGCTTTTGTGGCAAACACCATATAAATAACTTTTGCTCTTTATAAGTAAAACATGTGAACCAAAATAGATGTATATAAATGCAAGCTCAGAGGATAGCTTGCCTTGCTCGGCAAAGTGATCTCGGTCTTGATCTTCAGGTTCAACAAATTTCCCTTCCTCAATAACTCCATTCCAAAGACCACTCCGGTAGTGTTTATGTCTAGCGTCGCAAACATGAGAATAACACCACAATCAATAAGCAAACCAAACCACAAGTGGCACACCGACAAGTAACCAACCATAAGCGTCAATCTAATCGTTCGAGCAACAACTAGGATTTACACTTACGAGGGCCTCATATTGATCAGTAGTCTATCGCCTATACGCAAGCTAGGTACATCGATCACAAAACTATCTGAGGCGAAGGTTAACAACAAGCACCTCCCGTTGAACGGGAAATACTTCAGACAAAAGTTAGGTCACTATATATTTTCTGTGAGTTAAAATATTATACCAAGTTAGGATATGATAAAGTGAAACACTAGGAACCTAGCAAAATTGGGTTTGCTCCAGAAATCATTACAGATTAATTTATAAAGCCCTTTTTAATTTTGCCCTTTTTATTAATTTATTTTAAACAACACTACAAAATAATTATCCATGTTTGGAGACAAGCTGGAATATGAAGGTTATCACTTGCTAACCATTTTAATAGATCAAACTTAATTTTTGGATCATTAGTTTTAAAGATATGAATTTTTCCAATTTATTTTATATTCTGCCATTTTCTTTATTTTAATAAAACATTAAATAACTAATTTATTTGGATAGGTGAATTACACCAAAAGACAGGTTTTACTTTTCTGAACATTTTGGTATATCATTTGTAATTTTTGGAGCAGTAATTAAAAAGATATGCATTTTATAAACTTAACCTATTTTCTGTCTTTTCTTTTAATTCCCAGAGAAACGTGGTATACTTTTGGTACCGAGCCCGTGGCTAGCCAGAGCCACTGCCAGGCGGGCCCGGGTGCTGCGCTGGCGCTGACTGGGCTGGGTGTGGTTGCGCTGGCCACCGCGGTCGCTGACCGGTGGGGCCAGGCTGTCAGCGTGGATTAAAACAGAAAAAGGTGGGGATTGCATCCGCGAGGTTTCGAACCCGCGACGCGGCACAGTGCGGCGCGGATCGGTGGTGCTGACCACTGGGCCAGTGCGGTGCTGTTGTTAGTATACGGGCGCGCGTAAATAAGAGGAGTAGACGGTGACGGCGACGACGCGCGTGGACACGGCGATCACCGGCGGTGAGGTGCAAGGGTTCGACGTTCTACGGCGTTTGGAGGCCAACTAGTACTCGCACCCGACACGCACGAGTACGGGTTACCTAGTGGCGGCGTTGTGGACCTAATGGTCGCCGGCAAAAGCTCCGGCGACGAGGTCGTGCGGCGGCGAGCTGCGGACGACGACGGATTCTACGGCTACGCGGCGAACTACGGCGAACTGGGTTAAACGGAGATGTCCAGGAGGTGCGCCTGCTCACCCTCGATGCGTGGGTGCGATTCGTTGGTGCTGAGGTGGACGGGAACGGCGGCGAGCTTGCTCGAAGCGCGGCGGCCGGAGTTGGGGAAGACGCGGACGGGCTGCTCGATGCACGGCTCCCTTCTTCGATTCCTTGCACGGAGATGAAGAGGACGAAGAGGCGGAGAGGATAGCGGTCTCGGATTTGTTCGGGGCGCCCTAGAACGGCGGCGATACGTGCGGCAACGGCGAGCTCGAGCTCGGCCGAGGCTCGGTCATGGCAGAGGAAAATATCGAGGGAGGGGGCAGGGGAATGGACGAGTGGATGAGGGAGGAGAGGTGCGGCTCGGCGTTCTTATCCTCCTCACCGAAGCGGCAGAGGAGCGGAGGGGGGGGGCCTGGGCGGCGTGCGACGCGCGGGAGGACGACACCGCGGCGTCGACCACGGGCTGCTACAGAGAAGACGCCACTTTTGCCGATAACCCCCTGGATTTCTTTTCCCTTTTACATCTAAGTCCTTTTACTGTTTCTTTTTATTTCTTTTAAAACCAGTAGTGTTTTAGGGATTTATTTGAGGTACTAAAACATTTTAGAAAAATTTGAAAATATTCCTGTGGCCTCCCCATTACATGTAGAGGCTACACAAAATTTGGTTTTTGAAAATAAAATGTTTTGAACAATACTTGTTCATAAGATTTGAATATATTATTTTTGGATAAAACCAATTTGACAAATGGAAATATCTTTGTAATTGGAGATTAGATATTTTGGGGAGAGAGTAACATGATGATGAGATGGTTATCATCTCATTCCTGGATTTTATAAGATAAAGTAATTGTTATACCAAACTAGAGAATTAGGTAGAGAGGGAATCTAAATAAGATCATTTCTTTTAATCAAGAATTTTAATTTGAGGGTGTAAGTAATCATAGGGGTCTTGTTTTGTTCTCAAGTCACACTCCACCATTGTGGTCAGTGTGTTTTACTTTAGTGCTAGGCATAGCTGAGGAATTATCCTCACAAGCAACAAACACCACAAGATCCACAACACAAACATGACCACACAAATAAAACCACAAGATTCAATCATACCACCATTTCCACAATTAACAATGCTATCTTGTAGAAATGATCACCCTCAATTATGACAAGATGATGTTTTAAGGAGTATCTCAACTCATAACTTAGTAGTTTTCAGAAGATTTGATGAAGAGAAATATGTGGGGTAATATATTTCCCACTAGTGTTATTTTCAAATGGAGTAAAAATAAGAGTTTATAAAATGGGAGTTGTATACACTTGAAAATCTCAAGTTTAAAAGACAGATAGGAGATAGCATATAGATCTCCACATTTGTGGGAACACATAGTTTTGGAAATACTTTTACTTTCCCAAATAATGGGTATTAGTTTTGGTTGTTGCTAAACCAATTATCATTGAAATGGAGTTGGCCAAAATAAGAAGGGAAAAGATACATGGAATATTTTTCTTGTCATGACATGATCACCAAGTTAAATATATTTTTATATTGGTTGCGTCTTACTTTTACTAGTCAAACAATTTAAACAACAAGTCACACTAGGTTCAACATAGCAATGGGAAGGAAAACACAATCATCAGTGAAACATTTCAAAAAGTTTTTGTTGGTTCTGAATTTTGGGTCTTGTGAAACTAAGTTTTTCTTAGTTTCTAAATTTGGGATGTGACATAACCCGCCGACAGTAGTCCCCGAAGCTGATGTGGTCTTGCAGCCTCGGATGAAAGGCCGCACCAGGTTCAACCCGAAACCACATGCGCTACATGTTTTGCATGTTACCGAACCAATACTCCGAGAAATCCATCGGTCTGTTCCTCGTGCCATACTGCTTTTCCGAAGTATCCGCCGAGATCTCGGACGTCAACCCCTCGATTTCTGCATCCTTACTGACTTCGGTCAGAGAACACTATTCACGTGTCCCATCCGTCACTTCCTGGTCACGATAGTCAAAGCACTCGAGTGCTTTCCACCACGCGGCCCACGTCAGCGGGGTTTCCTGCTTGCGCCGCTTCGCGCTCTAGTAACCGCGCCGCACGACGGTTTGCCTCCTGCAACCGATCCTGTGGCCTGCTCGCCCACCGCTATCTTCGTGCCACGTGGCCATTGTGCACAAACGATCCCACTCGCCGCTCCGATAACCGCGTGGTAGTGCGCAGTTACCGCCCGCGGTTATAAATACAGGCCCAGGGCAGTGCTTCCCTCTTCTTCCTCATCCACTCGCCGTCTCGCCTCCATCGCAACCAGTGCCGCCGCTTCCAGTTGAGGAAACGCGTTCCCGCCGCCGCCGACGAGCAGCTCCTTCGTCGCCGCTGCGACCACGTCACCGGCGCCGCCCTTCAGCACCTCATTTTCACGGTATGTACTCCCTTTCTTGATACCCTAGGCATTGCTCTAGGTTTCTTCCTCTTCGCGCTTTGGTTCTTCATATGTTCTTGAATAAAACTCTATTTATCTCCTCCGGTAGATCTTACTCGCATACTCTTTTGGGTAGAAATAGTTTCATGCCTCGGATAGATGTTCGCCTAGCATAGATATGCCTCTATGTATATAAGAAATCGCCCAACTCCTCCTGAGTTAGCCAGATATAGCCTTAGATTCCAGATTTACCTTTTCCTTTGCTAAACTTCTGTGCATTCTCTGCAGATTGATTCTGCCGAGATGTCTCCTCCTGAGACTTCGGAACAAACCGAGGTTCCAGACCTCGAACTGGAGGTCGGAGAACGAGCCGGCTGGGAAGGTTCGGATGTAACTCCGGACGAAATCCAGTGGCTCAGGGCGACTCGGCGGATTCCCGCCGGGGTAGAGTGTCGCCTGCCAGAGGGCGAACTCGAGCCTCAAGTCAAGCAAGGGGAACGGGTGGTCTTCGTCGCGCACTTCCAGCGCGGCTTCGGACTGCCCGTTAGTGATTCTTCCGGAGCTTCCTCGACAAGTTCGGACTCCAGGTTCATCACCTCCCCGCCAACGCCATCACCACTCTCTCCTGCATCGTTTCCTTCTCTGAGGGATACCTCGGCCTCGAAGCCACGGTAGACCTCTTTTCTCGCTACTTCCAACTCAAGCGGCAAGTGATCCCGGATCCAAAGAACAAGGATCTGCCCAAGCAATTAACCGCCTGCGGAGCTGCCACCATAGCTCCTCGCCGAAACTCCATCTTCCCACGTATCACTACTCCGGACACCGTTCGCAAGTGGCTCCGGACGTGGTTTTACGTGAAGAACTCCGGCGAAGAGGACCTCCTCAACCTGCCGGCGTTTAACCTCAGCCCTCCTACAGAACAGCTCAACTGGGACTACACTCCCCCTCACACGGCGAACTCAAGTCCATCCATGGGTATATTGCGAAATGGCAGGACCCGGAGGACCCCGGGAACGACGGGAAAGTCCTGACGGCCGACGACCTGGCCTGCACATTCGTGAAGCGCAGGGTCTCCCCTCTTCAGGCGAGGTCTCACAAGATCTGCCACATGAGCGGTCTTTATGACCCCACCCGACATACGCACGTTGCACTGGACAACGCCGCGGTAGCTCGGCGAGTCCGAGCTATCACCAAGTCCAAGATCTCTGACGCTTGGACATGGGGAAGGGAACCCCACTACCGGACCAATCCAGCGAAACAGGTACGCTATTCCGACGTTTTCTTCGATACTTCTTTACCACCGAGGTCTTGCTACCGACGTTCACCTTGACAATTTTTCTTCCTAACTCCTTTTCATATGTCTGCCATACAGCTGTTCGCCCGCCAACCGCCGAGGATGGAGTCCATCCTGGACCACTTCGGCGCGGATCTCCCTGTCGAGGACCCACCATCCAACGTGGACCCTGACGACGAGGATTATATGCCCATTGCCTCGGCCCGCATCACCACCGCGGGTAAGCCTCAAGCACAAGCTTCAGTTCAAGAGATTTCGGATGACGAGGAGGGGTTCCTCGTCATGGAACCAATAAACGCGGTACCTCTCTCCCGCCTTCCTCACCTTCCGAACTTTACTCCAGCAACCAGCCGGAAACGCGCTGGTGCCGCAACTTCGGCCGCCGAACCATCCGCCACTGGAGCCTCCGGACCCACTGAGGCTCCGGTCAAGAGACGCCGGCTGAAGAAGTCCGGACTTCCTCCTCATGCCCGGGGGGGCAGGAGGTTTCCTACCTCGGATGGGTAATGCTTTGCTTCTATAGCCAACAATGTTTGTTGCTTAAACATATTATCTCGGTATTAACACTTGACCATCTTCTTTTCGTTGCAGTGCCCCCATAGACGTGGATCAGGAGGTATCCTCCATGACTGCACCCGTTGGTGCCTCTGAAGCCACGACCACCCCGACGAACTCTCGCCCGGATCTCCTCCACCGAGGTCTGGCCCGGCCTTGGGGAAATCTGCCCCCACCCGAGGTCAGACTTCTCCGCGTCCTCAAACGGATGGGGCCAATCGCGCCAGAACTCCGGCTACCGCCTTGCCGGAGCCTCGACTCTCCCCCGCAGCCAGACTGCCCGCAACCAACAGCAGCAACAGCAGAAGCATCAGCAGAAGCAACAGCCCAAGCAGCAGCCCCAAAAACCAGTTCGCCAGACTACCTTGCCGTTGGAGAAGGGCAAGGAGAAAGAAAAAGAGACGGTGAAGTCTAAGGTCACCCCCAAACCAACATCTGGGTCTGGCACCCTGACTATCTCTTCTCCCTCAAGGATGCAACCGAGGTCTCCTCCCCGGTGACACGCCGAATTCCTCCATTCGCCGCACCCATTGATGAGACTGCCCCTCCGGCCGAAGAATATGCTCGGAGGGCATCTCTTATATTGGATAACCGGCCTGCTTCAAGCTCCGAGGCTACTTTGGCCTTGGAGGCCTCGGTTAGGGGCATCGAGCAGGGCGGACCGTGGGGATTTCCTCCTCTGCGCACTGATAGTGACCAGAGCCTCGGCTCCTTGGAACACTACAATGCAGACTGGAATTCTGCAGACATGGACGAGGTCTCTTCTGCCTCCTTGACCGCCCAAGGGGACGAGCATCCTGCGGGGAGCAGCGCCTGCGCCCGACGCATGCTTGAAATGCAAACTTCTGCTTTGCTTGCTACTCGAGCTGTCAACGTAAGTTCCACTTTCTTTACTTTCATGCAGTATCTCCTCTAATATCCACCATCTCCAGTCCCCGAGATTCGAGGTAAACTATTGACGCTCCGCCGGAGTTAAAATTGTTTGGCTTGAATCTTAACTCTCCATTTTCATCCGACGTATCCAATCCATTTTATCTCACTTTAGCATGCACCTCGGGTACGAGTCCCCGAGACTCCTGTCGAGGCATACCCCGGCAACATTTTCCCAATGATTTGACTCCGAGTCCCCGAGACTCTTGTCGAGGTATAGCCTTTCTAACCGAGCTATATTTTTCTTCCTTGCAGAATGCTATGAACGTCGCACGGATATCTTCATACCCTCTTGTTTGACCACAAGAAACTCCACGACGAGCACAAGGCCGTCCTTGCAGAAAAGAACTTTGGACGAGAAGCTACAACAAGAGAAAGCCGAGTAGCTCGTCTGGTAAAGGAGCTCAAGCGCATCACTGAGCTGCGGACGTCTGAAAAAGAGCAGCTGCAGGCGGAAAAGGCCAGTGTTGTTGAAACAGAGAAGAAACTTCGGGAGGATGCCGCCAAGGATCACGAGAATGCGCTCCAGTTAGCCGAGCCCGCGCCACCTCGGCCACCGAGGCTTATGAAGCCCTTCAAGCTTCGGTTAACCAGCTCCTCCCGACGCTGCAACATATCAACCAAGAAATGGACAGTAAGCTTCTTGCCCCCCTTATCCTTGCTTTGTCCTCAACATTACTGGCTCTTTGCCGAACTGTTTCTTTCATTATTAACAGGCTACCTCTGCAGAGCACTTCACCTACACCCAAATCTCGGCCCGCAATATCACTGCTCGCACAGGAGAGGCGTAACGAGACGAACCCCGATTGGACCGTTGAGGACCACATCGTGGCCATCAAGCTCGGATCCATCCCTTGAAACCATTGGGTCCGAACTCCTCGACGCAGGTCTGTCTGCTTTCCGAGCCTTATGGCCTCTTGCCGACGCTCCCAAACTACGCCCGAGCTCGCCGCCAAGCTTCGTGAAGCCGAACAAAGACTCCGAGAGTGGCGTTCATCTTCAGCTCGCGCTGGAGCTGATGCCGCTCTCAAATTCATCATGACTTGGTGCGAGAAGATCGACCTCGAAAAGATGGACACTCTTCGCCGAGGCTCGCCCTGGTCCTCGGACCCAATTCTCATCAAGCGCCGCGAAAAGATGGCTGCCTTCTTCGCTGGATATGCCAACACAAAGAACTTGAGCGAAGGAGACACCTACTCCGACGCCGAGGATTACGAGCCAGAAGACGAGGAATACGAAACAGAATCCGACGTCGAGGCCGAGCAAGGTGACGACGGTGAAACCCGCGAAGCAGAAACCGAGGCTTCTCCACAACCTGATGCCGAGGTTACTGCCGACGTTGCCAGCACTTCCCAGGCTACCTCGGCTCCGGACGAAATCCCTGCTGCATCGGCTGCTGCCGACGTAATTCCTGATGCCTCGACCTGAACTTATGCTTGGCCAAAAAACTTCATTAAATCCCCGGTATGCCGGGACGCAGATGTAATCAAACTTAAGTAGTTCCTTTGCTACCTCTATTACTATTATGCTCATTCGAACCATGCTTTTCTAAGCTTTATGTCGAATCCTTTTGAATGATTGCTCGAGTTTACTTTCGTGTTTACTATATTTGGCATTCTTTGCTCTTGTCTGCCTTTCTGGCGTTCGACAGTCGAGTCACAAGATTGTTGTTCATAGCATACAGTACTTGGTAAATTCCGAGGTATGTTTCAAAGTCATCCGACATAAAAAAGAAGTAAAAACAGGGGTTAGTAAACGACATATGCCGAACTGTCTTTTTGGACCGAGTCCCCGAGTTCATTTTCATGTTTCCCATGTTCTTTCGTCTTTGCTCTTGACTGCCATGCTGGCGTTCGTCAGTCGAGTCACAAGATTAGTTACATAGCATACAGTACTTGAAGTTTGAGACGAGGTTCAAAATAGCTCGGCATACGAACGAAGAAAGAGTACAAAAAAAGAAACATGCAATCATAAGAGCGAGGCAGTCCCCGAGCTCACTCTCGAGGTGCCGAAGTTTTTATTTAAAGATCAGCCGAGGTACATACATTACTTCCTTCAACAGTAGAAGGGTCGGAGTAGAGCTACATTCCATGGACGCTGAAGCTCGCATCGGGTCTATCCAGCCCATCTCCCCTTGGTTCCTGTGCATCTATAAGATAGTATGAATCATTGTGCAGAGCTCGGCTCACAATGTACGGTCCCTCCCATGGAGGTGACAACTTGTGCCGGCCTTTACTGCGCTGCACAAGCCTCAGACTATCTCCTTCATTAAACTTTCGGGGTTTTACATGCCGGCTTTGATAGCGTCGGAGACCCTGCTGATATATTGCTGACCGAGATAAGGCCAATTCTCTTGCTTCCTCAAGCAAATCTACAGCATCTCCCGAGCTTCTTTAGCCTCGGCTTCTGTGTACATTGCCACTCTGGGCGCATCATATTCAATGTCGGTTGGCAGCATTGCCTCGGCCCCATAGACCATGAAAAATGGCGTATAGCCAGTTGATCTGTTCGGTGTGGTCCTTAGACCCACGTCGACCCAAATCTTTCCCATAGGTGCACAAGAGACCCCGGGCACAATACCGTGAAACGTACAGCTGCTAGGCTGCAACTGGTTCGGTGAGTATCCCAGCTTGACCATGGTGTCTCGTACATGATATTTATGGCACTCCCATTGTCCACCAAGACTCGGGTGAATCTCACATTGTTGGTCGGCCCACAAAAAGTCGGATCCACCACCAGTGCATAGTTTCCAGGGCTCGGCATGATCCGAGGTGTATCTTGCCTGCTCCAAGTGATCTCTTGCTCGGACCAATTCATGTATTTCACCGCTGCTGGAGTTACTGCATTCACCTCCTTGGCACGCCTCAGCATACTCTTCTTATCAGTTGACTCAGTCACAAACACCACGTAACTCTGATGTACTTCCCTATAATCATTACCGGGGTTCTCATACCTCTGATTCTCAAAGGACCACGTTTGGCTTTGTCCGGCACCACCATTATTGTTGTTGCCCTGGCACTCACTGCATTCACCGGTTTCGCCTGCACCATCTTCTGGTTTTGGGCCACATGCACCGGGGTTGAATTTGCTCCGGTTAAGCTCTGATTCTGTGCCGCTATGGTCGGCTTATGCAGCTGCTGCGCGTTCGGATATTGAGGTCTATGCCATTGGTTCGGTGGCCCACTCCGGTTTGTCCCAGCTTTCGCCCCTTCTGCAGCGGTTCGGTGATGAAAACTACACTGCAGAGTGGTATGGTTGGGTGTTTTGCCATTCCTGCCACTGCTTCGCACCACCTCCCTGATTCTGGTTCTGATTCGGAGTCCACGCCTGACCCTCAGTCTTCGGTTTCTGGGCGCCTCCAGGTCCGGACTGACTTGGGTTTACAACATTGACTTGGAAATCTGGTTCTCTCCTCTTTTGCCCGAACTCTTGACGATTATCAAACCTCGGTCCGTTGTTGCGATTGTTCATCGGATTCCTCATGTTCCGGGCATTCCCATCCATCAGAGGCTGCATCGGATCGCCAAGGGCATAGGAATCAGCTATCCGAATCGTCTCAGCCAGAGTCTTTGGCATATCTCTCTGGAGCCTCTGCCACAACATGCTACCATACCGACATCCATCAGCAAACCACGCTATAGCCTGTGCTTCGATAACTCCCTCACAGGAGTTCCGAACATTGCTCCACCGAGTCAAGAATTCTCGGTCAGTCTCATTGTCCTCCTGCTTGCACGCCTGCAAAAGCTGAGGTTGGTTTGGCCTCTTGTAAGTGCTGGCGAAGTTGCTATTGAATGCCTCCTCTAAATCCAGCCAGCAATTGATGCTATTCTCCGGCAAATTGTTCAGCCATATCCGAGCAGGACCTTCCAACATGTGCGGGAGATACCGGACCGCCCATCGGCGATTGCCCCCCGCAATGTATACTGCTGAAACATAATCAGCTAGCCAATCTTGCGGCTTGGTGCTCCCATTGTACGGCCTGGTACTCCGACCCAACTGAAACTGAGACACTGGTGGAGGTGGTTCCTTCATGATCCGAGGTCCAAAACACGCCGGACTAGGAGGGCCTTCCTCTTCCAACTTCTCGGACATGTAAATCCGATCTAGCTTGTATCGCGCGTCACCTATAGGCAACGTCCGAGCTCCGATACGCTCTCCCAATGCACCATCCACTCTATAGAATCCAGCCCGCTCCATGGCTGAATTTCCATCATCATATCGGTCGCCACCTCGACCGACGCTCTTCGGCTGCGGAACATACTCCGGCTCTTGCTGATACTGCTCCTGCGGCCGGGGTTGCTGCAGATGCCTCGGGGGCTGAGGTGGTTTACCTCGGCCAGCCGACGCTGCTTGCCCACCGTTCTGATTTCCCTGAGCTGAACGGCCTTTAGCTCGGCTTGCATCACCTGGGTCGGGGTCTCCATTGGCTCTGCTAGCGTCGCCGACCTTTTGCTTTCCAGCTAACATCGGATCGTACACTTGCAGCTGCATCTCCTTGTTCCGACCTGAAGTGACACTCCAGGCACGATCGGCTCCTCCGACGTGTGGAGACGAGGCTTGCCCCTTGGACCTCTGGCTAACTGGCCTAATCGAATGGACCGCCTGCGAACCACCAAGCCCGGCCTTGCGGAGGGCTTCATTTTGCTTGCTGGCCACATGCACTAACTCATTGAGCTGCTTCTGCTGCTCGCTCCATGCATCTCCGGTCAACTCCGATAGCCCGGCCCTTACTGCTTCGGCTGCTCTAAGGTTCTTGGCTGGTGAACTATACACCGGCCTACCAGTAGCCGACTTGCTACTTGTTGCCTTACTCGAGCCCGAGACTGCAGCCCTAACCATCTCCTCATAGCGGTCCTTGCCTCGGTTGAATAGAGCAGCTTTCTTACGCCGCACAACCAGAGTAAAACCATCTTCTATACCATGTGCAGCATTGTATTCCTTCTGCTCCATATCGAACTGCTGCCTAGCCTTGGCCAGCAACCGAGCTTCTCTCAGCACTCTCTGGCACTCTGCCTCTAACCCGGCCACCGTATGCTCCACACTTGCCTCTACTGCGAGTGGCCGAGCTAACCTATCAACGATAGCCTCTAAGGGAACTTTTTCCCTTGGCATACCCAACTGCTCATTCTGACTAGGTTTCTCGTACGGAAACTTCGCCGTCCGACCTGATTTCTCAGGCAGCGCGGTTGGCGTCGCCTCCAC
Organism: Poa pratensis; assembly: GCA_947311845.1. Classification (NCBI taxonomy): domain Eukaryota; kingdom Viridiplantae; phylum Streptophyta; class Magnoliopsida; order Poales; family Poaceae; genus Poa; species Poa pratensis. The sequence goes on from CAMZMU010000041.1 coordinate 71,005,112, forward strand.
CTCGGCTAGCGCTACCATGCTAGCATCTGCCTTGCTAGCTGCAGGCTTGGTACCAGCCACCATCACCTCCACACATCTCGGAGGGCGAGTAACACGTTGGCCCAAAGCCGCCAGGAGAGGAGTTTCGTCGTCCACGAGCACCTGCTCCGGGTACTCGCGAGCCACCTCGACAGCAACGTATGTGGGGAAACTGCCGAGCATCATGAGGAAGCCATCGGTGGGAAAAGGCTTGCCGGCGAAGCACCCCGCATTGTCGCTCACAAAGGCGAACTCGCCGATCTTGGTAACAAGGCCAGAAAGAACACACTCAGAGGAGCCCGTCCGGATGGAAACTCCACCCAACGCCTCTATCTGCCCCACGGTGGGCGCCAACTGTCGTGGTGGGATCACGGCAGATACCATGGGTATGGCTTAGTTGGGGCCGAATGGTCGTTGGGGGAATCCGGGAGGGGTTTATGCACTCAAGATGTGCACAAGCAAGAACTTGCAAGAAACCACAAGAACATGAACAAGAGACCGAGAAAGCCAAGAACACAAAAGACACCACGATGTACCCAGGTTCGGGGCCTTCATGAAGAAGTAAAACCCCTACTCCTGCCTTTCCTCTCTCAATATATCAGTGTCGTTCTCAGGTACAAGGTGCTCCTCGAGCTGTATGATGCTGCTCAAGTGAGAGCTCTAGATAGAAAATGAAACTATGAAGGGGGAAATGAGCTAGGGTTTTCGCCGTCCTCCTCCCTGGAGGTAGAGATGCCGCATATATACACAGGCCGAAGTACATTTTTACCCCTGCCTACAACTGACAATGGCATGGCCAAAAGGTAGAAGACAAGCCTCTGCCTCCTGCCAGCTCAACGGTCGGACTGTCAGGCCAGCCAGGCCTAGCTTTCCTCTTCCGGTCATACTTCAGTAGCCTGCCGAGGTCTAGCCTGTAGAACTTTCCCGAAATAGCCGAGTCAGCTCCTAGGCCCCCGAGCTTCCGGGAAACCCGTGGACGGACCTCGCCGTCCTCTGAAGCCTCGGGCTACGAGCTCTGCGGCGCCCGTGACCTCTCTGACATGCCTCGATCCTTGCTGCCAACCTCGGATAACACTCCTGATCCTATACCTCGGTAGAGAATACCTTATTCCTGTGGTAGCTAGCTGACTGCCCCGAGGTTGATACCTCGGAGCATATACCTCGGAGAATATACCTCGGACGTACACCTTACGTCGGATGACGCCTCCTGCGTCCTTGCTCAATCGTTACCTCGGACAGCTTTGTAACATCCCCAAAATTATTATCAGGATTATGTTCCAAAAATGAGAGCCAACAAAAACTTTTGTTAATTTTATGTGTTGATCTCTTGCTGTTACTTGTGTGGTTTAATTCTTGTTGCTTGTGTTATTCCTTCTTGCTAGTGGTTTGTTGTTTGCTCTAAATAAAAGCAAGAAGAAAGGAAAAAATTGAAATAACAAATAAAGCAAGAAAATAAAAGTGACAATTGTGTCACACAAATTCTCCAAGAGGAGAAACAAAAATGGTTTCAAACAAAATTGAAAGGAGAGGTTATATAAACTCTCCCATTTTTACTCCTATAACTTTTCCCTCTCAAAAATTTAATTAAAAAAAAAAAAAACCTAAATTTAAATTCTATTTACTTCTTTATTAAATTCAAATCACAAAGTGTGCTATGTTGCACTTGTCAATTAAATTGCACCACAGCACCACAAACCTATATTTGGATATGTGAAACAAGTTATGAAAATAAATTTCAGAAATTCAAATTCAAATTTGGCTCAAGCATTTCGTCGAACACATTGCAGTCATGCACTGTGTTCTTCCCCATTTCATCCAACCCGAAGATCAATTGATCAAATTCGGGTGTTGTTCGTCGAATTGATGCTGGCAACCTCTTTCTCTCCTCTCCCCGAACTCGCCGCGCTCAAGAAATCGAAGAGGGGAGGATGGCGTCGACGAGAAGCGTCGGAGGGGACACGCTCCGGCGAGCACGCGCCATGTCGCGCAAGTGGCCGTGGCGTGGCAATGCCGCGTTGCTCAGCTCCGTGCCCCCCTCTCTCTCCCTCACCTCGCTGCCCCCTCTCTGGCCGCACCGCAGCCCGCAGGAACCCGCCTCCGCCGGAGTGACGCCGTGTGCAGTGCGCGCCGCGCACCGCCCGAGCGTTCCCTGGCCGTCCCACTCGCGAGCACGCTCTGCTCGTCGACACGCACTCGACCTTGCTCCCTGCCACTCCCACATCGTAGCCGCACCTCCACCGCCCCTACGGCGAGCGCACGTCGCCCCTGGAACCGCCCTGCTCCGAGTCCACCGTGCGCCGCCGCGGGTGCATAAATACCCCACCCGTGCCCGAGCTCTCCACACCCCGCACCACTGCCTTCACCCCTCTCCACTCCTCTGTGCACCGCCAGGAGGGCGGAGCCACTCCCTCGAAGCTCCAGTTGCCCGTGAGCTTCCTCGACGCTCCGCCGTGTCCGAGGTAGACGAAGCACACGGCCGTGCCGTGCTGCTGCCCCATTCCCCTCTCTGACCCCTGCACTTGCTCACCATGGACACCGCCCTCACCGCCGCCTTTTCCTCGATTGTTTCGTGCACCAGAGCGCCCGCAGGAGCTTGCCGGAGATCGTGGCCGTGCCGTGGAAGTCCGACGCCTCGCCATCGCCGCTGCAGCCCTCCCCAGCAAGTACAACTCGCACCACCGCCTTCCTCGAGCCTCCGCAATTCTCCAGCACCCTCCCCGAGCCTTCCCAAGCCCTCTAGGTGAGCTTCCCGTGCACCTCGCCGTCGCCGGAGCTCCGGCGTCGCCGTTGTTCTGTCGACGATGAACTCGAGCTCCAGGAGCCGTTGGATCTAGATCCAACGGTAACTTACCGCTTCGGTTAGGCGTTAGGCTGACGGGCTGACCCCACCTGTCAGCATTTTATTCAATTCCCAGCACACACCGAGTCACTGACTCGTGGACCCCACCTGTCATACTTTTCAACATTATCCGGAGCAATTAGATTTTCGAATTTAGTTTTCTCTGGAAATTTCAGTACTGGACCCAACTTAGAAAATCAATATCTCAAGATTTAGGAATCCAAATAAATCAAACTCAATTGTTCTGGAAAGCTTATGAAATTGTTTAACCAACACAATTAGTCTCATGCCATTTAATTAAATAGTTAAAAAGTATTATTGAAAATGCCACAGAAGGTTTAAAATCTAAACTTGTTTGTTTCTGATACTCTGTTAGTCCAAATAATTCCAAACCAATTTTGCTAGCTTAGTACTGCCTTATGTTAGCTCCCCTATTTTTGGTAGAATTAATTAAGCAGCATTAATTGTTGACTTTAAGATAAACCCTTCTGGACTAAAACAGACAAATATGTTTATTGGTTGATCCAAATGAGTTAGGACCAATTTTGTTAGCTCACATATAGCCATGTTTAGTTACCCCTAAAAGGGTTTAATTTTTGGAACAACAGAATTTAAATGGTAGCTAAAACTTGAATATTAAGCTACTGGATTCAATCCAATGTGTAGGGAGTTTGGTAACTCCAAATGATCCAATTCAAATTGGGTTGTAATCTACACATCAGTGGCTTTCCATAGAATTTTAGTTTGTATTTTTGTGACCAACAGAACTCAAGTTGTGGAATTAAACATGAATAACTAGTTTCTGCCATAATTTGGACTTAATTAAATAATGTTTAATTCAATTTATTTGAAAACCAAATTGTGTGGTTTGTGTGTGCAGTAGCTAATTGTGATGTTTATGATTGTTGTGTTGAGATGATTGCTTGTATAGCTTAGTGATTGGTTGCATTGTTTGTTTATTAATTAGACGAGAACGTTGTCGGATATATCGAGGAAGGAGAGTTTGCTGAAGTTGAAGAACAAGAGCAAGATCACTTTGCCAAGCAAGGCAAGCTATTCCCTGAGCTTGCACTACCAACATATGCATCTACTTTCATAACATGTTTTACTCTCAAAGCAAGATTTATAAAACTCATTTCAAAAGTATATGGATATTATTTTGCCACCCTATGTAGTAGTTTATGTAAAACTTTAGGATGGGAAAACAATGTTGTTTATTCAAAACTCCTTTGAAATGTCTTGTGAGTTTATGGATTGCCGAGATGTCGGTGTTGTGTTGGAAAAGTGGAAAAGTGGTGATGTTTATGAAAAATGCACAGTGTGTCCTTGTACTTACGTCAACCATCCAATACCCTGTGCGACCACCTCCACCACATATGGGAAACAGGCGTAGTCATATAATTTGCTCATATTAGTATGGGACTCCTCAACAACGAGGATGACCTCGTTCCATGAGGGGATGGTCATGGCGACCTACCCCCTGACCTGGGTCCTGGCATCTGAGGATGGGGGATTGAAGGGTTCGCTCGCCGGGCAGAACTACGAGTCCTCACACTTAGGTTTCCCGACGGGGAATCTGGACTGGGTGTCGATGGAAAGGATGATAATTTCGTAGCGGTAGGATCCTATACTAGCATGAGCAAAGGACAGGCTATGGTCGGCGGCTTACTTCGCATACACCTGTATGGCGAGACGTGGCGGACACGATGAGCTGCCGGATGGATGTGGGATAAAAGCGTGCTACCTCTGCAGAGGGTTAAAACTATTCGAATAGCCGAGTCCTCGGATATGGACAGCTGGGAGACCCTACTTTGACCATGTGCAAGTTTTTGGAAAAAGCTTTTAAGTTTAAAAGAAATTGAAATGGTGATGGGGTTACACATCTATACCAAATGAAGTGGTAGGAGTTGTGGGAATAAATGGACTATGGTGAGCCATGGTCATAAAAAGGAGGAGTTTTTGAGAAACAAAATGAAATGGTGACTTCTTTCAAAGATGGTTATAAAACTCTTCTTACCTTTTTCAATAAAGATATAGAGCTGTTTTAAAACAAATAAGAGTGCATACTCATGTTGGGGTAGTTTGCGAGTACATTCAAATGTACTCATATTGGTTTCGTCCCTGGCTATTGTCCTAGCCAGACTACGAGGACTACAAGGAGGAGCACTACGCCGAGCAGGAATATGGCGACTTCTACGCCAACTAAGGATCTCCACAAGTCAGCTGCCTGTCGGGTTGTCATCATTAGAATATGATGTCTACTACGCCGTAGCTTCCGCTGATATATTTTGGTTTGGCCCATGAAGGCACCTATGTAAGAACTTGGTCTAAATGACCATTTATGGAAGACTTTTATTCGGTACTGTAATGGATGTAAACTTTGGTATCCAATTCGGATTATGTGCAACGACAGACTGATCACGGGATCGTTGTGTTAAGCATAATCGGGTATTTCGGACAGCTAGTCCGGGGTCCCCACAGACTTGGTATCAGAGCCATCCTGACTTTAGGAAACCTTAGTTAGCATGGTCGTTTGTCAAAAGTTACAAAAAGATGAATTTCTAAAGAAGAAAGGAATGAAGTATTTTTGAAAACTGCTTATCTCCAATCCTCTTACTTATGCAAAATTTTACTCCCATTAAATATTACATTTTCCTTGGTATCCCTAAAATTTTGTACACCTCTCATTAAGTTAAAAATTTGACTCACTTGTTGCCCACTACATTTAAAATTTTGGTACACTCGTCAGCTACTAACTTAAAATTTGCTTAAAAATTTGTAGATGGCACTCCACTGGACCGAGTTCGTTCAGTTGGAGAAGGATAGCAAGCTGACATTCGAGAGTGACTTGTTCGAGTTGACCAAGCTGTTAGGTCGCCCCGCTCCAGAGTTTGAGGGAGCTCAGATTGATGTTCACGGTGTCGGAAGGCTGAGCTGGCTCATCAGGTCGTCAGTTCGCAGGAACATCAAGTCTCCCAGTTCCCGGACGCTCGTCTTCACCACCAAGGAGGCCACCTGGGTTGACGGACTCTGTACTGCTACACAGAGGATGCTAGCCCGACTTTGTGAGGAGCACAAGGCGGAGTTAGTAGACTCCCGTTTCCGGTTCTACGGGAGGCGCAACTGTGATGGACACCCTACTCCTTCACCTTACCACCCGATGTTTGGGAGCTACATCATGGACATGGAGATCTTACTTCAGTGCACTCAGGATGATCTGTTGCGCACTAGGATTCAGCTCCACTTCGACCGCGAGTCGCTCGTTGAGCTTCGCGAGAACGAGATGAAGCTGATGGTGGAGAAGGTTGCTCTTCTCCGGAAGAGGGCCCAGCTGAGGAAGACTATCGTGAAGCTCCGCACAAAGGTGGCAGAGCAGGATGGACTGATTGAGGATCTAGAGCACCATACTGATGAGATGGAGGAGGAGGGCGAGGATCTCCGCAAGGAGAATGACGCTTTCCTCAGTGACGATGATGACTTCGTGGAGGAGATGGACTGTGAGGAAGAGGATGATGAGGAGGAGTTAGTCGACGAGGAGGAGGAGCCACTCGAGCCAGTTCTCGAGGACGAGGAGGAGGATCCCGAGGAGCCAGCCTACCAGTCAGATGCTGACGTGTTAGAGCTAGAGGTTCCACCTCAGTAGGCGAGGGACTTGATCACTACCGCAGGATTAGGTTGACCCCCTATAGCTAGTCGAGTAGTAGCAGTGGTTCTTTTGGAAACCAGATGTTATGTTGTAAGCTTGAGGTTGTAAGCTTGATGTTGATGTGAACTCTTTGATGTGTTGTTTGTGAAATATAAGTATGTTTGTCTTGTTAAATCCGTGTGAACTATTTTCATATAAATCTTAGAATTAATCAACCACTTGAGAGATCATCTTTTCCCTTAGTCGAACTTTTCTTGCCTTGTCTCTTATACCCGGTGTGCTTCAGGATGCCGCCCCGTCGCGACAATACGGGAGGATCAGGATCAACACCACCTATCGGGGACATCAGTTGGCCGACTTGTATATTTCCAGAATAGTGAGCCTGCATGGTGTGCCTAAGAAGATTGTATCTGATAGAGGCACGCAATTCACCTCAAGGTTCTGGAAATCCCTTCATGAAGCCCTCGGAACCAAGCTAGCGTTTAGCACCGCTTATCATCCCCAGACCGATGGCCAAACTGAGCGAGTGAACCAGATATTGGAGGACATGCTTCGTGCATGTGTTCTATCCTATGGTTCCAAGTGGGAAGATTGCCTTCCGTTTGCAGAATTCTCGTACAACAACAGTTATCAGTCCAGTCTGCAAATGGCCCCTTTTGAAGCCCTTTACGGCAAGAAGTGTCGTACACCCCTGAATTGGTCCGATACAGGAGAAGGCAAATTGTTCGGACCAGATACCCTCCGTGAAGCTGAAGAGCAAGTTCAGCTTATTCGTGAACGACTCAAAACTGCCCAATCCCGTCAGAAGAGTTATGCGGACACCAAGCGTCGTGACCTCACTTTCAGTATCGGAGATTATGTTTATCTCCGAGTGACACCCCTTAAAGGAATGCAGCGTTTCCATGTCAAAGGAAAGTTAGCGCCAAGGTATATTGGACCCTTCAAGGTCCTTGCTCGTCGAGGAGAAGTATCCTATCAGCTGGAGTTACCCCAAGAGTTAGGAGATTACCATGATGTCTTCCACATTTCCTTGCTCCGGAAGTGTCTTGAAGTTCCTGACCAGCCTGATGTTTTCAAAAACATCGACCACCTCTCCATCGACCTGAACCAAGACCTGACTTATCGTGAGAGACCCCTAAAAGTTCTCGAAGAAGATGTTCGTGTTACCCGAAGACGTGCGATCAAGTTTTACAAAGTTCAGTGGACTAACCACTCCGAAGAAGAAGCAACTTGGGAACGCGAAGATTATCTTAGAAGCGAATTTCCAGACCTCTTTAATACCCAGGCCTAGCAAATCTCGGGACGAGATTTATTCTAAGGGGGGAAGGATTGTAACATCCCCAAAATTATTATCAGGATTATGTTCCAAAAATGAGAGCCAACAAAAACTTTTGTTAATTTTATGTGTTGATCTCTTGCTGTTACTTGTGTGGTTTAATTCTTGTTGCTTGTGTTATTCCTTCTTGCTAGTGGTTTGTTGTTTGCTCTAAATAAAAGCAAGAAGAAAGGAAAAAATTGAAATAACAAATAAAGCAAGAAAAATAAAAGTGACAATTGTGTCACACAAATTCTCCAAGAGGAGAAACAAAAATGGTTTCAAACAAAATTGAAAGGAGAGGTTATATAAACTCTCCCATTTTTACTCCTATAACTTTTCCCTCTCAAAAATTTAATTAAAAAAAAAAAACCTAAATTTAAATTCTATTTACTTCTTTATTAAATTCAAATCACAAAGTGTGCTATGTTGCACTTGTCAATTAAATTGCACCACAGCACCACAAACCTATATTTGGATATGTGAAACAAGTTATGAAAATAAATTTCAGAAATTCAAATTCAAATTTGGCTCAAGCATTTCGTCGAACACATTGCAGTCATGCACTGTGTTCTTCCCCATTTCATCCAACCCGAAGATCAATTGATCAAATTCGGGTGTTGTTCGTCGAATTGATGCTGGCAACCTCTTTCTCTCCTCTCCCCGAACTCGCCGCGCTCAAGAAATCGAAGAGGGGAGGATGGCGTCGACGAGAAGCGTCGGAGGGGACACGCTCCGGCGAGCACGCGCCATGTCGCGCAAGTGGCCGTGGCGTGGCAATGCCGCGTTGCTCAGCTCCGTGCCCCCCTCTCTCTCCCTCACCTCGCTGCCCCCTCTCTGGCCGCACCGCAGCCCGCAGGAACCCGCCTCCGCCGGAGTGACGCCGTGTGCAGTGCGCGCCGCGCACCGCCCGAGCGTTCCCTGGCCGTCCCACTCGCGAGCACGCTCTGCTCGTCGACACGCACTCGACCTTGCTCCCTGCCACTCCCACATCGTAGCCGCACCTCCACCGCCCCTACGGCGAGCGCACGTCGCCCCTGGAACCGCCCTGCTCCGAGTCCACCGTGCGCCGCCGCGGGTGCATAAATACCCCACCCGTGCCCGAGCTCTCCACACCCCGCACCACTGCCTTCACCCCTCTCCACTCCTCTGTGCACCGCCAGGAGGGCGGAGCCACTCCCTCGAAGCTCCAGTTGCCCGTGAGCTTCCTCGACGCTCCGCCGTGTCCGAGGTAGACGAAGCACACGGCCGTGCCGTGCTGCTGCCCCATTCCCCTCTCTGACCCCTGCACTTGCTCACCATGGACACCGCCCTCACCGCCGCCTTTTCCTCGATTGTTTCGTGCACCAGAGCGCCCGCAGGAGCTTGCCGGAGATCGTGGCCGTGCCGTGGAAGTCCGACGCCTCGCCATCGCCGCTGCAGCCCTCCCCAGCAAGTACAACTCGCACCACCGCCTTCCTCGAGCCTCCGCAATTCTCCAGCACCCTCCCCGAGCCTTCCCAAGCCCTCTAGGTGAGCTTCCCGTGCACCTCGCCGTCGCCGGAGCTCCGGCGTCGCCGTTGTTCTGTCGACGATGAACTCGAGCTCCAGGAGCCGTTGGATCTAGATCCAACGGTAACTTACCGCTTCGGTTAGGCGTTAGGCTGACGGGCTGACCCCACCTGTCAGCATTTTATTCAATTCCCAGCACACACCGAGTCACTGACTCGTGGACCCCACCTGTCATACTTTTCAACATTATCCGGAGCAATTAGATTTTCGAATTTAGTTTTCTCTGGAAATTTCAGTACTGGACCCAACTTAGAAAATCAATATCTCAAGATTTAGGAATCCAAATAAATCAAACTCAATTGTTCTGGAAAGCTTATGAAATTGTTTAACCAACACAATTAGTCTCATGCCATTTAATTAAATAGTTAAAAAGTATTATTGAAAATGCCACAGAAGGTTTAAAATCTAAACTTGTTTGTTTCTGATACTCTGTTAGTCCAAATAATTCCAAACCAATTTTGCTAGCTTAGTACTGCCTTATGTTAGCTCCCCTATTTTTGGTAGAATTAATTAAGCAGCATTAATTGTTGACTTTAAGATAAACCCTTCTGGACTAAAACAACAAATATGTTTATTGGTTGATCCAAATGAGTTAGGACCAATTTTGTTAGCTCACATATAGCCATGTTTAGTTACCCCTAAAAGGGTTTAATTTTTGGAACAACAGAATTTAAATGGTAGCTAAAACTTGAATATTAAGCTACTGGATTCAATCCAATGTGTAGGGAGTTTGGTAACTCCAAATGATCCAATTCAAATTGGGTTGTAATCTACACATCAGTGGCTTTCCATAGAATTTTAGTTTGTATTTTTGAGACCAACAGAACTCAAGTTGTGGAATTAAACATGAATAACTAGTTTCTGCCATAATTTGGACTTAATTAAATAATGTTTAATTCAATTTATTTGAAAACCAAATTGTGTGGTTTGTGTGTGCAGTAGCTAATTGTGATGTTTATGATTGTTGTGTTGAGATGATTGCTTGTATAGCTTAGTGATTGGTTGCATTGTTTGTTTATTAATTAGACGAGAACGTTGTCGGATATATCGAGGAAGGAGAGTTTGCTGAAGTTGAAGAACAAGAGCAAGATCACTTTGCCAAGCAAGGCAAGCTATTCCCTGAGCTTGCACTACCAACATATGCATCTACTTTCATAACATGTTTTACTCTCAAAGCAAGATTTATAAAACTCATTTCAAAAGTATATGGATATTATTTTGCCACCCTATGTAGTAGTTTATGTAAAACTTTAGGATGGGAAAACAATGTTGTTTATTCAAAACTCCTTTGAAATGTCTTGTGAGTTTATGGATTGCCGAGATGTCGGTGTTGTGTTGGAAAAGTGGAAAAGTGGTGATGTTTATGAAAAATGCACAGTGTGTCCTTGTACTTACGTCAACCATCCAATACCCTGTGCGACCACCTCCACCACATATGGGAAACAGGCGTAGTCATATAATTTGCTCATATTAGTATGGGACTCCTCAACAACGAGGATGACCTCGTTCCATGAGGGGATGGTCATGGCGACCTACCCCCTGACCTGGGTCCTGGCATCTGAGGATGGGGGATTGAAGGGTTCGCTCGCCGGGCAGAACTACGAGTCCTCACACTTAGGTTTCCCGACGGGGAATCTGGACTGGGTGTCGATGGAAAGGATGATAATTTCGTAGCGGTAGGATCCTATACTAGCATGAGCAAAGGACAGGCTATGGTCGGCGGCTTACTTCGCATACACCTGTATGGCGAGACGTGGCGGACACGATGAGCTGCCGGATGGATGTGGGATAAAAGCGTGCTACCTCTGCAGAGGGTTAAAACTATTCGAATAGCCGAGTCCTCGGATATGGACAGCTGGGAGACCCTACTTTGACCATGTGCAAGTTTTTGGAAAAAGCTTTTAAGTTTAAAAGAAATTGAAATGGTGATGGGGTTACACATCTATACCAAATGAAGTGGTAGGAGTTGTGGGAATAAATGGACTATGGTGAGCCATGGTCATAAAAAGGAGGAGTTTTTGAGAAACAAAATGAAATGGTGACTTCTTTCAAAGATGGTTATAAAACTCTTCTTACCTTTTTCAATAAAGATATAGAGCTGTTTTAAAACAAATAAGAGTGCATACTCATGTTGGGGTAGTTTGCGAGTACATTCAAATGTACTCATATTGGTTTCGTCCCTGGCTATTGTCCTAGCCAGACTACGAGGACTACAAGGAGGAGCACTACGCCGAGCAGGAATATGGCGACTTCTACGCCAACTAAGGATCTCCACAAGTCAGCTGCCTGTCGGGTTGTCATCATTAGAATATGATGTCTACTACGCCGTAGCTTCCGCTGATATATTTTGGTTTGGCCCATGAAGGCACCTATGTAAGAACTTGGTCTAAATGACCATTTATGGAAGACTTTTATTCGGTACTGTAATGGATGTAAACTTTGGTATCCAATTCGGATTATGTGCAACGACAGACTGATCACGGGATCGTTGTGTTAAGCATAATCGGGTATTTCGGACAGCTAGTCCGGGGTCCCCACAAGCTTACTACCTTAACCTTACATGTCTTGACCTAATCATTACCCTACCCGGGGGTAACCCCCCGACAGTACCCAAACTCATTGGGTCCAAAGTAGTTAGAGCAACTACAATACATAGGATAAACTCCACATAAATATGTGCATATTGTTATGAAATTGAATTTCATGCACATCTTAGCCATTTAGGATTTGATGGAGTTTATCCTATACATTGGATCAATGGAAGTAAGCATGCCAAAGATATACATATAATAAATATGCATGCTCAAGACTTTCAAGAACCAAAAGAGATACAATTTGGATAAATCACCGATTAAGTCAAGAGAAAATAATTGTCCAAATTATATCAGAGATCCAAATCAACACATGATTGAAGATACCACTTTGAAAAGATACCAAATGAAAATATGGTCAAGTAATAACCAAACCCTCTACATTTTTCATGATGGCACAAAGTACCAAGACGAAAATTGCTTATCTTCAAAGAGACCTATCATCAGGATCAAAAACCAATTAAAGACAACTAGTGTTCAATAACATATAGGATAGCTCCCCTAATATGTGAGAATTATTTATGATTTTGCATTTGAATACAAATGCACACCAATGGGATCATCACACTCCATACATATTATATGAACACTAGTCAAGTTCAATAAAGAGCAATAAGATCAATACCAACTTAAAGAATGTTGTTCTACTCAATGTAGGATAGTTCCCCAAAAATAGTGCATTGTCTAGAAGTATGACTTGAAAGTAAATGCACAAGGATGGGATCATTGCTTTCCCTAACTCAAGAAAGCACACAACAAATTTTGAGTAGAGCAAAAAGGATCCAAATGATACAAGAAAGACAAAAGGCGTTTGATAAAGCAAGTTTTGGCAACCAAAAGGCAATTCAAAGCAAGAGACAAAAATGAAGATGGTCTATAAATTCCACCACAATTGTGAGTATCACTTGTCATGGACAAGGAGTATGGAGATATTTCTCGGTGGTAGGAATGATATTCAAGGCCAACTTCACAACAAATAAGCATATGTCAAAGGATAGGAATTGAGCACATGCTTAGATAGAGATTCTTTGTGGCTTCAGTTTGATCAACGATCATTGAAAGCACCAAGAAACTTTCTCACACACAAGATCCAAAAGATGAGAGATAAAAGGCATTTAAGCAAATATGGAACTTGTTTGAGAAACATGCCACATAGGAACAAGATAATTGACAATATCAATTCTAGGTGGCAAAACCTCACATGTTCACATTTTCTAGGCTTGTAATATGTACATAGCTTATTACTCCCCATAATGTGATAATCCATTTATTTAGAACAAGAGGCAAACAAACCAAAAAGAGATAATTAAAGGACATTATAGAATTTGAATTTTTCATGAGCATGACATACCACATTGAGAACAGATAATAATGAAATATCATCTCTAAGTGGTATTCCTCATGTACACACATTTTTGGATTGTGAAGTGCACTAAGCATATCACACTCCCAAAAATGGAATGGTCCATTAATCTCTCAAAAGAGAGCCAACAAGATAAGATAGCAAATAAAAGCAATAAGGCTCAAAACAAGTAAATGGTGTGCAAACTAAAATACACATACTTGATTTCTCAAGATAAGTAAGTAGAGACCACAACACATAAAAACACAAGCAAGGTACACAACCAAACACATGCAAGGGTGCAAGCAACTTTCAATGTATATATGATAAGCACAAGTCACCGCAAGGAAGAACATTGGATATAAGATAGAAGGATATAACCCAAATGACTTGGCTTGAGAGAATATAATTGATGAAGGTCCCTTAAATCTTCATAATGTAGCCAAGTCTCCAATGCCCTCCAACACCACCTATTGATCAAGTTTTAGCTTGTTGGTCCCCAACCAAGTTGGGTCCTAAGAGGTTAGTCACAATAGGCTTGGCAACCTAAATGGTTCTTTTCTTGACACCACTTTGAGTACCAACATATTTAGCAAACACATTGCCAACCTTATCCTTTTGAAGAGAATAGACATCATCAATTATAATGGGGTTAGATAAGGTACCATTAGTGCATGAAGAGGCAAAGTGACCCTTCTCACGGCATATGTAGCACCATTTGTTCCTCCTTTCTTGTTAGTTGGAATCTTGACTTGAGGACGGATAGCTTGATTCTTCTTGGGAAGAGGTCGTTCTTCAACTTGAGGACCTTGAGCTTGAACTTGAGGCTTCTTTCCTCGTTGCTTCTCACTAAGATGCTTCTTCTTCAAAGGGCAAGATTTAACATGGTGCCCTTCAACTTTGTACTTGAAGCAAACAATCTTGGCTGAATCCTTAACTTGTTCTTGGCCCTTGTTCTTCTTGATAGACTTGGACGTGTTCTTATTATTGGAGTTGAATCCAAGTCCACTCTTGTCATTGGGGCATCTTTGAACACTCAACAAATTGTCAAGTGTGAACTTCCCAACATGACGCTTTTCCAAGTCTTTCTTCAAAGAAGTGACTTGGTGATACGTCTCCAATGTATCTATAATTTCTGATGTTCCATGCTTATATTATACCAATTGCTACATGTTTATATACACTTTATATCATTTTTATGCATTTTCTAGGACTAACCTATTAACAAGATGCCATAGTGTCAGTTCCTGTTTTCTACTATTTTTGGTTTAAGAAAAGTTGTTCTGGAAATATTCTCGGAATTGGACGAAACAAAAGTCCAGGTTCCTATTTTTCTGTCACGTACACGAAGTCCGAAGGAGAGACGAAGACGGGCACCGAGGCGGCCACACCTGGTGGTGGCGCGGTCCCACCTCCTGCCGCGACGCCACGTGGTGTGGGCCCCTCGAGCCTCCACCGACGTCGCCCCTTCGCCTATAAATTGCTATTTTCGGGAAAACCCTAGACACCCGAGTCAATATCCACGAAAAGTTCCAGAGCCGCCGCCGCCGTCAACCCTAACTCGAGAGGGTTCTGAAGCTCTTCCCGGCACCCTGCCGGAGAGGGGAATCATCACCGGAGGGCTCTACATCGCCATGCCTGCCTCCGGAGTGATGCATGAGTAGTTCATCTTTGGACTATGGGTCCATAGTAGTAGCTAGATGGTTGTCTTCTCCTCTTGTGCCATCATGTTTAGATCTTGTGAGCTGCCTATCATGATCAAGATCATCTTATTGTAATGCTACATGTTTTGTTTGCTGGGATCCGATAAATATTGATACTATGTCAAGTTGAATATTGAATTATCATGTCTATGTCATTTATGATCTTGCATGCTCTCCGTTACTTGTTGATACTCTGGCCAAGTGGATGCTTGTGACTCCAAGAGGGAGTATTTATGCTAGATAGTGGGTTCAGTCTCCATTTAATCCGGGGAGTGACAGCAACCTCTAAGGTGTGGATGTGCTGTTACCACTAGGGGTAAAACAACAATGCTTTGTCTAAGGATAAATGTGTTGTTTACATTATGCACTTTACTTAATGCAATTGTCTGTTACTTGCAACTTAATACTGAAAGGGGTACGGATGTTAACCTGAAGGTGGACTATTTAGGCACAGATGCATGCTGGATAGCGGTCTGTGTACCATGTTGTAATGCCCAAATGAATCTCATAGGAAACACCACAACTTGCACATGCATATTATGCACTTTTCAATATTGTCAATTGCCCAACTGTAATTTGTTTACCCAGCATGTTAGTTATTTATTATGGAGAGACACAACTAGTGAACTGTGGACCCTGGTCCATTGTTTTACATCTGATAATACAACCTACTGCAATCATTGTTTTCTTTCATCCTCTGCAAACAAACATCATTTTCCACACTATACGTCTAATCCTTTGTTTTCAGCAAGCCGGTGAGATTGACAACCTCACTGTTAAGTTGGGGCAAAGTAGTTTGATTGTGTTGTGCAGGTTCCACATTGGCATCGGAATCCCTAGTGTTGCGCCGCACTACACTCCTTCACCAACAACCTTCAGAAGTGACTTCGATCTCCTACTGGTCCGATTAAATCTTGTTTCTTACTGAGGGAAAACTTGATGCTGCACTCATCATACCTTCCTCTTGGGTTCCCAACGAACATGTGTGAAACGATAATGATGTTGCCTAGAGGGGGTGAATAGGCGATTAAAACTTTTCCGGTTTAGGCTTGATAATTGCGGAATAAAACTAGGTGTTTAAATTAACAAGTCGACAACCTAAATAAACTAGGCTCACCTATGTGCACCAACAACTTATGCTAAGCAAGACAAACAACAAGGTGATAGCTATAGAATACTTCAAGCACGAAGGCTATCACAAAGTAAAGTGCATAAGTAAAAAAGCTTGGGTATAGAAATAACCGAGGCACGCGGAGACGAGGATGTATTCCCGAGTTCCTCCTTGTTAAGGGAGTACGTCTCGTTGGAGAGGTGTGAACCGACACAACGGTTCAACAACCATAAAGGTTTCACCTTCTTCTCTGATGAACCGCACCACAAAGGTTTGGTTCACCTTCCACTATTGGAATCCTTCGAGGCGGAATCCAGAGCCTTTCAACAACAATCCGGGCACAACCCACAATGGGATTGGGGGCTCTCGAACAGCTTTCAACAACAATCCGGGGCACAACCCACAACGGGATTGGGGGCTCGCGAACAGCTTTACAAGTGACCACAAAGGTCCAACCACCACACGGGCATCTAGGGTCCCGAAGACCCAAGAGTAACAAGCTCACAAACTTTCAACTTCCACAAATCCTCGTGGAGAGCACAAACTGATGCACAAAGTAAATGGCAAAAGCACAAGTGCTCAAATCCTTCACTCTCAAATTCCAACAATGCAAAAAATGCTTATGTGGGAATAAGAGAGGAAGAACAAAGAGGAGATGCACCAAGAATTCTAAGATCAAGATCTACTAGGTTCCCCTAACTTAGAGGAGAAATCGATCGGTGAATATGTAGATCAAGATTACCTCTCACATTCCGCCAAATATAAGCAAGAATCATGGGAGGGATTGAGAGGAAGAGCAAGCTTTCCAAAGAGCAACAATGGAGGAGAGAGGAGAGAAAAACTTGCTCAAATGTTGTATCAAACAGTAGGGAAGAAAACATCTCTAAAAGGCTCACAGGAAAAATTAGTCGTTAGGGAGCTGGGCGAGCTGGCCAAAGAGGCCCGGCCTGTGAGCCGGCCATGCAAGCGAAGCGAGCGAGTGCGGGAGCTGGCGAGCGAGCGAGCGCGCGGGCGAAGCGAGGCCAGTGAGCGGAGCGAGGCTGGGCAGCGCGAGCGAGCGGCCGCGATCTGGGCTAGCCTGGCAGTGTCCTGGGCGCGCCGGCCTGTGGCCCGGCCTGGGCCGGCCTGGCGGCTGGCCACCTGCCCGATACGGCCGGCCTGTGGACCAGCCTGGGCTGGCCTGGCGGTCGGCCTGCTGCCCGATGCGGCCAGCCTATGGCCCAGCCTGGGCCGGCCAGGGAGCTGGCCCGCGCAGAAAAACACTTCTAAAAATCATATCTTTTTCAATAAAAATCCGAACGAGATGAAACAAACTTTGTTGGAAATATTAAGAACCATGAGTAGAGTCAAGTTGGCACACATAAGAAGGTGTGAAACTCTCCTCGGGATAAACCGAAAATATTTCCAACACGAAAACGCAACAAGTTTTCCATATGAAATCCATTTTCGAAGAACTTGGACTTGTCATGAAGATCACGACAAGCACCAAAACCCAACAAGGAGAAAAGCCAAGTGAGAACCAAGAAAGATGAAATGTCAAGTATGCAAAGGTTTGATCTCTCCACAAAGATGCGATCAAATTACTCACTTGAGAGCCCCTCTTGATAGTACGCCGTCTATCCTATAACCCGGTCTCCCACTAACACCATGAGACCGGTAAAATAGAAAACCTATCAAGATCATACCTTTGCCTTGCGCATTCCACTTGATCTCGATGATGACGATCTTGAATCTCTCAAGTTGGAACACCTTTCTTGATTGTGCTTGCTAGCACATGCTTGATGAAGACTTCTCCAAATGCTTCCCGATACTCCATTATGGGAGAGCCTCACTAAGCTCCGTCTTCATGTCTCCTTTGCACTTCATCTTCTACACATGACCATTCTTCATATAAACCCTTGAATAGAGCATTGGTCATCATGTCATCTTCAAGATCCCAACACATGAACTCCTATATTTTCCCATGGACAAGATCTATAAGAATATCTCAATGTAAACATTATTTCATAAGGATTGTCATTAATTACCAAAACCACGCATGGGGGCAACCATGCACTTTCAATGTGTCTTTCATGTCATCAAGCACTTTTTCTGGCGCCGTTGCCGGGGAGCCTTCTATAAGTTTATTTTTATTTATCTTGTTTGCTCTCTTTATCAAAAACACGAAAAAATTAGTTACTTGTTTTTATTTTGTTATTTCGGCCTAGTGTTCTTTTTGCTAAAATGAGTAGTCTTGAAGTTGAAGTTCGTTCGTTTAGGCAACAAGGGGGAGAAAGTTTGAAGGATGCTTGGTATAGGATAAGTGATGCTCATCATAGATGTACTAAAAAATATTCTACCTTGATCCTTCTTAGGAATTTTTATGTCGGTGTTACTAGCTGGTATAGGTATGTTCTAGACACTCTTACAGGGGGTAATTTTCTGGGAACTCCTGCTTTGGAAGCCTGCAATTTAATTGAAAGTTTGGTAGGGATACCACCTCGAACTAAAGATATTAAAACTGAGATCACTCTAGAAGATGTTATTAAAAAACTGGATTCTATAGATAAAAACTTGCCAAGTTTTCTTTATAATATTAGCAAGGTTAATGAATCAATAGTAAGCATCGATAAAAGAATCACCGTTTTAGAGGCTAGTAATACTCATGATACTCAAAATCATAGAATTGGTGAGTTAGAAGAGGCTATGGAAACATTAAGTTCGACTTTTTCTTCTCTTAAAACTAAGAGGGAGAAGGCTTTTGTGGGTAAAGAGCAAAAGTTCATCTATGTTCCCAAGATGCCTAAGCCAAAGCCTCCTAGTGCGCTTAAAATTGATAAAACCTTTAGTACAATTAATGGTGACTTACACATTGGAACATCTTCAGAGATACCTAAAGTACCTATTGTGACAAGTTGTGTTTTATGTGAAGCCTTTGGTGATTTGGATGCTTCTTCACTTGGAAACACTTGATATTCACTTTCTGCGTCTAGCTGATAGGCGTTAAAGAAAAGCGCTCATGGGAGACAACCCATTGTTTTATTTCTATAATTTTTCTTTTATTTGAGTCTTGGAGCTTGCTTACTTCTGTAACAACTCCTTTGTATATTTATTTTATTGCATTGTTGTGCCAAATAAAGTCTCTAATAGAAAGTTGATGCTAGATTTGGATTTCTGCGCAGAGACAGATTTTTGCTGTCCACCGTTTTGAGCAGTATGCACTGCATAAAAATTTAAAAATTCTAAAAAAATTCACTCATAATCCTTATATATGTACGCAACTTTCATTAGTTTTAAGTTTTCGCATCTGAGCAACGTAAGTGCCTCGAAAAAATTTGTCTTTCCAGACTGTTCTGTTTTTGACAGATTCTGCCTTTTATTTTGCATTCTCTCTTTTACTGTGTTTGAGTGGATTTCTTTGCTCCACAAAACATGAGTGGCTGTAGCTAATGTCCAGAAGTATTGGTGATGATTGTGTCCTTACAGAACATGTGAATTTTTGATTATGCACTAACCCTCTAATGAGAATTACTTTGAGTTTGGTGTGAAGGAAGTTTTCAAGGATCAAGAGAGGAGGATGATATGATATGATCAAGAAGAGTGAAAAGCCTAAGCTTGGGGATGCCCCCGTGGGTCACCCAAGCATATTTCAAGAAGACTCAAGCGTCTAAGCTTGGGGATGCACAAGGCATCCTCTTCTTCATCAACAACTTATCAGGTCATCTCTAGTGAAACTATATTTTAATTCTTTCACATCTTATGTGCTTTACTTGGAGCGTCTGTGCGCTTTTAATTTTTGCTTTGTTATTTTCATTTTCTGAATAAATTGGATCCTAGCACTCTTGTGTGGGAGAGAGACACGCTCCATTTTTTCATATGAATACTCGTATTCTTCACTTATATTTGTTGAGTATTCTTAACTAGCTACTGCAATGCTTTTAGCTCCTGTTTTTCATGCATCTCTTGTTCAGAGCTGTTAGTTCTTGTAGAGAAGTACTCTCTTGTTTCATTGTTGAATTATTTGGAGAGTTTTGTGTTGAAATAAGTTGATTGGTGTTTGGTTGGAAACAGAAAATGCTACATGTGGTAGATGGTATATTGAAAAGACATGCTTATTCTTGTAGATCATTGTCTTGGATAATTTGATGCTTTGCAATTGTTTTGAGCTCTCAAGTAGATCATGTTTAAGCTCTTGTATCATGTAGTTAAAAGCCTATTAGTGGAGAACTACCGTAGAGCTTGTTGAAATTTGGTTTGCATGTTTGATATCTCTAAGGTCTAGATATTTCCTGGTAAAAGTGTTTGAGTAACAAGGAAGATAGTGTAGAGTCTTATAATGCTTGCAATATGTTTTTATGTAAGTCTTGCTGTACCGGTTGATATCCTGTGTTTGCTTCAAACAACCTTGCTAGCCTAAACTCTGTACTGAGAGGGAATGCTTCTCGTGCATCCAAACCTTGAGCCAAAACCCATGCCATTTGTGTCCACCATAACTACCTATTATGTGGTATTTCCTATTGGGTTGCGGGGAAAACTTTAAATTTTTATCCGTAACCTTACCGCCATGATCTATTCTATGAAGATATGCTGCACCCCATAATGCGATGATCAAGATACTTACAAACACACTTGCGGAAGATCTTGTGTTTGTCAAAGTAGATGGCGGTGTAGCCTGATGAAGGATCTCACGTCCACGCCGGGAGATGAGATTGTTGCCGTCCGTCGACGTAGATGTAGACGTTGATGAAGTTGTTCCGTCGTCCGAGGAACTGCTGGCGCGAATTCTGCTCTAGCGGTATCCACACATACACCGTGTCAACCCACCCCGTGCGTTCCCCGCCTAGCTACTAGCACGTGGTGAAGAGAGACAGCCTTGTAGCGTAGTTTAGGTGGTAGATCTAATCAACTAGATTAGATCTATATGAGAAGATTAGAGACGTCTAATTCTCAACACATGAGATCTACAAGAGAGAGAACTTGCAATTGCTTGTCAGACCCTAGGGGCTTGGGGTTGCTTATAAAGGAGGCCAAGGGGTGGAGGGACTTGGGGAAGGGGCAAAGCCCTTCCCCTTTGGGCCGGCCGGCCAATGAAGGGAGGGAGGAGTCCCTCTCCTTCCCCAACTCGGATTGGGAGGAGGAGTAGGACTCCTCCCTCCCAAACTTGCCTTTCCCAACAAGGAAGGGGGAGGAGACCCTCTCCCACTCCAGCTCGGGTTGGAGGGGACTCCCCTCCCACCCGCCTCCTGCCATGTGGGGCCTGCCCCAGCCGCCGGGGAGGGGGAGTCCCCCCCAACTCGGACTCGGCCCTTCCCCCACATACCATGTGGGGGTGCGGCTGCCTTGTGGGCCCCATGGGCCCACTTGGCAGCCCCCTTTTATTGGGCTCCAAATAAAAATTCTTTATTTATATTTTCTAATATAATTAATTAAATAAATAAATAATTGTTTTGTCTAATTAATTCTTAAATGAATATTTCCTTTTACAGAAAATTCCTGGAATTAATTACTTATCATATAAATAATATTTATATGAACCGGGATACCTAGTATCCGCCGACAAAACCATCGGAACAATATTTCCTTCTTTATAAGCACTCGGATTAAATCCGCTGATGATAGAAAACATTCTATCATCCTGGGACATTAGATGTCCGCATTCTCTCTAACTTATAATTTACCGGAACAAATCCCAGTGACATCGGAGCTACTCTGACACAATCTCATTTCCACTAAAACTACATCTTTACTCTCAATCAAAGATTGACCTACATGTTAAGTGTGTGATCCGAAAGGTTCAGCAAACACAAAGTATTGTTTGGGAGCTTACCAAACAATAACCAGCAGTGGGTTAGGCATTCGTACTGGCACCCTTGTGTTGTGAATGAGCGACAGAACCTCTGCGTTACTCATTACGCTTAATCCCCTTACGTACACGATACCAATGATATCTCGAGATTGAGACAATGTGCTCTAGTGTGATCAAACCCTTCGATCATAACACATATAATTCTCATACCAATATCATTCTCTTTTCTCATTTTGTATATATGTTGTCCCATGATAAATCACGCTTGTGTCTGGCCAGACGATTGGGTGACAACATAAATACTTGAGATGGCCTAGAGGATGTATCTCTCCATCGCCTGGAGGAGTAAGTGCTATTCTTGAACGATCTCTGTTCCAATACATTATCCTAGTTCAAGCCCAAAAGCCACCTATCATAGTCCCATGTTACTGCAAAACGTTTGGTGGAAATCAAAGCTCGAGTGTCGAATAAGCGGTCACAAGATATTCTCATAGCATAGGAATATAGCTAACGATAACTAAATAGATGATCATTGCTATTTAATCGTTGACGATTTGTATCATAGCAAGATCATACGGTGGGTCGGTTCAGTGCTATTATCATTCCGATAATCCACTCCTATAGTTGTTTGACTTATACAAAGTCAATGATCAGGAAAACACGATCATTGAACAACAAGATAGGCTAGTCTTAGAGACAAGACCAGGAACTCTTTTTTCGTTCATATCTCTACACGTGTATCAGAGGTTTTCCTCTTGCATACGTTGTATTTGCTATACAAGTACCCAATACAGTTATAGCATAAAGATACAAACATTAATAATAAACATGGAGATAAATAATAAACTTAATTATTATTGTCTCTAGGGCATATCTCCAACAGTCTCCCACTTGCACTAGAAACAATAATGATTCTAGTTAGCATGATGACATGACACCAAATGGAACTAAGGTGCCACTCACGCTTTTGCATGTGCTTCTGAAACTGTGTCCACACTTTGATCCAACCAAAGTTCATAAACTTGTTTATCTCCTCACATGCCAAACTTGACTATGTAAGTCGGATTTATTAGGAATTGGATATAGGCTTTCCTGTTCCGTAGTAGCATTAATAATATCCGGTTGATATTATCATACCATCTTTTAAAACCTCACCTGAGTAATGACTTATCCAATAACTTGCTTATCATGACGTCTCACATCAATGATGCAACTATCCTCGATAGACAAACTATCTTTGTTATAGAGTCCACACATAAGATACAAGTGTTTTTGATAAAATCAAAACACCAAGTATTTATTAATTGAAATTGCAATTATCAGATTAAATCGATTTCAGAATTCCACTACAAATACATATATGAGTAACTTCTCAATATATACTATTTGAAGCTTTACAAAATCTACTTTGTTGTTTTCTTTTGTAATCTCACCATTAAGTTCTTTTACCAAACCTTTTAGGATTAATTACAATCTTAATTAGCTGCTCTTATGAGAATATCCTTTTTAAGAATTTCTCATTAACGCTGATGGTCAAACTTTAAAATTTAGCACTTTGGAAACTTTCCGGTTTTATGTACTATATATAGAAATGAGATAAGAAAAATCACATTAAATATGATTTGATCTTATTCCTCTCTATTCGCTCACCTAGGACTACGAAGGTCAAGATATCTTGCAAATATCACGCTATGAATTCTTAATCAAATTTCTTTGACTCAAGACACAATTTGAAATTACCTTTCAGAATTGCACTTTAGCACATTCATACTCATGTTTATTAAGACATTTTCCGACCTTTTATTTAAACTCTTTAAATCACGAGATTTATATATTTATCAATTCGGCCCAGCTTTATTCAATAAATATAATATCAGCTCCCACTGTCTTTTAAGTCCCTTCGATTTATATAATGAAAAGAATGAAATTCTTACTCATTAATACGACTGACTTCAAACATTCATGATATAATTATTTAGATTATATTCATAATCCAAATCAATTATACTTAGCAATAATTTTGCTACTTTAGTTCAATAACAACTTCAAGCAATTGGTATGAAAAGCATTGCAACTTATCACTATCAGTTATTTGTCCTTGATAAAACAATTTTAATTAAGACTAGCTTTATGAATATTAGATATTCATATCTGTCGTTTCTTTATGAAATATTCATGCATATGATTTCACATCACATCCAAACTACTCTCAAGATTGAATCTTGGAGTCTCATGAATTTTTCTTGAACTCCTTTTATGACAAATGTCGTCATTAATGAATCTTCATTATTCTGTTTGTTATTGTTTTGCTTATATCATGTTCCTGGACATTTTAAATGATTTCAATCACCTAGTGATTTAATCATCAAATTCCTCACATGATTTTCCTTTAATACTTAACTAGCAGGTTGGCCCGCGCATTTGCGCGGCTAGACTCGCTACCCATAGTCATATTTGTTTGTTATTTGGGAATGTCCTAAATAATTAATCATATTTTATTTTGCTTCTTTAGCATTTAACAGTACACAACTCGGTATCTGAGTAGGCAAAGAGTGTAGTGCAAAATTATGACAGCAAAAACATGATACCATTTTGTAAAACTATTTCTCTTATCTTTATTTATTAGATTATTAGGACCGAACGTTTAAATTGAACAACATGTGGTTTTGACATATGGGCCCGACGTGCAAAAACCCTATATTGCCATACTACCTCCGAGTTTGCCTTCAGCATTACCTCTACTCCAATTATCATAGGTCATGCCTTATTTCAACATTTGTCTCTATACTACCTCCGTGCATGTTTCTTTCCCTGCTACGGAAATTTAATTACACTGTATATTCAGTGGAAGTTATCAAGCAAAATCTGCATTCCGTACTAAACAAATCCAAGTAAACTGTAGATGCAAACAAAAATAAAGAGAAATAATGCAGTACTATTTATAGGGCTTTTCAAATGCATGCATGTCATTGTTAAGAAATTAAAATAAGCAATTATTTAGGCTAATATAGGCTGGTAGCAATATATAAGAAAGGCATCAACAATTATACCTCGTTGTGTTAGATAGTTCGTCCTAATACACCTCCCTGTAAAGAAAACCAAAGCAGTCGCAACAATAACTCTGTGCAAAATTAAGCAGAGTGAAAAACTTTTGATTGTTATGTTGCTGACATCCATGCTCCATCCTAAATATGAAGTGGAACGCATGACATCAATCCAGCAAGTGCATGTGAAGTTATGTCTAGAGCAGAGAACTTGAGGGTACATTTCGGCGTAGGAAGTTTTGACGGTGTCGAGGAACTGAACAGCTGCATCGTCAGTCCGCCTGTCTTCCTCGCGACAGCCTCAAAGAAGACGTCGGCGACCAAATTTTCTGAAAGATCCGCTGCACGTCCTCCTCTTCTAAATCAACAATCATGAGATAAAATATGTGTTGGAATATACATGCTGGACTTGAAAATAAAGATTCAGCTAGTGCTGTTGGGGAACCCGACCAGGAGATATTTGTAGGTTGTTCCAAAGAGAAGTAAGAAAGTTGTATATGTATACATCTAAAACACAAATGAAGCTCGTGATCAACCGATATTACCTACTGCTGAACGTGCTAACGTCGGTGATCTGTATTGGCTGTGTTGCTATCAAATCATGGTTGGGGTTCATGCGGCATGAGCGCGTGCTGTATGCATCGCTGTCGTGCCATCGATCCGCCGAGTTTGTACTTGATGGAAGGGTCGTTGCCGTGTTGTCGATCCGCCGGGTTTGTACTTGATTGGATAGTCGTAGACGCACGCATGGCTGGTTAATTCGTCGGGCTAGCACTTCATGGTATCGTCATGGATGCCGGTATGCATCGCATGAGCGCGTGGTGTATGCATCGCTGCCATGCTGTCGATCCGCCGAGCTTGTACTTCAGGGAATCGTCATGAACGACATTATACATGTGTCGTCGATCCGTCAGGTTTGTACTTGATTGGATCGTCATAGATGCGTATGCATCTCTGCCTCGATTCGCTACTCGCTAGGCTTGTACTTGATCGACGCCGGTATGCAACGCTGCCGTGCCGTCGATCCGTTGGGCTTGTACTTGATGGATCATCATAAGCGCATGGCGTCGTCGCATGTGTTCCAAGTCGAGTCGAGCTTGGCGACTTCTATTTCCAAGTCAGGCTCTGTTTTGGTCCCGTATCAGTCAGGCGAGCGTATGCTTTGGTACTACACGCTCGGTTCCCGGCAGGTTACGCCTCTAAAAACCAATCTCAAAAGATCCAGCCCATGGATGTGTGGATGTGCCAATACATGCATCAAGTTTGTAAGACAGATCGGTTGGCTAGCTAGCTTCCTACATGAGCACCAGATCGATCAATCTATCAATCAGGCCATTATGCATCTCTTATCAGGCCAACATCACCACCTGGTCTTGACTCTTGACGATGCCGAGTTACCCTTTTACACGACGATCTTCGCCGACTTGCTGGACATCGTGCTTCGGCTGGACGACTATGTGTTCAGCATCTGGACGGCAATCAGCACGCACAATCTTCCGATCTCCAACCGGAACCAAAAGCCGTCGATCTATGCACTCGATCCAGGAATTTCACGGCTGTTCGAGGGCGATGCGTACTATTGCCGTCTGAAGATCCTCGCCCATATGCTGCATGGTTTTGCCCTCTGATCTTCTGCTTTTGTAGCGGGGCCAGCATCACCAACTGGTCTTGACGATGTTGATCGAGTTCGATTCAGATCGACGCAGACGTCGTTCCAGGAATTTTACGGGCCGTTATGGTCGTATAGGTGAACAATTCATATGTCGTTCATAGGATCTGCTTTTGATTACGTTTAGTTGGAGAAGGGCACGATCCTTCCAAAGCAGCCCGGAAGGTAAACCAAGATGATACGTATCTTGTTTATTGACCATCCAGATCGATGAGAAAATAATTTTCTAAATGGGTGTGTTGCTAATCTCCTTGCTCTGTACGGATGCGCACTTGTCTACTTCTTTTTCTTTTCTATACAGATCGTATGAGAAAAGGACTTCCTAAAAGGCGCTGTTACTCTCCTTGCCCTCTACGGCTGCGTACGCCTCTTTCTATTCCCTCTCGCGTTTTCTCATAAAATCTAAACCGTTGTTTTTTTGTTGTTTGGTTCCGATTAATCCAAACCATCGGTTATCCTGTGTTTTAAGTATATAACTAGCTGGGTGGCCCGCGCAATTGCGCGGCTAGCAATGTGATTATTTAAATTTTGACATGTAATGTGATGTTTTTGTTCTTCGTACCATATATTAAAACAATTGAAGATAAATACATAATAAATCTATATTCACACCATTACACTTAGTTGACTGGGCATCCTTTGGACTGTTGATTATATCACAACTACCATTAAACAATTAAGACGTCAAGTCAGTTATCAGCATATATTCATTTAAAATTATTATTTCCGTCCGCTCAGTTTTCACACATCTTATTATCTCATATAATGCACATACTATTTTAATTTGAATGACTTATTAAACTCATTATTACTATAATTCTTTTTTAAATTCAGTGTTGCACCATAATATTGTTTGCCTATTTTTTTGATATGCTCGTTTCACACATTTTACATTGTCGCGGAGACGCTGAGTTAATGGATGATCCAAACTACAGTATTATATTGTTTGTACCTACCACGATCCTTGTGTGTTTTAGATTTTTGTTTTTGCCCATTCGTCTTTGTTGTAATCATGTTGACCATTCCGGTTTACACTCACTCTCGAGCCTAGGCATATTTTTGGTACATATGAGTTGTGTTGCACAGTTCGGTCTTCACTACTACTCATTGAAGACGAAGTTGATATTTTCTTTTTTTAAAATAGGTATAAATCCAACTGTTTGTAGCTTTCACATAAATTTTATTCCAAAGTACTTTATTGCTCCATATAGTGTTCATACTGACATCAATTTTCTATTGGATTTCATGAAAAGTTTTTTCTTGGAACTGTAAAAGACAATGATTCAAACATGTTTCATCATTTTAGCATTGCTTGTGATGCAAAAACCTCCAGGTGAACTGAACACACAGAATAGAAAGCAGATTCGACTACATTTTAACCAGGTGGACCACGAACATGTATACTGAATTAAGAACTGAGAGAAAATCACTGAATAAAGCATATGTATGATGTGAGCTAAGAATTGGTACACATATGCATTTATGTGAATGATATATATAAATATAAGATATTTTTCAGTCCAAATGAAAAAACTTGGCGGTGTAGCTGGGTGGCCCGCGCATTTGCGAGGCTAAATATACCATATATCATATTTTTTATCATGTTGACGTCATCTACATTACTATTATTCAACTCAATTCATTGCAACAGTTTGTGTGTTAGCACTTTCACATAAAGACATTTTGATTTAATTTATTAGATTGTTGTTAAACTCTTTTTAGAGTGAAACCAAATGACATACTAAGGTATGGCTCTATCTT
The DNA here is from genome assembly GCA_947311845.1 of Poa pratensis. Lineage (NCBI taxonomy): Eukaryota > Viridiplantae > Streptophyta > Magnoliopsida > Poales > Poaceae > Poa > Poa pratensis. The sequence continues at coordinate 71,033,487 of CAMZMU010000041.1, forward strand.
CCCCTCCTCATCCATGATTGATCTATTCGAACAGTTATTTCCTTTTATTTTTTGGCGGGTTAAACATACCTTTACTAAGTAGGAATTACAGATAGCTTGAGTTCAAGCACCTGAATGACAATATCACGGCCTGGTCCCAGCCAAAAATCAGTTCTCTTATGATCTCGCAAAATTTGCGAGGCAGTAGCTAATCCTAACCTCTGAATGGTACAGTTTTACAAATTTTATTACTCTATCCTGAATAGGAAGAAGCCTATAGCAGAGATGATGTTCAAGAACGGCTAGCGGTCCATGGCCTTTCCTGTAGCTGCACGGATGACATGGGTGCAGTCTGATTCATCTATGACAGGCAATGGACTATTTGGCAGGGCTTGCTCAAGACCCTCTCCGCAAGCCCATAGCTCAGCATCGACAGCTTCAGCACATCGCGGCAGGAAACGGCCTGCCGAAAAAATGATATCCCCATACCACAACCTGCTTTGCCACCATCGGGTTTAAACGAACCATCAAAGGATAATTTAACCCATCCCTCATGGGTTTTGACCAGACTTTACCTGGAGATTTAATGTGCAGCACATGCTGCACTGCCGATACAGCACATGTTCCGTAGGTTCAGCATGATTCTCAGAATTTTCAGATAACGAAACAAAAATCTCTTGAAAGCTTCGACTGTCGGTAGGGCCATTACGGTTATTCCTGGCACGCGAAGGTTCCAGCTGAATGGCATCGATCATATGTACAGGCACAGAGGCCAACCACAGTTATTCCCTTTTTACGGAACCGAACAATGTTGGAGTTGTAGTTGGGTGAATTTCTTTTATCTGTTTTGAGGATTTCGCTTGCGTGATCTTGAGATGTAAATGTTCACGATCCAACCTTGAGTGGGCAGAAGGTGCTTGTCAAGCACTCATGCTCCCGGCCGCCTGCGGTCTTCTTGTTTCCTGGTGGGGATGCGCCTAGCATGGACCATATATGCTCGGAGCCGGCTCAATCCCGTCCCTCGATCTCGACGAAATTGTGTGCCAGAACCATGGCACTGATAATATCAAATTCCTGACGCGAACAACATCCGACATGACTTCCCTGCAAAAAAAAAAAAAAAACATCCGACGTTCATTCATTTAGGTATTGGCAAATGACAGCAATCTGGGATGCATGAGATTGGAAAGAGTTTTCCACCGAATCTTTCTATTTATTTCATTCATTGGATGGTCAATTTGAACCATATTTTTTATAGAACTGAACTACAGTATAACCTTTAGTCCGGTACTGCTTGAGTCCACACGCGTCAATTACATACAGAAGTAGCTCGTTGAGGCGCTGCAAAAAAAACTCATCAAGAGGAGGGATCGTAGGTTGGCCTCCATCTGTCCTCCACAGATCAACCATAGATGAAAATAAGAAAAACAATGGCTTGCTTGACTTTTGTTTATGACCTAAGTTTATAAAATAAAATCAATCATAAATGAAAAAAGGCTTTATATTTTTACAGCACAACATCACCAGTTTTAAGTACTATATGTCTGAATCCAATATTAGCTTTAATAGAACCTACAGAGTTACACCTTAATGCAGAAACTCAGTCAAAGAAGCAAGACCTTAGACTCGTATTGAGATTCAGACAATCATGGCATGTACCTTGAATAGAGTGAAAATAATATTTGGCAGTCGGGTCTATTTCCTTCCAATGACAAAATATTCATTTTGTTGCCGAATACATTCAGTCAGGAATCAAGAACTTAGAGTTGCATTGAAATTCAGACAATCGTGTGACGTACCTTGAATAGAGTGAAAATAAACGTTGACAGTCGGGTTATCTATTTCTTCAAATGTCAATATATGTTCTACTCTGAATCCATATGCTTTAAATGGTGTTTCCTGTTTCTCCTCATACAACTATTTTTAGCTGTACATTGCAGTGCGGAAGTACTCATTGAGCTTAAGTAAACTGAAGACTGCAGCTTCGGCTAGACGATCAAACCCTCAGGCTGCAGCTCTCTGGAATTGCAGATCATCGGCCACACAAACAGCGGCTAAAACTGTCAGTCTGGCGAAGTCTTTGGCGAATGCTCCGGTGCCCAGATCGAGCTCGCACACCCGCGTTGCCATCTTGAGCGTGGAATACAACCAGCTACACGGATCAATCTGATCGTCATCCTGGCCTGCAGAAAACTATATTAATCTCTGTTCGTGCACTTTATTTCCATTTAGATCAAGCGTGCTCAGGAACTTCTGAATATTGTCCCGGTGGATGGTATGGCCGAGCCTTTCTCTGGAAATTGTGCGGGCTAACGTTTACAGAAGTTTGGAGGTGTTGTGGGGGAGAAAGAGAGTCGGCTGAGGAGATTAGGTTGCAGTCGCATATTAGCGACATGTGGAGTTTAACCATGGCAACGTCGTCTCCTTCACAACGACCTAGATCTCCCCATGGACGGTTTCCAGCCCTGATTTTCGTCGGGCTATGTCTGCTGCCTCATCTGCGCCATCATGGTCTTCCGATCTCCTTCCTCGAATCCTGGTAGAACCATAGCTGCATAGGAGATACTGCAGGACTCAATGAAACTGCTGTCGTACAATGGATCACCAAATCCCTGTCATTATGCCTCCAACCTGTGTTTGCCTCTTGGGGTTGCCATCGATCCACAACATGCTTCGTGGCCTTCACACGTTGTAGCTTCTCCTTGAGTCAGATTCAGGGCGCCTTGTGTGTACGTCAACTTCCTTGCGTGAGATCGCCGTCGTCCCCTCACTCTGGCAGCGTTGCAGAGCCAGATATATTGATGTTGTCGCTTCGAAATCATCAAGGATGCAAGTCGACATCTTGGTTGATCCCGGCTATTCCGATCCGGCGTGAGATTCTGAGAGAGTCGAGTAGGAGAAGGGAATCAGAGAGATGTTGTGTTTTACGATTCCTGTACGTGTTGAAACTGGATATATATCAGCTAAGCTGCCGTAGCTTGTTGGTTGTCAGATTCATGTACGTTCTGAGGCTAGACATCCAATCTGTACCGACGCCCTAATGTTTGGTAGAAGTCCATCACCGGCACGAATATTAAATTGTTTCTAATACGTATGTGAACGTGTTGGTTAGCTAACCAAGGTGCGCTAGATCTTTCCAAAACCAATCAGACGCATTTTGTCTCTCCAATAATAGATCTTTAAATCTGAGCCGTTTGCTTTTAAGTCTTTAATCTGAGCCGTTAATTGTCTTGTGTTTTAATTATATAATAGATAGATTCGAATCATGTATGACTTACATGTATTCCTGGACAAAGTAATGATATGGAAACATTTGCATGTTTACCCTCTCATTCTAACACTTGCCCAAAGACTCTCAGTCTTAATTTAGTATTATGATTTCCACTCTCTCTTCATGAGAAGACACTTTTCTCCAATTCTAAAGTCAACAAGCATTTAGAATTATGTGTGGAAAACACTTGCCAAAATAACAATTTTGGACTTTTGCAAAACACCTTTTCAATTCGAACTTAAAACTTTAAATCCAATTGAAAAAATTGGAACTTACTATCAAAATAACTCTAAGTTATAATTGACACAAATCCCAAGATATCAAACAAAATAATCTATTTACTTTAGTGGGTAATTTGGAATTCTAATTTCACAACACATTAACAAGACTTGTAACATTTCCTTTTAATCTTTATCTTGCAAAAGATTTTATTACCATGATGATTTCGAGTTACCAAAATCCATCACAAGTAATTTGACTAAGAAAAACTTTCCTTCGTCAACAATGTTACAATATTTTATTAAGTCCTTTCTTTTAACTTTAATCAAATTCCTTTGATTCCTTTATTTTGATTCTCACACTCTCCCACTGAATTATATGAAATTGAAACTTCAATAATTTCATTAACTCTATTTCATTAATATGCAACTTCATATTAATCTCAATAGAATTGAATTAATGGGTAGATTCCACTCCTTTATGTAAATCTCGAAATTTACTAGTGCCTAGCACTTTGCCAAATTCGAGTCTACTAAATGCCTAGCATTTTGTGGATTTCGATTTTCATCAAATGCCTAGCACTTTATGAATTTCGAATTTCTCCAAGTGTATGACACTTTGTGATTTTAGTTTTATCCATTTAATTTAGAGATAACTTTAAGAGTCTCAAAGAGAACCAACGAAAAGTATAACTCCAAATTAAAGATTAAACTAACTTTAATTATTACTCAAAACTTTAAGTAATAACTTGAATCAAAACAATAAAGACTTAACAAACAAAATAATTGACATATCACAATAAAGAAGATATAAACTTTGAATTCCAAACTTGGAATTCCCACACATACTTTATAATTCGAACAATGACTTGTTCCAGAATATAAAATATTCATTACATAATGATCGAACTGAAAATAACTCTTATTTAAAGTTCTAGTGTAAATCTTCTTCATTGACTTGGATTGAAGACATAGTGGTGATCATGGCGCATTGAGTGCCTTTCTTTCCCCACTTCCTCCAATTCTTCCTAAATCTCTTGTCTCTTTCCCTTTTCACATTGCGATCATGCAACATGAAAAATTTCAGTATTCACATACCAAAATATATTCGAGTCGAGATTATGTCAATAACTTGTGTATAACTCGTATACCTCTTGTGGACTTGCCACTGGTCTTGCAAGAAGGATGTTGTCATCAGATGATGCACATAGATATCCAACTCAGCTGATAAGAGCATTTTGAAGACTTCCTTGACTATCTTCTCTACTCCCATCAATTCATAACACGCCACAAAGACGTAGTACAATTATGGTAGTGATCTTGGAAGTGTGTCAACAACTTGATTTCCTGGAATTGGTTGCCCAATATCCTCAAGCTTCCTGAGTATTTTGCAGAACTTAACCTTGTGCTCCCTCATCAAGCTTTCGCTTAATAGTTTGCAAGATCTAAGTTCTCCATTGAGTTTGTCGTTTAGCAAGACATAACTGGCACATGAACCGAGCTTTCAAAACTTCCATAAGACGGAAGGGGCGATAGTGTGGATAACTGTCGCTAAGCTTGGGACACATCCTGTCAAGCATAACCATACTCACTTCATACTCATCTTTCTCCATAGGAGAATATCTTCTTCTACTTCTGGAACAATTGTATCCAGAATATGCTCTAATCGCGTCTACTGAGATTTCTCTCAGCCCGTGAAGCCAATCCGTAAAGATCACGCTTCCCACAGTTAACTATTTTAACAACTAATCTTCATGCACATATTCAACGGGATCCATCTTCTACAACAAAACAAGTTTATTTAGACTTCTAGTTTATTACTAATTTTAATGCACTACTTTAATTCAATCAAACATGAATCTAAGATATGCTCCCACTAAGTCCAATAATCCTCTTGATTGGCACTAAGTGATTCAGGACCCGATTGCCCTACGAAGCAAGCATGGATACATGTCATGTCCGTCGGCCAACCGGTAAGCACTATGCTAATTGCAGCAGCTACAACTCCTGTTCGTCTTTCGACGGATGTGTTCCGAACTCATATGTGTATGCCTGGACGTCAAGACAACCAACCGACACTGGCTGCTGGAACGTTCGCGCCCGCCTCCCGAACCCTTGGTACACATTACTCCTGGATACAGGTCGCACGGTAACAAGCATCCGGTTTGACGGTGCCACGGTTGGTAAGAACACGATCTCCTTGATTTTATTTGAGGATTCACCCTAATAAACGACTACTGCGCAATCAAGGTGCAAACAACAAAGGATAAACATCACAGGCAATTAATAATAATTCATGTGCTTTGGTATAGCCTTTGTTATTCTTCGGAAGTCCTTGGCGCTCGTCCTTGAGGATCACCATCTTCATTGTTCCCGGTCATGGCAAAATTCCCGAAGGAAAATTACCATATCCGAAACTCGCCAAGTACACGTCACCGGCTCCAATGCCGGCGCCTCCTCCCGGTCTCCGACGAACTCTTCTTCGCTTGATTGTCGATGACGAACTCGATCAATTGTTTTGGCTCCCACCATCATGTTAAGACACCGTAACAAAATAGCTATACCAAAACACATGCACTCAATCCTGCAAAACCAAGTTAGACGTATCTAACGCTTGTTTGCATGTTTTACGTGGCTTTGTAGGCTCTACGGAATTACCGTCACTACCTACGTATTGAAGCACGTTTAGGCTAGTTGCTAGATTAACATTGCGGGGTGATTGAGATCCCAACATTACGAAAACGTTGCAGAACCCCAATCTAAACGATCACATGTGCGCGTGACCCCCGTGAGGCGTCCAACCCTCAGGCCCAGTCCGTATATACATCAACGTCCACAACTAAGGGTATAGACCCGAAGCTACTGAAGCACATCGTTGGCGCCAACAAGCATACTAGGAGCAGCCGGAAGGTCCGCGGATAGCCAGAAGTTCGTAAAGATCTTGCCAATACTGCCATGGAATATGATGTACAACTTTTTGGGAAGCAACTAAAATAAACTTAATGCAAGAACCATGCAATGCTCACACCAACTGGTGCTCTAGATCAAATCATACCAACACATAGATCGGCTCTGATACCACTATTGGGTTGTGTAACACCCCTCCATGGCACATATTGGCAGAGAGGCGATCGCCCCGTGCGCTAGCCCAAGATATCTGGCCGCACGTCATGACAGTGCAACATAATGGAAATCATTACACAATCAGGCACAAGAAGTGCTACAAATGGTTTACAAGGCCATCAAGGCATGACATAAATATCAAGCCAAGCATGGCACTAGACAGTTTAACTGGCAGCGAAAGACGACTAAGGCAACGACTTGGAGCGGCTCCACTCCACAGGCATCTGGCTGGGCTACTGATCCTAGCACGCTCAGGCTCTAAATCCTTGTTTAGTTGGAAGATGAATCCTCGCCTAAGTCTGGTCATTTGAATAACCAACGTGAGTACAATGACGTACTCGCAAGAATAACAATAACCACTTGGCACGAACAATCAAGCAATCATGCAACAAGATATCCATTGGGAATAAATCCTACAACATGGCAAGTGTCTACTCTAGGTAGACCAATATGGTAACATAAAGGTAGCATGGCATTACAAGCAAAACATGTCATAAGCAAACAACAGGGTATCACCAGTGCAGATTCCAAGCCAGGTGGGGTTGGATCGTATACTGGCAATCATACAAAGAGATTACCTGTGACGAGTAAACGAGTGTACCATTTGATACCGAGCAACATAACAACTCATGTTATCACAACTAGGCCCACTGGCCTCTAGCCTCACAAGGCTTATCACATCTGTCACCATTTCTAGGCCCACTGGCCTAATCTCATTTCTCATTTCAGTCAACATTCCCTGCATCATCTTATTGTTCATTAAATAAGTTTAGGTCGTTCATTATTTTTTTCAAACAGAACTTAAGTTTAACCTCCGACACGACAAAGACACACAGTGTGACCGACACCGAACTGTTGTTCCATATCCCATGAACGAGGCTAGCTGCTAGGTTGACACTCTCGAGAGGTTGCATTACCAACTATCAGGATGCAGCTTACTCAGCCGACACTTCAGGTTGTCACGCCAAAGCCGTACTAAGCAAAACATACTCACACGACCGTCCACTTGCTAAGACACTCTCCTGCACCACCCTATACGCATGGTACAACGGGCATGTGAATCCGGCACATCCCCCGTCGCTACCGGGTATGCCTAGCTCCGGACTCCCTATCACAGTCAAACCCGTGCCTGTCGACCTCTACCCTCGGACAGCGCAACCAAACGATTGTGCCCAATGGATGACACAAAAGGGGCTCAACAACCTACTAGGTCATGGTCCTCCATGAGACGACGATGGTTCTGCTTTCAAAGTTCAGATTAGTGGCACCATGGACTGACCCTATCGTTGTTTGGAGGGTGTTTCAATTAGTCAAGTTTCATCATTCATAAGTCCAAACAACCGAGGATTAGTCCAACACAACAATCACAATATCATAATAATATATCATCAAAGGACAAGACATTAGCAACACAATATTCAAGCAACAAATAGTTTGTATTGACCGGGTGACTGAGGCACCATCACAGATCAATACAAGAAGTTAGCACAGGTGGATAGCGTCAACCGGACGACTGTGGCGGAGATACCTCCGACCAGCGCCATCACGGGTCGACCACAAGAGTCAGCACAGTTGGTTAGCATCAACCGGACGACTGTGGCGGAGATACCTCCGACCAGCGCCATCACGTGTTGACCACAAAAGTTATTAGGGGCATCGTTCCTCCATTCCTTCGACTGTGGTGGTTCCTCCAGCCCATCGCCTCAGGAATGAGGAGTGGTACTCCCAAACACACACCACAAATCTACAAAAAGTAGATGGTTCAATCCACTTGGGCATAACCCAACGTGTATTTAGCCGATAATTAAATCAAAGCCATGATATCTCATGATGCACAGTTCAAGGATGACAATCAAATAGATGCACATACATGTCATGGTAATATGTAATCAAATAAACAAACAACATTGCAAGATTGGTCATAGCAAGTGGTTAGCTTGCCTGCAAGGATGGGTTCCACATAGTTTGGTGAAGTCTCGGACTCGTCACGGGTTGGAATCCCGAAGAATGCCTAAACAACGGAGGGATATATAGCACATAAATATAGGCCACAAAACTAACTAATTCGTAAAATGGGAAAGACAGTTCTACTGGACAGATCCCTTCGAAATATGAATTTAGGAATTTGAACCACTCCAAACGGAGCTATGGTTCAAGAGATATTGCAGGGCGACGGATAGCTATCTGCTGCTCACCAAAAAAAAACAGAACGGGCTGAAACTGTGTTGGGCTGGGCTGTTCGCGAATTTTCAGGGAATATGTTTTCGTTGAAGGAAAGCGTAAATCTGGGACTACGCCTTGAGCTAGCTCGTTTTGAACGATCAGCTTCATGTGCTCGCTTCTTCTAACTCCAGCTCGTGTACGTGAAGGCACGGGAGGACCTTACCGCCGGCGGTAGGCTGCCCGGGAGGGCCGGCCGATGGCCGAGGTAATCTCCTCGAGCTCCACCGCGCCTGAGGAGAGGGATGGCTTGGACGGGGGCCGCTTTCCTTCTTCACGGCGAAGCGTACGTACGCGCGCACGGCCGTCGCGGACGTCGTCGACGCCGGCCACCACTTGCTGCTATGGTTGCAGGAGGAGGTAGAGGAGGATGGAAGGAGGCTCTGTGCAGGTTTAACTGGATAACGGCTCAGGCTAGAGCTCGCCACGGTCGAGAGTTCGACGGCGACGATTTCGGCCGGAATGGAGCAGGGCTCTGCCGTTGTCCAGCTAAATAGGCAGAGAGGTCCAGGAGGTGGAGAGGAGTGTGTGGTGCATCCAGGGAGGGGCTCGAGCTGCTCTTATATACACAGCAGGAGGAGAGGTAGGGTGTGGCCGCTCGGCCATTGACGGCAGGGCAAGGTGGAGGGCGCTGTGCTGCGCACTGTGGGTGCGGCGCGTCGCGAAGTCCGTGGCGCATAGGCTCACGAGGGAACAGGGAGGGGGGTAGATGGGCGCGGGCGTCGGCGGAGTCTCTGACGAGGAGGGCCTGGCGGCGCTGTGCTGAGCCGCGCGTCGGCTGGCTGGTGTCTCCGGCATTGTAGCGACGTCCGAGCTGGCGACGTGTCGGTGTCGGTGTGTTGAGAGGGAGGATAGGAACGGGAGCTGGATATGAATGCCGAGCTGGACGAGCAGTGCAGCGCGTCGCGGAGCTGGTGGTGGAGACCTTCACGAGAGCACAAAGGCGTCGGTGGTGGCTACTGTGCCACGCCACTGTTCGAGCGGCGCGTCGGCTAGCGTTCCGGCGCGGGTGGGGAGGCATCCGATGATTCCCAGCTGTCTGTGGACTAGGGAGAGGAGGGAACAGGTTGGGCAAGGTCTGGGAAGAAGGGTAGCTGCACGGCGGTGACAAACACCTGGTGGCGCCGCCGGTGTGCGGCCGTGGTCGTGGTGACCACGTTCCAGAGCGCACCCGAGGTGTTCGACAGAAGTTTTCTTCCAGCTCCGGATGCCAAAGGCAAAATGGATCGTGTCGAAATGTGGCCCTCAACATCCTCTACAAGATTGTAGAAGGAAGTTTTGCCAGATTCCAAACTTTATTTATACAAATATTTTGAAAAACAGTTCTGGTCAAAAGAAGAACAATGGTTTTGAGGGGCAAAAGAGATAAGGTTTGGCCAGGGCTTAGTCCTGAGCTGAGGACATTCCTAGTGAGTGGAACTAGGTGATTGTCGCTCACTAGAAAAATTATTTGACTGATGATACCGAGATGGCACCACATTGGGCTTACAAATGAAGTACATCAACAGTTTGCTTAGTTGGGTTTGGCTCCGAAAGATGGGGTGTTCGTGGATCACTGGGAAAAATCTCGAGAGAGGAATCCTCACATCAAATCATCCTCAAAAGATTTTAAGAATCATTTAGATTTAAACAAAAAAGTTTTTCAGGTGTCGGAAAACGCCACTAAAATTAGGTACAAATTTTGGGGGTGTTAGAGACCTTCCTCCTTAAAAAGAATCTCGTCCTCGAGATTAAGGAGGTTATACAGGATAATTCTTGTACGATCCATTTATATCCCACTTAAAACTTTTCTGCAAAATATTAGAATTTTGGACACCAAAGAGACCCACACTCAACATTTTGATTTAAATCCTATATTTTTAAAAGTATGATATTTCTACCATACTCAATGCAATGAAAGGATGACATGGCAGAGGCTCAAACAGTCAATCAACATAGGATCTATTAGCATGTTCATTAAATTAAATCTAAGATTTTTGCTCAACCAAACACAAATAGGGCAAGATCAAACAAGATTTACAACCAAAATATCAACCAACAACCAAAGATTTATCTACGAAAATAATTACTACAAGTTTGGGTTCTTTTAGAAAAGCTGTATATCCATTTTCATGCATACCCAGGTTTTGAAAAAGTAGGGTTTCTTTGCAAAAGAAAATATCTGTGTCGCCAATAATTGGCTCACAGACACTATGGGATTGAGCTTTTCTCAAATTACTTTTGCAAGGGTTTTTCACTAAAGGATACTGGAGAGGCGAGGGATACGGTCTTGGATAAGGGTAGAAGCACATGGAGAGCTATACGCTTACTCACTGACATCGGGGACCAGGGTCCACTTGGCAGTCTCCTTCTTCCTTTCTATCTTCTCCTTCCTCGCTCTCTCTCGTTCCGTACATGGCTGGTTCTGAGTGGGCGGAGCACTCCAATGCGGCATTGTTGCGTGTGCGGTATGTTGATGCAGCGGCCATCATGGCTTTGGGAACACATCCTCGATGGTTTCGCGCCATTAGGCGAGCACTGCTCACGATTCCTTCCTTTTCCCGCGCAATGCGGTGCCGAGGAGCGGCATCCGAGCTCCGGCTATAAATTAGAAACCTCCAAAATCCTCTCCTTTCGCATCACAACCATGGGCTTCATTAGTGATTTCTTCGGAGCCTATGTCGAGATGATAGAGGATGCGGGCTTCATCGAGCGTATTATCTTCTTCGTGTTCTTCGTGATCTTGGTTGTGGTGGTGAAGAACATGCTGTTCGCAGCACTGGTCATCCTAATCGTTGTTCTGTGTAATTGGTGGTCTGGCGCTGGTGCTGATGCCGCGGTGGAGGGGCAGGTTGCGCCACTGGTGGCTGAGGTGGCAGCTCTTCCAGCTGGAGGTGAGCAGGCCGCTCGAGCCGTCTGTCGCCGTCGCGCGGCTCGCGACTCGGCTTCGGGTGAGGCAGGCTCATCTTCTACTAATGTCGTGGATCGTGAGAGGGAGTAGAATTCCTGGGGTGCCCCGGCATCTGCACTGAGGTAGTTGTAGTGTTCTATGTTGGAGTAGAACTTGTATCTTCTGTTTTCTGCAATTTCCCTTCTGTACTGAACTTAATGGATGTGTCAAGTTTATCTCCTCTGACGAATTGGAACAATGTTTTCATTTCTGAACTTTCCTCAGCTGCAACAAATCTGGTCTTGCAGCATAGATAGAATTGCAGGGGTACGAGCACAGATATCAGAACTTGTTATACTAAGAAAATATCCTTTTTACAAAATAATGGCATTCAATGTTTGTGTTAATTCACAGGTGGGCATATGCGTCTGGGTTCACATATACTGTCCTTGTTTCACATGATCTGCCATTTCTTCAAAACAAATTTTTAACTGGAAAAAAGAACAAGAGAATCAGAACACCAAGATTTATTACGGGCCGGTTCGACAATCAACAAGAAAACACACAACATACCTGCATTACCAAGCCAACACAAACAAACAAACAAACAAACAACAACAACCTCACCGCTTCTCACCTACCAACACACAAGCGCCACTCAGGCTAACTAAACATGGGTTCTACTTCGCTTGACGGCCTTTGGTAGCCGGTGGAGCGAGGCCGAGACGAAGATTGGTGTCCACATCTCCATCTTCTGCGGGGTGGGGAATTGCAGGCACGCCTTCGAGGATTATACCTCGTTCTTGGGCATGCTGCTGAACTCGGGCGGGAGCTTGTCTCCTAGAGGCATCAAGACTGGGTCCCGGCAAATCATCTAGGATCTGGAGTCCAGTACTCCGAGCTTGCTCATGGCTGTGGGTAGGTGGGTTCCTTGCTTGACACAGTTGCAGGTGAGCGCGACCAAGGTTGCACCTAGTGGTCACGAGTTCATCCATCAGAGAATGGCTAAACCTTGTCATAGCAGCCCCGTAGGTGGTCAAGGTGATTACGGCAGGGTCGACTTCTTCTTTAATGGAAGTTATGATAGCCTCATCACCATGCTGGAGTCGGGCTGGGAGAAAGCGGAAAGCTCGACTTTTTGCCATCAAGGGTTCCGAGTAACACAGGCGGACGAGACCTTCCCAGGCTACTATCTGGATGGCTAGATTGAGAGTGGGCATGCTCCTACCTTGGATAACGTAAGACATACTTGTGCCCAAAGGACATGAGCCGATATGCACGTCTGCTCGGAATTTAGTCCCAGCAAGAGAGAGTGAGCTCTCGAACACCACGTAGCGAGGGCGAGCAGGCCTACCAAGAAGATCACAAACGGCCTTCCAAAGCATCAGTGGAAATCCGCCATGATCTTCGGCAATGGTTTCCATGACGACCTTGGGGTTCGTCATTAGATTATTCTGGCTCTGGTGTAGGATGAGATAAGAATGCGGGATTCCTTTGCGGGATCCTGCTTCAAGAGAGTTTGGTTGCTAAGGATAGCAGGCAAGGGTGGGGATGATGGCAGCTAGAACTTGGGTCTCATATAAACTGGGTTGCGTCGGCACCTTCTCATGGAAGAAACCGGCGAGCCTCTCTCAGGAAATGGGACAAGTTCTACTGCACCTTACTGTGGACCGACACCAGCCATGCCGGTTAGGTGGAGATGGGTTAAATCCATCGGGCTCACTGTCAGGCAAAAGTAAGGCAGGGTGTTCCATGCTAGGGTAGTCTACAGCCAGCCTGGTGCTCTGATACCACGTCTGTAACACCCCTCCCTGGCACATATTGCCAGAGAGGTGATCGCCCCGTGCGCCAGCCCAAGATATCTGGCCGCACGTCATGACAGTGCAACATAATGGAAATCATTACACAATCAGGCACAAGAAGTGCTACAAATGGTTTACAAGGCCATCAAGGCATGACATAAATATCAAGCCAAGCATGGCACCAGACAGAGTTTAACTGGCAGCGGAAGACGACTAAGGCAACGGCTTGGAGCGGCTCCACTCCACATGCATCTGGCTGGGCTACTAATCCTAGCACGCTCAGGCTCCAAATCCTTGTTTAGTTGGAAGATGAATCCTCGCCTAAGTCTGGTCATTTGAATAACCAACGTGAGTACAATGACGTACTCGCAAGAATAACAATAACCACTTGGCACGAACAATCAAGCAATCATGCAACAAGATATCCATTGGGAATAAATCCTACAACATGGCAAGTGTCTACTCTAGGTAGACCAATATGGTAACATAAAGGTAGCATGGCATTACAAGCAAAACATGGCATAAGCGAACAACGGGGAATCACCAGTGCAGAGTCCAAGCCAGGTGGGGTTGGATCGTATACTGGCAATCATACAAAGAGATTACCTGTGACGACTAAACGAGTGTACCATTTGATACCGGGCAACATAGCAACTCATGTTATCACAACTAGGCCCACTGGCCTCTAGCCTCACAGGGCTTATCACATCTGTCACCATTTCTAGGCCCACTGGCCTAATCTCATTTCTCATTTCAGTCAACATTCCCTGCATCATCTTATTGTTCATTAAATGAGTTCAGGTCATTCATTATTTTTTTCAAACAGAACTTAAGTTTAACCTCCGAACACGACAAAGACACACAGTGTGACCGACACCGAACTGTTGTTCCATATCCCAGGAACGAGGCTAGCTGCTAGGTTGACACTCTTGGGAGGTTGCATTACCAACTATCAGGATGCAGCTTACTCAGCCGACACTTCAGGTTGTCACGCCAAAGCCGTACTAAGCAAAATACACTCACACGACCGTCCACTTGCTAAGACACTCTCATGCACCACCCTATACACATGGTACAACGGGCAGGTGAATCCGGCACATCCCCCGTCGCTACCGGGTATGCCTAGCTCCGGACTCCCTATCACAGTCGAACCCGTGCCTATCGACCTCTACCCTCGGACAGCGCAACCGAACGACTGTGCCCAATGGATGACACAAAAGGGGCTCAACAACCTACTAGGTCATGGTCCTCCATGAGACGACGATGGTTCTGCTTTCAAAGTTCAGATTAGTGGCACCATGGACTGACCCTATCGATGTTTGGAGGGGTGTTTCAATTAGTCAAGTTTCATCATTCATACGTCCAAACAACCGAGGATTAGTCCAACACAACAATCACAATATCATAATAATATATCATCAAAGGACAAGACATTAGCAACACAATATTCAAGCAATAAATAGTTTGTATTGACCGGGTGACTGAGGCGCCATCACAGATCAATACAAGAAGTTAGCACAGGTGGATAGCGTCAACCGGACGACTGTGGCAGAGATACCTCTGACCAGCGCCATCACGGGTCGACCACAAGAGTCAGCACAGTTGGTTAGCATCAACCGGACGGCTGTGGCGGAGATACCTCCGACCAGCGCCATCACGTGTTGACCAAAAAGTTATTAGGGGCATTGTTCCTCCATTCCTTCGACTGTGGCGGTTCCTCCAGCCCATCGCCTCAGGAATGGGGAGTGGTACTCCCAAACACACACCACAACTCTACAAAAAGTAGATGGTTCAATCCACTTGGGCAGAACCCAATGTGTATTTAGCCGATAATTAAATCAAAGCCATGATATCTCATGACACACAGTTCAAGGATGACAATCAAATAGATGCACATACATGGCATGGTAATATGTAATCAAATAAACAAACAACATTGCAAGATTGGTCATAGCAAGTTGTTAGCTTGCCTGCAAGGACGGGTTCCACATAGTTTGGTGAAGTCTCGGACTCGTCACGGGTTGGAATCCCGAAGAACGCCTAAACAACGGAGGGATATATAGCACATAAATATAGGCCACGAAACTAACTAATTCGTAAAATGGGAAAGACAGTTCTACTGGACAGATCCCTTCGAAATATGAATTTAGGAATTTGAACCACTCCAAACGGAGCTATGGTTCAAGAGATATTGCAGGGCGACGGATAGCTATCTGCTGCTCACTAGGAAAAAACAGATCGGGCTGAAACTGTGTTGGGCTGGGCTGTTCGCGAATTTCCAGGGAATACGTTTTCGTTGAAGGAAAGCGTAAATCTGGGACTACGCCTTGAGCTAGCTCGTTTTGAACGATCAGCTTCCTGTGCTCGCTTCTTCTAGCTCCAGCTCGTGTACGTGAAGGCACGGGAGGACCTTACCGCCGGCGGTAGGCTGCCCGGGAGGGCCGACCGACGGCCGAGGTAATCTCCCCGAGCACCACCGCGCCTGAGGAGAGGGATGGCTTGGAAGGGGGCCGCTTTCCTTCTTCACGGCGACGCGAACGTACGCGCGCACGGCCGTCGCGGACGTCGTCGACGCCGGCCACCACTTGCTGCTATGGTTGCAGGAGGAGCTAGAGGAGGATGGAAGGAGGTTCTGTGCAGATTTAACGGGATAAGGGCTCGGGCTAGAGCTCGCCACGGTCGAGAGTTCGACGGCGACGATTTCGGCCGGAACGGAGCAGGGCTCTCCCGTTGTCCAGCTAAATTGGCAGAGAGGTCCAGGAGGTGGAGAGGAGTGTGTGGTGCATCCAGGGAGGGGCTCGAGCTGCTCTTATATACACAGCGGGAGGAGAGGTAGGGTGTGGCCGCTCGGCCATGACGGCAGGGCAAGGTGGAGGGCGTTGTGCTGTGCACTGTGGGTGCGGCGCGTCGCGAAGTCCGTGGCGCATAGGCTCACGAGGGAACAGGGAGGGGGTAGATGGGCGCGGGCGTCGGCGGAGTCTCTGATGAGGAGGGCCTGGCGGCGCTGTGCTGAGCCGCGCGTCGGCTGGCTGGTGTGTCCGGCGCTGTAGCGACGTCCGAGCTGGCAACGTGTCGGTGTCGGTGTGTTGAGAGGGAGGATAGGAACAAGAGCTGGATATGAATGCCGAGCTGGACGAGCAGTGCAGCGCGTCGCGGAGCTGGTGGCGGAGACCTTCCCGAGAGCACTGAGGCGTCGGTGGTGGCTACTGTGTCGCGCCACTGTTCGAGCGGCGCGTCGGCTAGCGTTCCGGCGCGGGTGGGGAGGCATCCGTTGATTCCCAGCTATCGGTGGACTAGGGAGAGGAGGGAACAGGTTGGGCAAGGTCTGGGAAGAAGGAAGCAGCACGGCGGTGACAAACACCTGGTGGCGCCGCCGGTGCGCGGCCGTCGCCGTGGCGACCACGTTCCAGAGCGCACCCGAGGTGTTCGACAGAAGTTTTCTTCCAGCTCCGGATGGCAAAGGCAAAACGGATCGTGTCGAAATGTGGCCCTCAACATCCTCTACAAGATTGTAGAAGGAAGTTTTGCCAGATTCCGAATTTCATTTATACAAATATTTTGAAAAACAGTTCTGGTCAAAAGAAGAACAATGGTTTTGAGGGGACAAAAGAGATGAGGTTTGGCCAGGGCTTTGTCCTGAGGTGAGGACACTCCTAGTGCGTGGAACTAGGTGATTGTCGCTCACTAGAAAAATTATTTGACTGATGATACCGAGATGGCACCACATTGGGCTTACAAATGAAGTACGTCAACAGTTTGCTTAGTTGGGTTTGGCTCCGAAAGATGGGGTGTTCGTGGATCACTGGGAAAAATCTCGAGAGAGGAATCCTCACATCAAATCATCCTCAAAAGATTTGAAGAATCATTTAGATTTAAACGAAAAAGTTTTTCAGGTGTCGGAAAACACCACTAAAATTAGGTACGAATTTTTGGGGTGTTACAGGTTGCGGGGAAACTTTAAAATTTTATCCGTAACCTTACCGCCAAGATCTATTCTATGAAGATATGCTGCACCCCATAATGCGATGATCAAGATACTTACAAACACGCTTGCGGAAGATCTTGTGTTTGTTGAAGTAGATGTCGGTGTAGCCTGATGAAGAATCTCACGTCCACGCCGGGAGGTGAGATTGTTGCCGTACGTCGACGTGGATGTAGACGTTGATGAAGTTGTTCCGTCGTCCGAGGAACTGCTGGCACGAATTCCGCTCTAGCGGTATCCACACATACACTGTGTCAACCCACCCTGTGCGTTCACCGCCTAGTTACTAGCACGTGGTGAAGAGAGACAGCCTTGCGGCGTAGTTTAGGTGGTAGATCTAATCAACTAGATTAGATCTATATGAGAAGATTAGAGATGTCTAATTCTCAACACATGAGATCTACAAGAGAGAGAACTTGCAATTGCTTGTCAAACCCTAGGGGCTTGGGGTTGCTTATAAAGGAGGCCAAGGGGTGGAGGGACTTGGGGAAGGGGCAAAGCCCTTCCCCTTTGGGCCGGCCGGCCAAGGAAGGGAGGGAGGAGTCCCTCCCCTTCCCCAACTCAGATTGGGAGGAGTAGTAGGACTCCTCCCTCCCAAACTTGCCTTTGCCAACAAGGAAGGGGGGGGGAGGAGACCCTCCCCCACTCCAACTAGGGTTGGAGGGGACTCCCCTCCCACCCGCCTCCTGCCATGTAGGGCCCGCCCTAGCCACCGCACGCCGTAGGGCCCGCCCTAGCCGCCGCCCTAGCCACCTGTAGCGTACCTGCACTTAAAATATAGCGAGGTACCTGTGTATAGTGCAAACCCCTGGATCGTTTCATTTGCACACACAGTTTAAGATGTAGTATCACAACAAAGTATCACTATTACATCGAATAATCCAGACTTGGTAAAATATTCATTACAAATTGCATAGCATATAGCTAGCTTGAAAGAGTAAAGCAGCGGAAATAACAATCTTCATGGAGTCCTCATCCTTAGCATGTGCCACAGGCGAAAACATGTTGTTTGCAGACTCGAAACCCAAACGTAACCTTACTCATCGTCAGGAATTTCTGCAACAAATAAAATTGTGCAACAGAGTGGGTCAGAACCATTAAAAATGATTCTGGCAAGTGACACTATGTGGACACTTAATGGAATAACTCTAATAGCCTATATGCATATTTGGCTGGTGGAGTTTCAAGGCTGATTTGCATAAAAGCCAATTTTGCCTAACACTTTGTAAAACATTTTCTTCAAAAGTTGGAGACGATATGGTATAAGACCATAGTCTCATCTACCCTTG
Organism: Poa pratensis; assembly: GCA_947311845.1. Taxonomy (NCBI): domain Eukaryota; kingdom Viridiplantae; phylum Streptophyta; class Magnoliopsida; order Poales; family Poaceae; genus Poa; species Poa pratensis. Next base: position 71,052,240 of record CAMZMU010000041.1, read on the forward strand.
TTCACCATCATGTTTTACTTTCGAAATTGGAATGATGAAGCCTCCGTTGAATCCTTGATCAGCTGCTCAAATTGTCCGTAACCGGGGACACGGCTAAGTACTTAGTTTTTTCAACTCTGCAGAGGTTGTGCACTTTCACCATTAGACCCAACAAATCCAAACTATCCTCAAGCACTCAAATTGTGCTAAGGAAAAGGAGAGAGTTGAGACGAGACTTTTCAGAAGCATTTTCCCATCCCATGCCGACTTGACGCGCTCCCATTCTAACCATTCTACCACCACCTGTCAAGTCGGGACGAGTCCACGCAACTTAATTCATCTGGCCAGAGCCCATATGACTAATGGCTGCACGGTAAGCAGCTTTACTTAGAGAAAACCTTGGCCCCTTAATACCCTGGGTGGCAACCACAAGTGACCATCCCTTAGAGGTCACCCCTAAGAGATGACACTCAACCTTTCCATCATCTTTTCATAACCAAGTCCACCCAGGTGATAAATTTACTTAGTAGAATTTAGCTTTAAAGAAAACACATTTGCATAGCATCCAATAATCTACTAAGTTATCAAAAGGGATTCTAGACACAACTAGAGTAAAGGTATGGTGGGTTTAGCATATAGCAATATTACTATCCATCACATGCATATAAGAAATACACTAAGTAATGCATATAAAATACTTAGGAAATTTATGGGGGTGTGCCACTTGCCTTGGCAAATAGAAGAACAGGTGTAGTAGTTGCAACCACCTTCGTCTCTCTTCGGAATTTCTAACAAGTCAAACAAACCACAAATAAACATACAATCATAAATGCAACACTTAGAAAAATATGATATGCATGAGATGCAGGATGACACAATAATTATGGTATGAAAGACATGCAAACAAAAAAAGGGAAAGACATAAATAACAATATCCCATTTAGCTAAGGCAAGGTCCAGGTTGAGCCTAAAGTTGTAAGGTTATTCTAAGTTTTCACAACTTTGGTCTTCAAATAATATTCAACTCCTTTGTAGCTTCATTGATCTTCAATGGTTTTCAATTAGCACTCTAGGAACTTAGTCTTAAACACAAAGGACTTGGTCTATGTCCAAAGTGAGACAAAAATAGAAAGAAAGGAGATAGAAAGAAAAGAAATTATTGGTCTTCTAAAATTCTTCTCTTTGCTTCCTTGTAGTTTTACTTGATGTGATGACTTCATTGCACATTTGTGGACTTGTTGGTTCTGAAGACTTGATGATGTTGGCAGCTGGTTGATCTTGAATATAACTTAGCCACTATGAAGTTTAAGAGAAGGAGGAAGAAAGGAGAGAAGGAAATGAAGACTTGGAAAAATGCAGCTGGTTGGTCTTCATGAACTTTCTCTTGATTTCTTCTAAGTATCTTGACTTCTTGGAGATGCTTCTGGAGTCTTGTTTTCATGCTAAGTCCTTCTTTGATTCCCACTAATTTCTAACTTAGTGATTTTGACTAGGAGAATCATAATAGCTAACATGTATCCTCAAAATTTCTAAGGAGGAAGTCATGTAAGAAGTACAAAAAATAATACTAAGGACTTAATATGCATGCCATGCTTATGAAAATGCTCTAAGGAAAATGCAAGCAGACAAGATGGTCCAAAAATGACTAAGGACCAAGTCACAACATGTGATTCAAAATTTCCACTAAGGAAATAAAGGTTAAGACAACAAGTCAAAAATAATCCTAAGGAAAGTAAACAATTTAAGAGGTGCTAGATTTTGCTAAGGAAAAGTATTCTAGCAGAAGTTTGAAATAAATTCTAAGGATAAAACTTGACAACTATTATAACTTAGCAAAATAACCAATCAACTAAGTTTTTCCTAAAGTGCTAAATTTTTCTAAGGAAAGGATTTAGCTTTTTAGATAAGGGTGGAGAATTTTTCTAAGGAAAAGTGTTATCAAATTTTACCCAAATATTTTCTAAGGAAGAAATTAGTTTTGTTTTGAGAGACAAAATATTTCTAAGTTATTTTGCATCCAACATAGTCATAATGACTTAGCTAAAATTTCTAGTCGAAAATAATGTGGAGAACAATTTTTAATATATTTTAATTAAGAAAATAACCCCTAAAAAGCAATAAACAAATATACATAATAAAACATAGAAAACAATTCTACGAAAATAATAGATTAAGCCTACGGCCAATACTTAGGCCTACAAAACTATTGCAAAAGAGTTTGCTCAAAAATCTATTTTTAAACTCAATTTATAGCCAAAATACTATTTAAACAACTTTTAAAATTTATCTAAATTAATTTCGTCAAAACCGCAAAATAAGCATACCAAAAGTTTCTACATATGATAAGCTTTCCAAAAATATAATTTTCATAAATTTTGGATAAACGAGTAAAAATTAATAATGAATCTAATTTGCAGGGACCTATTCGTGATACGTAGGGCTAAAACGTAAAGAAAACAGAAAGATTCCTCGCGCTGAAGTCCCTGGTTGACGTGGCGTCTTCCGATTGGAGCGCGTCTTCTTCGCGGGCAGATGCGGGCGCGGACGGATGCGGACGGACGCGGACGAGTGCGGCGCGGCTTCGTGGGCAGCTTGTCGACGTGGCGCTCCTCCGTTGGCTGGTACCGGTTCGCAGCGCGATCTAATCCTGGCCGTACACGGACGATCCTACGGTCCAGATCTAAACGACCACAAAGTGGCGGCGCTGCCGGCCGGAGCATCGCCGGAAACCTAAGTTCCACGGTGGCGCCATCGTCGAAACTATGCCGGAGTTCTAAATAGCATGAATGAGAGGACTTGGCGCATACCACGGGGTGCAGGGCGTCGCGGCGAAGCTGATGACGGGGTCTATGATGTCGCGGGTGTCCTTCTCCTCCTTGTGTCGCTTGCCGGAGCTGCTTCCGCGGCCGGTGGTGGTGTCGAGGAAGCTCACGTCGCGCTAGAGCTCGAAGAAAAAAAAACGCAAATTTATATGATGCGCAAGGACGTAAGAAAGAGATTGGGACAGGAGAGAGGGCTCGAGATCGACGGTGCTCACCGGGATTTGTGAAATATGGCGGCGGCAATGGCGGCACGGCAGGCTTGCGTACGAGCAGCCTGGCGGCTCGTAGATTGAATTGATTGGGGGCTTTTGGAGGCGGGGTTCTGGGGTATATATGGGGGCAGGACTTCGTGTGAATCGTGCTTCGAATCTCAACGAATTTGGTCCGGATTAGGCTAGGGTTTCGGTGTCCTTTTCGTGCATGGGAAGATGAAGATGATGATGTCATCCATGACGTCATGGGCGGGGCCCGCATGGCGGTGAGAGAAAGGGGAGAGGGGCCGGGGTTGGGCTGCTGGGCTGCTACTTGCTGCGCTGAGCGGTAGTTAGTTAGGTTGGCTTGGCCCAGATAGCCAGGGTTCGCATTTTTTTTGTTTAAACTCTTTTCCTTTTCTTTTTTCCGAAATTTTTCTAAAATCCATAACTTTTAAAATATGAATCCTTTTGGATTCAAACCAAAACCTATAGTTTTGTAAAAATCAAACACTTGATTTTGGAACTCTCAAAAACACATTTTCTAAAACATTTTATAAACAAACTTTTTGAAAAGTGTTTCAATGGAATTTTGGGCTTTATAATGTCATTTTAAAAACTAGAGGGTTTTTATAAATTCCTTTTGAACTTATACTTTAAACCAAGCAGAATATGAGTAATATAATTAATATCACTCAATAAAATAATTTTGTATAAAACTCAAATAGTTTAAAAAAGGTTTGATAAATCGAAATGGTTTCAGAACTCATTTTAAAAATCCAAATAACTATTTTCTTTCAAAAGTAAAACTATAAAACTTGAAAATAGAGAATAGGTAAGTAATAGAATACTTCTCAATACCTATAAACTATTTACAACCAAACACACTTTTTCAAACAGAAATCATTTTGATTTCCAAACTAGGTTTTTAACAAATAATATGACACTTGATGTCAAAATTTAAAATAGGTTTTAGAACAAACAATTGTGACTTAAGTAGATCTTAAATACCACAAGATAAACATTTACAATTATTTATATTGCAACAGATTCAAACAATTTCACAAGCAACTTTATCAGAACAAAACATTCATACAAATCAGAAGAAAACTTGGAGCATTCTTTGCTCTACTAATATATTTTCTTAAATATGTTTTCAAGTGGAAATTTATTTCCCACTTTTGAACAACCAAAAGCAAACAATGCTATATGATGATGAATGTATGCATGAATTTTCTTTTCAAAGCAAAATACATAATAGTTTTAAAAAGTTTTAAATTTTTCTGATTTTTCAACTTTTTGAAAACTAGGGATGTTACACCGCCGAGGAGGGGGAGTCCCCCCAACTCGGACTCGGCCCTCCCCCCACATACCATGTGGGGTGCGGCTGCCTTGTGGGCCCCATGGGCCCACTTGGCAGCCCCTTTTATTGGGCTCCAAATAAAAATCCTTTATTTATATTTTCCAGTATAATTAATTAATTGTTTTGTCTAATTAATTCCTAAATGAATATTTCCTTTTACAGAAAATTCACGGAATTAATTACTTATCATATAACTCATATTTATATGAACCGGGATACCTAGTATCCTCCAAAAAAACCATCAGAACAATATTTCCTTCTTTATAAGCACTCGGATTAAATCAGCTGATGATAGAAAACATTCTATCATCCCGGGACATTAGATGTCCGAATTCTCTCTAACTTATAATTCACCGAAACAAATCCCAGAGACATCGGAACTACTCCGACACAATCTCATTCCCACTAAAACTACATCTTTACTCTCAATCAAAGATTGACCTACAGCTTAAGTGTGTGACCCGAAAGGTTCAGCAAACACAAAGTATTGTTTAGGAGCTTACCAAACAATAACCAGCAGTGGGTTAGGCATTCGTACTGGCACCCTTGTGTTGTGAATGAATGACAGAACCTGTGCGTTACTCATTACGCTTAATCCCCTTACGTACACGATACCAATGATATCTCGAGATTGAGATAATATGATCATGTGTGATCAAACCCTTCGATCATAACACATATAATTCTCATACCAATATCATTCTCTTTTCTCATTCCGTATATATGTTGCCCGTAATAAATCACGCTTGTGTCTGGCCAGACGATTGGGTGACAACATAAATACTTGAGATGGCCTAGAGGATGTATCTCTCCATCGCCTGGAGGAGTAAGTGCTATTCTTGAACGATCTCTGTTCCAATACATTATCCTACTTCAAGCCCAAAAGCCACCTATCGTAGTCACATGTTACTGCAAGACGTTTGGTGGAAATCAAAACTCGAGTGTCGAATAAGTGGTCACAAGATATTCTCATAGCATAGGAATATAGCTAACGATAACTAAATAGATGATCATTGCTATTTCATCGTTGACGATTTGTCTCATCGCAAGATCATAGGGTGGGTCGGTTCAGTGCTACTAGCATTCCGATAATCCACTCCTATAGTTGTTTGACTTATACAAAGTCCATGATCAGGAATACACGATCATCGAACAACAAGATAGGCTAGTCTTAGAGACAAGACCAGGAACTCTTTTTCCGTTCATATCTCTACACGTGTATCAGCGGTTTTCCTCTTGCATACGTTGTATTTGCTATACAAGTACCCAATACAGTTATAGCATAAAGATACAAACATTAATAATAAACATGGAGATAAATAATAAACTTAATTATTATTGTCTCTAGGGCATATCTCCAACATTTCCTGCCATTCCAAGTAAATAATTCATGTGCTACCTTTAAACTATTCAAAAGATATTATCTCCTATTTGTATCAATGTTTTATAGCTCATTGATGGCCCTTGAAGAGGTTGATCTACAGCTCCAGAAAACAGTTGATGTCTTGGTGCGTAGTTATCTGCGTCAAAAGTGAATGGGTTAGGTTGAGACTCCAAGTGCAGAGTGTGTAGTAAGTGGAAGACGTGTTTTCCCCACGAGGGGTGACTCGAGGGTTTAATATCGAACTCTCGAGGAATCAGTAGTGAAAGATTTATCTTCCTATCCTTCTTTTTGGTCACCTACAAAACAAGGTTAAATGTTTTGTCCTCAACCTCACCTGTGGTTGTCAAACACAAGGTGTAAGAATGATATCAAGATAATTATGCAATGCAAACAAGAAATAAATATGCAATGGTGGTGAATAAATGTGCAAGGATGATGATAACAATGATGAATGACATTTTTGGGTTTTTATGACGAATGCAAGATGAAAAAGTGTTTTTGTATTTTCGGATTTAATAATTGCAGAAAATGGAAAAGTGGTAAAAGTTGTTGGAAAGGTGTTTCTTATGATTAAAAATGGACCGGGGTTCATGGTTTCACAAATGCACTCTCTCTTTAATAAAGTGGTAGACAATGAAACACATAGAGTTGACATATGAGATTGCAACACAAAGTTTGATGACAAGTTACTAATTATATGGGCATCACGTCCTAACATAGAGATATTTTGGTTATTAATCTCACTTATACTCCACCAAAATGCGAACCAAATCATAACACCTCAGTAATTAAGGTAACTCAGAGTATAGCTTTAAGTATCATGACATGAAGTTAAAATAATAACATGCTAGATCTAGTCACGGAGAAGTGGCAAATCACCCACAACCCTTGTAGCATGGTATTTTTGTTTATCCCTAGTGAGGCAACAAAGTAAGATAAAACACCCAAGTGGATCGCGATATTACAGTTTTCAACTTACCGCACTCACCACCCCCGTTACTCCAACTAATGCACACATCACCCCACACGCGCTCACATAAACATGCTTGATCATAACAAGTGAATAAGAACGGGTACATAATATGCATCTATATTCATAACTGAAACAAACATTGCAATCTCAAACATATATTAACTCATAAAAAGATCCACCACATAGGAATTACAACGATGACCGTAATCATGTTCAGCAGCTCATACGGTACCAATTAGCGAAGCTCAAAGAGAGGAGAGATACATAAGTTACTTCCACAAACCCATAGTCCAAAGGTGGACTACTCCCTCTTCATCATGGAGACGGTGGAGATGTCGATGGAGAAGATGGAGACCACACCGGAGTTTTCCCCCTCCAATCTGCAGCTTCAGATCTCTCTTTTGGTGTTTCTATGTTTCGGCGGTGCTTGTTCTAGAGAACGACTGAGGACTTCTTTTATAGGCATTTTTAGGTCAAGACGATGTCGGTGGGGAAAAGATCGACGACAGCAGAGCCACGAGGGCCAAAATGGTGGGCCCCACGCGGCCAGGTACAGTGGCCGCATGGGCCACCCTCTTTTGGGCTTCCGGCCTTCGTTTGCTCGCTTCCTTCGCTCCCAAGTCTTCCTCCTTCCAAAATATTGACGCTCGTAATTTTCCAGGTCATTTGGACGTTGTTTGGGTCCCTGAAACTTAAAAGGAAAGAAATAGGGTTTTCTGCCTGCGCAGGGTTAATTCCATAAAAGTAGGAAATAAATATTTTATTGCCTAAAATCATTATATAACAGTGGTATAACCCTTATATGATGCAAATATGATTGGAATATAAGTGATATAGTGCAAAGTTCATATATGCATTTTACAACGCATTTTACATGCATCACTATAAAACGCATTTTACAAATCATTATAAAACGCATTTTACATGCATCACTCATGAGGAAGTTATGTGGCGTTTTCTCTATTACCTTGTCATTTACTCATGACAGACTTTCACCAATGGACTAGTGGCATATACATCCGCTTATCCAATAACTTTGCAAAAAGAGCTGGTAAATGGGGTGCCCAGTCCCAATTAATTACAACTTTAACTGTTTAATTCTCTTCACATGTTTTGCCAATGATTTATCAGAAGCAAATTTCAAAATGTTAAACTTTATCAATTAGGCACTCCTCCATGGTATGTGATTGTTGGAAGGCACCCGAGGATTCGGTTAGCCATGGCTTGTGTAAGCAAAGGTTGGGAGGAGTGTCATACCAATTTATAAATATGCATGTGTAAACAAAAGAGAAGAGGGATGATCTACCATTGGGTAGAAATAACGTCCTTCATGGGAGCCACTCTTGAAAGTCTGGGTGACAAGGGGATAGAGTGCCCACTGCCATTCGTTGACAACAACAAACACCTCTCAAAAACTTACTTTATGCTCTCTATATGATTTCCAAAACTTAAAAAGCTCTAGCACAGGATTTAATCCCTGCTTCCCTCTGCGAAGGGCCTTTCTTTTACTTTATGTTGAGTCAGTTTACCTACTTCTTTCTATCTTAGAAGCAAACACTAGTGTTAACTTTGTGTGCATCAATTCTTATATGCTTGCTTATTGCACTAGTTATATTACTTTGTGTTGACAATATCCATGAGATATACATGTTGAAAGTTCAAAGCAATTGCTGAAACTTAAATCTTCCTATGTGTTGCTTCAATACCTTTTACTTAGAATCTATTGCTTTATGAGTTAACTCTTATGCAAAACTTTTTGATGCTTGTCTTGAAAGTACTATTCATGAAAAGTTTTTTCTTATATGATTCAGTTGTTTGCTCTTTATCTATTTGTTAGCAAACTATACACAATTGCTTTGAGTCACTTCATTCATGACATGAGCCTTACAATATTATTTGATCAAGATTGTGTGAAAGCATGTCTCCTCATAAATTATTATGTTGTTATCGTTTTACCTACTCGAGGACGAGTAGAACTAAGCTTGGGGATGCTTGATACGTCTCCAACGTATCTATAATTTCTGATGTTCCATGCTTATATTATACCAATTGCTACATGTTTTATATACACTTTATATCATTTTTATGCATTTTCTGGGACTAACCTATTAACAAGATGCCACAGTGCCAGTTCATGTTTTCTGCTATTTTTGGTTTCAGAAAAGTTGTTCTGGAAATATTCCCGGAATTGGACGAAATAAAAGCCCAGGTCCCTATTTTTCTGTCACGTACACGAAGTCCGAAGGAGAGACGAAGACGGGCACCGAGGCGGCCACACCTGGTGGTGGCGCGGTCCCACCTCCTGCCGCGCCGCCACGTGGTGTGGGCCCCTCGGGCCTCCACCGACGTCGCCCCTTCGCCTATAAATTGCTATTTTCGGGAAAACCCTTGACACCCGAGTCAATATCCACGAAAAGTTCTAGAGCCGCCGCCGCCGTCAACCCTAACTCAGGAGGGTTCTGAAGCTCTTCCCGGCACCCTGCCGGAGAGGGGAATCATCACTGGAGGGCTCTACATCGCCATGCCTGCCTCCGAGTGATGCATGAGTAGTTCATCTTTGGACTATCGGTCCATAGCAGTAGCTAGATCATTGTCTTCTCCTCTTGTGCCATCATGTTTAGATCTTGTGAGCTGCTGATGCATGTAAAATGCATACATGAACTTTGCACTATATCACTCATATTCCAATCATATTTGCATCATATAAGGGTTATACCACTGTTATTTAATGATTTTAGAAATAAAATAATTGTTTCCTATTTTTATGGAATTAACCCTGCGCAGGCAGAAAACCCTATTTCTTTCCTTTTATGTTTCAGGGACCTAAACGACGTCATAAAAATCTGGAAAAATACAGACGTCATTATTTTGGAAGGAGGAAGACGTAGGAGCAAAGGAATCAAGCAAACAGAGGCCGGAGGGCCAAAAGGGGGTGGCCCACACGACCACTGTACCTGGCCGCATGGGGCCCACCATCTTGGGCCTCGGGGTTCTGCTGCCGTCGATCTTTGCTCCACCGACCTAGTCCTGACCTAAAAACTCCTATAAAAAAGGTCCCCCACGTTCTCTGGAAGGAGCGCCGCCACAAGACAGAAACACGAAAACGGAGATCTGGAGCTGCAGATTGGAGAGGGAAAACTCCGGCGGGGCGCTGCCGGGGTGGTCTCCACCTTCTCCAACGACTTCTCCACCGTCTCCATGATGAAGGGGGAGTAGTCCACCCTCTGGACTATGGGTTTGTGGTGGTAACTTATGTATCTCTCCTCTCTTTGAGCTTCACTAATTAGTATCGTATGAGCTGCTGAACATGATTACGGTCATCTATGTAATTCTTATGGTGGATATTGTGGTATGAGATGATTTGTTATGCATTTACTGTTGTGTTGGAACTTTTATGACTTGTCATACTTTGATAGAATATTGTTCTTTAGAAGTATGATGTATGTGGGTACGGGATGGCCGATGTGACACGGCATAGGTATTGAGTGACACGGTACCGCCCAACATCCTTTATCTGGGGGTAAAAAGGAAGAGTATGATGTGGGAGTGACAGCAACCACGCTAGCCTTACGAGGGTGACCTAGCAACACAAATGGGTACCTCTTTCAACTATGTGTTTTAGGACATATAGCCGTCATAAAAAGCTACCATTAAAACATGACAATTGTGTGTACTTTATCTATAACATGATAATCACCGTAGATGAGAGAGAGAGGATTAAGTGAACCCATGAACCCATGTCCATTGTTCCTATAAGAGAAAACCTTTGTCTTGTCCTCTTGCATAGAAGAGGATTGGGACACTTTTACATTCTTGCTTTGTTACATTAAACTTTCATCCATCAAATCAACCACCTTGTTCTTTAAACTTGTTTAGTGCATAATCAACTAAAACTTGTGACACTTTAGTTGTAGGGAATAGATAACTTTTCCTTCTTGCTCCTGCGGATCGATACCTTACTTCCACATTGAGAGGTGCTCGGTGATCCCCTGCTCTTGGGGGTAATCAGTTGCCTATCATGATCAAGATCATCTTATTGTAATGCTACATGTTGTGTTTGCCGGGATCCGATGAATATTGATACTATGTCAAGTTGAATATTGAATTATCATGTCTATGCCATTTATGATCTTGCATGCTCTCTGTTACTTGTTGATACTCTGGCCAAGTTGATACTTGTGACTCCAAGAGGGAGTATTTATGCTAGATAGTGGGTTTAGTCTCCATTTAATCTGGGGGAGTGACAACAACCTCTAAGGTTGTGGATGTGTTGTTGCCACTAGGGGTAAAACATCAATGCTTTGTATAAGGATAAATGTGTTGTTTACATTATGCACTTTACTTAATGCAATTGTCTGTTGCTTGCAACTTCATACTGGAAGGGGTACGGATGTTAACCTGAAGGTGGACTATTTAGGCACAGATGCAATATGGATAGCGGTCTGTGTACCATGTTGTAATGCCCAAATAAATCTCATAGTAGACACCACAACTTGCACATGCATATTATGCACTTTTCAATATTGTCAATTGCCCAGCAGTAAATTTGTTTACCCCGCATGTTAGTTATTTATTATGGAGAGACACCACTAGTGAACTGTGGACCCTGGTCCATTCTTTTACATCTGATAATACAACCTACTGCAATCATTGTTTTCTTTCATCCTTTGCAAACAAACATCATTTTCCACACTATACGTCTAATTCTTTGTTTTCAGCAAGCCGGTGAGATTGACAACCTCACTGTTAAGTTGGGGCAAAGTAGTTTGATTGTGTTGTGCAGGTTCCACGTTGGCACCGGAATCCCTGGTGTTGCGCCGCACTACACTCCTTCACCAACAACCTTCAGAAGTGACTTCGATCTCCTACTGGTCCGATTACACCTTGGTTTCTTACTGAGGGAAAACTTTCTGCTGCACTCATCATACCTTCCTCTTGGGGTTTCCAACGAACGTGTGTCTTTCATGTCATCACTTGGGCCTTGAGCTCTTTTAATTCCTCTACATGGTTAGTATCAACACAAACACTAGAGGAAGTAGATGCTTCATTGTTAGAGCAACAAGGCATGAAAAGTAATTCATCACAAGATGTAGCAACATTGTGAGTGGATGAATCACTAGGACTAGCACAAGACAATATAACATTAAGAGTAGATGTTGTGTCATTGTCCACATGAGGCTCACAAGATGTTATCTTTGAAATAATAGCCTCATGAGCTAACTTTAGCGTAGCATGGGATGCTAGAAGATCCTCATTAGAGCTAGAGAGGTTTTCATGACTTTCTTCCAACTTCTCATACTTGCTCGTTAGCAACTCAAGTTGAGCCCTTAGCTCAACATTCTCCTTAAAAATAGATGCTTGATAAGAAGTGGAGTTAGTAGCACAAGCATCATTAATATTAGAAATGGAAGAAGACAATTTGGCAAGCTTCTCATTCTTTGATAGTTGAGTTTGGAGTTGATCATAAGACTTGATAAGGAGAGAGTGTTCACTTTCTAAAGCCTTGTGAGCTTTGTCAAGTTTCTCTATGTCCTCACTTAGTCTAGCATTGCCAACACCAAATTCAACTTTTTTCCTTTTTAAGCACTTTATATTTAGCAATATCATGATCTCTTTCCTCAATGATTTTAGCAATGATAAGATCATTTGATTCATCAAGAGATTCAAGTTTCTCCTCAAGAGACACTCGAAGCTCTTGCTCTTCCTCAAGGGCATTATTTAAGGATGCTTTTTCATTAACATCTTCTCTCTCAATTTTACATTTCTCGTCAATCTGAGTTTCCAAAGACTCAATAGTAAGCTTGCGGTGAACAAAGATAGTTATGATTTCTAAGAAGTTATCATGAGCAATTTTATTCTTTGAAAGCGCATGGAGAACTATTTTAGCCATCTCATGAAAAGAAGCATCATTATCATTTTCTTCATCATCATTATCACTATTATCATCATCATGAGATATATTGGGATTCGAAGTAGGAGATACCTCGGAACCCTTAGCCATAAGGCAAAAGTGAGTAGTGGACAAAGATGATGAAGGGTTACTTGAAGCACCATTGAGGTCGATGTCTTGTTCCAACAAATGTTGGGATTCCTCTACATTGTTAGTCATGCAAGTACTAGAGGATATGGAGGCATTATTTTCATGACAACAAGACATAGAGAGCATATCATCATTAGATTTAGTTAAGCAACTATTACATGATATGGAAGGACCATCAACTCTAGCATGTATGACATTTGGTGTACTAGAAGAGTTTATGTCCAAATAAAGAACATTGCAATGTGATAGAGAAGAATTATAGTCAATAGTAAATTCACCATCAACAATGCAATATCCATCACCACTCACCATATCATTACCTTGTGACAAATCACATGTTGGTGAAGTGGAAGAAGTTGTGAACTCATCACGGCCAGAGGTGGAGGGAGAACAATCATCCTCAATAATTTTGGACACTTCATATATATCTTGAAGCTTGGTCCAAAGCTCATGTGCGTTTTGAAAAGGCATGATTGAAGAAACAACTACATCTGTCAAAGTACATATAAGACCATTAGTAACTTGAGTCTTGAGATGAGAGTTTATCTCATCCTCTAAAGATAATTCTTGGGAATCCTTTGGAGGAGATAAACTCACATCTATAATCCTCTTAATATAATTTGGACCCATGTCACTAAAAAGATTAAGTATGCGAATTTTCCAAACATCATAATTTGTGCCATCGAATATAAAAGTGGGATCGTGCACTAATTCTCTAAACGACATCTTTTACTCTCTAGGCGGGAAAGCCCAAAAAGAGAGCCGAGGCTCTGATACCAATTGAAAGGACAATGAGGTCGCCTAGAGGGAGGGGTGAATAGGCGGTTTAAAACTTTTCCGGTATAGGCTTGATAATTGCGGAATAAAACTATGTGTTCAAATTAACAAGCGGGCAACCTAAATAAACTAGGCTCACCTATGTGCACCAACAACTTATGCTAAGAAAGACAAACAACAAGGTGATAGCAATAGAATCACTACAAAACTAGTGGAGATCCGCAACGTTTTGGTAGGGATGATTGCGTCACGTCCCCGCAAACCATCGCGCCGATTGGAAAGGGCAACTTTTCATGCGACGTTTATTTTTGGGTCGTCACGGTGCACTTTCGCTAGTAATGGACGTCGCAGATCTCCGTCGCCGGCCCATTAGTGCAGGCTGAGCCCAGATATTGGGTGCGAAACTGAACTTGGTCGACACGAACGTCGCGGATCTTTGTCCATCGTCAAGTATGGCCCAGTTTGTCACGACGTATCTGAACCCATGTCGAGAACAACATCGCGGATTGTCGTCCCCATCCAAATTGGGCCCATTTTACTTCAATGAAAGTGTGTACGGTCGAGGGAAATGTCTCGCTGCTTCGTATGGCAACTGCGGCCGAAATCAGTTCCCGCGTTCATCTTCCTCGCATGCGTTTCACACACCTTCATTTCACACGATTGTTCGATCAGTGTATATTAAGAGGCAGTTGCCATTTCCGCCGGTGTTCCACTCATTCAGTTCCTCATCTCCTAGATCCCACGTCAATCCCCTGCCCCGCCGAGTGCAGTCGCCATGGCCGCTGGAATTCCAACAATAATGAAGACTGAAGACGTCAGTGCCCCTACCGGCACCATGCTGCGGGTGGTGTACACCAACGACGATCGTATCTTGGAGCGTGTCCTCGCCATGTACGAGGAATGGCTTGCGACTGAGAAGCACAGGTTCGTGGGCCTCGACCTGGAGTACACCCCTACAAATCCTCACAACAAACGCCATGCCGTCGCCCTCATGCAAATCGCCATGTACAAGCACGTCCTCCTATTCCACTGGTGCAGGTCCTCGCAGACACAGCATGGACGCGATCTGCTCCATGCTTTCTTTTCGAACAAGGGGATCAAGTTCACAAGCATCGACACGACGGGCGACACGAGGGTTCTTGTCGAGTCAGGCTTCACACCACCGGAGCAACACATTGACATCCAATCGCTATTCCCAAGCAAAATTGGCATGGCTACTCTAGCGGGGGAGATGATCGACACTTCCTACCACAAGATGAAGGACAACTTCCCACCATGGCTGCACCATTGCTGGGATCGGATGCCGCTCCTAAGAAAAGCTTCGACTATGCAGAAGTGGACGGGTATGTGAGCTACGAGCTATACAGTAGGATCCAAACCATGAAGGACAGTCTAGGTCCAGCATGGCTAGACCTGCTCCACCCCTTGTGCAAGAAGAAGGACGACGACGGAGAGGGAACTTCACGTAGAAGCCGCATGAGGAGAATTTACTAGTTTGCTAAGTGATTTTAGGGTTTCAATACTAAGTGTTTTTATTTGTATTCTGGTGTGTGTGCGAACAAAGTGGTGTACTACCGTGCATGTCTGTTTGCCTATATATATTAATGGAAATTAAAGGTTCACATCATCAGCCAATTAAAGGGTCACATTCAAATCATCAAGCAGATTTAAACCACAAACAGAACAACAGAATAGTTCATTACCTAAACCTCAGAACAACAGATCTGGTGTGTGTTCGAGATCAATTGCAGCAAATATTTTCATTACAAAATAGGTTCAGCACACTTCAGACCATCAACAAAAGGCCCACATTAAAATCATCAACAGAACAGTTCATTAACTAAACCTAAAAGTTCACCTCCTCTTCCTAGATATCAACTTCATGTTGCAGGACCTAAACTAGCTCAACACATCATCTGATAGGCCACATGACACATTCTTACCATGTCATTCTCCAAGGATTCGGGGCCCTGGTGACCCTTCCCAAGTATGTTGGCCAAACCCCTACGGTGTATGCCCAGCTTGTTGATCCTGACGATGATGCGATGATGAGGTTCATTGTCCAAGCGCCACCAATCATCCATGTAGAGGGAGTATCCCTCAATGCCAGCATGAAACATGTCTGCTTTGACGGAAATGTGGCGACGAGCGCCCAGGAAGATTGCACGGTTGCAAATGGACTTGACCTTCTCGAGAACCTTGTGTTCAAGATCGACCTTGCAGAATTCCACAGTGCCAAAGTCTCCCCTAATTCGCAGTAGGAGAAGCTGGTCACCATTGTTGACGAGGTGGATGGATTGCATGTCATCCTTCTCCAAGTTACCACAGACAATGATCACGGGATCTGAAGCGGGGACATCATCCAAGACAGCCACAGTTCCATCAACGTCAGCGACATATGCTTGGCCATGGAATTCTACTGCGCTTACCAACTCATTACGGCCGTGTGCCTTGCCTACCCAGTAGTACATACAAGCTCCTCTCCAGCAGGAAAATGTCAATTTGGACAAATACAGAGGAGGCTATGATTCTTCCCAAAAACTACCACGAGTTCATCTCGTGCTCGTACCCGATAATCACTGAATGATTCATAGAGACAGCCGGTCTTACCGAGAGTGAAGGGGTTGCACAAGAAGACAGTACCCTTCTTGGTGATACTGTCAAATTCTTCGAAGACGAGGAGGCCATCCTTCGTCGATGAGATGCACTGGCTGAGTCAGGATACCGGAAGTTGCTTCATCACGAAATGGCCGTTGTTGACGTTGACGAAGGTACAACGGCGGGAGTCGCCATTGTATTCTGCAGCAGTTGTCTCGAGTAGGACCCATCCCAGGTGTTGGAAGCGAGGATCTGCAAGCTTGCTTCGTGGGTCGTCAGTGCTGTGACGCCAGTCGTGGCAGACGGCACGGAGGTTCATGTACCAGTCGATGTCGTTGGTGGCGAGAAAGGTGTCCGCGATACACCGGACGAGCTTGTTGGGGAGGGATGACCAGAACACTTCCAGGCAGATCAAACTGTCACCACTGTGTAACACGATAGAACCCGACTCGAACCTCCACCGAACATATCTGCTCTTCACATCCATGGACTCCTTGTCATTCTGGACGTCCTCATCATCTTGCTGCACATTAGCAATAAAATAAATAACGTTACTACAACGCTGTAATTACCAAAAAAGTCATAACATCATGCATAACTCGTTCTGAAACATGATCAATGAAACATACAAAACTCGTTCTTCATCTATAACTATTTGTGTACACTTTATCAAGCAAATAATTAGAGCATATGTAGTAACACTAGTTTACAAAATGCATTTAGTAAATGGCCTGAATATGCAACAAATGTAATTTCGTGATGTGTAAAGAATGTGTCTGAATGACAAAAAATAAAGTACACAAGTTGCATATGGTAACCAGACGCTCAGCCTCACACACAGCAGGATCTACAAACCCTAGAATACCCAACTTGCATCTACCAAACCCTAGCTATAATCTTCAATAATCAACTAGCCAGCTATTCGATTGGTTATAGGGAATCATCTCACAATACTCGTCGGAGACGACCTCCTCGAACGGCGTCTGCACCCTGTGGGGGGACTCCAACGCCTCCACCGCGGCGGCGACAGCCGGAGGAGGACTACCATGACCATTCCAAGGAGCGGCAAGGGCATCCGAAGATGCGCCAATGGCATCCAAAGTAGCGGCGACGGTATCCGAAGGCGCGGCGAAACCATCTGAAGGCACGGCGGCAGGAGAAGGTCGTTGACTGGAACCGCCCTGGCCGTGCGCAGATGCAGGGACGACATCGTATGCCGCGATGGCATCCTGCAGCTGCATCAAATCTGTCATCCCTCGATTCTTAGCGGCTACTGTGCACGGCGGCAGAGAGATTTCGGCGGCGGAGAGAAGGATGGAGCAAATTTCGGCCGGAGCAGAATGGGGTTTGCACTGTGAGCTTTTTTGCGATTTGGGGAAAGAGGTGAATGGGATGGGGGTGGATATAGTCAGAGAGGGCGTCGTCTCGAGCTCCCAGTCTCCCACTCCCACTGACACATGGGTCACAACATGTGTATATGCAACAGATGCATGCATGCCTCTCCTCGTAGTATACGTGTACAAAAGTGGATACGCTTTTGTACATGTACGCACTAGTTTGCGAAATGTGGTACTAATCTCTGCAAAATTTTCAAATTTCTTAATTTTCTTAGCAAATAGCTATGTGCACGTATGTGCCAACACATCGACCATTTGAACGCAATTGGTCAATGACATGTAGGTCCCGCATCTTCGGGGATCCACCTGTCAATGACTCTGTGGTACACTGCCTTTGTTATGGTATCCATATCCGTGTGCGTATAGACGGTGAACGGGCGCCTACCATGACCTGCAACCATACACCTATAACTCTAACCGTAGCCCCGTAGGTTCTCCGCCGTGGCCTTCGCTCACTGGCCGCTTCGACGTGGCGTTGCTCGCTGACTGGCCACCACAAACTCTCCTGCTACTGTGAAGGATGGAGCAAATTTCGGCCGGAGCAGAGTGAAGGATGGAGCAAATAGCTATGTGCACGTATGTGCCAACACATCGATCATTTGAACACAATTGGTCAATGACATGTAGGTCCCGCATCTTCGGGGATCCACCTGTCAGTGACTCTGTGATAGCATTGCCTTTGTTATGGTATCCACGTCCGTGTGCGTATAGCCACGGTGAACGAGCGTCTCCCATGACCGGTAACCATACACGTATAACTCTAACCGTATCCCCGTAGGTTCTCCATCGTGGCCTTCGCTCACTGGCCGCATCGACGTGGCGTTGCTCGCTGACTGGCTGCCACGAACTCTCCTCCTACACAACTCGTCGGACATATCCGTTGAGCTAGCCATTTGAGCTCACGCCATTGCCTATTAATTCTTCCCCATGCGCGCTTCCCCTTTTCCACCGCATCTAGTTCAGTGAGCGAATATTATCAACAAAGGTTTCACCAGAGAGAGATGCCATACGAGTATAGATGATCGGGGGAGGTGCTGTGGATTAGGGCGGATGTGGAGAATCGACCGGCTTAAGGGTCGTGCCTCTTGCATCGCACCCCCGGCATGGCTGCCAGGGCGCAACATTTTTGTGGCCACGTCCTCATCGCCAGAGTGCGAGAGACACGGCCTGGACACTTGCCGCCTTCAGTCTCGGTGACGGATCTCTGGCATGAGATTAGCACTCGATGCTCCATCGAGCTGAGTGAATTCGACGTCGAGAAGTGCACGCCGCCAGCCGATTACTTCATGAAGTTCGTCTCCGCCGGTGACTGCGAACGCGTCTTCGACATCTCGCCATCATTCGTGTGCGGCAGCTTGGTGATCAGACTAACGCGTTGGCATCAACGCTATGGTGAGCTTAATGGCCCGCGGGACATGGGTCATATTTGCAGGTTAAGTTTCGAAGCCCTCCCTTTGGACTGCATGGAGCAGGAGGCGATAACGTATCGTCAACAACATCGGCGGGGAGATGGTGGAGATGATGGCGGTCAGGGACAGCTCCATCGACGTCATAGCGTGGATCAATGATGCCTGCACTACACCAAGGGTCCACTACGTCGTGGTGTCAGAACCCCTCACGACTCTGACGACCCTCGATCGATGCCGACGCCGCACTGCGTCCATCCGATCAAAATACATGTGTACTTTAATGACGCTCCATCTGAGTGATAGTTAAGTTAAGTGTTTTTCCTTAATTAGTCTAGTTAGTGAACCGAAAGAGTCTATTAAGTTCAGTGTTAAGTTCAGTGTTGTATCTACGGTCGTGTTTGCCTGAGAAAATCGAGTCATTGTTGTCTGGAATCCACTGTTCTGTCTTATATAGAAGGGTCTACCTGTTTGTGCCATCCCCTCCCTTCTTTCGAACCCAGCCAGAGCTATCTCATTTATTTTTTAGAGAAAAAGCAATTGCCCCGCCATCGCCGCCGTAGGTTCGTCGTCGTCGCATTCGCTGAGCCTCCGCCGCCGTAGATCTGCTGCGCCATGTCGACCGCAAGCTCATCCTGCTCTGTTGTGCGCCGCCGCTGCCCCTTCATCCCACGCATTGCCTGCCCCCAATGTGGTCAAACCGTCATTGTCTAGACCTCCGGCACTAATGAGCACAAGGGCTGGGTCTTCTACAAGTGCGAGAGGCATGGGATTAAACCGCCGGAGGTAGGTGTTCAAACTATGAAGCTTTTGGTGTGATTTCTTGGTCTTCTCTTCTTAATTTTGTCTCTATCACTGTCCGCTAGTTAGTGTTTAACTGTACATTGTTTGTTCAATTCATAGCATGCGTGCAACTTCTTCCACTAGGAGCTCGAATATGTGCTCTACTTGATCGAGAAGAACCAACTGACAGGAAATGATGCATATCAAGCTACTGAATGGGCAGGGGAGAGGAGGGAAGAACTGCTCCTAAGGGAGGCGGAACGTCGAGCTACCGTTCCTAGACAAGATCAGCTGGTGATAAACATGCTTAAAGAGGTTTTGCTGCTGTTGAAACATGCAAATCTCCTTCTGAAGATTGTAGTCGGTTGCCTTGTGCTTGCAGAAGTGGGCTGTGTTGTGCTATTTCTGAAGAAGTGAGCATTGTATGCAGTGTTAGAACTGAATGTAGCAGTGTAGCAGAATTAGAACTGAATGTACCAGCATGTAGTGTTAGAACGACTGAATAATGTAGCAGGCAGTGCCTTGTGCTTGCAGAAGTGAGCTATGTTGTGCTATTTCTGAACAAGTGAACACTGTATGCAGTGTTAGAACTGAATGTAGCAGCGTGTAGTAGGTGTTAGAAATGAATGTAGCGTTGTAGTACTGGATGGAGTTCTAGAACGACTAAATAATGTAGCAGGCAGTGACGACGACCACTTGATATGATCCATGTATCTATTGTGATATATCTCAAACTATATATGGCGCATGAAGTCAAGGGTGAAGAGAAGGTGTTTTGGATTTGCAAGATTTAAAATTCAAAAACCTCACCAAAGATTCATTTTGGAGTTACTAAGAATGATCTAGGCTTAGCTTTTCATTTACATGTTTTAAACTTGTTTAAGTGTTGGTTAAAGTTAGGTTTGACCTATATTTGAAACGAGCTCAAAAAGTTCAAA
Source organism: Poa pratensis (assembly GCA_947311845.1). Taxonomy (NCBI): domain Eukaryota; kingdom Viridiplantae; phylum Streptophyta; class Magnoliopsida; order Poales; family Poaceae; genus Poa; species Poa pratensis. Next base: position 71,072,891 of record CAMZMU010000041.1, read on the forward strand.
ACAAATCAAAAAAAGGGAAATCCTGCGGTTAGTCTTCTTATGTCATATACTAACGATTCAAGTCGATAAACAAGGTCTATATACATTCATACCAAAATTTCATGTATCCATTGTGATATATCTCAAACTATGGCGCATGAAGTCAAGGGTGAAGAGAAGGTGTTTTGGATTTGCAAGATTTAAAATTCAGAAACCTCACCAAAGATTCATTTTGGAGTTACTAAGAAGGATCCAGGCTTAGTTTTTCATCTACATGGTGATGAACAAGGTCTATATACATTCATACCAAAATTTCATGTACCTATTGTGATATATCTCAAACTATGGCCATGAAGTCAAGGGTAAAGAGAAAGTGTTTTGGATTTGCAAGATTTAATATTCAAAAACCTCACCAAAGATTCATTTTGGAGTTACTAAGAAGGATCCAGGCTTAGTTTTTTATCTACATGGTGATGAACAAGGTCTATATACATTCATACCAAAATTTCATGTATCCATTGTGATATGGCGCATGAAGTCAAGGGTGAAGAGAAGGTGTTTTGGATTTGCAGGATTTAAAATTCAAAAACCTCACCAAAGATTCATTTTGGAGTTACTAAGAAGGATCCAGGCTTAGTTTTTCATCTACAAGGTGATGAACAAGGTCTATATACATTCATACCAAAATTTCATGTACCTATTGTGATATATCTCGAACTATGGCCCATGAAGTCAAGGGTAAAGAGAAAGTGTTTTGGATTTGCAAGATTTAATATTCAAAAACCTCACCAAAGATTCATTTTGGAGTTACTAAGAAGGATCCAGGCTTAGTTTTTCATCTACATGGTGATGAACAAGGTCTATATACATTCATACCAAAATTTCATGTATCCATTGTGATATATCTCAAACTATGGCGCATGAAGTCAAGGGTGAAGAGAAGGTGTTTTGGATTTGCAAGATTTAAAATTCAAAAACCTCACCAAAGATTCATTTTGGAGTTACTAAGAAGGATCCAGGCTTAGTTTTTCATCTACATGGTGATGAACAAGGTCTATATACATTCATCCCAAAATTTCATGTACCTATTGTGATATATCTCAAACTATGGCCCATGAAGTCAAGGGTAAAGAGAAAGTGTTTTGGATTTGCAAGATTTAATATTCAAAAACCTCACCAAAGATTCATTTTGGAGTTACTAAGAAGGATCCAGGCTTAGTTTTTCATCTACATGGTGATGAACAAGGTCTATATACATTCATACCAAAATTTCATGTATCCATTGTGATATATCTCAAACTATGGCGCATGAAGTCAAGGGTGAAGAGAAGGTGTTTTGGATTTGCAAGATTTAAAATTCAAAAACCTCACCAAAGATTCATTTTGGAGTTACTAAGAAGGATCCAGGCTTAGTTTTTCATCTACATGGTGATGAACAAGGTCTATATACATTCATACCAAAATTTCATGTACCTATTGTGATATATCTCAAACTATGGCGCATGAAGTCAAGGGTGAAGAGAAGGTGTTTTGGATTTGCAAGATTTAAAATTCAAAAACCTCGCCAAAGATTCATTTTGGAGTTACTAAGAAGGATCCATGCTTAGTTTTTCATCTACATGGTGATGAACAAGGTCTATATACATTCATACCAAAATTTCATGTACCTATTGTGATATATCTCAAACTATGGCGCATGAAGTCAAGGGTGGAGAGAAAGTGTTTTGTGTTTGCAAGATTTAAAATTCAAAAACCTCACCAAAGATTCATTTTGGAGTTACTAAGAAGGATCCAGGCTTAGTTTTTCATCTACATGGTGATGAACAAGGTCTATATACATTCATACCAAAATTTCATGTATCTATTGTGATATATCTCAAACTATGGCGCATGAAGTCAAGGGTGAAGAGAAAGTGTTTTGGATTTGCAAGATTTAAAATTCAAAAACCTCACCAAAGATTCATTTTGGAGTTACTAAGAAGGATCCAGGCTTAGTTTTTCATCTACATGGTGATGAACAAGGTCTATATACATTCATACCAAAATTTCATGTACCTATTGTGATATATCTCAAACTATGGCGTAGGAAGTCAAGGGTGAAGAGAAGGTGTTTTGGATTTGCAAGATTTAAAATTCAAAAACCTAACCAAAGATCCATTTTGGAGTTACTAAGCAGGATCCAGGCTTAGTTTTCATCTACATGTTTTAAACTTATTTAAGTGTTGGTTAAAGTTAGGTTTGACCGATATTTGAAACGAGCTCAAAAAGTTCAAAACAAATCAAAAAAAGGGAAATCCTTCGGTTATAGTCTTCTTATATGTCATATACTAACGATTCATGTCTATAAACAAGGTATATATACATTCAGTATCTATTGTGATTTCTCATACTACGTCGTATGAACTCAAGGTTGAAGAGAGGTTTTTTTTGGACTTGCAACGTGATAATTTCAAAATACTCACGAAAGTATCATTTAGGAGAGACTAAGAATGGTCTAGGCTTAGTTCGCGCCCAATTTTTACACAAATGGGCGCCAGTGCGCGCCCAGAACACGCCATGGGCGCTCAGAGCGCGTCCAGAGTACGCCATGGCGCATCCAGAGTGCGCACTTAAGGTGTTCGACGAAAATACATCTCACCAAAATACAACTCTTAGCAATATTAATCACTATTTTTCTCTGACCTCTTCTTTGACATGTACTTTGATCTTTTATTTGACCCAAAGCGAATCCGAGCTAGTTCGCAGAATAGATCCCAGTTCCCAGTGAACTCGGCGATTACTTTGATATGATCCAAATATCTCGTGCCCAAAGACAAGAAGCCCTTGGTGAACTGAGGGGTCCTGCACTATATACAGAGGATATATACGAGCCGTTGTATATCTCTTAACGCCGGCGTTAATGCATGCACCAAACCCCGCTCCATTCATCAATGCGCGCACCCACTGGATGCCGCCCCCTTAAAACCAAGGAGCGACGCGGTCAATCCCCTACCCCTCTCTGATGTCTTACCCTCTCCCCTCAATGGCCGTCGACGACGACCAGCCGACGCCTGGTTGGTTGTGGCCGCGCAACCTCGGAGAGGACGTCTCCGAGGAGCTCCACAACAATTTGCTCCTGGTCCCGCCTTGCTGCCTGCTGTCGGCCGGCTGGGACATCAGCCTGTACGGGCTGGTCGTCTACCCGCTTCCCGACGCCGGCTCCGATGCGATGGTGAATCTCATCCACGACAGGCGGAGGCAGCTTCATGTCGCCCTAAAATCCGATCCGATGTTCTGGCCGCTCAGCCCTTGCTAGCCTGCCATCTTGGCGGCGGAACGGGGGAAAGAGATCGAGCATGGTGATGCTGATGACGATGTCCGTCCTCGTGGCCCAAAGAACATCCACGAGAGGTGGCACTTCTGGAGGGGGCGCACGTTCGAGGAAGTCCTCGAGGAATGCCGGGCCGGACGGGTCCCCGCCCGGCCACGTATTATGAGTTACCGTGGCCAGTTATTCCGACTGCCCGGACCGCGCCTGCACCCGCCGTCGGACCCCCTCCGTCTGCTGACTCTCAAAGAGGCGCACTTCCTCGGGAAGAAAGGCATCCAACTGCCGCCCGACTGCATGGTGCTGGAAGACTGGGAGCAAAGCATGGCCGACGAGGACGACCACTGAGCGCCGGGTGCAGCATGCACCGTGCCGCCGAGACGTCGTTTGCAGCATCAGTAGTAGTCGCAGCAGCATCCATCTCAACAACTGCTTAATTAGTTATTTAGTTACTTTGTACTGTAAGATTAGTTAAGGCCTTCTGATAACATGTGGCACACACCAGTAGAAGTTGTAGACGCCATGGGCCCACGTCAGTAGAAGTTGTAGACGTCTTGGGCACCGAGTGAAAAAAAAACTTGTACTCGGAATTTAACGAATTTTATTCCAAATTCGTTCAAACTAAAGATAATTCATTCAAACTGTAAGTAAATTAAGACATTAATGAAGTAACTAATTTCATTCAAGCTTTTGAACTAAACATATTTCGTTAAAACGGCAGGTAAATTACAACATTACATTTAATCTCCTCGCCGACGGCGACCAAAGTTTCCCGCACAAACACCAAAATTTCGGGCGGTCTCCGAAATTTTCGCGCCATGCCTGCCGATTCAAAATTGGGATTTCGGCGAACCCCTCCTTATCCCCTCGCCCCTCCTCCTCCTCCTCTTCAAAATTATTCCCCTCCTCCTCCTCCTCCTCCTCCTCCTCCTCCTGACTTACCAAACCCTAGCCTCTCCTTGCCGGCCAGGTCTCCAAATCGTCCGTATAGCTCGCTTCCAAGGTTTGAGGCAGCGCCGCGCAGGGCGCTGTCCAGATCTACCACCTCGCCGACAAGCTCGCCGTCCAGATCTGTCACCTCCCGTACGTCCAGATCCGCCACCTCGTCTCAAACCTCGCCGTCAAGGCCTGTCTGTCTCCTACCTCGCCGCAATTCTGCGTCAAGGTCTACCACCTCTTCTTCAACCTCGCCGCATCATCGACGTCAAGGTCTGCACCTCGATGCCACCAAAAAGAAGACCAGGGGCGCTGGCAAGAGCTAGATTGTCGATGTTAAAAGTAAAAGTTCCTGCGGGGAAATCCCTCAGAAAGAAGTCTCCAAAGGCCAAGGCAAATAATCTCTCTAAATTGTTTGCCTGTTTAGTTGTGTGCTTGATGCTTCTTAAACTATTTGCATGTTTAATTGCATGATACTATGATGGATGCTTCTTTGTTATCATGCTTTTGTTTTATGCAATTAGTCGTGTGACCAATTATTGGCCAGTTTATTCTTTGATCAATTCAGTATCATTATACTGGTAATGAATGATGCAATTTATCTCTCTACATTGTTTGTCTATTTAGTTGTATGATTGTTTGTCTCTCACAATTATGGCCTATTTAATTGTTTGCTTGATTCTTCACCATTATACTGCTAAGTTTGATGCAGTTTGATTCAGTTAGTCTTGTGAAGCATCAATCATACTTATACAAAAGCAGGATAACAATTATCCTATCCTTGATAATGTTAAAGAGAACTTAGAAGCATCATCGTTGGTCTGTTTATCTATCTAAATTGTTTCTCTTTATAATTATGGCATGTTTTACATCAGTTTGATGGCCTGCCATTACTTCTATGCTTGATCCGATGGCCTGTTTATATTTGTAGCTTATTTTTACTTCTTTATTCATGATAGGATCAGAAGTACAACCCATGAATGTAGAGCTGATCAAAAATATCAAGATGGAAAACGCTAGAAACACGTTATATCCAATACTTGTCAGCGAGGACAATGAGCTGCAGGTTATCCCTTGATCTAGTAACTCCACATCCTTTCATGTTATCTTAAAAAGGAGGGTGCAGCTTACTTATCTTATGTTGAACTGTTTGCTTACTGTCTGTGGCACTCTGATGGTGAATTGTAAGCTGACTGTTGTGCGAAATATCTGTGCTATTTCATCTGTTTCATCCATGATCTGTCTATGCTTCTCATCGGGAATCTATTTGTTAATGCATGTGATCTTACATCTATGCTTGTCATCTGCTAGTTCATGTACCTGAATTCTTAAATGATTGTATTCTGGTAGTTCATCCATGCTTGTCATCTGCTATTTCATCTATGCTTGTCATCTGTTAGTTCATGTACCTGAATTCTTAATTGATTGTATTCTGGTAGTTCATCTATGCTTGTCATCTGCTAGTTCATGTACATGAATGCTTAATTAATTGTGATATGCAGGTTATCAAGAAGGAAAAGTCTGGAGACACGTCATCTCAATCACTAGTCAGCGAGGACAATGAGCTGCAGGTTATCCCTTGATCTAGTCACTCCACATCCTTCCATGTTATCTTAATAACGAGGGTGCAGCTTACATATCTGTTGAATTGTTTGCGTACTGTCTGTGCCACTCTTATGTAGAACTGTAAGCTAACAGTTGTGCGAAATATATGTTCTACTTCATCTGTTTCATACTATAGAAGTTTTGGTTAGGTAATTAAAGCTGTCCGAACGTTTTATTGTACTTAACGGATGGATTATGACATTCATCTGCTATTTCATCTATGCTTGTCATCTGCTAGTTCATCAAGGTTCATCCTGAGTAGATTGCCATCTGCTTGTACATATTGTCATCTTATTGTAATTGCTTGTGATCTGCTATTGCATCTATGCTCGTCATCTGCTATTTCATGTACATGAATGCTTAATTGCATTTCATGTACATGAATGCTTGATTCATGTACATGATTTCTTAGTTTTATCAATGTTCACTTGCCTCTGTTTTAGCATGTTTAATTGCAACTGTTTGTATGTGAAGTAATAGTATGTCTCGGTGATACAGAAAAAGATTTGGCTGTTTTGAATTATTGCTATACATGAAGTTTATATATTATGTCATTTACTATTCTGTATGTTCTTTGTCATGTAAATGCACGCTTGTCATCTGCTAGTTCATCTTTTCTTTACATGCTTGTTAGGCAAGAAAGAAAAGCAAGATGGCGCCTGATACGTCTCCAACGTATCCATAATTTCTGTTGTTCCATGCTTATATTATACCATTTGCTACATGTTTTATATACACTTCGTATCACTTTTATGCATTTTCTGGGACTAACCTATTAACAAGATGCCACAGTGCCAGTTCCCTGTTTTCTGCTGTTTTTGGTTTCAGAAAGTTACTTCTGGAAATATTCTCGGAATTGCACGAAACAAAAGGCCAGGTCCCTATTTTTCCAGCACGTACACGGAGTCCGAAGGAGAGACGAAGAGAGCCACGAGGTGGCCAAACCACCTGGCGGCGCGGCCCACCAGCCGCGCCTACCTGTGGTTTGGGCCCCTCGGGGGTCCGCCGACATCGCCCCTTCGCCTATTTATTCCCCGAGACGCGAAAACCCTAAAACACCGAGCCTTTCATCCAGAACATATTCGCTGCCGCCGCCGTCGTCAACCCTAACTCGGGGGGTTTCTGAAGCTCTTCCCGGCACCCTGCCGGAGAGGGGAATCATCACCGGAGGGCTCTACATCGCCATGCCCGCCTCCGGAGTGATGCGTGAGTAGTTCATCCTTGGACTATGGGTCCATAGCAGTAGCTAGATGGTTGTCTTCTCCACTTGTGCCATCATGTTTAGATCTTGTGAGCTGCCTATCATGATCAAGATCATCTTATTGTAATGCTACATGTTGTGTTTGCTGGGATCTGACTTATATTGATACCTATGTGGAGCTGAATATTATATTATCATGTCTATGTCATTTGTGATCTTGCATGCTCTCCGTTACTTGTTGAAGCCTTGGCCACGTGAATACTTGTAACTCCAAGAGGGGGTATTTATGCATGATAGTTGGGTTCAACCTCTATTTAACCTGGGATAGTGACAGCAAGTTCTAAGGTTGTAGATGTGTTGTTGCCACTAGGGGTAAAACAGCAATGCTTTATTCAAGGATGAATGTATTGTTTACATTACGCACATTACTTAATGCAATTGTCTGTTGCTTGCAACTTAATACTGGAAGGGGTACGGATGTTAACCGGAAAGTGGACTATTTAGGCATAGATGCATGCTGGATAGCGGTCTATGTACTTTGTCGTAATGCCCAAATGAATCTCATAGTAGACACCACAGCTCACACATGCATGTTATATGCACTTATCAATTGTCAATTGCCCAGCTGTAATTTGTTTACCCAGCATGTTAGTTATCTTATTGGAGAGACACCACTAGTGAACTGTGGACCCCGGTCCATTCTTTTACATCTGAAATACAATCTACTGTTTTATGCAAACAAACATCATTTCCATTCGATACGTTTAACCCTTTGTTTTCAGCAAGCCGGTGAGATTGACAACCTCACTGTTAAGTTGGGGCAAAGTAATTTGATTGTGTTGTGCAGGTTCCACGTTGGCACCGGAATCCCTGGTGTTGCGCCGCACTACACTCCTCACCAACACCTTCGAAGCAAACCTCGTTTTCCTACTGGTCGATTAAACCTTGGTTTCATACTGAGGGAAAACTTACTGCTGCACTCATCATACCTTCCTCTTGGGGTTCCCAACTGACGTGTGACGTACAAGCATTGTTTCTGGCACTATTAACCTAGAGCCACCAACACGTTTTCTGGCGCCGTTGCCGGGGAAAACAGAATTGCTTCTGCAAGGGGAGTCTCTCACACCCAATCTCTTTACTTTGTTATTTGTCTTGCTTAGTTTATTTTTATTTAGTTTGTTTGCTTCTTTATATCAAAAACACAAAAAAATTAGTTACTTGTTTATTTTTATTTTTTTTTTTTCAAAATGAGTACTCCTGAGAACACTAAGTTGTGTGACTTCACTAGCACAAACAACAATGATTTCATATGCACTCCTATTGCTCCACCTGCTTCTACAGCAGAATTTTATGAAATTAAACCTGCTCTATTAAATCTTGTTATGAAAGAGCAATTTTCTGGTGTTAGTACTGATGATGCTGCTGCCCATCTTAATAACTTTGTTGAACTTTGTGAAATGCAAAAGTATAAGGATATGGATGGGGATATTATAAAACTGAAACTTTTTCCTTTCTCCTTGAGAGGAAGAGCTAAAGAATGGTTGCTTTCTTTGCCTAGAAATAGTATTAATTCTTGGACAAAATGCAAAGATGCTTTCATAGGGAAATATTATCCTCCTGCTAAGATTATATCCTTGAGAAGTAGCATTATGAATTTTAAACAACTTGATAATGAACATGTTGCTCAAGCTTGGGAAAGAATGAAATCTTTGGTGAAGAATTGTCCCACTCATGGACTGACTACTTGGATGATCATCCAAACCTTTTATGCAGGATTAAATTTTTCCTCAAGGAACTTATTGGATTCAGCCTCTGGAGGAACCTTTATGTCCATCACTTTAGGTGCAGCAACAAAGCTACTTGATGATATGATGATCAACTATTCCGAATGGCACACCGAAAGAGCTCCTCAAGGTAAGAAGGTAAATTCTGTTGAAGAAACCTCCTCTTTGAGTGATAAGATTGATGCTATTATGTCTATGCTTGTGAATGGTAGATCTCATGTTGATCCTAATAATATTCCTTTAGCTTCATTGGTTGCTCAAGAAGAGCATGTTGATGTAAACTTCATTAAAAACAACAACTTCAACAACAATGCTTATAGGAATAATTTTGGTAGCAACAACTCTAGGCTTTTTCCTTCAAGTGGTAATGGTTATTTTAATGCTAGATCTTTTATGCCTAGTGAGGAAAGGATGATAGAAATTGAGAGATCAACTAAAAGCTTTATGCAATCACAATTTGAGCAAAATCAATTGTTTACAAAAGCTATGAATGAACAAACTGCCATGTTGAAGAATATAGGACAGCAACTCGAAAATATAAATAGTGAGATTTCAGGTTTGCAAACTAAGATTTCCATTGCTGAAAACCGTATTTCATCTATGTCTGAAGCTCAGTCCTCTTTGATTAATAACATGGCAGCGAAACCTGAAGGTCTTGATGAGTCATTTGCTACAGCAAATGCCATCCAAGTTCGAATTGATAATAATATTAGGATGTTGGCTGAATTGCATGCTAGGTGGGAAAAAGAGGAAGAACTTGAAAAAGAGAATAGTATAGTTAGAGTTTGTACTATCACCACCACTAGTAATGCTAATGTTTACATGCTAGTAAGCCTCCTACTATTGATGGTAATGTTATTGGTGTTGGTAATGTCTCTACTACTTCTGCAAGCGTTTGAAATTGCCTAAAACTGCTGAAACTTTTTCTGATAAAAGTGCTGAAATTTTTCAAACTATTGGAGACAATGGTTCCACCACCATTGACAATAATGATTTTGATTTTGATGATTGTAACATCTCTGAAGTTATTATGTTCTTGCAAAAATTAGCTAGAAGTCCCAATGCTAGCACTATTAATTTGGCTTTTACAAAGCATATTACAAATGCTCTTTTGCAAGCTAGGGAGGAGAAGTTGAAACTTAAAGCTTCTATTCCTAGGAAATTAGAAGATGGTTGGGAACCCATCATTAAGGTAAAGGTGAATGATTTTTATTGCAATGCCTTGTGTGATCTTGGTGCAAGTGTTTCGTTTTGCCCAAGAAGCTTTATGATATTCTTGATTTGCCACCTTTGGAACATTGTTATTTGGATGTTTTTCTCGCTGATAATGCTATGAAGAAACCTTTGGGGCGAGTTAATGATGTTTTTATTACGTAAAAATAACCTTGTCCCCGTTGATTTTATTGTTATGGATATTGAATGCAATGCATCTTGTCCTATTGTTTTGGGAAGACCTTTTCTTCGAACTGTTGGTGCCATCATTGATATGAAAGAAGGTAATATAAGGTACCAATTTCCTCTCAAGAAAGGTATGGAACACTTCCCTAGGAAGAGAATGAAGTTACCTTTTGACTCTATTGTTAGAGCAAGTTATGATGTTGATGCTTCTTCTCTTGACAACACTTGATTTTCACTTTCTGCGCCTAGCTGAAAGGCGTTAAAGAAAAGCGCTTATGGGAGACAACCCATCGTTTTTATTTGCTGTTATTTTTGTTTTCTTTGAGTCAAGGAGTTTTGTTACTTCTGTAGCAACTCCTTTGTATCTTTATTTTATCGCAATGTTGTGCCAAGTAAAGTTCTATATTGAAAGTTGATGCAAGATTTGGATTTCTGCGCAGTGACAGATTTTTAGCTGTCACGGATTTGAGCTTATCTCCCTGTAGAAAATTCAAAAAATTCTGAGAAAAATCACGCATATTCCTGAGATATGTACGCAACTTTCATTATTTTAGGCCAGATCCATCTGAGCAACTTAAGTGCCTCGAAAAAATTCGTCATTCCAGACTGTTCTGTTTTTGACAGATTCTGCCTTTTGTTTTGCATTCGCTCTTTTACTGTGTTTGTGTGGATTTCTTTGCTCCACAAAGCATTGGTGGCTGTAGCTAATGTCCAGAAGCTTTGGGATTGATTGTATCATTACAGAATATGAGAATTTTTGATTATGCACTAACCCTCTAATGAGAACTGTCTTGAGTTTGGTGTGAAGGAAGTTTTCAAGGATCAAGCGAGAAGGGTGATATTATGTGATCAAGAAGAGTGAAAAGCCTAAGCTTGGGGATGCCCCCGTGGTTCATCCCAACCATATTCAGAGAGACTCAAGCGTCTAAGCTTGGGGATGCCCAAGGCATCCCCTTCTTCATCAACAAACTTATCAGGTCATCTCTAGTGAAACTATATTTTAATTCTTTCACATCTTATGCGCTTTACTTGGAGCGTCTGTGTGTTTTTATTTTTGTTTTTGTTTGAATAAATTCGGATCCTAGCAATCCTTGTGTGGGAGAGAGACACGCTCCGCTTTTTCATGTGAATACTCATGTTCTTCACTTATATTTGTTGAGTATTCTTAACTAGCTACTGCAGTGCTTTTAGCTCCTGTTTTTCATGCATCTCTTCGAGCTGTTAGCACTTGTTTATAAATACTCTCTTGCTGCATTATATTATCATTTGGAGAGTTTATGTTTAAATTTATTGGTGTTTGTTTGGAAGAAAGAAAATGCTACATGTAGTAGTTGGTATTGGAAAAGACATATGCATTCTTGTAGATCATTGTCTTGTTTTGATTTGATGCTTTGCAATTGTTTTGAGCTCTCAAGTAGATCATGTTTAAGCTCTTGCATCATGTAGTTAAAGCCTAGTAGTGGAGAACTACCGTAGAGCTTGTTGAGACTTGGGATGCATATTTGTTCTCTCTAAGGTCTAGATATTTTCTGGTAAAATGTTTGAGCAACAAGGAAGACAGTGTAGAGTCTTATAATACTTGCAATATGTTTTTATGTGATTCTTGCTGTACCGGTTTATACTTGTGTTTGCTTCAAACAACCTTGCTAGCCTAAACTCTGTACTGAGAGGGAATGCTTCTCGTGCATCCAAAACTTGAGCCAAAACCCATGCCATTTGTGTCCACCATACCTACCTACTATGTGGTATTTCCTGCCATTCCAAGTAAATATTTCATGTGCTACCTTTAAACTATTCAAAACTTTATTACTCCTTATTTGTGTCAATGTTTTATAGCTCATGAGGAAGTATGTGGTGTTTTATCTTTCAATCTTGTCATTTACTTCTGACAGACTTTCACCAATGGACTAGTGGCATATACATCCGCTTATCCAATAATTTGCAAAAAGAGCTGGCAACGGGGTGCCCAGCCCCAATTAATTACAACTTTCATTAATAATTCTCTTCACATGTTTTGCCCTGATTTATCAGTAAGCAACTTAATTTTGCATGTTGGAAGGCACCCGAGGATTCGGTTAGCCATGGCTTGTGTAAGCAAAAGGTTGGGAGGAGTGTCATCTATAAAGAAACTAAAATACATGTGTAAACAAAAGAGAAGAGGGATGATCTACCTTGCTGGTAGAATAACGTCCTTCATGGGAGCCGCTCTTGAAAGTCTGGTTGACAAGGGGGTTAGAGTGCCCACTACCATTCGTTGACAACAACAAACACCTCTCAAATACTTATTTTGTGCTCTCTATATGCTTTCGAAAACTTAAAAAGCTCTAGCACATGATTTAATCCCTGCTTCCCTCTGCGAAGGGCCTATCTTTTACTTTATGTTGAGTCAGTTTACCTACTCCTTTCTATCTTAGAAGCAAACACTTGTGTCAACTTTGTGTGCATTGATTCTTACATATTTACTTATTGCACTTGTTATATTGCTTTATGTTGACAACTATCCATGAGATATACATGTTACAAGTTGAAAGCAAATGCTGAAACTTAATCATCCTTTGTGTTGCTTCAATGCCTTTTACTTTGAATCTATTGCTTTATGAGTTACCTCTTATGCAAAACTTTTTGATGCTTGTCTTGAAAGTACTATTCATGAAAAGTTTTTGCTTATATGATTCATTGTTTACTCTTTATCTATTTGTTAGCAAACTATAGATCATTGCTTTGAGTCACTTCATTCATGACATGAGCCTTGCAATATATTGATCAAGATTGTGTGAAAGCATGTCTCCTCAGAAATTATTTGTTGTTATCGTTTTACCTACTCGAGGACGAGTAGAACTAAGCTTGGGGATGCTTGATACGTCTCCAACGTATCCATAATTTCTGCTGTTCCATGCTTATATTATACCATTTGCTACATGTTTTATATACACTTCGTATCACTTTTATGCATTTTCTGGGACTAACCTATTAACAAGATGCCACAGTGCCAGTTCCCTGTTTTCTGCTGTTTTTGGTTTCAGAAAGTTACTTCTGGAAATATTCTCGGAATTGCACGAAACAAAAGGCCAGTCCCTATTTTTCCAGCACGTACACGGAGTCCGAAGGAGAGACGAAGAGAGCCACGAGGTGGCCAAACCACCTGGCGGCGCGGCCCACCAGCCGCGCCTGCCTGTGGTTTGGGCCCCTCGGGGGTCCGCCGACATCGCCCCTTCGCCTATTTATTCCCCGAGACGCGAAAACCCTAAAACACCGAGCCTTTCATCCAGAACATATTCGCTGCCGCCGTCGTCAACCCTAACTCGGGGGGTTCTGAAGCTCTTCCCGGCACCCTGCCGGAGAGGGGAATCATCACCGGAGGGCTCTACATCGCCATGCCCGCCTCCGGAGTGATGCGTGAGTAGTTCATCCTTGGACTATGGGTCCATAGCAGTAGCTAGATGGTTGTCTTCTCCACTTGTGCCATCATGTTTAGATCTTGTGAGCTGCCTATCATGATCAAGATCATCTTATTGTAATGCTACATGTTGTGTTTGCTGGGATCTGACTTATATTGATACCTATGTGGAGCTGAATATTATATTATCATGTCTATGTCATTTGTGATCTTGCATGCTCTCCGTTACTTGTTGAAGCCTTGGCCACGTGAATACTTGTAACTCCAAGAGGGGGTATTTATGCATGATAGTTGGGTTCAACCTCTATTTAACCTGGGATAGTGACAGCAAGTTCTAAGGTTGTAGATGTGTTGTTGCCACTAGGGGTAAAACAGCAATGCTTTATTCAAGGATGAATGTATTGTTTACATTACGCACATTACTTAATGCAATTGTCTGTTGCTTGCAACTTAATACTGGAAGGGGTACGGATGTTAACCGGAAAGTGGACTATTTAGGCATAGATGCATGCTGGATAGCGGTCTATGTACTTTGTCGTAATGCCCAAATGAATCTCATAGTAGACACCACAGCTCACACATGCATGTTATATGCACTTATCAATTGTCAATTGCCCAGCTGTAATTTGTTTACCCAGCATGTTAGTTATCTTATTGGAGAGACACCACTAGTGAACTGTGGACCCCGGTCCATTCTTTTACATCTGAAATACAATCTACTGCAATCATTGTTCTCTACTGTTTTATGCAAACAAACATCATTTCCATTCGATACGTTTAACCCTTTGTTTTCAGCAAGCCGGTGAGATTGACAACCTCACTGTTAAGTTGGGGCAAAGTAATTTGATTGTGTTGTGCAGGTTCCACGTTGGCACCGGAATCCCTGGTGTTGCGCCGCACTACACTCCTCCACCAACACCTTCGAAGCAAACCTCGTTTTCCTACTGGTCGATTAAACCTTGGTTTCATACTGAGGGAAAACTTACTGCTGCACTCATCATACCTTCCTCTTGGGGTTCCCAACTGACGTGTGACGTACAAGCATTGTTTCTAGCACTATCAACCTAGAGCCACCAGCGCCATCTGGTTCAAAAGATGTCGTCAAAACTGCTGATATAGTGCCGAGGCTGGAGAGTGAACAACTTGCTATGCCGACGAAAAAATGTGTGCGTTCTGAGATTCGACCATATCATCTTGAAGATCTGTTCTATTCTGAGATGGAACAAATTGTAACGCCATATGGTTGTTCTGAAGAGGTGAAGAAAGAAAAAAAATGAATCGGAGCAAGCGAGCCTCAAGTTCATAAAAGATCTGGAGGCAATGCGGAAGGATCGAGACCACTTAGCAATGTGTCAAAATCGGGTTAATGAAACCCTAGCTGAGATTCTGGCCAAGACAGCTAGATATTGAAACTTAGCAATGTGGTGTTTCTGAAAACATCATTTATGTATTTGCTTTAATGTTTAAAAATGAATTCCTGCATAAGAATTTGCATAATTACGGCCAATTCATAACGGTGACCTAATCACCTATCCGCGACGTAATTGTTTGGGCATGAAGACGACGACGTCATCAGATAAACGCGACGAAACCAGTTCGTTGTAGATACGGACACGCGGCTACAAACGGTTGGTCCACGTGGCCCAATTCCAGGACGAAAATGAACGTCGCCGGAGCGATAATGTCACCGACCAATAGCGACGGATATAAACTGTCACGCGCACCACCACGTGGCCGCGATTGGGCGTCCCACGTGGTGACTTCCTATTTGCGATAAGAGTCGACGAATTAAAACCGTCGCCATATCGGGGACGGTTTGCATCTATGCCGCGACGCCATATTACGTCGCCAGGACTTGTCATCGTGGCTTCGCGTGATTGGTCAACGTGTCAGTAACTGGTTGCAAGGCGATACGACGGTATTATTCATTACGCGACGAAAACATCACGTCGCGTTGATCCTATGACGTCATAACAACACCGACAAATGTACTCACGTGACTTTGACCACGACGGAAAATAACATCGCAGACGCTGACGTCAGCTCACCGGAAAATGACATCAGCTGCCGGCGCTGATGTCACCCAGTAGTCCAAAGCGGGACGAAATAAAACGTCGACACCTTGTTGGGCCTAGCCGTCTACCAGCCAGCCCAGCGACGTATTTCGGACGTCGCGCGCAATACGACGTTCGTCGGGCGCACCGTAAATGTCATAACCACATCTGTGACTAGCGATCGTTGACGTTATCGCTTCGTCACATGAAATGTCGCGGTGGTGACGGTAGCGACGTTTTGGGCTTAGACGCGACGTAATTTCAACGTTGCGGATCTCCAAAAGTTTTGTAGTGAATACGTCAAACACGAAGGGTATCACAATGTAATGTGCATAATTAAATAGCTCGGGTATAGAAATAACCGAGGCACGCAGAGACGAGGTTGTATTCCCGAGTTCCTCCTTGTTAAGGGAGTACAGATCTACTAGCCAGAAAGAATTTGTTTGTGGAAACTACTGATTGTGTTCTCTGCAACAGTAGCACTAGGGAAACCTTGTCCCATCTCTTCTTCACTTGCAGTTTTGCAAAGAGGTTTTGGGAACGGCTTGATGCTGATTGGAATCTGGACCTAAACCTCATTGATATGCTGATTCAAGCGAAGTCCAGTTTCAATAGCACTTTTTTTGATTTGACCATGATGGCAGGATGCTGGAGCATTTGGAATCATAGGAACAAAATTATTTTTGATGGAGAAACCAGAAACCAGGAGACCTGTTTTCAGTTCTACATGTCCTCGATTGACATGATTAGGCATAGAGTTAAACCTAGCCTAAGAGAGGGTTTACAAACTTGGATCGATCATATGTAATATCTTTTATTAAACTTCTGAACTGTTTGTAAATATTTAATTTGTGGAATGGAAAATAGAAAATGTGGCAGTGGGGGTCTTCCCCACTGTTATGCGCCTCAAAAAAAAAGGGAGTACGTCTCGTTGGAGAGGTGTGAGGCACCACAAAGGTCGATCTCAACGCCACAAAGGCTCACCCTATTCTCCGATGAACCGCACGACAAAGGTTTGGTTCGCCTTCCACTATCGGAATCCTTCGAGGTGGAATCCAGAGCCTTTCAACAACAATCCGGGGCACAACCCACATCGGGATCGGGGGCTCTCGAACGGCTTTACAAGTGACCACAAAGGTCCAACCACCACACGGGTGTCTACGGTCCCGACGACCCAAGAGTAACAAGCTCACAAACTTCAACTTCCACGAATCCTCGTGGAGAGCATAAACCGATGCACAAAGCAATGGCAAGAGCACAAGTGCTCAAATCCTTCACTCTCAAAACCCACCAAAAGCAACTAATGCTTGTGGGGGGGGGGGAAGAGAGGAAGAACAAAGAAGAACTCAACAAATGGAACTCCAAGATCTAGATCCAAAGGGTTCCCCTCACTTAGAGGAGAGATATGGATTGGTGGAAATATAGATCTAGATCTCCTCTCACTTTTCCCTCAAAGATATGCAAGAATCATGGAGGGATTGAGAGGGGTGATGCGTGTAAACCACACGTCGTTGGGAGACCCCAAGAGTAAGGTTTGATGAGTGTAGCGGCAAGTCTTCCCTCAGTAAGAAACCGAGGTTATCGAATGATACCCGTAGATGTGATAGCCTTCAGTAGCTACCTGCAGTGAAAAGTATACGGGGTTAGGTTGAGCCTCCAAGTGCAGAGTATGTAGTAGTGGAAGACGTGTTTTCCTCACGAGGGTGACTCGAGGGTTTAATATTAAACTCTCGGGGAATCAGTAGTGATAGATTTATCTTCCTTATCCTTCTTTTGGTTACCTGCAAAAAAAAGTTAAGTGTTTTGGTCCTCAACCTCACCTGTGGTTGTCAAGCACAAGGTGTAGAATGATATAAAGATAAATATGCAATGGTGGGAGATGAATATGCAATGATGGTGGATGAATATGCTAGGATGATGATGGCGATGATATATGATATATTTTTGGGTTTTTATGATGGATGCAAGATGGAAAAGCCTTTTTGTATTTTCAGATTTATAAATGGCAAAAAATGGCAAGGTGGAAAAAGTGGTTGGAAAGGCGTTTCTTATGATTAAAAATGGACCGGGGTTCACGGTTTCACTTATGCACTCTCTCTTTAAATGGTGTGGCAGACAAGTGGACATAGAGTTGACAAATGAGATTGCAAGCACAAAGTTTGATATCAAGTTAACAATTATATGGGCATCACGTCCTAACATAGAGACCTTTTGATTATTAGTCTCACTTATACTCCACCAAGATGCGAACTAAATCATAACACCTCCGTAATTAAGATGACTCAGAGTATAGCAATAAGTTTCATGACATGAAGTGAAAATAAGAACATGCTGGATCTAGTCACAGGAAGAAGCTTGGTCACCCTCAACCCTTGCAGCATGGTATTTTTGTTTATCCCTAGTGAGACAACAAAGTAAGATAAACACCCAAGTGGATCGCGATATTAAGTTGTCAGCTTACCGCACTCACCACTCCCGTTACTCCAACTAATGCACACATCACCCCACACACGTTCTCATAAACATGCTTGATCATAACAAGTAGACAAGAACGGGGTACATAATATGCATCTATACTCATAACTGAAACAAACATTTGCAATCTCAACATATATTAACTCACAAAAAGATCCACCACATAGATAATACAAATATGACCGTAATCATGTTCGGCAGCTCATACGGTACTCATTAGTGAAGCTCAAGAGAGAGGAGAGATACATAAGTTACTTCCACAAACCCATAGTCCAGAGGTGGACTACTCCCTCTTCATGGTGGAGACGGTGGAGATGTCGATGGAGATGAAGGAGACCATGCCGGCAGCGCCCCGCCGGAGTTTTCCCCCTCCAATCTGCAGCTCCAGGTCTTTGTTTTTGTGATTCTGTGATATGGCGGCGCTCCTTTCGCGAAATGCTATGGGACCTTTTTTATAGGCGTTTTTAGGTCAAGACGAAGGCGGTGGAGAAAGGATCGACGGCTGCGGAGCCCCGAGGGCCAATTGGGTGGGCCCCACGCGGCCAGGTACAGTGGCCGCATGAGCCACCCTCTTTCGGCCTTCTGGCCTCCGTTTGCTTGCTTCCTTCGCTCCGAGGTCTTCCTCCTTCCAAAATAATGATGCCTGTATTTTTCCATAATTTTTGGACGTCGTTTGGGTCCCTGAAACAAAAAAGGAAAGAAATAGGGTTTTCTGCCTGCGCAGAGTTAATTCCATAAAAAATAGGAAACAATTGATTCATTTCTTAAAATCATTAAATAACAGTGGTATAACCCTTATATGATGCAAATATGATTGGAATATAAGTGATATAGTGCAAAGTTCATGTATGCATTTTACATGCATCATCGAACCAGTAGGAGATGAAGACACTTCTGAAGGTGTCAACGGCTCCAGAAAACTTGCGTTGATGGGGTGGTTCCGGCGGTTGACTTGGAACCTGCACACAAGACAATCAAACTACTTTGCCCCAACGAAACGGTGAGGGTGTCAATCCCACCGGCTTATTGAAAACAAAGGATTAGACGTATAGTGTGGAAAATGATGTTTAATTGCAGAGAATGAAAGAGAACAATGATTGCAGTAGGTTGTATTTCAGATGTAAAATAATGGACCAGGGTCCACAGTTCACTAGTGGTGTCTCTCCATAATAAATAACTAACATGTTGGATAAACAAATTACAGCTGGGCAATTGACAATATTGATAAGTGCATAACATGCATGTGCAAGTTGTGGTGTCTACTATGAGATTCATTTGGGCATTACGACAAAGTACACAGACCGCTATCCAGCATGCATCTGTGCCTAAAAAGTCCACCTTCAGGTTAACATCCGTACCCCTTCCGGTATTAAGTTGCAAGCAACAGACAATTGCATTAAGTAAAGTGCATAATGTAAACAACGCATTCATCCTTAGACAAAGCATCATTAGGTTACCCCTAGTAGCAACAACACATCCACAACCTTAGGGGTTGCTGTCACTCACCCAGATTCAATGGAGACTGAACCCACTATCTAGCATAAATACTCCCTCTTGGAGTCACAAGCATTCACTTGGCCAGAGTTTCAACAAGTAACGGAGAGCATGCAAGATCATAAAAGACATAGACATAATATTCAGTATTCAACTTGACATAGTATCAATATTCATCGGATCCCAGCAAACACAACATGTAGCATTACAATAAGATGATCTTGATCATGATAGGCAGCTCACAAGATCTAAACATGATGGCACAAGAGGAGAAGACAACCATCTAGCTACTGCTATGGACCCATAGTCCAAAGATGAACTACTCACACATCACTCCGGATGCAGGCATGGTGATGTAGAGCCCTCCGGTGATGATTCCCCTCTCCGGCAGGGTGCCAGGAAGTGCTTCAGAACCCTCCCGAGTTAGGGTTGACGGCGGCGGCGGCTCTGGAACTTTTCGTGGAATATGACTCGGGTACTTAGGGTTTTCCTGAATAGATGAATATATAGGCGAAGGGGCAGCGTCGGTGGAGGCCTGTGGGCCCTCACCACGTCACGGCGCGGCAGAAGGTGGGGCCGCGCCGCCACGTGGTGAGGGCGGCCCACAGCCCCCCTTCGTCTCTCCTTCGGACTTCGTGTACGTGACAGAAAAATAGGGGCTTTGGTTTTTGTTTCGTCCAATTCCGAGAATATTTCCAGAACAACATTTCTGAAACCAAAAACAGCAGAAAACAAGAACTGGCACTGTGGCATCTTATTAATAGGTTAGTCCCAAAAAATGCATAAAAATGATATAAAGTGTATATAAAACATGCAGCAATTGGCATAATATAAGCATGGAACATCAGAAATTATAGATACGTTGGAGACGTATCAAGCATCCCCAAGCTTAGTTCTACTCGTCCTCGAGTAGGTAAAACGATAACAACAAAATAATTTCTGAGGAGACATACTTCACACAATCTTGATCAAATAATATTGCAAGGCTCATGTCATGAATGAAGTGACTCAAAGCAATGGTCTATAGTTTGCTAACAAATAGATAAAGAGTAAACAACTGAATCATATAAGCAAAAACTTTTCATGAATAGTACTTTCAAGACAAGCATCAAAAAGCTTTGCATAAGAGTTAACTCATAAAGCAATAGATTCTAAATAAAGGCATTGAAGCAACACATAGGAAGATTTAAGTTTCAGCAATTGCTTTCAACTTTCAACATGTATATCTCATGGATATTGTCAACACAAAGTAATATAACAAGTGCAATAAGTAGGCATATAAGAATTGACGCACACAAAGTTGACACAAGTGTTTGCTTCTGAGATAGAAAGGAGTAGGTAAACTGACTCAACATAAAGTAAAAGAAAGGCCCTTCGCAGAGGGAAGTAGGGATTAAATCATGTGCTAGAGCTTTTTAAGTTTTTGAAATCATATAGAGAGCATAAAGTAAGTTTTTGAGAGGTGTTTGTTGTTGTCAACGAATGGCAGTGGGCACTCTATCCCCCTTGTCACCCAAACTTTCAAGAGCGGCTCCCATGAAGGACGTTATTTCTACCCAAGGGTAGATCATCCCTTTCTTTTGTTTACACATGCATATTTATAAATTGGTATGACACTCCTCCCAACCTTTGCTTACACAAGCCATGGCTAACCGAATCCTCGGGTGCCTTCTAACAATCACATACCATGGAGGAGTGCCTATTTGATAAAGTTTAACATTTTGGAATTTGCTTTTGATAAATCATTGGCAAACATGTGAAGAGAATCAAATGGTTATAGTTGAAATTAATTGGGACTGGGCACCCCATTTGCCAGCTCTTTTTGCAAGTTATTGGATAAGCGGATGTATATGCCACTAGTCCATTGGTGAAAGTCTGTCATGAGTAAATGACAAGGTGATAGAGTAAACGCCACATACTTCCTCATGAGCTATAAAACATTGACACAAATAAGGAGTAATAAAGTTTTGAATAGTTTAAAGGTAGCACATGAAGTATTTACTTGGAATGGCAGGAAATACCACATAATAGGTAGTTATGGTGGACACAAATGGCATGGGTTTTGGCTCAAGGTTTGGATGCACGAGAAGCATTCCCTCTCAGTACAGAGTTTAGACTAGCAAGGTTGTTTGAAGCAAACACAGGATATCAACCGATACAGCAAGACTTACATAAAAACATATTGCAAGCATTATAAGACTCTACACTGTCTCCCTTGTTGTTCAAACACTTTACAGAAAATATCTAGACCTTAGAGATATCAAACATGCAAACCAAGTCTCAACAAACTCTACGGTAGTTCTCCACTAATAGGCTTTAACTACATGATGCAAGAGCTTAAACATGATCTACTTGAGAG
The DNA here is from genome assembly GCA_947311845.1 of Poa pratensis. Lineage (NCBI taxonomy): Eukaryota > Viridiplantae > Streptophyta > Magnoliopsida > Poales > Poaceae > Poa > Poa pratensis. Next base: position 71,094,880 of record CAMZMU010000041.1, read on the forward strand.
CTCAAAAAATTGCAAAGTATCAAATTATCCAAGACAATGATCTACAAGAATGAGTATGTCTTTTCAATATACCATCTACCACATGTAGCATTTTCTGTTTCCAACCAAACACCAATCAACTTATTTCAACGCAAAACTCTCCAAATAATTCAACAATGAAACAAGAGAGTACTTCTCTACAAGAACTAACAGCTCTGAACAAGAGATGCATGAAAAACATGAGCTAAAAGCATTGCAGTAGCTAGTTAAGAATACTCAACAAATATAAGTGAAGAATACGAGTATTCATATGAAAAAGCGGAGCGTGTCTCTCTCCCACACAAGAATGCTAGGATCAAATTTATTCAGAAAAAAAATAACAAAGAAAAAATAAAAGCACACAGACGCTCCAAGTAAAGCACATAAGATGTGAAAGAATTAAAATATAGTTTCACTAGAGATGACCTGATAAGTTGTTGATGAAGAAGGGGATGCCAAGGCATCCCCAAGCTTAGACGCTTGAGTCTTCTTGAAATATGCTTGGGTGCCCACGGGGGCATCCCCAAGCTTAGGCTTTTCACTCTTCTTGATCATATCATATCATCCTCCTCTATTGATCCTTGAAAACTTCCTTCACACCAAACTCAAAGTAATTCCCATTAGAGGGTTAGTGCATAATAAAAAATTCACATGTTCTGCAAGGACACAATCATCACCAATACTTCTGGACATTAGCTACAGCCACTCATGTTTTGTGGAGCAAAGAAATCCACTCAAACACAGTAAAAGAGAGAATGCAAAATAAAAGGCAGAATCTGTCAAAAACAGAACAGTCTGGAAAGACGAATTTTTTCGAGGCACTTAAGTTGCTCAGATGCGAAAAGTCAAATAATGAAAGTTGCGTACATATATGAGGATCACGCCTGAATTTTTTCAGAATTTTTAGATTTTTCTGGAGTGCATACAGCTCAAAACGGTGGACAGCAAAAATCTGTCTCTGCGCAGAAATCCAAATCTAGCATCAACTTTCTATTAAAGGCTTTACTTGGCACAACAATGCAATAAAATAAAGATACAAAGGAGTTGTTACAGAAGTAAGCTAGCTCCTTGACTCAAAGAAAAAGAAAAATTGCAGCAATAAAAACATGGGTTGTCTCACATAAGCGCTTTTCTTTAACGCCTTTCAGCTAGGCGCAGAAAGTGAAAATCAAGTGTTTCCAAGTGAAGAAGCATCCAAATCACCAAAGACTTCATCTAAAACGCAACTTGTCACAATAGGCACTTTAGGCATCCCCGAAGATGTTCCAATGTGTAAGTCACCATTAATTGTACTAAAGGTTTTATCAATTTTAAGCGCACTAGGAAGCTTTGGCTTAGGCATCTTGGGACATAAATAAACTTTTGCTCTTTACCCACAAAGGCCTTCTCCCTCTTAGTTTTAAGAGAAGAAAAAGTCGAACTTAACGTTTCCATAGCCTCCTCTAACTCACCAATTCTATGATTTTGAGTATCATAGTATTGCTAGTCTCTAAAACAGCGATTCTTTCATTGTTGTTTACTATTGATTCATTAGCCTTACTAACATTTTCAAGAAAATTTGCCAAGTTTTTATCCATAGCATCCAACTTCTTTATAACATCTTCCAAAGTAATTCAGTTTTAATACACTTAATAGGTGGTATCCCTACCAAACTTTCAATTAAATTGCAAGCTTCCAAGGCAGGAGTACCCAGAAAATTACCCCTGTAAGAGTGTCCATAACATACCTATACCAACTAGTGACACCAACATAAAAATTCCTAAGAAGGATCAAGGTAGAATATTTTTTAGTACATCTATGATGATCATCACTTATCCTATACCAGGCATCTTTCAAACTTTCTCCCCCTGTTGCCTAAACGAACGAACTTCAACTTCAGGAGTATTCATTTTAGCAAAATAAAACCTAGGCCGAAATAACAAAATAAAACAAGTAACTATTTTTTTTTGTATTTTTTGATAAGGAGAGCAAACAAGACAAAAAAAATAAACTAAGCAAGACAACAACAAAGTAAAGAGATTGGAAGTGAGAGACTCCGCTAACAGAAGGCTTGATCTCCCCGGCAACGGCGCCAGAAAACTTGCTTGATGCGTGTAAACCACACGTCGTTGGGAGACCCCAAGAGTAAGGTTTGATGAGTGTAGCGGCAAGTCTTCCCTCAGTAAGAAACCGAGGTTATCAAACCAGTAGGAGATGAAGACACTTCTGAAGGTGTCAACGGCGCCAGAAAACTTGCGTTGATGGGGTGGTTCCGGCGGTTGACTTGGAACCTGCACACAAGACAATCAAACTACTTTGCCCCAACGAAACGGTGAGGGTGTCAATCCCACCGGCTTGTTGAAAACAAAGGATTAGACGTATAGTGTGGAAAATGATGTTTAATTGCAGAGAATGAAAGAGAACAATGATTGCAGTAGGTTGTATTTCATATGTAAAAGAATGGACCAGGGTCCACAGTTCACTAGTGGTGTCTCTCCATAATAAATTACTAACATGCTGGGTAAACAAATTACAGCTGGGCAATTGACAAAATTGATAAGTGCATAACATGCATGTGCAAGTTGGGGTGTCTACTATGAGATTCATTTGAGCATTACGACAAAGTACACAGACCGCTATCCAACATGCATCTGTGCCTAAAAAGTCCACCTTCAGGTTAACATCCGTACCCCTTCTGGTATTAAGTTGCAAGCAACAGACAATTGCATTAAGTAAAGTGCATAATGTAAACAACGCATTCATCCTTAAACAAAGCATCATTAGGTTACCCCTAGTAGCAACAGCACATCCACAACCTTTGGGGTTGCTGTCACTCCCCCAGATTCAATGGAGACTGAACCCACTATCTAGCATAAATACTCCCTTTTGGAGTCACAAGCATTCACTTGGCCAGAGTTTCAACAAGTAACGGAGAGCATGCAAGATCATAAAAGACATAGACATAATATTTCAGTATTCAACTTGACATAGCATTCAATACTCATCGGATCCCAGCAAACACAACATGTAGCATTACAATAAGATGATCTTGATCATGATAGGCAGCTCACAAGATCTGAACATGATGGCACAAGAGGAGAAGACAACCATCTAGCTACTGCTATGGACTCATAGTCCAAAGATGAACAACTCACACATCACTCCGGAGGCAGGCATGGCGATGTAGAGCCCTCCGGTGATGATTCCCCTCTCCGGCAGGGTGTCGGGAAGAGCTTCAGAACCCTCCCGAGTTAGGGTTGACGGCGGTGGCGGCTCTGGAACTTTTCGTGGAATATGACTCGGGTACTTAGGGTTTTCCCGAATAGATGAATATATAGGCGAAGGGGCGGCGTCAGTGGAGGCTTGTGGGCCCCTCACCACGTCACGGCGCGGCAGAAGGTGGGCCACCCCGCCACGTGGTGAGGGCGGCCCACATCCCCCCTTCGTCTCTCCTTCGGACTTCGTGTACGTGACAGAAAAATAGGGACTTTGGCTTTTGTTTCGTCCAATTCCGAGAATATTTCCAGAACAACTTTTCTGAAACCAAAAACAGCAGAAAACAGGAACTGGCACTGTGGCATCTTGATAATAGGTTAGTCCCAGAAAATGCATAAAAATGATATAAAGTTTATATAAAACATGCAGCAATTGGCATAATATAAGCATGGAACATCAGAAATTATAGATACGTTGGAGACGTATCAAGGGGACAAGCTTTTCCAAGGTCAAACAATGGAAGAGAGAGAAAAAACGAGCTCCTCAAGGTTGAAGAAGGGGAGGGGTATTTGAAAGGACAATGATGTCGCCTAGAGGGAGGGTGAATAGGCGATTAAAACTTTTACGGTTTAGCCTTGCTAATTACAGAATAAAACTAGGTGTTTAAATTAACAAGCCGACAACTTAAATAAACTAGGCTCACCTATGTGTACCAACAACTTATGCTAAGCAAGACAAGCAACAAGGTGATAGCAATGTAGAATACTTCAAGCACGAAGGCTATCACAATGTAAAGTGCATAAGTAAAAAAAACTCGGGTATAGAAATAATCGAGGCACGCGGAGACGAGGATGTATTCCCGAGTTCCTCCTTGTTAAGGGAGTACATCTCGTTGGAGAGGTGTGAGGCACCACAAAGGTCGATCTCAACGCCACAAAGGCTCACCCTATTCACCGATGAACCGCACCACAAAGGTTTGGTTCACCTTCCACTATCGGAATCCATCGAGGCGGAATCCGGAGCCTTTCAACAACAATCCGGGGCACAGCCCACAACGGGATTGGGGGCTCCCGAACGGCTTTACAAGTGACCACAAAGGTCCAACCACCACACGGGCATCTAGGGTCCAACGACCCAAGAGTAACAAGCTCACGAAGTTTCAACTTCCACGAATCCTCGTGGAGAGCACACCGATGCACCAAATGCAAAAGGCAAGAGCACAAGTGCTCAAATCCTTCACTCTCAAATCCCACCAAAAGCAACTAATGCTTATGGGGGGAGAAGAGAGGAAGAATAAAGAGGAGATGCACCAAGAACTCCAACATCAAGATCTACTAGGTTCCCCTCACTTAGATGAGAGATGGATTGGTGGAAAAGTAGATCTAGATCTCCTCTCTCAAATCCCTCAAAGATATGCAAGAATCATGGGAGGAATTGGGAGATGTGCAAGCTTTTCAAGGTCAACAATGGTGAGAGAGAGAGGGAAAAACTTGCTTGGCTCTTTGGGGAAGAAGGGGGCCTTATATAGGTTCCCAAAATAAAGAGCCGTTGCAGGAAAACAGGGCCCGGATATTCCGGTTCAAGTTTGGACAGGAATTTCTGGCCCGGGTCGCGCACCAGAAAAATGCTCGCTGATGGAGTTAGCTTCTCTCCCAGAACCGGATATTTCCCACCGGAAGTTCTCCCAGAACCGGAATATCCGATTCCCAAGATTTGCTCGAAAACGGCTAAGGACTCGAGCCAAAACTGCCAATTCTCCCCTGCACTCCATCGCACATTTGGGGCCGGAAAGTTTCTTTGGACCGGACTATCCGGTTTTCTGAAAACTGACACAAACAGCAAAACAGAAACTGCAATATCTTTTTCATCCGGACTCCGATTTCGATGTTCTTGGGCTCGTTGGAATCACCACAACGAGCACGACAAGATTATGCAGAGAAACATCATAGTCCATCATCTGAGGAGGAATCCACAAGGATAGAGTTTGACCTCTCTATAAAAGACAAACTGGCAAAACCTCCAACAACAAAAACGCAACAAGATATTCGAATGAAATCCGTTTTTGATGAACTAGAGCTTGGTATGGCGATGAACACAAGCTCTAAATTATCACATGAATAAAAGCCAAATAAGAACCAAGAAAAGATGATATGCAAGAATGCAAAGGTTTGAGCTCTCCACAAACATGCGATCAAGTTACTCACTTGAGAGCCCCTCTTGATAGTACGTCGTCTATCCTAAAACCCGGTCTCCCACTAACAACATGAGACCGCTAAAATAGAAAACCTATCAAGATCATACCTTTGCCTTGCGCATTCCACTTGAGCTCGATGATGACGATCTTGACTCTCTCAAGTTGGAACACCTTTCTTGATTGTGCTTGCTAGCACATGCTTGATGAAGAGTTCTCCAAATGCTCCCCCATACTCCATTATGGGAGGGCCTCGCTAAGCTCCGTCTTCATGTCTCCTTTGCAAGCTTCAATCAAATGATATATTCCGAGATGCATCATATTGAACTTGCACTTCATCTTCTTCTCTTGATATGTATGATGGCTTGGAGGTAAACATGATTGTTCACTCAATCTTATTTTCCAAGCCATACTTGCAATAAGCTCAACTCTACACATGAGCATTCTTCATATAAACTCTTGAATAGAGCATTGGTCATCATGTCATCTTCAAGAGTCCAACACATGAACTCCTATCTTTTCCTATGGACAAGATCTATAAGAATATCTCAATATAAACATTAGTCCATAAGGATTGTCATTAATTACCAAAACCACGCATGGGGGCAACATATACTTTCAGTATTTATAGCCCCTCCCACCGAAATAGCCGTTGCAGGCTCACTTAGGACGGAACTTCCGGTCCTGGGCCGGAACTTCCGGCCAAGAACTTCTGGACCCCCAGAAAAGCGACTAAGAAATGGTTCTGCATTTGGCTGGAACTTTTGCCGGAACTTTGACCGGAATTTCCAGCCAAAATCCGGAACTTCCGCCCCTCAGAAAACTGGAGAAACACGAAAACGAAGATATCTTGATCATCCGGACTCCGTTTTCGATGTTCTCGGGCTTGTTGGAATCACAACGAAGAGCTTTACAAGATCATGCAGAGAAACATCATAGTCCAACAATGAAATATAAAACCAAATGAAGAAAGGTAAAACATCTCTAAAAAGGAATAACCGGAAAACCTCTAAAACCGAAAACGCAACAAGTTTTCCATACGAAATTCGTTTTCGGTGAACTTGGGCTTGTCGTGAAGATCACAACGAGCACCAAAACCCAACAAGGAGAAAAGCCAAGTAAGAATAAAGAAAGATGAAATGCCAAGTATTTAAAGGTTTGAGCTCTCCACAAAGATGCGATCAGTTACTCACTTGAGAGCCTCTCTTGATAGTACGCCGTCTATCCTATAACCCAATCTCCCACTAACACCATGAGACCGGTAAAACAGAAAACCTATCAAGATCATACATTTACCTTGCGCATTCCACTTGAGCTCGATGATGACGATCTTGACTCTCTCAAGTTGGAACACCTTTCTTGATTGTGCTTACTAGCACATGCTTGATGAAGACTTCTCCAAATGCTCCCCCATACTCCATTATGGGAGGGCCTCGCTAAGCTCCGTCTTCATGTCTCATTTGTAAGCTTCAAACAAATGATATCTTCTGAGATGCATCATGTTGAGCTTGCACTTCATCTTCTTTTCTTGATATGTATGATGGCTTGGAGGTAAACATGATTGTTCACTCAATCTTATTTTCCAAGCCAACCTTGCAATAATCTCAACTCTACACATGACCATTCTTCATATAAACCCTTGAATAGAGTATTGGTCATCATGTCATCTTTAAGAGTCCAACACATGAACTCCTATATTTTCCCATGGACAAGATCTATAATAATTAATATCTCAATGTAAACATTAGGCCATAAGGATTGTCATTAATTACCAAAACCATGCATGGGGGCAACCATGCACTTTCACTAAGCACACATCCCACACCCCTCCGCGCGATACTAGGCTCGCCCACTTTATACTGCTCGGTCCATGTTCAAATTTGAATGTCTTATTGAAAACTAAATAATTTTTAATCATGAACAGAAAAAAGAAAATATGAACGATTTTCAAACTGAACAGAAAAAGTATATGAACGTAAATTTTATTTTTGAACGATTTAAAAAAAGTGAACAAAAAACTCTATGAATATAAATTATTTTTGAACGATTTTTGAAAAATGAACAGGAAATGGCGGTGAACGAAACCTATTTTTGAACGATTTAAAAAATGAACGGAAAAGGTCGGTGGATAAAAACTATTGATTGAACGATTTTAAAAATGACCAAAAAATACCGCTGAACGGAAACTATTTTTGAACTATTTTAGAAAGTGAACATAAGAAGTCTATGAATGAAAATTATTTTGAAACGATTTTTTATAAAGTGAACAAAAACTTTATTAAAGGAAATTATTTTTGAATGATTTTTGAAATATGAACAATTTTCAGATATGACCATTTTTCAAATCTGAACTAAATTTGAATATTTTCAAAAAGGTAAATGTAAAATAATATCTAGAAAGAAATTAAAAAAGGAAAAAAGAAACTGTAAAAAAAAAGAAAACAAGCTAGGCCCATACGTACAGGGGAAACTCGACTAGGGAAAAAACTAACGGGCTAAGCTCATACGCTCATGGGGGGGTGGGGCCGTGTGGGAGGGTGTAAACAATAAAAAGAAATAAACGAACGGAAGAACGCTCCGCGTACCCGACGCTATTTATCATCTTTTTTTTTTTGTGTTTTAGTAAACAATAAAATAAATAAATAATTACAATTTAAATATTTTTTAATCTGAACAATTTTAAAATTGGAACCATTTTCATAATCTAAACCATGTGCAAAAAAGAATCATTTTTTTCAAAAATGGAAACATTGTAAATAATCAGAACCATTTTCAGAAAAATGATACCATTTTTCAAAAATCAGAACCATTTTTTAAAATCAGAAACATTTTTAAAAAACTAGAACCATTTTAAATAATCGGATTTTTTTTGGAAATCAGAAACATTTTTCACCATTTTTCAACATATCGGAACCATTTTTAAAAATCCTACACTCCTCACTGTCTTTGTTTTTCTGTAGGGAGAAACAACTCTTCCTTCCGTTCCGCCTATAGTAGGCCGGTATACAGTGAGGCCGTACCTGGGAGTAGATTTGGACTGGGTTGTCCAATGATGGGCCCGTACCGGACCGTGGCGTTACGCATAGGCTGCCGTTAACCTGACAGAACGGCCCCACGGTTTTGTTGACCTCTCCATCAGTTACCTCCTTACCCTCGCCGGCTCACCAGCGTCGTCGATCCCGCCGGCCGCCGTCTCCCTCTGCCCCTCTCCATGGCGACGGCGGCCTTTTCGCCTCCCCCGCCCAAGCCCAAGCCCGAGGCCCAGAACCCTCCCCAATACCTACCTAGGTCAGCTAGGCGTCCCTCTCGCTCGCTCGGGCCGCTGCCCTCCCCTCCCCCTCCTCTTTGCTTATTACTGATTGATTCCTGTTCTTTTCCTTTTTGACTGGAATTATGGTCGGATTTTTCCTTGTGTTAAACTAAAAATCCTAGTAATATTCTGCTCGACTTTTTTGCTTGTATACTCTGATTTTGGTTGGAATTTCGATACACTATGCTCGATGGAAAACGAAAGATGTCGCTTATGCTTGAGAATTTTCTGCCACGTGTTTCTGTATCATATGGAGCATGTACTTAGTAGTTAGTAGAGACTGGTGATGAATAAATTTCATTTCCGTGGTGTGTGACGCCAACTTTCTTTTTCTCTGGAATCCTGCAGGCCAAGCGTGGCAATTTCATGGGATTCCGAAGGTAACATCTCTCTGTGTGTCATCTTTACTAAGCATAGAGAACGAAATATTCTATTTCATGTTCATCCCTCTTGATATGTTAATGGGGTAGACCATGGTGGAGAACAATGAGACCATTTAACTCCATGTGTAAAATGATTACATAGTACTGCACCGTCTAGATGCAGTTCATAAGAAAATCCCGTTAGAAGGTCCGTCGGTCATAACCCCTACTATCCATTCTATGGGTGGTAAAGTAAATGTAGACATATGTTGTATCCTTTGAATTGAGAGGTGGGGTCAATAGCTTATACTGAAGTACCTCGTGAAACGAGACAACGAGCCGTAGTAGGTTTTGTTGTGTAGTTGTTTTATTTTCTCTATTTTCCTTTGTCCAAGTTATTCTGTAGCAACTTGTTTTTTCCGCTTCTGTCAACCTTCCAAGTAATGTCTCACTTAGCATTAAATTCCCAAACAGTTGGTATGATGTCTCTCATTACCATACTTGGCACCTGGTTGATTGGGCCTTCAGCTACATGATTCGCTATTTCCATGGGCATTGGGGATGATACTGTGTAAATTCAATTTTGGATTGCATGCAGCTCTATGCAAGCGTGCAGAAACTTGCGAGTTGGAGTCGGGGCCCATCTTGATTGATCCTGCTCTGCTTCCAACTCTAGAAGGTCTACTTCTGGAACTGTATGGAATATTGCGCCCAAAGCCAGTCGACTATGAGCAACGACATACTATGATAGATGTCTTCAACAAAATTGCCAAAGATATTTTTGGTAAGAGATGTTTCTGTCTATTGAACTTGTTCTCATTTTGAATTATGTTATGCATAATTGCTGTTAACATCTAAATGCATAAATTGTAGACATACATACTAATTGAAATTATCATTCACACATGGTTGTAGAACACCTATGATCTTATCTATCACATAGGACATGCACATGTGCAATTAGGTGAGTTCACCTTCAGTCAAACGAAAGTGCAAAATTTTAAGTAACATTGTCTCATTGTATCAGACTCATGACTATTTCACAATGTACCTCTTTTATGGATAGCTTATGGCAAAAATGTTTTTTTACATTGTAGACTAGAGCATGCAGAAAAATGTAAAGGCTGAAATCTGAACCTATTCTTTTATCAACTGTTGGATAAGGGGTATTAGGTTGGGTTTTTCTAATTGTATTAAGTTCCAACTGAGCCAGCCTCTTCTTTGTGGCAGTTGACTAGTTAACTCTAGCACATGTTTTCCAAATTTTCATATCCAGATATAATTGTACTTGTAAGCTTTCGTTTCCGTCTGAATATATAAATTTTGCGTCATCGCGTGACCTATTTCTCTGTTGGTGCCTTTCAGGTAAAGTAAATGGGTTTCCAGTTGTAGAACCGTTTGGATCATTCACGATGGATCTTTTTACTGCTAAAAGTGACCTTGACCTCTCTGTCAACTTCAGCGGTGATATGGATGGTCAATTTGCTCGCAAGGAAATGATTTCTGTTATTAGGAAGTTTGCAAAAGTTCTACATAAGCATCAGAGTAAATATCATCTTAAGAAGAATTTCTTCATATCTCTCGTAGCATTTCTTTGTGTTAGTTCAAGTTCATTAAATAGCATTCTTACATTGTTATTCCATCTTAGTTGGAAAGTAATTAACCGGAGCTAATGGATTTGAACAAGGGAACTAGACTGGACTGGCACAACATTTGCAAGTGTTACATATGCATTCAATCTTGAGGGGCCATAAAATTTAATAAAAGCTATACTGCAGAGGTAGTTGTAAGAGAAACTCGTCGTGCAAATGCAGTAAAGGAAAAATTTATCTTCTCCTTAGCTTGCACTGACTTGCAATGGCACAGTTATATGATACAACATGTTGCTGGAATACAAGATTTACCGAAACTACCAACACAGGAGCACTATTTTGTGCATATTAAAATTGTTGTAAAAAAAAGGACAGACCCAGTGCATATAGGCTCCCACACACGGTGGGGTCTGGGGAGGGACTATAGGAACCTAGTCTTACCCCTGCAAAGTGCAGTGCAGAGAGGCTGGTTCGAACCCAGGACCTCTTGGCACAAGTGGGGAGGACCTCACCACTGCACCAAACTAAAATTCTAATATACTCCCTCCATTGCACATTAATCTACATTCTAGACTACTATTCTGTTCTACATTATTCTACATTCTGGGTTGTGGATAGTGGATACTAATTGTCTCCTCGGTAATCAATGATAACAAACACTAAACAGCCTCTCTATTTTTCTGTTTGGTTTCATTAATGCTAATCTGGCGTGGATTGGGTGTTTGCATACTTACTATTAAAGATCTGTTTTAAAATTTATAGGATGTAGAGTATTTGTAATGGAGGGTGTATGGTATTAAAAACCTTAGGCTGGTGCCAACCCGAGTTCCGTAGTTAGGCCTGCAAATGTTAACTGGATTTGCCCTACAAGAGCCATTCTAAATGTTGTACAAAGTGGTTATACAACTACTATTCCAATTAAGAGCAGGTCTGTATTGTTTGGGCAGTTCTAGAAGTGGGGACGCAGTGGAGGGAAAGGTTGGTAACTTCAGGGTAATGTACGTATGTTATCCAAATAATCTCAAACTGGTTTGTTCCATTCCATCAGCTGATCAGCATCTCTGTGATCTAACTATCTGGTTTCCCTAATAATGACCACTCTATGGGTGTGACTACAATTTTGTTGATTGGAGGTGCATTTCAAATATTACTTTTGTTTCTGAAGGGGTAAAGTGATAAGATGATTTTGAAGGGTGTATATGGAACTCCCTCAACTCCTGGTCATAATTTATAATGCCCAGTTTATGGACAACACCGAAGATCTAAATTCGTATACATTTATTCCGTTGTCTCTGTATAAACTGTAAGATAGGACATGTAACAAATATGTAAAACTGAAAGGGCTTTGATTTGTTATCTTGAACATGTTATGCTTGAAGTGAAGCTGCATGGGATTTGAAACGTAATTGCTTCGGGACTGCTTTGTTAGATGTCAGCAAATTGTAGATGTCCAATGGCATGTGATCAACTGCTAAATAGAAGCCATTCGTTGCAAATTTCAATGTGTTCCTTGTTTTTTATGATTATATTCCTAATTTCAGGTCGCGGTCGTTGTTATGGGGTTTTACCTATTGCAAGTGCTAAAGTTCCTGTGCTGAAGGTTACTGATAAGGGAACTGGGGTTGAGTGTGATATTTCAGTCGAAAACAAAGATGGAATGTCACGATCAATGATATTTAAACTTGTTTCATCGATTGATGAAAGATTTCAGATTCTTTGTTTTCTGGTATTGAAATCATCTGTCTCGATGTTCCTTTTTTTTTGGAAGAATCTACAGTAGCATGAAATTCCCCTTGAAGTTATCTATCTACAAGATATGACAATGACTTGTCTTTTTATTCTGCAGATGAAGTTCTGGGCTAAGACACATGGTGTCAACTGTCCCAAAGATCGAACAGTGAGCTCGATGGCAATTATATCCCTAGTTGCTTTCCATTTACAGGTAAAGTGGGGTTGTTACTTTGGTTCCATTTTCTTTCAAAATTCATTGTCAGGAGTAGTTTGTGGCTATTAGCCGTTATATGGTATTTCTGTTAGAGGGTCTCAAGATGAGACTTAATACTTAACTTATTTTCCCTTTGAACAAAGATAGAATAAGTTCAATTATTAATTGTAAAATGTGGAGTGCAGACCCGGCATCCTCCAATATTACCTGCATTTTCTGGCTTGTTGAAAGGTACTCCTCTATTGAAGTACATGTTATTCCTTTTGGCTCTTTGCTAGTTTCTTTTCTGGTCTCATGTTTCTACCATCTGATTTGTGATTAAAGTACTTAATTAACTGTAAGATATTCATGCTCTTTTGTAGATGGTGCAGATTTTGTGAGTGTCCAGAAGAACGTTTTGCTCTTCAAGGGGTTTGGGAGCAATAATAAAGAATCTGTTGCTGAACTTTTTGTGTCACTAATGAGCAAAGTGAGTTACTTTTAAAAAATTATCTTAAAATTTATGGTGGACAGGTATCAAGTGCAAACACACAATTTAGTGCAGCCATGTTTTTTTTCCGAAGCAGGGGCAAAAGCTTTAGCCCAGCCATTAATTAAAGAAGAAAGGTGCCCGGTTTATTAGCGGAAGAAACCGGGCAAAAACCATACAACAACAAACACTAACAACACGGGGAGGAACCCACACAACCGCAAAGAGCAACACCTAAAACAAGCAACACCCAAAGGCCAAAGCAACAAACTCCCTCTACCTAAACAACCGCAAACTGACGACAGCTCAAACTGATGACAACTCTAGGACCACACATCTGCCGAATCTTTCCTTGCTATTCACTTCTTGCTCCTTTTGCCCCTGAAAGTAACCGACTTGAGAGATTTCTCCACCTTTTGTTGATGATGTCTATGATATGCCATTGTTTTCTATGCAGTTCCACTAATGAGTAAAGTTAGTTATTTATAGTTTGTTTCAGTTTATGATGGGGAGATGTGTAGTGCAAAAGCACAATTTCATGCAGCCATGTTTTTTTGATAATGCATATATTTTGACGATATTTTCTACTACTTCCAGCTGTAAGTGTAGCCTTTATTTAAAAATAGGGCTAGCTCTGTCTATGTGCAGCAAATGTCTTCACTTAATCTGAACCCCAGAATGTGTCCACCCTCTGAACTCATCCTGAGTTTCTGACCCTGCTGGAACAGGATGACATTGTTCAGTTCAGCTATGATACTGTTGTCCTTTGTCTTTCAGAACATTTTCCAATGATATTTAGTGATTAGGTAACTTGATTCTTCAACAAAGTACTCCTGTTCTCTCAGAGAACATGATCATATAATCTGCCTCCATCATCTAGTGCAGAGCTCGTTCAACTCATAGCCAAGTTTATAGTTTTTTCCTTCCTTTTCTGGCAATGTGGCTAAATGCGGTCTCACTCACGTAACATAGTTTGCATTCTAATTTGATTACATATTGCATGCCAATGGTCAACATGTAGCTCCTCCGGATGCTCACAGATACTTCTGGCTTATGTCATGCAGCTAGTGGCAGTAGAGGATTTATGGGAACAAGGGCTCTGTGCCAGCAATTTTGATGGATTCTGGATCTCAAAGACCTGGGACAGAGGAATTGGTAACTTGAGCGTAAGTTTCCTACGAACTCGGGCAACAAATCGTGCAAAGCGTCGTTTATTAAAAACAGCCAATTTTGCAGGTTGAAGACTTCTTGGACCGGTCTCAGAATTTTGCCAGGGCGGTAGGGAAGGCTGAGATGCAGACCATCAGTCAATGCCTAAGGGATACTGTTTCCAAATTGACTGATTTCTTTAAGGGTAACATTGATGCACCGACACTGAAGATCCTTATTTTCGGTTCGCTAAATCAGGATGTGCCAGTCAGTCACCCCAGTCCGAAACATGGCAAGAGTAAGAGGAAGAGGGACTTGCGATATGAGAATCAGCAAAAGAAAGGGAAGTATACTGCACAACCTGGCCATGCTGCTAATATGTCTGCTCCTATGTTACCAACTCCTACTGTATTCATGCCTCTTACTCCTGTGCAACAAATTTATCAGTTTGGGCCTCTACCCCAGCATCCGAGGCCTCCTCCTCGGTTTGCTTACGGGTTGCCGCAAGCGCATTTGCATCCAGCTCCTCATATGATAAGCCAACCACAAGGTGGCTACATCCACTCGAATCATGGGATTCAACTGCAGCAGCAAGCCCAGCATATGTTTGTTTCTATGCTAGCCCACCAACGGGCGATTGACGGGTCGTTTCAGCCATATGGTTTCAACAGGGCTCAGCAGATCCATTATGACGAGAATGGGCGGTTACCTTACGGAATCAATCCCAATTACCGAAGAATATGACAGCATTGACAGGGGATTGTTTGTAGCTAGGTAATTGGTGCAGGTTGTTGTTGTTGTTGTTGTTGTTGCTGCTGCTGCTGCTGCTGCTGCTGCTGCTGCTGCTGCTGCTGTTGTTGTTGTTGTTGTTGTTGTTGTTGAGATGTGCGATTCCATTCATGTAACAGCTTTTGATCTTGTCTAAAGGTAGCAGCGAAAAGGAAACCAAAAGTGCCAAAGGTTCTCCTGCCCCGGGTTGTAATGTTATTTCAGACTTGTTAATTATCACTGAAGCTTCAAATATTGTTGACTGGCTGCGTGGATCAAAATTTGAGATGCGCGGTAGTGTATCTGCACCAGCTTGATATATCGTCACATTATTATTGCAGACAACATATGTATTGAATCATTGCAATGGAGCCGGGAGTGACCTCCTGTTATTCTTAACAAAAACATATACTATATTAATTGCATTGCCAAGAGATATGCTGTTGTTACAACATCTACTGTTGGTCGATCATGCATCTGAAAGTGACACAAGAATGGCTACATCTGGAAGTGCCAGCCTTCTGTTGGTATCAGATGCTAGGTTAGATGAAACAAGACTGTCGATTCCGCCCATAAGCCATTGTATCGATGATCCGGCCGCCCACCGTAATTGACCTGCCGGGGCTGAGTGGGTGACGAGTGACGACTGACGAGAAAACTTTACAAGGATAGTTCAGTTCATCTCACGTGGCCGAAAACATGGTGATTTCAGGCGAAAGGGATCGATGCGTACGTTGCCTACTTGGTTTGCAAATGCATATAATGACGAGCTCCTCGACAAAGGAATGTACGAGAGCTCCTCGACAAAGGAAATAGAACGGGATATTCAAATTAAAAAGCAGGTTGCAAGTTCGCGCGAGATACATAGCTAGAAAAGAGATTGAAACTACACTAGAACTGAAATTAAAATTAAAGTACACTAGAACAAAAAATATTCTACACTAGAACAGAAATTCAAACCCTAATCTACTCCGCGGCAATCTCCTCCGGCCGGCGAGCTCCCACGCGCGACCTACGGGTCGATGTCGAGGTCCTCCTTCTCGACGAGGTGGCGCACCACCCAAGGGATCTCGTGCACGTCCACCGCCGCTTGCAGGTGAGCCGCGACACCAGGAGCACCTCCCACGCCTCCATTGCGACCGAGAGATCGGCGTCGGTGTTGTCGGTGCGCTTCCACGCCGTTGTCGTCGACGAGTACATACAAGTGGCAGACACTTGCCAACATCGACGACGCACCCGTCGACCGGGATTGGCAGCACCGCCTTCCCCTGAAGGATCTCTTCCTCCACCGCCCGCTCCGGCACCTTCCTCCTCTGGCCAGAGGATTTGCTCGCCTCCGCGTCGAGCGCCGTCCTCGCCTAGACGAGCTGCTCCCACCGGCGGCCACGGTAGGAGGGCTTCCGAGCAGACACGCGTCGTCCTCCGTGGCTCGCGCTCTCCGCAGCCGCTGCCGCGACCGCTAGAGCTACGCAGGCTGCAGCCGACCACTAGAGTGTGGGATTGGAGGAGAAAGGGGTGGTGGTTCTCGCTCGAGTACTCGCCGGAGCTACACTAGGGTTGCGGCGACGGTAGGCTGTGTACGACAGAGGGTTTCGGATTCGGTACTGGATCGAGCTCCCCGTCCCGACTATATAGCATCCGAGCTACCGCTGTTCCGGCGGTCCAGATAAATTTTTTCCGGACCGACGTACCTGGTATCTGTTTTAGACAGAAAACTAGCCTGCCCCGAATCGGACGAAATTTTTGGGCTGGGGATTATCCAGCATATGCTAGGAGTGGTAGAGACTATGTAAGTAGATTTGATTTTTTTTCAAATTTAAACAATTTTTTGAACCGATGAAGAATTTTAAAATTTAAACAATTTTCAAATATGAACGTTTTCTATAATTTGAACAGTTTCAAAGATTAACATTTTTCAAATTTGATTATGTAAATCTGTTAAATTTATGGTTCTCATTTTTTAAATACGAATCTCTTTCAAAATCTTAATATTCGAGATAGATAAATAAAAGAAAATAAAAAGAAAAAACGCACCTTAAATGGGCCGGCCCTGAAGGCGGGATATAGGGGCTCCCCCACAGCGAGGCCGTAACTGGGAGTAGATTTGGACTGGGCCTGTACGGACCGTGGGCGTCGGCGACTCGAGGCTACTGCATAGGCTGCGGTTAAGCTCACCGTTTTGTTGATCCCTGGCCGGCGTCGTGGATCCCGCCGGCCGCCGTCTCCCTTTGCCCTTCTCCATGGCGACGGCGGCCGTTTCGCCTCCTTCGCCCAAGCCCGAGCCCCCAACTCCTCCCGACCACCTACCTAGGTCATTTAGGCGCCCCTCTCTCTCGCTCGCTCGGGCCCGCTGCCCTCCCCTCCCTCTCCTCTTTGCTTATTAATCATTGATTGTTGTTGTTTTCCTTTTTGGCTGGAATTATGGTCGAACTTTTCCCCTGTTAAACTAAATTCTAGTAAAATTCTGCGCGTGATTCAGAGACACGGTCGTCGTACTTAGGCTAAATCTTATCCGGATAGCCAGACTTTTTGCTTGTATACTCTGAGTTTGGTTGGAATTTCGATGTACTATGGTCGATGGAAAAAGAAAGATGCGTGCTTGTGCTCGAGAATTTTCTGCCACGTGTTTCTGTATCATATATAGGTTGTACTAAGTAGAGACTGGCGATACAGAAATTTTCCTTTCTGTGGTGTGTGACGAGAACTTCTTTTTCTGTGGAAACATGCAGGCCAAGCGTGTCAATTTCAGGGGATTCCGAAGGTAACATCTCTCTTTGTGGCAGCTTTCCTAAGCATAGAGAACGAAAGTTCTATTTAATGTTCATCCCTCATGTTATGTTAATGGGGTAGACTATGGTGGAGAACGATGAAGCCATGTAACTCCCTGTGTCAAATGATCACATATAACTGTACTGTCTGAGTTGCAGTTCAAAAGAAAATCCCATTAGAACTCTATCCATTATATGGGTGGTAAAGCACAGGTAGACATATGTTGTATACTGAATTAAGAGGTGGATCCAATAGCATATACTGAAGTATCTCGCAAAACGAGACAACACACCATTGTAGGTTCATTGTGTAGTTGTTTTATTTTCTATTTTCCTTTGTCCGAGTTATTCCGTAGTAACTTGTTTTTGTCGCTTCTGTCGACTTCCCAAGTAACTTCTCACTTAGCATTAAATTCACAAACAGTTGGGATGATGTCTCTTACCATACTTGCCACTTGTGCAATTGGGCCTTCAGCTACACGATTTGCTATTTCCATGGGCATTGGAGATGATAATGTGTTATTTCAATTTTGTATTACATGCAGCTCTATGCAAGCGTGCAGAAACCAGCGAGTTGTTGGAGTTGAAGGAATTCTTGATTGATCCTGCTCTGCTTCCAACTCTGGAAAGTCTACTTCTTGAACTGTATGCAATGTTGCGCCCAAAGCCAGTTGACTATGAGCAACGACATACTATGATAGATGTCTTCAACAAAATTGCCAAAGATATTTTTGGTAAGAGTCGTTTCTGTCTATTGAACTTGTTTTGTAATTGCCTCTTAGGAGGAATGTAACACCAAAACTCTACCTTTTCAATAAAATGAAACGCAAAAGTCTTTTGCGTTTTCTCCAAAAAAAAAAGCCTAGTGGCTGTTAACATGTTAGACATATATATACCAATTGAAATTATCACATTCACACATGGTTGTAGAACACCTATGATCTTATCTATCACATGGGACATGCAATTAGGTGAGTTCACCGTCAGTCAAACTAAAGTGCAAATTCTTAAGTAACAGTGCGTCATTATTTCAGACTCCTGACTATTTCACAATGTACCTCTTTTATGAATAGTTTATGCCAAAATGTTTTCTTTGTACATGGTAGTAGACTACAGGCATGCAAAACATGTAAATTCTGAAATCTGAATTTATTCTTTTATCAATTGTTGGATTAGTGGTATTAGATTGGAGTTTCTCTTAGTTGTAATAAGTTCCAACTGAGTCAATCTCTTCTTTGTGGCAGTTGACTAGTCAACTCTAGCACGTGTTCTCCAATATTTCATATCCAGATATCATTTTACTAGGAAGCTTTTGTTTCTGTCTGAATATTTGAAATTTGCATCATTGTGTGACCTATTTCTCTATTTGCCTTTCAGGTGAAGTGAATGGGTTTCCAGTTGTAGAACCGTTTGGGTCCTTCACGATGGATCTATTTACTGCTAAAAGTGACCTTGACCTCTCTGTCAACTTTAGCAGTGATATGGATGGTCAATTTCCTCGCAAGGAAAATATTTCTGTCATTAGGAAGTTTGCAAAAGTTCTACATAAGCATCAGAGTAAACATCGTGTTAAGAAGATTTTCTTCATATCTCTCGTAGTATTTCTTTGTGTTAATTCAAGTTCATTAAATATGCCTTCTTTAATTGTTATTTCATCTTACTTACAAAGTTATGTATTGGAACTAATGGATTTGAACAAGGGAACTAGACTGGACTGACACAACAATTGCAAGTATTACATATGCATTCAATCTCGACGGGCCATAAAATTTAATAAAAGCCATAACTGCAGAGGTAGTTGTAAGATAAACTCGCATGCAAATGCAATGAAGGGAAACGAATCTTCTCCTTAGCTTGCACCGACTTGTGAAGGTACAGTTGTATGATGCAATATGTCGCCGGAATACAACATTTACCAAAAATACACATGAACACTATTATGTGCATATTAAGATTGTTGTCAAGGCAAAACTAATAATCTAATATACTCCCTCCATTCCATAATAATCTACATTCTGGACTAGTATTTTGTTCCACATTATTCTACATCCTGGGTTCTGGATACTGGATCTTATGTCTTCTCGGTAATCAACGGTAACAAAAAACTAAGCAGCCGCTCTCTTTTTCTATTGGTTCCATTAATGCTAATTTGGCGCGG
Source organism: Poa pratensis (assembly GCA_947311845.1). Lineage (NCBI taxonomy): Eukaryota > Viridiplantae > Streptophyta > Magnoliopsida > Poales > Poaceae > Poa > Poa pratensis. The sequence goes on from CAMZMU010000041.1 coordinate 71,114,805, forward strand.
ATTGGGTGTTTGCATACTTGAGTAGTACTATTAAAGAGGTTGCTAATATGTCTTAAAATTTATAGGATGTGAGTATTTTGGAATGGAGGGAGTATGGTATTAAAACCTTAGTCTGGTGCCTTCTCGAGTTCCACATTTAGCCCTGCAAATGTTAACTGGATTAGCCCCACAAGAGCCAAAATGTTCTAAATGTCGTAGAAAGTGATTATAAGACTACCATTGCAACTAGAGACCAGGGCTGTATTGTTTGGGCAGTTCTAGCAGTGGGGACGCAGTGGATGGAAAGGTTGGTAACGTGAGGGTAATGTACGTATGTTATCCAAAGAATCTCAAATTGGTCTGTTCCGTTTCATTAGCTGATCAGCATCTCTGTGAACTAACTATTTGGTTTCACTAATAATAACCACTCTATGGGTTGACTACAGCTTTGTTGATTGGAGGTGCATTTCTACTTTTGTTTCTGAGGGGGTAAATATGTGATAAGATGGTTTTCAAGGGTGTATATGCAACTCCCCCAATTCCTGGTCATATAAGGCCCAGTTTATGGACAAACACCGAAGATCCAAATTCGTATATATGGTTTTTAAGGCACCCCTAAGGCGACGCTTAGGCGCCCTCCCTCTGCCTTAGAAAAAGGCGCCTAAAGTGTCCGCTTACGCGACGCTTAGGCGCTAAGGCACCCTCCCTCCGCCTTAGGACCCCTTACCACTTTACAAACCTTGTTCGTATCCATTTCTTCTGCTGTCTCTGTATAAACTTTAAGATAGGACATTCACCAAGTATGTAAAACTGAAAGGGCTTTAATTTGTTATCTTTAATATGTTCTGTTTGACGTGATACTGCATGGCATTTGCAATTTAATTGATTCGGCACTAGTTTGTTAGATGTAAGCAAAATGTCGATGTCCAATGGCATGTGGTCAACTTTGTTTTTTAGACTAAGATGGCATGTGGTCAACTGCTTAATAGATGCCTTTTGTTGCAAGTTTCAGTGTGTTTCTTACTTATCTTTCTTATATTGTTAATTCAGGCCACGGTCATTGTTATGGGGTTTTACCTATTGAATATGCTAGAGTTCCTGTGCTGAAGGTTACTGATAAGGGAACTGGGGTTGAATGTGATATTTCAGTCGAAAACAAAGATGGCATGTCACGATCAATGATATTTAAACTTGTTTCATCGATTGATGAAATATTTCAGATTCTTTGTTTTCTGGTATTGCAATCCTCTGTCTCAATGTTTCTTTTCTTTTGGAGAATCTAAGTAGCATGGAATTCCCAAGTTATCTATCTACAAGATATGACAATGACTTGTCTGTTTATTCTGTAGATGAAGTTCTGGGCTAAGACACATGATGTCAATTGTCCTAGATATCGAACAATGAGCTCGATTGCAATTATCTCCCTAGTTGCTTTCCATTTACAGGTACAGTGGAGTTGTTACTTTGGTTCAATTTTCTTTCAAACTTCATGGTCAGGAGTAGTTTGGATATTGGCCATTATATGGTATTTCTGTTAGGGGCTCAGGCTAAAACTTAATGCTTAACTGTTTTTTCTGTTTTAACAAAGAGAAAATAAGTGCACTTATTAATTGTAAAATGTGGAGTGCAGACCCGACATCCTCCAATATTACCTGCATTTTCTGGCTTGCTGAAAGGTACTCCTCTATTCAAATACATGTTATTCGATTTGGCTATTCTCTAGTTTATTTTCTGGTCTCATATTTCTACCATCTGATTTATGATTAAAGTGTTAAACTAACTGTAAGGTATTCATTGCTCTTTTGTAGATGGTGCAGACTTTGCAAGTATTCAGAAGAACGTTTTGCTCTTCGAGGGGTTTGGGAGCAATAATAAAGAATCTATCGCTGAACTTTTTGTATCACTACTGAGTAAAGTGAGTTACTTCAATTTTTCTTAAATTTATGGTGGACAGATATCAAGTACAAATGCACAATTTGGTGCAGCCATGTTTTTTTATGATGTATATGACATGGCATTGTTTTCTATGCAGTTCCACTAATGAGTAAAGTTAGTTAGTTATTATATAGTTATTTATTTATAGCTTGTTTCAATTTATGATGGGGAGATATGTGGTGCAAAAGCACTGTTTGGTGTGGCTATGCTTTTTCGACGATGCATATGTTATATACTTCCAGCTACAAGTGTAGCCTTTGTTGAAAAACACGGCTAGCTGCTAGCTCTGTGTAGCAAATGTCTTCAGTTAATCCGAACCCTAGCATGTGTCCACCCTCTTAGCTCATCCTGACCCTGCTGGAAGGGGATGACATTGTTCAGTTCAGCTATGATATTGTTGTCTTTTGTCTTTCGGAACATTTTGCACTGATATATTGATTATGTAACTTGATTCTTGAACAAAGGGCTCCTGTTTTCGCAGAGAACATGATCATATCATCTGCTTTTACCATCTAGTGCATATCTCGTTCAACTCATAGCCGGTTTATTTATAGTTTTCTTTCCTTCTTTTTCGGGCAATGTGGCTGCATACGGGCTCACTCACATAAGATAGTTTGCATGCTAATTTCATTACTTACTGGCATGCCAATGGTCAACATGTAGCTCCTCCTGATGCTCACAGATAATATGTCATGCAGCTCCTGGCAGTAGAGGGTTTATGGGAACAAGGGCTCTGTGCCAGCAATTTTGATGGATTCTGGATCTCAAAGACCTGGGACCAAGGAATTGGTAACTTGAGCGTAAGTTTCCTATGAATTCAGGCAACAAATTGTGCAGAGCGTTCTTAATTAAATACATCCATTTTTGCAGGTTGAAGACTTCTTGGACCGGTCTCAAAATTTTGCCAGAGCGGTAGGGAAGGCCGAGATGCAGAACATCTGTGAATGCATATGGGATACTGTTTCCAAATTGACTGATTTCTTTAAGGGTGACATTGATGCACCGACACTGAAGATCCTTATTTTTGGTGCGCTAAATGAGGATGTGCCAGTCAGGCACCCCAGTCCGAAACATGGTAAGAGTAAGAGGAAGAGGGACTCGGGCTTTGAGAAGCAGCAAAAGAAAGGTAAGCATACTGCACAACCTGGCCTTGCTGCTATTATGGCTGCTTCTGTTTTACCAACTCCCACTGTAAATCAGCAAAAGAAAGGGAAGCATACTGCACAACCTGGCGTTGCTGCTAATATGGCTGCTCCTGTTTTACCAACTTGATATGAGAAGCAGCAAAAGAAAGGGAAGCATACTGCACAACCTAGCAGTGCTGCTAATATGGCTGCTCCTATTTTACCAACTCCCACTGTAAAGCAGCAAAAGAAAGGGAAGCATACTGCACAACCTGGCCGTGGTGCTAATATGGCTGCTCCTATTTTACAAACTCCCACTGTAAAGCAGCAAAAGAAATGGAAGCATACTGCACAACTTGGCCGTGCTGCTAATATGGCTGCTCCTATTTTACCAACTCCCACTGTATTCATGCCTGTTACTCCTGTGCAACAAATTTATCAGTTTGGGCCTCTACCCCAGCATCCGATGCCACCTCCTCGGTTTGCTTACGGGTTGCCGCAAGCGCACTTGCATCCAGCTCCTCATATGATAGGCCACCCACAAGGTGGTTACATCCACTCGAATACTGGGATTCAACTGCAGCAGCATGCCCAGCATATGTTTGCTTCTATGCTAGCCCACCAACGGGCGATTGATGGGTCGTTTCACCCCTATGGTCTCAACGGGGCTCAGCGGATCCATTATGACGAGAATGGTCGGTTACCTTACGGAATCAATCCAAATTACCGGAGGCTATGACAGCATTGGCAAGTGCAGCTCGGGGACTGTTGTAGCTAGCTAATTGGTGCAGATTTTGGTGTTGTTGCTCTGTTGTAGAATGAGATGTGCTATTCCATTCATGTAGCAGCTCTGTTCTTTGGGTTTAAAAGTAGCACCGAAAGGGAAACCGAAGGTGCCAAAGGTTTTACGTCCTCCTGTGCCAGGTGGACTGTAAGGTTATTCTAGGCTTGGTTGTCGCTGAAGCTTCGTCAGATATTGTTTATGGAAATTTGAGACGCGCACTAGTGCATCTGCGCCTGCTTGACATTATTATTGCAGAAAACATATGTATTGATTGATCGCATTTGGCAAGATATATGATGTTGTTAGTTACAACATCTGCTGTTGGCCGATGGGGCATGTGAAAGTGGCACAAGAATGGCTGCATCCGAGAGTCTGAGTGCCTAGCGTGCTGTTGGTATCAGATGCAAGAAAGCTAGCTAACCATGTACTCCCTCCGTTCCGAGAAAACTCGACGGTTGACGAGAATGTGGATTCAGTTCATCTCACGTAGCCGAAAACATGGTGCTTTCAAGCGAAACGGATCGGCGCGTACGTTGCCCACTTGATTTGTAAACGGATACGACGAGTACTCGTGGTATCTGTATCTGTTGCAAATGCATGTAGCTAATTGACTAAGAACGAGCAGCCACTTGCATGCAAATTGACACAGCAGGCGACAAACAACGGGACCGATGCAGCGTAAGTAGACACACTTGTATGTGCGGTGCGATGAGCCGACAAGCCTCAACTTGCTGGGACAATAGAGCTTCAGTTTGGCACCACTGCTCGCTTGCCCTCAGGCTTGTGGTGACAACAGAGCTAGCTGAGGACCGGGAAAACTGGTCCCTTGCATCATTCACGCATCATTTTTCTTTTACTTATTTTTAAGATAAAAGTCTTTCGTCCGGCGTTAAATTAATAATGCCCATAACGCCCACAGGCCACAAACAGAGATAGATGCTGGGAGCACCAGCTTACATGCACTCGCTAAGACGGCAGAAGAAGACTTAGACGAAGAAATACAGGACAATACAGGTCGACAAAAAAGGAAAGAAATGAAGCGCAACACATAAACGCCAAAATCTTCATCCACCACAACGCTCGATGACCTAGGCTGCAGCGAATGCCGAGTCAACCAGTCGCAGTTGGGTCGCCATCCGGTAGTGAGAAACCTCTTCATCTACTCCCTCCGTTCTCTTTTAATCTACATCTTAGAAAAATTCAGACAATTAGGCTTGCATTTATTAGTACTATTAGGCCACACACTCATATGCATTTCAATTATGTTATCACAAGAAACAAAGCACATGCTCGGTTAACAAGGAATAATTAATGCCATGCATGCAATTTTTATTCAAATACTACTCATTGATAGGTTAGTGGAGATGGAGTTGTATGCTAATTAATACTTAATTCAATTACCAAGGTGCATGACTTTATGTACCAAGGTGGGACCCATCTAGAATGTAGATTATTTCTTAACAAATAATGGGTCTAGGATGTAGAATATTTCCGAACGGAGGGAGTACTTCGAAATGGACTACTGTCAGGACACAGCGATTCGGCTCATGGGTGCAGATGCACCCATTATGTAAAACATTTTTATTTATTTTTTAAAATGTCAAAAAAAAATTAAAACATTCGGATATACATCAGGACATATTGTGTTAGCACAAAAAGTTTCGTGGAGATTTTTTTTTGCAACCTGTGCAAAAAAGAAAAAAATGTCTCGTACAAAATGATTTTAAAAGCGTCTAGATTTGTCTTTTTTGCATAGGTCACAAAAAATGTCTTTTCATCGTGAAACTTTTTGTGCTAACATACAATGACTTAAAGTACATCCGAAAATTTATTTTTGATTTTTTTGACATTATGATTTTTTTTTAGCAATGGGTGCATCTGCACCCGTGACCCGAAATAGATTTCCGCAACTGGCGTCATATTACCATTCATCCATCTTCGAAGAGGGACCACTCTCTCCTCGCACTGGGCCGAAGGATGTCACCCGTCGAACGATAGATAGCTCACCTCGCGCACCAAATGGCAATTAGTAACCATAACGCCGTGTGAGAAGAGGCTTCTAACCCGACAACCGCCGCCTGGCACACCACCTCATGAGCTAAGACAAAAAATGTGCGCACAAATTAACCTGCAACAACCAACTGAGAGTAGCCAAGGCTAGTAGAACGGCACCTCCAGGAAGGTAACGAGGACAAAGCATCATCGCCGCCCGGTTTGGCCGGCCGAACTAAATTTTCACCGGAGCCGAGATGGAAGGGGTAGACCCACGACGACGCCTCCAATAAGGAAACAACGTCGAGAGGGTCGTCATCAGCGACACCAACAGTTAGATGCTACAATATTAAAATGGATGTAAATCTAGCGCTAAAAGATTCATCCATTTTAGCGACATCCATTTATAATGAGATAAAGGCAGTATTTTTAATATAAATAGACGGTTAATGGATAGGGAATTAGTCCGGTTAGAAAAGATATATTCTACTTGCATAAATATGTACTCTCCTCCTTCCAAATTAGATGACTCTGGATGTATATATACATGTGGATGCAACGCAGGAGTATATTGAACAGATATCTATACAAGGATCGATCAAATTGACATGATGATCGTTTTCTTTTCCGGATGAAGAAAGGGCTACCGAAAGCAAGGCAAAGCATACATTAATGTCGGATGACAAGCTTGCTTTTTTTTTCTCTCGAAAGGATGACAAGCTTGCTAGTTGCTAGTATTAGCTAGCACGCACACAGATACAACGCACGAGTACTTACGTGTAGGGTGGCGCCGCAAAAGGCATCGCAACTTTGCAAGGCCACCGCTGGTTCGCTGCGCATGCATGGACCCACACCCAATTATACGTGCCACACGTGTCGCCACAGTCAACCGATCGTGTGCTCGATTGTTCGACGGTACGTACGTATACATATGAATGAATGAATCATGCATGCAGCCACCGATCGACCGATCTGGCATGCATGCAAGCTTATAGCTCCTTTGGATAGATGGCGTTTTTTTATATTAGACTCCGAACTCCTGCGCCCCGGCCGGCTCCGCGCAGTATCGGTGCACACAACCGCAAAAGAAAGAGAAGAATAGAGGAGTAGGAAGGAGAATAACTCAAAAGACAAAATACATTATCTAGGTAGGCTGATCCGCCGATTATGTCGTCACCCATGTGAGATATGAATGTCCTTCGCCGCCTGTGAGTTATGTTCCAGGTTTGAAGAATAGACCACACTCGGGGCGGACCTAGAAAAATTTCTGACCGGGGGCATTTCATGTGACTGGGGCCACTCCCTCTATGAAATTGCATGATTTGAATATTTTCTTTGAAAACATGTACAAATACTATGAGGATTCAAATTTTTGAGTGGGGCCTAGCTAGGCCCCATTCACATGTACTTGGGTCTGCCCCGGCTCGAAGATAGTGATCACACTCAAAAGATAATCTGCATATGAAAGAATCTTTAGCATTAAAAAGCTTTTAATTTCTACATAGCCATAGGATAAGTCAACCGTTCTCACCCATAAGGATCATGTCGTTGACATCTTTGTCGTGCACCAAGTTACAAAAAATAGCAACTGAGCATGGCAGGGGCGAAGCCACTTGGATGACCGACAATATAGGTCGCATAAATTTGCATTCTAAGCATAAGTGTTTTACATTCTCGTCATGATGACAGAAGCAACACTTCGTACTTCCTTGCCAGTTGCGTGTTTTTCTAGATTATCTTTGCTTATGATTACCCCTTGACATATATACCACGTAAATATTGATGAATGGCGTATTAGAGTTAACTAATATGCTTTGTACATGGATTTTACTGATTTTTTGGACTTTGTTTAGATTCTAATGGAATTCATCAGACCCTTGCGATAGTTGGACATAAACCGACCGCTCTTGTAAAGTGTGCCATGATGCAAGTCGCACACCAATGAGATTCCACCTGAATAACACGTTTCATGGGGTAGATCCAAGAACCTATGCACTAGCTAGTATTGATTCTGTTACATGCACTGTTGTACAAAGTTGTACATTGTTCCATGAGAGGGGGCATTGCCAAGCCATGAGTCGTCCAAAAACAAAACTCTGAACCGTCCTTGATGCAAAAGATGCAAAGTAAAGAAGTGTTTTTTCTCGTCGCCATTAGACATGCCCAAAGGTGAAAGTCCCCTAGTTTCCACTAAAGTTGGGATACATCTTACAATGCCACATGGGTAGGTTTTTCTATACCACCCTGATCAGTGAGTAACTTATATAGACATTTACTTAGTAGTGCGGTGTTCTTTGCTTCAAGATCTTGACTCCCAAGCCTTCCCTGGTGTTCTTGGGATAGACATATGTAGTACTCCCTCCGTTCCTTAATATAAGGCACCTAAGGTTTTGGCACGGATATTAAGACGCCAGTATTTTACATGCGGTGGACAATTTTCTCTTGAATAAAAATCAAGAGAAAGTAGTTCTTATTAGCCACGACTTGAAAACAATTCGTCAAATTGATTCGTTCTTGATTGTGACCCATTTTTGATGCCTAAAATTGTCCATAAATCATAATACACTTTTTTTTTGAAAGGTTAGGCGCCTAAGGAACGGAGGGAGTACTACCCTACATTATGCTTTTGCTGGGAATTGAGTTTGCCATGTCACCATGTCTGCGGGAGTGCACGTGTAGCTCCGCGGAAGCAAAGCAGGAGCACTGGCAGTGATGGGAGCAAAAGCTTACATTCGTACCAATGTGGATTGATCGGTCGACTCGGATCCTTTCCAGCCTGTCCATCGACTCGGATCGCGCTGGATCGACATGGATGGATCGCCACGTCATGGGCTTTTGGCCCCAAACGACACTTGTCGATCGGCGTACCACTGAATTAATGCCAGATCTCCCCGACACAAAATCCCCGAGGTGGAATATATTCCGGCCCAAACGTACGTACGATGCTGTCCTTGAGGCAAAGCTGATTCGCCCAACTGTTGCGTGCTCAGGTGTTCGCGGGGATAATGGAGTACAATTGTTGCTTCTCTTCTCTGTCATTTTTTTTGCGGGTACTCTTCTCTGTCATACTAGGATCCCACAAATATATACTAATCCGTATGTTTTTCCTTTCGCCCCAAATTGACTCATGCATTTATCTCTGTGAGAGTAAATTGGACGGTGAAATAATATAAAATGGTTGCTTAATCATTACTCCATCCGTTACAAAAATATAAGGCGCGCTATCTCTTAGATGCTCAACTTTGATCATTAATGTACAACAACTTATGTGGATCAAGAATGTATAATGTTGTTGTTGGATTCGTCTTGTAAATTCTTTCATTCCATATATTTACTAATTTTGTGATCACATTATAAGTACTAATCACGGTCAAAGTTGTATGTAGCTAACCAACGAAGTTAAGTTAGCATTGTATTTTGGGATGGAGGGATAAAAAATTAAGCAGTTCATTATTTCATTTTTCGTGCTATGTACCGTGGTCTTACTAACTCCTACTACTTGATAGCTTCTAGGGAACCATTTAATTTACTTTGAGTTTTGTTCAATTATTTCTCAATTAACCGAGAAATAAGTATTCTAAGCCGGTACTAACAACACGACTCGCAAATGTATGAAAGAATAAGAAGATCGTAATCTCCAAAACTTGTCTTAGGCTTAATTAAGCAAAACATGCATCTTCGCTAATTGAGTTAGACACCTGGAGTTGCACCGCCGCCCTGAGTTATTTCTATAATTGTTAGTGTCGACTAAGAAATACTATTTTTATGTGGACAATGTTATGCTTATACCCCTCAAGATCAGTTTATACTCGGTAATTGCAACTTAAGTTTTGTATACACAAGACATTTCCCCTTGACATTATTGTCTAAAAATGGTGTGATTTACGTACCGTTGTCGGTGTGCACGCGTAGGTCAAACAAGACATATAAATGTATGTCCATACTATAGGACATAGGTGCCCGGTAGCCTGCGTCAATTGTGACACCTTCCGTATTGCACATTTGGATCACGGGTGGCTGTGGTTGCTCCTAGCTTGCTCCATTCTATCATGTGTATATATTGTATATTTTCTATCTTGCCTACATTTGGAACTGGTCACACGTCTACTCTTTTCGTCCCATAATATAAGATTACAAGCAATATATGGTTCTAACAACATCATATATTACAATATCGTATATTTTATGGCGGATACAGATGGAGTACTTATCTCTTTGAATATCTGTTTTGTTTCTCACAAAAAAAATCATTTTGTTTACTCTTTTAGCGATGAACTTCCCGCGAAAATAGATGAGCTCCAAAACTCGTCCCACACTTAATTGAGCAAAATATGCATCTTCGCTAGGTGGGTTAGAGACCTGCAGTTGCACCGCCGCTCCGAGTTCGTTCTATCATTGTTGGTGTTGACTGGGGGAAAACTATTTCTATGTGGACTATGCAACTTCAGTTTGGTATACACAAGACATTGCTCCTTGATATTATTGTCTAAAAAAAGGTGCCATTTACATACCACACCACTCTATCGTTATGCATGCATATAAAAATGTCTATCCATACTATAGGTGCCGCTAACCCAAGCACAACGTGGCCCGGTAGCCCGCGTCAATATGTGTCACACCTTCCCTATCGCACATTTGGATCACGGGTGGTTGTGGTGGCTCCTAGCTCGCTCCATTCTATCATGTGTATATATTTTATATTTTCTTTCTTGTCTACATTTCGAACTGGGCACACACTACTCTTTTCGTCCCATAATATAATATTACAAGCAATATATGGCTGTAACAACATCATATATTACAACATCGTATATTTTTTGGCGGATGTAGATGGAGTACTTGTCTCTTTGAATATATGTTTTGTTTTGCACACAAAAAATCATTTGGTTTACTCTTTTGGCGATGAACTAATTCCCGCGAAATAGATGCATGTGATGAAATATTTTTTTAGCAACAGAGCTTCGTCGCACCTTCGTGCTGTCACTGTGATGGGGTGCATATGCATGCCCATTAATTGGCGATAGAATACAGTGCTCCTGCCGCAGCAGATGACCCGAGGAGCTAAACAAAACCTAGAGCGAGGTCAAGGTGCATGCACATCCACGTGCCCACCGCTGAATCGGCTCGTCTGACATGGCAACGCTATTGCCACCTGTTACCATAATAGTGCTATGCAAGATCATAGATGACACCGAGAAACGATGTTTGGTAACGCAGTTCGGCGAACTCGCCTACATCTGCGGGGCATGACTACGGGCGCTCCTCCCCATAGATATCGCAACGGCCGACCTAGGCGCCGGCACAAGCCGCCGGCTCCCCCTGCATGCCAATTGCTATCAAGTCGTCATAGGTTACAACGTGTGGCGCCGGCACACTCCAACACTAATCGTATCCTATCCACACCTATTACAACTCCAAGTCCTAACGTAACCCAACTCGTACATAATATTCGACACAAAACACAACACCACCCGTAAACTAGCTTAATCACAAGCTGGTCAACCGAATGCGACGTACGCGCCCGGCCGGCTCCAAGCTCAGTCGATGCTCTGCTTCATCTACCTATAAATACACACGGCTCGCCGTGCTCCATTCCACACCCTCGCCATTGATGTGCATAGCTTGCTAATCCGACAAAAGCAGCTATAGCACTTAGTATATTCTTAGGTTACCGCGGCCATGGCGATCGTTGGCTTGGCAAATAATGCCGCCGATCTCTTGCAGAAGCATGGCAAGAGCAGAGGCGCCGTCGAAGACGACGCCGCTGACTACTGCCTTAAAGGCGTCAGGCACCTCTCGGACGCTGGCATTACCCGGCTCCCTGGCAGGTACGTCCTGCCGGCCTCCGACCGCCCGGGCCGGCGAATAGACACCGCCGCCAGGATCAAGCTCCCGGTCGTGGACCTCGCGCGTCTCCGCGTACCGACGGAGCGCGCAGGCGTGCTGTCGACGCTCTACGCGGCGTGCCGCGACTACGGCTTCTTCCAGGTGGTGAACCACGGCGTGGACTCCGCGGCCATCGCCGGGATGTTGGACGTGGCCGCGCGCTTCTTCGAGCTCCCATTCCCGGAGCGGGCGCGGTACATGTCGCCGGACGTGCGCGCGCCGGTGCGGTACGGCACGAGCTTCAACCAGGCCAACGACGCCGTGCTCTGCTGGCGCGACTTCCTCAAGCTCTCCTGCGCGCCGCCGCTGCGGGACGTGGTGCCGTCGTGGCCCGACTCGCCGGCCGACCTCAGGGACGTGGCCGCCGCGTACGCGGAGGCGAACCGGAGGGTGTTCGTGGAGCTCGTGGAGGCGGCGCTGGAGGCCATGGGGGTTGGGGATGGTGATGAAGATGGCGTGATGGAGGAGCTGGCCACGGCGGGGTCGCAGATGATGACGCTCAACTGCTACCCAGCGTGCCCGCAGCCGGATCTCACGCTGGGGATGCCGCCGCACTCCGACTACGGATTCCTCACGCTGGTGCTCCAGGACGACGTGGAGGGCCTCCAGGTCATGCACGGCGACGAGTGGCTCACCGTCGACCCCGTCCCGGGTTCCTTCGTCGTCAACGTCGGCGACCACTTCGAGGTATACATTTACACTGCTAGCTACTGGCACTACAATTCGTACTGAATCTGGCAGCATATACGTGGAGCTGAATTATTACTAGCAAGGTTGTACAATCATGTACTCCCTCCGTTCCAAATTAATTGACTTCTATTTGTCCATACATAGATGTATCTAGACATGTTACACGTATAGATACATCCACATGTGGACAAATGGAAGTCAATTAATTTGGAACGGAGGGAATACGTACATACGTACGCATACGGCATACGGAGGATTGGCCTAGCTGGGAGGTCAACTTATTCAGCTAGCCACCATTGGCATGTTTGAAATGGCATCGATCTCGGTAGGTCACGATCTAGTCAAACAAAAACGAAATACTCCGTATAGTATATAAAGTTATACATGCTGGCCCAACAATTAAGGGGGTCAAAGTTCTGTGTGTGATCGATAGGAGGACACTGTTTACAGTAATACAATTTGATGGTGATGCCAAATGACGATGATTGATTGGTGTTTTTATGCAAGTCAACCAAGTTGATGAGCCACCTATATCTATATATAGCCAGCTCGATCGCCAGATGCATCACCGGAGCCATGGGTGTATATATATATGGATTGATAACTTAGCTTATCAAGCATGCATATCCAGCTGCTCATCCTGATCTCAATCATTTGAGTATATTCTGAATTTATATTTGAAGAGTTTGAAGTGATAACTAACAGATTTATTGTAATAATTCTTGGCATGCAGATATACAGCAACGGTCGGTACAAGAGCGTGCTGCACCGGGTGCGCGTGAACTCGACGCGGCCGCGCATCTCGGTGGCGTCGTTCCACAGCGTGGGGGCGGCGCGAGTCGTCGGGCCGGCGCCGGAACTCGTCGACGAGGAGCACGGCGGCGAGCCGCGGCGGTATATGGACACCGACTTCGCCACCTTCCTCGCCTACCTGGCGTCCGCCGAGGGCAAGCACAAGAACTTCCTACAGTCGAGGAGACTTGCCTGACGTCGACTTTTTGATTCCTCCATCGGTCGCGATAGGTGATTGACTTTGCGTGCGTGATGTATTATTTCCCGTAGGAATCAAGGGTAAGAAAGTCAACACCCGCTAGATAGGCTCGTCTGCGTTTCCAGCTAGCTAGCTTGCTTGGCGTTGACTTGTACAGCTCCTGGTGATTTTCTACGTAGAATGAAGGGAATTATGTGTCATTGAAGATATATGTATTGGATGCACGCAACATGCATGATTATCTAGGTTTCATTTTGGCCCGGCTCATACGTATTTCCGTCCGGAAACCAATGTTCACATCAGCGTGAGGAAATCGGAGAGAGAAATTCAACGCATTAGCAGAAAACAGGGCAAAAACCTGTTGCACCACCGCATATAGAATCTATTTAAGGAAAATATCTTGGCTTTAATCGTACTAGTTAATCTCAGCTACCGTGGATAGGGACCTAACCTCCGCCTCTGCGTGGTGGCGCCGCGCTGCGCCGGGGTGCCCTCCCCTCCACCTACCCCTTCCACCGCCGCCGCCAGAGGCATTGCCCGGCAAAGATCGGGCGGTGGCGGCGGCGGATCTCCTCGACCTGAGATCGGCCCGACGCGGCGGCGCCCAATAGGGTTGGTCGACGGCAAGAAGGCGGCGAAGTGGCGGCGAGGAGGACCTTCTCGGATTCCTCCTAGGCTTCGGAGGAAGCCGTGGCACTGGCCTCGGCTTGACGTTGGTGGTCATATTCTCCGTCGGAGTGATCGTCCCGATGTTGGTTTGGCAGATCTCTGGATCCGCCAACGAGTCCGGCTGCGAGATGGGGCGATGTGTGGTTGCCAGTGAAAACCGAGCCTTGATATTGTTCATGCAGGTGGTGGCGGCCCCTTGGCGTCGTTACCTTGTTGAAGGCATCGCCGTTGCAGCCACTGTCCACCCGCTCGCGCTGCTCCGGGGGAAACCCTAGATCCCGGGTTTCCCGGTTCGGACGATGGCGTCACTGTCGGTGTCGCTCTCCCTCTTGGGGGCATCGTTTTTCGAGCAGATGATGGACGGAGGATGCAAGATGTGGAGTGGTGCACATCTACCACGCTGACGACGATGAGTCTCGGCGGCGTGGCGCAGCAGGGTCTCGACGACGAGCGTATGATGATGGACTCGCGCAGGATGGTGGAGCTATTTGGCGCCGTGGCGGTGCCGATGGCAGGCCTTGCAAGGTCACCGCGTTGATCGACACTGAACATGGGATAGCGAAAGATGGTGGCAACGATTTTTGTAGCGCGCGCATGCGATGCACGTTGAGGGTCTGCTGGACCGGTGCTCCGGTTGTAGATGATGCGTGTAGGTGGTGGGTCAAAGCATGCGGCTCTGATCATGGCCACCCCCATCATAATTGTAGTGACTCTTGTTGCCGAGCGGCTGAGTTCGGTTTAATCTATGTTGTATCTTGTAAGTTTTGTTGAATAATTACGGATGACTGTGAGCATCATTTTGATGCAGAGGCCGGGGATCCGCACCCCATTATCTAAAAAAAAGCTACCGTGGATAGAAAAGTTTGTAGATAAATAAAAACTTAGCACCAACTGATAGCAGCGGTTGGTAAGTAAAGTTGTTCTCTCGGTAACTACACGCATGGTGTGACCACACTACGATGATGTTTTATGGTGTTTAGATCTTGAAGGTGATGAGCCTTGGCCCGGATACTTGCGTCAAGGTGAAACCACTCAATTTTACCCTATGCTTGAATCTGGTGAGATGATGATGCGATCCATTGTTTGATTAGTTGCTATCAAGACTGTGCTATCTTGCTTCTCGTTGTTACCCAACCATTGTTATCGGTGCAGATCTCATGTCCTTTGTGTAGGGTTTCCATACTACCATGAATGATTTTCCCTCGATTTTTTTTCCATTCCAACCTTTATACGTACAAAAAGGTTTTTTCCTCAAAATAAGGGGTGTACACTTGTACACCCAAGTACTCATCCGGCTCAGCCCGTGACTATCACCCTTCACATGGTTTCTTAAATTTTGGTTTATTTTAATCAAGTTTTTGACGCTTAACTGGTAAAGTGGCAGGGGTAATAAAAAATCGGTTATTTAATAAAAGAACAATATTGTTTTTTAATCTTAACGGTATGATCTCTTATACTATCTCACAAACTTGGATTGACACCGGGCTCGCTCACATTTGAAACACACGTATCTCTAACTTCATATAAATCATGGTTGTCGAGTCCGTCCTGTGCAACCCAGAAACGCTATCGCAGTCATGGGTCATTGGGTCCTAATAGTTCTGATTAAATTTGCTCAAGCTTGTATGTACTACATTATCTATTAATCTACCATTCCAACGTCTCAAGATGGTATCTCTTTGATCAAGTTCATCAATTAAAACATGTAGTCAAGTCTCTCTGTCGTTGAATTGTATTTTATACTTGTTATGCCTTGATGGCCGACAGTCTAATGTTTGTCGACGGATGATTTGCGCTTGGGTGGGGTGGGCTAATCACTTTCTAAAGCCAAAAAAGAAACACTCAATGTTGGATTTTATATATAAGATGTTTCTATAAATTATCAGGAATTCACAAAGAGATCCCCGATTCCATTACTTGAACATAACCTTAGTTTCACACTTTCACATAATAGCCATTCCTAAGACCTGAATAGAGAGATATTTCCTCCAATACTTGCAAACAGAGTATCAGAGGAAGGTCTAGTCGAGATATCTTGCAGAATAGGAACAAGTAGCTGAGAAAGAAGTTGAAGGGATGAAATGTTAACTTTGTAAGTGACACTAGAAAACCCCCAAAAAAACTTGCTCTAGAATGTGATAAAGTGGATATATTTTAGTGAACTGGGTGGATGTCTAGTGATGATTGGCTGCATCAAGAATAATGTCAATTAAAAATGAAAACTATTGTGAAGGAGGAAGAAATAAAATTGATGCAAAGATTTAGACAAAAATATAACAATTGGAAGCATATGATAACACTAAATAGTACCACTCTAAAGCTAATGGAAGGACATGGGAAACATGATTGTAAGCTTGCAACACGAGGATGACATGGTGGAGGAGGAAGAAAACTTGAAAATACATATTACAAATTTTACAATACTCTGTTTAGGAGCTCAGAATAGACTATAATCTCTCTATCCCATTGGGGCTGCAAAATTTATAACTGGTTTGCTCTTACTGGGACAATTGGACTTTAAGAATTGAATTTTGTTGCTTTTGGGATGGAAACTAACAAGGCACCATAACAATATGGATTTAATGGGTATTTTAATTAAAAAATGGAATGTTGTGCATGCCGATTTATTTGCCTTGGTGAATGATTTTATGACAAAAAATAATATTGACATACTAAATTATGGAGTTAACATAGTAGTACCCAAAGTGTTGATGAAAATAAATCCAAATATACAAGCCTATTCGTCTTTTAGATGTTATCATGAAAATCGTTTTTTTTTTGCTTTAGATAGATTGAATCCTTTTTTTTAAATTTTCCATTTATATATTAAGCAAATAAAACAGTTTGATTACAATCCTTCCGCACCGATTCCAACACACACGTCGGAACCGATCCAAGAAGTACACCCCCACGCAACTCTCTACGACCTAGTTGACAAAGTTCATGAGCAGCAGAGTTGCATCTTCTGTCGATTTTCCGCAGCAAGACATGACGGTCAGGTGGCTTCAGCAGTCTGAAATCACCCGCAATCATGCTAATAACTGAACGGTCTTCGCTACCCTCCTCGAAAGCTTCAATTACCCTAGCGCAGTCCGACTCGATTACCACATTGCAGACAGTGGTTTGAAGTGAAAGCTTCATACCTTCTAAGCAAGCAATGGCTTCGCCCTCCTCTGCAGATCTGCAATACTGGATAAAGTTCCAAGCCGAGCTCAAAACTTTACCATTACTGTCTCTGATGATAGCTCCCCAAGCTCCCTGGCCTGTATCTGCAGAAAAACTAGCATCCACATTACATTTTAACCAATTTACATCTGGTTTGTCCCAACGAAGGGGTTCTTTCTGTATCTGAGTGTTTCTCAGGTTGTCAGAGTCTGGGTTACCCAGTTTGGTGTTTAGGCCAACTATGCCTTTACCTTTTCTATCAGGAACACTATTTCCAGTCTTTAAGAGATTTAGACTGGTGAGGTAATTTTGGAGAAACCTGATAGAGTTTTCAATAGAAGACTTCCCTTTGTTAAAAATTATGTCATTCCTATGGTGCCAAGCTCTCCACCAGAGGAACATCATCTTTACTCTCATTTCTTTGCTCAGACTGTCGAGGAGAATTAGAACCCAGTCTGGCCCTGTGTCCCTTAAAACTTTTTCCTCTGGAAGTTCCCAGGCAGCAGACCCCATATCACGTCGTGTCTTTTCCTGTTTTCCCCAACATTTTCTTTCTGCACATATTTTATCTCAAATATCACCCATATTTGGGTCGATTATAGTTTAGTTTAGACTTTATCTACATAGGAAACCCAAGTTTCGATCCATTATACCGCAAGCTAGCCTCCGGTATACCCGCATCGGGACATTTCCACCTAAAGCTACAGGAATCTGCTAAGTGTTATCGCCTGAATGTGAAGACGGTCACACCCAGGATCTATGTCTTGTATCATTGGGACTTCCACCACACTTGCACACATATCCTAGGTCCACATGCAAGATTTTGTTGGATTCCGGGGCTCCGGTGGTCGTTCTCCAACGAAATCCTACTCGAGGGGGGAGAGGGTGGGGCCCGACGTTCTACCCCCCTAGCTTTCTCCGCACGAGGTTCCACCAATGAAACTTTTCATTGGTCTAGGTTAGTTTAGTCTGTATCTACATAGGAAACCCAAGTTTGGATCCATTATACAACAAGCTAGCCTCCGGTATACCCGCATCGAGACATTTCCACCTACAGCTACAGGAATCTGCTAAGTGTTATCGCCTGAATGTGAATACGGTCACACCCGGGATCTATGTCTTGTATCATTGGGACTTCCACCACACTTTCACACATATCCTAGGTCCACATGCAAGATTTTGTTGGATTCCGGGGCTCCGGTGGTCGTTCTCCAACGAAATCCTACTCGAGGGGGGGAGAGGATGGGCCCCGACGGTCTACCCCCCTAGCTTTCTCCGCACGATGTTCCACCAATGAAACTTTTCATTGGTCTAGGTTAGTTTAGTCTATATCTACATAGGAAACCCAAGTTTGGATCCATTATACAACAAGCTAGCCTCCGCTATACCCGCATCGGGACATTTCCACCTATAGCTATAGGAATCTGCTAAGTGTTATCGCCTGAATGCGAAGACAGTCACACCCGGGATCTATGTCTTCTATCATTGGGACTTCCACACACTTTCACACATATCCTAGGTCCACATGCAAGTTTCCTAGGTCAACATGAAGGATTTGGTTGGATTCTGGGGCTCCGACGGTCATTCTCCGGCGAAAACACCTGTCTGTGGGCCCGGGAGGTCTACCCCCTAGATTTCTCCGCACGAGGTTCCACGAATGTACTTTTTCATAGGTTTAGGTTTTTTAGGCCATAGATACAAGGAAGCCCAAGTTTGGGACCCTGTGTCACATTCTAGCGTCCGGTATACCCGCAACGCGACATTTCCACCTATAGTTCCAGGAATGTGCTAAGTGCACCCTGGGTATGCACGAAAAACTCCACCACATTTTTCACACATATCCTAGGTCCACATGCAATTTTCCTAGGTCAACATGAAGGATCTGGTTGGATCCGTGGCTCCGGCCGGCGAAAACACCCGACTGTGCGCCTGGGAGGTCTACCCCCAAGATAAAGCAGAGCCTTTGCCGTGTGCATCCTGTGAGTCCCCACGGCAAAGGATAGTTTGCCGTGCATCTGGCACGGCAAAGAGTGTCTTTGCCGTGCACCGGTCATTAATGTACACGGCAAACCCCATATCACGCCGTGTCTTTTCCTGTTTTTCGCAACATTTTCTTTCTGCACATATTTTATCTCAAATATCACCCATATTTGGTCCATTATAGTTTACTTTAGACTTTATCTACATAGGAAACCCAAGTTTGGATCCATTATACCACAAGCTAGCCTCCGGTATACCCGCATCGGGACATTTCCACCTACGTACAGCTAGAGGAATCTGCTAAGTGTTATCGCCTGAATGTGAAGACGGTCACACCCGGGATCTATGTCTTGTATCATTGGAACTTCCACCACACTTGCACACATATCATAGGTCCACATGCAAGATTTTGTTGGATTCCGGGGCTCCGGCGGTCGTTCTCCAACGAAATCCTTCTCGAGGGGGGAGAGGGTGGGCCCCGGCGGTCTACCCCTAGCTTTCTCCGCACGAGGTTCCACCAATGAAACTTTTCATTGGTCTAGGTTAGTTTAGTACGTATCTACATAGGAAACCCAAGTTTGGATCCATTATACAACAAGCTAGCCTCCGGTATACCCGCATCGGGACATTTCCACCTACAGCTACAGGAATCTGCTAAGTGTTATCGCCTGAATGTGAATACGGTCACACCCGGGATCTATGTCTTCTACCATTGGGACTTCCACCACACTTTCACACATATCCTAGGTCCACATGCAGGATTTTATTGGATTCTCGGGCTCCGGCGGTCGTTCTCCAACGAAATCCTACTCGAGGGGGGAGAGGGTGGGCCCCGGCGGTCTACCCCCCTAGCTTTCTCCGCACGAGGTTCCACCAATGAAACAAACTTTTCATTGGTCTAGGTTAGTTTAGTCTATATCTACATAGGAAACCCAAGTTTGGATCCATTATACAACAAGCTAGCCTCCGCTATACCCGCATCGGGACATTTCCACCTACAGCTACATGAATCTGCTAAGTGTTATCGTTTGAATGCGAAGACGGTCACACCCGGGATCTATGTCTTCTATCATTGGGACTTCCACACACTTTCACACATATCCTAGGTCCACATGCAAGTTTCCTAGGTCAACATGAAGGATTTGGTTGGATTCTGGGGCTCCGACGGTCATTCTGCGGTGAAAACACCAGTCTATGGGCCCGGGAGGTCTACCCCCTAGATTTCTCCGCATGAGGTTCCACCAATGTACTTTTTCATAGGTTTAGGTTTGTTTATGCCATAGATAAAAGGAAACCCAAGTTTGGGACCCTGTCTCACATTCTAGCGTCCGGTATACCCGCAACGCGACATTTCCACCTATAGTTCCAGGAATGTGCTAAGTGCACCCCGGGTATGCACAAAAAACTCCACCACATTTTTCACACATATCCTAGGTCCACATGCAATTTTCCTAGGTCAAGATGAAGGATCTGGTTGGATTCCGTGGCTTCGGCCGGCGAAAACACCCGTCTGTGCGCTCGGGAGGTCTACCCCCAAGATAAAGCAGAGTCTTTGCCGTGTGCATCCTGAGAAACAGCACGGGAAAGGGTCCTTTGCCGTGCAAAGCGCACGGCAAAGAGCTTATCTTACATGGCAAAGAAATATTTATTCCAAAAAAAAGGGCCCAAACCGGCCGGATGAGATTCGAACCCTGCTCGTTTGGGTGGCAAGGGTGTGGCTGCTGCCACTCGGGTACTAAAGCGGATGTTGCAAGTTATGAACATCAGTTTTATTTATGTTGTGAGCTTTGCCATACCTCTAACACGGCAAAGGACCGTCCACGGCAAAGGGCCGAAACCCTAAACACCAGCCCGCGCGCGGCCCACCGTTTACTTCCGCGCGAGAGATTCATCCCCAAATCGACTGCTTACCCGCACGCTCCGACGACCCCGCCGCCACCCACCCTTGCCGCCGTCTCCAGCGTCGGCACCGCTATCAGAGAATGACTCCCACGAAACAGGGGCAGTCACACTCGCGAAGAGAGTTCGTGTAAGGGGCTGAACACGACGTCAATCAACCCTCATCCGGTGCGGCGACGCTGCTCGTCGTGCCTGAGGAGGGACATCACAGCAGAGAGAGACACGGCGCGTACCCAGGTTCACGGCCCTCTTGTGGAGGTAAAACCGCTACGTCCTGCCTGTCTGTATTGCTGCTTGTAGAGGTTACATTACAGCGTGCTTGCCGAGGGCACAGCTATGGCAATGGCGCGTACAAGGGGAGGGAAGCTACTGTCTTCTTCTCCCTTGCGCGCAAGTAGCCAGACTAGGAGTAAAATGTGTTCGATCCCCCTGCTACGGTGGTGCACCAGCTCCTTTTATAGGCGCCCCGGGCCTCCTCCCTGTCCTTCTGCAGCGGACGGGCTACCACATGGCGACAACGGTCGGGAGCACAGTGCACAGCTGCTTGGGCGTCCATGAGCGCGGTCCATGGGCACAAAAGCTGAGGCCGCAGCAGAGAGGCCGCCGTCCATCCAGGACGGCCAGCTGCTGCCGCAGAGGAGCGGGGGGAGTCCCCACGGTGACGTCACGTTTGGCGCGTAGCGCCGGCCTGCTCCCTTATCACCAAAGAGGAAAGTATGGTGGTCTGCGCCGTCGCCCCTGCTTTGTTGACTCCTTTATCACCAAAGTGGGACTGTAGCTCCGTCGTCACCCTGCGCAGAGGCGCGGTCACTCTGCGGCCGCTGCGAAAGCCATGTGCGCTCCGCAGAGCTTGCTTTACAGTGAAGGAACCCTCGCGTGGGCGGGAACGCCCTGTGAGGATTCTGCGTTGACTTCCCTTCAGGGAAAGCTTCCTTGGAGAGGGGGCAGCGGAGTAGAGGCTCCACAGGCCTTAGCTGCCTCCTCAGGCCTCCGCGAGGCGATTCTGCCCCGCGGGCTCCCCAGGCTTGCAGTCCTGGTCCTTAGTGAAATTCACTCGCCGAGTGTTGAGGGTTATAGAGGCCTGGCCCAGTACACCCTGGTTCTTACTGGGCTGACAGCCGCCACCAGCCTCCCGCCCTCGCGCACGCTCATCTCCTCCGCGCACGCGGAGGTGCCGCCACCAGCCCGCCACCTCCACCAGGACTCGCCGCCTCCGGCCTCCTTCTAGACGGTGCGGCTCTTCGATGTCCAGGCCAACGCGCTGAAGGGGACGGTGTACACGCACGCGCCCCGTGCTGGACTGCTGCTTCCTCGATGACTCCACGGGATTCAGCTCCTCCAGCGACCACGTCGTGCGAAGGTGAATATTTGTGGCCTGCTCTGCTCGTCTGTATGCCGGCATCTGTTTCTGATTTTGCTGCATCTGATGCTTCTACAACATCAAGAGAACCAAGTTTTACAGCAGAGAACTTTGTTGGTACTAATATGTCTAATGATATAAACAACTCAGGCTACGTATATGCAAGTTTTTGTCTACACCTCGCTGCTGGTAGTTAAAATAAATATGCAAGAAAAATGCCCCTAATTTCTTTTCTCGCTATGCAGGCGATGCTTCGAGGTGGGCACGGGGGGCGGCGTGGCAGGGCTGTTTGAAGGGGCGTCCGGATCTTGTTCGACGACTCGCTGGGTATAAATCTCTCGCCCATCTTTCCATGTACCTAGGTTTTATTTTTGTGTCTAGATCACCAAGTCAGTCGCGTTACCCTAGGCGTCTCCCGTTCGGAAGGGTTACGCGAGTAAATATGCATTAAATTGCATATTTATGGCCGTAACTCTTTCGGATTGTCCACGCATTTTGGACAGCCGGAGGATGTGTAGATTGGGTACGTTTTCCATGCTCTGCTCCGTTCCGAGACAGGATTTCGGTGGCGCCTCCTCGTTGTTCTCCGGATGCACATCCTCTCGGCTTTTGGCCGAGACGTGTATCGGGAGAACAGCGGGGAGGTGCTGCCGAAATTCTGTCTCAGGGCGGGGTAGAGCATGGAGAACGTACCCAATCTGCACATCCTCGGGTGGGATTAGGACTTATCTTTACCTATTAGAGAGATAGGTGGATGCATGGCGTAAAACCTGTAATTGTTAAAATTAAACGAACTAATACCGGATGTAACTACATGTTAAATTGAAAATCATTCTCTCTCTGTTTTTGTACTTGTTAAGAGGATGGATCCGGAACGTTTGTGGATGTACGAGGGCTGGACCCGTCAGGGGGAGTTTACTGATGAGTGGCAAGAAAAGGCCGAGCAGTTTGTGGACAGTGTGTTTGCCGACCCTATCAGACCTGCAAAAGTGTTGTGCCCCTGCGCGCAATGTGTAATGGCAAACGAAAGTCGAAGGATGAAATGAGTTTACACCTGATCAAATTCGGGTTCACACCGGATACGGTCGGTGGACTTGCCATGGCGAGCCAGCAACAAAAGCACCAAAACGTGCTAAAAAGCAGTCGCAGTCGAGTCAGCCAGCGGGAGGATTTGATGCTGGGTTTGACAAGTGCTTGGATGACTTCCTTGATGCAAATGCACCTGAAAACCCTAATGCACATGAGGCGGAGACAAATGAGGAGCCGGAGGAGAACACACATAAGTTCTACGAGGCTATGTTTGCCACACAGAAACCCCTTCATCCACATACAGAGGTTACCCAGTTGGATGCCGTGGCTCGCCTAATGTCCTTCAAGTGCCAGAGTAACTTATCTAGGGATCGGTTCGACGATCTTCTGGTAGTCATTGGCAGCATCCTGCCGAAAGGGCACCTCTTGACAAAGAGCTTTTACGAGTCGACAAAACTCCTCAGTTCACTGAAGATGACATATAAGAAGATAGACGCTTGTCCAAAGGGATGCATGCTATTTAGAAAAGAACATGCTGAAGGAAACTATTGCATCCATTGCAATTCCTCTAGGTACTTCGAGGTTGACACCGGTGATGGACAGAAGAGGCAGACTAAGATTCCCCAAATATCCTCCGTTATCTTCCATTCCTGCCGAGGCTCCAACGGCTTTTCATGACGGAGGAATCTGCCCAACAGATGCGATGGCCCGTTGAGGGGAAGCGATACACAGACAAGATGGTACATCCGTCGGATGGTCAAGCATGGCAGAACTTCGCCAAGAAATACCCAGAGAAAGCGGGCGACTCGAGGAGCGTAGCAGTTGCGATATCAACCGATGGGTTCAATCCATATGGTTTTTCAGTTGTTGGCCCGTGTTTGTGATTCCCCTGAACCTCCCTCCTGGCGTCGTCATGAGATCCGAGAACATGTTTGTGTCGATGATAATACCAGGACCGAAATATCCGGGGAAGAACATGAACGTGTACCTGGAGCCGCTAGTGGATGACTTGCTTGTTGGGTGGAACGGTCGTGGGGTCCGAACATACGACGCCGTATCAAAGAAGCACTTCGATATGTATGTCTGGTACCACACATCACTGCATGACCTACCGGCACGTGCGTTGTTCTGCGGCTGGTGTACACATGGGAAGTGGCCTTGCCCGGTGTGTAGGCAGGCTGTGACTTTCTTCTGGCTGAAGAATGGAGGCAAGTATTCCTGCTTTGATGAAGCTAGAAAGTTTCTTGAAACCAATCATAAATATAGGAGGGACAAAAAGAACTTCAAGAAAGGCGTGGCTGTCCATACTCCACGTCCACATCTGCCGACCGGCAAGGATACCAAGGCCGAGTTAGAGGCTCTTGTGCCGAACCCCGATGGGAATGGTTTCGTGGGATACGGGGAGACACACCAGTGGACCCACATTCCATGCTTATGGAAGCTTCCTTACTTTGAAGACCTCGAGCTTCCGCATAACATTGATGTAATGCACACAGAAAAGAATATCGGCGAGGCCCTTTGGAGCACAATCATGGACACCGAGAAGACGAAGGATAACGTTAAGGCTAGACTCGATCAGGAAATATGGTGCGATAGGCCAGATTTGGACATGAAACCTCCTGGAGTCAAAGGGCGCACGTGGACACGGCGAAAGGCCCCGTTCTGCCCTACAAGGCAAGAAAGGAGGGAAATATTCCAGTGGATTGTCAGTGCTTGTTCTTCCCTGATGGGTATGCAGCTAACTGGATGAGGGGAGCAAACCTGGAGACGTTGCGAGTGCATGGGCTCAAGAGTCATGACTATCACGTGTGGCTTCAGCGGATAATGCCGATCATGATTCGAGGCTATGTCGACGAGGAGACTTGGCTAGTGTTGGCGGAGTTGAGCTTTTTCTTCCGCCAGCTCTGTGCTAAGGAGTTAGACCGTAAAGTGGTCAAGAAGCTAGATAAACAGGCACCAGAGCTGCTTTGCAAGCTAGAGATGCTCCTTCCGCCAGGGTTCTTTAATCCGATGCAACATATGATCTTGCATCTCCCGCGAGAAGCGTTACTGGGGGCCAATGTGCAGACCCGTTGGCAGTATCCGCCTGAGAGAGAAACAAAGAAGCTTCGTGAGGACTGTGGCAATAAATGCAAGATCGAGGCATCCATAGCCGAGGCAGCCCTTAACAAGGAGGTGTCAAGCTTCACGACAAAGTACTATGATGTAAACATTACCACTCGACACAATCCAATCCTTCGTTACAATGCCGCACCCCCAGAAGATGTACCCAAGCTTGGCATCTTCATAGGGTTAGGTGGCAAATCAAGCGGCACAAAGAGGCACAAGATAACGAATCCTGAATGGGGCTTAATCCACTCGTATGTCTTGAAAAGCATGAATGAAGTGAAGCCATACATCGAGTAAGTGCTCACCCCTTAGTTTTTTTCACAAACATTCAATCGTTAGCTTGTGGCTAACATTTCCTCTTTTCATTGCCATTAGACGATTCAATAAAAAATATTGGAAGCTAAGCAGGAGTCGTACGGACCAAGACGACGAGGATCTCTTTGAAAATGGTGGTGGTTACGGTTTCATTAACTGGTTCTCGAATTTGGTACCTTTCTATATAACTTTGCTCGTAGTGCCTACATTATTCAACTACTTCTCCTACTAAACTTCTCCTACCTAACTTGTAGGCACAAACTGACAGTGAGATGAATCCCGACTTGAGAAAAATCGCCAAGGGCTTTAGCTCACCCGTCAATGCATTCGATGCTTATGATTACACACAACGCCGGGCCAACCGGAAGACAATAAATAGCGGGGTCGTGTGTGAAGGCTCAGATAAGCTCCAGTACTATGGTAGAGTCGAGGGGATATATGAGCTGCCTTATGGTTTCGGCAAAGGCCTAGATCCCGTTGTATTCAAGTGTCACTGGTTCGACCCGCATCGGGTGAAACGGAAACCTGAAATTGGCTGGGTCGAAGTTGAGCGAAGCTCCGTTTACACGGGAGATGATGTATATATTTTGGCTACCCAGGCATTTCAAGTATTCTATCTCCCGTACCCCTGCAAGAACCCCAAGAAACGTCTGCAGGGCTGGGATGTCGTGATCACGGTGCCGACACACAACAGGCCGCCTAAGCCAGACGAAGAAGATTACCGTCGCCTTGACCCCTCGACATATGACGGCGTGTTTTTCCAGGAAGAAGGGCTCCCAGGGAATTTCACTATCAACTTGCCGACTGATGATGACATGGTCGTAGAGGAGGAAGACGATGCGCAGGATGTTGAGGAGGAAGACGATGTAGTCGAGGAGGTTGAGAACGCACAAGACTTGACTTTGCTTGCCAGGTTCCAAGCAGGCCTTGACACCGATGAGTCAACGGAACCGCCTGTAGGTTACATGCCTGATTATTGGGGGGAGCCGGATAGCGATGACGAAGCTTGTGGCCCGTTGGTTGTTCGCGATGATCAAGAAACAGGCTTCTAAAATTCGTAGTCGTCCTCTATGTAATAGTGATTTGTAGAACTCTATGTATTTTAATTATTTGCATTGTAAGAACTCTATGATATGGTCTTGTAAGAACTGTATGTATTTTAATTATTTGCTTTGCTACTTTCTTCTTTCATCTACATCATTTTGTATCATGCAAGGTTGTATTCTAATTATTACTTTCTACTTTACTACTCTATGCTATGTTGTATTCTAATTATTCTAATAACTCTATCTAATAGATACTTTTTTAATTGTGAATGCAGGTGATTCAAACATGCCAGGAGGAAAAGGAGGACGAATAGCAGGCTTAGCAAAGAAGGCCGCAAAGAAAGTTAGGGCTGTCTCGAGCATTATCTCGAAGGATGACCACCAGAGAGCTTCAGGATCCACTTCGAGGAGGGGGGGGGTAGACGTCCACCTAGTCCTCCACCCACTTCGAAGAGGAAGGGTAGACGGTCACCTAGTCCTTCTCCTTCTCCCCCACTCGTTGACGAGGAGGATGAGGATGATGATGATGATGAGAGGAGGACTCGGCAGCGGAGGAGGACGAGGAGGACTCGGCGGAGGAGGACGAGGAGGGGGAGTACGACGAGGAGGAGGACTCGGAGCCTGTTTTTGAGTTCGAGGAGGAGGAGGGGGACGAGAGGGTCTGGGACGCACCAGACGAGTACGTTGAGCCCGAGTACACGGGTATGCCTCGGGAGCCTGGGACCAGTGTCACATCCCAAATTTTGAAACTAAGAAAAACTTACTTTTACCAGACCCAAAATTCAGAACCAACAAAAACTTTTTGAAATGTTTCACTGATGATAGTGCTTTCCTTCCCATTGCTATGTTGAACCTTGTGTGACTTGTTGTTTAAGTTGTTAATTAGTAAATATTAAACTGCGAACACAACCAAGATAAAAATATATTTAAACTTGGGTGATCATGTCATGACAAGATGTAACAATCCCTATACTTTTCTAATCTTAGTTTGGCCAAATTCCATTTCAGTATACTTGGTTTAGCAACCACCAAAGTACCCACTCTTGAGAAAGTAAAAGTATTTCCAAAACTATGTGTTCCCAAAAATATGGAGATCTATATGCTATCTCCTATCTATCTTTTAACCTTGATATTTGCATGTGTATGCAACTCCCATTTTATAAACTCATATATTCACTCCATTTGAAAATAACACTAGTGGGAAATATATTGCCCCACATATTTCATTTCTCAAATCTTTTTGAAAACTATTGAGCTATGAGTGGAGATATTTCCTAAACATCATCTTGTCATAATTAAGTGTGATCATTTTTATAAGATAGTATTGTTAAGTATGTAAATGGTGGTATGACTAATTCTTGTGGTTTGATTTGTGTGATCTTGGTTGTGATGTTGATATTGTTGTGTCTGTTGCTTGTGAGGATAAATTCCTCAATTGTGTTTAATACGAAGATAAAACAAACTTGACCACAAATTTGGAATGTGACTTAAATTTAAAACAAACTCCTCAAAATTATTCAACAAAGGGAAATTAAGATCATGAATCAAAGAAATGATCTTAATAAATTATTTTCCCTACTTAACTCTCTATTTTCTTCAAACAGATATTTTCTCTATGGAAATATAAAGTATTTGAATTTGCCATATTTGTCAAGAAAGTTCCAAAAGTTCAAAACAATATTTTATCACTTGCTTGAAAATATTAAAGGAGTATCAAATATTATTTACCAAAAACAACATATTCAAACTCTATGAAGAAATGTTGTTCAAAACATTTTATTTCTCAACACCAATTTTTGTGGAGCTTCTACATGTATATGGGAGGCTACATGAATTTTCTCAGAATTTTTAAAAATGTTTTGAGGGCCTCAATTAAATCACGGAAACTTACTGGGTTTAAAAAAAAGAAAATAAAAGAAACATCAAAGGACCTAGTTGTGACTGGAAAAAGTAGTCCAGGGGGTTTTCTGCAATTGTTGCATCACGTTCCTGTAGCTCACATGGCGCCAGTGCGCCGCGCTCCTCGTGCTCGCTCGACGCCGCTCGCCGCCCGGACCCCCCTTCCCGCTCCTCCTGCTGCGCGAAGGAGATAAGGAGGCCCCCCAGGCGCTCCTCTGCTCTCCCTTGTCCCTCACTTGCCCCCTCCTTCTCTCATTTTCTTCCTCAACCCGGAACCCTAGCCACAGGTGGCCGAGCTCGCCGTCGTGCCTCGCCGTCAATTCAAGCCTCCCGACCAAATCCAAGACCACCAGAAGGTCCGCTTCGTCACGCTCTTCGTCCTCGACCAAGGAATCGCGAAGGAGAGCCCAGAATCGTCTCCATCGAGTTCATACCCTTCCGACTCCGGCCGCTGCAAGGTCGAGAAAGCTCGCGGGTGACACAGACTATCATTCTCCGCCATTTTTGCGCCTCTGGGATCCCCTCATCGCGTGCCTTCTCCTGAGCCTCACCTTTTCTTTTAGGAACGCCGGAGACGCCGACGCCGTCCTCACCCGGAGCTCCAGCTCGCCTCCCTCTGTCGTGCTCGTTTGGGAGGAAGATGAAGGCCTCATACCGCTTCGCGTCGGGCTTGGGCCGTTGGCTGGGCCGCGCCCTGTGCTGCACGGCCAGATTTGGGCCAGATCTGGCCCGTTCATGTTTTTCTTTAATAAATCTATTCTCTGTTCTTATTTCCTGTTAAAATGCAGTGTAGCTTTAATTCGATTGTGGTAGATCTGTGGTGGATAAATGAGTGATTCAAATTTTGTAGGGTTACTATGTGTTTTCTTAATTAGGTGGAACTGTCTGTTTGCAAAAAAAAATTAGTTGTTGTCTAGATTAAATCTAGTAAAAAGTACCTTTTTCACTAAATATTAAATATCTAGAGTTTTATAACTCCAAAATTTGCAAACTAAAATTCTATGGAAAGCCTGAAGTGACACCTTTCCAGATCTGTTGGCCTTGTATGCAAATGAAGTCTAAAACAAAAGTTCTATTCATTCTAGTAAACACACCAGTGGCACTTTGGTGATTTTTTGTAGATTTTTGTGAAATGATTTTTAGAGTAAATCCAATTGGCTTGTCTTCTATATGTGTAGGAGAACATATCCATAGCTTCGTTTGAATTTAGGAGTCACTGATTGACTGTGGTGCTAATTATAAGGTTTAGGCCTTTTTCTGCCTATTTTTTTATTAGGACTTTATTAATTGTTGTGTTATAACTTTATTGTTATAGATGTGTTTCCTAGCATGTGTAGGGTGGTAATCCACTGTTGTGATGTGTTTCCTTAATCTTGCTAGCATGTTAGGAGAGCTACTTGTGAGTCATGTATTTGTTAGGGTTTTATTCCCTATATAGCTTTTCTCCTAATAATTAGGGATTTGTTAAGCTTGATTATTTTGATGTGAGAATATTGTGTGTGATTAACATGTATGCCTTGCTGGTTAATGATTGTTGTGGTACTGTTGCTTGCATGTTATTATTGTTTAGCAGGTTATAATATGTTAGTACTGTTAGTGGTATTTGTTAGACATGTTGGTGTGAGTAATATGTTTGCATTGCTTGATAAACTTGATGATCCTTGAGTTGAGTACTAGCTTAAGTATCTTGTTACTGTATCCACCTTAGCTTGGTGAGATATTTTGAATTACAAAGATTAATTGGTGGCTTAACTTTTGTCTGAAGTATTTCCTGATTAGGAAAAATGGTTGTTAAGTGTATGCTTTAGGACAACTCGTATCTTTTAATGTTGTTGCTGTAGCTTTATTAAAAACATTGTTCAAAGCTTGTTGTTAAGACAGTTTTCCTTGAGGTGTCCTTAGAGTAGCTTTTAGTTTGTTGCTTGATTGAATTAGTGCTATGTTTGTGGTTTGATTACTTGGTTGTATACCACTTGTGGTTTGGTTGCTTATTGAGTGTTGTTTTATTTTCATGTTTGCGACGCTAGAGATAAACGCTGCCGGAGTGGTATTTGGAGAGGATTTATGGAAGAAGGATGAGAGTTTATTTCTTGATCAATGAGAAGAAGTCCAGGAGCATTATGCTGAAATCAGGCAAGCTATTCTCTGAGCTTGCATCTATATACATCTATTTTGGTTCACATGTTTTACTTATAAAAAGCATAAGTGATTTATGTGGTGTTTGCCACAAAAGTTATGATTTTGAAAATCCCTTTCCAAAATATAAGTATATTATTTTGACACCCTATATGGAGATCTTAGATGGAAATTCTTTTTCAAACTATAGGATGGGAAAAATATTGTTTACTCAAAACTCCTTTGAAAATACTTGTGTGGTTATGGAATGCCGAGATGTCGGTGTTGAAGTGGAGAAACGGAGAATGGAGATGTTTATGAAAAATGCACATTGTGTCTTTGTACTATGACGACCAGCCGATAACCTGTGCGACCACATTTACCCACATGTGGGCAAGGGCGTAGTCATATAATTTGCTCATATTAGTATGGGATGCCTCAACAACGGAGATGACTCCGTTCCATGAGGGGATGGTTTGGTGACCTACCCCTGACCTGGGTCCTCTTAAGAGAAGTCTACCGGAGGCCGGTATGAGTGTATTGGAGAAAGAGGATTGAAGACGCCACCTTTGGGTCGCCGGGCAGAACTATGAGTCCTCACACTTAGATTCCGACGGGCTGGGTTAAGTGTTGATGGAAAGTGTCATAGCGGCAGGGTCCTATACTAGCATGAGCAAAGGATAGGCTATGGTCGGTGACTCAACTTCGCATACACCTTGTATGGCGGGATGTGGCTGACACGATGAGTTGCCGGATGGGTGTGGGAAAAGCGTGCTACCTCTGCAGAGGGTAAAACTATTCGAATAGCCGAGTCCTCGGATATGGATAGTTGGGAGGCTGTCCTCTGACCATGTGCAAGTTTTGCAAAGTTTTGAGATTTGAAAATAAAATGGAAATGTGTTGTATCTGCAACTCTACCGACGGGCTGGTATGAGGTTGCTGGAGAATGATTTGACCATGACGGGCTATGGTCGAGAAGTGAAGAGTTTTGGTGATTTGAAAGTGGAAAATGTTTTATATAGGCAACTATACCGAAGGGCTGGTATGAGGTTGCTGGAAAAGAGGAAGAACATGAAGGGCTATGGTCGAGAAGTGCAGAGTTTTGTGTTTTGAAGGTGGAAAATGTTTTATGCAACTATACCGAAGGGCTGGTATAAGGTTGTTGGAAAATGATTTGACCATGAAGGGTTATGGTCGAAAAAGGAGGAGTTTTGGAGAAATAAACCAAATGGTGATTTTTCGGAAAAATGTTTATAAAAGAGACTTCTTACCTTTTTCAACAAAGATGTATTTTCAGGAAAAAGTTTTAAAAGAGACTTCTTACAAAGACATATTTATGGGAAAAGTTCTAAAAGCCTTCTTTTCTTTTTCAATAAAGATATAGAGATTTCAAAACGAAGTTTTACTTAAACAATAAAAAGAGTAGTGCATGCTCATTCCGGGGGTAGTTTGCGAGTACATTCAAATGTACTCATATTGGTTTCGTCCCTGTCTATTGTCTTAGCCAGATTTTGAAGAGGAGCAGTTTGAAGAGAAAAAGGGCATTCACTGACGTCAATGCGAACTAGGGCGCTTCCCAGTCAACTGCCTGTAGGGTTGGCAAGTGACTCGGGCTCCACGTTGTATATGGAGATTTCCGCTGCAAGTACATGTTGAAGTTATGGCTTCACTCAAGTAAGTAAATTCCTTCGGTATTTATGGATGTTCTTTTGATACCAGTTTGATTGTGCTCAGCGACAGACTGATCATGGGATCGCTGATGTTGTAGGCACAAGGGTATTTCGGACAGCTAGTCCGGGATTCCCACAGACTTGGGAGCCGTACCAGCGGGGACAGGTGATGCTACCTACTATGGAATGGTGGCTGAAAAGGGGTGGGATTGTGACGCTCACACCGGAAGGAAAAAGGTGAGCACACGGTTTTTTTCACAACCTTTCAGCTTTTGATATTGTAATAATGAACTTTTCATCATCTGTTGCTAATACCCCTTTTTGGCTTTCTGTTGTGCAGTTCGTTCTTGTATAAGGAGGGGAGAAAAGTGCGCACCTACTCGAGCATCCTTGGATGCCTCATCAGAAAGTACTGGCCTGGGGCTGTAAAAATGCCTAATGGTCGTTGGGAGATAGCTTGGTTTTGGAGGCACTACAAGCGTGCAAAAGATCCCTTGGGCACAAAGCACGAGTTCCTCGTGAACTGCCAGGTGAGGGTCCTCACGGAGTTCTGGGTAAGTTTCTTCGACTACCAACCTTTCGGTAACCATCCATATGAAAGGGGGCAAAGGTATCACGAACAAAAAGAGTACTTGAAGTAGTCATATACTTCTAACTAAAATGAATATTTCTTCAACTTTTCCATGAACATCAACACCCACGGGTCTTCCCTGCAGCATGTAGATTTTTTTCCTTCTGGTCTTTAGTGTGAATTGTGATTCATTAAGATTCTGCAATATAATATGGTAGTTAGCTTACTGGAATGTATTATAAGTGTAAAACTAGATATTCACATTATTATTGGCTTTATGAAATAATTAAAGCCAGCCTGATGCAACAACATCCTTATGATGCATCTTGAGAACTTTACCAACTGGCTTCTACAACTTGAAGGTTTGATGCATTTTAGAGAAGCCTATCAAGAAACAAAGGGTTAGTCGTGTTGGTTGGAGATAATTTAAGGAAAAAATGATGAAATGTATTTATGATTCAGAGCTATACAATATATCCATAATCCTTACACATTGGTCTCGATTACTTATTCGATCAAACTAATATCTCCAATAAGACATGAAGAAAGTGCTTCTTGAATAGACTGTACATAGTCACCTTCTGGATGTTATACTTGGAAGGCTCCACAAACTTCATCTATCCATTGCTTCTAATACATAAATAGTTTCAGGTTAGTAAATAACCGGTAATTCCACTTGGTCTAAGTAATCATATCTAATAGAAGCTTTATCTGGATTACACAAAACTGGCATAAGTACTCAAATCTCACTGGCACAAGTTCAAGTTCAAAAATATACCAAAATCGAAATTGTGATATAAATTTAAGGCGATCTGATCCAACTTTGCATTAGTCTGTAACCAACTTCTGCTTATATGATGAAATGGACAATTTTAAAGTATTTAATTAGATCACACATTTGGCTACAATAACCTACAGGCTGTAGTGCTCAATCTAGTACTACCTTGAGTGATGCTAATCTCACAACTAGGTTTGTTTGAGTCACACCGTATGAATAAAACTATATGCTAGATTGGTTAAACAAAAAAAGGAATGAAATACACCTAGTCTTGTGACTAGAGAGACGAACGAATCAAACAGACACAGGCTCCGTTAAAAAAAAAGATAGAAGCTGAGATTAAATCAGTAGCACAAGAACATACCTAGGGCTGTGGATCCACGACTACATGCAGTTGGCTGTCAACAGTATGACGTCTCTACGTGTAACTTTTGTTGTAGTGACCTTGAGGTTGAAAATAGTTGAATTAACGCCTTTCTGCCACTTTTAACCTATGTTCATCCTGCTTGTAGACTTACTTTCGGATGGACCCGGAGTATACCCGCGAGGAGTGCATTGCCGTGTCTCGCAGGGCGGCTGTGAAGCAAGTCACTGACTCTATCTACGAGGTGCGTGTGGGCTGCGTCCGTAGATGGTACGCCGAGAAGCGCAAGCTCGGGATGGATAAGTCTCAAGCCCGAGGTATCTTTATGGAGCCGTGGTAGTACTTGCAGGTAATATGTGTATTTTCTGTATGCGGTTCCCTCCTCCATACGGCTTTCACTAATATGTGTATTTTGTGTATGCAGGTACCTCCTCCGTTCGTAGGTCACGCCAGAGAGGGAGTCTACCGTGCTATGATCGTTGGTGGACAAGCGCCGAGTACAAGAGGAGGAAGGAAGAAGGAAGGCTAAGGAGAGCCGAGATGGAAGGTGGATCACACACGCAAGGCAGCATCCCCCTCGGCATCTGCAAGGCGAAAGAGGTGAGAAAAAGCTTTCTCCTAACCTTGCTCATCATGCTGTTCCTTATTCCGCAAATGCGACCCTCTTGATCTATCTTCGTGCTCTCTTTTGCAGGCACAAGCGCTAGGCGCGGAGCCCTCTCTGTTCGCGGTCTGGAGCAAGTATCGTAAGAAGAAGGACAAGGAGACTGGGACACTGACGTGGGTGAGCGATAACGCCGAGCTCAAGGACAAGGAGTACCATTTGGGGTTCACCGAATCACATGGCGAGTTGAACCCTGAGACTGAGCCCTTTGACCCCGAGGTTGCCATGCGTATGGGAGGCGGCAGGAAGGGTGGCCACTTGTGGATGTGTGATAGCGCCGTCGATCCTAGGACCGTCCGGTCTATGAGAGAGATTAGGCGTGACACCTCGAGCTCCTCCTCTACCATACAGTCCCGCCCGACGGCGTCGTCTAGAGCCATTGAGAAGATCCAGGTATGCTCTTCTTCCTTGGTCATCCACACTTCATTCCATGTTTTCCATGGCAACATCCATGACCTTCCGATGACACAACGTAGCTCGAGTTGGAGGAGGCGAGGAGACAGAGGGAGCAGGCCGAGGCCCTCATTACTCAGCAGCAGCAGCAGATGATGCAGCAGAATCAGATATTGGGGTGGTTTACACAGAGGATGACAGCCTGCGAGTCCCAGTTATCGGTAAGTTCTTGCTCATAGGACCTACGACGAATCCTAATTCCATACAGCTTACCCGCTCATGCTTGATTTGCAGGCCCTTCTGCCGAGTGGCGCCACTCTTCCTACTGTTAGTCCACCTCCTTTTGACTTCACCGCGTGGGTAAGTTGTCTTGCGTGTTAGGTGCCAATCTCGAAATACCACATGTCTAGTGCATATTGACTTAGGCTCACAATTTTCCATCTTGTAGCTACAAGCCTCGGCTGGATCCAACAATGCGGAGCACGGTGGACCATCGCATCAGGACCAGACCATGGAGACGCCTCCTACGGGGGGACAATCCGGCAACCCGCTCGCTCGTTCGCTCTTCTAGGTTTGTACTCTCATTCTAGTGACTTGTATAATTTCACATAGTCATAGAGAAACTTGGTCATAGAAAAACCTAGTCATAGAAACTTAGCCATAGAGTAACTTAGTCATAGAAAAACTTAGCCATACAAAAATACATGATCTTTTCCATAGAAGTAGAACTCATGGAACCACTTGTATATATTTTTATGTTTATCTTATGATCATGATCCTTATTCCTTGTATATTGCGATGTTTCTCTACTTGTCAAAATTTAAAGAATCTTTCCTTTACTTGTCAAATTTTGGAGCTTTTAGTTCTAGACTTGTATATGAATCTCATGTCTTTGATTTCTATTTGGTAGGATGTGCATGAAGGAAGGAGCTATTCGCCGTTTGGTGATTACATGTGAACTCTATGTGTATGGTTGGACTCAATGTGTATGGTTTGGACTCTATATGTTGCTATATGCAACTTGTGCGAACTTGTAGGAACACTTGATGGATCTCGTGTATGCACTTATTATGGACATATGCACTCTATTTGTGGCCTTATTATGGACATATGCACTCTATTTGTGGTGTTGGATCTTGTATGTGATCTATTTATGGCAATAGATCATTGTATTGTGTATTTGATGTTTATATGCATTGAAATATGTTGCTATTGTGCCACAGATGTTGGCTTTGTACATATTTGTGATATTGGTATTTGAATTGCTGGGAATAATGGGAAAACAAGCCAAAAAAAAATATGCAGGGGCCTTTGCCGTGTGCATGCACATGGCAAAGGGTGTCACCTGGGACCAAATGGTGTCTTTGCCGTGCGCTTGCACACGGCAAAGGGTGTCACCTGGGACCAAATGGTGTCTTTGCCGTGCGCATGCACACGGCAAAGGCTGCGAACCTGGGACCAAACGGTGCCTTTGCCGTGCATGCATCTGAGGAAAGCGCACGGCAAATCTCGTCTCACGGCATCGCGGTGGCGCACGGCAAAGAAGTAGACACGACAAAGAGAAGGGACACACGGCAAAGCTACACCACGGCAAAGCCTTTGCCGTGCGACGCGCACGGCAAAGAAGAAGTCACGGCAGAAGAAGGCACACGGAAACGCACGGCGCACGGCAAAATTCAAGGGTGGGTCCCGCGTGCAGGACACACGGCAAAGCTATGGTGGGACCACTGTCACGGCGCCGTCTCGGCCGCGGCGGCGTCAAGTTACTTTTGTGTGCCGTGCAGTGCAATTTTGCACACGGAAAAGGCTTTGCCGTGCCATTTTTGCAGTCCACACGGCAAAGCCCATTTGCCGTCCCAAACGTTGCGGTGGTGGTCTTTGCCATGTGTATGGCACGGCAAAGGGTATGCCGTGCTTTTTTTTTGGCTTTGCCGTGCTACACATGGAACACGGCAAATATTGCGATTCCTGTAGTGACGCATGGTGTGACCACACTACGATGATGTTTTATGGTGTTTAGATCTTGAAGGTGATGAGCCTTGGCCCGGATACTTGCGTCAAGGTGAAACCACTCAATTTTACCCTATGCTTGAATCTGGTGAGATGATGATGCGATCCATTGTTTGATTAGTTGCTATCAAGCCTGTGCTATCTTGCTTCTCGTTGTTACCCAACCATTGTTATCGGTGCAGATCTCATGTCCTTTGTGTAGGGTTTCCATACTACCATGAATGATTTTCCCTCGATTTTTTTTTCCATTCCAACCTTTATACGTACAAAAAGGGTTTTTCCTCAAAATAAGGGGTGTACACTTGTACACCCAAGTACTCATCCGGCTCAGCCCGTGACTATCACCCTTCACATGGTTTCTTAAATTTTGGTTTATTTTAATCAAGTTTTTGACGCTTAACTGGTAAAGTGGCAGGGGTAATAAAAAATCGGTTATTTAATAAAAGAACAATATTTTTTTTAATCTTAACGGTATGATCTCTTATACTATCTCACAAACTTGGATTGGCACCGGGCTCGCTCACATTTGAAACACACGTATCTCTAACTTCATATAAATCATGGTTGTCGAGTCTGTCCTGTGCAACCCAGAAACGCTATCGCAGTCATGGGTCATTGGGTCCTAATAGTTCTGATTAAATTTGCTCAAGCTTGTATGTACTACATTATCTATTAATCTACCATTCCAACGTCTCAAGATGGTATCTCTTTGATCAAGTTCATCAATTAAAACATGTAGTCAAGTCTCTCTGTCGTTGAATTGTATTTTATACTTGTTATGCCTTGATGGCCGACAGTCTAATGTTTGTCGACGGATGATTTGCACTTGGGTGGGGTGGGCTAACCACTTTCTAAAGCCAAAAAAGAAACACTCAATGTTGGATTTTATATATAAGATGTTTCTATAAATTATCAGGAATTCACAAAGAGATCCCCGATTCCATTACTTGAACATAACCTTAGTTTCACACTTTCACATAATAGCCATTCCTAAGACCTAAATAGAGAGATATTTCCTCCAATACTTGCAAACAGAGTATCAGAGGAAGGTCTAGTCGAGATATCTTGCAGAATAGGAACAAGTAGCTGAGAAAGAAGTTGCAGGGATGAAATGTTAACTTTGTAAGTGACACTAGAAAACCCCCCAAAAAACTTGCTCTAGAATGTGATAAAGTGGATATATTTTAGTGAACTGGGTGGATGTCTAGTGATGATTGGCTGCATCAAGAATAATGTCAATTAAAAATGAAAACTATTGTGAAGGAGGAAGAAATAAAATTGATGCAAAGATTTAGACAAAAATATAACAATTGGAAGCATATGATAACACTAAATAGTACCACTCTAAAGCTAATGGAAGGACATGGGAAACATGATTGTAAGCTTGCAACACGAGGATGACATGGTGGAGGAGGAAGAAAACTTGAAAATACATATTAATTTTTTTTTACAATACTCTGTTTAGGAGCTCAGAATAGACTATAATCTCTCTATCCCATTGGGGCTGCAAAATTTATAACTGGTTTGCTCTTACTGGGACAATTGGACTTTAAGAATTGAATTTTTTTGCTTTTGGGATGGAAACTAACAAGGCACCATAACAATATGGATTTAATGGGTATTTTAATTAAAAAATGGAATGTTGTGCATGCCGATTTATTTGCCTTGGTGAATGATTTTATGACAAAAAATAATATTGACATACTAAATTATGGAGTTAACATAGTAGTACCCAAAGTGTTGATGAAAATAAATCCAAATATACAAGCCTATTCGTCTTTTAGATGTTATCTTGAAAATCGTTTTTTTTTTTGCTTTAGATAGATTGAATCTTTTTTTTTGAATTTTCCGTTTATATATTAAGCAAATAAAACAGTTTGATTACAATCCTTCCGCACCGATTGCAACACACACGTCGGAACCGATCCAAGAAGTACACCCCCACGCAACTCTCTACGACCTAGTTGACAAAGTTCATGAGCAGCAGAGTTGCATCTTCTGTCGATTTTCCGCAGCAGGACATGACGGTCAGGTGGCTTCAGCAGTCTGAAATCACCCGCAATCATGCTAATAGCCGAACGGTCTTCGCTACCCTCCTCGAAAGCTTCAATTACCCTAGCGCAGTCCGTCTCGATTACCACATTGCAGACAGTGGTTTGAAGTGAAAGCTTCATACCTTCTAAGCAAGCAATGGCTTCGCCCTCCTCTGCAGATCTGCAATACTGGATAAAGTTCCAAGCCGAGCTACAAACTTTACCATTACTGTCTCTGATGATAGCTCCCCAAGCTCCCTGGCCTGTATCTGCAGAAAAACTAGCATCCACATTACATTTTAACCAATTTACATCTGGTTTGTCCCAACGAAGGGATTCTTTCTGTATCTGAGTGTTTCTCAGGTTGTCAGAGTCTGGGTTACCCAGTTTGGTGTTTAGGCCAACTATGCCTTTACCTTTTCTATCAGGAACACTATTTCCAGTCTTTAAGAGATTTAGACTGGTGAGGTAATTTTGGAGAAACCTGATAGAGTTTTCAATAGAAGACTTCCCTTTGTTAAAAATTATGTCATTCCTTTGGTGCCAAGCTCTCCACCAGAGGAACATCATCTTTACTCTCATTTCTTTGCTCAGACTGTCGAGGAGAATTAGAACCCAGTCTGGCCCTGTGTCCCTTAAAACCTTTTGCTCTGGAAGTTCCCAGGCAGCAGAGAGTCCATGTCTAAGAGCCAAAGGTTTGGTACATCGCATGGTAGCGTGGTGCCCTAATTCATCTTCCATACCACAGATGGAGCACGTAGGCATTACATTTGGCAGCCTCCTACTCCTGTTAACCTGAACAGCAAGAGAGTTAGTTGCCAGCTTCCACGTGAAGATTTTAATTTTAGGGGGGGCTTCCGATTTCCATATCAAGTTCCAGAGCCCTCTATCACCATTTTGGCTTGCACTTGCACCTGGTAACGGTGTAGAATTCAGATTAACAGCCAAATTGTAGGCACTTCGGACAGTAAACATTCCGTTCTTCTCAGGGTTCCAGGCCACAAAATCCTCCGAATTCTGTCTAGGAAGTTTAATTCTGAGAATAGTCTCCGCTTCAGAATGTTGGAAGACTGTTCTAACAAGATCTTCTTTCAAGTCTGATCTTCGTTGTTAATTAGTTGGTCAACCCTTCTAATTCTAGAATTGGAAGGATTTACCATAGCTTTTAAATCACCTCTAGGGATCCAGTTGTCTCTCCATACTCTAATCTTCTTGCCATTGTCGACACGCCAGATAATGCCTTTTTTAAGCAGATCTAAACCATGCCTAATCCCTTGCCAACACGGGGAAGGGTTTTGTATAAAGGCAGTATCAGTGAGCTCACCATTTGGATAGTACTTCGCTTTTAGGAGTCTAGCGC
This sequence comes from Poa pratensis, assembly GCA_947311845.1. NCBI lineage: Eukaryota > Viridiplantae > Streptophyta > Magnoliopsida > Poales > Poaceae > Poa > Poa pratensis. The sequence continues at coordinate 71,155,615 of CAMZMU010000041.1, forward strand.
AGAGACTGTCTGGATAGACAATTAAACGCCAGGCTTGTTTTGCCAACAACGCTTGATTGAACAGATGGAGATCCCTGAAGCCCATTCCTCACTGCGCCTTCCTTCTAGTCAATTTCTCCCAGCTAAGCCAGTGCATTTTCCTTCTATCAAACTCATCTCCCCACCAGAAGTCTCTCGTCAATTTCATCAACTCCTCACACAACGAACTCGAGAATTTAAAGATACTCATAGAAAAAGTGGGAATTGCTTGAACAATAGATTTGATTATTGCCTCTTTTGCACCACTAGACGAATACTTTTCAGCATAGTCTGAGAAATGTTTCCTAAGCTTCTCCTTGACAGGTTGGAACTTACCATTTTTCATGCGCCCTTCAGGCACAGGGAGCCCAAGATACTTTTCTTCAAAGCCCACTGTTTGAATGTTAAGGATAGCTGCAACTTCTTTTCCATCCTCTTCAGTACATTTGTTGCCCAACAGCAGGGAACACTTCCCAGGGCTAAGAGATTGTCCAGTCGCTTTCTCATAATTTGTAAGAACCAATTTTACTTTGGTGGCTTGGTCCTTATTAGCTTCGAAAAACAAGAGACTGTCATCCGCAAAAAGAAGATGAGATATACCAGGGCTACATCTGCAAACCTTTAGCTCTTTTATGTTTCCTTTATCAATTTCCAGTTGAAGATGTCTAGATAGTCCATCACCAACAAACAGAAAGAGATAGGGAGAGAGGGGGTCTCCCTGTCTCAGCCCTCTAGTTGGATAGAAATCATCAAGAATTTCTCCATTGAATCTGACTGCGTACCTTACTGTCTTGACACAAGTCATCACCCAGGTAACCCATTATTTATGAAAACCTAGTTTCAACAGAATTTGTTCCAGGTAATTCCAATCGACACGCTCATAGGCCTTTGCTAGATCAAGTTTGTAAGCAGCAAATTTTCCTTTCTTATCGGAGCTTTTCTGGATAGAGTGAATACATTCGAACGCTATCAAAGCGTTGTCAGTAATTAATCTACCCGGGATAAAAGCACTCTGAGTCGGGGCAATAATATCTTGTAGAAGAGGTCTTAGTCTATTCACCAAGCATTTGTAAATGACTTTGTAGATGACATTGCATAAACTGATGGGTCTAAAGTCTTTTACTGAAATAGGATTCTTCACCTTTGGAATTAGTACAATCACAGTGTCGTTTATGCCAATCGGCATGTTCCCTGTCTTGAAGAAATCCTTGATCGCCAAGATAATATCATCCTTAAAAACCCCCCAGTGTCGCTGATAGAATCTTGCCGGGAAGCAATCCTTCCCAGGGGCTTTAAGAGGGCCAATTTGGAATAAAGCATTACTTATCTCAACATCAGAGAATTCCGAGCACAGCTTGTCATTCATATCAGAAGTGATTTGAGGGACCACTGATTCGGTAATGATAGAAGGGGTGACACTCTGATCAGCCGTGAAGAGATTCTTGAAGAAGGAATTTGTAATGTCCTGCATTTCTTCTTTCACATCCGTCTCGGTACCATTTTCTCTCCGGAGTTTGGTGATGTTATTTTTCTTCTTTCTCCAAGTTCCTTTTTTATGGAAAAACTTCGTGTTCCTGTCCCCATGTTTAAGCCAGTTAATTCTAGACCTTTGTCTCCAATATAATTCCTCTTGTTCTAGCAGAGAATCCAGTTCCCTTTCAATGCGGAATTTTTCATCTTGGTCATGAAGTGTGTTTCGGATATTTATCCTTTCCAAATCCCTTCTCAATTTTTCAATGCATCTTGGGATGACACCCACCGTATTCTTGCTCCAGCTCTGTAAGCAGTTCATAACTCCTGCCAGATTTGAGGCAACCTCCCCCAGGTCCCTTGGTTTTTTATGTCCTTCCCAAGCAGTTTTGACTTCTTGGACAAAAGACTCCTCATGCTCCCAATAAGCTTCATACCTGCGGTTGGTAGAGGACATTCTTTCAGCAGTATCATGTTCAAGTTTTAGCAAAATTGGACAGTGGTCTGATCTGGAAGAAGTTAGGTGTCTTACCGAGGCTTGGGGGTATATGTTAGACCACGCGGGGGTGGCCACCGCACGATCCAGTCTCACTCGAACATTGTTTAGCCCTTTTTGCTTGTTGTCAAACATCCAAGGAGCACCTAGGTAACCAAGATCATGTAGATCACAATAGGATAGGACTTCTCTGAAATCCATCATTTGTTTTTCACCTCTTCTTTTTTTAGAAAAATGTTCAGATTGCCACATAGCTTCATTAAAATCCCCCATCATAAGCCAGGGTAACTTTAACATAGGCTTAATTCTTTTTAACATGTCCCACATATGATGGAGAAGGTGAGTGCGGGGCTCGCCATAAACAAACGTGCATCTCCATTATAATCCCTTTTTTAAAACCTTAACGATTACATCAATGATTCTAGAGCTTATTTTGAACAACTCAACATCTACATGCTCATGCCAGAAGAGGGCTAGACCTCCCCCTTCCCTTTTTCATGAAAAGAGACTATGTTTTTTAGACCTAGTCTCCAGCGTAAATTCTCTACAATGTCTTTTTCCTGCCTAGTCTCAGACAAGAAAACGAGTTGAGGTTTGTGGGTATGCACGAGGCGCTTGATCTCTGAAACTATCCGGAGGATGGAAGTTGAAGCTTAAGGTCGTCATTTCTTCTGACAGACACGCTCATCCGTGCCTGTCAGTTGACCAGCAGCCCCTGGGCTGGTTGCCTCCTTATCTTCCTGTCCACCCTTTTCCTTCTGCTGCACTTCTTTGCTCACATCCTCTGACCCCTTGGTCCTCTTCCCATCTTTAGCTCTGAACTTGATTATAAAGCTCTGACTTCCCTCCTCCATGCTTGTTTTCTCCGATTCCTGACGCTTTCCCAGTAGCTGCATCTTCTTCGTCATGAAAGCAGAGGCAGTTTTTGCAGCGTCCCTCTTTATTTCAGCATACAGACTCCCATCCGGTTGCAGGCAATCGAGGATTGGCGGCACAGGAAAGGAAACCCTGTTATTTCCTTTCTTTTTTATGTCCTCCAGCTTGTTCTTGTGCTTCCAGCGCATATTCATTTTCAGGCCCTCTCCAGCTTTTGTCACTTGTTGGTCAGTAATTTTTCCCTTTTCAGTGTTCCCATCTACCTTCAGGTTATTAATGGCTTCAGCAAGCAGCTCCTGAATCTTGTCCGGGACAGACTCCACAACCTCCTCAGCCGGATAAGCCTCCCCTGCACCTCCATTGCCAGGTACACGCATGAGCTGACCCTCCTCAGTATCTGTTTCAGGTCTCAACTTCCATCCTCCCCTGCATTCACCCTCACCAAGCTTCTTCTTCCCCTGTCCGATCTCCATTCTCTTGTCCATGGACTTGAGTAAAAGTGGTATGTTGTGTGTAGTTTCGGAGGCACAGCCACCCCTTTACCGGATATATACTCTGTGTCCCGATCGCCTACCTGCAGAAGCAGATCCTGTCCTACCAATCTGTTCCTTCCAATTCTATTCCTTGAAATATATGATTCTGTAATAATTAGGACTCTTTCCTTCATAGTAATCACACTGTCAGACGAGCAAGGATCAAAAGAGATTGGTAGAATCAAAATTCGGGGAGGTACATTCCTAGCTGGAACAAATGTATCCGGGTTCAAAGGACCCCTATCAGGCAAGACCATATTTTTTCCGATCCGATCTTCTCTGGAAAATTCACAATTTGCATGATCAGCGGACAAGGTTGTAAGATTATCTTCACCAGTGATTGAGATCATACCAACGTTGCTACGGTTGTTTGAATCAACGCAATCTGAAGCCTTTAACATAGTCTGATTCGTGACGGGGGAGATCAGATTTACCTTGTTAGCCAGATCTTGTCTCCTGCGATCTTCCCGCAGGATCGCAATCGCTTCAGATTTCAAGGCCGCGATCTCTGGACTCAACCTGCGGTCCCCTTCCCGCCCATCCACAATTGACGAGATTGATGCAGGGCAGGATCTCAGTTTCTTCGCGATCCTCTGGATACGCCTCCTGAAATCCATCCCTTCAAGCAAGCCCCCCCCCCCCCCAGGGGAGCCGCCTTGGTCGAGAACAGGGCGCGTCCGGCACGCTGGACCTCCCGGGTAGCTTGGTTTCGTGGCATCGGCGGCCCCCGGTGAGATTGCCGGCAGCTTCGCCGCCTCGGCGCCGAGCGTAATTTGCGGAGCTAACATCGTGTTTTCGGGGATACTTTTAGATTGAATCCTATCATATGGAAAGTTATAAGAATTTTGCAGACTTCTTTTCTATAAAATAGGTTTATCAATAAAGGTGTGGTGGTTTTGTGTGAAACTCTTAATGGCTTACATTTATGTAAAGGTTCACGCCTTCTCTACTTCAAGTTCTTGCAATGAAGAGATTCCCTAATAAATTTGATTGGTCATGAAAAGTGGCTCAGGGGTGGGGACGGGACGGTCAATGGAAAGATTGGGCCATTTTTTTGCACAGATGCACCAAGACCATAGGCATGGAGACCTAGTCTCTCATTTGCTTTTCAAACTTGCAGCTGATCTTATGGGAAGAGCAGTCGATCATGGTTGGATTAAACCGTCATGTCACATGGTGGGAAAAGGTGATTCTATTATGCAATATGCACATGACACTATCTTACTCCTCCAATTTGATTTTGAACAAGCTAGAATACTGAAATTCATTCTATGTATTTTTGTACAAATGTTTAGGTTGAAAATAAACTCAAAAGTGAAGTCTACTGTTTAGGAAAATCTCAAGACAATTTATTTTTAGAAGAATCCTCATGCTTTCTGTATTTTGAGCATCCTGCTTTACATGCTTTCTGTATATATAAATCCTGTTGGGAAAAAGGTGAAAGTATGATAAACTCATGTATGGTTTCCTCAAGAGTTTTTAAAAAGAGAAAATATCACCTAGTAAATTGGAAGACAATTTGTGTTCCAAAACACAAAGGTGGTTTGGGGGTGCTGAATTCTGAAATCATTAATGTTGCTTTGTTAGCCAAGTGTGGCATTGGAAATTATTCAATGAAAAAGGATGTGAGAGTCTATTATTTATGGTAGGGGCTTAGCACTACAAAACTATTCGCGATAGGTAACGTTTGGATTCCGTCGCACCGAAGGCCAAAAACGTCGTTGGCTAGCAATCGCGACGATTCATGCGACGTAATGAATTCGTCGGCGATCGATAGTCAAAGACGCGGTTATGACGTTTCTGTTGCACCCGAGGACGTCGAGGTTACGCGCGACGGTCGTAGGACGTCGCGAGCGGCGGCCCATGCCCATTAAAGGGCAACGTTTTCTTCCGTCACGCACTACTGCCATGTGGCGAACAAAGCTTTCCCGGTGACGTCATCTCGGAGCGACGTTTATTTTCGACTCAATGATCCTGTTACGCCCACACGTATGACATCATCCATTCCATTTTGTACGTCATATCACTGCGACGTTTTATTACGTCCTTGTGTCATGTTACCATCCGTCGACACGTGGGCAACACATGCGCAGCCACGTCGCGCTCTTGAGCGACGAAAATTTACGTCGCGGGCTGAGTGATGACGTGATTACCCTCGTGTCATTTTTTTTCCGTCGGGACGGGAAGCTAATAGAATGGAGGCACGTGGAACGACCACACAGCACCACGGCGGCGACAAATATGATGACACGTGAATCAAATACATAAATTTATCATCAATACCATAGTCTACAGCGAGTCATTAATACAGCCACATGCCAAATGCTCACAGTTGTCAGCAACAAGGGCATAGCCTCACAGGCCAAAGGCTCACAATGTTCAGCAACAAGCACAAAGCCTCCCAGATTCTAACAGCAAAGTTGTTGAGTCAACTTCTTAATTAGGGCATTGGTCTGCTCTTGCGACTTTTTTATGTATTGTTGTTGATTGCGAAATGCTTCAAATTCTTTTTCTAACTTGAGGGTTGCAGTTTTTTCCATCTTCTGCAACTCATCAAATGAACTCCAGAGATTCGTAGCAACTGCTATCTCGGAATCAAGTTGAGTTTGAAGCTGAGACTTTGAAAGCGGGGAATGCAGACTGATCTTGTGCGGCACAGTAGGCAGTCCAATCTCCACCGTGGCATCCTCTGAATCAAGTGGGTCCATCTTTCTTTTCTTACTTGCCTAACAAGATGTAAAGAACGTATTTGTAAATTACAGATGACAAGCATGTACAGAACATATTTGTAAATTACAGATGACAAGCATGTATAGAACCTATCTGTAAATTACAGAGAACGAACTGATAGATGAAACTAGAAGATGACAAAGCATATATGTTGATAAGCATGTACAGAACATAGATGAAACTAACAGATGATGAAGCATGTGTTGAAAATCATGTACAGAACATAGATGAAGCTAGCAGATGATAAAGCATGTATGTTGACTAGCATGTACAGAACATATATGAAGCTACCAGATGATAAAGCATGTATGTTGACAAGAATGTAAAGAACATAGATGAAACTAGAAGATGACAAAGCATATATGTTGATAAGCATGTACAGAACGTAGATGAAACTAACAGATGATGAAGCATGTGTTGAAAATCATGTATAGAACATAGATGAAGCTAGCAGATGATAAAGCATGTACAGAACATATATGAAGCTAGCAGATGATAAAGCATGTATGTTGACAAGATATCATTAGAGGATGATGAGCTACCAGAATAGTGGATAAAGACGTCAACCCCAGTTGTTGCAGCCGTGCATTGTTCCTCATGATAGTTTTGCTCCGCTCTTCTTCTATGGGAAGTAATTTTGCTTCTAACATGCACAAAGAACTCAAAGTAAGTTACTGATCATGTAATTTCGATCCAAAGCATGATAGGATCACAGGCAAACCATTTAGACATGTAATTGCATCAAACATAGGCAGGATAATAAAGCAGTGTCAATCATAGAATTAAAAAGTGAATCAATTTATACAGATGAAGAATCGATCAAACAATTAAACAGACCTACAATTGTGACAGACTAATTTCATCAAACATTAGCAGCATAATAAAGAAGCATCAAGCATACAATTAAACGAGCAAACAATTTAGGAAGCATCAAGCATACAACTAAATAGGCAAACCATTTAGGAAGCATCAAGCATACAACTGAACAGAAAGAAGCATCATAATAAAGAAGCATCAAGCATACAATTAAACATGCCTACAATTGTGACAGACTAATTTCATCAAACATTAGCAGCATAATAAAGAAGCATCAAGCATACAATTAAACGAGCAAACAACTTAGGAAGCATCAAGCATACAACTAAACAGGCAAACCATTTAGGAAGCATCAAGCATACAACTGAACAGAAAAAAATTGAGAGAATATTTGCCTTCGGCTTTTGAGACTTCATTCTTAGGGCGTTTCCGGCCAGGAAACTTTGCTGGTGCCATCGAAGGTGTAACTTTTGACAGCGCCGATAGGGAAGCCCTTGTTTGTCTTCGTGACATCGAGGTGGCAGACCTTGACGGTGAGGTTGGAGACGAGGTGGCAGACCTTGACGGCGAGATTGGAGACGAGGTGGCAGACCTTGACGGCGAGGTTGGAGATGAGGTGGCAGACCTGGACGGCGAGGTTGGAGACGAGGTGGCCGATAGGCGCGCTGGACGTCCAGGTGGAAGACCGGTACGACGACCTCCTCTCTGAGGTGAGAGATCTGGACGGTGAGCTTGTCAGCGAGCTGGTGGAACTGGGGTCCTCCGCGGCGGGGTGGTAGATCTAGCAGTCGATCTCAACGGCGTGGTTGCAGATCTGGGGGTCGAAATAGACAGGAGGAGTCAAACACCTTGCAGGCGAGCTAGAGGGCGGGGTTGGAAAAAGGGACGGCGAGCTATAGGGCGGGATTGGAGAAAGGGACGGCGAGCTGCACGGCGAGGAGAAGCTAGGGTTTGGGAGGGGAGGAGGAGGAGGAGAAGGGAGTAAATGTCATGGTGGGATCACGGCAGATGCCATAGGTATGGCTAAGATGGGGCCGAATGGTCGTTGGGGGAATCCGGGGAGGGTTTATACACTCAAGAAGTGCACACGCAAGAACACGAACGAGAAACCAAGAAACCAAGAACACAAAGCACACCACGATGTACCCTGCTTCGGGGCCCTCTTGTGGAGGTAACCCTACTGCAGCACTATCCTATTCGGTGTATAGCTCAAGGTGACAAGTACAAGCTGCTCCTCGAGCTGTATGATGATACAATGGTGAGAACTTGAGGTAAAAGATGGAGCTACACGGGAGGAAGTAGGCACTCTGAGCTATATCCGAGGTGTTTCCGGGGTTTCCGAGGTTCCTTTCTCTCTTTCTTCCCCTGTCGATCGATCTGTCCGTCCCTCAAGCAGGAGGGGGTGAAGCCCACTATATAGGCCAGCCGAGTTACCGTTGTGCCCCTCGCTGAACACTGTTGCCATGCCTCTGCACCGGTCACCACCGTACCTCTGTCAGGGACAAGACGTGGCTGCCCATCTTCTGCTGCCTAACGGCAGAACTAGCATGTCTCCTCTGACCGAGATAGGACGTGGCCTGGCAGAGCTACCTCGTAGCCTTTTCCCAGATCCCGCGTGGTCAGCGGTCAGAGACGTGCAGGCCCGCCAAACCCGGGGCACGCCTCTGCCAGGCTCCGTGACAGACGCTCCCGCGTCAGGCACTCTTGTACCAGCAGGAAGTGACAGGAGCATTGACTCCTGCCCGACCTACAGCCTACCACCTCGGTTAGCTCGGCACGGATGTGACGGGCTCCGTACCTCGGGTCTTGTGCTTAAGATCTTTACCAGGTTGGATCTTACTTCCTTCCAACAGCTTCTCCTGCTCTCACAATACAAACCATAGCCCGAGGTAGTTAGGTCGGCTGAACATAGCTCGGACAGTGAACCTCGGCCCAGGCCAACGGGATACCTCGGATCCCTCTGGGCCAAGATAGGTCGGCCTTTATGTCCTCCAGGTCAAGATGCAGCTTGGACACTCCCAGGCCCAAACAGGTCGGCCCTTTCCGTACCTCGGCATATCTTTAAACTCATCTTTATGCCAAGCCTTGACCCTACCCGGGGGTAGCCCCCCGACATTAGTCCCCGAAGCTGGTGCGGTCCTACGACCTCGGATGGAGGGCCGTAGCAGGTTCAAAATAAGCAAGGCACCACCTATAAAACCGACCTCAAATATAGCTCCGCCGAGGTACTTCCCCAGACCATATTCTAATCCGAGGTTGATATGCGATCTGAACTTTCCGAGCTGTTTCAGCACAATCTTGCCTCAGATTTTCCGAGGTACGTGGCGAAGAATCTCTGCCCGGACCTCGAAACCCGGACCTCTGAAAGACAGGTCCTTACCATACGCCGCCCTTGTCAGCCGGACCCACCAAACAGCGCACCTGCACTCAAGTGCGAGACCAACTTGACGCCCACGACTCCTCGATTCTCGCGCTGACCAGCACAGGAAATCGAGGCTGGCGGTTGCCATTCTGCGGCCCACGATGTGGCCGATCGTGCGGCCACCAACCGCGCAACCGCTCCTCCGCCCACACACGATCCGCCTCCCGGTAACCGCGCGGTAGTGCGCAGTTAACGCACGCGGTTATAAATAGGGGCCCAGGGGGAGTTTCTTCTTCTTCTCCCCCACTCGCCCACTGCTCCGTGCCTTCTGCCTCCATCGCCGCCGTCGAGCACTCGCCGCTGCGACCTCGCCGTCTCGAAGATTCTCGCCTTGCGCCGCCACTCCGTCGTCGATCCTTCGTGCCACCCTCGACTCGCCATCCAACCCCGATCTTCGAGTACCTCACCGGTGAGTTCCTTATCTCCCCTCCGTTGCCATTGCCATGAACATGTTCATCCTTCGATGAACTCGAGGATCTGGATGAATCCGATGAACTTGAGGAACCCGATGCTCTATCTTTGCACTCTTTTAGCCATTTTAGATCTCATCTAGACTTGTATCAGACGCACCCGTAGCACTGTCCTTTTAGGTTTGCCCCTTGATGAACTCGAATTTATCCCTTTTTAGCTCACCGGTAGATCTTTGCTAGTATCTCGCATGGTAGAAACATGTTTCCCGCCTAAATCCTTTAGCTCGGCTGTCTCGAATGATCCGAGGTATTTACCCCGGCTATCCTGAACTGTCCGAGGTACTTACCCCGGTTGAACCTCCCTCTTCTGCAGGAAAGCGTCAACATGTCTTCTGCCTCGGATCCCGCCGAGGAAGGAGCACCTGGAGAACGAGGTAGCTGGGAGGGATCCGATGTCACGGAGGTCGACATCAAATGGCTCCGAGATTCACGGCGGATCCCGGCTAAACTCATCTGCCGGTTCCGAAGAAAGGAGATATCGAACCCGAGGTGGAATCCGGGGAGCGGGTCGTCTTCCTGGATCACTTCGAACGTGGTTTCGGGCTCCCGGCCGGGAAATTCTTCCGGGATTTCTTGGACAAATTTGGGCTACAACCACACCACCTGCCCGCCAATGCCATCCTCCAACTTTCGGCCTACGCGACCTTTTCCGAGGGTTACCTCGGATTATGGCCAAGCATCGAGTCCTGGGCCAAGTACTTCCAGCTCAAGAAGCAAAGTGTCCCGAACAAGAAGGTCGTGGACAAGGAGATGACCGCTTGCGGGGCGGCCTCGATTTCACCTCGGCGCCTTCTGAGTTTCCTCGGATCAGGGCCTGGACTCCTGCCGCAAATGGCAACGCTCCTTCTTCTATGTGAAGAACCCGGGCCGAAGATCTCATCAATTTGCCGGAGTTCACCATTGGAACCCCCGCTGCCCAACTCAACTGGGATTATGAGCCTGCACCCGACGCTCCCGAGGTTCTTCTGATCCACCAAACCATGATGTCCCTCCAGGAGAAAAGCTGGGGGCAGATGACATCTTGCGCACCATGATCACCCGCCGAGTTAGCCCTTTACAAGCGCGGGCCCATAAGATCTGCCACATGAGTGGCCGCTACGACCCCACTCGGCACAGCACCTTTGAACTTGATGACTCCGAGGTGAAGAGGCGCATCCGGGCCATCGCCAAGACCACCATGCCCGACAAGTGGAAATGGGGTGTCAAGCCCTATGACCGAGATCACCTTCCAGCTCAAGTAAGTGTACTTTACCCGACGTAAATATTCCTCGGTTTCATTTTCACCCCGACCTTGTATTGATCTTGTGCTAACTCGGTTTTACCTTGCCACCTCTGCAGAAGTTCACTCGACAGGAAATCGAGGATGGCCCCCTTTCTTCTAAGGAGTGGACTCCCGACCTGCCTATCCCGGCCGCCGCCGAGGTTGAAGATCCGGACAATGAGGATCACCTCCCCATTCCCAAGGCCACCTCGGGTAAGACTCGTGGTTTCACCTCGCACCGCCCACCAGTTCGATCGTCTATCCAGGATTGGCCCGATGATGACGATGACGATTGCCAAATTCTGGAACCTGTCAACGTTATTCCCATTTCATATGCTCCTCCAACATATAAGAACTTTCATCCAGCGTCTGCAGCTTCCCGGAAGCGCTCAGGACCGGTACCTCGGATGCCGAGGCTTCCAAGACCTCGGAGACTGGCGCCCAAAGCCAAGCGTGCCAAGAAGACCTCGGCGAGGCACAAGAAGCGAGGCCCCGTGGAGAAGATGCGTAAGTCACCTTGCTCCTTTTTACCTTTCACGCTGTTCCGAGGTTAAGTTTTTTACTCTAACTTAATCTTTTCTTTTTCGTCTAGCCCGGCTCGGCAGATCAAACAGAGCCATAGCTCGATACATTCACCACTGCCTCCAGTGGTTGAAGCTCAGACAACCGAGGTCGAGGTTAACCTCGGCAGCCCCGCCAGAGCCTCTCCTCCAGAACGGTCCATTGACCTCAGCAGCCCGGAGAAGACCATCTCCTCCCCGGTGCGTGTCTCCTCCGCCGAACTTCCACCGCCGAGCTCTGACTCCGGCCTGGGGCACTCTGCTCCCCGCCGAGATCAGACTCCTCCGCCTCCTCAGAAGGATGCGGAGACAGATCGCGCCAAGACTCCGGCTAAGACCGTGCAGGAGCCTCGGCTCTCCCCCAAGTCTCAAGCTGCGCGCAACCAGCAGCAACAGCAGCAGAAGAAGCAGAAGAAAGATTCAGCTCCAGTTGTTGAGCCCCCCAAACAGCCACAGCAAACTCCAATGCCGCCACCGCCACCGGGCCCCAAGGCTGCGAGCACCCAACTAGTGCCGCATGTTCCCGCGCCGAAGTCCACCTGATCAAGACCGCGCCCTCGAGCTCTCAGGTCGCCACCTCCCGAGCTCTTTTGCTGCTACCATCCAGCCGAACATCAGCAGCTGGGAGGTCGGGCAACTCCGGACCAAGAGCGGGAACAGCTTAGGCTCGGAGAAGCACTATGACATGGACTGGAACTCGGCTGACTGCCGAGGTCTCCTCTAACCCGAGCTCTGAGCATCCAGTTGGACCTAGCGCCGTGCTCCAGTCCATCTACAACATGCAGACTGCGGTCCTTGATTGCAGCAAGAAGGCCTCGGTAAGTTTCTTTACGCAACTCTCTTTCTTCCTTTGAAACCAAATGACAAACATACACTATTCCCAGTCCCCGAGATTCGGGTTGAGCAATTGACACTCCACCGAGTTAAAATTGCTCGGCTTGAATCTCAAAAACTTGTCATTTCTCCCATGCTGAGTCCCCGAGGTCAATGCCGAGTCCCCGGGACTCAATTGGGCCTCGGGTGCTAAAAAGACCTCGGATTTCTTCGAACTGATCTCTCTATTTTTTCAGGAGTGCAACAATGCTCGGACAAAGATCTTCAAGAACCTCCTGCTGGATCACAACAGACTGAAGAAGTCTCACCGGACTCTTCTATCCGCAAAGGAGCAGAGCGACAAAGATTACGCCTCCAAGTTGAAGACAGCCGAAGATGAAATAGCTCGGCTGCAACAAGAGCTGAACCGGGCTAATGAAGCCAAAACTGCTGTGGAGGACGCTATGAAGGTAAAGACCAGGCCGCCGAACAGCAGCAAGAGCTTGCCAAGACCCTGGAGAGCCGCGCCACCTCGGCCGAAGCCGAACTTATCGCCCTCCGAGCTATATCGAAAAGCTGGTTGTCCGAGCTCGCTCGGATTAATCACCAAATGGACAGTAAGTTTCTTCTCCCCTTTTCCTTATTTTCTGCCGACCTACACCCCGTGCCACCGTATGCCTTATTTCAGCGACAGCCTTTTTGTCTTCTTCAGAGAACTTTGAGCACTCCAAGGACAAGGCTATCCGCGAAGTTCAAGCAGCTCGGGCAAAGAGGGCTGAGACAGAAACCCTCAGCGAAAGCTGGGATATCCAGGACCACCTTGTTGCCCTTAATGCTCGGATCAGGCCGCTCAGCCATTGGAACCAAGCTGGTTGATGCTGCCATCGAGGTCCACCGTGCCCTCTGGCCCAAGGTCAAGACTCCCACTTGCATCGACGAGCTCGCCACGAAGCTGAAAGGAGCCGAGGCTAGACTTCGGGAGTGGAGATGCTCATCAGCTCGGGCTGGAGCGGACAAGGCCCTGGTGTTCGTGCTGTCTTGGTATGAAGATGTTGAGATCCACACGGTTACCTCCCTGCGCAGGGGCTCTCCTTGGAACACCACCTGATGGCATTGCGAAACGCCAAGCAGCAGCCGACCTCTTTGCTAGTTATGCAAACACCCGGACCTTTGATGAGGGCGCCTCTATTCTGAGGATGAAGAGAGCTCGGACGAGGAAGAGTCCGGTGAAGAAGTTCTGACGGCGAGGAAATTGACTTTGACGAGCCTGAGAGCTCCAAGGGCAAGGCCGGCAAAACAACCGAGGTGGCTGAAGGTTCTGATGATGACTTCAGCTTCGACGAACCTCCGAACCCAAGGGCAAGTCCGGCAAAGCCGTAGCCACCGAGGTGATCTCCCCCGACGTGACGGACACCCCGGCATCCACTCCAACAACCGAGGTTGCTTCCGCGACCGAGGTGGTTCCTGCGCCCGAGGTTGTTCCTGCGCCCGAGGCTCCTGCTTCCGAGGTCCCCGCTACCACAACTTCGGCGACCGAGGTCTCTGGTTCCGAGGCCTGAACTTGTCTCAAGCAAAACATTAAATCCCCGGTATGCCGGGTGCAGATGTAACAGACCTTAAGTAGTTTGCCTTGCTACCAGTACTATTATCTTGCTATCCGAACCATGCTTTTCTAAGAATTTATGCCGAACCCTTTTGGAACGAGTCCCCGAGTTCACTTTCGTGTTTACTATACTTGGCATTCTTTGCTCTTGTCTACCATTTTGGCGTTCGACAGTCGAGTCACAAGATTGTTGTTTATAGCATACAGTACTTAGCAAATGTCGAGGTGTGTTTCAAAATCATCCGACATAAACGAAAGGTAAAGACAGGGGTTAGTAAACGACACATGCCGAACTATATTTTTGGACCGAGTCCCCGAGTCCATTTTCATGTTTCCCACGTTTTTTCATCTTTGCTCTTGACTACCATTTCGGCGTTCGTCAGTCGAGTCACAAGATTAGTTACACAGCATACATTACTTGAAGTTTGAGACGAGGTTCAAAATAGTTCGGCATATGAACGAAATTGACAAACAGAAATAAAACACAAGCACAAGAGCGAGGCAGTCCCCGAGCTTCAACCTCGGAGTGCCGACATTTCATTAAGGATTAACCGAGGTACATACATTGCGCCCTTCATGAGTAGAAAGGTCGGAGTAGAGCTATATTCCATGGTCGCCTGACCTCTGATCCGGGGTTGTCCAGCCCATCTTCCTTGGTTCCTGCGCATCTATTAGATAGTACGAATCATTGAGCAGAGCTCGGCTCACAATGAACGGTCCCTCCCATGGAGGTGACAACTTGTGCCGACCTTTCTTGCGCTGCACCAGCCTCAGCACCAAATCTCCCTCGTGAAACACACGAGGGTTGACACTCCGGCTATGATAACGTCGGAGACCTTGTTGGTATATTGCTGACCGAGATGAGGCCAATTCTCTAGCTTCCTCAAGCAGATCTACTGCATCCTCCCGAGCCTCTTTTGCCTCGGCTTCAGTGTACATTGCCACTCTGGGCGCATCATATTCGATGTCAGTGGGTAGCATAGCTTCTGCCCCATAGACCATAAAAAATGGCGTATAGCCAGTTGATCGATTTGGCGTGGTCCTTAGACCCCACAGTACTGCTGGTATCTCATCTATCCAACACCCCGGCGTTTTCAGCAGTGGTTCAATGAGCCGAGCCTTGATGCCGGCCAACACTAGAGCATTTGATCTTTCCACTTGTCCATTAGACTCCGGGTGTGCCACCGAGGCTATGTCCAGCCGGATTCCCTTGTTCATGCAAAACCGAGCAAATTCTCCAACAGCAAAGTTCGTGCCGTTGTCCGAGATAATGCTATGGGGGTACCATATCGCAGAATGATCTCCTTCAAAAAGTCACTGCTGAATGACCATCCAACTTCCGGATTGGTTTCACCTCGATCCACTTGGTGAACTTGTCCACCATCACCAGTATGTGCGTCATGTTACCTCGGGCTGGTTTGAACTCTCCCACCATATCCAAACACCATACCGCAAACGGCCAAGTGATAGGAATTGTTTTGAGCGCCGAGGCTGGCATATGCGTTTGCTTGGCAAACCTTTGGCATCCTTCACATCTCCGGACTATGGCCTCTGCATCAGCAAGAGCAGTGGGCCAATAGAACCCATGCCTGAACACCTTGGCCACCAGAGCTCTTGTGCTGCAATGATGACCACACTCTCCTTGGTGGATCTCCAAAAGCATCTCCTTGCCTTCAGCTGGCTCGACACACCGTTGCAACACCTCGGTTACGCTTCTTTTATAGAGCTCCTTGTTGATGATGGTGTACGCCTTGCCCTCCTTTGATTCTCCTAGCCTCGGTTGTGTCACTTGGCAAGCTTCCCTCCGTTATGAACTTCATGATTTGCTCCGCCCACTCCGGCACTGGGTGCAAAGGAAAAAATTCTCGTCCACCTCCATTGGTTCGGCCACCATAATCTCCTCCATTATTTCCTCCACCATCCTGCGACCAGTCCCCGAGTCTTGATGAGCAGTCCCCGAGGTTCGGTGCGCAGTGTGCGCAGTCCCCGAGCTCTGCCACGCAGTCCCCGGGTCCGACCAAACGCATCCGACGTCTACCTCCATTGGAACAGGTCCGGGCTCTTGCTCCGCCGGGATGAAAATAGATTCGGATTCAGGAGAAGGTTTGATTGAAGGAGTTCTCAAGTGATTCAGGGCTACCCTGGTGGTACTGCCTCTTTAGATGAACCGAGCTTTGACAACACGTCGGCAGCATTATTTTCTGTCCGAGGTATATGCCTGTATTCACACCCTTCAAAGAACCCGGATATCTTTTGCACATGGAACCGATATAACGCCATGTTGGCATCCAGAGCATCCCAAGTTCCAGAAGATTGTTGCACCACCAGGTCGGAATCGCCGAAGCACTCCACACGCCGGATACCGATCTCCTTCGCCACATTGAGGCCATGGATTAAGGCCTCATACTCCGCCACATTGTTTGATGCTGAGAAATGAATCTGCAGCACGTATTTCAGCTGATCTCGCTTCGGCGAGGTGAGGACTATTCCAGCCCCCAGCCCGATCTTTGTCTTGGACCCATCAAAATGCATTTTCCAATAATTATAGTCCGGCCTGGGTGGCTCATACTGCATCTCGGCCCAATCACAAAAGAAGTCCGGCAACGCCTGGGATTTAATTGCATCTCTTCTCTCATAATGTGGTGCATATGGAGACACCTCAATCGCCCATTTGGCAACTCGGCCAGTTGCATCTTTGCACCCGATGATCTCCGAGATTGGAGCTTCGCACACCACCGTCATGGGATGCTCCTGGAAATAATGCTTCAACTTCTTGACCGCCAGGTAGACACCATACGTCATCTTCTGGTAGTGAGGGTAATTCTGCTTCGAGGTAGAGATCACCTCGCTCAAGTAATACACCGGTCTCTGCACCGACCTGCCACCTTCTTCGCGCTCCACCACCACTGCCACACTTACAACTCGGTTTGTGGCCGCAATGTAAAGTAACATCGGCTCATTGTGCAATGGTGACGCCAACACCGGGGCAGTGGACAACATCTTTTTCAGCTCATTGAACGCCACGTCGGCCTGCGGGGTCCATGTAAACCCGGTACTTTTCTTCATGAGCTGGTACAAAGGTAAGGCTTTTTCTCCCAGCCGACCTACAAATCGGCTCAACGAGGCTAGGCACCCTGTGAATTTCTGCACATCTTTCAAACACTTCGGTAACTTCATGTTCTCAATAGCTCGGATCTTGGCCGGGTTAACCTCGATACCTCGGCTAGACACCAGGAATCCAGCAACTTTCCAGCCGGGACACCAAAGGTGCACTTGTCCGGGTTAAGCTTCAACCGATATTTTCTCAAATTCACAAATGTCTCCTCGAGATCCTCGAGGAGAGTACGTTTCTCCTTAGTTTTGATGACGATATCATCGACATACACTTGCACATTTTTGCCCATTTGAGAGTGCAGGCATTTCTGCATACACCTCTGATAAGTTGCCCCGGCATTCTCAGACCAAAACACATGACACGATAGCAATACGCCCCATACGGGGTAATAAAAGCAGTCTTTATTTGATCCTTCGGGTTCAGTGGTATCTGGTGAAAACCAGAGTACGCATCGATAAAAGACAACAGTTCACAACCAGCAGTGGAATCAATCACTTGATCAATCCGAGGTAATGGAAACGGATCTTTCGGGCACGCCTTGTTGAGGTTAGTGAAGTCAATGCACATGCGCCACACCTTGACCACGGCTGGCTCGTCTTTCTTCTTTTCCACCAAGACCGGATTGGATATCCAGTCCGGATGCAGCACCTCCATAATGAACCCGGCTGCAAGCAACTTAGCCAGCTCGTCCAGCACCACTTGTCTTCGGTCGTCTGAGAGACGACGGGTCGGTTGCCTCACCGGTTTCACCTCTGGCCTGACAAATAAAGAGTGCTCTGCCAACTCCCTCGGAACACCAGGCAGGTCCTTAGCCGACCATGCAAAGATATCCCGATTCTCACGGAGGAAGTGACAGAGCTCGCTTTCCTATTTCTCGCCCAGCCCGGTCCCAATGATGGCCATATGCTCTGGGTGCTCCGGGTCAATGGGGATCTTCTTGGTCTCCTTGGGCACCTCGAATGCTGCAGTTGAGTCCGGGCTCATCAGTCCGGACATGCCGAGCTGTGTTGACTGCGCCATTGCCACCACTTGATGCAGCTTCTTCTTCTCAGCTGCGATCACCAAAGACTCGGCCAGATTAGACCCCGCCGAGGCACACTGAATGGCTCGCTTGTAGTCACCCGAGATGGATATGATCCCATTAGGCCCTGGCATTTTCATCTTCAGGTATGCAACATGGGTGGAAATCATGAACTTGGCCAGAGCCGGCCTTCCAAGCAATGCATGGTATGCACTCTCCAAGTCCACCACCTCGAACTCGATACTCTCAACTCGGCAGTTATCCTTGGTTCCAAATGCTACATCCACCCATATCTTGCCCATGGGTGCACAGGAAACGCCAGGCACAATCCCATGAAAAGTACAACTGCTTGGCATCAACTGATTTGGCGATATGCCCAATTTCACCATTGTGTCTCGGTACATGATGTTGATGGCACTGCCATTGTCCACCAGAACTCGGGTGAACCTCACATTGTTGGTAGGCCCACACAACGTCGGATCTACCACCAGGGCATACTTTCCAGGGCTCGGCATGATCCGAGGTGTGTCTTTCCTGCTCCAAGTGATCTCCTGCTCAGACCAGTTCATATAGGTCGGCACCACCGGCATTACTGCATTCACCTCCATGGCACGCCTCTGCACGCTCTTCTTGTCAGTTGGCTCGGTCACAAAGACCACATAGCTCGCATGAGCCTCTCTATAGTCATTTCCGGGGTATTCATACTGCTGACTTGGTCCGGCACCATTATTGTTGTTATTACCTCGGACATTCACAACATTCACGGGCCTTGCTGCTGCAGGCCTCGGAGGAGGTGCAGTGGTTATCGGGGTAACATTTGCTCCGGACAGATTTGGGTAGGCCTCGGCTGAAATCTCTGAGGTGGTCCTGCTCTGTTTCCTCCGGCCTTCGCCCCTTCTTCCTGATTCTGCGGTTCCAGCTGCACTGCCGGGTTGAATGGTTGGCTGGCTTGCGCGGGTCGGTCGTATGGTAACAGCAAGGACCATCTATCATTGATTCATAAGTCAAGGGTGGCTCCGGGTTCGGACTAAATGCCGGACCATTGATTTTCGGCCTCTGGACACCTCCAGCTCCGGGCTGATCCGGGTTCACCGCTGCAACTTGGTTCGAGGTGTATGGGTAGTCCGGCTCCCTCCTCTTTTGTCCGAACTCTTGGCGGTCATTACACCTTGGTCCGAGCCGGTTGTTTATTGGCTCCCTCCTTCTGTTACGTGCCACTGCCTCTGCTGCTGGCTGCATCGGATCACCCAGAGCATAAGAATCTGCAATCCGGATTGTTTCTGCTAGGGATTTCGGCATATCTCTTTGGAGCCTCTGCCACAGCATGCTGCCATGTCGACAACCATCTGCAAACCAGGAAATGGCCTGTGCCTCTACAACTCCTTCACAGGAATTCCGAACATTGCTCCACCGAGTTAAGAATTCTCGGTCAGTTTCATGATCATCTTGCTTACATGCTGCCAGGAGCTGAGGTCGGTTTGGCCTCTTGTATGTACTAGCAAAGTTGCTGTTAAACGCCAGCTCCAAGTCTATCCAGGAGTTGATACTATACTCCGGCAAATTATTCAGCCAGATCCGAGCTGGACCTTCCAACATGTGCGGGAGATACCGGACCGCCCATCGGCGATTGCCCCCCGCTATGTGCACCGAGGATACATAATCTGTCAGCCAATCTTGCGGCTTGGTGCTCCCGTTGTATGGCTTGGTGTTCCGACCTAACTGGAACTGAGATACTGGCGGTGGTGGCTCCTTCATGATCCGAGGTCCAAAACACGCCGGACCAGGAGGGCCTTCCTCCTCCAGTTGCTCGGACAAGTAGATTCTATCCAGCTTGTTACGAACATCGCCTGGAGCTAACATCCGAGCTCCTATCCGAGGTCCCAACGCCCCATCCACTCTGTGGTATCCAGCTCGCGCCATGGCCGAGTCTCCATCATCATATCGGTCATCGCCTTGACCGACATTCTGAGGTTGCTGAACATACTCCGGCTCTCGCTGATATTGCCCCTGCGGCCGGGTTGTTGCTGATACCTCGGGGGCGGAGGTGGTTTACCTCGGCCAGCCGACGCTGCTTGCCCGCCATTCTGATTTCCCTGACCGGAGTTACCCTTAGCTCGGCTTGCATTACCTGGGCCGGGGTTTCCCTTAGCTCGGCTAGCATTGCCCTGGCCCACCTTCTGCTTTGCTGCTAACACCGGATCATACATCTGCAGCTGCTTGTTCTGACCCGAGGTGACACTCCGGGCTCGATCGGCTCCTCCGACGAGTGGAGACGAGGCTTGCCCCTTGGACACCTGACTAACTGGCCTAGCTGAATAAACCATCCGAATCACCAGCCCCGGCATATGCTCTGCGGAGAGCCTCATTCTGCTGGTTAGCTACATACACTAATTCATTGACTCGCTTCTGCTGCGCACGCCATGCATCTCCAGTCAACCCGGATAGCTCGGCCCTGCCTGCCTCGGCAGCTCTGAGGTTCTTAGCAGGGGAACTATATACCGGCCTTCCAGTCGACACGCGACTCTCACTCCTAGCCGAGGTGGTAGGTCGAGCCTCCCTGTTTATCTCATCATTGAGCCCCTTGCCTCTCTGCCGCACCTCGGCTCCCCTATTTGTATCAACTGCTACCGGGGTGAAGCCATTCGCTGCATTGTACTCACGCAGATCTCTATTGAACTCATCTCTAGCTGTATCATTGCTACAGCCTCCTTTGCAACAGGACACGCTTTGCCTCTAGGTCGGCCACAGTCACCACTACATCCACTCCTGGATTTACTGGGTCTGCCAGTGTCTCCACTATCTCTACCAGGGTCGCACCTCGGCCCTGCAGCTCGGGGTGCCAGGCAACTCTTTCTCTAGCCTGGGCTTTGCAGATCTCACCTTAGCAACCTCGGCCGGCTTGGATTTGCTGGCATCTACTTTGCCAGCGGCATCAACCGGACCGTCATCATCACCTCCACGCAGCTCTCGGGGCGAGTGATACGCCGACCTAAAGCCGCGAGGAGAGGAGTTTCGTCGTCCACGAGCACCTGCTCCGGGTACCCGCGAACAACCTCGACAGCAACGTAGGTGACGAAGCTGCCGAGCATCATGGTGAAGCCATGCTCGGGGAAGGGCTTGCCGGCGAAACACCCCGCGTTGTCGCTGATGAAGGTGAACTCACCGATCTTGGCGATAAGCCCGGAAAGAACACGCTCGCCTGAGCCCGTCCGGATGTAAACTCCCTCCAACGCCTCAATCTGCCCCACGGTGGGCGCCAACTGTCGTGGTGGGATCACGGCAGATGCCATAGGTATGGCTAAGATGGGGCCGAATGGTCGTTGGGGGAATCCGGGGAGGGTTTATGCACTCAAGAAGTGCACACGCAAGAACACGAACGAGAAACCAAGAAACCAAGAACACAAAGCACACCACGATGTACCCTGCTTCGGGGCCCTCTTGTGGAGGTAACACCCCTACTGCAGCACTATCCTACTCAGTGTATAGCTCAAGTGACAAGTACAAGCTGCTCCTCGAGCTGTATGATGATACAATGGTGAGAACTTGAGGTAAAAGATGGAGCTACACGGGAGGAAGAAGGCACTCCGAGCTAGATCCGAGGTGTTTCCGGGGTTTCCGAGGTTCCTTTCTCTCTTTCTTCCTCTGTCGATCGATCTGTCCGTCCCTCAAGCAGGAGGGGGGTGAAGCCCACTATATAGGCCAGCCGAGTTACCGTTGTGCCCCTCGCTGAACACTGTTGCCATGCCTCTGCACCGGTCACCACCGTACCTCTGTCAGGGACAAGACGTGGCCTGCCCATCTCCTGCTGCCTAACGGCAGAACTAGCATGTCTCCTCTGACCGAGACAGGACGTGGCCTGGCAGAGCTACCTCGTAGCCTTTTCCCAGATCCCGCGTGGTCAGCGGTCAGAGACGTGCAGCCCGCCGAACCCGGGGCACGCCTCTGCCAGGCTCCGTGACAGACGCTCCCGCGTCAGGCGCTCTTGTACCAGGCAGGAAGTGACAGGAGCATTGACTCCTGCCCGACCTACAGCCTACCACCTCGGTTAGCTCGGCACGGATGTGACGGGCTCCGTACCTCGGGTCTTGCGCTTAAGATCTTTACCAGGTCGGATCTTACTTCCTTCCAACAGCTTCTCCTGCTCTCACAATATAAACCATAGCCCGAGGTAGTTAGGTCGGCTGAACATAGCTCGGACAGTGAACCTCGGCCCAGGCCAACGGGATACCTCGGATCCCTCTGGGCCAAGATAGGTCGGCCTTTATGTCCTCCAGGTCAAGATGCAGCTTGGACACTCCTAGGCCCAAACAGGTCGGCCCTTTCCGTACCTCGGCATATCTTTAAACTCATCTTTATGCCAAGCCTTGACCCTACCTGGGGGTAGGCCCCCGACAGTAAATAATTTGGATCTGTCTTCTATGGTTGAGGGCCGAGGGGATAAGGAGAAGCTTTCCGAAATGCCCTCGGCGTGAAAACTTGAATGCCCAGGCCTGGCGCGAAAATTTCGAGCCGACGCGAAATTTTCACGGGCTGTGCGGGAATCTTTCATGGCCGTCGGATGCATGATGTGGACGGCTGATGTCTACGCACGCTTCTATTCTTGTAGACAGTGTTTGGGCATCCAAGTGCAGAGGTTTGTAGAACAGCAGCAAGTTTCCCTTAAGTGAATCACCCAAGGTTTATCGAACTCAGGGAGGTATAGGTCAAAGATATCTCTCTCAAGGAACCCTGCAATTAAGATACAAGAAGTCTCTTGTGTCCCCAACACACCTACTACACTTGTCAGATGTATAGGTGCACTAGTTCGGCGAAGAGATAGTGAAATACAAGTAATATGGATGATTATAGGTGGTAATTGCAATCTGAAATAAAAATGGCAGCAAGCAAAATTGAGCCAAAATGAGAGAAAACGGTGTTTCAATGCTTGGAAATAAGGTCTAGGGATCATACTTTCACTAGTGGACACTCTAAATAATAATAATATAATTGAATACATAGATATTTCCTCTTCACTATGCTACTCTGAGCTATTCTCATGTTGGATAACAATTCATTGTGTAGGGCTACAAAAGCACACCTTAAAGTTGCATTCCACATCTAGGGGACCCCAATGTCACTAAGAGCGCCCCAAAATAGTACTAGACAAACACCACTATTTCATAGAAACATCCAACACAAATAATAGCTCATGATAAATATTCCTATAAACTTTAGCCTAAGAGTCACACACGGTGCGCACACTGTCAACTTCGCACCATGGGACAAAGGTGGCTCCGGAGTTTACATTAATAAAACCACTCAAGTAGCATAATTCATAAGATAACGAAAAGTAACATCCATGGATCTAACTAGATTACAAAGCTCATGATCACATAAAGATCACACCAAGTGAGAGAGAGATGAACCACATAGATACCGGTATGAGCCCTCAGCCCCGTGGGAAACTACTCACGCATGGTCATGGTGATGAGGAGCTTGATGGAGAGGTGCTTCCCGGAGAGGAGACGGCGGCGCGCTTCAGCCATGGTGCGGCGGCGGCGGCAAGGCGTGGCGGTGGCTGCAGCCCACGGCGACGGCGGCGAGGTGCGGCGGCGTCCCTTGGCCCCCCTTCTTCTTCCTTGGTGATGGCACAGCAATGGAGGAGCTTCTCCCCCTCCTTGGCGGCTGCCAAGAGGAGGAAAATTCGTGGCTTTTGGTGCCTTCCACGAGTTAGGGTTTCCTTCTTTATATAGACTCTCGGATTTCCGTCATCCAGTTTTAGGTCTCACGAAAACGGGCTTTTCCGGAGCGTCCGAACTCCAAATGGGCCGAATTTTAATTCTAGAATTATTAGCAGAAAATTATCTGCAACTTTGCAAAGGTCATGTTCTCCATTGGACGTCGTATTCAATGGTCAAACTGACAAACTCCGAAAAAAGTTCTGGGACAGATTTCTGGAAAGTCCCAATTTCACCATAATGAGCGATTTTCTTCCATATTTGCTTATTCCCTACACAACAAAGTATAAAACAAGAATTTGTGCATTTTTGCAACTATTAATAAGTTAGTTCCAATAAATATTATAAAGTTGGAAATAAATAGGAAATTTAGCACAATAAACTACAAAGTTCATGTATGCATTTTACATGCATCAACATCCCCAAGCTTAACCCATGCTCGTCCTCGAGTATGAAGATGACAAAAATAACATGGACTTTGTAGTTTAATATTGGAATTGGATATCAAAGATGATTACTAGTGCTACATAGAGCTAAATGATTCATTCTTCAAAGGAGTAGCAACATGCAAGATAGTTTATGAAGTGATATCAAGTATTCAATGCAAGGATGTTCAATGATAGTTCACAACGTGTAACATAGAAGATAGTAATATGGATCACATGTATGCATAATGATAAGTAAGAACATCCTACATTGGTCATAGAGTGTAGATGAAAATCTGAATATAAAAGGTGGACACTTTGGAAAGATGTATATGTGAGTAGAGGCAAAGCATGCATAAGTTTTATCTAACTTCCAAACTCTTCTACTTAAGTTAATGATTGCAATGTGGAATTCTTGGTGTCAAGCTCTCATTACCCCTATCATAGCATCTTGAATGATTAAAGTTTAATGTGAAAGCAAATATGAGTAGTGTGCTTGATAAAGTAAAGGTTAGGTGTCTCATGCCCCTTGAATACAAGTACCTACACCATGATTACTCAACTTAGGAAACAAAGCAAGTTCAAGTTATATATCATTGTAAGTAATAATAGTATAATCAAGAGCGTCAACTGGGGTACCTCTTGTCCCAGGATATGGAACAAGCCCATATCAAAATGACAAGACAAACAAACAAGATGAACAACCTCAACACCCTTTTTATTTACCATTGGAATAGCTTTTTATTATAAGGTGCATCACAGACGGTTCACCATAGCATGTAAGTAAATTTCCACCATGGATGATGCATGGCTTAGATTAGCGGCCCAGACGTCTCTCTAACCATTTATACAAACTCATTTAAACTACTTCATTTCCACCTCATTCCACCATGATAGGCATCCATAAACAAAAGTACATTATATCAACTAAATGAGATGAAGGAGCATGTTGAAAGCTTTGCATGTGACATCACATATGGGCTAACTCCCAACCTCGGACATTTATCAAGCCACTAGCATCATAATCTTAATCACAATGGTTCATGTTTTATTTATGCAATAAAAGTAAAGTGTGCATCAAGTTCGTGAGAGCTATATAACCAACTTTTCCCATCACAATCAATAACATAAACATTTTCATTCAGAGGTATAGATAACATAAATATCATGATATACATACTCGGAATAGCATAAAGCTAATAGGTAGATATGGTGGACTCACTGGAATAACTTTGGTTGAAGGTGTTTGAAACAAGTTTTTACTTGTTGGAATTTTTGGGCTAGCAAAAGGGAGAAAGTTGACCATCTAGATGCATGCATGAGTGTACATAGAACTAACTAATCCATGTTAAACAAAGTAAAATAACTTTCAGCATCAAAACATGAATAAATGATAGGTCTTGATAAAGCATTTGCAAATTATTACTCATAAACAAGCTCATGAATCATGCAACTATATGTATCATTAAAAATTAACTCAAACATCCCTTTTCCCAATATGATAAAAGCATCCAACATATTTCAACCCATATTTCCAGTAGCTCTTTCTCATATAAATGATAATGTGGTGGTCTCAAAAAATAACAAACAAACCAAAAACAAACAAAAAGACGCTCCAAGTTTATGCGATAAAGTGTTTTGATCGAAAAACAGAAGTTAGACGTGTGCAAACTGAGAGTGTGTAGGTCCAGTGGGGTTGTATTCACATCCCCAAGCTTATGGTCTTCACCATCCTTGGATAGCTCTTGGTGCACCTCCTCCAATCCCTGTGAAAAAACTACAAAACACCGTTTCTCCATTTTCTTTTCTGTGGGGTGCATTAGTAGCGATAAACAAATAGGTTTCTTGCTGCATATAATCCTTAAAAAAACATTATAAGAATGTCCAGAAAGTATATTATGTTGTATGCCTAGTCATAAACTCATTTGAATCAAAAATATTCAAGATAAAAGTTCAAAACATGCATAAAACAAAATGGGACAGAATCTGTCCAGAAAAACAGCAGCAACAAAACTTATTTTTCTACCCTACCAAACTTTGCCGAAAAAATCTGCAAACATTCATGCATACAGAGGATGAAAAGTTGCAACTACAGTTCAAATATGAGCTCATTCGGAGTTACATAATAAGAATTAAAAATCATACCGTGCACAGATTCGTGCAGGAACAAAATCTCCGAATGCTATAAGCAATTTTTCAAGACCAAAATGGGTAAAACTTGACACTTTATTAAAAACTCCAGAAACTAAACTAAAAACAAACTCTCTTTATACAGCAAGAGGACACAAAGAAAATCACACATAAAAATAACCGGGTTGCCTCCCGTAAAGCGCTTTCTTTATAGCCATATAGCTAGGCTTGATAGTTTTAATGATGCCCACATAGGAAAGAGAGCATCAAGAGAAAAATATGAAACAAATTTAAGTCTAACCCACTTCCTATGCATTGGGATCTTGTAAGAAAATAAATCAATGAAGCACAAAGTGACTAGCATAGGAAGGCAAAGCAAGTGCAACTTCAAAATCTTCAACAAAAAGAGAGGAGACTTAATATTATTGAGATATATGAAACCGTGTATCCCTCTCTCATCAGGACCAGTAGGTTTTAAAGTACCCAACAAATAAAAGCAAATCAAGAGAAAGGCCAAAACCTTCATCATAAAGAGGATAAATTTAGTAACATGAAGATTTCTATAACCATATTTTCCTCTCTCAAAATAATTTTTAGCGGCATCATGAATAAAATCAACAATATAGCTATCACATAAAGCATTATTATCATGATCCATAAGCATAACAGTACTATTACTCTCCACACAAGCATAATCAATTTGATTAGTAATAGTGGGAGTAAAAATATCACATCCATCAATGTAATCATCATAAATAGGAGGCATAGAATAATCGAAATGATTTTTATCCTCAATAATAGATGGACTGAAAATATCATATTCATCATTGTAAACATCATATATAGGAGGCATATCATAATCAACATAAACTATATCCTCAATAGTAGGTGGAGTGAAAATATCACAATCAATATAATCATCATATATTGGAGACAAAGTATCATCAAAGAAAATTTTCTCCTCAAAACTTGCGGGACTAAAAATATCACATTCATCAACAACGGCTTCCCCAAGCTTAAACTTTGCTTCTACTACTTGCAACTATTATGAAAAAGGAGGTGATAAGAGCCCTCTGTATGCTACTAATAATTATGGGCTGCAAGTAACTATTGTTAATGTGCATTGGAAAACTTCTATTAATTGTGATTCATTCATATACAAAATGCCAATGCATAGAAAGAAAGTTAGACTTCAGGAACAAAGTAGGACTCTCATTAGTAAGAGCATTTTCACAAACAGCAAGTATATCATTTTTATCCTCACATAAAGTAGTAACAAGTTCCAAACATGTAGGATTATCAATAAGCATATGACCATCATCTAAAGCATTATCATATAGCATATCTAAACTATACTCCTCATCATTTTTAAAATTATTATCAATAATGTTCTCATTAGGCATAGGTTGATAGTACTCCTCATCATCAGAATCATAAAAGCAAGTTTATCATCAACAACATCTTGAGTGTTACCCTCATCCATAGGTGGTGAAGGTGGAAGTTTCCCCTCTGCATTCTCTAGTTGTTCATCATTTTCCTCATCTTCTTGGGGTTGCACGGGCATCCCCAAGCTTAAGCTCTTGTCATCTTCTTCCTGCAAAATATTAGAGCTTTCTTGGGCAGCTCTCTGATACATCTCCAACGTATCTATAATTTCTTATGTTCCATGCTAGTTTTATATCAATAGCTACATGTTTTATTCACACTTCATAGCATTTTTATGCATTTTCTGGAACTAACCTATTAACAAGATGCCACAGTGTCAGTTCCTGTTTTCTGCTGTTTTTGGTTTCAGAAAAGCTGTTCTGGAAATATCCTCGGAATTGGACGAAGCAAAATCCCAGATGCCTATTTTTCCCGACACGTTCTAGAAGTCCGAAGGAGAGACGAAGGGGGGCTGCAGGGCGCCCTCCCCACAAGGCGGCGCGGGTGGGCCCCCTGCCACGTCACCCTATGGGGAGCGGGCCCCGCGCCTCCACCGACTTCGCCCCTTCGCCTATAAGTTCCCCCAGACGCAAAAACCCTAAAACACCGAGCCATTATTCCAGAAAACATCCTCTGTCGTCGCCGCCGTCAACCCTAACTCGGGGGGTTCAGAAGTTCTCCTCTGGCACCCTGCCGGAGAGGGGAATCATCACCAGAGGGCTCTACATCGCCATGCCTGCCTCCGGAGTGATGTGTGAGTAGTTCATCCCTGGACTACAGGTCCATACAGTAGCTAGATGGTTGTCTTCTCCTTTTGTGCCATCATGTTTAGATCTTGTGAGCTGCCTATCATGATCAAGATTATCTTATTGTAATGCTACATGTTGTGTTTGTTGGGATCCGATGGATATTGAATACTATGTCAAGTTGATTATTGATCTATCATATATGTGTTGTTTTATGATCTTGCATGCTCTCCGTTATTAGTGTAGGCTTTGGCCAAGTTTATGCTTGTAAGTGTAAGAGGGAGTATTTATGCTAGATAGTGGGTTCATGCCTCTATTTAATCTGGGACAGTGACAGAAAGTTCTAAGGTTGCGGATGTGTTGTTGCTACTAGGGGTAAAACAGCAATGCTTTGTCTAAGGATATTAGTGTTGTTTACATTATGCACCATACTTAATGCAATTGTCTGTTGCTTGCAACTTAATACTGGAAGGGGTGTGGATGCTAACCTGAAGGTGGACTATTTAGACACAGATGCATGCTGGATGGCGGTCTGTGTACTTTGTCGTAATGCCCAAGTAAATCTCATAGTGATCATCATGATATGTATGTGCATTGTTATGCCCTCTCTATTTGTCAATTGCCCAACTATAATTTGTTTACCCAGCATGTTAGTATTTTATTATGGAGAGACACCACTAGTGAACTGTGGACCCTGGTCCATTCTTTTACATCTGAAATACAACCTACTGCAATCACTGTTCTTTTACATTCTCTGAAAGCAAACATCAGTTTCCACACTATACCTCTAATCCTTTGTTTTCAGCAAGCCGGTGAGATTGACACCCTCACTGTTTCGTTGGGACAAAGTAGTTTGATTGTTGTGTGCAGGTTCCAAGTCGACGAGTCTAGCATTCCCATCAACACCACACTTTTTCTGGCGCCGTTGACACCTTCGAAGCAACTTCGATCTCCTACTGGTTCGATAACCTTGGTTTCATACTGAGTGAAAACTTGCTGCTGCACTCATCATACCTTCCTCTTGGGGTTCCCAACGGACGTGTGACTTTACACGCATCAAGCACTTTTTCTGGTGCCGTTGCCGGGGAGATAGGAGGTGCTTCTGGAAGTCTTGCATTCCCGTCAACTACGCTCCAGAGCAATTTTTCTGGCGCCGTTGCCGGGGATGTCGAGTTGCTTTGGATTTAGAAGACTGATGCCTCCCCTTCGACGCAAGAACTTTTTCTGGCGCCGCTGCCGGGAAGGCCGAATTGCTCCTGCAAGGGGAGTCTCTCACACCCAATCTCTTTACTTTGTTTTTATCTTGCTTTATTTTTATTTTGTCTTGTTTGCTTTCTTTATATCAAAAACACAAAAAAATTAGTTACTTGTTTTTATTTTCATCATGCTACTCCCTAAGTTCGTTTTGAAAGATGTAATGGTAGGAAGTGGGTCTATCATTGGAAAAGATAACATTGAAGAATTATTTAGTCATGTTAGCAAACTGAAAGATTTTGAAGATAGATCCTTGGTAGAACTTGCCCCTAATTATGAAATTGCTGCTGCCTCTTTAGTTCACATGCTTGAAGCTAGGTTTGTTAACCTTAACCCTATAATTCAGCACATGTTTCTTAAACTTCATGATATGGAAGAGGGGGAAAAGAAGGATTTTGTTTTAGAAACCCTTCTTAAGGAATTTGGTGATGTCGCTAGTGAAGCTAGAAAAGTTTTTATGCGATACAAGATGTTTGGTTATTACATTGATATTGCTAATGTACTTAATGAAACTAGTCATGAGGGAGACGGTAAAATACCAATTCCCTTTAAACTTATAGGAATGCATGAGGCACTAGAAAAGAATTTTAATTGGATTGTGCCTGAAAATTTATTTGAGGAGGATAGTGTGCCTAAAAGTAATGAAAGAGGAGTTTTTGAAACTTACATAGATAAGATACAATTCATCGTTGAGAAATTCTCTAATCATGATGTTGATGCATCTTCTCTTGATAACACTTGATTTTTACTTTCTGCGCCTAGCTGAAAGGCGCTAAAGAAAAACGCTTGTGGGAGACAACCCATCTTTTTATTTTCTGTCATTTTATTTTATTTTGAGTCAAGGTGCTATTTACTTCTGTAGCAACTCCTTTGTATCTTTATTTTATTGCATTGTTGTGCCAAGTAAAGTCTCTAGTTGAAAGTTGTTTCTAAAATTGGATTTCTGCGCAGTGACAGATTTTTGCTGTCCACCGTTTTGAGCTGTATGCGCTACAGAAAATTCAAAAAATTCTGAACAAAATCACGCATGATCCTTATATATGTACGCAACTTTCATTAGTTTAGGCTTCTTCCATCTGAACAAGTGAAGTGCCTCGATTTTTTTTGTCTTTCTAGTCTGTTCTGTTTTTGACAGATTCTGCCTTTCATTTTGCATTGCCTCTTTTACTATATTTGATTGGATTTCTTTGCTCCATTAAACATCAGTGGCTGTAGTTAATGTCCAGAAGCATTGGTAATGATTGTGTCATAGTAGAACATGTGAATTTTTGATTATGCACTAACCCTCTAATGAGAATTACTTTGAGTTTGGTGTGGCGGAAGTTTTCAAGGATCAAGAGAGAAGGATGATATGATGTGATCAAGAAGAGTGAAAAGCCTAAGCTTGGGGATGCCCCCGTGGGTCATTCCTGCAATATTCAAGAAGACTCAAGCGTCTAAGCATGGGGATGCCCAAGGCATCCCCTTCTTCATCAACAATTTATCAGGTCATCTCTAGTGAAACAATATTTTAATTCTTCCACATTTTATGTATTTTACTTGGAGCGTCTGTGTGCTTTTATTTTTGTTTGTTGTTTTTATTTTTCTGAATAAAGTTGGATCCTAGCATTCTTGTGTGGGAGAGAGACACGCTCCGCTTTTTCGTGTGAATACTCATATTCTTCACTTATATCTTTTGAGTATTCTTATCTAGCTACTGTTATGCTTTTAGCTCCTGTTTTTCATGCATCTCTTTTAGAGGTGTTAATTCTTGTGGAAAGTACTCTCTTGTTTCTTTTGTAAATTACTTGGAGAGTTGCTTGATTGATGTGTTGGTTCAGAAAATGCTGCATGTGGTAGATGGTATATCGAAAAGGCACTCTTATAGATCATTGTCTTGTTTTATTTGACACTTGGCAATTTTTTGAGCTCTCAAGTATTTCATGTTTAAGCTCTTGCATCATGTAGTTAAAAGCCTATTAGTAAAGAACTAACGTAGAGCTTGTTGAAATTTTGTTTGCATGATTGGTATCTCTAAGGTCTAGATATTTTCTGGTAAAAGTGTTTGAGCAACAAGGAAAGACAGTGTAGAGTCTTATAATGCTTGCAATATGTTTTCATGTGAGTCTTGTTGTACCGGTTTATACTTGTGTTTGCTTCAAATAACCTTGCTAGCCTAAACTCTGTACTGAATGGGAATGCTTCTCGTGCATCCAAAACCTTGAGCCAAAACCCATGCCAATTGTGTCCACCATATCTACCTATTATGTGGTATTTTCTGCCATTCCAAGTAAATACTTCATGTGCTACCTTTAAATTATTCCAAAGCTATTACTCCTTATTTGTGTCAATATTTTATAGCTCATGAGGAAGTATGTGGCGTTTACTCTATCACCTTGTCATTTACTTATGACAGACTTTCACCAATGGACTAGTGGCATATACGTCCGCTTATCCAATAACTTGCAAAAAGAGCTGGCAAATGGGGTGCCCAGTCCCAATTAATCTCAACTATAACCATTTGATTCTCTTCACATGTTTGCCAATGATTTATCAAAAGAAAATTCCAAAATGTTAAACTTTATCAAATAGGCAATCCTCCATGGTATGTGATTGTTGGAAGGCACCCGAGGATTCGGTTAGCCATGGCTTGTGTAAGCAAAGTTTGGGAGGAGTGTCATACCAATTTATAAATATGCATGTGTAAACAAAAGAGAAGAGGGATGATCTACTCTTGGGTAGAAATAACGTCATTCATGGGAGCCGCTTTTGAAAGTTTGGGTGACAAGGGGGATAGAGTGCCCACTGCCATTCGTTGACAACAACAAACACCTCTCAAACACTTACTTTATGCTCTCTATATGTTTTCAAAACTTAAAAAGCTCTAGCACATGATTTAATCTCTGCTTCCCTCTGCGAAGGGCCTATCTTTTACTTTATTGTTGAGTCAGTTTACCTACTCCTTTCTATCCCTGAAGCAAACACTTGTGTCAACTTTGTGTGCAACAATTCTTATATGTTTACTTATTGCACTTATTATATTGCTTTGTGTTGACAATTATCCATGAGATATACAAGTTACAAGTTGAAAGCAATTGCTCAAACTTAATCTTCCTTTGTGTTGCTTCAATGCCTTTTAATTAGAATCTATTGCTTTATGAGTTAACTCTTATGCAAAAAAAATTGATGCTTGTCTTGAAAGTACTATTTATGAAAAGCTTTTGCTTATATGATTCAGTGTTTACTCATTATCTATTTGTTAGCAAACTATAGACCATTGCCTTGAGTCACTTCATTCATGACATGTGCTTTACAATATTATTTGATCAAGATTATGTTGGTAGCATGTCACTTCAGAAATTATTGTTGTTATCATCTACCTACTCGAGAATGAGTAGAACTAAGCTTGGGGATGCTTGATACGTCTCCAACGTATCTATAATTTCTTATGTTCCATGCTAGTTTTATATCAATAGCTACATGTTTTATTCACACTTCATAGCATTTTTATGCATTTTCTGGAACTAACCTATTAACAAGATGCCACAGTGCCAGTTCCTGTTTTCTGCTGTTTTTGGTTTCAGAAAAGCTGTTCTGGAAATATCCTCGGAATCGGACGAAACAAAATCCCAGATGCCTATTTTTCCCGACACGTTCCAGAAGTCCGAAGGAGAGACGAAGGGGGGCAGCAGGGCGCCCTCCCCACATGGCGGCGCGGGTGGGCCCCCTGTCGCACCACCCTATGGGGAGCGGGGCCCGCGCCTCCACCGACGTCGCCCCTTCGCCTATAAGTTCCCCAGACGCGAAAACCCTAAAACATCGAGCCATTATTCCACAAAACGTCCTCTGTCGCCGCCGCCGTCAACCCTAACTCGGGGGTTCAGAAGTTCTCCTCTGGCACCCTGCCGGAGAGGGGAATCATCACCGGAGGGCTCTACATCGCCATGCCTGCCTCCGGAGTGATGCGTGAGTAGTTCATCCCTGGACTACGGGTCCATACAATAGCTAGATGGTTGTCTTCTCCTTTTGTGCCATCATGTTTAGATCTTGTGAGCTGCCTATCATGATCAAGATCATCTTATTGTAATGCTACATGTTGTGTTTGTTGGGATCCGATGGATATTGAATACTATGTCAAGTTGATTATTGATCTATCATATATGTGTTGTTTATGATCTTGCATGCTCTCCGTTATTAGTGTAGGCTTTGGCCAAGTTTATGCTTGTAACTGCAAGAGGGAGTATTTATGCTAGATAGTGGGTTCATGCCTCCATTTAATCTTGGACAGTGACAGAAAGTTCTAAGGTTGTGGATGTGCCGTTGCTACTAGGGGTACAACAGCAATGCTTTGTCTAAGGATATTAGTGTTGTTTACATTATGCACCATACTTAATGCAATTGTCTGTTGCTTGCAACTTAATACTGGAAGGGGTGCGGATGCTAACCTGAAGATGGACTATTTAGACACAGATGCATGCTGGATGGCGGTCTGTGTACTTTGTCGTAATGCCCAAGTAAATCTCATGGTGATCATCATGATATGTATGTGCATTGTTATGCCCTCTCTATTTGTCAATTGCTCAACTGTAATTTGTTTACCCAGCATGTTAGTATTTTATTATGGAGAGACACCACTAGTGAACTGTGGACCCCGGTCCATTCTTTTATATCTGAAATACAACCTACTGCAATCATTGTTCTTTTACATTCTCTGCAAGCAAACATCATTTTCCACACTATACGTCTAATCCTTTGTTTTCAGCAAGCCGGTGAGATTGACACCCTCACTGTTTCGTTGGGACAAAGTAGTTTGATTGTTGTGTGCAGGTTCCAAGTCGACGCGTCTAGCATTCCCATCAACACCACACTTTTTCTGGCGCCATTGACACCTTCGAAGTAACGTCGATCTCCTACTGGTTCGATAACCTTGGTTTCATACTGAGGGAAAACTTGCTGCTGCACTCATCATACCTTCCTCTTGGGGTTCCCAACAGACGTGTGACTTTACACGCATCACTCTCTTCCTTGTGTCAACAACATAGATATTTTCATTAAATTCATGTTTGCAGAGATCAAGCATATTGGCAATGAAAACTTTAAATTGAGAAGCTATAGGGCAGGTTTCATGTTCATCAATGAAGGTGTATAATTCATAGGCTGCCATAAAAGTAACAAATTGCTCTACTTCTTCCATCCCTAAGTGAGCATAATTACCTGTATGATAAGTTGCAATAACATGTTCATTATTGGAAGGGCATTGGAATTCAAAGTGTTTAGAGTATTCAGAGCAACAAATTTCTTCCTTATGAATATTAAGGAGCACATTAGCAATTTGATTTAGAAGCTCTATGTACTTTTGTTGAATATTTAGATATCTCGAATATCAATTTACTTTTGTTGAATATTTAGATATCTCGAATATCAATTTACTTTTGTTGAATATTTAGATTTCTCGAATATCAATTTTTGGTCATGTGTTAGTGTTAGTAATAATGAAAAGTTTCATATTAATGCTGTATGTAGTCACTATCGAACTGATATGTTGTATCTTCCTGGTTTACATAGTTAACGATCTGGTGTCCAGTTTAGTATTGTTATTCTTATATCCTTCTTTGTTTATAATTCAGTCGCAACAATATTTGACGCTACTTTCTCTGTGGTTAATATCATGTTAAGAATAATTTGCAGGGAGATGATTCGGGCTTGTTCCAGTGGATGCCCTCGCCGCGGCATGACGCGGAGTCCATGGATGCGAAAATGAGATACGTTCTCCAGAGGTTGAAGTCAGGTTCTATCGTCCGCATCCGTCGTGCTTGCGAAAATCTACGATTGCAGGGTGTCCTTAATCAAGATGTGCTTGCCAAGCATGGTGCTCTTCTGCGCAGTATCACTGATTATCCATCTGTGAGCGCTTTGGTAGGAATAAAAGGAGGCTATAAAACATCTCACTGCTACCATGAAGATTTGTCAATAAACCATATAAATCACAGCATGGTGACAAGGTTGCAGAGTGATCTCCTGGGTGGTGCGGAAGTTACTAGTGCGGAAGTTGCTGAGGAATCTCAGTTGGACTGAGTTTGTCGTGCCGGCCACCTTGAGATGTATCACAGTTTGCTGACATTTGCTGTTGAACTTATGTAGAGCTACCTTATGAGTCAGAGCAACTAACTTATGATTAGTTTCTTTGTCTTTTGCTATGGAACTGTAATGTGGAAGTACTGCTCCGTTGAATGGAACTCTTGATTGCTGCTAGTGGTCTAAAAACTTAATTAGTCTTGACTCTTTTTATGTTCATTTTTTGGACATAGATGAAAGTTTTCCAGGGATACTTATTCTACTCACCCTGATCATTTCGTTCCCTTCTTCTACTCTGATCATTTCATTCAGCAAACATCTCAGATTCCCTGAACGCTGCCACACTATCGTCGCTGCAGTCTCTTATTGCACGCTGCCGCCGCAGACGCACATCACGCCGCGCGCATCTTTCTGAACGCTGCCGCCGTAGCCCAGTGCGCATCGTTCTGAACGCTGCCACACTATCGTCGCTGCAGTCTCTTATTGCACGCCGCCGCCGCAGACGCACAGCACGCCGCGCGCATCTTTCTGAACGCTGCCGTCGTAGCCCAGTGCGCATTGTTCTGATCGCTGCCACACTATCGTCGCTGCAGTCTCTTATTGCACGCCGCCGCCGCAGACGCACAGCACGCTGCGCGCATCGTTCCGAACGCTGCCGCCGTAGCCCAGTGCGCGCGATGCAGTCGCTTCGTGCACGCCACCGCGCCCAATGTGCGCATCGTTCTGCACGCCTTCGCACTGTCTCCGGCGCCGCCACACTGCCGCCGCCGTCGCAGTGCACGCATCGTTACGATGCGCCGTTAATTAATTCGTGCACGCCCCCGTCGCTTTGCTCTCGGAAGATGCGCCATTAATAATTTCTGGAAGTGTTCATACTGGATTTACCCTACACCCTGTTGGCGTTCCATATACCGTCTCCTCCTACTATATATAACCTTCCTACCATATCGAGCATTACCACACAATCGATCAATCGTCTCTCTCGTGCCATAGTTATCAGCTAGAAACACACATCCACGTTTTCTCTCCTCCCCTTTCCAATGGCGACGCCGTCCCAGGCTCCTCACTCCTGCATCTACTACTTCGAACAAGAAGGCATGCACTTCAAGGCGACAGTCACCCTCCGCGCATCCACCGTGGAGAAGTGGATCCGTCACGTGAAGAAGAAGTTCCTTGACGGCGCACCAGTCAAGTGCATTGGTCTGGACTGTGAGTACACCGACGCGCCGAAGGGTGTGAGCCAGAAGACTCTCCCAGCCAGGAAGATGCAGCGCGCCGCCGTCCTGCAACTCTCTGTGGCCAATGAGACCCTCGTCTTTCAGATTTGCCATGTTGATTCAGTTCCGGAGCTCCTTAGGGAATTCTTGAGCGACAAGGAAATCATCTTCAGTGGCGTGGCTATCGGCCATGATGACCGTATATTGAAATACGACAGACTTTCCATTGCGACAATGCTAGATCTCCAGGTGGCGATTCCGAACCCAACAGAAAACACTACTCCGGCTCTCTATGATCTTGCCAATTATTACATTGGGACAGATCTTGATAAGGATTCTCCTAAGGTCATAAAGTACAGTCAGGGAGGATGGATGAAAGTTCCGTTGAGCTTAAACCGAGTCAAGTATGCTGCTCTGGATGCTCGTCTAGGCTTTGAGATTACTAGGTATTATCGGCAGTTAGTTGACTACGATACCAATGTAGATCCTCTCAAGTTTGGTTCAGAGACATAGTACACCTAGATCTCATCTATGTATGTCTTTGTCTTTGTGATCGCCATTTAGGCGCCCAATTAAATAAATAAGTTTGCATTGAAAATCATGTGATTTATGATTATTTTCAGTACATTTTCAATGTTGGGTGACCCTGTTGATGATTTTAATAGTTTTAAACTTTTGTTGATGGTGTGAGTCTGAACCTGTTGTAACGAATAGCCGCGACGTTTAAAACTCCATGGTTCGGTAACAAAACTAAGATACGCCGCTCTATGACAGATGGGGTCCATGAAACAACCGCCGTGGTCGTTGCCATTCAACTAGCCGAGGGACGTCAAACCGCGACGTGTTCATTGACACGTCCGAGTTTCGTCCCCGCATTCTAGACCCCATTTAGATGAGATACGAAGGTTCGCGACGTTATCCTGACGTAGGTTAGTTTCGTCCTCACAAACTGGGCCTAACCTACGCTAATGGGCTGGGGACGAAGATCAACGACGTAAAAAACGAGCAACATCGCTAGAATTTACCCCGCGATGGCAACAAATCAAACGTTGCGTGAAAAGTTGCCCTTTTCGACGGGCGCGACGGTTTGTCGCGACGTAACGTAATCGTCCCTACCAAAACGCTGCGGATCTCGAATAGTTTTGTAGTGTAGGGAGGTAAATCCTTTGTTATTGTCTTGCTGTAAATTCAGAGTAGGGAATAGTGCAAAAAACAGGATTTTGGAAGGACAATTGGCTCTCAGATTCTTGTTTAGCTTCATAGTTTTCGTAGGCTATCTCAAGTGATCAACATATTTTTCCAAAACGCATTGACACTAGATATAAGCTCATCCTCATTCAGAAGAGCTTTAGTTGGAATTAAGCTAATGAATGTATAACTTAACATGACATTGTAGAGTTGTTGCTTTAAATGATGAGAAAGACAAAATGATCTGATTCTCTTCTTATACTAAACAACTATCTCTCAAATTATTTTACACTCTGATATCCTTTTTCGAACGGAGGGAGTATGTTGCAATGCAGCCTGTCTGTGTCGTCCATTATAATTCATGTGGAAAGTGAGAATTCCCCTGAGAGTTAAAACCCTCTTATGGCCTTTTTTGAACAAGAGTACACTTACATGAGATTGTTTCTTAAGAGGGGGGGGGGGGGGGGGGGGGGGGGTTACTAGAACCTATCTTTTTGGTGGACATAATGAGAGTATACATCACCTTTTTTCCAGATGTTTGTTGTGTACGTATGTTTGGAATATGGTCGGTTGTGAAACTGCTGTAGTTTGCCAACCCACAATTCTATTAAACACATTGGCTGTAGTTGTGGTTGCAACTTTCTAGGGATGATAAGTGTCCAGCTGAACCAATGAGTTGGTGCGTAGGATATGTCACTGGACTAATTGGTGGTAACATGTATGGACCGGAAGACAAAGCCAGAACCGCAGCAGGACACGAAGTTGCTAAAGCGAGTTGCGGGTGAAACATTCAAAGTGCAATTGCGAGTCGAGACTGGGCCACATGGAGGCCAAAACTGGAAGGATGTCGGTTTTGGAGAACAATGTAATGACAGGTTTCCATTAATAACAATCGGG
The DNA here is from genome assembly GCA_947311845.1 of Poa pratensis. Taxonomy (NCBI): domain Eukaryota; kingdom Viridiplantae; phylum Streptophyta; class Magnoliopsida; order Poales; family Poaceae; genus Poa; species Poa pratensis. The sequence goes on from CAMZMU010000041.1 coordinate 71,194,872, forward strand.
GAGGGATCCCTTTCTTAAGAAAAACATAATAAGAGAGATAAACAAATAAAGGGCGTCATTCGCTGACCATGGAACCAAATATGATACCAAAGCAGTTTCTTGCATATATGATAAGCCGACCTGTATGACTTTTGTCCAAAAGGGACCTCGGTGAGCAAAAGCTTCAAAGTGGTATCAGCAAAACAATGGGCAGCAAAAACTAAGTTATAAGTATGCTCACAGTAGGCAAGTACGTAGCTATAGTAGCTACTTGCGACTATATGCCACAAATACAAGATAAAATCATTCTTAACGGTCAACACCCAAAGGAAAATGGACACGTACTTTTGGACAAATACAAGTTAATTAAGACAACTTTGAAAGTTTCGGCTTTCAACTCGTGAGGCGACGACAGTTAAGCTAAAATGTGTTTAATTTATCCGTTGACGTCAACAAGATAATATGTAGAGGAATATCCTAGCGTTTGACGATAACATAAGAGTCTGGGTTTTCCTACTAATTAAGAACCTAATTTGTCTGATCTGGTGCAGTTTCTTATGTTGTGACGACCCAAATCCGGCGTTGACAAATGTATATGCATGCATGCATGCATACGTGGCAATATCTCCACATCGACCACATGCCAGCTGTGTGGCACCTAGCTAGCTGAGCTCAGTGGCCAATCAGCTCGGTGACGTGAACACATCTCGTTCAAATCTGCAAGTGCAATGTATCGGCTTCCTTTTCTTCTCAAGGAAATGTGCTAGCGAGGTCAACGATACCTTAGTTTAACCAGTCAACTATGATCGCACGCATCATGTTCAAACTAAATAAATTTTAATAGGTACTCCCTCCGTTCTGAATTAATTGACTCAGATTTGTTCTAAATCTGAGTCAATTAATTTAGAACGGAGGAAGTAATAACATAAGCGGAGATACTCCAAGTTTCATTTTCGTCAAGCATGTGTGATATGATTCGAAAAGAAGAGACGTCATTGTTCATTTTGAATAAATGGCTTTGTTTGGTTGAGCTTAATACTTTTGACTTATAAATCACAAAAACCACTAAATAGGTGCTTTTGACTTTTGACTTTTGACTTTTAACGAGGTGCTTTTGGTTTTTTCCTTATGACGTATAACATGATTTAATAATGTCCAGTTAAAAGCCAAAAGCCAAAAGGAGAAAAAACATATTCTGCTTTTTTGCCTTACAAGTCAAACTCAAAAGACCACAAATAGGTCTAACAAAAAGAGGGCCTAAACCTAATGTATGGTCGGAAGATAGATTTTGTAATTATATGTAAGATTTCATCAGATGTCGCTCTCATCTACCATGATTTATTTGTTGTGACACAGTAGAACGTAGACGCTCACAGAAATATGCACACATTCAAACCTATGGATACACACACGTACACCCTAACCCTATGAGCACCTTCGAAAGACTGAGTAGACGAGGTCTTGAGATTGACCAAGTCACCATAGACACCTCGCTGTCGACGGGACGTCGCTTCCTACTGAAGAATATTCCGCCTAAATGAAAACACTAATGTCAAATCTGGAATTTGAACATTGGTAGGCTGGTGATACAACCACCCTTTTAACCTTCCCACCAGGCATGTTCTCTCATCTACCGTGATTTTTTTCTTCTCAACCTATTCACTGCTCAACCTCTGAATTTGCACTCCGGTGTAGAAAATAATATGTGTCGTTTGAATAGAAAAACACAAATGTTCGCAGGAGAATATCAATTACAAGCCCAACACAACACGAATCCAATCACAGACACTCATACATATATAGCCTGCGTTGGGCCTACGAGCCAGTTTTTGTCAGCCTACCGTCTAAGAGGAGATCACAAGATTTCAGAAAATGCATAAACCACGTGCTCCTAGGCCGAAATCCTAAACACCGCCGAATGCATTTTTTTCATACGTTCCGCTAATGGGCCAGCTCATTTAAGTGATATTTTTTGTTTCCTTTTCTATTTTACGTCTTATTTATTTATATATCCCTTTCCTTTATTTTCTTTCTCCTTGCTTTATATTTTTACTGCATTTTTATGTTATCTTATTATGTTTCTCCTTTTTATGGTTTATTTGAAAGTGTCCATGTCTAAGCAGAATGGTCATGTTTTTTTCCGAAAGAACGACAAAAACAGTTGGTAGGTCCAAAAATGCTCAGGGGTTGAAAAATGTTCACGGGAATAAAACAATGTTCATGTACGTAAAAAATATTCACTGAGTTCAAGAATAATGTTTATGGATACAAAAAAGAGTCAGCCTAACTTCAAAATAGGTTCACGGGGTTTAGAAAACGTTGACATTTCACCTATATTTTGTCATTACTAAACTGACTTTATAAAATAAACATAATTTGTTTTTTCTCAGTTTTTTTAAATATGTTAACATTATTAAAAACACACACATGTTAGTGGCCCATGATAATGTGTCCCAACCACCTTTCCCTTCAGGCGACATGGCGAGTTGCGCCGTAGTGGACAGTGTATAGGAGCACCCCTCCCAGACTCCATGGGGCTCATAATTTTCAGATTAAATGAACATCTGTATTCAAAAGTTTCTAAAAAAACTGATTTTGTAAAAATATGTGCACAGAGATGATTACAAAGATGGCTGGAAAATACGTTGTATTTTAAAATTGTGGCTCGAAGCAATTTTTTTTTTTTGAGGAGGATCTGATTTATAAAATAGGAAACTCAGTACAAATTACAGCTAGGTCCAACAGAAACAAAGAAAGTACAAAAGAACCCAGAAACTTGCACGGAGCCCCCGAGCTTCCTGAGAGAACACAACCAGATCCACAAGCTTTCCCCAAGCAGCTAGACGGCGGCGCCGCCGCCGTACCACACAGCGCGAAGAAGAAGACGCCGCTCCACCTTGTTGTAGACGGCCGCAAGAGCTGTCCGCCTCTGGAGGACGGATCCGAACGCCGATGAACGAGCACGGCCGCGGCCGTCCCTTCCCGCTCCCGCCCTTCTTCCAGCCGGCGACGCGCCGCCTAGCTCCACCGCCACGAGCCCCTCACCACCTCCGGACGCAGCTCCCCTCGCCACCTCGGCCGGCCGGAGCTTAAACGTCGACGAAGCCGCCCAGCAGAACCACCTGCAAGCAAAACGGGACGCCAATCCCCACCCGCTCCTCCCCTCGCCGCCGAGGCCGGCCAGAAGAGCAGATGCGCAGATCAACGCCCGACGAAACTCCACTACCTCCCCGGCTTCACAGCCGGAACGGGGAAAGGAGGGGGAGACCAAACAACTCCAAAAAGACGAAGCCGCCGCCGCCGTCTTCGACAGCATCGCCGGGAGGAAGAAAAGGAGACCTACTCCTACCTAACTACACGCAGGACGAGATCCCGGAGCTCCCCTCCACCTCACGGCGCCAGAGCGGCGGCCGGAGGCGAAGGGGAGCGGCGGATCCGCCGGCGGACGCTGAGAACCTCTGGTCGCCTCCCCGGTCGCCTCTCTCGAACAGTAGAGGGAGGGGATAAGGACGGTCGTTTATTGATAAGGACGGTCGTGGCTCGAAGCAATTTAAAAATTTACTTTCAGACTTCATATTGTATATAGGGATTGGGGATTGAAGAAGGTAGCAGTAAGAAAAACCCGACCACTCTGCCACCGATCTCCAAACCTGGCGCGCATAGCAAAAAACGAAATCCGTGGGTAAGCACCCAGGCATATTTTTATAGAAGGGGAGCTATGAGCAACAACTCGCGGTGTTCGAGACTCGAACTCGGGTCGTTAGGCTACCGAGCGCACTCTGCGCTCAGCTAACCATCTGACCCTCTGGTCAGGCTCAACCTGGCGCGCATAGCAGCAACGCAACAGGAGGTGCACGGGCGTTTCCGCCCAGGAGCCGCAGAGGGAGCAGATGACGCTGCCCTGCCAATTTCTCGCCAACATTCTGTCCGCTGTTAGGAATCATCCTGCCTTGAAGCATCAACCAACAGAAGAACTTCACCTTGCTCTCTCCGTGTGTGCCCGCCACATAGCTGTGAAGCTGATCGCGGAATAGGAGCCTAAAAACAGCGCAGTATAGGCATATTCTGCCGAGTAAACCCCGTCAGCCGTCCAGCCTAAAAACAGCGAATGAGAAAAAAATGAATTTATGTGAAGTGATATCACTGATGTGTCAAACTGAGAGTATGTCCTGCAAGAATACACCGCTTGCTTTGATTGCTGAATGTACAATGAGCAGGTCCACTCAACAAAAGAGGTGCCAACCCACTGAGTATACCTCTGGGATATATGACAAAAAGGATTAAACTGAACCAAATGACTCACAGCTGAACTTGACAGGTAGTTCCCAGAATTTACCCAAAACAAAAGTTCCCACAACTGAACTAAATAAAGCTAGTTCCCAGAACGGATCCATAACAAAAGTTTCCAGAACTGAACTATATGAGCAACCTAGTAAAAAGGTCATTTGTGATTGGTTCCTATAAAGAAAAGATACAAGTAAGATTTTTTTAGCAGTTATGATCTTTAAATTTGTAACCTGAATACATGAGGAATAAAACCATTAGTAGCTGAGTGGAGCTGAGATTGGCATCGTAATCTGCAACTTGTACTTGTGGGTGTGCTTCTGATTGTGCTTGTGCGGAAAAAAAATATTTATTGGAATCGAGGCCATGATGCGTTGTGTTATCCTCCTCTCCCGTGTCCCTTGTCTCTTCCATAACAAAAATGGGATACTTGATCCAGATTAATCAGCTGTTCCATGAGAAGAAAAGAAGAACAATCAAATTCCAAAGCAAACCGAAGGCTGTAATTTTTCTTCAGAAGAGAGAACAGAAACAGAGAGAGGCAAGCTTACGTGAGATTCATGAGCAGAGTACGTGAGATTGAAAAGCATCCCTTCCAGGTTCCAGCGATCTGCTTCTGTCGAGGTCTTGCCAATTTCGTTAGTGACGCGCCAATTTCTTCGGGAGCCCCTTTATGCCGCCTGTAGGCGACCCCGAATTCGGGGGCGCCTACAGGTCAGGCTGCAGGTGGGAGTGGGGTACCCACGGAGCCCATTACCCAAGCCCACGTAAAACGTTAACTGGGCTCCCATGGGTAGGCAGAAAAACAAAGTGGGTATGTGTGGGCTCCCCACTTTCCCCACATTGATCCCACGATTTCATCCAGGTCGAGTTAGTGCGTGGACAGGGGAGCCGCCGACCGCCGGCTACCTCCGCCATGGCAGCCACTCGTCCTCCAGCTCCGGGGGGACAAAGCTCTTCCATCCACCCCCTCTCCCTCCCATGCTAGGGCGCGGACAGAGATGTCACCGGAGCGCCGCCGCCCGCCGGCTACCTCCGCCATGGCAGCCACTCCTCACCCCGCTCTGGGGGACGGAGCTCTTCCATCCACCCGTCCACCCGCCTCTACCTCCCATGCTAGCTTACCGGAATCTGATGGCGGGAAGACGGTGACGAGGGTATACATAAGGTGGTCGGTTACGGCAGTGAGGTCTTGAGCAGATCGCTCGGGGCGAGGACTCCCCATAATCCAAGATTCCCATGAAGAGGAAGCACAAGGTGAGCCCCCAATCGAGTCTTGCAATAGGAAATATCGCGGGAACGGAACAATCACCTTTTCAGGGATCAAAGAAAGCCAATTTCACAGATCGCCAACGCAATTCGAGATGAAGAGCTGCAGCTTCCATCATGAAGAGCTGGCTCAGTTTCATGAAGAGCTAGCTTACGGTACTGGCAATTGGATTGCTAGCTGAAGAGGAATAGAGGATCAGTTCCACGATGCTTATGTATTATCTGGTAGCTAGCTGAAGAGGAATAGAGGATCAGTCCGTTGTCCAAGGCTCAACCACATGTTTCCATGCGCTCGCTGTTTGGTGTCTTACGATTACGATGAGTAGGAATTGGATTGCTAGCTTAAGTGGGCATCCCACGAAGCCCATGTATCCTGTGTAACTAGATGTGGGCGTTGGCGGGTAGCCCACATAAACTATGTGGCAGTTGTGGGACATAAGCGGGACTCCCACGAGGCGTCCCACCTGCACCCTGACCTACCGGTTTTCCTTCGTGGGCCGGCCCAAGAATTGCATGCTTCGTTTTTCTTTTTCGTTTCTTTTCAAAATGTTTTCGTTTTTTTTGTTTTTTTCTTTATTATCCTTTTTGTTTCTTTTTATTTCTTATTTTTTGTTTCTTTTTCTTTTTTTCTTTTTTCTTTTACCAAATAAGTTTAAAAATGGTTCCCAATTTTAAATCTGGAACCGATTTTTAAATTCGGAACCAATTTAAATTCGGAACCATTTTTAAATTCGGAACCATTTTTAAATTTGGAACCATTTTTAATTTCGGAACCATTTTCAATCTTAAAGTATTTTAAATTTGGAACCATTTTTAAAAATGAACAATTTCAAAAATATGGACCATTTTTCGGTGGAACCATTTTTTTTAGCACAGAATCATTTTAAAAATTCGAAACCATTTTTTTGGTTCGGAACCATTTTCAATAATCAGAACCATTTTTTCGGTTCGGAAACATTTTCAAAATCGGAACATTTTTTCGGTTCGGAACCATTTTTCGGTTCGGAACTATTTTCAAAAACCGGAACCATTTTTTTGGTTCGGAACCATTTTCAAAATCGGAACATTTTTTTCGATTCGAAACCATTTATTTTTTCGGTTTCGAATCATTTTCAAAATTGAAAAATTAATTTGGTTCGGAACCATTTTCAATAATCAGAACCTTTTTTTTTTGTTCGGAACCATTGTGAAAAAGGAACCATTTTTGAAAAATTGAAACCATTTTTAAAAATCGGAACCATTTTTTTCATTCAGAGTCATTTTTTGTTCGGAACTATATTCTAAAAAAAGAACCATTTTTACGTTCGGAACCATTTTTAAAAAGAAACCATTTTCGAAAAATCAAAACCATTTTAAAATATAGTTTCCAAAATACGAACCATTTTCAAAATAAGCGAAAATCAAAATATAAAAGGAAAATTAAAAAGTGAAACAGAAAAAATAATAAAATAGAAAAGAAAACAGAAAAAGAAAAGGTAAAAAACAGAAAAAGAAAAAGAAAACGGAAAATAAAAGCGAAACGGAAAAAGAAAAGAATAAAACGGAAAACAAATAAGAAACAGAAAAAGAAACCAAAAAACCAAAACTGGAAACAACTATAATGAGGAATAATGATACTTTTACGTAAACTCGAGTTTAGCGTACTGGTTTCGGTACCCTTACCTACACGAAGACGTCGTGTGTTCGAGTCCCACAAGTGCTTATTTAAATCTGCTTTTTAGCGGGGCAAGGAGCGTTAACGGGCCGGCCCAGTAACGCTAGGGGGGCGAATCGTGTAGGCGCCCCAGAACGCCTGAAGGCGGCATATAGGTTTTGCCAATTTCTTCATGTCCCTGCACGCCTTTCTGTTCGAGGCGAGAGCGAGACTGGGCCGCATGGGCCGTTTATTTCTGCTTCCAGCAAAGCGAACAAGCGAACGGGATGAAGTTCACGCGACAGCGTCAGATCCTCAACGGACGGACCACAACGATCGACGTCCCTCTGCAGTAGTACGTGGTACGCCAGAGAATCTCGTTCCAAAATAACCCTGTCACGGTTCAGAACTTCAGATACTTGAGCTCTGTACCCGGGACGAGCAGGCAAACCGCCACGAATTCTTGTATTACCAAAATCAACGGTTCATATCGTTCTAGGTCTTTTGACTATAAAAAGAAAAACGATTTATCCTCTCATTTCTATCTTCATTTTGTTAGAGATGTTAGTTAACAATCCTAACCATACCGTGTTGTATCTATCTCTTGTACCGATCTATCTCTTGTACCGATCTATCTCGAACTATAAGGGATAAGATCGTATCTTGTGAACCATGTAACAATCTTTCTTGTAAGCCACGACAGGGGCTTTTCCTGCCTATATTAACACGGAACGGCGGCCTCCAACGAGGTACAACGCCTTACACCCAAAGCCTGGTATCTTCACATGGTATCAGAGCTAACCTCCAAACACATCTAGAACCCATCCTCGCCAACGGCATCCAGCTCCTCCTCCACGGCATCGCCGTTCACCCAAGAGATTTCGGAGAAGCTAGGCAAGGGCAACTTTCTGCTATGGAAGGCCCTCGTGCGGCCAGCAATTCGCGGCGCACAGATGGTGAGCTTCATTGATGGCTCATCCAAAGCTCCCAAGATGGAGATCATCGTTGTCACAGGAAATGCCGCCAAGAAGGTCCTCAACCCCGAGTACGTCTAGTGGATGGCTCAGGACCAACAACTCTACACCTTCATCTTCAACTCGCTTACTCGCGAGATCATGACTCACGTGCTCGCCACCAGAGTCCATCGTCACCATGTTCGGGGCGCGCGCACGCGCCCACACGTCAACACGTACATCGCCCTCGCCACGATGAAGAAGCTCCCTGGCATGACCATGGGGGAGTACGTCGCCAAGATGAAGGGCTACGGAGATGAGATGAACTCCGCCGGCAAGCCCCTTGATGATGAGGACATGGTCTCCTACCTCATCGCCGGCCTCAACGAGAAGTATGACGCACTGGTCGCTACCGTCCTCGCTAGGGATACACCAATCACCGTGTGTGACTTCTATTCTCAGCTCCTCAATTTCGAGAGTCGCCAGCATCTCCTTCATGGCAGCGGCTCCTCTCAATCATCGGCGAACGCCGCAACTCGCCGTGGACGCGGCGGCGTTTTTTACCGCGGCAGTGGCGGACGCGGCAACTACACGAACACTGGCCGCGGACGTGGAAACCCACCATGTGACTTCAAGGACAGGGCGGCGGCCGCGACGGCTACAACAACTCAGGCCGTGGCCGCGACAACCAGTAAGGAGGCGAACGCCCTCGGTGCCAGCTTTGCAACGTGTAGGGCCATGTGGTGAAGAACTGCTGGTACCGCTACGATGAGGACTCGTGCCTCGCGAACATTCTGCCTCCGCCGCCTACAACAGCAACACCGACAATGGCGAGTGGGTCATCGACACCAGCGCCACTGACCACATCACGGGGGAGCTTGATCGCCTGACCACCCGTGAGAAGTACCAAGGCCACGACCAGGTCCACACCGCCAACGGCGCAGGTATGGAGATTAGCCACATTGGCAATACTTTTGTTCGTATGCCCTCTAAAACTCTTCATCTTAAAGATGCTCTTTATATCCCTCAAGCAGCCAAAAATCTTGCATCCGCATCAAAACTCACTCATGACAACAATGTATTCCTTGAAATTCACCCTCTTTCTTTTGCATAAAGGATCGGGACACGAAGAAGGTTCTGCTTAGAGGACCATGTCAAGATGGTCTCTACCCAATTTCCAGCACCACCAAGCAAGCTTCCGTTGCCGTCAAGCCATAATCTTCAAGATGGCATAGCCGTTTAGGCCATCCAGCTCTTTCTATTGTTCAAAGAGTTGTTAGTAGAAATAAACTTTCTTGCTTAAGTGATTTCAATAAGGAGTCAATTTATGACGCATGTCAGAAGGGCAAGCATCATCAGCTCCCCTATCCTAAATCCATTAGTAAATCAAGTGTGACTTTAGAACTTGTTTTCTTTGATGTTTGGGGTCCGGCCCCTGATTCTGTAGGAAGAAAAAATTATTATGTGAGTTTTATTGATGATTTAGCAAGTTTACGTGGATCTATCTACTTAAAAACCGATCTGAAGTTTTTGATATCTTCCATGAGTTTCAAGCTCTTATTGGGAGAAGCCTTGGTCACAAAATCATCACCATGCAAACAGATTGGGGAGGCGAGTATGAAAAGTTAAACACCTTTTTAGGAAAATTGGTATCACCCATCACATGTCATGTCCACATGCCCATCAACAAAATGGGTCAGCTGAAAGAAAGCATCGACACATTGTCGAAGTTGGACTTTCCCTTCTTGCACATGCATCCATGCCACTAAAATATTGGGATGAGGCATTCATAACCGCCACATATATTATCAATCGTTTACCAACCAAAGTTCTTGATTTTTCTACCCCATTGGAAATTCTTTACAAAGAACAACCCGATTATTCATCTCTTAGAATTTTTGGGTGTGCATGTTGGCCTAATCTCAGACCCTACAATACTCACAAACTTGAATTCCACTCCAAACAATGTGTTTTTCTTGGCTACAGCAACATGCACAAAGGTTTTCGATGCCTTGATATCGCCTCCGGCCGCATCTACATCTCGAGGGATGTTATTTTTTATGAAACAATGTTTCCTTTCTCTAAACTAAACCCTAATGCCGTCGCTCTCCTTAGATCTCAAATTTTACTCATTCTGAATTCTCCACACTTAGATCAAGGGGGAGAACAAATTGTTGAGCAAAGTGTGGTTGATACTATTGTTATTCCTGCTAATACCACTAATCATGTTGTTGAAGAAAATTTGAGAGCAGATGATGAATCAGATGCGAAACAAAATCCTGAAGAAAAATGGTGCAGGGCACCATGATTTTATGCACCAGGAAGATCGTCTAATCCTGCCGGACTCCAGCACGGAAACCAATGGTCAGGAGGACGTGGCGCCACGAGTTTCCTCTGACACGGCAGAAGAATCTGCCTCGGGATCGGCGCAGGAGACCGTGCAGCACGTGGAGACGCCGCTGGCCAATCCGGAGAGGCCACGTCGCCTGTCCTGCGGCAGTACACGTGCAGGCCTGCAGTAACCGGAACCGCTCGGCCTGGATCTTCTACATCGACACATGGGCCGTCCGTGCATCCAACTGAAGCACATGGCCACAACAGATCCGGCGCACTTGACGCACTACGCACGGGCCTGCGTCGACAAGATCTGCACTGGGATCAGTTCCCGGATCCACCCCGGGATCGTCGCCTGGATCCTCTACGGATGCTGGATCCGGCGTTTCTGTGCGGCCAACCACAAGGCTGCAAACAGGAATAATTGAGAGACAAATTACAAAAATGTTACAAGACGTGGTAATTCCGTGGTGAGGTATGGGTTGCTAACTACTTCAGGAGAACCTAATGATCTAGCTGAGGCATTAAAAAATAAAAATCGGAAACAAGCCAGGGATAGTGAGTACGATGCATTGCTTAAGAACAAAACTTGGCATTTAGTACCACCAAAGTAAGGTAGAAATATTATAGATAGTAATGGGTATACAAGATTAAGAGAAAGTCTGATGGTACTATAGATTGGTATAAGGCTAGATTAGTAGCTAAAGGGTTTAAACAAAGATATGGCATAGACTACGAGGACACATTCAGTCCCGTAGTCAAAGCTGCAACCATTAGGCTTGTGTTGTCTGTTGCAGTGTCCAGAGGATGGAGCCTACACCAATTGGATGTGCAGAATGCGTTTCTTCATGTCATTCTGGAGGAAGATGTCTATATGAGACAACCACCAGGTTATGAGGTGAACGCAAACCAAAATTATGTATGTAAGTTGGACAAGGCTTTATACGGCCTAAAACAAGCACCAAGAGCATGGTATTCACAGTTGAGCATGAAACTGCAGAAGCTCAGCTTTGTTCATCAAAGGCCGACATCTCTTTATTCTTTTATCATAAGGAAAAAGTGACTATCTTTGTGCTTATTTATGTTGATGACATAATTGTAGCTAGCTCATCTCAGGAGGCTACAACAACACTGCTTCGAGATCTAAATATGGATTTTGCACTCAAGGATCTAGGAGCGCTACACTACTTTCTTGGTATAGAAGTGAAGAAGACAAACAATGGTATTATTTTGACACAAGAGAAGTACACCTCGGATATTCTCAAGCGCACTGGTATGATGCACTCCAAACCGTCGAATACCCCTCTATCTACTTATGAAAAATTGTCAAAACTTCAAGGAGGTCCATTGAGCCCTGAAGATTGTACCAACTACAGATGTATAGTTGGAGCACTACAATATCTTACTTTGACAAGGCCTGATATTTCTTTCTCTGTTAACAAAGTGTGTCAATACTTGCATGCTGCTACTACTTCACATTGGACAGCAGTCAAACGGATTCTTAGATATCTAAAGGAAACCATTGGAATATGATTGAAATTGAGTAAATGTTCTTCCATGCTTGTTAGTGCCTTCTCTGATGCAGATTGGGCAGGCTGTCCAGATGATAGGAGATCAACAAGAGGGTTTGCAATACTTTTGGGTTCAAACCTCATCTCGTGGAGTGCTCGCAAACAGCCCACGGTATCAAGATCAAGCACCGAAGCCGAGTGCAAGGCAATGTCGAATGCTACAGCAGAAGTAATTTGGTTGCAAACTCTTTTACAAGAAATGAGCATTGCTCACCCAAAAACAGCTGTCTTGTGGTGTGATAATATCGGTGCAACATATTTATCAGCAAATTCCGTTTTCCATGCAAGAACTAAGCAGATTGAAATTGACTATCACTTTGTCAGGGAAAGAGTAGCACAATTTTTTTGGATATCAGATTTATATCAACTTCAGATCAAGTGGCAGATGGATTTACAAAGGCACTTGCCAATCCACAGCTTTCAGCTTTTCGAAGACATCTTAACTTAGGGAAGTTAGGATTGCGGAGGATTGTTAGAGATGTTAGTTAGCAATCCTGACCATACCGTGTTGTATCTATCTATTGTACCGATCTATCTCGAACTATAAGGGATAAGATCGTATCTTGTGAACCATGTAACAATCTTTCTTGTAAGCCACGCCAGGGGCTTTTCCTGCCTACACGGAACGGCGGCCTCCAAGGAGGTACAACGCCTTACACCCAAAGCCTGGTATCTTCACACATTTCACATTGATCCTTCTATTCAAGGACTTTCTATATGTTTTTACCAAAACAATATCATTTTTAAAGGAACACGCGTGAGAAACGTGTGCCTTATGCATTAAGATAGGAAAACATAGATTTTACAGCGACCTCAGGTCCAACACCAAAGGAGCCCCTGCCACAGGCAGCCGAGCTCGACAACCATACTCATATAGAGAAACAGAACTACCAGCCCAGCCAGATTCCATAATCTGAACTCCTTGATCCTTCTGCATACCTCCACCGACAGCCTCACCACTTCATCGGGGTGCTCGGTGGAGGTCGACTTTGAGCACGTACTTGTGCTTTCACCACCCTTAAATGTTATGATGAAATTCGGAGCTAAATCTTTGCACCGACATGGCTGCTGCCGCCGCCGGCGGTGCACTGAAATCGTTTTCCCACCTCGGAGACGTTGGACCCATGGGGTGGGCTTGGACTCTTCGGCAGAAATCCCTAATTCCAGGATCCCGGGTGGGCAATTACAGCGGCTACATCGCGGCATCGTCTTGGAGGGTTTGTCGGTTGTTGGCATGTGTTGGACGTCAAGGCAGCGGCCCTAGGTGGATAATGTCTGCGAGTCGAGGCGGCGGGTGGCGGCCTTGGGAATCATGGTGTGCAACAGTTTCATGGGTGAATTTGTTACTTGTTTGGCTTAGGTGACAATATTGTGTCGCTAGTACCGCGAGGTTGTAGGTAGTGCGGCCTGAAATTTTGCTCCCGCCAAGTGCATCGTTGTTTTGAGAATATATAAAAATCTACCGGGTACAATATCTGCCAAACTATGTTTTTTCCCACTACTGAAAAATTACAGTTTTTTTGGTTGATGATGGCTTATTTTTGCCTATGTGCTAGAGATGCTCTGTTTTTTCCGAGAATCTGGAGATGCTCTAATAACTCTCTCTCTTCTATCAATGCATCAAGATACGATGCTCATTTTCTCGAAAATAAAATGAATTGCTCTCATCGGATCCTCGACAATATGTTTTCATTTACATAGTACCAGCTCCCTTCCAAAAATATAATATGTTTTACTCACTCCATACCAAAATATAAGACTTTCTAATTATTTTTTGCACACGTGTATATAGATATGTTTTAGTGCAAAATTTCTTACACTAAAATATGTCTAGATACATGTGCAGAAAAAGTTTAGAAAGTCTTATATTTTGATATGAAGGGAGTACTGGTTTACTGATTTAGACGTAGCTAGACACGTTTTAGTGCATTTCATGTGTCAATTCACTTAGTCCACACTGAAACATTTAAAACATCTTACAATTTGGAACGGAGTGTGTTGTATACGGAGGGTATATCAATGATTTTTCTCAAGGAAAACGATTTGCTCACAGTGGAGCTCCCAGTCCCATCTGAAGTTTCGGTGATGTTGTGGCTCGATCGTGGAAACGGTGTGCTCAGGGGAATGGGAGGAGCTCTTTGACGCGCGGAGGTTGGAGTAGCTCTGGGAAGATAGAGAGGGAGAAATAAGCTTGTGCGAGTCACCCGAGTCAACAAACTTTTGCTTCGGTACACCTCTTTAAAAGATTAACGACTTTGGGGATCTGCAGTTGAACAAACTCAGTTTGATGAGCATATCCACGGGCTGGGCTGGGAGTCGCCCGCGGTGTTGTTCGATTCTGAGTGAACGTCGTCATCGCAAATGCTCTGCAAAGAAGAGCGGCATACAGATGCCAATGCAAGCCGATGCATGCCATGGGAGGAAGCTTGCTATGGGAGAGCACACACTGATGTGACGTGCGCGTCAGCTTTAGTCCAAAGAGCTGGCCATCATCGGCTTTGAAAAGGAATTGCTAGAAATGTCTACAACCCATTTGGAAGCACAGTGCTTTTCTTTGCTTGTTCACTCTCTGGCTGCGCCAGCCAGCAAGGAATTGAGGTGGTTGAGGGTGGAAGAAGCTGCTCAATTATTTGCTCCATTTGACTGGGCAACGAGGCTAGCGAGTAACTAACGAGTTACAAAAAAAAAACCCATCAATCAATTACAGAAACAGGATCGGAGCAGGGCAAAAAGAATGATCGATCGAACGATCGCCGATGCTGGGAGGGAGAAGAAGAGGCAAGATGGTAAGGTGATCGTGACGCAATCCGGATTATACAGTAGTTTTTTTTTTTTTTGATACAACCGCAACTGGATTACTAAAAGGATATTACAGTGGAAAACACCCGATTCATCCAGAGGCAGCACAGCTGTCCCTCTTTTACAGAAACCACCCCCAATGAAAAAAGAAAATACGCATGCATCCCTGGGAAGCTCTGCATCACGATTTCCGCCGCCGTCTTCGATCTCGTCGTCGCAGCACCGCATCCGAATGATGACGAGGATGAACAAGACGGCCGCTAAGTCACCTGCACAAGCCGATAGGGAACTCAATCCCGTTGGAGTCGCCGCAGCTGCCACTCGCCGAGGTCGGCGAGATTTTGGCGTCGAAGAAAGCACATCGGCGGGGGGCACACCCCGGCCTGGGCAGGATGTCGAGCTGGCATCGACCACGAAGGTCAGCTTCACGGCCCGCAAGCACAGCAACAAAGAGGGATAGAAAAAAGCTGCAGAAAGCAGCAAGAACCACTCCACCAAGCAGCAGATCCTCTTCCTCCCCTCACCTCCACGGCCGGCCAGAGGAAGCCGAGTCCACTCCAAAGCAAAGTAGCAGGTACGGCGTGCGGATTTATTGAAGCGACCTTGATCTCAACCAGCCCTGCAGTCGATCCACCACAGATCCGACCTGCAGAGTAGCCAAGCTCCGCCTCCGGCGCCGCTGCGAGTCGCCGGAGCGCAGTCGAGAAGAGAGAAAAAAGACGGCATACTGCCAGACACAACAACGAGAAAAAGAAACCTAAAACTACTGCTATACATCACGGGCCGGCACCCTAGATCATCTCCACCCCGCTCAGCGCAAGCGCCGGCGGCGGGAGAGGCCGGATCTGGAGGCGGGCGGCGGACTCTCAAGCAAGGAGGAGGGCGGAGAGAAAGAGAGGAAAAAAGAGAGGTCGGAGAGGGAGCAACTGTTGAGACATACAGTAGATTTCTTGAAGCATTAAGGTGATCACGTCGGAATCCATACTAAGTGCTACTCCCCTTCGTTCCAAAATATAACATGTTTAAGACATCTTTCACATTCATATGTATACACATGTATTTAGACATCTTTTAATAACCCGAATCTAGACAACATGTGTTACACCTAAAACATCTTATATTGTAAAACATAGCGAGTAAGTGTATGCCAATGTAATTATTCTAATACGACTTTATAAGCATTTTGTTAACCATGATATACTCCCTCCGTTTTTTAATATAAGATGTTTTATGCGTTCTACATCTTGTCTATATGCATACTAAAATGAGTGAACATGTACATTAAAATGCGTTTAGATGCATTTGTATGCATATGCATGTGGACAAATGATAAAACATATTATATTAGAAAACGGAGGGAGTAGTAGTTAATAAAGAGAAATAAAGTGGTTGTAACTTACTCCAGCCAAGAAACAACCTTACACGTTCTTATAGATTAAAAAAAAGTTAGCTCAACCTTATGTATATTTATGTATACAACATACGTGACGTTCAGGCAAGATTTGCTTGAATTACATCTGCTTATGTTGGAAAGCGAGGAATTGGCAAATCTCTTGCGCCAAGCTTGAAAGAAAAGACGCCTGGTTTGGAAAAGAACACACTTGGGGCGTGGAATGCCCTAGTAGGTGCCTTGATTCGGTATAGCAGTCGCAAGATGCCGACGAGTTTCTTTCGAATCTACGGGAAAATAGAAAGTTCTTTGTGAACCCGATGTATAGAGCGCTGGTTCATCCTGATATATCTGTCGTCAACAAATAAAAAAATAGAAGATGAAGATACCACGTCAAGATCGATGTAATATTAACTAAACAAAATATTTTTAACTCAACTGACACGAATGTATAAAGTGTGTTATGTCCTCATGAATAAACGATCAGCCACTTAAATTTCCGACTGCTAGTTTGTTAGTTTTATTTGGTCAGCCATCCAAGTAGTTTTGAATTTGTACCCACCATGATCCATTGCAAATATTTTTATCAATTGTTACATGATATTGCTATAAATTTAAAATGTTAATTAGAGTGCGAGCAATAGCCAATATATGGTCTTTTTGGCTGTCCAGAAATGACAAGGTTTGTTCTGATATTTTTTTCTGTCATGTAGGTAAGCTACGGACGCACCAGTTTGCTCTGTTTATGGTCCACATTACACCATGTGAAAAATCGAGACATTTTATGGATGCCTCTGCACGATTGAAAAACACGTTGTGCGTTATTTATCTATACATAGTTGTTGGCATGTTACTCTTCCATGTACGTTTATTTTATTTTTGTCCGATTATGTGGTTACGACTATGTGCATCCTATTTATGCAAAAGCCGTGTGTAATGTTTAAACTAATAAGGCCCGGCTTGAATGGCTGGCGTCTAACCAAATCCGGTGGTATAATCTCACGGGCGTGCTGAGGTCCGACGCAAAATACCCGCCGATCGTACACGACGCGCAGAATCGGGCGGAAATCTGCCCGATATTCCAAGCGGGTCCTAAGGGCATGTACAATGGTAGAGAAGGCTGGTCTTCTATTAGCTCTCCACGTCAATTAGAGAAGGCAATAAATAGTAGTCGTACAATGCATTATCTCTTATTGTCATTTCGAGCAATTAATGAGGATTAGTTAAATTTAGAAAGAAATTATGTTTATAAGGGAGAGCATATAGTACAATGCACAAAATAGGCTTCTCTTAATTTTAAGAGATCATCCCTTAGCTAAGGGAAGGCAACCCTCTCTTTTCATTCTCTTTCCTCCGACTAAGCAAAAATCCGACGTGGCATCTCTAAGGGAAGGCTGATGTCACCGCATTGTACATGCCCTAAGTGAAAAATATGCCCTGTACTGAAAGAAATGTATATGTATGCACGAGCACCAAATTTAGATATAACCCATATAAAACATTTCATTGGTCTAATTGTCTCTTATTAATCCACTAATGTCAACATAAAAATGGTTGGATAATCTGGGATAGTTTTCATCTGTGGCTACACCAAAATTATACGTATAGTCTGTGTAGTTATGTAATCGTTTCTTTCACAACAGGTAACACAACTTTGCTGATTATCAAAAATGCTGGGCTATAACCATTCCTACTCGGATTCCCTTTTGGCGAATGTTGCCCTCGGCAACAACCATATCGGAAAACTTTGTGTTTGTTGAGTGTCAAACACCGGGGTGTCTGTAACGAGAATGCAGAGTACTTTCTCCCAGTATTTGAAAAAATAAAGGGGCTCAAAAACTGTCTAACGGAAACGACATGTGGCATGTAAAACTCCCCATTCATGACGCGGTGACTCACTATACAATGTGCCACCACCGCTGCCACTATTCCACATCCACTGACGCCGGTGTCTGGCTACCTTCCACCCTGGCCACCAATGCCCTCCCGCGTCATTCTCCTCCAATTCGACCATGCCGGGGCATGTCTTGCTCGGGAAGGAGATCAGGCTTACCGCACCTGAACATCTCTTGCGAGAAACACAATCCGAGTATCCATCCTTAGAGAGAGGGGTAAGTAAAACGGGGAATTTGAGTGTAGGGTTCTGGCCGGCTAGGGGCCCTATTATCGCCACCCTCCACCACTTTTCTAGCCAAATTTACACGCCAAAATTTCTCCCGCTCATGTTTTTCTGGCCAAAATTTTCGGCTTATGATTTTCCGAGTCATGTTATCACTTACCCAGTCTCATCCGGATTATCTGTATTCGACAAATAGAAATGAACACCTCAAACATATATGTGACATAACAAACGGCTGAGACAAGATAAATCATCCATCGGTGGCTCATGAAGGCCTTGCATGATATCACATGCCTCGATGAATATACCTTGTCTCATTCAGATGATTTGTATTCCACGAACATAATAGAACACCACAAACACAGATGCAACAAAACAGATGGTTGAGATTAAATACATGCAGAGGTGGATCGTGAAAGGAACATCTCTCTCCCCTCTCGCCCCCCCGCGGCGGCAGGGGGAGCCCTAGCGCCGCCGCCGCCAAAGCCTCCCCCACCGCCTCTCCTTCCTCCTCCCCCGCTGCCACCTAGGGCGGCCAGGCAAAGCCTAGGCGTTGCCGGCGGCGGGGGGGGGGGGGGGGGATTTCTTTGTCGGCGCGGGTTGGGCCATGGATCTCGGCCGTGGTGCGGCCGCCGGGCACTACGGCGACGTCGAGAAGTCGGCGGCGTGACGGACGACGTGGGTCCCCGACCCTCCTTGCGCAGATCGGCGACTCCGGCGGCGTGGCCCTTTGGGTCGGGCACGGGGTGGATCCAGCCGGGTCACGGAGATGGATCTCGGGTGGCGCTGCTCACCTCGGTGGAGTGCCATTCTCGACATCCTACCATGCTCGCTGAAGATCTGCAGGTGAAGATGACGACCGGTGAGAGCCGGGCTCTGATGCGGTCGGGGCCGACGATGGCGGCGCCCGTGGGCGTCGTTACCTTCTTGAAGGTGTTGTCGATGTGTTTCTTCCGCCTCCCGCTTAGGTGTTCCGGGGGAAACCCTAGATCTAGTTTTACCGGATCGGACGATGGCGGCACTCTCAGTGTCGTTCTCCCTTTTGAGGGCATCATTTTGGAACACGTGATGCCTGGAGGAGTCTACTGGTGGAGCAGCGTGCCGTTTTCCGCATCGACAATGGTGGCTCGGCAGCATGGTGCAGTGGAGTCCCGGAGTGGATGCGTGCGAATGGACGAGGGCAGGGCAGTGGTGCTGTCTAGCGTCATGGCGATGTCACCGGCTGGCCTTGCAGGTCATGGCGTTGATCGTTTCCTGAAGATGGGTTCGTGGAAGACGGCGGTAGCGACTTCTGTAGCGCGCGCATGCGGTGCGTGTTGAGGGTCTGCTGGACCGGTTTTCCGGTTGTAGATGATGCGTGTAGGTGTGAGGTCAAGGCATGCGGCTCTGATCATGGCCACCCCCATCATAGTTGTAGCGAGTTTTTGTTGCCGAGCGGCTGACTTTGGTTTGATCAATGTTGTAATGTAAGCTTTGATGAATAATTGCGGATGGCTGTGTGCATCAATTTGATGCAGAGACCGGGGATCCGCACCCCCTTATCTCAAACACGCATGTAAAAATTCTCTTATACAGTTATCGGGGCATAAGTAGCGTGAGAAATCAGTGAAAAAAGATACAGTGGAAATGGCTGGAACGATAAATGGCGGGAAAATATGTGACGGGAAATCCCCTGTTTGCCGAGTTCGTAAACAGACACTCAACAAACCATGTCACCAGGAGGGAAGAAAAGGCAGGATCCATACCTTTTCTGCGGCTCTTTGTTTGCCGAGTATATCTATAAAAAAACTAGGCCAATTTTCCAATATGCAGGAAAAAGGCGACAAATAAGAAAAAAATCACAAGCAAACTTTGCTGAGTATCGTTCGCGTTAGACACTCAGCAAACACCAAAACATCGTCACATATCCATCTACCATACTGACAAGGGACACGTGGTGAGCGTTTTTGCAGAGTATTGATGTTTGCCAATTGTATTTTGCCTTGATTGCAGAAGGTAATGGGTTTGCCGAGTGTTTTTTCGTCTAAACTCAGGCATATGAGAAGTGTTGCCGAACATGGCTTGTTTTGCCGAGTGTTTTTTTTTATCATACTAAGGAAACAAACACCTTTATCGAAAATCCGCATCTTGACACTCGGCAAACAAGTCAAAACTCAGCATCATCGGTACACTTTTTAACTCAGATAATTTTCATACAGTTTCGCAACTTGAAAATGTTTCTAGTAATTATTTTCGTCCAGAACATTATTTTACATAAAATATATTTTTCTTAAAGGAAATTCATACGTAAAATGTAAGTTGTTTTAGTGACATGGTGTCGCTAAATAAGCATTGAGTGTTTACTGCAAATAAAGATCACATGCATGCCGCAACCGCACTCGGATAAAATAATAAGATCGACAAGCAATCCATCCTTTTGAATTATATGATCCGTATCTGGTAATATAAGCGGTAACAAGTGATTAGCGTTTGAATTCTTACATGGTTGCGAAAAGAGAAAAACTATTTCTATTTTGAGCTTCGGAAGAAACAAAGTAAAATAAGAGGGAAAGCAGCATGCATATTCGAGGAAGCTTTGGCTATATATACCGGGTGTGCTTTTTTGCATGTCTGGTGCGGAAAGAGAGGTACGTACTCTTTCCCCGACCCGAACTGTGACTTCCTCACTACTGCGAGCTAAAGATGGGAATGCCATTTTGAGTGGTAGAGTTCTAGCAAGTAGTTTGATTTTGATTCAACTAGTAACCCTCTAAGGAGTCGCCGTTGTCCCTGATCCGGTCCTTCCATCGGCCGGAGGCACAGCCGGCGCGGCGCGTTGTGCAACCGGGCGAACATCCGTAAGCTCCTCGTTCGGCGGCGCGACCTCTGCTCGGCCTGCCCGCGCATCTAGCTTCTTGCCACACTCCTTCTCTGCCGGGCATTTATCTTGTGTGATTGCCTTTTGTTGGAGTGCAGGAGTGTGCTGATCTAGAGGCTTGGAGCTGACTATCGAGCGTTCGTGGAAGGTCGAGCTCCTGGACCAGCTCGACCGGCGGCGCAGGGCTGGTGGCCAGAGACCAACCGTGCCGCCGGGAGCCCGGGAGTCACCGGCCGCGCGATCCACTCCTCGTCCGACCTCCTCTGCCGCAGCCGCAGGGTGTTTTGGTACGCATCGTACGATTAAGCTGATCACTAGCCTCTCTAGCCAAATACGATCCTCTTTTTCTTGCGCTTGCTTGAACACCTTCGGGTGCGTTTGATTCTCTAGCTTAATCGTACGATGGTCATGCGTCGGTGATTCTTCTCACATGGCCGTGTCTTGTCCGGTTACAGAACTTTCAGGGGGAATGGGTGTTGTTCTTTCTTCAGTCTCCTTCACCAAATTGTTTGTGATTACGTGTGTATCTTTAATTTTCTGTCGGGAGAGCTAGAACTGGCAATCCCCAGCTAGCTGCTTTTGATGCAAGATGGGGCCATTCAGTGGGACTGTATTATTTTCTTTCCCGCATATATGCAGTACGTACATAAGTTCAGTTCTATCACGTTACAGTAAAAAAAAGACTGGATTCCTCTCCAAATAAGAGCTTAACTTACGTCTGATACTAGTTTAGTAGGACTGGATTCCTCTCCAAATAAGAGCTTAACTTACGTCTGATACTAGTTTAGTAGTTTTCTCCGCCTGTGTACGTATATGCAATATTATGCCGTAGCATGAGTGGTTCTTGCATCTGCAGGACGACCGACGGACCGAGAGTGAATGCATGTCACCATGGCTCCCGCTGCTGCATTTGTACTCCTCCAGCTGCTACTGATCTCGTTGTCGTCTACGGCTCAACCAGGTAGTAATACGTTCTCTTCGTCTTCTTCTTTTTCTATACAGATTATACACCACTAAAGTGAGTAGTAGTGGTGCGAGCCCCAGTAGCAAGCATAGATTGAGTACTTTGAACAGCGCAATATGCACTCGCCGCGACATCGAAGAAACACTGAAGACACATCGGCTGAGGACACACCCCAATCAACATAGTCTCACAATCGTTCACCATCAATCTATAGCAGTTGAAGAAATCGAAACTTGCCACATACCCAAACAAACGAAGATATAGAAAATGTTGCATCCCACCGTAGACCTACGAATAACTTTTCTTAAAAGAACAGGCCAATTGCCAATTAGAAATCTAACATATTTGATAAAACCTAACCTCACTGGCCATTCGCTGACGCCGGAAACATTGATGAGGTGGGGAGAATTCCGAGAGACCTTAATCTCCAATGCATCGTCATCACCACCATCTCGTCAATGCTGCCAGGGAGATAAAAACCAGAACCGAAAATCAAACTCTAATTTTAGCGACCTTACATATGTGGAACATTAGCATATGTTTACCCCCTATTGTTTTCAGATTCTTGTGAAGTGTTTTCAAGTTTTTTTTTGTTGTATTTCGAAAATAGACAGGACGGAGGCAAAACACTGCTCCTAAAGAAGCACATTCCTAACCCTAGCAAGCGCACTGAGGACACAAAATTTTCCAAGTTTCTTTGGGTTCTAATTTTCTTCTTGAGGTATACATAGATGTGTTCTCCCTTTGTGTAGAGTTTCATTAAATAATGGGTTGTGTTTAGCTACACGAAAATAAAAAATGTGCCTTTAAAAAGAAAAGAAAAATTGATTAGTTTTTTATCACATATAAAAGAATATACCTATTAAAAAAATCCATGCATACTAGCCATCTATACACTCATATATTATTGCCCTATTTTTTTAGTTTAAAAAAACTTTCCCTTTTTTGTTTGAAACCGAGCATGCTACGCATATATATCATGTTAGTGTAACTCGTAACTGAAGAATTTTGGCACAAACTATGAGACCCCTTAGCATGATCCAGTCAGTTTCTTAACATGATTCAGATAGTCTACTATGTAAATCTGAATTCAATATAGGAAAGTATGATACGTGTTGGCAAAATACAAAACCAAGGTAATAAGATCTAATATATGTAAGAAACCAAAAGTATTTGTTCACATGCTATCAACAATCCAATTCTCAGTCACAATATGAGTTCTATTTATCCCAGCAAAGACCTATGCATAATTGTCAATCGTTCCGTAATTTGTTCTCTGAAGAAAACAATAATTAAGCATACTAGTGTGTTTATTTAATAATCAAAACCTAAAGTACAGCACAGATTTAATAGTACTTCAGAACCTTTAACTATTGAATCTCCAATAGATAGTGTTCATATGTCCACATCAATCTTGATCTGAACCCATCAATTCAAATAACAAATCAAATATGATGTCTCGTATTTCTGTTTTTTTATAGAAAAGATATAAAAGGGTGATAGTATTTACGAATTGAAAGTAGATAACTGCATAGGTATTTTTGAATAGAATGACCAGAAAAGTTAGTACCTCAGAGCCATAAATTCAGTTTATCTGTAGTATGCATGTTATCCATTGGAAGTCCATGTAAACCAGTTCTAGAGGTCATTGAAGTTATTTTGATGCTTTAGTTCACCCTCAAACTACTGAAACCTTCAATTTGTAGTGTTCAGAA
Organism: Poa pratensis; assembly: GCA_947311845.1. Taxonomy (NCBI): domain Eukaryota; kingdom Viridiplantae; phylum Streptophyta; class Magnoliopsida; order Poales; family Poaceae; genus Poa; species Poa pratensis. The sequence continues at coordinate 71,218,739 of CAMZMU010000041.1, forward strand.
TATGATAAGTTCTAGTCAGCTAACTTAAATGGCAAACAGTTTACCCATGTTAGCAACTTATTGCACTTGTGAACTTCATGACGTTTAGCAAGAGATACATGTCCTATTTCTTTTGACAAAATTGACATGCTCCTTTCCAATGTTTGAGTAGGCCCAATAGGATACTAATGTTACAGAAAATTTCTGTAGTTAGTAAATTCACATATCATTATATACTCTTGATCCAGGAAAAGAGAATGTACACCTATAATTAATTATCTTTTGGCAGTACAGAAAAACTGCAGAAGAGTAACACAATCGTAACATGTAAGAGACTGATGATAGATGATGGATCCAACATCACCAGTGATTTTATGTTAATATGCACTGAAGCATAATTATTTTTAAGTGGCTTTGGCTGTTTATTATATTCAATGGAACAGGGACAATTTCGCAACGCCTTAAAGATCCATCTCTTGTAAACACTCTAAGTTGCCGACAACATACCTGAGCCATTTCCTTCTTGTACTCCTTTAGTTCTGGCCACAGCTAACCTATGATGTGACCACACACACGATCCCCTGCTTGGTTTGCATAGATACCGTGTATGCCTTATCCGCTTTTATACCATGTATATTCGGTGCATGATTATTAGAAACATAGGATTTCTTTGACTGTTTTTTTTGAAGCCATCTTGGGTTCTAACCCTTCCCAAATTGTATCACATACTCTCTGTCACGTACTTATGTTAAATATAAATATGAAGCCCGTGACTTTTCGATACAATACGACAAAATTCGCACTATTTGTCCTTGTCAAACCCTCTAATATCTTCCGGATCATAGTGACCTGCAAGTTACATCACTGACCATTGTAAACCTAATGACAGAAAACTAATACTTTCTTGTCCTTTACATGATGCAGGTTTCCTTAGCCTAGACTGTGGCGGGAAGGCTGAACACTACAACGACATAATTGGGATCAAATGGAGTTCCGACTCTAGTTTTATCTCCGGTGGCCAGACGGCGACTTTATCTGTCCAAAATGAGGAGCTACAGAGGCAGTTTAGGACCCTCCGTTACTTTCCAGCAGACAAAAAGAAGTATTGTTATACAATCCCTGCAAAGGAGAGTATGAGATACCTGGTGAGGGCAAGTTTTTTGTATGGAAACTTCGACAAGAGCCCGGTCTACCCCAAATTTGAGTTGTCTCTCGGAGATACTCATTGGTCAACCATCGTCATCAGTGATGCAAGCAGTGTGGTAGTCAAAGAATCTATCATGAGGATTCCTTCTCGTGAGCTTAGCGTTTGTCTCTCAGAAGCTACCACTGGCCAGCCGTTTATTTCCACGCTGGAGATTCGTATGCTCAGTGGATCGGTATACTGTACTCCGTATGAGAGAGAGTTCTTCCTTGATCTGTCTGCAAGAATCAATTTCGGAGCAGAAAACAAGAAGTCAATCAGGTACCAATCGTGTTCATTATATTTGATAGTGATGTTTTTTTATTACTATTAATTTAGTAGACCTTACAAAGTCTGGTATGCCAATACATAGTGCCACGTGGGACGAAACATGCTTCATGGGCTGCTAGATCCTGAGCGATGGAGTTACACACACTATCACATCACACAATCATAAACTCAATCAAATTCGTGAGTAAAATAAACTTAGTCTCCCAAAAGAGGACAACATGTCGAGCAAGAACAAGTTCTCGAGATGTGAGAGTATTCGTTAGAACATACGCATTAGTTTCAACAATTATTTACTCCGTCCGCACATCCGAAAGATCTCTTCTTGAAATCGCCAAAAGAACATGCATACCTTCCGTGGCAGACTTGACCGTCCAATTTTGCTCCACCGTGCTGAAATTCCTGTTGTCGGAATTGTAACAGTGGACGAGCTAGGCTGACCAGCAGCAACAGTCATCAGATTAAGCCACAGTTCGTAAACAGATTCCACTCAGAAGAGATCTTTCGGATCTGGACGCCAGGCTATGTGATCTTCAAAGCCTTCACATATGGGGTTGCTAAGGATGTGTGCATCATCATCAGCATGAAAGGATTGTTTGACCAGCTCAGAGTCCCAAGTTTCTCTGACAGGGTTAATGAGAACCCCCCTTCAATCTGATCTTCTCCTTGATGAGTATAAGGTCATCTCGAGACACCACGCTCTATCCATGGGTCTTGCCAGATCGGAATGTTGCGTTACCATATCCGACGCGCCAAATTATACCATCGTTAAGCAGCTTGGCGGAGTTGCACACAAGGCTTCAGTGTATGCCATGCTTTTAGTACACTAGCACAAAGGGACTATGGATTTGGAAAGATTCTCCAGCAATGTCGAGCTAACATGGCAAGATTAAAATGTATAAACCTCTGATACCCGCACCCCCTATTTTATTGGTTTAACCAATTTGTTCCATAATAACCAATGAATCTAAGTATCTTGATCCATATGACTCCACCATAACCTGCAGATCACTGCCATCAGATCATCACATAGACCATTTGTAAGATTTCCTTCCCCACCTTAGATAGATTTTTTTTTTCCAACCTTAAATTCCGGACCAGATGGTGCCTTTGAGACGAGAGCAACATGGATCTGTATCGCCCAATGTAGACTAGGTGACCAAGATATTTCTCATCGGCCCCTCACATGACAGGTTTAAGGTATCCATCACTTGTTTCCTCACCCTGTAGTGATCAGAGATGTAATATTTCAGAACTGTTTGTCCCTCAATCCAACCAACATCATCTCCCTCCAGCGGCACAATCTTGTTCCTGCGCTCTCTTTCAGTGGAGGAGTACTCCGATCAGCGTCTCTGTAACCAATCGACATGGGCACGTTGACTCCAGTAGATGTCTCTCTGACTCCAATTGTCGCCCCCCTTGCTTCCTTCACTTGGCTCCAATAGAATCGAGCATGACTTTTTCTTGGATTTTGAGGTCCCCCGCATCAACTGCAGGCAGCTATTGCTAGCCAATCGCATCCATCTGCTGCCATTCGGCATTTGGTGCCTCCTCCCCTTGCTGCTGCTGTTGCTGCTGTGTGTCCCGCGCCTGCAGATGCCACCCAATGTGGTAGCGCCAGCGACGGGAGAGGACGTCGGAGACTGCTGGGCGTAAGGCCGACGAGTGGATTGCGCGGCGTCTGTGCCCAGGGATAGGAGGGGGAACGGAGCTAGGATCAGGTGGCGGGCGGCGCGCCCGCGGAGGCAGAGGAGGGGATTGCGCAAAGGGAGAGGAGGGGGAAGAAGCAAATACTCCCTCCGTTCGGAAAAGGATGTCACAAAAATGAACTATAGATAGACCATTTTTGTGACATCCTTTTTCGAACGGAGGGAGTAGTTTTTTTTGGCTAGCGAGGCCGCCTCCGTGACCGTGATTCAGAATTCAGAGCTGTGACGGTTATTTCAGTGGGCCTTGTGCATACGATCCTGGGCCTGGCATGACACATCCAGCAACTGTATAGGCCCAGTGAGAGCTGTTTGAAGTTTGAACCCGCGACTAAAAACCATTTGAGCCCGGAGTAGGGCGGCTTGGTCGCACGGAGCATTGATTTGGGTTGCAGAGTATGCCGCCTCGTCATGCCCATCTCCGGCGCCGCCTCGTCTCTATCGTTGCGACGGGAGGTGGCGAGCACGGCAGAGAGGATCTGGTAGCGGCTGGGTTCCCTCTTGCCCCGACGCCGGCGGCTGCGTAGGTGGATCTTGCGCTCTCCCCCCCTCGCTCGGCAGCCTACATCCCCGTGAACAGAGTCCCCTCTCCCCATTCCAAGTTTCGTCGCCGACTCGCCGTTGACGAACACCGCGCGCAAGCAGCGAGTAGGTGTCGGTGCCCACTGTTAGAATAGTTAGCCTCAGGTTATTATCTGAAGTTCTGAACCGTGTAGGTGTACAACCAGCTCCACAGGCTTTTCCCCTGTCCCTCCCAAGCGATTGCTATTAATAAATTTTCTCAATTATCTACAGTTGGCTGAAATGTTTCGTTTCATTTTCAGGTACCCGGATGATCCAATGGATAGGATCTGGGACTCCGATTTAGTGAAGACAGACCTTGTCTATACTGCTCCAGGGACCAAACGGATTTCAACTAGAAAATCGATTTCTATTGGTGTCCAGGAACAACCACCTGCAAAGGTCATGCAAACCGCATTGGTTGGCGAAAGAGGGTACTTAAACTTCCGGATTGATTTGGAAGAGTACATTCAAAAGGCATGGGCTTTCGCATATTTTGCCGAAATTGAAAACCTTGCTCCAAACGACACTAGAAGTTTCTTCTGGGAGGTTTTAGGCTCGACAGCGTCCAATGGCGCAACTATTGACCCAGAAAAGGATGCTCGAGGAAAGTACCGTGTATCTGAAATGGGATTCGATAGTGTCTCATATCCTCGCATTCTTTATTTGGGGTTCCTGAACACCATTGATGCGTCAAAGGGTCCTTTAATAAATGCTTTCGAGATCTACAAGTACATTCCTATTGCGACGGGATCACCAAATGGTAATCGATCATCTCTTATCTCTATGTTGTAGAATAACTAATTACCAATATCATAAACTAATTCGCACGGTTGTATGGACAGATCACAGCAGACGCACAATAATTATTGCTGCATGTGCTGTAGCTGTAGCGATTCTGCTAATTCTTCTTGCTATTGGATGCTACTGCCTCTTTGCACGGAAGAAGACCTCTTCATATGGTGTGTGCCCTTTAACTATTTTTCGTTTTGAAAATGGGCATTTAAATTGAACTTAATCGAAGTTAAGTCCTTACATTAACTTTAAAATGGACAATCACATGTTTCCTTCGATTAATAAAAATAAAAAAAACTACTAATAAATTGTGCAACAACTTAACCTCCTTTGACAATCCATTGTTGATGCAGCTACAACAAGATTTAACTTGGCAGAAATTAAAGATGCTACCAAAAAATTTGAGCGAATATTAGGCTCCGGGGCTACTGCCGCTGTACATCACGGAAAGCTGACCGATGGGAGAGACATAGCAGTCAAAGTTCTAAAAAGCTACTCCAGGCATGTAATCAAGGATTTTTTGAATGAGGTGAGCTTTGTGTATATAGTTTCTTTCAACTTCACATATAGCATGACATGATTATCATGACCTGAGAATTGATTAACTGTCTGTATGTTCAGATAGCAATACTTTCCAGGATACACCATAGACATTTGGTTAGCTTCATTGGTTACTGCCAGCAAGCTGGAAAGAAAATGCTGATATACGAGTTCATGCAAAATGGCACGTTAAAACAACATATTCGTGGTAAGTTCTCTGATAAATAATGTTACATCTAGTTTATATAATCTTCAACGGAATTTCTAGCTAATAGTAATTATAAGAAACATCGATGGGAAAGGGTACGGAGGACGATTCGATATGAAATGTCACATTTGGAGCAAACTGCCAACCAGGGACGGAGGGGAGAGACGCTTGTATCGGGGGATTGGTGGTTTTTCTAAGACCATTCCTAAAGTAGTTGATTATTTGAGAAGACATGACTCTTTTTTTATGAACGCTGCTTTCCGTATATTGTGTAACAGAGTATAGTCCTGAATAAATTAAAATACACCAAAAGGAAATTAAGGGGGCAGCAAAATATTTCCCCATAGTCTTCACCAGATAAACATGACAATGGGGGATAATTTTTTAGGCTGTTTGTCATTCATTCCGTGAACACGGTCAACCCCCGGACATCTGTAACAGTACTAGTAGATAACTAGATACCAACTGTTGTTTGCAGTAAGGCATTTGTTTGGATGGCAAGCCATGCATAAAACTGATTTTTTAGTGGAATCTTGATCTCCCAAATGAGCTATCTGAAGATTGTTTGAGTCTGTACTTGAAATAGGATGTACCCGGCAGAGCTAGCGGATAAAATTCCATTGCTTGTCAGCTGATTGCATCGGGCAGGGAGGGTGGAGTTTAAAGTTTTGTAACTGCTGCCGTACTTCATTATATTCCTACAGAAACACCTTGTCATCCTACTTTTATTTTCTTGTTTCCTCTGCTTCTTCTCTCCTCCCAAATCAAAGCAGCACAGCAACTAGAATCTAGCCTTCTCCTCTTTTAGTCCTCCACAATCAGCGGACACAAAAAAAAAATGATCCCTGGTCACAATATGGCTGAGGTTTGTAATTTGTAATACTCTCCCTCTCTTAATGTCATGACATGCAAATCTTTTGCATGTTCTTAAAAAAATGATCCCTGGTCACAATTTCGACACCACCCATTCTGATCTCCGTCGAACACACCGACCGTGTTAACTTCTAGCTAACCCACTTGAGGTCAAGACCATAGTTGCATTGCCTTTGCTTCGAAACACTGCAGAGTACTTAAGACTCATGCTGGCCGGCTGTCCTTGCTTTTCCTCCTGTTGTTGGGGTGGCTGTCCAATGACTATAGAGGACCCATAAGTCCATAACCCAACAAGAATTTAACTGACCCATGAACTTATGCTGAATAAGAGCCATGTATAATTGCGTTATGCACTGACCAGGTACCCAGAGGAGGAAAAGTAAGCAAATTCGTTCCTCTGCTACTAGGTTAGCTAGAACCAGCAGAAACCAGTCTGTATAGTTGTGAGGGAATACATCCTCTGTTGGGATCTGCCAGTATTGTCTCAGCCTGCCGCATAGCTACAGCATGAGGGCACCTCATGTCACACCTCATGTCAGATCATCACCCGAATCTGCATATATCTGCACCTTCGTATTTTACTTTTCTGAACATCAAAGTGATCCGAAGCAACCACAAGCCCAGGATGAAGAACTAATGTCTCCTCTTCAAGGAATACTCGTCGCCGAATTTACTTAATGCTTCGCGCGTCCAGAGCTCGTGGTCAACCATCTCTCACCCAACTACCTCCATTCAAAAACCTCTTCGGGCTACTATTTACCTTTCGACCGGAAACCTTTCTCTTCTTCATTTAGCTTTACAGCTCAGTAGCTTTTGATCGTCTTGTAAGGCTATAACGCCAGGATTCAGGAGAACCTACTCCTAATCTCTTTGTTTTGGGTTAAAATCCTAGCCATAAATGTATCAGCTTGTACCCTAATTACACTTTACCATTAGTTCAAAACTTGATGTGCGCTTTCATGAAATCTCTGTACTGCACAAAGATTGAGGTTCAGCTATTATTTTGTTAATTATCTTTAGATCGATGTTTATTTTGATATTAAAATTTATGATCAGCATGAACTATTAGATGAATGTACTCTTTGGAGCATTATATAACATCGTAAATGTACGCAAAACTTTTCCTGATGCTCACAGGAGGACCTGATGATGTGAAAATAACAAGCTGGGTCCAGCGTCTCCAGATAGCAGAAGATGCTGCAAAAGGTATCTCCCTCTTTTTTTCATCCATTTTCTAGCATTTAGTCGGAAGATTCTTAATCCTTACTTTCCCATGGACGTTTTAAATTTCAGGTATAGAGTATCTCCATAAAGGATGTACACCAACAATCGTTCATAGAGATATCAAGACAGACAATATCCTGCTCGATCACAACATGACAGCGAAGATAGCCGATTTTGGCCTATTAAAGCGTGTTGTTGATGGAGCTAAAAGGTCGTCACAACCTTCTGGGACAGTTCCGTATATGGATCCAGAGTAAGTCATTTCTCCATCTCCTGAGGTTCATACTTTCTACTTTTCTTGTTTAAGAAAATTGTCAGTGTATCGTACCTTTATAGCTTCTGATTGACATTGTTTCTTTGTTTTTATTATGTATTTATGAGTAGGTATTGTAAGTATGGGCTTCTGAGTGAGAAGAGTGACGTCCACAGTTTTGGTGTAGTTTTACTTGAGCTCATTTCTGGTGAACCACCAATGCATACTGACAACTGTAGGCTCACTGGTCATCAGAACATAATGGCATGGGTATGTCTTGGACATTCATTCTTGTATTAGTTTGATATTGCTAGGTCTATACACTTGCCATTAATTAATAAAATTGATGGAACAGGCTAGGTCACATTTGCATAGCATCCAGATCGGGGACATGAACGCTATTATCGATGGATCATTGGATATAGGATACAATGCACACTCGGTGCAAAGGATTGCTGAGCTTGCTATCAGGAGTGTGGAGCCACAGCCCGCGCAGAGGCCATCTATTTCACAGGTACTTACGGAGATCCAGGCCGCTATTCGGATGGAGGTTCAGTTGGAGGCGCCGCCCAACAATGATCAACTGCCCATGGGAGGTGTCGACGATAATATTGTGGCGGAGCCGGAGGTGCCGGATTTTCTGAAACAATTTTTCAACGAGACGCTCAACCCAGTGAATCGCAGATAAGTATGTATCCCGAAAAACCTGGGCTTATTGCACTATCATATATAATTTCTTATCGATTTAACAGAACATATTTGTTAATCTGTAGGATGAAGTCAACATGGTCCAGACTCTGGAGTATGACAGAAGGACCAAATGGTAGGCATCCTCAAGATGATGGCATGGTGGATTATATCCAAAGGCATCACATCACGGGGGCATGGTTGAAAATAATTCTTGTTCTTAGTGTGTGTTCAGAGTTTCCATTGGTGACCCTTATGCTTAGGCTGCAATCATTTCTTCTGTTGTATGTGTTATTAATCAGTATGAAGTCAGCCAACATTAGAATCCATTCACTAAAAACAGTCCGTGCGGTAAGCATAAGCGCTTGGTCTAGATAAACTGCTTGATTCACCATATTAAGCATGCTCTCAGGAAAATATGTGGAGCAACGATCTGTCGTGTGCCAAGAAATGCATACAAGAGTCAACTACGTGATGTAACCGCGACACAAAATGTACAGAACGTGGTTAACGATGGCAATATTAATTTTGGGAGAGAGAAGGCACCCCAGAATTATACACTTGGGGCGTGTTTGGTAGCCCACGTCCACCCCAAACAGGTCCTGGGGTGCAAAAATGGTCCGATTGGTTGCCCACAATTTCGCTTGGCCAGCACGCCCGATAGGAACGCTCGAATCGGCCGTTTTTCCAGAGCCACCTTTTGGCCTGTACAGTAGCGGCGATTCTCGTACGCGCGGAGCCGCGGGGATCCAGCCATGGAGATGGCGGGAGACGGAAAATTGGTGCGCGCGTATGGCGCCAACGCTACTCTCACCCTCTCTTTAGTCCGTGACCGGAGGCGGTAAGAGCAGACAAAAACTCGAACCTAGGCGGAGCGGCGGCAGCGGCTAAAGTTTCGGCGACGGCGACGGAGACACCGCTGGCGGCTGAAGGTTCGGCGACGGCGACGGAGACACCGGTGGCTCGTCTCTACACCCAGATCTGCCATGGCGGTAAGAACTATTACCCACCTGATTTCGGCTCGATCTTGTAGTAGAACAGCAGCATCTTGATTTCGACCACACTAGTCTACTAATCCCCACCTGATTTCGGCTAGATCTTGTAGTAGCACATCACCCTCTTGATTTCGACCACACTAGTCTACTAATCCCCAATTGATTTCGGCTAGATCTTGTAGTAGCACAGCACCCTCTTGATTTCGACAACACTAGTCCACTTATCCCCACCTGATTTCGGCTCGATCTTAGGAAGAAGCTCGTATGCCGCTCATCATTCAGGCCGCAGCTGATGCAGGCATGGCTCCTCTTAGTCCATCATAGAGCAGCACGCCGCAATTACAGGGGCGTAATCAGGTATGGACCATTGTTCCCCCGAGACCAGGAGAGGATCAACAATCTGAATTACATATACAGCAACAACAAGGTCGAGGCGGTGAACATGCTTCGAATGGGCAGAGCCCCTTTCAACAAGCTTGTGGAGACGTTTCGGTCTAGGGGTTGGCTAAAAGATAGCATCCACACCACAATAGAAGAGCAAGTGGCAATGTTTCTTCACGTTGTTGGTCATAACCAAAGGTTCAGAGTGATTCACAACACTTTCAAGAGATCTAGTGAGACTATATCTCGCTATTTCAGGCAAGTTATGTACGCTGTTGGAGAGCTCAGAGCAGAGATGATCAAGCCAGCAATTAGCCGAATCCACCGAAGATTCGACTGAGCCATGGGTGGTACCCATTCTTCAAGGTGAGATTACCTGATTTCGCAGATGTTGCTTCCATATTAGCCTTGTCTTAACCTCACACAATGTTCATGTCCACAGGATTGTATTGGTGGAATTGATGGCACTCATATCACTGCTAGAGTGCCACGGTCAGAGGCTGCTACTTATAGGGGCAGAAAGCATTACACGAGCCAGAATGTGCTTGCCGCTGTCGATTTCGACATGAGGTTCACTTACGTCCTAGCAGGTTGGGAAGAATCTGCCCATGATGCTAGTATCCTTGCCGACAGCATGAGTCGAGCTGACGGGATCAACATTCCAGATGGCAAGTTCTACCTTGGAGATGCAGGATATGCTTGTCGCCTAGGCGTTCTTCCACCTTTCAGGGGTACCAGGTATCATCTCAACGAGTTTTCTTCGAGGAACTACCCTAAGGATGCAAAGGAATTGTTCAATCTGCGACACTCAAGCCTTAGGGTCACAGTTGAGAGGGTATTTGCTGCTCTGAAGAACAGATTCAAGATCCTGGATCAGAAACCATACCACCCCTTCCCAACCCAAGTTAAATTGGTTCTTGCCTGTGCATTCTGCACAACTGGATCTTAGGTTAGGGTATGGATAAGTACTTCCCGACGAGGAGGATGTTACACCAGATACTGATGATGATCTTGGCCATGGCGTTGGAGCACACGACCAAGAAGCTTGGAAGAACAAGAGGCAGGAGTGGGCTGACGCAATGTGGGCCGCTAGAGGTGACACCAAAATCTGAAGGAAGGTGCCGAAGAAGAAGAAGATCAAGACGAAGAAGACGAAGAAGATCAAGAAGAAGATAAGGAAGAAGAAGCATCAGAACTTTGTCCAATGTTGTTTCTGCCATGAACTACCCATTTGCTAGTAGCTAGGTTAATTATGATGTCTTGACAAACTACCCATTTGCTAGTAGGTAGGACTCTACTATGAACTTTGGCGTGGTAAGGTCACCACTAGTAAGAAGTGGTGACTGGAAGTACGAACGTTTCACAACCAAACACCGTGTTTTAGCCGCTGAAACACTACACAGTCGACCAAACAGCGTGTGGTAAAAAACTTGCACCCAGCCGAACGGGCCTGGCCAGCACATTGTTGGCAACCAAATGGGCTGCAGATCATGGGTCAGTCCGCGTTTCAGCTGAGCCAGGCCCAACTGAGACACAAAGACGAGATGCCCAAAATCCATGCGGCCAACCAAACACGCCCTTGGCATTGAAGTGCAAACAGCAACGTACCCTTAAATAAAAAGGAACGTGTATGGCTCCTCATGCGTTATCCGTTATCGCTTACCCTTAAAAACTAAAGTCGCGTACGAGATTTTGAACAATGTTCGCGGGTTAAATGTCTACATACGCTAGATTTTGAACAATGTTCGCGGGTTAAATGTCCACATACGCTTTTATTTTAGAAAGCATGTGTTATATATCCACACGGTTAGAAAGGAGAAAACCAGTGCATTGTTGTGTATCGATATCTATATCTATACTACTATTGAAAGAGTAAACATGTTGGGATACTTTAAATCTGTGCCGTTCAAATATCTGATCGACGCTCCAGATTGATCCAATGTTTGACAACTCAACCGTGTCCAGTTTGTACCATTTTACCCTTCCACCAAACCACATAATATGGCCAAATTGCCACCGGTTCGTTCTTCTCTCTCGGCTGGAACGTCCGTCGTCCCACCCTAGCGCCGCCGTGATTCGCGCGCGCTGCCACCCCCGCTGCCGCCGTATCCCGCTGCTCCGTACCCTGTGGCCGGTGCTTGCCCACACCCGCCGCCGCTGGATCTCGCGGCTCAGCCGCCATCCGCAGGATCCTGCTTCTCCAGCCCGACCAAGAGGTCCTCCAAGCAAGCGCCAGTGATAGTCGGAGCAGGACCGGCGAGGCAGGAGAAATCTCGAGCAAGGCGACGCCGGTACGGACGTGGCCGTAAGAGGACGAGAAGGGCGGCGCCGGGGGCGAAGCTTAGAGGCTCCCTGGCCGTGGAGGTCGTGGGGAGAGGAGGCAAGGGACGGGGCAGTGGCGCGGTGGTCGGGGACTGGGCCGGAGGATCTCCAGGCGATGGCACCGGGATGATCTGGACGGCGGAGGCGCGGTGGTCGGAGGCGCGCGGTCCCAATCCTCTCTCTGCCTCGAATTTTTCATTGGGATGATGGAACAGATGCGTTGTGAACTTGTGCTCTTGAATCTAGCAGTGCCACCGATTTGTAAAGCTTCAGTTTCACAGATTAACAATTTAACATTGTAGCAGGTTTGTGAATTTGCTCACCTTCCCTGCTCCGAACTGAGTCGCTTGGCCATTGTGTTCAGATTTCCGTTAGTGAACACTGAACAGGTAGTGCAGTGATCTATGTACCATACCTTGGTGACAGAAGAATCTGTATACATATAGTACCATTTATGTACCAGTAATCAGTGAGAAGACTTTATTTGTTTTTGCAGGATATAATGTCAACACTCAGAGTTCATGTGGTCGGAGCAAGGTTTTAAATAGCCGGCTATTGCATTTAGTACAGGTGATTTTGAAAGCTATGAAAGGCTATAGCCGGGCTATAGCGCGGCTATGACCTCCATTTTGACTAAGAGCGTGTATTCGTATAGAAAATTAATTTTTTAAGAGCGTGTATTCGTATATATATCACTAATTTACTGATTCATAACATATTCGCATAAGAGATACGAATAACTAGAGTACTAAACGTAGTTCAAGATAGAGTTCTATGCGCATATTACATGTCAAAAACAATATAGGGTTGAGTTATGCTCCAAATATGATTGAGCGGACAATTTTGGTCCAAACTTTTTGGGCATCTAAGCCAAAAATTTAGCGTCTACAGAGCTAAATCGGGGCTAAATCAATTTAGCCGGGCTATTATCACTATAGCCTATGAAGGCCATAGCCATAGCGCGAAGCCTCTCGAAAGGCTATAGCTGGGCTATAGCCGGGCTATTTAAAACCATGGGTCGGAGCTCGCGGTGATGCATGCTTTGTTTCTGAATCTTCTTCAACAATTTGTGGGTCCTATAGTTATATCTCTACAAAACATGGGGAAGCAAGTGCATAAGAAGGTATTTGAGTTGGCCAGATTTTGATTTTGGTGCCATTGTCAGCCCAGTGCTTTTAAATTGTATGTGTCTGAATGATCAGATACAAATGCCACCTCAGGATTAGGATAGGATATTTGTCTTGCCCCGTGTCCATAACTCCATATGCTATAAACTTTTGTGATGAAATACTAAAGCTGAAAGAAGATGAATGTATAACATCAATCTTACTCCTCTGGGTATGGTGGCATGAAAGAAATAAGGAAAATGTGTGAGAAGTGATAAGGAGTTATGAAGAAATTTGTTTTTCAGTTAAAATATGATCTATCAAACTGTGTGAATGAACAACAGAAGGCCATGGAAACTAGCAAACAAAGGCTTATGGTCTCTGCAGCCAGCTGATGTCCTAATGTTCAACAGCTCAACACGGATGGTTCTTCCAAAGAGGCTGCTCAATCGGGAGGATCGGGCTTTATCTTTCGCATGCCGCCTACGCTATTAGCTGCGCCCCTCCTGACCAGGATTTTGTATCAAGTTCATGCATGAGATGCATGCTGGATTTCAGGCCCGTAATGCTTTTCTGGGTAGCTTGTGCAGTTCGAACATGGAGTATTTTTATCAAGTGCTTGATATATTTGGTTCTTTCTCAATGCGCATGTTTTTCCTTCATACACCCCAATTGAGCTGCAAACTTCAGTTGTACGATAAATGAACAGTAAGAACAAAATTTAATACTGTAACTATCGCTCCTCTACTGAGATTATTCGTGTTTGTACTGATAAAGGTGCAAACAAACCGCATATTTCTTATTATGTAAATTCCTCTTAGATGGAAATAAAATGATGTTTTGTTATGTACACATTTTTTCTTTGATTTGAACCCTAAATCTGAAATTGTTTGTCCATAAAGTAAGTGTCGTCCTAGCCATTGCAGATATATTCAGGGCGAAATCAAAGTTCAGTGACAAGAACATGAACAGACATGGGGCTTCATGCGGCATTGGATGTGAGAAAGTTTGGTGGTTGGGCGTGGCATCAACGGCCAAGTTGGTGTCGATGTGGGGGTGGTGGTGGCGCGCTATTGTTGGGTTGTTTTTTTAGTGACTTTGTTAAACTAAAAATCCCAAGATATGGAAATATGGGGAGCTTTCCTTATTAATGATTAATTTTCTATGTAGAATTTAGGATTTGAGATGCTGTTTGGTTCCTTTGTCAAGATAACATAAGATCGTGTCCTGTAACAATCCTAATTTTGAAGTACTCGAAAATCACATCACTCCAACAAACTTCTCAATGTCGCTGCGGCTGAAACCGGGGAGATTTGGAATAGGTGCAGCCATGCTATTGACTTACACCAAAAGAACAAAAGAAGTAATCACATTCATATATGTAAATTCTCCCCTTCAATTGCGAAGACGTGCATTTGCTCGTACATGTCAACTAGTAATAAGTAATAACACAACATGTCTCCCGCGGTTCTCGAAAAAAAAAGTGAAGTTGTGCGTTCATTCATAAACTAGTGTTTTCAATTGTATAGACACCAAAAAAATATCCACACAATCATATAGTCCTTATCAATCACCCCCATTTATTTCAATACAAATAAAAGCGAACTCAGCAAGAGCACTATTCTTTCAGTGGGGTGGTGTGTCCATATGTTGGGCCTTCATGCTCTACATGGCTCCCCAAGCAGCGGAAGTGTCGACACCTTATCTTCACAGTTGTAGCAGTAACAAACAGTTTGAAGACGACCAATAAAACCACATGACCCATTTTGGTACTTCTGTTGTATGCACAGATTCATACATTGTATTTGCTTCATACAGGGACTAATATTGACTTGGTAAAACTTAGAGTGAAACGCACCGGAGGTCACGAAGTTGCGCAGAAATGAAGTATTGGTCACCAAGTTGCGAAACGTCAATTATTGATCACAAAGTTGTGGGTTTGCCAAACTTTGGTCATTCCGTCACGGCGGGCGTTAAGTCGATGACGTGGCAGTCTGTTTTTTCACAAAAGACCCCTTAAACTTTGTTTCTTCTGATTGTTAGGTCTTTTTTAATTTTTTTGCCAAGAAGAACCAGGAAAAGAGAAAGTCAACGCTGGACCGAGCTCACCGGCGCCCGCTCCCGCCCCGACCTCATCGGCGCCTGCCCCGACCTCGCCAGTGTCCGCGATCGAGCTCGCCAGCACTCGCCCAGACCCCGCCGCCGGCCGCCCAGACCCCGACCTCGTCGGCGCCCGCCCCAACTCGACTACGGGGTCGCCGCCACGGGGCAAGGCGGCGCTGCGAGGTACTGGGGCGGCAAAGCAGAGGCCGAGCTCCGCGCTGCTAGGAAACTCGCGTCTAAATCTAAAAAGCAAAAATAAAAATTCCCACGATTGGTGCGGCCGCCAGTGAGCGACGCAGAGGCCACAGGCTACGGAGGCCAGGAGCAGCACGGACAAGATGGGACGGGCACGAGCAGTAACAGCGGCAGCAGCGGCAGTACCAGCAGCGTCGCCGTCATCAGCACCAGCACCAATCCGGGAAGAGTTCAACTCCCGGTCGTCGAGTTCAGTGCTTGGCAGCGCGCCCGCCGCACATGAGTCGCGCCCAGCTCCAGGTCGTTGAGTTCGGTGCCTGGCCGCGCGCTTGCGCCGCAGCAGCCAGCTCAAGGTCGACGAGCTCGGTGCTCGGCCGCCACGCCCGCCGCACAAGCCGCCGCGCCCTGTTCCAAGATTCGTCTGCCTGCCCCAGCTCCAGGTCTTCGAGCTTGGTGACCGGTGCTTGGCCGCCTCCACGGATTTGCGAGTAGATGTAAATAGCGATTTGCGAGTTCTGATTTTCCCCTGCACGGAGAAGCATCGGGATGATTTTGTTTGCACGTTCATGTTCCTATGACTATAGTGTGATGATAGTGCTTTATTTTGGTGGCTAAGCATCCGGTTCCTGGTTCTTCCTGGCAAATTTTTTTAAAAAGGACCTAACAATCAGAAGAAACAAAGTTCGAGGGGTCTTTTGTAAAAAAACAGACTGCCACATCATCAACTTAACGCCCGCCATGACGGAATGACCAAAGTTTGGCAAACACACAACTTTGTGATCAATAATTGACGTTTCGCAACTTGGTGACCAATACTTACTTTCTGCGCAACTTCGTGACCTCCGGTGCCTTTCACTCTAAAACTTACACTTGGAGATGTCGGCTTCAGTACCTATATTAAAAAATAGAGTCATATACACAATTAGTCCCACAACTTGCTTGGTACAAACAAATTAGTCCCACAACTTGTAAAGTGTACATTTGTGGTACCCAAACTTGTACCGAGGGTACAAATAGGTCCAAACACATTCCGCAGGTGACACATGGGTAGTAACTTTTGCAAAAAATCCTTCTAAATTTTTCTATGACACATATGACCTTGATGCTTCTTTACATGTGGGTCCCACATGGCAGTGTTGCACGAAAAAGTTAAAACTATAACGGGGTGCATGGGATTCGAACTCAAGACTTAAAGTCTGAGAACAAGAGTGCACATCCACCAAGCAGCAAAAAAGTGTCTGTTCGTTAGGAATTATGAAGACACAAAGTTGCCTTTGGACCTATTTGTACCGACATCTCATTGCAGCTCTCTAACTTTGTAAAGGTCGCAGTGCTCCATTTCGAAATATTGACCACCAAGCAACAATATGTTCAGGTGTGTCTTCCACATGCGTGCACATCCACCAAGCAATATGTTCAGTTTGCAACCGACATCTCATTGCAGCTCTCTAACTTTATAAAGGTCGCAGTGCTCCGTTTTGAAATAGAAGAGACAAATTTCCCCGTGCACCAAAGATCAGAATGCTCTCTCAAGTCTGCACTCGCAGTATACTTGATATAAAAAAGTTTAGTCAAACTCTGTATCATGAAGTAATGTGTACTTTGCTGACCATCCACGCGAGCGTCGAACCTCTAGGTCATGTGTTCAAACCCAAGTCCTCCACTTTAATTTTAACTAGTTGCTTTGCCCGTGCAACGCAAGTCTCCAAAATAAAACCCTGACATACGTTTTCTGAATGGCATTCCTCTTTTTAATGTGTTATTTTTATGCAGTTTTAATATGTTATATACATGTCTGACAATTCAAATCACGCACGTGTTGACCAAAATGAAGCATAACAATGTGAAGGCAACTTCTAAAAAATGATATAAAATATGTTGATACATAAATTTGTACCTACTTATTGTCTCTTCCAAAGAAAGAATTGGCTACACAACGCTACTCTAAATTACAATTCAAAGGAATAATTTATTCTTATAAAAAGTACCAGATTTGTTACAACCCCGGAGGACCAAAAGGATTCAGTGACAACATGTTTAGGGGTCTGATTTACTTTGCTGCTAGGGATAATATTGCCAATAGGCAAAATTTGCCATGCTACATAGTGTCCTTCTACTGTCTATGTGGCTGTCGTGTCTCGAAGGACGGACACCGGGGATGACATGCACCCCCTTTGTAGATTCGGTAGGGCGCGAAGGAGGCTGGAAACGTCTGATGTCTACGCACGCTTCTATTCTTGTAGACAGTGTTGGGCCTCCAAGAGCAGAGGTTTGTAGAACAGCAGCAAGTTTCCCTTAAGTGAATCACCCAAGGTTTATCGAACTCAGGGAGGTAGAGGTCAAAGATATTCCTCTCAAGCAACCCTGCAATTAAGATACAAGAAGTCTCTTGTGTCCCCAACACACCCAATACACTTGTCAGATGTATAGGTGCACTAGTTCGGCGAAGAGATAGTGAAATACAACTAATATGGATGATTATAAGCGGTAATTGCAATCTGGAATAAAGATGACAGCAAGCAAACATGTAGCGGAACTTGTTGTAAATGGTGTTTCAATGCTTAGAAACAAGGCCTAGGGATCATACTTTCACTAGTGGACACTCTCAACAATGATCTCATAACTGAATAAGTAAAAGCTACTCTTAAACACTCTCTTGTTGGATAACAAACACCATTCATTGTGTAGGGCTACAAAAGCACACCTCAAGCCGGAGTAAACAAGCGCCACAACGTCATAAAGAAATCACACACGGTGCACACACTGTCACCTTTACACCGTGGAGAGTACCGGAGTTCATATTAAAGTAACCTATAGAGTGCATAATAGATAAAGAGTAACATCTACATATTCAACTAGATTAGCACAACTGAACACAAGTAAATACTGCTCGGGATTATTCTCCTTCTTGATGAAGCAAGAGTACTATGCGTAGGGCTGCAAAAGCACACCTCAAAGTCTGAGTAAACAAACACCACAATTCACAAGAATAAGCCATGATAGATATCTAAATTATTCATAGAGTCACACAAGTACCCACACTGTCACCTTGATACCGTGTTGTCACAATGACTCCAGAAACTAGACAAAATCACTTGAGTAGCATAAACATTATTAATGTATTCAGCGATACTAGCAATACACACGATCACATAAAGATCACGCCATGGGAGAGAGAGAGATGAACCACATAGCTACCGGTAGAGCCCTCAGCCTCGGGGGAGAACTACTCCCTCCTCATCATGGAGTCAGCAGCGGTGATGAAGATGGCGGTGGAGTCGGTGGAGATGACTCCAAGGCAATTCCTCGTCCCGGCAGCGTGCCGGAACAGAGACTTCTGTCCCCCGAAACTTGTCGTTGATGGCGGCGGCGCTGCGGAACTCTTCTGGAAATATGACTTCTTATTTTAGGGTTTTCGCATCTGAGGCAATATATAGGCGAAGGGACGGCGTCGGTGGAGTCCGGAGGGGCCCACACCATAGGGCGGCGCGGCCAGGGGGCCCACCGCGTCGGGGTGTGGTTTGGCCACCTCAGCGCCCTCCTTCGTCTCTCCTTCGGACTCCGTGACGGTGCTGGAAAAATAGGGACGTGGCCTTTTGTTTCGTGCAATTCCGAGAATATTCGCAGAAGTACTTTTCTGGAACCAAAAACAGCAGAAAACGGGGAACTGGCACTTCGACATCTTGTTAATAGGTTAGTCCCAGAAAATGCATAAAAGTGATACGAAGTGTATATAAAACATGTAGCAAATGGTATAATATAAGCATGGAACATCAGAAATTATGGATACGTTGGAGACGGATCAAGCAACCCCAAGCTTAGTTTCTGAGGAGACATGCTTTCACACAATCTTGATCATAATATTGCTAGGCTCATGTCATGAATGAAGTGACTCAAAACAATGGTCTATAGTTTGCTAACAAATAGATAAAGAGTAAACAATGAATCATATAAGCAAAAACTTTTCATGAATAGTACTTTCAAGACAAGCATCAAAAAGTTTTGCATAAGAGGTAACTCATAAAGCAATAGATTCAAAGTAAAAGGCATTGAAGCAACACAAAGGATGATTAAGTTTCAGCATTTGCTTTCAACTTGTAACATGTATATCTCATGGATAGTTGTCAACATAAAGCAATATAACAAGTGCAATAAGTAAACATGTAAGAATCAATGCACACAAAGTTGACACAAGTGTTTGCTTCTAAGATAGAAAGGAGTAGGTAAACTGACTCAACATAAAGTAAAAGATAGGCCCTTCGCAGAGGGAAGCAGGGATTAAATCATGTGCTAGAGCTTTTTAAGTTTTCGAAAGCATATAGAGAGCACAAAATAAGTATTTGAGAGGTGTTTGTTGTTGTCAACGAATGGTAGTGGGCACTCTAACCCCCTTGTCAACCAGACTTTCAAGAGCGGCTCCCATGAAGGACGTTATCTCTACCAGCAAGGTAGATCATCCCTCTTCTCTTTTGTTTACACATGTATTTTAGTTTCTTTATAGATGACACTCCTCCCAACCTTTTGCTTACACAAGCCATGGCTAACCGAATCCTCGGGTGCCTTCCAACATTCACATACCATGGAGGAGTGTCTATTTGCAAATTAAGTTGCTTACTGATAAATCAGGGCAAAACATGTGAAGAGAATTATTAATGAAAGTTGTAATTAATTGGGGCTGGGCACCCCGTTGCCAGCTCTTTTTGCAAATTATTGGATAAGCGGATGTATATGCCACTAGTCCATTGGTGAAAGTCTGTCAGAAGTAAATGACAAGATTGAAAGATAAAACACCACATACTTCCTCATGAGCTATAAAACATTGACACAAATAAGGAGTAATAAAGTTTTGAATAGTTTAAAGGTAGCACATGAAATATTTACTTGGAATGGCAGGAAATACCACATAGTAGGTAGGTATGGTGGACACAAATGGCATGGGTTTTGGCTCAAGGTTTGGATGCACGAGAAGCATTCCCTCTCAGTACAGAGTTTAGGCTAGCAAGGTTGTTTGAAGCAAACACAAGTATAAACCGGTACAGCAAGAATCACATAAAAACATATTGCAAGTATTATAAGACTCTACACTGTCTTCCTTGTTGCTCAAACATTTTACCAGAAAATATCTAGACCTTAGAGAGAACAAATATGCATCCCAAGTCTCAACAAGCTCTACGGTAGTTCTCCACTACTAGGCTTTAACTACATGATGCAAGAGCTTAAACATGATCTACTTGAGAGCTCAAAACAATTGCAAAGTGTCAAACGAAACAAGACAAACAGATCAATAGTACATGTACTACAAGAATGCATATCTTTTCCAATACCAACTACCACATGTAGCATTTTCTTTCTTCCAAACAAACACCAATCAATTTATTTAAACATAAACTCTCCAAATGATAATATAATGCAGCAAGAGAGTATTTATAAACAAGTGCTAACAGCTCGAAGAGATGCATGAAAAACAGGAGCTAAAAGCACTGCAGTAGCTAGTTAAGAATACTCAACAAATATAAGTGAAGAACATGAGTATTCACATGAAAAAGCGGAGCGTGTCTCTCTCCCACACAAGGATTGCTAGGATCCGAATTTATTCAAAAAAACAAAAATAAAAGCACACAGACGCTCCAAGTAAAGCGCATAAGATGTGAAAGAATTAAAATATAGTTTCACTAGAGATGACCTGATAAGTTGTTGATGAAGAAGGGGATGCCTTGGGCATCCCCAAGCTTAGACGCTTGAGTCTCTTGAATATGGTTGGGATGAACCACGGGGGCATCCCCAAGCTTAGGCTTTTCACTCTTCTTGATCACATAATATCACCCTTCTCGCTTGATCCTTGAAAACTTCCTTCACACCAAACTCAAGACAGTTCTCATTAGAGGGTTAGTGCATAATCAAAAATTCTCATATTCTGTAATGATACAATCAATCCCAAAGCTTCTGGACATTAGCTACAGCCACCAATGCTTTGTGGAGCAAAGAAATCCACACAAACACGTAAAAGAGCGAATGCAAAACAAAAGGCAGAATCTGTCAAAAACAGAACAGTCTGGAATGACGAATTTTTTCGAGGCACTTAAGTTGCTCAGATGGATCTGGCCAAATAATGAAAGTTGCGTACATATCTGAGGAAGATGCGTGATTTTTTCAGAATTTTTCGAATTTTCTACAGGGAGAAAGCTCAAATTCGTGACAGCTAAAAATCTGTTACTGCGCAGAAATCCAAATCTTGCATCAACTTTCAATAAGAACTTTACTTGGCACAACAATGCAATAAAATAAAGATACAAAGGAGTTGCTACAGAAGTAACAACACCTTGACTCAAAACAAAAAGAAAAGCAAAAATAACAGAAAATAAAAACAATGGGTTGTCTCCCATAAGCGCTTTTCTTTAAAGCCTTTTAGCTAGGCATAGTGATTTTTATGATGCCACATAAAGATGAGAGTTGAAACATAAAAGAGAGCATCAAGAAGCATATATAAAACATGTTTAAATCTAACACTCTTTCTATGCATAGGAGTCTTGTAAGAAAACAAGTCAATGAAGAACAAAGTGACTAGCATAGAAATGCAAAACAAGTGTAACTTCAAAAATTTCAACATAAAGAGAGAAGACTTAATATTATTGTGATATATGAAATCGTGTCTCCCTCTCTCATAAGGACCAGTAGGTCTTAAAGTACCCAGCAAATAAAAGCAAATCAAGAGAAAGCTCAAAACATTCATCATAAAGAGAGTTTAGTAACATGAAGATTTCTATAACCATACTTTCCTCTCTCAAAATAATTTTCGGCATCATGAATAAACTCAACAATATAGCTATCACATAAAGCATTCTTATCATGATCCACATGCATAAAAGTATCATTACTCTCCACATAAGCATGAACATTATCATTAGTAATAGTGAGAGTAAAAGTATCACATCCATCATTGTAATCATCATAAATGGAGGCATAGAATAATCAAAATGATTTTATCCTCAATAGTAGATGGACTGAGAATATCATATTCATCATTGTAAACATCATATATAGGAGGCATATCATAATCAACATAAACTATATCCTCAATAGTAGGTGGACTGAAAATATCACAATGATTATAATCATCATATATTGGAGGCAAAGTATATCAAAGCAAATTTCCTCCTTAAAGCTTGGGGGACTAAAAATATCATATTCATCACAACAGCTTCCCCAAGCTTAGACTTTTCCATAGCATTGGCAATAATGGTGTTCAAAGAATTTATAGTAATACCATTGCTACCATCATGCAAACAAGCCTCCATAGGTTTTTTAATTTTCTCTTCAAAAGCATCATGTCCTAATTCAATATAAAGTTCATAAAGATCTCTAATTTTTTTGTTGTTTTCCATTAAGCCTAACTAGTGAAAATAAAAACAAGAAACAAAAAGATATAATTGCAGAATCTAAAGGAAATAACTTCGAGCACTCACACACTAGCAACAAACTAGAAAATAGCTTAGTAGCCAGAGGATGTGAATACCTTTTACCTTACCTCCCCGGCAACGGCGCCAGAAAATAGCTTGATGTCTACGCACGCTTCTATTCTTGTAGACAGTGTTGGGCCTCCAAGAGCAGAGGTTTGTAGAACAGCAGCAAGTTTCCCTTAAGTGAATCACCCAAGGTTTATCGAACTCAGGGAGGTAGAGGTCAAAGATATCCCTCTCAAGCAACCCTGCAATTAAGATACAAGAAGTCTCTTGTGTCCCCAACACACCCAATACACTTGTCAGATGTATAGGTGCACTAGTTCGGCGAAGAGATAGTGAAATACAAGTAATATGGATGATTATAAGTAGTAATTGCAATCTGAAATAAAGATGGCAGCAAGCAAACATGTAGCAGAACTTGTTGTAAACGGTGTTTCAATGCTTAGAAACAAGGCCTAGGGATCATACTTTCACTAGTGGACACTCTCAACAATGATCTCATAACTGAATAAGTAAAAGCTACTCTTAAACACTCTCTTGTTGGATAACAAACACCATTCATTGTGTAGGGCTACAAAAGCACACCTCAAGCCGGAGTAAACAAGCGCCACAACGTCATAAAGGAATCACACACGGTGCACACACTGTCACCTTTACACCGTGGAGAGTACCGGAGTTCATATTAAAGTAACCTATAGAGTGCATAATAGATAAAGAGTAACATCTACATATTCAACTAGATTAGCACAACTGAACACAAGTAAATACTGCTCGGGATTATTCTCCTTCTTGATGAAGCAAGAGTACTATGCGTAGGGCTGCAAAAGCACACCTCAAAGTCTGAGTAAACAAACACCACAATTCCCAAGAATAAGCCATGATAAATCTAAATTATTCATAGAGTCACACAAGTACCCACACTGTCACCTTGATACCGTGTTGTCACAATGACTCCAGAAACTAGACAAAATCACTTGAGTAGCATAAACATTATTAATGTATTCAGCGATACTAGCAATACACATGATCACATAAAGATCACACCATGGGAGAGAGAGATGAACCACATAGCTACCGGTAGAGCCCTCAGCCTCGGGGGAGAACTACTCCCTCCTCATCATGGGAGTCAGCAGCGGCGATGAAGATGGCGGTGGAGTCGATGGAGATGACTCCGGGGGCAATTCCCCGTCCCGGCAGCGTGCCGGAACAGAGACTTCTGTCCCCCGAAACTTGTCGTCGATGGCGGCGGCGCTGCGGAACTCTTCTGGAAATATGACTTCTTATTTTAGGGTTTTCGCATCTGAGGCAATATATAGGCGAAGGGGCGGCGTCGGTGGAGTCCGAGGGGCCCACACCATAGGGCGGCGCGGCAGGGGGCCCACCGCGCCGGGGTGTGGTTTGGCCACCTCGGCGCCCTCCTTCGTCTCTCCTTCGGACTCCGTGACGGTGCTGGAAAAATAGGGACGTGGCCTTTTGTTTCGTGCAATTCCGAGAATATTCGCAGAAGTACTTTTCTGGAACCAAAAACAGCAGAAAACAGGGAACTGGCACTTCGGCATCTTGTTAATAGGTTAGTCCCAGAAAATGCATAAAAGTGATATGAAGTGTATATAAAACATGTAGCAAATGGTATAATATAAGCATGGAACATCAGAAATTATGGATACGTTGGAGACGTATCAACGTCTCTCACGGAGGGGTCTCCGACGAGCTCTCACTCTCTCTCTCGATCTCGACGTGTATGGAAAGCAAGCAAAGGACACAGCGATCTACCCAGGTTCAGGCCGCCCGAAGGCTAACAGCCCTACTCCTGCATGTCTGGATAGATGGTGGCAACATGATGTGGCTACAAGGATGGCTCCGGCGAGATACCCGGCAAGGGTTTTGGCTAGAGGAAGAAGAAGGACAGATCCTGACCCGGAGGAGATCACCTTCCCTTTCTTCCCTGCCCTAGCCTAGCTCTGTGGTGGTCTTGCTCTGCTGGCTCCTTAGGTGTCTTCTACCTTGGATTCGTCCTCTTCCTCGCCATGCCTTGGCCCTCTTTTTATAGACAAGGGGATACCACAGAGGTCATGCGAGGAGCGTGAGGGGGTCTTGGCAGGAAGAGTCCCCTCTTTGTGGTGGAGGTGGAGACGTGGCCTCTCCTCCTCCAAGTATCCTTCGCCGGTTTGCTGAGATCCCTGCCCTTTGGGGAAAGCGACGTGGGTGAAGGCTGGCACACCACAGGTGGTGTTCCCTGCCCGCGCCTTGCTTCCCAAGTTTTCTGGGTCCTTCTACCATCTTCTGGAGGGTGGTGGAAACCCTAGCTTTAGCTTGTACGGCCTGGTACCCGAGAGGGAGTCCGACGCTGCCGGGGTCTCAGGCTCTCGAGGTCCTCTTCTGCTTCTGGGGTGCGGGGGACCCGGGGGTCCTTCGCACCCGAGAGTCTTAGCTGGCGAGCTGGGTGCCCGCCAAGTTTTGCTTCGTGTCTTGGCCTTGTCCATCTTCGCGCTGGGCCCGCAGGTGGTGGACCCACTTTGGCAGCACTAGGGGAACCCCGTGTTCCACTGCTGCGACAGTGGCCATACAATCTCTCCCTCTAGTGTTCTTCACCCATCCTTACACCTTCATGGTTGATGATGAAGAGTCGTTAGATGACAACATTTTCCATCTGGACATTGACTCTTCCGATGGTTGAGTGTGGAGCAAGCAATTTCCTCTAGAAATAGGATATTACAAACAAGAACCAAGAATACCTCACTACAGTTTAGCAAATAAAAATTGCACAAATTATACAACTTTCACTCTTTTGGGAAAACAATATCAAATAACCAGGTGAAGCCCTCACTCCATCCTCCAGGGCAGAAGCCAGATGGGACAATCTAGAACGGGTGCTCTGATCAACTTGAACAATAGATTTACCGAAATGTAAACAACATTGAATTTAATAAATTCCAGGAGTTTAGCTACAAATGCCAGGGTCGCTAAGATGTTGCATTATTAATTCTATATGAATAATAAAACTGGACTCGAATCCTATGAGCAATTACACTTTTTGTTTCGGACAATATTAGGAGTTCCATGTGAAACACATCTTCTCTATCTAAATAGGAGAACCCCACTACCTGATTTTCCTGCCTTCTCATGCGTCCACGTCACCCTAATTACCCAGCATTCCC
This sequence comes from Poa pratensis, assembly GCA_947311845.1. NCBI lineage: Eukaryota > Viridiplantae > Streptophyta > Magnoliopsida > Poales > Poaceae > Poa > Poa pratensis. The sequence goes on from CAMZMU010000041.1 coordinate 71,244,756, forward strand.
TCCACTATCTCAAGTGGTTCCGTCTTGAGCGTGTTCACGTATGTCGTCCCGGGCATTCCCCCGCTCGATAAGAGGCCCGTATGTCGGCTTGCTCTTTACCCCTTCATGGTCTGACACGCGCACACGGTCGTCCCAGGCTCCCAGCTTGCCTTCCTTCATCCTGAAGAAAAAAACAACCGCTCTTTCTGTTCCTCCTCTCTGCCACAGCGATTTCAGAATTCATGGCGACAAATATTTCCCCGCTAACCTCTGGCCTCCTTGCAACAAATGCTTTTACAACTGGCGCATCCTTTCCGTCATTCATAACCCACGAACGATAAGAAACTGCTCCGCTCGGTTCACCTTCTCAGCACCGCATCCTCCATGTTTAAAAGGCTCCCTATCTAGCCATGGACACAGGGCCGGCCCATAGGCCGGGGCGACAGGGCGACCACCCCGGGGCCCAGCGAGGTAGGGGCCTAGCCCAGGTAGTAGCCTAGTATATGTAGTGTGTCGTGTGCGCACATGTAAGATTTGTTTTGGGCCCAGTATTGCGTTGATCGATCGATCGAGTCAGCTTCCGCACAGTGCACACCCGCGCCCGCAGTCTAGAACCAATCTCTTCTCCCGTCTCCTTTCCTCGTCTCCACCGTGTAGTTCCAAATTCGGGCGACAAGGCGACAACGATTAATGGAGACTTAACGGTGCTATTTCTTATTTCCCTTCCGGCCTTCCCCCAATCATCTCTGTTAAATAGCCCGGTTCTGACTGCTCCATCTCACATCTTCCATCTCCAATTCTTCTGTTGTATGTATGTCCTTCAAATATTCGTTGGATTTGGATCTGAGAGAGCAGGGAGCACGGGAAGATTCAAGAGATGAGAATGAGGATAGAGTGTGAGGGACAGAGTGTGAGCGTTGTGCCCTTGCAAATCTGCTAAGCTACATCGACAATTAGACATCGACAATTCGACATCGTTCTTCACCTGGATGTTGAATCCGCCGACGGGGAAGGGGCGGCCGCCACCGCAGTTGTGGCGCACATTGAAGATGGATTTCCACAGAGGCCAGCTTGGGGATACGCCCAAGAACTACTCGCACAAAACAATAAAACATGCAATGTGCAGAATGCTATTGGGGGGAAAATCATGGATTTGTACGCCATATGCATACAGCAGACCACGAAAAAAATCGTGGAGGGAAGAGCAAATCCACGAGGCAAGAACTTCGCAAAGCAGACGCGCTCTCCAGTGCGAGGTTCAAGGAATACCTCTCCATTGGAGGGGACGCGTGCAGGCAGCTGTTGCTCCGATGGCAGCAAACCCTTCTGCCAGAACTGGAGGAGGTTGGCCTCCTTCAGGGTGGATTTCACCCAACCCCCAGATGATTTCTTCAAATCAGAGGAGCCGGTCGCCGCTTTCTTCCCCTTCTTCTCCGCTACGTCCGCGGAGGTGGTCGCCAGAGCAGCAGCGGCACGGTTGGATGGCTTGGATGGTTTCCCCATCGTGCGGAAGGGTGGAGCAGGAAGTGAAACCTCTAGTTGCAGAGGCAATGGAGATAGGCGCGCAAGGAAGAAGAAGAAGTTGGAAGCAGAGGAGGCAAATGGCAAGTAAAAATTCTGCCAGAGCTATGATCCTTATTTATCACAACTCAGAAAGCAATCGCAGCCGTTCGTGCATGATCTGCGATACATGTGGCGAACGTGGAACACAACCGTCGCAGGCCACGCCACCCACTACACACGTAAAACGAGGAAGTTATCATTACGCAGTGAAAATCTCGCCACGTCCGGTCAAATCGGAACTGAAGCGGCGTCCTCTATGGTCAAACAGTGGGACCACGTCGATACGTCTTGTCAAAACTCTGCCCGCACGCCAAAAGCGTCATGAGTGACGTCGTCAACGAAACAACCATTGGATACTGAAAAGGCCACGCAAACAATCATTCGACTGGATCAGAACACATGACTTCGTGTCTATTATATCAATTGAGGTAGTATCTTTCACTCGACACTATGTCGACTGTTATAAACTTCCATCGGGAGCGTATCAAAAAAATCTTCGATTATCGCATGCAGGATAAAACAAAAAAGAGTTTGAGATTATCCTCCATTACAAGTAATAAAGCACAATCTCGGAGGCTACTACCATCGGGAGCGCTGTCATGCACCCGATAGATTTAAAAGCAAAAAATTGCAGTTGATTAGCGACTCGACTCAGTCAATAGCAAAAAAGCAGAAAGTCAAAGAATTGCCGAGTTACGTCAATCGCAGATGTTTCGGATGCTGCATACGAGAAATGCAAAGGTAAGACCTGCCGATCAGTCGAGCAGGGCTAAGGACCACTCCGGCAGTGCTAGTCCTTAAATTTTCCGTGTCAGCGCACATGATGAAAAATCCTGGCGGACGCGCTAGGTAGCGAAATAGAAATTGCAGAACAATTCAGTAAGACCTCAACGACCTGAGTCGAGTTTGTCCAGTGTGTACCAGATTCGAGCCCGGGGACTCGAGTTTGATTGAAGGCTAGTAAGGTTTTGCCCAAAAGTGCAGTTAACTGGTCTCGATCCGTCGAGTGAACCAGGCCTACTATGTCATAATCCCTTGACAAATCATAAAACTTAGTCGAAAATCGACACGATTATCATGCATTGTTCACATAAATCCTCATAATATAAAGCATAGGTACAGAAGTATGACGTGCACTATCGAGTGTGTCCATGCCTGATTCTTCAAGTCAGCTAAGCACTCGGGGCTAATGACGAGGTTATACCAAACGGGTACCCTACCATGAGGGTACCTGGTGCACGTGATGACTAAAACCCAATTGTCGATGATCTATTGAAGCCCATGAAGGGAGGCCCAAGACGAAGGAGTACTTCCCAAGTTAGGCATAGTCGGTTGAACTTTCCTTATTTGTAATCTTGGTCGGTTACGAACCCGAGACCCAGCCTCCTATATAAAGGCTGGGAGGGCGATCGATCAAGGACACGCAATACCAGACTACCAGAACCCTAGCGGGATCGACATCTTGCCAGGACCCTTGTAACCGCAATATTCCCACAATCAATACATACAAGCAGGACGTAGGGGTTTTACCTCACTCGAGGGCCCTGAACATGGGTAAATCCCGCTTGTCAGCCATCGATTCTACTAACACTACGCATTCTCTACCACATAATCCTAACCCTAGGTACTCAACCATGGGTATTGCCGAGGACATACCTCGTCAGTCGGTCACCGTACATCCATTCTCATCTCATCTGCATTATATAAATATATCAAAAACCATTACACTATTGCTATATCATGAATACAGATACGTGACCAAATTCATTAATACAAGTTCACCACATTTAAACAAAATTAGAGTAGTGACCAAATCTAATACCTAGTTCTCATAAACAATCATTATTTGAAACTAACATACAACTAGCTAAAGAATTTAAATCCAATGACAAATGCGATCAAAATCCCAACTAAGATAATTATTGAACCAACAGCATAATGATACCAAGCCTCTTGACTAATGGCATATTCTCTAATCTTTTTAATCTTCAAGCGCATTGCATTCATCTTGATCTCGTGATCCAAGCGCATTGCCTCCATCTTGATCTCGTTATCATCGACGACGTCGACAATCTTGAACTCCCATTTCATCTTCTCTTCGAGACGAAGATCTTCACCTTTTTTCAATTTTGCTTTCAAATCATTGCTTTCTTTTACAAAAAAACTCGACAATAGTATCGGTTGGAATTTCCGGTTCAACTACCTCACTAGTAGGGAAACCCTATATAGGTAGGTTGGCATTCTGTGACGCACCCTTAATTGGTGCGCCACAGATTTTGTTTTGTGGCGTACCAAGCCCGGTGCGCCACAGAAAGTCACATTAGGTAGGTTGGCATTCTGTGACGCACCCTTAATTGGTGCGCCACAGATTTTGTTTTGTGGCGTACCAAGCCCGGTGCGCCACAGAAAGTCACATTAAACCACATGCACCACAGAAATTAGACATTCCGTGAAAAAAAATTATGTGGCGGTGACATTGTGTGGCGCACCAAGCTGTGGCGGTGACAGGATTTTTTTTTTCAAATCCCACCCCCCCCTCCCCCGTGGATCGCCTTTTTAGTCTTGCAGGAAGTAAAAGAAAATGATAAAAAATTTAATAAATAAAATCCTTTGACATGTAGTTAGATTTGAGTGTCTAGTTGGTATAGAAATTTTGAAATATGAATTTTGACATTTTCTGTAACAAACAGGAAAAAAAATTGTAACGGCCATAACTTTTGCATACAACGTCGAAATAATGCAAAAAATATGTCAAAAAACTAGAGAAAAATGAGAGTTCGAATCCACCCGGGTTTACCCGGTCAGCAATTCACAGATTTCTCAAATTCCAAAAGAAAAAAGTTATTTCAAATAGACGATTTTTCGCAGCAAAATCAAAAAGAAAAAAAAATTCAAAAAATTCAAAAATTCAAAAAGTCCAAAAAAGACACAGAAATGTATAACAAAGAAGATTGTTGAATTGTTTTGGATTTTTTTTTGAAGTGTTTTGACTTTTTTGGATTTTTTAGAATTTTTTAAGTTTTTTGAATTTTTTTGAATTGTTTTGGATCTTTTGAAACTTTTGAATCTGCTTTTGAAACTTTAGCAGTTTTTGAAAATCTGATATTTAAAAACACACATTTATAACACATACCACATATACACATACAAGACTTAAGAGGGTTCATATGATATATATATCAATAAGAACTTGAGTAGCACAAGCGTAGGTGAACTGGGTGCAACTTAGAAGTTAAGCGTACTATGGTTGGAGCAATTTGAGGATGGGTGACCTAGCGGGAAGGTACCAGTTCAAAAAATCTGAAAATAATTCCAATAATTAGGATTTTTCATATTATTTCATATTTTGATTTTTCAAAAAAAATTAAACTTTTATATTTTTTTCGCATTTTTTGAATTTTTTGAACTTTTTGAAAATTCTGTGACGCATCTGGCCATGTGCGCCACAGAAATGTGAGAATTCTGTGGCGCACCAAGCCAGGTGCGCCACAGAAAAAAATTAGTGGCGAGAATTCTGTGTGACACCCCCTTTTTGAGAATTCTGTGGCGCATCTGGCCATGTGCGCCACAGGGTGCGCCACAGAAAAAAAATTAGTGGCGAGAATTCTGTGGCGCACCCAGCAAACCTGGGGGTGCGCCACAGAATCCCAAAAAGTTGCGCCACTGATAGATTTTTCTGTACTAGTGCCTGCTAGATAAAAAATATCTATGTCAAGTTAGTCGGCATAATTGTTATAAACACGAAATGAAACAAATATATAGTTATAACAAACAATCGTACCACATCCGAATGATAGAGCGGACGAGAGCCGGTGTGGACAGATGTCAAAACTATGACACTATATATAACAAACAGTATACAAATAACAAAATTATACAAGTAATAATTATGCATCTAAATCATACAACTAAGATTTTTTTTAAATAAAAGATAAAAACAAGAGGCTCACCAATGTGGTGTCGGTGATGGGGCGACGCAGGCGATCGACTGCGGTGAGAAAGGGGACGGGACAACACTATAAAAAACCACAAATCATACTTTAATTTGAGCTCAAGATGCATATAAGACAATTGAAATCCCTAACTTAGGCATTTCATCAAACACCTAGCTAGCACTACAAAAATCAAATGAGCTAAACTAGCAATAAAATGAGCTAAACTTGAAATGCCGGAAGAGAGGATGAGTTGCTAACCCTTGTATAGGTAGGTGCCACCAATCTTGACAAATGTTGGAGAAAAATGGGATGAGCAAAGAATGGAGTGCTCGAGCAAGAAAAATGGAGCTGGCTCGGGGTGGAAGAAGGTAATATAGGGAAACCTTTAGTACCGGTTCATATTACGAACCGGTACTAAAGATGGGCCTTTAGTACCGGTTTGTGTTACTAACCGGTACTAAAGGGTCTCGCCGGTGCCCCCCAACTGCAGCCGCCTGCCCCAACCCTTTGGTCCCGGATGTTATTACCAACCGGGACAAAAAGGTCTGTACAAACCGGGACGGCTTCCGGCCGGCCGCCGCGCCTCTGGAACCGGTACTAATGCCCCCTGTAGTACCGGTTCCTATCCAACCGGTAAAAAAGGCCGCACGGAAGCCCTTGTTTCTACTAGTGTACCACGGGAGACGGGAGGCGGTAGTAGAGGAGTTCCCGGCGGAGGCATTAATTCGGATGTGTGAGAGGCGGCAGATGAGGCGGAGGCGGTGAAGAATTAGGATTCAGGGCATCGTACACTCGTATTCTCCTAAGTGGACGGATCCGCTGATGTCATACTCCGCTCGGTGCCCACTCGCCGCTCGCTACCTGGCGTGCTCGTCGACACAATCTGCGCTCATCTCTCTCCGTATGCACGCTAGCATCTGCCGCCTTCGACTCCTTCATCATCGTTCCCGCCGCGTCGTCGTGGCATCGCCCCACGCCCAAGGGACTGCACGGCCGACCGTGGCGGGGGCAGGACCGCGGAGGACGGGGACGTAAAGGTGCCTCGCCGCCTGCGTGGCGAGAGGCGGCCGCGACTCCATCGCAGGGAGAGGGGGTTTGCAGCAGCGGTGGTGACGGAGCGCTAGCAGAAGCAGTTAGCTGTGGCGGCGCAATGTTTCTTGTACGCGCTCGTGTTATTCTTTGGGATCTATTTTATTTCCTATTTTTCAGGGATGACTGCGATGATGGGCGCGATTAGTTAGCGGTTTCTCCTTCGGCTGAGTTTTCGTCTGCCTGGTTTAATTGCTACGGGCACACACTAGGCGGGATTGGTTAATCTGGGTGGTTAGTTTTTGTTAACCAAGGCAGATCGAGTGGTGGAAATCTCACCATATACATCTATTGGGGTAGCTGTAGGAAAGAATATGTTTGCTTGTTTAATAGTAGTGTAGATATAGATAATTCTTTCATCTAGGGGTGACATGTGGGTCCCACATGTAAGGAAACATTAGGATCTGACGTGTTAGAGAACAAGTCCTTCGCTTTAATTTTAATTCTTTCATCCAGGGGTGACATGTGGGTCCCATATGTAAGAAAGCATTAGGATCTTACGTGTCAACAATTATAAAGGGATTTTTTTTGCAGAAGTTACGACCCCATGTGTCATCTCCCGAATGAGTTTGGACCTATTTGTACCCTGAATACAAGTTTGTGTACCGCAAATGTACACTTTGCAAGTCGTGGGACTATTTTGTTCATATCGAGCAAGTTGTGGGACTAATAATGTATATACCTCTAAAAAATAAGTTTCATCAGTCGATAGAATATGACCAGTAAAACTTTGATTGAGGGAGTATTATGTTTTACTTAGCATTGACATTCCCTTCTTTTGCGAATCATATTTATGCGATTTCTATTATTAGAACATAATTGTATGACTGTAACATCCAAACAACTTCAAGTATGTCTCGATTTTAGGAGAAACAAATTGGCATCTACAAAAGCGAGATCCTTTTTCTCGAAATAGATTTGTGTCGGAAAAAAGCATTGGAAACAATTTTCTGGTTCCTCGAGACAGACATATATTATGTACTTGGATCCAAATCCAACACCCAGACTCAATGCACCTCACTTAAACCGCTGAAGTGGTTCTGACATACTCTACCGTGACTGTTGGGTCTGTATCCATCGTCGCCATCCATGCCCCTAGCCCTCTCTCTTATCCTTCTCTCGCTTACCTTGCAAAATTTCAGTCTTACTCAAAAGATCTAATATTGGAGTACTGTATATGTTTAGCGTCTGAAGACAATAGTATGTTCTTTTTTTAGATTGACAATAGTATCTCTCCTATCTATACCTAATAATAAAAGCGATAAGACTTCCGCTGTTTGGTTTGGTGTAACATTGAAATTGCCCTTAAAGTTGTAAAAAATTACCCACTATGCCACCTATAAGTTAAAAAAAAGGGTTCGGTATAACTCTCCGTTCGGACAGAAAAAGGCTCGACGGTTATGAGCGTCGACTGCGCTCCGCCCTGCAAGTCCCGGCGAGCTCCACCATGATCCGTTCCTTGCTGTCTCGCTGTGCGCCGGCACCTCCCTGGTCACGCGCCGGTAACCTCTGTCGCGATCCTGGCAGAGTATGACTGTCCGCCCGTCGTATTTTCGTCGAGCTGTCGCTTGTTCTCACGCCGTTGCTACCGGCTGCCCTGCGGCCTGCGCCCCTGATCCGTTCTGGGTGCATGGGCACCGAATCCTGACTACCCGAGGCGGACCCTGCTCTTCCTCAATGCGCACTATCCTCGAGCTCCCCGGCGAGACGCCCAAGACCTGCCGCCTACTCCTGAACCTCCGTCGAGCTTGTCGCACCGGGCGTGCCCACAGACAAGCCACCGACTCAATCCCCTGCTGCTGGACACCTCGGCGAGACCCTCGCTCGATCGTAGACCGGATTCCTGCGTGCACGTTCGGCCACTACTGGTTCAAGTGCAGGAGGCAGTGGGTCCGTTTGCAAGCAGGCAGTTCAATTCCCCGTTAGCCATGGCTCGGTTTTATCATTTTACATTGATTTTTCTTGAATTATTTTCCTTTTGACAGTTCAGTCAGGTCAACACATTCATTTGCTGATGAAGTGTAATCTCATTTATTCTGGAAGCGATTTAACACTGATTTTTTCTTCAATTACTTTTCTTTGATATTTCAGTCTGATGTCAACACAGTAGCATTTGCTGATGAATACATGAAGTGGTAGTCTCATTTATACTGGAAGCGATAATAATTTTTGCAAGGTAGCTCGCTTACAAACAGTTATCATGTCAGTCGCTATATGACTGAAGTGCTTCAGATTTATTCACCATGTTGGAACATATGAACGGTGTGAAATCTTTTTGAATTATGTTGCGGCCTCCAATTGCTGAAAGAACTGATCACGCTGTTCTTGATTATTTTTTGTCCAGTAAAGTGGCAGCTGAAATGTCATGATTCTTGAAAAGAAATAAATATATATTAAATGTAACGAAATAGATAATGCCTTGGCTATTTTTCTGTAGCATTTATATGACCTTTTTCGGTACCCGAAAGATATGCACTGGGCAGATGAATATCCTAACTTGTCCACTTGGTTCATTTAGTCCAATATTATTACCTATAGATGAACCCTTTTTCACAGTACAACTGCCCTAATTCTTAATTCTCAAATGAAATTTATCAAATTGATTTGAAATATAGTCGTTCGCTCCTGGCTGTCGCTGGACCGACTACGAGGTGACACCATGGCGTCAAGGGGTCATCGACGAGGTTGACGACATGAAGAGTAGCTACAGTGTACGAGCTTACTGTCATAGTGCCAGCGCTCACACACGTTATTAGCTCACGCGGCGGGCACCGTGGTGCAGCCCCTATCAGCGAACAAGGTATATGTGCAAATTTGTCTATCTTACGCTGCAACGCACGGGCATTTTTCCTAGTAATTTTTAATCTAATAAAGAAGATCATGAAACATCCGTCTCAACTCTCAAGTCTCAACACACAGCTACTACATCTGTATTACCGTGGTACGAAGTGGCCAGACAATAGCAGAAACAGGAGCCTAATAAAAATGCGATGAATTTAACGTTGCAATGCCTCAAGAACATAAACAGATCAGCACATACATCCCCAATAGAACTGGCACCAGAAACAAGATGGATGCTGGAACTCAAACAGCAGACAGTGCCATCCATCATTTTTATTGCCATCACAACTGCCAGAGGCAAATTAGACGGCCGGATCGAGCGGCACTACTATCTATACCTAATAATAAAAGCGATAAGGCTTCCGCTGTTTGGTTTGGTGTAACATTGAAATTGCCCTTAAAGTTGTAAAAAATTACCCACTATGCCACCTATAAGTTAAAAAAAAGGGTTCGGTATAACTCTCCGTTCGGACAGAAAAAGGCTCGACGGTTATGAGCGTCGACTGCGCTCCGCCCCTGCAAGTCCCGGCGAGCTCCACCATGATCCGTTCCTTGCTGTCTCGCTGTGCGCCGGCACCTCCCTGGTCACGCGCCGGTAACCTCTGTCGCGATCCTGGCAGAGTATGACTGTCCGCCCGTCGTATTTTCGTCGAGCTGTCGCTTGTTCTCACGCCGTTGCTACCGGCTGCCCTGCGGCCTGCGCCCCTGATCCGTTCTGGGTGCATGGGCACCGAATCCTGACTACCCGAGGCAGACCCTGCTCTTCCTCAACGCGCACTATCCTCGAGCTCCCCGGCGAGACGCCCAAGACCTGCCGCCTACTCCTGAACCTCCGTCGAGCTTGTCGCACCGGGCGTGCCCCACAGAAAAGCCACCGACTCAATCCCCTGCTACTGGACGCCTCGGCGAGACCCTCGCTCGATCGTAGACCGGATTCCTGCGTGCACGTTCGGCCACTACTGGTTCAAGTGCAGGAGGCAGTGGGTCCGTTTGCAAGCAGGCAGTTCAATTCCCCGTTAGCCATGGCTCGATTTATCATTTTACATTGATTTTTCTTGAATTATTTTCCTTTTGACAGTTCAGTCAGGTCAACACATTCATTTGCTGATGAAGTGTAATCTCATTTATTCTGGAAGCGATTTAACACTGATTTTTTCTTCAATTACTTTTCTTTGATATTTCAGTCTGATGTCAACACAGTAGCATTTGCTGATGAATACATGAAGTGGTAGTCTCATTTATACTGGAAGCGATAATAATTTTTGCAAGGTAGCTCGCTTACAAACAGTTATCATGTCAGTCGCTATATGACTGAAGTGCTTCAGATTTATTCACCATGTTGGAACATATGAACGGTGTGAAATCTTTTTGAATTATGTTGCGGCCTCCAATTGCTGAAAGAACTGATCACGCTGTTCTTGATTATTTTTTGTCCAGTAAAGTGGCAGCTGAAATGTCATGATTCTTGAAAAGAAATAAAAATATATTAAATGTAACGAAATAGATAATGCCTTGGCTATTTTTCTGTAGCATTTATACGACCTTTTTCGGTACCCGAAAGATATGCACTGGGCAGATGAATATCCTAACTTGTCCACTTGGTTCATTTAGTCCAATATTATTATCTATAGATGAACCCTTTTTCACAGTACAACTGCCCTAATTCTTAATTCTCAAATGAAATTTATCAAATTGATTTGAAATATATTCGTTCGCTCCTCGCTGTCGCTGGACCGACTACGAGGTGACACCATGGCGTCAAGGGGTCATCGACGGGGTTGACGACATGAAGAGTAGCTACAGTGTACGAGCTTACTGTCATAGTGCCAGCGCTCACACACGTTATTAGCTCACGCGGCGGGCACCGTGGTGCAACCCCTATCAGCGAACAAGGTATATGTGCAAATTTGTCTATCTTCCGTTGCAACGCACGGACATTTTTTCTAATATATATATATCTAAAAAAAGAATTTGGTTCCCATATTTACGTCAAAATTTTCGTCCACCGCTTCCAGAAATTTTGTTTTTCACTTGAAACCGTCCACGTCCAGTAAATTAGAACCCGCAGTCCACAGAGTCAACTCCCCCAGAAGCCAGAACCCTGTCGGAAAAAAACTCCCCCAGATCGCCGCCAGGGCAAGCGCCCTCGCACAGTCGCACGCCAGCGCCTCCTTCCTGCTCGGCTCGCGCAGCCGCCGGCCGGCGGGTACCAGCAACAGAACCCCGCCTCCACTCTCCTCTTTTCCCGCACCCGACCATCGCTCCTTTGATACCGACGACGCCGCCGGCCGTCGACCAGCAACAGAACACCGGAGAACCTGGCCGCGTCTTGGGATTTCGTCGGCGTCTTGTAAGCACATATTGTGATTTCGTCGGCGTCGTCCGCATCCTCCTTTGAAGACGGGATTGATGCAAGTTCCTGATCCTAACGCATAATCACCAGCAACAGATACGGAGGCCGGCGTCTCCGGGATGATCAGATGCGCGGAGAGAGGGCGAGATGAATGTGGGATGCGGTGAGGTCTTGCTAGGGGTGGGTGGTCTCGGGGCAGGAAGGGCGCGACGCCGTCGGTCGGCAGGACGGGCTGCTGTGGTACAAGCACGCCGGTCAGGTCCAGGGAGTTCTCAATGGTGGTGGTGCAGGCCAATAACTTGCTGGTCTCTATGGCTAACCCCGGCCCGCTCGGCACCTTCATCGGCGTCTATTGCAGTGGTAGGCTCTTGTTGCCTGCTCGGCGTAATCTGCTCTGGAAATCTCTATTGCGAATGCGGTCAACTCGCTCCCTGTTCTCCGAAAGCTTGTCAAGGCTTCAGAAGCGTCTCACATTCTCTCGCGGATGGTATATCCTCAGATTACGCGGATATGCATCGAGTTGGACATGAACTCAGGGCACATGGCTCTGGTAGCGACACAGATTTAGATGAGGAAGGTCCATTATATCATGAAGTCAATCTAATAGAACCTGTGTCGCCTACAGGTTCCATTGCTTAGTTATGAGTATGAAGATCAACAGATTAATGACAGGACAACAGATGATTCTGCTTCCCCCAAGAACAACAATTCAGATGCAAGGCTGAAGATGATATAGAGGTTTGTTTTTGTATCCTTGATCTATGTATAATTCTTCAATGTACCTAATCTTGTCTCCTACCGTGATCTTACAGGAAATGGAGGCATCGTACGTGTTGCGGATAGGAGGTCACTGAGAGAGCAGAAAATGCCCTTGCTATTGCAGCATTGAATTCTGTCACTTGGACCACCATTTCTCCAAGCCGAAGTGGTACAGGAGCTGCAGTCATCACATCCCGATGATCCATAAATCGTGTTTCTGAAACACAACATTTGTGTAACTGTTCAACCCATCAATATATTTGCTATGTTCATGCCTCTTATGGGATTTTAGTTCGGAATGATTTTTCATTCCTACCTCAAGCAAGCTTTGCTTCACGACAGGATCATACTTACATAACCTTCAGGTGATAAGAAGTACATTCATGTCATTGATTAGAATAAATCTATAGCAAACACTACATTAAGGAAGCAGAGGTCAGAAGTTTTCTTGTACCTCGCAAGCAATCATTTTTATATATATAGCACTTGCTATTTGAAACATTTCTAGGTTGATCGCCATGTTGAGGGGAACCTGGACATGAAGAGGCGGAGCTAGAGCTGATGCCATGTCTTGGAATTTTCAAGTGTATTGCTAATGCCACGAGGAAAGAAACTAAAGGAGGTGTGTGGTAGTTGCATGTAGGAGAAGGCATAAAGTGAAATTTGATACATGTATATTTGGGTACTATTGTACTATGTCCCTTTCATAATAAACTAAAAATGGCAGAAAAAATATGTCAGCCATACTATCTCCCTTTCTTAATACTTCAGATACATGGATATTTGGGTCTTTATAAATTTATAATATATCTTTTTAGCGGAGAGTACTATATATGTTTGCCTACCAGTTGAGTTTATCCAATATGTAATTTTGTAACTTATTTATTGAATTAACTACGAATCTACGATTGATATTTTCACCGAATAAAATATTTCTCTTCACATTAACTGTTTATATGAAAAATGTCTGCAAATTTTAAGACAAGAGTTCTTTGTATATATTCGTAGCAATAAGAACCAACGCGTAACATCGCGTGATGTGCCATACTTCTCAAGTAGCGTCATCTCTTAACACTTTTTTGCAGGGAATTCCTTAACACTTTTGTTCATTTAATAAAATAAATCCTAAGATTGATACCCGTGTATCTTTGTTCACCCGTTGCAACGTACGGGCATTGAGCTATGTTCTAAAAGACAATTTGATTACCTACGGTCCCGTTTCAGATTGTTTAGGGGGCGGCGGCCGCCCGGGCTTGCTGACCGCGCGCAGCTTGTGTTTTACAATTTTTCTCAAAATTTAGTATAGAATTCAAAAAATGCACCTTACACGAGAAGTCGTGCGTTCATACATAAACGAATGTTCTCAACTGTATAGACACCAAACATATCCACACAATCATGTAGAGTCCTTATCAATCACTGCAAATTTATTTCGATACAATAAAAGCGACCTCACCAAAAGCACTAATATTTCAGCGGAGTTTCAAAAAACGAAAACTAATATTTCAGCGGGGCGGTGTGTCCATCATATGTTGCGCGTTCATGCTCTGTATGGCTCCCCTGTCAGTGGAAGTGTCGACACCTTATCCGCACAGTTGTAGCAGAAACAAGCAGTATGAAGCCGCTTTGGCGTACTCTCTAGAAAAAGACGAGGACCAGTAAAACCACACGACCCACCTTGATACTTCTGTTCTATGCACAGATCCATACATTGTGTTTCACGTGTTTCATTCCTACAGGGACTAAGGTTGTCTTGGTAAAACTTACACTTGGAGATGTCGGCTTCAGTACCTATTTAACAAGAGACCAGTTAGTCGACAGAATATGTCTAGTAAAACTCCAGTGCTATCTTGTATACTCACCATGACAGAAGAGGACTGCTAGAATGACCACAGACACAACCACTATTGGCATCTTGCATGCCATGGCGAATGCTTGGATTGAAACCTTGAGATGTTGTAAAAGTCAACAGTTTTTTTTCTTCTATGGCTAGAGTTTTCCTGCCGGCAAGATTGGACTAGAAACTTGATAAGAAGGCAAGATTCAGAAAGCCTGTCTATTTATAATGGCAAGCATGTATGCGATGGACAAGAAATTGATATGTGTATTTTGGTATGTTGACAAACATTGAATGGTACAGTAATTAACTATTGATTTATGGAAATAATTAATTTGTTTATGTGCTAAGAATAGAAAGTTTGGTGGTACGGTGGATGATTATTCTGTTTTAATTGGCATTTATGAGATTCCTTCTTTTCCAAATCGTATTTATGAGATTCCTATTATTAGAACATACTCCAAAAAATAAAACTTCAACTATGTCTCCATTTAGGAAAATATTTGGCATTTATAAAAGCGAGATCTTCTTTCTCTAAATAGATTTGTGTACGAACAAGGTATTGGTAACCATTGGATTGGATCCAATTAAAATATAATCAATGATTAAATAGTTATACTTATCTGAGATATAAGTTAGTGATGCGTCCTTGTGACACCACGACCGCACTACCATAGCGTCGTGGATATTATTGTCCACCGTAGTCTTGTCCGTCAATTGGGATATGTCAAAAGGATACCAACAAACAAATAACAAAGTATGATTGTTTCTTTGTTACTAGTAATCGTGTACGTGCAATGCACGTATTGACTAAATAAATAAATTTGAAAGAAAATGTGCAGTAAAAATGTGGTTCTTATTCCAATTCATCTTCTTGTTAAAGAGTGGACATATATGTGAACCCTCTCAATAATACTACTCCAAGCTTGATTACGTAGGGGATAATAGCACCTCTTGCAAATTCATTTTCCAAGTTCATTCAGATTCAGGCAAAGACCAAGCATCTAGGAATATATTACCGCCAAACTTCATGTGCCCCACTACGTCTGCAGTATAGAGCAGGCCCTGATGGCAGTTTGATAATCAAGTATATATAGTGACGGAACAAGCATGACACAAATCGGAGTCGTCACAATCCTTAAAATTCGTCCTCCGCGCTCCGCTAGAAACTTGAACTGCGGACAGCGGGTGGCTGAGGCAGCCATCGATGAGGATGAGCTGCGCGGCGAGGACGCCAAGCAACATGTCTTCTGAGGGCGCCGGTGCATCCCGGTCGACGGATATGCCCGAGGATGACGGGATCTCGACCTGCGTGAGGCGACCATGCTCGGCGCAGGGACAGGTAGCCGGCGGCCATCGATGAGGTGGAGCTCAGCGCCGGGGACGCGGGCAGCACGTCCTCCGAGGGCGCCGTCACAACACGACAACCACACGTCCTCCGAGGGTTTTCGGCAATCTGGTGCCAGACAGTCTAATTTCCCCCTTTTTCCTCCTCGCGATGGAAATGGCCCGTGAATTGTGAGTGGAAACGATGTGGGGAGAATAGATCAATATTGACCGTTTGATCGATCCATATGGACGGTCCAGATACGATTTTCCTGCAAAGATGAACTAGTTGGATTAGATATGCAAGTGTAGGATGATAATATATATAAACTAGTTGGATTTTTCTGTTAATCGTTGACATTTTAATTCGAGCGTCATATGTGTCTGGAACGATGTGCATTTATGATTGTCATTTCTAATATATAGTCCTCAATTTTTTCATATACCTTTATTTCGTACAAAAAGCAGTATATGTGCAAATAATATAAAAAATATAGATTCAAATGAAAATTTCCATGTAACTCACTTTGGGGTATCTACTATTAAATAATGAAGTATATTAAAAATAATAAAGAGGTATATATGATTCACCTATGTGGTATATTGAACGTGAGAGTACGTACACCCAGGAGTACAAAACCATTTTCTATATATATATATATATAGTTTGTTATCTCAGCTAAAATGAAACTGGTTTCAGTTTAAGCTAAATGGAAACTTTCTAAACTGTCTTCGCATTGATATGTGAACCTTCTCGTATATGATATGTGAATCTTCAGACGAAACATGAAGTGAACTTTTTTCTGGACAATTTTTTGAATGAGGTGAACTTTTTTTTGCAACTGCACATGAACTTTTTTCCTGAACCAAGTGAACTTTGTTTATGATCAAAGTGAACTTTTTCGTGAACGAAGTGAAACTTTCTGAACTGTCTCGGCAATGATATGTGAACTTTCTCGCGCATGACATGTGAACCTTCAGGCTGAAGATGAAGTGAACTTTTTTTTGAACAATTTTCGGGAGAAGGTGAACTTTTTTCGCAACTGCAGATGAACTTTTTTACTGGACCAAGTGAACCTTTTTTACTAGTAGAGTGAATGTTTTTTTTCTTGACGAAGTGAAATTTTTCTGAAACAAGGTGATTTTTTTTCTAAACTGCACATGACCAAATGAACTTTTTTCTGAACGAAGAAAAAGACAGTTCATATCGTGGGATCTCATCGCGTACAAGAGACTAAATGCAAAACGCAGTGAGCGACTTCTGTTACCAACCTCAAACAATATACTGTATAAGAAAACACACTGAACTGAACTGCACAATCGAAGAAGAAAAAAACTGAAGACACAGGGGGTGGAGGTCGCCACGCCGGCAAGAACCAGGAGGTGCAGAGGCCCACGCCGGGTAGGAGCCGGAGCTGGAGGAGCTGGTCCGGCAGGAGGTCGTGGGAGCCGCGTCGGGCAGGAGCTGGAGCCGGCAGTAGGTGGACGGGGGCACGCCGGGTAAGAGATCGCGTGAGCCGCGCCGGGCAGGAACTCGAGCGGGAGGGAGCGGCGCCGTAAGGAGGTGAAGGGCCTCGGCCGGAGGCGAGGTGGCCGCCGCGGGGAAGGAGCTGGATCCAGAGGGAGAGTAGAGGGCAGAAGGTGCACGGGGCCGCGGCGGGCACGAGGTGGATAGGGACGCCCACGCGGGGCTGGATTTCGAGGCGCCCCGCCGGGCTGGAGTTGGCCGGGGGCCCGCCGGGAAGGAGGTGGTGCGGAAGTTCGAGGGAGGGTGGCCGGCGGCGGCGCGCCGTGGATGCCCTCGAGGTGGAGCGAAGACTCGTGCGGCGGCGCGCTGGAGGTAGAGGTGGGGCGGCGGCCCGTGAGGCGACGCTGGA
Source organism: Poa pratensis (assembly GCA_947311845.1). Taxonomy (NCBI): domain Eukaryota; kingdom Viridiplantae; phylum Streptophyta; class Magnoliopsida; order Poales; family Poaceae; genus Poa; species Poa pratensis. The sequence continues at coordinate 71,262,315 of CAMZMU010000041.1, forward strand.
GGTGAGGGGCGGCCCGTGCGGTGGCACGCTGGAGGTGAGCGGCGCGGGAGTTGGAGGGCGGCGACGGCGGGACCTCGGCCAGCGCGGCCCATCGTCCAGGGCAGCGGCGGGGCGGGCCGTCGGCCAGGACGGAGAAGGCGGGAGGCGGTTCGTTGTGCAGGTGGGGTTAGTGGCTTGTCACCAAATAGTAGAATAGTTTCTGTTTAAGATTATAGGGAAACTTAAGATAGGTTTCAGTTTAGTCCAGCCCAATAGTTTGTATCATTTTGATTAGTTATTATTATTTCTTCATCGAGTTATTTCTTTGCGGAAAAATAGTATTTTTTTTACGAATGTCACAATAAACAAGTATATCAATCGAATCATCCATTGATCTACATGAGTTAAAAACTGCAGTCATGGTAAAATAAAATGGGTGGGCGTCCAAAACGTTCAGTTTTACTAATGCAAATTTCAAGGGAAGGAGGGAGTGACTATGTCCTAACGTTACACGTGTATTGCAAGTACACGATTACCGGTTTTCCTGAAAGCCTTTTTTTCACGAAATATCTCAACTGCATTTCAACCAAATCTGAGCTGAAAGAAAAGAAAGAGAGAGAGGCGGCGGCCTAGGGTTTTAACCCTAGCCATCGCCGCCGGTGCCATCTGCATCTTCATCGTCGCCTTCGACTAAGAATTGACGGGTCCTCACATCTTCTAGGTGTCGCTCTGGCACTAGGAGGGGTGGGGACCTCGGACCTGCGCAGCGCGCTATACAAAGGTCCTTAATGTTAGAGCTTGGTTTTAGTTGTTGTCTTCTTTGTCAATGGAGATCGCATCGTCTGCAATAAGTGATCTTTCGCGCTTCGTTCGTCGGCGAGATCTCCTTCCTGACATCAATTTAATGGTTGCGTGCGTGCACAAAGCCTTAGCATTGCGGCTCAAAATTAAAAGGAGAGAATCTTCGTTGATATTCACAGGTTTGTGGTTTGCTGTTTTTGGCGTTGTTCTATGACTGCCTTCAGAAAAGTACAAGATTGTGTCATGGAAGAAGAAAGGGCTTGAATATCTCATAGATTTGCATGTCTCTTTTAGTATTGTTTTTGTAATCGATATAATTGTGTACTCTTCGTTGGTTTAATATATGTGGAATTTTTTAAAAAAAACTACATGTCAGCCAAGTGAAAAAAAAACTACATGTCAGCCCAAAAGGAATCGAATCACAGACACCGACATTAACCTGTATGGAGCCCACGGGCCAGATTTTGTTGGCCCATTGACCCAAGAAGAAGGTTCACGAACTTTCAAACTGGTAGCAAGCAAAGCATGCATGCCGTACCTACCTACCATGATATACAGGGCAGTTCAAGTGGCCAGTGGGGATAATCATGCATGTTCATCATCATCATTTCATCACTACTATTATTAGGTAGCATGGGGCCAAACCAAACCACCAGTAGTTAGCAGGTAAGAAGTGACAAAAGTGTAGGAAGTATTTCCAAGTCATTCCAACACAAAGAGAAAGAGAGTGACCAGCTGACCATACAAGACCTAACCAGATTAATTAGCATAGGAAAAGAATCACCGATGAAAGTACATACTCCACTGCTTTGGACTAAAAAAATTATTTATGTTTTGCTTGCTTTTTAGTTTAATTTCTCCTTCTTCTTGTTTGATAGGGAGTGACCTGATTAAAAAAAGAATCAAAATGGACCCAACCCAACCCAACCCATGCAAGTCGTCCATGTCCCATGTGGTGGGTTTGGCCTTTGGGCCTACTCATTATTCGTTTTCACTTCCTGCTACCTCATTACAATTCACATCAACATCATCCACAACAAAACAATCTTTTCTCAAAAGAAAAACAACAGAAAATACATAATAGGCAATTAACACACGATTTTCTACTTTATGATCTGCATTATATGCCCTGAATTAGCATAGCAATAGTATAATCCAGCCTAATTAATCTAGTTGATCACAGCATGAGAGAATTGATGAGAAAGAAACAAGTGCGGGGCAGCAAGCACAATGTAGAGCTGGATGTCCCAACAACAATATCATCCAAGAAAGCGCATTATATTCGCTCCAAAGATGAGCAAGCTAGCTCATTATGCACACAAAAGGCCAGGCCAGCAACGACAACATCGGACCGCATATAACAAATATATAAATATATAATGAAATGAATCAGTAGCAACATTGCATTGGCTAGGTTAAACCAGAAGACAGGCATAAAGACAATCATCTTGCTTTCTTTCATTGCTCCTAGGCCTGCATTGTACGTATGTGTGTAGATTCTTTTCTCCCACGCCACTAAGTGAGTACAGATGGAGCTAGCAGTAACAATGTGATATATTTAACAATGTTTTGTCCAAAATGAAAAAGAAGCAGCCAATACATATATGGAAATAATCAACAATGTACTATGTAATTTATCAGCCAATGTAGAGGAAACTGTTAATCAAGCAGTAAAATATAAAAAAAAAGAATATATAATCCATCCACCCAAAAAAATGCATCTAGGATTAGCTGCTAGAGTCATGTACCAAATGCTGGTATGGCCTATGGTATTGCAGTATGGTGTGAGAGAGAAATGAGGGTGAGAGGTTGAGATGGACATGTCGCTTACTCCATCCATCCATCCATTCCATTCCATGGTGGTTGGCTTTTCTTTCTAGTTGGGCGGTGCTAGTATCTTTTCGTTTCCTTTTCTTGGTATGGGAGGAGTGGAAGCGGCGAACGAGCTCCTCCTTTTTGCGTGCTCTTCCTCCTCCCCATCCTGGCATTGCCGTTTCTCCGTCTGATCTTCCATGGATTGGCACCTGTCACGAACCGAAGGGCGCGCGGTGGGGTGTCCCCTTCCGCCGCCGACCCTGAGGCCGCGCGCCGTGCTTGCTCCCTCCGGCATCCGCCTCGTTGCCGCCGCCGACGACATTGCCGATGGTGGCCGCCTCGTGGCAGCCGTGCCTCTTGGTGTCCACCAACTGCATGCGTGTCGAAACGGATTAAACGTGAGCGAACAGAACCGAACCGATCGAACGGCATTGCCGGTCGGCATTGGCATTGCGCCGAAAAAGAATAATAATAGATGGAGGCAATTACGCAATTCAAGGTGCAATCTTTTGCTTGCGGACGATAGAGAAAAAAAAAGGTTGCGGTTAGGTGTACCTTGCAGCCGAGGGAGCAGAAGCGGAAGGGGTCTAGCAGTGCCCGGCCGCAGATCTCGCAGTTGTAGGGCGAGGCGGCGGCCTTGCCCGCGGCGGCTCCGGCGCCGCGCGGCTGGGGCCGCTCGTTGAGGAAGAGGACCCTGGCGCTGTTGATGACGTAGGTCTGGACGCCGGCGATGTCGAGGACGTCGTCCACCTCCATGACGCGCACCACGTCGTGATAGGACGAGCGCCGTATCTGCCAATGCCGCCAGGAAACAGGGGAAGGAAGGAGGGAATCGTCAGACACGAAAAACGCGAGCTTTTCGTTCCTTCTTCTTCCCGATGGAGGAGGAGAACAGAGACGAGAAGAGGAAAAGAAAGAAAAGAAAAGAAAAGAAGGGAAATGGTCTGTGACCTGGATGACCCGGTGGGACGCGTGGCAGTGGGAGCGGCAGTAGTAGCAGAATGCGGCGGGGGTGGCGCGGCAGTCGATGCAGAACATGTTGGACTCGTTGCGCGGGGAGCCCGGGTGGGCGGCGCAGGCGAGGAAGAAGCGGGTGCCCAGGAGGGCCTCCAGCCAGCCGGGCACGCCCGGCCCCGCCCCCGTGGCCTCCTCATCCTCCGACGCCGACGCCGGCGGCGCCACCCGCCGCATCATCATGCCCGCCGCCGGCCAATGCTGCGCTTCTCCTCGTCGGGAGAGGGAACGGGCCGGCCGAGAGGGGGAGGGGAAGAAAGAGGGGAAGAGGAGAAGACAGTAGCGGCGTTTGGTGTTTTGGTTTGGTGGCTTCTCTCTGTCAAACAAAGCCCTCGGTGGTTTTCCTTGGGCGGCGTGTTAATTGTTGTGCGTTGCCTTCTCCGCTCTCTCCGCTCACGTGCGGCGCGGCTGCTTGATTGCTCTGTCTCGCCTCCTCCATCTCTGCCGGCGAGAAGCTGATGAGAAAGTAGTAACTGAAAGTGCGGAAATTTCCACGCTCACCGATGTGGATTCTTCCATCGAGCTCAGCCGGCCCAGTATTGATTGAGGGCCGTCTGATCATGATTGGGCACCGATCCCCACGCATGTTCTCTCCATAGAGAGATCCAGGCTCATACAGTCAGTCAGTCAGTCAGTCAGTCATAGGTAGTACCTTTCTGCAGAGCTGTGAAGCAACATGCAGCACCTGAATTCAGAGTTCCAATTCCACCCGATGGCAGAATTGCAGTTGCAGAGGAACCGGGCCAAGGAGCCGTTGCTGTTGCTGGCCAGGTATACAAAGTTGCTTTGATCTTGCCGTAAAGCTTTCAGCTAAGTAAAGCCAACACACTGTAAAATGAGAAACAGGAAAGTGGCTTGTTTACAGGAGGACATATTGTGTTTGTTCCTATAAACCACATTCTAAATGCAGGATGTGGGATCTGGTTTTCTCCATGCAATGCATCTTCGGGAAAGCATTGCATTGCTCCTATTTGACGCATCTTTCAGCTGGCCTTATCAAAGAAACGGAAGCCGATGCTTCCAAGCAAGCAGAACCCAGCTCGCTGGATTCGCTCATTCTTCATGCCTTGTTTTGTTTGCTTCGCCTACGCCTAGCTTAGCTAGCTTCCTTTCGCGCTGTCTTTGAGCAAGTTGCACCGCAGGCATTTCTTTATTTTTCTTCTCTTACGGTACACGGCCGGATAAATGTGGTACGTTTCTGAATTCTGATTCATGACATTTAAGTGCGGGAATTAATTAAGGATGCGTGCAAGCCATATAGAATTGAGCAATCATGATCATGAATCACCCTAAGATAGGAAAGTAACACTGTTTCTTTTACTTGCACCAAATTGAATTAACCTCATTGATCACTAGCTATCGGCTGCCAAATCAAAATCGACATAATTGAATAGTACTGATCATATGTGCAATGCTGACTGTATTTGTACGTATGTATATGTGCACAGCGCAGCACACAACTCAGAAGCAAGGACCACAACAGTATGTGACCGGCCGGCTGCTAAATACAACAAAAGTGAAGCCCCATCCACCTCATCTTCTCTTTAATTATCCACCAAAAGGGACCAAGGAAGCTTCACTACACTTGAGCATACTTTTGGTCCATGCACACCAAAACAAGCTAGGTTTAGATAGCACAAATTTAATCGACACGTCACGGATGTTAAATTAGAGCATCGTCACTGTAAATATGACCAGCGCATCATAAAATGTGTCCGGTACGGTATGAGGGGTGTTGGACACATATCCGGCACAATGGGAGTGTTGCCCAGCGTCTTTGGTCCCTATTTATTTATTTATTTTTGCCACATTTTGATCGTTGTGTTGTACTTGAAACAAGGTAATCCATATGAATATGGAGCCGTATAACTTACCCTAACTTGTGCAGTCGTAGTACTGATCGATGAGTAGGATAATTTTGTAACTGCACTGCACGAGGCCGACATGAAATTAACTAGCTTCAGTTCACTTGATCCGCTACTAGGTTAAGCATTCGACTAACACTATTAGTACTCTATCGAAGATGGCACGTGCAGATTGCCACAGAATACTTGGAGAAGAAACAAGGCAATACTTTTCAGGGAGTCACAGACAAGCAGTAAAATCCAGTCCTCGGAATCTCCAACAGGGAAAAGATAATTAAAACCCTGGGTTTTACTGCTCTCATCGAAGTCTACCTGAATCTGGTACGACAAACAGCAGTACGTGTAGTAGGAGGAAGCAAACTGGCAAAATTAAATAAAATCCGATGTACTCCAAAGCACATGAAAATAAAACCTGATTTCAGAGGAAGAGTTATGGACACATTCCAGAACACATGTCTGGATAAACATTAGCTAGCCACTAGTGTAGGTTGGGTACTACTACTAAGTGTGTACTTGATTTGCTGTCGGTTAGACGTCCCTTTTCATCAGAACACCTAATGAAGATCACACTAGCAAGCTAGCTAGTCACATGCACTTGCTTAAGGACCTTTTCATCTATGTGAAAATGCAGTTTGATGTGGACGGGGCACTGGCAGGTGTAGTGCATATATGTACAGTATATGGGAACCTACCGATCGATCGTGCTTAGAGCATCTCCACCTCCGGCACCCCCAATTAGGCCTCTTTTGGGGTGTCGGACATGTGTCCGGGCAATATTTGAAAGCCGCCCATAGCGGCACTCTCCAAAGGCCCACCCTCCCAAACGCGTGCAAATGGTCGAACACCTTGCGAGCGACATGAAATTTAAGCGATTCAAAATTAAACGATTCAAATTAAATTAAACGGTTGAAATTTAAACCCTAATCTAAACTCCGCCGCCCTGGCCTGCCTCGTCGTCGTAGCGGGGCGCCTGTCCTGCCAGGGAGGCCTTCTGGCTCTCCTGGGCTAGGCGCGAGCGGACACGCCTCTCCTGTCGGAGCGCGCTCGCCGCCCGGCGCATGTCATCCCTGACAGCCCTTGCAATTGCGGCATCCCTCTCAGCTGCCGCTACCTGGCTCGCCTCGCGCGCCCTAGACTCGCGCGCCCGGTTCAGCCCCTCGTGAACCGCCTGCTGGGCGGCCTCCATTGAGGCCGGATTCTCCCGCTCCGCGGCCACGGCGTTGAGGTCCGCGTATGTCGCGCGCTCGGCAGCCATGAAGGCGCGACAGCGAACGTCTCGCTTCGCGGTCGCGATGGAGGCCTTCTTGATGGCGGCCTCGACGGCGTCGCCAACCGCCTCGTAGCCGAGCCTGAACTGGTTGGCCGCCTTCTCGGCGCGCCAGGTGTCGAAGGAGTTGACCGTGACCACCTGGTCGGGCCACAGCGGCGGCGGCAGCTCCTGCTCCGGCGCCAGATCCTGCTCCTGCTCCTGCGCCGGCTCCTCCTCCGGAGGCGCCTCCTGCCCAGGGTAAGGATCCTGGGCTGGCTCCTGCTCCAGCTGCTCCTCCACGTCGATGTCGTCGACGTTCGCCCAATCGAAGGGCTCCTCGTCGACGACAGGCTGGAGCGCCTGCTCCGGCGCATGCTTCGGCCCCTGCTCCTGCCCCAGAGGGTGAGCGCGGCGCGCTGCCTGGGTGAGGGTGGACCAGGTGGTTTGGAGGCGGCGAGGCATGGTGCTTGGCTCGGGGCGACACTACGGTGAGTGTTGGTGTGGTGAGGCTGCACGGCGGAGGAGTGTGTGCCGAGGCTGCACGGCGGAGGAGTGTTATATAGGTGGGGAGGGGGCGGGAAACGGAGGGGCGGGAAGCGGTGGCGCTAGGCGGGAAGCGGTGGGTGGGTGAGCACGCGTCGCGTCGGAGTTATGTGGCGGCGACACGATTTGGCCACGCCGACGCTTGGGAAGCTGCGAAAGCCTGGGCGCCGGCGTAATTAGGACGCGTGCCGCAGACGCCTCGCCGTCCCGTCGCTTCGTCGCCTGCAGAAACGTGTCGCCATTAACGCGGGGCGGAACGGCCTCCTGCACGGCGCAATTTACAGCACCTCCTCGCGCCCAATGTCTATGACGGGTGGGGCGCACCTATCGGAGGCCATGTACGGTCAATGTCCGGCACCCCAGGAGGGTCTCCAAACTTGGAGGCCCTATTGGGGGTGCCGGACACAAAATCGTTCAGGGCGAGACTTTGGAGGGTGCCGCTGGTGGGCGTTTTTTGTGTCCGGTCCCCCAAAGGGTCTTTGGGGGTCTTTTAGAAGCCCCCGGTGGAGATGCTCTAGACCACCCTACGCGTCAACAAGTCCACAGTTCTCTCTCCTTGGTTACATTACATGGGTATTCAGGTTTAGTGGTAACTGTTTGATAAACAGTAATGCAGAAAGGCCCATCTATGATGTCGTTTAACTGGTACATGGGGCTATATGGGTATTATTACTACCCCTCCGTTGCAAAATATATTTGACTTAATTTTTCCACGTATGAATGTATTTAGATATGTTTTAGAGTGTAGATAATATATTCACATCTGGACAAACGAAAGTCAAATATTTTGGAACGGATGGAGTAGTTCTGTTGCTAGCCGAACAACTGTAATTTTGTTTCTGGCAGATGTGTAATGTGGTATCCAGCTTCCGTACCATGTCCTTGCTCCGGTGGCGCACCTAGCCATCTGATTTCAACTCCTGGTGGGAGCATGATTTCTGAAATTCAGACAAAAGTGGACTTTTCTATTAAAAATGCAACCAACACTACAAGAATGGCGAGCTATGCCGACGGCCGGACTCTATGCCGACGGCTTTTTGTCGGGGCCGTCGGCATAGGCTCCGACGAGGAATGTCCATCGACGCGGCCGTCGGCACAGGTTTAGCCGTCGGCACAGGGTCTATGCCGACGGCAAAGTCGTAGGCATAGGTTCAAAAGGCTATGCCGACGGCAAAGCCGTAGGCATAGCTATGTTTTTTTTTCCTGTTTTCGTTTAATATGAAATAATTCATATCTTTAAATCTATAAATTGAAATTTAACAAAAAAAATGTATAAATTGATTAGAAAATGAGAGAAATCCAAATATGACATCCATATCATCTTTTTCATCATGCATATGACTTTTTGTAACAAATTATGCCACGGGTCTACATTGACCATTTTTTCAAAAAAAAATAAAAGAATGTGAAAAAATACCCAAAAAAATAAATCCTTTGGCATAGACTCCTTATATGTGTACTAGTTGCTAGGAAAAATGATAAACTTGAGTTTTGAAAAAAATCCACAAAACTTCTTCACAAAAAGATCAATCATCTATAAACATGTATAAGTTTCGAGTCAAATGACTTAGATATGATCATCTATGTACCATAGTTTGTGATAATGTGCCCATATTTGACACATAGGTTTGTCTTGTTATGAAAAACAATGTTGCAGAACTAAGTTTTTTCAAATTATGTTTATAAATATCATTTTTCATTTCTTAATTGTAAAAAATAACATTTTTTGTGAAGCAAGTACAACAAATATGGTCCAAACTGGCACCCATCCAATTTCCACACAAATTAGATCATATTTGATGGACTATCCAGAAATATTATGAATTTTCTCGATTTCTAACTAATTTCGCCTACTTAAATGACTTTATGTCCATTTTCCGAAAGTAATTCAATTTTGATCTACAAGTGTGTGATAGTTTACTCTGAAAATTTTACAAAAATCATTTTAAGATACAACAATAGTGGTTATATCACAGAACCATCGATGGTTTTTAAAAATGCGACCCTTTTAGATGAATACGCACGACGGCCATTTTCACTTTTTTGAAAAAAATAAAAGAAAGTGAAAAATACTTAAAAAAATAAATCCTTTGGCATGGAGTCCTTATATGTGTACTAGTTGTTAGGGAAAATGATAAAATTGAGTTTTGACAAAATTTACACAAAAGTTATTCACAAAAAGGTCAATCGTCTATAAACATGTATAAGTTTCGAGTCAAATGATCTAGATATGATCATCCACGTGCCATAGTTTGTGATAATGTGCCCATATTTGACACATAGGTGTGTCTTGGTATGACAAACATTGCTGCCAAAAATATTTTTTAAAATAATTTTATAAACATCATTTTTTATTTTTTAAGTGTAAAAATAACTTTTTTCATTAAGAAAATACCAAAAATATGTTACAAAAAGTCATATGCATGATGAAAAAGATTTTATGGATGTCATATTTGGATTCCTCTCATTTTTCTGATGGATTTAGACATTTTATTTATTAAATTTTGATTTACGGATTTGAAGATATGAAATATTGCATATTAAATGTAAAAAGGGGAAAATAAAGTAAAATAAATTTTATTGTTATTTATTCAAATATTATTATTACATAATTATTGTTATTTATTCAAATAAATTTTCAAAATTTAGACAATAAAAGTGTAACATCATGACCCAGGGGTTAATATGTTCGATAGAATAATAACATCAGTAAGTTCTAACATCTCATTTGGAAGTTTATTTAGATGGAACCCAAAAGTTAAACGTGATTGGGCTGGAACAATCTGAGGATGGGTGACCGAACGGGAAGTTTGACCGAGATAAGTACTTTGACCTGAGATTAATTGTCTAATATGTAATTAGAAATTGTGTGTGGCTAAGTTGGAAATTTCAAAATTAAAAAAACATAAATTAGAAATTAAAAAAAATTGAAAAAATGAAAAAAATAATTTTGAAAACATATGCCGGCCGTCGGCATAGCCTATGCCGACGGTAAAAAGACCTGTGCCGACGGCAAAAGGCCGTCGGCATAGGTGGCCATTCCTGTAGTGCAAGGGCTAGTCCCGGGTGGTCCTGTATTTTTGTAAACAAGCTCCAAATGAGTACCGATATTGGTCGTCAAAACCTCTTAATGGGTCGTCTATCTAGATGTCAAAATATATACAATTCCAAATTTCCCACCCCCCCCCCCCCCCCCCCATCGACAACGTCCGGAAGTGGACGTCGCCTCCACCTCTTGAATCTAGGAAATGCGACGAACTTCTAGCCCCCACACCTTCTAGTACCGCCATCTGGAACCCAGGAGGGCGACCTCATAACTCCCAACTCATCTTCATCAGACGGTTGCCCTTTGTAGCCAGGTATGTACCTTTATATCGAAACTTGTCGAATCCATTCGGCCATAACCTCGTTCAATTCCGGAAGCGGCGACTAGGGTTTAGCGTGGCGATCCAAGTGGATGGAGAGATGGTGAGCAGAGGGAGGCATGGCGCCTGCGCCTGGGGTTTAGCGTGCTAGGGGGTTGCGGCGGGGTCGAGAAGACCGCGTTGCAGCGGGAATTGTTTTAAAAATTATTATGTAAATGAAATGGATATAAGACGCATGAAATATTCAATTGTCAATATTCAGTTGATCACAATAGTTGATCATAAAAATCATGAAATTATTTGGAATAAATATTTGTGATGTGGACAACTATATGACTGAGATACGAGGTATAGACGTCTGAAGCGTACTACCGCGAGGCACGCCATGTGTTTGTGAAGATGTCTGAAGCGGACTGCAATTGTGAGAAAATTAGAAAAATTGTCCGGATGCTTTGAGGGCACCGTCCAGATGGTTAGTATTTGGTGTGGGGAACATCCTCTGTTAGACACCAGAGACAATCTAGGGGGGGTCCTTAAAAAATGTGTTGAATATGAAGGTCATGCACACAAAGCGTGCAAGTACATTTACATGAATGGGGTCCATGAACCTTCCTTTAGCTCCTCTGACCGTTGCAATGATTGTGAACAAATACAGCCAACTTTTCAGTGGTAAATGGACTTCGTTATGGTCACAGCCTCACAGGTGGCTTTCGCCGTACCCGTAAGGTGCATGACCTCTCGCCTAGCCCAAAATGGTCCCGTTTAATTGCGATAATCTAAAATTATTAAACAAGCAGCAATAAGTAATTTTGGTCCGACAGTGCAAAATAAGGAACATTATACTCCCTCTATTTTTATTTACTACTTTGCGTTATAGGTTTAATTAAAGTTAATTTTTGTCAAGTTTGATCAAGAATAGAGCAAAAATATTACTACTAACATCCATAATACCAAATGTATGTAATATAAAAATATACTTTATGTTGATTCTAATATCATAGATGTCGATATTTTTCTAAATATTTGGTAAAATTCGGCAAAGTCTGACTTCGGTTATAATTTTTTTTTTTCAAGAACATGCAAAGCTTTGCATGTCATGACATTAAGAAGGGGAATAGTGTTACAGTAATTGATTACAACGCAACACAAAACTGCAACACCACACTGCTAAACAGCCTGCCACCACTACAACTACTCCCTACTATCTGCCTTTCTTCTCGCCCTCAACCACAGCTCAAACTCGTCCTGAATCAGCCTGATGATGGTGGTGTTTGTAACCTGTTTTCTCTCAAAGTTCCTGTCGTTTCTTTCGAGCCACAGACGTCGGCAGACAGCTATAGCTAAGGTCGTCAGCTCCCGTTTCCTCTTCCTTGGGCGACACATTCCCAGCTTAGGCCACCAAATCCTCAAGGTACTTGTTAGTGTTGGACAGAAGGCATTCAACCCTCTGTTAGATAGGACCTGGAACCATATCTCGCGCGCCGTGGGACACTGCATAAGCAGATGATCCATAGTTTCCGGCGCCTGATCACAGAGGAGACAAACTGCTGGACCCTGGAGTCCCTTCCTGCTCAGTCTATCTCCAGTCCAGCAGCGATTACGGAGGGCAAGCCACATGAACAACTTCTCCTTCAGCGGCGCCCAACTACTCCACAAATTTTCAGCGTAATCTGCTTCCACATTTCCCCGGAAGTATGCCACATACGCCGAATGTGCCGTATAGCATCCATTTGCAGTAAATTTCCATCTGAATCTATCTGGATCCTGCACCAAAGGTGGTGCCCTGCCAATGGCCTGCCACAACAGAATGTACTGTACTATTGCAGTCACCGAAAGAATTCCTGAAATTTTGTTGATCCACTGATTTCCCTCCAAAGCCTCAGCAACTGTCATACGAAGAGCACTGACCGGCTTGATGTACTCGATCAGATCAGGTGCCATGTTGATCGGACTGCGTCCACCCAACCAGCTGTCATACCAAAACAGGGTTAGTTCTCCATTACCCACGGTGCAGTCTGTGGCAGCATAGAACATGGCATTTGCAGTTGGAGAAACCTGCAACTGTAAACCAGACCACGATCTCAGTGGTCCATTCTTCTCCAACCATTTCCATCTGATGCGAAGCGCATCATTGAGCATTCTCAAATTGTGCACGCCCAAACCACCTAACGCTTTTGGCTTGCAGACTTGGTTCCAAGCCACTTTGCAGTGCCCCCCTTTGACATCATCTGTACCTCGCCAGAAAAAACCACGGCATATCTTATTTATTTGCTTGATGAGCCACAGAGGGAGATCCAGGGAGAGCATGTGGTAAATGGAAATTGTCATCAGGACTGCATTGATCAACACCAAGCGTCCTCCCTCAGTAAGCAGAGCTGTTTTCCAAGTCGCTAATCTTCTGGCCAGTTCATCTAGCAGCGGTTGCCAATCTCTTTTCTGCAGCTGTCTCGGGGAAAGAGGCAACCCTAAGTATTTGCAAGGAAAGGCACCAAGCTGACATGGGAAGGCAGGTTGAATCTGTTCCACTGTCTCCGAACTGCATCTAATCGGCACAATCAAACTCTTGTTCAGGTTGGTAACTAAACCTGACGCAGCTCCAAAACAGTCAAGAAGTTGTTTAGCAGCTGCAAGCTCTGACTCAATTGGCCTGATGAAAAGGGCTACATCATCTGCATAAACCGAGAGCCTATGTCTTACTCCCCAGCGATTCAGAGGTTCAAACACACCAGCAGTCTCGGCTTTGGCAAAAACTGCAGTCATCACCTCCATAACCAAAATGAAAAGCTGCGGTGAAATGGAGTCCCCTTGCCTGAGACCTCGTGCGTGAAAAATTTGCTCGCCTGGGAAGCCATTGATAAGAACACGTGTGCTCGCGGTGGACAGACAAATCCCCACCCAATAGCAGAACCTCGGACCAAAACCTCGACGGCGAAGAACAGCAAGAAGAAATGGCCAGGAGATCGAATCAAACGCCCGTGCAATATCCATTTTCAGAAACAATGCAGGGATCTGCCGCCTGTGGAATGTTTTCAGAGATTGACTAACCAACATGAAGTTGTCCTGAATGGTGCGACCCTTGATGAAGGCACTCTGATTCTGAGCGACCATTTCATTTAACTTCGGAGCCAAACGCAAGGACAGAGCCTTAGAGAATATCTTAGCTATGCTATGCAGTAAACTGATCGGCCTAAAATCTGCCAACTCCACAGCAGCAAGTTTCTTCGGCAGCAGCGTGATGTAGGCACGGTTAAGAGCTTGAAAACTTCTGGGGTCCCTGGTTGTGAGATGTTGGATCGCTGCCATGACATCTCCTTTCACCGTTGCCCAACAAGATTGGAAGAACCGCAGCGAGAACCCATCCGGTCCGGGTGCTTTGTCAGCTGGCAGTGCTTTAACAGTTTCCCAGATTTCTGCTTCAGAAAAGTTAGTTTCAAGCGAAGCAAGATCGACCTCAGAGAAATTTAGGGCTTCCAAGTCAATGGTGCTTGGCCGCTGCAGAGGTGTGCCAATTAGGCCTTGAAAAAAATTCAGTACTCAGCTCATTCATCCCAGCTTGCGTTACTTCCTCTCTGACTCCACACCGCAATTTGAACAGATGATTTTTCCGGCGCCTGTTACTTGCGTGAACATGAAAAAACGAGGTATTTGCATCACCTTCCTGGAGCCATAGAATGCGCGAGCGTTGCCTAGCAATTGTCCTCTGCAAGGAGGAAAAACCCAGCACTTTCTTCTTCAATTCTTTGCGTAACCACCTCTCGGTCGCCGTCAGAGGACGATGTTCTTGCGCCACATCAAACCGGAAGATAATCTCTTTAGCCATCAGCGACTGCATTTTGATGTTGCCAATTTTCTTCTGTCCCCAAGCAGTAAGCGCTTTAGCCGTAGCCCGCAGCTTGGAATCCAACACAAACAGGGGATCTCTGTCCGGCACAACTGCACCCCAGGCCATATTCACGGTCTCGGTAAAACCGGGCATGGATGTCCAGAAACTCTCAAAGTGAAAACGGCGTTTGTTACCAAAGCTCACATTGGTGGACATCTGTATCGGGCAGTGGTCAGATATGCTCGAAGTCAGGGCTTGCAAAAGACTATTGGGGAAGGCAGTGTCCCAGACTTCGGTTATAATAAAGCAGGGTGAGTACATTCCATTGCATAATAGCTACTTCCGCTGATCTACTCCGTACGTACGCGAGGCAGATTAAAAAGTGAACTGCGTACGTACAATGGATGTAAATGTTGCAACAGATTTTTAGAACTAGAGGGAGTAATTTATTTGGCGTTAGTATGCGAGGCAGAAGTGATCGAGCTGTCTCATCCTGAAAACTACGCGACGACGGATTGGTCATTTGATTGTGATACAGTAGCAGACTAGCAGGTACTAGCTAGTAGCTACGTGTCGGTGACCATCGTCCTCAGCCGACAGTTAAGCAAGAGGCTGACACTGAGTCTGTTTATTCGGTGAGTTTGCTGGCTGCACAAGAATAGTCGTGCACTCGTGCAAATGATAACTGAAGTTACATTCACGTCTTCTTGAATAAACTGCAGAAAAACAAATATACACAAATTGGATTGAGCTCATATGTTTTGAACAACGTGAGTTGCGCATGCGAATGGATGAAAATCTGAGATCAACGAGACACGTCGCTTTAAGGTAAGTTGTAAATCACTATGGGCGCGTTTGGTAGCCTGCAGCAAGGGTGGCCCGGCCCGCTAGATGCGAGTTCTTGGCGTTTGGTTATCAGTTTTTGGCTTTTGGGCATGCATAGCACGGTTCTCAAAGCACCCTCGGGTCAGGCCCTGCGGAAACGGCCGAATCGACCGTTTCCAGGGGGCCATGCCGAGTGGAGCGCAAGTGGTGGCAGCAGGTCGCACACGGGGAGACGTCGCGTCCCTTCGGGGACACGCGCCATTTATTCCCCTCACCGCCCACTCTCCCACTCCTAACTGCACTCGCTCTCCTCTCACCTCTCTCTCGTCGACGGCGGTTGATTCACCGGCGGCACATCGGCGGCCATTTTCGCCGGGAGAAGAAGGCAGACCATCGTGGACTCGTCCGTGGCCCAAGCGGAGCTTCGTTGTCCCATCGGCAGCCCCGAGTCGCCTCGAGTTCTTCGTCAATGGCGGTATGATGATTTCGGCTCATTCTATCTATCTTACGCACCATAAATCTGTAGATCCGGCTTGATTTACTCCGGTATTATGACATGCACCGTAGATCTACGTTGTTTTAGGGTTCATGACAGATCTGTGCTTGCACTGAAATCAGGGTGCATTTTATTTGGTGTGTTCTTCATTTGGGGTGTTCTTCACACTTCATCCATGGTTTTACAGTCTGTTAGAAACTCCGATCTATTTTCTCTGGCCTATGATGAATCTGCAGCTACCAAACGCGCCCTTCGTGATGGAGGTTGTGGTACTGAACCTTGTGCAACGTTCGATTAATTGATTATCCTGTGTTATTGGTTCAGTAGTATCACTCTTTAAAACCTACCATGTAAAAAAGCAAGTCTGAGGCCTTTCATAGTCTTCGTGAGCCATTTCCATGGTAGCCGATGATTAAACTGAAGGCATCCTTGTTGAAAGAAGATTGCCTGTTGAACCAAGGGTAATGGCAATGGTAGCCTATTATTTGTACTTCGTTCTTATAGGTACTCTTTTTTCCCACTGATAGCTTTCACATATGAGGGTTGAATGTACATTTTTGCTAACTGAGGCATGTTGATTCAGTCCATGATGAAAGTGTTAGAACTGTCGCCTTTTGAGTGCCAGCAAAAGCTACATACAGTCACCATTTTATGTGGCTGTTTGTCGTGGGGTTGTCACGGCAGATGTTACCATAGGGTAACTTGATGATTGGGGCAAGGCGCTCTGGTCCTTCAGGAGATTGTCACGCTCGTTGGGGAAAAAGGGTTTACCCAGGTTCAGCCTCTCCATTGGAGATAAAGACTTACTTCCTGCTTCTATGTTATTGATCTCGAGGTCCTACTCTAGGTTCTTCTTGACCTTCTTTAGCTTCCAAGCCACCCGGTTTCTCCCTTCACTCAGACTCCAGTTCTTCTAGGTCCTTCCTTCTGTGGACGAGTCATGTTAGGCATATTGGCCCAACTATAACCCGGGCCATATCTTGTAAGCATCACCCGGACCAGGCCTTGGGCTGATTCTTCCTTGGTCATGAGTATACCGGGTTATAATCCCCCAACAGTAGTCCCCAAGTTTGACTTGGATAAGTTCATTGGTTGCTTCACGCGATGATCTTGATGTTGATCTGGTTACTTGAGTGTAGCTGCCGATGGGATTATCCTGGTTAAACTCCTGAAAACAAAATAAACATCATAAACAATTAGTGGCCGGGTTATGTTGTCAGACCAGCTCCTTTTGGCGGTTCATTTATAACCCGGCTTTTCTTTTGTCTCATAGCTCTTAAATGACTTGACTTTTTCTTCACATTTAATTTCCTCGGGTCAACGACCAGGGAACATTCTCTGACACATTTCCTCGTATCCTTGACCCATAATCATAACAGAATCTTATCTCCTCGTTTTTCACGCTCCTAGGGTTTCATCCCGGGGCTATAAATATGGGGCCGCGGTGAAAAAGCTTTCACTTTCCCCTATTCGCCGCCACTTCGTCTTCAACCTCAAGCTCTCTCTCTCTTGTTCTTAGGGTTAGGGTTCTTCCAAGCTCGCCACGCCGCCGCCAGCAACCGGAGCTCCGCATTGCTGCAGCTCGCCGCCAGGGAACCTGCACCGCGCTCGATCTCCACGAACTCCGGTAAACCTTTCACTTCTGCACTTAATTTCGGTTTGGATCTTGGCTAGTTCTTCCTCGAGCTATTCTTGAGCATTTTATTTCCAATCGTTTTCTGTTATTTTTTAGATCTCTCTGAGCCATGGCTCCAAAGGATCCGAGGAAGCTCAAGCCCCAGGGCAAGTCCGGTGATGGCGCCACCGCATCGGCGTCGAAGATGATAAAGAAAAAGGCCAAGCCAAGATCCGGGATCACGGCCAACTGGGACAAATCCATGGCCACTCACTCCAAGCTTGAAGAGCTGGCCGAGTCAGGCGTTCTTCCTCTTCAGTCGGAAACCGATTGGAGAGGGACTGAAGAGGAGACCCGGCCTTCCCTCCAGGAAGGTGAAATCATTTGTTTCCTTGAACATGTCACCAGGGGTTTTCGTCCCCCGGGTCATCCTTTCTTTAGAGATCTTCTCCATCACTATAAACTCCGGGTCTTCGATCTTGGACCCAATTCTATTTTGAACATCAGCAACTTTATTGTTCTTTGTGAGTCATATTTATGCATTCCTCCCAATCTGGCTCTTTTCCTGGAACTGTTCTTGTGCAAACCTCAACGCGTTTCTATTCAGCGCCGCAAAGGCTCTGCCATGCCTTCACTCGAACTTCACACTCACGTGAAATACTGGTAGAAGTCCTATTTTTACTGCAAAGCCAAAATTCTATCTGGTGAACACCCTTTACCGGGTTATTCGGTCGAGCCCTTGTCTTGAACAGCAATATGAATTCCTATGCCTCTGAAACCGAGAGAGAAGCTCTCCAACCTCCTCAAGAAGATATCTGTCCTGGTCAAGCATGGGCTTCGTGGGACCGATTTAATCAAGACTTGGATGGGCTGGCGAATCCAGCCCAACAGTATTCGCAAAATACTTCTTTGTGATTACTCGGGCCACCTGACTGACTCTCTTCGTTACTCGGAGAAGTCTTACCCCACCACTGCACTAAACAAGGCCATCAAGGCCTTCCTCGCCAAAAAGATCGAACTCATCAAGGATAATGGCCTCCTGCCATTCAACAAGAATAACCCGGCTCCACCAGTAAGTTCCGACTGATAAACATCTCACTAACATACTCTTTCTCAACTGTCTACTGATCATATCACTTTTGCTTTTTCACTAGGATTCTGATGCCTGGTGGCAAGTTGAGACTCCCCCTGCCACTCCTGAGACAGATGAAGATGATGATGATGAGGCCTTGTCCTCAAGTGAAGAAGAAGAGAAAGAAGAAGAAAAAGAAGAAGGTGAACTTGACTCCCTCGGCCACTTCTTCATAAGCTTAATTGAAAACGATACTCCATCCACACTATCCACTGATGCCACTTTTATAATACCAGAACCGACTGAAAAGGTAATCACCCCTTCACCCGGCCACAGCTCTGAAGCCACTGAGTCAGCTGCTACTGGGAAAAGGAAAGCACGCACCATCTGTGCCAAGGTGCCATACTCTCGCATGACCACAGAACCATATTCATTTCTTGCTATGAAAAGACTCAACCAAACTCTTCTTGATAAACCTTCACAGAAAATTGCTGAACCTTCTGCCAAGAGGAGGGCCACCCGGACCTCTCCTGGAAATGATCCCTTAACCCGGGAATCCCAAACATCTCCTCTCCACGCCGTCCTGGTACTTCCTTTTCCAACTTTGAACCACAAAAACATCCATCTGATAGCTATCCTCTAGCTGGTCAATTCGGGTTGCTAAATCATACTCCCTAACAGCTTCTTTAGGCTCCAGCAACGATCTCCCCGGGACTTTCAAGTCAATACCGGGTAATGTGTAGAAACTTCTGTTACTTTACTTACTCTTTCAATTTGCTTCTCTCCATTATTACTTACATTATCTCTTTATTTGCGATTTCAGGGCGAAAGCTACACTTAGTGGTGCTCCAAGCCCTCCCATTGCTGAGGAGGATAACTTGGAGACCACTCCTGAAAATCACGCTGAGCCTACTCATGAAGAACAGGTGACTGATCAAATGAACGTCTCTCCTCCTACTGCTGATAAACTGACTGATCCAGAAGTCGTAATTACTGGATCCCACTTTGTTGAGAAGACCACTCCTATCAACACTGCAGCCAAATTTGATGCAACTGAGAAGCAGTCCAAGCCGACTGATAAGGGCGAAGCTTCCACTGTGCCACACTATGGCAATATAAACTTTGAAGGTCTGCTGGCTGAATATAACAAGCTGAAGCTTTCTGAGAGCAAGATTGTAGACTGTCTTGTCCGTGAGCATCAGGTAAACTTCTCTTTATATCATACCTTACATATTAAACCCAGTCCCAAGTATCGAGTAAACTGTCCACAGTCACTCGGTACTTGCAAATATATGTCATAAACTTTTTAATAACTTCAGAATATCCCAGTCCCCAAGTTCTGGGTTATCAGTCTACGATAATCTGGAACTTGCTTACTTTCTGATACAATTTGTCCATTTCTGACTTTCATATCTATAATGCTTTCAAATCCTCACAACCCCAAGTTCCGGGTAATATGTCTACAATTAGCTGGAACTTTGAAGAATGTACTTTAAAACTGAAAACTGTAAAACTTTGAAAACATTCCAGTCCCCAAGTGCCAGGTGATTTTCTTTTTGATCATCTGGAACCTGTACAAAGTTTGCTACTTTTTGTTATTCTTTATAAATATGGACTTACTTGCCATTGCCGACTGAAATTTATTTCGGTCCCCAAGTTTCTGACATGTCATTCTTTTTTCATAATTATGTATCTCATAAAGACGAAGTGCTCTCCAGGACCAATCAGCTCCTTGAAGCTGAAACAAATTTGCGCAAAGAAACTGAAGCTCATGTTTCAGATTTGGAGAAGATGATTGAATCCCTAACTGCCGAGAACTCCAAACTGAAGCAAGAACTTGAAACTGCTGGTGAAAAGTATCAGACTTGCTATGATAAGCTGATAAGTGTTCAAAAATGCTTTGACAATGTCAAGAACAATATCAATGAAATCTTGAATGCCCTCATAGGTAATCACTTCTCTCTTTATGCTTTTCTTCTTATCACTCGGCTTTCATACTCTGATCATTTTTTTATGCTTTTCAGGTGAGAAAGATGCTGCCATCCGGAGGTCTTATCCGGGAAAAATTGAACTGTCTGAACACTATTATCCGACAGTTCCAGTTTGGCACCACTGAGATTATCAAACGGGTTAAAAGCAACTGTGCTCCTCCCCGGGTGATATACGAATCTCTGCATCAACTCTCTACTATTCCCAGTGGTTTAGCCTCTGGACACACTCAACATGCCGGGTTGGCGCAGTACGTGGCCTAGCTCTTGCTAAGGCCTATAACCCACGCTTTAACCCAGCTCCTTTTGTTAAAGGCTTCCCTCAGTACAACGCCGATGGCACCAAGTTCAGTGGCAAGGACTTCAAAGAAATTGTCACCCAAACTCGGCCTGTAGCTTGCAAGATTGCAGAGAACCTTGATCTGTCGGTATTCCAAGATGCTATGGATGAAAATGATACTCCAATCCCACATCCAGAACCCAAGCATGTCGACTTGCTCGCCCAACAGAAGGAATCTCTTGCAAAGAAGAAGAAAGCAGCACCGAGCACTTCAACCCCTGTTGTCCCTGCACCCGGCCGTGCTCCTACCACGCCAATCGTATAAAAGCTGACTGATGTTGCGAAGGACGCTACAGAAGATCAAGGCCATGCACAAGCTGAGTCCCAGGCCATAGCTCCTGAAGATAACCCGGCATCTGCCGAAGCTGAAGCTGCCAAGGAGACTCCTACTGATAACCCGGCTATCTGAGCCAGTTCACATTTTTCACTTTATCTGCAAGAAACAATCATTCGGCCAATGGTCATTGTAATATGCTCAAAATACTTGTCTTAAACTTTTATTTGATGGTGCGCCTGTGCACTTCGTGAGATACTCTATCTTTTGTAATAACTTATACTTTTTATGGTTTAGATGACCCTTTTGGTTTATCTTTAGCTTCTTATCAGTCGGGTTTCACATGACTTTCTCAGTTGCTAATAATCTCTGCTAAACAGGGTCGAACTAAGTCCCAGTATGGGCATCATAGCTGATTGAAATAGTCAGGTAAGCAATCTGGCCATAAAATGTGAATAACTTCAAACTGATAGGCAAGTTTAACCAAGAACAAGATAAAGGCTTGAAAGCCGGGTCTCAGGATTGAAACTTATGAATTTATAATTCATAAGTTCCCAAGCCCTGGATCAATGTTTATAAGTAAAGGCTTAATCTATGCATCATTACCCCATTGATCTCAAACATCTCTATGCGTGCTCTCTTGGGCAACAGCTATAGGACTTTTCGCTAAGCACTCCTTTGGACAAAGCTTTGATAACTATAATACATAAACAGAAAACATGCATGAAAAGTAAAAACAGCGAAAAGATTTCTTCTCAATACTCTTCTTTATTAAAGATACACCAGCAAGCCGCCTCATTAAAGACCTTCCAGTCCCCTTAGGTACCCTGGTAAGGAAAAGAGCGCGTCTGAAACCTGCTGGGGGTTACATCGTGTGTTACATAACTCGGCCTAGGTTCATGTTCACTAGGTATAATATGGGCGAAGATGAGCAATGTTCCACGGCCGCTTCGTCTCTTCCATGGGAAGATAGCATGGTCCGTGTTGTTCTCTTCACCTTTCTCTCTCACATCTATCAGATAATACGAACCATTGTGCAGTTTCCGACTGATAAGGAACGGTCCTTCCCATGGAGGAGTTAATTTGTGCATCCCTGCCTGCTTCTGTCTGAGTCGTAAAACTAGATCTCCTTCCTGGAAAGTTCTTGATCTGACTCGGCGACTGTGATAGCGCCGCAAATCTTGTTGATAAACTGCAGACCGCTCCAGTGCTAACTCACGCTCCTCTTCCAGAGCAGCAATCGAATCCTCTCTTGCAATTGCATTGCTTGACTCCACATATGCTACCACTCTTGGCGAGTCATGAACAATATCACTTGGTAGCACTGCTTCTGCTCCATATACCAAAAAGAACGGTGTACGCTTGGTCGATCTATTCGGGGTTGTATTGATTCCCCAAACCACTGCGGGTAACTCTTTCACCCAAGCTCCATATGCCTTTTCAATCGGAACACAAAGTCTTGGCTTGATTCCCTTTAGGATTTCTTGATTACTCCTTTCTACTTGCCCATTGGCCTGTGGATGTGCCACTGAAGCAAGGTCTAATCTGATTCCCTTCTCTTTGCAGAATATCTCTGTTTCACCGAGTGACATGTTGGTCCCATTATCTGTGATGATACTATGAGGATAACCAAACCGACTGATAATTTTCTTCAGAAACTTAACAACTTTGGAAGCATCACAACTTGTAACTGGCTCCACTTCAACCCACTTAGTGAACTTATCAATAGCCACTAGTAGATGAGTTTTCTTGCACGATGTCATCTGAAAGGGCCCCATCATATCAAGACCCCAAACTGCAAACGGCCAGGTGATTGGTATTGTCCTCAATTCCTGAGCCGGCACATGCTCCTGTCTCGCATATCTTTGACATCCATCACATGCTCTAACAATCTGCTCTGCATCTCTGAAAGCGGTGAGCCAAAAGAATCCATGCCTGAATGCTTTGGCCACCAGGGACCTGGACGAAGCGTGATGACCACAGTCCCCAGCGTGTATCTCTTTCAAAATTTGTCGCCCTTCTACTGCTGAAACACATCGCTTATATACTCCAGAAACACTTCTCTTGTATAACTCACCATCAATTACTGCATAGCCGAGTGACCTTCTGACGATCTGCCTTGACATGACCTCATTACTTGGCAATATTCCTCATATCATGTAATCCAGATATGGCTCAGTCCACTCTGGTATCTCATGCAATGCTGCAACTAACTCGGAATCTTGATCTGGCTCATCATCGTCCTCTTCAGTCGGTAACTTGACTGAGGGCTTCCATAACTCATCTAAGAACACATCTGGTGGAACTGGTTTTCTCCCTGAACCGAGTCTTGAAAGGGCATCCGCTGCTTCATTTTTCCTTCTATCAATATGGTCCACCTGGAACCAGAAAAGAATCCAGCCACCTGATCAACTTCTCTTCGATAAGCCGCCATTTTCTCATCTTTGCTATCCCAAGTCCCAGATACTTGTTGAGCCACAAGATCCGAGTCTCCAAAACACATAATCCTCTTGATATTCATCTCCTTGGCAATGCGCAAACCATGTAACAAGGCTTCATACTCAGCAATGATATTGGTGCAATCGAAGTGAATTTGCAGAACATAACTCATCTTGTCTCCCTTAGGTGAAGTGAGAACCACTCCTGCTCCTGATCCCTCAAAAAGCTTGGACCCGTCGAAGTACATAACCCAGGATTTGTATGTTGGCGACTTTGGAGGCGCCGTATTCAACTCTGTCCAATCATTAACAAAATCTACCAAAGCCTGTGACTTGATTGCAGTTCTCGGCTGATAAGTGATGTGGTAATCACCCATCTCACTCACCCACTTGGTGATTCTTCTTATAGCTTCTGTATTGCATATGATCTCTGATAATGGTGCCCCGCAAACTAATGTGATTGGGTGCTCTTGAAAGTAGTGCTTCAATTTCCGACTGGCCATGAATACTCCAAAAACTAGCTTCTGCCAATGTGGATATCTCTGTTTAGCGGGTGTCAAAACTTCACTAACATAATAAACCGGCCTCTGGACCGGGTATTCTTTTCCATCCTCTTTTCTCTCTACCTCAACCACCGCACTTACTGCTCGTGAACTTGCTGCTATGTATAGTAACATGGGCTCCTTATGTGTGGGAGCTGCTAAAACTGGTATTGCCGTTAACGTTGCTTTCAATGACTCCAAAGCTTGATCAGCCTCTTTGTTCCAAACAAAGTTATCTGTTTTCTTCAATAGCTTGTACAAAGGAATTGCTTTCTCACCCAATCTAGATATGAACTGGCTTAACGCCGCCACACAGCCTGTAAGCTTCTGGACCTCTTTCAAGTCAGTCAGTTTTCCCAATCTCATGATTGCATTGATCTTCTCTGGGTTTGCTTCTATCCCGCGCTCGGACACGATAAAGCCGAGTAACTTTCCTGCTGGGACTCCAAACACGCACTTTGTCGGGTTAAGTTTCATGTCATACCTCCTCAAGTTTGCAAATGTGTCCTCAAGTCACTAATGAATGACTCGGCTTTCTCAGTCTTGATCACAACATCATCAACATACGCGTGAACATTCCGACCAATCTGTTTCTCAAAGCAATTCTGGATGCACCTCTGATACGTTGCACCTGCATTCTTCAGTCCAAACGTCATGGTTTTGTAACAATATGCTCCGAAAGGTGTGATGAACGCTATCTTTTCCCAATCTTCCTCAGCTAACTTGATCTGATGATACCCGGAATATGCATCCAGGAAACACAAAAGGTCACTGCCCGCTACTGCATCAATTATCTGGTCAATCCTTGGTAAAGAAAACGGATCTTTCGGACAATGCTTGTTCAAACTGGTGAAATCGATACACATTCTCCACTCATTGTTCTTTTTCAACACTAGAACCGGGTTAGCTAACCACTTGGGATGCATAACCTCCATGATAAATCCTGCGGCGAGTAAACGTGCTATCTCTTCTCCCACAACTTTTCTCCTTTCCTCATTCAATCTGCGCAGTCCCTGTTTAACCGGTTTTGCGTGTGGATCAACATGTAAGCGGTGCTCAGCGAATTCAGATGGTATGCCAGGCATGTCACTAGGTTTCCATGCAAAGACATCCCGATTCTCACGGATGAATTTGATGAGCGCGCTTTCCTATTTATCATTCAGATTCGACCCAATAGAGAACTGCTTGGACGAATCACCCGGCACAAAGTCAATCATCTTGGTATCTTGAGCTGCCTTGAACTTGGCCCTTTCTTCGGTAGTTGGTCTCTTTAATGTGGTTCTATCATCCGGGTTAACTGTGGCCTTGTAATAATTCAACTCCTCTTCTGCACACGCTTGTTCTGCCATGACTGCATCTCCCTCTTCACATTGCAAGGCCATATCTTTGTTTCCACAAACTGTAATGATCCCATTGGGCCCTGGCATCTTCATCTTCAAATACACATAACACGGCCTTGCCATAAATCGAGCAAACACATTGCGACCAAAGATAGCATGATACGGACTCTTCAACTTCAAAACTTCAAATGAAATCATCTCTGAGCGGAAGTTCTGCTGTGACTCGCCAAATGGTACTTCTAATGTGATCATACCTTCTGGTTTTGCCGACTTCCCTGGAACAATGCCATGAAATATCGTCTTTGTTGGTTGAAGTTGCTTGGCCGTGAGACCCATCCGAACGAAAGTATCCCAATACAAGATGTTAATGCTACTGCCTCCATCCATAAGAAACTTGTGTAACACATAACTCGACACTTGAGGTGCAACAACCAAAGCCAATGACCCGGGCGCATCCACTCGTGGCGGGTGATCCTCTCTGGACCAGGAAATCGTCTGTTCTGACCACTTCAAATAACTCGGAACTGATGGCATAACAGCATTGACAGCCCTTTTCTTCAACTTGTGTTCCCTCCTGGAACAGCCTGTGGTGTGAATATGATACGCACCTCTATTCAATTCCTTAGGATTTGGCTGAAACCCGACTGATCCGTTACTCGGTCCGGGCTATTCGTTCCCTGTATTTCCTCCAGCTGGCGGTCCGTTGGTGATGGCTACGTGTTGGTGAACCCCAAGAGGAAGGTTATGATGTAGACAGCAGAAGTTTTCCCTTGAGAAATCTACCCAAGGTTATCAATCCAGTAGGACTTGATGATCTATCGGAAGGTTGTTGATGTTGACTCCCCCTGGCGCTAGGGAGCTTGCACTAACGTGGAATCTGCACAGACACAAACCAGAACTTTGCCCAACACGAAACAGAGAGGTTGTCAATCTCTCCGGTCTTGCAGAAATAAAGAGTTAAACGTATGGTGTGGAAAACAGCAGGAAAAACAGAAAGTAACAGGAAACAGATGATTGCAGCAGGTTGTGTAAACAGTATGAGGAAATTGGACCAGGGTCCACAGTTCACTAGTGGTGTCTCTCTCAGAACAGATAACTAGCATGTTGGGTAAACAAATTACAGCTGGGCAATTGACAAATAGAGAGGGCATAACAATGCAATACATGCCAAGATGTCTACTATGAAATCTAGTTGGGCATTACAACAATGTACATAGACCGTTATTCCAACAGCATCTATGCCTAAATAATCCACCTTCAAGGCAGCATCCGCATCCCATTCAGTATTAAGTTGCTAACAACAGCTTATTGCATGAAGTAAAGTGTGTAATGTAATCAATACAAGTGCCCTTGGACACTGCACCAATGTTTTATCCCTAGTAGCAACAGCACATCTACCATCTTAGACATTTCTGTCACTGATCCAGATATCTAGAGACTGAACCCACTATCGAGCATAAATACCCCCTCTTGGAGTCACAAGCATCTACTGGGCCAAAGCATCTACTAGCAACGGAGAGCATGCAAGATCAAGAGCACATAGATAAACAACTTGAATAAACATGGTATCAATATTCATCGGATCCCAGCAAACACAACATCTAGCATTACAATAAGATGATCTTGATCATGTTAGGCAGCTCACAAGATCTAAACATGGAGCCACAAGGTAGAGAGACAACCATCTAGCTACTGCTATGGACCCGTAGTCCAGGGGTGGACTAGTCACGCATCACTCCGGAGGCAGGCATGGTGATGTAGAGCCCTCCGGTGATGATCTCCCCTCCGGCAAGGTGCCGGGAAGAGCTTCAGAACTCCTCCGATCTGAGATTGACGATGACGGCCGCGACGGAACTTTTCGTGGAATATGATCGACCGTAATAGGGTTTTCGCGTCGCGGAGAATATATAGGCGAAGAGGCGGCGTCGGTGGCCGAGGGGGGCCATCACGCCATAGGAGGGCACGGGCCCACCCTGGGCCGCGCCCTAGTGTAGCGTGGCCCCCTGATGGGTCTGCTCCGACTCCCCTTTGGACTCCGTGATCTCCTCGTGATATTATTGACGATGTATTTTGTTTCATCCAATTCCGAGAATATTTCCTTAATAGATTTTCTGAAACCAAAAACAGCAAAAAACAGGGAACTGGCACTGTGGCATCTTGTTAATAGGTTAGTCCCAGAAAATGCATAAAAATGATGTAAAGTGTAACCAAAACATGTAGCAATTGATATAATAACAGCATGGAACATCAAAAATTATAGATACGTTTGAGACGTATCAAGCATCCCCAAGTTTAGTTCCTGCTCGTCCTCGAGTAGGTAAACGATAAAAACAGATAATTTTTGAAGTGACATGCTACCAACACAATCTTTGATCAAATAACAATGTAATGCACATGATCTGAATGAAGTGATCCAAGCCAATGGTCTATAGTTTGCAAGCAAGTAAATAAAGAGTAAACATAAGTGATCACACAAGTGCAAACTTTCATGAATAACACTATAAAACATTTAGAGATATAATAGTCTAACATAATAGTTAGTTCACAGCAACAATAATTCTCAACATGAAAGTGTTTGTATCAACACAAAGGAAGATAATAGCTTCAGCTTTTGCTTCAACTTTCAACATGTATATCATATAGATAATGTCAATGCTGTCGGAGAATGACTCCCACGTAACAGGGATAGTCAAGCTCACGAAGAGAGTTCGTGTAAGGGGCTGAACACGTTGGTCAAACAACCCTCATCCTGCACGGCGACGGTGCTCGTCGAGCAAGCGGAGGGACATCACGACAGAGTTGAACACCAGCCCGTACCCAGGTTCACGGCCCTCGTGTGGAGGTAATACCACTACTCCTGCTTGTCTGTATTGCACTGCTTATAGAGGTTACAGTATAATGAGCTTGCCGAAGGCTCTCTTTTGGCAATGGGGTGTACAAGGAAGGAAAACAAGGGTCCTCTTCTTTCTTGCGCGTAAGTGGCGATGCTGGAATGAGAATGCGATCCCTTGCTACGGTGCACCTTGCCCTCCTTTTATAGGCGCCCCGTGCTCCCTCCTTGCACTCGCACTGGTAGGGCGGTCACGTGGCGCAGAAGGTGGAGCGCGGTGCATCGCAGCCCGGATGTCCATGGACGCGGTCCATGAGCGTAAAGCTGACTCCTGTAGCAGAGTACCCACCGTCCATGCAGGACGGCCAGCTGGGGCCGCAGAGGAACGTGGGAGTGCCCACGGTGACGTTGGCCTTGGAGCGTAGCGCCGGCCGGTCCCCTTATCACCAAAGAGGAAATCCTTGTAGTCCGGAGCGGATGACCCAGCTTTATTGACCCTTTAATCACCAAAATGGCAACTGCGGCGTCGTCGTCACCGCGCGCAGGGGCGCGCGTCACTCTGCGGCCGCTGCAGAGCCCATGTGCGCTCCGCAGAGGTTGCTTTGCAGTGAAGCGATCTCCACGAGGGCTTGGATGCCCTGTAGAGAATTCGGCGTTGACCTCTCCCTAGGGGAGATTTCCTTGAAGAGGGGGCAGCAGCGGATATGGCCTCCACAGGCCCCTGCTGCCTCAAATGCCCTCGCGAGGCAATGATCCTCGAGAGGCTCTCCAGGCCATAGGCCTGGTCCTTAGCGAAAATTCGCCACCAAGTGTCGAGGGCCGTATAGGACAGGCCCAGCACACCCTGGATTTCACTGGGCCGACAGTAGCCCCCGGGCCCATGACGGGCACGATGTAGTCCACTAGACGCAGGCGAACCGTCATGGGCCCAAAGTGTCCGGCCGGCCTGAGACACGTGCAGGGCAGTTACGCCGCGACGACACGTTCTCCTCGGAGATGATGGGCGTAGTGGGGGGGTCCCACCACGTCTTGGTTACTGCTCTGAGGGGGATAAAGCCTGCGGCGCCGGTTCAGGCAGCAGTTACTGCCTCATTTGCGCGCCGTCTCCTTGCTCTTGATGCCTGCGCTCCTGTGTCTTTGACGCTCCTCCTCCTTCACCGAGCTCCGCCGCCCTTCTCTCTTCGACCATGGGTCCCAAGAAGGGCAAGGCGGCAATGGCGAATGTACCGGCCGAGGCGCAGCAGGAGGACGAGCTCGCACCGGCGCTGGTGGGGACTCGCATCCACACTGCTGAGGCGCTGGACAAGATCCGGCTGATGGCCGCAGGCAAGAACAACGAGCACGGCGCCACCGTTCTCAAGGCGGCGCGATTCGGCAAGCTTGCGGCGGGGCTGTATCCCATCTTCTTCCCGACCATTTTCGCTGGTTTGGTGCCGCCATTTTCTCCTTTCCTGGAGGAGGTTCAGGCCTTCTATCAGATCCAACTCCTGCATCTGCACCCCAACTCCATCTTGATCCTCGCCATCTTCGCATATCTTTGCGAGGCGTATTTGGGGGTGACGCCTTCCGTGGCCTTCTTCCGGAGCTTCTACGCGCTCCGGATCACGGCGAACAAGGAGCGGTCAGGGTGCGTGTCCTTCCGCATCACGGAGGGCATGAAGGGCACATACATCCCCATCGCGCGGAACGGCGAGAACATTGTGACCAATGTGACGAAGAGGGTGGAGGACTTCCGCAAGCGCTGGTTCCTCATGAAGTTTGGCAGCCGGAGCGCCTTCTTTGACCTGCCCGAGGCGCCTCCGATGAAGAGGGCGAGCTGGTCTTCTAAAGCGCTCAAGGGAGCCGCGCTTGGCCCTGTGATGAGGCGCTTGAAGGACCTCCGCGAGGCAGGCCTCACCGGGCAGATGGTGGCCAAGGACTTCGTGAAGCGCCGCATTGCTCCGCTCCAGTGGCACGCGGACGCAATGTGGCTTTACTCCAACCAGAGGGACAAAATGCGCCTGAGCGCAAACCTCTTCACGCAGCAGGAGGTGCGCACCATTATGGAGACGCTCTTCACGGCTCCTGATATCCCCAGCCTGGCGATAAGGCGGTCCCGCTCCACAGGATTGACCTTGGGCGCCGCGTCTCGCTCGTGCAGACGATGCCGAAGTTCGACCGGTGGGGCCTGGTGCCCAAGGGTCATGCGGGGCCCCGCGAAGATCCTGAGTCCGCGGCGCAGGGGGCGCCAGCTGAAGGCGACGAGGAGACGACGGTAACGCCTGTGGAATCCGACGCAGGCGCAACCGGCGCCTCGGGAGGCTCTGCCTCTCCAGCGGAGAGCTCGAGCACCTCGAAGAGCGCGGCGCCTGAGGTGGAGGCCCACGAGGCTTCTTCAGGCAGCAGCGGCCAGTTCGTGGTCGCTCCCTCGCAGCGCGCCGAGGGGCAAGAGGAGAGCGACGATGACGGAGCTTCATCAGGCCATTGCGAGCCCCGCTCCAAGGCCGTTCATGACCGGGCCGCCGGGAGTCCAGCGGGCATCTCCCTCAAGAGGAAAGCCGAGGCCGCTCTCGAGGGGTCCGGCGCCGGAGCCGCACCACTGAGGCCGTGGCGGTCGTCGAACACGGTGTGGGTCGATTCCCGCGCCAAGACATCAGGGTAAGAACTGACTCCCTTTTCTGTCTTGGCTTGCTTTTGCGTAGGCTTCCTGCGGAGTTTTTGAGTTTTAGCCTCTCCAGGGGCCCCGAGGTGCCGAAGAGGCGGAGACTTCGGAGGCTTGGAGAGATCCCCAGCGCTGCAGCGGCGCCTGCAGCGTGTACAGTTGACGAGGTGCCTCCCGAGGGCACTGCTTCGTCTCCTGAGGCGCGGCGCGCCTCCTGAAGCGGAGGAGCACTGCAAGGAGATGGAGGGGGAGGCAGAGGTGGCGATGCCTCCACCTATGCGGCCTGACCCCCCGCAGCCGGAGGGGACGGCGGATGCGGATGCGGCGAGGTTCACGCCGCCGGCGAAGGAGTGTGCCGCGGTGACAGGGGCGTCCGCGGGGGCGTGCGCTGACGTCGAAATGGAGGAGGCCGCCGCGTCATCGCCCCCACCGAGCACGAAACTTGGAGAGGCCACAGCGGACTCTGAGGCCGCTGGGGAGGCGGCCTCAACTGAGAAGGCCAACCCTGTCCCTGGAGAGGAGAGCGCTCCCCAGGGGCAGAAGAATGACGTGGTTGAAGATGAAGATGCCCCGAACCCCCAGGAGGCCTCCGGTGAGGGGGGTTCTCATCAAAGCCCCCTGAAGGCCCCTTGGGTGGACCAAGAGGGGGGCTCGCACCAGAGCCCCCGGCGCGCCTTGAGGCCACTCGGAGCCCAAGGTTGGACGCTCCGGAATCCTCGGCAGGCGCCGGCGTTTCCAGGCCCTCCGGCGAGCCACGGGCCTTAGTTCTGCGGGGGCGGCGCCCCGCAGCCCGCCGTGGGGCTATCCTCCGCTCGGCGAGGGAGGTTCTCGACGAGCTTGAGGCCCAGCTTGCCGAGGAAGATCGCTCCAGGGCGGAGGAGGCCGCTGAGCTTGCGCGGGGCTGGGCTTGTCTTCGTGAGACCGTGGAGAGCTGCCGCCGGAAGAACGAAGCTGCCCAGGCGCAGCGCGAGGCAGCGCTGCGCTCTGCTGAGGAAATCCGCATCAGCGTGGTCCGCGAGGTCGAGGAGACCCTAGCGGACCTGGGTGCTAGGCGCGAGGCTCTCGAGGTGGAGACCGAGGCCAAACACCAGGAGCTGGCGGCGCGCGAAGCGGCGGTCTCCGCCAAGCACAAAGAGCTTCTGGACCGCGAGGCGGGGATCGTCGCCGAGTCGGAAAATTGCGGCAGAGTTGGAGAAATTTCGTGAGAGTTTGAGCATTCGCGAAGACTTGATCGTGCAGCGCGGAGCTGATCTCGACGCCCGCGAGGCCGAGGCGCGCAAACGCGAAGACCAGGTTGAGCAGATCGAGAAGGATCAATCCGCGCAGCGGGAGCACCTGGAAGCCCGCGAGTACAAGGTCACTCAAGATGAGGAGTTCTACCAGAAGCGCCTTGCGCTGACCAACGAGAACCTTCGCAAAAGGAGGAGAAGATGGCGGAAGAGTCTGCGACGAAGGAGAAGCTCTTTCGCGACAGCTGTAGAAAAGACTTCGCGGATAAGGCCAAGAAGCAAGAGGAGCGCTTCACGAAGAGACGCAAAGAGCTTGAGGCTCGCGTCCAGGACCTTGAGGCCCAGAAGAAGCGATTCGACTCTCGCCTCCAGGCTGCCGCGGAGGCTCGGGCGCGTGCGGAACAGAACTTTGCCTCTGATGGCGGACATGAAGGAGTTGACCGCTCAGGTGGGCCCTGTCGTGGAGCGCGCCGAAGAGGCTGAGCATCGCGTGCAGGCGGCACAGGTCTTGACGCAGCAACGGGAGCGCATGTTCCAATCCTTAGTGGCCCGGGGGAATACTCTCGCGGGGCAGCTAGGAGTGGATGCACCTATTGTTCCCGTCCATGGGAACGCTGATGCCGCCACATATCTTGCTTACTTCGACCAGCTCTTCTCTGTGCTCGAGGGCCCTGTGGCGGAACTTGGCGACGTTGTTGATGAGGAGTGCCGCAAGCTCTTGACCGTGGCGATCGATCGCGTCTTCGCCAACCTCCAGCGCCTTCACCCCGGCTTCGACTTCGAGTCAGTGACCGAGCCCATCGAGGGAGATCCGGCCTGGGAGCTCTCCAACTTGGTTCGAGAAGAAGTCAACGATTACGTCGACCGCTTCAAGAGGGTTGAGGCGGAGCAGGCCGCTGAGGAGGATGAAGGCGCCGAAGAAGAGAAGGCTGAAGAGGCGGCGATGGTGAACCCTCTGCCTAGGCCACTCCTGCAACAAGATGCGCTTGGCGCAATTATCTTTGTTTTAAGACTTGTTTTAATTCACGCTGGCTTGTAAGATACTTTAATCGTATGCAAACATGTGTGTGTGCCCCTCGAAGGGTCCTTTGTCCCTGTTCCATGTCTTTCTTCGCTCTACGTCGTCAGGACCCGTCTCTTTGCGCTATGACACCGCCGCTACGGTATGCCGGAGCGTGACTCGGCAAGGCCGGGGGGTGTTTAAGGCTTGGAGAGGTAAGGGCTCTCGAGTCGCGGTGCTCGAGGGCTCCCCTTTGACGCACAAGCAGTCCATGGAGTGTGAGAGAGAAAAAACCGCTCGAGGGGCGACAGGTGCCCGTGAGAGGGAGAAAACACTTCTGAGGAGCGCAAGCGCTAGACTTAGCTTGGTGAGACTTTGGCCTCGTAGAGGGCGTTGGCTTCCCTGATGGTGCGCTCCCTTCTAGGGGTCGGAGCGTGACTTCTCGACCTTGGGGAGGACTTCTTGTTCCCTGTATTGGTTAGAGAGGCAGACCCAAAGCAGGCACATGGTAGTAAACACCCATGCGCGCTTATAGGCTTCCTCATGGGTATCTCGCGAGGAGAGTAAGTACCAAGGTCCTTTGGTGAGGTGGCGTGTTTTGGGAGCAAGCCCATGGGCCAGAGCTCTTTGGGGAGGTAACAGGCGTGAGAGCGTGCTCACGTGCTAGAGCTCGGATCCTTTGGATTTTGCGGTGCTGTTGGGGTGCTCTTGAGGCACAGTCACCGTACTCAGCCCCCGCTCGCGAGGTGCGCATGGGGAAGAATATAAGCGCGAAATGAACTAAGATGATGAAAAGTAAAACTCACCACCAAAATATTACATAGCGGCGCCTCAGCGCAATGTTTCATCGAGAAACGAATTGGTTCATTACACTTGGTGTGACCAAGATAAAGTTTTCCATGTCGAGGCATGGGGACCACATTCAGTGGCTGAGACTCTTCACGGCCTGCGGCGGCACGTAATCAGGAGAGCTCAGAGGGGCTGGCCCTCGGGAGGAGAAGCTTTTGTGAAGCTTGGAGGTGAAGTTGTGTGCTTCCCTCTAGAGACAAAAAATGTCTGGCGTGACTATGATCACGGGTAGAACTTGCGTAGATGCGCGATGTTCCATGGATTTTGACCGGAATGCCGTCCTCCGTTTCGAGGCGTACCGCGCCAGGCCTGGCGATGTGGGAGACCCTGTAGGGGCCTTCCCACATTGGCGAGAGCTTGTGGAGACCTTCCCTGGAGAGGATTCTCCTGAGGACGAGGTCGCCTGTCTCGAGAGTGCGCGGACGTATGTGGCGGCTGTGGTAGCGTCGCAGGTCTTGCTGGTACTTGGCTGCCCTGAGGGCGGCACGGCGGCGCAACCCGTCAAGGAGTAGCAGGTCGTCGCTGTGGAGGTCTGCTTGATCGTCCTCGTTGAAGGCAAGGACCCGTGCGGATCCATGCTTGATCTCTGTGGGGAGGACTGCTTCAGCTCCATACACGAGGCAAATGGCGTCTCACCAGTGGGCTTCGTGGGGTTCGTGCGGATGGACCAGAGCACGGACGGGAGTTCGTCTATCCAGCCCTTGCCGTAGCCCTTCAGGCGATTGAAGCTCTTGTCTTGAGGCCCTTGAGGACCTCAGCATTTGCTCGCTCGGCTTGGCCGTTGCTCTGTGGGTGAGCCACCGAGGCGAAGCAGAGCTTGGTGCCGAGGCTCTCGCAGTAGGCCCTGAAGATGCCGCTGGTGAATTGTGAGCCATTGTCGGTGATTATGCGATTAGGCACACCAAAGCGGCAGACCAGGCCTCTGATGAATTTTACTGCCGCCCTGGCCGGTATGCTGCGCACTGCTTCAACCTCTGCCCACTTGGTGAACTTGTCGACTGCCACGAAGAGGAAGCGGTAGCCCCCTTGTGATCTCGGGAAGGGTCCCAGAATGTCAAGGCCCCAGACCGCGAAAGGCCACGAGAGCGGGATGGTTTGGAGTCCCAGTGCAGGCTGATGAACTTGCTTGGCGTGGAACTGGCACGCATCGCAAGATTGGACGATGGTGGTGGCATCTTGAAGCACTTGGGGCCAGTAGAAACCGCTCCTGAAGACCTTGCCTGCCAGGGTGCGTGCAGAGGAATGGTGGCCACACTCTCCACTGTGAATGTCTCTGATCAGCATGCGGCCTTCCTCGGGGGGGACGCACTTGAGTGCAATTCCATTTGGGCGCTTGCGGTACAGGTCTCCCTCGAGGATGTAGTATGACTTGGCTTGTCGAGCCACTCGTTCTGCCTCCGCGTCTTCTTCAGGAAGGACTCCCTTCAGCAGGTAGTCTTTGAGTTCGTCAACCCAGCCTGTCTCTTGGTGCACCATAGCCAGCAGCAGACGCTCCCCTGAGGATGGACCGCAGTTGGGTGCCCCACCTATAGGAGGTGGTGGGAGTACTTCGTCTGTGCTTGCGGCTGCTGCTTCTTGTGGCTGCTTTATGGACGCCTTGGAGAGTCTCTCTTCAAACACGCCGGCCGACTGGGCCTGCCTTCGTGATGCTCGCTTGGCGATGTCATCTGCCTCTTGGTTCTCCTTTCGCGGGATGTGCATGAGCTCCATGCCCCTGAAGTGCTTCTCGAGCTTGCGGACCTCTTCAAGGTAGGCGGCCATGTGGTCGTCTTAGGCGTGTAGCTCTTGTTGGAGAAGTTAACCAGGAGCTGGGAATCACCCTTTATGAGTAAGTGCTTGACGCCAAGGGCGATTGCGGCTCTGAGCCCGGCGAGGAGGCCCTCGTACTCGGCGATGTTGTTGGAGATCTTGTCTATTGTGAAGCACAGCTGGATGGCGTAGTAGAGCTTGTCACCTTTTGGTGAGGTTAAGACAACGCCAGCCCCACCATTGCGGCAGGCGAAAGCTCCATCGAAGTGCATGGTCCAGTGGCTTGGCATTGTATCTCCCGATGACGCGGTTTCTTCTTCGCGAGGCTCTTCAGGAGTTGGGTCTGTCCACTCGGCGACGAAATCCGCCAGCGCTCTCCCTTTTATGACTCTTGTGGTGTCGAAGCGCAAGTTGAATGGCTGCAGCTCAATGTTCCACCCTGCGACGCGGTCAGTAGCGTTGGGGTTGCGCAGGATCTGCTCCAGGGGGAAGGACGTGACCACCGTGATGGGGTGACCCTGGAAGTAGTGGCGCAGCTTCCTGGAGGCGATGAGTAGCGCGAGGAGGAGCTTCTGCTGCACTGGGTACCGCTCGCGAGCATCTCGCAGTACAGTACTGACGAAGTAGACTGGATGCTCGACGAGGGTCGTTGATGGTGCAGCAGCGTCGGCTCCCTCGAGAGGCTCCTCAGGAGTTTTGGCGAGGTTTGCCTGTGGAGGAGCCTCGGCAGGGTGCTCGTGGAGGGCTCGACTTGAGGCTGTGGGCCTGGCGCTGGGTCTGGAGAGACTGTTCCTCGTCGGGAGGTTCTGGACTTGGTGTGGCAGTGCTTTTCTTGGGGAGAACTGGCTCTTCTCTTTCCACCACCAGGACGGCGCTAGCAGTTTGTGGAGTGGCTGCTAGGTACAGCTTCAGATGCTCGCCTGCCCTGGGGGCTACCATGACTGGTGAGCTAGCCAAGTATTTCTTCAAGTCCTTAAATGCTTCGTCAGCCTCTGGAGTCCACTTGAAGGTGCCGGATTTCTTCATGATCTTGAAAAATGGCAAGGCTCTCTCGCCGAACTTGGAGATGAAGCGGCCTAAGCTGGCCATGCATCCTGCTAGGCGCTGCATGTCCTTGAGGCGGCGAGGTGGCTGCATGTCTTCTATAGCCTTGATCTTGTCAGGGTTTGCTTCTATGCCGCGGTGGGACACGAGGAACCCGAGGAGCTTGCCTGAAGGCACCCCGAAGACGCACTTGGCGGGGTTTAACTTGATGTTCACCTTGCGCAGGCTGGCGAAGGTTTCCTCGAGATCCTTCAAGAGAGTGTCTCCCTCGCGAGACTTGACCACGATGTCGTCGACATAAGCTTCTGCATTTCTTCCCATCTGAGCCCCCAAGGCGATCCTCATGAGCCTCTGGAAGGTGGCGCCGGCTTTTTAGGCCAAAGGGCATGCAAGTGTAGCAATACACACCACAAGGGGTGAGAAATGCTGTTTTCTCCTCGTCTTCCTTGGCCATTTTGATCTGGTGGTAGCCTGAGAAGGCATCCAGGAAACAGAGGAGATCACAGCCGGCGGTGGAGTCCACAATCTGGTCTATCCTTGGCATGGGGTAAGGATCCTTGGGGCAGCCTTGTTCACGTCTGTGTAGTCGATGCAGAGCCGGCCTCCTCCATTGGGTTTTGGGACAACCACACCGTTGGAGAGCCAAGTGGGGTGGGCAACTTCTCGAATGATGTCTGCTGCTTTCAGCTTCTCTACTTCTTTGATGATGAACGCTTGCTTCTCGGGGGCTTGTTTCCGCGCTTTTTGCTTTACAGGGCGTGCGTCTGGACACACGGCTAAGTGGTGCTCGATCACCTCCCTTGGTACACCGGACATTTCTGACGGAGTCCATGCGAACATGTCAGAATTTGCCCGAAGGAAGGCGACGAGCGCGCTTTCCTATTTGGGAGGCAAGCCAGCGCCTATGGTGACGCTAGCCCCCGAGCCTTCAGCCCCCGAGCCGCTGGTGCTCAGCGACACCTTCTTTGTAGATGCTTGCTCTTGAGTGAACAGTTGTTTCTTCTTCTTGGGCCTCTCGAGAGGCTCCATGTCCTCGTCAGCGGGGAATGCCATGGCAGCGGCCTTGTAGGCGATCTCGACGGCGCGCGTGGCGTCCTGTACGTGACCGCGTATGGTGATGGTGCCACCGCTGCCAGGGATCTTGACCATGTTGTAGGCATGGTGCGTGACGGCCATGAACTTCGCGAGGGCGGGGTAGCCGAGGATGGCGTTGTAGGGCAGGCCAATGTGCGCGACGTCGAAGTCAATTAGCTCGGTGCGGTAGTTCTCCTGCGTGCCAAAAGTGACCGCGAGCCTCACTTGCCCCAGAGGCGAGATTGAGCCGCTGGTGACCCCGGTGAAGGGCCTGGAGGGCATGAGCCACTCGTAGGGCACTTGAAGCGTCTCGAAGGTCTCGACAGAGATGACGTTTAGGCCTGCACCCCCATCAATGAGCGTCTTGCCGACGGCGATGTTGTTGATGGTGGGGGTGCACACCAACGGGAGGGTGCCCACAGTCTTTGTAGACTTGGGGTGGTCTTTGGCGTCGAAGGCGATGGTGTACTGGGACCACTTGAGGGGGCGGGACGTCTCGACCCCGGGAAGCGCTGCGTTGAGCTCGCGAGCGAACTGCTTGAACTGGTTGTTCGACTTGGGCGCCTGGGATCCGCCGAGGATGCATGCCATGGCACCCTTGGGGGCCTGGTAGCCTCCAGGCTCTTCGTCGGGCAGATTGTTGTTTTTCTCGGCGGCATTCGCCTGAGTTCCCTGCCTCTTTGCGTCCACCTTTGCGGTAACCACGGCCTCTGCCGCGGCCACCGCTGCCTCTTCTTGCTCACGCTTCTTGCTCAGTTGCTTGAGGTCATAGCAGTTCTCTGTCGCATGGCCGCGCCTGTTGTGGTAGATGCAGAACGGGCGGTTGTCCACCTCTTTCTTGCCAGCCTCTGGAGAGTCCTCGCGAACATGCTTGGCGTCGGGTTCAGCTGCCAGGACTGCGGTAGGCTTGCGTTTGATCTCGTCGCGCCTCTTCTGGGTCTTGGATCCCTCGACAGGGTCGTCTGTCGAGCCCACCTTGACGAAGAGGAGCCCTTCTCTGCCTTGGCGCATTTGTCTGCGATGTCGAAGAGCTTCACCACGGAGGGAGGGTATCATGGATGCCGAGCTTCTCGAGCATCCTGTGGTTGGTGACGCCCTCTCTGAAGGCCGCAATGACGTGCGAGTCCGGGATGTTCGGGATCTTGTTGCGGACTTGGCTGAAGCGCTGGATGTACCTGCGGAGGGTCTCGCCAGGCTTCTGGCGCACAGCTCGCAGGTCGTTGTAGGTGAGGGCGCGCTCGTACGTGCCCTTGAAGTTCGCAACGAACTGCTGGCAGAGCTCCTCCCACGAGTCAATGGAGTCCTCGGGAAGGTTCAGGAGCCACGACAAGGCGGAATCCTTGAGAGCGTGGGAGAACCAGTTGGCCATGACCTTGTCGTCTCCCCCCGCAGCTTGGATGGAGGTGGTGTAGAGCTGCAAGAACTCGATGGGGTTGTTCGTGCCGTCGTAGCCCTTGGGTAGGTCAGGCCTGAACTTCTGTGGCCAGACGACGCGCCGCAGGTTGCGGGTGAAGGCCGCGCAACCTGTGGCGTACGAGGCGATGCCCCCTGAAGAGCACGGCGGTTCTGTCGCCCTGCCTGGCCGATCTCCTCCACGATGCGCTTCTGGAGGTCCTTCTGGCGCTCCATTTCCACCCGCGCGTCTGGGGGTGTCCGCTGCACGATTTGACAATCGCGCGGCGAGACGCGTGGGATGCGGCCTTGTGCGCCGCGGCTGGAGGCGGACCTGGCGGAGGCGGCGGCGGAGGCGGCGGCGGAGGTGCGCCATGCGCGGTGGTTCCAGCGCGTCCGGAGTTGTGGTGCACCAGAGAGCGCGACGCCGCAGGAGCAGCGCGGTGCTGCCGCGATGTCGACGAGGTGCTGAAGGCGGCCGAGCCAGTTGTCGTGCGCCTCAGCTGTGGGACGGTAGCGGAAGAGTTCCGCGGCCATGAGCAGCGCGGTGTTTGGGCTGGGCGCTGGACGCCCAAGAGTGGAGGCGCTGTGGCGCTGGGACGGGTGCGAGGACTCTGCGTCCTCGCCGTGCCCGTGGTCGACGTCGTCGTCGAAGCGGTCGTCGTGGTTGCCGTCGTCGTCCTCGGGGTGCTCCACCCGCGGTTCAGCGGTGTTGCGCCCCGTGGCACGGCTGGCGCGGGGACGGCCGCGAGGGTTGGTGGTGTTGGCAGCGGGCTCGGTGGTTGCCCTGCCTGATGCCCGCCGGGTGGCGCGAGCTGCGCGAGTGTCCGCCATGGTGCAGAGGTCGATGAAGGTTGAAGACGCGCCTCAGCCCCCTACCTGGCGCGCCAATTGTCGGAGAATGACTCCCACGAAACAGGGATAGTCAAGCTCACGAAGAGAGTTCGTGTAAGGGGCTGAACACGTTGGTCAAACAACCCTCAACCTGCACGGCGACGGTGCTCGTCGAGCAAGCGGAGGGACATCACGACAGAGATGAACACCAGCCCGTACCCAGGTTCACGGCCCTCGTGTGGAGGTAATACCGCTACTCCTGCTTGTCTGTATTGCACTGCTTGTAGAGGTTACAGTACAATGAGCTTGCCGAGGCTCTCTTTTGGCAATGGTGTACAAGGAAGGGAAGCAATGGTCTTCTTCTTCCTTGCGCGTAAGTGGCGATGCTGGAATGAGAATGCGATCCCTTGCTACGGTGCACCTTGCCCTCCTTTTATAGGCGCCCCGTGCTCCCTCCTTGCACTCGCACTGGTAGGGCTGTCACGTGGCGCAGAAGGTGGAGCGCGGTGCATCGCAGCCCGGATGTCCATGGACGCGGTCCATGAGCGTAAAGCTGACTCCTGTAGCAGAGTACCCACCGTCCATGCAGGACGGCCAGCTGGGGCCGCAGAGGAACGTGGGGGTGCCCACGGTGACGTTGGCCTTGGAGCGTAGCGCCGGCCGGTCCCCTTATCACCAAAGAGGAAATCCTTGTAGTCCGGAGCGGGTGGCACAGCTTTATTGACCCCTTTAATCACCAAAATGGCAACTGCGGCGTCGTCGTCACCGCGCGCAGGGGCGCGCGTCACTCTGCGGCCGCTGCAGAGCCCATGTGCGCTCTGCAGAGGTTGCTTTGCAGCGAAGCGATCTCCACGAGGGCTTGGATGCCCTGTAGAGAATTCGGCGTTGACCTCTCCCCAGGGGAGATTTCCTTGAAGAGGGGGCAGCAGGATATGGCCTCCACAGGCCCTGCTGCCTCAAATGCCCTCGCGAGGCAATGATCCTCGAGAGGCTCTCCAGGCCATAGGCCTGGTCCTTAGCGAAAATTCGCCATCAAGTGTCGAGGGCCGTATAGGACAGGCCCAGCACACCCTGGATTTCACTGGGCGACAAATGCAGAGAATATGATCAACCAAACACAAAGTTATGTAAAAACTGTTATACTGGAGTTGACAATGATGTTTGCTTAAGTAGACAGAAAGAAGTGGGAAAACTGACTCAACATAAAAGTAAAAGAATGGTCCTTCGCAGAGGGAAGCAGGGATTAACATCATGTGCTAGAGCTGTAGTTCCCGAAGGCATATAGAGAGCATAAAATATTGTTTTGTAAGGTAATGGTGTATACAGGTGTCAAGAAATCAAATAGCAGGTACTTGTCATCTTCCATGGCTAACTAACTTTTAGAGCGGTTCCGAGAGTTTTTAGGACTGCACTTGTAACAAGCACTTATTGGTGACACTCCTCCCAACCATTTACTTTCCACAAACCATGGCTAACCGAATCCTCGGGTGCCCACCAACATTCATCATGGAGGAGTGTCTATTTATTTATTTATTTATTTATAGGGTGGACTAACCAGCTCTTTAATGCAAAATAAAAGGTGGAGAAGCAGATGAAGCTGCCAATCCTTGTAAATCAATTAGCATGGAAGATGACAAATCTCACTACTATGTCCTTATGAGCTTTTCAAGTAGTGACACAAAAAGGGATAATTGTTTTGAGTAGTTAGTAGATAGCACCTGAAGAAATTTACTTGGAATGGTGAAAACACCACATAATAGGTAGGTATGGTGGACACAGGTGGCATGGATTTGGCTCAAGGTTTTGGATGTACAAGAAGTATTCCCTCTTAGTACAGAGTTTAGGCTAGCAAAGTTATTATAAGCAAACATCATTATCAACTGGAATAGCAAGAGTGTACATAAAACACAAGGTTTGACGAACTATAGACTCCCACTGTCTTCCTTGTTAACACATAGCCTTCATCCAAAAATTATCTAGACTACTATGGACTTCCAATCATGCAACAGATTATTATAGCAGAAAATCCTTATAGTAGTTCTTCATTAATAGCCATTACTTACATGATGCACAAGCTTAAACATTAATTACTTGACAGCTCAAAACAATTGGCAAGCATCAAATTACTCAAGACAATGATCTAAAGAGATTCATGTAAGCATTTTATACCACTACCACATGCATAGCATTTTCCTGGTCCAACCAAACACCAATCAACTTATTTGACAACTCTCCAAATAGATATAAGTGAAGAAAGAGAGTACTTTCTTCAAAAGAAACTGAAAGCTCTAACAAGAGATACATGAAAAATTGAGAGCTAACAGCAATAACAGCAACTAGACCGGAATACTCAACAAGTATAAGTGAAGCACAAGAGTATTCTAATGAAAAGTGGAGCGTGTCTCTCTCCCAAACATGAATGCTAGGATCCAACAAGTATAGCATAGCAAACAAAACAAATTAAACTGAAAACAAAAACACACTGACGCTCCAAGGAAGAGTACACTAGTATGAAGCAATAAAAATATAGCACCATTAGAGATGACCTGATAATTTGTAGATGAAGAAGGGGATGTCTTGGGCATCCCCAAGCTTAGATGCTTGAGTCTTCTTGAAATATGCTGGGGAGGTAAGCCTCCCCAAGCTTAAGCTCTTCACTCTTCTTGATCATGTAATATCATTCTCCTCTATCAACACTTGAAAACTTCCTTCACACCAAAACTTAACAGCTTTTCTCATTAGCAGGTTAGTGCACTAAAAGATAATACTTCAAAGTTCTAGCAAAGACAAAACTCACAAGCCAACTATTTTAAACATTAGCCACTGTTACTAGGCTCAAGTGGGCACTTTTACACGAAAAGAAACCACTTAAAAACTTGTAAAAGAGAGAATGCAAAATAAAAGACAGAATCTGTCAAACCAGAACAGTCTGTATTGACGAATTTTTTCGAGGCACTTACGATGCTCAGATGAAAAACTTTTGAAATAATGAAAGTTGCGTAACATCATCAGAAACATGCACAAAAATTTCAGCATTTTTCGATTTTTTTGATTTTCTACTGAATTAAACGGTGACGAACAGCAATCTGTCCCAATGCAGTCCCGAAAATAAATACCAACTTTGCATTAGTAACTCTCCTTGGCACAACAAAACAGGAAAATAAAGATACAAAGGAGTTGCTACAGAGGTAAACAAGCATCCTTGACTCAAGAAAACAAAAATAAAACAGCAGATAAAAACATGGGTTATCTCCCAGAAGTGCTTTTCTTTAATGCCTTTGAGCTAGGCATGAAGAGATGCATCAAGTATTGTTAAGACCAGAGGTACCAATAGTGTTACCTTTAGACCTCTTATTCTTTTTCTTAGCCTTGGCTTTAGGGGCATTAGGAAAATGATGCAAACAATATGGAGGTTTAAATTTCAGAGTAGCTTCACCCATGTCAATGACAGCTCCCAATTGCCTCAATAATCCTCTTCCAAGTGTGATGCTCCCATTTCCTACACATTCAATGACATGATAATCAGTAGGTGTAAATACTCCCTTTATTTTAGTAACAATTCCTTGAGTAGTCCCAAAAGATAACTTGATTGAATTATCAGCTAGAGTTACAAAAGTTTCACTTTTTGAGAGTTCATATAAATTCAGGGAGTCATAAATCCTCTTAGGCATCAAGCAAAATTCAGATTTAATATCACAATGAGCATAGAAAATTGTCCCATCAATTGAAATTTTTAGTGAAGGAACCCATCCAGAAGGTTTGAATGGCATAGGGACACTTTCAAAAAGTTTAAAAGTTTCTTTAAAACTAGCCAACTCTGACTCAAGTGATTCTAGTCTTGAATGAATGTTCTCAAAAGCAGATTCTATTTTTTTATTTGAAGAGAGCAGATGCTGCAATTAATTTTTTTATGGCATTGAAAGCTTGATCCCCATCATAACGAAGGAAATCTCCCCCAACTACATCATCTAGAGCATATCTATAACAAAGAAGCAACTCAAAATAGAAACTACTAAGAAACAGACTCAAAGCCATTTTAGGTTCAGTTTTAACATAGGATTCAGAAATTCAAGACCAAGCATCACCAAAACTCTCCCACTTCCTTGCTTAAAAGTGAAAACCTCATCCTCAGGAGACATGATATTAGGAGCGGAACTAGACATGATGAGCAAACCGAAATAAACTAGATGCAGGGATTTTTTTTTTGGGTTTTTGATTTTTAACAGCAAGCAAAACAAAAATAAAACAAGACAAAAAACAAAGTAAAGAGATTGGAACTGAGAGACTCCCCTTTCCAATAGCCTCCAAGTCCCCGGCAACGGCGCCAGAAAACAGCTTGATGGCTACGTGTTGGTGAACCCCAAGAGGAAGGTTATGATGTAGACAGCAGAAGTTTTCCCTTGAGAAATCTACCCAAGGTTATCAATCCAGTAGGACTTGATGATCTATCGGAAGGTTGTTGATGTTGACTCCCCCTGGCGCTAGGGAGCTTGCACTAACGTGGAATCTGCACAGACATAAACCAGAACTTTGCCCAACATGAAACAGAGAGGTTGTCAATCTCTCCGGTCTTGCAGAAATAAAGAGTTAAACGTATGGTGTGGAAAACAGCAGGAAAAACAGCAAGTAACAGGAAACAGATGATTGCAGCAGGTTGTGTAAACAGTATGAGGAAATTGGACCAGGGTCCACAGTTCATTAGTGGTGTCTCTCTCAGAACAGATAACTAGCATGTTGGGTAAACAAATTACAGCTGGGCAATTGACAAATAGAGAGGGAATAACAATGCAATACATGCCAAGATGTCTACTATGAAATCTAGTTGGGCATTACAACAATGTACATAGAC
The DNA here is from genome assembly GCA_947311845.1 of Poa pratensis. NCBI lineage: Eukaryota > Viridiplantae > Streptophyta > Magnoliopsida > Poales > Poaceae > Poa > Poa pratensis. Next base: position 71,307,190 of record CAMZMU010000041.1, read on the forward strand.
CGTTATTCCAACAGCATCTATGCCTAAATAATCCACCTTCAAGGCAGCATCCGCATCCCATTCAGTATTAAGTTGCTAACAACAGCTTATTGCATGAAGTAAAGTGTGTAATGTAATCAATACAAGTGCCCTTGGACACTGCACCAATGTTTTATCCCTAGTAGCAACAGCACATCTACCATCTTAGACATTTCTGTCACTGATCCAGATATCTAGAGACTGAACCCACTATCGAGCATAAATACCCCCTCTTGGAGTCACAAGCATCTACTTGGCCAAAGCATCTACTAGCAACGGAGAGCATGCAAGATCAAGAGCACATAGATAAACAACTTGAATAAACATGGTATCAATATTCATCGGATCCCAGCAAACACAACATCTAGCATTACAATAAGATGATCTTGATCATGTTAGGCAGCTCACAAGATCTAAACATGGAGCACAAGGTAGAGAGACAACCATCTAGCTACTGCTATGGACCCGTAGTCCAGGGGTGGACTAGTCACGCATCACTCCGGAGGCAGGCATGGTGATGTAGAGCCCTCCGGTGATGATCTCCCCTCCGGCAAGGTGCCGGGAAGAGCTTCAGAACTCCTCCGATCTGAGATTGACGATGACGGCCGCGACGGAACTTTTCGTGGAATATGATCGACCGTAATAGGGTTTTCGCGTCGCGGAGAATATATAGGCGAAGAGGCGGCGTCGGTGGCCGAGGGGGGCCACCACGCCATAGGAGGGCGTGGGCCCACCCTGGGCCGCGCCCTAGTGTGGCGTGGCCCCCTGGTGGGTCTGCTCCGACTCCCCTTTGGACTCCGTGATCTCCTCGTGATATTATTGACGATGTCTTTTGTTTCGTCCCATTCCGAGAATATTTCCTTAATAGATTTTCTAAAACCAAAAACAGCAGAAAACATGGAACTGGCACTGTGGCATCTTGTTAATAGGTTAGTCCCAGAAAATGCATAAAAATGATATAAAGTGTAACCAAAACATGTAGCAATTGATATAATAACAGCATGGAACATCAAAAATTATAGATACGTTTCAGATGTATCAGTTGGCCGGGTTATTTCCATTACCCGGCCTCAGGCCGTTTCCTCCCATACTCATCCTAGCAAACTCCTCGTTCTTCCATCTCTGAAGATCAACACACTGGGACAAAGAGTGATTTGCCGGTTTACCGTTTCTGCTATGACACGGACATGGCATGTTGAAAGCTTCCTGGGGATTAGCCGGTCCTCGGAAATTTCCTCTGTAATTGCAATTGCTGTTATTGCCCTGATAGTTATCATCTCGCCGCTGAAATTTATTGTATCCAGTGTTTGTGTTCGCTACCAACTCTGATCCGCCATCATGGTGCCTCTTGGCCCCATTGTTGCTGTTGTTATTGTTGTTGTTGTTGTTGTTGTTGTTGTTGTTGTGATTATTACCATTGTTGTTTCCTTTCCCTCCATTGTTGCCATTTCCTTTTCCCTTATCCTCTTCAACATCATCCCGGGTCTTGTCTGTGGACACGTGCTTATTAGCCGCTTCCATCAGCTATCCCATGGTGATTGTTTCTGCTTCTCCAGTTGTTTTGAGCCGACCCATCTTCTGAATGACCGGGTCATATCTGCAAGTCTTTTCCATTGACGAAACTGCTGATGCTGGTGTGATCCCTTTGATGAGTGAATAATAGCTGTGATCCGGCGCATCCAATGACGCGCTGACTCGCCCTTCCTCTGAACACAATGCTCCAAATCCTCTATGGTGAATAACATCTCACATGTGCCTTTGAAGTTCTTCACAAACAACACTTTCAACTCATCCCAAGAATTGATAGATTTCTCGGGTAATCCATTGAACCATAACTTCGCTGCTCCTTCACTCATCATCAAGTACATGTACCTCGCGCACAAGTTTGCCGTGGCATTACAAATGCTCATCGCCATCTCGTAGCTGCTGAGCCATGTTTCTGGATCCATGCGTGGGTCATAGTTGGTGACTTTGCTAGGCTCTTTAAATTTTTCAGGAAAAGGTTCACTCTTGATGGCATCTGAAAGACATTTAGTTCCAACCGGGTTAAGTAATGAAGAAACTAACGGCGAACCTGACCCGGTAATCGGTGCGTGGCCCATCACTCCTGCCTCAGGTTGTCCTCCGGCTCCTGCGGCGACACCTAAGGCCGGGTTTGCGCTCGCCGCACGCCGTGCTCTTGAATTGTTGACGATCGCTTGGGCCACAGATTGGGCCGGGGCCGGCTGATGTGGCCTCGGCGCCAGTTGATTCTGAGATGACCTCTGCTGATGTTGTCCCGAACGTTGAGGCTGCGGCGCTGGGTGATCTTGATTCTGCTGTCCATTCCTGACGCCTCATCTGGCTGGCCTCGGTGTTTCTCCATGACGACTCCGGTTGACTCGGCTATTGTATGGTGTTGAGTGTAACGCTCCACTCTTATCCGGCATGTTGCCCTGCTGCGTGATCGCGGTTTTCAACATCTCAATTGCCCTGCGTGCTTCTTCTCCCTCTGGCGATTGATCAATCGGCATGCGGCATAATGCTAATGTTGCTGCATACACGTTATCAGCCGGATTTGAGTAGTGATCCCTGGGCGTGTGGAACCGATCTGCTGGTGGTGGCATACCCCCTGCAGGTGTTGTGTTTTGATTCTGATGTGCTCCGACTCGAGTCGATGGTGACACCCCATCTCCTCTCTGATTTGCCAGGACCATGATTCCATGTCCCATTCCTCCGACTGGTGTCGGCTCAGGCCAAGTTACATTGGGAGCTCCGGTTGGTGACACAAAGTTCAATCTTGTTGGATCTAAGTTCACGCCTGGTGTCACCCGGGCCTGGTGCCTCCTCTGATGTACTGATGTAAGATCTTCATGTCGATTCCGTACTGCTAATCTTTCACGCTCTACACGGGCTCGATTCCGTTCCACATCTTGTTGCTCATTAAACATACGTTGTTGCTCTGCTAATAAAGCTTTCTGTTGATTCTCCAACGTGATCCGTAATGTATCCAACTGCTGTGCCCGGGTTACTGCGTTATCTGGTGTGACTGGGGTGTTAACTATTGCTGCGTCAAAGTCCAATGGCCTCAAAACTGGTGGAATTTCCATCAAAACTGGCTGCTCCAAGCCGTCACCCGGCTGAAAGGTCGAGTGACGCTGAGCTCTTTCTCTTGCTTCTCTGGCCGCGCGTGTGGTGTCATCCTCGCTTACTGAAGCTTCTGTTCCATCATTGTGGTTCCTAAGGGTGTACACCGCTACACGCTTCATGATCCTTGGCTCCGACTCATAGTCCTCCTCATCAGCCTCATACACATATCTTTCATTGAACAATGGAAGGATTGACTCGGTATCCGTATCCAAATCTCTTTCCGACTGAAACTCCGGCTCGTAAGCCTGGATGTTTTCCTGACTCGGCGCATCATCGATTCCTCCGGTTCCGACTGATTCTTCTCCATCAGATTGGACGATGGTGGCTGCTCCTGAAACGGAGTCGCACATAACCTCGTCATCAATTTGCTGAGTGGTGTGGATCATACCTACGAAAACGTTGATCCGGTCGAACGGGATCATCCAGCCGGTCTCCAGTGAATCTGCTTCCTCTCTCCAGCCGGAATCGTCGATGACGCGCTCTCCTTGCTGATTCCTCGTGATTTCGCCGATCGCGAGTTTCTCCATCCCTCGCAGAGCTTCTCCCGTGATGAGGACAGCTTTGGTCGGAGGCCCCACGGTGGGCGCCAACTGTCGAGGGGTTGTCACGGCAGATGTTACCATAGGGTAACTTGATGGTTGGGGCAAGGCGCTCTGGTCCTTCAGGAGATTGTCACGCTCGTTGGGGAAAAAGGGTTTACCCAGGTTCAGCCTCTCCATTGGAGATAAAGACCTACTTCCTGCTTCTATGTTATTGATCTCGAGGTCTCGGTAACTCGGCTACGACAACAGAGCCGGGTTACGAGACAGGTTACAAAGGTTTCGCTTGATAGCGGTGATATCGACCTAGGGTTACTTGATTGCTTGTCTATCTATGTTCTGGGAGCCCGTTTATATAGACGCCGGGTCTCCCGAACGTACAATGAATACCGAGTTACATACGTGCTTGGAGTCCTACTCTAGGTTCTTCTTGACCTTCTTTAGCTTCCAAGCCACCCGGTTTCTCCCTTCACTCAGACTCCAGTTCTTCTAGGTCCTTCCTTCTGTGGACGAGTCATGTTAGGCATATTGGCCCAACTATAACCCGGCCCATATCTTGTAAGCATCACCCGGACCAGGCCTTGGGCCGTCCGACTGATTCTTCCTTGGTCATGAGTATACAAAGGGCGCAAACATAGTTCTACAGATTCTGAGACCAAGCAACACTGTTTCATAATTCGATTTTCACATACCTGCTTTTGGTCCATGATGATATGTGTTAGAGCTGTCACCTACTGACTGCTAGCAAAAGTTAAAAGCAGACACAATGATATGTGGATGTTCATCTCTTTTGCTAGCTAATCAGTAAGCGCAAACATGGTTCTACATGTGCTGAAACCAAGCAACCCTTTTTGTGCATTTGATTTTGAGTTGCAACTATAATTTCCTCGTAAGTTTGAGGCCAATGATGTAAGGGCTAGGACACAACCATTTCCACCAGACCGTCCAACAAAATTGAGAACCAGTCACATATCGTTGTGGCTTCTATTTGCTTTTGTAGGCCAGTCTGGTGGACCATGTTGTCTCAACCGTCTCTCCAAACTGAGGCCAACCATTACAATCTCCATCACAATGATCAAACTTGGGAGTACTTGGACTCCTTCTATCTATCTTACGCAGCTTGTTCAGTGTGATGATCTTCGTCAGTGTTATAACCCAAACCAATATCTTTATGCCATGCTGAGAAGATGACAATGACCACGGATGACATTGACACCGTCTTCAAGAGAAGGAAGGCAGCTTATGGATGGATCAAGGACACAACCTCCCCAACCATTTCTGCAAAGTGGTGCTAGCACCCGGACTTGACCTCCTCCCAGTTCCTGCCGCCTTCAGGCCCTACCTGGATGAGGTGCCTGGTGATATCACAGTCAAGACGAACACTGGGTGCATCTAGACTATCACCGTTGCTGATGTCAATGGAAGAGCTTGCCTCGTCAAAGGATGGCCAGCATTTGCCATAGCACATGGCTTAGATCTTGGTTATCTGGTCATGTTCAAGAAGCTCGGTGCAATGAAGTACAAGGTGATCATCTTCGATAACTCTGGCTGTGAGGTGGTGAGACAGTGCCCTGAGCACCCACTGAACTTCAAGAAAGACGAAGCCTGATGATTGTTCGTCCTACTTAGTAGATCGGATTAAGTTTGTGCTATGCTACTTCTGTATCTCGATTATGGTACTTGGTTTAAACTATCGTACTTCTATGCTAAGTCTGGTCTTGTTCATTTGTGTGTATTTCATAGTCTGGTAACCTCACCATAGGCTGGAAGAGGTTACCGTAGCAGCAGTATTGCATACAACCAAACACATGCGTACTTGCATTTGAGCATGCAGTCGACGTAACCAAACACACAGTCAGAGTGGCTAAGCCGATGCGGCGTTCTTTGCTGCAGACTGCCAAAGATGGCCTAGAGGCTGTTTTACCTCAGCAGTGCCCTCCACAGCCTGCCCGTAGCAGGTGAGAAACTGCTGCAGGCTACTAAACGCGCCCTATATCATCATTGTTCCGTTGGATAAAAGAAGAAAAAAATGTACAATGAAGGAGCAAAAACGAGATAACAGCTTATCAAAACACGCTGAACACAATTATCGCTGCCATGACCACCAAATCAGGTTGAAAGTCAGACTACATTATACTGAATCAGCAGTTGGCCCACGTTACGAAACACAATAGGCTCTTAGGATAACATAAATATGCAGACTTCTTGTTGTTCGTGTTCTTGTTGTTGATTCATGTCGTAACTTTTTTTTGTGAAACACAGTACAACGCAGATGCTCACATACACGCATGTACACTCACCCTTATGAACGCACACACGCACACCCTACCCCTATGAGCACCTCCGAAGGACTGAGCCGGCAGATTGAGTCTTGAGATTGACGAAGTCACCACGGGCGTCTCGATATTCATCTCGCAATTTTGTGTGACCCATAATGTAATCGTTTTGTAAGGATCTTTAAAGTTTAATAAACATATATGCCACATGTATTAATCGATGCAAGGCTGGGTCTGTCCCTTTTCTAAAAAAACGAAACACCATAGCCCATGAGCCCATGTCATTAACGAAAACAATACCAAATATAGGATAGTATTAAGTCTTTTATTCCATGAGACACAATCTTCACTATACGTGGCCAAAAGTTGGGTCGGGCCTAAAAAACAGACCCTGAAATCTCAGGCCCGAGCCTGGTCTGAACCGATTGTTAGGCCGTAGAAAAACGGGCCCGAGCCCCCAAAAATTCCGGCTAGAACCACCCCAACCACGACCAAAATCTTATTTTTTGAAACCATGTCTTCTTGTTTTTAGGGGCATACAAATTGTTACTCCATCCATCCATGTGCCGCTAAATATTTCTTGGGCCAAACTTGTTTAACTCTAACAAAGTTTATGAAAAAACACCAGTACACTAAATAAATGTTTTATATACCATATGTTTTCATAATGTAGGATTGAAGCATATAATCTTTCTTAATGTATTATTTGCAATATATTTTATAGGAAATCTAGCATTATCACAAAAATCATCTTAAGAATCGATCAAATTTTGGTGCATATGATATCTTGTAGGTACAGAATGGACATGGCATTGTAATCTTGTGATTTTCTTATTTCTACGTTTTCATAATCCTGCGAATTAAAGAGGTTGCATATGAAATCATGTAGCATTATAGTGGACTGGCATTGCAATACTGCGTTTTCTTCCAATTAATCAAGGAGAGGACTACAGAGCGGCGCCACTCTATAGCCGTCCCAAGCGGCGGTCCACGCGCCTGTCCCGTGCGGTCAACGCAACCCAGAATCTCTTCACGCGAGTGCGTGCCCGCGGCAGTTCTTCCGTTCCTGGGCCTATTTTGGCAGTCACTTGCGGTGGTCAACACAGCCAGCTAGCAGTACATAGCCCGAAAACTGGATTACCTCACACGTTAGACCAGAAACCTATTTTGGCCCGTAGAAGTGGCAGAAACCACCCAATACGACCAAAAATAACTACTAACCGTAAAAAAACTACTACTGTAGAACACTGTCTCCAGATCTGAATAATTACAGGTCCGAATCTAGCAAAACCGGAGGATAAAAAACCTGGAGGAAACTTTCAAGTCCAGCCCTCTCCATTCAAATCCTGTTGCAGAAAAAACAAGAAAATGTTGAGTTAGCAACACTTACATGTCTCCACCATTTATATATGTTTACGTACACGTAAACAAAAGATGGACAGTGCTATCGATGGATCTAACCTTACCGATTTCGGTCAATGTTATCTCAAACAACCAAGGTACAAACAAACTTACTTAACTCACGATCTGGTTAACAAGTTGTTTTATGCTATCTATCAATTTAGATCACGACACCTACCAAATTCATCTTAAGTTAATTCATGGTAGCTAGCCATGTTAAAGCGCTGCAAAGATGTTCATGCTAGCTACCCGGTTATTTCAAGCTATCTACCAAGTTCATTGATGCTAGCTATCAGGTTAAATCATTGCTTTTAATTTCAAAAACCTAGCTACCAGGTTAAAACATACTACCTATAAGATTAATCCATACCATTGCCACATTAGTTCATGCTAGCTATCAAGTTAATTCACCCAGCCACCAAGCTCATTCAAGCTAAGTAGCTAACTGTCAGGTTAATTAGTTGCTAGTCGATTTCAAAAAAGCTAGCTAACAGGCTAATTCATGATACCTATGAGATTAATTCAATACATATGCCATATAAAGTTGGGCGGTTCACTAGCAAAAACAGAGCAAGTGGACATTATAGTGCTACGTTAAAAAAATTAGCCATGACATATGTTCAGTGTTGGGTTCATTCTGGGACATCAACAACTGATTTTCATGTCTTTGATTTTTCTAACTCCCTAGACATGATTCCCTACACAAATACCAAGAGCACCTCCTTTCTGGGTAATCTTAGTAGGCGCTTAGAAGTTGCTAGATTAATTAGTCCTATTCACTACTCCACTACTCACCTCCATGGTATGAATAATGACATTAGAGTTATCCGTGTAGCAGTCACCACGTTAATTAGTCATGATTACCATATTAATTCGTCATGATTAGTAGATTATCACATACCAATTACCATGGTGTTTATAAATCACTCACCAAATTATCCTAGTAGCAACTATCAGATTAACTAGTCACACATAAGAGGCTATCTTTGTAAACAATTATCATGTTCTTTGAAAAAGCAATTACCGGAGATTAATTAGCCATAGTTGCCAGACTAATATCTACATAAAAAACTACCATATTATTTGAGAAAGCAACTACCAGATTAATTTGCCACAGTTTACAGAATCGTTAGCCACAATTAACAAATTAAGCAAACATTTAAACAATTACCATGTTATATGAAAAATCAGATACCAAATTAATTAGTCACACTTGACAAATTAATTAGCCATAATTAACAGTTAATTAGTCACACTATGTCAAATTATTTGCCATAGTCGCCGCTCGTGCGCCTCGCCGGCGGACGGACAAGGCTCGCCACTCCTTCGCAACTTGTCGGCCCCTCCTCCACGCCCTCCGCCATTGTGCGCCTCGCCGGCGACCGGAACCGTCGCTCGCCGCTCGTGCGAGCCCCGTCACCACCTCCGCGGCAGGTTCTGTTGAGGTTGGCTGCTCTATATCTCTGAGAACACAATACTGCATCTTAAAAATCAATACTGCTCGGTGCATTCTCCTCAGCAATTTGACATCGAACAGTTCTCAAACGGTTTTGGCAAATGGTTTCAACCACGGGTGGACACTCAGTTTTGGTTCGGTTTGGGTGAAAAGTCAATTCAGTTTGGTTTTGGTTGGGATGACAGAAATATCTAATGGGTATAGTTCGGTTTGGGCTCACGCATTTCTCCGTGCACGTTTGGTTGAGGCACGGGGCGGTTCTCAAACCATTCTCACAGCGAAAAATAGGTCCATTAATGAGAGGAGGAACAAAGGCTCACCAGAAGCCTCCTAATCGCACGCGTGGATTCTTGCGCTAAGATGCAGCGGCGTTCCTCCATCTCCTCGGCGTGGCGCCTCCTTGCTGCGTGCTCGTCAGCTGCAGGACTCCTCCATCTCCATGGCGCAGCAACTCCTTATGTGTCCTTGATGCTGATGGCCGGACTTCTCCTCTGGCGCCTCTCCAGCGAGGTGCCTGCTCGGCGGCGACGGCCTTCTCCTCTCTCGCCTCTCCGGCGAGGCGTCTGCTTGGTGGCGACGTCCTTCTCCTCTCGCGCCTCTCCGGCGAGGCGCCTGCTCGGCGACGACGGCCTTATCCTCTCACGACTCTCCGGCGAGGCGCCTGCTCGGCGACGACGGCCTTCTCCTCTCTCGCCTCTCCGGTGCACTGCTGCTCCCTCCGTGACGTTTTGTGAGAGAGAAATTGTGTGGCAGGAGGAGCTCGCGAACGGATAACAGATAAGGTGGACGAGGTACACACGATGCCTTTTCGCGAATCTTAAAGCGCCGCCGCCAGAAGAGACGCCGGCCGGCGCCTTTCCTTAGCCTTTTCTCCATGCAGATTTTTTTCTCCTGAGAAATATGCAGATATGTTAACTGAATAACAACATAGCTAGGCCAGCCCATTTAGCTACTGTGGAAGATGCCCCGTTGAGTTTGAAGGCCCACCAAAGACAGCAAAATCCAGGCTACTGCAATCTCGTCTCGCTCGCTGCGCACCATCATCTCGACAGCTCAGCTCTCTCTTTCCGCCGTTCCCTCGACGGAAAAAAAAGCGACCTCCTTCCGCCCTCGCCGGCCCCTCCGAGATGCGCCGCCTCCCCGCTGCTCCTCCCCGCCCAGTCCTCCACCCGCACATCTCCCCCGCCCCTTCCTCCCTCGGAATCCGGCGACACCATGATCGAGTGGCGATGTCGAGGACCACCCCCGTGGTATGCTGCTCCTGCTTCCTGCCAAATCGAACGGGGACCGACCCCGAACCCCTTCGATCTAGGTCGTCGACCGATCGGGCCCGGGGGTCCGGAATGGCGCGAGCGAGTCCCGTGGCCGCGAGCGGCGGCGGCGGCGGCGGCGGCGAGGCGGCGTCACCGTCGCCGGACGGCGGCAGGAACCCGTTGACCCGCTCGTCGAGCTGTGGCGCCGGACTGTGCAGCCGCTGGGGGACTACGGTTTCGGCAAGCGCAGCGTGTGGGAGGGCGGCGTGGGGCTCTTCATGGTCTCCGGGGCCGCCCTGCTGGCCCTCGCGCTCGCCTGGCTCCGCGGGTTCCAGCTGCGGTCGCGGTTCCGCAAGTACATCGCCGTGTTCGAGTTCAGCCAGGCCTGCGGCATCTGCGTCGGCACGCCCGTCAGGATACGCGGGGTCACCGTCGGGAGCGTCGTCCGCGTCGACTCCTCGCTCAGGAGTATTGATGCATATGTTGAGGTGCGTTTTCTCGCTCTCCCTAACTCCACTCAAGGATTATTCATGTCAATATTTTTTATTGACACTGAGTCTGAATAATTCGCTCTCAGATGTGCTGCATTGCCTTTCCTGAATGCCTAGGGCAACCTCTCAAAACCGAACCAAACATTAGTTTATGCAATGAATTAATTATGTAACATTTCTGTTGTTCAACAAGCTTTTCAGCGCTCCTAGGCAAAAAAAATCGTATGACCAAGTTCTGGCTGGAGAATTAGGTTGACTTTAGTTTTCAATCATCAATCTACTTAAACTAGGGTTTTTTATCATTTCTGTCACTATGACGGACCCTGTTCTCAGAAACACCATTTGACCTATTGAATCCTCAGAAATACCACTGCTTACGATCTCATTCTTGAAACTGTGCAAAGGTAGTTGGGTGTTGCTATTTTTTTTTCTCGGAGGAAGTAACCAGCGGCATGCTAGCAATTTTAGTATCCACATCTCCCTTTTTTCCCATGTTATTGCATATACATACATTTCGTTAGTACATTCGGTATATATACTTCTCTTTTCTTGTCAGTGGCATTGTTTTGGGCTCAATCTCTGATAAGTAAATTCTTGTATCTGTCAGGTTGAAGATGATAAAATAATCGTGCCACGTAATTCATCCGTTGAGGTTAATCAGTCTGGTCTACTGATGGAGACAATGATTGATATTACACCTAAAGATCCACTCCCTACACCTTCAGTTGGTCCACTTGACACAGACTGTTCCAAAGAAGGCTTAATCCTCTGTGACAAAGAGAGAATGAAAGGACAGCAAGGAGTAAGCTTAGATGCACTGGTCGGAATATTTACCCGTCTAGGAAGAGACATGGAGGAAATTGGTGTTCATAAAAGCTTCAAGTTGGCTGAGAAGGTTGCATCCATAATGGAAGAAGCACAACCTCTCCTTTCACGGGTACATAGTACTGACCAATTCTTGTATAACAGTTTGTGATCTTTGACATGTTCGCCACATTTAGCTTATTAAATTTCTGTCAAGCCAATGCAATAACAAAGCCTTTGTCCTTAACAAGTTGGGGTATGCTAGAGATGAAACCGGACTAAACCTGTAGCAATTCTCTGCCAAACCATGGGGCCTCTTTGATTCGTAGGATAGGATCATAGGAAAGACGTAGCAATAGGAAAAGCGTAGGATTGCAATGGCATGCACACTCCAATCTTATAGGATTCGCTATATATCATAGTTTGTTTGATTCCATCAAAGGAATTGTAAAAATAGGTTGGAGTGGATGCTAGAATTCTTATGGAAAGTAGTAAAAATGATTCCTTAGGGAAAATTCCCATAGGATCCAATCCTACAAATCAAACAACCAAGATAGGAAAATGTCCTATACGATTGAATCCTCTAAAAGTCTTATGTAAATTTCTTTGAATTAAAGAAGCCCAATGCATTTTACTCAATACTGCTGAATAGGATTTGATGGTTCAACATTCGATTGGCCCCCACCTGCTAAAGTTCCGCGAGGCAGTTCTACAGTCTTGCACTAGGGTTTTCTGAACCCCAACCCCAAGTACTTCATACATTTGGGAAGAAAGACTTGTTTATCAGATGTATATGGTACTGTTATAGTATTATGGGACATTGATTGTGCATAACGTGATAGCTTTTCCGTATCACCATTGCTACTCAGGTCTAAGCATTGGCATGTTTTTTTGTATGTCTTGTATATGATGGGTATTATGGATGCCTACCAAGTATATGGTCTATTGTGGCATCGACAAAAAGAACTCGGTCATATTTAAAATTCTAATTCAAACCGAACTGTGGCAAAACTGATCCAAGTCGTGAATACTTCTGGGAGTTGGGTTGAACTGCTGAATTTAAGATTAGGTCCATCATATCGCTGTTGCATACCTGCCGTGGATACTGGCTAGCATGCGTGGCTAGACTGTCTCAGGACCATGGTCAAGAGGAAGGGACCTCCACTCAGTTGGAATGTGGTGTTTGTTTTTTCTTCTCAATCTATAAAAGCTGGATGGCTGATGTTTCCTTCATATATAAAGTTGATCTTAACTTCTATGTGGAAAATAGAGTAATTTGGTGGTCAGTACTTGAGCCATTAAATGTCATAGGCATGAACTTAAATGTTAATGATGGAACAGATTGAAGCCTTAGCTGAAGAAGTTCAACCTTTGCTTTCGGAGGTCCGTGATAGTGATCTGGTGAAGGATGTGGAGACTATAGCTAAAGGTCTGGCTGATGCATCTGGTGATTTAAGGTACAGGTTAAGAGCATTACTTGTAAGAGATATTCCTTGCATAATTTATATGTTGACTAATCCTGGCTAAAACTTGCTTTGCGCTCTGAAGAGCTAAAACTGGACAAAATTTCTTGCCGAAAAGAAGTTTCTCTGCATTAAAATCACAGTACTTGCTGTTTTTTCTTTCTTATAACCCTGGAGCCTATGCAAGAAGCGCAAATGTCATTGTAGAACTTTTGCTCATTATTTTACTTTACCTATGGTGCCCTGCAGAAGGTTGAAATCGTCCATGCTTACCCCTGAGAACAGCGATCTAATCAAGCAGTCTATTTTCACCCTTATCTTTACTTTGAAGAACATTGAGGTCTGTATTCTTATATCCATCTTTTTGTTATTCTGAAACTGAAGATCATATTGACAAGGTTTTGACCTGTGGCCTTGCTTACTTTCAGAGTATCAGCTCGGACATCTCTGTTTTCACGGGTGATGAGGCGACACGACAGAACATCAAACTGTTGATCAAGTCCCTTAGCAGACTATTATGACCCCTGAGTTGAACAGAGCAGAGAGTTATGTGTCGATAATTATTGTGCAAGTAGGCCATCTAGATGGAGATCGAAGCATCTTCAAGAGAAGCTAGTATCTGTCGAGGTCCATCCGTCTTTTCTCGATTTGTTTTCCGCATTCTTGACGTGAGAAGCATCATTTGTTGTTGTCGTCGTCGAGTCATCTAGCTAGGCCCATTTTTGTTTTGTGCAGCACGGTTGTGGTTGAGCAAGTGTAAACAGGGGATATTCGATCGACTTTTTTTTTTGCTGTCTTATGGTAAATGGTGGTCAGTGTCATATGAGCAATATCGATGGCGATCAGGGAAACCTGTAGTCGCCGTCGTTGGCATGGCCACAACACAATCCACGCATCTACTACCTAGGCATAACACTTTTAAGCATTGACTGTTTCAAACTTCGGACTTCTGCTCTTCACTTTGCGTGGATTCCCCGGGCTTAAACGGGACGGCGATAGACAGTAACCTGTCATCGTTCAGTTTCGTGAGAGTTGGACTAGGATTCAGTTTTGTGTGATGTTCCGTCTAGTGAGAGCATGGCCTCAGAGTATTATTCTTTCCAGCAAGTTGATGTGCGTGCAAGCAAGAGCAAGCTGCTGGTGCGCACGACCGTAGTTCCTCAAGTGTGTGTACACGTACTCGTTAAAAGGCTGTACAAGCTAGAGCCATTTCATTCATTCCGATTTATGTTTTAGCCATATTCCTGCTCTCAATAATACATCGTCGTTGGATGGGTCGAACGATGATTGATTGATGATTCGTTCTTGCATGATACGGCTTGCTAGTACGCAACGAAAGCTTGATTGCTGGAGTGTTTCAGTATCGCTGAAGCAATTCCCATCCAAGAAGAAAATGACGGAAACCGTCGGTGCATGATCTCCAACAAGCTACTACTAGGAGAGAAGATTTGAAGAACCAACCGTATACATAATGAAAAATCGTGTGATTAGCACTGTAAGAGATGATGAAGTCACTTCCCCAGGTTTATATACTCTGCTCTTGTCAAGATCTTGCATGCCTTATTTGTAGATGAAAAGGTCTTGCGTGGCAATATATACACGCATGTGCTCTCAATCTTTCACATGTCTGGTCAGGTGTGCTACTCCTCTGTATAGCAGTGCAGCCTTATAGGTAAGTACTCCTAGCACTTGAATGGGAGTAATATGAGAGGATGGCTTGCGCAGGAACTTGGGAAGGCCATGTGTTGACCGAGCTTCTTTTTCTGTCAAGAATGGTGGTCTACTCGATTCGATTCCTTCCATCGATGCGGATGGCGTTGGTGTGACGGTGATGTGATCCTTCACAAGTCCGCGCGCGCGTGCACCGCCTCCATGCTACTATGATGATTCTCTGAAACTGACGACGAAGATGATGATTTGATGAGATGAGATGAGATGAGATGAGATGAGATGATGCTAGCCCATACCAACCTTTATAAATTCCACCCTCTCTGCCATGCCAGGAACATCCCCTCCCCAATATACATTCAATCGAGTACTTCCTGTAAAACTGTTAATGTTATCATAGTAACTCATAAATAACATTCAGAAGAGCTGTGAATAGAATTCATTTATTCATTCATTTGTACCAAACTTTTGGCAGTTAATGCCGTTGAAATCTGCACTGCAGGCAACACTTTATCTCTTCAGGATATCTACACGAAAAGGGTAAACCGATTCGGCAAAGGGAAGGCAGTTCCGATTTCCTATAGGCAAAGTCCGCCAGTCTCCGCCTCCTCCTCCTCCGCCTGGACTCTTGTGCGGAGTTTCCCCGGATCTTTATTCTGTGTTTGTTACGTGTTAGTTTTACTCGTCGTCATCGTCGACACGGGATACGCACGAACGCAATCTCCCTCTCCTCCTTCGGGTCCGTATACCGTATACGTCCCACCATATATATCCACACGGTCCCGCGCGTGCCCTGTCGACGACGAGTCATTGTCATAGCACAGCGCACGGCGACGACGGACGCACACAACCACAATGGCGGCGGCGAAATTGCTGCTGCTGCTGTCCGCTCTGGCGGTGCCGCTCCTCGTCCTGCCCTCCGCCGCCGCCGTCGGCACCGCCGATGGGTCGGAGGAGTGGGGATACGTCGAAGTCCGCCCGAGTAAGCAGATTAATTGGCATCACCGGACCATACCCATATGCATCTTCTTCTTGCTTGTTCGCTCATGGACTCATCGATCAACTGCAGAGGCGCACATGTTCTGGTGGCTGTACCGGAGCCCTCATCGCGTGGACAACGGCACCACGCCATGGCCCACCGTGCTATGGCTGCAGGGAGGTCCGGTGAGTAGCGACCTTCCATAGTTAGATTTCACGGCGGCGATGATGATTATGATTATCCATTATTCAATGAATGAAGGAATGAATCTGGCAGGGCGCGTCCGGCGCCGGGTACGGCAACTTCATGGAGATCGGGCCGCTAGACACGGACCTCAAGCCCCGCGCCACCACCTGGCTCAACAAGGCCGACCTCCTATTCGTTGTAAGCACACTATAACCAGTCTAAATCCTTCTTGTTCCTCGTCCTCGCGTGGCAATGGCCATGCCGATGGCACGCACGCGCGCATTGCTCCATGGCCAATGGCGCCTGGCGGAGACTAATGCCGTGCAATGGTGGGCGCAGGACAACCCCGTGGGCACCGGGTTCAGCTACGTGGAGGGAGGCAACAAGAGCCTGCTGGCGCGCACGGACGCCAAGGCGGCCAGCGACCTCACCGCGCTGCTCGTCAAGCTCTACCGCGACAACAACTACAAGCGCCTGCAGGGGAGCCCGCTGTACATCGTCGCCGAGTCCTACGGCGGCAAGTTCGCCGTCACCACCGCCCTTGCCGCGCTCAAGGCCATCACCCAAGGACAGCTCAATGCCAAGCTCGGAGGTATAGTACGTCACCTTGCTACTATGGCCCTGTAGCTCCATTGATGAAGGAGTTGGTTTTGATGTATCGGTGGATGGTTGTGGTGTCACACACGCATGCAGGTGTGGCTCTCGGAGATAGCTGGATTTCACCGGAGGACTCCGTGGTAATTACTTACTAAAGTCAACAGCCTTTTTTTCTTTGATCTAGATTGGACAACTACTATTTCTGATCGCAGGATCGATTTGATGATTACTTAATGATTGGTTTAATTACTGGATTGCTATGAATGTATGCAGTTGTCGTGGGGGCCTCTGCTGTACGAAATGTCCCGGATCGACGAGAGCAGGCTGCAGCAGTGCGACAGGTACAGCCATCTTCTCCGACCACATTAATGGCCGGACACAGCTTCACATTCTCCAGCTAACTAACGACCATGGAAACAATGCAGTATCGCGCAGAAGATCAAGGGGCAGCTGAAGGCGAACAAGTACGCCGCCGCCGAGAGGTCATGGGAGGAGCTCGAGTCGGCCGTCCTCGAGCAAAGCAACTACGCCGTATGTTTCCTTTTACCACCTTCAGTTTGATCGTGTTTCTGGACTTGCGGTTTAAGATTTTTTTACAAATATGGCCCTCTGCCCAGTGCAATTGGCAAAAATAGCCCCCTCTGAATGTGATTGTCAAAATTGCCTGGCGGGAAGCTATCTAAGGGACACGTGGCACTTCCCTCCATGTGGGGTGGCGGGAAGTACTTCCCTCCATGTGGACTGGCGGGATGTCCATCCCGCCGCTGTCGTCGGCGGGAGGTGGTGGGCCCCATGGCGTCTGCTGGCGGGAGGCCACGCTGGCTGTCAACGTGGCATGGTACTTCCCGCCACCCCACATGGAGGGAAGTGCCACGTGTCGCCATAGGGTACTTCCCGCCACCCCACATGGAGGGAAGTGCCACGAGTCGCTTAGATAGCTTCCCGCCTGGCCATTTTTGGCAATCACACTCAGAGGAGGCTATTTTTGCCAATTGCACTGGGCAGAGGGCCATATTTTTGAAAAAACCGCAGTTTAATCGTGGGTGGGTGACTGCTTGGGCAGAACTTCTACAACATCCTTCAGGACGAGTCATCGTCAGACGCGGCGGCGCTGACCATGGCGGGAGGAAAGGGGTGAGGAAGGAAGGGTACACGAGCTACCTGGGCTCCAAGGCCACGAGGGAAGGCGGCCTCGACGGCCTCATGGACACCGTCGTCAAGGCCAAGCTCGGAATCGTCCCCAAGAACTTGACCTGGGGACAGCAGTCCGGCGACGTCTTCGAAGCCCTCCAAGGAGACTTCATGAAGCCAAGAATCCAAGAGGTAAAAAGCTAGCTATCTCGTACATTCTCTGAGTAAATTTCCAATGCAGCTAAAATGGCTTAATTTACCTCTGGTGAAAAATGGATGATGCAGGTCGACGAGCTGCTGAAACTTGGTGTCAACGTCACCATCTACAGCGGACAGGTACCGAAAAAATAAAAATCCATGACCACAATTCTGTCCGAATACTCGATCTGTGTGCTTGTTTCTTGGAAGGCTAAACGGATGGATAAACCTAGGTCGCTAGCTGCTGCGTGTGAATGATCGATGGCTTGCAGCCAAAGACCCAAGCTTACACACAAACATTTGCCTGCCAGCCCTGGCGTTTTGTTTCGTCCGTTCTATTGTTCTATACACGCATGCTCCCAAATCAAGCCGGACTCCATCGATCAATCGACGGATAGGAATATTGCCTTGCGCTACCTGACATGTGTGACTGCCAGTTTTGTCTTAGCCGCTGTTGTTTATCTGCAAGTGTAGTGTTGGTGTGAGATTGATAATCAGTGAATCATGCAAATGCATCATTGAAGAATCTATGCACATCACCTGTTAAATATGATAAATTGTGTATTGTAATGAGATTCTAATAACCAACCTTGGTTCTTGGCTGTTGCAGCTTGATCTCATTTGCGCAACCAAAGGAACACTGGACTGGGTTCAGAAACTCAAGTAAGTGCTGCTGCTGCGACTGCAACTCACCTGGGACCTGTTAGTTAGCACTGTGTGTACTGTGAAATTTTGCCAAAAAAAAAAAAAAAAACAGACGAGTTTAACTGTTGATGCATTCATTTTCGTGTCAGGTGGGACGGCCTGAAGAAGTTCAACGACTCGCCTAGAAAGCCGCTCTACTGCAACGGGACTGAAGCTGGCACCCAAGCCTTCGTCAGGTCGTACAAGAACCTCAGATTCTACTGGATACTGGGAGCTGGACACATGGTAAACCATCAAAATCTTGCAAATTTAGCACTGCAATTTTGCGTGGATATACATGATACTGTTTGCAACTGGTTGTGAGCCTGTGAATGTGATGCATCATCCACCCCTGTGATTTTCATTGCAGTTTAAACCAGTTGCTTAGTCCAGCTATGGTAATTAGGATTCTGACAGGCTTGGGGTATGTTTTTGTGTGAGCTGGAATAGGAAGAGAGTGCGCATTCATGTCATGTGGTTGGTGAGATAGGTTTTTCAAGGATAAATTCAAACACCACACGCACAAGGAATGCAGCCCCTGTGAGATACACAATGCAATAGGCCGCAGGCAGGCAGGCACACTTGCAGAAACAGTGATATACATAGATTACATAGGTTGTCTGGCAGGTGTACTGCTCTGTGATGGTTTGTCACTTTAATGCTCTAAAATCTAATGCTCAATTATTTTTCTTCTGACAGATACCGATAGACAACCCTTGCCCTGCACTCAAGATGCTGGGTGACATTACAGTCTCCTGCTCAGTAGAAAAGAAGAAGATAGGCACACCACACCGGCTGACACCCAGCGGAAGAAAGGATTATTTTCTCATATTCTTCCCATTGCTTCAGTTATTTTTCATTTCACAGTAAAAAAAGTGTTGATGAAGGTGAATGATAGTAGCATTTATGAGATGAGAAAGAACATAAGAGAGATACTTGAACAGAGAGAGAGAGACAACTGTAATATATATAGTACTGGTGCAGCTACATTTTCGGTGACAGGGTACAATCAAAAATCAAATTTAATGCATGCCGGCCGCACAGTGCTGCTCTCTCCTGACTACACTACTGCAGAGTCATGAGTTGACCTGACCTGCTGCTTACTGCATTACTGATATATTCTTCCTTTGTTTGTTACATATTTATTACTGCCCAGCAAATAATGAGTGCATCGTTGAGGTAAAATATTGCAGTTGCCCATATCCTAAAACCGGAATGAAAACAAACTTTTATCACTGTAAATTAGTACTACTACATATCATATCATATCATAGATGTAACTATTGACCTCTATTGCAGGATCAAGCTATGGTTCTGCATGTTATTTTATGAGCTAGAGACACGCTAACACCTTAAAACTACATCCAGGAACATTTACTGCATTAAAACCTAAAGGTATACAGCTATACTATCATGATCTACAAAGATACAGGTGAATACAACAGCATGCTGGACAAAGTTTCTGGTGTTGTAGGCAGCAGCATAATGCTCTTTTCTTACTTCAAATTCAGTTTGCCCAACTCCCTGTCCCAGTTAAGACCGGACATCTGGCGGCCAAAGGGTACTATCAGATTGTACCGGAAAACCTGCAATGTTTCCCAGCATAATGAAACCCCAGTTTAGTTAACCCATTTTATGCATTCACCATACAGAATGGAACAGAATAGCACCTTGTCATTTATTTGGCGAATTCGCTCCTGGAGAACCCGGCAATCATCATCCCAGGTAGAGCCATTGTGTTCGGAGCGGTTTGCCAAAGCCTTTCTCAGGGATGACTTCCAATTTACAATCATTCCACGGATTTCCTTGTTCAGCTCAACCCATTCGGGTGCACAACCGTTTTTGGAAAGTATCCTGTAAAGGGTGTCTTCTGCAGGATCTGCGTGAGGGTTCGTATCGAGGTTCAGGGGTTTGCCCTTCCCAGGTAGATTCTCGAAATGCCCTTCCTCCATCGAATGCCATATTCTTTGTTCCACGACATTCACTATGTCAGTCTCAGATCTGCAAAATGGCAAGAAAGCTACAAGTTAGTATGACTAGAGCCTTTGTCACAATTATAAATGCAAAGGTGACGGCTAGGCTGACTGAGATGTACGTGGTACAAATTAGCTACGAGAAGCACTTACACAACAACATTTTGCATACAGAAACCAAATGAACGCATAATGGGTGCTCGAACAATAAGACCATGCTAATCAGTAATGCCAAGAAAGAGGAAAATGGTCGTTTGTGTCGCTAGAACGAACCCTGATGTCAACTTTGTTATTAATTTGGGCGACCCCTATTTTCTTCCCTAGTGTTGCGAAAACGCAAAAGACTTTGCGCTTCATTTTGTTGAAAAGGTAGAAGACATCAAGGGTACAACCTCCAGAAGGAGGGACACACACACACACACACACACACACACACACTCACGACCGTCCTCACCAAGCGACTACAACTAGGTAAGGAGGTGCCCTCAACTACAAACTGCAACAACATTACTTCCCCTAGTGTATAAAACCGGAATATATGCTAACTGCAGAGTTCCACAAATGAGAGACTGCAAAGCGTAATGGCAACTGACCAAGCTCCGTTTAACAAAAAAGTGTATGTGTGGGCTTGAGCAAGCAAAGAATCGTTTCATAATCCATATCACATTATAATAAAGGGATAAAGTTATTAACATCTTCATTTTTTTGGCTGAAAGCAACGATAATTAGACACAGCTGTAAAGCTTAAGAGTTAAGACCATTGCCGTTGGCTAAAGATTTCTATGTTTCCGTAATGCAGCCTGACATCTAAAAGATCGATAAGTTTTGAACAGTGCCCAGAATAGTGATCAACAATTTAGGCCAACATCATGGAGACCCAAGAGGTAAGTTTAACTTTGGGTGGTAGCATGTTTGGTTCATACCCACACAACTACAGGTGTGGCATGCCGCACTGTCTTAGCAGTCTTCCCATTTGTCATAGACTCATAATTTTTTCAAATGTTGCCAACAGTTACGGAGAATAATTTCTTCACCACAGTTATGGCGCATAATTTCTTCGCCACACTTTTTGTGGCTTGCCACTACTTAGTAGGAGAAGTGTTGAAAAATCTGCCTACACCAAAATGTCCCCAACACTGCACGGAGCGTCAAACATTTGGAGGCACATTGTTACAATACTAACGGTACAAGAAGGGTTTCCTCTACAAGAACACCAAGTTCGAATGGTTGCTGAATTATTTTACGACGAAGTTTGGCATGCAGAATTTGCAATTGCATATTTACTTAGCAAGGAAGATGTCAGAGGTAGTGATCGTTTTCGTTGCGAATCCAAACACAGAACCATTAACATCGCGCTGCAACCTATGCAGCACCGATACGGATACGTGTATCCGGATCGGGCCGATACGGATACGGGGATACGATATTTTGAAAATGCGCCGATATGAGGATACGTTTTAATAGTTATGTAAACCAATAAATAAATAAATTTAGTAGCTATAAACTATAGAGCCATAGTGGAATCTTAAGATTTGTAGGAGGTAGTTGAAAGACTAAAGGGAATCAGCTGGTGAAAGAGAGAGGAGGAACGAGTGCACTAGAAAGATAGGAGGAAGATGAAGAGGAACCAAGAAGGGTGCTGCTCGTACGTATCGTACTGGTATCCGAGTGGAATCGGTATCGGGACGGTATCGGACACAGACACGAGGTTTAGACCACGTATCGTGCAGCGTAGCCTGCAACGCAGATAAGGGTAACTGACACAAACAATGATTTACATGTTTAGTATCCTAGTTCCGTTTGTAAGTTCCTCAAGTGAAGTATCCTTGATGTTACAAAAGGACTGCTTGTGTGGAAGGTGTGCGACTTCCTAAATGTCTGCAGAGCCCGGAGCATAATGCAATTTTATAGATAATAATTTAGGGCATCAAAGTCTAGCAATACAAGGATCAGTTTCGGCCAAGATTGCAGAGTTACTTGCACAATCAACAACGAAATGGCCACATGGGTACGAAGGAGGCTCGTACGGACATGAGAGATGGGGGAGATACCTGACTGCATTGGGTCGGCCACGGAGCTCGGGTGGGAGCTTCCGTTCGTTGACGGCGTCCCTCACGTCGCCGAGGCGGTCCTGGGAAGACGGCGACGGCTTCTTCTTCTTGTCCGGCGACGTCGACGGGGACGACGCGGCGGAGGCCTCCGGGTCGGAGCTCCACGAGGCCGACCATATCGCCCGTCGCCGGGCGGGAGCGAGGGCGCTGCGTACCACGGCGGCGATCGCCGCCGCCATCGGACTATCGGAGAGGAAAAGAGAGAAAGGAGAAGCGGCCGACGATGGTGGTATGGGCCTAAGCACCGCCGCCGCCCCGGCCATAAGGCGGTGCTCGTAATGGGCTTTAGTTGGCCTTTTGATTTCATGGCAATTCATGGGCCTAATAGGTGTATGGGCCTGGAGACGATCGAATGAATCTGGTTGAAGATTCTAAAAAACAACGTGAATCTGGTTAAAGCGAACAGTTCCATGGGCAGCGCGAAATGAACGGCGGCTTCACGAGCAGACGGGCGGTTGGCATCGTCGCATGCAAACAATCGCTGGCCTCCACAAACCCAGCTACAACAATGGTGCCCTGCCCGTCCTCGAATTTTATATATAGATGCGAGCACGAAGAGGCGGAACTAACTGATAAAGACACGAGAGCATCTCTGCCATTCCCGTCGACCGATCGAAGAGTAATTCGAGCTAGAAGAAGGAAGGATCGATAATGGCGGACGACATGGAGAGGATCTTCAAGAGGTTCGACACCAACGGTGACGGGAAGATCTCTCTGTCGGAGCTGACGGACGCGCTGCGGACGCTGGGGTCGACGTCGGCGGACGAGGTGCAGCGCATGATGGCCGAGATCGACACTGACGGCGACGGCTTCATCGACTTCAACGAGTTCATCTCCTTCTGCAACGCCAACCCTGGACTCATGAAGGACGTCGCCAAGGTCTTCTGAAACAGCTCATTTTCACCTCAGCCGTTCGATCCAGCAACAGCATCGATTTATCATCGTACGGCCGGCTTTGATTCTTTGATCTATTCATTCCATACAACTACGGACTCAGGTCCTGACCCCGAGCCTCCTCTTCAGTTGAGGCCGGCCCTAAATTTTGATCATTTATTTGCTTCTAGTAACTGCATGCTGTTGATCACTGTATCATTGTTCCTATTAATTTTCTTGTATTTCTCTTTCTTTCGATATATACACCATTCTTTTTTGATCCTCTGGCTTAACCGCATGAGGTGTATGAGTTGATGTCTCCGTTGATTAAGCATCATGTTTTCTCGATAAACTTAAGTCAGGTAATTGGATGTGGAGATGAGATCGATGTGGCTGGGTTTAATTATGATCATATCAGGTTGTCCTGTGGAAATCAAATCCAGACTCTAGAGGAAATATGCTATATACTACTCCCTCCGTTCGAAAAAGGATGTCACAAAAATGAACTATAGATAGACCATTTTTGTGACATCCTTTTTCCGAACGGAGGGAGTAGATGCTACAGCGCGTGCTGCGTGTTTCTCTAGTGCGTGCCGTTGCTTCCCACACGGGACTATGAATCATTACATCCATTGAACCTCAGTGGTATATTCATTCAACTCTCTGGTCAGTGCTCAGATCCCGCTATCTGCCCTGCGACCAAAGCAAAGCAAAGCGCTATGTAATTGTCCTTCCATGGATCAATCTATCTTTTCAATAGGAAATATCAATCTACGAGGAATCTCCTCAGGCCGTCTAGTTCATAGAATCTTAAAGGACATGACGTTTTCATATATGCATACTTAAGTCCAATCGATTAAACTTGGACATAAGAAATATTAGAAACAATATTTAAAATCAAGATAATATTTTATGTAATATTAAAAAACGAAATAGTTCTATTCTTCTTGGAAAAAAACTATTCCCTCCCTTCCGAAATAAGTTTGAAATACAACCATAACACTTATTTCAGTACGGAGTATCTTTCGCTACCTACCTGATAGACCTTGTAAGCCGAGTGCAAATAGGGCTTCGTCGAGTGCATGTGATCTTCAGCATATGAGGCGGATCCGATTGTGAAAAACAGGTTGTCAAAAAAAATATAGGATTAATTCCTTTTTATGAATATTCCAAGCCTTTCTTTAGAAGTGGTTCTATAGATGACATGACATCAGCTTTATCGCACTATATAACCACTTTTAGACAGGTGTAACTAAACTTAGCGGTTTGAAGGCTGCCGGTGACTTGGAGAATGTGTGTGGTTTGCTGCTACTGAGGGCATGTTCGATTCAGACGATAGGAAAGATGTAGCAATAGGAAAAACATGGGATTGCCATGTCATGCACACTCTATTCTTATAGAATTTGGTTTGTAACGATGTTTGTTTGATTCCACCAAAGGAAATGAAAAAAGTGGTTGGAGTAGATGTTAGAATTCCTATGGAAAGTAGACAAATGATTCCTTAGGAAAAATTCTTATAGGATTCAATCCTACAAATCAAACAAATAAGAAAGAAAATTTTCCTATAGGATTGAATTCTACGAAAATCCTATGCATTTCCTTTGAATCAAACATGCCCTGAATTATGATACGCTTATAATTAGCTTTAGAATAATATATTAGTAGACAGAAAGTAGAAAACGCAAGTCAAAGAGCAAAATACAATCTGTATTTGGGTATCAATGGAGAGGGTAATCGACGCACTCGCGTACGTGCAGACAGCCAAATCTAGTAGATGAACCAAGCAAGGCGGTGATGATTGCGCAGGGATCCGCTTCATGGGAAGGTATGACGGTGGTACTACAGGAGGCGAGTTGCATGGTGCGATGATGCTGCCGGAGCTAGAAGAGCCCAGCGGCCTAAACATCAGCGGGGAATGCCACCATGATTAAAGCAGCTAACACGTTTGTTGCGAATTAACTTGACCGACACACAGTGGCTCTGGCAGAGGCAGATTCAGGCGGCTACGGACATGTCGTCGCACGGACGCGCGCGGGAGTGCTCAATCGATCAGTGCTATGCTGCTGCTACCATAGACGACACTCGAGTGACTTGCTCCGCCTTTCCTGCCTGCCTCTGCTTGCTTTCGATCACATACCCTTTGCCTTTTCACTTTGCTACTCTAGCTTTGAGTTCCCTTGAGTAAACCGATGAACGAGACCCCTGAGTCACTCATGGCAGCTTGCCTTTTACTGAATCTTTCCATCCGTACCGTACCTACATTGTTGGGTGGGGACGCAGCTAGCTACTGTGTCCGTCGGTAGCTTCGTCTATCTCGGTCGGCTGCATGCAACATTCCCTCTCCATCCATCTTTCCTTGCTTGGTCGATCTACATACCAATAGCAGTTCTAGTTGCTGTTAATTTTTGGGCCAAGGAGATGGATCCAACATGTTTCCAGCTGCTTTGTCCGAGCTCAGGGATCCATACTAGCTACCAGTTGCTCGGCTCTCTTGTTCTTTCTTCCTTGGACTCTGCTTCTGATGTGAGATGTCCCTCCCTAGATCCTCTGTTGCCGCCGCATGCCTGCCTCTCCTACGACGCATACTTCCATCCGCATGCTTGCTCAGCTGATCATCAAGGTTTTTGATTCATCAGTACTGCATATGATCGATGCACGCATGTGTGGTCAAGCTTATTGATATCAGCGCGTCACTTCGATGACTTTTTTGTTTATTTTTCTTGTAACTCTTCCAATAACATGGATGTGTGCATATCCGATATTTTGATTCGCTCGTCATGTTGAGTTGGTGCAGAGTCTGTGTAATTGATACTCCCTAGCTCTTTACCATATTCATAACATTCATATGTATTTACATGTATTTAGACATATTTTAGTGTGGACCTGGCTGGATGGCTTTATTAATTTAAAGTTGGGTTCTGCTCGAGCCTTCCGTCTAACATATTTTAGTGTACATGTTCACTCATTGCAATATGTATCTAAACAACATGTACACTAGGTAAAACGTCTTATAATTATGAACGGAGGAAGTATCTTATTACTATCAATATTGCTCGTTAGAGAAAAAATGTGTCCTCAATCTAAGTATAGTACGTAATATGCCTCATGGACTAGAGTAGTTTTAGCGCTGGTATACTTCAAGTATGCAAGTCGGTTACCTGGTGAACTCCACGCATGTGGATCAAGCCGTGGTGACACATCTGAAAGAGGTATGCCCTATATGCACTTAATAAAGATAGTTTATTTGACATATATCAAATGTTCATAATATGTTTTTATATCATGCTATAATTGTATTAAGCGGAAATATCAATATACGTGTGGTAGATAAACAACCAGCTCCCTATTAGGCTCTATCTAACTAGTTCATTGGGCAATTGATGATCGAGGTTTCCTTATCATGTGACATTCGTGTGACGAACATACCCAATATTTGTAGGACGTAGCCGTTACGCCTTCGACCGTGGGGTCAACTGATTACCCCCAAGAGCAGGGGATCACCGTAGCACCTCTCAATGCGGAAGTAAGGTATCGATCCGCAGGAGCAAGAAGGAAAAGTTATCAATTCCCAACAACTAAAGTGTCACAAGTTTTAGTTGATTATGCACTAAAAAGTTTATATGACAAGATGGTTGATTGAATGGATGGAAGTTTGATGCAGCAAAACAAGAATGTAAAAGTGTCCCAATCCTCTTTATTGCAAGAGGACAAGACAAAGATTTTCTCTTATAGGAACAATGGACATGGGTTCATGGGTTCACTTAATCCTTCTCTCTCATCTATGGTGATCATCATGTTATAGATAAAGTACACACAATTGTCATGTTCTAATGGTAGCTTTTTATGACGGCTATGTGTCCTAAAACACATAGTTGGAAGAAGTACTCATTTGTGTTGCTAGGTCACCCTCGTAAGGCTAGCGTGGTTGTTGTCACTCCCACATCATACTCTTCTTTTTACCCCAGATAAAGGATGTTGGGCGGTACTGTGTCACTCAATACCTATGCCGTGTCACATCGGCCATCCCGTACCTACATACATCATACTTCATAATGGACAATACTATAGACACTAGTGCAATGATTTATATTTCGTGTGTGTTACCACATCTCTCTCATCTATCTACACTTGGTGGTGTCAATCACCTCATGATAAGGATAAACAAGGCATTATGCATAAATCAAACCATCACATGCATCATAGAATATCTCCAAAGTATGACAAGTCATAAAAGATCCAACACAACAGTAAATGCATAACAAATATTATCTCACACCACAATATCCACCATGGGAATTACATAGATGACCGTAATCATGTTCAGCAGCTCATACGGTACTAATTAGTGAAGCTCAAAGAGAGGAGAGATACATAAGTTACCACACAAACCCAAATCCAGGGGGTGGACTACTCCCCCTTCATCATGGAGACGGTGGAGAAGTCGTTGGAGAAGGTGGAGACCACCCCGGCAGCGCCCCGCCGGAGTTTTCCCCCTCCAATCTGCAGCTCCAGATCTCTGTTTTCGTGTTTCTGTCTTGTGGCGGCGCTCCTTTCGCGAAACGCTATGGGACTTTTTTATAGGCGTTTTTAGGTCAAGACGAAGGCGGCGGAGAAAGGATCGACGGTGCGGACCCGAGGCCAATTGGGTGGGCCCCACGCGGCCAGGTACAGTGGCCACGTGGGGCACCCTCTTTCGGCCTTCTGGCCTCCGTTTGCTTGCTTCCTTCGCTCCGAGGTCTTCCTCCTTCCAAAATAATGATGCCTGTATTTTTCCATAATTTTTGGACGTCGTTTGGGTCCCTGAAACAAAAAGGAAAGAAATAGGGTTTTCTGCCTGCGCAGAGTTAATTCCATAAAAATAGGAAACAATTGATTTATTTCCTAAAATCATTAAATAACAGTGGTATAACCCTTATATGATGCAAATATGATTGGAATATAAGTGATATAGTGCAAAGTTCATGTATGCATTTTACATGCATCAACATCCCCAAGCTTAACCAATACTCGTCCTCGAGTATGAAGGTGATAAAACTAACATGGGCTTTGCAATATAGCACTAACAATGGATATCAAAGATGATTGCTACTGCTACATAGAGTCAAATGATTCATTCTTCAAAGGAGTAGCAATATGCAAAACAGTTTATGAAGTGATATCAAGTATTCAATGTAAGGATGTTCAATGATAGTTCACAAAGTGTAACATAACAGATAGTAATATGGACCACATGTATGCATAATGATAAGCATGAACATCCTACATAGGTCATAGAGTGATGATGAAAATCTGAATATGTTTGGTGGACACTTTGGAAAGATGTATAAGTGAGTAGAGGTAAAGCATGCATAAGTTTCATCTAACCTCCAAACTCTTCTACTTAAGTTAATGATTGCAATGTGGTAATACTTGGTGTCAAGCTCTCATTCCCCTATCATAGCATCTTGAATGATTATAGTTTAATGTGAGAGCAAATATGAGTAGTGTGCTTGACAAAGTAAAGGTTGGATGTCTCATGCCCCTTGAATACAAGTACCTACACCATGAGTTACTCAACTTGGGAAAAGCAAGTTCAAGTTATCTATCATTGTAAGTAATAATAGTATCATCAAGAGCGTCAACTGGGGTACCTCTTGTCCCAGGATATGGAACAAGCCCATATCAAAATGACAAGACAAACAAACAAGATGAACAACCTCAACACCCTTTTTATTTACCATTGGAATAGCTTTTTATTGTAAGGTGTGTCATAGATAGTTCACCATAGCATGTAAGTAAATTTCCACCATGAATGATGCATGGCTTAGATTAGCGGCCCAGGCGTCTCTCTAACCATTTATACAAACTCATTCAAACTACATCATTTCCCCTCATTTCACCATGATAGGCATCCATAGACAAAAGCACATGATATCAACTAAAGGAGCATGTTGAAAGCTTTGCATGTGACAGCACATATGGGCTAACTCCCAACCTCGGACATTTATCAAGCCACTAGCATCATAATCTTAATCACAATGGGTCATGTTTTATTTATTGCAATGATAGTAAAAATGTGCATCAAGTTCATGAGAGCTATATAACCAACTTTTCCCATGGCAATCAATAACATAATCATTTTCATTCAGAGGTATAGATAACACAAATATCATGATGAACATACTCGGAATAGCATATAGCTAGTAGGTAGATATGGTGGACTCACTGGAATAACTTTGGTTGAAGGTGTTGGAAACAAGTTTTTACTTGTTGGAATGTTTGGGCTAGCAAAAGGGAGAAAGTTGACCATCTAGATGCATGCATGAGTGTCCATAGAACCAACTTATCATGTTAAACAAAGTAAAATAACTTTCAGCATCAAAACATGAATAAGTGATAGCTCTTGATAAAGCATTTACATATTATTACTCATTAACAAGCTCATGAATCATGCAACTATATGTATCATTAAAAATCAACTCAAACATCCCTTTTCCCAACATGATAATAGCATCCAACATATTTCAATCCAAATTTCCAGAAACTTTCCCATATACAATTATTATGTGGTGGTCTCACAAGACTCAACAAACAAACAAAAAGACGCTCCAAGTTTATGCGATAAAGTGTTTCGATCGAAAAACAGAAGTTAGACGTGTGCAAACCGAGAGTGTGTAGGTCCAGTGGGGTTGTCTTCACATCCCCAAGCTTATGGTCTTCACCATCCTTGGATAACTCTTGGTGCATCTCCTCCAATCCCTGTGAAAAAACTTCAAAACACCGTTTCTCCCATTTCTTTTCTGTGGGGTGCATTAGTAGTGATAAACAAATAGGTTTCTTGCTGCATACTTGGACAAAAATACATATGAATGTCCAGAAAGTGTATAATGTTGTATGCCTACTCATAAACTCATTGAATCAAAAAGATTCAAGATAAAAGTTCAAAAATGCATAAAACAAAATGGGACAGAATCTGTCCAGAAAAACAGCAGCAGCAAAACGTATTTTTCTACCCTACTGAACTTTGTCGAAAAATTCCGAAAAATTCATGCATACAGAGGATGAAAAGTTCAACTACAGTTCAAATATGAGCTCATTCGGAGTTACAGAATAAGAATTAAAAATCATACCGTGCACAGATTCGTGCAGGAATAAAATCTCCGAACTCAATAAGCAACTTTTCAAGACCAAAATGGGTAAAACTTGGCACTTTATTAAAAACTCCAGAAACTAACTAGACACAAAATCTCTTGTTACAGCAAGAGGACACAAAGAAAAATCACACACAAAAATAACCGGGTTGCCTCCCGCAAAGCGCTTTCTTTATAGCCATATAGCTAGGCTTCTTACTTGTTGTTTATCGAAGATGAAGCTCATGAGGGAGCTTGAACTTTGATATGCCCCTCTTTCTTGGAAAGTGTTCCATGCACAATACCAGGGTCCCATGTTGCTCTCAAGCCAATAAGATAATAGTCAAGTTGAAACCTGGTAGAGAGAGAAACAAACACAAAGGTAATAACAACGAAGTCTAACCTTCTTTCTATGCATTGGCATTTTGTATATGAATGAAGTTTTCCAATGCATATTAACAAAAGTTACTTGCAGCCCATAATTATTAGTAGCATAAAGAGGGTTCTCATAACCTCCTCTCTCATAATAGTTGCAAGTAATAGAAGTGTATTCAACCATATAACCAATAGGATCTTCCAATTTAGATAATTTAGGCACATAAAGAGGATCATTAACTTTATTTTGGAATTCATTAGCATGCTTCCCTCTTTCAAAATAGTTATTAAGATCAATATCAAGTTTAATATCATGGTTGCAACAAAGATTTGGAACTAAAGATAATTGCAAACCACATAAGTATTTCTCAACATAAGCAAATTTCTCCTCTATGGTGTTATTAGGAGAATTCAGGAACAAAGTAGGACTCTTATTATAAGAGTATTTTCACAAACAGCATATATCATTTTTATCCTCACATAAAGTTAACAAGTTCTAAACATGGAGGATTATCAATAAGCATAGGACCATCATCTAAAGCATTATCATATAACATATTTAAGCAACACTCCTCATTATTATCAATAAGTTTACCAACAAAAGGTTTTTGAGTTTGAGTGTTACTATCACATGTTGATGGTGAAGTTGGGGGATCCAACTCTTCATTCTCCAGTTGTTCATCTTTTTTAGCATCTTCTTGAGGTTGCATGGGCATCCCCAAGCTTAGGTTTTTATCCTCTTCTTCACATTCTTCCTGTTCCAAGCTTATGTTTTCACCATCCTCTTCCTGAAAAATATTAGTTCTTTCCATGGCAGCAAGAGTTATTTTTTTATGTTTAATAACATAAGCATCTACTTGAGAAAAGAAATAATCAGCTTCTTTTAATATTTCAAGTTCCTCAAGTGTACATGTTTCAAGTTCCTCAGGTGTATAATCATCCAAAAAACCCATAGCAAAAGTAATGAGGAACTTACAACCAGACAAGTTTAAAGGAACCTCCCAAGATTAGATGGTTGCAAGATATAAAACAAGTTAAAGAAACCTCCCCAAGCTTAATCTAGTGCACACAAGAATAGAAACTTAAGCGCTACGCTCCCCGGCAACGGCGCAGAAAAGTACTTGATTACCCCCAAGAGCAGGGGATCACCGTAGCACCTCTCAATGTGGAAGTAAGGTATCGATCCGCAGGAGCAAGAAGGAAAGTTATCTATTCCCACAACTAAAGTGTCACAAGTTTTAGTTGATTATGCACTAAACAAGTTTATAGGACAAGATGGTTGATTGAATGGATGGAAGTTTGATGCAGCAAAACAAGAATGTAAAAGTGTCCCAATCCTCTTTATTGCAAGAGGACAAAACAAATGTTTTCTCTTATAGGAACAATGGACATGGGTTCATGGGTTCACTTAATCCTCTCTCTCTCATCTATGGTGATCATCATGTTATAGATAAAGTACACATAATTGTCATGTTCTAATGGTAGCTTTTTATGACGGCTATGTGTCCTAAAACACATAGTTGAAGAATACTCATTTGTGTTGCTAGGTCACCCCTCGTAAGGCTAGCGTGGTTGTTGTCACTCCTACATCATACTCTTCCTTTTTACCCTCAGATAAAAGATGTTGGGCGGTACTGTGTCACTCAATACCTATGCCGTGTCACATCGGCCATCCCGTACCTACATACATCATACTTCATAATGGACAATACTCTAGACACTAGTGCAATGATTTATATTTCGTGTGTGTTACCACATCTCTCTCATCTATCTACACTTGGTGGTGTCAATCACCTCATGATAAGGATAAACAAGGCATTATGCATAAATCAAACCATCACATGCATCATAGAATATCTCCAAAGTATGACAAGTCATAAAAGATCCAACACAACAGTAAATGCATAACAAATATTATCTCACACCACAATATCCACAATGGGAATTACATAGATGACCGTAATCATGTTCAGCCGCTCATACGGTACTAATTAGTGAAGCTCAAAGAGAGGAGAGATACATAAGTTACCACCACAAACCCAAATCCAGGGGGTGGACTACTCCCCTTCATCATGGAGACGGTGGAGAAGTCGTTGGAGAAGGTGGAGACCACCCCGGCAGCGCCCCGCCGGAGTTTTCCTCCACCAATCTGCAGCTACAGATCTCTATTTTCGTGTTTCTGTCTTGTGGCGGCGCTCCTTTCGCGAAACGCTATGGGACCTTTTTATAGGCGTTTTTAGGTCAAGACGAAGGCGGCGGAGAAAGGATCGACGGTTGCGGAGCCCTGAGGGCCAATTGGGTGGGCCCCACGCGGCCAGGTATAGTGGCGCGTGGGCCACCCTCTTTCGGCCTTCTGGTCTCCGTTTGCTTGCTTCCTTCGCTCCGAGGTCTTCCTCCTTCCAAAATTATGATGCATGTATTTTTCCATAATTTTTGGACGTCGTTTGGGTCCCTGAAACAAAAAAGGAAAGAAATAGGGTTTTCTGCCTGCGCAGAGTTAATTCCATAAAAATAGGAAACAATTGATTTATTTACTAAAATCATTAAATAACAGTGGTATAACCCTTATATGATGCAATATGATTGGAATATAAGTGATATAGTGTAAAGTTCATGTATGCATTTTACATGCATCATCAACTCTGATGTTATTTCTAAAAATAGTTTGATTGCATCAAACGTCATATCTTAATAGTGTGACAATAACGGTCTTCTTCTCGGGTATTTGAAGGAGTATGTTGAGACGAGGGATCAAGAGCGGGATTTGCCAATCCGCATAGCAGGATAAATACTCTGGCCCCACTCGGTGAGATTATGTCAAACGAGATTGCAAGCATATGACTAGGTAACCAGGACATAAAATCACATACGAGTAAAGAATAGTGTTGTCGATTGATGACCCACAAGCATAGGAGATCGCAATAGTCTCCGAGAGAAGTAAAACCCAAATTTATTGATTGGACACAAGGGGAGACAAAGAATACTTATAAGCCTTAACATCGGAGTTGTCAATTCAGCTGCACCTGGAAAAGCACTAGTAACAGGGGTGATGTGAAAGCAGCAGTAATATGAGAGCAATAGTAATAGTAACACAGCAGCAGTAGCAGTAACAAAGAGGCAATGGCACCAGAAAAAATATTCCGGTGTGTAGTTGACGGTAGAGCAATGATGATGACAGAAGGA
Source organism: Poa pratensis (assembly GCA_947311845.1). Classification (NCBI taxonomy): domain Eukaryota; kingdom Viridiplantae; phylum Streptophyta; class Magnoliopsida; order Poales; family Poaceae; genus Poa; species Poa pratensis. The sequence continues at coordinate 71,341,087 of CAMZMU010000041.1, forward strand.
CCGGGGTTCCCAGCTATCTACACTAGTGGTAACTCTCCAAACAAATAGCAAGTTCTGGGTGAACAAACTACAGTTGGGCAATTGATAAATTGTGAGGGCATGACAATGCATGCTATGATAAGATAAAGTTTACTGTAGTATTTAATTGGGCATTACAACACGATACATAGACCGTTATCCAACGGCATCTATGACTAATAATCCACATTCAGGTTAACATCTGTGTCCCCGTTGGTATTAAGTTGTAAGCAACAGATTATTGCATTAAGTAAAATGCATAATGTAAACAACACAATTATCCTTAGACAAAGCATTGTTGTTTTACCCCTAGTGGCAACAGCACATCCACAATCTTAGAGATTGCTGTCACTCCCCCAGATTAAATGGAGACAGAACACACTATCTAGCATAAATACTCCCTCTTGGAGATACAAGCAACTACTTGATCAGGGTAACCACAAGTACTGGAGAGCATGCAAGATCTTAAATAAACAATAGTATGATAACATGATGAACAATCTGATCACAATTCCACAATTTATCGGATCCCAACAAACACAACACCAATTACATCATATGGATCTCAATCATGTAAGGCAGCTCATGAGATCATTGTATTGAAGTACAGAGGAGAGAGAGTACCAACTAGCTACAGCCAAGAACCCCTAGTCCATGGGGGGAACTACTCACAAACCATCATGGAGCGAAGTGGAGGCGATGGAGTCGATGGAGATGGCTTCGGGGGTCAATCCCGTCCCGGCAGGGTGCCGGAATAGGAACTTCTGACCCCGAAACTTGTCTTCGATGGCGGCGGAGCTGCGGAAAATTTCATGGAATATGACGGATTGTTTTAGGATTTTCGCGTCGGGGGCAATAAATGGGCGAAAGGACGATGGTCGGTGGCGTTCCGAGGGACCCACACCTGGTGGTGGCGCGGTCAGAGGGGGGGGGGCGCCACCACATGGTGTGGTTGGCTCGTGGCTCTCCTCCTTCTCTGCTCTGGACTCCGTTGACGTGTCGGGAAAAATAGGAGGTTGGGTCCTTGTTTCGTCCAATTCCGCGAATATCTCCTTAAGCAATTATCTGGAATAGAAAAATAGCAGAAAACAGGAACTGTCACTGTGGCATCTTGTTAATAGGTTAGTCCCAGAAAATATATAATAGTGATATATAATGCATATAAAACATGTGACATTGATATATAAAACAAGCATGAAACATCAGAAATTATAAATACGTTTGAGACATATCATCGATAACGAGATCAAGCTAGGTATTACGATATATCTAAGAATGAGTCTCAGACACTGTTGGGGATATACCTACTAGGGGTATCACCAGCATGGATCAATCCGGCTAGTCCAGGGTGGCCCGCAGTGGTGGTGAAGGCTTTGCCTACCGGGCGGCCCAGATAGCTGACGACCAAGGAAGGCGGATGCCGGCAAGGAGGAGGCCCAAGACTGAAGCCCATGAAGCCACCAAGACCAAGACGGAAGGCGGCATACTTGCCGGCTAGGTTTAGGACTCCGTATACTTGCTGGATACGTATTCACCTTGTAACCCTAGGTCCAGCCGCCTATATAAGCTGGACCTCGGGGTGCCTTTAGGGCAACTCTTTGATAGACAACCAGCTCATTGTAACCTGTTCACGGCGATATTGCCTTATAGTGAGTTATAGCAGCACGTAGGGCACCGCCACCGCCGTGGTGCCTGAAGCTGGGTAAACCGCCGTGTACAATCCCGAACTTGACGACGTCCACCTTCTTGCCCTACGTTCACCCTCGGCTAGCAGGACCCCGTCTCCTATCCAAAATGCCGATACGACGACAGTTGGCGCCCACCGTGGGGCATAAGGCGTCAGGCGTCACGTTCCAGGCGGGAACATCTCCGGCTGTCCGCAGCCGGCGAAATCGTCACCAAGCAGATCACATCTAGCTGGATCATCTGCTCCGGCAGTCCGGCGCGATCTACCAACATGGTCGAGTAGATCGGCCCAGCCCGCGCATCCGTGCCAGGACCTACTTCGACAAACAAAGGCGGCGAGCATCTGTCCGGCTAATTTATTTTGGCCCGGGGCTCAACGTCGGCAATCTGATTCGCGACGTGCAAGTTGCCATCACACCGGTTTGTCGAATCCATCCGTACTGGAGATCAGATCAAGATTTATCGGCAGTTTCCGTAACTGGCCAAGATCAGCAGATCAATCACATCTCACGTGTGCTGGCGGCAGCACAGCGCGTCAGCCGGCAAGACGGCGAAATCGGAAGCCATCCGACAGCACCATCATCTGCGCCGCCGGCTGACGGAATTACCAGATCGAAACTATGCCGATCGTGGCGTGCATGGAGTCTACAGCGGCTAATCAAATCTCGTCATGGAAAGATCACAGGGAAGCTAGCGCATGCATGCAGAACGCCCGAGGCGAAACCTGCATCGTAACATGCTTTGCTAATAGCTACTCCAACAGATCCAGTACCGAGGTTGTCTAGTTCAAGGCTACCAATTCATGGCAAGCTGAACATACGGCCAAGTACTATTTCGTGACGTGATTAGTCAAAAACCTTTGGATTTAGTGCATGTAGCACGGTTTCGAAACCTACTATGATTTCCGTTCCACGACGACTATTCAAGTCGACAATTCTCGCCAGTGCACGATTGTCAGCGGGACGCCGCCATCGTAGCATCAGGCTTTGACGAATTCATCGTCAGCCAACACTGCTTCGTTTCGACGTCCAGTATAGGCGAATTCGTCGCCGAATTGCTATCTGTTATTTCCGGTCGCCCAAACCAGGCCAGTTTGGAAAGGCATGGATCGGCGAAAAACAGCTTAGCTCCATGTTTTTTGTTAACGCGGCAAAGCGGCGTATTTATCGTCGTATTCCGACGTGGCACGCCATTAGTCTGGCAAACTATCGTCGCATTCCGGCGCGGCACGCCGTCTATCCGGCATACTTGTCGTTGCATTCCATATTAATGCTAAACGCATCACGACGTCTTTCCAGCAAGATCATCATCGAGTTCCTACTTAATCGCTAACTCGGCACAACGCACGTTCCAGCTTAATTGTCGTCACGGTCTACTCATCGTCCGTCAAGCACGGAGCCACCGACAAGCTGTGGCATGCAGCATAAGAGGAGAACTCGGAAGCCACCGCCTTGCTGGAATCAGCCCGGGGGCTGCCGCCTACATCCTGGGGCTGTCTTCTTCAGCCTGGGGCTGCCGGCTACATCCTAGGGCTGTTATATTCAGTCCGCCGTCTTCCGCGTCGTCCTCCTCCTCGACATTGACGTCAGCAAACATCAAAAGCTAAGTACTTTATAACATTTAATTAATCATATGGTCATGAAATAAAAGTCTATGGTTTGCTCATTATGTTCTGAGATCATGCCGTCTTTTGTCTTTTCATATGATCATATATTCTTAGTATCAAAGTTATCCAAAATCTGCTCCGTGCTAAGTGGTTCAAACTTTTAGATACTTGCCGCCTCTGGGCCAAATTAAGCAATCATTTTGCACCGCCTAATATCCTTATTCTGATTGTTTATATGTGGGTTGCCTAGTAGTATGTTTTTGGCACCAACACATCGGCTTTGGTCTCTGAGTCTAAACTATCTGGTACAAGCCCTGGTTGACTCAGCTGAAGTAACTGCGCTGCGGTACCGCCAACATACAAAAAGCTAAGCATATATGCCAGATTAATATTAAGGCGGGCCACATAAAATTTACAACCCCTAAGTGTTTGTTCTAAAACTACCGGCTCAGGCCTTACATTTGTCCAGCTTACAGTAAAAGTTCATCTTAATGCAACTATGTTTACTATGCAGGATATTTGACACTTGGGGCTGCGGTCGCAGCACTTTCATCGAGTCTTGAGCCGCCTTTCCGTCAAGGCGGCACTAACCTCGGCAACTACAATCATCTGATCTACAACGCCACAAGTTCTTCTGAGCATCGAGCCGACTTTCAAGAAACTCGACTCAACGCTCGGGGGCTGCACCTAGACGGATCAAGAAAACCTCTGGCGAACAAAGCCTGGGGGCTCGACATCGACGCTGCCCCTCGCCAGATACTCGGGGGCTTGACATCGACAATGCTTCGCCCGATAATTGGGGGCTGCACATGCAGCTCCATCATCAGCGACGTAGCCGCCTTGTCGTCAGCGACACGGCTGTCTCGTTTATCGCCGCGTTCCAGCTTAGTTGCTAACGCGGCGCGACGCATCCGTGGCACGGCTGCCTTGTCGTCAGCGACACAGCCGCCTTGTTGTCAGCAACAAGGTCACCTTCGTGGTACGGCCGCCTTGCCGTCAAATTTCAGTCTAACCGTATCTGCAATGTTAGGCGGGACGCCGCCATCATCGGGTTCGGTTTAGGCAAATTAATCGCCAAATTACTAGTTGTTGTTTCCGATCGCCCAAACCTGGCCAGTTTGGGAAGACATCGATTGATACAAAACAACAAAGCTCCATGTTCCGGCTTAATTGCTAATGTGGCACAGCCGCCTTGTCGTCAGCGACACGGCTGCCATCATCGCCTTCGTGGCACGGCACAAATGCCATCATGATATCGTTCCACTTCTCCTTGAGTTCAAACTGTCGTGGACCAAGGATGACATGGACACGTCAACTATCGACTTAACCAGTCAACATGACAAGACACTGCGTGGAAGATTCCTGACAGGAGGTCAGGCCGTCTTTCCCATGTTGGCAGCAATGCATCCGGCATCTTTAGTCGGACTGCCGCCTAATCCAACGATGGAATGCTTCAAGCTCTTCAGCCGCCTACAACGTCAACAACAAGGCGGATATCGCAGACGAAAGAAGACGGCGCCTGAAGAACTTAAACCCTTCCAGGGGCTAATGTTGGGGATATACCTACTAGGGGTATCACCAGCATGGATCAATCCGGCTAGTCCAGGGTGGCCCGCAGTGGTGGTGAAGGCTTTGCCTACCGGGCGGCCCAGATAGCTGACGACCAAGGAAGGCGGATGCCGGCAAGGAGGAGGCCCAAGACTGAAGCCCATGAAGCCACCAAGACCAATACGGAAGGCGGCATACTTGCCGGCTAGGTTTAGGACTCCGTATACTTGCTGGATACGTATTCACCTTGTAACCCTAGGTCCAGCCGCCTATATAAGCTGGACCTCGGGGCGCCTTTAGGGCAACTCTTTGATAGACAACCAGCTCATTGTAACCTGTTCACGGCGATATTGCCTTATAGTGAGTTATAGCAGCACGTAGGGCACCGCCACCGCCGTGGTGTCTGAAGCTGGGTAAACCGCCGTGTACAATCCCGACCTTGACGACGTCCACCTTCTTGCCCTACGTTCACCCTCGGCTAGCAGGACCCCGTCTCCTATCCAAAATGCCGATACGACGACAGACACGCTAAGTATCGCCGGGCAAAAGGTTTAAGACTCGACGTCTTAAATTTTGAACGACAAAGTTATTCGTTATCTCACGGGGATTAATTCTGGCTATTCAAGATCCACTGATTAGTCATTGAGAGAATTCCTTATTTGGCCCTTCCTTGAATTTTTGTTTCCTATTTGGCCCAAGAAAAAAATCTTCCCAATTCGACACATTAATTTCATTTCTTTCCTAATATGGCCCTATAGTGCATTTTGAGCATCAAAAAGACGGTTTTACCCCTAACATATTAGAGAGAATTCCTTATTTGGCCCTTCCTTAAAATTTTCTTCTCTATTTGGCCTAAAGGAAAAAATTCTTCCCAATTTGACATCTTAATTTTATTTCTTTCCTAATATGACCCTCTACTACATTTTGAGCATTAAAAAGACTCTTTTACCCCTGATAAATTATGTGACAAAGAAATTGCTCATGTGGATACGTGAAAGCCTATGACATGCAGTAAAAAATAATGTAACACTTTTAGCACACAAATGTAGCGGTGCACAACGTACAACCTTAGTTAGCAACAAGAAGAGCGAGATTCTGGGGAACACATACGATACAAACCTAGTTAGTGTAGGTGATAACCTAATTGTGTCCAAAACAAGTCCGATTGGGATTAGAGTTCTAGTAGAGTTAGGGATTTCTATTCCTAGTCATAAGTCAGTGCGACGACGTGTATAAAAGCACCCATAGGTGCGCTCTGTAAACACAACGAAACAAAAGTGAAATAAGAGGCAAGATAGGCACGATACGTACCTGTGGCAAACAAATCGATCTATTTCGTAATTATGCAAGTCGCCCGAGAGTTTCCGATCGTTCAAGCGAGCTAGCTGCTCACGTTTTTGTACTAGGTCGGTCAGCAAGACAGCAACGTATGTTCACGTGAGGCCAGCTGAATGGATCATGGTGTTCGATCCAAAGCCAACAATTAGCAATTAAGCCGCTGGATGGATGTTGTGGTGCTCTGCACGCATACAAACACGTGGTGGAATTATACAGTAGTTAGCTACGCACCACGGAAGCTACAAATCTAGCATGCACGGGGTGTGGGCCGATGAACTTGGTTGTGGCGGTCAATGTAAAGCAAAACGCGGGCGGGTGCGAGCGCGAGGAGCTGTCTACTGCCTGTTGTGCAAGGACAGGCGCGTTGCATCGCGAGTGAAATGAACATTGAGTTGTTTTTGTCACATAATTTAACAGGGGCAAAAGAGTCATTTTAGTGTGCAAAATGCACCGGAGGGTCATATTAGGAAAGAAATGAATTTAAGATGTCAAATTGGGAAGAATTGTTTTTTTAGGGCCAAATAGGGAAGAAAATTTTAAGGAAAGGCCAAATAAGGAATTCTCTCAACATATTATGTGACAGAAAAAATCTGGCCGTCCTCTCCTTTCTTATCACTAGGCCTCTGATCAATAAATTATGTGACAAACAATCGCATGTACCTTGTTTCTGTTTTACCCCAGCCACCAGTCTTCCTCTACCTAAATGCACGTACTAGCTTAGCTAGCTAGCTGCACTCGTAATTCAAACAAACAAACAAAAGCTAGTTGCACCTCGTGTACGTGCACGATCCATCCATATCAACACGTACGTAACACTTAATTAGCTACCTAGTCCAAATGAATTCCAAAATGTGTATTCTCTCGCTAGCTCTACGTGCTTGCCAATGATCAGCAGCGCTGATATCACATTTTTTTAATAATTTTATTAGGAGAAAAAGAGTCTTTCTGGTGCTCCAAATGTACTAGAGGGCCATATTAGGAAAGAAATAAAATTAAGGTGTCAAATAGGGAAGATTTTGTTTTCTAGGGCTAAATAGGGAAGACGAACTTAAGGAAGGGTCAAATAAGGAGTTATCTCTTAGTCATTAATCAAAGAACGTGTCTCGATTATGTCTGGCGAGATCTCAAACCGCTAGGGTCACATACTTAAGGGGAGAAGCCATGTATAATAAATAGATCGGACATAGAAGAGAAAATAGAAGAGAGCATCGGAAGCCGTTCCGGTACATATCCGATGGAGATCAGAGGGCAAGAAATGGTTTTCGGAGCCGGAATAAATTAAATAATTTTTTTAATATTAATTAATGGAATTAATAGTAAATACATTTTATTTATTTATTTTCGGATTTATTGGCAGCCCCAAATCTAAATGGGCCAAACTCACGAAAGAGAGGCCCAAGAGGGAGGGGCGCACCCCACAAGAGGGGAGGAGGCTGGTCGGCCTAGGTGGGCCACATGGGACCCACCTAGGGCCCACGACCAGCTTGGGGCGTGGCTGGTGTGGGAATAGTCCCACCCTGCCCGGCCAGCAGAGCTGGCAGCCTCCCTCCACCTATATTTCTCTCTCTCACCTTGAGCGTGACTCCACAATTGAGTTGCGCATAGGTTAAGGTTTTCTCCACCATACGCACACCGCCGTACTGCTGGACTTCTGGTTCAAGTCTTCCGCTGCTCGTCCCTGGATCGGAGCCCGAAGGTCGTCATCTCCACAGTATGTGTGTGTGGGGACCCCGGACTAGCTGTCCGAAATACCCGATTATGCATACACAACGATCCCGTGATCAGTCTGTCGTTGCACATAACCCGAACTGAATACCAAAGTTTACAACCATTACAGTACCGAATAAAAGTCTTACATAGGTGGCTTCATGGCCAAACCAAAATAATACAGCAGAAGCTAAGGCGTAGTAGACCACTACTTCTAACAACGACCCGACAGGCAGCTGACTGATGGGGATCCTTAGTTCGCATAGAAGTCACCATACTCCTCCTCGGCGCAGTGCTCCTCGTAGTCTGGCTAGGACAATAGCCAGGGATGAAACCAATATGAGTACATTTGAATGTACTCGCAAACTACCCCAACATGAGTATGCACTAGTTTATTTTAATTTCAAACTCTTATTTTCTTAAATCATCTCTATATCTTTATTGAAAAAGGTAAGAAGAAGTTTGTAACTATCTTTGAATAAAATCATCATTTTATCTGTTTCTCCAAAAACTCCTCCTTTTCCGACCATAGTCCACCATGGTCCACTTTCCATCAACAACCTCATACCGCTCCGTAGGTATAGGTACAACATTCACCACTTCATTTTCCTTTTTAAAACTAAACTCTTTTCAAAACTTGCACATGATCTTAGGACAACCTCCCAATTGTCCATATCCGAGGACTCGGCTATTCGAATAGTTTTAACCCTCTGCAGAGGTAGCACGCTTTTAGCCCACATCCATCCGTAACTCATCGTATCAGCCACGTCCCGCCATACAAGGTGTATTCGAAGTTGAGCCACCGGCCATAACCTCTCCTTTGATCATGCTAGTATAGGATCCTACCCCTATGACACCTTCCCTCGACACTCAGTCCGGTTTCCCGTCAGAAACCCTAAGCGTGAGGACTCGTAGGTTTTCCCCGGCGACCACATGGAGAAGTCTTCAATCCTCCTCCTTATCTTTCCATAGAGTTTGAGCGAGGACCCAGGTCAGGGGAGTTCACGAACCATCCCCTCATGCATAACGGATTCATCTCCGTTGATGAGGTATCCCATACTAATAAGAGCAAATTATATGACTAAGCCTTTTCCCATATGTGGTAAATGTGGTCGCACAGAGTAAGATTGGTCGTCATAGTACTAGGACACTGTGCATTTTTCATAAACATTACCACTTTCCGTTTCTCCACTTCAACACCGACATTTCGGCATTTCACATTCACACAAGTATTTCCAAAGGAGTTTTGAATAAACAACATTGTTTCCATCCTAAAGTTTTATATAAACTACTACATAGGGTGGCAAAATAATTTCCATATACTTTTGAAAAGGTTTTGTAAACCATTGCCTTTAAGAGTAAATCATTTGATCAAAGTAGATGCATATGTATTTAGGTGCAAGCTCAGGGAGTAGCTTGCCTTGCTCGGCAAAGTGACCTTGGTCTTGATCTTCAGGTTCAACAAATTCCCCTCCTCGATAATTCCAGCAACGTTCTCGTCTAATCGATAAACTAACAAATACAAGCCATCACTAAACTACTCAAGCAACATCACAACATTACAATCCTAAATGCTATAAATAGCCACTGCATACATCAAACAATGCAATTTGGTTTCAATTTAATTGATTTAAACAATATTATTTAAGTCCAAATTATGGCAGAAACTTGTTGAACACGTTTAATTCCACAACTTGAGTTCTGTTGGTCACAAAAATACAAACTAAAATTCTATGGAAAGCTACTGATGTGTAGAAGACAACACAATTTGATTTGGATCAATTGGAGTTACCAAACTCCCTACACAATTGTTTGAATCCAGAAGCTTAATAATCAAGTTTTGGCTACCATTTAAATTCTATTGCTCCCAAAATTAATTCCTTTTAGAGGTAAGTAACCAAGGCTATATGTGAGCTAACAAAATTGGTCTTAATTCAATTGGGTTAACCATTAAACATATTTAATTGTTTGAGTGCAGAAGGGTTCTCTAATTTCAACTTTATACTAAACAATTACTACTGCACAAATAATTCTACCAAAATTAGGGAATCTAACACATGGCAGTAGTAAGCTAACGAAATTGGTTTGGAATTAGTTGGACTTACAGAGTATCAGAAACAAACAAGTTTAGATTTTAAACCTTCTATAGTATTTTTAATAATAAATTTTTATTATTTGTCTAAATGAATTGAATACACTTGGGTTGGTTAAACATTTTCGTAAGATTTCCAGAACAATTGGATTTTATTTATTTGGATGTCTAGATCTCAAGTTATTGAATTTTGAAGTTAGGTCCAGTACTGATTTAATAGAGAAGTTTAAATTCGAAAAGTTTACTATTCCGGATAATGTTCAAAACTATGACAGGTGGGGCCCTTCTGTCAGTGACTCAGTGCATGGGTGGAAATTATTAAAATGCTGACGGGTGGGGCCAGCTCGTCAGCCTAACATCTAAACGAAGGGGTATGTTGCCGTTGGATTTAGATCCAATGGCCCATGTTTGCCCACGTCGACGACGAACGCCGGCGACCTAAAACGAGCGGCGCCGAGGCTTGATACGTCTCCAACGTATCCATAATTTCTGCTGTTCCATGCTTATATTATACCATTTGCTACATGTTTTATATACACTTCATATCACTTTTATGCATTTTCTGGGACTAACCTATTAACAAGATGCCGAAGTGCCAGTTCCCTGTTTTCTGCTGTTTTTGGTTCCAGAAAAGTACTTCTGCGAATATTCTCGGAATTGCACGAAACAAAAGGCCACGTCCCTATTTTTCCAACACGTTCACGAAGTCCGAAGGAGAGACGAAGAGGAGCCAGGAGGCGGCCAAACCACCTGGCGGCGCGGCCCCCCTCCTGCCGCGCCAGCCTATGGGTTGGGCCCCTCCGGACTCCACCGACGCCGCCCCTTCGCCTATATATTCCTCCCGACATGAAAACCCTAAAATACGAAGTCATATTTCCAGAAGAGTTCCGCAGCGCCGCCGCCATCGACGACAAGTTTCGGGGGACAGAATCTCTGTTCCGGCACGCCGTCGGGACGGGGAATTGCCCCCGGAGTCATCTCCATCGACACCACCGCCATCTTCATCGCCGCTGCTGACTCCCATGATGAGGAGGGAGTAGTTCTCCCCCAAGGCTGAGGGCTCTACCGGTAGCTATGTGGTTCATCTCTCTCTCCCATGGTGTGATCTTTATGTGATCATGTGTATTGCTAGTATCGCTGAATACATTAATAATGTTTATGCTACTCAAGTGATTTTGTCTAGTTTCTGGAGTCATTGTGACAACACGGTATCAAGGTGACAGTGTGGGTACTTGTGTGACTCTATGAATAATTTAGACATTTATCATGGCTTATTCTTGGGAATTGTGGTGTTTGTTTACTCAGACTTTGAGGTGTGCTTTGCAGCCCTACGCATAGTACTCTTGCTTCATCAAGAAGGAGAATAATCCCGAGCAGTATTTACTTGTGTTCAGTTGTGCTAATCTAGTTGAATATGTAGATGTTACTCTTTATCTATTATGCACTCTATAGGTTACTTTAATATGAACTCCGGTACTCTCCACGGTGTAAAGGTGACAGTGTGTGCACCGTGTGTGACTCCTTTATGACGTTGTGGCGCTTGTTTACTCCGGCTTGAGGTGTGCTTTTGTAGCCCTACACAATGAATGGTGTTTGTTATCCAACAAGAGAGTGTTTAAGAGTAGCTTTTACTTATTCAGTTATGAGATCATTGTTGAGAGTGTCCACTAGTGAAAGTATGATCCCTAGGCCTTGTTTCTAAGCATTGAAACACCGTTTACATCAAGTTCTGCTACATGTTTGCTTGCTGCCATCTTTATTTCAGATTGCAGTTACTACTTATAATCATCCATATTACTTGTATTTCACTATCTCTTCGCCGAACTAGTGCACCTATACATCTGACAAGTGTATTGGTGTGTTGGGGACACAAGAGACTTCTTGTATCTTAATTGCAGGGTTGCTTGAGAGGGATATCTTTGACCTCTACCTCCCTGAGTTCGATAAACCTTGGGTGATTCACTTAAGGGAAACTTGCTGCTGTTCTACAAACCTCTGCTCTTGGAGGCCCAACACTGTCTACAAGAATAGAAGCACTGTAGACATCAAGCTATTTTCTGGCGCCGTTGCCGGGGAGGTAAGCGTTGGAAGGTATCTCCTTTAGATTCTGCAATTTCTTTTTGTTTCTTGTTTTTATTTTCACTAGTTAGGCTTAATGGAAAACAACAAAAAAATTAGAGATCTTTATGAACTTTATATTGAATTAGGACATGATGCTTTTGAAGAGAAAATTAAAAAACCTATGGAGGCTTGTTTGCATGATGGTAGCAATGGTATTACTATAAATTCTTTGAACACCATTATTGCTAATGCTATGGAAAAGTCTAAGCTTGGGGAAGCTAGTTGTGATGAATATGATATTTTTAGTCCCCCAAGCTTTAAGGAGGAAATTTGCTTTGATATACTTTGCCTCCAATATATGATGATTATAATCATTGTGATATTTTCAGTCCACCTACTATTGAGGATATAGTTTATGTTGATTATGATATGCCTCCTATATATGATGTTTACAATGATGAATATGATATTTCAGTCCATCTACTATTGAGGATAAAATTCATTATGATTATTCTATGCCTCCAATTTTGATGATTACAATGATGGATGTGATACTTTTACTCTCACTATTACTAATGATAATGTTCATGCTTATGTGGAGAGTAATGATACTTTATGCATGTGGATCATGATAAGAATGCTCTATGTGATAGCTATATTGTTGAGTTTATTCATGATGCCGCTGAAAATTATTTTGAGAGAGGAAAGTATGGTTATAGAAATCTTCATGTTACTAAATTTCTTCTCTTTATGATGAAGTTTTGAGCTTTCTCTTGATTTGCTTTTATTTGCTGGGTACTTTAAGACCTACTGGTCCTTATGAGAGAGGGAGACACGATTCATATATCACAATAATATTAAGTCTCTCTCTTTATGTTGAAATTTTTGAAGTTGCACTTGTTTTGCTTCTATGCTAGTCACTTTGTTTTATTGATTTTTTTCTTACAAGACTCCTTGCATAGAAGTGGGTTAGATTAAATGTGTTTTATTGCTTTTGATGCTCTCTATATTCAACTCTTATACATATGAGAGCATTATCAAAATCACTATGCCTAGCTAAAAGGCTTTAAAGAAAAGCGCTTATGGGAGACAACCCATTGTTTTTATTTTCTGTTATTTTTGCTTTTTTTTTTTCTTTGAGTCAAGGTGTTTGTTACTTCTGTAGCAACTCCTTTGTATCTTTATTTTATTGCATTGTTGTGCCAAGTAAAGTTTTATTGAAAGTTGATGCAAGATTTGGATTTCTGCGCAGAGACAGATTTTTAGCTGTCACGATTTGAGCTCATCTCCTGCAGAAAATTAAAAATTCTGTAAAAAATCACGCATCTTCCTCAGATATGTACGCAACTTTCATTAAATTGGACCAGTTCCATCTGAGCAACTTAAGTGCCTCGAAAAAATTCGTCATTCCAGACTGTTCTGTTTTTGACAGATTCTGCCTTTTGTTTTGCATTCGCTCTTTTACTATGTTTTGTGGATTTCTTTGCTCCACAAAGCATGGTGGCTGTAGCTAATGTCCAGAAGCTTTAATAATGATTGTGTCATCACAGAATATGAGAATTTTTGATTATGCACTAACCCTCTAATGAGAACTATTTCGAGTTTGGTGTGAAGGAAGTTTTCAAGGATCAAGAGAGAAGGGTGATATTATGTGATCAAGAAGAGTGAAAAGCCTAAGCTTGGGGATGCCCCCGTGGTTCATCCCAACCATATTCAAGAGACTCAAGCGTCTAAGCTTGGGGATGCCCAAGGCATCCCCTTCTTCATCAACAACTTATCAGGTCATCTCTAGTGAAACTATATTTTAATTCTTTCACATCTTATGCGCTTTACTTGGAGCGTCTGTGTGCTTTTGTTTTTGTTTGAATAAATTCGGATCCTAGCAATCCTTGTGTGGGAGAGAGACACGCTCCGCTTTTTCATGTGAATACTCATGTTCTTCACTTATATTTGTTGAGTATTCTTAACTAGCTACTGCAGTGCTTTTAGCTCCTGTTTTTCATGCATCTCTTCGAGCTGTTAGCACTTGTTTTAAATACTCTCTTGCTGCATTATATTATCATTTGGAGAGTTTATGTTTAAATAAATTGATTGGTGTTTGTTTGGAAGAAAGAAAATGCTACATGTGTAGTTGGTATTGGAAAAGATATGCATTCTTAGTACATGTCTATTGTCTGTTTTGTCTTGTTTCGTTTGACACTTTTCAATTGTTTTGAGCTCTCAAGTAGATCATGTTTAAGCTCTTGCATCATGTAGTTAAAGCCTAGTAGTGGAGAACTACCGTAGAGCTTGTTGAGACTTGGGATGCATATTTGTTTCTCTAAGGTCTAGATATTTTCTGGTAAAATGTTTGAGCAACAAGGAAGACAGTGTAGAGTCTTATAATACTTGCAATATGTTTTTATGTGATTCTTGCTGTACCGGTTTATACTTGTGTTTGCTTCAAACAACCTTGCTAGCCTAAACTCTGTACTGAGAGGGAATGCTTCTCGTGCATCCAAACTTGAGCCAAAACCCATGCCATTTGTGTCCACCATACCTACCTACTATGTGGTATTTCCTGCCATTCCAAGTAAATATTCATGTGCTACCTTTAAACTATTCAAAACTTTATTACTCCTTATTTGTGTCAATGTTTTATAGCTCATGAGGAAGTATGTGGTGTTTTATCTTTCAATCTTGTCATTTACTTCTGACAGACTTTCACCAATGGACTAGTGGCATATACATCCGCTTATCCAATAATTTGCAAAAAGAGCTGGCAACGGGGTGCCCAGCCCCAATTAATTACAACTTTCATTAATAATTCTCTTCACATGTTTTGCCCTGATTTATCAGTAAGCAACTTAATTTGCAAATAGACACTCCTCCATGGTATGTGAATGTTGGAAGGCACCCGAGGATTCGGTTAGCCATGGCTTGTGTAAGCAAAAGGTTGGGAGGAGTGTCATCTATAAAGAAACTAAAATACATGTGTAAACAAAAGAGAAGAGGGATGATCTACCTTGCTGGTAGAGATAACGTCCTTCATGGGAGCCGCTCTTGAAAGTCTGGTTGACAAGGGGGTTAGAGTGCCCACTACCATTCGTTGACAACAACAAACACCTCTCAAATACTTATTTTGTGCTCTCTATATGCTTTCGAAAACTTAAAAAGCTCTAGCACATGATTTAATCCCTGCTTCCCTCTGCGAAGGGCCTATCTTTTACTTTATGTTGAGTCAGTTTACCTACTCCTTTCTATCTTAGAAGCAAACACTTGTGTCAACTTTGTGTGCATTGATTCTTACATGTTTACTTATTGCACTTGTTATATTGCTTTATGTTGACAACTATCCATGAGATATACATGTTACAAGTTGAAAGCAATTGCTGAAACTTAATCATCCTTTGTGTTGCTTCAATGCCTTTTACTTTGAATCTATTGCTTTATGAGTTACCTCTTATGCAAAACTTTTTGATGCTTGTCTTGAAAGTACTATTCATGAAAAGTTTTTGCTTATATGATTCATTGTTTACTCTTTATCTATTGTTAGCAAACTATAGACCATTGCTTTGAGTCACTTCATTCATGACATGAGCCTTGCAATATATTGATCAAGATTGTGTGAAAGCATGTCTCCTCAGAAATTATTTGTTGTTATCGTTTTACCTACTCGAGGACGAGTAGAACTAAGCTTGGGGATGCTTGATACGTCTCCAACGTATCCATAATTTCTGATGTTCCATGCTTATATTATACCATTGCTACATGTTTTATATACACTTCATATCACTTTTATGCATTTTCTGGGACTAACCTATTAACAAGATGCCAAGTGCCAGTTCCCTGTTTTCTGCTGTTTTTGGTTCCAGAAAAGTACTTCTGCGAATATTCTCGGAATTGCACGAAACAAAAGGCCACGTCCCTATTTTTCCAACACGTCACGAGTCCGAAGGAGAGACGAAGAGGAGCCAGGAGGTGGCCAAACCACCTGGCGGCGCGGCCCCCTCCTGCCGCGCCAGCCTATGGTTGGGCCCCTCGGGACTCCACCGACGCCGCCCCTTCGCCTATATATTCCCCCGACGAAAACCCTAAAAACAAGTCATATTTCCAGAAGAGTTCCGCAGCGCCGCCGCCATCGACGACAAGTTTCGGGGGACAGAATCTCTGTTCCGGCACGCCGCCGGGACGGGGAATTGCCCCCGGAGTCATCTCCATCGACACCACCGCCATCTTCATCGCCGCTGCTGACTCCCATGATGAGGAGGGAGTAGTTCTCCCCCGAGGCTGAGGGCTCTACCGGTAGCTATGTGGTTCATCTCTCTCCCATGGTGTGATCTTTATGTGATCATGTGTATTGCTAGTATCGCTGAATACATTAATAATGTTTATGCTACTCAAGTGATTTTGTCTAGTTTCTGGAGTCATTGTGACAACACGGTATCAAGGTGACAGTGTGGGTACTTGTGTGACTCTATGAATAATTTAGACATTTATCATGGCTTATTCTTGGGAATTGTGGTGTTTGTTTACTCAGACTTTGAGGTGTGCTTTGCAGCCCTACGCATAGTACTCTTGCTTCA
Source organism: Poa pratensis (assembly GCA_947311845.1). Classification (NCBI taxonomy): domain Eukaryota; kingdom Viridiplantae; phylum Streptophyta; class Magnoliopsida; order Poales; family Poaceae; genus Poa; species Poa pratensis. The sequence goes on from CAMZMU010000041.1 coordinate 71,357,708, forward strand.
TCAAGAAGGAGAATAATCCCGAGCAGTATTTACTTGTGTTCAGTTGTGCTAATCTAGTTGAATATGTAGATGTTACTCTTTATCTATTATGCACTCTATAGGTTACTTTAATATGAACTCCGGTACTCTCCACGGTGTAAAGGTGACAGTGTGTGCACCGTGTGTGATCCTTTATGACGTTGTGGCGCTTGTTTACTCCGGCTTGAGGTGTGCTTTTGTAGCCCTACACAATGAATGGTGTTTGTTATCCAACAAGAGAGTGTTTAAGAGTAGCTTTTACTTATTCAGTTATGAGATCATTGTTGAGAGTGTCCACTAGTGAAAGTATGATCCCTAGGCCTTGTTTCTAAGCATTGAAACACCGTTTACATCAAGTTCTGCTACATGTTTGCTTGCTGCCATCTTTATTTCAGATTGCAGTTACTACTTATAATCATCCATATTACTTGTATTTCACTATCTCTTCGCCGAACTAGTGCACCTATACATCTGACAAGTGTATTGGTGTGTTGGGGACACAAGAGACTTCTTGTATCTTAATTGCAGGGTTGCTTGAGAGGGATATCTTTGACCTCTACCTCCCTGAGTTCGATAAACCTTGGGTGATTCACTTAAGGGAAACTTGCTGCTGTTCTACAAACCTCTGCTCTTGGAGGCCCAACACTGTCTACAAGAATAGAAGCACACGTAGACATCAAGGCTCCGGCGACGGCGAGGTGGATGATTGGCTCACCTAGGAGGCTCTGGAGGTCGTGGTGATGATGCGAAACGACGGCGTGGCGTGGGGAAGCTTGCTGGAGGACTTGAGCTTGCTGGGACGACGTGTATCGTCGACGGCGAGCTCCTCCACTTCCACGGCTAACTCCAGCAACTCCGGCGAGGTCCTGGCGTCTCCCCTGTGAACGAAACAGAGGGAAAACGAGGCGTGTGAGTGCGGTGTGGGTGCAGAAGAGAGTGCGGGCCAGAAATGAGAGAAAGAGAGAGTGTGGCGTCGCGGCCATGCTCGACCTCGACGGCGGCAGTGGCTGCGGCAGTGCCCGCCCTCTTGGCGGTGCACGGTGAAATTGGAGCGAGGGAGAGGTCGAGGGAGTGGTGTGGAGTGCAGAGAGGTATAGGGGGTGGTTTTATAGCGCCGGGATCGGTGTATCATGGACGGGGCACACGGACGGCGTCCATGGCGTGCCGGCGAGATATTTCTCTCGTTTCCGAGGCTGTGATGCGAAGGGCGGGGCAATGCGACGACGTGCGGGTCCGGGCGTGTTCTAGAAGGTCTGGGTCGAGTGGCGCGTGTCGAGGAGCAGCGAGGGGCTCGAATTTGGCCGCGCCGTCCGAGCTCTCCACGGCGGGCATCGGGGGACAGGGCGGCCTTGGGGAGAGGGAAACGCTCGAGCGCGAGCAGAGGCTGCAGAGGCAACGAGCGTGGATGATTGCGAGCCAAGGGGGCCCTGGGGGGCCGGGGAACAGCGAGGCGCACGGCGTCCGGCGTCGACACGCACGGCACAGTGAGCTAGGGGGAGGTAGACGAGGGCGTTTTTGCCAAAAACCCCCTGGCTCTTCTCCTTTCTATTTTCTTTCATTTGTTTTTCAAACCAGAAGCGTTTCTCGATTTTTATTTAGGGCACTAAATCTATTTATAAAAATTCAAGAAAATTTGTGAAGCCTTCCCTTAGTATGCAGAAGCTCCACAAAAATTGGCGTTTAAAAATAAAATGTTTTAAATCATTTTTGTTCATAAGGTTTTAGTTATGGTATTTTGATTTATTTCCAATTGAATTTTACTTTTGAATTTTTAAAACTAGTTCAAAATATTATTTGAGAGGGATAAGTGGTAAGAATAAAATGGGAGTGTTTATATTACCACTCCACTGACTTTTGTTTGAAACAATTTGAGTTTCTCACTTGGAGAATTGGTGTGACACACTTGTCACATTATTTTTCCTGCTTTAAGTTTTTATTTTGTTTTCTTTCTTTTCTTCATGTGTTCTTTAGGGCAAGCAACACACAAGCAACACATAGAAATTAACAAAAGTTTTTGTTGGCCTCCATTTTTGGAATAATTATTATTGATTTTCATTTTGGGATGTTACAATCCTTCCCCCTTAAAATAAATCTCGTCCCGAGATTTGCTAGGCTTAGGTACTAAAGAGGTTTGGGAATTCGCTTCTAAGATAATCTTCGTGTTCCCAAGTTGCTTCTTCTTCGGAATGGTTAGTCCACTGGACTTTGTAGAACTTGATCGCGTGTCTTCGGGTAACACGAACATCTTCTTCGAGAATCTTGAGGGGGCTCTCACGATAAGTCAGGTCTTGGTTCAGGTCGATGGAGAGGTGATCGATGTTTTTGAAAACATCAGGCTGGTCAGGAACTTCGAGACACTTCCGGAGCAAGGAAATGTGGAAGACATCATGATAATCTCCTAACTCCGGTGGCAACTCCAGTTGATAAGATACTTCTCCTCGACGAGCGATGATCTTGAAGGGTCCAATATATCTTGGCGCTAATTTTCCTTTGACATGGAAACGTTGCATTCCTTTAAGGGGTGTCACTCGGAGATAAACATAATCTCCGACGTTGAAGGTGAGGTCACAGCGCTTGGTGTCAGCGTAACTCTTCTGGCGGGATTGGGCAGTTTTGAGGCGTTCACGAATAAGCTGAACTTGCTCTTCAGCTTCACGGAGGTATCAGGTCCAAACAATTTGCCTTCTCCGGTATCGGACCAATTCAGGGGTGTACGACACTGCTTGCCGTAAAGGGCTTCAAAAGGGGCTATTTGCAAACTAGACTGATAACTGTTGTTGTACGAGAACTCTGCAAACGGAAGACAATCTTCCCACTTGGAACCATAGGATAGAACACATGCGCGAAGCATGTCCTCCAATATCTGGTTCACTCTTTCAGTTTGGCCATCGGTCTGGGGATGATAAGCTGTGCTAAACGCTAACTTGGTTCCGAGGGCTTCGTGAAGGGATTTCCAGAATCTTGAGGTGAATTGCGTGCCTCTATCAGATACAATCTTTTTAGGCACACCATGCAGGCTTACTATTCTGGAAATATACAAGTCTGCTAACTGGGCTCCATTGTGAGTAGTCTTGACAGGTATAAAATGAGCAACCTTGGTCAATCGATCAACGATGACCCAGATTGAATCGTGGCCTCGGTTGGATCTTGGAAGTCCGGTAATAAAATCCATTCCAATCTCATCCCACTTCCACTCGGGAATCTTCAAAGGTTGAAGCAATCCAGTGGGTCGCTGATGTTCAGCCTTGACTCGTTGACAGATATCACACTTGGCTATGAAAGAACCAATTTCTCGCTTCATTCCGTGCCACCAAAATCTTTCTCGGAGGTCTTGGTACATCTTGGTTCCACCGGGGTGGATGGAATAAGGGGTCTCATGAGCTTCTTTCAGGATTAACTCCTTAAGTTCTGTGACATTGGGCACACAGATACGGCCATTGAATCTCAACACTCCTTCAGCATCTTCGATAAAACCGGGTGCTTTGCTGAGAGAAATCTTCTTCTTAATTCCTTCAATGCTTTCATGACCTTTTTGGGCTTCTTTGATTGATCCATCAGGGTTGGGGCTAACTCTAAATTGGCAAGATATTCGTGGCTAACAAGCTTTAGTCCGAAATCTTCGAACTCCTTAAATAAGGCTGGCTGTTCGGCTTGGATCAAGGCATTCAGGGTGCAAGGTCTACGACTAAGGGCATCGGCAACTACATTTGCCTTTCCGGGATGATAGTGAATTCCAATATCATAGTCACTGACTAACTCCATCCATCTCCTCTGCCTTAGGTTCAATTGTTTCTGGGTGAATATATACTTCAAGCTCTTATGGTCCGTATAGACCTCGCAACGATGTCCCGCAAGATAGGGACGCCATGCTTTGAGAGCAAGAACAACAGCAGCTAACTCCAGGTCATGGGTTGGATAATTCTCTTCATGCGGTCGCAACTGTCGGGACAGATATGACACAACCTTGTCTTCTTGCATCAGAACGCAACCAAGTCCGAGGCGTGATGCATCGCAATACACGTCGAAACTCTTGCTGACGTCTGGCATAATCAATACTGGGGCTGAAGTCAGTCTCTTCTTCAACTCTTGGAAGCTATCTTCACACTTCTGAGTCCATTCAAATTTCTTGCCTTTCTTCAACAGTTGGGTCATGGGTTTGGCTATACTGGAGAATCCTTCAACGAACTTGCGGTAATAACCCGCTAGTCCGAGAAAGCTTTGGATTTCAGTCACACTGATGGGGGATTTCCAGTCTAAAATGGCTTGAATCTTCTCGGGGTCAACCGAAATTCCTTCGGCAGATATGACATGACCAAGAAATGCTACGTCACTAAGCCAAAACTCACACTTGCTAAGTTTGGCATACAGCTGGTGCTTGCGAAGAGTGTGAGGACCCCGGATTAACTATCCGAGATACTCGTTATGTTTCCTGCAACAACCCCATGATCAGTCTGTTGTTGCACATAACTCGAATTGGCATCACAGGACATCCATAAATACCGATTAAATATACTTACGCGATTGAAGTGATCAGCTTCAACAGGTACATGCAGCGGAAATCACCAAACAACGTGGAGCCCAAGTCATTCGCCTTTACCCTACAGGCAGCTGACTGGGAAGCGCCCTAGTTCGCAAAGACGCCAGTGAACTCCTCTTCGTCGAACTGCTCCTCTTTAAAATCTGGCTAAGACAATAGCCAGGGACGAAACCAATATGAGTACATTTGATTGTACTCGCAAACTACCCCAACTTGAGTAAGCACTAGTTTTTATTTCTTAAAAACTTTTATTTGAAAAACTCTCAAAAATCTTTTTACTAAAAAGGGGGGGTGAGAAGAGGTTTATAACTATCCTTAAGAAAACACCATTTCAGCGGTTTCTCCGGAACTCCTCCGGCATTCAACCACACTCTGCCCATAGTTCCAAACCCATCACCACCCCGTACCAACTCATTGGTACCGGTGGGAAATACCCTTTCCAAGTCAATTTCCTCAACACAATCCAGAGTTTCCAAAACTTTGCACATGGCCTTAGCAGTTCTTCCCAACTGTCCATATCCGAGGACTCGGCTATTCGAATAGTTTTTACCCTCTGCAGAGGTAGTACGCTTTACCCACACCCATCCGGTCACTCATCGTGTCAGCCACGTCCCGCCATACCGGAGGTATGCGAAGTTGAGTTCCCGGCCATAGCCTGTCCTTTGCTCATGCTAGTATAGGACCCTGCCGCTACGACACTTTCCACCGACACTCAAATCCTCAGAAACTAAGTGTGGGACTCGTAGTTCTGCCCGGCGGACCCAAGGGAGCCCTTCAATCCTCTTCCTCCGACACATCCATACCGGCTTCCGGTAGACAACAATGAAGAGGACCCAGGTCAGGGGGTAGGTCCTCAGACCATCCCCTCATGGAACGAGGTCATCCTCGTTATTGAGGCATCCAGTACTAACATGAGCAAATTATATGACTACGCCCTTTTCCATATGGGGGTAAATGTGGTCGCACAGATTATTGGTTGTTCAGTAAGTACCAGGACACAATGTGCATTTTTCCTTCCAAAACAACACCGGACTCTGCTTCTTCACCTTCATACCGACCTTTCGGTACTTCAACTCCATCCAAGTATTTTTTTTTTAAAAAAGAGTTTTGAATAAACAATGATTTTCCCATCCTATAGTTGTAGATAACTACCTTATTTTTCTACATAGGGTGGCAACATAGTTTTTCACAAACTTTTAAAAAGGTTTTCACAATCATTTCCAATTTTCATCGCAAAATACTTTTAATCAAAACTAGGGTGGTTTGTAATCCCACCAAAAGGATTTTCATAGAAGGCTTTTGAGTAAAACAAGTTCATTTAGAAATCATTGTATACCGCTAACACCTCTATATCGGGTGCCTCAACAATATAATTGTAATTTTGGAAAAGGGTTTTCAAAATCATCGCTTTCGTGGCAGACACCACAGAAATCATTTATGCTCTTTATAAGTAAAACAGGTAAATCAAAATAGATGTATATAGATGCAAGCTCAGTGAAGTAGCTTGCCTGGTTTCAGCAAAATGTCCCTGGACTTCTCTTCGTTGATCAATATAATAAAAATCCAATCCTTCCTCGATCAAATCTCTCCGAAAACCACTCCGGTAGCGTTATTATCTAGCGTCGCAAACAGGGAAATAAACAACAATCAATACACCAAACAGAATCACAAGTGGTGCACAGACAGATAACAACCACAAGCATCAAACCAATTATTCACGCAACAAACTAGGATCTAAGCTTATAAGGGCCTTAGACTAGTGCATGCTAGGTGCCTAGATCACAAAGCTATCTCAAGCAAGGGTGAACAGCAAGCATTTTATCTAAACAGGAAGTACTTCACTACAACACAACCACTCAATTTTCAACAGAGAAAACCACCACTCACACCCAGTAGATAAAAGGCTATCGGAACTATGCTTATGATTGAGAAACTTATTCTTCAATCAATATGCAATGGAATCAGTGGGTGTTCCACTACCATAACAAGGCATTAAGAGGTTAAATATCCTCTGGCTACAATAGGAAGCTTACTAAAACAACAACACAACATAAGGCTACTCGTGCTAGTGAGTCCTAAATAATTATAACTATTCCCCCAACTAAACATGCTTTGCTAAGGATCAAACAATAGGTAACAAGGGGTGACATGCTACAATATCAGTAGCCATGAAATGCTACTGATGTTGAAGCAATGTTTCCAAAAACCAAACCACTCAAAGAATTTCATGCACAGACAATTCCTAAACACTAGGGATATTCTAGGAAATATTCACACTAGTGATATTATTTCCTAACGAACACATGCAACACTAAACTTTTTCCTAACATGCTAATTATAAGGGATAACACACTCATAACAAAGAGTACAGAACCTATGCATGCTAGTAATCACAAATAAAACATTAACACATTCCACAAACTTAAATAAAACTAAATCCAAGATTTCACAGGAAAGCATTAAAACTAGCTATGCACACCAAAAATAAAATACAGCTCTAAAAATCATACCAATCTAGGATTAGGTACTCCTAGTCATACAGAAGGCTACACAATTGGATTCACATCAAAATCTATCACCAATTAATTTACAAAAATCCTAGAAGAGCGCACTGGTCACAAACCAAAGTGGATGCCATTTTGTTTAGGAACATCATTTGCACAAGAGGCCAAATGCTACTGCTAGGTAACACTCAGGGCTTTTCAAAACAGTTGAGTTTGCATTTTTGGCTATCCTAGAAAAATAGTTATTGAGTTTTTGGTGAAAACCAGTGTTTTTGCCTTCCATTTTATTTATCTAGAAGTATTTGTCCAAAAGTGGATCTACCACTTGGATCTGGTTAAAAACATGTTGAGGTACCTCCATGATTTTTGGTTTGGCCAAAAATGCATGTGAGCTATTTTAAATCGATTTAAACTGAAGGGCCAGAAATAGATCTATAAGGAAATAGAATAAACCACCTAAAAAAAAGGTTAGCGGGCTGGATCTGCTGGATCAGGGCTGTGCAGCGCAGGGAGTGGCCCATCTCGCGGCCCACGAGCGCGAGCGAAGGGGTACGGGCCTCTCCTTCTTCCTCGACACGCCGAGGCGGCGAGACAGAGCAGGGGCTCCGGCGAGGACGGCAGCGTCGGCGATTCCGGCGTTTCCTGGGCAAAGAAAGGGCTCATAAGAGAGAGCAGAAGACGGGGAGCACAGAGGCACAACAATGACGGGAAATGGTGGACGGCACCACCCGTGAGCTTGCTCAACACATCGGCGGCCGGAGCGGAAGGGGATAGCTCGACGGGGACGATCCCTTGCTCCGTTCTCCGATTATTCGCGCAGGGAGGGAGAGTAGGACACGACGAAGCTGCTGGGGGTCTGGGATTTGGATGGGGAGCTCGCTATCGCCGGCGAGGCGCGTCGGCGGCTTCGGCCGTTGTTCAAATCGTGGTGAGGAGAAAAGGGGAAGTGGGGAGAGAGCGAGAGAGTGGGAGAGGGCGAAGTGAGGATGGGGGAGCAGAGTGGTGGCGTGGGGTGGTGCTCTTATCTCCTCCCAGGGCAAGGAGGGAGGGCCACGGTGGCGTGCGGGAGGGAGGTGGAGGCAGAGGAGCAGGGAGCAGATGGTGGCAGAGGAGTCGTGCGGGAGGAGTCCCTCTTGTCGAGCAGCAGGGCGCGGCGTGAGGAGCACGGCGGCGTGGGGCTCGGTGACTGGCAGGAGGGAGCACGGCGGCGCGGCGAGCACGGCAGCAGGACGCTGCGTCGGGCGCCGTCAGCTACAGGAGGTCAATGACGGATTTGCAAAACGCCCCCTGAATTCCTTTCTGCTCTCACAGATAGGTCCTTGCCCATTTCTTTTTAATTCCTTTTCAAAACCAGTAGGGTTTCTGGGATTTAATTGAGGCCTTTATACATTTTTAAAAATTCTGAAAATATTTGGGTAGCCTCCCATATACATGTAGAGGCTCCACAAAAATTGGTTTTTTTGAAAATAAAATGTTTTGTGCAAAATTTGTTCATAGAGTTTAAATAAATCATTTTTGGAAATTAATAATTTGATACTCTTTTAATATTTAAAACCAGTGATAAAATATGGTTTTGAACTTTTGGGAACTTCTTTGACAAATAGTATAACTTCAAATAAGTTTTATTTTCACAGAGAAAACATTTGTTTTAAGGAAAATAGAGAATTTGGGAGGGAAATTATTTATGAAGATCATTTTTAACTCATGACCTTCATTTCCTTTTTTTTTTGTAAATGAAAAGAGGGGTTTGTTTTAAATCGAATAGTAGGTTTACTTGAGAGGGAGTGATATGAAGTGGGGATGATTATTAGTTCACCTCACTCCTGGAATTTTGATAAAGAAAATATAATTGTTTTCAGAGAATAGAGGAATAGATAGAGAGGAAATTTTTAATAGGATCATTTCTTGTAACCAAGATTTGATTTGAGGGTTACCTGAGGAATCATCCTCACAAGCAAACAACCAAACCAAGATCAGCATCACAACAACATTAACAACACACAATATCAACCACACAACTCAATTCATACAAATTAATCATGCCACACTTTTCATGATCAACACTACTACCTTAAAAATGATCATACTTAATTATGACAAGATGAAGTTTAGGAAATGGCTCAACTCATAATTGAATAGTTTTTCAAAAGATTTGAGAATGGAAATATGTGGGGTAATATATTTCCCACTAATGTTTCTTTTAAAAAAAATGGAATGAAACATAGGAGGTTATAAAATAAGAATTGTAAAATATCAAGGTTGAAGAATAGATGGGAGATAACATGTGAATCTCCATATTTTAGAAACATGTAATTTTGGAAATACTTTTATCTTCTCAAGAGTGGGTATTTTATTTGCTGCTAAAACCAAATCATTTTTGGAATAGACTTTTGGCCAACATAAGAATGGAAAAGATATATGGAGTATATTCTTGTCATAACATGATCACCAGAGTTTTAGATATATTTTTACTTAGGTTGATTTCTTGGGTTGACACTTACTAGTCAAACAATCATCAACAATAAAGTCACACAAGATCAAACAGAACAATATAAGGGAAAACACAATCATTTGTGAAATAATTCAAAAAGTTTTTGTTGGTTCTGAATTTTGGGTCTTATTTACTCTTATTATAGATTTGGGATGTTACAGATCCTTCCCCCCTTAAAATAAATCTCGTCCTCGAGATTTGCCCGGGGGTACCGGGGAGTTTTGAGGGCACGGGTTTTGGGCTTGACTTCTCTTCCGAGGTCGTTGCTTCTTCGGTAAGGTTGCCAGGTGAGATCTTGACAGCTTGATGTTGCGAGGCCGTCTATTGGTTAGTTGTATAAGAATGTGGGTGTCTTCTATGACATCAAATTGCCTTAGTCATACAAGAAGAATTTGGTAACAAGGTAGCTAGTCTTGTCATCAAATCACTTTTCATTTCCCAGAGGCTGAGATGTACTGAATTATCTGATGTTCCGATTATTTGTGTATGACACTCCATTGTTTGAGCATACAAAAGTGAGTTGCTAACAAGTTCATGAGGCTTGTTACCAAACTACTTCTATATAACCCGAACATTGGAGGATCGCACTATTTCTAGAGAGGTTAAGAATAGTAGATTCTGACATAAGAGTTTCCAAATACTCAAAGATCGTCTGGTAGATTGCTTCTTTGGTTCCGGGTCTTCACACAGCTTCGCAGGTGTCTTCATAAGTAAGCTAGAGTGCTCCAAAATAGTTAGGGTCTTCGGGAAAACTTTATGGTTGAGGGGCTTATGTTAGTTTTCAAGGGAGTTGGGTGCCATACCTTAGACATCAAACTTATTATACCTATGATCCTGAACGATCAACTTTACCTAGGTCTCTAATTCTCGATTTTTTTCAAAATACCATTCCAATATTTCTGGTAAGGCCACTACTATCAATCAGTTAATTTAAAACATGGTCCTTGCTCAAGCTAAAATTATTAATCCACCCTCATCTTCCTTGGGCATAAACTCTTTATCATGGTATAGTTCAATCTATCGGGTACCCATCAAATCTTTTTAGGCATATTCTTCCCATTGCCTTTTTATCACTAAATCATTGTGCTCCACCTATCATTTCCTGATTGATTTTTCTCTCCAGATAGGCATATCTCGAATTGTCTGACTCCGTCGGTTGTCATTTTCCTACGACCATATCATCAAAACTAAATAAAGCATCCGACAATCATGTGATCATATCATCAAGAATTGACCCACTTTCTAACCAAATTCAGATTTTATCTCAACACTTTTGGGGCCTTGATCTCGTAATCAAAGATAACTGATTTTTTTCTAAGAATAATCCAAACAGAGCGTGACAAGCTCTGAAAACTACTGTCACCTAGAATGTCTGGCTACTAGACCAAGTCATATTGACTCCTAGAATCCGATAAGCATTCATTTATCCTCCACTAATTATTTCTTGCATACAACGATCTGCTCATTTGCTAACTCATCCTTGATCACTTCCCATAATTCCATAAGAGTTTATTGCAAGGGTCATTTGCGCCAAGAATCACCCTAGACATTTCCACACCGGAGTATTTTTCTTAATCTACTTGCTTCTAACCAATCCAATTATCCTTTTATCAGCAAGTGCTTCCTAAAAATCCAAGAACTTTCACCTTTATTTCTAAACCTTAAATCAAGGGTCACATCTTCTAGCTCCAGATAACCACCAATGGTTGGGGACCACAACTGGTTAGCCCCAAAGCATAATTCAGATATATCATTTGTCCAAATCCAATTAATTTATCGATCCACTCCAAGTTTTCACTTCTATTCTAAACCCCAAATTTTTTTTGATATTACCAATATCATCCAACAAGTTCTGATCTCCTCAACTAGATTCTTAAGGGACCCTTTTAACTAATAATCTCATAGTTCAACACTTGTATATCCTCCTAAAGTTCTCCTTTCTACCAAATAGTTTTGAGTCGTCCTATGGCACCTATTTCCTTTGTCTAGAAAAAGCAGTTAGTAGCTTTGCAAAACTTGGTTAGATGAGAGATTTAAAGTTAGATCAATTATGTTAGTTATGTTAGCTTTCATAATCTTTTGTTAGTCTGACAGAATCCAACTAGTGTCATCGAACGTCGGGTCTTGAATCTTCATCCTTCTCGATAGCTTGATGTGGTTGCTCAAAACGACGTATGAAGGCCGCTATCCGTCTTGCAGAAGGTCGTAGAGTCTTGGGCCTCAAGGTTGAAGTAGAGAGTATTCGGTATCTTGTTCCTCTTACTAGGTCAAAATTTTCTGGAGGGTTTTCTAGGTCGGACTTTTGAAAGGATACAAAACCTCAGGCTTGGTTAAAGATCGGGGGTCTTTTGTATCTTAGGAACTGTCAGCTCTTTTTGGGAGACGATTTAGACGAGAGGGAAAATATTTTAGAAAGATTTTCCTGGCGGGTTTACATCCGTAACAAGGTGCACTTAGGTGGCAAAAAGGAAACTAAACTTTTCTTTTTGTAAAACTCTTTTTCCATCTCACAAACAACACACAAGCAGAGTACACACAAGCAAGGTGCACACAAGGTACGTCTAGTACCAACGGATGTCTAGTACGCGTGGTAATAGGGGTGAAACAACCAAGGTTCCTATCATATGTTTTTCCTATGGGTCTTGGTTAAACAGGGGTGCTGAAATCTTCATTTCGTCGCCTTAGTCTTTAGCTGGAGAAACTGGATTGTCGAAGTAGCCACTTGAGTAGAATTGCTGAGGTTGAGCTGAGGTCTTCGGAGGTCTCTTGCTTTGTTGGGTCGACGATCTTGGCATTTGCAAGTCCACCACCTTGATGTTGAATGTTGAATATTCGAGATGGAAGCTTCTTCTTGTAGGTGCTAGCTAATTAGGTCTCACTTGGGTTCATCGTCAAGTATTTTGAACGGGTAAGAGTAAGTAGAGAAATCCTTGGAAAATCTTAAATTGGCGGGGTAAGACTTTGAAATATTTGAGAAGATGAGAAGTATTGGAAGTCATTTTTGGACTTCCCTGGATAAAGATATATTTTTGGTATTAATATATTTTTAACAAAATACTTTCTTTCCTAACTAACGTCCATGCTAACTAAGGTCTGTTACAGTCAGGATGGCTCTGATACCAAGTCTGTGAGGACCCCGGATTAACTATCCGAGATACTCGTTATGTTTCCTGCAACAACCCCATGATCAGTCTGTTGTTGCACATAACTCGAATTGGCATCACAGGACATCCATAAATACCGATTAAATATACTTACGCGATTGAAGTGATCAGCTTCAACAGGTACATGCAGCGGAAATCACCAAACAACGTGGAGCCCAAGTCATTCGCCTTTACCCTACAGGCAGCTGACTGGGAAGCGCCCTAGTTCGCAAAGACGCCAGTGAACTCCTCTTCGTCGAACTGCTCCTCTTTAAAATCTGGCTAAGACAATAGCCAGGGACGAAACCAATATGAGTACATTTGATTGTACTCGCAAACTACCCCAACTTGAGTAAGCACTAGTTTTTATTTCTTAAAAACTTTTATTTGAAAAACTCTCAAAAATCTTTTTACTAAAAAGGGGGGGTGAGAAGAGGTTTATAACTATCCTTAAGAAAACACCATTTCAGCGGTTTCTCCGGAACTCCTCCGGCATTCAACCACACTCTGCCCATAGTTCCAAACCCATCACCACCCCGTACCAACTCATTGGTACCGGTGGGAAATACCCTTTCCAAGTCAATTTCCTCAACACAATCCAGAGTTTCCAAAACTTTGCACATGGCCTTAGCAGTTCTTCCCAACTGTCCATATCCGAGGACTCGGCTATTCGAATAGTTTTTACCCTCTGCAGAGGTAGTACGCTTTACCCACACCCATCCGGTCACTCATCGTGTCAGCCACGTCCCGCCATACCGAGGTATGCGAAGTTGAGTTCCCGGCCATAGCCTGTCCTTTGCTCATGCTAGTATAGGACCCTGCCGCTACGACACTTTCCACCGACACTCAAATCCTCAGAAACTAAGTGTGGGGACTCGTAGTTCTGCCCGGCGGACCCAAGGGAGCCCTTCAATCCTCTTCCTCCGACACATCCATACCGGCTTCCGGTAGACAACAATGAAGAGGACCCAGGTCAGGGGGTAGGTCCTCAGACCATCCCCTCATGGAACGAGGTCATCCTCGTTATTGAGGCATCCAGTACTAACACAGCAAATTATATGACTACGCCCTTTTCCATATGGGGGTAAATGTGGTCGCACAGATTATTGGTTGTTCAGTAAGTACCAGGACACAATGTGCATTTTTCCTTCCAAAACAACACCGGACTCTGCTTCTTCACCTTCATACCGACCTTTCGGTACTTCAACTCCATCCAAGTATTTTTTTTTAAAAAGAGTTTTGAATAAACAATGATTTTCCCATCCTATAGTTGTAGATAACTACCTTATTTTTCTACATAGGGTGGCAACATAGTTTTTCAAACTTTTAAAAAGGTTTTCACAATCATTTCCAATTTTCATCGCAAAATACTTTTAATCAAAACTAGGGTGGTTTGTAATCCCACCAAAAGGATTTTCATAGAAGGCTTTTGAGTAAAACAAGTTCATTTAGAAATCATTGTATACCGCTAACACCTCTATATCGGGTGCCTCAACAATATACTTGTAATTTTGGAAAAGGGTTTTCAAAATCATCGCTTTCGTGGCAGACACCACAGAAATCATTTATGCTCTTTATAAGTAAAACAGGTAAATCAAAATAGATGTATATAGATGCAAGCTCAGTGAAGTAGCTTGCCTGGTTTCAGCAAAATGTCCCTGGACTTCTCTTCGTTGATCAATATAATAAAAATCCAATCCTTCCTCGATCAAATCTCTCCGAAAACCACTCCGGTAGCGTTATTATCTAGCGTCGCAAACAGGGAAATAAACAACAATCAATACACCAAACAGAATCACAAGTGGTGCACAGACAGATAACAACCACAAGCATCAAACCAATTATTCAAGCAACAAACTAGGATCTAAGCTTATAAGGGCCTTAGACTAGTGCATGCTAGGTGCCTAGATCACAAAGCTATCTCAAGCAAGGGTGAACAGCAAGCATTTTATCTAAACAGGAAGTACTTCACTACAACACAACCACTCAATTTTCAACAGAGAAAACCACCACTCACACCCAGTAGATAAAAGGCTATCGGAACTATGCTTATGATTGAGAAACTTATTCTTCAATCAATATGCAATGGAATCAGTGGGTGTTCCACTACCATAACAAGGCATTAAGAGGTTAAATATCCTCTGGCTACAATAGGAAGCTTACTAAAACAACAACACAACATAAGGCTACTCGTGCTAGTGAGTCCTAAATAATTATAACTATTCCCCCAACTAAACATGCTTTGCTAAGGATCAAACAATAGGTAACAAGGGGTGACATGCTACAATATCAGTAGCCATGAAATGCTACTGATGTTGAAGCAATGTTTCCAAAAACCAAACCACTCAAAGAATTTCATGCACAGACAATTCCTAAACACTAGGGATATTCTAGGAAATATTCACACTAGTGATATTATTTCCTAACGAACACATGCAACACTAAACTTTTTCCTAACATGCTAATTATAAGGGATAACACACTCATAACAAAGAGTACAGAACCTATGCATGCTAGTAATCACAAATAAAACATTAACACATTCCACAAACTTAAATAAAACTAAATCCAAGATTTCACAGGAAAGCATTAAAACTAGCTATGCACACCAAAAATAAAATACAGCTCTAAAAATCATACCAATCTAGGATTAGGTACTCCTAGTCATACAGAAGGCTACACAATTGGATTCACATCAAAATCTATCACCAATTAATTTACAAAAATCCTAGAAGAGCGCACTGGTCACAAACCAAAGTGGATGCCATTTTGTTTAGGAACATCATTTGCACAAGAGGCCAAATGCTACTGCTAGGTAACACTCAGGGCTTTTCAAAACAGTTGAGTTTGCATTTTTGGCTATCCTAGAAAAATAGTTATTGAGTTTTTGGTGAAAACCAGTGTTTTTGCCTTCCATTTTATTTATCTAGAAGTATTTGTCCAAAAGTGGATCTACCACTTGGATCTGGTTAAAAACATGTTGAGGTACCTCCATGATTTTTGGTTTGGCCAAAAATGCATGTGAGCTATTTTAAATCGATTTAAACTGAAGGGCCAGAAATAGATCTATAAGGAAATAGAATAAACCACCTAAAAAAAAGGTTAGCGGGCTGGATCTGCTGGATCAGGGCTGTGCAGCGCAGGGAGTGGCCCATCTCGCGGCCCACGAGCGCGAGCGAAGGGGTACGGGCCTCTCCTTCTTCCTCGACACGCCGAGGCGGCGAGACAGAGCAGGGGCTCCGGCGAGGACGGCAGCGTCGGCGATTCCGGCGTTTCCTGGGCAAAGAAAGGGCTCATAAGAGAGAGCAGAAGACGGGGAGCACAGAGGCACAACAATGACGGGAAATGGTGGACGGCACCACCCGTGAGCTTGCTCAACACATCGGCGGCCGGAGCGGAAGGGGATAGCTCGACGGGGACGATCCCTTGCTCCGTTCTCCGATTATTCGCGCAGGGAGGGAGAGTAGGACACGACGAAGCTGCTGGGGGTCTGGGATTTGGATGGGGAGCTCGCTATCGCCGGCGAGGCGCGTCGGCGGCTTCGGCCGTTGTTCAAATCGTGGTGAGGAGAAAAGGGGAAGTGGGGAGAGAGCGAGAGAGTGGGAGAGGGCGAAGTGAGGATGGGGGAGCAGAGTGGTGGCGTGGGGTGGTGCTCTTATCTCCTCCCAGGGCAAGGAGGGAGGGCCACGGTGGCGTGCGGGAGGGAGGTGGAGGCAGAGGAGCAGGGAGCAGATGGTGGCAGAGGAGTCGTGCGGGAGGAGTCCCTCTTGTCGAGCAGCAGGGCGCGGCGTGAGGAGCACGGCGGCGTGGGGCTCGGTGACTGGCAGGAGGGAGCACGGCGGCGCGGCGAGCACGGCAGCAGGACGCTGCGTCGGGCGCCGTCAGCTACAGGAGGTCAATGACGGATTTGCAAAACGCCCCCTGAATTCCTTTCTGCTCTCACAGATAGGTCCTTGCCCATTTCTTTTTAATTCCTTTTCAAAACCAGTAGGGTTTCTGGGATTTAATTGAGGCCTTTATACATTTTTAAAAATTCTGAAAATATTTGGGTAGCCTCCCATATACATGTAGAGGCTCCACAAAAATTGGTTTTTTTGAAAATAAAATGTTTTGTGCAAAATTTGTTCATAGAGTTTAAATAAATCATTTTTGGAAATTAATAATTTGATACTCTTTTAATATTTAAAACCAGTGATAAAATATGGTTTTGAACTTTTGGGAACTTCTTTGACAAATAGTATAACTTCAAATAAGTTTTATTTTCACAGAGAAAACATTTGTTTTAAGGAAAATAGAGAATTTGGGAGGGAAATTATTTATGAAGATCATTTTTAACTCATGACCTTCATTTCCTTTTTTTTTTGTAAATGAAAAGAGGGGTTTGTTTTAAATCGAATAGTAGGTTTACTTGAGAGGGAGTGATATGAAGTGGGATGATTATTAGTTCACCTCACTCCTGGAATTTTGATAAAGAAAATATAATTGTTTTCAGAGAATAGAGGAATAGATAGAGAGGAAATTTTTAATAGGATCATTTCTTGTAACCAAGATTTGATTTGAGGGTTACCTGAGGAATCATCCTCACAAGCAAACAACCAAACCAAGATCAGCATCACAACAACATTAACAACACACAATATCAACCACACAACTCAATTCATACAAATTAATCATGCCACACTTTTCATGATCAACACTACTACCTTAAAAATGATCATACTTAATTATGACAAGATGAAGTTTAGGAAATGGCTCAACTCATAATTGAATAGTTTTTCAAAAGATTTGAGAATGGAAATATGTGGGGTAATATATTTCCCACTAATGTTTCTTTTAAAAAAAATGGAATGAAACATAGGAGGTTATAAAATAAGAATTGTAAAATATCAAGGTTGAAGAATAGATGGGAGATAACATGTGAATCTCCATATTTTAGAAACATGTAATTTTGGAAATACTTTTATCTTCTCAAGAGTGGGTATTTTATTTGCTGCTAAAACCAAATCATTTTTGGAATAGACTTTTGGCCAACATAAGAATGGAAAAGATATATGGAGTATATTCTTGTCATAACATGATCACCAGAGTTTTAGATATATTTTTACTTAGGTTGATTTCTTGGGTTGACACTTACTAGTCAAACAATCATCAACAATAAAGTCACACAAGATCAAACAGAACAATATAAGGGAAAACACAATCATTTGTGAAATAATTCAAAAAGTTTTTGTTGGTTCTGAATTTTGGGTCTTATTTACTCTTATTATAGATTTGGGATGTTACAAAGAGTCTCCAAAATGAGGCGCAGGTGTTCATCTTCATCGGTCTTGGAGTAGATAAGGATGTCGTCGAGGAAAACTACCACGAACTTGTCGAGGTACTCCATGAAAACCTTGTTCATCAGATTCATGAAATAGGCTGGGGCATTGGTCAGACCAAAGGACATGACGGTGTATTCAAATAAACCGTATCGGGTGGTGAAGGCGGTCTTGGGAATATCTCTATCTCTAATCTTCAACTGATGATACCCTGTCCGAAGATCGATCTTGGAAAAGACTCGGGCTCCGTTCATCTGATCGAACAGATCCTCGATCTTGGGAAGGGGATACTTGTTTTTAATGGTTACGTCATTTAGCTTGCGATAGTCCACACAGGCGTGTGGTACCGTCTCTCTTGTCCACAAAAATGATGGGTGATCCCCATGGTGAAGCGCTTGGGCGAATAAGACCTTTGTTGAGCATATCAGCCAACTGCTTCTTCAACTCAACAAGTTCTTCCGGATTCATCCGATAAGGCCTTTGGGAGATAGGGGCTGTTCCTGGGATAAGCTCAATTATGAACTCAATATCCCGGTCTAGCGGCATACCAGGCAACTCTTTAGGGAAAACATCTCGGAATAGGTGAATAACACGGATCTCATCTAAGGTGGGTCGAGCTATGCTCTCATGGCAGCCTGGTTGGGAGTGATTGGTTTCATACACATACTCCACTTCTACTTCTTTGTCGATGGTGATGGATACCGCTCTTCTGCACAGTCTATTCGACCATGGTACTTGGCTAGCCAGTTCATACCGAGTATGACATCTATGCCTTGGGTTCCTAGAATAATTAGGTCGGCTGCAAATTTTTCGCCTGAAATCTCAATGGCAGTATTTGGACAAAATCTCTTGGTTTCTATGGTGGAGCCAGGGATTTGTATACTCAAGGTTTTAGTTAGGAAGCCTTCTACTAATCCTCCCTTAGCGACAAACTCCTCGGTAACAAATGAATGTGTTGCACCAGAATCAAACAAAACAGTTGCAGGTACTGAGTTGACAAGGAACGTACCAAGCACAACATCTGGCGCATCATGAGCTTCTTCAGCATTGATGTGGTGCAGACGGCCCTTGACAACAGCAGCATTTCCGCGGGGTGCGGCATTCTTGCCATTACCATTTCCATTGCGGCCTTGACCATTGTTCGGCGCATTGGGGCGCTGAACATTCCTCTTAGGATTGGGGCATTCTCTGGAGTAGTGAGCTTTGTTGCCACATTCAAAGCAGACAACATTGGCATTGGGTTGAACTTGTTGAAGTTTCCTCTGGGACGGTTATTGTCATTGGGGCAGTTGAAGTTGTTTGGGCGGTAAGAAAAATTGGGCGTGGAGCTTGGGGCGGCCGATAAGCAGGCTTGGGGTTATGCTGAAAGATACGAGGCTTCTGGCTGCTCGAACCTTCCTGAACATTCATCCTCCTCTTACGACCTTCAAACATAGACTTGCGCTTGGTCTCCAGCTGGATGGCTTTGTCCACAAGTGACTCCAGGTCACGGAAGTCATGGACAACCAAAGCACACTGCAGTTCATCATGAAGCCCATTCAGGAAACGCTCCATCTTCTTCTCCTCTTTGTCGGTGTCATCTGGAGCATACCGAGATAAGTCGGTAAAACATCAAGATAGCCGACTACATCCTTACTTCCTTGCTTCAGCTTGCGGAATTCATCCTTCTTCCTATCAATGAGTCCACCAGAAATGTGCTTCTTGCGAAACTTCTCCTTGAACTCAGCCCAGTTGATGACGTGGTCAGCTTGCTGGAGAGCCTTGGTAGCTTCCCACCAAGCTCGTGCAGGTCCAGCAAGATAGTGGGTTGCATACAGCACCTTCTCATTGTCTCCTACAGCAACAACTTCCAGATTGCTCCCGATGGTGAGAAGCCAATCAACGGCTTCCAGTGGGTGAAGTCCCTTGGAGAAGGTAGTGGGTTGGTCTTCTGGAAATCGCTCAAAGTGGATCGCTGGTTTCCCTCCCCATTGCCATTGCCACCATTGTTGTTGTTGTTGTTGTTGTTGTTGTTATAAGCGGCTGCGAGTTGCTGCAGGGCAGCGAGATTAGCTTGACGCTCTTCGCGGGCAGCTTGGCGTTCCTCCATGATAATCGCGAGAAGTTGGGCGGGGGTTGGGTCCGGTGGTGGTGGTGGCATTCCTTCCGCACGACGGGGCGGCATCCTGAAGCACACCGGGTATAAGAGGCAAGGCAAAAAGGTTCAACTAAGGGAAAGGCGATTTCGCGAAGTGGTTGATTAATTTAAGGATTATGTGGAAAATCTTTCTGTAACACCCCGGCCACCCCCGGGCCGGGCCTGTCACCCCTGGCAGCTCTCTAGGATCTCCAGACTGGCCCCACAGATCAACACCGGTCTTTTCTGCGCACTTTGTCCTCACTCGTGCGCACCCGGGAAGAACTTCCCGGTCGGTCACCCATCCTTGGAGTGCTCCGGGCCAAGCACGCTTAACCTCGGAGTTCCTTCCAGATGAGCTTCCGGAAAAGAAGTTGCAACTTGTTGATATGAGTATTCTATCAATCCTATTAAGCACTGAGCCGGGATCTCACATCCTTCCCCCCTTAGAAGACCGACGCCCTCGTCGGTCGACCTCCAGTCCAGGAACTTCCCCTCTTGGTACACATCTGTGCGCCCAGTGCCGGCACATGCTCCACATGTCCGCGCCCCTGACCCGCACACGCCCGTGTTGCCGCGAGGGTCGGCTCTGATACCAAATTGTAACACCCCGGCCACCCCCAGGCCGGGCCTGTCACCCTGGCAGCTCTCTAGGATCTCCAGACTGGCCCCACAGATCAACACCGGTCTTTTCTGCGCACTTTGTCCTCACTCGTGCGCACCCGGAAGAACTTCCCGGTCGGTCACCCATCCTTGGGAGTGCTCCGGGCCAAGCACGCTTAACCTCGGAGTTCCTTCCAGATGAGCTTCCGGAAAAGAAGTTGCAACTTGTTGATATGAGTATTCTATCAATCCTATTAAGCACTGAGCCGGGATCTCACACTTTCACACGGATCAAACAAGACAAACATACTTATTTTTCACAAACATCACATCAAGGAGTTCACAACAACATCAAGCTTACAACATCACCCTACATCTAAGATATGTAACATCTGGTTTCCAAAAGAACCACTACTTCGACTCGACTAGCGATAGGGGGTCAACCTAATCCTGCGGTAGTACTCAAGTCACTCGCCTACTGAGGTGGAACCTCAGGCTCGGCTGCGATGTCAGCGTCGGACTGGTAAGGTGGCTCCTCTGGGTCCTCCTCTTCGTCCTCGAGAACTACCTCGAGTGGGTCCTCGTCCTCGTCAACTAACTCCTCCTCGTAGTCCTCCTCCTCGTAATCCATCTCCTCCATGAAGTCCTCATCGTCACTAAGGAAACCGACGTTCTCTTGTGGAGATCCTCGCCCTCCTCCTCCATCTCGTTGGCCTTATGCTCCATGTCCTCAATCAGCTCGTCCTGCTCCGCCACCCTCTTGCGGAGCTAGGCGATGGTCCTCCTCAGTTGGGCCCTCTTCCCGAGAAGAGCGACCTTCTCCTCCAGCAGCTTCTCCTCGTTCTCGCGAATCTCAACAAGCGAGATGCGATCAAAGTGAAGCTGAACTCTAGTATGCATCAGATCATCCTGGGTGTTCTGAAGTAAGAGCTCCATGTCCATGATGTAGCTCCCAAACATCGGGTGGCAAGGTGAAGGAGTAGGGTGTCCGTCGCTGTTGCGCCTCCCGTAGAACCGGAAACGGGAGTTCGCCAACTCCGACTTGTGCTCCTCACAAAGTCGGGCCAGCAACCTCTGTGTAGCAGTACAGAGACCGTCAACCCAGGTAGAAGCCTTGGTGGTGAAGATGATCGTCTTGGAACTAGGAGACTTGATGTTCCTGTGAAACCGATGACTCGATGAGCCAACTCAGTCTCCCGACTCCGTGAACGTCAACCTAAGCTCCTTTGAACTCTGGAGCGGGGCGACCTAACAGCTTGCTCAACTCGAACAAGTCATTCTTGAACGTCAGCTTGCTGTCCATCTCAAGCTGAACGAACTCGGTCCAATGGAGTGCCATCTACAATTTTAAGCAAAGTTTTAAGTTAGTGAGCTGACGAGTGTATCAAAATTTTAAAGGTAGTGAGGCAACAAGTAAGTCGAATTTTTAAGCTTAATGAGAAGTGTGCAAAATTTTAAGGATACAAGGGAAAATGTAATAGTTAATGAGAGAATTTTTTTGCATAAGTAAGAGGATTGGAGATAAGCAGTTTGTCTAACGACCATGCTAACTAAGGTTTCCTAAAGTCAGGATGGCTCTGATACCAGCTCTGTGGGGACCCGGACTAGCCGTCCGAAATACCCGATTATGCATACACAACGATCCCGTGATCAGTCTGTCGTTGCACATAACCCAAACTGAATACCAAAGTTTACATCCATTACAGTACCGAATAAAAGTCTTACATAGGTGCCTTCATGGGCCAAACCAAAATAATACAGCGGAAGCTAAGGCGTAGTAGACCACTACTTTTAACAACGACCCGACAGGCAGCTGACTGATGGAGATCCTTAGTTCACATAGAAGTCACCATACTCCTCCTCGGTGCAGTACTCCTCGTAGTCTGGCTAGGACAATAGCCAGGGACGAAACCAATATGAGTACATTTGAATGTACTCGCAAACTACCCCAACATGAGTATGCACTAGTTTATTTTAATTTCAAACTCTTATTTTCTTAAATCATCTCTATATCTTAATTGAAAAAGGTAAGAAGAAGTTTGTAACTATCTTTGAATAAAATCATCATTTTATATGTTTCTCCAAAAACTCCTCCTTTTCCGACCATAGTCCACCATGGTCCACTTTCCATCAACAACCTCATACCGATCCGTAGGTATAGGTACAACATTCACCACTTCATTTTCCTTTTTAAAACTCAGCTCTTTTCAAAACTTGCACATGATCTTAGGACAGCCTCCCAATTGTCCATATCCGAGGACTCGGCTATTCGAATAGTTTTAACCCTCTGCAGAGGTAGCACGCTTTTAGCCCACATCCATCTGGTAACTCATCGTGTCAGCCACGTCCCGCCATACAAGGTGTATGCGAAGTTGAGCCACCGGCCATAGCCTCTCCTTTGCTCATGCTAGTATAGGATCCTGCCCTATGACACCTTCCCTCGACACTCAGTCCGGTTTCCCGTCAGAAACCCTAAGCGTGAGGACTCATAGGTTTTCCCCGGCGACCACATGGAGAAGTCTTCAATCCTCCTCCTTATCTTTCCATAGAGTTTAAGCGAGGACCCAGGTCAGGGGAGTTCACGAACCATCCCCTCATGCATAACGGAGTCATCTCCTTTGATGAGGTATTCCATACTAATAAGAGCAAATTATATGACTAAGCCTTTTCCCATATGTGGTAAATGTGGTCGCACAGAGTAAGATTGGTCGTCATAGTACTAGGACACTGTGCATTTTTCATAAACATTACCACTTTCCGTTTCTCCACTTCAACACCGACATCTCGGCATTTCACATCCACACAAGTATTTCCAAAGGAGTTTTGAATAAACAACATTGTTTCCCATCCTAAAGTTTTATATAAACTACTATATAGGGTGGCAAAATAATTTCCATATACTTTTGAAAAGGTTTTGTAAACCATTACCTTTAAGAGTAAATCATTTGATCAAAGTAGATGCATATGTATTTAGGTGCAAGCTCAGGGAGTAGCTTGCCTTGCTCGGCAAAGGGACCTTGGTCTTGATCTTCAGGTTCAACAAATTCCCCCTCCTCGATAATTTCAGCAACGTTCTCGTCTAATCGATAAACAAACAAATACAAGCCATCACTAAACTACTCAAGCAACATCACAACATTACAATCCTAAATGCTATAAATAGCCACTGCATACATCAAACAATGCAATTTGGTTTCAATTTAATTGATTTAACAATATTATTTAAGTCCAAATTATGGCAGAAACTTGTTGAAAACGTTTAATTCCACAACTTGAGTTCTATTGGTCACAAAAATACAAACTAAAATTCTATGGAAATCTACTGATGTGTAAAAGATAACACAATTCTATTTGGATAAATTGGAGTTACCAAACTCCCTAAACAATTGTTTGAATCCAGAAGCTTAATAATCAAGTTTTGGCTACCATTTAAATTATATTGCTCCAAAAATTAATTCGTTTTAGAGGTAACTAACCAAGGCTATATGTGAGCTAACAAAATTGGTCCTAATTCAATTGGGTTAACCATTAAACATATTTAATTGTTTGAGTGCAGAAGGGTTCTCTAACTTCAACTTTATACTAAACAATTACTACTGCACAAATAATTCTACCAAAATTAGGTAAGCTAACACATGGCAGTAGTAAGCTAAAAAAATTGGTTTGAAATTAGTTGGACTAACAGAGTATCAGAAACAAACAAGTTTAGATTTTAAACCTTCTGTAGTATTTTTAATAATACATTTTTATTATTTATCTAAATGAATTGAATCCACCTGGGATAGTTAAAAAATTTCATAAGCTTTCCAGAACAATTGGATTTGATTTATTTGGATGTCTAGATCTGAAGTTATTGAATTTGAAGTTAGGTCCAGTACTGATTTAACAGAGAAGTTTAAATTCGAAAAGTTTACTATTCTGGATAATGTTCAGTACTTTGACAGGTGGGGCCCTTCTGTCAGTGACTCAGTGCACGGGTAGAAATTATTAAAATGCTGACGGGTGGGGCTAGCTCGTCAGCCTAACATCTAAACGAAGGGGTATGTTGCTGTTGGATTTAGATCCAACGGCCCACGTTTGCCCACGTCGACGACGAACGCCGGCGACCAAAAACGAGCGGCGCCGAGGCTCCGGCGACGGCGAGGTGGATGATTGGCTCACCTAGGAGGCTCGGGAGGTCGTGGTGATGATGCGAATCGACGGCGGTGGTGTGGGAAAGCTTGCTGGAGGACTTGAGCTTGCTGGGACGGCGTGTATCGTCGACGGCGAGCTCCTCCGCTTCCACGGCTAACTCCAGCAACTCCGGCGAGGTCCTGGCGTCTCCCCTGTGCACGAAACAGAGGGAAAACAAGGCGTGTGAGTGCGGTGTGGGTGCAGAAGAGAGTGTGGGCCAGAAATGAGAGAAAGAGAGAGTGTGGCGTCGCGGCCATGCTCGACCTCGACGGCGGCAGTGGCTGCGGCAGTGCCCGCCCTCTTGACAGTGCACGGTGAAATTGGAGCAAGGGAGAGGTCGAGGGAATGGTGTGGAGTGCAGAGAGGTAGGGGGTGGTTTTATAGCACCGGGATCGGCGTATCGTGGACGGGGCGCATGGACGGCGTCCATGGCGCGTCGGCGAGATATTTCTCTCGTTTCCGAGGTTGTGATGCGAAGGGCGGGGCAATGCGACGACGTGCGGGGTCTGGGCGTGTTCTAGAAGGTCTGGGTCGAGTGGCGCGTGTAGAGGAGCAGCGAGGGGCTCGAATTTGGCCGGCGCCGTCCGAGCTCTCCACGGCGGGCATCGGGGGACAGGGCGGCCTTGGGGAGAGGGAAACACTCGAGCGCGAGCAGAGGCTGCAGAGGCAACGAGCGTGGACGATTGCGAGCCAAGGGGGAGGCCGGGGAACGGCGAGGCACGCGGCGTCCGGCGTCGACACGCACGGCACAGTGAGCTAGGGGGAGGTAGACGATGGTGTTTTTGCCAAAAACCCCCCTGGCTCTTCTCCTTTCTATTTTCTTTCATTTGTTTTTCAAACCAGAATCGTTTCTCGATTTTATTTAGGGCACTAAATCTATTTATAAAAATTCAAGAAAATTTGTGAAGCCTTCCCTTAGTATGCAGAAGCTCCACAAAAATTGGCGTTTAAAAATAAAATGTTTTAAATCATTTTTGTTCATAAGGTTTTAGTTATGGTATTTTGATTTATTTCCAATTGAATTTTACTTTTGAATTTTTAAAACTAGTTCAAAATATTATTTGAGAGGGATAAGTGGTAAGAATAAAATGGGAGTGTTTATATTACCACTCCATGACTTTTGTTTGAAACAATTTGAGTTTCTCACTTGGAGAATTGGTGTGACACACTTGTCACATTATTTCTCTTGCTTTAAGTTTTTATTTTGTTTTCTTTCTTTTCTTCATGTGTTCTTTAGGGCAAGCAACACACAAGCAACACATAGAAATTAACAAAAGTTTTTGTTGGCCCCCATTTTTGGAATAATTATTACTGATTTTCATTTTGGGATGTTACAGTGTGCGACTCCCCGCGAGGCACCACACTTGCGGTGCTAGGAGGTGTTCATCTCCGCCACCATGAGCTCGGCGTCACCATTGTCATCACCGCCATGTGTTTCGTCGCGTGTCGTCATCGTCGAAATAGATCTTTTGATCGTCGATGCTAGGGGTGTAAACGGATCGGATCAGATTTTGCCTCTACCATATCCGTTACCATATTTTTCCCTCGGATCGGATAATGAGCGGTTGCGGATTTGGAAACGGATAGATATAGTCACGGATTCGGAACGGAAATGGAGCGGATTCGGGCCAGAAAGAAAATTAGTCGGATCGGTATGTGCAATGTATATGATCAACCCACATTCAAAAACAATAGCTCAACAATGTAATAATCTAACAGAGTTGCTCTCTATTAATTTAGACAAAATAGAATTAACTACAAATTGTGCCCCGTAAATGAATTTCACAACTCACTGATTACAAATTGAGCTCTATTAGTTTAGCTATTTTGGTAGATAATCGGATTATTCGGATTTTAACCATCGGATAATTCTAATTAATATTCGGATAATTCTTATTAGGATGCTATTCAACATACCATATCCTATACCGTATTCGGCTATTCAGTTCGGTTCGGAATCGGATATCCTTATCCGGCAGATTGTTCGGAATCGGATATGGATTCTTCAAAACAGATCCGGCGGCGGATTCGGTACGGAAATTATCCTCTCTGTTTACACCCCTAGTCGACGCTCACACTTGGAGGTGTTCGTCTTCACGACCTCGAGGTCGGCTACATCGGCTTCATCGACAACGCTTGTGCGGGAGCGTAATCCCTGTTTACAGTCTACAAGGGTATGTATACCGTCTTCTATGTTACAGTGAATCTGCATAGTATAGATTTTGTCTAGATTAAGGTTATCGTTGTTAGGAAAAAAAATCTTGGGGTGATCGTATGACCATATTTCGGATATGGGTCATGATATGGTTTCACAAGATGTTCATGAGTAGATGAGAATGGATACGAAAAACATGTGGAAAGCACGATAAACAAAATTTGAAACATGTGAAATACCAAAACAGGATTCGAATGCAAAGTAAAGGATAACTAGCAAGTCCTACAAGGGTTCAAACTCAATAGCAACCTCCAAGTGATGAAGCCTTTGAATCCTGAATATAAGTCAAATTTACTCTTAGTTACACGAATTCTCTCACCGGCACTCCACCGATCTAGAACCCAATGAAGATATGTCTTTCAAGGGAGAGGTCTTGTATAAGTCCAACTAGATACACTTTCAGATCTCGGGGCAGGAAATCTTGAAGGATTCATATCATCATGTCAACCCCAGATAGGAAGAGGTGGGGGTATTCATAGTCTAAGTGAGAAGATTGTAGTTAGGAGGGTTAGATATATGGAGGACAATCTGTTGACTACACGCGGGTAGGGAACATGATAGTCTTGTGCCTGGAATTCCACAGGCTCCTGGCCGACAGGGGAGTTCTTCACGTCGAAGCTAGTCTTCAGGTGTCAGGCGGTCTGGTGATCCGTATTAGACAGTTTGACAACAAATCGATGTAGAGACAAAAGTGGGCTTGACATGGCAGCTGTCGGATTGGGTCCCAAACGAATGTCGGATTGGCTTCAAACAGAGGCAGGCAAATAGGTCCCAGACATGCCTAGCCCAGAATAGACGGGTTACCTGAGGCGATTTCTTCTCATCTCCAGACTATGTCCTCTCACTTGTAGTAGATATTGAGATTCATATGTGAGCACACAAACAATATCATGTCAACGTACAAGCCATTCATGGAGGAAGAAGTATCATATAAGTTGAGGAATGATTCACCTTGACATGTAGGGTTCTTGGTATAGATATTTTCATAGGACAAATAGGTTTAGTCTAAGGAAGTGACGTTGTCGGTGATCTTGGGGTGGTGATCTACAAGGGCATACAGTATCATCTTCCCCTTGGATAATGGTCTTCGTCGAGTCTAGATCTTTATCACAATGACGCGATGAAAGATAAGAGTTGTTGATCGCTCATCAGGTACTAGGAAGGTGGAATGGTTACCTTGTACACATTATTGTTGATGTGGTGTAGAACCCTTGAAATGGACCATCACCTCTTGGGGAGATCTTCGACTTGTGTGCTCTTTCAGAAAGCCATCGTTCCAAAGATGTGACCATATACGAGATCACCGACTTAAGATATCATGGCCTTCTTGTTCTTGTTGAAATTTGTAACTTGGTGTTGGACTTGCTGCTTGAAGTCGGCACACTTGGATACATTCATGTTCATCCTCTCAGGGAGGGGTAGAGGTAGTAGATCGAGGGTTGTGTAAGGATCAAATCCATAGATAACCTTGAATGGGCTATTCAAAGTAGTTGAATGCTTGACGCGACTGTAGGAGAACTTAGTGTGGGAAATGATTCTTCCCAACGTTTCAGGTTCTTCTTGATCAACACTCGTCAAAGTGTGAACAATCATGGTCTGCTTGAGGTGATATGTGGTGCAGAAGAGTAGCTTGACACACCCAATTTTCCATCAAATATTCTAAAAGTAGCTTATAAACTTGACCTCTCAATCTGATTCAATGTTCTTTGGCACTACGTGAAGAGGAACAATTTCCTATGAAACAAAGTACCAATATGTGAAGCATCGTCGATCTAGACAACGTATAATGAAATTTTGGAGAAATGATCTAACACACTAAATATATAATCTTTGTTTATTTTGGTTCTATATATGTAGTCATAACAAAAAGTCCATGCTGATATTGATCCAAAGTACATGTTGAATAGGAAATGGAGTATATAGGACTGGATTTTGACTTAGCTTTGAGACATTACTTACATCATAGAATGAGGCGCTCCACATCACGTAACATCCTTGACCAATAGAAGTGTGTGGGTAGCATTTCTTAGGTCTTGATCTCATCCAAAATATCATAAGAGTTCCCCACCATGTGACCATCTCGAGCCCTAAGAAATGCAATTTCCTAGACTTTGCCTAAGTTATATCATTGTCTAAATTTTGAATAACTCTTGATTTATCTTGTATTCATTGGTTGGATCCAATAATGGTGACGCATGTGTGTCAACTTTTTCTGAGAAACAATGTGTGTCATCCCTTTCCTTGACGAGCCTTGAGTTGCTCGCTCGATAGAGCACACGGTGGCGTTTCATGCACCAATGCTTGCTCTATGCCATCGATGGCATCTATATATATCAATCTTCCCTTGTTAAGGCCTTCACTCTCCATGCTCGGTTTCGAATCCTCGGTATACCCTTAGGAGTCTAAACTTTATTTTCCTAATTGGTATGGTTGATTCCATCCAAACCTGGCCATACTGTAGCATTTATTATTTGTCATTTTATTTCCTTCTTGTATCTTTAATAATCTGTTTGATCTTGACATTTTTTATATCATTTCAAACAAAACTGAAGTATGTGCGCGTCGATTGATGTTGTTGAAGCAATGAAGAAAACATCATGTGATCCTTTTATTAAGACGGAAATAAACGCTAGTAGTGGCACAAACAATGGGGCCGGCCGGTGTTTGTTTAATTATGACTAAAGGAAACACCAGGTACGTATATCTGAAGCTTTGAGTGATATAAAGGCAGACATCATGTATCTTTACATCATTACATTTGCAAAACCTGAACGCAATCAAGAGCAGCAGCAAAGTTGTTTTTGATTAAGAAAAAAAAGCAGCAGCAGCAAAGCTGTTAAAAACAAGTGAAAATAAAGCGCACTCAACTGCTGAGTGGTCACAAATTCAGGTCGTTTTTCAGCATGGCTCTAATATCTAGCAAGAGTTCCATCTTATGGAGGTATATACTCCATGAACCTGCACTACTCGGCAAAAGCAATATTTCGAAACTATGTTAAGAGTGAAAGCATGTACTCCCTCCGTTCGGAAAAGAATGTCACAAAAATAGTCTAACCATTGTTTCATTTTTATGACATCCTTTTGTGAACGGAGGGAGTATATATATATATATATATATATATATATATATATATATATATATATAAGACATGACTATTCAGAAACCCCCGTAAGAGTGCTCTAAATAGTTATTTAGAGCACCTTTTCACCAAAAACAGTTTCTTATCCCGAACAAACCCATCAGAGACCTTATCCCGTACCTACCCCGCGGTCCCGCATCAACCCGCTCCCTCCCCACCACCCACACCACCGGAGAAAAATCCTATGCGACCGGGTCGTACCGCTCCCATCGCTGGACCAACTCGCCCTACTGACGCGTGGCAAAACAAATCTCAACACAACCGAGCCATTAATTCCCAGTTCATCGTCTTCATCTGCTGCTCCTTGTGTCTCCCTCCGATCGCTTTAAGAATCAAATGGCGACATCATAGCGCAAGACCAACGAGCGCACATGGGAGCATCTCCGACGGAACTCTCTCTTCCCATAACTCCTCCTGGTTTTGTCGTCCAGACGGAGTGGCTTTGATGCATCTGCCGGCTGCCGCAGTCCAGTCTCAATGTGCAGAGATGCAGCGAGCAGCCAAATATCTAGCAAGGGTGGCTGGGGTTCGTGACGCAGCAAGAAAGGAATTTGCGTCTCCAGTGCGTGGAGAAGCGTCGCCGTGGACGCCGGGGAAAGCAAAGAGCTTTGATTGATCTGATGACGAGCGTGTCCGTGGCGCCAGACGAGAGCTGCGACGGCCCTTCGATCCGCCGCCGAGCGTGGCCGCAGACACCGGGCAAGGGCAACAAGCCAACAAGCACTATCAGTTCCGCCGCGAAAGCGCTGTCGTCGAACTCCGGTGGCATGGAGAAGAGGCAGAAAATTGGGGATAAGTTGGCTCGGTTGTGTTGAGATTTGTTTTGCCACGCGTCAGTAGGGCGAGTTGGTCCAGCGATGGGAGCGGTACAACCCGGTCGCATAGGATTTTTCTCCCACACCACCGGCAGGCCACCACCCCAACTCCTACGCGTCGGCGGGCCACCGAGCCTCCATCCCCGGCCAAGGGCGCCCCTTCCCAAGTTCGCGCGTGGCGGCGGGTCACCGCTCCACCATCTCCGACCTCCCGACTCGCAGCGGCAGGGAACCGCGCAGCCCTCTCCACCTCTGCACGCGCCGACGGGCCACCGCGCCTCCCTCTTCCACCTCCAACGCGGCCTGCCCCACCCACGCTCCGGCCAGGCGGCCGCCGCCCAGATCCACCCCACCACGGCGCCCAGGCTAGCCGCACCACTGCGCGCCGCCGAAACTGGATCACGTGCCCCTGACCCAGCTGGAAGGCCGCCGCCGCTGTGCCCCGTTCCCCGCGCCGCCGGACGACTGGAAAGACGCCGTCGTGCTTCTGTACCCCGCCATCACCTGCACGTTGCGGATCCCTGGCGGCGCCCCATCGACGCGGATCCCCGCAGTTCGCCTGCATCCCGCGGTCCAACGGCACCTCGAGCTGTCGTCCACGCCACGCCGCCGTCGCCACGGGAGATCGGGTCCCCTCACCGCTGCCGTCACCAAGGAGGTCGAGGCCCCCTCAGCGCTAGCGCCGCAAGGAGGTCGAGGACCCCGCCCCGCCTCGCCTCCAACAAGCAATGCCGTCCCTCCCGGCGTCAAGCTTGCGTGTGCTCCGCTCCTGCTGCGCACACGGTCAGCGGCGCCGCTCCACATCGGGCCCTCTCCTGCAGCAATTTGTCCGTCGGGAGTTCACCTCGCAGTGCGTACATGGCAAGGCCCTTCTGAGCTCCTTATCTGATTTCCTCGCTGACCCTCTCTGAAAAACATGGAGGTGGAAAATCCATGGCTTCCTCGCCCCAAATCCCTCGTCAGCCTGCTCATATTGGTCCGCCCGGTTCCCATTCCCGCAATCCCCGCCTGCATCTAGACCGGCCGGCCGGCGGCGCCGTTGGAGGATGCGTGAAGCTAATTTCTCCTGATGTTGTTCTGGCTCTGGCCGTCGGAGTTCAATGGGCGCCATCGCTGAAGTTCACCTTATGTGACTTTCTTCAAGCAATGGGCTGCTGTATAGTCTGAAGTGAGGCGAAGACTTGCTGTCGGGCTGCTGTGAGGTCTTATTGTTTCTCTCTCTTGTAGAGTACGATCTAGATCATGGAATGTACACATGTACGGAGTTATTTTTCGGAGAAGATATGGGCTGCTGTATAGTCTGAGGACGGAGCTAAAATAATGTAGTGGTGCTCGTAAATAGAAGATATATTCAGATTATTTTACAACGTTTCATTTAAGCCATGTCTAAGGTTCACTTTTGTCTATTTTGGAGGTTTACTTATTTTAGCCGTGAAGTTACATCAAACCGTGCATCTAGTCCCCATTGCTTGCTGGCACGAATTGTTGTCGCTAGATGGAGCTTAATCTGTCGTTTCTGCTGATGTCGCGGTTGTTGTTCTCACTTTTGTTTTCTCAGTTCTGCTTCGTCAGTGTTTCGTGTAGTTTAGTTATTCGATATGGGAAAGTTCAGTGCGGTGTACTAAACTACTAAACTGCATGGATGTTATTTTTTTGACGAACTGCTATATAGTTTGAGACAAGGAAATGAGTTGCTGATGTGTTTTGCTCCAAGCAAACTACTTCAAATAATTGTTTGTTTATCAGATTTTTTCAGTTTGTTTTCTGCTGCTATGCTTGTTAGGAGAAGTTTAGATGCAAGATATGATTTTGTTACTTATGGGAAGTTCACCTTGGCCGCGCCCGGAGTTCACTTTAAAGGTGCAGAAGTTCATCTCAACCGCGTCGGAAGTTTACCTTTTAATTGGGAGTTATCTTAACCAGTTGGAAGTTCCCTTTGCATTGGGAGGGGGAGTACATTCTAAAAAACGTCGAAACAATTTAAAAACGTCAGAACTTATTCTCGGCCGCGTAGGATTATTACCTTTCTCTCGGAAGTTCACCTCGAACGCGTCGGAATTTCATATTAAAATGCAGTGGACGTTACTTCATTTTCGGGAGTTCGCTTTGTACCGAACAGAAGTTCACCTCAGATGTGTCGGCAGTTCATATGAAAATGCCTTATACGTTACATCTTTGTTGGGAGTTCGATTTGAACAAATCAGAAGTTAACTTTAAACGTGTCGGAAGTTCAGCTCGAATACGCTGCAAGTTTACCTTTATGTCGGTGAAAAAAATTCAAATCCAGAGATTGGAAAAAAGGTTAGAAATTTTTTCTCGTGAAGTTCACAATTTCTAGAAGTTTACTCTCATAAAATTGCAAGTTCAAAGTATACAAATCTCGAAATCTAGTCCGAATAACAACATGAAAACAGGGAAAAATCTAAAAATACAGCAGTTCGTATATTTAAAACTGCTTTTAAACCATATATAATTTTAAAAAATGGTCCACACAGTAGTATGCGCAATTTCCATACCTTTCGAACGGTATATCATTTGCATCGTTTGGACAAACGGTTTTAAAAACTACAATAAAAATAGTGCAGGTTGCGGAATAAAAATTTAGCGATCGGAAGTTCACTATCGCACACCCGAAAGTTTACCAACGTGTAAGAGGAAGTTCGGATGCTCGTTTTTTCTGGGCGAAAATCCTACGCATAGAAATCATTGATATGATTTCTGTTTGTCCAAATCGATCACCGCTACATGCAATTGGCAATGATATGAGTCTAATTTGACTCTCCCATGTTGATTCGTCCATTCCGAATTTTATAAACGTGCCAATTTTAAATCTATTCCAATGTCATCTTGTTCCTCCGTTTTTCGTATTTTTGAAATTAATCGAAAACTGTAAGGAATTTTAAAAACATTTCTATATGAAAAAGTTGCGTCTAGTCAATATCTTTCCAACGCCATACCATTTGTTACATTTGGATAAGCGGTTTGAAATTAATTGACAAAATAGTGTCCGTTGGACCTAAAAATCTAAAAAACAGAATTCTGTATTTTTAAATCTGCTCTTAAACCGTACATAATTTAGAAAAATATCTAGAGATATCGAAGACTCGCATTTTCCATAGATTTCCAACGGCGTATTATTTGCATCAATCCGACAAGCGGTTTGAAAATGGCGGCCGAAAAACAGTACAAAAACGGAGAAATTTCCGAAAACTGCACTTAGTATTTCTAAAATTGTTTTACAACCGTAAGGAATTTGGAAAACCGTATGGACGAAAAAGATTCGCATTTGCCATAGCTTTCCAACGGCGTATCATTTGCATCAATCCGACGAGCGGTTTGAAAATGGCGGCAAAAAAACAGAAAAAAACGGAGAAATTCGCGAAAATTATGTGTAGTATTTCTAAAATTGTTTTAAAATTGTAAAGAATTTGAAAAACCTGTCAAGACGAATAAGGTGCGCAATTTCAGTACCTTTCCAATGGTATATCGCTTGCATCATTCCGATAAACGATTGGAAAATTGCGTTGAAAATACTGTCCGCAAAACAGAAATCTGAGAGTTCCGTCCGGAAGTTAACATAGTGTACGAACGGAAGATCAGAAAAGGTGCTCTGAATAATTATTCAGAAACTGGTTTTTGAATAGCTAGAATATATATATATATATATATATATATATATATATAATTTAGCCAGTCAAGGTTTGGAGTACGCATGCCACCATGTATACATGCAAGAAGAGGTTGTTTCGTGGACAACCAAAAGATTTCAAGCATGAATGATGTATGAAGAGCGCAATAATTGAAGTCTAGGAGGATAGGCACTGAGGTGTCTAGCTCTGGAAGCGTGGCCTGGAAGACTGTCACCAACGCAAGACACCTGTCCTGCAGTACACCAATTATATGGCTTGTACTGTGTAACACAGTAAAGCCAATAATATGGCCGATACTGTGCCACCAATAATCGGTGCCACGACGTGTCCTTGAAGAGAAGCCGCGAGAAGAGCCACGCAGGCAGCCGGCAAGGCCTCCTCTTCCCATATATAAGGAGGAGCGGGCTTCAGAGAGAAGACATCGGCGCACAAACCAGCAACCAGCATCCCGAGCAGAGAGTTCATCAGCGACCTCGCTGCTCAGTAGTAGTGTAGTACTCCACCAGTACAATAAAATCCATTGTAATCAAGAAGTTGTAGTTGAAGAGTGGAGTCCGTAGCAAGGTAATCTCCTCTCTGTGTGTAAACCCTTCGGGGGATCCCGTATGTAATCTATATTGTGGAAATGAAGTAGTTCTGTTTTTCCCTTGATCTTGTTAGCATGTTTATATGGGTTGGGTTCTTATGCTAGGGATCCTATAGGAGAAACCTCTGCGTGTAGTTCTCTGTTTAGCCGTGTAGCTTTGAATGAGAACATGGTAGCCGTAGAGAAGTGTTCCCTTCGGGTGGAACTGCCTGGGAAGACGATAAGAAAATGCCCCTTAT
The DNA here is from genome assembly GCA_947311845.1 of Poa pratensis. Lineage (NCBI taxonomy): Eukaryota > Viridiplantae > Streptophyta > Magnoliopsida > Poales > Poaceae > Poa > Poa pratensis. Next base: position 71,393,256 of record CAMZMU010000041.1, read on the forward strand.
AAACCTGTCTAAAAACATTTAGGGAAAGAAGCTTAGCTACTTCTGAAGCAATATAGTTAAGCATACGGCGAGTACTGAGTAGGATTTTTACATCTCTGAGAACACCGCCTATAGCTCGTTGGCCTCGCCAGCCTAAAAGATCCTGCAAATAATTAAAGAGAATTAAGTGTGAACAGTAAAAACGCGACGAATTTTTACTGTTCAAATAGTGTTTTCACAGTGAATAGTGAATAGTAAAAAGTGAATAGTAAGTTTCGAATTTTAAATCTGCACGAGCTGTCTCTCTCGTGCTCATATAATTGATGTGTCTTATAGAGCTGTCGCTCTCGTGCTCGTTAGTTACTGTATCTCTAAATATTGGTATCAGAGCAAGGTTTGGACGTTCAATCATTGAAAAATTAAAGTATTTAAATTTGGAAGTGAATACAGGAAAGGTAATAAAAACTACAGACAATATTGACATAAGGTGCAGAATAAATTCCTCAGAAGAGCATACTTGGCATACTACTAATAGCCAGTTAAATCTAGTAGTAGATCTAATATATAATCTCTTGATATCTTGGGGAAAGAGGCAAGACATTTTAGATCAAAAATTTGCAAATTTATTTCAAGAATATCAAAAATTAGTAGAAAGGTGCTCTGGGTTAAATAGTAAACTTGACCTAGCTTTGCATAAAATAGAAGAAGCAAAGTTAAGACAGAATACCATTTGTAAGAATAACGATTATATCAAAGAAGAAGTCCTATCCATAGGAAAACATATAAGTCATAATCTGAACAAAAGCAAAGAATCATCTTCAAGACCAGAAACGAGGCAAGATTTACTTGAAATAAAATTGCTAGTACAAGAGGTAAAATCTTTGATCCTTTCATAGTTGCATGAACGAATATAACCAAGCATTAAAAGAGGTAGAAAAATACTTAATACCTTCTATAGGATTCTCTAATCAAGACTCACCAAAAGAAGATTCCAAAATAATAATAAGGCAGAATAACACAATATTGCAGCTATTAGTCCAGGTTTTAGAAAATCTAAAAAATCTAGAAAGTAGCAAAGAAATTGTGTTAGCCTCATCCGGAATATTATCATCATCAAGAAATATTAATTCAGAAAAATGGACATATCTAAAACTAGAAGAGGCAGAAGCCTCCAATTAATAAGAGAAGGTTCTAAGCCACTAACAATAAGGAATAGAATGTCATGCAGCAACAATGATGACGTTGATAGTTTGGAGGAAGTAATAGACATACAAAGAGACATGGAAAGATATCAAAAAGATACGCTGAGAAAAATTAAGCCTCAGCAAGTTTATCATATGGGTATGTTTGAAAGAAGGTGGGTTATACAGAATATCTAGAGAAGTAGAATTAAGCGTGTTAACACACCCTGTAGAATTAAGAATTGTAAGCAAGAATATTGAGAATGAGCTTAAATTCTGTGGGTATAAATATATTCATCAAGGCATGTATATCATCGGAGTTAAAGGTATGACAAGAAAGAAATTAGGAGCAAAAGTTTTAATAACATTGTTAGACAAAAGATGGGAATCAGTAGATAAAGCGGCATTAGGATTCATGGAAGGAGACATGAATGAAAATATGTTAATAACCTATATAGCCCCAGACCTAATGATGCCTGTAAAAGAATTTATTGAAAAAATGAGTTTTGGGTTTCAGACTAAAGGATATGAAGATTTTAAAGGAACAAATTTGTTAATAAGCATAGAATTTATAGGAAGGTTATCTAATCAAAGTAATTCTAGATATCGAGTAAATGTAGACGATGTCATTGAAAGTATGCAGTCTAAGGAATAAAATTTATGAGTCCTCTAAAAATTAGTTCTGAAGAGAGAGAGCGGAGAAGAATGGAATATAAGTGAACTTATAGAAAAGAAAGAATTAAAACTGCCTAATAATTATATTAGCTACCAAAATTGCGAAGGAAGTAGTAGCATTAGATTTACAAATTATAAATCTACAGCCATAGAGGAAGAAGAATCTCTCATGCCAGATTCTGAGTTTAATGAGAATAAGGATAAAGGAATTTCCGAATGCATGGAGAAGGCAAATTTAGAAGATGAACTTAAGCATTGTGAGATAAAATTAAAGCTTATAGAAGAGAATATAATAATTCTATGACTACAGAATGGCCAAAGATAAGAGAAAGACAATTGTTTTTCATTAGAGAGATGGCAAGATTAAACAAATTAAAAAATGAGAAAAAGTTGGCCACCAACAGCTAATTTGCTAAGTACCAACATAGTAAAAGAAGAAAAAGATACAAAAATATTAATACTGACCAAAATAATAAAGATAAAGCCATAAGTGAAGAAGAGCAATGGGATATAAATAACAAAATTTTAACAGAAAGTTATGAAGAAGAAGAGAAAGAATAAATGAATTATTATATGATGTAGAAAATTATGATAATGCAGAACAATATAATGACTTTATAGATTCACTCGATGATGAAGGTTTGCACAATTTAGATAATGCAATGGAAGCCATGGAATTAGATAACTCTGCTAAGAGAAAAAGAGGCGAGACCTCTATGAAAAGAGAAGAGGGAGAAAGGCCAACTAGAAGAGCTGGAGTTTGGCCTCCGCCCCCAGAAACTGGTGATTTTCAACCCACATATATTCCGGGACAATATAAGCACATGGGTAGCAAAGGAGAGATTTTGAAAAACCTGTCCAATTTCAAAATTATAGGAACGATGGTGCAATTTTAAATTTAGCAGCCCATGACCCAGTGGATTGGCCAAATATACTTAGCATTTGGAAAGGTTTAATAGTTCAAAAATACATACAAAATCAGCACAATATAGGTACTAAGGTCGAAGATATGATAACATATCTTGAAACCTTTTTAGGAGAATCTGTTAAAGTTTTATGGGAAAATTGGGTAGAAGAATATCCGGAGCTATATGAAAATTTAAAAAGGGCTGGAAGTAATCCTAATAATTTCGCCAATGTGATATCAAATATGGTTATAGCCGAAGACCCAGAAATAGGATATACAACATTACAAAATGAAAGGCTAAGGGAAATAGAAAAATTAACACTAACCAATTGGAGAGGTATAAAAGAATTCTCTCAACATTATTTATATAATGCTACCACAGCTAAGCAAGGATACAATAAAGGGGTAGTTGAAAGATACTTTAATAAATTGCCAGACCCTCTAGGGTCTATAATATTTGAAGATTATAAGAAAGAATCAAATGGAAATATAGTAAATATTTCTCAAGCCATAACGTTTGTGTTTAAACATCTAAGAAAGGTATGTACAAATATACAAGCACAAAGATCTATGAAAAGTCCGATTATAATTTCTGTAATAACATTATTCAAATACCATTAACATATGGGGAAGAAAGATATAGAAACCGAAAATATCATAAACCCCAAAATAGAGATAATAGGAATTTTAGAACAAAGAAAAGATATTTCCTAAGAAGATCCGATAATAGAGCCCCTTACTTGCATAAAAAGAATGTTAGAAGATATGATTCTAGAAAGAATTATGATAAGACATGTAGGTGTTTTATATGCAATTCACCAGATAATACCCCAGATTTATAGAACATGTTTTTGACAAAAAAAAGATAGTTGACTAAAATTATTATTTTAACCATATGTCTTATGAGATAAGGCAGATAAATATCAAGCCCAGCCCGGCCAGCTCTCTATTCCCCACCAAACGCCTCTGCCCTTATCCGCCCGCTGCCAGCGCTGCCTCCACGGCAATCCGCTGTCTCCGCCGCTACCGCATCGAGGATCCCCAATCGCCACTACCACAGTACGTATCTCAGCCTGCAGACTGGAACGGCTGGACTCCTCGCAGTTCTAACCCGAAGGCCACCAAGCACTAGCGTTGCTGCTCCTTCTTGGACTGGTTCGATTCCTCTAGCTTGCCCTGTAGTTGTTCTTTCCATCGAGCATCTGAGTAGGTCTGGATGTGATCAGTACTAGTACATGTATGATCTTGCTTCAGCGTTGAGATTTATTATATGGGCACATGGCCGATCCATCCGTACTTTGTCTGAAAGTATATTTAATCAGATGGAAGAAATATTCTGCTCGTCAAAAACTTGTAGATCCAATAATTCCTTGTTGTCATCTTTTGCAAATCTGGGTGCAAGTTGAGACTAGCAAGTTCTGATTACTTATATATCCTGACTGAATCTGCACATCGTGGCTTTTTGATAGTAGTCTGTTTCATGTACAGTAGTATTTTTGGACTCGTGCAAAAGCTTTGGAGCAGCCATAGTCGTTAGCAGTAGTGCATGCCATCCGGTCATTATTTGTGTTTGAAGGCTGCTCTGTTTATACATAGAAATATGTGTATCTGTCCTGTTTATTAACTCGGTAGAGCTTGCAGCGCTAGCCAAGATTTAGAAGTATACTGTCACAACACCATGGTCTAGTATTTCTGAGCGTGGTTTTATCCACAGGTGTGAGAGGTTCTGGTGCCGATATTAATTCTTCTGTTGAACGCCGAGGTTGAAGGCAAGTGCATGACGAATCTCACCTCCTGATACTTGGCTGTGCTGTGTTTTGTGCTTCCGGTGTGCTTGGTTCCTATTTTATGTTTCTTAGATTCAATATTCTGCTTCTAAATTCCATGAGTTGTAGTTTGGTAAATTCCGAGCCAACACTGCCTTCATCATCCAATACTGTGGCAGGTCGGTAAATTCCGAGCCGACATGTTGGTAAATTCCGAGCCAACACTGCCTTCATCATCCAATACTGTGGCAGGTCGGTAAATTCCGAGCCGACATGTTGGTAAATTCCGAGCCAACACTGCCTTCACATGATGGTTAATTCCACGTCATATGTGCTAAAAACCCACAGTGCAGTTTTCAGAAACATTGTGTTATTCCGAGTGAAGTTCTAATGATGCTCATTGTTTAATGTCTTTCTGGTTCCATATTGTACTTGCTGAGTATTTTGGTACTCACCCTTGCATTTTCATTTGGTTTTCAGGTACTAAATAGGTGACATGCATGGGACATGGGCGTAGCACCTCTACTTCTTTTGGCACGTCACAAATAATCATATAATCCGTAGTGGACACCTATAATTTTGTACTAGTTTCATTGGACCGTTTTGTGAATCATGTGGATGTTTCTTTCATGTTATAATGTCGCTAACTATCCTCTTTTTATTAACTGCCTCTCTTGGATGACCGTTTATTCAAGAAAATCTTTGCCAAAATTTTCAATATTTTCCTTACTTGATAGATCTTGTTGGAGCGTGGTAGCATCTCAGGTATGGTTTATACCTGGGGTGTTACAATTGGTATCAGAGCCTAGGCTTTAGATCTCTGGAGTAGGTTTTGTTGACTTAATAAATCTAAAAGTTTGTACGTTGGTTAAACAATTAAAACTTGTGTTTTATCTTCCCCAAACAAATAGAACTTGAATTTGTAACAACTTAAAACTTACACACTAGTGCACAAATAGGATGGGTTCTGGGTCAAGCATTGCATAACGTTTCTATGGAATATCCTTTTGTTCGTTTGTTTGTGTGTTTGTTTGTCTTATCCTTCATATTTTGGAATTGCTTAGAGCTACACCACCGAGAGCAGCTAGAGGGTCATGGACGCCGCAGTGGCCATTTGGAGGAATCGGATGAAGAGGTTGAGCATAGCAGTAATCAGGAAACGGAAGTGAGCCACTCTGCTAATGGTGAAGGGCACCGTGCTTCAAACATGGTGCTCACCAAGTGGTTGGATATGAACTTGGACAAGTTTAATGGGTCAGGGACACGGTAAGGATGAACCAACATCGAGTTTCGAGTGTATCACACTCAGAAAAGATATGCCTCGTCTTGCGATCAAGAAGATGGAGCGTATATTGATAAATGAGCTTCCTTCTTTTGTCTAACTACCTAAAGTCGCAAGAGTAGAATTCGAGGGCGAATTCCGTTGAAGGGGGGGGGGGGGGGGGGGGGGGGAATATAATACCCCAGATTTATAGAACATGTTTTTGACAAAAAAAAAAGATAGTTGACTAAAATTATTATTTTAACCATATGTCTTATGAGATAAGGCAGATAAATATCAAGCCCAGCCCGGCCAGCTCTCTATTCCCCACCAAACGCCTCTGCCCTTATCCGCCCGCTGCCAGCGCTGCCTCCACGGCAATCCGCTGTCTCCGCCGCTACCGCATCGAGGATCCCCAATCGCCACTACCACAGTACGTATCTCAGCCTGCAGACTGGAACGGCTGGACTCCTCGCAGTTCTAACCCGAAGGCCACCAAGCACTAGCGTTGCTGCTCCTTCTTGGACTGGATCGATTCCTCTAGCTTGCCCTGTAGTTATTCTTTCCATCGAGCATCTGAGTAGGTCTGGATGTGATCAGTACTTGTACATGTATGATCTTGCTTCAGCGTTGAGATTTATTATATGGGCACATGGCCGATCCATCCGTACTTTGTCTGAAAGTATATTTAATCAGATGGAAGAAATATTCTGCTCGTCAAAAACTTGTAGATCCAATAATTCCTTGTTGTCATCTTTTGCAAATCTGGGTGCAAGTTGAGACTAGCAAGTTCTGATTACTTATATATCCTGACTGAATCTGCACATCGTGGCTTTTTGATAGTAGTCTGTTTCATGTACAGTAGTATTTTTGGGACTCGTGCAAAAGCTTTGGAGCAGCCATAGTCGTTAGCAGTAGTGCATGCCATCCGGTCATTATTTGTGTTTGAAGGCTGCTCTGTTTATACATAGAAATATGTGTATCTGTCCTGTTTATTAACTCGGTAGAGCTTGCAGCGCTAGCCAAGATTTAGAAGTATACTGTCACAACACCGTGGTCTAGTATTTCTGAGCGTGGTTTTATCCACAGGTGTGAGAGGTTCTGGTGCCGATATTAATTCTTCTGTTGAACGCCGAGGTTGAAGGCAAGTGCATGACGAATCTCACCTCCTGATACTTGGTTGTGCTGTGTTTTGTGCTTCCGGTGTGCTTGGTTCCTATTTTATGTTTCTTAGATTCAATATTCTGCTTCTAAATTCCACGAGTTGCAGTTTGGTAAATTCCGAGCCAACACTGCCTTCATCATCCAATACTGTGGCAGGTCGGTAAATTCCGAGCCGACATGTTGGTAAATTCCGAGCCAACACTGCCTTCATCATCCAATACTGTGGCAGGTCGGTAAATTCCGAGCCGACATGTTGGTAAATTCCGAGCCAACACTGCCTTCACATGATGGTTAATTCCACGTCATATGTGCTAAAAACCCACAGTGCAGTTTTCAGAAACATTGTGTTATTCCGAGTGAAGTTCTAATGATGCTCATTGTTTAATGTCTTTCTGGTTCCATATTGTGAGGACCGGAATTACACTTCCAGACCTCCTGTGTAATCATGTCAATCCCAAGATCAATGTTGACAACACAGCGAAATGATACCATTGCAGAACGTACAAAAAGTACAGTTACATAGTTTGAATAGCAATAGCGAAATGTCTTGTGACATTTGTTACAATCAGAAAGCTCAGCGGAAATATAAATGCGAAGTGACTCCATCTAGCCACAGGCAGTCGATGTAGTCCACGAGGCCTCACTCTTAAGCATCGTCGTAGTAGTCGTAGTCTTCTTCTTCGTGGTGATCTGAATAATCAACAAAAGCAATGCGATGAGTACATAATAATGTACTCAGCGTGCCCCCTCATGCAAAACCTATAATAGCTACATGTGGCTTCAAAGAAAGGCTATATGGTTCTTTTGCATAAAAGCTAATTTTGTTTGCAATACCATATGTAGTAGTTTTGATAAAAACGATTTTAGATGAAAACGGGTTTTGTATTCAGTGTAATGTTTCTCATCATTGTGAGTGTCCTCGACACCTCACGTTCTCCATAGAATTCCAGAATAGGGGTAGAGGGAAGTAGCAAAACAGGGTTCCTGTATGTCAAGAAAGATTCATGTGTCGTCCATGACCGTGGACACGGCTATTCGAATAGTTTTACACTCTGCAGAGGTGGTACACTTTCACCACACGTCACAAACTCGCCAAATTGCAACCAGCCGTCGCTAGCATAGCAATAGAGAATTCGTGACAAGGTCTTTTAGCTAGATCCCCCAAAGATGTGACATGCCCACCGGGTATGGCGCCGGAACTGAGAGTACGTCCCCAAACCGGTCCCCCCATCTGTGCCGAAGGTTCTCCCGTAGGCAGACACCCCATCTGCGGTACGGCGACATCGACACCAAAGGCTGACTAACTTACTTGACCCAGCCAGAGCCCATTAGCATGTGGTTGTACGGTGGTCACAATCTTCAAATCCGAGACTTATTAGGCCCTTATGCGGCACGGACGACGGATTGCCCCCTTCAGCTTGTGAAGGGCAGCCAATCGCTCCTTCATCAGTTGATCCAGCAGTCGCCCGCGCCAATGTTTAGATGGTAAGTTTCACCCAGAGTAGAAGGTAGAGTAGAGGAAGTAACAACGGCTTACCAGCCAAGCTCAACGAGCTCATCAAGTTCAGAAAGATGTTTGTGACCCAAGGGTCAACCAATTCCTCCAAAGAGGCAAGATAAAGATATCCTACTGGATATTAATCATGGCTAAGCATTTCTACTCTACAGGATTACTATATAATTTCTACTCAGGGTATCAAGTATATAAGGCGACAAGCGGATCAGGCTGGTGTGTCAATCGACACGCCAGTAAATTGAAAATAGCATGCATAATTTTAAAACAATAAATAATGCCCCTTTTAAAAACATAGGATAAAAACATGAGAGGGGGGGCATGCCTTCGTTGATGAATCCTTCTTCTTCCATAAGCTGATTATATCCACGTTCTTCAATAAGATGATTATATCCACGTTCTTCAATAAGATGATCATATCCATGCCCAACCACGTCACTCCCTACTCGTCGTAACGATAGCAAATGGCAACCAAATAAATACCAAAGCAATAATTACCAAAACCAAATGAATTGCAAATGAGAATGAAGGGAGTAGTAGTTGAAGAATAGGATAGAACAACTCAGATAGAAATGTGAAAGTGAGTTGTGGCATCTCGGATATGAATCGAATGGCATGGATAGGATGATGGGATAGATTATCATGATAAAGAGCTGGGATTAGATATGTGGATAGATTATCAGACTAGAATGTTGTAATAAGATATATGGACTGGTCTTACTATGTCTAACCATTTCTACAAACCAGACATAGGAGTTAATTATAACATAGTTGGTCATACCCGTGTAACCCACTAAACTCAACAACATATAAACTATAGAAAAAACTAGATAACTAGCAAACATGTAAACAAGACATAGCAATGAACCATGTCATACTAGTTTGCAATCATCAAATAATACCTATCATACTAGTGATACAAACAATAGGTAGGATTGTCTAGCATGCTAACACAAGCATATAAACTACACCAAAGCTAAGCTAAACATTATCATAAAATAACATCCAATGCAAGCTGAAGTTAATACTATGAACATATGCAATACACTAGCAAAACATATAGCTATACACCACAATAAACAAGTCTGACGTAAACAATAAATAAATACTACCATAGCTAAACTTCAACGATAATAAGCTAGGAACTAAACAAGGCGTAATAACATCTAAAACATATGAATCATGACACAGCAAAATATCAACTAAGATATGCTATTTGTACATAAACAACATAGTACCTTTCATAACAAGAATATGATTACAAGCATGTAGTAAACAAGCATAGTACATACTAACCAAGGTCATAACATAACAATATATGACTAGACTAATCATGGAAGGATATACACGCCTATACATTTGGGAGATACTATAACATGGTACAAGATAATGGGCAAGCATAATATTAGCAGCACGAGATAACAAGGCATACAAGTATATGCTACAAGATCACACTCATGCTATTCTACTGTCTAGTTAAAAGAAAACTCATGCTCACAAGCATATACAAAGACATGATATTATATGTATTACTATCATGAAAGACAAACCATCATAAGTATGTGATGATCTACTACAACAAGTAACACACAAATAAGATAACATACATGTATGAGACACGATAAACATCTAGAACTAAACAACCACTAAAATCATAATATTATCTAGTCAATGGGTAAATCTATATATGCTAGTATACACACAGACAAAGCATTAAATAACATGTAATGCTAACATGAAAATAATCTAGACAATCATAAACATAACACAAAGGAGTAACCGATGGAAAAAGACATGAACTGATATTGGATATAACTAAACATACATACTAGATATTGCTAGCACAAAGATATGCTGCTAAAATTAATATAACTAAGCTCCATATATATAACACATGCTACACAAGATATGAAGATAGCTAATCATGAATGATAAATTAGACAACAATGAACATATGTAATAACACAATAAGTTACTTAGAGCATGGATAGAACAACCAAGTCTATGCATGAGCTATTACGCAAACAATAGGAATCAAGCCATCCTCGTAAACAGTACTAACTTCACAATATTGAACCAGTAAACGATTACGAAATAAATTTAGCTAAACCTGCATAAGCTAGACAACGCAATATTAACAAGTCATGATTGAACAAAAATCTAAACAAGTAATAAACTATTATTAAACAAACCATAACCAACCAAGCATCAACTAGACAACTACTAGCAACAATTCATGCATGAATAAAATATTATACATGGATCACACAAGATTACACTACAAGATAGCATCGTAATCATGCTAGTGATAATTAAAAAGTAACACAAGCAATTATAGATATAATAATAAACCACGAACTAGTATTTAAATATAAACAACCATCTAAATGACTAAATATAACACCAAATAAATACATGCAAATTACATAGAACTCCTTCCTATGCATGTGATACATCTAATCAAAATAAATCACACACAAAATCAAGCACACAATTCAAATAACATTTGAATTCGACCTAAATTGAAATATAGAAAATCCTAGATTAAATTCTACACAATAGATATAAAATCTAATTCCACCATATGGTTTCTAGGGTCAACTAAATAGTTCACATGTTGCGGTCGAAGACTAAAGATCAACAGAATATGATATGCCAAGATGATGTCGGTGTTTGATGAATTGGCATCAACGGTGTTTCTCTTCTGGTGGTCGGATTTAGGATCTGTCTTCTCCTCTAGACTGCTATAGATGATTTGCACAAAGTGACACGGAAGAATATGACAGTATGGTGCTGGAACTGAAGATGGCATAACAACGTCGACATTGGATGGCATGGTTATGACTTATGAGTTGGCGTGGACAGTGGCATGGATAGATTGCAAAAGGATGTCTAGGAGACAGGGCTACATGATATGAGACTATGTGGCGAAGGGAGTGATATGATTCTCACCATGCGCTACGAATTCATCCGACGAAGTTGATGAACAGAGCAGATGTGGTCGCGAAATTCATCTGCTGGAATCAACCAATCCAGCTTCTGGTCGCCTGAATCGGTCCTTCTGCTCCTCGTAGTCGTTCTGGCGTGATAGTTCGTCATGGCGTGGCCAGAGTCGCTGCAAGCATGGACGGCCTTCAATGGTGGTCTGAATGGTGCACCACCAGAGTTGATCGTGCGGATTGTGGGCGAGCAGGGGCTTGTGCTGGCGACGAGAGATGGAAGGGAGATGAAAGGGGGCGACCTGGGAATTCCTAGAGAAAAGGTTAAGGCGTCTCCTGTGACGCAAACGGTTTGAAATTTGATTGCCGGAGTAAAGGGGATTTGATGCGTTAATGACGGCAGTTTTCAGATGAGAGCTACCGTTTGTGTTTGCTGTGTGCGCGTCCGTGGAGGAACATGAAGCAGGGAGACGCTGGGCGTCCGGTGCCTGCGTGCGAGACGAGCCTCCAGCGAGTGCTCGCTCGGCTGGTGCGGCTGGGCCTTTGGTGAACTGCATCGGTAAAGACAAGGGAAGAAAGAAGAGAACAATAATTGGTAGGTGTACTGGTTCACGTATAGAAAAGAAAAGGAGGAGAAAAATATTAGGAAAACAAATATTGGGATACACTAGTGTCGTGCTAGTGCACATGCATGCATGATTTACTAGTTAGGCGCACAGCCAGCCAAAACAATGGCGTGCATGTCTATAGCTCAACATCCAATGGGATTTTAGAGACAAGAAAGATATGAGGAATAAATCAACCGATGATGTACAAGTTGAGTATTGGCGTATATGTGCATGCTACAGCCTAAATGTACACACGTGTGGCTAGCTGGAGGACCAAATCCAATTGGGATTTTAGATAGAACGAATAAGAGATAAAAGAAATAGATTTTCCTTTCTAGCAAAATCTAGAAAATGCTATAAAGCTCCAAAAATACGAAACGAATTTATGAAAACAAAATCAAATTCAAAAGATATTATTTTAATAAGCCGACATCAAGAAAAATACGAATCAATTTTCAAGGACACTAAAACTAAGATTTAAATTCACGTTGGTATTAATTCATTATAAAGGTTCATGTTTGCGAAAAATCGAGTTAAGCTTTAATAAAGTGAACAAAATTTTCTAGTCCTCATTTTTTTTGATAAAAGTTTTTTGAAAACCCTAAAAAACCGTCTGTTACAATTCTACCCCCCTTAAAAGAATCTCGTCCCCGAGATTTGGGCTCACTAAAGAATGGGTTTTGGATAGCTTCTGGGATTACCATTGATGGGTTGCTCAGCTCGGTTGAGTCTTCCACTCATCTGTTACATCGGATATATGTCCGCTACCCCCCTTAAATGAACTCCCGTTGGGGGTTTTCGTACAACACCATGATACTTCAATTCACATATCCTTAATTGTTGTATGATTCTTCTGGTTAACTTTCTGCGATGTTGAGGCCTTCTTTTATGGGCCATTTTCCGCAAAACGACATAGGCTGCCACAACTGAACAATACTTGTCTCCAATCCAGGCACCACATTTTGAGTCTTGAGATATGTATTCACGGGTGAACTACAACAAGATTGGTATTGACTTCTTTCTCGGACAAGTATCACCATAGGAGTAGCGTACATTTCTTGTAGTAATGGAAATAGTCTTTTCTAATTCTAATTCAGAATTGCTGAGGATGCGCGTCAAGGCGCCTTGTTTGGTCTTGCTTTCTTCCACTTGTTCAGGCAAATATTTGTTATGCTCCTCTTCACCACCACTCAAACAAGTCAGTCTCTTCAATGTTGAACTGTTGAAGGCGTCACTATTTTTTCTGTTGAGCTTCGTTTGCTAGAACTTAATGTATGAAGTCTTCGTGCGTCTGAAGAATGTTGTTGAATGAAGATACTCCCTGGGGGTATGGCTAACTATTGTGCCACCGGGTTTTTGTTGCTCCCGTTTATGACTTGGATCTCCTCGGGTAGTGTGTCTCATTCCACCTCACAGTTCACATGCACACCTCTTCCTTCTATATTATTGTTAACGGTGGAAAAGATCTTCTATGTAGGTAGCACAAATTCTTCTCCCTTCATCGAGTGGGTCTTGAGAGCTTCATGTAATCGGTTTCATCAATATTCACTATTTGTTTTGTGTCCAAGGGCTCATAGGTAAGAGGGAAAGAATAAGACGGGTGAAAGAACCTAGCTTGGGAGGGGTATCCAAGAATAAAACACGAGAATAACCAAAACATTTTTTTAAACACGAGAATAAATATAGTTTCTTTGAAATTACATAGGATTTTAGCATGCTGCACATGAAAAGGTGCCAAAGGCAAAAATGTGCAGACATTGCTCAAGCAAAAACTTTTTAAGTCTAAACGATATGAACTATATAGCTACCAGGGATCTATTCCAACCTTATCCTATAGGTTGTTTGGTCACAACAAGTCTTGGTCCCGATCTTCGACATTGAAGACCGTAGAGTGTGGTCAAGGCTTCTTGACTCCTTGAGTTCTTCAGATGACTTCTCTTTTATTGTTATTGACTTCGTTCTTCCATAACAGGATTTTGGTCATGAATTGTAGACTAAAAGAGTTGTTGGGAAAGAAGCATTAAACATGATGTTGAATAAGATAAGTCAAGGAAAAACAATAGTCAAGAAGGAGGCTGCGAGAATTTATAAAAGTAGTCTATATTTTATTTTCAAATAGTTCATAAGGCTTTCCATTTCTAACTAAGGCCACGTGACTAGGTCGACGTCGGCTCTGATACCACTTCTGTGAGGACCGGAATTACACTTCCAGACCTCCTGTGTAATCATGTCAATCCCAAGATCAATGTTGACAACACAGCGAAATGATACCATTGCAGAACGTACAAAAAGTACAGTTACATAGTTTGAATAGCAATAGCGAAATGTCTTGTGACATTTGTTACAATCAGAAAGCTCAGCGGAAATATAAATGCGAAGTGACTCCATCTAGCCACAGGCAGTCGATGTAGTCCACGAGGCCTCACTCTTAAGCATCGTCGTAGTAGTCGTAGTCTTCTTCTTCGTGGTGATCTGAATAATCAACAAAAGCAATGCGATGAGTACATAATAATGTACTCAGCGTGCCCCCTCATGCAAAACCTATAATAGCTACATGTGGCTTCAAAGAAAGGCTATATGGTTCTTTTGCATAAAAGCTAATTTTGTTTGCAATACCATATGTAGTAGTTTTGATAAAAACGATTTTAGATGAAAACGGGTTTTGTATTCAGTGTAATGTTTCTCATCATTGTGAGTGTCCTCGACACCTCACGTTCTCCATAGAATTCCAGAATAGGGGTAGAGGGAAGTAGCAAAACAGGGTTCCTGTATGTCAAGAAAGATTCATGTGTCGTCCATGACCGTGGACACGGCTATTCGAATAGTTTTACACTCTGCAGAGGTGGTACACTTTCACCACACGTCACAAACTCGCCAAATTGCAACCAGCCGTCGCTAGCATAGCAATAGAGAATTCGTGACAAGGTCTTTTAGCTAGATCCCCCAAAGATGTGACATGCCCACCGGGTATGGCGCCGGAACTGAGAGTACGTCCCCAAACCGGTCCCCCCATCTGTGCCGAAGGTTCTCCCGTAGGCAGACACCCCATCTGCGGTACGGCGACATCGACACCAAAGGCTGACTAACTTACTTGACCCAGCCAGAGCCCATTAGCATGTGGTTGTACGGTGGTCACAATCTTCAAATCCGAGACTTATTAGGCCCTTATGCGGCACGGACGACGGATTGCCCCCTTCAGCTTGTGAAGGGCAGCCAATCGCTCCTTCATCAGTTGATCCAGCAGTCGCCCGCGCCAATGTTTAGATGGTAAGTTTCACCCAGAGTAGAAGGTAGAGTAGAGGAAGTAACAACGGCTTACCAGCCAAGCTCAACGAGCTCATCAAGTTCAGAAAGATGTTTGTGACCCAAGGGTCAACCAATTCCTCCAAAGAGGCAAGATAAAGATATCCTACTGGATATTAATCATGGCTAAGCATTTCTACTCTACAGGATTACTATATAATTTCTACTCAGGGTATCAAGTATATAAGGCGACAAGCGGATCAGGCTGGTGTGTCAATCGACACGCCAGTAAATTGAAAATAGCATGCATAATTTTAAAACAATAAATAATGCCCCTTTTAAAAACATAGGATAAAAACATGAGAGGGGGGGCATGCCTTCGTTGATGAATCCTTCTTCTTCCATAAGCTGATTATATCCACGTTCTTCAATAAGATGATTATATCCACGTTCTTCAATAAGATGATCATATCCATGCCCAACCACGTCACTCCCTACTCGTCGTAACGATAGCAAATGGCAACCAAATAAATACCAAAGCAATAATTACCAAAACCAAATGAATTGCAAATGAGAATGAAGGGAGTAGTAGTTGAAGAATAGGATAGAACAACTCAGATAGAAATGTGAAAGTGAGTTGTGGCATCTCGGATATGAATCGAATGGCATGGATAGGATGATGGGATAGATTATCATGATAAAGAGCTGGGATTAGATATGTGGATAGATTATCAGACTAGAATGTTGTAATAAGATATATGGACTGGTCTTACTATGTCTAACCATTTCTACAAACCAGACATAGGAGTTAATTATAACATAGTTGGTCATACCCGTGTAACCCACTAAACTCAACAACATATAAACTATAGAAAAAACTAGATAACTAGCAAACATGTAAACAAGACATAGCAATGAACCATGTCATACTAGTTTGCAATCATCAAATAATACCTATCATACTAGTGATACAAACAATAGGTAGGATTGTCTAGCATGCTAACACAAGCATATAAACTACACCAAAGCTAAGCTAAACATTATCATAAAATAACATCCAATGCAAGCTGAAGTTAATACTATGAACATATGCAATACACTAGCAAAACATATAGCTATACACCACAATAAACAAGTCTGACGTAAACAATAAATAAATACTACCATAGCTAAACTTCAACGATAATAAGCTAGGAACTAAACAAGGCGTAATAACATCTAAAACATATGAATCATGACACAGCAAAATATCAACTAAGATATGCTATTTGTACATAAACAACATAGTACCTTTCATAACAAGAATATGATTACAAGCATGTAGTAAACAAGCATAGTACATACTAACCAAGGTCATAACATAACAATATATGACTAGACTAATCATGGAAGGATATACACGCCTATACATTTGGGAGATACTATAACATGGTACAAGATAATGGGCAAGCATAATATTAGCAGCACGAGATAACAAGGCATACAAGTATATGCTACAAGATCACACTCATGCTATTCTACTGTCTAGTTAAAAGAAAACTCATGCTCACAAGCATATACAAAGACATGATATTATATGTATTACTATCATGAAAGACAAACCATCATAAGTATGTGATGATCTACTACAACAAGTAACACACAAATAAGATAACATACATGTATGAGACACGATAAACATCTAGAACTAAACAACCACTAAAATCATAATATTATCTAGTCAATGGGTAAATCTATATATGCTAGTATACACACAGACAAAGCATTAAATAACATGTAATGCTAACATGAAAATAATCTAGACAATCATAAACATAACACAAAGGAGTAACCGATGGAAAAAGACATGAACTGATATTGGATATAACTAAACATACATACTAGATATTGCTAGCACAAAGATATGCTGCTAAAATTAATATAACTAAGCTCCATATATATAACACATGCTACACAAGATATGAAGATAGCTAATCATGAATGATAAATTAGACAACAATGAACATATGTAATAACACAATAAGTTACTTAGAGCATGGATAGAACAACCAAGTCTATGCATGAGCTATTACGCAAACAATAGGAATCAAGCCATCCTCGTAAACAGTACTAACTTCACAATATTGAACCAGTAAACGATTACGAAATAAATTTAGCTAAACCTGCATAAGCTAGACAACGCAATATTAACAAGTCATGATTGAACAAAAATCTAAACAAGTAATAAACTATTATTAAACAAACCATAACCAACCAAGCATCAACTAGACAACTACTAGCAACAATTCATGCATGAATAAAATATTATACATGGATCACACAAGATTACACTACAAGATAGCATCGTAATCATGCTAGTGATAATTAAAAAGTAACACAAGCAATTATAGATATAATAATAAACCACGAACTAGTATTTAAATATAAACAACCATCTAAATGACTAAATATAACACCAAATAAATACATGCAAATTACATAGAACTCCTTCCTATGCATGTGATACATCTAATCAAAATAAATCACACACAAAATCAAGCACACAATTCAAATAACATTTGAATTCGACCTAAATTGAAATATAGAAAATCCTAGATTAAATTCTACACAATAGATATAAAATCTAATTCCACCATATGGTTTCTAGGGTCAACTAAATAGTTCACATGTTGCGGTCGAAGACTAAAGATCAACAGAATATGATATGCCAAGATGATGTCGGTGTTTGATGAATTGGCATCAACGGTGTTTCTCTTCTGGTGGTCGGATTTAGGATCTGTCTTCTCCTCTAGACTGCTATAGATGATTTGCACAAAGTGACACGGAAGAATATGACAGTATGGTGCTGGAACTGAAGATGGCATAACAACGTCGACATTGGATGGCATGGTTATGACTTATGAGTTGGCGTGGACAGTGGCATGGATAGATTGCAAAAGGATGTCTAGGAGACAGGGCTACATGATATGAGACTATGTGGCGAAGGGAGTGATATGATTCTCACCATGCGCTACGAATTCATCCGACGAAGTTGATGAACAGAGCAGATGTGGTCGCGAAATTCATCTGCTGGAATCAACCAATCCAGCTTCTGGTCGCCTGAATCGGTCCTTCTGCTCCTCGTAGTCGTTCTGGCGTGATAGTTCGTCATGGCGTGGCCAGAGTCGCTGCAAGCATGGACGGCCTTCAATGGTGGTCTGAATGGTGCACCACCAGAGTTGATCGTGCGGATTGTGGGCGAGCAGGGCTTGTGCTGGCGACGAGAGATGGAAGGGAGATGAAAGGGGGCGACCTGGGAATTCCTAGAGAAAAGGTTAAGGCGTCTCCTGTGACGCAAACGGTTTGAAATTTGATTGCCGGAGTAAAGGGGATTTGATGCGTTAATGACGGCAGTTTTCAGATGAGAGCTACCGTTTGTGTTTGCTGTGTGCGCGTCCGTGGAGGAACATGAAGCAGGGAGACGCTGGGCGTCCGGTGCCTGCGTGCGAGACGAGCCTCCAGCGAGTGCTCGCTCGGCTGGTGCGGCTGGGCCTTTGGTGAACTGCATCGGTAAAGACAAGGGAAGAAAGAAGAGAACAATAATTGGTAGGTGTACTGGTTCACGTATAGAAAAGAAAAGGAGGAGAAAAATATTAGGAAAACAAATATTGGGATACACTAGTGTCGTGCTAGTGCACATGCATGCATGATTTACTAGTTAGGCGCACAGCCAGCCAAAACAATGGCGTGCATGTCTATAGCTCAACATCCAATGGGATTTTAGAGACAAGAAAGATATGAGGAATAAATCAACCGATGATGTACAAGTTGAGTATTGGCGTATATGTGCATGCTACAGCCTAAATGTACACACGTGTGGCTAGCTGGAGGACCAAATCCAATTGGGATTTTAGATAGAACGAATAAGAGATAAAAGAAATAGATTTTCCTTTCTAGCAAAATCTAGAAAATGCTATAAAGCTCCAAAAATACGAAACGAATTTATGAAAACAAAATCAAATTCAAAAGATATTATTTTAATAAGCCGACATCAAGAAAAATACGAATCAATTTTCAAGGACACTAAAACTAAGATTTAAATTCACGTTGGTATTAATTCATTATAAAGGTTCATGTTTGCGAAAAATCGAGTTAAGCTTTAATAAAGTGAACAAAATTTTCTAGTCCTCATTTTTTTGATAAAAGTTTTTTGAAAACCCTAAAAAACCGTCTGTTACACATATTGTACTTGCTGAGTATTTTGGTACTCACCCTTGCATTTTTATTTGGTTTTCAGGTACTAAATAGGTGACATGCATGGGACATGGGCGTAGCACCTCTACTTCTTTTGGCACGTCACAAATAATCATATAATCCGTAGTGGACACCTATAATTTTGTACTAGTTTCATTGGACCGTTTTGTGAATCATGTGGATGTTTCTTTCATGTTATAATGTCGCTAACTATCCTCTTTTTATTAACTGCCTCTCTTGGATGACCGTTTATTCAAGAAAATCTTTGCCAAAATTTTCAATATTTTCCTTACTTGATAGATCTTGTTGGAGCGTGGTAGCATCTCAGGTATGGTTTATACCTGGGGTGTTACAACACCTAAGTAAAACTTGTCCTAACAAAGATCAGAAAAGCTACTCTAGTAAATATGAGGAACAAGAAAGAGTTCTAATCATCGATAGTATTAATGAAAATATTCTGGTTCGTGATGAAGAAATAAAGGATGATGAATCAATATATTCAATTATAGAAACTGATGAATTAGATAATGAGATTTTAGAAGAAGAATCAAGTGAAGATGAATTAGATTTTATAGATCAATTAGAATGTGAGCATGATTGGGTTAGAGGTAAAGGTGATTATAATATTAAATGTGCTTTTTGCATATATTACCCAAGCCAAGAAAATAGATCTACATGTAGCCTATGTTTAAGGCAAGCTTGTGCTTCATGTTTAAAGGCTAGTAACCAAGCTTGGAGACAAGAAATAGAGTATGAACCAGAAGAGCGAATATTATCAAGCAGGGTTAGAAATTTAGAAAATAGAATAAATAGACTAGAAGCAGAACTAGAAGAGCTAAAATATAAGTTAGAAACAGCTAATAGTGGTAAAATAGAACAAGAAGATAATACCATCAAGAATACTGAATTAAAAGATCAAATGGTGACAATAAGAGAAAATAAAGGGGATAGGCTAATCCAACTAAAAGATGAAATAACTAGCTTTGGAAATAAATATGTAGTGCGATTACCATTTAAGGAAGTGTTAGGAATAAGAATCCCAGTTAAAATAATATTAAAACCAAATATTTCCTATAAAATTCTGGCTTTATTAGACACAGGTTGCACAAAAAATATTATTCATGATAAATATTTTGCAAGATGTCCTGAAATAGTGAAAACTATCGAAAATAGTAAAGCCGAAGTATCTACAGATATGTCAGGAATAAAGAAAATTCATAACCAATTGGCATATAATATTGAAACTTACATAAATGGCACTAAATATGTAATAGATGAAATTACTATCAGAGATTTATCAGTAATCAATGATGACATGATATTAGGATTAAGATTTTTGCAACAGTCCTTACAAACCACAATTATACATGAAGATGGTGTTACATTCATTCCATATCAAGATAATGTTCCATACATATCCGAGGTTAGAAAACAAAGAAAATCTTTACAAAATGTAGAAATATCTAATCTATTCACATGCCAGGAGCAGAACCTTCTGAAACCTGCAAAGAAGAAGTTTGTGACATGTTAGATGAATTTTATATAGAAAATACTTGCATAGAATGTATAGGGTTGCAATCTTTTTCACCTAATTGGTATCGAGACATAAAATCCAAAAAAGATATAGACAAAATTGTTCAACGACTAGAAGACATACAAATCATTGGAGAAATACCAATGAAATATTGGGATAAGAATTCTATAGTTTGCAAAATTAATATTATAAACCCAGATTACATAATAAAGTCAGGACCAATAGAAGCTACTCTCAAAGACATAGAAGAATTTAAAATGCATATTGAAGAATTGTTAAAATTAAAAGCAATAAAAGAAAGCAGAAGTCCTCATAGGTCTGCAGCCTTTATAGTTAGAAATCATGCTGAAGAAGCAAGAGGCAAATCTAGAATGGTTATAAATTATAAAAGACTTAATGATAATACTATAGATGATGCATACAATATACCTAATAAGCAAGAATAGATTAATAGGATACAAGGGAGTAACTTCTTTTCAAAATTTGATTTAAAAGCAAGATTTTAGCAAGTAAAAATGGCCGAAGAATCGATCCC
Source organism: Poa pratensis (assembly GCA_947311845.1). NCBI lineage: Eukaryota > Viridiplantae > Streptophyta > Magnoliopsida > Poales > Poaceae > Poa > Poa pratensis. The sequence continues at coordinate 71,414,794 of CAMZMU010000041.1, forward strand.
TTGGACAGCATTTACATGTCCGCAGGGCCATTACGAATGGCTTGTTATGCCTCTAGGATTACATCATGTGGGTCATGCATTGCATGTCGTCCTCCGGACCAAATGTACGCAAATACTTGCCGGCCGGCCGGGAAAAAGACGGCACAAAAGCGGCGAGACGATGCGACGCAACCGGTGGAGAGTGGCTGCATCCATCAATGGCGCTCGCCTGCTCCGGTGCGAGCGTGCGTGTGTGTACGCTCTTCTTGCCAGGGCAGGCAAGATGTGGTTGCTAGTGCTGGCACATCCATCCCCTTTGTCGGCCTCTCGACCAGCTCTGCTCTCAAGATGAGATTTTGTTGCCTGCTTGAATCCCCAGCCCCAGGGCCACTTCTTGCATTCCATCACTCGTATTTGGACCATCCGGAAGAGTATTCTCGTTTCACCCGAAAGCAGGAACATCACAGCAGAGCTGATTCAGATCAATTCTGCCGTTGATTTGTTAATTCAGACCATGTGGGGGTCAAGTAAACACCGACACCTGGGGGACCATAAACACCTTTCTCAGGTTACAGCGGGAGATCTAGCAGCCTAGCGATCGATCGAGCTGATGTGTGTTCTTCAGCTAGCATCGCATGCTAGCTCCAAATTACAGCTGATCACCAGCAGATTCAGTGATCAAACACGGAAGGACGCTAGAGATCCATGAGGTGAGACATTCTTGTCAAAATTTGGTAATTTAGATGCAAATATTGTTGCTTGCAAGAATATGTGGAATCATTCTTTGGATCGAATGATGACGATGTGTGTCGCAGCAGAGCCGAGCAGCATGTCCCTTGAAAGCTGGGAACTAAAGGGCACTTGGAACCGATCGAATATACTAAAGTGTATCCATCTTGCATAGTTGCACTAACTACGTATAGCTATTGTATGCATTGTATGTGTGGCCGTGGGATCGTCGACAGATAGGAAAAAAAACATAACACGACATGCATGATTCGATCGTGGATGCTCTGAAAAGGGCTCAAGAATGCATTTCTCCGGCCCTCCTCTTTTCCAACTTTTTACCTTTGCCTTTTCGCATCCTTAATCACTCTCCTTGTTGTTTATTTTGCGTACATTAAGCTCCTTTTACCTGCTTTTGCTGAACCGGTCTTAGGTAATGGAGGGGTCAGCACATGCATGAGTGAAGTGTTATACAAACATTACTACTCTATTACTTAAGATATGCATGGAGTTTATATGTCTTCCAGACCAGAAAGATTGAGTTTTAGAGAATTCAGATATCCCCCTTAATTAGTACAGGTATAAACATTCCTAGGACCTACCACTACGAGTCTGAGTATGGCAGTATTGGTGAGTGTATGCCCCGAGCAAGACATGCAACAAACAACGGTACACAAAATATATGATAGCTATCTTTAATTGGTCTAATCACTTCGCATCACAAATAATATTCTAGTCTTGCCCTCATTTCGATCCGCCACTTTTCTTCTTCGCTTTGTGTCAATCGATCTGCTGTTAGTGGAGGAGTGGCGCCAAACCAGATGCCATCAAACAAACCAGTCCACTGCTGACTGCTGTCTCTTCACCTACTAGATCTTGCTAAGCGACTACTGACTACCCAGGGCTAGCAAGCAGCAAGCATGTACTACTACGCATTACAGATGACATGACAAGCACAAATTTTATAAACTTCACACGAGTTAGACACTAGCAAATGTCACATTGCAAGCGTCCTATTACTGTCAGCAATTGATTAACTATAGATTCCTAGCTTGAACGTGTGAATTTTATTAGCACAAGGCCTACATCTACCCTGTTTCTTACTCCATTGTAAGTAAAAGCGTGCTTGCACGACGACTATACATATTTAAAATTTATGATCGCGTCCACATGACTGATAGTAAAAAATCGTTAATCGGTGTTTGGAGTTGTTAGCATGTGCATAATGTTGTGGTATTGACAGGCCAACTTCCACCATGTCCTAGGAAGCATCATGGGCGTGTTTGATTAGCTGCATCATTTTTTGCCTATTTGCATTGGTGACTCGCTAGGACATGACTCCAGAAAATAAAAATGTGACCTGATACATATTGTGCACCCCATTTGGTTGTCTGGTTTGATTTTGAATTGGCTCTGAAGAAACGCAGACACCAGCATTTAGTTACAAACATGTGTCAACTTATTCTCACCTTTTAGATCTTTGGTGAACTTAAATCACAACACCACACGTGTAACAACGTTAAAGTGACAACCACATTAGGAGCGGCGAGCAAGACAATGGCGTGGCGAGGCAGAGGAGGTGGTATGAGCAGTGCCATCGCCGGTGTACGTAACGAATGGTGCGATGGAGCGGAGACAATATCTAGTTTGGAGTTAAGATGAGACATACAAGATCAACATGTTTATAGGTTACCAGGAACACGGCAGAGTTCATAACGACAAGCGGCGGAAGTTAAATGAAGATGACAGAGAGGGTGAAGAACACACGGGACATGAAGTTCAGTCTAAACGCGTACATACTTACATTATCTACTGGTATATCTCCGCCGAAATAGAAAGTTACAGCACGAAATTTGTTGAAAACGGAGAGATGAATCTACCCAACAACGGAAATTCCAAAAGGTCGAATTTAATAAAATTTGTCAACAAATGGGCAAATATCAGTTCGACGATAAGTTACATGCGATGAAGCTCGAAACCGAGCAGGGAAACGGAACATACTCATCAACGCGCACATATTTCGTGAAGAAATTATTTCAAATCAAAATATAATTGTGTAGATTAGAGAGAACTATATGGAGGAGTTTGAGGGGAGTTAAGTGGAAGCCTGGCAGAGCATTGCAAGGAAAACGACCAATTCGCTCTCAGCCAGGCCCAAGGCTGCTATAAGATTTGTGCGATGCATATACGCGGAGTGGCCCAGGGTGCTACGAGAGTAAGAGGTGCATGCATCTAACCAAACAAACCCTATGATTTTTCCGCATTTTTTTAAAAAAAATTGTAGTAATCTCGATCAAATATGAGAGGCGGATAGATTTCGCTGTGTCTGCTCTTTTTTATCTGCAGCGTTTTCTCCAAAAAAAAAATAGCACTTTATTTATGTATCAAAGCAATAATAAAATTATGCCCAAATGCTCGAAACAACACGACCTCAATAGGGGAAATTCACTTTGTCACATGGGAGTGTATGCTCCTGCCACCGGAAAATATATTTGAAACACCAAATTAATCTGAACTAAAATTTGGCGCATACCTCTATACATTCTATACGTGCATGCCAAATTTCGTGAGAAATCGACTTTTTTTGGCATGTGTTAAAAAGAGAACAAAATGTTACTTCGAAAAGTTTTTTAGCACCAATTTTTCTCTTTTTACACACGGCACAAAATATTCTTTTTTGTGAGACGACTTTGTGAGCATATAAATTTTCACACGTACCCGCCTATTCTTTTTTCCAAAATTTATGACATCTCAAGATGTGTTTATTATGTATTTAAAAAACCATGTGCATATTAAGACACATACAAATCACAAAAGGAAAATAAAATGATAACCAGTTCTCATACAACAACGAATATTGGCACACCATAAAAGTTCCACAACATGTTTCTTTGTACAACACATGACATCAAGAATATTTCTCCAATGTAACTTGGAGAAGGAAACGTTGCATAGGCAACGTTGCACCCAGATCTACTGAAGGCAAAGTCCGGAAATTTTACCCACTACGATGCAGGTAACAAGGAAGGGATGTGCATATGCCAATATCACGAAGCCCAACAAAATAAGGAAAAAAAATGGGTTTTCACCCCAGTGCTTCAAACCCAATTGTCGAACAAAACCGCTAAACTGAAGTATATGGCGTCACACTTATTCACCAAGTCGATACTGCCATGCATGTCTTATGACCTTATTAGTATAAATGACATAGATGTCGCATAGAGGGGGTGGGGATATATGTTCTAAAATATTTACATGTTTATCTTGATCCTTGTACGGAATTAACCGATCGGGTTTTTAAAACAAAAATTCCAAATATGCTAGCCTCACTAACTGAGTGCACAAAAACTTATAATTAAACATGACTTGCAGTCAAAGGAAACTTAGCAAGCAATTAAAAATCTACATGAGATAGCATGTATGAATTAAAAATCTAAAGAGGACAAGAGAGACCCAATTGCTACAAGACTTTGGTCAATCGTGGTTCAACTTACGATCTGACCATAGCCTTTTTTTCTTTCAAAACCAACGGAGGGAGGAACCCCGTTGTTTTTAATTAAGGTAGGAGGTGAGTCTCGAACCCTATCGGCCTAGCACAAGAACGCATATGCTAGCCAGTAAGCCTCAATGTCTTCATCATCTCACCATAGCCTTCTATTGAATTATTTTCTCGTATTTATTCTGTAAAGATCTTAGCCCTTCATAAGTCAGATCATCCCAACATCATGTTAGTTCCTCCAATGAACTCCACCATTTCTCAATCTTCAAATTAATTTCATCTTGATCATATTGATTAATTTAGTCTTGATCATATTGATTAATTTAGTCATTTCAATCTTGATGCCTTGAAGTTGTGTTCACTTTCCTTCATAATATACCTATCTTACTATCTCTTTAACTCAATCATCTTGATGCATATCTTGACCTTGATGACATCATTCATGCATCACCTATGCAACATTTTTTCATGTATAATTTGATGCCATCGCACGAATCTCAGGCACGATGAAGAGATGAAATAACCTATGCATGAAAGTCTTCGTCCTCGCTCAACTTCACTGTCAGCTGTCAGCACTCGGTACCCTCTAGCCGAGTGCCAGTCACTCACTGCTCACTAGCATGCTGACCTACTGTCTAAGTGGTGAGTCTATATAGCTAGAGACCCCCTGGCCGCACTCCTCACTCACCCTCATCACAGTCCTAGGCCTTCCCCTTGAGCTTCCTCTCTTCTCGCTGTAGCTAGCTGCTGCTATCTCGATCGTGAGAAAGCAAGAGAGGCAGCGCGCGGCAGCAATGGCGGACGCGGTAGAGGCTCGACGGGTGTGCGGGATGCCGGAGAAGGCGCAGCTCCACGTGGCGATGCTGGCGCTGCAGTTCGGGTACGCCGGCTTCCACGTGGTGTCGCGTCTGGCCATGGACATGGGCATCAGCAAGCTCGTGTTCCCCGTGTACCGCAACATCATCGCGCTCTTCCTCCTCGTACCTTTCGCCTACTTCCTCGAGAAGAAGGACCGGCCGCAGCTAACCCTCAACTTCGTCGTCCAGTTCTTCTTCCTCGCGCTGTGCGGCATCACGGCGAACCAAGGGTTCTACCTGCTGGGCCTGGACAACACGTCGCCCACGTTCGCCTCGGCGATCCAGAACTCCGTCCCTGCCATCACCTTCGCCATGGCCGCCGCGCTCCGGATTGAGAAGGTGCGGCTGGACCGGCGCGACGGCGTGGCCAAAGTCGTGGGCACGCTGGCATGCGTGGCGGGGGCATCCGTGATCACGCTGTACAAGGGGCCGACCATCTTCGGCCCCGCCGGCGCCGGCGACGACAAGGGGTTGCAGCAGGTGCCGTTTTTGGCGGCAGTGGCAGGGGAAGGGAAGAATTGGACGCTGGGGTGCGTGTACCTGATCGGGCACTGTCTGTCGTGGTCCGGCTGGCTGGTGCTGCAGGGGCCAATTCTGAAGAAGTACCCGGCGAAGCTGTCGGTGACCTCCTACACCTGCTTCTTTGGTGTCATCCAGTTCCTCATCATCGCCGCCTTCTTCGAGAGGGACGCTGACGCCTGGGTCTTCCACTCCGGCTCCGAGATCTTCACCATCCTCTACGCCGTAAGCCTTATACTGTACTTAATTTATTGATTTCTCGGGCATAAACTAATTAAGAAATGACTAAAAGTGGTGCAATGCAACAAGCTGTACACAGATTAAATATCACCTTTTGTATATATTAGTATATATAACATGCCAGTGGAGGGCATATGATCATTTATTGTGCAACTAAGAAGCCTGAACAGCTTGCTTTTACTCTGAAGAGACACGGAAATGAACGTGGCCTTCGCGGTGACACCAGCTGACATGACAATGAAAATGGTACAATGCAGGGTTTCATCGCCTCCGGCGTGGCGTTCGCAGTGCAGATCTGGTGCATCCAACGCGGGGGCCCGGTGTTCGTGGCGGTGTACCAGCCGGTGCAGACGCTCGTCGTCGCCATCATGGCCTCCATCACCCTCGGCGAGAAGTTCTACCTCGGAGGGGTCATCGGCGCCGCGCTCATCATCACGGGGCTCTACTTCGTGCTCTGGGGCAAGAGCGAGGAGAGGTCACGCAATATCAAGGAGGCTGCAGCATCCGCGGCTAATTCCTCCGGTGGCGAGCGTGAGATCCGGAACGCGAAGCTGGCCTCCTCCATCACCCAGCCTCTGCTGCCGCCTTCCTTCACCACCTCCGACAACGTCTGAGACTTAGTTGTTGCCTAGCCACTATATATCGCTTCTCGACGATCGATTGAAAGTAATTTTCTTGTTTAAATTCAGGCTTGCATGCATGCGCGCGTATGGTGTGGTGAGCGAGCATGCAGACGGATTTGATTAAAACTAGCTAGGATTGTTTGGATTGCGCTTGATTATGGTGTGTGATGGCTTGTTAATTAGATCAGGAAACTACGACGCTTCATCCTTCATGTATTGATACCCTATCTAAGTATTGTTTACAATAGGGTTTGTTCATTGTGTGGATTTGGCGATTTGCCTCAATAGGACTCGTAGTAATTAAATCTAAGTACTGTGGGTTTGTTCATGGTGTGGATTTGACTATTTGCCTCAATAGTACTTGCGATTACTAAGTAATTTATTTCATTTTATCTTGATCTCGATTTATTCACACAAGCATGTCTTGTGAAATTTATAAAGAGTGAAACGCTAAGAAATATTTAGTGGTGCTAAAAGAAGCTAGGCGGGACAGAGTGAAGAAGAGTCACTAGATTAAGCTGCTAGTGAACTGGGCTTTATCGATCTATAGGCCAACCTTTTTTTGTTGTTGGGTTGGGCAGGATACGGCCCAGTTTGGCCCTCACATAGCTTCACAAAAGGTAGCGAGATACCCTAAAAAAAAAGTTGCGAGAACGAGAGACAATTTGTTCGCCATGGCTCAAGTCTCACGAGGATTCACTAAGCAGGCCAATTATACTAAAAAAAAAACTAAACAGGCCAATGATCAATTTGTCATCATGTCTCAAGACTCTGTTGGGAACCTTATTTTCCAAAAGATAATACTCCAAAATAGCGGAACCGAGAGATAATTTGTAACAAGCCGTACACACTACTGCAAAATAGCATGTCACTTGCCTCAACTAGCCAGCTTTTATTAACCCGTCAATGATGGCCTCAATGGACATCAGATTTCGTTTGGGAATGTTAACGCTGACAGGCGGGATCAGTCAGCCAGTAAAAAAGAACGCCCATCAATAATGTGTATCATCCATGTCTTACCCTAAAACGGTTTCCCGTAAAGCGCAGGATACTATAGCGATCAACACAGACGGGTGTCAGCAAAATAATAATAAGTTGAAGATAGAAGATGCCAGATTCCAAATGAAAACTCAGAAAAAGATACTTCTGATTCTCAAATAATGAGGGGCAAGGGGATTAGTATCGAGAATATATTTTCCTTTTGTAATAGGTGATTTGATCTGCATATGTTTTGGTAAAGAACAATTTTCTCCGTAAACATATCATAAATGGAATTCAATTAGAACAGGAAAACGTGACTCAATTGGTCTTAGTTCCATTCCAAAGAATCGACTGAGGAGCCGTATGAGCTGAAAATCTCCTGTAGGCTTCTCTTTGTTCTGGCAGCCGCCTTGTGGATGCCCGTAAGATATTTTGTCCAGTAGGTCATTCTCGTTGCCCCGCAAAACGTCCAGAACTCGAGATGATGTCACTACTTCATATGCTAAGTCATCAAAAGTGGTGAGATCACCGGCACCAGCATAGCATATGTGTAATCTCATCGCACAGCCTCTTTGTCAGGTCAAAACATGCCATGGTGACTGACAGGATATTAGAATGCCACAACTCACTTGCAAAATATTAGGATGCCACAACTCACTTACACCAAACATATTGCAGATTTCAACAACGAGGTGACAACCGTATACAGCATCACATTGCCTGATTTGTAGTGCACCGCCTAGTATTATTTGTACCAACATATATACAAGTTAAAAGTACTCACAGAAGCCTCCAGCTATTCTCCGACGTCATTAAAAGTTGTCGCCATGTACATCTAAATTTGCACGGATCTTGGGGCTATCTGAATCTTCTATATAGTAAATGATGAGAACAAGCAGTTCTAGAGCTCAACTGTACAAAGAGCTGCAGATCTGAAATCAAAGGATTCAGTGACAGGAGCACGTGTGGTGAAGACTCTCCATTTCCTCGACACAGGGTTGTACACCTGAAACTCTAAAGCCAACCCCTTCTTCGACCGCCTGCGTTGATGGGAGATTTCGGCAGGAATTTCGGCAGATTTAATCACGTGCAGTTCGCCATTCAATGATACGAAACCGCACAACTCAGTGTTTGGGATCTTTCTCCTCAAGGTAGCCTCCATCGACCACCTGTTTGAAGCAAAGTGATACCTGCACCAACAACATTCAGAACTTAAAATCAAGAGTTGGCTAACATGTCTATTAATGTGATATCATAAATACATAACATACATGCAACTTTGTGTAAATAAAATGGCTTGTTAAAGCATAGATCACATTGCATGGTATGAAATCAACCAGATAAAATGATTTGAAAGCAAGATTTTACTAGGTAGTTCTGAATAGAAATTTCTGTAGTATATATTGTGTTCCAGACAAAGGCTATGTTATCCGCTACCATGGCAATCATCTGATGCCAACTTAGTGTGCAAGTTAAGCTAGCATTTGCCAATGTTCTAAATAATCCGAATCATTTTTTGCTCAGTGATCATACAATTTGGTCGTCTAATGAATGAAACGGAACTCCGCCTATGTTGTCTCAATATAGCCGGGCCAAGCCTGGATAAAGGAGGAGGGTTGTGATAGGCTTGGCGAGCCAACCAAAAAAAAACCAACCACTCTTGTGGAGATGAAACCCAAAAGCCTACCCCAACTTGTTTGGGAATAAAATGCTTTGTTGTTGTTGTAATGAATGGAACGGAACATAGTACATAAGGAAGGGCTGCAATTAGATTATACCAATTTGAATTTCAGAGAGCAAAAAGAATGTAAAATCTTCATAAAAATAGATAACATGCTAGTACATGAGGACTTGTAGATTACAGAAGAAAATTTTAGTTACTGATGGTTCAAGCAAGTTCCAGTTTTCGATAATATATTTCTTTGTCAACAGCATGTGTTGGCTCCTTGATCTGAGGGTGTAGACTAGGTCAGGAGGAGCCTGTGAACCAACAAGAGGCCGGCAGGGAGGCATCATAGATGGTGCGTACATCTTGTACTCTTCTTCTAAAGCAATAAGAAAAGCAGGCTAAGCTGCATTTTCGTCAAAAAAAAAAAAATCATAGATGGTGCACAGAACTAGAAAGATAACTGAGAGAAGACAGAGAACAGAGATAGGGAAGATTTAACTTTATTGATTGCATGTCTCAAACCAACGTGACTGCCCCCTATTATATAGGATGGCTTTAGACAAAACCCTACTGGACAACAAAAGGAATGGTTTTCTGAAAAGGGCTCTTTTACTAAAGCATCAAGTTGATACAGAAACATAAACACGGTCTCTGCAAAACACGATGACAAAACATCCATAATGCACACAGCCAAGATGACCAAAAACAGAAAAGCAAAACATTGAGAATGCACACAGCCATCATCTTCAAGGAACTCCACCAAATGTGTCTTAGCTTCATGGTGATGCACATTACATAACCAACAGGGTCTTCGTCACTGACGAAGTGGTGAGGGTCCAAACGACACCTCTACGGCTGTTGCCTGAACCATCCAAGCCAGCTCATACGTTTTCACTGCGGAGAACTGACCAAAGCAGTGTTAGCGTCTAAAGACGATGCCTCCAAGGAGGTGGATGACGCCCATGGACACCACTACTGCCAGATCCACTGATCAGATTTTCATGCAAGGTTCAAGCTGCGACCAGTCACTGAAGACAGGCAATAATAGCCATGGTAAGGGAAGACTACCATACATCGCTAAGAGTCTAAGACATCCACAAAGCTGTTGGATACGGTACTGTGGCAACATCCAACATGACCAAGAAGGGCAGGTGGCACGGAGGGAGACACCGTGTCGAAGAACACCTATATAAAGTGCACACCAGGAGTGTGCGCATAGTTATAACAAATAATCTAAGTCGCATGGAGGTAGATGAGCAGTATGTAAATAAATAATATAACATTGTTCTTGTTGAAATCTGTCCCCGTAATACGAAGCAAGAGCAGAAGATAATAGGTATCAAAGTAAGAACAAGTCGATGTAAGCAGAAGAGGAAGAAAGAAGTACGATTTCATCTTATAAGACATATTTCTTCAATTTTATATGGAACCCTAGTATATAATCAAAACCATCACATACCCAGCACAGAGACACACTGCAAAACGAAACTGAACTACCTAAAGAGAAAAAAAGGATTCCTATTGTTCGTTAATTTCACCGCATGTACATCGTACCAAATAAACTAAAGTACACGACCAGGTAGAAGAGCAAGGTTAACCAATAACGACTATCTGTCTAAACTCTTCATTGATGAAATAAGACTTCCAATACAAATAAATTTAATCACCGCAACTATTGGCCCATATCGGTTGTATTGCTTAAATTTTTGGTAGAGTCTACTAAAAATTTAAGCAATACAACTGATATGGGCCGATAGTTGCAGCCTTCCAATACATTGAGTTAGAATATCATTGAGGTTGACTTAAAATCGAGTAACAAGGTAGTGCACATAGTTTAAATAAATAATCTATTTATCATGGAGATAGCTAAGCAATATGAAAATAAATAGATATAACATTTTTCTGTTGAAATCGGTCCCTTAATATAAAGCAATAACAGAAGATAATAGGTATCAAAATAAGAACAAGTCACTGTAAGCAGGGAGAAGTGTATAGGTACTCTTTCATCGTACAGACTGGTTGCTTCAGTTTTATATGGAAGTGCTAGCATATAATCAAAACCATCACATGCCGAGGATGGAGATACACTGCAAAATGAAACTGAACTAACTAAAAAGAAAAGCTGCTTCCTACTATTCCCTAATTTCCCCACATGTAGTACATCTTACCATATAAACCAAATTACACGAGCAGGTAGAAGAGCAAGGTTAACCAATAACGACTATCTGTCCAAAGTCTTCATTGATGAAGAAACACAAGAATTAAACAGGTAAAGTTAAGCACTACACCCAAATTGGCACACATGTGTACTAAAACTACTATGCAACAACCATGTAGAAAAGGAATCTAATAATTCAAAATACACATTATGCAAACAATAACGTAAGTTAAGCTTTAAACTAAAGCATTATAAAGTGGACATTCAATCAAACCCGAGATAAATTGCCTGACCTGAAGACATGGTGCCCGTCGAGCATGAACACCTCTGTGCTTCCATCATCAGCAGAAATGGCGGCCACGGGCCCGAGTCGACGCCTCTCACCTTCCACCCACATGTCTCCAATCTCCCTCCACTTCCCGCTCCAGAGTCCGAGCGCCACAGCGTCCCGGCAGTACACGTCGGTCGGCACCACTCCACCCACCGTGGTATACCTGTCGTAGCCGCCCATGACCCAGAACTCATCCTCCCTCCCAGCCCCAGCCCCTGCCCCGTGCGCCACGAACCCCACGCAGCCGGCCCTCTCCCGGGGCATCCCCTTGGTGACGTGCCATGTACGCGTGGCGGCGTCGTACCACTCGGTGCTGTTGATGCGGCTGCCGCAGGAGGGGAACGTCGGGTGTTTGGAGCCACCCCCGGAGACGATGACCCCGCCGGCAGGCGTGGGGGCGCAGGCGAAGCTCCCGCGGGGGACGTGCATGTCGGGGAGGCGCTCCCAGCGGTGGCGGGGGAGCGCGAGGTCGAGCCGGTAGGCGGCGGCGGAGGGCGAGGGGTGGCCGAGGGGATAGCTCCGGGCGTCGAAGTGAGAGCCTACGAGGACGTAGAGGTGGCTCCCGACGGCGAGTGCGGCGAAGTTGGCGAGGCCGTAGAGCTGCGGCGAGCAGGGGATCGGCGGGAGGGGCCACCAGGCGGTGGGGGCGGCGGGGTCCAGCAGGATGGGGGAGGCGAGCGACGGGTCGGTGGGGAAGAGGCATAGGAGGTGGCGGGAAGGGAGCCGGAGGCTGCGGCGGAGCAGGAGGAGCGTCGGGGCTGAGAGGAGGAGCCGCCACGCGCGCGAGGTGGCCCGGAGGCGGGACTGGTCGGGGAAGGTGAGCAGGCAGAGGATGACGGCCGCCACGTCGTCCGGGAGACCCGGGATCAGAGAGGCCACCGCCCCTGGCCGCGGCGGTAGGGATCCGACGAAGCGGCGGCCCGGGGAGGAGGACGACGAGGCCATTCCAAGGAATGCCTCGTCAAAATTCACAGGATGGCAGGAGAAGAGAAGAAATTAAACCGAACAAATGGATGGGGAAGAAATGTTGCTTTCAGGTGCGTTTCTTTTTTTCCGAGCGGTATATCACTACACGGCAAGTAATGGTGGGCCATACCTGGCCATGGCCCGGCCCGAAAATCTTGGGCCGGGCCAGGCTTGCACCACGGGTCGGGTCGGGCCTGAATATCAGGCCCGGTGCATAGTTCAGGCTAGGCTCGGGCTTAGAAAAACGTAAATTCAGCAGGGATCGGGTTGAGCCGGTCAGGCCTAACTGGGCTTTGTCGGGCTCAGGCCCGATTATGTAGCCCGATGGCCGGGCCTAGCCCGGACCGAGAAATCCCAAGAATAATGGTGGCCATCAGGCCGACCCGGCATAGCCCGGACACGAACAGTGCCAGCAGCCTTTCGTGTTGTGCCGGTCGGGCCTACGTGCCTTTTTCCTAAGAAAAAGTCTGACTGTTTTCGTGCCTGGCCCAGCCCGGCAATGACTCGGCAAGCCCGTGTCCTTTTTTGGGTCCGTCCGGCAGTTTCGACTTGTTGTTTTTTCGAAGAACTCAAAACGCAAATAAAATCTAAAATAAGCGAAAAACAAGGGTTTTTCATGTTGTATGGTGCATGGCTGCCCAAGGTTTTTCGTGTCATGCCTGAGCAGGCTGACGTGCCCGCTTACGAAAATAAGCCCGGCCCATAACGGGCTTTGTGTCTGGCCTAGCCAGATAATCCCATGTCATGCTCCAGGTGGATCCAAAACATCCGGGCCCAATGGCCACCATTAACAGCCACCTAGACTAGATATATAAGATATTTTTCTTTGATAACATATATAAGATATTTTTCTTTGATAACATAATACAAGAGTTGCTCGACATGGAGTGCAACCAATCTATCCAAGTAAGCACCTATGAACTTGTCGATGATGCGACCATCCATTCCATTTTAGGGCATGTTCGGAACACAGTAATGAAAATCACAGGAAATGGAAACCGTATAGGATCACGATAGCATCACTTACGCAAAACTACAGGATCTAGAACCTAAGAAAATGTGCATCAATTAATGGAGCGTTCGGGAGAGCAACGTACAAACACAGGAAACAATCCATGCAAACAGTAACTTTCAGATTATTTAATTCCTCTGCACTGTTTTAGCAGTATTATATTTCTCTACAGGTGGCATTTCTGCTAATCTTCCCACAGCGCCATGCACGCGGACGACTTTTTCTCGTTGCACCTCGGGCATCAGCGAAAACAGCAGCTCTCGGCAGATGTTATAATTCCTCTGGAATCTCTCAAAAACGCAGGAAAGGTTCCCTTTCCTAAGGAATGACAGCTGCAGTTTCCTTTGTTCAGAACAACACCAAAGGAAAAAAATTCAGAGGAAACAAACCTCCAAAATTCCTTTGGAATTCCTTCATTCAGAGCCTTAGACACAGGTCGGCATTATCTAGGTTCGATCATATCGGGGAACTAGAGTCACGTGAATTCAACTCTCCCTATCATCACTGATCACATCGTGGCTAAGGGAAACTTCAAGGGCCCCCTTACACATCCGTCTATTTCTGTCCACGGCCCCAAAACCAAGCTATATAGGCTCCACCAAAACGGGCATTGCCATCCTCTCTTTTTATCCCTGGCATGACTGTTATGAACATCTCATCACATACCTTCTCCACATCCGTGAGGGGTATCTTGCCCCTCGGTCGTCCATTCGCCTGAATTTTTTGTCCACTCCCCGTTTTGACCTAAACCCTCATACATAACTCATGCTGTTCATGAATTAACATAGAGGATGGCGCCACGAGAAAATACTGAAATAGAGACGGAAACTTCACTGTCAACGAAGTTTAGAGGGGAATTATTGTGTTCATATTTGTACTACCATACGAAGGTCCTTGATATGAGATTTATAGATGCATATTATTACTCCGTTCTTATATACATGTTCTGATTAAACCCTATGCCAGGGCGTGAAACGTGTGTATTAAATGGCGTAGACTGATAGTAGCAACTACATAGTGACAAAAAAAAAGGAACTAATACGTATTTTTAATCTTTGTATGACTACCTCACAAGGTATAATTGGATGTGATGTGCTATGTCTACCCAGTGACAGAAAAGGTGGTCTCATCATCCCGGGTGAAATGGTGAATATTAGAGAGATGTGTCTCATCATCTCTCTATTGATGCCCGTATATATGTGAATCACACATTACACTAAAGGGTTGCATTACATTTCTCTTGTCAAGAAGTACTTATTTTGAGCGCCACCATCTTTACGAGAGATCAAGTAAAAACCTCATGCTGAAATATCAAAATAGAGTCAGATCAGTAAATTTTGCCTCTGTTTCTGGTCCCCCTCTAATCCAATAGCACGCATGCAGTTTCACTGTCAGTCACCACCTGCCATTGAGCTAAACTGTTTTTTGTTTTTTCCTTTGGAAGCAGCAAACCCAGTGGTAAAAGGATGGATGGCTCCACCTGACAGCAGAAAAAGGTAAACACATGCACAAGATGGATCTGCAGCTAGCAGCCATTTCAGCATTGCTCCAAACACAAGGACAAAACGACTTCTGCTCACCAGCTACCTTGCCTCCAGGTACTGCCATTTTATGCCCAGCCAGAATCAGCTATGTCAAATGAAGAGCAGGCCAAGGCTCTATGTAGGAACAAAAGCTAACTGGAGGATCCCAGTGGAGTTATGCATTGAATTCCACGTGTGCTGTAGCTAATGTGAGCTTAAAATGTGGTCCAGACGTCCAGCATTATCATGGTCCTTGAATTGAGGAAGAGTCAAGCTATCCAGTAATGCATAAATGCATTTACCGTGTAATAGTGAAAAGAAAAGTGTAACACTGTCTATAAGTTTATCAAATGTTTTTGAACTTTGTGGAACGGTAAGCTCATTCATAGTTATCTATTCACAGAAATAAAGCAAAGCTGATACAAGATGAAGGAGATAAACTGATCAGAGAAAGATATGGTATGGACAATCTGGACCAACAAATTCTTTCTGAAGGTGTAATAACAAAATAGTGACTGACTATCACATTCACACTAGACACAAAATGAATCAAATTGCACTTTCAAGCTGCTTCAACAGCTTCGAGACATGCAGCAAATTCCAAACATGGTAGGTTCACAGCAAAATGTAGCACAACCCCTTACCGTGATTCAGTGCTGTCATCACTATCTTCACACAAGGGTTCAGACTGGATTGTAACACGAGCTCCAGAAGCAAGCCTGTAGTCAGGAATTCTTTTGTCAATCACAACAGAGAGAAAACAAGGCCACGAATAAGAGTAATGACAGGCAACTCACCTTTCTTCAATCTTGATCATTTTATCCTTTTCCTCGTGGAATGACTCTCCCCTTGAAGAAGATAGTTTACCCAGTGGGTCAGTCATCCTATTGCTTGCACTTCTAGATGAACCAAGTGGCGAAGATCTAGTACTACACTCTTGTCGACTAGAGCTGTTCCTGACATCAGAGTTGAGTGAGAAGGTTGTTCCACTTCTGGATTGCTTACATGATATCATTTTCATAGTCTGTGGGAGACATCTGGAACTGCCTGACTCAGCCAAGCTTTCCATATCTCTTTTAGTGTCTGGCGCTCTATATATCCTGCAACATATTCAGAGAGGATGCTGGGTTAAGCAACAAAATATATCCAGCGACCATGAAAATACTAACCATACTTTCAAGAAAGGAACTAATAAGCTGATAGTTGTAGCAAGTCTAGGTAGGGCATGATTCTGTGAGTCATTGCAGTTACTAAGTCAAATATGTGCTACACTTTGTTGGAATCTCTTATGATCTAATCTTGGACACTAGCATATAACGCAAATAAATAAATTTCTTCACTTAGTCTCTATGACAGATCATAAATATCTAACATTAGTGGGACTAACCAATGTAAGCATCAGGTATCCAATAAGAAATTAAAATAGTCTGAAGATAAAGGAAGCTTAAACTTCACTGTCAAGTTGTAAATGTGTAATCATGCACTGAAGCCCATGGTGCCAGCATGATAGATTGATAGCCCACAAATAGAAAAATGTGTGTTATGACATACATATCCTCGTCGTAAGATGATAAGCGTTTCAGTGTGGTTATTTCACTTTTCTCTGGCTCTTCATGATTATTCGCCTCGACCAAGCTCCCACTGAAATACTCTGACTCAGGAACTTTTACTGCAATTGTTCTTGTGCTACAAGGAACATTGTCAAGCTGCTGCAATGCCATAGGAGTAGAGAACATTGGAGAAGGGAATTCAACTTGCGTAAACCGTGGCCTGTATGTTGGGATGAGTCCAAAGCCACGGTGATCTTTCACAGAAATAGACCCGCAAGTGATTAGCTGCATGAGCAAATTGGCTGGCTTCAGCTTCACACCCATAGGGCCGTAGAGATGTTCTTCCTCTAGTGCCTTGTAGCTACTCCTCCTACTGGCTTCTGCCCTTATCAAGGACTCCAATGTCTCAACTCTGTCACCAGGAGAAGCATCAGACAAACATACCGGTGGTGATTCTCGAACAATTCCAGGGCCCTTTAGTGATGATGGCGTGCTCCCTTCATGACACTCTTGAATCTCAGCATCTGATGTGCCATCCTCTGTACAGATTGCTGCCGTGTGAGCACGCCTACGACGAACATCCCTCTCACTATCATCGGTTTGTGTGGACGCATCCTGTGCTCCAATGGGTTTGCAAACTCTGTACTCTGAAGGTCCAGGGAGCTTGCCTCTGATAACGGAGCATTAGTTCCTGCGGGTTCAGGGGACAGGTTTCCTGATGAGCCAGAATGTGTAGTCCGGCAATGCTCATCCTCGCGACTGGTGGAAGCAGATGATGATGGCACAGTTGCAGGCTTCCGCAGCTGTTTGGGTTGTTGAGTAGGAGCTGGAGGTGAGGCCTCTTTGGTAACAGCAGACGGAGACGACGAGGACGAGCAGCCTTCCTGCGATCCTCGCGAGGGAGGAGACGACTCTTCTTGCGGGTGCTTGGGGCTCTCACCCTTGGTGCTGCTCACGCCGTTCTGCTGCCGATCTGAAACAGGACAGCGAGCAAATCAGACCAAGATCTGACGAAGAATTCGAGATACAGCTCAATTCTCTCGTCTAGACCGCGACGCAATTCGTCGAACACGTACCGGGCAGCGATCGGTCCAGGAGCTCGGAGCCCTTGAGGATGTACTCGTTGCCCTGCGCGGGGAGCACCAGGTCGTCCTCGGAGATGTCGTGCCACACGAAGCCGTTCTTGTAGCTCCTGCATGCGGAAGCTAGACGGATCAAACCAAGCGAAGAGGAAAGGTACGGTGCTCTGACCACTAATTGACCCGCAAGCAATGGATGCGTACCTCTTGCAGGACCAGGAGTACATGGCCGCCATGCCCTTCCCTCGCAGCACGTTGAGGCGGTCAATCACATCTGGCACGGTGAGCACGAATCGTATCAGGCCGGCGAAAGGTCCGGAGCAGCAATTTGGAAGGAAATGCAGAAGGCGTTTGGTACTGCACTGACTGACCTCGCAGGTAGAGGCCGGCCTCCGGGGAGGCGAGCGGCACCTCGATGAAGTGGGGGTGCTCGAGGTGGCGGCTGCGGCAGAGGTAGTAGACGACCGCCACCCTCTTGGCCGCGGCCGGTGGCGGCGGAGGTGAGCGCCGCGGAGGGTGGTGGTGGCTCTTGCCCGGCGGCTCGACCCAGACCTTGTTGCGTCCGGGACTCGTGCCGGCGGCGGTGCCCCGCCGCCGCGCCGCCCTCCCCTCCATCTGCGCCGGGTTCCCGTTGAGGCGAAGCAGCGGCCTTGCGTGCGGGGCGGATCAAATCAGACCGCGGCCGGCAGTTCCTCCTGGGCGGCGTGGCAAGAAGAAGCTGCGGGAGCGCATTAATGGCAGCAGCTCGAGCTCGTGCGGCGGTGTGGTGGCAGCAGCAGCAAGCAGCAGTGAGTTAGGTTGGTCGAGTCGGACGGAGTGCTGGTTTGGTGGATGGAGATGGGAGGCGACGAAAGGGAGAGATCGAATCAAGATCAAACAGGGGTTTTTGATCGACTGATTGAGAGGCAATAATGCAGCACTGTTCCGCTAACGATCTGTCGGCTCCGCTCCGCCCAGTAACAATAATCAATCCTTGTTGCTCCAGTGATTACTAAACCGGGAAGGAAGGAAACCTTTGCCTTGAGCTGAGAGATTTGTTACAGTCCAGACTGAAGAGAGTGTGAGGACGAGATCTCAAATGTGCAGTAGCGGCAGTGTTTGGTTTGGAGCTCATTCCCCTTTTTGATGGGCTTTTTGGCAGCTCCTGTCCGCTCCCCTGTCCTCCTCGAGGGATCTCAATCTCTCATCGTGCCGTGCATGTGCTGTGCTAGCCTCAAGGTAACTCTATCTGAAGCTACTGCTTGTCTGTGAAGCAGTCGAATTGTCACGGACACATTGGGCGAGCAAATGCAAGACAAAGTGGATCTATGACTACTGTGTCTTTTTTTTTTATCTTGCTTTTCTTTAAGGAAGCTGGATTCTTCGTAGCGTTAAGAATAGCTTTTCCCTTCCCTGTCCTACTTGGCTGCCTTTAGCATTTTTACTTCGATTAACAAACATAGCGCCCTTTAGTTTCAACTCTAAGACCATCCACTATGTATGCATAAAGCGAACCATAAGCACGTATGGTTCGATGCTACACAGTGCAAGGCATGGATGCCTAGTTTCCGACACAAGAAGCGCACCACAAACTCGAACCGGCTCATCCAAATAAAATACAATATCTTTTCTGACACACAACCAACCATTGGCCAATATAACCGTTGCCTTCTTCCTATATATAGCTAGCTGTAGTTGAACAACATACACGAACAAATCAAGCACCAGCCATGGAGAAATCTTCCACCCCGTTCACAGATTTGCTCAACACAAATCTTGCACAAAATACAGAAAATAGACAGGAAATCCCACAACATCAGATCTCAGGCTACCCACCACCCCATCTTCACATGAATTTCCCTCCCCAGCACTATGGCTATCAGCCTCACCACCCACAAAACTATATGCCTTTTGGAGGTCAAGGAAACTATCAGCACGCCATGGCTGGGCCTCAATCAAGCTACCAACAGTTCATGGCAGCAGGAAGCTATCTTGGCCAATCTTGGAGGAGGTATGTTCGGCGGTCCATCATCGCCGGCTAGTTCATCTGTCTTTTTTGGAGCCGCTGGAGGAAGCAGTTCAAGATGCGATGACTCAAGTTCTCCCTTGTCCTCTGCACCATATTCTCCAATATCCCCTGCAGAAAACAACAATCAACAACATGTTATAATCAATGAAGTTAGCGAGGATGGTGAGGAACCTAGTGGTGGGCGCCAGAGATGGAATAAACAGCAAAATCTACGGCTGGTAGGTGCTTGGCTGAAACATTCAGTTGATTCAATTCATGGGAATAACAAGAAATCAGATCATTACTGGCAGCAAGTTGCAGATGAATTCAACAAGCACTCATGTAAAGCAGAAAAAAGGACAAGAGTGCAATGCAAGAATCATTAGAATAGGATCAGCACTATGGTTGCAAAGTTCAATGCAGCTTTTATATCAATGAGTAGAGTATATGTTAGTGGGCAATCTGAGAAGCAACTTATTGATAAAGCGCAAGAGGAATACAAGAGAGTGATGAGTACAGATAAACCATTCCCCCTAGAGTATTGGTGGAGAGCAGTGAAGGAAGAGCCTAAATGGAAAAACACGTATGGATTTGCAGATATGAGTAAGAGAACTAAGATAAACTCGTCGGGAGCTTACACTTCTTCAAATCAGGACAGTGATGAAGCAGATGAAGATCGACCTTGTGGTAGAGAGGCAACAAAAACAGCAGAAAAATAAGAAAGGAAGAAGAAAGAGAAGGCACCATCACAAAGCTCACTACGCCACAAGGTCAGTGAAACCGTGCAACAATTCAATGATCTTGCATTGAAGAAGTCAGAAGCTATTGAAAAATGGCAGCAGCTGCACAATCACACTTCCGGATGGCTCCAACTACAGTGATGAAATGCTTGCGCATGTTCTGCAAGGGTATCATGCATAATTTTGGGGAGAAATACCTAAGAAGCCGAAATGCCGAAGATATTCAGCGGCTACTTCATATAGGGGAGGCTCGTGGCTTTCCCGGAATGTTGGGAAGTATTGATTGCATGCACTGGGAATGGAAAAATTGTCCAGTGGGATGGAAGGGTCAGTTCACCCGGGGTGACCATGGAGTATCCACCGTAATGCTTGAAGCGGTGGCATCACATGACACTTGGATTTGGCATGCATATTTTTGGTGTTGCCGGGTCAAGTAATGACAGTAATGTGTTAAACCAATCACCTTTGTTCACTGAAAAGCTACAAGGAAGGGCTCCCGAGGTTCAGTTTACAGTTAGAGGCCATGAATATAATGTAACAGCCCAAAGCTTGTGAACCTGGAAATCTGTATAAAATTTTCGCGTTTTGCTTCATATTTTCATCATTGCATCATAGCATCCATTTTTTCAATTGCTAAACAACAACACACTCATTTGGTTGGGCAACATTGGAAACAAAATGGCCAACTTGCTCCAACCAAAACCTTCAAGCCATGGGACACTCAAGGTTGCACAACAAGATTACTTTTACATCCATATTTGTCAGGGAGGTTCGAAGGGTTCCAAATACTATGTTACACTTGCTCTAACATTATCAAAGGAGCCACATTGTTGTTTTTGCATTTGAGCAAAATGCCCATTTTCAAACCTCTGGGCAAATGATGTCAAAAACATTCTATCTGTCCTCACCAAAATTTGTGGTGCTCCTCTAATATATTGGGAGGCCACTGGATTCTTCCCAGGTTTTTCTAAAATATTCTGGTGCTCAAATAAATTCAGGGAAGGTGCTGCTCAAATTTTAAAGCAGAAAGGACCTTTTTGTAACAGCCCGGGGACCTATCCGTGATGATTTCAGAAATGCCAGGGACCTAATTGCGAAAACCTCTTCTTCCTCCCCCGTCCCTGTAGCGACCGCGCCGCGCGACGCACCCGACCGAGCTCGCCCCGACGCCGGGCCCCCTTGCTCTGCCCTTCCCCCTGCGAGTAGAGCACGCCCCCGAGGCCCCTCTCCTGCTCGCTCGCTGTCCCACTCCCTGTTCCCCCTCCTCCTTTCGTTCGCCGCCATGGCCGAAGCTCCGCTCGTGGTTGCCGCGTTCGTCGCCGTCACTTGAGCGTGTTCCGCCCTAATCGATCCCCACAGCGAGGTCCGCCTCGGTCTCCTCTACGTCCTCGGCGGAGGAATCGGCCGGAGACGCCGAGGATCGACGCCGCGACCCTCTTCTTCCCCGCGGTCATCCCGAGCACCGCCGCCGCTCGCCGGACCATCCCGTCGCCGCTGAGCCCTCCCCTGCCTCCCCGAGCAAGCGAACCACACCAGGGTGAGTTGCCGCATCTCTCCCTGCGCTCCCCCTCGCTCTCCCCCCGCCGGAGCAGCACGCCGCCGTCGCCGTAGTTCGCTGCTCCTTTCTCTCGCGAGACCGGCCAGGGGAACGGCCTGGACCGGCCAGGAGGCCGTTTCCCTCGGGCCTCTACCCGGCCTTGGGGCCAGCCCAAGCTGGGCAGCGAGCCGGACGCCACTGCCACATGGCTGGCCTCTTAGCCGGCCCAGACCGGGCAGAGGGCCGGAAGCCTCTGGACCCAGGCCGGCCTGCCAACCGGCCCAGGCTGGACTGGAGGCCGGGCTGCCTTTTTTTTTAGGGGTTATTTTTTTCATTTCCCCTCCCTTTTGCGTATGTTCCCCGCTCCTCCCTCACGCTTTAGGGACATCGTTCATCGATGATTCCTACTAGTTCCTCGCTACCTCTCGAGTCGGGTAAATAAAAGTTTTATCGCTGGAATTAAAAATAATTAAAGGTAAATAATTAAAAAGAGGAAGTTAGAAAAATCATAACTTTTATCCGGACTTCAGAAAATTGTGTTCCTTATACCAAAATGTTCGGAAAAACATGAATCACTCCGAATCATCATCATCATGCATAATTGCTCACAATTACAATAATGTACTCTGGTAGTAATTAAAATCACTAAGTTTAAATATGGGGTTTATTTCAAATCATGCAATAAATATAATGGGGACCCCATTTAACTTGTTGCTCTTGTTCAATGCTTCTAGAGTGCATTAAAATGTCATATCATCATCCTTGTATGCATTGCACGATTGCCATGTGTTGATTGTTTGTCCGGTGTTGTTTGTGCCTCGGTAGATCAAGGAGGTGAAGTGCCACCCCCGACTTGTGACGATCCGTACTACCAGTACCCTCAACAAGGCAAGCGTAATTCCCCCTCTGAGCATATCTTATCCTATTTTCCGCAAATATATTTTCTCCACTATATTATTGCATGCGGTTCTAAATGTCTTTTGCCTGGATTAGAGTATCCTACTAGTTGCATTAGAATCCTGTTGCCAATACCTGTTTTACCTTCCTATTTTACCCTAGGTTTGTATCTTTGGCCATGGAATACTTACTATGTTACGCAGGTGCTTAGCCATGCTTAGTGAAATGCCTGGTGGTACTAGGGCTGGTGAATGCTGGAAACAGGTGTTAACTTGTGACAGTGATGTTGATGGTGGAGAATTGCGGAGATGGATAATAAAATGCTAAGAAGGTGGGGATGAGAGGCCACATGGGATGTGGTGGGTTGTCTCGTTCTCGCCGCCTAGATGCGAGTTCTCGCCTACGAGCCAAGTTGAGCGTGCAACCATGCGTGGGGTATATGGAGCCCTCGTCGACCGACTAACTTGAGCGGGACTAGCCAGGGTCCTCTAGTTTGAGCTTCCATTTGCGTGTGCGTGAAGATGGTGGCCAAGACTGGGATGAGGATGGTTGTGTTAGGAAATGAGTGGCCACGGGGCAGGGTGCTGGGAGCACTGAACTTGTCCCGTCCTCACTGATGATCCTGGGTTAGTCCTCAACAAGGTAAAGGTTGTAACCGCTCCCACTCAGCCGGCTTTCCCCGGAAGAGAGCTACGTGTAGGCAATGAGCCGGACGGTACGCATGGATAAGAAGCTGGGAGGTCCCTCGCGGAACCTGGCGACTTTCACATTGTACACCCCTGCAGGGATAAATCTTTTCGAAAAGCCGTGTCCGCGGTTATGGACGACTTGGTGACGGATTCTGAGATCATAGAATAACTTTAACGGAATGATTAAAAACTGGGTACTAGAGGTACCACTTCACGATTGCAAGGTGACTTCCTCGAGGGTGATTCGGGGAGGTGCCTTTGATGAACAGGTACAGTGGTTGATAGTGAGAAAGGTGATGAAAGAGAGAGTACTTCTTACCTCTTTTGAAAATATTCTGATTAGTCATGCCTTGAGTTATGTTTTCATAAATAAAATCAGCTTTATGCAAAACACCTAAAACCTTGAAAGCCTCATCGAGCATATATTAGCTCCTAATCTTGCGAGTTCGTCGAACTCAACGTCTTTGCTTTTGTTTCAGAGGAGGACTTCACCGACTCGAAGGTGGGTTCTTTGTGGACGTCGACGAGTAGTCTGGGGTTCCCAGGTGGCAGCTTGGGACATCCTGGAACAGCTGGCGTTGTGATGTTTATCTGTAGGCCTCTTAGGCCATATGTTGGATCTTGTTGTTTAGAACAACCTAATTCGCTTCCGCTTGATGTAATGTTGGGTCTGTGACCTCTGGTTGTCATTTGCTATCTTTCTCTGTATAAGAGTTGAACTATATTTTTGTGTCGTAGAGTCTGTGATGTGCCAGTTGTTCCACAAGTCTTGATCTTACTATTATGCTTTGATAGTTGTGCCTGTGTTAAGGCATCAATCGGGGTGTTGCGTTGTCTGGAGTGAGGTGTACCCAGCAACGCCTGCCAAAGGTTTTGGCCGGGGATTGGTAAACCCGTAACCTCCGGTTGTATCGCTTAACCGGTGACACACAGCATCACTGTATAGCAGTCGGGTCGGGGCGCCACAAGTTGGTATCAGAGCAGTACTGCCTGTAGGAAACCCTTCTACTGGTCGATGTTGAGTCTAGTGTTTGTGAAAATATTTTAACCTAAAAATGAGTTGTGAAAACCATCTTAGGATTCTTTTTACTCCTTATCTGGTTACCCTCTAATCTCGGAGCAATCTTACCTCAATTTGATTAAAGGTTTTACTTCTCACCTGTTACTTCAAAATGATTAGAAACGGGGTGGGTTCGACCTTTAGTGTTATGTGTCACGTTGCTCCCGCTGCGTTGTCAATCCCAAATCAACTCAGATGTTCTACCGAATCTAATCATTTGATCCTTTCTTTGGGTTTAACCCACGGACTTGAACATAAGGTCCCGGATTGTGCCAACTAGAGTGTGTTAAGTTGTGATTTCTTAACTCTCACTAGTAGCACATGATGCTGATCTTCGACCCAAGTTCTATCTTGTTGTTCCTTTCTTGCAAAGTATTATCGTCCCTAGTCTGTGTACTTGTGAAGACGCTAATGCTATTGTTCGACCATTCGGAGAAAGATACTAACCGTGTCATTGTCAAATCTCCAGAATGGCTCGAGGAGGTCGTGGAGGCCGTGGTGGTCGCGGTAACCACAATGATGATGAGGATGATCTGCCGCCACCACCCACAATGGCTCAAGTCTTGATGGCCATTGAGGAGAACCGTGGGCGCAATGAGCGTTTGCTTGAGCAGTTGGTGCAGCAGAATGCACGGAGGAACGAGTGCAACACTCTCACGAGTTCCTGCGCTCACAGCCACCCACCTTTGCTGATGCTAAGGAGCCACTGGAAGCTGATGATTGGCTTCGTGCTTTGGAGCGCAAGTTCTCCGCGCTGCATGTCCATTGGCGAGCAAGTCAACTTTGCCACCTATCTCTTGGTTGGTGCTGCTGGCTGTTGGTGGGAAAGCCATGTGGCTTTGTTTCCAGCCAACCATGTCTTCACCTGGGCTGAGTTCCGCACTGCCTTTCGAGCGGAGTACATTCCCCAGCCTATCATGGACTTGAAGAGGAGGGAGTTCCTGGATCTGCAACAGGGACGGATGGACCTCCGCACTTATGGTCGTGAGTTCAACCATCTTCTCGTTACGCCCCAAGGGACGTGACCAATGATGCTGACAAGCAAGAGCTGTTCCGCAAGGGTCTGAATCCGCAGCTCCGCTATGAGCTTTGCCCTTCAGGTTCCAGACCTATCAGGAGCTGTTCAACCAGGCTTTCACTCTGAGCAAGGAAGAAAGGAATTGGAAGCTTCCAAGAGGCCCGCACATGGGGACACCAGAGTTCCTCGGGTTCTGAGAGCAAGAAGCGCAGGGTGTTTGTCCCCTACAGCGCCGTACCTCGTGCTCCCTTCATGCCGAGGGCAGCAGGATATACCACCTCCTCCGCGCCCCACTACTTCGACACTTGGGGTAGGCGGAAGTGGGTACCGTCCTATGCTACCTGCTCCACCTGGGCTCACTTGCTTCACCTGTGGCCAGGCTGGCACTACTCCAGGGAGTGCCCCCAGAAGGCACCTCTCGCTATAACTCCTGCACGAGCCCCTGCCACTCCAACTGGCAAGGCTGGACCTTTGGTGCGTGGTCGCCTGAACCACGTCTCTGCTGAAGAAGCTGAAGAGGATCCTGGCGTCCTTATGGGTGAGCTTCGAATCAACAACCATCTTGCTACCGTTTTGTTTGATTCTGGAGCATCGCATTCATTCATCTCTATTGCGTTTGCAAAAGATCAAAATACCGTTCGAGAAAATGAGACGACCTTGAGATCTCTACTCCTGGCTCCAAATGGCAAACCGATGGCGTTACTCCTGAGGTCCAGATTATCATAGCATCCCTGTCCTTCCCTTTCCCGTTGATAGCCTTGAGGTCGAAGGGCCTTGATGCCATACTGGGCATGGACTGGTTAGCAAGATACCATGCTAATCTCGACTGTGCTGCTAAGTCCATCACCGTGACCCACCCTTCCGGTTACGATGTGCAGTTTTGGGCTACATATTCAGGACCTCCATCATCAGACAATCCCCTCTCCCCGGAGATCGCCCTATGTTTCATGGAAGGCTTGTCCCCTCCTGAAATCCAGGACATACACGTGGTGTGTGACTTCCCGGATGTGTTCCCGAAGAATTGCCTGGCATGCCACCTGATCGAAGTGTGGAGTTTGTCATAGACTTGCTTCCCGGTACTGCTCCAATTTCCAAGAAGCCCTACCGCATGCCGGTGGAAGAGTTGGCTCTGTTGAAGGAGCAAATTGATCAGCTGTTAGCTAAGGAGTTCATCCAGCCTAGCAGTTCACCATGGGGTTGTCCGGTACTCTTTGTCAAGAAGAGGGATTCTACCGTGCCTCGTCTGTCTCTGACTATAGACCGTTGAATGCGGTGACAATCAAGAACAAGTATCCTATTCCTCGCATCAATGATCTGTTGGATCAGTTAGCTGGTGCAAGAGTATTCTCCAAGATGGATCTGAGGTCAGGGTACCATCAAATAAAGATCAGAAAGGAGGATATCCCAAAGACGGCATTTGTTACTCGCTATGGCTCATATGAGTATACCGTCATGTCCTTTGGTCTCACAAATGCTCCAGCTACTTTCATGAGGCTCATGAATTCCATTTTCATGGATTATCTTGATAAGTTTGTCGTCATTTACATCGATGACATCCTCATCTATTCTAAAACCGACGAAGAGCATGATGAACACCTTCGGTTGGTTCTGACACGGCTTCGTGAACACCGTCTCTATGCCAAGTTCTCCAAGTGTGAGTTTTGGTTGGATAAACTTGTCTTCCTTGGACATGTAATATCTGCCAATGGTGTGGAAGTCATCCCCGACAAAATTCAAGCTATTCTAGACTGGAAAACTCCAATGTCAGTCAAGGACATTCGTAGCTTTCTCGGATTGGCGGGTTACTACCGCCGATTCATCGAAGCTTTCTCCAAAATAGCCAAGGCATTGACTGACCTTCTCAAGAAGGATAGAAAGTTCGTATGGACTGCCGAAGCTGAAGAGAGCTTCCAAGCCCTGAAAGCCAAGCTCACGTCCGCTCCTGTGCTTGTCCTGCCGGACACAGCAAGGATTTCGTCGTCTTCTGTGACGCCTCTCTACAAGGTTTGGGCTGTGTGTTGATGCAAGAGGCCATGTGTGGCTATGCTTCTCGCCAACTTAAGCCGCATGAGCTCAATTACCCAACTCATGATCTAGAGCTTGCCGCTGTGGTCTATGCTTTGAAGCAATGGAGACCATACCTGTTTGGTAACCGTTGCGAGATCTTCTCGGATCACAAGAGTCTGAAGTACCTCTTCACCCAGCCGGATTTAAATCTCA
The DNA here is from genome assembly GCA_947311845.1 of Poa pratensis. Taxonomy (NCBI): domain Eukaryota; kingdom Viridiplantae; phylum Streptophyta; class Magnoliopsida; order Poales; family Poaceae; genus Poa; species Poa pratensis. The sequence continues at coordinate 71,442,654 of CAMZMU010000041.1, forward strand.
GGCAAAGGCGTTGGTTGGAGTTAATCACGGACTACAATGTGAGTCTGAACTATCAACCCGGCAAAGCAAACGTCGTGGCTGACGCGCTAAGTCGGAAGTCCTATTGCAACAATCTGATGATTGAGAAGGCCCAACCCGCTCTTCATGAAGAGTTTGCCCGCTTGAACCTGGAAATTGTTCCCTCCGGCTACCTTGCAAATCTGGAGATCAAAGCTACTCTTGTAGACCAGATTAAGGATGCTCAGAAGCTGGATGAGGGTATCCTGAATATCAAGAGGAACATTGCTAGTGGCAAGGCAAAATGTTTCTTGGAAGATGAATCCGGGTTGTTTGTTTTGGTGACCGCTTGGTAGTGCCAAAGAACAAAAATTTGAGGAGCTCATTCTCCAAGAAGCTCATGAATCACCTCTCTCTATTCATCCCGGTAGTACCAAAATGTACCAAGACCTTCGACCACAATTTTGGTGGACCCGTATGAAACGGGAGATTGCCAAGTTTGTTGCTGAATGCGACACCTGTCGACGGGTAAAAGCTGAACATCAAAGACCTGCCGGCACTCTCCGCCCTATTGCAGTTCCCGAGTGGAAATGGGATGAAATTGGTATGGACTTCATCACCGGATTTCCCCGATCTCCTAAGGGCAACAATGCAATCTGGGTAATCATTGATCGTCTTTCCAAGGTTGCTCACTTCCTACCAGTCCGTGAGGAGATACATGCTAGTCAACTAGCTGACCTGTATTTGGCTCGTATTGTTCCATTACATGGGGTCCCTCTGAGGATCATATCGGACCGTGGAAGTATCTTTGTATCCAAGTTTTGGCAGAGTTTCCAAACTGCTATGGGTTCCCGTCTTAACTTCAGTACCGCCTACCATCCTCAAACTGATGGTCAGACTGAAAGAGTGAACCAAGTGTTGGAAGACATGCTTAGGGCATGTGTCATCTCTTTTGGCAAGGTTGGGAAAAGTATCTCCCTTTCGCGGAGTTCTCCTACAACAATAGCTATCAAGCTAGTCTGGGCATGGCTCCATTTGAGGTTCTCTATGGAAGAAAATGCCGAACTCCTCTGAATTGGTCTGAAACCGGAGAGAGAGCCTCTTTGGTCCAGATATTATCAATGAAGCTGAGGAGAAGGTTCGAATCATAAGAGAGAATCTGAAGATTGCTCAGTCTAGGCAGAAGAGCTACTATGATAAGCACCATCAGGAGGTTCACTATGAAATTGGTGATAAAGCTATCTCCGCGTCTCTCCCCTTCGAGGCGTTCGCCGCTTCGGAATCAAAGGGAAATTGGCACCTCGCTATGTTGGCCCTTCACCGTTCTCGCCAAGCGAGGAGATCTTTCTATCGATTGGAGTTACCGGTCAAATTCCCAAATGTACATGATGTGTTTCATGTCTCCCAACTTCGCCGGTGCTTCAAGGATCCTATCCATGGGGTCAATCATGAGGAGCTAGATCTCCAGGCAGATCTCACTTATCGCGAGCATCCTATCCGTGTCCTGGATGAAGCCGAAAGGAAGACCCGGAACAAGACCACCAAGTTCCTCAAAGTTCAGTGGTCTCATCATTCCGAGGAAGAAGCAACTTGGGAACGAGAGTCTAGTCTCCGTGAGGAGTATCCCGACTTCTTTCCGCAATCTTAGAATCTCGGGGCGAGATTCCTGTAAGGAGGGTAGATTTGTAACAGCCCAAAGCTTGTGAACCTGGAAATCTGTATAAAATTTTCGCGTTTTGCTTCATATTTTCATCATTGCATCATAGCATCCATTTTTGCAATTGCTAAACAACAACACACTCATTTGGTTGGGCAACATTGGAAACAAAATGGCCAACTTGCTCCAACCAAAACCTTCAAGCCATGGGACACTCAAGGTTGCACAACAAGATTACTTTTACATCCATATTTGTCAGGGAGGTTCGAAGGGTTCCAAATACTATGTTACACTTGCTCTAACATTATCAAAGGAGCCACATTGTTGTTTTTGCATTTGAGCAAAATGCCCATTTTCAAACCTCTGGGCAAATGATGTCAAAAACATTCTATCTGTCCTCACCAAAATTTGTGGTGCTCCTCTAATATATTGGGAGGCCACTGGATTCTTCCCAGGTTTTTCTAAAATATTCTGGTGCTCAAATAAATTCAGGGAAGGTGCTGCTCAAATTTTAAAGCAGAAAGGACCTTTTTGTAACAGCCCGGGGACCTATCCGTGATGATTTCAGAAATGCCAGGGACCTAATTGCGAAAACCTCTTCTTCCTCCCCCGTCCCTGTAGCGACCGCGCCGCGCGACGCACCCGACCGAGCTCGCCCCGACGCCGGGCCCCCTTGCTCTGCCCTTCCCCCTGCGAGTAGAGCACGCCCCCGAGGCCCCTCTCCTGCTCGCTCGCTGTCCCACTCCCTGTTCCCCCTCCTCCTTTCGTTCGCCGCCATGGCCGAAGCTCCGCTCGTGGTTGCCGCGTTCGTCGCCGTCACTTGAGCGCGTTCCGCCCTAATCGATCCCCACAGCGAGGTCCGCCTCGGTCTCCTCTACGTCCTCGCCGGAGGAATCGGCCGGAGACGCCGAGGATCGACGCCGCGACCCTCTTCTTCCCCGCGGTCGTCCCGAGCACCGCCGCCGCTCGCCGGACCATCCCGTCGCCGCTGAGCCCTCCCCTGCCTCCCCGAGCAAGCGAACCACACCAGGGTGAGTTGCCGCATCTCTCCCTGCGCTCCCCCTCGCTCTCCCCCGCCGGAGCAGCACGCCGCCGTCGCCGTAGTTCGCTGCTCCTTTTCTTTCGCGAGACCGGCCAGGGGAACGGCCTGGACCGGCCAGGAGGCCGTTTCCCTCGGGCCTCTACCCGGCCTTGGGGCCAGCCCAAGCTGGGCAGCGAGCCGGACGCCACTGCCACATGGCCGGCCTCTTAGCCGGCCCAGACCGGGCAGAGGGCCGGAAGCCTCTGGACCCAGGCCGGCCTGCCAACCGGCCCAGGCTGGACTGGAGGCCGGGCTGCCTTTTTTTTTAGGGGTTATTTTTTTCATTTCCCCTCCCTTTTGCGTATGTTCCCCGCTCCTCCCTCGCGCTTTAGGGACATCGTTCATCGATGATTCCTACTAGTTCCTCGCTACCTCTCGAGTCGGGTAAATAAAAGTTTTATCGCTGGAATTAAAAATAATTAAAGGTAAATAATTAAAAAGAGGAAGTTAGAAAAATCATAACTTTTATCCGGACTTCAGAAAATTGTGTTCCTTATACCAAAATGTTCGGAAAAACATGAATCACTCCGAATCATCATCATGCATAATTGCTCACAATTACAATAATGTACTCTGGTAGTAATTAAAATCACTAAGTTTAAATATGGGGTTTATTTCAAATCATGCAATAAATATAATGGGGACCCCATTTAACTTGTTGCTCTTGTTCAATGCTTCTAGAGTGCATTAAAATGTCATATCATCATCCTTGTATGCATTGCACGATTGCCATGTGTTGATTGTTTGTCCGGTGTTGTTTGTGCCTCGGTAGATCAAGGAGGTGAAGTGCCACCCCCGACTTGTGACGATCCGTACTACCAGTACCCTCAACAAGGCAAGCATAATTCCCCCCTCTGAGCATATCTTATCCTATTTTCCGCAAATATATTTTCTCCACTATATTATTGCATGCGGTTCTAAATGTCTTTTGCCTGGATTAGAGTATCCTACTAGTTGCATTAGAATCCTGTTGCCAATACCTGTTTTACCTTCCTATTTTACCCTAGGTTTGTATCTTTGGCCATGGAATACTTACTATGTTACGCAGGTGCTTAGCCATGCTTAGTGAAATGCCTGGTGGTACTAGGGCTGGTGAATGCTGGAAACAGGTGTTAACTTGCGACAGTGATGTTGATGGTGGAGAATTGCGGAGATGGATAATAAAATGCTAAGAAGGTGGGGATGAGAGGCCACATGGGATGTGGTGGGTTGTCTCGTTCTCGCCGCCTAGATGCGAGTTCTCGCCTACGAGCCAAGTTGAGCGTGCAACCATGCGTGGGGTATATGGAGCCCTCGTCGACCGACTAACTTGAGCGGGACTAGCCAGGGTCCTCTAGTTTGAGCTTCCATTTGCGTGTGCGTGAAGATGGTGGCCAAGACTTGGATGAGGATGGTTGTGTTAGGGAAATGAGTGGCCACGGGGCAGGGTGCTGGGAGCACTGAACTTGTCCCGTCCTCACTGATGATCCTGGGTTAGTCCTCAACAAGGTAAAGGTTGTAACCGCTCCCACTCAGCCGGCTTTCCCCGGAAGAGAGCTACGTGTAGGCAATGAGCCGGATGGTACGCATGGATAAGAAGCTGGGAGGTCCCTCGCGGAACCTGGCGACTTTCACATTGTACACCCCTGCAGGGATAAATCTTTTCGAAAAGCCGTGTCCACGGTTATGGACGACTTGGTGACGGATTCTGAGATCATAGAATAACTTTAACAGAATGATTAAAAACTGAGTACTAGAGGTACTACTTCACGAATGCAAGGTTGACTTCCTCGAGGGTGATTCGGGGAGGTGCCTTTGATGAACAGGTACAGTGGTTGATAGTGAGAAAGGTGATGAAAGAGAGAGTACTTCTTACCTCTTTTGAAAATATTCTGATTAGTCATTTTGCCTTCGAGTTATGTTTTCATAAATAAAATCAGCTTTATGCAAAACAACTTAAAACCTTGAAAGCCTCATTCGAGCATATATTAGCTCCTAATCTTGCGAGTTCGTCGAACTCAACGTCTTTGCTTTTGTTTCAGAGGAGGACTTCACCGATCTCGAAGGTGGGTTCTTTGTGGACGTCGACGAGTAGTCTGGGGTTCCTAGGTGGCAGCTTGGGACATCCTGGAACAGCTGGCGTTGTGATGTTTATCTGTAGGCCTCTTAGGCCATATGTTGGATCTTGTTGTTTAGAACAACCTAATTCGCTTCCGCTTGATGTAATGTTGGGTCTGTGACCTCTGGTTGTCATTTTGCTATCTTTCTCTGTATAAGAGTTGAACTATATATTTTTGTGTCGTAGAGTCTGTGATGTGCCAGTTGTTCCACAAGTCTTGATCTTACTATTATGCTTTGATAGTTGTGCCTGTGTTAAGGCATCAATCGGGGTGTTGCGTTGTCGGGAGTGAGGTGTACCCCGCAACGCCTGCCAAAGGTTTTGGCCGGGGATTGGTAAACCCGTAACCTCCGGTTGTATCGCTTAACCGGTGACACACAGCATCACTGTATAGCAGTCGGGTCAGGGCACCACATATAACATGGGTTATTACTTGGCCGATGGTATTTATCCTGAGTGGGCAGCATTTGCGAAAACAATCCCGCTGCCTCAGAGTCCTGAAGATAAACTCTATGCACAAAAGCAGGAAGGAGCAAGAAAAGATGTTGAGCGGGCTTTTGGAATACTACAAGCTCGTTTTGCCATCATACGTCATCCAGCTCGTATGTGGCACAGGAAAATACTTGCTAGGATCATGTATGCTTGCATTATACTGCATAACATGATTGTAGAGGATGAGAGGGATACCTATCGGGTCCGATATGACACTAACTACTACAACGAGTATGAACAATCAGCAGAATCTCCACAGCTGGCTGGATTTGGACATGGGCCACTTCATGATGTTTCCATGGTTTTGGAGACCGGCGAAGCTATACGTTATAAAGGAATGCATCTATAACTCAAGAATGACTTGGTTGAGCATATATGGCACAAATTTGGGGTGCAGTGAGGCCTATTCTGCGCATCAACGACTTCCTCAATTTAGTTGTTTCTAGCTGTCTTTTTATTTATGCAGTAGCTTGTAATAGGTCTGCACTATGTAACGTTGTTGAGTAACTTGTATTAGGTTTCAGTTTCAATAATGTAATGTAATAGCAGAAAATTGGGAATCAAGTACTTTCAAAAATAGCAATCACATGTATTCCAGCAGAGGCATGTAATCGAGCCTGACAACCAGCAAATTTGCAATCAAATTTACAACCAAGATTTACTACCATACATATTGAGGCAAACAACAACCAGTACATGACTGTAACAGAACTAAATTTGCAAGATGATGAAGAAATAACCTGCAGGTCCATCCACAAAACAAGCTGGCATCATGGCGTCGATGCCACGCCCATCCTCGCCGGGGCGGACGCCGGATCACCGTCGCAGAGCCGCCTGCGTGCTCTATCTTGGTCGGTTATTATGCATTCTGGTGCCAAGCCTCCCATTGCTTCCATCAGCCTCACGTAGCTGTCCGTGAGCTCGTTACCCAAGAATCCGCACCCAAATTGCACGGACTGGCCGTAGTTGTTGATACCGATGAATGGTGCACATGGCATCTTGTAGGTATTTGTGAGATATGTTGCATCGAACGAGATGATGTCTGCGAAATGTGGGTATGATCGACGTGATGGACCGTCTACCCAGTACATCCTCTCAACATAGTCATCTTCATCCAATTTGATTTTGTAGAAGAAATCCTTATCTTTCTTTTCCATCTTTTGGAAGTATGCCAAACAGAGCTCCATGTCCTTGATCTTGTGTTTACGTCGGAAGGATGCTCTCAGATTTGCCAAATCCTTGTCCGTGTACAGCACATTTTCACGTTTACCGTGGAACCTGGACATGAGTTGCATCTGCCTGCATGATGGAATGTTGCAGGCGTGCAGCATCTTAATGAATTTCTGTTCCTCTAGAGAGATGTTGCGGTGTGCGCGCAAGAACTTAGTTAGGGATGGCTTTCTGATCAGCGGGTGGTTGTGTTCGTTGCAGGCTTGCACAACACGGAACCAGCCTTCAATCTTTTTGATGTACATGTGAGCTTGGCATCCAGTCCTGGGGATTGTACTCCTCTTCCTCTTCTTCACAACTGACCTTGGATTTTGCGTGTCTTCCTTCGGCACACAGGTCTTGCCAGCCTTGGTGCACACAAAGAAGACTTTATGATACTCCTTGTCATTATCTTTCCTTGACCAAGCAATCCGAACACTGAAACCTTTCCATAGGGAGTACGCTAGATAGTGATCCATGGCAGCTTCAAAAGTGTCAAAATGCATGTTCAACGTTGGCGGTTGCGGCGTTGAATTTGCGTCAGCAGTAGCATCCCCCACACTGTGCTGGCCTGACTCGTCAGTACCCACAGTGTTCTCTTCAATCATTGGCTCTGTTTTTGTTGCTTGATTAGCACTCTCAGACAAGTTCTCCATGTTATCAGCCTCTGGCAACTCTTTCATACCCACCTGCATCTGTTGTGAAACATATTATCAACTTAAGTTCCCATTCACCATTTTATTTTTGGTATGTGATAAGTAATGATTTGCATGCAGTGGTAACTTATGTTTTTTTGTCCATGGCAAATTTAGATATTGGCCACTGGTAACTAACAGTATCAGGTGTGGGAGAAACCTTTTTTATCTTGGTCATGGTAAATTTTGTTTTTTCCCACTGGTAAATAGATGTGATATTCATGGGTAAATTAAGAGACGGAAATCAATGATGAGTAACATTAGCTAGTTTTGCCCCTGGTAACTAATGGTTGTAGTCACTGGTAAACTAAGTAATCACTGATAGGTAACATTAGTTATTTTTCCACTGGTAACTAATGGTAGGCGTGGGGCAACTCAATTACCTGCCCCTCCTTTGATATCGGTAACTAATGGTTGTAGTCACTGGTAAATTAAGTAATCACTGATAGGTAGCATTAGTTATTTTTCCGCTGGTAACTAATGGTGCTGCGTGGGGCAACTCAATTACCTGCCCCTCCTTTGATATCAGCATTGTTGTGTGACATGTCGACATTGAAATCTTCTGCTTCCAAGTTGATATGTACATCCATCGTTGCGCCTATTCAAAATCATGTCAACAGTCAAGCGTGATAATTTTAATGATTGTACATTGTAACTTTATAGCAGCAAGTTATGCAGCCTGATCTAGTCCCCATGTTTTACATTTTGTCAAAAACTGAAGTTTGGAAACTATATATTACATGTGCTGGTAACACTAGTTCTTGTACATGTGTGAATTTACTGCTTATTCATGGATAAATGTAGTGTTACTGCATTGATAAGTTTACTGGTTTCTTTCTATGTGAGGAAAATACAGCCTGATTTAGTCCCCTTTTATTCTACATGCAGGTTTTCACACATTGTCAGTATAGGGTGCATATCTGGATACAGGATAACTCAGGAAACATACATGAAGGCTTAAAGAATAGGACAGGGATCAGTTTTAATTCATGCATTAGTTACCACATATGAAGAGCACATGAACAGGTGTTTTCTACCTGTAATTCCTTCCTTCTTTGCTCCAGCACAAGCTCACGTGCAACTACACAACAGATCCATACATGTACTTTGATTTTTGTTACGGTTGGCTCCCTCTCTCCCCAAAATCGTGTTGGTTTTCATGGGGAAAACTGAACTAGGCAAGGAATACTGAATCAGGGAGTTGGTACCTGTGGTCTGACGATGTCTCTTTGATCTGTTGTTCTTGCTTTTGTGCCCTTTTCAGGCTTTCTTGGATGCAGATCCAGCAGATGCGTCCATGGCGATGGCAACTTGGAGAAGAAGGGGAGAAGAAAGAACGAGGGTGCTTTTCTGTGTTGTAATCTGATACCAATTGAAAGAACGAGGATGTCGCCTAGAGGGGGGTGAATATGCGTTTTAAATAATTACGGTTTAGGCTTGAATAAATGCGGAATAAAACTAGCGTTTAATTTATCAAGCACAAAACCTAAACAAGCTAGGTTCACCTATGTGCACCAACAACTTATGCTAAGCAAGATTAACAACTATGTGATAGCAATATAGATAACTTCAAGCTCGATGACTATCACAAAGGTAAATGCATAAGTAAAGGTTTGGGTATAGAAGTAACCGCAAAGTGGACACGAGGAGATGTTTCCCGTAGTTCCTTCCCAATGGAAGTACGTCTACGTTGGAGGGGTGTGGAGCCTCCTAGGCACTCCAATAGCACCGATGTGCTCACCCTATTCTCCGCGAGCTTCACCCGTTCACATTTTCAATAGCACCGAAGAAACATGCCACATAGGAACAAGATAATTTACAATATCAATTCTAAGTGGCAAAACCTCACTTGTTCACATTTTCTAGGTTCGTAATATGCACAATGCTTATTACTCCCCCATAATGTGATAATCCATTTGTTTTCAACAAGAGGCAAATAAAAACCAAATAGAGATAGTTAATGGACATTTAGAATTCAAATTTCTCGAGCATGGCATAGCACATAGAGACTAGATAATATTGATATATCAACACTAAGTGGTATTCCTCATGTATACACATTTTTAGGATTGTGACGTGCTGAAAGCATATCACTCCCCCAAGATGGGAAAATCCATTAAACTATCACAAGAGCCAATTAAGATAAAAACAAGAAGCAATAGAGGCTCAACACAAACACACACAACCATGATGTGCAAACCAACATACACACACACTAGATTACTCAAGATAGGTAAGTGGTAGACACATCATAGTCAAACACATGCAAGGTACAAAACCAAACGCATGCAAGGGGCAAGCAACTTTCAATACATATGTATAATTTAAATACATGTTACCGCAAGGAGGCACGTTGGATATAAGATAGAGACATGATAATCCAAATGACTTGGCTTGGAAAATATGATTGATGAAGATCCCTTAATTCTTCATAATGTAGCCAAGTCTCCAAAGCCCTCCATCAACACCTATTGATCAAGTTTTAGCTTGTTGGTCCCCAACCAAGTTGGGTCCTAAGAGGTTAGTCACAATAGGCTTGGCCACCCAAATGGTTCTTTTCTTGACACCACTTTGAGTACCAACATATTTGGCAAACACATTGCCAACCTTATCCTTCTCAAGAGAGTAAACATCATCAATTATGATTGGGTTGGATAAGGTACCGTTAGTGCATGAAGAAGCAAGTGTCCCTTCTCGCGGCATAGATAGCAACATCTACTTCCACCTTTCTTCTTAGTTGATTTCTCAACTTGAGAGGTTTAACTTGATTCTCCTTAGGAAGTGGCCTTTCTTCAATATTGGGTACTTGAGTTTGAACTTGAGGCCGCTTCCCTTGTTGCTTCTCACTTAGGTGCTTCTTCTTCAATGGGCAAGACCTCAGGTGATGCCCTTCAATCTTGCACTTGAAGCAAACAATCTTGGCCGAATCTTTTACTTGTTCTAGCCCTTCTTCTTGATGGTATTGTGCTTCTTCTTGACGTTGGACTTCTTCTAATGTTGGAGTTGAATCCAAGTCCACTCTTGTCATTGGAGATTTTTGCACACTCAACATATTGTCAAGTGCGGACTTCCCAAATGACCCTTTTGCAAGTCTTCCTTCAAAGAAGTGACTTGCGCCTTGAGCTCTTTGATTTCCTCTACATGGTTAGTTTCAACACAAGTACTAGAGGAAGTAGATGCTTCATTGTTAGAGCAACAAGGCATGGAAAGTAATTCATCACAAGATGTAGAAATATCATGAGTGGATGAACTACTAGGACTAGCACATGGCAATATAACATTTTGAGTGGAAGTTGTGCCATTGTCCACATGAGGCTCACAAGATGTTACCTTAGTTGAAAAGCCTCATGAGCTAACTTTAGCCGATCATGGGAGACTAGAAGATCATTATGAGAGCTCGAGAGCTTTTCATGACTTTCTTCCAATTTCCTATAATTGCTTGTTAGCAACTCAAGTTGAGCCCTTAGCTCAACATTCTCCTTCAATATGGATGCTTCACAATAAGTAGAGTTAGTAGCACAAGCATCATCATTTTTTGATTTGAGGACATTAGAAAGAGCAAGAGCATGATCTTTTCTTAATTTAGAAAAGTCTAAACTATAAGATTCCTCAAGACTACAAAGTTTTTCCTCAAGGATCCTTCTACGCTCTTGCTCTTCATTAAGAGCAATAGAAAGATCCCCGATCTCATCGGTGTAGTCTTGCTCACGACCTTCCATTTCCACAATGGTGTCCTCATGCTCATAAATAAGTTTATTGACCTCAATAGCATTAGCCATGATTTCCATGAAGTTAGAGCGAGCATTTTTATCTTTACTCAAAGCAAGAAAGACAATTTCACCTTTCTTATTTAGAGAATCAACAATATCATTCTCTTCATTATTATCATCATCTTTAGATTTAATGGGGTTCAAAGTAGGAGATACCTTTGACTCCTTAGCCATAAGGCAAAAGATGGTCGATGAAGATGAAACATTACTTGAGGCACCACTCAAGTACACATCTTGTTCCATAGGAAGTTGGGTTTCCTCTACAATGTTAGTGACCAACGGAATAGAGGAAACACACACATTTGTAGTATGGCAACAAGATAAAGCAAGCATATCATCATGAGATATAGACGAGCAATTTTGACAAGATATGCAAGGACTATCAACACAAGCATGTAAAGCATGTATGGTGCTAGATGTGTTTAAGTCCAAAGGTAGATCATTGCAACAATGTTGAGGTAAAGAATCATCAATGGTAAGTTTACTACCATTGTTGCAAAGCCTACCACTACTCACAATCTCATTAGGTTGTGGCTTACCACATGTTGGTGAAGTAGAGGAAGTTGAGAACTCATCATGCCCGGAAGTGGAGGGAGAACAATCATCCTCAATAATATTGGACACATCATATTTGTTTTGAAGCTTTGTCCATAAATCATGAGCATTCCGAAAAGGCATGATTGACTCAAGAACTACATTGCTCAAAACACAAACAATAGCATGAGATACTAGAGAATTGAGATAAGAGTTTTCCTCATCCTCTAAAGATAACTTTTGGAGATCCTTTGGAGGAGGAAAATCCATATCTACGATTCTCTCCATTTTTGGGCCATACACCCGAAAAAGATTAAGCATGCGAATTTTCCAAACATCATAATTTGTGCCATCGAATATGAAAGTGGGATCATTTGCTAAATCTCTAAACGACATCTTTACTCTCAAGGCGGTGAAGCCTAATAAGAGAGCTTGGCTCTGATACCAATTGAAAGAACGAGGATGTCGCCTAGAGGGGGGGGGTGAATAGGCGTTTTAAAATAATTACGGTTTAGGCTTGAATAAATGCGGAATAAAACTAGCGTTTAATTTATCAAGCACAAAACCTAAACAAGCTAGGTTCACCTATGTGCACCAACAACTTATGCTAAGCAAGATTAACAACTATGTGATAGCAATATAGATAACTTCAAGCTCGATGGCTATCACAAAGGTAAATGCATAAGTAAAGGTTTGGGTATAGAAGTAACCGCAAAGTGGACACGAGGAGATGTTTCCCGTAGTTCCTTCCCAATGGAAGTACGTCTACGTTGGAGGGTGTGGAGCCTCCTAGGCACTCCAATAGCACCGATGTGCTCACCCTATTCTCCGTGAGCTTCACCCGTGAGGGATTGGCTCGTTCCACTATGAGGTCGACTTGAAGGCGTTGACCAAACCGATACACCAAGGTTGAGGAACTCCACAATGAGTTGGAGCCTCCCAACAATGTCCCGGAGCTTAGCAACAAGATAAAGCTCCGAAACTCACAAAGGCCTCCTAGGGTTACAACTAACCCATGAGGCAACGAGAACCACAAAGAGTAATGAGCTTCTCAAACTTCACCTCCACGAATCACCGTGGAGAACTCAAACCGATGCACCTAATGCAATGGCAAGAACACAAGAAGTGCTCAAAGCAATTCACTCTCAAATCCCACCAAAGCAACTAATGCTATGCAGGAAGATGAGAGGAAGTGCAAGGAAGCAACAAATGAATCCCTAGATCTTGATCCAATATGCTCCCCTCACTTAGAGGAGAGATTGATTGGTGGAGATGTAGATCTAGATCTCCTCTCTTGTTTCCTCAAGAATGAGCAAGAATCATTGGAGGGATTGAGAGAAAGCAAGCTTTTGGAGAACAACAATGGAGAGCAAACTTGCAAGAAGAGTTGGGGAACCATTGGGGAAGAAGACCCCTTAAAAAGGTTCCCCACGAATCCAACCGTTGGGCAACAGAAACCCGTGCCAGCGGTAGTACCGCTGGGAAAGGAGGTACTGCCGCTGGATTCTTCATCGCAGCCTCCTGACCAGTCAACGACCGGCCTTCAGCCTCTCCGAACCCACACCCACAGTACCGGTTGGTACCGCTGGCGGTACCGCTGGCGGTACCGGAAGAACGCTCTGAAAGACAAAACGGCGGTACCCGCGGCGGTACCTGCTGGCGGTACTACCGCTGACAGGCAAAACAACGAAAAAAGCGAACACCAAAACGGCAACAACTTTTGCATGGAAGGTCCAAATTAGGTGAAACCAATTTTGTTGGAAAGGTAACGACATGGAGAAGGCCTACAAAATGTGGAAATATTAAGGATCACAAATATAGAGGAGATACCACACATGGAAGGTGTGGACCTTATCTCGAGGAGGACCGGTAATATTTCCAGCACCGAGAACGCAACAAGTTTTCAAACCAAAAACCGTTTTCAAAGAACTTGGTCTTGTCATGACGAACACGACAAGCACCAAAACCTCACAAAGATAAAAGCCAATAAGAACCAAGAAAGATGATGCCAAGAATGCAAAGGTTTGAGCTCTCTCCGAACGATACGATCAAGTTACTCATTCGAGAGCCCCTCTTGAAAGTGTGGCATCTATCCTATAATCGGTCTCTCACTAACACCATGAGACCGGTAAAATAGAAACCCTATCAAGGTCATACCTTTGCCTTGCGCAATCCACTTGAGCTAGATGATGATGATCTTGATCACCTCAAGTTGGATCACCTTTCTTGATTGCGCTCCGCTTGGTGAAGTCTTGTGAAATGCTCCCCCATACACAATATGGGAGAGCCACTTTTAGGAACATCTTCACTTGGCCATTATCTTGATGACGACCACCGCTTGACGTCATCCGCCATGGGTTATATGGAACTTCCTTTTGATGCACGCCCATGGGAAGATACCTAACCCCGCATAGATACTCCACACACATATATATGGGTTAGTTCACAAAGCTATATAGACGATTGCTTACCATACCATTAGATCACAAGATCCCACATGGTACAACATGTAGCTTTGTGTGTTGATCACTTGAATCCATCCTTTCCACTTAGCCTTGATCAACTTTGTATCTTTTCTTCTTTCTTGATCAATGATGATGTCTTGAAGATGAGCATGAATATCCACGGTATTCTATTCTTCAAGACACACTTGCAATATGCTCAACTCTACATATGACCATTCTTCATATAAACCTTTGAATAAGATCTTGGTCATCTTATAAGCTTCTAGAGTCCAACACATGAACTCCATCTTTCCTATGGACAAGATCTATAAGAATATCTCAATGCAAACATTAGTCCATAAGGATTGTCATTAATTACCAAAACCACGCATGGGGCAACACATGCACTTTCAATCTCCCCCATTTTGGTAATTGATGACAATCCCTTTTACGAGGGTTTATATAATGAATTAAGCAACCATGCACAACAAAGAGCAAGGATGCAAGAGCATGAAAGCAAATGCTTAAGAACAAACTAAAGCATAAAACCAAATTCCCTTAAACCCTCTAAACTTCTCCCCCATTGGCATCGATTGCCGAAATGGGAGGAAAAATTTAGAAGGCCAATATAGTAAGAGCTCCCCCATAATGTGCGCATTTCTCATAAATGAGTGAAATCAAATGCACATATCCAATGACGAATAGTTGGGTGGAGATCAAACTATATTGAGGATCCAAAGATTGCAAAGGAAATCAAATTGAAAGATACTTCGACAAAAGAAGTATCCAATCAAAGGATCCGAAAAACCAATTGAACATAAGAAAATATTATGATAAGATCAACCAAGTGTTCTAATAATCAAGAGGGAACTCCCCAAGGTACGTGCACAATAAGGATTTGTATTGCAATATAGTATGCACAACATGGAATCCTCACTCCCCCATAATCCTTTGAAACACAAAACATGTGCAAGAGAGAATGTATATAAAACAAGGCATAACACTTGCAACAATCATATGGTTGAGCATCAAATAGAAGACCGACAAAAATCCAAATGCGAGAACATTTAAAAGATTTAGGCTCAACCAAATGATGTGTGTGACATAGCAAAGCCCTTTTATAAGAGTACATCATAGGTGAGCATTGAGCATCACCATAGTCTCAAAGGAATGATAAGCAAGGAGCAAAGCATGTCATTTCAACACACACAACCGACAAAAATGAGTGCACAAGATCCAAAAAATAGGGCAAGCACTCATAAGGCAAATATTTTCCGGAGCCACCAAAAGATCCAAAAACATAAGAGGTGGACACCAAGGAAATAGGATATCAATTTGCGATGTAACATTTCTCATGTGTATAGATTTCTAAGTAGATAACAATCATATGATATACATCCACAAAGAAACATGTACACACAAAATAGTTACTAAAGAGAAGAACATGATACCCAAGAGGAAGTCATATATACACCATTAAGATCTTTGCTTAAAAGCATAGCACATAGCTCAAATTTATCTTAAAGGATATAAATAGACTTCCAACACAAACGCATCAAAGGCATCACAAATATCCACAAGGGAAAAGTGATAGTTGGGATGCTTTGAGAGAGGAAACAAGTATCACAAGGAACAAAAGAAATCATGCCAAGATGCAACCTACACAAGGTTGAATGCAAGAAAAGTATGCATGAGGTAGATACTTGTTACCGAGATGGCATTGGTGATGTAGAAGATTTAGCAATCACGATCATCATAGCTTGGCTTCAATTAGCACATGGTGAGAGCACCTTCCTTATGAATGAGACAAGGCATCCAATGCATCTCCGAAGTACCTAAAACACAATTCAAGTACAAAATGGTCCCCAAACATATTGGGTCCGAAGTAGTTAGGAAACTACAATACAAGGACAAACTCCACATGAATATGTGCATATGGATATGAAATTGAATTTCATGCACATCTTAGCCGATTTAGGATTCGGTGGAGTTTACCCGATATATTGGATCAAAGAAAGTAAACATGCCATAATTATACATGAAGTAAATATGCATGTCAAGACCTTCAAGAACCAAAAGAAGACACGATTTGGACAAAATACAAAGAATACCAAGAAGGCACACCAAAGTGTGACATGCAAGAGAATTGTCCAAATTATATCAAAACCCAAATCAACACATGATTGAGAAAGATACCAAATGAAGAGATACCAAATGAAAGATATATCAAGGAATGAGATAACTAACTCCCAAAGAGAGAAAGATTTCAACAAATAGACCAAACCCTCTACACTTTCTATGATGGCACAAAGTACCAAGACAAAAAGGTTTGTCTTTCCACGAGACATGTCATCGGGCTCAAACACCAATTTAAAATAGATCAAGTAGCAATTGAAGACAAATAATGTTCTAAAGCATATAGGATAGCTCCCCCAAGATTTGTGCATTATTTATGATCTTGCATTGGAATGCAAAATGCACACAAATGGGATCATTACACTCCAAATATATTATTCAAACACTAGTCATGTTCAAGAAAAGCAATAAGATCCAATACCAATTTAAAAGATGGTGTTCTACTCAAAATAGGATAGCTCCCCCAAGAATAGTGCATTATCTTAGAAGTGTGACTTTGAATGTAAATGCACAAGAATGGGATCACGGCTTTTCTATTTTAAGAAAAACACAAAACAACATGAGTAGAGCAAGAGGACCAAAGGTCAAGGAAGACAAAAGAAAGTTTGATCAAAACTAATCCTTGGCAATAAATAAGGCAATTAAGAGCAAAGCCAAAGTAAATATGATCAATATACTTTACCACAAATAAGATTATCACTTGTAAAGACAAGTAATGTATGGAGATAATTCTCGGTGGTAAATGACAAAGATATTCAAGATCATATTCTCAAAACAAGAGCGAATAGGCAAATATGGAACTTGTTTGAGAAACATGCCACATAGGAACAAGATAATTTACAATATCAATTCTAAGTGGCAAAACCTCACTTGTTCACATTTTCTAGGTTCGTAATATGCACAATGCTTATTACTCCCCCATAATGTGATAATCCATTTGTTTTCAACAAGAGGCAAAAAAAACCAAATAGAGATAGTTAATGGACATTTAGAATTCGAATTTCTCATGAGCATGACATACCACATAGAGACTAGATAATATTGATATATCAACACTAAGTGGTATTCCTCATGTATACACATTTTTAGGATTGTGACGTGCCGAAAGCATATCACTCCCCAAAATGGGAAAGTCCATTAAACTATCACAAGAGCCAATTAAGATAAAAACAAGAAGCAATAGAGGCTCAACACAAACACACACAACCATGATGTGCAAACCAACATACACACACTAGATTACTCAAGATAGGTAAGTGGTAGGCACATCATAGTCAAACACATGCAAGGTACAAAACCAAACACATGCAAGGGGCAAGCAACTTTCAATGTATTATAATTTAAATACACGTTACCGCAAGGAGGCACGTTGGATATAAGATAGAGATATGAAAATCCAAATGACTTGGCTTGGAAATATGATTGATGAAGATCCCTTAATTCTTCATAATGTAGCCAAGTCTCCAAAGCCCTCCATCAACACCTATTGATCAAGTTTTAGCTTGTTGGTCCCCAACCAAGTTGGGTCCTAAGAGGTTAGTCACAATAGGCTTGGCCACCCAAATGGTTCTTTTCTTGACACCACTTTGAGTACCAACAAATTTGGCAAACACATTGCCAACCTTATCCTTCTCAAGAGAGTAAACATCATCAATTATGATTGGGTTGGATAAGGTACCGTTAGTGCATGAAGAAGCAAGATGTCCCTTCTCGCGCATAGATAGCAACATCTACTTCCACCTTTCTTCTTAGTTGATTTCTCAACTTGAGAAGCTTTAGCTTGATTCTCCTTGGGAAGTGGCCTTTCTTCAACGTTGGTACTTGAGTATGAACTTGAGGCCGCTTCCCTTGTTGCTTCTCACTTAAATGCTTCTTCTTCATTGGGCAAGATCTCACATGATGCCCTTCAATCTTGCACTTGAAGCAAACAATCTTGGCCGAATCTTTTACTTGTTCTAGGCCCTTCTTCTTGATGGTCTTGTGCTTCTTCTTGATGTTGGACTTCTTCTTAACATCGGAGTTGAATCCAAGTCCACTCTTGTCATTGGGAGATTTTTGCACACTCAACATATTGTCAAGTGCCGACTTCCCAAATGACGCTTTTCCAAGTCTTTCTTCAAAGAAGTGACTTGCGCCTTGAGCTCTTTGATTTCCTCTACATGGTTAGTTTCAACACAAGTACTAGAGGAAGTAGATGCTTCATTGTTAGAGCAACAAGGCATGGAAAGTAATTCATCACAAGATGTAGAAATATCATGAGTGGATGAACTACTAGGACTAGCACATGGCAATATAACATTTGAGTAGAAGTTGTGCCATTGTCCACATGAGGCTCACAAGATGTTACCTTAGTTGAAGTAGCCTCATGAGCTAACTTTAGCCGATCATGGGAGACTAGAAGATCATTATGAGAGCTCGAGAGCTTTTCATGACTTTCTTCCAATTTCCTATAATTGCTTGTTAGCAACTCAAGTTGAGCCCTTAGCTCAACATTCTCCTTAATATGGATGCTTCACAATAAGTAGAGTTAGTAGCACAAGCATCATCATTTTTAGATTTGAGGACATTAGAAAGAGCAAGAGCATGATCTTTCTTAATTTAGAAAAGTCTAAACTATAAGATTCCTCAAGACTACAAAGTTTTTCCTCAAGGATCCTTCTACGCTCTTGCTCTTCATTAAGAGCAATAGAAAGATCCCCGATCTCATCGGTGTAGTCTTGCTCACGACCTTCCATTTCCACAATGGTGTCCTCATGCTCATAAATAAGTTTATTGACCTCAATAGCATTAGCCATGATTTCCATGAAGTTAGAGCGAGCATTTTTATTTTACTCAAAGCAAGAAAGACAATTTCACCTTTCTTATTTAGAGAATCAACAATATCATTCTCTTCATTATTATCATCATCTTTAGATTTAATGGGGTTCAAAGTAGGAGATACCTTTGACTCCTTAGCCATAAGGCAAAAGATGGTCGATGAAGATGAAACATTACTTGAGGCACCACTCAAGTACACATCTTGTTCCATAGGAAGTTGGGTTTCCTCTACAATGTTAGTGACCAACGGAATAGAGGAAACACACACATTTGTAGTATGGCAACAAGATAAAGCAAGCATATCATCATGAGATTTAGACAAACAATTTTCAAGATATGCAAGGACTATCAACACAAGCATGTAAAGCATGTATGGTGCTAGATGTGTTTAAGTCCAAAGGTAGATCATTGCAACAATGTTGAGGCAAAGAATCATCAATGTAAGTTTACTACCATTGTTGCAAAGCCTACCACTACTCACCATCTCATTAGGTTGTGGCTTACCACATGTTGGTGAAGTAGAGGAAGTTGAGAACTCATCACGCCCGGAAGTGGAGGGAGAACAATCATCCTCAATAATATTGGACACATCATATTTGTCTTGAAGCTTTGTCCATAAATCATGAGCATTCCGAAAAGGCATGATTGACTCAAGAACTACATTGCTCAAAACACCAACAATAGCATGAGATACTAGAGAATTGAGATAAGAGTTTTCCTCATCCTCTAAAGATAACTTTTGGAGATCCTTTGGAGGAGGAAAATCCATATCTACAATTCTCTCCATTTTTGGGCCATACACCCGAAAAAGATTAAGCATGCGAATTTTCCAAACATCATAATTTGTGCCATCGAATATGAAAGTGGGATCATTTGCTAATCTCTAAACGACATCTTTACTCTCAAGGCGGTGAAGCCTAATAAGAGAGCCTGGCTCTGATACCAATTGAAAGAACGAGGATGTCGCCTAGAGGGGGGGTGAATAGGCGTTTTAAAATAATTACGGTTTAGGCTTGAATAAATGCGGAATAAAACTAGCGTTTAATTTATCAAGCACAAAACCTAAACAAGCTAGGTTCACCTATGTGCACCAACAACTTATGCTAAGCAAGATTAACAACTAAGTGATAGCAATATAGATAACTTCAAGCTCGATGGCTATCACAAAGGTAAATGCATAAGTAAAGGTTTGGGTATAGAAGTAACCGCAAAGTGGACACGAGGAGATGTTTCCCGTAGTTCCTTCCCAATGGAAGTACGTCTACGTTGGAGGGGTGTGGAGCCTCCTAGGCACTCCAATAGCACCGATGTGCTCACCCTATTCTCCGTGAGCTTCACCCGTGAGGGATTGGCTCGTTCCACTATGAGGTCGACTTGAAGGCGTTGACCAAACCGATACACCAAGGTTGAGGAACTCCACAATGAGTTGGAGCCTCCCAACAATGTCCCGGAGCTTAGCAACAAGATAAAGCTCCGAAACTCACAAAGGCCTCCTAGGGTTACAACTAACCCAGAGGCAACGAGAACCACAAAGAGTAATGAGCTTCTCAAACTTCACCTCCACGAATCACCGTGGAGAACTCAAACCGATGCACCTAATGCAATGGCAAGAACACAAGAAGTGCTCAAAGCAATTCACTCTCAAATCCCACCAAAGCAACTAATGCTATGGAGGAAGATGAGAGGAAGAGCAAGGAAGCAACAAATGAATCCCAAGATCTAGATCCAATATGCTCCCCTCACTTAGAGGAGAGATTGATTGGTGGAGATGTAGATCTAGATCTCCTCTCTTGTTTCTCTCAAGAATGAGCAAGAATCATTGGAGGGATTGAGAGAAAGCAAGCTTTTGGAGAACAACAATGGAGAGCAAACTTGCAAGAAGAGTTGGGGAATCATTGGGGAAGAAGACCCCTTAAAAAGGTTCCCCACGAATCCAACCGTTGGGCAACAGAAACCCGTGCCAGCGGTAGTACCGCTGGGAAAGGAGGTACTGCCGCTGGATTCTTCATTGCAGCCTCCTGACCAGTCAACGACTGGCCTTCAGCCTCTTCGAACCCACACCCACGGTACCGGTTGGTACCCGCGGCGGTACCTGCTGGCGGTAGTACCGCTGACAGGCAAAACAACGAAAAAAGCGAACACCAAAACGGCAACAACTTTTGCATGGAAGCTCCAAATTAGGTGAAACCAATTTTGTTGGAAAGGTAACGACAAGGAGAAGGCCTACAAAAATTGGAAATATTAAGGGTCACAAATATAGAGGAGATACCACACATGGAAGGTGTGGACCTTATCTCGAGGAGGACCGGTAATATTTCCAACACCGAGAACGCAACAAGTTTTCAAACCAAAAACCGTTTTCAAAGAACTTGGTTTTGTCATGACGAACACGACGAGCACCAAAACCTCACAAAGATAAAAGCCAATAAGAACCAAGAAAGATGATGCCAAGAATGCAAAGGTTTGAGCTCTCTCCGAACGATACGATCAAGTTACTCATTCGAGAGCCCCTCTTGAAAGTGTGGCATCTATCCTATAATCCGGTCTCTCACTAACACCATGAGACCGGTAAAATAGAAACCCTATCAAGGTCATACCTTTGCCTTGCGCAATCCACTTGAGCTAGATGATGACGATCTTGATCACCTCAAGTTGGATCACCTTTCTTGATTCCGCTCCGCTTGGTGAAGTCTTGTGAAATGCTCCCCCATACACAATATGGGAGAGCCACTTTTAGGAACATCTTCACTTGGCCATTATCTTGATGATGACCACCGCTTGACGTCATCCGCCATGGGTTATATGGAACTTCCTTTTGATGCACGCCCATGGGAAGATACCTAACCCCGCATAGATACTCCACACACATATATATATGGGATAGTTCACAAAGCTATATAGACGATTGCTTACCATACCAATAGATCACAAGATCCCACATGGTACAACATGTAGCTTTGTGTGTTGATCACTTGAATCCATCCTTTCCACTTAGCCTTGATCAACTTTGTATCTTTTCTTCTTTCTTGATCAATGATGATGTCTTGAAGATGAGCATGAATAACCACGGTATTCTATTCTTCA
Source organism: Poa pratensis (assembly GCA_947311845.1). NCBI lineage: Eukaryota > Viridiplantae > Streptophyta > Magnoliopsida > Poales > Poaceae > Poa > Poa pratensis. The sequence goes on from CAMZMU010000041.1 coordinate 71,464,668, forward strand.
AGACACACTTGCAATATGCTCAACTCTACATATGACCATTCTTCATATAAACCTTTGAATAAGATCTTGGTCATCTTATAAGCTTCTAGAGTCCAACACATGAACTCCATCTTTCCTATGGACAAGATCTATAAGAATATCTCAATGCAAACATTAGTCCATAAGGATTGTCATTAATTACCAAAACCACGCATGGGGCAACACATGCACTTTCAGTAGGTAAGAGATGGAAGAAGAGGACGACCCCTCTTTATCGTGTTGAGCTTTTCTGGTCGCAGGTGCTTTCCATCCTCTTCTGTTTGCTTTTGCTACCTTTTTGCGTTGGATCGGGCGGAGGTGGTGGTTTTGGCCGTTTGGTTTGGTCCACATGCCAGCTTTTTTGGGGCTTTAGCCTGTGCGTACCGGTTCGTTTTGTCCTTTTCTGGCACGTCGCCATCAAACTAGCTGGACCAGCTGGCGCTTTCCGTCCGGGACCGCGCGCGGCGCGCGCGGGCACAGCTTTGCCCCTGCGTCGAGTTAGCCTAACCAGCAGGCGCCTGATGCGTAGTCGCGTCCTATGCTTAATGCTTGTCACTAGGGCCTGAGTGCCATGATTTCAGATCTGAACATGTTATTGTATCATGAGGATAATCTTTGTTATAGATCATATCTGCAAGTTGTATACACATATAATTGTCCGGAACCCGAGGCCCCAAAGTGACAGCACTTGGGATAACCGAAGGGGATGGCTTTGATGTGAGGATCACATGTGTTCACGGAGTGTTAATGCTTTACTCCGGTGCTTTATTAAAAGAAGCACCTTAATTACCATTAGTTTCCCTTGAGGCCCTGCTGCAAACAGGATGGTAGGACAAAAGATGTTGTGCAAGTTTCTCATTGCGAGCACGTACGACTAAATACGGAACACATGCCTATGGTCACTTAGTACTTGGATGCTTTATCATTATTTACCTGCAAATGCCTTTGTCTTGACTATTAAATGAACTATCTTATCCATGCAACGCCCGTTCATCCATCCCTATGCCTACAGTATTTTAATCCTACTGTCTACTGCAATCACTACTGCTGTCTTTACTCTACTGCTGCTATTATTTCACTACTGCTACTGCTATAAAACTGTTGCTACTGATAATCTGTGTCGAGCAAGTCTATTTCCAGGTGCAGCTGAACTAACAATTCAGTTGTTAAGGCTTATAAATATTCTTTGGCTCCCCTTATGTCGAATCAATAAATTGAGTTTTACTTCCCTCGAAGACTGTTGCGATCCCCTATACTTTGGGTCATCAGTAGTTTAACAACATAGTGATAGGATGAACTTATGATCCTGGTTATGTAATGATCATCAATGTTGCTCTACTTCTATGATGTTATGGTGTGTCTTCTTTAGCCTCTGGTCTTGCTACTGTGTTCGTAGATGAACTGGTATGTGGTCTAAAGAGGGAGGTGTCCTGGAGTGTACCGTGTACAACTCCTTGAGAACCTGCCAGGATCAGTTGTTCGCTTGTCTTCACAATGGACAACTAGAGTTGTTTCGTCTCAATTTTGGTGAGATAATTTTATTACCTAAGGTTAACAAGGCAGAAAGGATCCAGCAGTTTAGACCTATATGCCTCCTTAACGTTAGTTTTAAAATATTCATCAAAGCGGCTACGATTCGACTGAACACTGTGGCAGATCATGTGGTTCGTCCGTCTCAGACGGCTTTTATGCAAGTTCACAACATCCTTGTTGGAGTTGCGGTCCTACATGAAACAGTCCACGAACTACACAGGAAAAAGATGAACGGGGTAATCCTGAAAATTGATTTCGAGAAAGCTTATGATTAAGTGAAGTGGTCTTTCATCCAGCAAACTCTCAGGATGAAAGGCTTTTCCTCTGAGTGGCGCGCATTAATTAGTAGCTTTGTTTCCGGAGGTAGTGTAGCCATTAAGGTCAATGATGACACTGGCAGATACTTCCAAACGAAAAAAGGCCTCCGACAGGGTGGCCCGCTATCGCCAATACTATTTAACATAGTGGCGGATATGCTGGCAATCCTGATCGAACGCGCTAAAACTGAGGGTCAGATTGAAGGCATGATTCCACATCTTGTCGATGGTGGATTATCGATTCTTCAATATGCCGACAATACAATCCTTTTTATGAAACACGATATAGAAAAAAGCTCGTAACCTTAAGTTGATTTTGTCAGCTTTCGAGCAACTTTCGGGTCTTAAGATAAATTTCCATAAAAGTGAATGTTCTGCTTTGGCGAGGCCCAAGAGAACGCTGCCTTGTATGCCGAGCTTTTTGGCTATGAGCAAGGACAATTTCCTATCAACTATTTGGGGATCCCGATTCATTATCGGGGACTTACAAATGCTGAATGGAAAAGGGTGGAGGAAAGGCTTCAATTACGTTTAAATAGCTGGAAAGGCAAACTCCTATCTCTGGGTGGAAGATTGGTTCTCATAAACTCGGTACTTACAAACATGGTATTGTATATGATTTCATTCTTCCAACTGCCAAAAGGGGTCTTAAAGCGATTGGATTATTTCTGATCTCGATTCTTTTGGCAAGGGGATAGTGAAAAGAAAAAATATCGACTGGCTAAATGTAGTGTGGTTTGCTGCCCTAAAGACCAAGGAGGGCTCGGAGTTCATGACCTTGAGGTCAAGAACAGAGCGCTGCTAGGTAAATGGCTATTCAAACTTCTTTCTGCAGATGGAGTTTGGCAAACCATCCTTAGGAGAAAATATGTCGGAGATCAAGCTGTTTCCCAGATTCTTTGGAGACCTGGTGATTCACACTTCTGGGCAGGTCTCATGGCCACAAAGAAGTTCTTTTTCCCACATGACTCTTTCTCAATTAGGGATGGATCGGAAATTCGATTTTGGGAGGATATTTGGCTTGGCCGATCTACCCTCAAAGAACAATATCCGGCTCTATATTCTATTGTTCGAAACAAAAGTGACACGGTCGCGACGGTGTTGGATACTTTCCCACCAAATGTTTCGTTCAGAAGAAGTTTACTTGGAACACAACAAGCATCCTGGAATGCTTTGCTCATCCTATTGGATTCAATCCATTTGTCGGAAGGTCCAGATAAGTTTCAATGCAATCTCACGAAGAACGGCAAATTCTCTGTTGATTCTATGTATAGAGGGCTTATTCTACCTGAAATTCCAGTCGATAGTTCTAATAACAACAAACTTTGGAAGATGAAGATACCACTAAAAACTAAAGTGTTTGCGTGGTATTTACGTCGAGGAGTAATTCTCACCAAAGATAACCTTGCCAAACGCAATTGGCATGGAAGTAAAAAGTGTGTCTTCTATCAACATGACGAGACCATTACGCACTTATTCTTCCAGTTCGAGTTTGCTAGGTCTATATGGTCAGCCATCCAGATAGGTTCTACCTTACATCCCCCTAGTTCTGTTGCTAACATTTTTGGTAACTGGTTAAACGGAGTGGATCCTAGGTTCAAACTATTCAGTAGGGTGGGAGCGATTGTTGTTATTTGGTCACTATGGCTATGCAGAAATGACAAGGTTTTTAATGATAAAAATGCTTCTCTTATGCAGGTTATTTACCGGTGCACATCGACGCTACGAGCATGGTCATCCCTGCAGCGTGTGGAGCACCGAGTCTTATTTTTGGAGGTGGCGTCGAGACTGGAGGCTGCGGCCAGGGAGTTACTTTCACGACATGGGTGGCAACATAGACTCCGGATAGACCAACCAGCACCTTAGGCGGATCTACAATTTCTCATTTTGATATGTAATTCGCCTTTTATCTTTTGCTTACAGACTTGTGAGATGGTGAACTGGTGGCTGTGTGCATCTTAGCTATGCAGAGGCCGGGTGTAATACTTAAACTTTAAGTAATAAAATCCCTTTATCTAAAAAGGATCAAGTCGTCGGCTTCTCCAACAACAACTATGAAGGCTTTGAAACTTTGGTTGAAGAACAATACAGCTACTCCAACTTCCTCATTCAGCAGGAGACCATTGAAGAAGTTGCCAAAGTAGGCAACATTACATGACGGTGGCCGAGCCGATGCTGGCTAATCAGGTGATAGCCCAGATGGACAACGATCACAAGCCTAGCAGGATCAAGGACTTTGTCATCGTAGTTCTTGTTGTGGTGATCGTTAAGGTTGTAATGCGGTGAGGTCACCATATTTGAACTCGGGTAACCATAGTACGACTACAAAATGCAATCAAATAAGGCGCCTACGCTTCTGCGGAGCCATTACCACTTTTTGCATGTAACCAAACATTGTGTGCTAGTTTCCCACGACGATGCAGTCAAAGGTCATGCAGGCCACCAAACGAAGTGTACAACCAGGCTGAGAGGGTGGCTAAGCGAGGGAGATGAGAATCGGGTGCATGCCACCAAGCGTGCCCTAAATCTATTTTATCAAAGTAATCTTTGTTTTTGTTCCAAGGCTTCACGAATCATGGATATGTAGTATCCTCATTAGTCATTAGGCCATGCACTATGTGGTATCGGTTCAACAAAAAAAGGTTGTCAGTGAAGGCATCACTTTGGATTTCCTGCTATGTGTTAACCGCACCAAACAGAGAACATGGGGCCCAACCGAATCAAAAGAATGCTTCTTTTAGCTTCTTTCCCATCCCTTTCCGTGAACAACTTTCTTCTCTCTCAGCTTGGATCGGTAGAAAATCAATTGTTTATGCTTATGAACCGAACCAACTATGTGAGTCGCTTTTCTTGTCAGACCATTTGGTTCGATGCCCTGCCGCTGCTATGTATCGAATCGATTCAAAGCCATGTATGGTTCGCTTTTGTTCCACATAGTGGATGGCCTTAGACCATCCACTACGTTGCGCCGGTGCAAACCAAAAAGATGTCAGAGTTTGATTCGGTGGCATATGAGCATATCTCTACTATGTAGGAACCGGATCAAAACTGTAGCGGTAGGTCCCACAGGAGAAAAAGAAAACGAAAATTATCGGCCGCTCTTATCCTTTGCGCGCGGAGGAAAGTTCCGACCCAATCCCCAATTCCTCTGCCGCTCACTCCCGAGAAATCCGACGATGGATCGATTCGAGCCCCTCCGCTAGGCCAGTACGTGGGCCAGGAGTGCGAGCTCGACGAGCTCCAAACCACGACCAGAAGGTGCGCTGTACTGGAGACGCGGATGTGGCCCGTCTCCGTGCGAAGTGGCCGCGGTGACGGCGGCGACCGGCGAGGATGCGCGCGGCTCGGCGGGAAGGACGCCAACGTCGAGCACCCCGAACGCCGCCCTTCCGGATACGGCGGCTGCGCCCCTGCGACTTGCGCACTGGACGGGAGCCATTGATGAGGTTTTCAAGCTGGCAATACACAGAAACTGCAGGTGGCACGTGGTGCAGAATTTAACAGAGAAGATGGGGTCGTACATGGCGACTCACCCTGAGCTACATGACGCATTTTACGCATGCGTGAACAGCAGCTTGTCACCACATGAGTTTGAGGAAAACTGGGAAGCAATGCTCGAAGCGCATGGAGAGCGTGGGAACACGGATCTGTATGCAATTTGGGAGCACAGGAAATGTTGGGTTCCAGCCTACTTTATGCACGACTTCTTCCCCTTCCTGCAGACCACATCAAGGAGCAAAAGATTCAACGCAGTTCTGAAGAGATACGTTAGCCCAAAGAACTCTATTCTTGATTTCCTACAACAATACGAGACGCTGCAGGATAAGATTCTAAATGCAGAGAGGAAAGCTGAAGCAGAAACAGCTCTGACAGAGCCAGACCTGTGGTGTCCTCGCAGCCCTATAGAGAAACAAATGGCTAAAGCATACACACAGAAAATTTTCAACCGGTTTCAGTGGGAAATGAGGGAGGCTATGTCATACTTTTGCCAGCACCAAGGAGGGTATCTGTATGAACTATCCATAGTGGATTGTGAAAGTGCATGTGTTGCCCCATGTGTGGTTTTGATAATTAATGACAATCCTTATGGACTAATGTTTGCATTGAGATATACTTGTAGATCTTGTCCATAGGAAATGTTTGGAGTTCATGTGTTGGACTCTAGAAGATGACATGATGACCAATGCTCTATTCAAGGGTTTATATGAAGAATGGTCATGTGTAGAGTTGAGCTTATTGCAAGTATGGCTTGGAAAAGAAGGTTGAGTGAACAATCATGTTTAACCCCAAGCCATCATACATATCAAGAGAACAAGATGAAGCGCAAACTCAATATGATGCATCTCGAAGATATCATTTGATTGAAGCTTGCAAAGGAGACATGAAGACGGAGCTTTGCGAGGCCCTCCCATAATGGAGTATGGGGGAGCATTTGGAGAAATCTTCATCGAGCATGTGCTAGCAAGCACAATCAAGGAAGGTGTTCCAACTTGAGAAAGTCAAGATCGTCATCATCGAGCTCAAGTGGAATGCGCAAGGTAAAGGTATGATCTTGATAGGTTTTCTATTTTACCGGTCTCATGGTGTGTGGCGCCCTGACCCGACTACTATACAGTGATGTTGTGTGTCACCGGTTAAGCGATACAAACGGAGGTTACGGGTTTACCAATCCCCGGCCAAAACCTTTGGCAGGCGTTGCTGGGTACACCACACACCAACAACGCAACACCCGAGTGATGCCTTAACACGGGCACAACCCTCAATGCATAATAGAGAGATCAAGACTTGTGGAACAACTGGCACATCACAGACTCTACGACACAAAGCATTATAGTTCAACTCTTATAATAGAGAAAGATAGCAAATATTACAGCCAGAGGTCACAGACCCAACAGTACATCATGCGGAAGCGAATTAAGTTGTTCTAAACAACAAGATCCAAATTATGGCCTAAGAGGCCTATAGATAAACATTCCAGCGCCAGCTGTTCCGGGATGTCCCAAGCTGCCACCTAGGAACCCCAGACTACTCGTCGACGTCCACAAAGAACCCACCTTCGAGGTCGGTGGAGTCCTCTCCTGAAATAAGCAAACGACATTGAGTTCGACGAACTCGCAAGATTAAGAGCTAATATATGCTCGATGATTGGCTATCAAGGTTTTATGGCTGTTTTGCATAAAGCTGATTTTATTTATAAAACACAACTCAATAGCATCGACTAATCAGAATATTTTTAAAGAGGTAAGGAGTAAACTCTTTTCTTCTGATCATCTTCAACAGCAACCACCATCAATCACCTCACCTGTCTACAAAGGCACCTCCCCGAATCACCCTCGAGGAAGTCAACCTTGCATTCTTGTTAGTACCTTTAGTACTCAGGTTTTAATCATTCCGTTCAAGTTATTCTATGGTCCCTGAATCCGTCACCAAGTCGTCCTTAACCGTGGACACGGCTTTTCGAAAAGATTTACCCTGCAGGGGTGTACAATGTTTGCCACGCGTACCGTCCGGCCCATTGCCTACGTATTAGCTCTCTTCCATGGAAAGCCGGCTGGGTGGGAGCGGCGTCGACTTCTCCCTCGTTAAGGACTTTCCAGGATCATCAGTGGCGGCAGGACTGCCAGTGCCTCAGCGACACCCGCCCCACGGCCACTTATTTTCCTAATACCACAATCCTCATCTCAGTTCATACCACCATCATCACGCACGCGCAAATGGAAGCCCGAACTAGAGGACCCTGGCTAGCCCCGCCCGAGTTATTTAGTCTATGAGGGTTCCTGCAATTGCATAGGCCTCACGCATGGGTGCACGCTCGGTCTTGGCTCGAAGGGGAGAACTCGCACTTAGGCGGCGAGAACGAGACAACCCACCACATTCCATGTTGCCTCTCATCCCCGCCTTTAAACATGTTATCATATGTCACCACCATTTTCCACCATCATCCGAACATTCCACCACAGTTCCAACAATAACATATCCACCGGACGACTAAGCATTTCACTAAGCATGGCTAAGCATAAACATAGCGGATATAATTAACTCAGGCCAACACAACAATCCTATGGATATTAGGAGGAGAACAGGTAATGGCATCGGAAAACATAATGCATCTAATAGGATACTCTAATCCAACCAAATTGACATTTGGAATCGCATGCAATATTATAGTGGAGAAAATATCTGCGGAAAACATAGGAGGAGACATGCTCAGGGGGGGGGGGATTACGCTTGCCTTGTTCAACGGGCTGGTAATACGGGTCGTCAGGGTATTGTGGAGAAACCCCGACTGCTTGATCTATCGATGCATAAGAACACCGAAAAGAACACAATCAAACACCACACCATATAAAACAAGTGCAATGCACAAGCACATGATGATATGACTTTTTATAATGCACCAAGAGTGTTTAAACATGCCCAACAAGTTAAATGGGGTCCCAATTATATTTATTGCCTTAATTGGAGTAATCCCCATATGTAAACTTAATGAAATTAGCCATTCTTAACGAAGTACAGTACTGAGGTGTTGCCCAAAAATGCATGCAAATGATGTTACTGGATACCTCATGATTTTGTGAGCATTTTGATGTTTTAAACACATTTTTCTGAAATACCATTCAAGAGTTATTGCATTTTCAAAATTGGGTTTAGTGCTGCCATTTTAGTAATTCATTTTAAACAACACTAAAACTATTTATCCATAATTGAAAATTAAGTGAAACTTGAAATACTTTTGTTGCTGAACATTTTGGTATATCACACTTAATTTTTGGATCAAATTCCATAATGTTATGAATTTCACAAAATCCAATTCATTTCTGCCATTTTACAAAAAGGCGAGAAACAATTATTTCCAGTATTCATTTCAACATGAAATTGTCATGAAAAATGTAAGGTTTCTTCCCCTGGTCATTTAGAGACCAAGTTTGCATTTTTGTGGTCTACCAATAAAAAGATACTGATTTTCCAAGATTTATTTCTTTTCTGCCCTTTTCTTCAATTTAGTAAAACAGCAACCAAATGAATTTAGTGGGATGTGTGAGTTATATCAACATACAGGTTGTGTTCTTCTGAACATTTTGGTATATCATTTGTAACTTTTGGACAAGTAAACAAGAAGTTATTGATTTTACAATTCTATACATATTTCTGCCTTTTATTCATTTTTCCAGAAAAACTGCATGGAACGTTTTACACACGGGCTGGGCTAGCCCGTGCCACCGACGTGTGGGGCCCAACGCCACGGTGGCGTCGATGCAAGCAAGCGCGGCCCACGGCGGGGTTTGACCACGTCGTTGCCAGGACCGTGGCGAGCGACGGCGGTGACCGCGACGGCGGCGAGCACGGATCCCTCGCTAGGGAGCGCGCCAGGATGATCTACGGGACACAACAGACGTGCACGGTTGCGGGCTACTTCCTGGCAGCGCCACAACCCAAATGGTTGCCGGCAAAAGCTCTGGCGACGAGCTACGGCGGAGAGGCGCTACGGTCTACGGCGGAGTCTATGGCTACGCGACGATTTAGAGCGCGGAAGAGAGGACGGAGAGGTCCAGAAGGACCGTGAGCTCACCCTCGACGCGTGGGTAGGCTTGGATTAGACGGAGGTGGCCGAAGATGGTCGTGAGCTTGCTCGAGGTGCGGCGGCCGGAGCGGAGGAAGACGAGCAAGAAGGCGGCGATCCCGAGCTCCCCTCTTCGATTCCTCATGCAGGGAAGGAGAGGAAGACACGGCGGAGACAATGGCAGTCTTCGATCTGCTCTTGGAGTCCTGGAACGGCGCCGATGCGGCGGCGGAGCTCAGCTACGGCTCGGCCATGGCGGCTAGGTTTAGGGTTAGGGTTCGGGGAGAGGGCAGCGAGGAAAATATCGGGGGAGAGAGAGAGCAACGCCTCGGTGGCCTTCTTATCCCCCTCGCGTGAACAGCGGAGACCAGGGGAGTGCACGGTGGTGAGCTGGCGCGGCGGAGCCATGGCTCGGTCGCTACAGCGTGAAGAAGATGACATTCTTCTGAAAACCCCCTGGCTGCCTTTTTCTCCTCACAGTCAGGTCCTTTTCAGTTTCTTTCTTTTCCTTTTAAAACCAGTAGCATTTCCACCATTTAATTGAGGCACTTAAACAATTTATAAAAATTTGAGAAAAATCATGTAGCCTCCAAATATCATTTAGAAGCACCACAAAAATTGGTTTGGCAAAATAAAAAGTTTTGCCACACTTTTGTTCATAGTGTTTGTTTATGGCATTTTTGGTAAAACCAAAATGAATTTACTTTTGAATTTTAAAACCAGTGCAAAGTATTCAATTCTGAACCCTTGGAACTTCCTTGACAATATGGATTTGCATTTGTAATTGTGTTTGCCAAGAACAAGCACATTTGAATTACAAGGGTTGAATTTAATGATTGCTCTTGTTTCCATTTGTCATCATTTGTTTCATCACTTGATTTCAACTTGACACTGGAACAATGGATGCCATGATGCATGAATAAGAAGCAAAAGTGAAAATTTGGTTCAAATTTTACAGTACCAAGGTGGGCTGTTACAATTCTACCCTCCTTACAGGAATCTCGTCCCGAGATTCTAAGGTTGCGGAAGGAAGTCGGGATTCCTCACGAAGACTAGACTCCCTTTCCCAGGTTGCTTCATCTTCGGAATGATGAGACCACTGAATTTTGAGGAACTTGGTGGTCTTGTTTCGAGTCTTCCTTTCTGCTTCATCCAGGATACGGACAGGATGCTCGCGGTAAGTGAGGTCTGCCTGGATATCCAGCTCCTCATGATTGACTCCATGGATAGGATCCTTGAAACAACGGCGAAGTTGGGATACATGAAACACATCATGCACATCGGGGAAGTTAGCTGGTAACTCTAATTGATAAGAAAGATCTCCCCGCTTGGCCAGGACAGTGAAAGGGCCAACGTAGCGAGGGGCCAATTTTCCCTTAATTCCGAAGCGGCGAACGCCTCGGAGGGGAGAGACACGGAGGTAAGCTTTATCACCAATTTCATAGTGAACTTCCTGATGATGCTTGTCATAATAACTCTTCTGCCTAGACTGGGCAATCTTCAAATTCTCTCGTATGATTCTAACTTTCTCCTCAGCTTCATTGATAATATCCGGACCAAAGAGTGCCCTCTCTCCGGTCTCGGACCAATTCAGAGGAGTGCGGCATTTTCTTCCATACAGAACCTCGAATGGGGCCATACCCAGACTGGCTTGATAGCTGTTGTTATAAGAGAACTCCGCGAAGGGAAGATTTCTCCCAATCCTTGCCAAAGGAGATTACACATGCCCTGAGCATGTCTCCAGAACTTGGTTCACCCTTTCAGTCTGACCGTCAGTTTGAGGGTGGAAAGCGGTGCTAAAGTTGACACGGGTTCCCATGGCTTGTTGGAAACTAGTCCAGAACCTGGAGGTGAACAAACTTCCACGATCAGAGATTATCTTCTTGGGAACGCCGTGGAGTACGACGATCCTAGAAGCATACAGATCTGCCAACTTGGCGGCTGTAATGTCAACACGAACGGGAGGAAGTGAGCCACTTTTGATAGGCGATCAATGATGACCCAGATGGCATCGTTTCCCTTTGGAGACTTTGGCAGGCCAGTGATGAAGTCCATACCAATTTCATCCCATTTCCACTCAGGGACTGCAATAGGGCGAAGAGTGCCGGGGGCCTTTGATGTTCAGCCTTTACCCGTCGACATGTGTCGCATTCAGCAACATACTTGGCAATTTCCCGTTTCATCCGAGTCCACCAGAACTGTGGTCGAAGGTCTTGGTACATTTTGGTACTACCGGGATGAATAGAGAGAGGAGATTCATGAGCTTCTTGGAGGATCAACTCCCTCAATTTTCGTTTCTTTGGCACTACCAAGCGGTCACCAAAATAAACAACTCCGGATTCATTGACGAAAAACATTTGGCTTTCCCGCTAGCAATGTTCTCCTTGATTTTTCGAATACCCTTGTCACGGGTTTGAGCTTCCTTAATCTGATCTACAAGAGTAGATTTGATCTCCAGATTTGCAAGGTAGCCGGAGGGAACAATTTCTAAGTTCAAACGAGAGAACTCTTCATGAAGGGCAGGTTGGGCATTTTCAATCATCAGATTGTTGCAATAGGACTTCCGACTTAGCGCGTCAGCCACGACGTTTGCTTTGCCGGGTTGATAGTTCAGACTCACATTATAGTCCGTGATTAACTCCAACCAACGCCTTTGCCTGAGATTTAAATCTGGCTGGGTGAAAAGGTATTTCAGACTCTTGTGATCCGAGAAGATCTCGCAACGGTTACCAAACAAGTATGGTCTCCATTGCTTCAAAGCATAGACCACCGCGGCAAGTTCTAGATCATGAGTTGGGTAGTTGTGCTCATGCGGCTTCAATTGGCGAGAGCATAGGCCACCACATGGCCATCTTGCATTAGCACACAGCCCAAGCCTTGCAGAGAGGCGTCACAGAAGACGACGAAATCCTTGCTTGTGTCCGGCAGGACAAGCACAGGAGCGGACGTGAGTTTGGCTTTCAGTGTTTGAAACTCTCTTCAGCTTCGGCCGACCATACAAACTTTTTATCCTTCTTGAGAAGGTCAGTCAGAGCCTTGGCTATCTTGGAGAAACCTTCGATGAATCGGCGGTAGTAACCCGCTAATCCGAGAAAACTACGGATGTCCTTGACTGACATTGGGGTCAGCCAATCCAGAATAGCTTGAATCTTGTCCGGAACGACAGCCACACCATTAGCGGATATCACATGACCAAGGAAGACAAGGTTATCCAACCAAAACTCACACTTGGAGAACTTGGCATAGAGGCGGTGTTCTCGAAGTCGTGTCAGAACCAAACGAAGATGTTCGGCATGCTCTTCATCGGTTTTGGAATAAACGAGGATGTCATCGATGTAAATGACGACAAACTTGTCAAGATAATCCATGAAGACGAGTTCATGAGCCTCATGAAAGTAGCTGGAGCATTGGTGAGGCCAAAGACATGACGGTATACTCATATGACCATACGAGTAACAAATGCCGTCTTTGGAATATCCTCCTTTCTGATTTTGATCTGATGGTATCCTGACCTCAGATCCATCTTGGAGAATACGGTTGCACCAGCTAACTGATCCAACAGATCATTGATGCGAGGAATAGGATACTTGTTCTTGATTGTCACCGCATTCAACGGTCTATAGTCAGAGACTAGACGAGGCACGGTAGAATCTCTCTTCTTGACAAAGAGTACCGGACAACCCCAAGGTGAACTGCTAGGCTGGATGAAATCCTTCGCTAACAGTTGATCAATTTGCTCTTTCAACAGAGCCAACTCTTCCACCGGCATACGGTAGGGCTTCTTGGAAATTGGAGCGGTACCGGGAAGTAGATCTATGACAAACTCCACACTTCGGTCAGGAGGCATGCCAGGCAATTCTTCCGGGAACACATCCGGGAAGTCACACACCACGTGTATGTCCTGGATTTCAGGAGGAGATTCGCCTTCCATAAAGCAAAGGAGAATCTCTGGTGAGTTGGGTACTATGGCGGACGGAGGTATTGATGTTGCAGGCCAATACTTCACAATGTCACCGGAAGGAGCGGTCACAGTAATGGTCTTGGCGGCACAGTCGAGATTTGCCCGGTATTTAGCTAGCCAGTTCATGCCCAGTATGACATCAATGCCTTTGGACTTCAGAGCTACCAAGGCATAAGGAAAAGACAAGGAACCTATATTAATCTGGACCTCAGGAGTAACCCCATCGGTTTGCCATTTGGAGCCAGGAGTGGGATCACCAAGGGATGGCTCATTTTCTCGAACGGTATTTTGTGGTCTTTTGCAAAGCTATAGATATGAATGAATGCGATGCTCCAGAGTCAAACAAAACTGTAGCTGAATTGCCATTGATTCGTAACTCACCCATAAGAACGCCGGGGTCCTCTTCAGCTTCTTCAGCAGAGACGTGGTTCAGGCGACCACGCACATAGGTCCAGCCTTGCCAGCTGGAGTGGCAGGGGCTCGTGCAGGTGTCCCGACAGGTGCCTTTTGGGGGCACTCCCTGGAGTAGTGGCCAGCCTGGCCACAGCTGTAGCAAGTGTTTCCAGGAGGGACAGATAGTTGAGGGCGATATCCACTTCCGTTCGCCCCAGGTGTCGAAGTAGTGGGGCGCGGCGGTGGTGGCCTGTATCCCGCGGCCCTCGGCATGAATGGAGCACGCGGCACAGCGCTGTAGGGAACGAAAACCCTGCGCTTCTTGTTCTCAGAACCCGAGGAACTCTGGCGGTCCCCTTGGGCTGGCCTCTTGGAAGACTCAAATTCCTTCCTTCCTTGCTCAAGAGTAAGAGCCTGGTTGAACAGCTCCTGGTAGTTCTGAAACTTGAAGGGCAGCAACTCATAGCGGAGCCTCGGCGCAAGCCCCTTGCGGAACAACTCTTGCTTGTCAGCATCATTGGTCACGTCCCGTGGGGCGTAACGGAGAGATGGTTGAATTTGCACCCATAAGCTCGAAGATCCATTTACCCTGGTGCAGATCCAGGAACTCCCTCCTCTTCAAATCCATTATTGACTGAGGTATGTACTCCGCACGAAGGCGGTACGGAACTCCGCCCAAGTGAAAGCATGGCCTGGCGCGAACAGCGCCACATGACTTCCCACCAACAGCCAGCAGCACCAGTCAACAGGTAGGTGGCGAAGTTGACTTGCTCGGCCACTGGGACATGCAGCGCGCCGAACTGGCGCTCCAGAGCGCGAAGCCAGTCATCAGCGTCCAGTGGTTCCTTAGCATCAGTGAAGGTGGGTGGCTGCGAGCGCAGGAACTCAGTGAGAGTGTTGCAGCCATTCCTCAGTGCATTCTGCTGCACCAACTGCTCAAGCAAGCGCTCATTGCGCCCACGTTTTCCTCAATGGCCATCAAGACCTGAGCCATCGAGGGTGGTGGTGGCAGATCATCCTCATCATCGTTGTGGTTACCGCGGCCTCCACGGCCTCCGCGGCCTCCTCGAGCCATTCTGGAGATTTGACAATGACACAGTTAGTATCTTCTCCGAATGGTGAACAATAGCATTAGCGTCTACTCAAGTACACAGACTAGGGACGATAATGCATTGTATAACAACTATCAAGGAATCAACAAGATAGAACTTGGGTCAAAGATCAGCATCATGTGCTACTAGCGAGAGAGCAATGGTTAAGGAACCATATGATTCAACACACTCTAGTTGGCACAATCCGGGACCTTATGTTCAAGTCCGTGGGTTAAACCCAAAGAAAGGATCAAATGATTGATTCGGTAGAAACATCTGACTTGATTTGGGATTGCAACGCAGCGGGAGCAACTGGACACATAACACTAAAGGTCATAACACGTAACACCCAGTGTTATCCTAATCATTTTGAAGTAACAGATGAGAAGTAAAACTTTAAACTCAAATCGAGGTAAGATTGCTCCGAGATTAGAGGGTAACCAGATAAGGAGTAAAAAGAATCCTAAGATGGTTTTCACAACTCATTTTTAGGTTAAAAATATTTTCACAAACACTAGACTCAACATCGACCAGTAGAAGGGTTTCCTACAGGCAGTACTGCTCTGATACCAACTTGTGGCGCCCTGACCCGACTACTATACAGTGATGCTGTGTGTCACCGGTTAAGCGATACAAACGGAGGTTACGGGTTTACCAATCCCCGGCCAAAACCTTTGGCAGGCGTTGCTGGGTACACCACACACCAACAACGCAACACCCCGAGTGATGCCTTAACACGGGCACAACCCTCAATGCATAATAGAGAGATCAAGACTTGTGGAACAACTGGCACATCACAGACTCTACGACACAAAGCATTATAGTTCAACTCTTATAATAGAGAAAGATAGCAAATATTACAACCAGAGGTCACAGACCCAACAGTACATCATGCGGAAGCGAATTAAGTTGTTCTAAACAACAAGATCCAAATTATGGCCTAAGAGGCCTATAGATAAACATTCCAGCGCCAGCTGTTCCGGGATGTCCCAAGCTGCCACCTGGGAACCCCAGACTACTCGTCGACGTCCACAAAGAACCCACCTTCGAGGTCGGTGAAGTCCTCTCCTGAAATAAGCAAACGACGTTGAGTTCGACGAACTCGCAAGATTAAGAGCTAATATATGCTCGATGATTGGCTATCAAGGTTTTATGGCTGTTTTGCATAAAGCTGATTTTATTTATAAAACACAACTCAATGGCATCGACTAATCAGAATATTTTTAAAGAGGTAAGAAGTAAACTCTTTTCTTCTGATCATCTTCAACAGCAACCACCATCAATCACCTCACCTGTCTACAAAGGCACCTCCCCGAATCACCCTCGAGGAAGTCAACCTTGCATTCTTGTTAGTACCTTTAGTACTCAGGTTTTAATCATTCCGTTCAAGTTATTCTATGGTCCCTGAATCCGTCACCAAGTCGTCCTTAACCGTGGACACGGCTTTTCGAAAAGATTTACCCTGCAGGGGTGTACAATGTTTGCCACGCGTACCGTCCGGCCCATTGCCTACGTATTAGCTCTCTTCCATGGAAAGCCGGCTGGGTGGGAGCGGCGTCGACTTCTCCCTCGTTAAGGACTTTCCAGGATCATCAGTGGCGGCAGGACTGCCAGTGCCTCAGCGACACCCGCCCCACGGCCACTTATTTTCCTAATACCACAATCCTCATCTCAGTTCATACCACCATCATCACGCACGCGCAAATGGAAGCCCGAACTAGAGGACCCTGGCTAGCCCCGCCCGAGTTATTTAGTCTATGAGGGTTCCTGCAATTGCATAGGCCTCACGCATGGGTGCACGCTCGGTCTTGGCTCGAAGGGGAGAACTCGCACTTAGGCGGCGAGAACGAGACAACCCACCACATTCCATGTGGCCTCTCATCCCCGCCTTTAAACATGTTATATATGTCACCACCATTTTCCACCATCATCCGAACATTCCACCACAGTTCCAACAATAACATATCCACCGGACGACTAAGCATTTCACTAAGCATGGCTAAGCATAAACATAGCGGATATAATTAACTCAGGCCAACACAACAATCCTATGGATATTAGGAGGGGAACAGGTAATGGCATCGGAAAACATAATGCATCTAATAGGATACTCTAATCCAACCAAATTGACATTTGGAATCGCATGCAATATTATAGTGGAGAAAATATCTGCGGAAAACATAGGAGGAGACATGCTCAGAGGGGGGGGATTACGCTTGCCTTGTTCAACGGGCTGGTAATACGGGTCGTCAGGGTATTGTGGAGAAACCCCGACTGCTTGATCTATCGATGCATAAGAACACCGGAAAGAACACAATGAAACACCACACCATATAAAACAAGTGCAATACACAAGCACATGATGATATGACTTTTTATAATGCACCAAGAGTGTTTAAACATGCCCAACAAGTTAAATGGGGTCCCAATTATATTTATTGCCTTAATTGGAGTAATCCCCATATGTAAACTTAATGAAATTAGCCATTCTTAAGGAAGTACAGTACTGAGGTGTTGCCCAAAAATGCATGCAAATGATGTTACTGGATACCTCATGATTTTGTGAGCATTTTGATGTTTTAAACACATTTTTCTGAAATACCATTCAAGAGTTATTGCATTTTCAAAATTGGGTTTAGTGCTGCCATTTTAGTAATTCATTTTAAACAACACTAAAACTATTTATCCATAATTGAAAATTAAGTGAAACTTGAAATACTTTTGTTGCTGAACATTTTGGTATATCACACTTAATTTTTGGATCAATTCCATAATGTTATGAATTTCACAAAATCCAATTCATTTCTGCCATTTTACAAAAAGGCGAGAAACAATTATTTCCAGTATTCATTTCAACATGAAATTGTCATGAAAAATGTAAGGTTTCTTCCCCTGGTCATTTAGAGACCAAGTTTGCATTTTTGTGGTCTACCAATAAAAAGATATTGATTTTCCAAGATTTATTTCTTTTCTGCCCTTTTCTTCAATTTAGTAAAACAGCAACCAAATGAATTTAGTGGGATGTGTGAGTTATATCAACATACAGGTTGTGTTCTTCTGAACATTTTGGTATATCATTTGTAACTTTTGGACAAGTAAACAAGAAGTTATTGATTTTACAATTCTATACATATTTCTGCCTTTTATTCATTTTTCCAGAAAAACTGCATGGAACGTTTTACACACGGGCTGAGCTAGCCCGTGCCACTGACGTGTGGGGCCCAACGCCACGGTGGCGTCCACGCAAGCAAGCGCGTTCCACGGCGGGGTTTGACCACGTCGTTGCCAGGACCGTGGCGAGCGACGGCGGTGATCGGGACGGCGGCGAGCACGGATCCCTCGCTAGGGAGCGCGCCAGGATGATCTACTACGGCGGAGTCTATGGCTACGCGACGATTTAGAGCGCGGAAGAGAGGACGGAGAGGTCCAGAAGGACCGTGAGCTCACCCTCGACGCGTGGGTAGGCTTGGATTAGACGGAGGTGGCCGAAGATGGTCGTGAGCTTGCTCGAGGCGCGGCGGCCGGAGCGGAGGAAGACGAGCAAGAAGGCGGCGATTCCGAGCTCCCCTCTTCGATTCCTCGTGCAGGGAAGGAGAGGAAGACGCGGCGGAGACAATGGCAGTCTTCGATCTGCTCTTGGAGTCCTGGAACGGCGGCGATGCGGCGGCGGAGCTCAGCTACGGCTCGGCCATGGCGGCTAGGTTTAGGGTTAGGGTTCGGGGAGAGGGCAGCGAGGAAAATATCGGGGGAGAGAGAGAGCAACGCCTCGGTGGCCTTCTTATCCCCCTCGCGTGAACAGCGGAGACCAGGGGAGGGCACGGCGGCGAGCTGGCGCGGCGGAGCCATGGCTCGGTCGCTACAGCGTGAAGAAGATGACATTCTTCTGAAAACCCCCCTGGCTGCCTTTTTCTCCTCACAGTCAGGTCCTTTTCAGTTTCTTTCTTTTCCTTTTAAAACCAGTAGCATTTCCACCATTTAATTGAGGCACTTAAACAATTTATAAAAATTTGAGAAAAAAATCATGTAGCCTCCAAATATCATTTAGAAGCACCACAAAAATTGGTTTGGCAAAATAAAAAGTTTTGCCACACTTTTGTTCATAGTGTTTGTTTATGGCATTTTTGGTAAAACCAAAATGAATTTACTTTTGAATTTTAAAACAGTGCAAAGTATTCAATTCTGAACCCTTGGAACTTCCTTGACAATATGGATTTGCATTTGTAATTGTGTTTGCCAAGAACAAGCACATTTGAATTACAAGGGTTGAATTTAAATGATTGCTCTTGTTTCCATTTGTCATCATTTGTTCTCATCACTTATCTTCAACTTGACACTGGAACAATGGATGCCATGATGCATGAATAAGAAGCAAAAGTGAAAATTTGGTTCGAATTTTACAGTACCAAAGGTGGGCTGTTACAATTCTACCCTCCTTACAGGAATCTCGTCCCGAGATTCTAAGGTTGCGGAAGGAAGTCGGGATATTCCTCACGAAGACTAGACTCCCTTTCCCAGGTTGCTTCATCTTCGGAATGATGAGACCACTGAATTTTGAGGAACTTGGTGGTCTTGTTTCGAGTCTTCCTTTCTGCTTCATCCAGGATACGGACAGGATGCTCGCGGTAAGTGAGGTCTGACTGGATATCCAGCTCCTCATGATTGACTCCATGGATAGGATCCTTGAAACAACGGCGAAGTTGGGATACATGAAACACATCATGCACAACGGGGAAGTTAGCTGGTAACTCTAATTGATAAGAAAGATCTCCCCGCTTGGCCAGGACAGTGAACGGGCCAACGTAGCGAGGGGCCAATTTTCCCTTAATGCCGAAGCGGCGAACGCCTCGGAGGGGAGAGACACGGAGGTAAGCTTTCTCACCAATTTCATAGTGAACTTCCTGATGATGCTTGTCATAATAACTCTTCTGCCTAGACTGAGCAATCTTCAAATTCTCTCGTATGATTCTAACTTTCTCCTCGGCTTCATTGATAATATCCGGACCAAAGAGTGCCCTCTCTCCGGTCTCGGACCAATTCAGAGGAGTGCGGCATTTTCTTCCATACAGAACCTCGAATGGGGCCATCCCCAGACTGGCTTGATAGCTGTTGTTATAAGAGAACTCCGCGAAAGGAAGATATTTCTCCCAATCCTTGCCAAAGGAGATTACACATGCCCTGAGCATGTCCTCCAGAACTTGGTTCACCCTTTCAGTCTGACCGTCAGTTTGAGGGTGGAAAGTGGTGCTAAAGTTGACACGGGTTCCCATGGCTTGTTGGAAACTAGTCCAGAACCTGGAGGTGAACAAACTTCCACGATCAGAGATTATCTTCTTGGGAACGCCGTGGAGTACGACGATCCTAGAAGCATACAGATCTGCCAACTTGGCGGCTGTAATGTCAACACGAACGGGAAGGAAGTGAGCCACTTTTGATAGGCGATCGATGATGACCCAGATGGCATCGTTTCCTTTTGGAGACTTTGGCAGACCAGTGACGAAGTCCATACCAATTTCATCCCATTTCCACTCAGGGACTGCAATAGGGCGAAGAGTGCCGGGGGGTCTTTGATGTTCAGCTTTTACCCGTCGACATGTGTCACATTCAGCAACATACTTGGCAATTTCCCGTTTCATCCGAGTCCACCAGAACTGTGGTCGAAGGTCTTGGTACATTTTGGTACTACCGGGATGAATAGAGAGAGGAGACTCATGAGCTTCTTGGAGGATCAGCTCCCACTCAACATTGTTCAATCAGTCGCGCTGCCAGCTCCCAGGCCAGCTAGGGCCGGCCCCCTGGCTGGTTCTCTCAGCCACACGGCCAGCTCCCAGGCCAGCCAAGGCCGGCCCCCAGGCCGGCCCACTCAGCAGCTCGGTCGGCTCCTTTCCAACGGTTATTTTTTACACAGAACATATAAAAAGGAGTCTTCTTCCCCATTTGTTCTTTACACAACAGTAGAGCAAGTTTTCCTCTCCTCTCTCCTCCATTGTTGCTCTTTGAAAGCTTGCTCTTCCTCTCAATCCCTCCCATGGTTTTTGCTCATATTTGAGGGATAGTGAGAGGTGATCTTGATCTACGTTTTCACCGATCGATTTCTCCTCTAAGTGAGGGGAACCTAGTAGATCTTGATCTTGGAGTTCTTGGTGCATCTCCTCTTTGTTCTTCCTCTCTTATTCTCCCATAAGCATTTGTTGCTTTGTTGGAATTTGAGAGTGAAGGATTTGAGCACTTGTGCTCTTGCCTTTTGCATTTGATGCATCGGTGTGCTCTCCACGAGGATTCGTGGAAGTTGAAAGTTTGTGAGCTTGTTACTCTTGGGTCCTTGGACCCTAGACGCCTTTGTGGTGGTTGGACCCTTGTGTGGTCACTTGAAGCCATTCGGGAGCCCCCAATCCCATTGTGGGTTGTGCCCCAGATTGTTGTTGAAAGGCTCTGGATTCCGCCTCGAAGGAATACCGATAGTGGAAGGTGAACCAAACCTTTTGGTGCAGTTCATCGGAGAAGAAGGTGAAACCTTTGTGGTTGTTGAACTGTTGTGTCGGTTCACACCTCTCCAACGAGACGTACTCCCTTAACAAGGAGGAACTCGGGAATACATCCTCGTCTCCACGTGCCTCGGTTATTTCTATACCCGAGCCTCTTTACTTATGCAATTTACATTGTGATAGCCTTCGTGCTTGAAGTATCTATATTGCTATCACCTTGTTGCTTGTCTTGCTTAGCATAAGTTGTTGGTGCACATAGGTGAGCCTAGTTTATTTAGGTTGTTGGCTTGTTAATTTAAAAACCTAGTTTTATTCCGCAATTACAAGCCTAAACCGGAAAAGTTTTAATCGCCTATTCACCCCCCTCTAGGCGACATCATTGTCCTTTCAATTGGTATCAGAGCCTGGGCTCTCTTTTTGGGCTTTACCGCCTAGAGAGTAAAAGATGTCGTTTAGAGAATTAGTGCACGATCCCACTTTATATTCGATGGCACAAATTATGATGTTTGGAAAATTCGCATGCTTAATTTTTAGGGCCATGGGTCCAAATTATATAAGAGGATTGTGGATGTGGGTTTTTCTCCTCCAAAGGATTCTCAAGAATTATCTTTAGAGGATGAGGAAAACTCTCATCTCGAGACTCTAGTTTCTAATGGTCTTATATGTGTTTTGAGCGATGTAGTTCTTGCTTCAATCATGCCTTTTCGAAACGCACATGAGCTTTGGACCAAGCTTCAAGATATATATGAAGTGTCCAAAATTATTGAGGATGATTGTTCTCCCTCCACCTCCGGCCGTGATGAGTTCACAACTTCTTCCACTTCACCAACATGTGATTTGTCACAAGGTAATGATATGGTGAGTGGTGATAGAAATTGCATTGGTTGATGGTGAATTCACTATTGACTATACTTCATCTCTATCTCATTGCAATGTTCTATCTTTGGACTTAAACTCTTCTAGCACACCAAATGTCATACATGCTAGAGTTGATGGTCCTTGCATATCATGTAATAGTTGCTTAACTAAATCTCATGATGATATGCTCTATGTCTTGTTGTCATGAAATAATGCTTCCATATCTCTAGTACTTGCATGACTAACAATGTAGAGGAATCCCAACATTTGTTGGAACAAGACATGGACCTCGATGGTGCTTCAAGCAATTCTTCATCCTCTTCAATCATTAATCATGTTTGCCTTATGGCTAAGGATTCTGAGGTATCTCCCACCTCAAATCCAAATTGTGATGATGTGGATGAGGATTCTCATGAAGAAGGTTTTGATTTTGAATCCTTAACCAAGATGGGTGAGATGGTACTTGGTGCTCTCCCCAAAGGTAGTAAAGCTATCCCTCCTCTATGTGAAATCATTGCTTATGTTATTAAGAGTAGGGAATTTATTGAGGATTTGGAAAGTCAATTTGATGAGAAATGTCAAATTGAGAGGGATGACTCTATTACTATAGCTTCCTTGAAAGCTTCTCTTGAAGAAGAAGAAGAAGAGCTTAGGTCTTCTCTTGAATCTCTTGATGAGTCTAATGATCTTATTATTGCTAAAATCATTAAGGAAAGAGATCATGCTATTGCTAAATATAAAGTGCTTAAAAAGGAAAAAGTTGAATTTGGTGTTGGCAATGCTAGACTAAGTGAGGACATAGAGAGACTTGACAAAGCTCACAAGGCTTTAGAAAGTGAACACTCTCTCCTTATCAAGTCTCATGATCAACTCCAAACTCAACTATCTAAGAATGATAAGCTTGCCAAATTGTCTCCTTCTATTTCTAATATTAATGATGCTTGTGCTACTAACTCCACTTCTTGTGAAGCATCTATTTTGAAGGAGAATGTTGAGCTAAGGGCTCAACTTGAGTTGCTAACTAGCAAGTATGGGAAATTAGAAGAAAGTCATGAAAAGCTCTCTAGCTCTAATGAGGACCTTCTAGCATCCCATGCTAGGCTAAAGTTAGCTCATGAGGCTATTATGTCAAAGGTAACATCTTGTGAGCCTCATGTGGACAATGGCACAACTTCTTCTCTTAATGCTATATTGTCTTGTGCTAGTCCTTGTGATTCATCCACTCACAATGTTGCTACATCTTGTGATGAATTACTTTCCATACCTTGTTGCTCTAACAATGAAGCTTCTACTTCCTCTAGTATTTGTGTTGATACTAACCATGTAGAGGAATTAAAAGAGCTCAAGGCCCAAGTCACTTCTTTGAAGAAAGACTTGGAAAAGCGTCATGTTGGGAAGTCCACACTTGACAATATGTTGAGTGTTCAAAGACGCCCCAATGACAAGAGTGGACTTGGATTCAACTCCAATAACAAGAACAAGTCCAAGATCAACAAGAAGAGAAGGGCCAAGAACAAGTCAAAGATTCGGCCAAGATTGTTTGCTTCAAGTGCAAAGTTGAAGGGCACCATGTTAGATCTTGCCCTTTGAAGAAGAAGTCTTAGTGAGAAGCAACAAGGGAAGAAGCTCAAGTTCAAACTCAAGTTCCTCAAGTTGAAGAACGACCTCTTCCCAAGAAGAATCAAGCTACTCCTCCTCAAGTCGGATTCCAACTAAGAAGAGAGGAGGAAGTCGATGTTGCTACCTATGCCGTGAGAAGGGTCACCTTGCTTCTTCATGCACAAATGGTACCTTATCCAACCCCATTATAGTTGATGATGTTTATTCTCTTCAAAGGATAAGGTTGGCAATGTGTTTGCCAAATATGTTGGTACTCAAAGTGGTGTCAAGAAAAGAACCATTTGGGTTACCAAACCTATTGTGACTAACCTCTTAGGACCCAACTTGGTTGGGGACCAACAAGCTAAAACTTGATCAATAGGTGTTGTTGGAGGACATTGGAGACTTGGCTACATCATGAAGAATTAAGGGATCTTCATCAATTATATTCTCTCAAGCCAAGTCATTTGGGTTACATTGTTCTATCTCTTATCCAATGTTCCTCCTTGCGGTAACTTGTGCTTATACCATATATTCATTGAAAGTTGCTTGCACCCTTGCATGTGTTAGGTTTTGTACCTTGCTAGTGTTTGTATGTGTTGTGCTCTCTACTTACTTATCTTGAGAAATCAAGTATGTGTATTTTGGTTTGCACACCATTTACTTGTTTTGAGCCTTATTGCCTTATTTGCTATCTTATCTTGTTGGCTCTCTTGAGAGATTAATGGACTATCCATTTTTGGAGAGTGATATGCTTTGTGCACTTCACAATCCTAAATATGTGTGTACATGAGAAATACCACTTAGTGTTGATATATCAATATTATCTATTCTCTATGTGGTATGTCATGCTCATGAGAAATTCAAATTCTATAATGTCCATTAATTTCTTGAGTTGGTTTTGTTTGCCTCTTGTTTTCAAATAAATGGATTATCACATTATGGGGGAGTAATAAGCTATGTGCATATTACAAGCCTAGAAAATGTGAACATGTGAGGTTTTGCCACCTAGAATTGATATTGTCAATTATCTTGTTCCTATGTGGCATGTTTCTCAAACAAGTTCCATATTTGCTTAAATGCCTTTTATTTCTCATCTTTTGGATCTTGTGTGTGAGAGAGTTTCTTGGTGCTTTGCATGATCATGATCAAATTGAAGCCGTCAAGAATCTCTATCTAAGCATGTGTGCAATTCCTATCTTTTGACATATGCTTATTTGTTGTGAAGTTGGTCTTGTATATCATTCCTATTTACCACCGAGAAATATCTCCATACTCCTTGTCCATGACAAGTGATACTCATATTTGTGGTGAATTTTGTAGACCATCTTCATTTGGCATTTGCTTTGAATTGCCTTATTTTGTTGCCAAAACGTGTTTTATCAAACTCTTTTTTCTTCTTGTATCCTATGGATCTTATTGCTCTTCTTGAATTTGACTAGTGTTTGTATAATATATATGTGTGTGATGATCCCATTGGTGTGCATTTGTATTCAAATGCAAAATCATAAATAATGCACACATATTGGGGGAGCTATCCTATATGTTTTTGAACACTATTTGTCTTTAATTGGTTTTAGATCCCGATGATATGTCTCTTTGAAGACAAGCATTTTTCGTCTTGGTACTTTGTGCCATCATGAAAAATGTAGAGGGTTTGGTTATTCCTTGACCATATTTTCATTTGGTATCTTTTCATTTTGGTATCTTCAATCATGTGTTGATTTGGGTATTTGATATAATTTGGACAATTTCTTTTCGTGTCACACTAATGTGTGCTCTCTTGTTTTAATTGGTGTTTTATCCAAATTGTATCTCTTTTGGTTCTTGAAAGTCTTGTGCATGCATATTTATTATATGTATTTCTTTGGCATGCTTACTTTCGTTGATCCAATATATAGGATAAACTCCATCAAATCCTATATGGCTAAGATGTGCATGAAATTCAATTTCACATTAATATGCACATATTTATGTGGAGTTTGTCCTATGTATTGTAGTTGCTCTAACTACTTTGGACCCAATGAGTTTGGGTACCATGTTGTACTTGAATTTGTTTTAGGTACATTGGAGATGCATTGGAAGCTTGTCTCATTTACAAGGAAGGTGGTGTCACCATGTGTTCATTGGAGCCAAGTTTGGATGATCGTTAACTCTTATCTTCTACATCACCAATGCTATCTCGGTAACAAGTATCTACCTCATGCATACATTTCTAGCTTTCAACCTTGTGTAGGTTGTATCTTGGCATGAATCTCTTTTGTTGCAATTAATTTGGTTCTTGCAAAACGTCTTTATTGCAAATGTGAGTAAGCCGGGATGATTACATATAAGGGGACTATATTCATTTCTATGATTCATCGATCCCAATTATGTCAATCTAGCACTTTCTACTTAAAGTCTCTCATGTGCAACATTGATGAATTTTCAAAATCATTTGCCTTTTGTGATACTTGTTATCTTACTCGGAGCATCCCTTGTTAACCTTTATCCCTTGTGGATATTTTTGATGCTATGATGAGTGTGTTGGAGTTCATCTATATTCCTTTAAGTAAAATTGGGCTTTGTGCTATGCTTTTAAGCAAAGATCTTTGGTGTATTTATGACTTCCTCTTGGATATCATGATCTTTACCCTTGTATCTATCTTGTGTGTACATGTTTATTTGTAGACCCATATCTTAGTGATTCATGTCTACTTAGAAACTTATACACATGAGAATAGTTACATCTTTAATTGATATTCCAATTCTTTAGTGACCACCTCTTATTGCTTTTGATTCTTTGGTGGTTTCTAAAAGGCACAAGCTTTATTTTTCATGGTTATGCTTTTTGCATCTTACTAAGCTTGTGGAGCTATTTGCTTTATCTCCTTTGGTGTGTGGGTATGGGAAAGACATGATATGCACTATGTGCAACTCTTCTTGAAAGACTATGTTGATGCTCTCATCCTTGTATTAGTCTCCTATAATGTCTTTTTATCTCACACCCATTCTTTTTTTGCCGCTCCTTGCTCTTGTTGCAAAACATTTTTGTTGCAAGTTGTTTTGCCTCACTTCTCATTTATATTCTCTTGCATGTGTTTGTGTTCGAATTTATCTAGGAGGGAGTGAGGATTCCATGTTGTGCACACTATATTGAAATACAAATCCTATTTGTGCACGTACCTTGGGGAGTTCCCTCTTGATATTTAGAACATTTTTCGGATCCTTTTGATTGCTTGCTTCTTTCGTTGAAGTATCTTTCAATTTGATATTCTTTTACAATCTTTGGATCCTCAATATAGTTTGATCTCCCTCCATCTATTATTCATTAGATATGTGCATTTGATTTCACTCACATTATGAGAAATGCACACTTTATGGGGGACTTTATTATATTGGCCTTCTTACTTTTCACCCATTTCGGCAATCGATGCCAATGGGGGAGAAATTTAGAGGGTTTAAATAATATGGGTTTGTTCTCTTGTGGTTCTCTTGCATCCTTGCTCTTTGTGTTGCATGGTTGCTTAAATTCATTATATAAACCCTCGTAAAAGGGATTGTCATCAATTACCAAAATGGGGGAGATTGAAAGTGCATGTGTTGCCCCATGTGTGGTTTTGGTAATTAATGACAATCCTTATGGACTAATGTTTGCATTGAGATATACTTGTAGATCTTGTCCATAGGAAATGTTTGGAGTTCATGTGTTGGACTCTAGAAGATGACATGATGACCAATGCTATATTTAAGGGTTTATATGAAGAATGGTCATGTGTAGAGTTGAGCTTATTGCAAGTATGGCTTATAAAAGAAGGTTGAGTGAACAATCATGTTTAACCCCAAGCCATCATACATATCAAGAGAACAAGATGAAGCGCAAACTCAATGTGATGCATCTCGAAGATATCATTTGATTGAAGCTTGCAAAGGAGACATGAAGACGGAGCTTTGCGAGGCCCTCCCATAATGGAGTATGGGGGAGCATTTGGAGAAGTCTTCATCGAGCATGTGCTAGCAAGCACAATCAAGAAAGGTGTTCCAACTTGAGAGAGTCAAGATCGTCATCATCGAGCTCAAGTGGAATGCGCAAGGCAAATGTACGATCTTGATAGGTTTTCTATTTTATCGGTCTCATGGTGTTAGTGGGAGACCGGGTTATAGGATAGACGGTGTACTATCAAGAGGGGCTCTCAAGTGAGTAACTTGATCGCATCTTTGTGGAGAGCTCATACATTTGCATATGTGGCATTTCGTCTTTCTTGGTTCTTATTTGGCTTTTATCCATGTGAGGACTTAGAGCTTGTGTTCATCTCCATACCAAGCTCTAATGCATCAAAAACGGATTTCATATGTATATCTTATTGCGTTTTGATGTTCGAGGTTTTACCGGTTTGTCTTTTCTAAGAGAGGTCAAACTCTCTACTTGTGGTTTCCTCCTCACATGATGGACTATGATGTGTATATGCATAATCTTGTAGAGCTTGTGAGTATCTTATAACAAGCCCAAGATCATAGAAAACGGAGTCCGGATGAGAAACATATTGCGGTTTGGTTTGGAGGTTTTATTGGTTGTTCTTTTATCGAGAGGTCTAACCTTTCCACATTTGGTTTTATCCTACATTGTTGGACTATGATGTTTCTCTGCATGATCTTTTAAAGCTCTTCGTTGCGATTCCAACGAGCCCAAGAATGTCAAAAACGGAGTCCGGATGTTCAAGTTATGATCGTTTCTGTGTCGGGGTCTGGGTGGCCAGCCTAGGCCGGCTCCAGGGCTGGCCGGCTCAGCTGGGTGGCCAGCCCCCAGGCCAGCCAAGGCCGGCTCCAGGGCTGGCCGGCTCTGCCAGGCCGCCAGCTCCCAGGCCAGCCAAGGCTGACCCCCTGGCTGGTTCACTCAGTCGCGCGGCCAGCTCCCAGGCCAGCCAGGGCCGGCCCCCTGGCTGGTTATCTCAGCCACACGGCCAGCTCCCAGGCCAGCCAAGGCCGGCCCCCTGGCCAGCCCACTCAGCAGCTCGCCCGGCTCCTTTCCAACGGTTATTTTTTTCACAGAACATATAAAAAGGAGTCTTCTTCCCCATTTGTTCTTTACACAACACTAGAGCAAGTTTTCCTCTCCTCTCTCCTCCATTGTTGCTCTTTGAAAGCTTGCTCTTCCTCTCAATCCCTCCCATGGTTTTTGCTCATATTTGAGGGATAGTGAGAGGTGATCTTGATCTACGTTTTCACCGATCGATTTCTCCTCTAAGTGAGGGGAACCTAGTAGATCTTGATCTTGGAGTTTTTGGTGCATCTCCTCTTTGTTCTTCCTCTCTTATTCCCCCATAAGCATTTGTTGCTTTGTTGCAATTTGAGAGTGAAGGATTTGAGCACTTGTGCTCTTGTCTTTTGCATTTGGTGCATCGGTGTGCTCTCCACGAGGATTCGTGGAAGTTGAAAGTTTGTGAGCTTGTTACTCTTGGGTCCTTGGACCCTAGACGCCTTTGTGGTGGTTGGACCCTTGTGTGGTCACTTGAAGCCGTTCGGGAGCCCCCAATCCCTTTGTGGGTTGTGCCTCGGATTGTTGTTGAAAGCCGTTCGAGAGCCCCCAATCCCATTGTGGGTTGTGCCCCGGATTGTTGTTGAAAGGCTCCGGATTCCGCCTCGAAGGAATACCGATAGTGGAAGGTGAACCAAACCTTTGTGGTGCAGTTTATCGGAGAAGAAGGTGAAACCTTTGTGGTTGTTGAACCGTTGTGTCGGTTCACACCTCTCCAATGAGACGTACTCTCTTAACAAGGAGGAACTCAGGAATACATCCTCGTCTCCACGTGCCTCGGTTATTTCTATACCCGAGCCTCTTTACTTATGCAATTTACATTGTGATAGCCTTCGTGCTTGAAGTATCCTATATTGCTATCACCTTGTTGCTTGTCTTGCTTAGCATAAGTTGTTGGTGCACATAGGTGAGCCTAGTTTATTTAGGTTGTTGGCTTCTTAATTTAAACACCTAGTTTTATTCCGTAATTAGCAAGCCTAAACCGGAAAAGTTTTAATCGCCTATTCACCCCCCCCCCCCTCTAGGCGACATCATTGTCCTTTCAGATTGTCCTGTTCCACACTATGGGATCAGAAACTACCTGGTGACTACCAACACTGAAGAGGGAACTTTCTCATGTAACTGATGTAAGTTTCAGCGTGACGGAATACTATGCTGCCACGTGCTAAAGGTCATGATACAACTAAACGTGCGCCAAATACCAGACCAGTAAATCCTAAAAAGGTGGACATGGGATGCTGAAGCTGCCCTAGGTGACCCGGACCCCGATGCCCAATACTCTGCTCCGCGTCATGGGATGTCAGCAGATGCAAGGAGCATGCTGGCAATGGCCTCAATGAAGGATGATTTCAGAAAAGTTGCAAAAGTGGCGTGCTTGGCTGAGGATACAGTACGTATAGTCAGAACACACATGAGGAATATGAAAACAGATATTAATCTATGGCTAAAAAGACAGGACAAGAAGGCAAAAGATGAAGCAGCTGAAGCCTCGACTATGCCAAGTATGCCATCGTTTAGCGCACCAAACGAACATGTCCAACTGTCAAGCAACAACACAGCGGATGTGCCCGGATCAAGCGCTTCAGGAACTAACTTGTCAACCCAGAAGAAAATAGGAAACCCACCAAGGTCAAACACCAAAGTAAGGCCATGCGAAAAAGCAAATAAAAATCCGCTGGATGTTCAAACAAAGAAACCCAAACGTTGCAGCGGTTGTACCTCCACAGAACACACAATTCGGAACAGTCCAGATAAACTAAAGCAGCTGGGGCTTCAAGCAGGAAAAAGCGTATGAAGAAGCACGCACCAAAATCTTGCACATCAAAAGAAAATGGTGTTGTAGGTGTCAAACAGATAGTTGCATCCGCATGAGAATCAGATGTAATTTATTTTTGTAAACAAATGCCGCTGATAAAATTTCTGGCTAAAGACTTTTATATGGATCATGTTTATATTATGCAAAACATGTATCCCTCCACTTCTCCTGGGAAGATAATCACCTAGTGTCTTACCGTGGTTTTATAGCTTACCATGGTTCATAACTAAAGTTACCAGACAGCTTACTCAGTAGTTACCAGATGTTACCATGCCCCCCTATCCATGTGTTTTTTGCTAAAACTATCTACCAAACTGAGAATAAAAAGGTTCATAACTAAAGTTACCAGACAGATTATACTGAATTTACCATTGGTTCATACTAAAAGTTACCACAAAAAAATTATTTAAAAAAACAGGCACGAGATATTACAATACACAAAATTTACCATGTCGATATGACTAAATTTACCACGAGATTATAAGTAAGTTACACCAACAAGCTGGGAAAGAATTTTAAACCATAAGAGCTGTAATGAAAAGACAAGATGGGGGGGGGGGGCGGGGCATGTGTCACACCCCCATTTTTAATCCCCCGTTTTTATTTTTAGCCTTTTGTAGAATATAAGTGAGACTCCAAGTTATGAACCTATGTGTGAACCCACTTGTGCTTGTACTCTTGATCATCCATGTGTGAAATATTAGTGCTTGTGGTTTGTGCAAAACAAATTTTTAGAATTTTCTAATTAGGTTTTTATTTTCTGAAATCTGTTAAGACTTGCTGTTTTGGACATGTTATTTTATGTGGTTAAAATGTGCAATTATGGAAAATTTGAGTTTGGAGATGATCTATGGTGTGTGGACATTGGTTCCATGCCCTTGGATCACCTTTTTTACCTTTGGAACCCCTAGATACATGCATGTTATATGGCTAAAGATTAAGACAGAAAACAGAAAAAAACAGAAAAACAGAAAAGTCAGAAACAGTCAGAGAGTAGCCCACTTACCAGCATGTTTCCCTGCCCTTAAACATTTTTCAAAAATGGTTCAAAAATATTTCCTGGAAGTATTCAACTTGGTGATCATTTACCAGTTGAAAGTTTTCCAAATGGATTTTATTCGCTAGGTGAAACAGGCACGAACTTTTGCTATGCCTTAGCAGTTCCAACACTTAGCCATTTTTCTAGCCATTTTTCTGAAAAACTGAATTTTCTGAAGATTACTGTTCACAGCACGGGCAGAATTTTGGAGCACGTTTTCGTGTTGATTTCGTGCGAACCAGAGGGAGAGACCATGTCCATTCTACTCCCCCATGTCCCCACTTCATCTCCATGCCATTGTATGGCTTCGTTGAGGTCAACGAGGAGCAGTAGGAGAGGAGACATGGAGGTGGCCGTGATGTGACTCGGGAGTGGACCGTGAGGAGAGAGCAGCCCATTTCTTCACTCCTCCTCGCGTCCTTGCCCTGCCCAGAACCCACTCAACGGAGAGGACACCAGTTGACGCCCTGAGGAAGCCCAGAGCCGACGTTTGCGTGCTCGAACACACCCACGCCGCCCGGCCGTTGACACCGAGTGGGGGAGAGGATGTTTTCCTCGGATTTAAGCCACCACTGCCTCTCACACTTCGCCACCCACCTCCACACATCCACCGCACCCTCCCCACCCCATCTTTTCCTTACCTCTCGCTCTCTGCGAGCGAGGCGGAGGAAGAACTCGCCGGAGCCCGAGCGAGGTCGCGTTGGAGGTTGCCGCCGCTCCACTGCCGATTTCTCCTACCTCTCTGCACCATCGCACCGCCGAGATTCCAGAACACGCCCCTGACACGTTTTCCTGGCCTCTTGCCTGCAGAAGCGCCGCCGCCGTCCTCGACGTCCCGCCGGACCTCGAGCTCGCCGGAGTTGCACCGTGGCACCGTTGCCGCTGCCGCCGCCACCCCTGCACGGCTTCAAGCTCGCGTGACCGCCCCAACCACTCGCCACCGCCCCACGTCGCCCCTAGGTGAGCTATCCCCGAACTCGATCTTCCCGTGTCGCGGTGAGAGAGAGAGAGAGGAGAGGAAGAAGACGCGTCTGGATCGTCGATCTCCAGATCGACGGCTCCCTTTGAACGCCACCCGTTCCCGCGCCGCGCCGCGGGCGCGCACCATATTGGGCCGCTTTCGGCCTTAGCTGGGCTCGGCTCAGCGGATTCGGCCCGCGCGCGTTTTTTTTTCTTTTCTAGTGTTTATTGTTTTGTTTTTAGGCAGAAACTTTGTCCCCTGGTTTAAATCGTTTTGAAATAGGAAAACATCAAATAAAATCAAACCAAAAATCTGGGTAGCACCACTGCAAGTTCTTAAACACACCCAACTTGTAGATCTACATTTTAGTCATTATTTTTGGAGAAATAAATGGAGAGGCAGAAGTACTGGTTTTCACTAAAACTTAAATATTTTTTTTCTAAGAATCACAAAAATGCAAACTCAACTGTTTTGGAAAGCTCTAAGTGTTACCTAGCAGTAGAACTTGGTCTTGCTTGCTAAAGATCAACCTAATTAAAATGGCATGCATTTCTGTAAATGTCCAGTAGGCTATTCTAGGATTTTTGGAAATTATTTGGTGATGATTTTTGAAGTAAATCCAATTGTGTTGGCTTGTATATGTTTAGGAGTACCTAATCCTATCTTGGTGTGATTTATTGAGCTGTAGATTTAATTGGGTGAGCAAAACTAGATTTTATGCTTTTCTGATAATAATTATTTATAGTTTTATTTAGTTTTATAATATGGGTTAGTATTCTTTTTGTGATTTCTAGCATGTGTAGGTTTGATATTCTCTGTTATGAGTGTGTTAGATCTTATAAACAGCATGTTAGAAAAATATTAGTGTTTCATATGTTTGTTAGGAAGTATTGTCTCTAGTATGTTTTTCCTAGAATTTTTCCTAGATTTAAGAATTATTTGAGTATGAAATCATTTGTGTGACATGATTTTAGAATATGTTGGTTGTATATCAGTAGCAAGTCATGTTGCTACTGGTTGGTTAGCATGTCACCATTGTTTGGACATTACTTAGTTTTAGCAAAAGCATGTTTAGCTAGAATTATATTCTAGAAAATATTTGTGACTCACTAGTATGGATAGATTCTTATCTAGCTTGTGTTTAGGCGATTTTTGTAAATGACCAGAGGCTAAATGACCTCTTGATGCCTTGGGTTGATAGTGGAACACCCACTGATCCCATTGCATTTTGGTTTGAGAGTAAGATTCTCAAAACTAGAGCATAGCTCTATTAGTTTCTTTTTCAACTAGAAGTGTGTGGTAGATTTCTATTTTGAAAAGTAGGTGATTGTTGTGTGATAATGTTTGCTTGCTGTATGTGATGCTTGTTGTTAGTATGTACCTCTAGTTGGTACTGATTGGTGGTTACTTTCTTTTGCGACGCTAGAACCCGAGGAAGAAGCTGTTGCTGAGGAGGCCTATTGTCAATCCTGTTTATTTCAGGGACAAGACTTTGACCAGCACCAAGGCAAGCTCCCAAATGCTTGCTACTATACTTATCATTATATCATGCATGATTTACTTCTGAAGTTTTACAAAAACTTGGAAAAACAAAACTATTTTTGATATGGCCATTACTACTAGTGTTATTATAAATTATTACATTGCCATTAGTTACAACTTGGTGTTACCAAGCCCTTAGCCACCATATGGAATATTTACCACCACAAGTTAATAATTTTGAAGTCCCTAAGTGGACACCCCTAAAAGTGTGTTTTCGAAAAACAAAGGTTTTAAAAGAAAAACCCGGGAAAGGTGGGACCTTGTCCACGGGAGGATTGTGAAGAAGATGTTTTGGAAATGTTTTTCGAAAACGACACATAGACTAGTCTTGTGCCGGACAGCCCTACAGTACAACCACATTACTCAAAATGGGCACGGGCTTAATGGAAGCTTGTTTGTGTTAGTGTGAGACTTTACCTCAATTGGCTAGAAGGGGTTAGAGTCCCCGGAACCGAATGCTGGATATGGGCATACAAAGTGTGGACTGCGAGTGCCACCGGCAAGCAACAGTGGGTCTCCTGTCATGGCGGTGTGATGTCTAGGGGCAACCGGATCGATACGGCTAGCTCACTCGGTGCCGGGGAGAACAAACCCACTGAAGAGGTAATCGCATACTAGCATCGGCATAGTGGAAGTTATGATTGGTTACCTGATGTTCGCATACTGTCACGAACAGTCCGTGGTGATCACGGCAGGTGTACCGGATGGTGTGGTGAAAGTGTACAAACTCTGCAGAGTCAAAACTATTCGAATAGCCGCGTCCGCGGTCATGGACAGCTGCATGGTCAATGTCGTCTAGCATTGTGTCGATGTTTTTAAAAAGGAGGTTTTGGAAAGGAGTGTACCTGGGAGGTACTGGAAAGGCGGATTAAGTACCTGGGAGGTGCTGATGATGGAAACCTGATGAGTGTTTTCCAAGAAGTTTTGCAAAGAAAAATCTGCTCTTCTCTTCAATATTCTTTGCGAAAACTTATCTTTTGAAGTATCTTTTTCAATAAAGATATAGAGATGTTAATCAACCATGATGAATCTTTCATCCATCATGGGTAGTGAACCCTAATTACAGCCTACCCATTCCACCATATAAGCATGAGTGCATCTTATAAGCTTCATTCGGGATGTCTTGCGAGTACAATCAAATGTACTCATATTGGTTTCGTCCCTGGCTATTGTCTTAGCCAGACTTTGAGGAGCAGCCTCAGGAGGAGTTCTACGGGAGGAGTACTACCCCGACGACCCTGCGAACTAGGAACGTTTCCCGGTCAGCAGCCTGTAGGTTAAGGCATGACTTGGGCTCTATCACGTTGTGTGTTAATGTCTTCCGCTGTGTTATGAGTAGTTTGTCGGCCCTGCGTGGCTGTTGAATAAGGCGTGGTCATGTGCCCCCTTTGTGTACGACCTTAAGTATTCGTGTAATGGATGATGTAATCTGTGTACCAACTTAAGTATGTTGTTCACGACTGTTGATCTTGGGATCGTGAATGTATGCATACTGGAGGTCTCAGACTGCCGGTCTGGGGTCCCCACAGCATGTACGCAAAATACCTCAAAAAACAAATCTGTCATAAAGGGACTTCCATTCAGTAAGTTTATTATCTCCATGCTCCAGCCACCGAGCTGTCAGCACCTTCCTTAGTTCTGGGATCTGGTCAAAAGATATGGCAGGCGAAGTACGTCCATCCCACAACTCAAGGAACTTAAGCATGAAGAAACCGCAATCAAATCTGTAGGAAAAAACAAGACAAAAATAATGAAATTAACTAGTGGATATGATAAAAGCCACATCAGAAAAACACATAAGTACTAATAGGTGCAAAATAAGTATACAAACAAGTAAACTGTAAGAAAAGTGATAGATGAGAGTTGAATACAAAGCTTACTCATTATTTTGCTTCGGTGCAGGAATGTATACCAACTCGTAATCTTGAATCTGTTTTCTGGAATCTTTGTAATTAACAAGGAAAATTTCTTTGATTGCATCCATCAGCCTGGTAGCATGATCGGTCATTCCATCATCATTTGGTCCACGGAGGGAATCAAGAATCTCAAACCTTTTTGCGGCCAGATTCAATGACAGCATATACAAATGCGACAAAGCCTTAGCAGATGTTCCCAACTTCTGAAGTACAGGGAAGCAAAGCTAGCAAGGGGAAAAAATGCTTGATCAAGTATATGCCACACACACAAAATATGATGGAAAATACAAAAATTGAACGGACATGAACGTACCAAGTTTTTATGGCTAAGCTTGTACTTGTCATCTTTCCGGAAGTGTTTCTTCAACACATTTGTCTGGAATTTACGATCAAGCAGATATGATGACACAATCCATGGGAATATTACCTTGCTGTTGTCACGACAAGATTGTTGTAGGAAATATACTCCGATTTCAACTACAGTGTTTGACAGCTCACCATCGGGTTTCATTCTATCAGCAAGCTCACCCGCTGACACCCACATAGGACCGATTTCCAAAGTTATAGTGCTGTAAACATCGAACAAATAATGTCACAAACACATGGAATGGGAGAAATTTACCACAGTGCCAAATCAGGCATGAAGGACCCAATTACCAGCAACAAATGAATATAGTTACCAACAAAAACCAATGTATTTACCACCCATAAAACAATAAAGTTACCACCACAAAAACAATCAAAGGTTACACCACATAAAGAAAAAGCATTATAGTTAGTAAGCATAAGTGGAAAACATACTCTTTAAGCCTCGAGACTTTGGAAGATTTGGAGTGTATAATAACCTTCCGGTACAAGGCGTCTTGATGAGCAGTGCTTTTGATGGTTATGTAGAGGGAGGAAGTAGGAATTTGGAAGGTAGAGAAACTCTCTCCATACGAATTCTGGACCTTGGGGTACTGCTGGGAACATCAATAATGCAACGTGGAGCAGGCATTGCTGGAGTGCAGAAAACGTGGACATCTACATCAAAAAATGCAGATGAAGGGTTAATCATGCTACACATGATAATAAAGAAAGACAAATAATAACCTGATTTTAAAACTATATGCTACTTGTGGGGAAATGTGTATTACCTTCAGACCGACTGTTTTCTCCTACTGGAACTTGTTTAATTGTACTGCAAGTACTTTGAGCTGCCTTCTTCTCATTCACCAAATCATCAAGTGAAATCACCCCAGAAACATCCTTGGAATGTGATTTTCCGTTATCACAAGCTGCTAGTTCATTTTCAGGCATAAAAATATGAAAAATGGGAAAAGAGGGAGCATGGAAAGAAAATAGAAGGAAAAAAGCGGCCCCCACGTGGAAATACCACATGTTAATCACCACAAACGAATTAAAAAAAACAAATTGATCACCAAACCAGAAAGGTTACAAAACCAAACACGTAAATACAAAATACTTGATGAGTTTGTGAGTATCACACAAAAAATGAACATCGAGACAATAAAGAAAACGCACATGGGATGCACGATATTACAACAAAAGGATAGAGCAATATATATGTGACGAGAGAATAAGTTTAATACATAGTAAATAAGTATTTTGTCTTGCGAAGGCAGTAATCAACAGTTACTTAAAACGTTCTGATATATCAACAAAATAACCCTACAAACACCACAACCCCAACCACAAACCGCAAATATCGCCCCCCCCCCCCCCCCCCCCCCCCCCCCCACCCACCACCCATAAGGATCTTCAATTCTTCATGTGATAACTAATTCGGATCCTTTGCCTCGTCGTTGACCACGTCTGTCGTGTCATGCGTGGATAAAGTAAGGATACAAGTCCGTATAATATTATCTGCACAACAAAAAGGTGCCCACGAAATGGCAACCAAAAAAAGAACGAGTACAGAAACCAAAAAGCAAGCATTATTACCAGCAACATAAACAGCTAAATAAGATGTCATGCTTACAATGAATAAGAAGTACGCCTGTGGTGCACCAAGAAAAAAGAAAAATTAACAGGCTAAGTACAATCAAATTACCAAGTATACAACAGTGAAATTTTCAGGCAATACATGACAAAACGTTATAAAAATGGAGGGCATTAAGAAAATCAAATTTACATGATACTAGCTTTTAATTTACCCAAATAAAACCAATAAATTTATCAGGAAGTACAAGACATGTGGTACACGAGAAAAAAATGAAATTTACCAGGATAAGTACAAGCAAATTACCTAACCATTCTGATTTGCTGGAGGCTTTGGAAGCAGCGGAATGCAAGAGCTTTTGGGAATGTAGCCAAGCAATTTGATGTGCCAGGACTTATTTTGCAAGTGATGGCGGAATGGGAGCAATGGCATGTGGCTGGCCTAGGAGGGAGTAGCACCTTTGCTACAGTAGTTCACTAAGTTTTTTTGGTGTTGGTGTGGTGTTTGTAAGTGACGGACGTTGGTTTCAGCGTTCACTATCATTTCTTGTATGCAACATTATCTCTTATATATAAATAAGGTACGCATTTTGCGTTCTCTCTAAAAAAAAGTACAAGCAAATTACCAATCATGCAACACTAAAAATTACCAGGCATTTCAGAATAAAAAAGGTTACAAAAAAATGGAGGGCATTAAATAATCACTTAAAAACCATGGATTTACCACTGAAAAAATTGAACACAGCATACATATTTCATTTTTCATTACTCGATAAAAAATGTTAGAGAATTTACCAGTAGGCAGCGCATACGATAAAGGGACAACATAGTCACCAACAAGTGGTGCATCAGTCGGCAAATTATGACTTGCTCCTGGAACATGCGTTGATCCAGAAGACCCAGGGGTACAGCCAGCCACAAAACCAGGAGTTTCAACTGCTTCGTCTTCATTGGAAGCATGGAGAGGCGCGTTAGAGGTTGTAGGTTCTTGAACCTCGAGGAACAGCATGTTGCACGGATAGAAACCATTATTCTGTGCAGCCACTTCATCTATTGCTTTCTGCAAATCTGATGCGCTCTTGAAGGGGTAAGTGATGTTGACAGGTGGCGCGACAGGCTTGCTGGCGTTGTCAACCGGCAGACTTGCAACAGAAGGAGTTGCAATGGTGGTATTATCAGCAGTTAATTGATCCCCCGCTAAACTGCCATCTCCAAGCTCAACGTCTTCAACCACGTCTGGAACAGCGGCACTCTGCTCAGTATCCAAGAATGGCGTGTCACTCTCGACATTCGCAGTAGTAGAATCTATCTTGGACGCTGGGACAGAAGACTTGCTGACGGTTTCTACTGGTATACTTTCACCCGCATGAGCTACAACAATGGGGTTAGCAGCAACTGAATGCGACCCAGCTGGCCTGGCATCTCCAATATCGACCTCTGCAACCACGTCTGGATTAGTAACAGGTGAAGAAACACCCACATCAATAACAGGACTGGTCGCAGACCCGGCCGGTTTCTGTTTGGCCAATAAGCGAGGCGATGACCTCAAAGGTTCTACCACAGGTTTCGATGATTTATTCCTACATAAACAGAAAACCTCTTACTGAAAGGAATGTGAAGAACTAAATGACAAAAGCGTACAAAATAGCAAAACTAATGCATGTTATTCACCACTAATGAAGTACAAATGTTATCACCACAACAAAAGTAAATTAATCAGCCCTTGTGAACAAAAGTTATCTATGAGCAAAAAATACACAATATATAGAGGTGTAAAAGGAGAAGAAAGGTTGATTATACCTCTTGTATGTTGCAGTCACAACTTTGCTAGAATTATTGAGTTCTCCAACAACAGCTACAGCAGGATTTGAAGAAGTGCTCACAGCCCGTGCAGTACTTTTTTCAGCTCTAAAACGAGGTGATGACCGTGTAGGACCAACAATAACTTTACTGACTTCCTTCCTGCGTAATAAAAAACAATAATGAGTAATCGAGATCAAAAAAAGGTACACAACAAGAAATATGAACAGCAGTAATACATGAACAGGACCTAAAAGTAAAAGATGTTACAAACATAAGATACAAAACTAAAGATATATATGCTACACAGCTAAATTTATGCACGCAAAATAACTGACCAACACCTCTATCATGCAGACCAACACAAAGAGAAAATGAGAAACAAAAAAGTGATAAAATGTACCTCTTAGGTGTCATCTTCTTTGGAGCAGGCAAATCAGTGCGCTTGTCGGAGGTTAAAGGAACCTGAACGTCAATTTGTGCATGAAGGTTAATTCCTTCCTTAAGAAGCTCCGAAACAACCAGGCCTTTAATAGTATTATGTACCTGCCGAGCAGGCCGCGGTATCCTCCGAATGACCGGTTGAATTCCTTCCTCATGGCTGCTGACCTCATCAGCATGTGCACTAGCTTCTGGAATCGAAAACTCATCAGAAGCAATATTATCAGCAGGAGTAGAAAGGCTGTCCTCCAAATTTGCACTATGCGAAGGGGGAGCATTTGCATCAACAGTCACAGGGCTATGTAGAGGCAAATCTTCAGTATGCGAAGGGGGAGTTGGGTCGCCAAGTGAAAGTTTCGGCTCAGCAGTATCATCTTCATCAGAGTCTGCGATTTTTTCCCTAGCAGCAAGGAGATAATCCCCATCAGGGCTACTCTCATCATCGTCTGCATCACTAGCAAAGCTGATATCAACATCATCTTAATCGCCATCAGAACTGACATCATCCATCTCCACGTCATCAACGGAAAAAGTGGGGTCACTCTCATCCAAGCGACCAGAGCAAACACCCTTGCTTGAACCTGCAACAGTTGTTGAACGCAGTATCCTACGAGGGCAAGAACTGATATCATCCCTAACCAAGTCATCTGCGTCACGAGGGTGTACATCTCTAGGTTGATTGCTGTCTGAATCAGCCGACGTCGGGCTCTTCCTTGAAGATGGAGCTGTAGATAATTGTGCTCGCCTACCAAGTGGTCGAGTTGAGGTCGTCTTCGAGTCAACGAATCTGTCTGTCAAATTACCAAACTGATTGGCCATTTCAGCCGAAGAAGGTGGTAGCATTTGTGTCCAAGTTCCAACAAGAGTGCCCATTATCCCAACTAGAGCGGACACAAAGGTGCCCATCGCATCAGCAACTTCCTTTTTTTGCTGAAAGTATCAAACAAAAAACATTAGCCGAAAAAACACACAGAAACTATAACAAGTGTTGTTCATAACAATAATCAAATTAAGCACAGCTATTTATGTACCTCATTTGGGCAGCGTGGATGAGAGCAAGTGTCAATCCACCTATCGAAACCACTAACTCCACCAAAAAGCGAGTAATTGAAACCAAATTCAGGTTTAAGCTGTGTGATCAACAAAACAAAACAAAACAAAACACAAATATTAGGAATGCATATGATGTAAAAGGCATGCAAAGTTACTCCCAGAACAAGAAAAAACAAGGATAAAAAATGGTCGTCACTAAAAACACAAAAGTTATGTAGCCTGAAAGTATTATTTACCAAGGCCAAAAAGCTTAAGTTACCAATGCTGTTTTTTAACAAAGTTGACCATCCTAAAATGCATAACTTACGAATGTATGTCGACATTAGTTACCAGTGAGAAAAAATAGGTAAAATTATCCATCAAATTTATCGGCACGTTGTACAACACAAAAGTTATACATGCCTGAAAGTATTATTTACCAAGGTCGAAATGCTTAACTTACCAGTGTATTTTTTTAGCAAAATTGACCATCATATAATGCATAACTTACACATATATGTCATCATTATTTACAGGCTAAATAGTTAAAAATTATGCATCAAAATTATAAGCAAGTTGTCCATCACTAAAAAAAATACTTAATATGATATACAATTCCATACACATTAAGTTACCGGTGGCAAAAAAAACAGCTAAAAAATACTCATGATGAATAGAAAGTGTACCTGAAGCTTGCAATAAGATTTGCCATCAGGTTGCAGATCAGCCGCCAACACCCTGTCAATGTCTTCTTTAGACCATATGTTTACAGCAAAATGACCCTCGGGAAGAACGAGGTCCATATCTCTTAGATCAATTGAGTCCACGTACAAGAGCTACAAAAAAATAAGTTGTCAGGAAAGGAGGCCATGTATAAATAAAAAGAAAAGGGACAAAGCTTGCAGTTAAACATATTAGAAAAATCAAAAACCTGCATGAGGGTTAAGCACGCCGTGTTGAACTTTCCCATGGATAGCTCTTCGTGAAGTTGATCTGCCACAAACTTGGACCAATTCATCTTGTGCACATTTTCAACGTTGGCCTGTGAGAAAGAAAATAATGTGAGAAACAAGGGTGTCACCATGCTGGAACAGGTAAAAGTGACCCCCACGGAGAAAAAATAAGACGTGCAGAAAACAAAACTCACCATGGCAGGGTAACACCTGCTGCTGACTTTATTGCACGTGGTAGGGCGTATGATAGTGCACATGATGTACATAAAAAATGTCTGCTTAAAGCCATCACCATCTTCTTTCATATCCCTCAAGATCTCCCACACCCGAGTTATTTTAGGCGAATTGCCATCTTTTGGGAAAAGTTTGGGACCAAGCACTGCCTCAGTATCCCTGTCCATAGCATACACAACAGGAATATCCCCAATGGGCAGTCCGAGCGTGCGGAAAACTGTACGATCATTAAGAGGGATCCTTCCACGGCCTGGTATGACAAACTCACGACTGCTCTTGCCATATGTCCCAGCAAACCATGTGATGAGACCATTGTGAAAAATGGGACACTTGATAGAAAGCAAGCTATCAAATTGCATTTTACCAACATCAGCTATCTGACCAGAAGTC
The DNA here is from genome assembly GCA_947311845.1 of Poa pratensis. Taxonomy (NCBI): domain Eukaryota; kingdom Viridiplantae; phylum Streptophyta; class Magnoliopsida; order Poales; family Poaceae; genus Poa; species Poa pratensis. Next base: position 71,507,560 of record CAMZMU010000041.1, read on the forward strand.
CATTTATCTTTCAACTGGCAAATCCCCCATGGAGATGCCCTGTTGCGCTTCCCATTATTTTCATAGTCTGCACCATTGTCTATAGGGACATCAGCGGGCTGCCGTTTCCGTCTCCTTTTCTTATCACATCCTGCACCATGCTCCCCAGGGGCACCATCAGGCTTCCATTTCTTCACCATGTCAACAACTAAAAACAAAAAAATCGATAGTGAGAATGGAAGTTTGAACACTAACTATTGCAGTCAAGTAAGAACGAACAAAGTACTTGCTCAACTACTAGAAAAAATCTATCAAAAAATGAAACAACAAAAAGTAGATCATCTGGAATTGTTAACCACAATTTTTATCAATGTATGAGCACTAAAGTTATCAATGAATTGGCTCTATATTTACCACCACAGCACCATTATTTACCAAAATTAAAAAGTCATCAAAACATGAAACAACAAAAACTAGATCATCTATAATTGTTAACCACAATTTTGTATCAATGTACGAGCACTAAAGTTATCAATGAATTGGAGCTATATTTACCACCCCCAGCAATTTGCCATGGAAAAATTGCACATATCATCATGGTTTTTGAGTCGCGACTCAAGCAAGTCGCCAACAGCCCACGACTCGGCGATTAGTCGCACATTCCTTGATTCGGTGCTACACAATGCCAGTACTGAAGCAACACTAGAAGCTCATCGCACAGTCGCACTAGTTGTTACTACGTAGTTGATTATCTCCACTGTCATGTCAATGTTCTAGCATTTAGTCTCTTGTCTGCCACTTGAACCCATCAGTGTCTAGCAAGCAACAATGGCGATTTGTATCCTCCTTATAAACACAGTGTCACAGATGACAGAAACTACTTCCAAACGCGGCCATGCTCCATACGCCGGCGCCGCCCCACTGAGACTCTCCTCCCACCCCGACGCCCCGCTCACCGGCGCTGTCATGCTCCATATGCCCGCGCCGCCCCATATCGTCCCGCCTCCCAACAGACGCCGCGCTCACCAGCGCAGCCAGTGGATACGGACCAGAGATCGCCAATGATGAGTTTTACCTCGATCTCGAGCTCACACCGGACCTACTTCTCTAACCCGCGCTAGATGTGGAAATGGCGAATAACCAGAGCAAAAGGAGAAAAAAGGGGTGGAGAAGGATCCTCACCTCCGGCGCACTGTCCTCCGGCGAAGGAAGGGTCGGATTCGGTGCGAAATCGACGGCGCACGGCGGAATCGCCGCGGCGGTGAGCGGAGCAGAGGAGGAGCAGAGTTTTGGGGGAGAACGACGAACCGCCTGGGCACAGATTTCAAAAACAGACCGCCGTGTCTATCTCCTGGGTGGGACCCACGTGTCAGCGGGAGAGACGTGGTCAGCGGGCGAGCGGGACATGCGCGACATGCGCGAGGGTGAGCGATCGCCGTCCATCCGCGATCGGACGGTTCGCGTGCGTGCGTGGACGTGCGCCCCGTGGCAGGAGCCTGCTGAATAGAAATTCCGTTAAGCATAACAAGTTGCAACAATGACGGGTACTAGGCACCATGCCCTAATGATCTTATATCTATTACATGAACGATCTCATCCAATCCCTACCATCCCCTTCAGCCTACAGCAGGGATTTACTCACACATGGATGGGGAAGCATGGATGATTGATGTAGAGGCGTCGGTGATGATGATGGCGATGATCTCCTCCAATTCCCCGTCCCGGCGGAGTGCCAGAACGGAGTTTCTGGTCCCCGAAATAGGGTTTTCGGTGGCGGTGGAGCTCTGGAGTCTTTCTGGAAAAAGCGTCGATCCCCCGGCGTTTTTAGGTCAAGTCCTTTAAGTAGTCGAGAGGGGGACGCGAGAGCGTGGCCGAGGTGGCCTCACCATGCGGTGGCGCGGCCCATGGCCCACCATGCCACCACGTGGTGTGGGCGCCTCGTGGCCCGCCTCCGTCTCGTCTTCTGGCTCCGTGGGTCTTCTGGTAAAATAGTTGCTTCGCGATATTTTCCGGGGATTTCCCCGAAAGTTGGATTTCTACACAAAAACAAGACACCAGGGCAATTCTGCTGAAAACAATGTTAGTCCATGTTAGTTGCATTCAAAACACACAAATTAGAGGTAAAACAACAGCAAAAGTGATCGGGAAAGTAGATACGTTTTGGACGTATCAACTCCCCCCAAGCTTAGCTTATTGCTTGTACTCAAGCAATTCAGTTAACAACTGAGTGCGATAAAAGAAACTTTCACGAACGCATTTGCTTCATATGATGTATACATTCTCACTATATGGACAAGTGCTTAGGCAATTCATAATAAGACGTATGCAAATAATGTCACCTAATAGTTATGTAAACTATGAAGAGATACCAACATACTAATAACAGACAACATGAAACATATATATCTGCAAGATTGCAATGCTCATAATAAGATATGATAAGGTGGTATCTCGCTTGCCCATATTTGTACAGCAAAATATAAATGCCCAGGCACCTCTGAAGTTCAAGGGAAGACTAGAAGTAAAGATATCAAAGGTAAAAAGCATCAAAGTTATACCACAGTTAACCGCATTCTGGGACAAGCACATTACACTAAGAATGACAATTATGCTCTCGAGAAGGTGCTCAAAGAAAGGATGGTGACTCAACATAAAAATAAAAGATTGACCCTTCGCAGAGGGAAGCAGGGATTAACATGTGCTAGAGTTTTTTATTTTTAAAACAGAAGTAAAATTGTTTTGGGAGGTGGTTGTTCCTGTCAACGAATGGCAATAGAGTTTTATGTTATCTTCCATACTAAACAAGTTGAGAGCGGTTCCGAGATGTTGTTATTAGGCATTTATAGCATGCACTTTTATATATAGCTTGACACTCCTCCCAACCTTTGCTTACACAAGCCATGTCTAACTGAATCTTCGGGTGCCTTCCAACAATCACATACCATGGAGGAGTGCCTATTTTATTGTTTTTAGCTTTTTGATGTTATAATGGTCTAACCAGCTCTTTGCAAAATTAGTAACAAGCAGATGAAGCATGCAAGTCGAGGTACTTAATTTAGTATGGAAGATAACAAACCCAACTACTACTTCCTCATGAGCTAAAACGGTGTCACAAAATGAGAAGTAATTTGAAGGTTTTAAAGGTAGCACATGAAAATTTACTTGAATAGTTTGAAATGTCATGCATAGGAATTTATAGTGGACTCTTTGGAATACTTGGTTTTCAGGGATTTGGAATCACGAGCAGCATTCCCGCTCAGTACAAGTGGAGGTTAGCAATAGACTGGGAAGCGACAATCAAGAGAGCAATAACCGTCATAATCATGCTTGCGACAAAACAAAATTAACGGAGGCATAAAAGTGATATAAGAACTTATAGGCAAAGTAAATCATCAAGGCTTAATTGACTTTTTGTTTTTCAGTCATATGCATGCGTGAGCATGTGCCAAGTCAATGCAAATGAATCATTCAGAGATGTCATACCCTTTTATGAATAGAACAATGCAAGAAAATATCAATATAACACACTACAAGAAATGTGCTAACTTATGACCTTTTGACCGTGACCCTGAAAATATTGGTCATAGATCTGTGACCATTTTACACTAGTTGGTCATGCCCCACTTTGGAGGGTTGAAATCTTAAAATTTAACAACCAAATCTGTCAAAAAGGTCACAATGTCCTTTCATGGATTGGTCATAATGCAGATATTAATAATTTAGAACCTTTTTTATCAATTTAAATGGTTATTCTCAGCCAACTCAGCAGCTTTGTCTACGTGTCACTAATTATGTGTTATTTTCGCTTACGTGTCACTGCTTATGTGTCATTTTCGCTTACGTGTCACTTCTTATGTGTCATATTCGCTTATGTGTCACTGCTCATCCATTTTGTTGATCTCGATGACATGTGGGACCTAGCATATGCACATTGACTTGTTGATGAGCCTGACCGGTGGGACCCACGTAGACATATGGGACCCATGCTCTGACATGTGGGTCCCACCCTTACCCTCCCATCCTGACATATGGGTCCCATGCTTACCCACCCATCTTGACATGTGGGTCCCACCGTTACCTCACCAATACTAACATGTGGGTCCCACCCATACCTTACCCCACCATTACCCCACCGAGCCTAGCGTGTGGGTCCCACCATTACTAGGTCACATTTCATGACGCTACGCGAAGGTTTTCCATTTATTTGATTTTTTTGAATTTCCTATGCCAGTTTGAAAATCTAGTCGAAGTCTTCGTCATGACCGTTCGTGTGTAGTGATTGAATAATGCAAATATTTTTGTGTATCTATGATGAAATGACTAGTTGTGAACCTAGAAATGAAATTCCTGAAAAATAACGGGCAAGATATATAGCAGTTGTAGTTCAAATTTTAGTCATTTCCAACTGAATCAGCAGTAAACCCTTTAATTGACCGGAAAATGGTAAAAAACTCAGAAATGAATACTTTTTGGTGATTGTTCATAGAATGATATCTACTATGTGAACAACTTTTATTGGTTCCATTTTGGATGACACTCTTGGTAGCTGCTTCAAAAAAAATCGGGCTATTAGCACTTAAAAAATTAAAAGTGGATGTTTTTGTGAAACATGTCGAAATCGCTGGTCGGCAACATTGTTTGCCATGCCACAATGCACACATGTGCCAAATTTGGGCACGTTTCGACAAACTATGTCATGAATGTGACCGAAACACTGCTTGTTAGACTTGAAAGCTACGAATGTCTATACATGATAGCAAGTTCCTGGGAGCACATTTTCAATGAAACTTCCGAATTGCAAGTTTATATTTTTTTAATGGTAACTAGGTCACATTTCATGACGCTACGCGAAGGTTTTCCATTTATTTGATTTTTTTTGAATTTCCTATGCTAGTTTTAATATATGGTCAAATGGGGTTAAAATAATGTCAAAACTTTTAAGCCCAATCATTTCATTATTTGTACATAAAATGTGGTCTAATATGTTTGAATGATGAACTTGTGCCAGTTTATGACAAAATTGTGGTAGTTACTTAATAAAAACTCCATTATTTAAACTCAACAAGTAAAAACTTGGTGCAGCCAATCAGATGCGAGAAAACAGCTACCCACAGATGGTTCATCAGACCGTCCACACTAGAACTGACACAACGATCCAGACCGTCTATATCCTATCTGGAACGAGAGATGCGAGAGGTCCAGATATTTTGGACGCACTCACGCTGTCACCCACCACCACCCGCCCACCTCCTCGATCCAGATCTCCACCTCCCACCTCTGTTCTCTCTCCAGTCTCCACCTTCCACCTCCTCGGTCCAGATCTCCACCACCGCCACCTCCGCCCACCGCCACCACCTCCTCCCCCAGCTCCGAGCCCTCCTGGTCGACCTCACGCGTCAGACCGCGCCCGCATCAGCCTCGCACTTCCTCTCCGTCGTCCTTCCTTCCCACTTCCAATCCTTGATCCCATCGGTGGTTGATTGACCGGTTTCTGCGTGGATGTAGGTCTCAGGTACTCCGGTCGACGCTGCTCCGGTCGGGCCACCAGGACGTCTGTAACAACCCAAACTCATAAGCAGAGAAATATTCCAAAAATGTGGGCCAACAAAAACTTTTGTTAAGTTATATGTGTTGGTTATGCTTGTTGCTTGTGTATTATACTTGTGACATTATTTCTTGTTGCTTGTAATGTGTTTGCTTGAATTGAAAATTTTAAATACAAACACAAAGAAATTGAAACAAGAAATAAATCAAAGTGACAAGTATGTCACCTAAGTTCTCCAAGTATAAAAATCCAATTTGTTTTAAACAAAAATTCAGAAGAGTGGTATATGAAAACCCTTATTTGAATTCTTACTACTTATCTCTCTCAAATACTATTTTCAAACTAGTTTTAAAATTCAAAAGTAAACAAAGTAGAAATAAATTAAAATGTCATAATTGAAACACTATAAAAGAAAATGTTTCAAAACATTTTATTTTGCAAAGCCAATTTTTGTGGAGCTTCTGCACATTATGAGAAGGCCCCACAAATTTTGCCAAATTTTTTTAATTGATTTAGTGCCTCAAATAAAATCAAGAAGTACTACTGCAAATAACAGAAGGACTAAAAAGTAAATAGAAGAAAGAAGAAGGAGAAGAAGCAACGCACAGGAGCCAGGTTTTTTTTGCAAAAGTGTCATCGTCTACCTCCCCTAGCTCACTGTGGACGCGCGTGTCGCCGTCGCCGCAGCTCGCTCGACGCCGTTCCCAGGCCCCCCAGGTCCCCCCTTGCCCGTAGCCGTCCACGCTCCGTGCCTCTGCAGCCGCCGCAGTCGCTCGAGCTCTCCCTTGACCCAATGCCGCCCCCTGTCTCCCGTTTCTCCGCCGTGGTTAAACGGACACGCCGGCCAAAATTGGCCCAACTCGCTGCACCTCGCCACGCAATCCTCTACGCCGTGAACCCTAGCCCACGCCCGGACCCCCCAGACACCGCGCGCCGGCCTCTCCCGCCCTCTGGACGCCGCTGGACCGCGACCACCGTGCGCCGCCGTCGCGCCTATTTAAACTCGAGCCTACACCTCGCATTTCCCCATGCCCCACTGCCTCTCCCTTGCTCCACCACACCCTCCACTCGCCCGTGCACCACCAGGAGGGCGGAGCCGCTGCCGCGAGCTCGCTGCTGCTCGTGCCCGTGCTCGACAGTCCGAGGTAGGCGACGATGCAGCCGCAGCTCTGCTCTGCCCCATTCTCTCCCCTAGGCCCTGCACCGTGTTGCCCCCTCTTCACCACACTCACCCGCTCCTTTTTCTCCGTTGATTCGTGCCAGAAGCGCCGCAGGAACCTCGCGGGAGTTGCTGCCGTGGCCGTGAGAAGTTCAGAAGCACGCCGCCGGAGCTAGACGCCGTCCCAGCAAGCAGGACTCAGCCAGGACGTTCGCCCGAGCCTCCGCCGTCGTCTTGCGTCATCGCCAAGCCTTCCCGAGCCCTCTAGGTGAGGATTCCGTCCACCACAGTGCCGCCGGCGCGGCGGCGCCGCCATTTTATGGTCGTCGTCGTTTGCCTTGATCGTGGGCCGTTGGATCTCGATCCAACGGTGCCATACCGTTTCGATTAGAGAGAGAGAGAGAGAGACTGACGAGCGGGCCCCGCTCATCAGGGTTTTATTAATTTCCCCGCGTGCACTGTGCCGCTGACCAGTGGGTCCCCCATGTCAGCAATTTCAACATTATCCACAACAGTGGATTTTCCTAATTTAAATTCTCTGAAATTTTCAGTACTAATATGAACTTGTAAATTCAATATATTGAGATTTAGGAATCCAAATAAATCAAACTCAATTGTTCTGAAAAGATTATGAAAATGTTTAACCAACCCAATTGGTCTCATGTCATTTAAATAAGTAGTTAAAAAGTATTATTAAAAATACTACAGAAGGTTTAAAATCTAAACTTGTTTGTTCCTGATACTCTGTTAGTCCAAATGATTCCAAACCAATTTTGTTAGTTTAGTACTGCCATGTATTAGCTTCCCTAATTTTGGTAGAATTATTTGTGCGGTTATATTTGTTTAGTATTGAGTTGAAGTTTAAACACCCTTCTGCACTCAAACATTTAATTATGATTAATGGTTGACCCAAATGAGTTAGGACCAATTTTGTTGGATCACATTTAGTCATGTTTAGTTACCCCTAAAAGGATTTAATTTTTGGAACAACAGAACATATTTGATTGCCAAAACTTGATTATTAAGTTACTGGACTAAAACCTTTGTGTAGGGAGATTAGTAACTCCAATGACTCCAAATCAAATGGGGTTGTCTTCTACACATCAGTAGCTTTCTATAGAATTTTAGTTTGTATTTTTGTAACCAACAGAACTCAAGTTGTGCAATTAAACAGAACTCCAAATCAAATATTGTTTAGATCAAATAATTGAAATCAAATTGTATTATTTGATGTATGCAGTGGCTATTTAGAGCATTTAGGATTGTGAAGTTGTGATGTTGTGATGTTGTTTGAGTAATTTAGTGATTGCTCGTATTTGTTTGTTTATCGATTAGACGAGAACGTTGCTGGATTTATCGAGGAGGGGGAATTTGTTGAACCTGAAGATCAAAATCAAGTCCACTTTGCCGAGCAAGGCAAGCTACTCTCTGAGCTTGCACCTAAATATATATGCATCTACTTTGATCAAATGATTTACTCTTAAAACCAATGGTTTACAAAACCTTTTCAAAAAGTGTATGGAAATTATTTTGCCACCCTATGTAGTAGTTATATGAAACTTTAGGATGGAAAACAATGTTGTTTATTCAAAACTCCTTTGGAAATACTTGTGTGGTTATGGAATGCCGAGATATCGGTATTGAAGTGGAGAAATGGAGGATGATGATGTTTATGAAAAATGCACAGTGTCCTAGTACTATGACAACCAATCTTAATCTGTGCGACCACATTTACCCCCATATGGGAACGGGGCTTAGTCATATAATTTGCTCTTATTAGTATGGGATACCTCATCGACGGAGATGACTCCGTTATGCTTGAGGGGATGGTTTGTGAACTCCCCTGACCTAGGTCCTCGCTCAAACTCTATGGAAAGATAAGGAGGAGGATTGAAGACTTCATAAATGTAGTCGCCGGGAAAAACATATGAGTCCTCACACTTTGGGTTGCCGACGGGGACCGGACTGAGTGTCGATGGGAATTATCATATGGGTAGGATCCTATACTAGCATGAGCAAAGGAGAGGCTATGGTCGGTGGCTCAACTTCGCATACACCTTGTATGGCAGGACGTGGCTGACACGATGAGCTACCGGATGGATGTGGGTTAAAAGCGTGCTACCTCTGCAGAGGGTAATAAAACTATTCGAATAGCCGAGTCCTCAGATATGGACAGTTGGGAGGATGTCCTCTGACCATGTGCAAGTTTTGGAAATGTTTAAGATTTAAAAGGAAAATGGAGATGTTGTGTTTGTGCAACTATACCGACGAGTCGGTATGAGGTTGCTGGAAAAGAGGAGGACCTTGAGGGGCTATGATCGAGAAGTGCAAAGTTTTGTGTCCTGAAAGTGGAAAATGTTTTATGCAACTATACCAAGGGGTTGGTAGAAGGTTGTTGGAAAACTGATTTGACCAGGAATGGTTTTGGTCGGAAAAGGAGGAGTTTTGGAGAAATAAACAAATGGTGATTTTCCAGGAAAATGTTTATAAAAGAGACTACAGAGATGTATTTTCGGGAAAAGTTTTAAACGAGACTTCTTACAAAAACAGATTTATGGGAAAAGTTTTAAAAGCCTTCTTTCCTTTTTCAATAAAGAAATGGAGATTTCAAAACAAAGTTTTATTAAACAAAAGTATATCCTTCTCTTTTCAACAAGGATATAGAGTTTTCAAAGCAAACGAAGTTTTATTTAAAAAATAAAAAGAGTAGTGCATGCTCATTCCGGGGGTAGTTTGCGAGTACATTCAAATGTACTCATACTGGTTTCGTCCCTGGCTATTGTCTTAGCCAGATTTTGAAGAGGAGCAGTTCGAAGAAGAAGGTTTCGATGACGTCAATGCGAACTAGGGCGCTTCCCAGTCAGCTGCCTGTAGGGTTGGCAAATGACTTGGGCTCCACGTTGTTTTGGTGAATTCCGCTGCAAGTACCTGTTGAAGTTATGGCTTCAATCAAGTAAGTAAATTCATTCGGTATTTATGGGTGTTCTGTGATGCCAATTCGAGTTATGTGCAACAACAGACTGATCACGGGATTGTTGCAGGAAACATAACGAGTATCTCGGATAGCTAATCCGGGGTCCTCACAACGTCTACGTCGCCGTTGAGAGTTCCTGGGCGTCGTCTTGGAGCAGTCGCTGGTCACGCCATCGACGACGTCGTCTTCAGTGGTACTGTCTCCACCGCACCTCACAGGTCATCTCGCTCTCTCTCTCTCTCTCTCTTCGCCGCTGCACGAGAGGCTGGAGCCCGATTCTCTGATTTCTGAAGATTTGTCGTGTCTGTGGTTCCAGTATATCGTCAGGGGCGGGAGGAACCTCTTCCGGAGGCGTTCATGGGCATCAAACAGATGGGGCTCTCAGGTTCCCTGCCATCCCTGCTCCCCCCCAGTACCAGATTTGATGTCTAACACATCGCTTTGGACAAACCTAGTTGAAGGGACAACTAGGACCAATTTTGCACAGATTTGTTTTGTTACTTGGGTTCAAACCTTCCAGGGCTGTGTGCTGGCTATAATAATAGAAGAGTTCATGTTGTGCTTTTTTGACATGGCTTCATGTAGAATTGTTTGTAGCAATACTTTCTAATGGATTAGTTTTGCTCCTCGTCGATATTCAGGTTGTTTGCATCAGTCATTGTCATTGACTCCCTTGTAATATCTAAATATTGTGAGTAGATAGTTAATCATGAGGCAAATCTGCACATTACCCCACTTGTGCTCCATCACATTGTTCTTTGATTATGCACCCTTATTGAAACTTGAATCGAACTGCTCATTGCTTGCGTGCTTGAAATTGCCATCTAGACAGTGAGTAATTTGTTTCGCATGATGTATGTGATCTATACTTTTCTTGACCTCCTCTATGCATGTGTTAAATTAGGAGCTCCTGATGTCTATCTCTATTGCGCGCCTCACCGAATGCTGTCACTGAAGCCCTCAAGCTCTTCACCGGATTCGGGTGGACCAGGACGGGAGGAAGCGTGTGCTAGGGTCTGATGTCGCTGCTGTTCACCCTAACTTATCTGCTTCTTGCATTGAAGGTTGATGGTTGTTTCTGCACAATTGCATACTGGGATTTATATACTTTGGCCTGTCACTCCTGCATTGCTTACAATTATTTGTAGCTTTGGATTATCATGCATTTGTTCACTAGATTCTAAAGTTTGAACTCATGGATTTTACATGTTCACTAAGTGTTTATTTTCTCATGTGCCAACTTAAATGCTCAACTTTGATCAACTAGGGCTAGTACTGAATACTGATTAGTGTCTGCTCTGTACAATGAGGTGGCTTTGTACATTGAGGTGATGCATCTGTGATCGAGGGTGGATAATTGGTAGTGCTAATTGTCGTTCTCGTGATTTGTAGTTGAATTAGATAGTTGGTCATGCCCTATTATGAATTATGGGTGTTTTAATGTTCACTATCCATTTCGTATTGTAGCTATTTACAAGCTGTAGATGATTTGCTGTAGCCTGTTGCAGTACAATATTATACACATTCTGGGCTACATAATTGACAAATTCTTCAGCTTGCGCTTTTTGTCAAAGCAAATGTGTAATTTTTTCCTAGCTATGTTTTCTCGCTGTTTTGTTGTTAGCAGGTATTACAACTACTAAAGTGGTGTTACCCTCTTCTACAGGAGTTCTTGGCTCAAGAATTTTAAAGAAGCTTGAAGACCCAGTTAGTAGATAGTAGCTAGTATTTGTATATCTTGTAATTTATTGCTATTTTGGACAAATTTCATGTGTTCTCTCTGTTCTATATGAAAAATTTGGACGAATGTCATGTGTTCTCTGTTCTGTACGAAATATTTGAAATAATGATTATCTTTTTTGATTAGGAAAACGTGATTGACCAGTGGGACCCACTTGTGAGACTAATCTGAATTATTCCAAAATCTCTGACGTGTGGGACCATCACTAGACCTGTTTGACAAATGGCACCACTCTGACAAGTGGGACCAGCACCCAAATAAAATGGCCGAATTAGAAAATTCGGCCCAGAAAATAAAAGGGCCGAATTATTGGGCTTGGCCCATCATGCTGTCTAATATTACGAGGAAAAATATTTAATGGGCTGAATTATTGGGCTCGGCCCATTTAGACGTCTGAAATGGATTGGGCTGATTCTGATTTACGACCATTTCAGTTTGTCACAATTTTTCCACGTCATCTCTGCCACGTTGGATCTGACGTGGACTAGCCAGATTCACAGTGACCAAAACAATTGGTCATAAAATCAGTGACCTTTTGTTTTGGTCACAACTGTTTGCGACCAATCCCAAAAAAAGGTCACAAGGAGTCATTAGTGTCGCTCATCTTTTGACCAACTATTTTTTGTCACAAAAAGGTCACAAATGAAAAAACGTGACCATTTCTGTGACCACTTTGGAGGGTCATAGGATAGCATATTTCTTGTAGTGACATGCCACCCACTATTAATAAATTGGAACTGATCATAAGAGAACATGAACTACTAAGCATCCACTAAATGACATATACCTCACACGAACCAACTAAGCACGTTCACATGGATGAGTATATGTACAAAAATGAAAACAAATAGAGTTCATACCAACCTCTCACCCCAACTCGAATTGTCGTAAATCGTCATTATTGCTTTTCACTTGTGTGGCTTGAATGATATGAAATGATAACCAAGCTCCACTGGAGTCACGGAAGGCTGTTGAACTTGGCAGCAAACTATACAAAACCAAAAAAGAACAAAAAATATTTTTGGTTTTTTCAAATTTAAAACAAGAGCAAAAAGAAACAAGCAATAAAGCAAAATATTTTTGGATTTTTGAATAACAAACCGAATTTAAATAACTAAGCAAACTAATACTAGAGACGTAAAGAAACAAATAAACAGAAACAACAGAAATATTTTTGGTCTTTTTATGTTTTGGAAAGCAAAAACAAAGTAAGAAACAACAAAAATAAAGAAAGAAACTCGAAACATGGTGTAATACCCTAGATTAATAAAACATATTTTTGACAAAAACGGAAGTTAGTTGAGCAGAATTATTATTTTAACCATATGTCTTATGAGATAAGGCAGACAAATATCAAGCCCAGCCCTGCCCGGCCAGCTCTCCATTCTCCACCAGACGCCCTGCCCTTATCCGCTCGCCGCCAGTGCCTTCTCAACACCAAATCGCGGCCACCGCAGTTCGAGTACGAATCCTCGCCAAGTCCCCGCAGCTCTCACCAAGATCACCGGGCGCTGGAGCTGCTGCTCCTCTTGGATTGGTTCGATTCCTCTACCTGGTCCTGCAGCTTTAGCCATGAAATCTCGGGTACTAATGATTTAATCAAACGGCAGCCTGATTGAGGGTGAACGAATCAAGGAAATCTGCTCCCTCTTCAAGCACGTGTGCAGATCTATAAGTCCTGATGGTTTTTTCTTTTCAAATCAGAGTACGAATCGATGCTACCTAGTTTAAGTTATTCTTGTCCTAAATTAATTCTGGTAGTTTGCATAGCCTCCGATGGTTGCCTCATCTAGGTATTTTTGCTACAGGCATCAGCCTTGGAGTGGGCATAATTGTTCGTAGTGGTGGCTGCCTTTTTCCCATTAAATATGTTTGAAGCCACTCTGTTTGAATTTAAGATATGTGCATGCGTCCTGATATATAACTAACGGTAGAATAATAAGCGTGTACAGTTTAGAAGTACTGTCGTCGTGTTATCATGGTAAAACCTTTCTTAGTGTGGTTTCATCCACAGGTGTGAGGATATCCAGCGACGATATTACATCTTCCGTTGAACGTTGAGGTTAAGGCAAGTGCATGACGAACCTCACCTTCTTATATTCGGTGTGCTGTTTGTTGAGCTTTCAGTGTGCTTGGTGCTTATTATTGTTTATTCGATTCAATATTCTTCTTCCAAACTCCACGGGTTCGCAGATTGGTAAATTCCGAGCCAATACTGTGGCAGATTGGTAAATTCCGAGCCAATACTGCGGCAGGTCGGTAAATTCCGAGCCGACACGTTGGTAAATTCCGAGCCAACACTGCCTTCACAGGATGATTAATTCCCCGTCACATGTGCTAAAACCCACAGTTCAGTTTTCAGAAACATTGTGTGATTCCGAGAGAAGTCCTAATGTTGTTCATTGTCTGATGTCTTTCTGGCTCCATATTGTACTTGCTGAGTATTTCTATACTCACCCTTACATTTTTCATTTGGTTTTCAGGTACTAAATAAGTGACATGCATGGGACATGGGCATAGCACATCTACTTCTTTCGGCACATCACATATATTCATATAATCCGTAGAGGACACCTATAATTCTGTACCAGTTTCGATGGACCGTTGTATTTTCGTGTCTAGCGGCTTACTAATATTTTGTGAATCACGTGTGTTTCTTTCAAGTTATAATATCGCTACCTATCTTCTTATTATTAACTGTCTGTCTTGGTTGTCCCTTTATTCAAGAAAACTCTGCCAAAATTTCTAATATTGTCCGTACTGAATAGATCTTGTTGAAGTGTGTTAGCATCTCAGGTAGGGTTTATACCTAGGGTGTTAAACATGGATATACAAAGTACCGACAGAACATAATATATATGAGTGAGATGTCGGTGTACCTCCCCCCAAGCTTAGGCTTTTGGCCTAAGTGCAGATCAATCGTAACGTGGGTAGGAACTCCAGGCTGGTGGATCATACCTGGCGTGCTCATAATCTGGCTCCACAGAAGAAGAAGAAGAAGAAGAAGAAGAAGAAGAAGAAGAAGAAGAGGCAGAAGGTCCAGCGTACCCAAGATGCGGGTGTGGGAACCCCCTGTGTCAGAGGACTGGGCGAAGTCATCTTGTGCCCACTCTCCATCATCCTCTGCGTGATGGCCATATTTCTCCATGTATGCATCAAGCTCATCCTCCGAGAATGACCAGCTTTCCCTGGAATCAAGGTTAAACAAAAGAGGTGCAGGCAAACCGACTATTCGGTCTGACTTAACTACTCTCCACCCTGATTTCTTGAAAAATGTTATCTCATAAGACAAGCTATTCAAATCAGCCCAATTAGAAACAAAGTTGTGTTTTATCATGGAATTAATATCAAGTTTCTCTATGGGGAGCTGAATATCCAGACGGTGGGGTACTACACCATGCATAGCTAATAAGCGAGAGACAATGAGACCCCCACAAAATCACCCTTTCTCGCGGTTAGTAGCAAGACGGAAAGCTATTAAAGCACCCAAATTATAGGTCCTATCTCGTTGCAAAGCAGCTGCTAGGAATGCCAAGTCATGAACAGATAATTTACTTGCAACCTTCCTAGCAAGAACGCACTTGGAAACGAAGTAAGAAAAATATCGAATAGATGTGAGTTGAATACTTCGAATTTTACCATTCTCATCTGAGAGACTTCTTCCTTGGCGGATATCCTTGTACAAGTCCATCAGTGGCTTTGGCTGCCCTCTTATCTTCTCTCGTGATCCCCATTGGGGCATCCTAATGGCTGCACAAAAACCATCAAAGGGCAAGTTGATAGTTTTATTGTAAATTTTGTAGCGAACCATGGGGTTAGGTGAAGACCAATCAAACTGAAATCCTGCACGACAGACACAGTTAGTTTTGCATATTGGTAAGGTTCACCAACAAAAAATCTTCCAATCCTGCATTAGAGATTAGAGTTTGGAAATCTTGCAGAATCCCTGCACTCCTCATGAACTCTGAGCATGGATAGATGGAGGGGAACACACCCTATTCACGATGGACTCTCATGACTTCATGCACCACCAATTCATGTTGGTTCAGTTGGTGTACATTCCCCTCCATTTTCTGAAATTTTTGACAAACCTTATAAAAATTGATTTTGAGACAACTAAATGAAGGGAATTACTATAGAAACTTGCTAGAGGGTTAAACATGCGTCAAAACTAATTATTCTAACATAGAACAAGCATGCAAACTCACTTAACATGTCACCTGCAGTAGCAAAATACTCAAGAAATATTCCACTAAACAAAATTCTACTTGGATATTCGGAGGAGTCACATACCGGAGAGCAAATGCCCTAAATCTCAGCAGCAAAGATGGACTGAGCAAGGAGATCGAAAATCACGAGCAAGAACAGCAAGAACACGGGTTTGAGCAATGGAGATGTGTTTGGTCGGGAGAGAGAAAGAGGTGGTAGGTGGGTGAGTGAGTGGAGGGCCAGGTGGGCCCCTCACCATGCCACGGCGCGACCAAATGCCTGTCGCGCCACCATGTAGTGAGGTGGCATGGTGGGTCCCCCTAGTCAGCACCAGGCACTCCCACGTTGCTCTTTCAAAAATAGGACCAGTGGTATAATTTTTATAAATTTTTGAAAACTTTCAATTTGGGCAAATTCTGGGTACTTAAGATAATAGATTCGGGCAGAAAAATGATTTCCAAAATAAAACTCAACTAAACTTTTGCAAACTAAGCATCATTACAGTAGGTAAAACAAGGATGAGGAATAAAATGTTGTTTAGCACCTTCATGTATATAAAATGTATTTGTTAACAAGGTTGATCAAGTCTTGCCACCAAATAAATTTTATATGACACAAGGGAATTAAACCTCATGAGACAATCATATTACCTTGAATTGTATTGATATGGACCCAATCATAATGTTTTGATATCCACAGATTTGTTTTGTTACTTGGGTTCAAACCTTCCAGGGCTGTGTGCTGGCTATAATAATAGAAGAGTTCATGTTGTGCTTTTTTGACATGGCTTCATGTAGAATTGTTTGTAGCAATACTTTCTAATGGATTAGTTTTGCTCCTCGTCGATATTCAGGTTGTTTGCATCAGTCATTGTCATTGACTCCCTTGTAATATCTAAATATTGTGAGTAGATAGTTAATCATGAGGCAAATCTGCACATTACCCCACTTGTGCTCCATCACATTGTTCTTTGATTATGCACCCTTATTGAAACTTGAATCGAACTGCTCATTGCTTGCGTGCTTGAAATTGCCATCTAGACAGTGAGTAATTTGTTTCGCATGATGTATGTGATCTATACTTTTCTTGACCTCCTCTATGCATGTGTTAAATTAGGAGCTCCTGATGTCTATCTCTATTGCGCGCCTCACCGAATGCTGTCACTGAAGCCCTCAAGCTCTTCACCGGATTCGGGTGGACCAGGACGGGAGGAAGCGTGTGCTAGGGTCTGATGTCGCTGCTGTTCACCCTAACTTATCTGCTTCTTGCATTGAAGGTTGATGGTTGTTTCTGCACAATTGCATACTGGGATTTATATACTTTGGCCTGTCACTCCTGCATTGCTTACAATTATTTGTAGCTTTGGATTATCATGCATTTGTTCACTAGATTCTAAAGTTTGAACTCATGGATTTTACATGTTCACTAAGTGTTTATTTTCTCATGTGCCAACTTAAATGCTCAACTTTGATCAACTAGGGCTAGTACTGAATACTGATTAGTGTCTGCTCTGTACAATGAGGTGGCTTTGTACATTGAGGTGATGCATCTGTGATCGAGGGTGGATAATTGGTAGTGCTAATTGTCGTTCTCGTGATTTGTAGTTGAATTAGATAGTTGGTCATGCCCTATTATGAATTATGGGTGTTTTAATGTTCACTATCCATTTCGTATTGTAGCTATTTACAAGCTGTAGATGATTTGCTGTAGCCTGTTGCAGTACAATATTATACACATTCTGGGCTACATAATTGACAAATTCTTCAGCTTGCGCTTTTTGTCAAAGCAAATGTGTAATTTTTTCCTAGCTATGTTTTCTCGCTGTTTTGTTGTTAGCAGGTATTACAACTACTAAAGTGGTGTTACCCTCTTCTACAGGAGTTCTTGGCTCAAGAATTTTAAAGAAGCTTGAAGACCCAGTTAGTAGATAGTAGCTAGTATTTGTATATCTTGTAATTTATTGCTATTTTGGACAAATTTCATGTGTTCTCTCTGTTCTATATGAAAAATTTGGACGAATGTCATGTGTTCTCTGTTCTGTACGAAATATTTGAAATAATGATTATCTTTTTTGATTAGGAAAACGTGATTGACCAGTGGGACCCACTTGTGAGACTAATCTGAATTATTCCAAAATCTCTGACGTGTGGGACCATCACTAGACCTGTTTGACAAATGGCACCACTCTGACAAGTGGGACCAGCACCCAAATAAAATGGCCGAATTAGAAAATTCGGCCCAGAAAATAAAAGGGCCGAATTATTGGGCTTGGCCCATCATGCTGTCTAATATTACGAGGAAAAATATTTAATGGGCTGAATTATTGGGCTCGGCCCATTTAGACGTCTGAAATGGATTGGGCTGATTCTGATTTACGACCATTTCAGTTTGTCACAATTTTTCCACGTCATCTCTGCCACGTTGGATCTGACGTGGACTAGCCAGATTCACAGTGACCAAAACAATTGGTCATAAAATCAGTGACCTTTTGTTTTGGTCACAACTGTTTGCGACCAATCCCAAAAAAAGGTCACAAGGAGTCATTAGTGTCGCTCATCTTTTGACCAACTATTTTTTGTCACAAAAAGGTCACAAATGAAAAAACGTGACCATTTCTGTGACCACTTTGGAGGGTCATAGGATAGCATATTTCTTGTAGTGACATGCCACCCACTATTAATAAATTGGAACTGATCATAAGAGAACATGAACTACTAAGCATCCACTAAATGACATATACCTCACACGAACCAACTAAGCACGTTCACATGGATGAGTATATGTACAAAAATGAAAACAAATAGAGTTCATACCAACCTCTCACCCCAACTCGAATTGTCGTAAATCGTCATTATTGCTTTTCACTTGTGTGGCTTGAATGATATGAAATGATAACCAACCTCCACTGGAGTCACGGAAGGCTGTTGAACTTGGCAGCAAACTATACAAAACCAAAAAAGAACAAAAAATATTTTTGGTTTTTTCAAATTTAAAACAAGAGCAAAAAGAAACAAGCAATAAAGCAAAATATTTTTGGATTTTTGAATAACAAACCGAATTTAAATAACTAAGCAAACTAATACTAGAGACGTAAAGAAACAAATAAACAGAAACAACAGAAATATTTTTGGTCTTTTTATGTTTTGGAAAGCAAAAACAAAGTAAGAAACAACAAAAATAAAGAAAGAAACTCGAAACATGGTGTAATACCCTAGATTAATAAAACATATTTTTGACAAAAACGGAAGTTAGTTGAGCAGAATTATTATTTTAACCATATGTCTTATGAGATAAGGCAGACAAATATCAAGCCCAGCCCTGCCCGGCCAGCTCTCCATTCTCCACCAGACGCCCTGCCCTTATCCGCTCGCCGCCAGTGCCTTCTCAACACCAAATCGCGGCCACCGCAGTTCGAGTACGAATCCTCGCCAAGTCCCCGCAGCTCTCACCAAGATCACCAGGCGCTGGAGCTGCTGCTCCTCTTGGATTGGTTCGATTCCTCTACCTGGTCCTGCAGCTTTAGCCATGAAATCTCGGGTACTAATGATTTAATCAAACGGCAGCCTGATTGAGGGTGAACGAATCAAGGAAATCTGCTCCCTCTTCAAGCACGTGTGCAGATCTATAAGTCCTGATGGTTTTTTCTTTTCAAATCAGAGTACGAATCGATGCTACCTAGTTTAAGTTATTCTTGTCCTAAATTAATTCTGGTAGTTTGCATAGCCTCCGATGGTTGCCTCATCTAGGTATTTTTGCTACAGGCATCAGCCTTGGAGTGGGCATAATTGTTCGTAGTGGTGGCTGCCTTTTTCCCATTAAATATGTTTGAAGCCACTCTGTTTGAATTTAAGATATGTGCATGCGTCCTGATATATAACTAACGGTAGAATAATAAGCGTGTACAGTTTAGAAGTACTGTCGTCGTGTTATCATGGTAAAACCTTTCTTAGTGTGGTTTCATCCACAGGTGTGAGGATATCCAGCGACGATATTACATCTTCCGTTGAACGTTGAGGTTAAGGCAAGTGCATGACGAACCTCACCTTCTTATATTCGGTGTGCTGTTTGTTGAGCTTTCAGTGTGCTTGGTGCTTATTATTGTTTATTCGATTCAATATTCTTCTTCCAAACTCCACGGGTTCGCAGATTGGTAAATTCCGAGCCAATACTGTGGCAGATTGGTAAATTCCGAGCCAATACTGCGGCAGGTCGGTAAATTCCGAGCCGACACGTTGGTAAATTCCGAGCCAACACTGCCTTCACAGGATGATTAATTCCCCGTCACATGTGCTAAAACCCACAGTTCAGTTTTCAGAAACATTGTGTGATTCCGAGAGAAGTCCTAATGTTGTTCATTGTCTGATGTCTTTCTGGCTCCATATTGTACTTGCTGAGTATTTCTATACTCACCCTTACATTTTTCATTTGGTTTTCAGGTACTAAATAAGTGACATGCATGGGACATGGGCATAGCACATCTACTTCTTTCGGCACATCACATATATTCATATAATCCGTAGAGGACACCTATAATTCTGTACCAGTTTCGATGGACCGTTGTATTTTCGTGTCTAGCGGCTTACTAATATTTTGTGAATCACGTGTGTTTCTTTCAAGTTATAATATCGCTACCTATCTTCTTATTATTAAC
Source organism: Poa pratensis (assembly GCA_947311845.1). NCBI lineage: Eukaryota > Viridiplantae > Streptophyta > Magnoliopsida > Poales > Poaceae > Poa > Poa pratensis. The sequence continues at coordinate 71,527,818 of CAMZMU010000041.1, forward strand.
TGTCTGTCTTGGTTGTCCCTTTATTCAAGAAAACTCTGCCAAAATTTCTAATATTGTCCGTACTGAATAGATCTTGTTGAAGTGTGTTAGCATCTCAGGTAGGGTTTATACCTAGGGTGTTAAACATGGATATACAAAGTACCGACAGAACATAATATATATGAGTGAGATGTCGGTGTACCTCCCCCCAAGCTTAGGCTTTTGGCCTAAGTGCAGATCAATCGTAACGTGGGTAGGAACTCCAGGCTGGTGGATCATACCTGGCGTGCTCATAATCTGGCTCCACAGAAGAAGAAGAAGAAGAAGAAGAAGAAGAAGAAGAAGAAGAAGAAGAGGCAGAAGGTCCAGCGTACCCAAGATGCGGGTGTGGGAACCCCCTGTGTCAGAGGACTGGGCGAAGTCATCTTGTGCCCACTCTCCATCATCCTCTGCGTGATGGCCATATTTCTCCATGTATGCATCAAGCTCATCCTCCGAGAATGACCAGCTTTCCCTGGAATCAAGGTTAAACAAAAGAGGTGCAGGCAAACCGACTATTCGGTCTGACTTAACTACTCTCCACCCTGATTTCTTGAAAAATGTTATCTCATAAGACAAGCTATTCAAATCAGCCCAATTAGAAACAAAGTTGTGTTTTATCATGGAATTAATATCAAGTTTCTCTATGGGGAGCTGAATATCCAGACGGTGGGGTACTACACCATGCATAGCTAATAAGCGAGAGACAATGAGACCCCCACAAAATCACCCTTTCTCGCGGTTAGTAGCAAGACGGAAAGCTATTAAAGCACCCAAATTATAGGTCCTATCTCGTTGCAAAGCAGCTGCTAGGAATGCCAAGTCATGAACAGATAATTTACTTGCAACCTTCCTAGCAAGAACGCACTTGGAAACGAAGTAAGAAAAATATCGAATAGATGTGAGTTGAATACTTCGAATTTTACCATTCTCATCTGAGAGACTTCTTCCTTGGCGGATATCCTTGTACAAGTCCATCAGTGGCTTTGGCTGCCCTCTTATCTTCTCTCGTGATCCCCATTGGGGCATCCTAATGGCTGCACAAAAACCATCAAAGGGCAAGTTGATAGTTTTATTGTAAATTTTGTAGCGAACCATGGGGTTAGGTGAAGACCAATCAAACTGAAATCCTGCACGACAGACACAGTTAGTTTTGCATATTGGTAAGGTTCACCAACAAAAAATCTTCCAATCCTGCATTAGAGATTAGAGTTTGGAAATCTTGCAGAATCCCTGCACTCCTCATGAACTCTGAGCATGGATAGATGGAGGGGAACACACCCTATTCACGATGGACTCTCATGACTTCATGCACCACCAATTCATGTTGGTTCAGTTGGTGTACATTCCCCTCCATTTTCTGAAATTTTTGACAAACCTTATAAAAATTGATTTTGAGACAACTAAATGAAGGGAATTACTATAGAAACTTGCTAGAGGGTTAAACATGCGTCAAAACTAATTATTCTAACATAGAACAAGCATGCAAACTCACTTAACATGTCACCTGCAGTAGCAAAATACTCAAGAAATATTCCACTAAACAAAATTCTACTTGGATATTCGGAGGAGTCACATACCGGAGAGCAAATGCCCCAAATCTCAGCAGCAAAGATGGGCTGAGCAAGGAGATCGAAAATCACGAGCAAGAACAGCAAGAACACGGGTTTGAGCAATGGAGATGTGTTTGGTCGGAGAGAGAAAGAGGTGGTAGGTGGTGAGTGAGTGGAGGGCCAGGTGGGCCCTCACCATGCCACGGCGCGACCAATGCCTGTCGCGCCACCATGTAGTGAGGTGGCATGGTGGGTCCCCCTGGTCAGCACCAGGCACTCCCACGTTGCTCTTTCAAAAATAGGACCAGTGGTATAATTTTTATAAATTTTTGAAAACTTTCAATTTGGACAATTTCTGGGTACTTAAGATAATAATTCGGGCAGAAAAATGATTTCCAAAATAAACTCAACTAAACTTTTGCAAACTAAGCATCATTACAGTAGGTAAAACAAGGATGAGGAATAAAATGTTGTTTAGCACCTTCATGTATATAAAATGTATTTGTTAACAAGGTTGATCAAGTCTTGCCACCAAATAAATTTTATATGACACAAAGAATTAAACTCATGAGACAATCATGTTACCTTGAATTGTATTGATATGGATCCAATCATAATGTTTTGATATCCTTCTTGATGATCATATATAGGGCAATCAATACTTCCCACTTTGATAGTTCTAAAATTAGAAATTGTATTAACTCCAAATACTTTGTCCACTTTCTTGGGGAAATAAACAGTATGCTCTTTGTCATTCACATTGAAAGTTACTTTTCCTTTATTGCAATCAATAACAGCACCTGCAGTATTTAGAAAAGGTCTCCCAAGAATAATAGACATATTATCATCTTCAGGCATTTCAAGCACAACAAAGTCAGTTAAAATCAAACAATTATTAGCCACTTGAACAGGGACATCCTCACAAATGCGATCAGCCATTTGCAAAGATATATCAGTAGGTATCAGTTTATCCAGATAAAGTCTCTTATAAAGAGAGAAAGGCATAACACTAACTCCTGCTCCCAAATCACATAGAGCAGTTCTAACATAATTATTTTTGATGGAACAAGGAATGGTTGGTATACCTGGATCTCCAAGCTTCTTTGGAACCTTGCCATTGAAAGAATAATTAGCAAGCATAGTAGAAATTTCCTCATTAGGAATTTTCCTTTTGTTAGAAACAATATCTTTCATATACTTTGAATAAGGAGGCAATTTAATAGCATCAGTCAAAGGAATTTGCAAGAACAAAGGTTTCATCCAATCACAAAATTTATTATAGTGTTCTTCTTCCTTTGATTTGAGTTTCTTAGCAGGAAAGGGCATTTGCTTTTGGACCCAAGGTTCTCTCTCATTACCATGTTTCTTAGCAATGAAGTCTTCCTTACTTTTTACTTTAGTATGCTTTTCAGGTTCCTCTTCAATTTCTTCTTTATCAGAAGCATCATTCTTATCATTATCATTGTTATGTTCATTACCACTTTCAGTTTCAGCATCAGAAATAGATATACTATTAGGATCATTAATAGGTTCAGAGGATTCTACAACAGTTTTATGTTTCTTCTTCTTTTTCTTAGAAGGAGCACTAGTTTCATTAACTCGTTGAGAATCTTGTTCAATTCTTTTAGGATGCCCCTCAGGATATAAAGGATCCTGAGTAGAAATACCTCCTCTAGTTGTTACTTCACAAACATGTTTCTCTTTTCCCTAGAGGCATTAACTAACAGATCTTTTTGCACTTTAGTGAGTTGATCAATTTGAGTTTGAACCATATGAAAATGTTTAATAAGCATTTAACATCATTGGAGGTTCTCTCCACAATATCATGCAATTTACTAATAGCTTGAGAATTTTCCATTAAATGATTTTCCACTCTCATATTAAAGTTATCTTGCTTAACAATATAATTATCAAACTCATCTAAGCATTGATCAGGAGGTTTAGAGTAGGGAATATCTCCATCATCAAACCGTTGGAGAGAGTGTACCTCAATTATGGATGAGGGGAATTGGCTTACATAATTCTTCTATAGGTGGAGGTTCTTCACATCTTCAGATTTAATACCCTTCTCTTTAAGAGATTTCTTGGCTTCCCTCATCACTTCATCATTTAATTCAATCATGCCTCTCTTCTTCAGTATTGGTGTTGGGGTCGGTTCAGGTGTAGTCCAATCATCATGATTTTGGCTTATTTTAGCCATTAATTCCTCAGCTTCATCTGGAGTTCTTTTCCTGAAAACACAACCAGCACAACTATCCAGGTATGTCCTAGATTCAATAGTTAGTCCATTATAAAATATATCAAGAGTTCATTTTTAGCCAATTGATGTCCAGGCCGAGCTCTAATTAAATAACAAAACCTTGCCCAAGATTCAGGCATTTTCTCTCCTTCAACCTGTTTAAAGTTAAAAAATCTGCAAGGCAGCATGTTGAGCACTAGCAGGAAAATATTTCTGAAGAAAGCATTAAGCAAACCAATAGGACTATCAATAGAACCAGGAGACAGATTATTATACCAAGTTTTAGCTTCATCTTTCAATGAGAAAGGAAAAAAATTAGTAACAAAGTAGATGTGTGTAACATCACAATTTTTTACAAAAATTTAAAACTTTTCATTTGCATCATGCATCATGTCATTGCATCATTGTTTGCATTGTGTTTGAATTCAAATTATGAAATCTAGAGAATTTATCTCCAAAAACCTAAATTGCAAAGTATCTGCAGATGCCTTCTCAAATTATTTCAAATTTTCAAATAAAGATTTTGAAAATTATATCCCCAATACATGCTAAACATGTGGGCATGTTTTTACAAATTTATTGAAAGTGGTTTGAGTGAATTTGAGTTTGAAATACAAAAGTTATTTGAAGTTGTTTAAAAACAGAAAAGAAAAACAGATTCTGGAAAAAAAATGTGCGAAACGAGCTATTTGGGCCGAGCCCATCTTCTTTCTCCCGCGCAGCGCAGCACGCAGCAGGCCACCCCGGCCCAGCCCATCTCTCTCTTCCTCTCGCTGACGTGCGGGACCCACCTGTCATCCCCGTCCTCAACGTGACGAGCACGGACTCGTCCCCGACGCAAACCCTAACCGAATCGTAACAAATTCGTTGCGTTTTTTACGTGATACGCACGCGTGATCGCCCCATATAAACCCCTCGACCCCCTCGTGTTTTCGCCCCAAGAAAATCAACACGAGAGCCACCAGGCTGCCCACACGAGACCCCGCCGCGCCGCCATTGCCGACGACAAGATCTTCAAATTCCGGTGAGAGCACGGCCGCATTGCCTCCCTATCCACCTCCCGAGCTTCCCCACGTTATTGCGCATCCTCCTGAACCTTTTCTCGATCTCTTCATGCAGAGGAGACGTCTCGAGCTTCATCGACACCGACGCCGTCCGCGGAAGCAACTCCAGGAGGAAGAAGGAGGATGCTCGCGACTACGCCGTCACCACCATCTGCTTCGCCTCGTCGCCCTGAACCCCGCGGTACGCCCCACGAACCGTAGATCGATTTAGAACTTATTCCGGCGATCACCGGCGATGGCGCCGCCGTAGGTACTAGGGTTCCGGCATGTTTTCCGGCGGAAAACGTCGTCGTTTTGGTACTTTAGATCTAGGTCGTCGGATCGAGGTTCAACGGTGGAGATTAGAAGATCTGCGCGAAGCGGTACCAGCCAACCAGAAGAAGCCACGTCGCCAAGTCGTCCGCGAAGCCGCGCCGCGCCCGTCCGCGTCTGCCCGCAACCCGTCCGCGCCCGCATCGCCCGCAAGACCGGTCAACGGAGGCTCCGCACCAACCAGAAGACGCCACGTCGACGGAGGACTCCAGCGCGAAGATCTTTTCAGTTTTCTTTACGTTTTAGCCCCTGCGCATCACAGATTAGTCCCTGCGATTTAGATCTATTATTAATTTTTACTCGTTTATCCAAAATTTATGAAATTTATATTTTTGGAAAGCTAATAATGTGTAGAAACTTTCTATATGCTTAATTTGAGGTTTGGACGAAATTAATTTAGATAAATTTTAAAAATGGTTTAATTGATATTTTGGCTATAATTTAATTATAAAAATTGATAATTGAGCAAAATATTGTGCTATATTTTTGTTTGTAAAAGTAATGGCCGTAGCATTGCTCTGTAATTTTTGTAGAAGTGTTTTTATGTGTTTTTGCATGTAAATTTGTTTTTATTGTATTTTAGGTGTTATTTTAATAAGTAAATTATATTAAATTTGTTCTCCACATTATTTTTTCGAATAGAAAATTTAGCTAAGTAATTATGACCATGTTATATGCAAAATAACTTAGAAATATTTCACCACCGAAATATTTCTCTCTTCCTTAGAAAATTTTGGGTAATAAAATTTTGACAACACTTTCACTTAGAATTTTTCCTTAGAAATTTTCAACACATTAAAAGTGCTAAACTTGTCCTTAGAAATTTTTAGTATCTAGAAAACTTAGTTATTTCCTTAGAAATTATTCTAAGTACTTGCTATAACAAATGTTGGTCCTTAGAAAAATTTATCAACTATTGCTTTCATACATTTTTTTCCTTAGAAAATTTTAGCACTTCTTATTTTGTTTACTTTCCTTAGAAATTATTTTGGACATGATGTGTTAGATTTAGTCCTTAGTTAAATTTCGACCCAAGTGTTAGGACCTTGGTCCTTAGTCATTTTTGGACCTTCTTGATTGTCTTGTTTTAACTTAGAATTATTTCATGGCATGGCATGCATGCATCTCTAGTCCTTAGAAATATTTTGCACATCATGCATGACATATTTTCCTTAGAAGTTTTATGAAAATTGTTTGTTCATTATGTATTGTTTGATGTGTTAGAAACTCCGGAGGGAAACGAGGACTGTTGCAGCTGCTGTTGTTCTGCTTGTTGCCAAGGCAAGTGGCACACCCCCATGAAGTTTTCCTAAGTATTTTATATGCATTACTTAGTGTATTTCTTATATGCATGTGTTGGATAGTATTATAGCTATATGCTAAACCCACCATACCTTTACTCTAGTTGTGTCTAGAATCCCTTTTGATAACTTAGTAGATTATTGGATGCTATGCAAATGTGTTTTCCTTAAAGCTAAATTCTACTAAGTAATTTATCACCTGGGTGGACTTGGTTATGAAAAGATGATGGAAAGGTTGAGTGTCATCTCTTAGGGGTGACCTCTAAGGGATGGTCACTTGTGGTTGCCACCCAGGGTATTAAGGGGCCAATGTTTTCTCTAAGTGAAGATTGCTTACCGTGCAACCATTAGTCATATGGGCTCTGCTTGATGGATTAAGTTGCGTGGACTCGTCCCGTCTTGACAGGTGGTGGTAGATGGTTAGAATGGGAACGGTCAAGGCGGCATGGGATGAGGAAATGCTTCTGAAAAGTCTCGTCTCAACTCTCTCCTTTTCCTTAGCACAAATTGAGTGCTTGAGGATAGTTTGGGTTTGTTGGGTCTAATGGTGAAAGTGCACAACCTCTGCAGAGTTAAAAACTAAGTACTTAGCCGTGTCCCCGGTTACGGACAATTTGAGCAGCTGATCAAGGATTCAACGGAGGCTTCATCATTCAAATTTCGAAATTAAAACTTGGTGGTGAACAAGGGTAGTTAAGACAATGGTTTTCAAGCCATCTTGTCTCAAAATTTTGAAGGAAAAGTTTTTTTAAAGTGTTAGGCAAAATTGGCTTTTATGCAAATCAGCCTTCAAACTCCACCAGCCAAATGTGCATATAGGTTATAGAGTTATTCCTATATGAGTCCACATAGTGTCACTTGCCAGGATCATTTTTAATGATTCTGACCCACTCTGTTGCAAATATTACTTTGTTGCAGACTTTTCTGACGATGAGTAAGGTCACGTTTGGGTTTCGAGTCTGCAACCAACATGTTTTCGCCTGTGGCGCATCATGAAGAATGGAGGCTCATTGAAGATTTATTCCGCTGCTTTATTTGTTTTGAGCTAGCTATAAGCTATGCAAAGATGTATCGAACTATTTATTTCTCCAAGTCTGGATCATTCGTGTAATAATTGATACAATGTTGTGATATTCATCTTAAACTGTGTGTGCAAATGAAACGATCCAGGGGTTTGCACTATACACAGGTACCTTGCCATTTTCTAAGTGCAGGTACATTACAATGCGTTTCTTTATATCATCAGAAAATAAACTACTCAAAGTAGAGAGCTCATTCATGTGTTCTACAGCACTTTCATTTTCAGTACCACAAAAAGGTTCTTCCTCAACAATGGATATATTTGACAAATCAAGAGAGAAGTCATAATCCTTATCTTTAATGTTTATAGGAGATATAGCAAATTTAGCATCAGGAGACAGTTTATATCTAACAACATGTTTTGTAAGAAGATTTTTAATATTACTTGCACCACTAGTAGCATGACATTCATCAATAAAGTCATCATCAAGTTCCACATAAGTTTCATCAAGATCATCACAATTAAAATCTCTTAACTCATGTGAATCAACAGGGGTAGTGGGACTTCAACTAGGTGTTTCAGCATTTTCAATTTGTTTAGATTTAGCAATTGTAGCATCTAGAAAAGGACCTAATGAACCACTTTCATCAAGAACAGTAGAAGCATCATCAAAATTATCAGAAGCATTTTCAGATTCAGCAGAAGTAACAGTGCGTGTAGCTTGTTGTGGTGTAATAAGTTGACTTATCATAGACGGTGAATCAAGAGCAGCAGAGGTACTCAGAGCCGTACCTTTCCTTGTAGTTGATGGCAATATATGGACCTTCTCATCACGAGCTTTACCCATGATGAATTAATTGCAGCGAACAATATCACTCTCAGGTAAGCTTATAAATAGAGCTATGCTTCCCAGCAACGGCGCCAGAAAATAGTCTTGATGACCCACAAGTATAGGCGATCGCAACAGTCTTTGAGGGAAGTAAAACCCAATTTATTGATTTGACACAAGGGGAGCCAAAGAATATTTATAAGCCTTAACAACTGAATTGTCAGTTCAGCTGCAGGAAATAGACTTGCTCGACACAGATTATCAGTAGCAACAGTTTTATAGCAGTATCAGTAGTGAAATAATAGCAGCAGTAGAGTAAAGACAACAGTAGTGATTGCAGTAGACAGCAGGATTAAAATACTGTAGGCATATGGATGGATGAACGGGCGTTGCATGGATAAGATAGTTCATATAATAATCAAGACAAAGGCATTTGCAGGTAAATAATGATAAAGCATCCAAGTACTAAGTGACCATAGGCATGTGTTCCGTATTTAGTCGTACGTGCTCGCAATGAGAAACTTGCACAACATCTTTTGTCCTACCATCCCGTTTGCAGCGGGGCCTCAAGGGAAACTAATGGTAATTAAGGTGCTCCTTTTAATAAAGCACCAGAGCAAAGCATTAACACTCCGCGAACACATGTGATCCTCACATCAAAGCCATCCCCACCGGTTATCCCAATTGCTGTTACTTTGGGGCCTCGGGTTCCGGACAATTATATGTGTATACAACTTGCATATATGATCTAAAACAATGATTATCCTCATGATACAATAACATGTTCATATCTGAAATCATGGTACTCGGGCCCTAGTGACAAGCATTAAGCATAACAAGTTGCAACAATGACATAAAGTACTAACAACGGATACTAGGCACCATGCCCTAATGATCTTATATCTATTACATGAACGATCTCATCCAATCCCTACCATTCCCTTCAGCCTCCAGCAGGGATTTACTCACACATGGATGGGGAAGCATGGATGGTTGATGGAGAGGTGTCTGTGATGATGATGGCGATGATCTCCTCCAATTCCCCGTCCCGGCGGAGTGCCGGAACGGAGTTTCTTGTCCCCGAAATAGGGTTTTCGGTGGCGGTGGAGCTCTGGAGTCTTTCTGGAAAAAGCGTCGATCCCCCCATCATTTGTAGGTCAAGTCCTTTAAGTAGTCGAGAGGGGGACACGAGAGCATGGCCGAGGTGGCCTCGCCATGCGGTGGCGCGGCCCAGGGCCCACCGCGCCGCCACGTGGTGTGGGCGCCTCGTGGCCCGCCTCCGTCTCGTCTTCTGGCTCTGTGGGTCTTCTCGTAAAATAGGGGCTTCGCGATATTTACCGGGGATTTTCCCGAAAGTTGGATTTCTACACAAAAACAAGACAGCAGGGCAATTCTGCTGAAAACAGCGTTAGTCCGTGTTAGTTGCATTCAAAACACACAAATTAGAGGTAAAACAACAGCAAAAGTGTTCGGGAAAGTAGACACGTTTTGGACGTATCAACTACCACTACATCAAAAAGCGGGTGTTATCCTACCACCAGCACCATCAGTAGAGGGTTAGTATATACCACATCATCAAAATATACAGGCTTTTAAGCCCTAGCTAAACCAAAATATACATCATCGTCATCGTTTTCTTCATGCTGCTGCCGACAGCACCACTCGCAACACGCCTACTCGGTGTAGTACTTGGCGAGGAAGGTCCTAAGCCAGAGGGTCATGTGCTGCAAATGCATGCCCACAAAGCTCACCCCATGTGCCTTCTTGTCCACAAGGTGGCTCAGAGCAACCATGAGTGCTTCCTCCATGAAGCCGAAGACATCCATGACAGCCTTGTAGACGTCAGGGTGCATGTCAGTTGTGAAAGGACAATGATGTCGCCTAGAGGGGAGGTGAATAGGCGATTAAAACTTTTCCGGTTTAGGCTTGCTAATTGCGGAATAAAACTAGGTGTTTAAATTAACAAGCCAACAACTTAATTAAACTAGGCTCACCTATGTGCACCAACAACTTATGCTAAGCAAGACAAGCAACAAGGTGATAGCAATATAGAATACTTCAAGCACGAAGGCTATCACAAAGTAAGTTGCATAAGTAAAGAGCTCGGGTATAGGAATAACCGAGGCGCGCGGAGACGATGATGTATTCCCGAGTTCCTCCTTGAAAGGGAGTATGTCTCGTTGGAGAGGTGTGAACCGACACAACGGTTCAACAACCACAAAGGTTTCACCCTCTTCTCCGATGAACCGCACCACAAAGGTTTGGTTCACCTTCCACTAACGGTATTCCTTCGAGGCGGAATCCGGAGCCTTTCAACAACAATCCGGTGCACAACCCACAATGGGTTGGGGGCTCCCGAACGGCTCTCAACAACAATCCGAGGCACAACCCACAATGGGTTGGGGGCTCCCGGACGGCTTCAAGTGACCACACAAGGGTCCAACCACCACAAAGGCGTCTAGGGCCCGAAGACCCAAGAGTAACAAGTTCACTAGCTTTCGACTTCCACGAATCCTCGTGGAGAGCACACCGATGCACCAAATGCAAAAGGCAAGAGCACAAGTGCTCAAATCCCTCACTCTCAAATTCCAACAAAGTAACAAATGCTTATGGGGGAATAAGAGAGGAGGAACAAAGAGGAGATGCACCAAGAACTCCAAGAACAAGATCTACAAGGTTTCCCTCACTTAGAGGAGAAATCGGTCGGTGAAAACGTAGATCAAGAGCACCTCTCACAATCCCTCAAATATGAGCAAGAACCATCGGAGGGATTGAGAGGATGAGCAAGATTTGCAAAGAGGAACGAGTAGGAGAGAGGATGGACAAAACTTGCTCAAAGGTTGTGTTACAAAAGGGAAGAAGAGCTATTTAAAGTTTCACTCGAATATGGCCGTTGGGCAAAACTGGAGCCGGCCAAGTTGGCCCGGCCTGGCAACCGGCCCAGGCCGGCTGGCGAGCTGGCAAGACAAGCAAGCGAGCGCAGGGCAGAGCAGGCCAACACGGCGAAGGAAACGAACCAGAGAGAGAGCGCCACGAAGCGAGCTGGAGGCTGAACTGCAGCGAGTCAACGCACTGACCGGGGTAGCGAACGATCGATCGATCGGCACGATCGACGAGGCCCAGCAAGGAAACGAACGAGCGAGCTGGGAGCGGAGCAAGCACAGGCAGCGAGCGGCCTGCGAGAAGGCCTGGCCCGGCCTGGGCGGCGGCCTGGGCCGGCCTGCGGGCTGGCCTGCCACCCGAGGCCACCAGCCTGTCAGCCGGCCTGGGCCTGGCGGCCGGCCAGGCACCCGAGACCGCCGGCCTGGCAGCCGGCCTGGGCCGGGCAGGGGGCTGGCTGAGCGACACAAAAACTTCCGAAATTCATAACTATTTCTAGGAAAATCCAAATGCAACGAAACCAACTTTGTTGGAAATATTAAGGGTCACAAATATAGAGGGGATACCACACATGGGAAGGTGTGGACCTGTTTCGAGGAGGACTGGTAATATTTCCAACACCGAGAACGCAACAAGTTTTCCATCCGGACTCCGATTTCGATGATCTTTGGTTTGTTGGAATCGCAATGAGGAGCATTACAAGATCATGCATAGAAACATCATAGTCCATCATGTGAGGAGGAAATCAAAAGTAGAGAGGTAAAACCTCTCTATAAAAGATGAACCGGCAAAACCTCCAAAACCGAAAACGCAACAAGTTGTCAATACGAAATCCGTTTTCGGTGAACTAGATCTTGGTATGGAGATGAACACAAGATCTACATTCTCACGTGGATAAAAGCCAAATAAGAACCAAGAAAGATGATATGCCAAGTATGCAAAGGTTTGAGCTCTCCACAAAGATGCGATCAAGTTACTCACTTGAGAGCCCCTCTTGATAGTACGCCGTCTATCATAAACCTATCAAGATCATACCTTTGCCTTGTGCATTCCACTTGAGCTCGATGATGACGATCTTGACTCTCTCAAGTTGGAACACCTTTCTTGATTGTGCTTGCTAGCACATGCTTGATGAAGACTTCTCTAAATGCTCCCCCATCCTCCATTGTGGGAGAGCCTCGCTAAGCTCCGTTTTCATGTCTCCTTTGCACTTCATCTTCTACACATGACCATTTCTTCATATAAACCCTTAAATAGAGCATTGGTCAACATGTCATCTTCAAGAGTCCAACACATGAACTCCAATGGACAAGATCTATAGAATATCACAATGTAAACATTAGTCCATAAGGATTGTCATTAATTACCAAAACCACACATGGGGGCAACCATGCACTTTCAAGTTGGCCTGCTCTCTCTAATGGCTTGGGCGACATCCTTCACAGCGTCGGTCATGCTGGTGAAGACCTGATTCTTGTCGTCGCCGAGAGTCCCTCTTTTCCTCTTGCCTCCAGCTGTCGATGAAGCTCTGGGATCAGCATTGCCATCCGCCGGCTTGTTTGGACCATCTAGGACGACGGTCTCGGACTCCTGCTATTCGCTGAAGTCCGGCTGCGCCCCGAGAGGATCCCCTAACCCCCTAGCAAACTTGCCAGTGGCCAACCCATAGGAGAAGATGAGCTGCATGTGTGTGTACTTGATGGGCTTGTTGAGGAACTCGGCGTCTTTGGGATGATCCTAACAGAGATAGGACATCGCAGTCCTTGGGATGATCCTAACAGAGATAGGACATCGCAGTTACAGGAGACTAAGTGAACCATTCAGGTTTATAAGACAGTGTTCATGCGCTAACGGTGACATGCCCCTCGTAGTGAGTCTCGAGGATGATGGTAAAGGTGTCCTCGCACCATTGAGCCCTACTCAAGTCACGTAGTTTGCTCACTGGAAGCCACCAGAGCCTCCACTTCCTCAGGTGGTTGTACATATGGGTAGAGGTGACCTCTGCTCCAAAGTGAACAAACAATGCTTTGGCCACGGTAGTTAGATGGACCTCTTTGAAGCCCTTGTCAGTCCTAACGCCAGTCTTGATGAGACCACACATCTGGTTTAGCACAAAGGTGGACATGAATGGAAGCCATTTCATGGTCCCCTTGGCCCCTGCCTTAGCCTTGGACACCTTCAATTTCACGGCCTACTCCATGGGCGCAAGATAATTTTGCACAGCCACGGTGTTGGTCGGATCAACAGGGGCTGTTGGCATGTCAAGCTGGGAGTCCTCAACCCATGAGGGGATCAGGGCCTGACTAAACTCTTCGCCGGAATCCTACATCGGTGACGCACATAACAAGAAAGGGGTATGAACAAGGAAGAACAAAGACAGACAACAAAATGAAGAACAAGGAACAATAAAAAAGTAGATGAACTCCAAGACCTACACATCCACGCAAGCTAGTAGTACAACATCTTACGAATGGTTAAAAGGAGGTGCTGATGTAACAACGGCATGGCCAAATACGGCATACACAAAAGAAGGTGTTGATCTAACGGATTGAACACTAGAAAACATCGTCTACATCACCAACTTTGAGAACATTGTACCCATGCTAACAGATCTACACATTCCAACACATTCTACTACTGCTCTAAGATCTACATATTCTACTGCTCTAAGATATACATATTCCTACACATGCTTCCAGATCTAGGTTACGAACAAGGGTTTGGTACTTACAGCCATCGGAGCCGCCTTGGACGGAGGAGAGGTCGACGAAGAACAGAAAGGGCCACCGCCGTAGCCGTCGCTTAGGCTCACGGGAGTTCGCTGCGCCGCTTACCTGCTCGCCAACGGGCGATGAGAGCTCCGAATGGGGAGGGGGGAATGGTGATGGAAGATTGGGCGGTGAAGGGAGAGGGTCTAAATATAGGGGTAGCATTTCAGCGGTAGGTGACCGAATTTCTCCCCTTTTTTCGCTGCAGCATGCGGGTCCCGCCATCTTTATGGTCGCACGAGCTCCTACAGGCAAGGGCTGCAAGAGCTCCTACAGGCAAGGGGATGAAATTGCAGCCGCGGGAGAGAACAAGCCGGGCTCCACGGGTACGCTCGATCTAAGCATGCCTATCAGGCCTGGCCATGATCCTTGGAGCTATAGCAGATCATACATCCAACTTTATTTTATATTGTTGGTTGTGTTTGGTAGAATCCAGAATATGTAACTGGTGTTGTTGGTGCGCATCACATGCACGCTTGGGGTTTTCTGGGTCGTGGAATCGTGTTGGTTTGAGAAAACATGATTGAGCTGGAGACACAGAACATGCCTATGCAAACTGTATGCACGCACCTGACTAGTCGTATTATCAACGACGCCCAAGTCAACGTTCGGTGTGTGGAATACGCCACAAATTAACACAGGTAAGCAGAAAAGAAATCAACAAGAGGTATCTTATGGGTGATCAATAAGATAAGATAATCAGTATCACAACCATGATTTCATATAAATGCTCGCCAGGCACATGCTGAAAATCATCATCTTTTTTCCTCTATAAGCAACCGACAGACGAGAGCTAGGCTAAGCTGTCCTAACGTGCCCTGACTGGTTAGCCTTACGGCCTCAAATTAGTTAATGTCTCTGCCCAAAATTGAGTATGTTGCCTTTCCCACGGCATGACGGTGTATATGTTTTGCCTCGAAACTACAGTCCTATGTTATGCACATATGCTCCAAGTCCAAGCTTCAGATGAGTTTGTTAGGCGGTAATGTGCTGTGTCATGATATAATCGGATCAGGCTGGTACTTAAATTCAGGCAAGTTCTGGAGCCTGCAAGAAGAGAAAGGAACAAATCATACATGCCTGTCTGCTTATTTGTGGATTCATAAAACCAGGTCTAGAAAAATAATAATGTCGTCAGGCAGATCACGTACCTTTGCCTGACTCTGAGAATACCAGTGCCAAGAGTCATGGGTATGCCCATGATAATGCATTCACTAACTCCATCTATTTGATCCTCGCGCCCAGCGTATGAAGCGTTAAAGAGATGTTCTGAAGTTTTCTCGAAAGAAGCCAGCATCAGCACACTGCTTTTCATCTTCGCAATGCCGTATCTAGTGATGCCAAGAACTTCACCCTGCTCAGAGCATGTACGTTAGTATTGAAGGATACGAAGGAGACCGCAGATGTGTGTGTGTGTGTGGGGGGGGGGGTGGGGGTGGGGGGGGGGGGGTGTGCTATCATCAAAAATGTAAAACACGATGATTACTGTACCTTGTATGTCATCAGATCTGCCAGAAGCATCATATGTCTCAGATCAATGATCATGTTGTTACTTTCAAATGTATACTGAATTTCATCAATGATACATCTCCTTGCAGCTTCAATTCCGAGTGTTTGGTTCACTTCCATGATGTGGTTACTCTTTGTTTTCATAGCATCAACTCCTGGAGCACCCAATACTGCTAAGAGGTTTGTTCTGTAAAAGTATATTTGATTACCATATGTCATCTCACAAAGATAATGCAGAGCACAAAGTAAGACTTTGAAACATTTTCCAGAAGCAATTCACTAGTTTAACACACCATGTTTTTTTACGGATTGAACCCACCATGTTCAAAGTTGACAAAGATAGAAATTAGGAAACTCATGCCTCTCTTTATTTCAAACAGAATACTTCCTTCGTTCACAATTATAAGATGTTTTAGCTTAATCTGTATATAGCCCACATTGAAATATCTAAAACATCTTATAATTGTGAACGGAGGGAGTAACAGCAGTCCATAAAGTGTTTTTCTGAGCGGACTCATATGATTCACCTTCCAGCAAAGGCAACAGTCTCAGAAAAGTCAAGCCGCTAACTATGAATAAATAGTAACTCTTACCCTTCAACCAACAAGTTGTATCTATCGATACTTTTGTCACGTCTTCTAACAGGATTGACAACAGCTCTTTCAATAGTTGGAATACCCTGAATTGAGTAGTTAGACCAGTTAGCAACATTGTCATAATGGCTGACAAAATAACATTGCACATCGTGTTTACCTTCACGATCACTTTCGGAAGAACGGATTTCAGATTGTGCAGCTCAAACTGAAGTTTGGACTTATCAGTTCCAGTTGGATATATTCTCAACTTGGCTTCATCAATTACACGAACATGCTGTAAATACGATGTGTCATAAATACGACTGCAGAAAAATTAGTAGGACATCACAGCAAACTCAGAGCTTTATTCCTACCTCAGATTTTAACTTGAGTTTTGGATGATTTATTATTGATAGCTGCACAGAGTCAGAAGAGATTCCTGTGTACCCCTGAGCTTCTATGAGTTGCATATCAAGTTTAATAACCAAATTTGGCTGGCTTGACTTCAAAACAATCTTTATGGCTGCCGCTACCTGTTCAGCATTAAAAGGTTAAGTTGAGTTGCTTCCACAAAATATATCTTATGCACCAGACATAAAGGGCACACAGGGCTTTTTCTCATTATCATGCTCATGCAGGAAAAAAATAGATATTTTGGAACTAAAACAAAGACAGACCAATGAATAATCTCCACTTCAAGCCAACATACATTACCGCAGCTTTATTTCGAAAAAAAAAAGCAATAAGTCGCTATTAAACTAGCAAATTATTTGCTATAGAGATGAGAAAACATGTACAAAAAAACTATAATTAACTATTTACTACCATAAACACAGCTCTACAAAAAATAGGAGATTTTGCACCGTAATAGAACCCACATGTAACGTAAGAACTTCCTCAATATTTGAATTCATCTGTTCAGAATCTGCATATTACTGTTTGCCTCTATGAATGCACAACATTCATGTCACATGTTTAACAAACCCAAGAGCAAAATGCTAGCAGCCAAACTTCCTTTGTAGTGCATGTAAAAAAAAAAATCTACAAAAAAGTTACCTCGCCCAGCACTACTTTCTCGATACAGCGTTTCACTTTTACACCAAACGACTCATCCTGCCCAGACAAAAGTTCTGCAGTGATAATGGGTGTGCTTATCTTTTTAGCAGCATTGATGATTTCCTTGATGCGGGGAACTCCAAGAGTGACATCTTTGTTGTTGCTCGTTAAGGAAACATGAATTAAAGGAAATTAATCTAGTGTAGTCAATATCATGTGTTTATGTTTCTGGGCTTTGTATGGCACGACACAGTACCATATCAATATTGATGGCATAAAACTTCCTCATACGTTCACAATTTCCTGATTTATTTGTTAATTATATGTGAAAAATAAGCCCCCTATATAATAAGTTTCAGAAAATAAACTAAATACCCCACTTCATTTTCCTGAAATACATAGTAAAGAAAGGATACTCATGCTGGCTACTCCTGCAAAATGAAAGGTTTTCAATGTCATCTGCGTCCCGGGCTCTCCAATACTCTGAGCCCCAATTGCCCCAATTGATGCTCCTGCTTCGATTATTTTTGAGTGGTAACGAGATAAACAAGTATCCAGAAAAACCTGAGCCAGGAAAAGGAGAAAAGATCATCAGAACAACACAAGAACAAAATGCACAAAAAAACTATCAACAGTAATTGGAGCAACGAGCTACGGCCTTACCTGTCACAACGTGTATTGCCAAACACTCACTTTTCTCTCTCGACAGAACTAGGGTCATGTTGCATTAGGATATTTTTTGGTTAGCATATCACAGGTGAAATGCTTGAAGAGGCTCATAAATTTACTTACTCACGAGAAGTTGTACTACTTCCTCCGTCCTAGTTTGTAAGGCATAATTTGCAAATCTCTTTGCCCAAGGTGCTACCTATTTGGGGCTATAAACTTGCATGTATTGGTGGGAGAGGCAACTAGCCAATTATAGAGAGGAAATGAAATGCAATTGTGCCTAAGAGGTGGGACAAATTGTTTTTGGAATTGTGCCTAATACACCAGGACGGAGGGAGTAGTTTGATATTGACAACGACAGGAAAATAAGGCGCATTCTGTGTGGTAAGTAACAATCATAAACCACCTGCTTGTTATAAGAAACTAAAAACCAAAGAACTTCATCATGACAAGTAGATTCATACAGCATGCAGTGTATGCTTAACTCTTAAACACCTGATGCTGTCAGAAATTCAGTCTCTTCCAAACCATATAACGATATACCATTACCATACTGATCTACTCGATGGTACATTTTACTGTGGAAAATTGATAATTTGATGCAATTAAGTGAAAGAACTAAAATCTGACTGGATTTTTTTCCATCTTAGAGAAAATGGCATTGATTTGTGCCTCGATGGATCAGTCATAGTCAAAAAAAATCAGGTACAATCCAAAGATCAGGCCACACCAGCACAATGCATGTCACCCCTACATTACCCGGTGACATCCTACCCCAACAACAGCAAAGCCAACCTTGCAACGCCTGACATCGACCATGACTAACTGGATATCAGATATGAGTGATGTGCTAAGAGCACAACACTTTGGCAAAGCAATATGAATTAGTACAAGCAAAATATGATACAAACCTGTAGTTGCTTCGCAGATATGCCAGAAATATTAGCAGCAATGCGCTCTTCAATGCTGGAGTCCTTCTTTCCCACATGATCTACATCTAGGTGAAGCGCTCTTCTTGTGCTTCTCAGCATTTTGATACGATCTCCAAGAAACTTCGTTAAAATTTCCTTGAACTTGTCGCTACAACCACCAGATGCACTGTCTTGTTCGGAGAGCTTATCGTTTAACATTTGCAAGATTACCTCCGGAGATAACGTATCATGCCCCCTTTGAGGACATGTGGCCTACAGCATTAAATCGTCAGTGGTCAGAGCTAAAGGCACACTTTCATTCACAAATCTAAGAAAGTATATTCCTGTATGTTAAACTAACCATGACTTTCATAAACAACTGGTCCAAATTTAAGGGATTGCCACCTTTCCCTTCCATCTTTACAGGATCCATACCATCATCTCCATAGACGAACTGAACTATACCACCACTAGCATTACGAACTGTCTGGTCATAGAAAACTGATAGATCTTCCAAACCCTTCATTAATCTACGAGACATGTATCCAGTTTCTGCTGTTTTGACCTATGATAATAAGTTCACAACAAAGAAGAAAACAGATATCAGATCCGCACTGAAAAATAAACTGGTAAATGCACATATTTTTTTAAAACTAGATGCATTTGAAGTATCAGTCAACTGACAGCGCCCAATGGGTTCCCACCTCAGGCCAGCAAAAAGTAAGAGATGTTACAGTCCATATCTAATAATTTCACATTGTTATCCTATAATAGCTGCCAAGTAATTGTTCGACTCTGCCGCCATTGGTAGGTTACTACAGATACCAAAAACAAAGTTTTGATGTACGTATTGAAGTGATATATGTGTTAGGAGTCTGATGTTTTACCTTACTGACTTTTGCCTTTTGATGAGGCTGATTGCCTTTCTCTATACTGAAATAACTAGTAAGCTAAAGGGTTGTGTTCTGATCTTGTTTAAGTTGTGCACATTCTAAGTTGTTAGGCTGCCCAATTAGAGAACTAAATGTAGACCAGCAATAGCAATGGTCAGGAAAACACCATTGATTCAACTGAGTAGCACACACTACAGAATCAAAATGCATTTATAACTACAGAATCAATCTGCTATGCTGAAATCTATACCTAGAAAATTCAATAAACGCATGCATGCAACCAAAAGATGATTTATTAGACATACCGCTGTGTCAACAAGACCTTCTCTTCCACCCATTGTATGGAAGAAAAACTCAGTAGCAGTCAAACCCGTATAGAATGAATTAGCAACGAAACCTTTCGCCTGCGAATGGAAGACAAATAAAATAACTTAATTGAAGAGAGCGTACATCTGCATTGTCACAATATGTTGATCTCATACTGAATACAAATGAAATGGCAGTTGTCCCACATCGACCAGAAAAACAGGCTAAAAACACATTTAGAGTAAGACTACAAATGTCCGTAGTACACTATGCAAATACTACAATACAAACAAATGGTTACATTATCGATATAGTCCAAAAAACACCTAGTTGGAAAATATCATCCAATATGTCACTGACATGGGTTCACGGACCAATATTTCACGCTCTACACATCTTCATGATGGTACTGAGCTAATCTTGCCCTGAAAGTTCCAATCTTTCTACATACCATTCAGTAAAGTTTCAGGTGGCGTGGTGACAGCATACGGAAACAGAGCTGATATGAATACAGTGGTGTTCAAGTAAGAAGTTAAGAAACATTACACATATTTGCAATGTGTGGTTATTTTGGTCAGTGTGTTCATAGGATTTGCAGTATTTCTTTTTCTGGAGAGAAGTGACAACCAACATAGGAAATGATTGCACCAATGAAAATTATATTCCTCACCGCAGGGGTCTTCGAATTTATAGGAAAGTGGGGAAGAGTTCGATCTATAAAGCCATTTGGGGCACGACGTCCTCCAACTGATTGTTGCCCAACACATACAACCATCTGACTGATATTAATTGGAGAACCTTTAGAACCGCACTGGGACATGATCAACGGGCTATTCCTCCAGTGAAGTGTACTCATACAATGCTGAAAAAATAGGTTCAGCCTCAAGTCAATGTCAATTCAATAACAAGTATGAAGAAGTCAAAATGGAAACATATGGTTAGTCACTGGACTGAATCATTTCATCAATCAATCTTTTCCCTACATCACCAGTTCAAAAATTAGGCTAGTAACGACTGATGAGAACTTGTGTATCGAAAATATTAGGCTAGCCAAAACGTGAACATCCATACAAGGAAATCCAGCTAGGTAAGACTGCAAAGTTGTGATAAAGCAAAATAAAATCAATAAGACTGAAAAGCAGGAAGCCGACACGATGTAGTTTTCAACTTTCTCAATATGCAGATAATACAGAAGACCAGATTAGAAAAAGAAACAGAAGCTAACTGGTTAATGAATTGCAATGAACAAAGAAAACCTGTTAGAACTTACGTCTCCAGCTGTGTCTCTTAATTTATTTAGTACACCAGATATCCGAGCCTCCAATGTTTGAGCTCTGGTACAGCCTGGTTGTGGTTTGAGTGCACCCTTCGAATATTGAGCAATTAGCTCATGACATTCTTGATATCCTTCACCAATTGTTTTACCCTTTTTCTCATTCAGACTTTCTCCTGGTTGGACATCATCCACACCAATTGAGAAACCATGATTCCCAATGAATCTTGCACTGCAGATGAAAAGGTACATAACTGGATCAGGACAAAATTCCATACAGTAGTTGCACATAGCAATTTAGCACCACGACAGAAATGAGCAACTGTACAATGGATAGCCTGCAAAACTTCAATGAAAACCATGCTATATGAATTTGGCAAAGTGTTCACCAACTATAATCTCAGAGAAGTAGAAAGAGATAAAGAAAACACATTTGTATTCCAGTTAGAAGGAAGTAAATAGCAGCCCTTACATTTCCATACTCAGCTCAGCAATAAGCAAAAATTAGCAGTATTTTACCAAATTATTTCTAATAATGAAAGAATAATGTGAATTACACAGATCTCACCTAAACTTTGCCAGACGATTCATACAGCTTGCTGCTGCGTGTGAATTATAATCTCTTATAAGAATAGAGAACATGCCCTCATTATTCCCGTTACCTAGAGACATAACATCAATCAAATTTGATAATAAATGTGAGAATAACAAATAACTGGGCAAAATGAACAATGACAACATCATTTATAATATGCACTTTATGGAGTGATTCATGAGGGTAGATGATGTATAACTGACGCTCTCCTGAAACACAAGGAAATATCCTAACTTCCCAAGAATGCAGTACAAATTGTGCTAGAGTCAATATAGGCATGAATATATCAATAATACCAACAAAAAATAGATACGATCGTAAAATATATTATTTCATACAGTACATAACTTGGAATACATTCCTTCTCGAGCAAGTATTTTGCAGTACAAGTTTTTTTTTAATACTGATGATTTATACTAAGGAGACGCTAAAATGACACAAAGATACAAACGGACCCCCAAACCTGAAAGATCAAAAACCAAAAAATTACAACTATCTAACACTTCAAAAGAAGGAACAAAGAAGCCACGAAAACTAAAAAAACTAACAAACAGAACAGCTAAAGCAAGATTATCACTGGAGAATAAAGTTTGACTATTTTTACAAAAGTGAAACATGATACTGTAGACTAGTGAGAGCTCACTTCCACAACTGCTCGGATAGAACATGCATAGCTCATTTTACAAGGCAGGATGAACTACTGCTCTTCCAAGATCAAATAAACAATTTTCAGTACTCAGGCATGTCAAGCAAGATAGTCCGAAGAAAAGTAAGCTTATAACAAGGGTTTGTAAGTGCAGCCAGCACTAGTTTTCTCACCTAAAGTTTTCTTCCCAACTTGCCCAGACAAAAGCTCGCTGTTTCGGAAGTAGACAAAACCATCATTCGGACACATTGCTTCATGTATTTCTTCAGATGTCTTGTCTTCAACAGTAAGAGCACATTTCTTTGTACAGATTTTCTCTCTCACAGTAAGATTCAGAAAAACCTTCGTGCTTGCGTTAGGGCGTACTAACACACTGAATAATTGTTTACCAGTCCAAAGCTCAATAGGCTGCAAAAAGAGAAAAATCTATATTTACACAGGGGCCAAGACTACGATAAGAAGGCTAATGTGCATAAATATGCATATCGAAAACAATAAGAATACGTATTTCATAGATGAACAAGAAAATTATGCTTAATTTGAAGTCTCTTATTATGCATAGAAATGCTGAAAGATGAACAAGAAAAAACAATCTTGATTTCAAGTCTCTTGTTATGCATAAAAATGTTGTTCTCATTTTTTGACTGTAGGGGTCATTATTAGATAGAGGTAGAACAGCCCCACATCACTTCCCGGTCTCTGGTCTGCCCCCCTGCTTCGGCGGTCTATGTTCATGGGTTGGGGCTAACTCCCTGCATGGCAACGTCCATGGAGGCGTTGGCATGGCCCAGATTGGACCTTCTCCTTGAGCACCGGGGGAAACCCTAGGTCCGGCTCGCTGCATGGAGCAGCGGCGGCGTGTTAGCGCCGTTCAGCCGATGTGGCAGCTGGGCAGCCCTGGAAATGTGGTCTGTCATTAGAGGTATCTGGCAACAGCTGTGATGCGGCCCTGTTGCTCTGAGTCTCACCGCCTCTCCATTCATGGCTAGAAGCGGGGCTAGGAGGCCTTTTGTTGTTGCAGTCTGAAGCTGGTGGCACCTCCCCACCTGGTTGTAGGTCATGTGTGTGTTTGTGTCCCTCCTCTCAAGAGATTGTATCTGCACCTCTAAGCTCTTCCTGTTCAATGAAACGAACAGAAATTCTTTTGCGTTTTCTCGAAAAGATGCATAGAAATTCTGAAACTTTCAGTTAGGCGACTCGCCCAACAGTACAAACTAATTTTATTATATGACAAGCAACAAGAGCGAGGGTGCCTTGTTTTCCAAATTAATTTTTCACAAATATATTAGCTAGTTTACCATGTATCAACCTTTTAACCATAGACGTTAGAAGAAGCACAACTGGCACCAACTTTTTATAGAGATGATTTCATGTTTGCAAGGAACATTAAATCAAGGAAAGCATATAGCAATGCCAAAAAAAATTGACATGAAAAACATACCTTGATTAGTGCTGGTGTTGGCAAATCAATATTTTCCATTGCGTCACCAAGATATGAACACAAAAGAGTAAAGGAAGACCTGTCATAGAAGTTGTCTTTTCTTGTGATCAGAAAAGAAGATGTTAAAAAGTCTTGCGTGGAAGCAACCAGTATTTCCCCATTCTTAGGGGTACACAAATTGTTCTGGACCTGCAAAATAATTAACAGGTACCAAAATAGTATCAGTGTATGAGAAGCAAAACAAAAATGTTAAACTATAAAAAAAACTGTTAACAAGTGCTACCCCCATAAGCATAAGCGCTTCAGTACGAGCTTCTTCTGTCTGTGGGACATGCAAATTCATCTCATCTCCATCAAAATCAGCATTATAAGGGTTGCATACAGACTCATTAAATCTTAGTGTTCTCCAGGGCATTATCCTTGCCTGTATTTAAATACAAAAGGAAACAAAAGGTGGGATAAGAAATTTAGTACAATAAATACAGCGTAATATGGAGCAATTTATACCCTGAATGACAAAATTGACATTCTATGGAGCAATTTATACCCTGTGTGACATAATTGACATTCTATGCAAGCTGGGTTGTCTATTGAAGAGGACAATGTCTCCATCTTCCAAATGTCTTTCAACTATACAGCCATACTTCAAATCCCGAGCAGCAATCCTTCTATCACAGTACTTTAAGTGCCTAAAATGCAGTCGATAACAAAGTATGAAAGCTGAACTTGTTAAAATTGAGAATTTAAATTTGAGACAATACAACTTACAGCTTTGTTCCATCAGGTTGTAATATAAAATTTGCTCCTGGATGTTTGTGTGGTCCATTTCGTATACACTGGCGCAGCTTCTCTATGTTGTAGAACGAAACTCTTTCAGGATAAGTCAAGACTCGAGCCATCAAAATAGGTATAGCCACCTATAAGGTTTAATCAGTAATGACATACAAAAATCAGTTGGGGAATGAATATGAATAGCGTGGGTCAAATAGGGACAAGTACCTCGGTTATTCTCAAATTTGGGTCAGGAGATATGACAGTCCTTCCAGTATACTCCGTACGTTTTCCAGACAAGTTCCCACGAAATCGGCCTGTCTTCCCTTTGAGTCGTTGAATAAGACCACGGTGTTGTGAATCCACAAGACAGGGGGCATCACTATTGATATATTCAACAACTTGAAGTTGAAGGAGTTGCCAGCAATCCTTCAAAGAAACAAAGAAGAAAATTGAACTAGAGCATCCCAATGTAAATTACCCTTTTATTATCTTAATGTAATGTGAGATTAGAAATAATCACAACACAATAATACAGCATAAAACCCTTCCAAAAAAATTCAAAAAAAAAAGTAATTCTGAGTTAGTACTTAGTTACCTAGTACAGGAAGATGAATGGGAAGCCATAACTACTACTGAAGTTATTACTAAATATTCAATTATGTTAGCACAAATTTCTATTTGAACTCACACCTAAATCATTATTCCTGAAGAGCACTTCCATACAGCCACCAATATGTACAGTTTTAAACTGTCCCTTGAGCAGACCTCATCATCGTATCCAACATTAAGCTCTCAAGTCCTACTTTATGTGAACAACAGAGGCAGATTCGTTTCTAAAATGCAATGAAATTTCGGGAACACAAAGTAGCACTCAGCAGAGGACAAAGACAACAATGGAAAATAAAGATAAATTAAAGGGGAAAAATGAAGAGCTGTGAGTGGTCTTACAAAGCACTTCATGAGCGGTTCGCCACTTTGAAGGGTCCCCTTAAGGATGGAATTTGTATTAACAATATTCTTCAATATGCAAGTAATACTATCTTCATTGCTGCAAGAAGCAAGACATTTGACAATTAATGACATAGCAATGGTATGTGGCTATGCTGAAACACCATAATATGATGTTCTAAGGAACCAAAGAACAAACCTCATTCTACCACCACCAACAAAAACCGAAGGACGGATAGGTACAGGTGGCACTGAAATCTCTGTAATGATAAGTTTCTCAGGCCTATCGCCAAGGTTAAGCAATTCACAGTCCTGCAGATATTAAGTGGGATAGTAAAAATAATAAACCTATGTCCTATGTACTTTGGTACTTTAGTGAAAGTAATAAATACTCTTGTGAGCGAAAAAAAGTAGTGGCATCCACCTCATCAGTCATTCTTCTGAAAAGAGATAGAACAGTTGCAGGGTCTAGTGTGTGAACTGAAGTAATGGCTAGCTTTTCTTTCTTGTGTTTTAGTGCAGCCCGGAGTTCTTCTGTACTTCCATCCAAAGTTTTGCTACAGTCATGAACAATTACCAAGCCTACTCTGCCCTTCTTAGCCACACCTGTAGAGCCAACCAAAATACAAGGCTAAGTTCTAACAATTACTAGGATATCCTAAGGATAAATTACATATGATGAGGAGAAAAGGGAGTATTAGAAGGAAGCTTGCCATTTATGTATCCACACCAGGGGCAACGACACAGCTTGCATTTGTCCCTCACTTTTTTCATTGTAGCGAATTTGACTAGTGGTTCTTTAGAATGTCTCATCTTCTTCAGGAACTCCCTGCGATCTTTCTCCACGAGAAGAACCCTGCTACAGCCCTGCAAAGGCATGGGGAACAAGTATAAGAATCACAACATATCAGATCACAGACCCAAGAGATGTGAGCATCGTCGAGGTGATACCTTGCAGATACACTTCACTACATCCAGAATATTACTGAAGAACCCAATATTGAAAACCGGTAGCGCAAGCTTCAGATAACCAAAATGGCCCGGACACTCGGTGAATGAACCATGGCAAGTACCGCACTCCCCGTGCTTGTTTGCAGCTCCCTGGATTTTTTCACAGTAAATCGTAAGACCATGCATTACACACACACACAGTGGCGTTCGGCGTTCAGCGTTCGTAACTCAATTGTTCAGGCATATACACATATAAACCCCCGGAATTCGGCAATGAGGAGGGGAGGAACCGAGGGATTACCATCCGCGTGTCGAGCAATCCGTTGGGCACAGGCTTGAGGTCGGGCCCGTAGACCCGGTTGCTCCAGACCTGCGTCTCCGCGAACTGTCGTATCTCGTTGCCGGACAGCATGCTGAACCGCATGCTCTTTCTGAAGAAAAAAACAGCAGGAGAGTCAGTAAGCGGGCGGGCAGCCTCCGCGCGAGCACCACGCAAGAAAGGAGCGGAGAGCATCCTCACATCCTCCGGGTGCCGACGTCCTCGACGAAGGGCTCCTTGGTGCAACGCAGCTTCTCCTCCGGCCGCGCCATCTCCTCTGCTCGACGCCGCCGCGCGAATCAGGTGTGGATTTTTTTTTATGGGAGATTCTGTGGGGAAAGAGCAGAAGAAGGGCCGCCGCCAGCTGTTCTCCGGTGAGCCGCTCCTCACAGTGTGCAAATGGAGGCGGCGGCGCGGAACCGATCAGAACTTTGCGGGGGGGATTAAATAGGTAGAGAGAAACTTAAGGTGTTAAGTTATTATGTTTGTTTCTAGGGTTCCGCCTCATCCTCTTCGTGCCCGATTGGCTAGGTGCGGCTGCCTCGCGAGGCAGATCTCCAGTTCGATCCTCAGCACTCCCTCCAGGCCATAATATTCCGGAAGTCCATTTTGTCTCGTGGGATTCCAAGTATCATAATAGTATTTCATAATGTCAAACAAATCCAAAAATATATCGGATGTACATATAGACATTTTTTGTAGGCCCACACAATTTCGTCAAAAGAATCAAATTATTTGAGCCCTGTTTAAAGAGAAAAAACATGTTTCTTAAGAAGTCATTTTTTACCACCAAATTTTTCTTTTTTATACAACACACAAAACTATTATTAGATATTTATGTGATATTTTTTGATATTTAAATATTCTAAAAAATCAAAATGGGACTAGATTGACAAAAAAATTCAAACTCATAAGTCCTCTGAGCCAAAACACCATGTCCATATTATTCCATTTTCTTTTCTTAATCTCTACAATATACAATCCCACAAGAATTCAAGACTTGTGGTGACTCCACCTCATCATACATTTTGGGTCTTGTATGGACCCACATGCATGTGATTACTTTATGCTTTAGATTTTTTGATGGTCCACATTCATGTAGTTACTTTATATCATATTTTAATATATGTTAGTACAATACAAGCGAATTAAGTTTTGAAAAAACACAAAATCAACTCTATCTAATCCATCAATATACACAACCATATTTTGATTTGAGAAAAGATATAAACGAAATATAGCATGTCGACGAGTAGTTTTCATTCACGTTCTTAGTTTCGAATATCGTCAATTGTAACTTATTATTTTGGACCGAAGTTCTATCTTTTAGACGAATTTTATCAAATTTATCGCACTTGTTTAATAGTTTGAAATTTCCTTCGACAACTAGATCCATCTCGCCTTTTCCCATGACTTTCTTATTTCAACAGACATATTCATATAAATATTATACTATATGTACGTGTATGACCATTGTTGCAAGAAACTTTATGTGTGCCTGAGCAGCTCCGGCAGCTGCACTGTCGTCGCACCATGCCATTATACCGTTCACCGCTCCTCGCGTGACTGTCAGCTAAACAAATTTGTTCATAAGTGGTGGCGTGACCTAAATTCAACTCTTAACCAAGTGGTGAGAGTACGCAAAACACGGTACAAAACCACACAATCCACCTTTACGTTTCTCCACATGCAGAAAAAATTAATACAACAATGGAGTTTAACAAAAAAAACTACACATAGATTGACGAGATTGGTTATAATGAAACATGGTAGCTGAAACTGCATAATAGATTATCTTTCTACAGTGGAGATTGGTTTTTTTCTAAAATACATGACATTTCAGTTAAATTGTTAACACTTCAAATAATAGTAGGGGTAGTTTTCTCATTAGTATCACGAAAATAAATGATATGACTTATGAGTTTGAATTTTTTTGTCATAATTAAACTTTGTGCCGAATATCCTCGTAGCACTAACAGAATTGTTATAATGAAGAGATATAACATATTTTGTTTATCTATCAAACTAAACATGAAAAATATGATAAAACACCTTATTCAGAATCACAACAAGAGAACAAAAACAAAGAAACAAATACATTAAACAAAAACAATTAAATCGGCGCGGCAAAGCGCGCCCTTACCTTCTAGTATTCTTATATATCTTGTAATTCTCCCCTATTGTAGGTGTCAAGCAAACTATTCATAATAGATATTTACCAACTTAGCTATTGGATTCCATTACTTGAAATCATAGAGTAAGAGCATATCCGACAGCCCTAAAATCGGACACCAAATAGGCACAAAATTTCCAACAACAACCTTAAAATAGGACAGCCACACCACATCTTATTTTTTGACAATTTATACATATTGCATATAAATAATATTGAAGTCATCTCAAATCAATACAAAGCAGCCTTAAAATAGGTCGGTGGAAGTAGGTACGCCGGTGAGGGTTGGGTCATCGGCTCTAGGGCACGTGGTGGCTGGCCTGGTCGGGCCAGTTGGTACGTCATCATGACTCAGTGGAGAAGAGCGTACACCGTGGACAGAGAGCCGATGCATTCATATGTTGACTACGGGTGCTCATTTACTTATCTTGTACTCTTGTTACATTGACTATGGTAAACAATATTTTAAGACTAGTTTTTATATGAGAAGGATCAACCGAATCTATTGATCATCAACAACAATCCAAGGAAATTTTAGAAGTCATAACAAATTATAAATAGGTTTTGGCACCACTATCGACTACTAAAAGCACTTTAGCGAGCCGAATGTGTGTTGATGTCCTCACCCTTTCCTCATCAGAGCCGGGTAAGATTGCCGTTGTCAAGCTTGTTGTAGGATAGACAGATAATCGTCGTGCAAAATCCAGAAGGATCAACGTAACAGAGCAACTGCCATCGCTAATGATGCAACCCTAAGTCGAAAGAAACGTATTGTTACTAGATGAACGAACATGAAAACGGACCGGTTCCTAAGAGATCCTCTTAGTGTTGTATGTGTTTTTCGCTGAAGTTCTGCCTATACGTTCTACTTATGTAGGTGATATGAAACGGTTGCAATTTTCACATTTCAGCATCATTAGGAAACACTTGGTAATATGTATGGTAAGATTTTCTTTATTGTTTCAGACAAATTGCAGGCCAGCTTTCACAAGTAATATCAATATCAAGTATCTGCGAATGACAATTCTGAAAGTTTAGTCCCTCTGTGACCTACAAGACTTGATGCATATGCACATTGGATGTATGTATCTGCAGATCGTCGCGCTGTAGTTATCAACAAAATTATGTGTATCTGATGTGTATTCTCGTACAAAAACGTGGGATTGATCCGGTTGCACTAGCTATAGTACATATTTTTTTATCTTTCATCTATGTACCATATAAATAATAATTAAACGTGCATTGAGATGTGGACATACCAACTTATCAGCACCCGTCTATGCATCGAAGCAGACAATTTTCTGATTACGTCATAGTAATCTTTTCTCATATCAATCCGAAGCACGAAAGAGACTTGCACTTGAATTAAATTGGCTCTTATCCGACGCAAAAACGCCTTACAATTTCAACATGTAGTTGTGCGCCAAATCGGGTATCTCCAGCAACGGCACTAACATCTCTTCAGAGGTAACCACCTTTGGGTCAATTTCGATGGTTTGGCCAGTGCTTCCAGATCAGGTACCTTTTGTCTTGTCGGGGTACGACTACGTGATGAGGTGTCGAAGAACTGGGATACCGCGGAGATGAAAAAGTGGCACCAGAAGTAGTATTCATGTTGTAGTACCGGATGAAGCGCAACTTCATCCGCCTAGTGTCGATCTCGATCAGCCGTTTGCCAAGGTCACCTTTGGTGTCCGTGTCGTGCTTGCTCTTGTGCACCCTGAAGCAAAGAATGTCGGGATCCTCCAGACTCATGGTGGGGTACTCGGGCCTGATGCGCGGGACGACGCCGTGGTAGCCTGGGAGGGACCAGAGCTCATCGCATTTGATGATACGGACCTTGTCCCACGTTGTCATGTCGTCCATCTTGAGGTCCCACATGGTGATGGTGAAGGCGTATTGGGAGACTCGGCAGGTGGTTTTGCAAGGGCAGGCACAACAACAGTGGGGGATCTCCACGAACCTCACCGCCCGGCCACCGTCTGTGGCGCATACCCTCCGATAGGACGGCCCAACGCGTTCGAGGAGGAGGCTCCTCCGAGTGTCGGGCTCCACTGGAAGAGATACATATCGCAGCTTGGGCGTCTCGTCCGACATGTCGAAGTAGATGATGCCGCGGAAGTAGTCCACCCAGAGCAAGAGCCGATCTCCGACAGGTATGACGCTGTCGGTACACCACAAGGCAAGCTCCTTCTTCTTGCCATCGTCGTGGATGACGGGCAGCTGCTTGAGATCCTGATGACCCACAAGTATAGGGGGTGTATCGTAGTACTTTTGATAAATAAGAGTGTCGAACCCAACAAGGAGCAGAAGGTGTTGACAAGCAGTTTCGATGAAGGATTCACTGTAAATACCCACAGACAAGTTTTTAGGGGTTTTTGATATAGCAGATAAATAAAATACAAGTAAGTAAAATGCAGTAATAATAATTGCAGCAAGTGGCCCAATCCTTTCTACAGCAAAGGACGAGCCGGTTGGTTTACTTATGATGACCAAACGTTCTTGAGGACACACGGGAATTTAGTCTAGTGCTTTCGCTTCATATAGTTGATTAATCTTCATTGTTTTGATAAGTGTTGTGTGGGTGAACCTATGCTAATGCACCGCCATTCCTAGGACTAATACATACTTGTGATTATACCCCTTACAAGCATCCGCAAATACAAGAAAGTAATTAAGATAAATCTAACCACAGCCTTAAACTCTGAGATCCTGCTATCCCTCATGCATCGATATACCAACGGGGGTTCAGGTTGCTGTCACTCCGGCAACTCCACAATTGGCAAACGAATACACAATGCATTCCCCTAGGCCATAAAGGTGAAGTGTCATGTAGTCGACGTTCACATGACACCACTAGAAGAATAACACCACAACTTAAATATCAAACCATTAAATATTACTCAACATAATTCACTACTAACATTTAGACTTCTCCCATGTCCTCAAGAACTAAACGAACTACTCACAAGACATCATATAGATCATGATCAGAGGTGATATAATGATGAATAACAATCTGGACATAAACCTTAATTCAACGGTTTCACTCAATAGCATCAACCACAAGGAGTAATTAACACCGGGAAAGTTACTGAAGGCTATCACATCTACGGGTATCAAGACTGTTTTCTGGCGCCGTTGCCGGGGAATCATAGCTGAAAAGATTTATCCAAGGAGCTCCTGCACTAGTCCTGTTTTCTAGCGCCAGATTCATCACAACAAAGTCAACTTCATCACCAACTTGTGCTAACACCTAAGCTTGGGGAGGTTGCACCTACGTGAGCATCATCTTATCCATCTTTACCTTCAAAGCAAAATTATTTGTTTTGTCATTGTCTTGCATTGTCTTGCATTTGTAATTCGGTTTGCATTTGTGAGACTCATTTTATTTTCAGTTTTGCATATAAAATTAAAAAAATACAAAAAAACTTGCTAAAATGGGAGAAAGAACTAAATTGTGTGACTACACAAACACTCCTAATGATCAATTCATCTCTAAAGCTATTGCCACACCTGAGATTAAAGCTGATAGCTATGAAGTAAGTCCTAGTTTGTTGAACTTGATAACTAGGGAACAATTTGGTGGTAGTGCTATGGAGGATGCCTCTATGCATCTTCATGATTTTGTTGAAATATGTGACATGCAAAAGTTTAAGAATGTTGAAAGTGATATCCTAAAATTGAAGCTATTTCCTTTTTCACTTAGAGGAAAGCTAAAGAATGGTTGCATTCATTGCCATCCGGTAGTATTAATTCATGGGATGATCTAAAGAAGCTTTTATTAAGAAATACTATCCTCCTGTTAAAATTTTGCAAAATAGAAACAACATCCTTTCTTTTAGGCAAAATGAAAATGAACATGTTGCTATGGCTTGGGATAGGATAAACTTATGCTTCGAACTTGTCCTCACATGGGTTAATGAATGGACCATATTACACTCTTTCTACAATGGTTTAAACTACATGTCTAGAAACATACTTGATTCTGCTGCTGGAGGTGCTTTTATGAGTAAACTATAGTAGAAGCTAAAAATATATTGGAAAGCATTTTGCAAAACTATAGTCAATGGCATACTGATAGGGCACCCAATCCTTCTAAGAAAGTGAATTCTATTGAGGAAACTAATGATTTGTCATCTAAAATGGATACTATTCTTGCTTTGCTTAATAAACCTAGTGTTGAAAATGTTCCTTTGCAAGAACTAGTTGGTAATAATTCTGAAAATATTGATGTCAACTTCATTAGGAACTATGGTAACAATGGGTATGGGAACAACAATTATAACTCTTATAATAAACCCCCATATGTGCCAAATAAATATGCTTCTAGTGGTAATGTTTCTAGTGATTTGGAAAACACCATTAGATCTTTTATATCTACTCAAAAGAGCTTAATAAGGAATTTATCTCTAAGTTTGAAAAACAAGATGCTTTGTTTGAAAGGGTAGATCAGCTTGCTAAGGAAGTCTCATCATTAAAGAGTATCATTACAGCCCAAAAACATGAGGAAACAATTAAATATTGCCAAGAAGTTATCAATAAGTCTTGGGAACACATTCATGAGCAAGAAGAGTTGCTAAAGAATCTATTGGGGTAATGAAAGAGAGAGAAGTTGAGGAAGTTAAAATGCTTAGTGAAGTCAAGGATCCTTTGCTTGACTTAGAAAATTGTAGCTTGCATGAATTAATCTCTATCTTACAAAAGTTTGCAAGTGATCCTTCCATCAACACTAATCAAGCTGGCTTTGGTTCCTATATTGCTAATCATGTCTTGAAAGAGAAAATTGCTAGGTACAACCAAGAGGCCATGATACCACCTAAGCTTGGGGATATATGGATTCCCAAGGTACTAGTAACTATTGGAAAAGAGACACACCATGCCATACTTGATCTAGGATCTAGTGTCTCTGTTTTCTAAAGAACTATATGAAGTGCTTGAATTGAAAAATCTTGAAAAATGCTCTATTGAACTTGCACTTGCTGATGATTCCATTAAACATGCTTTAGGGAAAGTAAGTGATGTTATGGTAGAGTTACATATGACTTTTGTGCCTGTGGATTTTCTAATCATGGACATGGGGAATAAAACCTCTAGTCCTATTATTCTTGGAAGACCTTTTCTTCGTACTACAGGTGCTATCATTGATTCAAAGGAGGGAATGAAGTTTCAGTTTCCACACAAGAAGTGCATGGAACACTTCCCAAGAAAGAGGGAACATCAAAGTTCAAGCTCCCTCATGAGCTTCATCTTCAATAAACAACAAGTAAGAAGCCTAGCTATATGGCTATAAAGAAAGCGCTTTGCGGGAGGCAACCCGGTTATTTTTATGTGTGATTTTCTTTGTGTCCTCTTGCTGTATCAAGAGAGTTTGTTTTTAGTTTAGTTTCTGGAGTTTTTAATAAAGTGCCAAGTTTTACCCATTTTGGTTTGAAAAGTTGCTTATAGCGTTCGGAGATTTTATTCCTGCACGAATCTGTGCACGGTATGATTTTTAATTCTTATTCTGTAACTCCGAATGAGCTCATATTTGAACTGTAGTTGCAACTTTTCATCCTCTGTATGCATGAATTTTTCGGAATTTTTCGGCAAAGTTTGGTAGGGTAGAAAAATACGTTTTGCTGCTGCTGTTTTTCTGGACAGATTCTGTCCCATTTTGTTTTATGCATGTTTTGAACTTTTATCTTGAATCTTTTTGATTCAATGAGTTTATGAGTAGGCATACAACATTATATACTTTCTGGACATTCATATGATTTTTGTTTAAGGATTATATGCAGCAAGAAACCTATTTGTTTATCACTACTAATGCACCCCACAGAAAAGAAAATGGGAGAAACGGTGTTTTGAAGTTTTTTCACAGGGATTGGAGGAGATGCACCAAGAGTTATCCAAGGATGGTGAAGACCATAAGCTTGGGGATGTGAAGACAACCCCACTGGACCTACACACTCTCGGTTTGCACACGTCTAACTTCTGTTTTTCGATCGAAACACTTTATCGCATAAACTTGGAGCGTCTTTTTGTTTTTTTTGTTTGTTTGTTATTTGTGAGACCACCACATTATCATTTATATGAGAAAGAGCTACTGGAAATATGGGTTGAAATATGTTGGATGCTTTTATCATATTGGGAAAAGGGATGTTTGAGTTGATTTTTAATGATACATATAGTTGCATGATTCATGAGCTTGTTTATGAGTAATAATTTGCAAATGCTTTATCAAGAGCTATCACTTATTCATGTTTTGATGCTGAATGTTATTTTACTTGTTTAACATGGATTAGTTAGTTCTATGGACACTCATGCATGCATCTAGATGGTCAACTTTCTCCCTCTTGCTAGCCCAAACATTCCAACAAGCAAAAACTTGTTTCCAACACCTTCAACCAAAGTTATTCCAGTGAGTCCACCATATCTACCTATTAGCTTTATGCTATTCCGAGTATGTATATCATGATATTTGTGTTATCTATACCTCTGAATGAAAATGTTTATGTTATTGATTGTTATGGGAAAAGTTGGTTATATAGCTCTCACGAACTTGATGCACAACTTTATTTTTATTGCATAAATAAAACATGACCCATTGTGATTAATAATATGATGCTAGTGGCTTGATAAATGTCCGAGGTTGGGAGTTAGCCCATATGTGCTGTCACATGCAAAGCTTTCAACATGCTCCTTCATCTCATTTAGTTGATATCATGTACTTTTGTTTATGGATGCCTATCATGGTGAAATGAGGTGGAAATGAAGTAGTTTAAATGAGTTTGTATAAATGGTTAGAGAGACGCCTGGGCCGCTAATCTAAGCCATGCATCATTCATGGTGGAAATTTACTTACATGCTATGGTGAACCGTCTGTGATGCACCTTATAATAAAAAGCTATTCCAATGGTAAATAAAAAGGGTGTTGAGGTTGTTCATCTTGTTTGTTTGTCTTGTCATTTTGATATGGGCTTGTTCCATATCCTGGGACAAGAGGTACCCCAGTTGACGCTCTTGATGATACTATTATTACTTACAATGATATATAACTTGAACTTGCTTTGTTTCCTAAGTTGAGTAATCATGGTGTAGGTACTTGTATTCAAGGGGCATGAGACACCTAACCTTTACTTTATCAAGCACACTACTCATATTTGCTTTCACATTAAACTTTAATCATTCAAGATGCTATGATAGGGGTAATGAGAGCTTGACACCAAGAATTCCACATTGCAATCATTAACTTAAGTAGAAGAGTTTGGAAGTTAGATGAAACTTATGCATGCTTTACCTCTACTCACATATACATCTTTCCAAAGTGTCCACCTTTTATATTCAGATTTTCATCTACACTCTATGACCAATGTAGGATGTTCTTACTTATCATTATGCATACATGTGGTCCATATTACTATCTTCTATGTTACACTTTGTGAACTATCATTGAACATCCTTGCATTGAATACTTGATATCACTTCATAAACTATTTGCATATTGCTACTCCTTTGAAGAATGAATCATTTGACTCTATGTAGCAGTAGCAATCATCTTTGATATCCATTGTTAGTGCTATATTGCAAAGCCCATGTTAGTTTTATCACCTTCATACTCGAGGACGAGTATTGGTTAAGCTTGGGGATGTTGATGCATGTAAAATGCATACATGAACTTTGCACTATATCACTCATATTCCAATCATATTTGCATCATATAAGGGTTATACCACTGTTATTTAATGATTTTAGGAAATAAAATAATTGTTTCCTATTTTTATGGAATTAACCCTGCGCAGGCAGAAAACCCTATTTTTTCCTTTTATGTTTCAGGGACCCAAACGTCGTCAAAAATATGGAAAAATACAGAGGTCATTATTTTGGAAGGAGGAAGACGTAGGAGCGAAGGAATCAAGCAAACGGAGCCCGAAGGCCAAAAGGGGTGGCCCACGCGGCCACTGTACCTGGCCGCGTGGGGCCCACCATTGGCCTCGAGGCTCCGCAGCCGTCGATCTTTCTCCACCGCCTTCGTCTTGACCTAAAAACGCCTATAAAAGAAGTCCCACGCGTTCTCGAAAACAAGCGCCGCCATATCACAGAAACACGAAAACGAAGATCTGGAGCTGCAGATTGGAGGGGGAAAACTCCGGCGGGGCGCTGCCGGCGTGGTCTCCATCTTCTCCATCGACATCTCCACCATCTCCATCATGAAGAGGGAGTAGTCCACCTCTGGACTATGGGTTTGTGGAAGTAACTTATGTATCTCTCCTCTCTTTGAGCTTCACTAATTAGTACCGTATGAGCTGCTGAACATGATTACGGTCATATGTAATTCCTATGTGGTGGATCTTTTTGTGAGTTAATATATGTTTGAGATTGCAATGTTTGTTTCAGTTATGAGTATAGATGCATATTATGTACCCCGTTCTTATCTACTTGTTATGATCAAGCATGTTTATGAGGCGTGTGTGGGGTGATGTGTGCATTAGTTGGAGTAACGGGGGGTGGTGAGTGCGGTAAGTTGACAACTGAAATATCGCGATCCACTTGGGTGTTTACCTTACTTTGTTGCCTCACTAGGGATAAACAAAAATACCATGCTACAAGGGTTGGGTGACCAAGCTTCTTCCTCTGACTAGATCTAGCATGTTCTTATTTTCACTTCATGTCATGATACTTAAAGCTATACTCTGATTTATCTTAATTGCTAAGGTGTTATGATTTAGTTCGCATCTTGGTGGAGTATAAGAGAGATTAATAACCAAAAGATCTCTATGTTAGGACGTGATGCCCATATAATTAGTAACTTGATATCAAACTTTGTGTTGCAATCTCATATGTCAACTCTATGTGTCCATTGTCTGCCACACCATTAAAAGAGAGAGTGCATTTGTGAAACCATGAACCCCGGTCCATTTTTAATCATAAGAAACACCTTTCCAACCACTTTTACCACTTTTCCATTTTCTGCCATTATTAAATCCGAAAATACAAAAACACTTTTCCATCTTGCATTCATCATAAAAAACCCAAAAATATCATTTATCATTGTTATCATCATCCTTGCACATTCATTCACCACCATTGCATATTTATTTCTTGTTTGCATTGCATATTTATCTTGATATCATTCATACACCTTGTGCTTGACAACCACAGGTGAGGTTGAGGACCAAAACAATTAACCTTGTTTTGTAGGTGACCAAAAGAAGGATAGGAAGATAAATCTTTCACTACTGATTCCCCGAGAGTTCGATATTAAACCCTCGAGTCACCCTCGTGGGGAAAACACGTCTTCCACTTACTACATACTCTGCACTTGGAGGCTCAACCTAACCATGTATACTTTATCTTGCAGGTAGTACTGAAGGCTATCACATCTACGGGTATCACTTACCAATAGCGCTTCACTCCCCGGCAACGGCGCCAGAAAATAGTCTTGATGACCCACAAGTATATGGGGTGTATCGTAGTACTTTCGATAAATAAGAGTGTCGAACCCAACGAGTAGCAGAAGGTGTTGACAAGCAGTTTCGATGAAGGATTCACTGTAAATACTCACAGACAAGTTTTTAGGGTTTTTGATATAGCAGATAAATAAAATACAAGTAAGTAAAATGCAGTAATAATAATTGCAGCAAGTGTCCCTATCCTTTCTACAGCAAAGGACAAGCCGGTTGGTTTACTTATGATGACCAAACGTTCTTGAGGACATACGGGAATTTAGTCTAGTGCTTTCGCTTCATATAGTTGATTAATCTTCATTGTTTTGATAAGTGTTGTGTGGGTGAACCTATGCTAATGCACCGCCCTTCCTAGGACTAATACATACTTGTGATTATATCCCTTGCAAGCATCCGCAAATACAAGAAAGTAATTAAGATAAATCTAACCACAGCCTTAAACTCTGAGATCCTGCTATCCCTCATGCATCGATATACCAACGGGGGTTCAGATTGCTGTCACTCCGGCAACCCCACAATTGGCAAACGAATACACAATGCATTCCCCTAGGCCCATAAAGGTGGAGTGTCATGTAGTCGACGTTCACATGACACCACTAGAAGAATAACACCACAACTTAAATATCAAACCATTAAATATTACTCAACATAATTCACTACTAACATTTAGACTTCTCCCATGTCCTCAAGAACTAAACGAACTACTCACAACATCATATAGATCATGATCAGAGGTGATATAATGATGAATAACAATCTGGACATAAACCTTAATTCAACGGTTTCACTCAATAGCATCAACCACAAGGAGTAATTAACACCGGGAAAGTTTCCCCTATGAAATACACAAGATTCAACCCTAGATGTTACAGCGGAACGGAGTGGAGCGGTGGAGATGACGGTGTCGGCGGTGGAGATGATGGTGATGATGATCCCAATGAAGCCAGCTCGATGATGGTGACGATGGCGATGATTTCCCCCCTCCGGAAGGAATTTCCCCGCAGATTTCTCCCTGCCAGAGAGCTTTTCTCTCTCTGGTGTTTTCCGCCTCGTGGAGGCGGCTGAATATTTCCTCGATGATCCCCCCGGTGTTAGGGTTTTCAGGGGGTGAAGTATGCGAAGGGGCGTCGACTGAGGTGGGCCCGGGCTCCCTCCCCACATGGCGGCGCGCCAGCCTAGGGGGCCGCGCCATGGGGTGGGGAGGGCCCATGGTGGCCCACCTTGGCCTCCCCTTTTGGCTCCCTCCGGGATCTGACAAAATAGGAGCTTCTGTATAATTTTCTTAAATTGTTGAACTTCAGAAATATTGTATCCTGACGATGCTTTTTCCAGCAGAATCCTGACTCCGGTGAATAATTCTCCAATAATCATGAAACATGCAAAATAGGTAAAATAACATAAGTATCATCTCTAAATATGAAATATATCAATGAATAACAGTAAATTATGATATAAAATAGTGATACAAAATGAACGTATCAGATCCCACTTCTAGTTGCCACTGGATCGGAGCACGCACAGCTCGGCTCCCACGGACCCTGATGACTCCTCTCGGTTCTCAATACGACAGCGACTCTGCTCCGCCACCAGCACCTCATCTTGGCCACGGCAGCGCAGGAGCGCAGTCCCACGGTGATTCAAACAGCGTATGACTTTTTGCTCACCCTCCTCTTGCTCGGCGTGGTAGACAGGAGGCAGCAGGGAGAGCGATGGCGGACGGGTGGGTTCTGCGGCGGCGTCGCCCGCACAGTAGATGAAGTAGTCGTAGGCGTACACATCCTCATTGTTCCAGCCTTCTTTCCTTGTCACGATGTTGACGAGGACGGAGTCCCCTGATACGTCCATTTTGCATCACTATTTTATATCATAATTTGCCATTATCTATCCTTATATTTCATATTAATACATGATACTTATGTTATTTTGCCTTATTTTGCATGTTTGATGATTATTGGAATTATCCTTCCGGAGTCAAGTTTCTGATGGAAAAAGCGTCGTCAAGTCAGCATATCAGCGGAACTCCAAAAATCACGAAACCAATTCTGGGGGTCTTATAATGTCAGATGCCGGAGGCAGCCAAAAGGAGGCAGCCAGGTGGGCCAGGTGGGCCCCATGCCACACCTGGGCGTGGCTGGCCTGTGGGCCGCGCCCAGCTATGGCGTGGCCACCTGGGTCCACCCCCAGGTTGCCTCTTCGCGTATATTTGCCTCCCGAAAACCTAAGCACGGGGGGGGGGGGGGGGGGGGGGGGGGGGACGTCCACGAAATATTTCGCCGCCTCCACGAGACGGAAACCACCGAGAGAAAAAGAGCTCTCTGGCAGGGAGATCCTGCCGGGGAAATTCCCTCCCGGAGAGGGGAAATCATCGCCATCGTCATCGTCATCACGCTGGAATTCATCGGGATCATCATCACCACCATCCACTGCGCCATCACCATCATCTCCACCGACTCACATCCATCTTGCTGTAACATCTAGGGCTGTACCTTGTCTAGTTCATTGGGGAGACTCTCTCGGTGTTGATTACTCCTTGTTATTGATGCTACTGAGTTTGTTTGGTGGATTAGTGTTCATGTCCAGATTGTTATCCATTGCCATATCATCTCTGATCATGATCCATATGATGTCTTGTGAGTAGTTTGTAGTTCTTGAGTACATGGGGAAGTCATGTTGTTAGTAGTGAAATAATGCTGCGTTAATATTTAATGGTTTGATATTTAAGTTGTGGTGTCATTCTTCTAGTGGTGTCATGTGAACGTCGACTACATGACACTTCACCTTTATGGGCATAGGGGAATGCATTGTGTACCTAGCTTGCTAGTTGAGGGGTTGCCAGAGTGACAGAAAACTGAACCCCCGTTAGTAAGATAGTGCACGAGGGAGCGTAGGGTCTCAGAGTTTAAATCTGTGGTTAGATTTATCTTAATTACTTTTCTGCATTCGCGGATGCTTGCAGGGGGTATAATCACAAGTGCGTATTAGTCCTAGGAAGGGCGGTGCGTTAGCATAGATTCACCCACACAACACTTATCAAAACAATGAAGATTAACCAGTTGCACGAAGCGAAAGCACTTGACGAAATTCCCATGTGTCCTCAGGAACATTTGTCTCTTATAAGCAACACACTCGGCTTGTCCTTTGCACTCAAAAGGATTGGGCCACTCGCTGCATTTGTTGCCGCGCTCGTTTATTTACTTGCAGTCTTTTTAACTGTTGTTTCGAATGCTACTGAAAACCTGTCTGCTAGCTTTTACAGTGAATTCTTGATCAAAACTACTTGCCAGCACCTTCTGCTTCTCGTTGGGTTCGACACTCTTATTTATCGAAAGTACTGCGATACACCCCCTATACTTGTGGGTCATCATCCCCGTGTGCCGCGATGGTAAGACATCTGACGGTTACCCGTCCGGCAACCGGGGCTGTGAAGGCGCAGGCCGGATAACGCCGACGGCGCGGCCAGAACCAAGGAGACGCAGATGGGACGGCCCTTGGACGTGCGAGCATGCGCAACGGTGCTGGCGTCCGGATCGTCGCAGGCCTCGAAGTACCACTCGAGCAAAATCCAGGGAGGATATGCTGCGGCGGCCGCGGCCGGCAACGAAGGGGAGAGATTTAACTACGCGCTCGGCATATATCTGACGGAGAGAAAAAGAAAGGAAAAAATATCTGTTTTTAGGGGCAGAGAAACAGATCATGTCCATGCGTCGATGTTGCAGGATTGACTTCAACCTGCCGGTTTGAGGACAGCTCTTCTTCATTTTGTGCGTTTATCAGTTGCATGATCTTAGGCAAGTCATGCACATAGTACGTGCATGCCTGGTAGTGGTATGAAATTATTGGATTCATGAATCCACAATTTCAATTATCAAATAACAATTTATCCATGCACCAAAATTCTTCCGTACATCAGTTTTTAAATGGTAAATTTAGCTCGCAATTTGCATCATATGCCATACATCATTTTTTTGCGAAAAGGATCTTCATTAAAAGGAACACCGAATAGTACAAAACACACAAATAGAAACGAAAATTACAAAGAGATCCTTGAGATGCCATTCTTCTTCTACCTCGAGACCGTGTCGATGGTGCGTTGCCGTTGCCGCTCCTCCTAGACCCGGCCTGATGTTGGATGTGGACGTGAAGTCGCCGAACGGGTCAAGAAGATCACATTCCTCCTGGAGCCGAAAAAGAAGGATGAACCTCCGGTAAAGTTTCATGATGATCTGGAGAACGCCACCACCAGAATAAGTCATTGAGAAGCACACCACTTCCACCAGTTTCTCAACAACGTCGCCCAATGGGCGAACTAGGGCTGAAAGCCTGAAATCAGGGAGCCCCTATCGGACAAGGCGCCTCCGACACCAACTGAGCCCCGCCCCGCCGAAGATTAATCCTAAAACTAGGCGAATGGAGCCCCCCGCCGGCAGAGCTGAGATCCACCCCACCTCCATCACTCGAAGGCCACAAAGGCGAGGCAGATCGACGTCGCTCACAGGAGGCGGAGGAAACCTAAACGCCTGATATTCGAAACTCGGAGTCGGGAGACAAAACACCGCTCGTTCCTACTCCATTCGTTCCATTTTAATTGACTTCCTATTTGCTACATATGGATATGTCTAAATCCACATGTGGTGGATAGGAAGTCAATTAAATTGGAACGGAGGGAGTACATACCACTAACTTATTTGTTGTTATCTATGCGCTGTGGCACCACACTAGCTAGAAGTGGAACGTGGCTGTCTTCTTTTCGACACTCCTAGAGCATGACACGCGTAGCTGACGTACATGTCACCACAAAATATATGCTCATAACAACGATACAAAATCGTCTAAATTTTCTTTCACAATCTTTGCGTAACACGATGACGTGGGAAGCGAAACACGAACAAAAAACAAAATTCTGGCGTGCAAACCCGATGAAAACAGAGGCTTCTAGAGCAGTGAAGTGGCATAACCGGGACAAACAAAAGCTACTAGGGGATAAGCGCGGACTTCGCCGCGCCCGTGGACTTCAACGAATTGTAGTTTTTTTAGAGGGTTTTAATTTGAAATTTGGTGGAATTATTAGGTTTCGAAGTCTGTTAAATCTCGCAAAAATGGGTGTTTTCGAAGAGAATTTGAAAATTTGTAGCATTTGAATTTAAATTCTGATCGTATGGCGTAATCATTGAATTATTCGGATTTGAATTCTTCTAGTGCTCAAAAAATGGTTGAATTTGGAGGGAATTTTGAAATTTAAGGTATTCAAATTTAAATTTTGATCGTACGGCTTAGTAATTGTTTAAGTTGAGAGCATTGATTTATATTAGTTTTTTATTTATTATTTTGTATCTGTATTAGAATTTGTTGCTTTCTGTTTATCTGAATAGTGAACAATTTTCAGTTGTTTTTCTGTAGGTCATATAGTTAATATTATGTAGTTATCTAAAATCAACAGGTGATTTTATAGAAGATGTATAATTAATATAGAAATATATAATGTTAATATGGGAGATGATTTTATATAAACTTTATAATTAACATGGAAAGCTATAATGTTTGTTGTATTTTTTTAAAAGTTGTGTAACTATGCATATAAATGTGTTAGTTGTAAAGATGTTTTTTTCTGGATTTTTTGGTATTTTATTTGTATTTTTCTGAGTTGTGCATGGAAAGATATGATTTTTTCAATTTTTGTACGTATTTTCTGTAATAAAAAAAGCACGGCTGATAGGCGGGGCCCGCATGTCAGCCAGTCCGCGCTGACGTCAGCCCTCGACGTCAGCGGCGGCGGACGCGGCCGGCGGCGCCGAGCTCGCGCTGCGCGGCAGCGCACGCGCGCGGGCTCGAGATCGTGCGGATCTGCGAGAGGAGGAGGAGGGGAGCGAACGGGCGGCGTCGCGTGCCATTTGGTCGCCGGAATCGCCGGCGGCGAGCGATTCCGCGACGGCGCACACAGAGGACGGCGGCGGCGAACCGCGGTGATTTGGCGGCGACTCCGGCCGTCCGGGCGCGATTTCGCAGGCGAGAAGGTAGAGGGCGCGGCGGCGGAGCTCCCCGTGCCCTTCGATTCGACCGGGGAGGCTCGTAGCGGCGGCACGGCGCGGAGGCGGCGGCGACGACGGCGTCGCGCGGGAGGGAGAAGGAGTGCGGGGACGTTTTTGTAGAAAAGTCCTTTGCTTTTCTTGAAATTACGGGTAGGTCCACCCGTAGTGCGTGGACCGCGCGCGAATTTGCGAAAAATAGGAGGTTTTTTTTTGTAAAATGGAGTGGCGACCGGTGGGCGACCGGCTGCGGGCAGAGCGACCGGTGGGTGACCGGGTCACGCGGCGCGCTCCTATTGGAAGAAAATCACAAGCTACAGTAGCGCACGCGATTGGGGCGACGTGGGCGCATCTCGGCCGTGGATTTCGCGGAT
This sequence comes from Poa pratensis, assembly GCA_947311845.1. Lineage (NCBI taxonomy): Eukaryota > Viridiplantae > Streptophyta > Magnoliopsida > Poales > Poaceae > Poa > Poa pratensis. The sequence goes on from CAMZMU010000041.1 coordinate 71,572,688, forward strand.
CGGACGGCTGTGGTTTCGCCGCGACTTGGAAGGCTGGAAGAGGCTGCGATTCCTCTGTCTTTTATATAGTGTAATGTTGGGGCATGAGTGAGAGATGATGAGCCACCTGTGGCCTAGGTAGGCCTCAAGGGCCAAGGCCTCGTCAGCTGAGTACAACGGCGGTATAATAAAGCCGCGCGGCCCGAGCCCACCTTATCGCCAGTCACCACCACCACCAACCCCGCAGAAGTTCTTCCGCTCCGCCGACGAGACGACCGCCATGGCCGCCCAGAGCATCCTCTTCGCCGCCGCCGCCGCGCAGCCAGCGCCTATCTTCCAGGCTCCTTCCTCTGCCCGCCCTTTCCACTCGCTCCGCCTCGTCTCCGCCCCGGGAGGCGCCGCCGCCGCGGCAGCCAGGGCGCTCGTCGTCGCCGACGCCACCAAGAAGGCCGTCGCCGTGCTCAAGGGCACCTCCGAGGTCGAGGGAGTCGTCGCGCTCACCCAGGAAGACGACGGTGCGTGACGCCCCTCTCTCTTTATCTTCTCACTAGCTAGTACTACCTGTTGACCCCTCCAGAAGCTTCGTCAGTCAGTTGCCTGGCTACACAACGAGTTTGCCTGTGCCTATAGCAGATTGGTGCCTGCAAACTTAATTCGAATCCTTCTTTGATTACGAGCATTTCCCTGTTGTAGAATTTGCGATGCATTTGACTTAAATCTAGTTGCTAGCTATTACCAACTCTTACTACTTGCTCAACCTGCTGCGGTACCTCCGGTTTCCTTCTGTTCACATGCCAAAAAATAGGGTACCGAGCTTACTTACAGCATTGCTAAGCCCGTCGTAGCTTTTAGGAGATTCTGGCTGAAATGCTGGTTGAATTTGTATGTCTCATCATCACTGCAAACACATTTAACTTTCACGAAAAATACAATTGTATCTTACTTCTCTAATTACTCTTTACAAGTTCTCTTCTGTTGCAGGTCCTACGTCAGTGAACGTCCGTATCACTGGACTTACTCCTGGCCTGCACGGATTCCACCTTGTGAGTTTTGTTCGTTGGGTAGCTTAGCTCTGAATTATTCGTTTTGGTCTATGACAATGACACGATCTTATTCATTTTGCAGCATCAGTTTGGTGATACAACTAATGGGTGCATATCGACAGGTTGGTTTTCTCATCCAATTATGTGATGCAAAATGTCAGTATTTCATAATGGAACATAATCATGTTTTTCTTTCTGTTGTAAACATCATCAGATTTCCATGCACATCTACATTTTTTTTTACTTTCCCATATAGAAGTATATCCTTAAATACTTTAACGTGTGTATCTGGCTTACAGAAATTATGGATCATCTAGTCATTTAACATGCAAATTTCCCCTTTAAATCCCATCTACTCACAAAGCAATTTTGTATCTTGCAGGACCACACTTCAACCCAAATGGCCTGACACACGGAGCACCAGGAGATGAAATCCGTCACGCAGGTGACCTGGGAAACTTGCTGCCAATGCTGAAGGTATAGCCTGCAGCAACCAGTATAGACTTTCCCTCAACCCCCAAAACCGTAGTATGCTCCTGGTGTTTGTTTCGCTAAATCCATCTTGTTGAACCTAACTTATGGGCTGTGTGTTTTAATGGTGGTGATATAGGTGTAGCAGAGACTACCATTGTTGATAGCCAGGTAAAGTTCAAACACATGCTTTTCCTCTTAGCTTAAGTTGCAGCATGGTAGTTTTAAGTTCCAACATTAAGTTACAGGCTTCTGATGATTTGTTTCTACACAGATTCCTTTGAGTGGCCCTAATGCAGTTGTCGGAGAGCATTTGTTGTGCATGAGCTTGAGGATGACTTGGGGAAAGGTATGCTAGTTTGATGGTTCTACTTATCTTCCACTTTTCCCCTTTTTGTTCATGATGTTTCATTTTTGTTTTTCCTTATAGGTGGCCATGAGCTTAGCCTTAGTACAGGAAATGCCGGTGGAAGACTTGCATGTGGTATATTCTCTGATACATTTCTTATTTATACCAGTATTCCTTGATTATACATGAAATGCATATCCAAAGATAATCGGGGTATCTTTTAGTTGTTGTTGGCCTCCTCGGAGGTTGTAACTGGAACTCTCCTATCTTTTCAATATAAAGAAACGCAAAACTTTTGCGTTTTCGCAAAAAGATATCGGTATCAGTAATGACCGATAAAAGAATGTCTGGTAGCACAATATTTAGGTTCATGGTAATGTTAATTAGAATATTATAAGTAGTACTCATCCGTTCCATAAAAAAAACTACGACGAGAATTATGGAACAGAGGTAGTATTAAATTGATTGTTTCTCTAGTAAAATTACTGCCATCTGTATTGTCAGCCATCGAATGCTCAAATTGCTACAGGGTAAACATTATAGGTTCATTGCAGAAGCATAAGTAAATGATGCAGAATTCAATGCAGTTTATTTAAATGATAGTAAATATATGTTGTTATGTGCAATTAGAAGGGCTGTAATTCTTCAGTCAGCACCTGTCGATGTAGCTATTATTGATTAACATTTATTTATTGCTTCAACTTTCATGTGCATAAATGTTTCATCACTGCTTTGTTTTGCAGGTGTTGTTGGGCTGACTCCCTTGTAGTGTGTTGGCCTTCAGTTCTAGTCCCTGTGGCATCCATGATCCATGTCACCTGTCGAGACGGTGTCGTTCTCGTTTTACCTTAATAGCTTATGTTGATCGTTTGTATCAGAGTGTAAAGTTCGATTTAGCAAATAAGTGTCGTCACACTCACATCTTGTTGAGATATGAAGCATGAACTTCAGAATTTTGATTACCTCAGTATGTTGCTTATAAAATGTTTCAAAGGATTATCATTTTGGGATTTCTTTATATCTCTGATCTTCGTGTCAGTTACTGCTTTTGATCTATCATAAGCTTAATAATATCGTTGTTCTGCTCTTATCGACGCAAGGGGAATATTCCAGGTCAGGGTTTGCTGATTGGCTCCGATTGTTTCTCAAGCTGCCTATATTGCTTGTTAGTCTTGGATGGTCATCTTTTTTTTTTTTGAAATTGTCTTGGATGGTCATCCTTGAATTGCTCAAGCTCTAACAGCATTGCATGTGCAGATTCACGAGCTAAAAATAGCGAGACTCTTGGTTCTTACAGCGTTTTTAAGCAAATCCAGCGGAAAATTAGCTAGTAATAAATTGTTATTGTATCATTGTAATTGTAATTAGTCGTTGAATCATGTCTGGTTCGTGGGCGCCTCTCGTCGTCCTGGCGCTGCTCGCCTCTGCGGGCAATGTCGCTGTCGGCGGGGGCCCTGCCGCGAAGGTGCACCACAACCACGGCAGGTTCACGGCAGGCCCGTGGAAGCCGGCGCACGCAACCTTCTACGGCGGGCGCGACGGGTCCGACACGCGCGCCGGGGCCTGCGGGTACAAGGACACGGTGGCAGAGGGGTACGGCCTGCAGACGGTGGCCGTGAGCACGGCGCTGTTCAACGGCGGCGCGACGTGCGGTGCGTGCTACGAGGTGCGGTGCACGGACAGCCCGGACTGGTGCAAGCCGCCCGGCGCGGCGGCGCCGCTGACGGTGACGGCCACGAACCTGTGCCCGCCCAACTACCAGCAGTCCGGCGACAATGGCGGGTGGTGCAACCCGCCGCGGGAGCACTTCGACCTGACCATGCCGGCCTTCCTCCAGATAGCCGAGGAGAAGGCCGGCATCGTGCCGGTCTCCTACCGGAGGATGCCCTGCGGCAAGGTGGGCGGGATCCGGTACACGATCACGGGGAACAAGTACTTCAACATGGTGACGGTGACGAACGTGGGCGGCGCCGGCGACGTGGCGGCGCTGACGGTGAAGGGGAACAAGCGCGTCAAGTGGACGCCGCTGAAGCGCAACTGGGGACAGGTGTGGCAGACCGGCGAGGACCTCACCGGCGAGTCGCTGACGTTCCGCGTGATGACCGGCGACCACCGCAGGCACACCTCCTGGCACGTCCTGCCCCGCGACTGGCAGTTCGGGTCACCTACCAGGCGCCCAAGAACTTCTAGTACGTTCAGTACGTCGCAAAACGGATCGTTCTTCATCGTCACCGTGAATATCTCCATTGATTGATTTGTAAAACTGATCGATGCCGAGCGCACACGAATCTGTCTGTTGTTGTAAATCGAAACAAGACGTGCATGCAAAAACAAGACAATGTTCAGATACGTCTCTATCTATCTGTGCTGCAAATTGCGAAGTGCCGATACTGACAACAGAGTAAGACAACTCCATGGAAAATCATACGAAAATCAATTTGCACAACTTGTGTCCAACATTGCAGGGCTGGGCACTTTCATGCTGCACCTCGAGAGAGAAACAATAACAACTATATACGGGCAAAGGCAAAGGCACAGAAGGAGACGTCCTGATACGTTGGACGCAGAAAGCTTCATCCATCATCGTCGACAAAGACGCCCGGCCGGCGTTCCCTTCTCCGTGGAAGCTCTCTCTTTTCAGTCCAGGATGCTGACGCTGCAGATGAAAGACGACGCGCCCTTCATTCGTGATCCTCCTCCTCTCGCTCGCTGTGGACATGCTTGCCGCAGCGCCAATGGAGGTACAAAGGCAATCCTGGTAATCCTTTTGATCCGCACAACAGGTTTTTGTTTCAGAAAATTCAGTTTTTTTACCTCAACTAATTGTTTTTAAAACTCTGAAGTATTTTATTTGAGCAGATTGATTAGAGCCTTTAAACTTGAAAGTCATGCTAAACTTAAACCGTTCTAAAAAAATGGTTTTGTGATTTGATCCTTTTGGAAAAATGTGAAAAAGGAGAAAAAAGGATGTAGAACGTTGTGTCTAGTAATATGCGAATTTCATCAAAATGTAAATATTATTTATGTCCTAGGACAAGAGACTCATTCATTGATCTCTTATATTTTTGTATAGAACGCGGATAACATTTTTTCAACTTGACTCACTTCATATAATTCTCCACACCTGAATTGTTTTCAACTTTTTGGGGAACTTGGGAAGACAAAAGCACCCTCTACACAAATGTAGGAGAAGCTACAAATTGCAAATTCACCTAACAAATTCATCAAACCATATGAAAAGGTCGTCTTCTTTATAAAAATAGTCAAAAGCTATCTATTTCTTTCTTCTCACTCATGCACATGACAAATCATCATATTCTATTGTAAAATTCTGGAGATTACAACCACGCAGCATTATTTACATACTATAATGTCTTCGCAATTTTTTTTTAAAAACTGAAAATGCAAAACACTATTGAAACTAGATGTTTTAACAAAAAGGATCTTAGAATATTCAAAGTTAAAAACAGACAATTTTATAGTATAAGATTTGAGTAGAATCATGCGAGTACCATAGTTAAGTATTTACCATAGTCTTCTATTCATTTTATTTGAGAAAACCTACAAGAGTTATACCACTATGTAAGATGAGGGATGATTATTGTATGCGATTAAGGAACCAAAACCAAAACCAAGTTTTACTATCTAAATCGATGGGTTGCTAGCTAGGATGATTTACTTAATTTTCAGTACTTTATATACATTTGTTGTATACGGATACGGTGTACCACATGTGTATAAATATCTGCAAAGTGGTTTTGTGGTCCAGGGATTGTTTGTTTCTACTTTTGATGTGTACCAGATTTGATGTGCACTAACATATTACTCTCCAGAAATTCACTTTAGCTCTCGAGCTCATATGCTCCTGTTATATTCAACCAAATTCAAAAAATAGTTGTTATTTCAAATGGAAAATAAAAAATTGGAGGCGAACATGTACTAATGTCCAAAAAATTCACTCGGTATGCCCTGTGCAAAAAAGACAAATCAATGGTCGAAATGCAATTTCAAAAACATACTTTCTAGGGCATCGATTTTGTTATTTTTGCACAGAGCACCACACATAACATTTCATCATGAAACTTGGCACGTACTTAAACAACATGTGTATATGTTCGTCACCAAAAAGAATCAGCATTTTTGGAAATGTTTTACAATTTTTTTAATTTTGTTAAATATACCAGTAGCATATGAGCTCGGAAGCCAAAACGTCTCTTTCGTTACTCTCTCCGTTCCATAATTATAGTCATGATTTTAGTTCAAGTGAACGAAAAACATGGCGAGAAATATGGAACAGAAAGTTTACAAAATAACATTCCCAACTCTTATATAATTAGCTAATGATAGGAGAAATTCCCCCCTAAAAAATATAATGAAAAGGAGTTCCCGGGAACTATCAGCGAAAACGGAAAAAGATGGGGGTTCTGGTTCGTCCGCGTGGCACCGTGGGGGCGAAGCTGTGGAGGGTTGTTCTCTCCGCGAATGAGAGGAAGGCCACGCGGGGTGGCGTCTCTCCTGGGCGGCGATGCTCTTCGATGGAGGTCAGTGGCATTCGGCGTGTGTTGGCAGGCGTGCCATGTCGGGGCGCTTCTCGAAATGGAGGGGGTTTTCTAAGAGTTTTTCCTTATCACTTTGTATTGATTTAGCCGTGAGAACTTGCGTGTTGCAAGATGGTTAGGAGGGTGGTTGTACTCCCAGCCCATCATAGTTCAAACCACAGGTTTAACACTGTTGTTCAAGTCGACAGCGAGACGCCCGTGGTTACTTCGTCATATCAAGAGTCGACCCGTCACCTCAATATTTCAGATGTGCTCATAGGGGTAGGTGAGTGTGTGCATTTATAGTGGTGAGTGTGTACGTGTGTATATGAGCGTCTGTGTTTTGTACTGTGTTCCAAAATAATATTTGTTTAGCCGTGTTGCTTAATTCATAAAACGTGACGAAACTTTGTTTCGAGAGAAATATACCGAGACAGACATCGACAGCTTGAGTTGCTGAGTTGGACGCTGACATGGCCGTGCCAGACAAGCGACCGGGGCCATCCGTCCCTCGTACTATCGCTATCGCGCCACGCGTCACGGTTGGCGGCCTTTAAACGCAGGGTTTATGTACGCGGGCTAATCCAAATCCTTCGCGCTCTAAATAATCTCCTCCACTCCCTCCCCTGCCTATCCACGCTCTGCTCCACGCTCCAAGCTCCACCTCCGCCGCCCGCCATGGATCTCTCCTCCCTAGCGAGACCGCAAGCGCTCCGCTGTGGCTCCCCGGGACCTCTCGGCGCCCACGCCGCGCGCCGCCGCTCCGTCCAGCTGCTCCTCCGCCCGCGCAGGCGCACGCTCCGGTGCTCCGTCGACGCCGCCAAGTGAGTAGTGCACGCCGAACATACTGATCAGCTAGTTTGATCATGCCTCCTTTGGCACTGGGGTTTAAAGCGCATGATTTTGGTTGCATGCGGCTGCGATCACCAGGCAGCAGGTGCAGGGGATACCCGCTGCGGTCGCGGCGGCGAGGGAGGCGGAGGCGGCGCGCAAGGAATGCTTCGGGTCTTCTGCACCACCTACGATCTCCAGGCGGTGAGTCGTCCTCGGTGCCCTCCCGCCACCAGTTTGTTGATATGATCGGCGACGGTTCCAGACTTGTTTTAACTCGCACACATCACAGATGTTCTTCACGTGAATGCCTCTACACTGAAATTTAACGACCAGATTTCTGGCAAAAAAAAAAGGAAATATAACGACCAGATTAAAGTTGTGTTTATCATTCTGTGGGGGTTCTAATCGTAACACAACCTTGCCTCGCCCACTTTTAGTTGTCTAAATGTCGTGTACAGTGTCCATCACTCGATGCAGAGGCCAGAGGAAACTTCTCTTTTCGAAGAAAATAAACACCAAGCTTACTCGATTGGCCAATGTATATGGATAGTTATATGCCCCCTTAACTAGTGCAGAGTTTCTTGTATTAATCTGTGCTCCTTGTGTCAAATGTAACGCAGGATGAGAAGACCAAGTCCTGGAAGAAACTAGTGAATGTTTCTGTGTCAGGGGCAGCCGGGATGATATCAAATCATCTCCTTTTCAAAGTAAGTAGAACTGTAACAGAAATATCCTGTTCATCCAGTTTATTAAAATGTTAGCTATGTAGAGGTGTGGAACCTGTCAACTGTTCTCCACCTTTTTTTGTTCAAAAAACATAGATAGAAGTGTCGCCAGTAACACTGATCATCTACCAGATGTAGGTGCAGTAGATTGACAGTGCCAAATACTACTACCTGATGTTAATTGTACTGTTGTCACTACGAATAGTCATGTTTATATTTTGGCCAACAAAACAACTGTCAACGAATTTTTGCCTAGCTCCTCAGAAACATACAGTAGTACTGACCACTTATTTTACCTTTTGTATGTAGCTTGCCTCTGGTGAGGTATTTGGACAGGACCAACCAATAGCACTTAAGTTATTGGGCTCAGAAAGATCATTACAAGCACTAGAAGGTAGGTTCACTAACTTACTTGCTTGACATTTGAGAAGAAACGCCAATCCTTCTCAAGTTATAAATTAATGAGGCAGCATATCCATCTCCCTTCTTCCTAATGCTTCCTTTTAATTACGACTGCAGGTGTAGCTATGGAACTGGAGGATTCACTATATCCATTGTTGAGAGAAGTCAGCATTGGGATAGATCCTTATGTGATCTTCGAAGATGCAGATTGGGCCCTTCTAATCGGCGCTAAACCCAGAGGACCCGGAGTAGAGAGAGCTGCGTTACTAGATATCAATGGTCAAATATTTGCTGAACAGGTTTCCTTTTGCATTATTTTCCTCGTACTTTGACCTTTAACAATGAGGATTCCTTACATACAAAAGTGGCAGTGTTTTGCGTATTTGAAGAAAAAAATATCTCTGTGATTCCTTAGCACGAAACATGTTAACAACCTTGAACAACAACCTAATATTAACACATACGTGAGTACTTAAATGATCATGAAATAGTTGTATGTCCTTTGCTGAAATTTTGAATCGTCTCAGGGGAAAGCACTGAACGCGGTGGCATCTCGGAATGTGAAAGTCATAGTTGTTGGAAACCCCTGTAACACCAAGTATGGACAGATTTTGTGGTGGCTAATTGTGTTACTGCGTTTCTGCTATTATAGTCTCTAACTTGGGGTATATGTTGCTTGTAGTGCTTTGATTTGCTTGAAAAATGCTCCCAACCTACCAGCCAAAAACTTTCATGCATTAACAAGGTTGGATGAAAATAGAGCCAAGTGCCAGGTATTTGATGTTGAATCTGAACTTTCTGATGTATTTATGTTATTACATTCCCACCAAAGTGATAAGAGTCATATTTCATTCACATTTTTATTTTTTGCAGCTAGCGTTAAAAGCTGGTGTGTTTTATGATAAAGTATCAAATATGACTATTTGGGGGAACCATTCAACAACTCAGGTAAAGATATGTTAACAAATAGCAGAACTAGTGTGTTTGTAGTAGCCGTATCTTTGCAGATCAATGTCTTGCTGATTACTAGTTTACTAGTACTGATATCCATCTAAGTAGGTTCCTGATTTCTTGAATGCCAAAATTGATGGGAGGCCCGTAAAAGAAGTCATCGACGATACAAAGTGGTTAGAAGAAGATTTCACTATAACAGTTCAAAAGGTACACACTGTTTAACATGTATGTGCAATTTATTAATCTTGGAAAAATAAAAACACTGATATGCATTCATTCCTATACTTATGCAGCGTGGGGGCGTGCTCATCCAAAAATGGGGCAGATCTTCAGCTGCATCAACCGCTGTTTCCATCGTCGACGCTATGAGGTCCCTTGTAACTCCTACCCCGGAAGGAGATTGGTTCTCTACAGGGGTAAAATATTTGGGCTTTTGGATGCGTTCTTTGTTTCTTTTGTTCTGATGTGCCTCTGAAGCCAAGCCAATGTCAAACCTAGGTTTATACTGCTGGAAATCCTTATGGCATAGAAGATGACATTGTATTCAGCATGCCATGCAGATCGAAGGTACTGTTTCCTTCTGCTCTCGCTTTTTTCCTGGTAGACAATGTTTTAACTGGGAGTACGACCTTATTCATGCAGGGTGATGGCGACTATGAACTAGTTAAAGATGTGATAATGGACGATTTTCTTAGGAGCCGGATCAAAAAGGTACTACCAGTTGTAATGTAATACAGCGATAGATAGAGCACAGGCAATATAATTGTTTGATATGATGCTGTAATAATTATTTCAGAGTGAGGCTGAACTGGTCGCTGAGAAAAGATGTGTTGCCCATCTTACAGGGGAGGTAAGGGGTCATGCAAAATACATTTCTTTTGGCAATGCTGCAAACATATACTCCCTCCGTTTCAAAATAAGTGTCTTAAGTTTGCTAAAAAATGGATGTATCTAGACATGTTTAAATGTATAGATACATCCACTTTGAGCAAACTTGAGACACTTATTTTTGAACGGAGAGAGCAGTACATCAGTAATTATTAATGCCGCTTCTGTTGACAATGCAGGGTAATGCATTTTGTGATCTTCCTGGAGATACAATGCTTCCTGGAGAGATGTAGTCATATGACTCGTAGCAATCTGCCAATCTCTGCCTCGTCTATGTTATTACTAGAGGGGTCACATCGTTTCCAACTAAATTTGAGAGAAACGGCCGCGGCAGCTATTTATCTTATGTATATTTAATAAAAACGCGTAATTTGTTCTACATTATTAATAGTATATAAAAGCAAAATGGAATGCTAAATGCTTCTCAAGCTTTATTCATCAAGCATTATCATCTACTCTATGAAAATATAAATCACCCTTTTAAAACAGGAGAAATAACGATAGATCATAAGCACCATGATTGGATTCAATTGCACATTTTGATTTATATTTACACCGTTCTACACTAAACCTGCCCACTAAAACCATCAACATGGATTCACTGATTATTAATCAATTTTCGAGCTGCAAAACGGCACTGCTAATGAGGTTAAATTTAACAGCCACATGAGGAGGTCATGTCATGCAATTCAATACATTTAGGCTAGCAGGAGAGGTCCCCAGTTCTCGCCTCAATACACATACGATTAACTAACGTCATAATCTTTATACCAGTGCCAGGCAAGCCAGCCAGGCTACTTGCCACAGATGCACAGCCCCACCTCGTAGCTCACAAGGAGCATTATTGCTGACAAGAAAAAGAGGCAGAAGCCACCACGCAGCACCGTGGTCACTGTGTTGCAGCTGCCATAGTGCATGCGGTTATCAGGCTGGATACGTCTGGAGAAGAGCACCTCTACGTCTTTCTCCTTCTGGACGGACCACTTTCCTTGCCGAGAAGCGAAGGTCAAGCTTTCTATGCTGATGATGGTATTGGGGTGCGGGAATTCTGCTGCAAAAGCAGGAGGGGCGGAGATTTTATCCAGCATCTTTACGAAACGCTTTCCAATAGAACCATTCTTAGCCTGAGAATCTGTGGAACACGATACCAAAACTTATCAATAATGTTGATTTACAGGTACAAGTCCAAGTAAAAAGGGATGAAACTGAACACCACCCATTGGTTATTGCCCTGATTAAGCAGAACTAAGCTTGATTTTCTTCACAAGAATACGAAATGATCAACTTTGATCTCAGTTTATAAGGCAAGTAAATACGACTGAGAATATTACATCCAAAATACAAAGATACATGTATTGGTGCATGAGGAACCAACTATGGATCAATACTATAACAGCAAAACATAGTAATGATATAGCTGACCTACTGTATTTTTTTATAGTAAAATTACCTGGTAAAACAACACACTTTAACTGACTACCAGCTTCAGGTAACCTAGCGGATGATGGGGCACCAACTACAAAAGTAGGTTCTGAAACCTTTTGAGTTGGACTATATGTATAGGTGGTATTGTTGACCTGTAAAAGTAGAAAAAATAGGTGATCACCAATTAGCACATCAACGATCTGCACAAAGTGCGGCGACTTCATCTTTTACAAGTAACTGATACCATACCTCTTGAGTAAGAACTGGCCCATTAAAAACATGGGAACTGTTCCCAGCTGACTGCTGTACAGAGCACATCATATCATTAAATAAGTTATCATCCACTGCATCATAGAATGGCGAAGCATCATCCACCATGTCAATGCCAGATAGATTGGTTGATGGGAGCCAAGAAATCTATTCGGATGTGTAAACCCATCAGTGAACATTGTGGAGTCAAAGGGTGCATCAAAGAACATAGAATCATCTTCTGGATAAAGGAATTTGTAATAGAAGATTGTGGGCGATCCGTGATGGTTGAGCCCAAAGGAGAGGAGTCATCTTGTAGTGTCTGCAATAACTGCGCCAACTCATCTGGCTGGAAAGGCTGTTCACCCATGATTGGAAGAACCTCCTTATTGGCCTCATTTACAGCCTCCGAGGAGTAAGGTGTTCTCCAGGCCCAAGCATCAGAAGGCCAGATGGTGGAACCATTGCCTAAAGGATACTGCAAATCCTTCAATTCCAGGAATTCATCACTGGGGCTAGAACTATTAATGAAATCTCCACCATTGGCATTAGAAAAAATGTTTTCATTAACCATTAAGCGGTTTTGTTCTCCAGGATGAACATACTGAAGAAAATTAGAACCAATATTTGGATCATTCAAAATGTCCCCGGAATTCCCTTCCACATCTTCAGAATGGTTGCTACTGTTTGAAGTGTTAGACACTGGCAAAGCAACACTACCATTCTCATTTTGACCGGCCAAGTCCTGAAAAGGGCAAAAATGGCATGTTAGAACAATGGACATACTGGTGGCGTTTATAATTAGGTAAAAAATGAACAGAGCAAAACAACGAAATCACCCATAAAGCATAACTGCACACGAACAAAGTAAAATATAGTCCTCTATGGACAGTGCGCTCCTATTTAGACAGAACCAATCTTTATTATCAAACACTATCATGTTCAACGAATTTATAGCTAAGAATATACTTATAATTCTTTTATTATCTCAGACACCCAAGTCCTGTGCAGTTCATGTCATACAGTTGAAAGAGACAACACAAAAATTCCAACCTTTTAATGCTCATAGACATGAATACTGTGACATCATGACTCTTGTGGTCGTGATCTCATATGACTTGCTACCTAATCCTGACAGAAATACGAAGATGCATGTCAAAAAGCCAATGCATGTCAGCATTCTTGCCAGACAGCATGGCATGGAAACTCATTGATGCAAGTTAAAACAAGCTATACACCAATGCTGACAGAAGTGGAGCATCCTGAAATCATGTCCATCAACTAAAATTCTACAGAGTGATGGGGAAAATAAGCATATATTCATAATTTTTATTTACAAACCACTTCTTGTTTTAACTTGGGAAGTTAAAGACATAACATATTATGTGATAAAAATTATACTATATAGCAACTTTTTGGCAAGTTTGTGCCTTTTTTCTAACTCTGTCAAGCATCATCATCTCCCTCTGACCATGGCTAATAAAAAAGCACACAGCAAAATTTCCAATACTAATGGCATGTAAGCTGTTCTTTGCTAATATTCTGACTCGTATACAATAGATAGTTACAGGCATGGTCCGTGTCATGAAAAAAAAGTAGGGCTTCAACAAGTCTACACAAAAGATAAAACATTGATAAACGTGCTAGATAATATTCACCAAATAAGGTGGTTGTTGTCTATCAAGCAGAATATAACCAAATACCGTACCATGATGCTGAACAGATTGTCCCAATAAGGGCTTGTTCGGTTCGGTACGGTTTGACAGGGATTGAGGTGGATTAAATCCATTGCCAGTCAAAATCCCTCACAAATCCCCTCCAATATACTCCAATCCATTTGGGGAGGGGATTAACCGAACAAGCCCTAAGGTATATAAATATATTGAATCGACAGTATGTAAAAACTGAAGGAAATCGGTTGCAGTTACATATGGTGCTTCCATGTTTTAGGTTTTCATGTGAGTGTTTTAAGACGGAATGGTAGCATTTTTTAACAAAGAGGTCGTCACTCTATGACAAAGACTTCTTGCTATAAATAATAATGTGTCCCAGACAGCTACATGCTTTGAGCACCTGTGTAGCATTTACATAGAAGATTTATCAGAATATTGTACATGTGGGAAGAAAGAAGCATACAATAAGTGCTGAATTGTTCATATGCTAATAATTTAAGCTAAAAACAAGGGCAAAGATGGATAAGTGTGAGGAAATAGAATATAATGGACAAGGGCTAACAATTGAGTGCCAACTCAAACTGATCTATTTATAGCTCAAACTGTAAGCATCACACTAAAATTGATTTCAGTATATCATAGCATTTGGTACTCGACTAGACATACTTTTACTAAAACAATACGCAAGTAGAAAATCACGCAAGTTGCAGTTATACCTGAATGAGATCATTCATCTGAAGATATCCTTTTTCCATAGCACCAGGAGCATCGTGCACAACTAAGGCAACAGCGTCTCTCTCCAAAGGCAGCAGGCCAACATCATCATCCTCATCCGCCTCCCACTCCTCCTCAACAAAGGGCGCTCCATACTGCGCCCCGTTCTGTGGACCAGGGCCAGCTTTCTGGAAGATCCGGCACACTACAAACGAATCCTGTGCACCACGGTTTGGAAATCAGCATTGGTACATTGCATTTTAAGCATTATTAGCCACTAAAACATAAAAATGGCTCCCTAGTGACAAAAATATGTGAACAAGCAAAGTCACATTAGACCTCTCCGTCCAAATAAATATCTGGCATACTAGTAATAACACACTGGAATCAGGTTTGCAAATAAATAAATATCGGAAGGGGACAATACCTGCGGGATCCCGGCGGCGCCATCGCCCTCTAGGCGATACTCGTGCATGACCCAGTTGGTGCGCTCGCCCTTTGGCGCGCGTCCGGCATGGAAGACGAGCGTCTTCTTCATCCCCACGATCCTGGGTCCGTGGCGCACCTCCCTGTCCTTTCCCGTGGTCTTCCAGTATCCCCCCGCTGTGGCCCGGTTGGTGCGCGCGCGGTTGGCGTGCTTGCGGTCGAGGCGGCTGAAGAAGTACCACTGCGAGTCGCGGCTGCGGAGGCGCGACCTGGCTGGGAGGTCCCAGGGCTCGAGCTTGTAGAGGTCGACCTCGGCGATGGCGTCGACCTTGAGCGGTCGGCCGAGCACCTTGCGCTTGAGGTAGTAGGAGACGAGCTCCTCATCGGTGGGGTGGAAGCGGAAGCCCGGGGCGAGGGAGGTGGGGTCGTCCGGCGCGGCCGCGGGCGCCAGGGCGGAGGAGGAGGAGGACGGCGAGGGTGGGTCATGTACCCCGGGGGCGGTGGTGGCTAGGGTTCCAGGAGAGGAAGGAGATTGGATTGAGACTGACTGGATTGGGGAAAGTTTTGGAGGGGTGTCTCCGGGAAGACGGGGATGGCTTGGGCTATAAGAAAGGACAGGGCTTTTTCGGAACTTCCTAAACTCCCAGAAATAAAAATCTGATTAGAATACTCTGCTTTGGATCTTTTCTATCCCAGACCTTCTGTTTTATGTAGATTTGCTGTCTCTCGGCCAACCACAGCTCTTTTTTTCTGAGCCGTCAGATAAGGTCATTAGATTGATGAAGTGACCACAAGCGTCTCGTTGTCGGGAATTTCGTCTTCCACTTAATAATATTTTACTTTTTACAGCACACATCAATGCCAAATCTAGCATCTAAACTCTGTTGGGCAGGTATCAACATTCTAACCATTCAACTACATGTTGGATCTTTGAGTAGTCAAAACTCCGTGAAGTGAAGTGATATTTACCGAGTGATCCCCATACATCTCCGCGAGCTTTTGTATTTTGCTTTATCCTGAAGTTGTTCTCCATTTCGTAGCAACTGGACTCTTTTACAAAACTTGCATTATCCAGGGTGCAGTCTAGCAACATGTCCAATTTACCAGTGACGCAACAAAAATTGGCATAATTGTACCACCGCCGCGGCGCCACCGCAGCAGGTACTGGATTGGGACGGGAGGAGCGACCGAGTCCACCAAGAAATTTCCCACCAGCAGCTTGAGAGAGCTCGACCGAGCTGGCTCCCTTGACCGTTGACTTTCCCCGGCAGTGTACGAGTTGTCCTGCCTCTGCTGAGCTCCGCCACGATTCCTTTGTGGCTGTCATGGACGTCGTCAGGGCCCCACCGGTCAGCCTCTTGCGCCGCCAGATCATTGGCCGGCCTCGGCTCAGCTACGTATCATCGATCCATTCACTATATATCCAAAAGTACAATATCCGATACATCCATCCTTTGACACATCCTGTTCTATTCTATGTTCGCGTTCACACTAGCTACTCCATACAGAGACAGAGAGTGTCTTCTATATTCAGTTTGCACTTGCTTTGTTGCAGGAAATTAGGTGCAAATCTATCAAGCAGAGGATTCAGAGCTAAGTATCCTTTTGGATCGTGTACTGGTTGTGGTTACCGACTAGCTAAGCTTAGCTTACCCGGAAGCAACGCCAAGACCGATCGATTAGTTTAGTTTAGCCGAGAGATCGAGCATGCGGTCGCAGCGAACAACGTCTTGATTTTGCTCCGTCAACGAGCTGCACTCGCTTAGCGTACGGACCAGGCGGACAATTCAACCACAAGCGGATTAAGTACATTGACACTTTGACAGTGGACAGCGGCGCTGATCGAATTTAATTTCAAGGTCAAAAGGTTCACAAATTAAAATCGAATTGACGCGTCAGACAAGTGCCATATAAGTTGAAACTTTTGCAATAAAAAGCTGTGTGCATCAATCGATGCAGAGGCTGGAGCTTCACCCCTTTTCTAAAAAAAAAGTGCCATATAAGTGAGCTGAGCTCATTGATTAGTTCATCGGCCACTTTTTAGTTAATCTATTAATTCTCCAGGCGGAACGACATTGATTAATCGAAGAGAGGCAGGCAGAGAGCGGTTAAGCAGCACGTGATTATGTGAACGGGGTTCTTTGACAGGGAGTTGACAGTGCCATGTAGTGAGAGAGACCAGATGGTTTATGACATGTCAATTAGCTTGGTCGTGTCGTGTCACACCAGCCAATCAGCTGCCGATGTACAACTCTTGCTCCCATTCCATCGCTTAGCCACGACGCAGCCTTTATTTTCACCTGGTCTCTGGGTTGGAGGAATTCAAAAATCGTTGGATAAAAAAACACATGCTTGAGGTTGTATGTACGCTGAATTTCTACAATATTTCTCGAAGGAGAAAAATGTAAGTGAGATCCCTCCCAGGTAGATCCCCCAAAGTATTGTATATCTGATTTGATGGCCCAAGGTTCCCATGGTCGGTGCTAGGTAATAGCCGCAGACGGACAAATCGCGAGGGTCACGGCCTCGGCAACGTACTTGAAAGAGCACGTGAGTTTGTAGTCGTGGATAGTGGATCAACTGATGGAACTTGACACACCAATTTTACCCAGGCTCATGCCACTTTGTGCGGGCAACAACACATGCCTTACTCTTGTATTATATCATTAGGGACATTATAACCGAGACAACTAGGAAGCCTCTCACGCTATCATGCATTTTAACCTTTTAACCATCTGATTGTGTGTTTTGGTCGTTCCTAACCGTCCGATGTGCATCTTCTGGCCTCAATGTCCTGGGCCGCTAATCTGCGTATCAAATCGGCGGCCTCTCGTTTGATCACATATGGACGGTCCCTATGTGGCCACATAGGCATCAACAGAAAGGCAGGAAAACTCAAGCGACACCCTACCCTCGGCCCTTGCCACGACCAACGCAACACGCACCCATCCTGTCGCCTGGCGAAACCTAGGCACGCCGCCGCCGCCGTCCTCGTCGCGGAGAGGGAGAGGGAGAGGGAGAGGAGAAGAGAGGAGATAGCGACGACAACCCAAGATTTTGGTGCCCCTGGTTCCTCCCCACTCCTCAGATTATACCAGTGCCAAACGGGAATTTATCGACAAGATGAGCAGAACGGAAGGGAGAGCACCAATCCTCGGCCTCCACACCGGCGAGAGCAGCAGCGTCTCGCAACGCCGTCGGACGCGTTCCCCACGTATGGCCGCCACTGCTGGCGTGTGGTCAAAGTTGATGGTCATGGCCCCGACCCTCCTCATTTAGATCGCATCAGCTGTGATCGGCGGCGAGGCTGCGGACGTATTTCCATATCTACCGCTGCGGCCCGCCACATGTGAGTAATCTGTCCTTCGCTTTTCCCATCTTTCTATTTCCTCAAAGATCTCATGTCAATAACAGATTGAAGATTAATTAATTCATGTTCCTCCCCCTCTATATTTGATTTCAGAACATGCAGACCAAGCGAGAAGGGGCCCTTCGCACGAGAAGCTGCGGCACAATACATTGATAAATTCTTGCAGAAGCACCGGAGGTGAGTAATTAGCGTATTTAGCCATTGTTTGACTACAGTTTTGCTATCCTACTAGTAGCTTCTACCCATTCTGCACCTACGACTAAGGCTGAAACTATATCATAACTTTGTTCAATTTTTTCCTACCTGCACAATTAGTGTAAATCCAACAATTCTGCAAATCTGAGATCATTTCCTCATTCTATTTTCTTTACAGCTGTATACTGCATTGTTGTTCTGGCATCTTATGAACAATGCAGTAATTTGACTTACCAAGTTTCTGTTCTATGCATGTATAAGATTTTTTTTTTGAAGGTAATAATAATTATGCGTCCATTTTAAGGGCTGTCCTGCCTAAACTTCTGGCTCTTTTTGTCCTTCTTGCTTGGCATTAGGTCTGCATTTTATGATACATCTTTTCATTTCTTCTGCTATGTTCATATTATTGCATAGATCTTGTGAGAGGAAAATATTGTGGTCCTAAGAGAAATGCTTTCGAAGAATTAAAGGGGTAAATGTCTGTCTACCAAACTTTGGTTCCAAACTTCAATGTTTTCTTCATTTTCCTGTCTCTACGTGCTTACCTGATTTCTATTGTATGCAGTAACTAGCAGCATGCGTTCTTTCAACATGTACATAACCGTTGTTGAATTGGAAGAAGTAACAAAACGGAAAATATGCGATGCAAATCTTCCCTTCGATTGCTGAACAATCAATACTTAATACACTGGTATCATTTATTTCTTTGACAAGTTTTTCTAAATATTCACATGTCATTTTAATTATCTTAAGATTTTAAGGGCATAACCACTTTCAATACTAGACATCCACAGAGTGATGTGAATGCTGCTACAATATATGCTTCCAATAGCACTAGCAACAAAAAATCCAAAAATATGTCACTAATCAGATTGTAAAAATAAACTGGTTTATGCTGGATTTATTTAACATACATATAAGCTAATGACAATGTACATATGATTTGCAGGCATGCAACAAACTATTCTACCATTCAGAAATTACAGCTTTGCCGAGGCAAGGATGGCTCGTCAGCTTCAGTTCACTAACAAGGACACATAGTATTATGCAGACCAGCATAAGATGCAATGCTTTAGTTTTCTGCTAATAATATGTCTTATCATATTTGGAGGTTATACAATCTTTTTGTTAGCCATTTGAGGCATGTTCGTAGTATGTTTTGAGAAAACCATTGCTATGCGAGCAGAATAATCAAAGACTTTCCATATAACTTCACAATGTTTCCAAAAAATAGTGCCTTGGGTTACATGTGAAACTCTCTCCCTTTGTCTACAACAGAATGTATTATTTTACTACCCAATATTGACCATTTATGTTATGACCGGGGTCACCTATACCCGGAGGAGGCCCAATGGGCAGGTTTAGTTAGGGGCTTGGCCCACAAGTTATCTCAATTTCATTATATAAACAGTTGTAAACACTCCGTGAAAAGAGAAACAATAAACATATTTGTTGCTCCGACTCCCTAAGGAGTCGGACTCCCAACCCTAGCCGCCGCCTCCTGCCCTACCGCCGCCTTCCCTCGAGCCGCCACGGCGCCCTCTCGCCGCTGTGTTCGTTCCTCCCCTCGACAACCTCCCTTCCACCCCTACAACCTCCGCTCTAGAACCGGTAGAACCCTAGCATCTACCACCTTGGTATCAGATTGCTCTTGTTCGATCATGTCTTCCTCGGCCACCACCTCCGCCGCGATGCCCACCACCACCGCCGCCACCACCTCCTCCGTGCCGACCTTCCCTGCGGCGGCCGCCACCGTGCCGGCTTCCTCCCCCGCGTCGGTCGCCGCCGTCTACACCCCGCGGAGATGAGCGGGGTCCTCAACGACCTCATCACCGCGGTCCAGGGCATCCAACAGTACTTGATCGGGCCCTACGGGCCGCCGCAACCGCCGCCGCCGGCCCGCCGGCCATGCCGTGGTCCTCCACCGCGGCCTTCACAGGGCTGCCTCCGCAGCCGCCGGCCACGTCTGCCCTGCCGTGGCAGCCGCCGCCCAGCGCCGGGCCAGTTTCGCCCCTACCGGGCGGCGTCCCCATCCACCAGGTCCGCTTCCCATCGTCGCCATCACTACTACCGGCCTGGCTGTCCGGGTCGTCGCCATCACCGGTCTACACTACGGCCGGCGAGCCGCCAGCGCCCACCCTCACGTCAAGCGCCACGACGAGTTTCGCGGGCCTACACACGGGCCTCATCGAGCCCTCCGTCCATGGCGGTCCAACACAGCCGCCACCACGGTTCGCCAAGATCGACATCGCCACCTACGACGGTACGGAGGACCCTCTCAACTGGCTCAACCAGTGCGAGCAGTTCTTCCGCGGGCAGCGCACCCTCGCGTCGGACCGCACCTGGCTCGCCTCTTATCACCTCCGGGGCGCCACACAGACGTGGTACTACGCCCTCGAGCAGAACGAGGGCGGCATGCCCCCTTGGGAGAGTTTTCACGAGCTATGCCTCCTGCGTTTCGGGCCGCCGATCCGCGGGAGCCGCCTGGCCGAGCTCGGCCGCCTCCCCTTCACCTCCACGGTACAGGACTTCGCCGACCGTTTCCAGGCCCTCGCATGCCACGCGCCTGGTGTGACGGGGCAGCAGCGGGCCGAGCTCTTCGTTGGTGGCCTTCCGGATCACATCCGGGTGGACGTGGAGCTTCAAGGTCCCCAGGACCTCCAGACGGCCATGCACTACGCCCGCGCCTACGAGCGCCGCGCATAGGCGTTGCAGCAGGCGCCACTGGGACGCGGGGGCCGCCAGCCCGCCAGGCCACCTCGGCCGTACCTGTGCCTGGCCGGCCAACCCCGACCACCCGGCCGCCCCGCTCCGGCCGCCACGCGGACCTTCCGTCGACTCACCCGGCCGAGCAGCTCGAGCGCCGTCGCCAGGGCCTTTGCTTTAACTGCGACGAGCCTTACGTGCCGGGTCACGTCTGCCCGTGCCTCTTCTACTTGGAGACGGTCGACTACATCGAGGACACACCCGCCGACGGGCTCGGCGAGTTGCCACCACCCGCGCTGCGGAGACCGCCCCGCAACCACGAATGCGACCGCGTTCGTGGTCTCGCTCCATGCGCTTGCTGGCATCCGTGACAAGCGCACTATGCTCTTGCCGGTGACGATTCACGGCCAGCGCTGGTGGCCCTCCTGGACACGGGTTCCACGCATAACTTCCTGCCCGAGGCTACGATGCGCCGCTTAGCCCTTCAACCGACGGGCGGGGAGCACCTTCAGGTCGCGGTGGCGAATGGCGACCGCCTACGGTGTCACGGGCTGGCGCGGGATGTACCAATCACCATCGGCGACGAGCACTTCACCATCACGTGCGCCGGCATCGACTTGGGCTGCTTCGACTTCATCCTCGCGTCGACTTCTTGCGGACCCTCGGTCCCATCCTCTGGGATTTGACTCCCTGACGATGACCTTCTGGCGTCTGGGTCGCCGTATCCGGTGGGAGGGCATCGGGGGCGCCTCTCCGGCGAACCCGCAGCTGCAGTTGCCGCGCCGCCACCGAGTCCGAGCGCCCACTGTTGGATCACCTCCTGCAGCAGCACGGCGACCTCTTCGACGAGCCTCAGGGCCTTCCCCGTCCGGGTGTATGATCACCGCATCCATCTCTTGCCGGACACGGCGCCAGTTGCAGTGCGGCCCTACCGCTACCCCCAGCTGCAGAAGGACGAGCTGGAGCGGCAGTGCGCGCTCATGCTCGCCGCGGGCATCATCCGCATCTCCACGTCGCCATTCTCGGCGCCGGTCCTCCTCGTCCGCAAATCGGACGGCACGTGGCGCTTCTGCATCGACTACCGCGCCCTTAATGCCATGACGCTCAAGGACAAGTTTCCTATTCCGGTGGTCGACGAGCTCCGTGGGGCGCGCTTCTTCACCAAGCTCGACTTACGGTCGGGCTACCACCAGGTGCGGATGCATCCGGATGATGTCGCCAAGACGGCGTTTCGGACTCATCATGGCCACTTCGAGTTTTTGGTGATGCCTTTTGGCCTCTCCAACGCTCCGGCGACCTTTCAGGCCCTGATGAACGACGTCCTCCTCGGCCGTACCTGCGACGGTTTGTGCTCGTTTTCTTTGATGACATTCTTATCTACAGCACTCGTGGGCGGAGCACCTTCAGCACGTCGCCATCGTCTTTAACGAGCTTCGAGCGCATCATCTTCACCTTAAGTGCTCGTTCGGGACGTCTTCGGTCGCCTACCTCGGCCACGTCATCTCGGCCGAGGGGGTGGCTATGGATGCCGACAAGGTGGCGGCCGTCGCGGCTTGGCCGACGCCGCACTCGCCGCGGGCCCTCCGCGGTTTCCTGGGGCTCGCGGGTACTACCGGAAATTTATCCGGAAGTTCGGCCTCATCGCGGCCCCGCTTACGCGGCTGCTGCGTCGCGACGCCTTTGCTTGGGATGACGAGGCCACACGGCATTCGAGGCTCTGAAGGGGCCCTCACGACGGGACCGTTCTTCAGATGCCGGACTTCGACCGCCCGTTCATCGTCGACTGCGACACCTCCGGTGTGGGGTTTGGGCGGTCCTTCATCAGGGCGAGGGCCACTCGCCTTCTTCAGCAGGCCCTTCGCAGCGCGCCATCTTAAGCTCGCTGCTTACGAGCAGGAGCTCATTGGCTTGGTGCAGGCGGTGCGCCACTGGCGGCCCTATCTTTGGGGTCGGTCGTTCCGGATTCGCACAGATCACTACAGCCTCAAGTTCTTATTGGACCAGAGGCTGTCGACGGTGCCGCAGCATCAGTGGCTCAGCAAGCTCTTTGGCTTCGACTTCACCGTCGAGTACCGTCCGGGTCGCCTTAACACCGTGGCCGACGCCCTGTCTCGCCGCGATGCCCCCCACGACGCAGCCGTCGGAGATTCTGGGGGGCGGCGCTCTGCATCCGCTCGGGGCCCACGTTCGCCCTCTTCGCCGACATCCGTCGGGCCACCGCAGCCGCACCGGACGCTCAGCTCCTTCGGCAGCGCCTTGCTGCTGGCGACTTGGAGGAGCCGTGGCGCCTGGCAGATGGCTTGCTCCTGCATGGGCGCCGGGTCTTCGTGCCGGACCACGACGACCTCCGTCACCAGGTGCTGCTGATGGCACACTCGGCGGGACACGAGGGTGTGCAGAAGACCCTCCATCGTCTCCGCGCCGACTTCTACATCCCGGGGATCGGGCCCTGGTCCGGACTGGGTGCGGTCTTGTGTGACGTGCCAGCGTAACAAGACGGAGACGCTGCGGCCGGCTGGTATGTTGCAGCCTTTGGAGGTGCCTACTCAGGTCTGGGCCGATATCTCCATGGACTTCATCGAGGGCCTCCCAAGGTGGGCGGCAAGTCCGTCATCTCACGGTGGTCGACGCTTCTCCAAGTATGCTCACTTCATGCGCTCGGCCATCCCTACACTGCTGCTTCGTGGCCCGTGCCTTGTTCGACGGCATCGTCCGCCTACACGGGTTTCCCTCGTCGATTGTCAGCGATCGGGACCCCGTGTTCACGGGGCATGTTTGGCGCGACCTCTTCCGGATGGCGGGGGTGAAGCTGCGATTCAGCACGGCTTTCCACCCTCAGACGGACGGCCAATCGGAGGTGGTCAACAAGGTGATTGCCATGTATTTGCGTTGTGTCACAGGTGATCGTCCTCGCGCTTGGGTGGATTGGCTCGCGTGGGCGGAGTACTGCTACAACACCTCCTATCACTCCGCCCTGCGCGCCACGCCATTTGAGGTGGTCTACGGCCGCCGCCCCCGCCCATCCTGCCGGTTGACCCGGCCACAGCTCGGACGGAAGCGGCGGGAGAGCTTCTTCGCAGCCGCGACGAGATGCTTGCGGAGATGCGGCAACGCCTCCTTCAGGCCCAGCAGCTGGCCAAGCACTACTACGACGGCCACCATCGCGAGGCGGAGTACGCGGTGGGCGATTGGGTGTTGCTGCGCCTTCTTCACGCACCACTAAGTCCCTGGACCCGCGTGCGAAGCGCAAGCTGGGTCCTCGCTACGCCGGCCATTCGCCATCCTGGAGCGCGTCGGGACGCTGGCCTATCGCCTTCAGCTTCTGGCCGGGGCTCGCATCCACGACGTCTTTCATGTGGGGCTGCTGAAGCCCTACCGTGGGGAGCCGCCGGGCGACGCCAGCGCTTCCTCCGACCACCGACGGGCATCTTCTTCCGAGTCCGGCGAAGGTGTTGCGAGCTCACTATGTCGCGGACTGTGGTACTTGTTGGTTCAGTGGGAGGGCCTTCCGGAGGAGGAGGCCACTTGGGAGCAGCGTGACGAGTTCAGCCAACACTACCCAGACTACCAGCTCGAGGACGAGTTGTTTGCGCAGGCGGGGAGAGATGTTATGACCGGGGTCACCTATACCCGGAGGAGGCCCAATGGGCAGGTTTAGTTAGGGGCTTGGCCCACAAGTTATCTCAATTTCATTATATAAACAGCTGTAAACACTCCGTGAAAAGAGAAGCAATAAACATATTTGTTGCTCCGACTCCCTGAGGAGTCGGACTCCCAACCCTAGCCGCCGCCTCCTGCCCTAGCCGCCGCCTTCCCTCTCGCCGCCACGGCGCCCTCTCGCCGCCGTGTTCGTTCCTCCCCTCGACAACCTCCCTTCCACCCCTACAACCTCCGCTCTAGAACCGGTAGAACCCTAGCATCTACCAATTTATTCTGCACTCAAGACATTAATCATAACTATTGAACTTAAAACAAAGCCTAGCCACTTTTATCCACTTGTAAGTAATTTGAAACTATGTTCAAGCCATGTGTTTCAACACTTCAGGAAAAAGATAATTTTATCCATTCCTAACAATGTAGTTACCTAAATGACGGGCGCGGCAACGCGCGCCTAAATGATCTAGTGAGCAATTATAATGCATGGCGTATTCGGCGAGATTAGACCAGACTATTTGTTAGACCACAAGAAAACCCCTAGATAAGAGGTGTCCATGTGTCAGGTTGTGCTTAAGAGATCTACATGAGGATATCTGTATAAAATCCTCAATGCCGAAGAATTGCTTTTGAAAATATTGGGGGGCAAAAACTAACACTGATGTAAGTGGTGTGAGACTCATATTTGGCTACCTAATCTTTTTTTTTAGTGAGTAAAATGACCCTGAGGTTCTAATTCTTTCCCAAATGTGTCAAGTTAGTCATGTTCTTCAAAATTGCATACTGAAAACCTAAATTTCTTTTAATCATTCGCCATAGGTCCGATATAGCTCGGTGAGTTCTGGCATGCTCGCATGGTGGGTTGATGATGAGTGCATTTTGCATGCTTTGCTGCACTAGCACACCTATTTTGCTGATTTGCATAGGAATCAAAAGGTAAGAGGGATAAATTTACATAGGACAAGTGCTAATTTTTCACATAAAAATGTTGATTGGAGCCATTAAAATCCTTCCATGAAAATGGCCATGTTACTTCAAAAGGAGGAAAAAAATCTATGCAACAAAAGTTACAGATCACCTAATGACCAAGATACGGTCACGCCCTTCCGTATCAGCGACCATATGACATGACATTTTGAGCACCTCGTCGAGTATTTCTACCCAGTTAACAATGGACTACCTCACATGCCCTTCTACTTGAGGGCCTTCTTCATTTGAGCCTTGATGGGCCTTTTGTATCACCTTCATATACTAAACTTTTTCTTCTGGCCTTCCATCTTTAAAAAAATATATTGTTGCTTATCCTTGACTCGATCATCTTGATTTGATATCCTTGCCACGTAGCATTGGGTTATTTATTCCCACAAACGTCATCGTAACAAACGGGTCCTCCCCAATCTTTAGGTTTCATAAAACAAGCTACGCTGGTCCTATTGTTAAAATATATCTTTACTAACATAAAAAAATTACGAGAAGGACACATAATCCTCATCATATATGCTATCCTATTCTCCAACTTTTCAACATTTTTTTACATTTTCTCTAGAAGAATATATTTGTATATTCTGATATATTTATAAATTTTGAAGCCCATACATGCTCGCATGCATGTTCCAAACTCATTCCTGCAGTGTATTCTAGAAGAGACGCTCCTGATGCAGCCTTGTAGGATTTTGTTTTGTCTACAGATCCAATGGTCATCCAAGCTAGTTAGTCATCTAGAGGAAAAAATGTTTGTAGGGAGTGAATATTATTTTAGGGTTTCTCCGGAGAAGATTGGAGGGGATTTGGGGGAATTTTCGCTTGTAGAGTATTTATTGCTCCTTAATCCCTTTCATACCTCTTTAGTTTCCTTAATCCCTTTCAAAAAAAAGTTTCCTCTAAACCGAATAAACCCTTAGGTCTTGTTTATTTCTAGTGTATTTGAAGTCTATTCAGAAAAATTAGAGGGGATTATCCTTCATTCGAAAAATTCACGGTAGTTCGTTTGTTAAACTGATTTTGCATGGGGTAATCCCAATACAACCCTCTCACAAACCGCCTCATTTTTGTGTAATTAGAGACACCACCTCATACCAGTATTGGGATGGAAAAATATTTTTAGAGTTTTTTGGTACTGGGTGAAAGGAATGATATCACCAAGTCCCTTTCCCATCCCCAATCCCCTTGAGATGAAAATAGGGACCTTTAGTAAGCAATGCTTTAATAGGATAGTTAGCAACATCCTTTTTATCCTCGCCTGGTTTCTTCTTCCCTTTAAGGACATTCAGCAAACTCTATTTGACGCTCGTAGCATCAAATAGGAGGAGCGACACTTGAAGTGTTGTCCTGCCCGGACCGGCCCAGGTATGGCTTATCTACTCGTTTTTTTTTATTTTTCTGTTTCTTTTTCACTTCTTCCCATTCCTGTTTTCTTGTATTATTTTTTCGTTTTCTTTTCCTGTTTGTGGTCTTATTTTTTCATGTTTCATTTTTTCTGACATTAAAGTCATTAGGATTTATCGTTGTGTAACACACGTAAAGGTTTTGGCTTGAACATGTTTCTTTCTTCTTGTTTTCAAATTCATATGAATTTCTTATTGTGTAATCTGTGAAATTTCATATCCTGTGAACCATTATTTTTAACCGCGTGAACATCTTTTGACATGATTTTTTTGTTATTTTACAAATATTTTCCAAATATTGTGAATATTTTCTTTAAAAATTTGATTTTTTTAACTGTATGAACAAATTTTACTATCCTCATTAACCTTTATTTATAACAGTGTGGACATTGTTTCACATCAAAATTCATTTTGGACTGTATGAGCAATGTTTTTAACCTCGTGAACATCTTTTAGACCTCATAAATATTTTCGAAATCTATTAAATTGTATGTTATTTTTAATATATTAATATGAATACTAGAAAAATATTAGAACAACAGAAAAAAGAAACAAGAACAAAAAAATAAAAGAAAAGAAACAGAAACAGAAACAGAAAAAGAAAACAGTGAACAAACATAAAAACAAAGAACCTTATTGGGCTGGCCTACTCACGCGAGTGGGCGTGGCCTCCATTCGACGTTAAGAGCGTTAAATAATCCTGCCTTGATTCCCTCCCAGGTTTGTTTGGCCCAAACAGATGCAGCTACCACTGACAGACCGGGTCAGGAAATATTTGAGCAGAACTCATCTTACTTCATAACTTGAGGCCTGGAGCCCTGGACTAGTCTAAAAAACAAAAAATGAGGCCTGGACGACCGCTCAAAAGCATTTGAGGCCTGGACGTTTTCTTTTTGGAAGAGGCCTTGACATATTCTGGTAGATGAATTACCGAACAGTAAAACAGGTTCAAGGGGCAACTCGAAAGGTTTTAAGGTATGAATTTTAAGTGATCCTTGAGAGATGCTCTACTTAATGAGAGTGGATTGTGAAACCTAGCCGACACCACTTCCGCCTCCACCATAGGTTGGTTTCCCTCCTCCGGCCGGCCTCACCAGCGTCGGAAGGGGTGGGGAACCCGATCTATGAGTGGAGTTTTTTTAAAATAAAAGTACTGTTTTCAACAGTTTAGGTTAGAGTTTTGGTATCCATCTTCTTGATCAATGGAGAGGTAATCGTTTACAATAAGTAATCTTCGGTTGTTCGTTCGACGACGAGATCTCCTTCCCAGCGTCAAAGGTAGTGTTGAATGATTATATTTGTCTAGGTTTGGTCCTTTGGATCTTTCAGATCTTGCTTCACCAGATCGACTTTGGATTATTTCTCTTGGTTGCCGCGAGGAGGTTTATCCTCGCAATATCTGTCCCGACTGCTACGTCCTTGACAACGGTGATTTGTACCCTCGGCTCCCGGCGATGTCGACCAGGTTGTCCGATTAACCTGAAATACTGGTGTTTATATTGACGATGTTGGTTTATTACTTCAATGATTGCGCACGTAGTCTTGGCACTGTGGCTAAAAAAGGCGGATTGTGGCCCTCAGAGCTCACTAGAGCTCGGTTTTTCAAAAGATTGAAAACGACACCTTGGAGTTAAAAAAATTCTAAATTTTAGAGCGTGAATACATATACATGATATCTTATATTTGTGCAAAGTTTCAGAAAAAATATGTTTTACTTTGGGCTACAGGAAATAACAACTTGTGGAGCTATAAGCGAGCACAAAATTTCTTATGTACCTGTGTAAACCTTTTGCAAAGTATTTTCAAACGAAACTTCTGGAGTGTACAGTAAATACGTATGTACCTGTATACCTTTTGCCAGATTTTTGAGACATAACATTTTCGAATTTTTGTTTTGAAAACTGAGCTAACTAATGCTTAGGTGCATCAGCTAAGTTTTCCTGGTGTAACATGTTATTATATGTGCGACCCCAAATAATAGTCGTTTCTCACCACGAGTACGTACGGTCTATTTAGAGTGCCACGAACAACAATATTTTGCTAAGCATTTTTAATTGTATATATATATCGCACTCTTGGTTCAGTTGTACCCCATGGAAATGTATACCTCATATATGTATGTACTTAACTCTAGCAATATGATCATACATATTAAATAAATTGTAAGAAAACAATAACAAATCATTCTAGAATACCTCTCAATCGCAAATTTTGTTATTCATAGTTATGTGAGTAATAAGTAAATCTATGTCAATGCTAAATAAACATTCGATTTTAAACATTAAGATTCATGTAAGTTCAAAAGGAGATATCATTGAACAGCTGTGAATGTTGACTGAGAAATGTTTACGTCTAAGTCAACTTAGAAAGAGTAACTTTGACACTCTTAATGGGGTTTACTAAGATATTGGCTGATTACTCTCGCCCCAACATTTTACAACTTTGCTAGCAGATTATCGTAAACAATTTGCCAAGAACGTGTAAGAAGTATACAAATCGTAGGGAAAATAAAGCTAGCCTAGTCTCCATTACTAGCTAACTAGAGTGACACTTAAAACAGTTGCGTTCCTCGACCAACATATGAAATCAACATGCATGCATTGTCAAGAAATAGCTTTAGCATGCGCATATATTGTTTGCACATTCATGCCCTAATTTCCATCATATTCCATATGTTGCATTTAAGCCAGACTATATACATCCACATAACTGAGCGCTCGTAATCGCATCTTAAGCACCTGAGTTTGATTGTATTCCACATGGACACATACACATTTTAGCGTTACATAATTTAGTGGCTGCATCGCGCCGAGGGTCAACCTTGATATCGAATAACCCTTAGGATCATATCGATATCCTATAATGAAGAGTAACAAAACAATAGAAATCACCCGGGAATATTTCTCAAGATGATTTCGCTCTTTCTCATGGGATTGGGAAATTACCATTTCTAAAATTCGATGCCCAAGATTCATTTGATTTAAACATTCAGATTCATGTAAAGTTCAAAACAATGAGAAGCCATTCATTCGATGACTATATAAATAACTATCTCTAAGTCGAGTGAGAAATTATCACTCCAACACTCCTGATAGGTTATCACTCTCGACCCCAACACTAGCAGATTATCCTAAACTGTTTGCTAAGAAAGCCCTAAGAAAGTATACAACCAATTTTAGCTTAATCTCCACTAGCTAACAATTGCATTACACGGCACATGCAATCTACGTGAAATCGTGAATTCACAACAAGTAACTTTACCCTTATGCATAATGTCACATACAGTATTTGATGCTCTAATTGACTAAATTTCATCACATTCATTACGCTGTATTTAAGCCTGGCTATATCTAAACATTTAGTTCATGGGCACGTACTTATATATGTACAATGGCGATCGCATTATATTATGCACGTACAATATATGTCATGTGATGGAAAAACCGCTGGTGCAGTTTCTAAGCTGATCTGCGGACGTCGACGAGGATTTCTTACCGTGCCTGCCGGCCATTGGCACGACGACGGGCTCGTGGCCGGCGAAGAGGGAGACGTGGCCGGCGAGCTTGTCCTTGCGGGAGAAAGTGGTGCCGCAGGAGCAGACCCAGCGGTGGTCGCCGCAGTGCTTCTCGTGGGTGCGGAGGTCGGAGAGGACGGAGAAGTGCTTACGGTTGCAGCGGTTGCAGACGTACATCTTTGGGCAGTGGCTGCGTTTGTAGTGGTTCTTCACACAGATCACCGACTTGAGCGGCTGGAACTTGGCGTCCTTCCGGTTCCACCGGCACCCCTCCTGTGGACACGAGTACTTGTTCCTCCTCGCCGCTGCCTCGACAGCCGCCGCCGCGTCTTCACCGGCGGCGCTCGAAAACTTATTGGTGAGCGGGTTCGCGAGCGCCGCCTTGCTCTTGTACTCGTCGCCGTGCGCGCGCATGTGCATGCGCAGGTTGGCGTCGCGCTTGAACCCCTTGCCGCACACCTGGCAGTAGTGCGTGTACTTGGCTAGCAGCTCCGCCGCGTCCAGCTCGATAATGACCGTGTCCACTATCGTCCTTGCCTGCGTAGACGACGACACGGCCGCCTCCGTCTTCGACTTGCCGTGGAGGTCGTAGTAGCTGCTGTCCTCATGGCCTCCTCCATGGTGCTGCTGCTGCCACTGGTGCATCGCTGTGTCCATGGCCTGCTGGCCGCTGCAGCCTGCACCGGCGTTGACATCCGATATGGCTCCGTTCTTGGCGTGCGAGCCGACGAACCCCTCCTGCGCCAGCGCCGCGTTGTTAACAGATATCAACGACGCGCCGACGCCTAGGTTCTGGAAGGCGTATAGCATCGAGGACGCGGCTGCGATGATCTCCTGGATGATGGCGCTGGCACCGGGCACCACGGCGTCGACGTGGCCTCGGCCGTCATGGCCGACCGCGAGGCCAACGAGCGGCTGCAGCTGCTGCACCTTGTCCTTGAGCACGGACAGGTTGTACAGCAGCGCGTTGCTGTGCGCGTGCGTGTCT
Source organism: Poa pratensis (assembly GCA_947311845.1). NCBI lineage: Eukaryota > Viridiplantae > Streptophyta > Magnoliopsida > Poales > Poaceae > Poa > Poa pratensis. The sequence continues at coordinate 71,604,169 of CAMZMU010000041.1, forward strand.
GGCGCCGGCAGCCCGCCGTCGCCGGTCGCGCCCATGAAAGCGGCGTCTATGTATGCCTATGCCATCGGCGGCGTGGAACATCTGCTGCTGGCTCTGGAGGAAGTAATGGCTTGCACCCCCTCCGCCGCCGACTCCTCCGCCAGGAAACATTTCTACTACAACACTAGGTCAGCTCGGCTTGCTATCAGGCAGAAGTTTGGCCCATACGATCTACTCAATCCAACGCAGAATTTCAGAGTTGGATGAGGAACAAGATCGAATGCGAAGAGACGGCAGAAGTAGTAGGGGAACGAGAATAGATCAAGCAAGGAAAGTCAACCGGGGCCGGGGGTGCGCCCACTTAGCAACATCCCTACTTAGAGCATCTCTAGCAGTACCCGCAAAAGGGGCAAACCCGCAAAATAACCGACGGATGCGGATTCGAATCATTAAAAACGCAAAGAGCAGAACCCTCAAAACTCTCCGACCCGCAAAAGTTTTTCAGGGGCCCCGCGAATCCGCCCCTCGGAACCGTGAAATCTAGGTTTTCCTCACCGGCCCGCAGACTGATCCGCATCCTCTTCTATCGTTGGCGCGAAGGAAGATTCAGCCCCCGATCCGCCGCCGCCGCCGCGTCCGCCACCGCTTTCTCTTCCCCCACTCCGGCCATCGTGCGCCATGAGCTCCTCCGACCCGTACCTGGTGACCGTCCCGGTCGGGACGACGCCATCGACAGATCCAGCTGGCCGGGCAGAGCTCGGCACCGCCGCCGCCGCTGCTCCTCCATTGGTGCAGACGAAGCGGAGAAGGCTGGGGACCGCAGGCGCGGCCCAAATCTTACTTGCGGCTACCGTCGCCGCCGCCTCTGCCGATGCTACTCCCGCCGCTGCCGGGGGCGCCGCCGCGGCTCCGAAGAAGAGGACGCCCGTGCGGAAGGTCAGGGGCAGCGCCGCCGCTGCTGCAGACGAACCTACGCCCGCGAATGTCTCCGGGACCGAAAGGTATGAACACGACATTGCAATTGTGAAATTATGCTTGCTAGTGCCGCCTATTTGTGAAATTGTGCTTCCAAATTGCAGCACGCAAGCTTTCATGGACGCCATTGGGTCGGTTCAGATTAACAACTCTCCGCTCGGCAATTTCGGCTACAACGAGGCCGACGGTAGCGTCGATGGTGGTGCGGGCGAAGAAGACAGCAAGGTCGAGGAGGTGGAGGGGACAACACTTTCCCGGAGAGGTACGAATTACACCGTTTTGGAGGACCAAACATTGATCCGTGCTTGGGAGAGTATTTCTCTCGGTGCAACTCACGACAATGATCAAACCAAGGATCGGTATTGGCAAAGAGTGGAGGACAAGTTCTTCCAACTCATGCCACGCAATGGCCGAACGGTGCCTCGGACATTTCGATCACTACAAGGCCGTTGGGAAACGATCAAAACAACATGTTCCCGGTGGAGTGGATGTTTGCAACAAGTGATTAATGCTCCTCCGAGTGGTACCGTAGAGGGTGATTGGGTGAGTGAAATAACCATTGCTATTGTTCACCGTTGGTATATGTAACCATTGCTATTGTTCACCGTTGGTATATGTAACCATTGTAGGAGCGCATTGCAAGAGAGAGGTTCATGGACATGCCCGCATCCAAGAAGAAGCCATTTGTCCTTGATCATTGTTGGAAAATTCTCCAACATAGCGAGAAATGGAAGTTGAGGGACCAAGAGCCAAAAAAAGGGGAAATACGTATTGAGGATGACTCCGATGATGATCAAGGTGGGAGGAACAAGAACAAGCCCGAAGGCAACAAGAAAGCCAAGGAGAGAGTGGCAAAGCAACTTGAGGCAACAAGCTTGAGAGAGAAGCTCGATGAAATGGTGAAATCTAATGAGACCATGGTGGCCAAGACATTGGAGGCAAATCACCAATTGGTCGAGAGGAAAGCTCAAGAGAAGAAAGAAAAGTGGGAGGTGCTTCGTGAAGAAGGGAAGCGGAAGATCGAGATTGAGGCCAAAAGAGCCTCGGCGGAGGAGAACAAGTCCGTGGTCAAGCTCTTGGCCGAAGAGAACAAGATAATGATGATGAACCGAAGTGACATGGACGAAGTCACCTTGTAGTGGCATGACATCGCAAGGAAGGAGATATTGCATCGAAAGAAACAAGCGATGCTAAAAGCTAGCGGTGGTGGAGGTGATGGTGGAGGTGATGGTGGAGGTGGAGGTGCTACCACGGTGTAGGGCCTTTCGATGATGCCCATTGTGTTTTGGAAGCAATTTTTTGGTCACATCGATGAAAAACTAGTTAATTGCCGTCTTTAGATTCAAGAAACTACTTTAATTTGCTATATTAATGTCGAATTTGTAAGCAATTTGACATTTTATGATATTCTGCCTATCTTACTGTTTTGCATATGCAGTTTCAGAACGCCGCGCGGCGGAGCAGAACCCGCTTCTGTTTTGCGGTTCTGCTTTGCGGGTTCTGCTCCACCGCGCGGCGTTCTGAGCAAAAAAACGCGAGTTCCGCGAACTGCAAAACTGTTTTGCGGGTTGGCCTTTTGCGGGTACTGCTAGAGATGCTCTTAGAACCTCCCTCGAATGAACCGGGCCCGAAAGGTGACACTGTGCCAGAGCCATATATATACTACTACTTACTCATTTTATATGTTTATATTTATACCACCTCTCTGAAGTCTGAACTACTGAGTTTTGCAGCTTCTTTTATAGTTATATATTTCAAGTACACGCATTGTTGGCTTATTTTACTCCAATAATGGCCTCGACGCGACAGTTTTCTAGGGTGTGAGACCCTTTTGAAGGAATACACTTTCCTTCTTTATTTGGCCGCTGAGCGAGCTTGCTCAGCGAGAATCTATCTTGGACACGATCAAGCCTCAGTGGGTCGTCCAAGCAGAGTCTCTGTATGATGCGTCGGCCTATCCATGCTTGCAATTTGCAAGTGGATCCATCAAAAGTTCAAGACTCCTCCGATGGTTAGATGAAAGTCAATAAAAAAAGTCTTAGTTTTTTCTCGGTTAAATAAAACAGTCTAGGACGTGTTTGGTTGTCCGCATCAATTTTGGTCCTCCCGTCTCCGTGACTCAGTTGGGCCTGGCTCAGCTGAAACGCGGACTGAGCCATGATCTGCAGCCCATTTGGTTGCCAACAATGTGCTGGCCAGGCCCGTTCGGCTAGGTGCAATTTTTTTTACCGCGCGATGTTTGGTCGCCTATGTAGTGTTTTAGCGGCAAAAACATGGTGTTTGGTTGTGAAACGTTCGTACTTCCAGTCGCCACTTCTCACTAGTGGTGACCTTAGCACGCCAAAGTTCATAGTAGAGTCCTAACTACTAGCAAATAGTAGTTTGTCAAGGCATCATACTTAACCTAGCTACTAGCAAATGGGTAGTTTGTCAAGGCATCATACTTAACCTAGCTACTAGCAAATGGGTAGTTCATGGCAGAAACAACATTGGACAAAGTTCTGCTGCTTCTTCTTCTTGATCTTCTTCTTCTTCGTCTTGATCTTCTTCTTCTTCGGCACCTTCCTTCAGATTCTGGTGTCACCTCTAGCGGCCCACATTGCGCCAGCCCACTCCTGCCTCTTGTTCTTCCAAGCTTCTTGGTTGTGTGCTCCGACGCCATGGCCAAGATCATCATTGGTATCTACTGTAACATCCTCTTTGTCTGGGAAGTACTTATACATACCCCAACCTAAGATCCAGTTGTGCAGAATGCAACAGGCAAGAACCAACTTAACTTGGGTTGGGAATGGGTGGTATGGTTTCTGATCCAGGATCTGTTCTTCGGAGCAGCAAATACCCTCTCAACTGTGACCCTAAGGCTTGAGTGTCGCAGATTGAACAATTCCTTTGCATCCTTAGGGTAGTTCCTCGAAGAAACCTCGTTGAGATGATACCTGGTACCCCTGAAAGGTGGAAGAACGCCTGGCGACAAGCATATCCTTCATCTCCAAGGTAGAACTTGCCATCTGGAATATTGATCCCATCAGCTCGACTCATGCTGTCGGCAAGGATACTAGCATCATCCTTCCCAACCTGCTAGGACGTAAGTGAACCTCATGTCGAAATCGACAGCGGCAAGCATATTCTGGCTCGTGTAATGCTTTCTGCCCGTGTAAGCAGCAACCTCTGACCGTGGCACTCTAGCAGTGATATGAGTGCCATAAGTTGCACCAATACAATCCTGATGACATGAACACACTGTGTTAGGTTAAGACAAGGCTAATATGCGTCGAACAACTGCGAAATCTGGTGTTCTCACCTTGAAGAATGGGTACCACCTATGGTTCTGTCGAATCTTGGGTGGAGTTTGGGCACTTGCTGGCTTGATCATCTGTGCTCTGAGCTCTCCAACATCGTACATAACTTGCCTGAAATAGCGAGATATAGTCTCACTAGATCTCCTGAAAGTGCTGTGAATCACTCTGAACCTTTGGTTATAACCAACAACGTGAAGAAACATTGCCACTTGCTCTTCTATTGTGGTGTGGATGCTATCTTTTAGCCAACCTCTAGACCGAAATGTCTCCACAAGCTTGTTGAAAGGGGCTCTCCCCATTCGAAGCATGTTCACCGCCTCGACCTCGTTGTTGTTGTAGATGTAGTTCAGATTCGCAATCCTCTCCTGGTCTCGGGGGAACAACGGTCCATACCTGATTACGCCCCTGTGATTGCGGCGTACTGCTCTATGATGGACTAAAAGGAGCCATGCCTGCATCACAGCAATGAGTGTTGCGGCCTGAATGATGAGCAGCATACGAGCTTCTTCCTAAGATCAAGCAAAAATCAGGTGCAGAATAGTGGAGTGCAGTTGAAATCAAGAGGGTGCTGTGCTACTACAAGATCTAGCCGAAATCAGGTGGGGATTAGTGGACTAGTGTTGTCGAAATCAAGAGGGTGTTGTGCTTCTACAAGATCTAGCCGAAATCAGGTGGGGAATAGTAGACTAGTGTGGTCAAAATCAAGATGCTGCTGTTCTACTACAAGATCGAGCCGAAATCAGGTGGGGAATAGTTCTTACCGCCATGGCAGATCTGGGTGTAGAGACGAGCCACTGGTGTCTCCATCGCCATCGCCGAACCTTCAGCCGCCAGCGGTGTCTCCGTCGCCGTCGCCGAAACTTTAGCCGCCGCTGCCGCTCCGCCTAGGATCGAGTTTTTGTCTGCTCTTACCGCCTCCGGTCACAGACTAAAGAGGGAGTGAGAGTAGCGTTGGCGCCATACACGCGCACCAATTTTTCGTCTCCCGCCATCTCCATGGCTGCACCCCCGCGGCTCCGCGTGTCATCTCCGAAAGGTGGCTTTGGAAAAATGGCCGATTCGAGCGTTCCTATCGGGCCTGGCGGAGGGGTGCTTTAGGGTTCATGCGCGTGCGGGCCAAGCGAAATTGTGGGCAACTAAACGGCCCATTTTTGCACCCCAGGCCTGTTTGGGGTGGACGTAATGTTTATTTCTCATAGCAGGAGCATCACTCACTCTATCCAGATAATAATTTACTGCACTTGAATCTTTGCCTTCACTGCACTTCTTGTGACAAATCATTATTATACAATTGTCTGTGAAAATTATAGTACCCTTAAAGTTCCGTGTTGTATTCGATGTAGCCATAGTAGTGCTTGATGTAGTACTTGTCGTAATTTTTTTTTCGAGAATAACGGGGGGGGGGGGGATTTTCCCCACCGCTTGTTATTATTACTCGAGCCGACCCTTCAACATGGGTCCAATGATTACAAAGTTGCAGCAAACATCATGGGGGGGGGGGGGGGAGAGTACATGACTAGACGGTCAAGATGAAGCACAAAGAAGAAGGAAGCTACGGAGGGCATCAGAGGAGCCCCTGTCATCGGATGGTAGCCGGTGCGACCACACGGCCAGGTCTTTCGGATGCGAGACGAAGAACATCCGAAGGAGAGCATGAGATGTTGTTGAAGACAATGTCGTTTCTGGCCTTCCACAGCTGCCAGAGGACGGTGGCAGAGCACATCTCCCATGCCACCGAGTTAGCCATGATTGGAGCGGCGAGGTCCCAGACGGAGGTGTTGTCCGAGATGGTGCAGCCGAGGCGTCTCCAAGTTGCCCGGGCGATGGCGCAGTCGAAGAGCAGGTGGCGAGTAGTCTCGGAAGCATTGCAGGAAGCACAAGAGGAAGAGGGGGCGCAGTTTTTTTAGTGGAGGTTGTAGCGAGTGCTGAGGCGGTCGGAACCCGCGAGAAGACGGAAAATTTTGATCTTGGGAGGGAGGCGCGAGCTCCAGCAGCTGACCGATCAGTCATCGGTGGTGCACACGGGAGCTGTGCAAGCGTACACGGCGCGAGAGCTGAACTTTGACTCGGCACCCCAGCGCATGACGCGATGGTCCTCTCCGTCGGTGAGAGATGTGGAGGCAATGATACCAAGCACATGTTGCAGCTTGCACGCCGCAGCCGAAGAAAGCCTCGGCTAGAGAGTCAGGCCAGAAGCGCAAGCAGCGGAGACAGAAATGTTAGGACGGAGGCAGTGGGAGAAAATCGTGGGGAACAAGGCCGCGAGCGTGCCGGAAGACGTCCATCTGTCATGCCAGAAGGATGTGTGAACCCCGTCGTGGACGGTGGATGTGGTGAGAGAACGGTAGGAGGGAAGACAGAGGTGTAGAATGTTTTCGAGGTAGGATGGGGAAGTAGAGGTGTCACCCAAGTCGTGCCCGTAGGACCGCCAAAACCAGTCCTTCCACGGTAGCTCCTCTCGCTGGTGAAGCTTATGGATGAAGTTCATGAGGAGGGCGAGGTTCTGCCGATGAAGATCCTGTTGGATATATGCCCTAAGAGACAATAAATATATCTGTTTCATGATTAATGTATTATGTCTTTATGCTATAACTGCTATGGTCTATAAATGTGAGATTTATAGGGAAACACATACGCACGTGTAGAGATATAATCAAACCCATTTACCCTTTGTCCTGTCTGTTGGACGAACTCGTTAATACTGGATGGCGATGTTTTCCAGCCATGGACAAGCGCTCTTGTCATTATTAATGGGAGCATATTGTTAAGTTAACAATATGACTGGGAAGACCCAAATTATGATATACTACGAGATCAAGTTTCGTATAAATAGTATAGCCTAGGATTGATTGCTTGCTTATTCCTTAGACCATGAGAATATATGGTTATGTGTATTGGAGAGGAAGCTTTGACATAGTCAATCATTACGGCCGTAACAGGATAATCAAAAAGGCTATGATTGGGTAACCTTGAAGGTATACTATAACCATAGTAGTTCAAGACTGGGAATCACACCTCTAAAGTAATAGAGAGATACAACCACGATCCGCTCTAGTGTGAAAGTGTCCATTGACAAGTCTGCGCAGACAAGGTAATGATATGCAAATATCATGGGATACTTAAACATGAGTTAAAGAGTAAAGGCATCGTACCGGTAACAAGGATATGGTGACATAGTAAATGAAAGCTATCATTTATGGTAATGTCATATATCTCGCCTTGGGTATTTGATGAGTATCGTGATGGTGATAGGATAAACATGTTAATCAAGCAGGTTCAAAAGAGTGTCTTCGCATAACGGTAGCAGCTATACAGAATGTCCAGGTTCTGACACTGGCAAGTGATTGGATAAGCATTTCCAATTATAGTTACACGTTATCAAACCTGTAGGGGTCACACACTTAAGGCGTCAAGGTCTGCTGTATTCGTAGATGTCCGGAGTAGAGAGGTTGTACTATCTGGGATGGTTTTCGGCGTGATAGAATTACATTCGGAGAATTAGATCATGAAGAAAGAAAAGGTTTATAAAGAAAGGAAATAATTGTCCAGGTATATTTTGTCGGCAGACACTAGGTGTCTCGGATCATATAAATATGTTTGTATGATAAGTAATTAATTCTGGGAATTAATTAGACAAAATATTTATTGATTAAATATTAATTTATTTAATTAAATGGAAATTATTAAAAGCCAATAAAAAGTGGCTGCCACATGGGCCCCTTGGCCCACATGGCAGCCGCACCACCGCAAGGTGGTGGGCCGAGTCGGCCAGCCAAGCCTTAGTGGGCCTCGGCCCACGAAGGGCAAGGCGGCGGCGGGAGGCCGAGCCAAGGCCGGCTTGGGTGGGCCCCACCCATCCGAGTCGGTGGCCAGGGCAGGCCCCACCCGCAGGTCGGTGGCCAGGTGGGCCCTACTAGGGGCGGCGGCCAAGGAGGAGGCGGTGGGGGAGGGGAGTTGGGGTGGAACCCTAACTCCACCTTCCTAGCCGAATTGGGCAAGGGGAAGTTTCCCCTTGTCCAAGCAACCCTACCCCTTGGGACTTCTTTATAAACCCCACCCCCTCCTCTTTTGGAGATACACAATAGACTTGAGATTTCTCCTCGGAGGCTCCCAAGGTCTAGATTTAATCTCTCTCCCTCTCTCCCATGTGTTGGGGCTCTCTCCACCATACGCATACCAGTAGCACTTAGTCCTGGCACGGCGAAGCGCCGCTGGATCTTGACGGACGTACGTGTGCGAGCTCTCAGAGGGGTGACGCGTATAGACGTTTGACCCTCACTCGTTTGGATCAAGAAGACATACGAAGGAATGGCGATATTTTCACCGTCAGGCTTGACCGTGAGAATTTTATCAAGCTTCATCAACTACGTCGGCGTCATCGTCATCGACAATGTCATCGACATCGACACCGACATCGTCATCGACAACTCTTCCACAACTCGTTGTTGGTAACGACAGTACTATCCTCTCCTGTATCTACATAGTTGACCCTGGACGTTGCGTAGGTCGGAATTTTTTTAAATTTCTGCTACGTAACCCAATAGTGGTATCAGAGCGATCTATGCGTAGGTACAGGTACGTACTAGAGCACATAAGTCTGTGCGGGCACCGCATAAGTTTGTGTGGGTATGTCAGAACTCTTTTGACATTCAGGTTATTTATGTATGCTTCCCAATAAACTACTTAAGGATGGTTTTTGACGGCATAGTTTGATTTTACGGACTTCTGGCAATCCGCGGACCTTTCGGCTGCTCCTAGTATGCTTGTTGGCGCCAACGAAGTGCTTCAGTAGCTCCGGGTCTTTCTATAGTTGGTCTCGTTGACTTGGTAGTGGAAAGGGCATGTGGACTAGGTCCACACGGGGGTCATGCGCACCAGTGAAGTTTGGATTGGGAGCTGGAACGTTTTCATAAACGTTGGGCCCTCAGTCACCCTGCAATGTCAATCTAGCATCGTGATTAACCATGCTTGGTTACCTTACGTAGGCAGTAACGGTTTTACTCGGTAAATCCTAAAGCCGCCTAAAAATTGCAAACACAAAGGTTAGAGGACGTCTAACTTGTTTTTGCAGGCATGTGATGTGATGTGGTATAGTCCTTTAATTTTATTCAACTGATGTATGAAATACCATCATATGTAATTCCAACCTGCGTGTTGGATTTAGAAGAAGCATGATGGGTGGAAACCGCATGAATGCTATCTATGGCCTGCGTGCCACATGTTTATTTCGTTTCTTAGAAATAGGAGACGGACATGAAGGTAGCGTCGTAGACCTCGACGACAAAGGAGTGGAACAAGGAAGGAGTTCTTACATCCACATGGAAGATGAAGAGGACTATACTACATCACTTAATTGTGAAACTTTATTTCTCTTTATATATTGCACTCTTTTTGATTGCGCAGTAGTCGTGATTATTAGGGTGATTCCTCAAGTAAATATCAAGGAGATCGTGCTCATCCAACTGTGGCACCGTCAAACCGGATGCTTGTCACCGTGCGACCTGTATCCAGGAGTAATGTGTGCCAAGGGTTCGGGAGGCGGGCACAGACCGTCCTAGCAGCATGAGCGGTTGGTTGTCTTGACGTCCAGGCATAACTAGTTATGAGTTCGGAGCACTACATCGAAAGATGAACGGAAATCATGGCAGGAAGTGATTGGCAAGTTGGCCTACCCTCTCGTCATAGTGGATGACATGTATCCATGCTTCTCACTATTAAGGATTGAGGATTCCGAATCACTGTTTAACTGATCATGAGGAATATCAGTTTCAGTGGGAGCACACCATAGTTAAATCATATCATTTTAACTCGTGCAAATTAATCATGAAAAAGGGGTCTAAAAGGAATTTGCTATCATTGTAGATTAAAGCCTGTCGACATTAACCTGCTTTGTAAAATGGAAACTTTAACTGTTAATGGTAAGAACTTTGTAGATTCGATCTACACCCTTAGAAGTAGACTTAGAGAAAATAGAAAGTTATATGTTCTAGATGCACCTTCCTCTGAATTGTCATGGAATGGCAATTATGTTCGTGATGAAAAGGAAGTTAGGAATTAATGCTAACTTATATGGATAAACAATTGCATACTCGCTTTGGGAAGGCGAGTGCATATGATGTGCTCACAGAGCTGCATAGTTTATTCCAGAAGAGAGTCAAAGTTGCATGTTATGCAATTACAAGACAGCTCTTCAGTTGTAAGCTAGACATAAAGGGTTCGCTCATCGATCACTTGGCAATGATGATTAATCTTAATCAAAAGTTGGAATATCTAGGTTTTCCAATGCATGCCCAAGCGAGTCGTACAGTATTGCTAATGTCACTACCACCGCATTATGGCGGGTACATTCAAAATTCAAATTTGATTGGTAGTAACATAAGCATGGATGAGCTTACAAGGAAATTGATCATAGCGGAAGCTAAGATTAAAAACTGCAAAAGGGTTGGTTCATCCAACAAAGCATCACAAGATACGGAGGAAGGAGATCTCAATATAGTGGAAGGTTCAGGGATTGAAAATCCGAAAGTCATCAGTGTGTTAGATGTGTATTTAGCCGACCTCACAGTGATTCTTGGATCTTTGACACCGGGTCTGTTGCACACATTTGTAACACGACGAGTGGGTTAAAAGACGTGAGGAGGTTAAATCCAGGAGAAGTGTGCATCAGAGTTGGAAACGGAATGCAAGTTAGCGTTCGTTCCATCGGTACCATGAGCCTTCATTTGCCTTCAGGATTCATGTTGGAAATGAGTAATTGCTACTATGTACCCACATTAAGCAAGAACATCATTTCAGGGTCACGACTTTTACGTGACGGATATTCTTTTAATTCTGAGAACAATGGATGTTTGATTTATTATAAGAATGTATTTTACGGATCAGCCCCTCTGGTGGATGGTCTGTTTGTATTGAATCTTGGAAGGATAGAAGACACATTACACATTGATGCAAAGAGACTGAAATTAGTGAAAGATGATACTTACACTTGGCACTGTCGTCTTGGGCACATCGGGAAAAGCCGTATGAAACAACTATTTTCGGATGGGTTGTTGCAATCATTTGATCAGTGTGAGGCTTGCCTGATGGGAAAAATGGCCAGGACGCCATTTGGCGGGTGATGACGTGAAAGACACACGTTCGTTGGGAACTACAAGAGGAAGGTATGATGAGTGCTGCAGCAAGTCTTCCCTCAGTATGAAACCAAGGTTTTATCGAACCAGTAGGAAGTCGGCGATGCTCTGAAGGTGTTGGTGAAGGAGTGTAGTGCGGCGTAACACCATGGATTCCGGTGCCAACGTGGAACCTGCACAACACAATCAAACTACTTTGCCCCAACTTAACAGTGAGGTTGTCAATCTCACCGGCTTGCTGAAAACAAAGGATTAGGCATATAGTATGGAAAATGATGTTTGCTTGCAGAGAATAAAAAAGAACAATGATTGCGGTAGGTTGTATTTCAGATGTAAAAGAATGGACCGGGGTCCACAATTCACTAGTGGTGTCTCTCCATAATAAAATACTAACATGCTGGGTAAACAAATTACAGTTGGGCAATTGACAAATAGAGAGGGCATAACAATGCACATACATATCATGATGATCGCTATGAGATTTACTTGGGCATTACGACAAAGTACACAGACCGCCATCCAGCATGCATTTGTGTCTAAATAGTCCACCTTCAGGTTAGCATCCGCACCCCTTCCAGTATTAAGTTGCAAGCAACAGACAATTGCATTAAGTATGGTGCATAATGTAAACAACACTAATATCCTTAGACAAAGCATTTTTGTTTTACCCCTAGTAGCAACAGCACATCCACAACCTTAGAACTTTCTGTCACTGTCCCAGATTAAATGGAGGCATGAACCCACTATCTAGCATAAATACTCCCTCTTGGAGTTACAAGCATAAACTTGGCCAAAGCCTACACTAATAACGGAGAGCATGCAAGATCATAAACAACACATATATGATAGATCAATAATCAACTTGACATAGTATTCAATATCCATCGGATCCCAACAAACACAACATGTAGCATTACAATAAGATGATCTTGATCATGATAGGCAGCTCACAAGATCTAAACATGATGGCACAAAAGGAGAAGACAACCATCTAGCTACTGTATGGACCTGTAGTGCAGGGATGAACTACTCACGCATCACTCGAAGGCAGGCATGGCGATGTAGAGCCCTCCGGTGATGATTCCCCTCTCCGGCAGGGTGTCGGAGGAGAACTTCTAAACCCCCCGAGTTAGGGTTGATGGCGGCGGCAGAGGATGTTTTCTGGAATAATGGCTCGGTGCTTTAGGGTTTTCGCGTCTGGGGAACTTATAGGCGAAGGGGCGACGTCGGTGGAGGCGCGGGGCCCGCTCCCCATAGGGTGGCGTGGCAGGGGGGCACCCGCGCCGCCATGTGGGGAGGGCGCCCTGCTGCCCCCCTTCGTCTCCTCTTCGGACTTCTGGAACGTGTCGGGAAAAATAGGCATCTGGGATTTTGTTTCGTCCGATTCCGAGAATATTTCCAGAACAGCTTTTCTGAAACCAAAAACAGCAGAAAACAGGAACTGACACTGTGGCATCTTGTTAATAGGTTAGTCCCAGAAAATGCATAAAATGCTATGAAGTGTGAATAAAACATGTAGCTATTGGTATAAAACTAGCATGGAACATAAGAAATTATAGATACGTTGGAGACGTATCAGCGGGGAAGTCGAACGGGCAACCGAATTGATCGAGATCATACACACGGATGTGTGTGGGCCTCTGAACATTACGGCACACGGTGAATATCTTTACTTTGCGACATTTACTGATGATTTAAGTAGATATGGCTATATTTACTTAATGAAGCAAAAGTCGGAAACCTTTGAGAAATTCAAGGAGTTCCAGAATGAAGTAAAGAATAAACATGACAGGAAGATAAAGTACCTGCGATCTGATCATGGTGGAGAATATCTTAGTCATGAATTCAGTCAACACATGAAGGACTGTGGAATTGTACCACAGTTGACGCCACCTGGAACACCGCAAAGGAACGGAGTTTCAGAGAGACGTAATCAAACTCTTATGGATTCGGTTAGGTCCATGTTGGCACTATCTGATTTACCACTATCCTTTTGGGGTTATGCACTAGAAACAACAGCTTACACTTTAAATAGATCATCATCCAAGTCTGTCAAGACCACGCCTTATGAAGTCTGGATGGGTGAACCACCCAGCATAAGTCACCTCAAGGTTTGGGGATGCGATGTTTATGTTAAACGATTGCAGGCCACAAAACTTGAGCCAAGGTCTGACAAATGTGTTTTCATAGGGTATCCCAAAAATACCGTTGGATACACTTTTTATAACAAGGTCGAGGGCAAGATTTTCGTTGCCCGGAACGGCGTGTTTCTTGAGAAAGATTTTCTTTCAAGAGAAGTGAGTGGGAAGACGGTAAGTCTCAAGGAGATTTTACAATCTACCGACAAGATAGTCAGAGTTAACGCATCGGAAGAAATTCCGGTCGGAGACTCAGCCACTGATATGGAGACTCCAAATCCTCCTCCGGAGGAAGAGGAAACTCCAGTCAGGAAGATTTCTCAAGTAAGGAAAGAAGCCGAGTTCGCGAACAACCTAGGTTTTTTGAGAACGAAGTTTTCTTACTAGAGGGTATCGAGAAAGAAGTTTTCGTCATGGACGAAGTTCTTCTTCTCAAAGAGGATGAACCTGCATGTTATAAAGAAGCGATGAATGAAAAAGATTCCAACAAATGGCAAGATGCCATGAATTCTGAAATGAATTCCATGTATGACAATCAAGTCTAGGATTTGGTAGAACTTCCTGAGGAAGTTAGACCAATAGATTGTAAATAGATCTTCAAGAAGAAGACAGATGTGGACGGTAATGTTACTGTTCATAAAGCACGCCTTGTCACAAAGGGTTTTCGACAAATTCATGGTGTAGACTATGAGGAGACATTCTCTCATGTAGCAATGCTTAAGTCTGTAAGGATAATGTTAGCTATAGCTGCCTTTTATGATTATGAAATCTGGCAGATGGATGTCAAAACAGCTTTCCTAAATGGAAAACTAACTGAGGATGTGTACATGGTACAACCCGAAGGTTTTGTCGATCCAAAGAAAGCTAACATGGTGTGCAAGCTAAAGAGATCCATTTATGGTCTCAAGCAAGCTTCATGAAGTTGGAATATTCGATTTGATGAAGTAGTCAAAGGTTTTGGCTTCATTCAAAATTTCAAAGAAACTTGTGTTTACAAGAAAGAAAGTGGGAGCTCAATTGTGTTTCTAATTCTCTATGTCAATGATATATTAGTACTTGGTAATGATAAGATGTTTCTAGGGGAAGTTAAGGCTTCATTGAAAAAGAGTTTTGAGATGAAGGACTTAGGTGAGGCTGCATATATATTAGGCATCAAGATCTATCGCGATAGAGAAAGACGCCTAATAGGTTTGAGCCAAAGTACATATATAGATAAGGTGTTGAAGAGATTCGACATGGCCGATTCCAGGAAAGGCATCGTTCCGATGGTGCCTGGAATTACCTTAAGCAAAAATCAGTGTCCTAGTACAGCTGATGAGCGAAAGGAAATGGCAGAAAAACCTTATGCCTCGGCAATAGGTTCTATAATGTATGCAATGACATGCACACGTCCCGACGTGTCATATGCCCTAAGTGTAACCAACAGATTTCAATCTGATTATGGTATGGCCCATTGGGCAGCAGTTAAAACCATTTTGAAATACCTCAGGAGAACTAAGGACATGTTCCTAGTCTATGGAGGAGATGAGGAGCTCAGAGTACGTGGGTACACTGACTCAGGATTTCAGCCTGACCCAAACGATTCCAAAGCACAATCAGGTTACGTGTTCGTTCTCAACGGCGGTGCTGTAAGCTGGAGAAGCTCCAAGCAAGGCACGGTGGCAGACTCTACAATGGAGGAAGAATATGTGGCGGCATCTGAAGCAGTCAAGGACAGCTATTAGATAAAGAAGTTCATTACTGAACTAGGAGTGGTTCCTTCAGCAGCAGATCCAATCGAACTCTACTGTGACAACAGTAGTGCCGTTGCTCTGGCGAAGGATCCGAGGTCTCACAGCAAAGCTAAGCACATTGAACGAAAGGATCACCTCATCAGAGATCATGTGGCAAAAGGGTACATTGCAATATGTAGAGTTCATACTATTGACAATGTAGCCGATCCTATGACAAAAGCTCTTCCACGCTTGAAGTTTGAACCTCACCGGTTTAACATCGGTCTTAAAGAAGGTTTAATGTAATAGATTATTGTATCTAGTGCAAGTGGGAGACTGTTGGATATATGCCCTAAGAGACAATAAATATATCTGTTTCATGATTAATGTATTATGTCTTTATGCTATAACTGCTATGGTCTATAAATGTGAGATTTATAGGGAAACACATACGCACGTGTAGAGATATAATCAAACCCATTTACCCTTTGTCATGTCTCTTGGACGAACTCGTTAATACTGGATGGCGATGTTTTCCAGCCATGGACAAGTGCTCTTGTCATTATTAATGGGAGCCTATTGTTAAGTTAACAATATGACTGGGAAGACCCAAATTATGATATACTACGAGATCAAGTTTCGTATAAATAGTATAGCCTAGGATTGATTGCTTGCTTATTCCTTAGACCATGAGAATATATGGTTATGTGTATTGGAGAGGAAGCTTTGACATAGTCAATCATTACGGCCGTAACAGGGTAATCAAAAAGGCTATGATTGGGTAACCTCGAAGGTATACTATAACCATAGTAGTTCAAGACTGGGAATCACACCTCTAAAGTAATAGAGAGATACAACCATGATCCGCTCTAGTGTGAAAGTGTCCATTGACAAGTCTGCGCAGACAAGGTAATGATATGCAAATATCATGGGATACTTAAACATGAGTTAAAGAGTAAAGGCATCGTACCGGTAACAAGGATATGGTGACATAGTAAATGAAAGCTATCATTTATGGTAATGTCATATATCTCGCCTTGGGTATTTGATGAGTATCGTGATGGTGATAGGATAAACATGTTAATCAAGCAGGTTCAAAAGAGTGTCTTCGCATAACGGTAGCAGCTATACAGAATGTCCAGGTTCTGACACTGGCAAGTGATTGGATAAGCATTTCCAATTATAGTTACACGTTATCGTACCTGTAGGGGTCACACACTTAAGGCGTCAAGGTCTGCTATATTCGTAGAGGTCCGGAGTAGAGAGGTTGTATCATCTGGGATGGTTTCCGGCGTGATAGAATTACATTCGGAGAATTAGATCATGAAGAAAGAAAAGGTTTATAAAGAAAGGAAATAATTGTCCAAGTATATTTTATCGGCAGACACTAGGTGTCTCGGATCATATAAATATGTTTGTATGATAAGTAATTAATTCTAGAAATTAATTAGACAAAATATTTATTGATTAAATATTAATTTATTTAATTAAATGGAAATTATTAAAAGCCAATAAAAAGTGGCTGCCACATGGGCCCCTTGGGCCCAAATGGCAGCCGCACCACCGCAAGGTGGTGGGCCGAGTCGGCCAGCCAAGCCTTAGTGGGCCTCGGCCCACGAAGGGCAAGGCGGCGGCGGGAGGCCGAGCCAAGGCGGCTTGGGTGGGCCCCACCCATCCGAGTCGGTGGCCAGGGCGGGCCCCACCTGCAGGTCGGTGGCCAGGTGGGGGGTCGGTGGCCAAGGTGGGCCCCACTAGGGGCGGCGGCCAAGGAGGAGGCGGTGGGGGAGGGGAGTTGGGATTCCACCCCAACTCCACCTTCCTAGCCGAATTGGGCAAGGGGAAGTTTCCCCTTGTCCAAGTTGAGTTGGACAAGAATTCTTCCCCTTGTCCAAGCAACCCTACCCCTTGGGACTTCTTTATAAACCCCACCCCCTCCTTTTTTGGAGATACACAATAGACTTGAGATTTCTCCTCGGAGGCTCCCAAGGTCTAGATCTAATCTCTCTCCCTCTCTCCCATGTGTTGGGGCTCTCTCCACCATGCGCATACCAGTAGCACTTAGTCCTGGCACGGTGAAGCGCCGCTGGATCTTGGCGGACGTATGTGTGCGAGCTCTCAGAGGGGTGACGCGTCATAGACGTTTGACCCTCACTCGTTTGGATCAAGAAGACATACAAAGGAACGGCGATATTCTCACCGTCAGGCTTGACCGTGAGAATCTTCATCAAGCTTCATCAACTACGTCGGCGTCATCGTCATCGACAACGTCATCGACATCGACACTGACATCGTCACCGACAACTCTTCCGCAACTCGTTGTTGGTAACGACAGTACTATCCTCTCCTGTATCTACATAGTTGATCCTGGACGTTGCGTAGGTCAGAAAAAAATTAAATTTCTGCTACGTAACCCAATAGATCCCGCATCCCGAAGCCACCAACCTGTGTAGACAAACAAACCTTCTCCCAAGCCATTAGACAACGAGCCCCAGAGCAAGAATACTTGCCCGTCCAAAAAAAAGGCACGACGCCTTCTGTCAATCGCTTCAACAACACCACGGGGCAAAAGAAAAGAGCACATAAAATAAGTCGCAAGGTTGTTTAAAATAGAATTACAAAGAACAAGTCTCCCCCCGAGGAAAGAAGCATAGCGCTCCAACCAGAGAGGCGTCGATCGAAGGAAGAGATAAGAGAGGTAAAGGCAGAAAGGGGAAGTTTAGTGGGGGAAAGTGGGAGGCCTAAGTAGGGTTGGGGGAAGCCGGAAACCGGGCATCCAAGGGAGGTGGCGATTGTGGAAGTTAGGTCACTGTCGAGATGCATGTGGATGAAGCAGGATTTGTGAAAATTGATGGCGAGGCCAGTGGCTGACGCGAAGTCATCCAGGATGATCTTGAGGCATTGGGCAGAATGGAGATCGCCCCTGCAAATGATAAGTGTGTCGTCCGCATACTGAAGAACAGCAGGGGGAAGTGCAGCGTCGGTGGGATGGTTGAGCCCGTGAAGAGAGTGCGCCTGGCGGATAAGTTTTTGGAGGACATCCGCGACAATGATGAAGAGATAATGGGAAAGGGCGTCTCCCTGGCGAAGACCGTTCTTGCACCTAATCCAGGGTCCGGGAACGCCATTGAGAACAACGACAGTGTGCCCAGAGTCAAGGATGTCCATCATCCAGTTACACCAGAGGTCATCGAAGCCCGTGGCGCGGAGGATAGTGATGAGGCTATTCCAGTTGACAGAGTCGAAGGCTTTCCTGAAATCAATCTTGAAAACCATGGTGGGCATCTTGCGGAGGTGGCAAGCTCTAACGAGGTCAGCCGCGTAGACTATGTTTTTGGAGATGCGACACCCCGAGAGGAAGCCAGTTTGGTCAGGATCAACCAGAGCGTGGATGGAGTCCTGAAGGCGAGTGGTGAGCACTTTGGTGATCATTTTGGCGATAGAGTTTTGAAGAGAGATGGGTCAAAAGTCAGTAGGTGATCTCATAGCCTCATGTTTTGGGAGGAGGACAAGGTAAGCATGGTCAATACGGGACATGTCGGAGGATCGCTGGTGGAAGTTGGCAAAGAGTTCAATAACATCCGTGGCCACGGTAGTCCAGAAGGTGGAAAATAAGGAGGGTCCAAACCCGTCAGGTCCGTGGCTAGAGTCCTTGTCGTAATTGGTGTAGTTGGAATCGTCGGAGTGCAAAAATACGCTAAGTGGGTGACAAAGGCGCAAGCAAGAACGCTTTGCACCTTGTAGAGTTCACAAGGTACCGTTGGGTGCAAGGTTGTGCACCTTCAAATGTACCGTCACGGATTTTCTTTTCAGATGTTAGAGGACACATGGTTGACACCACAAAGTTTACCGAGACTAGAGAAAACCCAGTACACACATCGGTTTTACAAGGGCAAAACCAGGGCCGAGCCAGCCGTGTAGAGGTATCACCCTATGATGTCGGTCTGTCGAAGTAGTTGCCTCCGCCGGACCCGAATAATGCTATATTCAGTGTTGCACCCGCATCTTGCAGTAGTACCGTCAGCGTACGCGTATCCATCTTGTGGCGGAACCGCGGAAGTGGTGTTGTGTTTACGAAGTGTTTTTTTTTTGGATAAGACTAGAAGATCTTGGCAATGATGTGTCAGCAAATGTAGAATAATACATGAAGAAGTGTGCCGCCTGTTGGCGTCCCATGCTGGAGACTACACCTTCGGTCCCAAATATAAAGAACCCTTTAATTTTGCCGGTCAAGGACGTACAACTTTGACCATTACTTATAGTTCTAATATATCCAGAAAATAAATATACAAATATATGAAATGAAATTTCTTTACAAGATGAATTCAACGGTACCATTTATACATTCTCAGTCTGCATATTTTATTATATATTGATGATCGAAGTTGAGCATAAAATACCGGCATAACAATAGCGCACCTTATATATTGGGATAGAGGGGTATATGTTGTTGATACATTGTTGTCGGAGAAGTCGATGCAGTTGTGTTCTGATGACTGTGGGAACCCCGAGTGTAAGGTATGATGTAGTCAATTAGAAAATTTCACTTTAAGAATCACGGTTTATCAAATCAATAGGAGATAGTTGAAGTGGACCTACAAACACAGATACAAAACTCTCTGTCCCCAACGTTACATGGAGGTTTGTCAATGTTCCCATTAGTACTGTGGAAGATAATATTAATAAACACAAAAGTAAAAAAAGGACCAATGCCAAAGGGATGGTGGAAAGCGTCTAAACGAGGTTGTAAACATACCAGTGGTGTCTGATACGTCTCCAACGTATCCAAAATTTCTGATGTTCCATGCTTATATTATACCAATTGCTACATGTTTTATTCACACTTTATATCATTTTTATGCATTTTCTAGGACTAACCTATTAACAAGATGCCACAGTGCCAGTTCATGTTTTCTGCTGTTTTTGGTTTCAGAAAAGTTGTTCTGGAAATATTCTCGGAATTGGACGAAACAAAAAGCCAAGTTTCTATTTTTCTGACACATACACGGAGTCCGAAGGAGAGACGAAGGAGGGCCGTGGGCCGCCTTCACCACGTGGCGGCGTGGCCCCACCTTCTGCCGCGCCGTGACATGGTGAGGGGCCCACGGGTCTCCACCGACGCCCCCCCCCCTTCGCCTATATATTCATCTATTCGGAAAACCCTAGATACCCGAGTCAATTTCCACGAAAAGTTCTAGAGCCGCCGCCGCCGTCAACCCTAACTCGGGAGGGTTCTGGAGCTCTTCCCGGCACCCTGCCGGAGAGGGGAATCATCACCGGAGGGCTCTACATCGCCATGCCTACCTCCGGAGTGATGTGTGAGTAGTTCATCTTTGGACTATGGGTCCATAGCAGTAGCTAGATGGTTGTCTTCTCCTCTTGTGCCATCATGTTTAGATCTTGTGAGCTACCTATCATGATCAAGATCATCTTATTGTAATGTTGCATGTTGTGTTTGCTGGGATCCGATGAATATTGATACTATGTCAAGTTGAATATTGAATTATCATGTCTATGTCATTTATGATCTTGCATGCTCTCCGTTACTTGTTGATACTCTGGCCAAGTGGATGCTTGTGACTCCAAGAGGGAGTATTTATGCTAGATAGTGGGTTCAGTCTCCATTTAATCTGGGGGAGTGACAGCAACCTCTAAGGTTGTGGATGTGTTGTTGCCACTAGGGGTAAAACAACAATGTTTTGTCTAAGGATAAATGTGTTGTTTACATTATGAACTTTACTTAATGCAATTGTCTGTTGCTTGCAACTTAATACTCGAAGGGGTACGGATGTGAACCTGAAGGTGGACTATTTAGGCACAGATGCATGCTGGATAGCGTCTGTGTACTTTGTCGTAATGCCCAAATGAATCTCATAGTAGACACCACAACTTGCACATGCATATTATGCACTTTTCAATATTGTCAATTGCCCAGCTGTAATTTGTTTACCCAGCATGTTAGTTATTTATTATGGAGAGACACCACTAGTGAACTGTGGACCCTGGTCCATTCTTTTACATTTGAAATACAACCTACTGCAATCATTGTTCTTTTTAATTCTCTGCAAACAAACATCATTTTCCATACAACACTTTTAATCCTTTGTTTTTAGCAAGCCGTGAGATTGACACCCTCACTGATTCGTTGGGGCAAAGTAGTTTGATTGTCTTGTGTGCAGGTTCCAAGTCAACCGTCAGGACCTCCCTATGATGCAGCAAGTTTTCTGGCGCGTTGACACCTTCAGAAGTGTCTTCACCTCCTACTGGATTGATAACCTTGGTTCTTACTGAGAGAAGACTTGCTGCTACACTCATCAAACCTTACTCTTGGGGTCTCCAACGAACGTGTGGTTTACACGCATCAAGCAAGTTTTCTGGCGCCGTTGCCGGGGAGGTCAAGCCTTCTACAAGGGGAGTCTCTCACTTCCAATCTCTTTACTTTGTTATTGTCTTGCTTAGTTTATTTTTATTTTGTCTTGTTTGCTCTCTTTATCAAAAACACAAAAAATTAGTTACTTGTTTTATTTTGTTATTTCGGCCTAGTCTTTTTTTGCTAAAATGAGTACTCCTGAGAACACCAAGTTGTGTGACTTCACTAGCACAAATAATAATGATTTCATATGCACTCCTATTGCTCCACCTGCTTCTAAAGCAGACTTTTATGAAATTAAACCTGCTCTATTAAATCTTGTTATGAAAGAGCAATTTTCTGGTGTTAGTACTGATGATGCTGCTGCCCATCTTAATAATTTTGTTGAACTTTGTGAGATGCAAAAGTATAAGGATATAGATGGGATATTATAAACTGAAATTATTTCCTTTCTCTTTGAGAGGAAGAGCTAAAGAATGGTTGCTATCTTTGCCTAGAAATAGTATTGATTCATGGACTAAATGCAAAGATGCTTTCATTGGAAAATATTATCCTCCTGCTAAGATTATATCCTTGAGAAGTAGCATTATGAATTTCAAACAATTTGATAATGAACATGTTGCCCAAGCATGGGAGAATGAAATCTTTGGTAAAGAATTGTCCCACCCATGGACTGACTGCTTGGATGATCATCCAAACCTTTTATGCAGGACTGAATTTTTCTTCAAGAAACTTCTGGATTCGGCTGCTGGAGGTACCTTTATGTCCATCACTTTGGGTGCTGCAACAAAGCTTCTTGATGATATGATGATTAACTATTCTGAGTGGCACACCGAAAGGACTCCTCAAGGTAAGAAGGTAAATTCTGTTGAAGAAACCTCTTCTTTGAGTGATAAGATTGATGTTATTATGTCTATGCTTGTGAATGGTAAATCTCATGTTGATCCAAATAATGTTCCTTTAGCTTCATTGGTTGCTCAAGAAGAGCATGTTGATGTGAACTTCATTAAAAACAACAATTTCAACAACAATGCTTATAGGAATAATTTTGGTAACAACAATTATAAGCCTTATCCTTCTAATAGTGGTAATGGTTATGTAATTCTATGGTAATTCCTACAGCAATAATAGAAGTGTATCCTCTGATCTTGAAGCCATGCTTAAGGATTTTATTAGTACACAAACTGCTTTTAATAAAACTGTTGAGGAAAAGCTTGGTAAAATTGATGTTCTTGCTTCTAAGGTTGATAGCCTTGCTCTTGATGTTGATCTTTTGAAATAAAAGTTATGCCTAATGATGTTAAAGAGAACAAGACTTTTGCTACTGCCAATGCTATCCAAGTTAAAATTGACAACAATATTAGGATGTTGGCTGAATTGCATGCTAGGTGGGAAAGAGAGGATAAAATTGAAAAGAGAATAGTATAGCTAGAGTTTGTACTATTACCACCACTAGTAATGCTAATGTTTCACATGCTAGTAAGCCTCCTACTATCAATGGTAACATAATTGGTGTTGGCAATGTTTCTACTACCTCTGCAAAGCGTTTAAAATTGCCCAAAACCACTGAAACTGTTCCTGATAAAAGTGCTGAAATTTTTCGAAATATGGGAGACAATGGTTCCTTTACCATTGACCATAATGATTTTGATTTTGATGATTGTAATATTTCTGAAGTAATTATGTTCTTGCAAAAGCTAGCTAGAAGTCCTAATGCTAGTGCTATTAATATGGCTTTCACAAAACATATTACAAATGCTCTCATACAAGCTAGGGAAGAGAAATTAAAACATGAAGCTTCTATCCCTAGGAAGTTAGAAGATGGTTGGGAGCCCATCATTAAGATGAAGGTGAATGATTTTGATTGTAATGCTTTATGTGATCTTGGTGCTAGCATTTCTGTTATGCCTAAGAAACTCTATGATATGCTTGATTTGCCACCTTTGGAACATTGTTATTTGGATGTTTATCTTGCTGATAATGCTATGAAGAAACCTTTGGGGAGAATTGATGATGTTCTTATTATGGTTAACAATAACCTTGTCCCCGTTGATTTTGTTGTTATGGACATCGAATGCAATGCATCTTGTCCTATTGTTTTGGGAAGACCTTTTCTTAGAACTGTTGGTGCCATTATTGATATGAAAGAAGGAAATTAGGTACCAATTCCCACTCAAGAAAGGTATGGAACACTTCCCTAGAAAGAGAATGAAGTTACCTTTTGATTCTATTATTAGAACAAGTTATGATTTGATGCTTCTTCACTTGGAAACACTTGATTTTCACTTTCTGCGCCTAGCTGAAAGGCGTTAAAGAAAAGCGCTTATGGGAGACAACCCATGTTTTATTTCTGTAATTTTTCTTTTTCTTTGAGTCAAGGAGCTTGCTTACTTCTGTAACAACTCCTTTGTATCTTTATTTTATTGCATTGTTGTGCCAAGTAAAGTCTCTAGTAGAAAGTTGATGCTAGATTTGGATTTCTGCGCAGGACAGATTTTTGCTGTCCACGTTTTGAGCTGTATGCACTCCAGAAAAATCAAAAATTCTGAAAAATTCACGTGATCCTCATATATGTACGCAACTTTCATTAGTTTTAGTTTTCGATCTGAGCAACTTAAGTGCCTCGAAAAAATTCGTCTTTACAGACTGTTCTGTTTTTGACAGATTCTGCCTTTTTTTGCATTCTCTCTTTTACTGTGTTTGAGTGGATTTCTTTGCTCCACAAAACATCAGTGGCTGTAGCTAATGTCCAGAAGTATTGGTGATGATTGTGTCATTACAGAATATGTGAATTTTTGATTATGCACTAACCCTCTAATGAGAATTACTTCGAGTTTGGTGTGAAGGAAGTTTTCAAGGATCAAGAGAGGAGGATGATATGATATGATCAAGAAGAGTGAAAAGCCTAAGCTTGGGGATGCCCCCGTGGGTCACCCAAGCATATTTCAAGAAGACTCAAGCGTCTAAGCTTGGGGATGCCCAAGGCATCCCCTTCTTCATCAACAACTTATCAGGTCATCTCTAGTGAAACTATATTTTAATTCTTTCACATCTTATGTGCTTTACTTGGAGCGTCTGTGTGCTTTTATTTTTGCTTTGTTTTTTTTTCTGAATAAATTGGATCCTAGCATTCTTGTGTGGGAGAGAGACACGCTCCGCTTTTTCATGTGAATACTCGTATTCTTCACTTATATTTGTTGAGTATTCTTAACTAGCTACTGCAATGCTTTTAGCTCCTGTTTTTCATGCATCTCTTGTTCAGAGCTGTTAGTTCTTGTAGAGAAGTACTCTCTTGTTTCATTGTTGTATTATTTGGAGAGTTTTATGTTGAAATAAGTTGATTGGTGTTTGGTTGGAAACAGAAAATGCTACATGTGGTAGATGGTATATTGAAAAGACATATCATTCTTGTAGATCATTGTCTTGGATAATTTGATGCTTTGCAATTGTTTTGAGCTCTCAAGTAGATCATGTTTAAGCTCTTGCATCATGTAGTTAAAGCCTATTAGTGGAGAACTACCGTAGAGCTTGTTGAAATTGGTTTGCATGTTTGTATCTCTAAGGTCTAGATATTTTCTGGTAAAAGTGTTTGAACAACAAGGAAGACAGTGTAGAGTCTTATAATGCTTGCAATATGTTTTTATGTAAGTCTTGCTGTACCGGTTGATATCCTGTGTTTGCTTCAAACAACCTTGCTAGCCTAAACTCTGTACTGAGAGGGAATGCTTCTCGTGCATCCAAACCTTGAGCCAAAACCCATGCCATTTGTGTCCACCATAACTACCTATTATGTGGTATTTCCTGCCATTCCAAGTAAATACTTCATGTGCTACCTTTAAACTATTCAAAACTTTATTACTCCTTATTTGTGTCAATGTTTTATAGCTCATGAGGAAGTTATGTGGCGTTTTCTCTATCACCTTGTCATTTACTCATGACAGACTTTCACCAATGGACTAGTGGCATATACATCCGCTTATCCAATAACTTTGCAAAAAGAGCTGGCAAATGGGGTGCCCAGTCCCAATTAATTACAACTTAACTTTAATTCTCTTCACATGTTTTGCCAATGATTTATCAAAGCAAATTTCAAAGTGTTAAACTTATCAAATAGGCACTCCTCCATGGTATGTGATTGTTGGAAGGCACCCGAGGATTCGGTTAGCCATGGCTTGTGTAAGCAAAGGTTGGGAGGAGTGTCATACCAATTTATAAATATGCATGTGTAAACAAAAGAGAAGAGGGATGATCTACCCTTGGGTAGAAATAACGTCCTTCATGGGAGCCGCTCTTGAAAGTCTGGGTGACAAGGGGGATAGAGTGCCCACTGCCATTCGTTGACAACAACAAACACCTCTCAAAAACTTACTTTATGCTCTCTATATGATTTCAAAAACTTAAAAAGCTCTAGCACATGATTTAATCCCTGCTTCCCTCTGCGAAGGGCCTTTCTTTTACTTTATGTTGAGTCAGTTTACCTACTCTTTCTATCTCAGAAGCAAACACTTGTGTCAACTTTGTGTGCATCAATTCTTATATGCTTACTTATTGCACTTGTTATATTACTTTGTGTTGACAATTATCCATGAGATATACATGTTGAAAGTTGAAAGCAATTGCTGAAACTTAAATCTTCCTTGTGTTGCTTCAATGCCTTTTATTTAGAATCTATTGCTTTATGAGTTAACTCTTATGCAAAGCTTTTTGATGCTTGTCTTGAAAGTACTATTCATGAAAAGTTTTTGCTTATATGATTCAGTTGTTTACTCTTTATCTATTGTTAGCAAACTATAGACCATTGCCTTGAGTCACTTCATTCATGACATGAGCCTTGCAATATTATTTGATCAAGATTGTGTGAAAGCATGTCTCCTCAGAAATTATTTTGTTGTTATCGTTTTACCTACTCGAGGACGAGTAGAACTAAGCTTGGGGATGCTTGATACGTCTCCAACGTATCATAATTTCTGATGTTCCATGCTTATATTATACCAATTGCTACATGTTTTATACACTTTATATCATTTTTATGCATTTTCTGGGACTAACCTATTAACAAGATGCCACAGTGCCAGTTCCTGTTTTCTGCTGTTTTTGTTTCAGAAAAGTTGTTCTGGAAATATTCTCGGAATTGGACGAAACAAAAGCCAAGTCCTATTTTTCTGACACGTACACGGAGTCCGAAGGAGAGACGAAGGGGGCCGTGGGCCGCCCTCACCACGTGGCGGCGCGGCCCACCTTCTGCCGCGCCGTGACGTGGTGAGGGGCCCACGGGCCTCCACCGACGCCGCCCCTTCGCCTATATATTCATCTATTCGGGAAAACCCTAATACCCGAGTCAATTCCACGAAAAGTTCCAGAGCCGCCGCCGCCGTCAACCCTAACTCGGGAGGGTTCTGAAGCTCTTCCCGGCACCCTGCCGGAGAGGGGAATCATCACCGGAGGGCTCTACATCGCCATGCCTGCCTCCGGAGTGATGTGTGAGTAGTTCATCTTGGACTATGGGTCCATAGCAGTAGCTAGATGGTTGTCTTCTCCTCTTGTGCCATCATGTTTAGATCTTGTGAGCTGCCTATCATGATCAAGATCATCTTATTGTAATGCTACATGTTGTGTTTGCTGGGATCCGATGAATATTGATACTATGTCAAGTTGAATATTGAATTATCATGTCTATGTCATTTATGATCTTGCATGCTCTCCGTTACTTGTTGATACTCTGGCCAAGTGGATGCTTGTGACTCCAAGAGGGAGTATTTATGCTAGATAGTGGGTTCAGTCTCCATTTAATCTGGGGAGTGACAGCAACCTCTAAGGTTGTGGATGTGTGTTGCCACTAGGGGTAAAACAGCAATGCTTTGTCTAAGGATGAATGTGTTGTTTACATTATGCACTTTACTTAATGCAATTGTCTGTTGCTTGCAACTTAATACTCGAAGGGGTACGGATGTTAACCTGAAGGTGGACTATTTAGGCACAGATGCATGCTGGATAGCGGTCTGTGTACTTTGTCGTAATGCCCAAATGAACA
This sequence comes from Poa pratensis, assembly GCA_947311845.1. Taxonomy (NCBI): domain Eukaryota; kingdom Viridiplantae; phylum Streptophyta; class Magnoliopsida; order Poales; family Poaceae; genus Poa; species Poa pratensis. The sequence goes on from CAMZMU010000041.1 coordinate 71,631,800, forward strand.
CTACAAAAATTTCGGCCATCCGGGACGATTTCATAACGTGGTGATCATGCTCCAAAACGTCGGAATGAGCAATCCTCGACGATTCACACGACGTAATAAAAAAGTCAGGGACCTCTAGTCATAGACGATTCTACGACGATCCGGCGAACCACTGAACGTTGCGAGGGATCCACGATGTTCCGTCAATCATCTCGAGCAACCGGACCGGCCCATCTAAGGACCATCTAAGGACCACGTTTTTTTTGTCGCGGCATGTGCCACGTGGCAGATGGCTGTTATCGCCATTTGATGACGTCGTCTTATGCTCGACGATTTCAAGACGTCACGGCGCGTGATGACGTCATGGTGCCGCAACGTTTTGTTTTTTCGTTGCGCTGTTGCGGTAATCAGGTGCGTACACGTGTTCCACCGACAAGCAGACATGTGTCAACATATCTGGGACGAAAATTAGTTTTCGTCGCTACGGTTGTGATGTCATCATCCCTCTCGACGTTTGTTTTATCCGTCGCGTCGGCCGTGCATCTGTATGCAGACACGTGGTCCAATCATACGTGTACACGTGTCCTCTGTCGATGACGGAAATTTTCCGTCGCGCGTAGTTCATGATGTCACCGATCACACGACGTTCCCATTTCGTCGTCGTTCGAAAGACGATTCGTCGTAGCGCTACTAGTTTTCGCATCAAAGCAAACACAAAACATGCAGAAAATACATAAATTTCAAATTAGTCGGAGCCTTGCTCGCCAACATAGGCATCAAAAGCCAGAGGCCATGTTTTACAGTTCAACAGACAACAAGTGGTTGACCTGCACTGAACATACAGTTTTCGGCCTCTCAAACGCAACCAGCAACATACTCTTGAAGGGCACCAAAATGCGACGATTTTCCTGAGGTTCTCACGCAGGGCTAATCTGTTGCATGTGTCGAAGAACCTTTAGGCAAAATTTGCGCAATAAGGGTATTGCAAAACAGTTGATCCTTCTTCATTCTTTCATGTTCCTCCCTCATAAGTTGCAAGTCTTGATGATAGTGGATCCTTTCGGCATCAGCTTGTTCCTTCGCCTAATTCAACTCATGAACAACAGTCTACAGTTTGGTCCTCCCTTGTTTCTCAGAATCAAGTAGAAGCTGAATCTTTGATGCTCTTGGACAGCTCATTAACACAGATTCGGCGGCAGAGAGAATCTCTTCGACAGCACCATCCCTGAAGTAGATTGTGCCATCTTGTCTTTAATTTCATCCTATAGAGCAAGTAAAAGCATAAGCGTGAGGTGTTATAGCTGAAGACAAGCATGTACAAAACATAGTTGGGAACCATGCTGAGATGATCTCGTGCAGATTTTAACAGACGTGTAAGAAGTAAGCATGCATGTAGAAGAACTAGGAGATGACAAGAAGTAAGCATGCATGTACAAGAACTATCAGATGACAAGCATTGGTGAAATAGCTGTCAAAGTGAATATGCGCATGCATGTAAACTGTTGATTCTAGATGTACATAATTCTGAGGGACTTACAATTGCTCTTTTCACAGGCGAACTGAAGGTCCGCTTCTTGAAGCCGTCCTTGATTCTGGACAATTTGAATAAGTGATCCCCCATGTCGCAACAAACCTCGTAGCTACAAGAACCTGTGGCAGAAGGGAACCTGACACGCTGTCTGCTCGATATGGCTTTCACACAAGCCGTCTACACAGACAAAGAGTATGAACATATTAGTGACAGTCCATAATATAGAACTGGAAAAGTGGCAAGGTTGAGTGAACAAGGGCACGACCTGTTTCGCGGGTGTCAACCAGGTAGCGACTAAATTGCACCAGTCATCATCTCTCATGTGTTGTACTTCAAAAGGAGGTGTCCGTAGAACCATACTCTTGTCTTGAACACTGTCAAAGTAAACGCCCTTCAGGAAATAGCGTCTTTGTTTTGTACGGTTCTTGAGATTCATTAGAAGAGCTTGATGAGTCCAGGGGTCTTCGAGGTCCAAAATAAATCTTGACTGAAACAAAATTTAGAGCATTCTTCAGTTTTATGAACATCAAGAGAATGAACTGGAAAGTTTTTTTTTATGGAATGAACTGGAAGTTGGGTTACAAAACTTACACTCAGATGGGCGACGTACATAGAAAATACTTCGGGTCTTCCCTTGTACTCTTTCCAATGGGAGAAGATAGGGACAATATTCTTCATAGCTACAGAACATGCAGTAGCAAACATGGAAGCAATCTTTGGGTTCACTGGCCTTGTCTTTTCCTGAGGAATTACAAGTTTGATCCTCCCTCTGTTGGACACGCTGTCCCGCTCCTCGCCTAGGACCGGTGGCAGCTCGACATGGGGAGGTGCCTGCTCATGTTGGGCGGCTGCCTCCTCACCGTGGTCGCCTAGGACTGGTGGTAGCTCGACATGGGGAGGTGCCTGCTCATGTTGGGCGGCTGCCTCCTCACCGTGGTTGCCTAGGACTGGTGGCAGCTCAACATGGGGAGGTGCATGCTCGTGTTGGGCGGCTGCCTCCTCAGCGTGGTCAGCTGCCTCAGTGTGTTGGGCAGCTTCCAGCTGGCCATGGGAGCAATGGGCAACTGGCAGCTCGCCTTGGACATCTGGCCGCTTGAGTTTGGCGTTTGTACTTCTTTTGTTTTCTACCGGAGACTCAAGTGTTGTGCCTTCAACTATATCAGCATTGACGTGCTTGCGATTGCGAACAACACCATGTTCTGTTTGTGGTTCTAGCATGAATAAAGAGCTCAAAGTAAGTTGCACAAAAACACTTGCTAAGAACGTATTACAGCTACAAAGTAAGGTACTCATTTCCGGGTTTCTCCCACTGGATGCATTTGTTGTTCTCCATTATATTACTGGTATAGATTGTTATGTAGAACTGATAATGTAACAGATCGACATGAGTAATCTAATCTGTGGACCTAAGACTTACTCTCTTTATTCTGATTTAATCTACATCTTGTACAATTTCAGACAATTTAGTATTGTATTTATTAGTACTACTTGACCACAGAATGCATGAATTAGAAGTATGGTTTCGTAGAATATCAAGCACCATTTGCTTTACCAATACCTAATTATATGGATAGTAGTAGAATTTTGCAACGGTGGGGACATATGATTTTAATTTATTGCTTAATTACTGAGGTGGAATGGATTTCTATAGTAGAATGCAGACAAAATTTGAGCAAAAACAAGCATAGCATAAGCATAAGATTGTGTGGTACATATAATGGACCAGCCGCTACACATACCACAATTATCTAACATGATTGTTCTACTATTCTAAGGCTGAAGTACCATTTCGGATTCACCTGACGGAATCATGTAGTACTGATAATTTAACATATCGACATGAGTAACCTAATCTGTGGACCTAAGACTTACTCCCTCCATTCTGTTTTAATCTACATCTTGTACAATTTCAGACAATTTAGCGTTGTATTTTATTAGTACTACTTGACCACATCATTTGCTTTAGAAGCATGGTTTCGCAGAAAACAAAGCACCATCTGCTTTACCAATGCTCAATTATATGCACAACCAATGCTTAATTATATGCTTAGTAGTATTTTGCAACGGTGGGAATGTAGACTAAATCCGAACAAAAAACTGCTCTAGAATGTAGACTAATCCGAACAGAAAACTGCTCTTACTGTTATTCATGGCGGGAACCTTTACTCGTTGCAGATCTTGGCGGTGACCTAGACGGCGAGGTGGTAGGTCTTGGCGGCGATCCGGACGGCGAGCTTGGCGGGTCTTCGCGGCGACGTGGTAGATCTTGGCGATGACCTGGACGGCGATGTGGCAGATCTTGGCGGTGACCTGGACGGCGAGGTGGAAGATCTTGGCGGTGATGTGTCAGATCTTGACGGTGACCGGGACGCGAGGTCATAGATCTTGGCGGTGACCTGGAAGGTAGGCTACACGGCGAGGTGGAAGACTGGGACAGCAGGCTACACGGCGAGGTGGATCACCGGGACGGCGCCCTTGGATTTGGAAGGAAAGGAAGAAATTTTGGAAGGGAGATGGGGTGGGATGGGGGGATGCCGACACGGAGAGAGGGGGATTTTGGCGAGGGGGGTATAGGCAATGAGGCGGCAAAATTTGAACGAAAATTTGGGTGGGAGCGGTGCGAAAGTTTTGGTGGGTGGGCAGGAAGCATTGCTGGCCGGTCGATGCGTGATGGATTGCAAAATTTGAACAAAAATTTGGGTGGGAGCGGTGCAAAAAATTTGGTGGGTGGGCAGGAAGCATTGTTGGCCAGCCGATGCGTGATGGGATGGCTTAAGCAATTATACGATTTATGAAACTATTTATTAAAGGATCGTGTGAATAAATCTATAAATTGACCTAAAATTCGAGGAATTTAAAAAAATCTAAGTAGGAAAACCAAATTGTCAATCTCCTAGTTGTGACCCGCTTCGCATAACACAATTATCCCACGAAGGCTATGCTAGCTCTTGTAAGGTTGAACTCCCACTTCGGGTGCACACCGAATAAAATCATGGGATAAATGGGCCGAAATGTACCTACGATATACCCTAATAACACAAAGAAGTACAAAACTCCACTAAGATGTTCACCCTCGTGGTCACCTACTTAATTAATTAGGGTTTCGACCAATGTGGGGGCTCTAGAGTGTCGGAATCACACCTAAACCTAAGTATTGTCCTAACATATGTATGAAAGTGTGTGATGGTACATATGAAGAGCCAACAAACTTGTATATGCGTGCTTAATTAACATACTACAAAACAGTTATCCCACCCGTTAGGTTCTGCTCTTCTACAGAAGAACTCCCACTTTAGGTGCACTTGATGGAATCATGTGATAACAGATGGGCCCATAGATGGTTTTAAAATTTCATATTAGCTACCCCAACATAACCAATGAGAGAACTACTCAACGCTACGGACCCCCTTTCGACGTACGTGGAATCGGTAGGGATAGGGATCACTTTCGCTAATAACTGCATGTAGTGTTTCAAACCAAATTAGGGGACTCTGGAGCGTCCGAATCGTCATACCTAAATGTATGTATTGTCCTGTGTGTGAGGGTGTGGTGGTATACATTGGAAGAGCCAACACATCTAACTCATGTGACCCCCTTCAGAAACCACAATTATCATACACGAAGGTTCCGTTCGATCTTCTCAGGCTAAACTCCCACTCCGAGTGCACCAGATGGAATCATGTGATTATATAAGACATGGCCCAACGTTGGTTTTGAATGTTCATATGAGCCATCCTAACACAACCAAGGAGAAGACTCCACAGAGTTAATCCTTCTGATGCACGTGATACAATACGTAGACGATAGGGTTGACTTTCGGTAAACTACTTAGGGGTTCGACAAGAGTGGGGGCTCTGGAGCGTCGAAATCACAGAAGAATCTGGCACTATCCTAAAATATTTGTAAGAGTATATATATGATGCAAATAACAGCATCATCGATCATACTTTGTCACATGATTCCATCTAGTGCTAGTTTAGTCTTGGAAGACCTCAAAACCTTTTCATACGAATAATTGTGGTCTATGTGAAGCGGGTCACACTATAACATGGATCCAAATTGTCGTTTTAAATGTTCATATGAGCTAACACAAACACAACCAGTTAGTATAGTCCACTGAGCTAGCTTCCCTCTTTCGACGTCCGTGGAAACTGTAGATGTTAAGGTTTTGACTTACGACCAACTGCTTAGAGTTTTGACCAAAGTGGTGTTGTGGAGAGTCGGAATCACACATAAACCCAACACTGTTTTCCACAACTTTGAGGATCTCCACCGTTCATCATGACCGTCGATTTTGCATTAAACGAACAATATTATTTCTACTATTTGATGTATTATAACACAAAAAATTAACGCATTTTTCTTGCTATTGCATGTATTACTACATGAATACAAAAATAAATTAAATAAATCGATAAATTATTTATAATGCATTGATAATTTGAAGATTCATATATAATTTGTGCACGGATCATAAAGCAAATCAACGTTCATTAGAAGCGGTGGAGACAGTTGGATGGAGATCCTCAAATATTTCCTAAGTTGCATCTTCCCACATAAACCTAGGTACTTTCCTAACATATTGTAGCCAAATTAAACTGAAATTCAGTACTACATTCAAACGGGGGATACATATTTCACGTGAGAAGGCGCTTAACAACAAGAAAAATAACAAAATGCAACGAAAAGGCCGCTGGTGGCCACTGCTACTCTACTCGTCGTCATTGTCGCCGGAGAGGTCGATAAAGACGGGCTGCGCCCACGGCCAATCTGCCACTGTGGTGGCGGTGGCCTGTGCGCCGTGGCGGTGGCCTGGCCTATTCCACCTCCTCCATTGGATCATCCTCATACGACTCTGGCAATGGGCCAGTCCAGCACCACTTCATCCTGAGCATCTCCGGCGGGATGTTGGTCTGCTCCGGCTCCGGCTCCATCTGCTGCTGATGCGGCACCTGCTGCGCCACCGGCTCCGGCTCCATCTGCTGCTCCATCGCCGAGTCACGGAGCACCTGGAAGAGACCCGGCCACCGCACCAGCTCGTCAAGCTCTACTGTATCAAGGGAGTCTGCCAAGACCTTTTTCATTTCGGGGTCGTCCTCCTCGTCGACGACCGGCTGCGGTGGAGGAGGCGATGGAGTACGTCGAGGCGGCGGTGTCATTGGCGCACGGCCATGTCGCATGAAGAAGAGGGGACGTGTGGCACGCGATGCGCCCACACGAAGAGGAGTCGTCCTGCGCGCGACGCTCCGCCCGACACGGACGGCGTCGAGGACATCTTCGACGGTGCGCCCCTCCCAGAAATCCCACCGGCCTTCACAGTTGTTCTTAGCCGGGGCCACCGCCGGCATAGCGTTCGATGTCGCGGCGTCGCTCCGCCGCAAGTACAGACAACCACCGAAATTGGTCGTCGATGGAGTACTCCGGGTCAGCCTTGAGCTCGTCCGGGAGGGCCATCCACCGCCGGTAGATGAGGAGCTGTAGTTCGAGCATGTCGACCTTGGGGATAGGCGGCACGGCGAGGCCGCCTGCACTCATGCACCAGCCGGACGGCACCCGTGAGTCGGTGGGACGAGAAGGCCGTAGCGGGCAAACTCCTCTGCCATCGGCTCCGAGAGGTTGTGCGGCCAGATGTATTTGTGCCCTGTCCCCGGAACTGCCGCCAGCCTCGTGGTTGTTCGCCATTGATGGTGGAGGAGGGCGTGGATGATCTCGATCTGGAAATGGCGATAGGAAGGCCGCCAGAAGAAGCCGTCCCTCTCCGATAAGGGATTTTTTTTAAACAGTCTGAATCCAAGCCATGGAAATAACGCCGACGTGCGCCAGTGGTCAAGCTGGCTCGTCGATTTGACGCGACGAGGCCTTGAAGCGGCGGTTCGGTTCAGCAGCACGGACTAAGCCTCTCTAACTTTTTTCTCTTGACTGTGAGTCACTGGCACGCTCGGTCCACATTGGGTCCACATGTCAATGAGCCAAAGGCAGGCTATACTAAGCCAGAGAATCCGTGCCGACGGTGCAGTGGTCTACCCGTGGGAGAAAAGGATGCCTCCTATTATCTAGTTTGACCTTTCGAAGCAAGCTGATGGATCTGGTCACTGAAGATCTAGTTTAGATGGAGCATGCAATGCTTTATGTTTTCAATTATGTTTATCTAGTTTATTATGTCTATGCTTATTCATTTATTTTTTCCAGAGTCAAATTGATGAACAAGTGAATATACTATGGGTTCTACTGTTGGGTAATACACCTGATTAGTCGTCAGTACCTAGGTTTTCAATTATGTTTATCTAGTTTATTATATCTATGCTTATTCCTTTATCTTTTAAATGTTCATATGAGCTACCCTAACACAACCAATGAGAAAAGTGCACTTAGCTACCCCTTTCGACACCCGTTGAACTGGTAGATCGATTGTTTAGGGTTTCGACCAAAGTGGGTGCTCTGGAGCCAGAATCACACCAAAACCTGCGTATTGTCCGAAGATATGTATGTATGAGAGTGTGGTGGTACACTGGAAGAGACAACATCTAACTCGTCGGTGTGACCCGCTTCACATACCACGGTTATATCGGGCATGCATGAAGGTTTTGCGATCTTTTAAGGCTTAACTCCCACTTAGTGTGCACTGTATGGAATAACTGTAACATCCCAAAATTCTTATCAGGTTTATATTCCAAAAATGAGAGCCAACAAAAACTTTTGTTGTTTATTGTATGTTAATTGCCTTTTGTTACTTGAGATGTTGTTCTTGCTGTTTGTGTGAGTGTTTGCTCTAGTGAACACTAGTAAGAAAGAAAGAAAGCAAAATATAAAATCAAAGCAAGAAAAATAAAAGTGACAAGTTGTCACATAAAAATCTTCAAGTGACAAACTCAATTAATTTCAAACCAAAGTCAGTGGAGTTGTAATGTAAACACTCCCCATTTTGTTCCTACCACTTTCCCCTCTCAAATATTATTTTTGAACTAGTTTTAAAAATTCAAAAATAAAAACAAATGAAATAAATTAAAATAACATAAACAAAGTACTTTAAAAGAAAATGTTTCAAAACATTTTATTATTTTATGCCAATTTTTGTGGAGCCTCTACATGTTAGGGGAAGGCCCCACAAATTTTTGCAAATTTTTCTAAAATGTTTAAGTGCCCTAATTAAATCCTAGAAAATCTTCTGGTTTTTAAAAAGAAACAGAGAAGGACCTAGTTGTGATAAAAGAAAAGAAGGAGCAGGGGGTTTTCTGCAAAACCGTCGTCGACTCCAGCCCCGACGACCATCGCCGTGTCGCCGCGACCGTGCTCGCCGTTTCCGCGCTCCCCAGGCCCCCCTGGCCGCGCACCCCTCGCCCCCGTGCCTCTGCAGCCGCGGCGCCGCAGAGGAGAGCAGTTACGCCGCCCTTCGCCTCGATTTCCCTCCACCGTCGCCGTGGTAAGCTCGCCGTCGTCGACCAAATTGGCCCTGCTCGCTGCTCCCCGACATGCCGCGCTTGGCCGAGATCTTCTAGAAAACGTCCGGACCCCGGTGAACGCCTTGTCTCCACGTCCCTCGCACCGCCGCGTCGGATTGGGGAGAAATATCTCCGCCGTGTCGCCATGGACGTCGCCGTGCACTCCGTCCACCGTACGCCGCATCCCGCGCTATAAAACCACCCCCGCACCCTCTGCGAACACCACACCACCCCAGTCCCTCACTGACCCCTCTCAATTCGCCGTGCACCGCCAGGAGGGCGTGCTGTGCCGTAGCCACTGCCGCCGTCGAGGTCCGTCGTGGCCACGACGCCACACTGCCCCATTCTTCCCTCTTTGGCCTGCACTTGCTTCCCTCTGCTTCACCGCACTCACCGCACCCTTTTTCCCTTTGATCAGTGCCCAGACGCGGCCGTGGAACCTCGCCGGAGCTGCTGTCCGTGGCCGAGGAAGACGGAGACCTCGCCGCCGACGAACCACTCCACCCCAGCAAGTGTAACTCGGCCAGAAGCTTCCACCTCACCACCGCCGTCGATCTGCATCATCTCCGCGACCTTCCGAGCCCTCTAGGTGAGAGATTCATCCACCTCGCCGTCGCCGGCGCGGCAGCGCCGCTCGTTTTAGGTCGTCGCCGATGGCGACCTTCGTGAGCCGTTGGATCGAAGATCTACGGCCACGTACCGCTTCGTGTTAAGTTAGACTGCCATGTGGGTCCCACTGTCATAATTTTAATCTTTTCCTCGCACGCGTACCGTTTCGCTGAGTCACTGACGGGTAGGACCCACCCGTCAGGGATTTCAACATTATCCACAACAGTGGATTTTTCTAATTTAAATTCTCTGAAATTCTCAGTACTGATGTCAACTTTAAAATTAAATATCTCGAGATTTAGGAATCCAAATAAATCAAACTCAAATGTTCTAGAAAGCTTATGAAATTGTTTAACCAACACAATTGGTCTCATGTCATTTAATTAAATAATTAAAAAGTATTATTGAAAATTCCACAGAATGTTTAAAATCTAAACTTGTTTGTTTCTGATACTCTGTTAGTCCAAATAATTCCAAACCAATTTTGCTAGCTTAGTACTGCCTTGTGTTAACTCCCCTAATTTTGGTAGAATTAATTAAGCAGTATTAATTGCTGACTTTAAAATAAACCCTTCTGGACTAAGACAGACAAATATGTTTATTGGTTGATCCAAATGAGTTAGGACCAATTTTGTTAGCTCACATATATCCATGTTCAGTTACCCTAAAAGGGTTTAATTTTTGGAACAATATAATTTAAATGGTAGCTAAAACTTGATTTTTAAGCTACTGGATTCAATCCAATGTGTAGGGAGTTTGGTAACTCCAAATGATCCAATTCAAATTGGGTTGTATTCTACACATCAGTAGCTTTCTATAGAAATTTAGTTTGTATTTTTGTGACCAACAGAACTCAAGTTGTGGAATTAAACATGAATAACTAGTTTCTGCCATAATTTGGACTTAATTAAATAATGTTTAATTCAATTTATTTGAAAACCAAATTGTGTGGTTTGATGTGTGCAGTAGCCAATTGTGATGTTAATGATGGTTATGTTGAGGTGATTGCTTGTATAGCTTAGTGATTGTTTGTATTGTTTGTTTGTTAATTAGACGAGAACGTTGTCGGATATATCGAGGCAGGAGAGTTTGCTGAATTTGAAGAACAAGAGCAAGATCACTTTGCCAAGCAAGGCAAGCTATTCTCTGAGCTTGCACTACCAACATATGCATCTACTTTCATAATATGTTTACTCTCAAAGCAAGATTTACAAAACCCATTTCAAAAATATATGGATATTATTTTGCCACCCTATGTAGTAGTTTATATAAAACTTTAGGATGGGAAAACAATGTTGTTTATTCAAAACTCCTTTGAAATGTTTTGTGAGTTTATGGAACGCCGAGATGTCGGTGCTGTGTTGGAAAGATGGAAAAATGGTGATGTTTGTGAAAAATGCACAGTGTCCTAGTACTATGGAAACCAATCCTACCCTGTGCGACCACATTTACCACATATGGGAAAAGGCGTAGTCACGTAGTTTGCTCTTATTAGTATGGGATACCTCATCGACGGAGATGATTCCGTTATGCATGAGGGGATGGTCCGAGGATCTACCCCCTGACCCGGGTCCTCACACAAGTTGGTGGGGAGGATAGAAGGTTCCACCATAAACCGCCGGACAAAACTATGAGTCCTCACACTTAGGGTTTCTGACGGAAACCGGACTGGGTGTCGATGGAAAGTGTCATATGGGAAGGATCCTATACTAGCATGAGCAAATAAGAGGCTATGGCCGGCGGCTTACTTCGCATACACCTGGTATGGCGAGACGTGGCAGACACGATGAGTTGCCGGATGGATGTGGGTTAAAAGCGTGCTACCTCTGCAGAGTGTTTAAAACTATTCGAATAGCCGAGTCCTCGGATATGGACAATTGGGAGACTGTCCTAAGACCTTGTGCAAGTTTTAAAAAGGGTTTTGAGTTTTTTTTAAAAGAAAAATGAAGTGGAGATTGTTTCCTAAACCTATACCAACGGATCGGTATGAGGTGGTTGGATAAAAGTGGACCATGACGGGCTATGTTCAGGAGAAAGGAGGAGTTTTGGAAAAACAGATGAAAACGGTGACTTCTTTAAAAATAGTTATAAAACTCTTCTTACCTTTTTCAATAAAGATATAGAGATGCTTTAAATAAGAAAAGTTGTCAACTAAAATAAAACTGGTGCATACTCATGTTGGGATAGTTTGCGAGTACATTCAAATGTACTCATATTGGTTTCGTCCCTGGCTATTGTCCTAGCCAGACTACGAGGAGGAACACTACGCAGAGCAGGAATATGGCGACTTCTACGCCAACTAAGGATCTCCACAAGTCAGCTGCCTGTCGGGTCGTCGTCGTTAGAATATGATGTCGATTGCGCCGTAGCTTCCGCTGATATATATATTTGGTTTGGCCCATGAAGGCACCTATGTAAGAACTTGGTCTAAATGACCATTTATGTAAGACTTTTATTCGGTACTGTAATGGATGTAAACTTTGGTATCCAATTCGGATTATGTGCAACGACAGACTGATCACGGGATCGTTGTGTTAAGCATAATCGGGTATTTCGGACAGCTAGTCCGGGGTCCCCACAATAACTTGGGGTCCAAAAGGTTGTTTTAAATGTTCATATGAGCTAACCCTAACACAACCTATGAGAAAAATGCACTTAGCCCCTTTCGACATGCGTGGAATTGGTGACATGGTTGACACTTTCGGTCAATTGTTTAGGGTTTCGACCAAAGTGGGTGCTCTAGAGCCAGAATCACACCAAAACCTAGGTATTGTCCTAAGATATGTATGAGAGTACTGTGGTGGTACACTGGAAGAGACAACATCTAACTCATTGATGTGACCCCGCTTCACATACCACGGTTATATTGGGCATGCATGAAGGTTTTTGCGGTCTTTTAAGGCTTAACTCCCACTTTGTGTGCACCGTATGGAATCCTGTGATAACTTGGGTCCAAAGGTTGTTTTAAATGATCATATGAGCTACCCTAACACAACCAATGAGAGAAATCAACCAATGAGAAAAATGCACTTAGCTACCCCTTTCGACACCCGTGGAGCTGTTAGTCAATTGTTTAGGGTTTCGACCAAAGTGGGTGCTCTGGAGCCAGAATCACACCAAAACCTAGGTATTGCCTAAGATATGTATGAGAGTACTGTGGGTGCTCTGGATAGCTAATTAAGTGGACTTTGCTCCTTGGTTGTGTTTGTGTACCTCAAATATAAGAACATTTAAAATCAACATCACTTTCTATAGAAGGAAACAGCCTACAATATGTGTTATCTGACATATTGTGCGACATTTCAAAAACCCACAAGTATATTTATTATTTCACAAACAAAATAAAAAAACACAAGTGCGGCACACGTGGCCGAACGGGCGGGAGACGCAGCGTCCCTTTGGGAATACGCGCATTTATTTCGCGCACCGCCCCCTCTCTCTTCCAGTCCTATCACTAGCTAGCTAGCTTGCTCGCTCTCGATCTCACTCTCCTTCGTTCTCTCTCACTGTTGGAGGTTTCTCCTCCGCCAGTACATCGACAGCACCGTGGCGACCATCTTCGATGGGAGAAGAAGGCCCGGCATCCTCTTCCTCCCTGGGCAGGTAGATCTACATGTTTTTACGGATCAATATTCGTCTCTGCTTCGTTTTTTTGCCCGTAGTGGTCGATTTGGTATATGGCAGATTAAACTTGAGATATTTGGCACGCATAGTTCATCTATTCCCACCATGATTTTGATCGGTTAGGTTTTAATACCGTAACCGATTTGGTGTTTTGGGTAGATTGTGCTTAGATTTGGGTATTTTCGGGTTCATTGCTTAGATGTTTTGTTTTGCTAGCTTAGTTCATCTTTGTCAAGGTTCCAATGCCAATGAAAGCAGAAAACATGGAGGTCTGCAATGACGAGGAGCATAACTGCATTGCTGATTACACTCATCATGATGAAAACGTTGATAAAATCTGCTTCAGTAGAGAATCTGATCCTGATTCTGAATCAGATTCGGATTATGAATCTGAAAGTGATAGTGATGAAGAGGGCCTACGCATTGTTACAACTAGGGGTAAATCTAAACTTGGATTGTAAAAATTGAATTCATCTATGCAAAAATGTACTACTCTCTAAAATTTAGTTTTCTTTCACGTAGGTCCTTAACAGGGGAATAAAGATTTCGAAAAGCACATATATTAGGGCAACCATATGGGTTTATCACTGAGAAGGCTCAAATTTCTCAAGAGACAAGTCTCTAAGAAAAAACCTGACATACCTTTTTATGTCTGCCAGATCACCTCCTCTGCAGTCAAGGGGAGGAACCCCAAGATGGTGAGAACTTTGACATTCTTTTAATATCTCATTTCGCCAATCAACACACCATGAACTGATCGCTGATTTCTTTTGCTTTTAGTACTTTTCAATGGATTATAGTCAGAAATTCCTCAACCAATATCTACATAAAGAAAGACCTTTGTGTGTCACTAACGAGGAATACAAAGGTTCTCGTCAAGTAAGGATATCGATGAGTGATGACCCACAAGTATAGGGGGTGTATCGTAGTACTTTCGATAAATAAGAGTGTCGAACCCAACGAGGAGCAGAAGGTGTTGACAAGTAGTTTCGATGAAGGATCCACTGTAAATGCTCACAGACAAGTTTTTAGGGGTTTTTGATATAGCAGATAAATAAAATACAAGTAAGTAAAATGCGGTAATAATAATTGCAGCGAGTGGCCCAATCCTTTCTACAGCAAAGGACAAGTCGGTTGGTTTACTTATGATGACCAAACGTTCTTGAGGACACACGGGAATTTAGTCTAGTGCTTTCGCTTCATATAGTTGATTAATTTTCATTGTTTTGATAAGTGTTGTGTGGGTGAACCTATGCTAATGCACCGCCCTTCCTAGGACTAATACATACTTGTGATTATACCCCTGCAAGCATCCGCAAATACAAGAAAGTAATTAAGATAAATCTAACCACAGCCTTAAACTCTGAGATCCTGCTATCCCTCATGCATCGATATACCAACGGGGGTTCAGGTTGCTGTCACTCTGGCAACCCCACAATTAGCAAACAAATACACAATGCATTCCCTAGGCCCATAAAGAATTAAAAGGTTTAACATTATGGTTTTGCTTCTGATAAATCATTGGCAAGCATGTGGAGAGAATTAAAAGGTGAATAGCTTTAATTAATTCGGGGCTGGGCACCCCAATTGCCAGCTCTTTTTTGCAAGTTATTAGATAAGCGGATGTATATGCCACTAGTCCAAAGGTGAAAGTCTGTCTGACAAGAGTGATAGACAACCTTTACATAACCCTCATGAGCTAATAAACAGTGACACAAAATAAGGAGTAATAAGGTTTTGAAAGGTTTAAAGGTAGCACATGAAGTATTTACTTGGAGTGGCGCAAAATACCACATAATAGGTAGTTATGGTAGACACAAATGGCATGGGTTTTGGTTCAAGGTTTTGGATGCACGAGAAGTATTCCCTCTCAGTACAGGTTTCGGTTAGCAAGGCTAGGTAGCAAGCATAAGAGTTGTGGGATACAAACAAATATACATATAGTAAAAACAGTCATGCAATCTTCCTTGTAAGCACAAATAATTTTAACTTGAAAATACCAATCTCATTAGCCAACAAAAAAGAAAGATAATGAAATAATATATCTACATGCACTTCCCTCTTTTCTACTTAAGACTCAAAGTATTGTTGCTACTGACCAATGCTAAGTTTGCCAAAACCAAATTGATTCACTAAATACTCCCAAAGTGATGCCAATACTAACAACAAGATCATCCATATGACAGAAATTGCAAACTAAAATAAGAAGTGCAGAAAGTAAATGATGAAACTTCTCATTAATATTGCATAACGGCAACTCACACCAAGGGATACATAGACAACCAACTAAAGGAGAGATACTTCCACACTGCAAACCATCCTATATGATAACTTCTCTACTCATGATGTGACTTGATTGAAAGGTAAAAAGGTAAAAGATAATGATGTGATACCGCGGCACTCCCCCCAAGCTTGGAACAAGCCAAGGGGATGCCAATACCAATGATGAATTACTCCTTCAGTGGCGATGGTGGAACAACCATGATGGGAGTGAGGAAGCGCTCCAACAATCGCGAAGTCGGCTGTTCTCCTCTTGAAGCATCTCCACTTCCATTCTCAGAACACGATATTGATCACAAAACTCATCGGTGACCCGAAGAGCTTCCTCCACAGCAGGGAAAGAGCTGAGGCCGGGGCAGGTGGTAAAGGTCCCTGCAAGTTATGAGAAAAAGCACGTCGAGTGTTAACCGATCCCACAAAGATTGGCTTGCTCCTTTAATCCTGCAGCTTGCCGCTCTCTTTTTGTTGATGACATCTTCTTCACTTCCTCCTTGACGTTCTCCATCTCCTTCCGCCTTGCCGCGACCCTTTCCTCTTCCGCCCATCGACGAAAGTTCCTTGATCAAGATCCTGGAGGAGCTCACGTCTACGACGCATCGCGTAGTCTTCGAGGATGAACCCTGAGACGACATCTGGAAAAACAGCTCGAAACAAAACACGACGAAAAGACGATATACGGACCTCGGGGGGTCCGGGGGATTATATAGCAAAAACTTTCACGACAAAAGGAAGGTATGGGAGAGAAACCGGGTCGGAGAAGGGCTCCGAGGCGCCCTCCCCATATGGCGGCGCGGCCAGGGGTGGGCCCGCGCCACCAGGTGGGGAGGTGCCCTCGGGCACCTTTTCCTACCCGTTTCGATCTCGTAATTTTCCATATTTAATAAAAACAACAAAAATATTGTTCAGAAAGTTAAACGCGAACTTTTCTTACCAAAACTGTTACCTACTCGAAATCAGACTCTGCAGTCCCACCAATTTGATCTTTGATGAAAGTTTCCGGAGTTACCACTCGAATAACATCAACGTCTTCATTATAAGAATCTCCAGAAATATAATGTTTGAGTCTTTGTCCATTCACCACTTGTGTAGCATTATCTTTCAGCGAAGCAATCTTTATTGCCCTGAACGATACACCTCCACAATGACATAAGGTCCTTCCCATTTTGAGAGTAATTTTCCTGCAAAAAATCTGAGACGAGACCGATACAATAGAACTTTATCTCCAACATTAAACTCTCTTTTAATAATTCTTCTATCATGCCATTTCTTAACTTTCTCCTTAAAAAGTCTAGCATTTTCATAAGCTTCACTTCTCCATTCATCTAAAGAACTCAATTGGAGCAACCTTTTCTTACCGGCAAGTTTAAAATCTTTATTAAGCTCTCTCACAGCCCAATAAGCTTTGTGCTCTAATTCTAAAGGCAAATGACAAGCTTTTCCATAAACCATTTTATAAGGAGACATACCCATAGGATTTTTATAAGCAGTTCTATAAGCCCACAAAGCTTCCTTCAACTTACTAGCCCAATTTTTTCTAGATTTATTAACAGTCTTTTGCAAGATAGATTTAATTTCTCTATTTGATAATTCTACTTGCCCACTAGTTTGAGGATGATAAGCTGAAGCAATTCTATGATTAATACCATATTTAGCAAGGGTCTTTCTAAAACCACCATGAATAAAATGAGAACCTCCATCAGTCATAAGATATCTAGGTACTCCAAACCTAGGGAAAATAACATCTAAAAGCATTTTTAAAGAGGTTTCACCATCAGCACTTTTTGTAGGTATGGCTTCCACCCATTTAGTAACATAATCAACAGCAACAAGTATATGAGTGTTACCTTCTGAAGAAGGGAAAGGACCCATGAAGTCGAATCCCCAACAATCAAATGGTTCAATAACAAGAGTATAATTCATAGGCATTTCATTGCGTCTAGAGATATTACCAACTCTTTGACATTCATCACAAGATAAAATAAACTTTCTTGCATCTTTAAAGAGAGTTGGCCAATAAAAACCTGATTGTAGAACCTTTTGTGCGGTTCTATCTCCGGCGTGATGTCCTCCATAACACTACCATGACATTTTCTCAATATCTCTTGTTGTTCATATTCGGGACACATCTTCGCATAATACCATCCACTCCTTCTTTATATAAGTGTGGGTCATCCCAAAAATAATGCCTCAAGTCATAAAAGAATTTCCTTCTTTGCTGAGCTGAAAAGGTTGGAGGCAAGTACTTGGAAACAATAAAGTTAGCATAATCAGCATACCAAGGACTATCTCGCGAGCTCACCTTTATTGCAGCCAATTGTTCATTTGGAAAACTATCATTAACAGGTATGGGATCATAAGCAATATTTTCCAATCTAGACAAATTATCAGCAACAGGGTTATCAGCACCTTTCCTATCTACAATATGTAAATCGAATTCTTGTAAAAGAAGCACCCATCTAATAAGCCTTGGCTTAGCGTCTTTCTTTTCCATAAGGTACCTAATGCAGCATGATCGTATGAACAGTGACTTTTGAATCAACAATATAAGGTCTAAACTTGTCACATGCAAAAACTACAGCTAAGAACTCTTTTTCAGTAGTAGCATAATTTCTTTGAGCGGCATCAAGAGTCTTACTAGCATAATGAATAACATTCAACTTTTTATCTACTCGCTGTCCAAGAACAGCACCTACAGCAAAATCACTAGCATCACACATAATTTCAAAAGGTAAATTCCAATCAGGTGGTTCGACTACAGGGGCAGTAGTTAAAGCCTTTTTCAAAGTTTCAAAAGCTTCCTTACAATCATCATCAAAAACAAAAGGTACATCTTTTTGAAGAAGATTAGTAAGAGGCTTCGAAATTTTAGAGAAATCTTTAATAAACCTTCTATAGAAACCAGCATGACCAAGAATACTACGAATACCTTTTACATCCCTGGGATAGGGCATTTTCTCAATTGCTTCAACTTTAGCTCTATCAACTTCAATACCTCTTTCAGAAATTTTATGTCCCAGAACAATTCCTTCATTAACCATAAAGTGGCATTTCTCCCAATTAAGAACAAGGTTAGTTTCTTCACATCTCTGCAAAACTTTATCAAGGTTTCGCAAACAATTATCAAAAGAATTCCCATAGACGGAAAAATCGTCCATGAATACCTCTACAATCTTTTCACAAAAGCCATGAAAAATAGCAGACATGCACCTTTGAAAAGTAGCAGGGCATTACATAAACCGAAAGGCATACGCCTATAAGCATAAGTTCCATAAGGACAAGTGAAAGTGGTTTTCTCTTGATCTTTAGCTCTAACAGCAATTTGTGAAAACCCAGAATAACCATCAAGAAAGCAAAAATGAGTATTCTTAGATAACCTTTCTAGCATTTGATCAATGAAAGGTAAAGGGTAATGATCTTTCTTAGTAACTTTATTAACTTTCCGAAAATCAATGCACATTCTATATCCTACAACTACTCTTTGAGGGATGAGCTCATCATTATCATTTGGTACAACAGTAATCCCTCCTTTCTTAGGAACACAATGCACAGGACTTACCCATTTACTATCAGCAATAGGATATATAATACCAGCTTCAAGAGTTTTAATACCTCATTTCTTACCACATCCTTCATTTTAGGAATTAGACGACGTTGATGTTCAACAACAGGCTTTGCATCATCTTCCATGTTGATGGCGTGTTGGCAAATAGAGGGGAAATCCCTTCAATCATCAAGAGTGTATCCAATAGCTCCTCGGTGTTTCTCAATATTTCCAATAATCTTTCTTCTTCAAAACCTGAAAGCTTAGAACTAATAATAACAGGATATGTTTTCTTATCATCAATATAAGCATATTTAAGATTATCAGGTAAAGGTTTCAAATCAAAACAGGATCTCCTTTGGTGGTGTGTGGTACCTAAATCTTCAACAGGTAAATTATGTTTAAGAATGGGTTGACGAAAGAAAATTTCGTCAAGCTCATTCCTCTCTTCCCTAAAGACTTCACTTTCATGATCCTCCATGTTGCTGCAAAGGATCATTAGGAGCAAGAGCAATAGATGCAAGCTGTTCAACTCTAAAATCCTCATTAGGCAATTCGGTTTCATAAGGAGTTTTGGCAAATTTAGAGAAATTAAACTCATAAGATTCACCAGCAAATTTAGTCAAAATTTTCTCTTTCTTGCAATCTATAATAGCACCACAAGTATTTAAGAAAGGTCTACCAAAAATGATAGGACAAGTTTTACTAGCAGCAGAACCAAGTACCAAAAGTCAGCAGGATATTTAATCTTACCACATAAAACTTCCACATCTCGAACAATACCAATAGGAGAAATAGTTTCTCTATTAGCTAGCCGAATAACCACATCAATCTCTTCAAGTTCACAAGAACCAATTTCATGCATGATTTCCCTGTAAAGCTCATAAGGAATAGCACTGGAACTTGCACCAATATAACAATGATCACCTATTCTAACAGAAAGCATAGGAACACTAGCTTCCTAGATTTACTAGGATGCGAAACAATATTAGAAGCATCTTCACAGAAGATGATGTGCCCATCTTCTACACTTTCAGTTACAAGGTCCTTAATTATCGCTACAGCAGGTTCAACAGTTATTTGCTCATCAGGTTCTATAGGTTTCTTTGCACTTTTGTTAACCACACTAGTTATAACAGAATGTTCCTTCACTTTAGCAGGAAAAGGAATTTTTTCAATATAAGCTTCAGGAAGAATGTGATCAACAGTTTTAACTTCAATACTTCTACCTATAGGCAAATCAGTTTTATCTTTATAAGGTTCATGATACTTATTAAAACTCTTCTTAGGCAATTCGAAATGAGAGGCAAAGCTTTATAAAAATTTGCAACAACTTGAGAGTCAAGACCATAAGCAGCACTCATATTTCGAAATTTATCAGTATCCATAAAAGTTTTAATGCATTCATAATCATATTTTATACCTGACTCTCTACCTTTGTCGTTCTCCCATCCTTCAGTATTCTCCTGAATCCGATCAAGAAGGTCCCATTTAAACTTCTTTGTTGCGTGAATGATCCAGAACAAGCAGTATCAGCAAGGTTTTATCTTGAAAAGAAGTCTTGCATAGAAATTATCAATAATGACATTACCAGGAAGCTCATGAATGGGGCATTTGAGCATTAATGACTTCAATCCCCCACGCTTGGGCAATACTCTCTCCATCATGAGGCCAAAGTTATATATGCGGTTTCGGTCTTTGTGAATTTCACTTGGAGGATAGAATTTAGAATAAAATAGAGGCATAATTTCCTTCCAATCAAGAGAACGCCCATTCTTCAGCAGTTTATACCAATGTGCCGCTTTACCAGACAGCGACAAAGAGAATAGTTTCTTCTTAACTTCATCCATAGAAATACCTGCACACTTGAACAACTCGCATAATTCATGTAAAAACAGTAAATGATCTCCAGGATGGACAGTTCCATCCCCTTCATAGCGGTTATTCGTAACACGTTCAATAATTTTCATAGGTATTTTATATGGAATTACTGCTCACCTGGCGCCTCATCCACTACCTTTGCAGTAGTAGTAGATTTTCCAAATAGGAATTCAAGAGAAGACCTCTCCATAATGAAATATAGCAGCAGGCAGAAATAAAAACAGCACGTACAGTAAGAGTTTTCCTTACCAATTCCACTTACCAATAGCGCTTCACTCCCCGGCAACGGCGCCAGAAAATAGTCTTGATGACCCACAAGTATAGGGGGTGTATCGTAGTACTTTCGATAAATAAGAGTGTCGAACCCAACGAGGAGCAGAAGGTGTTGACAAGCAGTTTCGATGAAGGATTCACTGTAAATGCTCACAGACAAGTTTTTAGGGGTTTTTGATATAGCAGATAAATAAAATACAAGTAAGTAAAATGCGTAATAATAATTGCAGCGAGTGGCCCAATCCTTTCTACAGCAAAGGACAAGCCGGTTGTTTACTTATGATGACCAAACGTTCTTGAGGACACACGGGAATTTAGTCTAGTGCTTTCGCTTCATATAGTTGATTAATCTTCATTGTTTTGATAAGTGTTGTGTGGGTGAACCTATGCTAATGCACCGCCCTTCCTAGGACTAATACATACTTGTGATTATACCCCTGCAAGCATCCGCAAATACAAGAAAGTAATTAAGATAAATCTAACCACAGCCTTAAACTCTGAGATCCTGCTATCCCTCATGCATCGATATACCAACGGGGGTTCAGGTTGCTGTCACTCCGGCAACCCCACAATTAGCAAACGAATACACAATGCATTCCCCTAGGCCCATAAAGGTGAAGTGTCATGTAGTCGACGTTCACATGACACCACTAGAAGAATAACACCACAACTTAAATATCAAACCATTAAATATTACTCAACATAATTCACTACTAACATTTAGACTTCACCCATGTCCTCAAGAACTAAACGAACTACTCACAAGACATCATATGGATCATGATCAGAGGTGATATAATGATGAATAACAATCTGGACATAAACCTTAATTCAACGGTTTCACTCAATAGCATCAACCACAAGGAGTAATTAACACCGGGAAAGTTTCCCCTATGAAATACACAAGATTCAACCCTAGATGTTACAGCGGAACGGAGTGGAGCGGTGGAGATGACGGTGTCGCGGTGGAGATGATGGTGATGATGATCCCAATGAAGTCCAGCTCGATGACGGTGACGATGGCGACGATTTCCCCCTCCGGGAGGAATTTCCCGGCAGATTTCTCCCTGCCGGAGAGCTTTTCTCTCTCTGGTGTTTTCCGCCTCGAGGAGGCGGCTGTCTATCCTCGATGATCCCCCAGGTCTTAGGGTTTCTGGATGATGAAGTACGCGAAGGGGCAACGGCTGAGGTGGGCCTGGGCCTCCTCCCACATGGCGGCGCGGCAGCATAGGGGGCCGCGCACAGGGTGGGGAGGGCCCATGGTGGCCCACCTTGGCCTCCCCTTTTGGCTCCTCCGTCATCTGACAAAATAGCAACTTCTGTATATTTTCCTCGAATTGTTGATCTCAGAAATATTGTATCCTGACGATGCTTTTTCCAGCAGAATCCTGACTCCGGTGAATAATCCTCCAATAATGATGAAACATGCAAAATAGGTAAAATAACATAAGTATCATCTCTAAATATGAAATATATCAATGAATAACAGTAAATTATGATATAAAATAGTGATGCAAAATGGACGTATCAATGAGCGACCATGACGGGCGTGCGGTCATCACTACAAACTGGGCAATTGTTGTCAAGGACACCCAATTCCTACGAAAAGAAATGGTTATCTTCTGGTTTAAGGAAGATGGACATGGTCTTTGTGTCAACGTGTTCGCCGGTATACCCGTTGAGTGATGCATGTGTCGTTGTTGCTATGGGTTTGTGTAGTTTGTGTATCCTGCTGTGCAAATCTCAAAAACTGGAATAGATGGTCTGTGGGGATGAGTTCTAGTGATACTTGATTTATTAGGGCTAACAGTTGTAGTGATCTCAATGGTTGTATGGTGTTTGCTATATTAATATAGCCGGGGTCCGGCCTATTTTGTAAAAATTAAGTTGTAGTAGGTTGGTGAAATTGTTCTCCCAGCTTTAAAAACGAGGCAAACAACTTAGTTAATAGTATAAGAATCGACATAAGAGAAAACTAATTTGATTCAAAGTTCAAAGACAGGATAATCATTCAACAACTTTCAGCACTAGATTAGGTAGATACTAACAGGTTCATTACAATGTTGCGGCATACAGCTTCACCAAGATAAAAACAACACACTAGATTAGGTAGATACGAACAGGTTCATTACAATGTTGCGGCATACAACTTCACCAAGATAGAAACAACACAGCTAGCTAGGAAAAGGACCATCAGCAACACCAGTTTCTCCTCTTCTTCTTCCTTATTTGGAGGCTGCACGATGCCACATTCGACACCAACTTAGGTAGTTCCCGGAGAAAGAAACTGAATGCAGCGTGCTTCGCTTATAGCAGGCTGGTTTCTTTGTCGAGCCAAACGAACCGCGGCCGTCTGCATGCTGCTGGACACTGGAGCGGTCAGCAGCAAGCTTCTGGCTGCAGAATGGGCAGATCCATCTGGGACCGACTTGGTACTGGAATTCTCCAGCCCGCAGTTTCCTAAGCACATGCCGGGCTTTAGCATGCATCGCCCCCTTGTCATCAGTATGCATCTCGCGATCGTAGGGTTCCTACAAAAAAAATTGGGATTAAAGCAAGCACATATATGTAACTTAATCTAGAAAAACAATCTAGTAACTACCAGAGATTAACCCAAGCCACTCAAACTAGTAACTCAATCTAGTAAATCAATCTAGTAACTACCGGAGATTAACCCAAGCCACTCAAACTAGTAACTCAATCTAGTTTTAGAACAGGGGGTGTACCGATTCATCGCTGCTGTCGTCCTCATAGAACGGCCGGTAGGTCATGTTCTCCACAGTGGCGTCCTCGTAGAGCTGGTCAATCTCCGCGTACACAGCGGCGAGCTTCGCCTGTGCGGCGGGGGTGGCGGCGTCCGTTGGCGCGACATCGGCGTTCGTTGATGCGACGACGGCCAACGCAGCCGGCTCGCCCCGGCGGCGTACACTGTCGTCGCTGTGCGCGGCGGCGGCAGCGTCCGTTGGCGCGACGTCGGCCAACGCAGCCGGCTCGTCCCGACGGCGTGCACGGTCGCCTCCAACCCCGACACCGATGTTCATCCTCGTAGCTTGGTGGTAGTGTGTGGGCTACTGCGAGCAGGCGGAGTGGGTTCCTTCGAGAAGATGGTGTGTGTCTTATTTATAGCCGGCCGGTCGAGTGAACTGGAGACGGGATGCGGTGGCGCTGGGAGGGCACGGGGGGACGGCACATATGGGTGGGTGAGAGTTTTAATGCAGACAACTCTCTACCGCGCCACACATAGGGTTGGGGAGACGAGAAGGCTGGGCACTGTGTGAACGAAAGGCCCGGTGAGACACGCCTCCCCCGCGCAGGAGAATTCGTAGCTTTGGAAGGCGAGAAGGCTGGTCTCTGCGCAGACGCCGGCATTAATGCGATGCGTCCCATCCCGTCACTTCGCCGGTGTACGTCCACACCACAGTTTGTACCACACGTCCACACCACAGTTTTTTTAACTGACCACGCACCACGCGTTGGTGAAACGTGCACACGTGAAGTTGCAGTTCAACTCCACTCGCCGTGCATGCGGAGTTGCAACGTGCCTCTGCATTTTCGCTCCAGTCGCCACCCGTGCATGCGCGTGCCCCCGGTTCAGTAACCACCGCCTTTCTATAAATAGATCTACGACATGCATATGTCCATTACTATTCACTTCAATCTGTTGCAAAAAAGCGGCGACCATGGCTCCAGCGGCGAAGCACTCTGCTTCCTCGAGGTAGATATGGGAATTTCCATTTCCGTTCATGGGCTTCTGATCCGTTTCTGAATATTCCTCCTGCTTTCATCTTTCTTAGGTCCGTCTTTATGTTAACATCAACTTCCAATCACTGCATGTATGTACAGGGCAGTTGCATCCGAGGAGACAGTCACATTCGAGTTTCTGGCGAAGAGGGTAACTTTCCTAGAAGCTGAGATTGAAGCGGCCCTGAAACTCGCTTGCGACAATGTCGGCAAGGTGATTGAAGCGGCCCTGAAGCCAGAAAGGAGTTGGCGCAGAAGGGAGAAGCGGCCAACAAAGCGATCCTTTCGTTGCTAGAAGACCTGAAGAAGATGATGGCCAGCAACCTCGACCTGACGAGGCAGGTTGGGAAACTGCAAAATGAGTTAGCGCTTGCGTACAACGAAGCTCTGATCGCAAAGTCAGGGGAGATCCCAGGGCCATCGGATGCATAGTTTCCCACTATATATGTTTATATTTCAGCAATTCGAACTAGCTCGATTCCAAAAGGCTTATGTATCTAGGTTTTGTAATTCTGCCGTGTTGAAGATGGAGTAATATATATGTAATGTGATGTATTTGCCGTGTTTATTCCACGTCATCTCTTTCCCTTAATAAAAACTTATGTAAGTCTAGCATAGTCCGAATGCATTATTTTCGAATCAACATCCGCGACGTTCTGTCAAGTTTCGTCGAACGTAACTGGGCTACTGGGCCGCGGGATGAAAATCCGCGATGAAACATATGGAAAACATCGCGCGCACACGGCCCATTATCAGAAAACCCAAAAGCGTCGAGAGCAAAATCAACTTTTCAACCCACCGCGACAGAACACGCGACGTTATAAGAACGTCGTCGCCAAAACATCATAGATCGAGACTATTTTGGTAGTGGAATCTCATAGTAGACACCACAACTTGCACATGCATATTATGCACTTTTCAATATTGTCAATTGCCCAGCTGTAATTTGTTTACCCAGCATGTTAGTTATTTATTATGAAGAGACACCAACACCACTAGTGAACTGCGGATCCTGGTCCATTCTTTTACATCTGAAATATAACCTACTGCAATCATTGTTCTTTTTAATTCTCTGCAAACAAATATCATTTTCCATACAACACATTAATCCTTTGTTTTCAGCAAGCCGGTGAGATTGACACCCTCACTGATTCGTTGGGGCAAAGTAATTTGATTGTCTTGTGTGCAGGTTCCAAATCAACCGTCAGGACCTCCCCTACGACGCAGCAAGTTTGCTGGCGCCGTTGACACCTTCAGAAGTGTCTTCACCTCCTACTGGATTGATAACCTTGGTAGTCTTACTGAGGGAAGACTTGCTGCTACACTCATCAAACCTTACTCTTGGGGTCTCCCAACGAACTTGTGGTTTACACGCATCAGTGTCTCTCCTTAATTAGAAAATATTGGATAAACAAAGTACGGCTAGACAATTGACGGTATTTTGATCATGGCATTATGACAAAGAGTACAAGGCACATATTTATTGTAGGAATGACGTCAAGATACAGAGACCACGCACCGACACTACATCCATAGCTAAATACTCCACTTTGAGACCGCTTACCAACTGTGCATCTCTAGGAACTAAATTGTCGAAACAATGGAGTATTGTACTAAACTTGGTACATGATGTAAACAATATTTATTCTCAATGGTAGACATAAAAAATGATGTTTTACCTTAGTAGGAACAGCACATACCACCCTTAGTCGCTGACATCACTCGATTCCAGGGATATGTAAGGCAAGATACTCTCTCCTGCAGGCTTAAAAAACTACTTGGCCAAAACAATTGCATAAATCGGAGATCACGCAAAACCATAAATAATGCACTATCATATTTAATATATCATGCAAAATCTAATCATAACATTCATATATTAGCAAACACAAGAGTAAGCTATTCATGAGATGAATCTCGATCATGTTAGGCAGCTCACGAGATTATGATATTGAAGAACAAGGTGAAAGGACAATGATGTCGCCTAGAGGGGGGTGAATAGGCGGTTTAAAATTTTCCGGTTTAGGCTTGATAATTGCGGAATAAAACTAGGTGTTTAAATTAACAAACCGACAACCTAAATAAACTAGGCTCACCTATGCGCACCAACAACTTATGCTAAGCAAGACAAACAACAAGGTGATAGCAATATAGAATACTTCAAGCACGAAGGCTATTACAATGTAAAGTGCATAAGCAAAAGGCTCGGATATAGAAATAACCGAGGCACGCGGAGACGAGGAAGTATTCCCGAGTTCCTCCTTGTTAAGGGAGTATGTCTCATTGGAAAGGTGTGAACCGACACAACGGTTCAACAACCACAAAGGTTCACCTTCTTCTCCGATGAACCGCACCACAAAGGTTTGGTTCACCTTCCACTATCGGAATCCTTCGAGGCGGAATCCGGAGCCTTTCAACAACAATCCGGGGCACAACCCACAATGGGATTGGGGGCTCCCGAACGGCTTTCAACAACAATCCGGGGCACAACCCACAACGGGATTGGGGGCTCCCGAATGGCTACAAGTGACCACCAAGGGTCTCAACCACCACGTGGGCGTCTAGGGTCCAAAGACCCAAGAGTAACAAGTTCACAAGCTTTCGACTTCCACGAATCCTCGTGGAGAGCACACCGATGCACCAAATGCAAAAGGCAAGAGCACAAGTGCTCAAATCCTCCACTCTCAAATTCCAACAAAGCAAAACATGCTTATGGGGGAATAAGAGAGGAAGAACAAAGAGGAGAACCACACAAGAACTCCAAGAACTAGATCTACTAGGTTCCCCTCGCTTAGAGGAGAGATTGATTGGTGGAAATGTAGATCTAGGCCTTCTCCTTCAATCCTCCAAAGATCAAAGAGTTTGGGTGGAGGGATTGGGAGATATTGAAGATATGAGCTTGCAACAATGAAGGAGAGAGAAAGAAAATCGTGCTAGGCAGAGCTGGCTGGCTGGAGGTAGGTGGAGGGGTATTTATACCCCTCCCAGAAAAAGAGTCGTTGCAGCCAGTTTCACACCGGAGACTTCGGTCCAAGTGACCGGAGACTCCGGCCTGGGGCGGATACTCCGGCCCCCACCAGGGGTTGAACCACTTTCAGACGAGTGAAGCTCAGGCAGAAACTCCGGTCTCGGGCGGAAACTCCGGCCCCTTGGGCCGGAAACTCCGGCCCCCACCAGGGGTTGAACAAGAAACCAGACTTCGACGAAAGACCCTTGGGTACGGAGACTCCGGACCTGTAGGCCGGAGACTGCGGCCTGGAAAAGCAGCAACAAAACAGCAAAGCCTGAAATGCGATAACTTTCTCGTTCGAACTCCAAAACAGGTGAAACCAAATTCGTTGGTAAGATAACGCCGAGTGCTTTCCGACAAATATAGAGGGGATACCACACATGGGGAGGTGTGAACCCTAACTCGAAGGTGGACCGGTAATATTTCCAACGCCGAGAACAAACAAGTTTTCCAAACAGAAACCATTTTCGAAGAACCTGGGCTTGTCATGAGGATCACAACAAGCACCAAAACCCAACAAGGAGAAGAACCAAATAAGAACCAAGAAAGATGATATGCCAAGTATGAAAGGTTTGAGCTCTCCACAAAGATGCGATCAAATTACTCACTTGAGAGCCCCTCTTGATAGTACGCCGTCTATTCTAAAACCTGGTCTCCCACTAACAACATGAGACCGATAAAAAAGAAAACCTATCAAGATCATACATTTGTCTTGCGCATTCCACTTGAGCTCGATGATGACGATCTTGACTCTCTCATGTTGGAACACCTTTCTTGATTGTGCTTGCTAGCACATGCTTGATGAAGACTTCTCCAAATGCTCCCCCATACTCCATTATGGGAGAACCTCGCTAAGTTCCGTCTTCATGTCTCCTTTGCAAGCTTCAATCAAATGATATCTTCCGAGATGCATCATATTGAACTTGCACTTGCACTTCATCTTCTTCTCTTGATGTGTATGATGGCTTGGAGGTAAACATGATTATTCACTCAAACTTCTTTTCCAAGCCATACTTGCAATGAGCTCAACTCTACACATGACAATTCTTCATATAAACTCTTGAATAGAGCATTGGTCATCATGACATCTTCAAGAGTTCAACACATGAACTCATATATTTTCCCATCGACAAGATCTATAAGAAAATCTCAATGTAAACATTAGTCCATAAGGATTGTCATTAATTATCAAAACCACGCATGGGGGCAACCATGCACTTTCACAAGGAGGGGAGGTCACCAATTATTTTCAACATTACACGTTTAATCCTCTGTTTTTAGCGAGATAGGAAGCTTGACAACATCTCTAAAACACTGGGGACAAAGAGCTTTGTGTTTTGTGGGTAGATTCGACTTCAAACTGCTCCTACTTGTTCGATAAATCTGATTCTTCACTGAGCGAATTTTGGTGCTACAATACATTATACTTTCCATTTGAGGTTCCACTCATCACCTACAGCATAGTAGTCTGCTCTACCCGATGGATAACTACATATGGTTTGCCGTTCCTTTTTTGCTGGGAGGCCTGCAAAAGCAATCAAGTGAAAGGTCTCATCTTGAGCAGTCACAACGGAAACACACTCAAGACTGGGATCGCGAAGTTGACACTTCATCAGTTGTCTCCCGAGTGGCGAGTGATCTTAAGTTTCTGCGTAGAAAATTCAAAAGGTAGAGCAGATAAAATGCCTTGTTATCCCACCTCTGTCGGCACACTAATGCGCGTGTGTTATACTGCAGTGACAAGAGAGGTGTGGGTATCTTGTGGATAAAGATGAGCAACTTTGTAGAGTCATAGAAAATGGTATTCAAGTATGCTGATCTTGTGGTTAATGAAATTGTGTTTTAAGGGTGATTCCTAATACAAAGCATGAGTAGAATTTTGGTAAAGCTAGTAAAATTATGGTGATGAATTGAAAAGGTTGTGAATACTACTGAAGCAAATGCTTGAACCAATGTTTTAACTAAAAATTCGAGATTAGGGCTTGCATCCACCATACTCCTCCATCACAGTTTAAGGGTTCTATATGTATCCCTAGATCATGAATTTAACCAAAAGTTGGAGATTAGCTCGCTTAGGTGCTGAGCGGAGCAAAACGTCTAGCGCTCAATTGCGCTTAAACATGCGCTTAATCGCTTTTAGCGCTTTAGTTCTTTAGAAAAGATAAAAGCAGAGACAAAACGCTCAATCAGCGACTAGCGCTTAATAGAACCTTGGGCTTTCCTTTGTGACTTGTTGAGTTACTCTTTGTACTCATGGCTGCACCAACTAATTCTCAGATTTACCGGAAGGAGAAGGACAAGTTTATGAAGGAGAGTAGTCTGATGGAGATGACTACGCATGCCCGCCCGTGGCATGTATAATATCTTTTGGTTTGATGTAAATTTCAGGCATAGACGTCTTATTGTTGTAAAATATATTCATATCTTGTAATAAAGTTGAAGTATGTATGTTGTGTTGGCAATTTATTCACTTTGTGTTCGCAATTGAGTTACGCCCGGGAATTGAGACCATTTTATCACAGCCCCGAAGAATTAGGGGTGTGACATTTGTCGCTCAGGAATATCCCATATCCCATGTCCCTTGTGGATTTTTGACACTTGGAAGATAAAGATAGTATCGCTTGGCAAACTGACCGCTTCACTTATACTTCCTCCACTCCATTCCATAATGTAAGATGTTTTATGTGTTACACGTGTAGTTCTATAATACGGCTCAAATGTATTTATAATTTTTGATGTTCCATGTTTGTTTTGTACCAATTAGTACATATTTTATATACACTTCATATCATGTTTATGCATTTTCTGAACTAACCTATTAACAAGATGTCACAATGCCAGTTTCTGTTTATTATGTATGTGCATTGCAGAAAAGATCAAAAACCAAAGTGCTCAGAAAAATCCCAAAAAATCACCACAAATCTATTTCATCAGAAAATCCGTGGGCTAGAAGGGTAGCTGCAGGGGAGGCCCACAGCCCCCACCACCCCTTGCGCGCGACCCAAGAGGGGTGACTCCGAGGTGTGGTGTGGCCACCTCGTGCACCGCCTCGCGACGTCCTTCGGACTATATATTGTATCTGACCTAAAACTCTTGACCCCGAAGGATTTCTCCGGAAAAGTTCCGTATCTCCACCGCCAGCAAAAACCCTATTTCGGGGGGACAGAAGTCGCTGTTTCGGCACCCTGCCGGGACAGGGAATTTCCCCGGAGCCATCTCCATCATCGCCGTTGCTGCATCCCATGATGAGGAGGGAGTAGTTCTTCATTGAGGTTGAGAACTTTACCGGTAGCTATGTGGTTTATTTCTCTCTCCATGGTGTGATCTTTATGTGAGCGTCATAACATAGTTGAATTCATAGATGTTTCCCCTTTATTATGTTTTGCATATGCTACTCAATTGGTTTTATCATTGTAATCTCCGGAGTCACATTTGTCCCACGGTGCGAAGTTGACAGTGCGCATGTCATGTCTGACTCTTTGGATTAAAGATTAGAGGGATACTTAGCATGAGTGTTCTTGTGTTGAATGTCTCTATTAAATTATGGTGTTTGTTGTACTATCTTGGATGCTCATACTGACAGCGCGGGGTGCCCTAGATATGGAGTGACAACTTTTAAGGTGTGCTTTTATAGCCCTAGGCAATGGTAATAATGTTCGTTATCCAACAGGAGAATAATTCCGAGTAGCATCTAGGTGCATATTGAAGAGGAAGTATTTATATGTGTTAAGTCATATTATTATTGTTGTGAGTGACCACTAGTGAAAGTATGATCCCTAGGCCTTATTTGGAAGCATCGAAATACCGTTTACTCTAAGTTCTACTGTATGTTCGCTCGCTGTCATTTTTTATTTCAGATTACAAATAACAATTGCAATCATTTATATCACTTCTATTTCACTATCTCTTCGTTGAACTAGTGCACTTATACACCTGATAAGTGTATTGGGTGTGTTGGGGACACAAGAGACTTCTTATATCTTAATTACATGGTTTCTTGAGAGGGATATCTTTGACCCCTATCTCCCTGATTTTGATAAATCTTGGGTTACTCACTTACGAGAAATTTGTTGCTGTTCTACAAACATCTGCACTTGTAGGCCCAACACAATCTACAAGAATAGAAGCGTACGTAAACATCAGTCTATATTTATACTAAAAAGAATATATACACACTAAAAAGTATTTACATACATGTGTATGCATATGTGAATGTGGAAACGTCTAAAACATCTTATATTATAGAATAGAGGGAGTACACATTCTTCCGTTAAAAAAAAAACCTATACAACATCCTCGGCTTATAGATTTCAGCTCATGGCCCGTTTCCACCGCCTCCATTAACTTCAAATAGGTGGTACCCAAAAAAAACTTCAAACGGGTGTATAAGCTTCAGGTCGAGCCTATATAAGTTATTCCTTATATAACACCGACTTCAAACGGGTGTGTAATCTTCAGGTCGAGCCTAGATAAGTTACATAAAAAACGAAAACCAAAAAGAGATAAAAGACCCGTCACGGTGATAACACCAAAGACAACACCCGGATTACGAAAGAGGGTTTTCCAAAAAAGTAATGCCTCCAAGAATGGAACACTGCAGTGTTATCATTGCCCGATCGAAATGTTTGTTTTTCACCAAGAAAAAAGTTCAAAGTCTCAAAACAATTTCTTCAACAAGACTATTGCCAGGTACAATCCACAAAGGTCAGAACTTGGGATTTCATCCTAAAAATCAAGACTCGATACTCGATAATCACTGGAGCACCACTACACCACCAAAATTGTAGTCCTCCATAACTACCACTAGTGTTGCGGAGAACATTGCTGCAAGTTACCAAACACGAGGCGCACAGGTACCATGTTTGGAATGGACAGGAACAATGCCCTACAAGCCAACTCCGTACAACAGCTTGTACAACATCGCATCCAATACACCCCTTCGTCATAGTTTCAATTCCTCCAATCGCAGCCGCCATGGCTTTCTCCACCTTTGCCAATACCATGGGAATCTAGACATACACAAATCCCATGATACCGACAAAAAAAACGAAGCTTTGCGCCACACCCACTTGAAGCCTAAATGGCTAATAATACGGGCCCACACGACCAGGTCCTTTTCGATTCAGATATCAAGAGCATTATGCGAAATTCGCGTAAACCTCCGACGGAGAATACTAGAACTTATCGGTAGCATGATCGAGGAGACCGACATGAGATAGAACTACGACTTTGGCAAGAAGAGTAAGAGCCAAACCACCAATATTTTGTCAATCCAGCAGCCCCCACGCCGCTAGCCGGCTGCCTGACGACCCGAGCCGCCATCTGCCATAGGACACTACTAGGCTTCCGGTGCCGCCGCCACGTCTCCCAATCTTAGCCGCCATCACCACGTTGTTTGGGACGACGCACCATGGCGATAGGAGAGCTTCCCGTGGGTCAGAAGCCGCCTCACGAGAAGACAACCCCGCTGCCATTGTCGACTTAGCGGCCTTTTTGCTGCCGGTATCCTCCGACAACAATAGGTAAGGTGAGTGAGAAGGTACTAGGTCGACAGCGGCTAGGATTTCGCCCGAGTCGACCAGGAGAGGAGAGGGACGCGAGGCTCTTCAAATAGCAGATAGATGCATGTGTTATGTGTATGTGTAATTCCGATGGATCTAGATTGATAGTACTATCCGCTAGTTAGAGCATCTCCAAGCGGAGTTGCCAAACTGCTCAAACGTCCGGGCGGACAGGCCGGACAAGGTTTGAGCTAAAAACATGCACCCAACCATGGTCTCTAAACACTCCTCATAGGTCCGGGCTGTCCAAAAACCCCAAACCCACCCCATATATGGGGAGGGTTTGGGGGCGACCGGACGCGACCGGACGGACAGCTTTTCCTTTGTTTTTTTTTTTTGTCCTTCATTGTTCCTTCTCTCTTTCTCCACCAATCACATGCAAGTGATCCCACAATTTGGGGATTTTATGGTACATGGTTGGAGGAGGCTACTTTTAGGGACTGATTTTAGCAATCGTGACTGAAGATGCTCTTGGTTCGTGAATCCGACCATGTCTGCGTTCCGACCGAGCCAACCATATCCACGTGCACCCACTCACCCTTAGGTTTGGTGGGTTGGAATAGTGGATTGTGGCCGCGTTGACCAGCTGGGCACTCGCAAGACTCCACCCGCGTGGTGCTATGATCCAGACTCCACCGGAAAACGGTTGGCGACGATCGCCGGCCGGTGAGCGAATGCGCCGCTGCTGCAGTTGGTGGTGTCTGTTCCTTCACTTCCACGCTCTTTCGCTGTCCACATCTCTCAGCTGACTCCGACGCGCGTTCTAGCTGAAGCGTGGGGTCACTTCTCTGCTGCTCTGCTTACAGTACTAACCAGTGTTGACTACTGTAGCTTCGTTTCCCACCCATGGCAATGATCACCGACCGACTGCGTGCGTGACATTGTGTCCGTGTTCCAACTTCGTTCCCAAGAAAAGTCTCCCTTCCTTCGGTTCAGTTGGTCGCCGGAAAAAAGGTCAAGGTCAAAGCAACGCGCTAACTGTCAGTGCCTTTGTCGCTGACTGACACCATCGTCGTCGTTGCCACACCAGATTCCTTCTCCGGCACTCGTCAATGGAGCGGAATATATATGCACACACTCTCTGCTACTCGCCCCCAACCCCCCCGGTCTCAGGCGCTCGACAAAGACTGCCGCATTGCTCGATCTGCAGCAGCAAGCACCAGTGCGACGTCTTCTTGCTCAGATCCATGGGCGCGCCGGCCGCAGGTCCGTTCCCGGGCAACAGCTTCGTCATCCTCTCCGTCTCCGTCGTGGGCATCCTCGCCACCTCGCTCCTCCTCCTCGCCTACTACCTCTTCCTCACCAAGTGCGGCTTCGCCTCCTGGCGCCTTGGCGGCATCCAAGACGACGACGTCGCCACGCAGCATCACCACCACATCGTCTACGCTACGGAGCCAGCGCCGCGTCGCGGGCTGGAGGAGGCGGCGATACGGCGGATACCCACGCTCCGGTACCCGAAGCCGCCGCTGCCGCCGTGCCAGTCCGAGGAGGAACCAGCGGCGGCCAAGGTGTCCAGCGAGTGCGCGGTGTGCCTGAGCGAGTTCAACGAGGGGGAGAGGCTCAGGCTGCTGCCAACCTGCCTCCACGCCTTCCACATCGACTGCATCGACGCCTGGCTTCAGGGCGCCGCCAACTGCCCCCTCTGCAGGGCCGCCGTCTCCGGCTCCGCCTGCCAGCCCCACATTACAGTTAACCAGCACATCGACATCGTCGCCATCCTCCAAGCCGACGCCGACGCTGGTAACGCCGACGCCGTAGTGATAGATATCGCCTCGCCGCCGCCGATGGACACGAGCATCGGCAGCGGAATGAGTATGGGCGACGAATGCATCGACCCGAGGAGGGACGAGTCGTTGGGCGTGCAGCAGCCGATGAGAAGGTCCATGTCCATGGACTCGTGCAATGACAGGCACCTGTACCTCGCTCTGCAGAAGGCCCTGCGGCAGCCGCGTCACTCTGCAGCTCTCTGGGACGACGGCAAAGGGGAGAGCAGCAACCGCGGCATCCGGCAATCTGCAGGGAAGCTGCGGCGATCCTTCTTCTCCTTCAGTCTCGGCCACAGCCGGAGCTCCAGAAGTGCCATCTTGCCCATCTGAAATTAATGGCTCGTGCCAAATCTGTACAATTCCTTGAAGCTAGACTAGATGATGATGATATACTCAATCAGCTGGTGCATTCTGTACCCTTTTTTCTCTGTTTTCTTGATCGCAGTTTTCGACTCTACTCCGATCGAGTGAAGTGTAAATTAGTCTGATGTTGTGCAAGTAAATGGAATGAGTCTTCGTAACGCTTGACTAGATAACAGCACCATGTGTACTCTAGTGTCTGACTCATTCGGGATCTGCTCGGCGTAACCGCATGACAGGAAAAGCCCCTCCGATCGACAGTGTGATATAGTTGGACACCAAAATTCTTCCCTCCTTCCACATTGCAGCCTACCGACTACCAAAATCTCTTTTTTTTTCCTCCCTCCCCGCGGTGTTGCCGCAAACTTCTCCTTCATGAACGCCTGGTATGCCCCCACACCTTCTCACGACTCCCTCGCAAGACGGTGTCGGGCGACAAGCTGAAGGAGCTGCCAATGAAGGAGATGAAACTAGAGTCGAGGAGCTGACGACACAGGCGTTGGCGTAGCGGAGACGCAACGAAAGGTGTCAATCCCAAACGAGAGGGACGCCCCTCCCCCTAAGACCGACCTAGTGGTGGTGGTGGCGGCGATGTGTCGCGGTTTGAGGAAGACGACGTGGCAACGCTCGCGTATTGTGGGGGGGAGCAGTAGCGATCATGGCACCGTGAGGTGTTGGTGTGGTTTGCTAGCAATGGTGATGGAGTGGCTTGCCGACAGCGACAATTGCACTGGCAATGTTGTTTCTTCAGCGGTGGCGGTCAATCGATGGAGGCTAATTGGGGTCATGAGATGTTGGGTTTGATGAGCTCTAGGTGTAACTGTGTAAGCCTTGAACCGACCTTGCTTATTGCTGGCAAAGACGACATATTTGAATGTCGTTGCTCTCCATGGAGATCAGCGTGGAACACCCTTCACCTCTCTTGTCATCATAGTCTTGGGGTTTCCGGGTAAAAACCTACGTTTTAACCTTGGTCGGAGCGGGGCACTAGTGTCATACTCATCGCACCCATTCAGGCATCGTCTTGGAGGTTTGGTCATTGAGTGATTACAGCTTGTGATGACTGGCTGTCTCATCATCGGCTAGGCGGCGGCAAAACTTTGTGGCTGGTAATGTTGAAGTAGGAGCGATGGCTCCGTAAATCGCCGTCCTGTGTGTAAGTGTCAGTTTTGTTGCTTAGGTGGCGAACACGTTGGCTATCCTGGTCGTGGCCTCGGGTCCATTGTGCAAGCCGGAACGTCACTTCCGAAAGGGTAGGCTGGCGACTCTTGTCACTTTAGAGGCGGTTTTCGTCGGCTCGTTTGGAGCGTGACCTTGAAATCCACTTGTATGTTGAGTTGCATCGATTTTTCGGACAATTTATGTTGGAAACTGAATAATTCTCTTCTGCTCCATGATAGATAGCATTGGCTCTGATACCAATCGAAAGATCGAGGATGTCGTCTAGAGGGGGGGGGGTGAATAGGCGTTTTAAAATAATTACGGTTTAGGCTTGAATAAATGCGGAATATAACTAGCGTTTAATTTATCAAGCACAAAACCTAAACAAGCTAGGTTCACCTATGTGCACCAACAACTTATGCTAAGCAAGATAACCACTAAGTGATAGCAAGATAGATAACTTCAAGCACGATGGCTATCACAAAGGTAAAAGTATAAGTAAATGGTTTGGGTAAAGAAGTAACCGCAAAGTGGACACGAGGAGATGTTTCCCGTAGTTCCTTCCCAATGGAAGTACGTCTACGTTGGAGTGTGGAGCCACCTAGGCGCTCCAATAGCACGGATGTGCTCACTCTATTCTCCGTGAGCTTCACTCTATTCTCCGTGAGCTTCACCCTCGAGGGATTGGCTCGTTCCACTGTGAGGTCGACTTGAGGGCGTTGACCAAACCAATACACAAAGGTCGAGGAACTCCACAATGAGTTGGAGCCTCCCAACGATGTCCCGGAGCTTAGCAACAAAATAAAGCTCCGAAACTCACAAAGTCCTCATAGGGTTACAACTAACCCAAGAGGCAACAAGATCCACAAAGAGTAATAAGCTTCTCAAACTTCACCTCCATGTATCACCGTGGAGAACTCAAACCGATACACCTAATGCAATGACAAGAACACAAAAAGTGCTCAAAGTTCTTCACTCTCAAATCCCACCAAAGCACCTAATGCTATGGAGGAGGATGAGAGGAAGAACAAGGAAAACAACAAATGAATCCCAAGGTCTAGATCTAATATGCTCCCCTCACTTAGAAGAGAGATTGATTGGTGAAAGTGTAGATCTAGATATCCTCTCTCTTTTCCCTCAAGAAGGAGCAAGAATCATTGGAGGGATTGAGAGATAGCAAGCTTGTGGAGGTCAACAATGGTGGTCAAAACTTGCAAGAAAGGTTGGGGAACCATTGGAGAAGAAGTCCCCTTAAATAGGTCACCCAAATATCCAACCGTTAAGTGCAGATTCGCGTCGTGGCGGTACTACCGCTAAACCCAGCGGTACTACCGCCCCTTTAGGAAGTTAGGTCAGGCAAACGGGCAGAAACCAGGCTCTAGGTAGCGGTACTACCGCCCCGGGCAGCAGTACTACCGCCCCGACGGTACTACCGCTTTTGGTGCCGCTGAAAACAGGATTCTGTATGTTCCGGCGGTACCTCGGGCGGTACCGGCGGTACTACCGCCCCCCTGGAAAACTACAGGAAAACCAAACACCAAAACGACAATATCTTTTGCACCCGGACTCCGTTTTTGATGATATTTGGCTCATTGGAATCACAACAACGAGCTCTTCAAGATTATACAGAGAAACATCATAGTCCAACAATGAATCATAAAACCAAATGTGGAAAGGTTAAACCTCTTTATAAAAGTCAAATCGGTAAAACCTTCAATATCAAAAACGCAATAAGTTTTCCATACGAAATCCGTTTTTGATAAACTTGAGCTTGTCTTGAAGATCATGACAAGCTCTAAAACCACACATGGAGGAAAGCCAAATAAGAACCAAGAAATATGATGCCAAGTATGCAAAGGTTTGAGCTCTCTCCGAACGATACGATCAAGTTACTCATTCGAGAGCTCCTCTTGAAAGTGTGGCATCTATCGTATAATCCGGTCTCTCACTAACACCATGAGACCGGTAAAATAGAAACCCTATCAAGGTCATACCTTTGCCTTGCGCAATCCACTTGAGCTAGATGATAACGATCTTGATCACCTCAAGTTAGATCACCTTTCTTGATTGCGCTCCGCTTGATGAAGACTTGTGAATTGCTCCCCCATACACAATATGGGAGAGCCGCTTTTAGGAACATCTTCATTTGACCATTATCTTGATGACGACCACCGCTTGATGTCATCCGCCATGGGCTATATGTAATCTTCCTTTTGATGCATGCCCATAGGAAGATACCTAACCCCACATAGATACTCCACACACACATGTATATGGGTTAGTTTACAAAGCTATATAGATGATTTCTTACCATACCATTGGATCACAAGATCCCACATGGTACAACATGTAGCTTTGTGTGTTGATCACTTGAACCAATCCTTTCCACTTAGCCTTGATCAACTTTGTATCGTTTATTCTTTCTTGATCAATGATGATGTCTTGAAGGTGACCATGAATATCCACGGTATTCTATTCTTCAAGACATACTTGCAATATGCTTACAACAAACATTAGTACATAAGGATTATCATTAATTACCAAAACCACACATGGGGGCACCATGCTCTTTCAATCTCCCCCATTTTGGTAATCGATGACAATCCATTTTACGAGGGTTTATATAATGAATTAAGCAACCATGCAAAGGAAAAAGCAAGGATGCATGAGCATGAAACGGCAAATGCTTAAGAACGAAACCAAAGAATAAAACCAAATTCCCTTAAACCCTCTAAACTTCTCCCCCATTGGCATCCATTGCCGAAATGGGTGAAATTTTTAGAAGGCCAGTATAATAAGAGCTCCCCATAAAGTATGCATTTTCTTAAGATATGAGTGAAATCAAATGCACATATTCAATAACGAATAGATTGAGGGAGATCAAATTATATTGAGGATACAAAGATTGAAAAAGGATGATATGGTGAAAAGTGTATCAATGAATGAAACATGCAATCAAAGAACCCAAATCCATTTGAACAAAAGATTTTATGATTTGAACAAAACAATGTTTCGAGAGAGAATAGAGGAGCTCCCCTATATCATGTACTATTTAGAAATTGTGTATTTGAGTACCATGTGCACAAAGATGGAATCATCACTCCCCCATAATCCTTTGAAACACAAAACATGTGCAAGAGGGAATGTATATAAAACAAGGCATAACACTTGCAACAATCATATGGTTGAGCATCAAATAGAAGACCGACAAAAAAACCAAATGAAAGAACATTTACAAGATTTAGACTCAACCAAATGATGTGTGTGACACATCAAAGCCTTTTATAAGAGTACATCATAGGTGAGCATTGAGCATCACCATAGTCTCAAAGGTATAATAAGCAAGGAGCAAAGCATGTCATTTCAACACACACAACCGATAAAAATGAGTGCACAAGATCCAATAAAATTAGGCAAGCACTCATAAGGCAAATATTTTCGGGAGCCACCAAAAGATCCAAACAAACAAAAAAGAGGTGGACACCAAGGAAATAGGATATCAATTTGCGATGTAACATTTCTCATGTGTATAGATTTCTTTTTTTTACCATAAAACCGTGAGGGAAGCCCCCACGGTATAATTTTATTAAATAAAAGACAGAGTACAACACAATACAAAGTTCAGGTTGAGAGGATCGACCCATCTTATGGAAATTAAAAGATATAACTTAGTAAACTAAAATGAAGAGATCCACTGAAATAGGGCTTGTTTCTTAGTAGGCTTGAGACGGTATCCGATCAAGTTGATGTCTTTGATGAAGAGGGTTTTCCACTTTCTAAATGATGGTCTTTCTTGTTTGAAGATCAGGTCATTTCGGCATTTCCAGATATTCCAAGATGCTGCTATCGCCACCTCCAGAAAACACGGCCCAATATGATTACTTCTTGTATCCATGATTGTGTCCAGTAAGGACGTCCTCTGAATCCAGTTTATATTCAAAAAAGACCAACAATGCTGAGCAAATGGATATTCAAAAAAGAGATGATCTCTAGTTTCCAGTGCATGTAGGTTGCATAGTGAGCAGTCTGAAGTTGTGTCTAAGTGCCAATGTTTTCTATTCATCATGTCACGTGTATTTAACCTGTCGTGAATCATCAGCCACACAAAAATTCTCTGTTTTGGTAGACATCTGCACTTCCACAACTGTTTAAAAGCCGGATGCGGCTGTATCCCTTCAAACATTAGATTGTAGTAGCTTGCCGAAGTTTATTTATTTGAGTTTAATTGATATACCCATGCGTCTTCTTCACCCCTAGCTTGCTGATCTTGCTCGAGATTTGCGATAGTGCCTCTTATGTGCTGAAGTTCATCATGTGCTCTTTCTGACAGAGGTAAGAAGAACAAAGAGGGAAGGTGTTCAGTTTGAAGAGCAGATTGTAGAGATATGTCTGAATCAAGGGCAAAACTGAATAATCTCTCAAATTGGTTAGCCATCAACACATCTCCCAACCATTTATCCTTCCATAAAAGTACCGAGGAACCATTTCCAGGTGAGCATTGTGTTATTCCCATGTATTGCCAAAAAAGTGAGGATATGTCTTTCCACCAGAACGATCCAACCTTAACTGCAGTGTGCGGGATTTTATTTTGATAGTAGTTGTGCCATACTAATTCAACCCATGGAATTTCATCTTTATTCATAAACTTGTGAAGATGTTTCAGGAGCAATGCTTCATTCTGAACTTCCAGATTTATTACTCCAAGGCCTCCAACTTTCTTTGGCCGACAGACTTTTTCCCAGGCAATTAATGAGTTACAGGTGACTTGCATGTCATCATCTTTTTTCGCCCATAGACAGTGTCTTCTTCCTCTGTCAATACTTTTTATCAAAGTTTTCTGAATCTTGAGGGAACACATATAGAATGTTGGTAAGGCAGAGAGAACAGAGTCAATATATGTCAGTCTTCCAGCATAGTTTAAGAATCTACAGACCGCATTAAGTCTTCTTTCAATACTGTCCGCAAGAGGTGAAAGATCTTGAATTGTTGGCCGAGTAGTTCCCAGAGGTAATCCAAGGTAGGTAAAAGGCATGGTTCCAACCTGACAGCCAAGGATAGTAGCTAACTGAGCAGCCTCTTGTTGTGAGCAGTTTATGGGCACTAGGCTTGATTTTGCATAATTCACTTTCAATCCTGTCGCAGCAGCGAAATCATCAATTATTGTCCTCATTAGCTGAATTTGGCGTGGACATGCTTCCATAACCACAAGGGTGTCATTCGCGTATTGTATAACTGGGAAGTCATGGTTGGGGATTGGAATTAGGTGCTATTAGAGAATTTTGATAAAAATGATAGTTTATCATAGTTTGTAGCAAATCAGCTGTCTCCACAAATAAAAGGGGAGAGAGAGGGTCTCCTTGGCGAATGCCTCTTTTACAAGCAAATTTCTTTCTAGGCACACCATTTAAAAGGATTGAAGATGTTCCAGTTGACATGATATTGTCTATCCATTGTATCCAGATGTTATCATATCCTTTTAGCTTTAGAATTTTCAATATTGCCTTGTGTTCCATCATATCAAATGCTTTCTGGAAATCAATCTTCAAAATAACAACGTGTTTTTCGGACTGTTTGCATTGGTGAAGATATTCAAAAGCCCAGCCTAAACAGTTTTGTATATTTCTTGACTTTAAGAATCCATACTGGTTTCGGTGAACTCCCTTCAGAATTACTTCCTGTAACCTGTTTGCCAATAACTTTGTGATGAGCTTCAGACTGGAATTGAGTAATGAAATAGGTCTGTAGTCGTTAGGAGATTCAGGACTTGTGTTCTTCGGTATTAATGTGATCAGGGAATCATTGAGATTTGTGAGATCAATTCTCCCTTGTTGGAAGTCTGTGCACATTTGATAGTAATCGTTTTTTATTATATGCCAACATTTCTTGATGAACATCCCATTGTACCCATCAGGTCCTGGTGCCTTGTCAGTAGGAAGATTTTTGATGACATCGTCTATTTCAGTTGTGGTAAAAGGAGCAGATAAGTTTTGTAATCCTTGTATAGGTGTGATAAGATTTTCAAGAGCTTCAGGAAAATGAATGTTGCTGTTTTGACCCAGTCTATCTTTAAAAGCACCCCAAAGAACAGCAGCCTTCTCATCATGGGCACAAATTTCTCTTCCATCAGGCATTGTGAATTTAGCTATATTGTTCTGTCTGTATCTTATTGTCGCCATAGAGTGAAAAAAGCAGTGTTTTCATCTCCTAGTTTTGCCCATCTAATGGTGCATCTGTTCTTCCATATGTCTCTCTTGCAATTTGTAAGATGAATAAATCTGGCTTTGACAAGGTGTCTGAAATTCCATTCAGTGATGTGTAGAGGTCTCAATTCCTCAAATTCATCCAACATTGTGATGGTGCTGTCACAGGTTGTAAGCATTGAGTCCAAATTTGAGATATTGTCGTTCCATATTTTCAAAGCTTTCCTTAGAATTTTCAGCTTGGCTGTGATTGTTTTTGCAGAGTTTCCTGTAATTTGAGTTGCCCAAACATTTTCCACCACATCATAGAAACCTGGTTGTCTAATCCAGTAATTTTCAAATCTGAATATAGAAGCTTTGGGGATTTTTGAGTTAATACTGACAACACAGGGAATGTGG
The DNA here is from genome assembly GCA_947311845.1 of Poa pratensis. NCBI lineage: Eukaryota > Viridiplantae > Streptophyta > Magnoliopsida > Poales > Poaceae > Poa > Poa pratensis. The sequence goes on from CAMZMU010000041.1 coordinate 71,675,155, forward strand.
TCTGAAACCGGTCGAGCTAGAGGATTAACAACAGTGTTCGGGTACTTCAATGTCCAGCCAGCTGTTGTAAAAAACCAGTCTAATTGTACCAGTAGGGGATCTTGTTGCATGTTGCTCCAAGTGTAGCTCCTTCCTTTTATAGGCAATTCAACTAAACCTAGGTTACTGATGATTTCGTTGAATGTGAAAATGTCTTGCATGTTAGCACCTTGTCTGTTTCTGCTTTCCACTGATCGGTAAAAATTGAAGTCACCCATTAGTATCCAGTCTTCAGTATTTTGTATGTCAAGATCATTTAGCCAAGAGACAAATTCAGAACGCCTAGGTTCAACACAGGGACCATATACGTTTACAAGAGTCCAAGAATCAGTTGACATAGTTGAAGTGAAATTTATTATCATGCCAAAGCTCTCCATAGATAAAAGAGTACCAGTAAAGATCAAACTATTCCATAGAACAAGAAGTCCCCCTGAAGCACCAACTGAAGGTACACAGACAAATCTGTCGAAGCGTTTGGGTGCGAATTTTCTTATGAATGAATTGTCAAAAGATGTTTTTTTGGTTTCTTGTAGACAAATAATGCTAGCATTGCTTTCTTCGATTTTGTTTCTAAGTGGAGTCCATTTTTGTTCATCATTCAAACCACGAATGTTCCAGCATAAGATGTTCCAAACTTTTACAGCAGATAAATAAGAAGACATTGTAAATGAAAGGAAGATACAAATAGTTTGATAGGAATGAAGATATAGGTCTTCTTAGGCTTGGACAGCTTTTCTTCGGTGATTTCTTGCAAAGGAATCCCACAGTCAGCTCCTATCTTCTGCATAGCTGTCATCTTCAACACATCTGGGGTAGGAGCTAGTTGTACAGATGACTTCTTTCGCTTGGATCCTGAAGGGGCTAAAGCCTGGTGAATGAAACCATCCTTGTCACTGCGCCTGGTGAATGAAACCATCCTTGTCACTGCGAAGACCTCTACGAACAGAGTGTGTAGATTCAGGAGCATCAGCTTTTCCTTTTCTCTTTTTCTTCTGACGAACCTGAACAGGTATCACTAAGTCAATCTGCATATCAGTAGTGTCTTGCGTCTCTTCCATGTTGTCTTCAGACAACCACTTCCTTTCAATAAAAACTGGCAGGGGGAAGGACATGTTTAGGAATGTATATTGAGGCCATAAAGCAAGAGCAAGAATCCCCAATTTGACAGCAGCTAGAAAAGCAGAGATCATTCCATCAAGCAGGTATTCATCATTGTTGGATGTAGAGTCATGTGAAAGCCTCTTCATGTTCTTGTTCCAGTACAGCGAGGCTAAAATGTGAATGACTTCAATTGAAATAGGCAGAATAATTTCTTGGTTCAGACCTCCAGCACGGATAAACATCAAGCTCCCAGAAGTGGTTCCATGCAGGAAATTTTCAGCTGCTCTTTCTGCTAAATCACATTCTTCATTCCAGGCTGCCAGTCCATCATCATGTGCATTCCTCTCTGGTGTAACACCATCCATCAAAGATGCACCTGTGTAACCAAACAATCTTCTGAAACTGAACCCTGTGTAGGGAGGGAGTTGTGGTGGAGCATTGGGCCACTGCCTCCAACCAGCAGCATTTGATGCGTTCTCTTGATTGTTCTGAGGAGCACCTTGTTCCCATGCCATGTCAGCGTTTTGTTGTTGCCAAATATGAGCCTCGTGAGCAGCCTGTTGCATCAGAGATAGAAATGGCAAGTGTGTAGGGTGAGGAGTAACATTCATCGGTGGCAGAGGATCTTCATTTCCTGCAACCCCAATGTTTGGCGCCATACTGTTAAGGATGTAAACTGGCACCGACCAAGATTTGCCCAAGACACCCATATCAGTGAAACGTTTGATCACTAAGCTGTGGGGTACTAGCACCACCTCATTAATCAGAACCTTAATCAAAACTCTTGATTTCTTGAAACCAGGCCTATGCCAGATCAGTAACTTCCCAAAGCAGGAGGCAGCCTTAATAACAAAATGCTCAGTTTGATAGTTAATTGGGAATCCTAGCATCATCACCCAAGCTTCCCTTTCAATAGCTGGTGTACGCATATTCGGACCATCATCATGGTTAACAAGAGTGAAAGTGGAATGTTCTCCTAATGCATGAGGACTAGTAGCAATGAGGTAATCTTTAGCCAATGTTGAACAAAAGCAAATCAGCCCAACCACAAAAGGATAAACTTCACCGTCACTAGTTTCTGCACCAAGATCATCTAACGGAACTCTCCTAATCTCAGTAATCGCCTCCTCTTTCTCATTATCAGGGATCTCAGGGGTTACCGTAACCAGAGCATATTGGTCGTGGAATTCAGAAGGCTCGCCGACACAGATCATGTTCCGCTGCAACCTCGTAGCTGGTCCTCCCTCGATGTCCATCGGTCCTGGGAGGAAGGGATACGGCACCACCGGGACGTTCGCCATTGATGCGAACTGCTCTGAGAGTGGAGACGTGGGAGAGTGGGGCTTTTGTGAAGGAGGCGTTAAGCTCTGTGTAGTTGTAGAAGGCGAGTCGTTAGGGGAGAAGAGTTCTGTCGTTAGTGGGGTGTAATCTTTTTTTTCACTTTCCAGACAGATTTAGTGGGCTTAGCTTTGGGCCTCCAAAAGGGTTTTTTCTTACCCAGCAAGTATGATCCAGATGACCATAATTCGAACAAATTCTGCATCTCAACAGTGTTGTGCATTCAGTAACAATATGTCCAGATCGTAAACATTTTTTGCAGAACTTTTTCCTCACACAATTAACACATTTATGGTTCAGACGTTGGCACCCAGAGCATATCCCTGGGCAATTTTCACTGAGATGATCTGAGAGGCTACAACAAGAACATCTGCCCAAAACTTTGAAAACAATGTCTTTTGGTGGTATGAACGACAGGTTTAGAGCATCCTTAATATCTTGATCCGAATACTTTGCACCACGCAAATCCTCAATATTTTCTAACGTTAACCTTGGTAGGTAAGAACAGAACTTCTCTGGAAAACCGTTGCCAACGAAAGTTTTTTGAAAATTCTGAATATTCAGCGAGAACGGTTCAGAGAAACTGCCGAAAACCACCGTTTGGTCTTGAGGATGAGCACAACTGGGGATCTGTTCATGATGATCAAAGGATCCAAATCTGATTGCAGTGTCAAGACCGGAGAGATCTTCAGAAGAGGGTGCAGAAAACAGGTTGAATTTATCAAGAACGCTCCGAGAAGAATGGTCATTCTGTGCACTCAACTTCAGAAAATCAAGATTCGATTTGAAGCGTGTTGGAGATCTCCGAGAGACCTCTAGTATTTCTTCATTAGCAGACCAAGAACGAAAATGGGCAGAATTCTGGCGTAGAGAGCGAATATGTCCTCTGAACAGAGAAAAGTGGCAGACGAAATCGGCCAGACTCGATCGTGCAAAGCATAGATGAAGTGACCCACTTTGTTGGAGGCTACCGAGAAACGGAAACGATGATCGGAGAGTCTAAAAACTTTGAAATCTGAGTGCGAACCTCCGATGCAACTTTGTAAAGCAAGGCCAACTAATTCCTTGGTAAGTATGAAAGAGGCCAAAGAAAAAGCCACAACCAAGTAGAATTCTTTCCCATGATCACGAGAGGAGGGGGAGACTGAAGATCCAAACCGCGAGCGCACCTGAGCCTCCACCGCGAGGCCGGGGGAGAAGTCCCAGTGCAGAAGAGCATCCATCTTCGGCTAGATCCAGGCGCCATTGTTGCAGTTCGAAGGTGGCAGAGGGGTCGGTGGGAGGGAGGAGCGAAGCGCCATTTTTTCTTTTATGCAGTTAGATTGTGTATAGATTTCTAAGTAGATAACAATCATATGATAAACATCCACAAAGAAACATGCACACACAAAATAGTTACTAAAGAGAAGAACATGATACCCAAGAGGAAGTCATATAAATATGCACCATTAAGATCATTTCTTAAAAGAAAAGCACATGCCTCAAATTTATCTTAAATGATATAAATGGAATTCCAACACAAACTCATCAAACGCATCACAAATACCCACAAGGGAAAGTGCTAGTTGAGATGCTTTGAGGAAGGAAACAAGTATCATAAGGAACAAAAGGAGTCATGCCAAGAAGCAACCTACACAAGGTTGAGTGCAAGAAATGTATGCATGGGGTAGATACTTGTTACCGAGATGGCATTGGTGATGTTGAAGATTAGAAATTCACAAACATCCTAGCTTGGCTTCAATAAGCACATGGTGAGAGCACCTTCATTATAAATGAGACAAGCATCCAATGCATCTCCGAAGTGCCTACAAACACAAGTCAAGTACAAAATAGTCCCCAAACATATTGGGTCCTAAGTAGTTAGGAAACTACAATACATTGGACAAAGTACACATAAAAATGTGCATTTTGGATATAAAAAAAACAACTTCATGCACATCTTAGCCCATTTAGGATTAGGTGGAGTTTACCCAATATATTGGATCAAAGAAAGTAAACATGCCATAATATATACATGAAGTAAATATGCATGTCAAGACCTTCAAGAAACAAATGAAAAGAAAGATACCAATTAAAGAGATACCAAAAAGAAAGATAAATCAATGAATGGGATAACTAACTCCCAAAGAGAGAAAGATTCCAACAAATAAACCAAACCCTCTACACTTTCTATGATGGCACAAAGTATCATGACAAAAAGGTTTGTCTTTCTATGAGACATGTCATCGGGCTCAAACACCAACTTAAAATAGATCAAGTAGCAATTGAAGACAAATAATGTTCTAAAGCATATAGGATAGCTCCCCCAAGATTTGTGCACTATTTATGATCTTGCATTGGAATGCAAAATGCACACAATATGGGATCATCACACTCCATATATATTATTCAAACACTAGTCATGTTCAAGAAAAGCAATAAGATCCAACACCAATTCAAAAGATGGTGTTCTACTCAAAATAGAATAGCTCCCCAAGAATAGTGCATTATCTTAGAAGTATGACTTTGAATGTAAATGCACAAGAATGGGATCACGACTTTCCTATTTTAAGGAAAACACAAAACAACATGACTAGAGCAAGAGGATCCAAAGGTCAAAGAAGACAAAAGAAAGTTTGATTAAAACTAATCGTTGGCAATAAATAAGGCAATTAAGAGCAAAGACCAAAGTAAATATGATCAATATACTTTACCACAAATAAGATTGTCACTTGTAAAGACAAGTAATGCATGGAGATAATTCTCGGTGGTAAATGACAAAGATATTCAAGATCATATTCTCAAAACAAGAGCGAATAGGCATATAAGGAACTTGTTTGAGAACATGCCACATATGAATAAGATAATTTATAATATCAATTCTAAGTGGCAAAACCTCACTTGTTCACATTTTCTAGGTTCGTAATATGCACAAAGCTTATTACTTCCCCATAATGTGATAATCCATTTATTTTCAACAAGAGGCAAATATAAACCAATAGAGATAGTTAATGGACATTTAGAATTTGAATTTCTCATGAGCATGACATACCACATAGAGACTAGATAATATTGATATATCAACACTAAGTGGAATTCCTCATGTATGTACATTTTTAGGATTGTGACGTGCTGAAGCATATCACTCACCCAAAATGGGAAAGTCCATTAATCACTCAAAGAGCCAACTAAGATAAAAACAAGAAGCAATAAAGGCTCAACACAAACACATATGACCATGATGTGCAAACCAACATACACTAGGTTACTCAAGATATGTAAGTGGTAGGCACAACATAAACAAACACATGCAAGGTACAAAACCAAACACATGCAAGGGGCAAGCAACTTTCAATGTACATATATAATTTAAATGCAAGTTACCGCAATGAGGCACGTTGGATACAAGATAGAGATATGATAATCCAAATGACTTGGCTTGGAAATATGATTGATGAAGATCCCTTAATTCTTCATGATGTAGTCAAGTCTCCAACGCCCTCCAAAACACCTATTGATCAAGTTTTAGCTTGTTGGTCCCCAACCAAGTTGGGTCCTAAGAGGTTAGTCACAATAGGCTTGGCCACCCAAATGGTTCTTTTCTTGACACCACTTTGAAAACCAAAATATTTGGCAAACACATTGCCAACCTTATCCTTCTCAAGAGAGTAAACATCATCAATTATGATTGGGTTGGATAAGGTACCGTTAGTGCATGAAGAAGCAAGATGTCCCTTCTCGCGACATAGATAGCAACATCTACTTCCACATTTCTTCTTAGTTGATTTCTCAACTTGAGAAGCTTTAGCTTGATTCTCCATAGGAAGTGGCCTTTCTTCAACATTGGATACTTGAATATGAACTTGAGGCCGCTTCCCTTGTTGCTTCTCACTTAGACGCTTCTTCTTCAATGGGCAAGATCTCACATGATGCCCTTCAATCTTGCACTTGAAACAAACAATCTTGGCCAAATTCTTGACTTGTTCATGGCCCTTCTTCTTGTTGCTCTTGGACTTGTTCTTGTTGTTGGAGTTGAATCCAAGTCCACTCTTGTCATTGGGGATTTTTATACACTCAACATATTGTCAAGTGCGGACTTCCCAATATGACCCTTTTGCAAGTCTTTCTTCAAAGAAGAGACTTGCGCCTTGATCTCTTTGATTTCCTCTACATGGTTAGTTTCAACACAATACTAGAGGAAGTAGATGCTTCATTGTTAGAGCAACAAGACATGGAAAGTAATTCATCACAAGATGTAGAAATATCATGAGTGGATGAACTACTAGGACTAGCACATGGCAATATAACATTTTGTGTAGTTGTGCTAATGTCCACATGGGGCTCACAAGATGTTACCTTAGTTGAAATAGCCTCATGAGCTAACTTTAGCCGATCATGGGAGACTAGAAGATCATTATGAGAGCTCGAGAGCTTTTCATGACTTTCTTCCAATTTCCTATAATTGCTTGTTAGCAACACAAGTTGAGCCCTTAGCTCAACATTATCATTCAATGTAGATGCTTCACAAGAAGTAGAGTTAGTAGCACAAACATCATCATTTTTAGATTTGAGGACATTAGAAAGAGCAAGAGCATGATCTTTTCTTAATTTAGAAAAGTATAAACTATAAGATTCCTCAAGACTACAAAGTTTTTCCTCAAGGATCCTCCTACGCTCTTGCTCTTCATTAAGAGCAATAGAAAGATCCCCGATCTCATCGGTGTAGTCTTGCTCACGACCTTCCATTTCCACAATGGTGTCCTCATGCTCATCAATAAGTTTCTTGCTCTCAATAGCAATAGTCAAGATTTCAATGAAATTAGAGCAAGCATTTTTATTTTTACTTAGAGCATGAAACACAATTTCACCTTTCTTATTTAGAGAATCAACAATATCATTTTCTTCATTATTAACATCACCATTTTTAGATTCAATGGGGTTCAAAGTAGGAGATACCTTTGAATCCTTAGCCATAAGGCAAAAGATGGTCGATGAAGATGAAACATTACTTGAGGCACCACTCAAGTACACATCTTGTTCCATAGGAAGTTGGGTTTCCTCTACAATGTTAGTGACCAAAGGAATAGAGGAAACACACACATTTGTAGTATGGCAACAAGATAAAGCAAGCATATCATCATGAGATTTAGACAAACAATTTCCACATGATATGCAAGGACTATCAACACAAGCATGTAAAGCATGTATGGTGCTAGATGTATCTAAGTCCAAAGGTAGATCATTGCAACAATGTTGAGGTAAAGAATCATCAATGGTAAGTTTACTACCATTGTTGCAAAGCCACCACTACCCACCATCTCATTAGGTTGTGGCTTACCACATGTTGGTGAAGTAGAGGAAGTTGAGAACTCATCACGCCCGGAGGTGGAGGGAGAACAATCATTCTCAATAATGTTGGACACATCATATTTGTCTTGAAGCTTTGTCCATAAATCATGAGCATTCCGAAAAGGCATGATTGACTCAAGAACTACATTGCTCAAAACACAAACAATAGCATGAGATACTAGAGAATTGAGATAAGAGTTTTCCTCATCCTCTAAAGATAACTTTTGGAGATCCTTTGGAGGAGGAAAATCCATATCTACAATTCTCTCCATTTTTGGGCCATACACCCGAAAAAGATTAAGCATGCGAATTTTCCAAACATCATAATTTGTGCCATCGAATATGAAAGTGGGATCATTTGCTAGATCTCTAAACGACATCTTTACTCTCAAGGCGGTGAAGCCTAAAAAGAGAGCCTTGGCTCTGATACCAATTGAAAGATCGAGGATGTCGCCTAGAGGGGGGTGAATAGGCGTTTTAAAATAATTACGGTTTAGGCTTGAATAAATGCGGAATAAAACTAGCGTTTAATTTATCAAGCACAAAACCTAAACAAGCTAGGTTCACCTATGTGCACCAACAACTTATGCTAAGCAAGATAACCACTAAGTGATAGCAAGATAGATAACTTCAAGCACGATGGCTATCAGAAAGGTAAAAGCATAAGTAAATGGTTTGGGTAAAGAAGTAACCGCAAAGTGGACACGAGGAGATGTTTCCCATAGTTCCTTCCCAATGGAAGTACGTCAACGTTGGAGGAGTGTGGAGCCACCTAGGCGCTCCAATAGCACGGATGTGCTCACTCTATTCTCCGTGAGCTTCACCCTCGAGGGATTGGCTCGTTCCACTATGAGGTCGACTTGAGGGCGTTGACCAAACCAATACACAAAGGTCGAGGAACTCCACAATGAGTTGGAGCCTCCCAACGATGTCCCGGAGCTTAGCAACAAGATAAAGCTCCGAAACTCACAAAGGCCTCATAGGGTTACAACTAACCCAAGAGGCAACAAGATCCACAAAGAGTAATAAGCTTCTCAAACTTCACCTCCACGTATCATCGTGGAGAACTCAAACCGATGCACCTAATGCAATGGCAAGAACACACAAAGTGCTCAAAGTTCTTCACTCTCAAATCCCACAAAAACACCTAATGCTATGGAGGAGGATGAGAGGAAGAACAAGAAAAACAACAAATGAATCTCAAGATCTAGATCCAATATGCTCCCCTCACTTAGAAGAGAGATTGATTGGTGAAAGTGTAGATCTAGATCTCCTCTCTCTTTTCCCTCAAGAAGGAGCAAGAATCATTGGAGGGATTGAGAGATAGCAAGATTGTGGAGGTCAACAATGGTGGTCAAAACTTGCAAGAAAGGTTGGGGAACCATTGGAGAAGAAGGCCCCTTAAATAGGTCACCCAAATATCCAACCATTAGGTGCAGATTCGCGCCGTGGCGGTACTACCGCTAGACCCAGCGGTACTACCGCCCCTTTAGGAAGTTAGGACAGGCAAACGGGCAGAAAACAGGCTCCAGGCAGCGGTACTACCGCCCCGGCGGTACTACCGCTTTTGGTGCCGCTGAAAGTAGGCTTCTGTATGCTCCGGCGGTACCTCGGGCGGTACTACCGCCCCCTGGAAAACTGCAGGAAAACCAAACACCAAAACGACAATATCTTTTGCATCCGGACTCCTTTTTTTGATGATCTTTGGCTCGTTGGAATCACAACAACGAGCTCTTCAAGATTATACAGAGAAACACCATACTCCAACAATGAATCATAAAACCAAATGTGGAAAGGTTAAACCTCTTTATAAAAGTCAAATCGGTAAAACCTTTAATATCAAAAACGCTATAAGTTTTCCATACGAAATCCGTTTTTGATAAACTTGAGCTTGTCTTGAAGATCATGACAAGCTCTAAAACCACACATGGAGGAAAGCCAAATAAGAACCAACAAAGATGGTGCCAAGTATGCAAAGGTTTGATCTCTCTCCGAACGATACGATCAAGTTACTCATTCGAGAGCTCCTCTTGAAAGTGTGGCATCTATCCTATAATCCGGTCTCTCACTAACACCATGAGACCGGTAAAATAGAAACCCTATCAAGGTCATACCTTTGCCTTGCGCAATCCACTTGAGCTAGATGATAACGATCTTGATAACCTCAAGTTAGATCACCTTTCTTGATTGCGCTCCGCTTGATGAAGACTTGTGAATCTCTCCCTCATACACAATATGGGAGAGCCGCTTTTAGGAACATCTTCACTTGACCATTATCTTGATGACGACCACCGCTTGACGTCATCCGCCATGGGCTATATGTAATCTTCCTTTTGACGCATGCCCATAGGAAGATACCTAACCCACATAGATACTCCACACACACATGTATATGGGTTAGTTCACAAAGCTATATAGACGATTTCTTACCATATCATTGGATCACAAGATCCCACATGGTACAACATGTAGCTTTGTGTGTTGATCACTTGAACCAATCCTTTCCACGTAGCCTTGATCAACTTTGTATCGTTTCTTCTTGAAGGTGACCATGAATATCCACGGTATTCTATTCTTCAAGACATACTTGTAATATGCTTACAACAAACATTAGTACATAAGGATTGTCATTAATTAACAAAACCACACATGGGGGCACCATGCTCTTTCACGGCCCACTCATTTCTTTCGGTACTTTCTGTCTTTAAATCGGTATGAAAAAAAAAGAATGAAATCACTAGAAAAAGATCCACTTTTGTAAGGCATGATCGTTTCTCTATTTGGTGAAATATGGCGCCTCGACAAGTGTCGAGAAAAGTAGTGGTTTGGTTAGATTTATCTTCAAAAATTGGATGGGTGCAATGTACTACATGCACATTTTTCGAGATTCCAAATTTAAAACGAAATATTTTTCGTCCAATTTACGAACTGTTTCCACTGTTGAATTTTTAGCATCCGCCTGTTTTTTTTCGACTGAAACTACGGCAGACCGGGGCCAGCCTGAATTTTTATTATGAAGTACCAACCATAGAGTTACAAGCTAGGTTACAGATGGTGAGGGGGTTGAGAGGGAAAGAAACAAGCAAGACATCTAGTGTTCAGGGGGGAACCAATAAATTACACCAATATAAAAGAAAGTCTTTTGTCAAGGGGTCGTGGGATGTGTCCAAAGCAAGACGTCTTGGATACATTTTGCAGCAGTGATCTCCGCGGGTTCATCGAACGCCTTGAAGATCAGCGAGTTTCGCCATTTCCAAATGCTCCACAGGATTGCGGAGAGAATGGTAAGTTTGCCCTTGTGTGGCATCTGAGTTTCCCACATCGCTTCAATTGAGGTAGGCAGCGGCGTGGGCGTGAGCGCGGGAAGAAGGCTCCAAACTTCTTGCGCACGGTGGCACCCGAGCAACAAGTGGTTGATGTCTTCGTCTTCAACGCATGAGGGATATGCAGGGGAGTCGGTGAGTGAGTGGTGGAAGCGTCTTTCGTTGGTAGACACTCGACGACGATGGATCAGCCAGTTGAAAATCCTGCAGTTGTTAGGTGCGGCATTGTACCAAACAGCTCCTGCGAACTCGTCAGAGGGCAAGTGCCTAAAAAAATCAGCGTAGGTATCTCTATTCAAGGCAATTTTGTTGGTGAAACGGTTGAGGCGGGAGTCGACAACGTCGGGGCTTAGGTCAAAATTGCCAATGAGCTGAGAGATGATGGGCAGCTCCGAGGAGGCGACATCGCAGAGGCGGGGGACGAGGAAGGCTGTGAAGGCGGTGGAAACGGCTGAAGTAACTGAAATATTAGGACGAGTGGTGTGGGAGGCGAGGGCGGGGAACCGTTCGGCCAGGGTTTGCGTCCCCGTCTAGCGATCAAACCAGAAAGAGGTGAGCTCTCCGGAGCCAACGGTGACAAGAGAGTTCGAGCGGAAGGAGGGGAGGGTGGAGAGAATATCCTTCCAAATGGGGGTGTCGAGGCGGTGGGTATCCCTGAGGTCGCGGGAGGGGTTCCAGCCGTAGAAACGGCGAAACCAAGAGGCCCATGGCGCAGTAGAGCTGGCGTGGAGCTTGGTAAGGAATTTGGAGAGAAGTGAGGAATTTTGAGAGGAGAGGCAAATAATCCCAAGGCCTCCTTTGGATTTAGGGGTGCAGACGTCGGTCCAAGCAACCTTGCAGTTACCGCCATTGCAAGAGTCTTCTCCAGTCCATAGGAACGCACGACGACGACGGTCAATGGCCGCAATGATGCCCTGAGGGAGAATGCCGGCAGCCATGGCGTGGGAGAGGAGGGCTGAGAGAACCGAGTATACAAGAATAAGGCGACCACCAATGGGGGAGCACCTCCCTCTCCATCCGGCGAGGTACCCATCACAGCGGGAGACAATGGGTGCAAGGTCCGCGGCGCGAAACTTGTGGGTGGATAGGGGGAGTCCGAGGTAGACTTGGGGAAGGGATGCAACCGGGCAGCCAAAAGCTGAAGCCAAGTCCTCAGCAGCAACCGCAGAGACGTGAATAGGAACAAAAGTACTCTTGTGGTAATTGATGTGAAGACCGGTAGCCTCAGCAGCATCCGCATGTTCAAACTTATCTCATGATGATAGGTTTCAACAAAAAAAATGAAATAATTTTCGTCCAAATTATGAACTGTTCCACTGTTGAGTTTTTAGCATCCGCGTGTTCAAACTTATCGCATGATGACAGAGTTAGATATGTGTGTTCATATGAATGTGAAAAAGGTCTAAAACATTCTACATTGTGGAACAAAGGGAGTAGTTTCTTAGTTACTTCCTGCAACGGGCAGCAAATTGGATAAGCAGTACCTGGGGCTACTGGATATGATTTGCCAACTGAGATCGTAAACTACAGGGCCCATTTAAATCAGTGCTGGATCTAGACGATGTAATGTAATGGGGCCTATTAATCTGCAAAGAGATTCTTGGACTTTCCATTTCCCTTGTGTTTGGGCATGTTGAGTTTTTCCAGAGGAGAACAAAATGGCACACGTATTACTCACCAGATCATCTACATTCTACCATTAAATTCAGTTCAGAAAGCGCACCAGCTATTCGGCGAAACCTGGTTTGCAAACCTGGCGAAACCTGGAAGACGCAACGCCGATTAGAGAACAGTTTGACTCCTCTGAGACTTGATTAAAAGCCAGTACTCATATCTTGCCTTCAAAACACACAAACACACAACAAATTCATAATCCATCTACGCAGGCACTGTCCCCAAATAACAGGAAGACAATAAACAGCAGTTGTCCATTACCGTAAGGTACTTTATTTTTCCAAAACAAGGCAAGATTTGCCAATTCGTTGATAAAGGTATTGATTCTGGTTCTGCAATTCAAATGGATTCCAGCATGCATGCATTTGGTTCTTGCGCCGTTCTTTCGGTTCTCCAGCTCCACGTGTACACTGTCCACAAGTTGAGAGATGATGAATAAAAAAGATATTAGCTTTCAAATGTCACATAATCACAAAGACACACACGATGACACGCAGACAACAAGACAAGTAGACAACATAACCATGGAGCTACGGATGCTAGGGAGGTCAGAGCTGCGGCTGTTGATCCACAGCAACACAAGAGGCAGCTACTGCTTAACAGCCCATATATGTCCAGTCACGCATGCGTGCGTGCGCGTTTCTTGAGCCGCTAAGCAAACTCCCAGAAGATGCTTACATGATATGGCCAGTCAAAGAGACCTACCCACTCTTGCGGCATGGATTAATGCAATGCAATGCAAGTAGCTTACTTGAGCTCTTTGCAAGCCGCATGTGCCGTGGTCTTTGGCTCCACTTGAATCCTAGCTAGGTTGATCCATCCCCATCACTAACATTAACATGGATTAAAATTTGCCATCAAAAATTGGTTTCTCAAGCTCATGGGGTTCAGAAGGACGTACTTGGAATAGATTGATTTGCCTGCATGTAAGTCAAGAACGCATGTCCCTATCCTATGCTGAAAATGTTAATACTAGCTCACCTGTTTACAGTAATGGCACCAAACAGCCGTGTAAAAACCAGCAACTCACCGTCCAGGGACGAAAACGACCTAACCATGGTGTGCCTTGCGTCCCTCCGGCAATGCCAGTCAGTGGGACCCTGAGGTGTTCCCTGATCTGTTGCCGGGAACCAGGCCAGTGACAACAGATCGGTGGCAGAGTATGTAGATTGCATAGGTAGATCTGGACTGCAAAATGTCTGATCCAACGGTTGCAAAATTATGTAGCTTGAACCCAATGGAGCAGCTGGAAAACTGCATCCTAGATTTCAGCAAGGATGACTGAGGCACGAATACTTGTTTTCCGTAAGATGTGCCTCACAGGTGGAGCCCTGCATGCAAAGGGTGGGGATTTCTTTTAGACAGGGAGGTGATCACTATGACATTAAGGTAGAAACGAGCGGGTACTCATATAATCAGTTAGTACTAGTTAGCAGGTAAGAAGAAATTAAGGTAGGCTAATTTGAAAAACACTCGCATCTTAATCTTGATCTACTGGTTAATCAAATGTTGGGCATTAACGTGCATGACAAAAGAAAGTCCTTCCTGAATCTAGCAATCATGCACACACGTGCAGTGTGGTTGTGATTTGTCCATGTCTAGCAATCTTGTCACTTGACCAGTCTTCAAGTAAGTACAAATCATCTGCTACACTCCGACTAGTTAAGTTGATGTATGCGTACAGTTAACTCTAGGCTCTAGCTCAAGTTATTTATATCTTTTTTGTCCTAGTGCATCTTCGAATGCTGACAAATTTGACCACCAACAGAATTCCGTGAAATAAGCATTGAACAACACCTGACGTTCATATCTCAATTCAGACAAGAATAATAAATTACGATGATATTGTTAAATCATTATTCTATTATGCTATCAGTTGCCTTCTCCTATCGTAACTATCCGTGCCTTGCAAAGATATTGCAAATTTCACTCTTGTCATAACAATTCAATGCAAAACGTATCATATTACAAAGATATGACTCCTGAAGAAATAAGATAATTTTCTTCAACCATCTTGTTACCCTCACATGAAACAACAACAAAGCCTTTTGTCCCAAGCAAGTTAGGGTAGGCTAGCTAGATAGGCTACCCTTAAGAAATAAGATAATTTTCTAAATTATTTTTCGTAATATAGTAAATGTCATCAGGCAGTTTCGAACTTCTACGCGTGTTATGATGTCCCAGACATGCATTCTCTCCCATCTAACATACACAACAACAGACATGGTTCGTCATGGAGGACCTAAATGCCTCCATCTCATGAGAAAACATGACCCATATGATGGTAGTAATCATTCTTTATTAAACTAATGGCATATGGTACAAACAGATCAGCATGCAATCATAAAGCTCCAGAGACAATAAATGATTTCCAATGGTTCCACTTTAAGTTCCCAACTCACTGACCACTTCATTTGGTTCCCTACCCTTCTCTGAACTCCAAAGAGTATGATGATGCATGTTTGCATAATAACATACAGTTTGGGCTTTGGGCAAAAAGAGTTGCACGTGTGACTCTTCTCATTTGAATAGGTATATCAAAAGGTCTTATAATTTCAGAATTCAGACTGAGGAATACATCGTAAGCTAATGCTTGTCTTATTTACGATCTTGCAGTTCTGGGCCTTCTGGCAGTACAGCATGATGAGTGACAATTAAATATATCTAGCAAGGTAAACTTTAATCGGACCAAAAAACTAATGTTGCCCTATGGAACCTGTCAACCAATCCAGCAACAATATGCGTCAAATCAACTATCAAGAAAGTATATTGGCTTATGAGCTGTACATAAGCTGTCAATTGACATGGAGAAATTTTAATTCAATTTGATGTTTAATGATCCAAATTACTAAGTATTTGCTCTCTTTTTGGCAACAAAAAAAGTAAATTTAAAAGTGATTGATAATCTAGTTAAATGGACGAAAAGTATCATTAAACTTGAATAACCAGTACTGCTACATAATAATAGGAACCAACTTTCCTTCCATAAGAAAATTAATAAGAACCATCTCAGCGAAAAGATTGACATTAGGAAGAAAAGAGCATCACTAATTGTGTTATGATCGGTGTACAGCAAAACTTAGTTGGGAAGAAGAGAAAGAACACTAAAAGCCCATTGGTTTGGCAGGTAGTGACTACATATTACTTAATTTTAATTTGTATACTTATAAAACATCTGTAAAGTAGAAACTTAATGTGGGCATGCTACTTTACAATCTTAATTTTATTGTTGTTATTTACCAATCTTAAATTACTATGCATGATGGAGGAATGCATCGATGTTAAACAACCAGAAGAGCAGAAGTGACTCACTTTACAAAATCATTGGAGCCTCGATGAGAAAAACGCTCTGTAAGGTAAATGTTCTTACTAGTTACTACTATAATTCCACAAACACAGAAAAGAGAACTCCAGTTGAATGAGAAAAATGCTAACTTTTGATATATGCTTTAGGCAGTAGGCAACCTAATAGAGTAGAAGAGAGATCCACATAATCGGCCTGTTTAGCCACATAGGTGTCACATAAGATTGATGGAACTGATTATCAAATCTAATCATGTGGCATATCTCTGAAACATTAAAGGCAAGGTGTCACTTTGATATTTTTGTTTGACAGCTTCCTTTTTAACATAATATCTCTCTTAGTCCATTTATTCTGAAATATGTGTTCTACTCTAATGGAACCGGTAGAAACACATGCTTAACATTTCACTTAAGTAAAAGTACAGTTTTTACGGATTACATGTGCATTTAAAGATCAATAAAGCAAATGTTCTGTTCAACGAGCAAGTAAATGAGTAGAAAGAGCAGACTAAAATAATGGAACTTTTAGTCCACTAGGGAAACCAAGATGAATTAATTATTTGACAGGCTAATCTAACCACAGTGTTGGGTTGTCTATATAAATAGGAGAGAATGATAAACTGATGATTCATATCACTAGCACCAAAGAGTACGAATAAGACCCATAGAAGCATCAAGCCATCAACAAGAAACCAGAGATGACAGGGCTTAGCTCACCATGTGGTGCCTGCAAGTTCCTGCGTAGGAAGTGTGTCAATGGTTGCGTCTTCGCCCCATACTTCTCCCATGAGCAAGGAGCTGCACACTTTGCTGCCATTCATAAGGTCTTTGGGGCGAGCAATGCCTCAAAGCTCCTCACGCATCTCCCTGTGAGTGATCGCTGTGAGGCTGCAGTCACCATGTCATATGAGGCAAAGGCCAGGCTCTGTGATCCAATATATGGCTGTGTCGCGCATATCTTTTCTCTGCAACAGCAGGTAAGCAAGTTCTTCGTTAGTAGTTAGTACAGTACAATGAGAAGCTTGATTGCCATTCTTTTTTGCCATACTTGTTTTGCATTCTTTCCAAAGGAACTAAACCTCATAAAATTGTCATCTATGTTCTCTATTAAATGCGAAATCTACAAGAATCACAAGGAAATGCCATACGATGCAAGGCTAATCCAGCTAACTAATAAAATAGTTTGAACTTTGAAGAATTATAAGGGCAAAGGTAATGTGAAAATCGTGCCACATATGCAGCAATTAATTGAGTGTAAAGTTGTAAAAAAATTATCATACTGATAGTTACTTGAAATTAACTGGGAGCATACACTGCAAAAACAATAATAAGACTGACTGTTTGTATTCCTTGAATATTGTCACAGGTGGTCAATCTGCAAGCACAACTGGAGTCCCTCAAAGCTCACGCAACACAGGGGTATGGAGATGATTCTTCGATCTCAAGCCCTCAAAAGAACAACCGCGGGAATATGTTTAGTTGCTATCTGACAGCCGAACAACTCTTTTCCCATCCAACAATGGCAAGTAATTCTTCTATAAAGAACGAGAATCAGTTATACTCGGCAAATGAGCACTACACTTATACCTCAACTCAATCTGCTCAAGGGTACGAGACAGATTTGTGCATGCCTGACTATAGCAACCCCAATCCTTCTTGCACTGTTCAAGGATACCATGACATGGAGGACCTTCAGTCAGTAGCCTCTGCCTATCTCAACCAGGCGTGAGAAGACAATGGATATGGTAGTTAAGTGAAGAATTAAAACAGTTTTTGTAACAATAACTTAGTGGTGAATCAACTTATAATACATATCTTGAATTACTCAAACAAGCAGAGTGATGATGAAGTTATTTTGTTCTTAAAAACGCCTACAACTCTAGTTGCACTACATGTGGTTTCTGAGTAGTACTGAAATTTCTCAGGAGGATCAGCAGTACATGGATTTTGACCCAAACAAAATCCTTTTACAGTGAAAGAATAAAGCATGGAAAGATGCTAAACCCATTACATTTTAACTTTTACCGACATTAAATTTTGGTTTTCACCCGGAAGTGGATGCTAGATCTAATGAAGGTCAAGAGATGTATATTTGGCACTACTAGATCACACTAGATTGAAGGCTTTTCACTGTTAGAAGCAAACATCTGTAGCCACTACTTTATTTATTTTAAAGAACAAAACAGCGATCATGACAAATTGTCGTTTTGGGAACTGAAGAGCAACCGCAAATCCAAATTGTTTTACGAAAATAAATGATAACACATAATGTAGAACATAAAACAATCATGGAGACAGGTTTCATGTACCGCAGTAAGTAATAATTAAGCAGTCATTAAAATTTTGGAATAGGCTCCGGCTCTCTGTCTAAACTTCTAATGCTTATATGGCCAGCAAGGTTTATCTTTACAACTTAATCTCGTATGTTAAATTATGTCATATGGCACAGTTCACTCCATCTGGACTCTCTGCTTCACAAGTTTGTCGTGGAATGCCGAAAACTGAAAGTGGGACATACTGCTCTGGTTTTTTTTAGAGAATGAGAAAGAACAGGATCATCATAATTTATAATGATAACAGTAGGCTAAGCAGTAGTTGTGGAGTGAAAAAGAAGAGTGCCTTTGCATCTCATTTCATAGGACAAATGCAGCTATGGATGAGAAATTCCTGTTAGCAAACATGATGAAGTGTGTAAATCTTAAAGAAGCTAAGAGCTTCCGTTAATGAGACACTTGGCGCAGTATCCAGCCCTTGAGGATATCGTCGAGCAGGTGTTGTGCATGGCGAGTAATATTTCATAAGCCAACGGTGTACACGTTTACGAGCTTGATTAACGTACCTGAAGTTTCCGTCGGGCGTCGGGCAGCGTTGGGGTGGCTGCAAGCTGCGTAGCCTGGCCTTCCTCCGGCGCCGTCGATCACCGGAGGCGGAGCCATGGCTGTCGTGTGTGCTGCGGGCCGAACAGGAAGGAAGCGATGGGCCGTGATAAGTGATAAACAAGGGGTAATGGGCCGACAGTATACTATAGCCGTGAAGGAGAGAGAAAGGGGCTGCCAGTTCGGTTCCGGCCGCCTCCACTGAGATCTCCCTCCTCGTCGTCGGCACCGGCACCGGCACCGCCACAGGTCTCCCCGCAAGGTTCGACTCCGGCGAGAATCACCTGATCCGTGTCTCACTTTCTCCTTCACCCTTGACGATTCCTTTCAGAACTCGCGTTTGATTCGCTTGTTTGGCAGTTTAATTTTTCTTTGCGGGATTCCCCAGGTTTAATTAGCTGATTACATCCTGCTCGTCGGTCGGGTTGGAATCGCGCGCGCTTCTTCCGATGAACTCCAGGAGGTAAAGGATCTTTAACCTCGGCGACCTACAGTTATTGCCCGTCGCCGGTGATTGCTGGCGAGCGGATTGTTTCTGCTTGATGCTGCTATGGTTGATTTATGTTTGTGCGGTTGGGAATGTGGTATGTTTTGTCTGATCAACATTTATGTGCCAATCCGATGCGATGTGGTTTACATCGTCGTTAGATTGGTATGCTTTGCACAAAGATGCTTAGATGGAATTGGGCATTTTGAATAACTCGAGAACTTATCTGAATAGCTGTTTTTACTTTATGTACTCCTAATGTTACCCCTGAGTTTGTCGACTACTGTGAGTGACATTGGTAACAGAATTGCCTTGTTTTGTTACCACATTTCCTTAATTTCTTTTCACAAACACATAAAAAGATTTGTGCCTCTTTGAAATAGATTAGGAAAACAACCAGTCAAAACATTACATGATGCACAAGAAAGGAGAGGCCTCTCCAAGCAGTAGGACCAGAAATTATTAGGGGAACGAGCCTTCTCTCTCTCTCTCTCTCTCTCGATGTGTCAACTTTGGTGATAGGATACATTTCTATTAAACAGTTTGAATCATTCAAGCTTCTTTGGTCCTGTTCTTTTGCTTTGTTTGAAATATTCTTGAGTGTGGAGTGTCATCGTTCTTACTATTTGTAATTGTTTCCCATGCTCCCATTGGTATTTCCATGTCAAAACCAAGACCAACTAATGGCTTCTCTCAGAGTAAAAATAACAACTCATGGGTCATGGCACAGGTGGACTCATACAACTCACACGTGCAATAGTTGGATCTACTAGTTTTTTTTTTTTTTTGAGAAAGATCTACTAGTAGTTAGCTCCATATGAAAAATACGGTGTGAGTAGTAAGCTGCCCTTTTGAGCCTTGCACCTAGCCGTGCTTTTTGGTATGGTTAAACTTTTATTCTTAATAGAATGTGCAGGGCTCCTTCCTTGCACAAAATATGTTTGTTTTTGTTTGTAAACTAAGATACAAGTTTATGCCAGGAAACTCGTCAGAGTTCTAACTTGCATGCCTATCCAGCATGACCTTTTTTTCAGTAACTATCATAGCCGCTCTACCATCGTTTCTCATATTACCATATATGACTTATTTTCTGTCAGTTGATCAATGGAGTTATAAAATGGCTCTGTAATTAAACACGCCAGAATGAAATTCTTACAAGTGTTCATGTTATAAGCTATGGCATGCATTACATCCATGAAGGTTTAAAAAATGAACCTCCAGATTTATTTTCTCAACATGGACTGGCAGACACAACCAGTCGCGAGTTGCTATGCATTCTATATAATGTGAATATATTCGTTTGTGCTGTTTGTAGAGATTTCCGCAGCCACAGAACTGCTTTATTTGATGGTATTGAAGAAGGCGGGATCAGAGGATCGGTATACTCGTCTCGTGAAATTCATGAGCATGACAATGACCAAGCTGTGGACAGCCTACATGATAGGGTCAGCATTCTCAAAAGGGTATGTATGTTTTATTTCATTTCTTTATCAAGCATGCTTGACACACTGAATTAATTATAGTGCCATACAAACCATCCCAGATTTATAGAACCTTCAAAAGCAAGAATATGAGAATTAGTGGAAACTACAAAGGGCCAAATTCTGTTTTAGGATAATAATAAACTGGAGGTGCTTTATACAATTTTGCTCAGAATTGTCGTTAAATCATTTTATTATATGTCCTGCTGCAGAGAAGGTAACTTTCATCAAGATGGTTGATAGCTGTAAAGCTATGACAATTTCTAACAAGTTACTAGTCTGTACCAAGTATTAAAGATGGCTAGTTGAGTTTTGAAGCTTAGCTGGAGTGAGGGTTTCACACTTTTGTGTAACTGTACTAACAGTACACTGCATATTATGAGGCCAGGCAACTAGGACCGGTATCTGCATAAATTTGAACAGATGTCATTCACAATACCACTTCCATGTCGATTAAAGCATATAATGTAATCTATATGTACATAGAAGTGGTAATTTATTGTGTTTTTATCTAGCTGTGATATAGGAATAATATATGTGACATTCAGATCTTATAAACTGCACTATTAATGTGCTTCGCTATCCGGTTGAAACATCATATGGATGTTGATTTATTTCTGTGGTGTGTCACTAAGTTATGAAGAACTCGTGAATGCACCAGATCAAAATGCATCTTAATATCTGGTGGTAGGTGTTAACCATGGGTTCTCTGAATCTATTGTCTTTTCAGTTGACAGGCGATATTCATGAAGAAGTGGAGAATCATAACCGGATGCTGGACCGCATGGTACTTGCTTCCCGCAACATCCGATTTTCCTTGTCAATAACAGTATGCGATGACCCTGATACATTCTTTCCTGTTTAGGGTAATGACATGGATACTTCCAGAGGATTTCTGTCTGGCACTGTGGACAGGTTCAAGATGGTAAGGATATATATCCACATCTGAAAATCAGCTGCTCCTTTTTAACTTTTTTGTTATCCTCAACAAGAACTTCACTTGATAGGTTTTCGAGACAAAATCAAGTCGCAGAATGGCCACCATGGTGGCGTCCTTCATCGTTGTCTTCCTGCTCATATACTATATGACCAAGTAGATGCATAGTTTGGTCCTTCATTTCGGTAGCTCGGACGTGTTACTTGCATCGCACACATGTATATCACTATTTCACTCACTCGCTGACCTGAACATTGGTACATCTTCTCGAATCGTCGATCATAGTGCGAAGTGCTGCCCGTGTCGTGTATAATTGTCCAGACTTGGGGATGTGCTGAAGCCTTGAACTTGAAGTTGTGATGATATATGATGGGCTTGTTGGTGCTGCCCCACTTGCGCCAAATTTCTCTATATCCCTGCAGGATTCGCATCCTCTGTGCATTGTTCTTGCTGGGAAATTCCATGCATGGCATCAGATTGATTTGGCGGGGAGAGATGCTCTCTGTCCTAGATCGGTGCTGTCTTCTGCCGCTGCGACGCAAGTGGGATGCAAAATGTCAAAACGGTCGTGGTGTTTTGCTGCGTCGTGTTTACGGCGATGGCGACTCGACGACCAAGGGAAACTATGTGTGTGCCTAACCCAACGACCCCGAACAGAGCTCCAACTTAAACCTTTTTCAGCTTTTTTAATTGATTGTAACTTTTTATTTTTGCTGTTTTTTGTGCTATGTTTCGCCAAAACTGACCTGACCTTTAAAAAAAAAAGACCTGACCTGAGAAAGACATGTTTTTCTAGGGTGCGATCAATCAACAGGTGTCATGACCTTTGTGTTGTGTGATCCTCCATGATCTGCTTCTCCTTCTACTGTGTATGTAAGTAGATTATTATTATGAGTTCTCCCACCCGTACCTACAAGATCAAAGTACAATTCGGCCATGCTAAGGTTATCCGATGGATGTAGTTGCTCATAAGCAGGCCACTAGCTAATCTTCCTACTACTTTTCATCTCCAGTTCCAACTCCGGCTGACCATTCACAGGTTCCGGGAGGTGATTACTTAGAGAGATAATCACCCTAATCCAGAAGCTTTGCAGCAAAAGGGGCACTGCCGGTGATGGGTGTCACTCTTGATATCTTCCCCTGTTCGTCCACCTCTAGTCCTAGCTGATAACCTTACTATACTACCACTGTACATGTCCTTACGCTCTAATCTGAACTGTCTACTGTCGACACCTGTCACTGACAGAGCTTATCTACCTAATTAAAAAAGATTAGTTGAAGAGCTCGCTCTTGAAACATGCATTAGCTTAATTAAACAAAGGTCCCAACCAAACAAAGCCAGGACAGGACCACCATTAGCCAGCCACAGGAATCTGTGCCCTTTTATATAACTGTTATTGGGAGCTGTCATTAAAGCTAATTAAGACATCTTTGATCCCCCTTGCACGCATCATTAGGAGCTTTGTATGGCCCTAAACAATTAACTAATCACGCTAGCTGCGCAGCTAGGCGCTTGTTTTCTTCTGTCCATGGCAAGCTACAGTACCGGTGTTGTTACTAGCTAGTTAAGACTACTTATAGTGGGAGTAACTTCACTAATAATATAGATGTCACCTAAGTAAAAAATCTTATGTGGCATGTAATTAATGAGGAGAGATACAAATAGAGTAACTTAGCTAGTTACTTGTAACACTAGTAACATCACACTTTTCAAGAGAAAATGAGTCTATGGAGTAATAAATAAGACCATATATGACACCACATCTATGTTACTTTGCACTATGAGGATAGTAACATAGTCTAGTAATATGTATATATTACTAGTTGAAGTTACTCTCCACTATAGCTAGTCTAACTCGGGGGCTGTCCAAGCAAATTAAAGGATTCGCATGTGAGAGCATGTGTTCATCAACAATCGATTTGGTGGGGATAATGTTGTCCTCGAAGCCGTTTAATTTGTAGTAGTAGTAGTACCTGTAGTTTATAAGTGTGCGTACACAAATGCGTTTTTCGGCAGACCGATTTGTCTTTTTCCAGTTTTGTTAGGCACAAAAAATAAATAAGAAATCAGTTTAGCGGTCAGCTCGATTGAACTGATTAAGAGACATGTTATGTTTAAAATATATCAAAATTCACGGAAATGATTGGGCTATAAGTTCGTGATGGGTCGGAGCTGGGATGCACAGCATATTATAATTAAGCGATCCCATCAGATTAGACATTATGTAACTACTAGTGGTATTTGGCGCGGCGCACGCCGCGCCCTCGATGTCAAAAAATTTGATGACGGTTTGGATTTTAAAAAAAAGAGAAATGTTCAGATATAATTTTTTTGAAATGAAGACAAAATGTGTGAGTCTTTTGCAAGGTATTTTTTTGAATTTTCGAATTTGATTGTCGGTAATGTGGGACGTAATGTTAGCATTTTTTTTGTGTGTTGTTATGTTGGTATGTCTTCATTTTTTTTTCGATGAGTATGTTTGAATAGAAAATTCTTGATGAATTAATATGTTTACATTTTTTATATACGTAGATAACGGGTTTTCTGTAGCATTTTTTTATATTTTATGGAATATCGTAATATTTGCGTAAATGTTGGTCAAATTTGAATATTCAAACATGTTTTTACTCTTGTGTGAGTATGTAGCAAGTTTGACGGTCATTTTTTATATGTTTTATACAATATTCAAATGTTTAGTAGTTTGAAAAGTCCAAACATATTTGTATTTCGATGTGAACATTTAATCGAGATTAGGAGAAGTGCACATGAACTATCTCCAAATGCTGGCAATTTTTTTAATTGGAATCAGCAAAAAGGCACGTGGATTATCTCTAAATGTTGACATAATTTGTATTTTCACTTTTTCTTTTTGAGAAAGCACTTGTGAATCATCTGCAAAAATTGACAAAATTTGATTATTCAATTTTTTTTGCATAATTAGTTTGTACGTATATTTCCGATTGCTTTGATATATTACTTCTATTTTTCAGATGGATATGTTAGGAGTTTTTTTCCCGATGCTTTCCTTTTTTGGAATTTTTTTACATGCAGTGAGCCCACCTGTTAAGGATTTCTTGATACTGGAAATGATTCTCAGAAGGGGGGAAGAACAGGCAGGCCGGATCCACCGCTGACGTCCTGCACGGGCTAATATTTAAATCACGTATGCTAATATTTTGTTTATGTTGTATTTGTGGGCTTTTCACATCTGATATTTCATTTTATGGATCACATTCTTATGCGAATTAGGCTGAACGTTTATTCATTTGTTTGAGAGCATTCTTCATTTTGCATACCAAGCTTGATTATGCAACAACGCAGAAATCATAAAATCTGGTTTAATTTTGCGATAATTTTCTCATTTAGCATCATATATTCAAAGGAAGTATAAAAAGGAAGTACTTGTGAAAGAAATCACAAAATTTAGTTGAATTTTAGCGTGGCGTCATGCCACGCCCTTGGTATTTTTTTGTGATATGTTTTTTTTGTTAACCAAAATGTTGGCTAAATTGATATGTTGGAACATTTGTTTGTTTTGTTATGAATAAGTAGCATTTTTTGCATGCAATTGTGATATGTTTTGTACAATATTCAAATAGTTGAAGGCTTGAAATGCTCAAACACGTTTTCTCTGGACGTTAATATTTAATTGAAGTTTTTATTTTATGGAATATCGGAATATTCGCTCAAATGTTAGATAAATTGCAACTTGAGAGCATGTTTTATATTTTGTTATTGTAAAGTTGGACAATACATGTAGTTCTTAGATAAATGATGGCATTAGTAAGTGAGACATGAAGCATTTGGAGTATTGTAAAAAAATGATTCCATTATCATTTGTTTACGAATTTGGAACATTGAATAAAAAGTCTTTTTTTTATTATCTATTTTTTTTGTTTAAACAAAATTCCGAATATTTCATATTTCTTTTATTTTTTGTAGACCATAAGAAAAGATTCGTTCAAATGAAATATGAACAGATTTTATATTCCATCATTAAGTAGACCCAATCCGCGTTTGTGTGATTTTTTTTTTAAATTTTTGAAATGTGTAAATAAGTTCGTATTTTGGCATTAATAAGTTTTTTTTTGTGAGCATGTAGATATATTCTGTAGTACCTTTAATATTGTAGGAAGTTGTAATATGCAAATATACTTCTATCTTCCAAGTAATATTTAATGTAAGTACATTGTTAGTAGTAATGCATTTTTTTTTTTGAATTCGAGTCTACAATTCGGAAAAGTTCATTTATATTGCATCTAAATATTGACTATTTTGAATTTTGTAAATATGTTTTGTGTTTTGCCATAGATGGTTAGTGTTGGGTTTTATGGGCATTTGTTATATAGTTTAGAGAATATCCAAATATATAGCAAATTGAAGTATTTAAATACGTTTCTTTGTTGGCATGAATTTTTAAATGTAACTAAAAAAATGTATCTGAGTTATGTAAAAAATGGTGACCAAATGGTACGGTAATTTCGAATAGTTAGCAAACTTTAATGTTTCATTATGTTTGTATGTTGGTCTAAATAATTAATTTAGATTCGCAATCAGAAGATGTGAACCGTATGAGCATATAGTAAAGTGAATATATAATTTGAAGAATTGCATCTGAATTTCATATTAAGAGGAGGTTAATTTAGTCTGCTGCCAATATTTTACTTAAAGTTCATAATGGCTGTGAGGCTGACACGCGGGACC
The DNA here is from genome assembly GCA_947311845.1 of Poa pratensis. Lineage (NCBI taxonomy): Eukaryota > Viridiplantae > Streptophyta > Magnoliopsida > Poales > Poaceae > Poa > Poa pratensis. Next base: position 71,701,747 of record CAMZMU010000041.1, read on the forward strand.
CACACGCTACTGTAGGTACTGTAGAAATCTATAGTAAGAACTGTAGCTAGCTACAGTAACTCGGGCGTCTCTCCGGCCGAGAATTTGTCCTCCCATTATTGAGATGAATTTGCAGTTGGAAATACAGGAACTATCTGCCATTTTTTTGTATCTGAATAGGTGTAACAGTTTTTTTTTCTTTCTTTGTGGGAAAAGGAAAGTAGGGAAAAAAAAGAGGGGGAAAAATAAATAAAAGATGTTCGAATCTGTTTTTTTTTTTGTTTGATCTGTTTTCCGTGAATTTTTGATGTAGCCAAATTCGTTTGCAAGTAAGTAGCATTCCTCTTTTTTTGTTCTTTTTTTTTGCAAATAAGTAGCACAAATAAGTAATACGTCTAATATCGTGGTCAATTTAAAATGTTCAAATGTATTTCTTTTTTTTTGTTCTTCGCGAATTTTGATGTATTCCAAATTATCTGGAAGTAAGTAGCAATTCATTTTTTTTTATTGGAACTAAGTACTACAAATAAGCAGTAAATTTATTTGTTTCTGAAATGAGCTTGCAGAACGAAAACACGGGATATATCTGTATTTTTTTTTTGTATCTGAATAGGTGTAATTTTTTTTGTGGGAAAAGGAAATTTTTTTTTGTGGGAAAAGGAAAATAGAAAAAAGAAGGAGGAAAAAAAAAACGGGCCAAGCGAGCCGCGCACGCCGGCAAGGCCCAGCAGCGGCCCACCTAGCCATCCCAGGCCCGCGGGACGTCAGCATGACGTCACCCGTGGACGGGGGCCGGGATGTGGCAGCGCACTGGCGCGGCGGCGACCGCGCCGCCGGCGACGACTCACGGCGATGCAGGACCTGGGAGCGGTTGCATCGTGTTCGCGTCGTCGCGGGGAACCCGCAGCGGGCGGCGCCGCTCTTATTTGGTCGCCGGAGCGGCCGGGTCGGCGTGCGGAAGCGGCGGCGGGCCGCGGGCGCGTCCGCGGCGATTCCGGCGACTCCGCGGCGCTCCGGGACGCGAGATGCGGCGAGGAGGGGTAGGCGGCGACGGCGAAGACGGCCATGGGCGTGGATGTGGACGGGGAGGGCAGGAGCGGCGAGGACGCGCGGCGGCGGCGGTGGCAGCGTGCGGCCGCGGAGGAGGAAGGTGGGGGTCTGCGATGTTTTTACAAAAAACAACCCGAACTTTCCCGTAATTGCAAAGAGGTCCCTGGATCGGAATTTTCTGAGAAGAGTATGGAAATTTCGCCCCCCCCCCCCCCCCCCCCCCGCGTGCTTCTTCGCAAAAATCCGCAGGCCGCTGTGAGGCTGACTCGCGGGACCTACACGCTACTGTAGTTACTGTAGAAATCTACAGTAAGAGCTGTAGCTAAGCTACAGTAGCGTGGGCGTCTCTCCGGCCGCGAAATTGTCCAGCCATTATAGTGGTGAGATATATGCCGGGTACGTTTGACATCTACAGATGATTGGGTCCTAATAACGACCGTTGGCTCGATCCCTCTTTGTTTAATTTGACACAGATTAATTAAATGCAGGTCCATTTATTCTAGATTTATAGCGCTAACATGAACAGGACACGGACCTCCATTCAAAAGTCATAATTGGACAAATAATTCACCCATCTCATGACTGTGAACATCCCTCGATTCAGAGGCTGGGATTAATAAAATTCTTTTTTCTAAAAAAATCTGAAGTATCTTCTCGGCTGAAAGGAATCCAGTTTTGTTTAGGCAATACACCAAAGTTCCAGGCCAGTGACATTAATTTAAATGCTTCACATATTATCTAGATTCCGAACAAAATGAGCGGATATATACATCAAAACATGTCTAAATACATACATATACACATTTGAATGTGAAATTTTTTTACAATATCTTATATTATGGAATGGAGGTAGTACATCCCATGGTTGGAGCATGAACGTACTGCATGAATTTAGCAGTGCTTATAGCAGTTTACTTGGCATATGTACATATATGGATTCACTTACCCACTACACGACACAAGAAGCCCAACCCTGATCTCCAACGTACTAAAACTCATCGTCCTACAAAAGGCACATGCATCTCCAATAACCCCAATTAGGCCTTATTTAATTCTAGTTTATTTAGGGGATTGGAGGAGGTTATCTCACATTCCGGAAAATTCTCACTGGTTTGTTTACTTCTAGTGTATTTTAGCGGATGAGAGAGGATAATCTCAGATATCCCCACCAATCATCTAATTTTTATCTAAAATAAAAACTCTAATCCATGCTTATATATTTTATGGAAAGAGTATTTGTGGAGATTTGTAAGATTTGTGTTCACCAAAAAATCCCTCTCATCCACACTCCGTCCATTCCTTATAAAACCCTTGGAGTAAACAAGGCCTTAATCTTATCGGGCTAGGACTCAAATCCACGACACATAGCTTCTCATTACCTTCTACATGTAGCTATGTAGGCTTGGTGCCTCATAAGTTGAAAAACTAAAATCTCTTTAAGGTCATGTATATAATATAACGTGTTTAGTGAGGTGCTAAAAATATCTATAGAAGAGTTTCCTAGTTAAGCATTTTCTTGAGTAAATAGGCATTGGTGCTTAATCAAAAACATGTTTATTTTTTAAAACACTTGTATAAACACCTTGCACTATACATGCCCTAACGAAGTGTTCAGAAATGGTCCAACTTTCAACTTCCCATAGATCATGTGCGGATCCGTGTGGAACAGACCAACTCGCTGGAGCCCGATCTGATAAGTTGGACCAATGTGTTGAACAAAACTTGGAGAATGTCTCTTAAAAGATTCCTAGAACATCAATTCACCGAGTGGCGTCAAATAACAACATCCCTACTACCACCAATTGCAAACGGTTGATTCTCATGCGTCTATTGCTCCATCCATTCTTATCCACACGACCGGTAACCCTAGACGTCGGGAGTGGCTTCCTCGTTTTTGCCTCCATTCTCTCATCCGATCACCACCCATGTCGCTTGACTGCATCTGCCACATTTATCGCCTGAGCTCTGACCCCATCCACCTGGCCGCATCTCATCGACGGGATCTCTCACCCTATATGGACACAACAGCTCTTCCCAAATCCTCCACCATAGCGCATCAGTAAAATGGGTTGCTTGCGCAACTGATCGGTGGAGCGCTCCCAGATGGTGGCGACTCTGTTCGCAAATTTGTCGAAGCCCATGGAAGCTAGATTTAATGATTTTTTAGAAGCTTGAAGAGTTAAAAAAAACACTCCATTTTTTAAAAAGAATCGTAACCAAAGATGTTTTTTCTTCAAAGGGGTGGTAGTTGTGAACATAATTGTATATTTGTGGACATAGGGAGAGCATAGATCATTTTTTTCTTCACATGTCCATTGGCTAGGTACATGTGGAACATGGTCAGTTGTGCAACTGGCTTCAATTTCCGATTCACTAACAATAGTCATTGTTTCCATGTCTAGGTGCTAGGTTTTAACTCACACACAAAATAAAGTTGGCAATGGTGGGGGTGGTGAAAAGTCCTTGGGTATATGAAAAGTGAGTAATATGACATATTTTCAGAATAAATGGCTTGATGAACGATTTGAAATGCTTTTTAAAACTCGTTGCTGGATTGATTGGTGTTTTAAACTTCCAGATGGAGGAGTTCATAATATTCAAACTAAAACCTGAGCAAAAGTATTAGAGATCGCGACTGAGTTCTTCAGGGTGAAGGAGAATTGTGATCCATGAAGACAATGACTAAAGTATGAATACGATTAAAACTCAAAAGACAAAAAATTAGTTGTTCGTTTTGATGTGTTCGCTTTGAGCTTATTTTCCTGACATTTGTTGTATGCAGTATTTGGTTGTCGACTACGTTGTTATTGCTCTTGCGTTTGTGTATCTGGTGAAACCATGTTCTTTAATCTGTTTTAGCCTTCTGAGGTTTTAAGTTGGCAGGCATGTAAGTATGGTAGCGGTGTGCGGCTGATGAATAGCCATGGTTTCTATTAACGGAAATCAGACATGAATCCGTTTCAATAAAAAAGAAACTAGATTGTGCCCATCATATTGGCTCTTAGCACGCTATTCTAAATAGTGGTGTATTTTAAGATTTCTTTTTTGAATTGGGGGCCCTCTGCATCAAAATGATGCATACATCCTTAAAACTTTTGTATCCATAATTGTGTCTTAATTAACCCTTCTATCTAAGTGATCTTACATTTCTTATTTTAGGATTATCTCTGCACAAGACTGTGCAGAGATACAAAGTTGACCTTTTTCTACTTAATTATAGTGTCAACTTACGAATTAATTATTTATCTATAATACCGTGCTGAAATCCATGCATTCAGGACTCCCGCCATGTAGGAGCACTGGTGCAGTAGTACTTACTTCACTCATGCTACTACCAAAACAACTGCCATACATGCCTCAAGTTAGATGACTTTTTTATTGCATTAAGATTGCATACAGGATCACGGCAAAACAAGATTAAGTAAATGATTCTTTTGGGTAAGCGTAGCCTTAGGAAAAGTTGACCATGGATGGGTATATTCGGTATGTGAGTGAGGTACTCTGTAATTGTGCATACTAAATCATAACATCAAAAAAAATATCGTGGATACTTATGCAAAACAAATTCCACACTGGATATGGTCAGCTAGTAGGTTAAACTTCATCATCTCTGCCCCCATTTAACATGTACATAACCTACTATATATTGAACATATATACATGGGAAACGAGTCAGCGTTGTCAAAGAAAACAATAGATGAAACAGCACTACAGGAATGGCCACCTGTGCCGACGGCCGCAACCCGTCGGCAAAGGACCCAATGCCGTCGGCACACACCTATGCCGACGGCCACCGTCGGCACAGGGTGGTCGGCATAGGGCCCCGTAGGCACAGGCCACCTGGCCGTCGGCACAGAAGGAAACCGTCGGCACATCTTTTCCCGACAGCCAGAGACGCACCGTCGGCACCTAGTTTGTCGGCACAGCGGCGGGTGGGGCCCACATTGGCCAGGCGATGTGGAGGGGCCTGTGCCGACGGCCGGCCTTCGGCACAGCGTCGCCACGTGGACGCAGCTGGGCGCTCCAGGGAGGTGCCTGTGCCGACGGCAGTCCCGTCGGCAAAGGTGTGACCATTTGGTCACATTAAGGGGTCTGTGCCGATGGCTTTGCCGTCGCACAGCCGTCGCACAGGATTGCCCAGAATTTTTGATCCAGCGGCTCGTTTTTTGCAGCAAAAATAGCAGAAAAAATAATCAAAAATCACGACAAATTCACAACAAACAAGATCACACAATGGCTCCATATATCATCAAGTAGATACACACATACGACCATCATCAAGTAGATACATACATAGCTAGATGCCTAGACGTCCAAAGCCCTACATCTATTGCGCCGACGGCGACGGGGTGAACCCCATATCTCCCCGGCTGATAATAGGTGAGCGTCGGATCGGCGCAGCAGAAGCACCGGAAGAAGGCGAAGCACCAGGAGAAGCTGAAGCACCGGGAGAAGGACCACCAGAAGCGCTTTCCTTGCCCTGGCTCATATTGTTCAATCAACTGCATTGAGAAAGAGAAAACAAGTAAGCATCAAGACATAATAAAATGTAGACACTAAGCATAAAGACATATGCAATGAAGAAGCATGTCGAAAAATAAATACTAAAGAATAAAAGACATAATAACATGTAGATACCAAGCATAAAGACGTAATGCAATTAAGAAGCATGTTGGAAAATAAGTACTAAAGCATAAAGACATTATAGACCGTCACCTATCGTCATCACTCTCCTCATCAGGGTGTTGGTTCTCATTCTCACTATCACTATCACGTGAGTAGTAGGGCAGAAGCTCATCGCCAGGCTCGTCATCGTCGTTATTTTCCGCATGAAACTTCGAGAGCACATCTATGTCCTTCAGATCCACCACTGACTCACCACGAGTGTGTGCATTGTTCTCGAGGTCCTCGAGACCACCTATTTGTAAGTCAAAGTGCCCGAAGTCCTCTTGCTCTTGATAGAAAATTCCCTCGTATGTTTTAGGGTCAATGTTGTTGTAATCGTCGTCGGAGGGCATGGGTAGCTTACCATGTGGGGATACCCGGAACACGACTTCCTAGCCCTTGAGGTTCTCTTTCTGGCATGGGTAGGGCAAATAATAAACTTGCTTGGCTTGGTGAGCCACAATATAGACATCGGCTCCGGTATAGGTGGTTGAAGGCTTAACTTCAACTAACCCAATGGAAGGCTCACTTCTCTGTCCACCATGTGGTCCAGTGCATGGGTCGAACCAGTGGCACTTGAACACAACGAGCTTGAGTTCTATGTTCGTACGATTGAACGTCAGCTCGTATACGTTTTGTAACCTTCCGTAGTAATCTACGTAATTGGCTCCATCGGCTCCTCTGGATCCTTTGGTGAAGACCCCAGTATTTACAGTTTTTGCTCCAGGACGATTATTCTGGTGATACTCTATATGGAAGCCAAACCCATTCACATCATACTTCTCATACTTAATGACGGTACGGTTAAATCCTTGGGAAACACATCTCAGCTCATTTGTCATCTCAACGTTGGGATCAGCTCCCTACAAGTACGGTTCAAATTGTTTTGTGCATTAGTTACGTGTAATAAGAGGGACAAGTCTCATATTGCAAGGTAAGAGGGACACGTTAGAAATTACCTTTCCCATGAACCAAGACACAAATTTTTTCCCTCCGTGAACACCCTCTTTCAGAAGAGTGTCCAGCTCCGCGGGATCGGGATCCACCGTTCCCAACCAGTATTCATCTTGGAATTGTCTAAAAGGAGAAAATACGTATTAGACCGAAACTGAGTTACTAGTTGCAAAGTAATTTGTTCACCATTTACCTCATGAAATCGAGTACTTCCGTCATGTTTATAAGCACATAGAGCATTATGCAGTCCTTCTCTTCCTTGGTCAATTTACATTTTTCACCGGCACCGGCCTTGCCACCGGGACATTGGAAGAGGAGGAGCTTGGGGTCATTCTTGGGCTCGTCGACATTGTACCGAGTGACCGGGTTATGCATAGTGGCAACTTCATCGGGAAAGTATGTTGTCACGGCGTCTGCCATCTCCTCTCGTATTGTTGCCTCAGCTATGCATGCTTCAATCCTAGCTTTGTTTCCAGTTATGTTTCGAATGTACTTAAACTCTCTCTCAATACAAAACTGCCAACGAAACTGCACCGGTCCACCCAAGAGTGCCTCGTTCGCGAGATGCACAACGAGATGTGCCATCGGAACAAAGAAGCCTGGCGGAAAGATCATCTCTAACTTGCATAGCAACTCCGGCACAAGATCACGCAGCTTCGCAATAATCAGGGACATATCTGTTTCGCACAGAGCGTGCGGAAGAAATGGCTCAACTCCGCAAGCACTCGCCAGATACTATCGGGGAGATACCCTCGAAGCATCACCGACATCAACCGCTCAATCCATATGTGATAGTCGTGACTCTTGAGCCCAGTGACTTTTCCTGTAAGAAGATTGACTCCATTACTTATATTGGAACAGTAACCATCAGGGAACATCACGGCGATGTTTTTGAGCCACTTGAATGCCTCCTTCTTTTGGATATTATCAAGGCAGTAGTCGGCATTTGGCTTAAACCAATTTTTTTGACGAGGGTTAGGAGGCTTCATGTGTAATCTCTCCCTATCACAGAGCTTCTGAACATCAACTCTAGCCTTCACATTGTCCTTTGTCTTCTTAGGAATGTTCAGGACTGTGTGAAAGAGCATCTCTCCAACATTCTTTTCGGTGTGCATCACATTGAACCCATCTGTTGCTATTGCAATTCTGACATTCCGAGCATCTGCTGAATTAAGGGGGTGTTTCAAGTCGAAGTTCTTCCATGCCTCACCATCAGATGGATGTCCCATCTTTTCCCGTCCTAACTCGTCGACGTATCTCTTCCCTTTCCTGTGCCAAGTCATTTGTTTGGCAGACTCCTCGGACATGAAAAGCCGCTGCATTCTTTTTATGAATGAGAGGTACCGAAGAACCTTCACAGGGATTTTTCCCTGCGTCTTCCGACCATCAGGCAGCGTTTTCTCCTCATACCTAGAGGCCCCACAAAGGCTACAGTACTTGTCATTCGCATATTGTTTCCGGAACAACAGGCATCCTTTTGGACAACAATGAATCTTTTCATAATCCATGCTGAGCGATCCCAATAGTTTCTTCGTCTCGTGCATGGATTTTGGCAGACAATGCCCTTTGGGCAACATGTTACCAGATGTTGTCAGATTAGCTTCAAAGCCTGCACGGGTGGTGGAGAACTGACACTTGTCACTTAGTAGTTGAGCTACGGCATCGAGCTGAGAAACGTTTGCACCCTCGTATAGAGGCTTCGTAGCCGAGGCCATCGTCTCATAGAAAGCCTTCGCGGTTGGCTCTGGTTCCTCCGGTTCATCCGGTGCCTCCGGTTCACCCGGTTCCTCCTGTTCCTCCTGTGGAGGTGGCGAATCCGGCATGTAAGCAGCATGGTGATCATCTAGCATGTTTCTCAACCCATCGTACTCATTGCCATCGATCCGCTGCCGCATCACCCCAACTCTGAGACGTTCGTACTGATCAAATTTGACATGCGTGACGTAGTTAGGCGTATACCCATACAACCAAAGATGTTTAGTCATATCTTCCTTTCCTTGACGGTCACGATTCTTGCAATGAGTGCAAGGGCACCTTCCACGAACTCCTTTTGCCTTTGAACCACGCCCTAACTCCTTCACTAATATATTGGTCTTCATCTCCCACTCCTCTGTTCTTTTAATCTTATCGACACGGCCAGTGTACATCCACCCATTATCAGCCATCCTCTGCTTTATTGGGAGCGAAACAAGCACGCAGTCTTTTAATATGCACCAAGTAATAATAAAATGATTTAGTGTCACCAGATTAATTACGGTCAAATTTTAATCTTTACATCATGCAAGGGTTCACCTACACTTCTAATAGGAGGGCCTATCCCGCCCGAGTACGTGTAGATCGAGCCGTGTTCCATGTTCTACCCCGACCCGAGACGGAATTTCGGCAGCACCTCCCCGCTGTTCTTCAGAATACACGTCTCGAGCTTGTCAAGCCGAGAGGGTGTGCATCCGAAGAACAACAGGGAGGTGCTGCCGAAATTACGTCTCAGGAAGGGGTAGAACATGGAACACGACCCGATCTACACGTACTCGGACTGTCCAACAGGACAACCCGGAAGTGTTACGGTTATAAATATGCAAAGATGGACAATCCTGCATATTTATAAATTTGTAACCCTTCCGGATGGGATCTGACTCGGGTTACGCGACTGACTTGGTGATCTAGACCAAAATAAACCTATGCAGCAAGAGAGGCGAAAGATTTATACCCTCGAAGCGTGATCGGTGGCCGGAGAAGGTCGAGGACGTGCTCCGGAAGAGGGCGACAAAACAAAGGGCACCGAGGCGGCCCCTCCTCAGCTGGAGAAGCCGCGACGACGCGCGGGACCGACGGTGCTGGCTGGCGGGAAGCTACGTCATCTAAAAAGTACAAACAATCGAAATATATAAGCAAATATCCCTCCATTTTACCTAATAATTAAACATAAAACAGAATAAACCACAGAACGATGTAACCATATTAGCTAAACATAACACATATAGACAAGTAGCACAATAATACATAGGTAGCATGTATGATAAGTCTAGCAGTACAACAGGTAGCAAGATAAGTCTAGTAGTACGACAGGTAGGATGATAGACATCCTAAACTCGACTCGCGCCGGTGTCAGTGGCGTCGTCCAAGCGGTCCCAACAAGAGGACAGGCTGCTGCTAGAGTCCTCGCCCTGCTGCTGCGTGCCGGAGGGGCCGGCCTCGCCCTGCCCGCGCTGCTGCCGGCTCTCGCTGAAACCTGGTACTGGACCGCCATCACCTGGGGATCAAGGAGGAGATCCTTGACCAAGGGGTCATCCTCCTCGCGCTGGTGGCGCGCCCTGAGCAGCCTCTCTGCCTGCCGGTGCTCCCTCTCCTCGGCCTTCGTCGCGATCCTCATGCCATCTGGCGCTAACATATGCGCCACGCTCCGCTCATCCTCAAAGTTGAGGATCGCTCTCGCCCCAAAGTGCTGGACCGCCGCGCAGTCGTAGGCGCGGGCCGCCTGCCACGGGCACCTGAAAGTACCAAGCTGGATCTTCCTGTGATCCACTGTGATCTGAGCTGCCCAAGTCGGGATCTTCGTGGGTCTCCGATGAACACCACGAAACTTTCGCTCCGGCTCCGACATGATACTTAGTTAAGTAAAAGCATTTGATACACGGGTTAGTCATATATGAAATGAATATATAAACACTAACACCTATTTTCCTTCTATAATTGTCAACAACATTTTATTTGCTACATCTATCCCTAAATCATTTTGTTATTTTCTATTTTCTACCACTAAATTTCCATCTATAATTTCTATTGTGCTATTTTCTAATTTCTACCACTAATTTTCCATCTATTTTCCTCTTTTCTACCACTAATTTTCCTAAAATCCTACTCCTAAAATCACTAAATCTAAAATACACAGAAAATAGGGGAGGGGCGGGGAGCACCTGGCGGTGGAGGGTACCTGCGGCGAGGAGGGTAGCACGGCGAGGGGAGCGGCGAGGTTGCGGGGCCGGTGCGGCCAGAGGGGAGCACGGCGGAGGCGGGGCGAGTGGCGGCGGGGGTCGGGTAGGGGCTGGCGGCGGGGGTGGGTAGGGGCTGGCGGGTGGAGGGGGCGGGGTGGCGGCTGCGGGTGGAGGGGGCGGGGTTGGCGGCGGCGGGGTTGGCGGCGGGGGTGGGTAAGGGCTGGCGGCGGGGCTGGGTAGGGGCGGGTGGCGGGGATGGCGGCTGGCGGGTGGAGGGGCGTGGCGGCGGGGCTGGGTAGGGGCGGGTGGCGGCGGGGTCGTGGCTGGCCGGAGCAGGGCGGCGGGGGAGCGGGGCAGCCGCGGAGCGGGTAGTCGGCCGAAGAAATGCGGATGGGTGGTCGAGGAGCTGTGGCGGGATAAGGATAAGGTGTAGGACCGCATAGGGTTTTCCTTTTTTTTTTTTTTTTCACTTACATCATCTTTTTTAATGTATTTATTTATTACTCTAAATTAATTTTAATAAGTTCAATATATTTTTATTCATTTTTACTTTAATATGTTCAATATGTTCCGACGCTCGGGGGCCCCGCTACCCCCTTGACCGAAGCCGAGAGGGGGTAGGTCGGTGCCGGTGATGCCGATCACACAGCGGAGTGGGATATTTCATATCTCAAACACCCAACACACTTGTATACATATGGTATGGCAACACCTAGGTTTTGGTGGGGTTCCGACGCTCCGGGCCCGCTTCGGCGAAACCCTGAATCCGCTGGAAAAACCCTAACGTTTTCGTCTACCCCCTAGACGTGCGTCGAGAGGGGGTAGGCCAGTGGAATTTTTTGCCTGGTTGTGTTAGGTTAGGCCATAGGCACATGGAAACCAACTTTTATCACAAGTTTTTACAAGATTGCCCCCGTTTCGTCCGAAGTGGAGTTTTCACCTCTAAGTGCAGAAACTCACTAGAGAGAAAGTGAAGTCGGTGAAGCCGGTCACACCCCGGAGTAGGATATTGACATTTACAACACACAACACACTTGTATACATATGGTATGGCACAACCTAGGTTTTGGTGGGGTTCCGACGCTCCGGGGCCCCGCTTCGGCGAAACCCTGAATCCGCTGGAAAAACCCTAACGTTTTCGTCTACCCCCATAGACGTGCGTCGAAAGGGGGTAGGCCAGTGGACTTTTTTGCCTGGTTGTGTTAGGTTAGGCCATAGGCACATGGAAACCAACTTTTATCACAAGTTTTTACAAGATTGCCCCCGTTTCGTCCGAAGTGGAGTTTTCACCTCTAAGTGCAGAAACTCACTAGAGAGAAAGTGAAGTCGGTGAAGCCGGTCACACCCCGGAGTAGGATATTGCACATTTACAACAACAACACACTTGTATACATATGGTATGGCACAACCTAGGTTTTGGTGGGGTTCCGACGCTCCGGGGCCCCGCTTCGGCGAAACCCTGAATCCGCTGGAAAAACCCTAACGTTTTCGTCTACCCCCATAGACGTGCGTCGAAAGGGGGTAGGCCAGTGGACTTTTTTGCCTGGTTGTGTTAGGTTAGGCCATAGGCACATGGGAAACCAACTTTTATCACAAGTTTTTACAAGATTGCCCCCGTTTCGTCCGAAGTGGGAGTTTTCACCTCTAAGTGCAGAAACTCACTAGAGAGAAAGTGAAGTCGGTGAAGCCGGTCACACCCCGGAGTAGGATATTGCACATTTACAACACACAACACACTTGTATACATATGGTATGGCACAACCTAGGTTTTGGTGGGGTTCCGACGCTCCGGCCCCGCTTCGGCGAAACCCTGAATCCGCTGGAAAAACCCTAACGTTTTCGTCTACCCCCATAGACGTGCGTCGAAAGGGGTAGGCCAGTGGACTTTTTTGCCTGGTTGTGTTAGGTTAGGCCATAGGCACATGCGAAACCAACTTTTATCACAAGTTTTTACAAGATTGCCCCCGTTTCGTCCGAAGTGGGAGTTTTCACCTCTAAGTGCAGAAACTCACTAGAGAGAAAGTGAAGTCGGTGAAGCCGGTCACACCCCGGAGTAGGATATTGCACATTTACAACACACAACACACTTGTATACATATGGTATGGCACAACCTAGGTTTTGGTTGGGGTTCCGACGCTCCGGGGCCCGCTTCGGCGAAACCCTGAATCTGCTGGAAAAACCCTAACGTTTTCGTCTACCCCCATAGACGTGCGTCGAAAGGGGGTAGGCCAGTGGACTTTTTTGCCTGGTTGTGTTAGGTTAGGCCATAGGCACATGGAAACCAACTTTTATCACAAGTTTTTACAAGATTGCCCCCGTTTCGTCCGAAGTGGAGTTTTCACCTCTAAGTGCAGAAACTCACTAGAGAGAAAGTGAAGTCGGTGAAGCCGGTCACACCCCGGAGTAGGATATTGCACATTTACAACACACAACACACTTGTATACATATGGTATGGCACAACCTAGGTTTTGGTGGGGTTCCGACGCTCCGGGGCCCCGCTTCGGCGAAACCCTGAATCCGCTGGAAAAACCCTAACGTTTTCGTCTACCCCCATAGACGTGCGTCGAAAGGGGGTAGGCCAGTGGACTTTTTTGCCTGGTTGTGTTAGGTTAGGCCATAGGCACATGCGAAACCAACTTTTATCACAAGTTTTTACAAGATTGCCCCGTTTCGTCCGAAGTGGGAGTTTTCACCTCTAAGTGCAGAAACTCACTAGAGAGAAAGTGAAGTCGGTGAAGCCGGTCACACCCGGAGTAGGATATTGCACATTTACAACACACAACACACTTGTATACATATGGTATGGCACAACCTAGGTTTTGGTTGGGGTTTCGACGCTCCGGGGCCCCGCTTCGGCGAAACCTTGAATCCGCTGGAAAAACCCTAACGTTTTCGTCTACCCCCATAGACGTGCGTCGAAAGGGGGTAGGTCAGTGGACTTTTTTGCCTGGTTTGTTAGGTTAGGCCATAGGCACATGCGAAACCAACTTTTATCACAAGTTTTTACAAGATTGCCTCCGTTTCGTCCGAAGTGGGAGTTTTCACCTCTAAGTGCAGAAACTCACTAGAGAGAAAATGAAGTCGGTAAGCCGGTCACACCCCGGAGTAGGATATTGCACATTTACAACACACAACACACTTGTATACATATGGTATGGCACAACCTAGGTTTTGGTTGGGGTTCTAACGCTCCGGGATATACAATTATTCGCGACGTTATTTTATGTGGGTGGAAACCGCTATTCGGCGTAGCTATGTACATAGAATGTGAATGAAACATATTAAACTTAATTGAGAGTAATAAATAGATACATAAAAAAATAAGATTAGGGTAAAAATATAAAAAAACGGTAGAGGCCTGTGCCGACGGCCTGGCCGTCGGCATCGATTGCTGTCGACGTCACCTGATCCTCTGTGCCGACGGCTGACTGTGTCCCGACGGGGGCCGTTGGGATAGAACATCTGTGCCGACGGCCGTTTCTTTGCCGACGGCCTTGCGGACGACTGGTGCTGATACACCCCTGTGCCGACGGCCCCGATAAATAGCCGTCGGCACAGGTTCTGGCCGTCGGCACTGTTAGCCATTCCTGTAGTGCAGCGGGCGATTAACTTAAATTTTGTGGTGGGTTCAGCCATCATGTTACTAATATAAACAACTTAGCTGTAGCCTCCGAAAGGTGAACATAGCCTTTTGCACCCTTCTCCTGTTCTATTTCTTTTTATATTTCATGCTTGTACACATATTCCATGTGTGTACCAACTTGGAATAGAACAAATGCAAATAATAGTTAATTTACTTCCTAATCTCACCTCACCATCCTCTCACAGTAGCTGGCTAAGTCTTCTCCCCCATATAAAGTACTGAAACCCTCAAAGCAAGGAGGAAATAGAGGGATCAGGCAGCAAAATTACAAGGGGGGCGTCGAGGTCGTCTCTCTCGGGCCAGCTAGCTCTTCTTCTATCGACCGGCCGGCTGCTAAGCAATCTCATCTCCACGGACACCAAAGGTACAATTTAATCTTTGCTATCTGCTCAATTCTCCAATCCTTTCTTCCATCAAACTATCCAAGCACTCCTGGCAAATTATGCTAAGAGTGTGTCCTCGATCGATCGCTATAGTTGTTGGAGTTCATTCATATATAAGCTCAGATCTTTGGAGCAAGATAATATACCTGGATCTTACAAGACGCTGTAGCTGCTTGATTAGTCATTATTCTTATTTCTTTTGCTTATTTCTTTCATCTGCAACTTGCATGTTTCGTGTGCAAAGGAGCTGAGCAAGAAACAAGAAAAGGGTCAAAGGCACACACACAGATCTAAGCATAGAGTTTTAGCAGCTGTTTCTTTTCCAGCTAAACAGCTCTTGGTGAGGAAGAAATTAGTCGCCAGCAGGAGCCACTGTGGCAAGAAACCCTAGAAGGAGAAGCTGGCGAACAGGTGGTGGGACGAGGGGCGGCTGGGCCTGCCGGGGACTGCCGAGCCATCCCTTGGCTCGCCGGCCGGTCTGAGCAAGCACCCAGGCGCCCAGGACATGGCGGCGCCGTCCAATAACGACGGCACTGAGCTCAGCGGCGGCAGCGGCGGGCCAGACGAAGACCGCGGAGAGAACGGCACCGGGGAGCCCACGGGCGGCGCGGTGGTGACCGGCAACCGTCGCCCACGCGGCCGTCCGGCTGGGTCCAAGAACAAGCCGAAGCCGCCCATCTTCATCACGCGGGACAGCCCGAATGCGCTGCGCAGCCACGTGATGGAGGTGGCCGGCGGCGCCGACGTGGCCGAGTCCATCGCGCACTTCGCGCGCCGCAGGCAGCGCGGCGTTTGCGTGCTCAGCGGAGCCGGCACCGTCACTGACGTCGCCTTACGCCAGCCGGCGGCGCCAGGCTCCGTGGTGGCCCTCCGCGGCCGCTTCGAGATACTCTCCCTCACCGGCACGTTCCTGCCGGGCCCCGCCCCGCCGGGATCCACGGGGCTGACCGTGTACCTGGCCGGCGGACAAGGGCAGGTAGTAGGCGGGAGCGTCGTCGGGACGCTCACCGCGGCGGGGCCCGTGATGGTGATCGCGTCAACGTTCGCGAACGCCACCTACGAGAGGCTGCCGCTGGATGAGGAGGCCGAGGAAGAGGAAGCTGCAGGCGCCCGTGGTGGTCCGGGGCAGATGCCTCCACTGATGGGGGGAATGCCCGTGGATCCGTCGGCGATGCCCATGTTCGGTGGCAGCTTGCCCCCAAACATGATGCCGGGGGGAGCCGGTCTGCAGCTCGGGCACGAGGGGCTTGCATGGGCTCAAGCTCAGCATGCACGGCCGCCGTACTAGCAATCCCGCCGATCAAAGCAGCTGGCTGAATTATATAGGATGGATTGCTCGAATCGATCGTTGCGTACAAAGATTGTCCTATATATGTAGCTTGATTCATATGGTTCCCTTACTGAAGAATTAAGCAAACATCTCTCTGACCAGGAGCTAATAAATGGCAGGTCTGTATCAGTGTTAGTTGTTCTACACTTGTACCTGTAGGCTAGGGTAAGTGTTTACTTATTTGTCTAGTATGAAATGTAGCCTCTTTGCCTCGACATAGCAGCTTCTCTACACAATGTCAGTTGTACTATTCTATATATACTAGCTCTGGATCGATCTCGATGGTCATATGTTCATCCCTCTCAGTATACATCTTGGTGATTGTTTTATTTCTCTCTCAATTTTCACGCATGAGGCTTGCGCTCTGTGTTGTTATCTGACGGTGTTGATTCGGCTTTGTTTTAGTCCGTGTGCAAACTCTTCTCCTTTTCATGCATGCATGCCGTGCTAAATTTTTGTTTTGATTTTATGTGTTAAGCTCAGAAGTTGATGATTTATCAATGGTGAAATCAATGTTCCTAAGGAGTGAACCTTTAGATAATAGACAACTTTTGGCGGAGAGGATTGCCAGATTATTGTCAGGCATAGGTTATAGGCAAATTACAGCCACTTGATTAACAGATTATGGTAACCCGCATGTCACTCATCACTAATGTAATATTTGCATGATAGTAAATGAGGATGGTTTTATAGATTGATACCATCTCAGCTCTTATTTGTTTTAAACACTTGAACTAGTTAATTGTGTCTATGATATACTTAACCCGTTTCTAAACGATAGTGCATATATATCTATATGCAAGGTTAGACACTATAGGTGAAATATGCAAATTTGATTTGATAAAAGAAGGTTAGACCGTTAAGATTTTATTTCTATCAATCTCTACGAGCTAAATATCATGTTTGAATAGGCACCCCAATATCATAAACTGACGGATCTTAACACCAAACTCACAAATATAGTATCTTGATTGATCTGTATTCACAATTTAACATAATTTCGTAGATCTTAGTTATCAACTCTTTGTGATACATCGATCTGAAGATGCAATTGGAGTTACCCATGTACCTTCACATCATGTAACATTAGCTTGTGGACATGCCTTTCATCTCCTCCATCTTATTTGAGTTATGGTATGAACGGTAAGAAATAAAGACGAACGGAAAGTCTAGCTTAGGTATGAATGTCATACAAGTTATGGTTGTATAGATGGATAGTCCAAAATTTAATTCTTGGGAATTATGATTATATAGTTAATCACTAATTCTTGGGTATAGTGATTAAAAGAGTTGATCGCAAGGATACTGGTTCGATTGCATACTTATGCAACTCGATACAAGAACTACTACGGCCTTAATGACTAGCCGTAAATGAACTTAAGATACACGCTGGAACATAGTAAAAGTTACTATACTCGCCATCAGCATATTATCTCTATATATATCTTCATAGTTCATTTCAGAACTTAGTAAATTGTCACTACACTCTAGCAAATATATCCTTTTAGATCATATATGTAGCAAGAAGGTTGTTCTTTAAAGCGAAAAATGTTGTTCGAGGTTTTGAATAACATAAGGACATATTTTCCGTTATGAATTGTGTTGTATTGTGAATTTTGATGGTAATTGATATGTGTCAAACATATCTATATTTTTGTATTGATCCATGATATTACTATATCACTCTTACACACTTTTGGAATGATTTATATAATTTTACACTGTTTTCATGGACTAACCTAATAACCCTTAGCTAGTTGTTGTTTTATTACATGTTTTTGCATCACATAAATCATTATTTATGGAGGCCCAAAAATACCCCCAAAACAACGAAATTTCTAATTCCTCGAGAAGCACTCAGAGGGCACAGGAGGCAAACATGGAGGCCAATGAGCCCCCACGCAAGCGAGGGCCGAGGGGGCTGCATGAGCCACATGTTTGTGGACCCTGCAACCATATTCCACCGTTTCTTTGTGCTTATGTTTTTCGCTTTTCCTAACGCTCGGTTGCCTGAGATCACTGCTAACGCTCGGTCAAATTTTCCGGTCGTACGATCGGTATAACGTACGAGGGAGCTGGCTGTCGTTTCGCGATTGTTAACCTACAAGGAGCTGGTTGTTTCAGCCCATCTTGGTGGGTTACGGCCTGACTGCAGTTTGTGCTCTTTATTGTTTTTTCTTTATTGCTTTTTCTTGTTTTGCTCGGTTATGGCCTGTTTGCCTGCTAGCGGTTTAGGGCATTTTTTTTTTTGCTATTTTTTAAGGTGATGTTTTTTGCTTTGGCTGCGGTCGCCTTTTTTTCGTGCAATTACACGTGAATTTCGTTAAGCGCGCAATTACACATTACTATTTTCTTGCTATTTAGTGTGCAATTGCACATCTTTTATCTGTGTAATCGCACGTGTGTAATCGCACGTGTGATTTTCGCATAGCTTTGCGATCACGATTCTCATTTTACGTGCAATTACACATGAACATCATTAAACGTGCAATTACACATAAACATCGTTAAACGTGTAATTGCACATGAAAATAATTAAATGTGTAATTGCACATGAAAATTGTTAAACGTGTAATTGCACACGTTTTTTCCTTGCAATTACACATGACAATCGTTAACTGTGTAATTGCACATGAAAATCGTTAAACGTGTAATTGCACACTTTTTTCGTGCAATTACACATGAATATCGGTAAACGTGTAATTGTACATGAAAATCGTTAAACGTGTAATTGCACACGTTTTTTCCTTGCAATTACATTTGAATATCGGTAAACATGCGATTGCACAATTTTACTTTTTTTTTGCTTTTTAGTGTGTAATTGCACATCTCTTTATCGCATATGTGCACTTGTGTAATTGCAGATGTTTTTTTGCGTGTAATTACACATAATTATTATTTACCATGTAATTAGAATTTTAAATAATATATGACTGTATTTGTATTTTTATGATTATATTTTTTTGTATCCTGCAAGCACTTTTCTTAATACACCACAATATACACAATATATAGCCAAGACCGACGGGCTTTATTTCTTCTTTTTTGGATTGATTGACGGGAACCGTGAGCCAGCTTAATCTATTATATTATTAAAACAACAAACAATCAACGGTTGAGATTAGCTAGACATAATCAAGTCTGAAATAACGGCTAAGATTTAATATTCGTAACATTCGGCCGGTGTGTCCATCTCCTTCACGTCTAAAAGCAACAGACCATCACGTCAAAGTAACACAGTCCTTATCCCATCACAAAAGGAAGAAAATAAATAAGAGCCAGACCCACGTACGTCAATGGTGTTCCATGGATGCGGTCTCACATGGACACGCGATACCCATCTAATCGAAGTTGGTGCATCATGATTAACAGATACCAAGGATTCCGGCGGCCGGCCGTTGCGAGACGAAGCCGTAGGTCTCACCAAGCAATATCGCCGGCCTTCTTGACTCCATGTCAGTCGAGGCATCGTTTGAAGTTGTTGCATCACGATTAACAGACAGCAAGGATTTTTTGGGGGCCGGCCGCTGCGAGACGAAGCCTAGGTCTTACCAAGCAATATCGCGCGCCGACCTTCTCTACTAAATTTCAATCGAGGTACTAGGACCCAACTCAGACGAGGAACTGCTATCTTCTTGACAGCGATCTCGGCATGATGGAAGGATACGCACGGAGCTGGCCGGCCGTGCATGCACATATATTTGTCTAGATTTTGAAACATGTTTGCTCATGCATGCACCAGACAACCAGTGCACACGCAGCTCGCCATCTCTGCAAGATCGATCGGCGCATGACCTCATGAAAACATCCAACAAATAGGTACGATTTATCCAAGGTTTCCACGTGCTGTTAATTGAAGGAGAAACAATATGTTTATTTGATGATTTGCTTGATGTAGTTACAGGAAGATCAACTTAAGGTCAATGGAGAGAGGAGAGGAAGGGAAGATGGGGAGCGTCGGAAAATTGTGTCGGCGAGCTTTCTTCCTGGCCTCTTTTCAACACAGCCATTCAGCCAAGGATCCCGATCTAAATCAACCGCCGGCAAAAAGATCGTCTGGGAGCTGGAGATGTTATTCACTACATGCCAATCTACGGCCAGCAGTCCGGCGCCGGTGAAGCCTAGGTGGAGGGCCACTTTCCGGCCGAGACGCCGCCGTATTTGTCTTAGTTTGGTACGTCAGCAAGTTAATTAACTCTCCCGTCCGTAGATCATCAGGTTTCAATTTTGCCTCATGCATACACACCATGCGGCCATCCAATATAGATCAATGAAGTATGATTTTCCTCATGCACATACCGGACTGATTATTGCTGAAGGAATCATGCACGAGTGGAACCTGATTTTTAAATAAATCCACCACTTATGCCATTAAATGTTCTAATGATCGTACTTTTGTTCAGATAAATCATTACTTGATGATGTGGTAAATTGAAAACTACAGCAAATCCTTGGGACGAGAGAGCATAAAGCTTATAGCATTGGTTCATGTAAAACATTACAACTTTTGTTGGCATACTTTATTTGTTCTTAATTTTTGCAGGTGTCATGTCCTTTTGGATAATGGTTGGTGGAACAATAGGATTTTAGTAAATTACTTTGGGCCGATTTCAGGTAGCATTTACTTCTTGCATCTTTTTTTCTTATTTTTCTTAAAATAGTACTTCATTTGTTTGTATATCTGCAGCTTTTGTTGGCATACTTTATTTGTTCTTAATTTTTGCAGGTGTCATGTCCTTTTGGATAATGGTTGGTGGAACAATAGGATTTTAGTAAATTACTTTGGGCCGATTTCAGGTAGCATTTACTTCTTGCATTTTTTTTCTTATTTTTCTTAAAATAGTACTTCATTTGTTTGTATATCTGCAGTTAAACAAGAATATGTGTTTTTATTGGTACTGATCTCTCATGTAAATACGACAACGGATCAGTGTCGGGAAATGTCGAGAAATTTCTTCCTCCATGATTATTTTAAGCATGTCTTTGACTCTTTTTTTTTTGCAGGGAGGATGTGTTTTATTCAGACAAGCCGTATGAGATTTCTTATGTTTCTTTTCGATATATTATTGGCAGCGAATTGAGCCTATAGTTATTTCACGAGGGAGAGAAAAAATATATGTCGGCAGTTGATCGTCCTCTTCAACACCCCAACATAAGAGATTCTAGCCTATAAGTTTTGCAAGATGGATAAATCTTGGTCTACAGTTTATGCACCGGTGTCGCTGCCAGCGTCGCCTACAATGCCCCAGCATAAAACCTCCAATGTGTTCGAGGAGGCGTGGACTTCAACATCGTGATGGAAAATTCGACGGCAGAGATCTCAGCCAACAAGCTTGACAAGCATACAAAAAGCCATGAGTCTACGATGAATCTACGCGGCGACATTTATCTGGCGAGAAGCAACATCGCCAGAAATCCTTACACGTCCCCCGCAATGCCCGAGCATAAAACCTCCTATGAGCTCGAGGCATGATTCGCAATCTCACGATGAAAATAATTGATGTATGTGATCTCACTGCAGCTATCTTGACTAACATAGACAAGGCAAGTCTACAACGAGTCTGCATGTGGACTTTGATCCGACGAGAAGCAATTGTTGGAAAGCCATATGGACAATTTGGATTGATGCCGACAAAAAGCATTGCTTAAACTGACCACAATTCATCAAGTCGATTGAAATAGGATTCTCCTCATGCATTTGCAACCACTTCATTCGATGGTGAAGGTAGCCACGCACATGCTGGAGGTTTTCCAGGTAAGTTGGCCCATACTTTGGACGATCTGTAAATCTTTGAAAATTGACCTTGCTAATGTATTTGAAATTTCACATAGAAAGTATGCTTCCTTATTCATCTAATAAGAAGTTAATTTATCTACTATAGATTTGGATGTACACTTAAACTGTTCAAAAATGATTCATTTAAATTATTATCTTGAATTAATCACTATTAGCGGTGCACATATTCCATCGTCATGAATTCATCTACATGCAAAAATGTATAGGCCATTAATTTAAAGTTTTTCTGCTGGGATTTGAAATTCTAATGCAAGTGATATGTACCTTCAAGGCCCGAGGGCGTGAAGGACTCAAACTGCAAATAGACATCAGTTCCGTTCATGCATGTACGTACGTGAGTTAAAAAAAGGAAACGCACTGTAGGGCATGCCTGGAAGTTAAAAGTAAACAATTGCAAGCATGAACTGACGTCTACATACTAAGGGAATAGGAACGAAGAGTAAAGAATGATGGACTGGATCGTTTTTGTGGTACTCCACCACCTGACCACCAGATGTGTTTCACTAATCACTATGAAGATGTAGTTGGTATTTCTGAAGAAAAAACGTAAGACAAGACAATTTTAGCCGTGCAAGGTCACTGTGCGAAAAGATAATCCATTGGTGGGTATAAGGATGCACCAGTTGTATCAGTATACATGAATGAGAGTGAGTGTTTGTTTTAGCAAACTTAGATGAATAAACCGATATAAATACATTGCCTTGGATGGAAAATTGATCGAGGTGTGCCCAAGTTCGAATTAGCACGGCCCCTAACACGTAATATATTGCTTCATTTTCAGGATTTTGTTGTAACAATATAGATTATTTGAATGTACTAGAGGTATTATAGTTCACATGATTGATTGATTAAGAAGGAGCATACTAGGTAGTGGATATCGCAATTGTATCAAGTACATCACTCATGTAGTCATGTTGCTTAATGTTTAAGTCAATGGCAAAATAAATGTTGCAGACTGAAAGGTAGAGTACAACATAATTAAACTTTCAAGCCTAAACAATGCACGTACTCACGTTTTGCAGTCATAACATGTGAAAGTGTTTCATCTAGCCGCGCAATTGCGCGGGTCACCCAGCTAGTTTTGCTAAATTGATCCGTAAGCTAGCTCAAAGTCAGCTAGCTGCTCCCTAGTATTCAATGGATCGATCTAGCTTCTTTTGTTTCGCATAATTGGATCAATCTAGCTGATTCGAACACGTGTAATTGGGCCCAGTTTGCACATGAAAACAGGCCCAGTTTGCACATTAAGCCTCGATACGTCCAAAAAGTCCAGCGCATAAAATCAACACAAAAAATGGACGGAAACAGGATCTTGACCAGCCATTGCGCGCTGACCTAGCTTGACCGAGCGTTTACTTGAATCTCGGTTACCTGAGCGCTAGGCGCTCCCTTCTATGTTTTTCTCCGGACATGATACCCTTTGCAGCTGGAGTTTATTTTGGAGGTCAGCCACGTCAAGTCACTGTTCCGTGAAGATTTAATCTAGAGGCCTTTTCCCTTACTCTGTCGGAGGGGTTCCGGAGTCTTCGTCATCACCTTTGTTGCCTCCTTGACAAGGTGTGAGTAGTGCCCCATGGATTATGGTTCATAGCAGTATTTAGGTATCCTTTCTCCCCTAAGGGTTACGCGCATGGAAAACAGAAAACAAAATTGCCTGACACGTAACAACCATGGTTGTTGCCAACCTTGTTACATCAACACTACCCATGATTAGGACAACTTGATCAGCACACACCACATGAGCTAATCCTAGAGGCTAGACTAGTAGCACTTGGTTGTTTATCTATCTACATGTACTTGTGATTTTTCCTTTTAATCTTTATGCAAGTATCACAACATTTATAGCATAAATAAATAAACATTAATTCGGAAATACCCGCTAGTCATGGGGGATCTACACACCCATGCGTTATAACATCAACATAATCTGTATAGACCTGTTTTAGCTTGTTTTACTAGTTGAGCACGTATTCTTTTGGGTACAAAACTGGTTTCGGAATTTTGAAACATTGGTTGTCATTTTTAGCTTGTTTCCGTAGTTGACTTTTCTGTTGACATTTGGCCAAACTTTAATGAAAATTTAATAGCGGTAGGAAAATAACTGAAACATTCAAACCACTTTTAATAATACTATCAACTCTATTATTGGCAACCCCCTGGTCTTTTTCTCTTGAAATGGGGCAGCCTCACATCACGGTTCGAACAAAGTCGAAACATGGATGAACCATCTACAAAAAAGGACAACATTGCGTGGCTGACCATTGAAACGCCAGCTGATTGGATGTATAAATCCGACGAGACTGACTCTAGATGATTGCACACAAAAAAGGACAACATTGCGTGGCATGAAGGACGTTGTCTTGGCTCTATTAAAAATATAGTCATTGTGTATGTTTCAAATGATCAAAGTAAAGCGCACCCCCCCCCCCCCCCCCCCCCCAAATTTGAACTTTCTCAGTTTATGAAATTCCCCTTAACCAATTGCCAACTAAATTTGCAATGTTATTAGGGGTTGGATATTAAAGGCCATGTGCACAATACGGCAAATCAGTTTCGCAAAAGGATAAAATATAAATAAATGTTGAGTTTTTCGTCTTGATAACAAAAGTAATTTTTACTTCATTCCAATTACGCTTAGCTAAATTATATTTTGTGAGAATCACCTTACAAAATAAGAACCACATAAAATCTATTTTTTTAGGTATAAGATGGTCGTATCCACTGCCTGAATAGATAGAAAGAGGTGACCCAGTTTATAAGGGAAACTGGGTCCAAAACCATACAAGTTGTACAAAATAATGACACAAATGAAGCGACCCACCGCCCACATGATCCAAGTCGAACAAACGCCACAAAAGATACCACCCGATCCGGGCCGCTGCCCCGGCGTAACAACCAGATCGGCCTTCGCATTGCCCGAAAGTGATCCAATCATGGTCGACGAACCCTAGACCCACGCAGTTTTCATCCAGGTTGCCACCAAAACTACCATGTAATGGGGCCGCCGCCCCGGAGTAACAACCAGATCAACCTTCGCATTGCCCAAAGGCGATCCAGTCAGGTCGACGAACCCTCTGCCCACGCAGTCTCCATCCAGGTCGCAACCCATACCCCCGCTGGACAACGACTGTGCCTCATAGAACCGTCGTAGCGTGGGAGTCCGAGGCCGCTGCCTCGGTGTACCACCACCATCCCGGGCCGCCACCCCGACATCCACCTCCCATGAGCACATCGCCATCCGCCACGAACCCGCCGCACAGAGAGAGCCGATGACTCCAAGGCGACGCATCCAACAAGGTAATGACGCGTACGTCATCGTTGCCTGCTCCCGACGGAGCTTAGGCTTTCACCCGGAGACCATCGCACCACTCGTCGGGCCGGTTGTCAAAACTCCACGACGATGCCTTCAAGAAAGAGAACGACGCCCAAGGGCGCCGCCATCGTCGCCACTGACCGGAGCCGGTGCAAGCTTTCGCCAGAAGTTCTAGCCGCCCACGAAGCCTAGCGAGCTGCGAGATGCATCCGTGGTTGGCCACCGAGCACCACCACTTGTTGAAGTCTCGTAGCACCTCCCGTCATGGAAGCCGGCAAGGAAGCCGTACCACCACTGCACGGCCAAAGATCCGGGGCCGCCGCCCCGGCTTCCACCACTGCTCCCAAGCCTCCTCCTCCGCACTCGCGAGCAACCTCCTGCACGCCCGCGCGCCCTCCAGCGCGCACGGAGAGCTCGCCGCCCGCACGGCCCAGATGGAGCCCGGCGGAGCCAAGATCCGAGCCCCGGCGCCTAGGCAACGAATCCCTCGGCACGGTGGCGCCCATCACACCGCATCTCCGCCAGCAGGTTCCGCCCCCACGATCTCTGCCCGAGCCTGGCGGCTCGGCTTCCCCCCAGCCCCAATCGCCGCCGCCACCAACGGGCCGGTCCTCCACCCAAACGAGCACGCGAGGACGACCCCCTTGACCATATTTTGACAACAGGGGGCGCCGCCACCACCACGGACAAGGCCGGCGGCGGCAGCGGCAGGAGGGCGCCGGATGGGGAGGGACTTCGCGGCGCAAGCTTCGTCCCCTTGGCGCCGCCGTAGGAGCGACGCGAGGGGTAGCAGTTTCAACTCCACCAAGCTTGTTGGAACAATATGCAAAGGCAGATTTTAATAAAATCTATATATTGAGTGGTACTTTTTTCTTGCAAATGTACTTACGGAGAAATTTTGTATGATCAGTGATGAAATCAAGATACGAGGATTAAGCCGTGAAAACTCCGGTTGTGGTTAGTTTGCAATAAAAAGTGTTTGGTTGAGTCGAAGGTGAACATGCATTAACCGGTTTACCAAGTTGACCAAGTGCAACCATCTTGTCCACTTGTTTTCCGCTAAGGCTCTCCTAAAACCTATGTTTAGTGACGGAGCCTGTAACAAAACATTTGCCACTGAATCCTTTTCGTTGGACAATATTATGTAGAGAAAGATACTGACTAGAAAGGGGCTTATCCCCAAGCCACGTATCTTCCCAGAAACCGAATACTCTCTCCATTCCCAACAGTAAAGAGCCACAATCAAAGAACTCATCTTTTACTTTCAAAGCCCTTCCAAAATCTAGAATCAGTTGGTCTAACTTTCATTTGGGATAAAGATTTGGAATATATATATGCAAAATAGTGGGGTGTCATGGTGGGTAGCGGTGCACCCCAAACTTACCGTTGGATCAGCGCTATAGACCATTTTGCTACCGCATGAGATTAACGTCGTTGCCGTCTTTTTTTTCCGTATCCCGCAGGCCACCACCGCACGAAACCACATCCGTCCACGCGCTTTCCCATTGCCCCATCCCACCACGCCCAGCCGTTTCTACCGGCGGGGACGATCTCTCCCTCCTCCACGTGCGCCGCCCGGAGACCACGCTGGTCGTCCTCCTACGGGCCCCAAACAGCGCCGTCGCGGAAAGCGGCGCTACATAAATATAATATATTAACAACTCTTTCCATTAGTCCGAACTTTTTTTTCTACGGGAAAATAAAGTGGTATTATAGCCTCGAACTTACAGAAAAGTGCAAAAACGAAGCAAAATTACAGGCAAGACCCCCGATGTCGATGACGATGACCTCGATGCCGCCGGTGGCACGCCACCGCCGCTGCACCCCATGATGGCTTGGATCAGGCACAGCCCCTCTGTGGACGGGAAGTCGCCGGTCGCCGGCTCCTGAGAACCTACACCTCGGTCCACAATCTTCATCGCAAGACTCAACACCACTTCCATCTTCTTATTCTGTGAGATCTGGCTCGACCGCCACGTCAAAGCCGGTGAGGGATTGACGAGATCGACGGATCCGGAGACCCCGGAACTCGAGGACGGTGGAGACTCGACCGCGGAGCTCCTGAGAACGCCGCCGCCGGAGAGGGAAAGCTCCACCACAAAACGCCGCACCGACATCACCACCTCCTCCTCCGCGCCGCCGGCAGGCCACCTAGAGGACCCTACGTTATATACAGGCCGTGGATTGACGATCCCCCACCCTCCCGCCGCCGGAGCGGCCGCCAGAGGGCAAGGAATCGACGATCCAACGACGTGCGAGGTGGATCTCCGGGTTCATCAGTCCGAACTTTTAGGATAATTGGCTAGTGCATCAATTCAATTATGGTATCAGAGCCAGAGGTCTAGAGTTCAAATCCTGGCCAACGCAGTATTTAAATAAATATCTCGGACACCCTAAATCTACGTACTAGCCTCATAAGAAAACGTCCACAGCCTAGACGTGAGGGGAGTGTCAGAAATATAATATATTGCCAGCTCTTTCCATCAGTCCGGACTTTTAAGATAATTGGCTAGTGCGTCAATTCAATTATTGCGCACTATGTGGTCATCATCGATTCGATTTTCAGCCGGCCCCCATTGTCCAGTACATAACCACGTCTGCCAGGTGCATATCATTTCGAAAAAACATACCATGTGTATACGCACCCGCACCCGGGAGTCAAAGTAGATTTCATATAATTCAGGCTTCAAACTGATGATGTTTCCTTTTGGATAACAGGACAAAATTTCGAGCATCTACATACAAAGATGAGCACATCCATTAAGGCTCATCCTCAACCTGGTTTCCATATCTTATTGATACTTAAAGAATTAATTAGATGCTTAGGTGATTTAGTTCTCTTCAAGGAGAGGTTTGGTTCCATCGGTACCTCCCCACTTCTGTACACGGGTGGAAGCTAGCGCAGCCTGCAATTTCGATACAAATAACAGGAAAATAAAGTTACATCAAATATGTCTGAACTCGTACAAAGAAAGAAATATGCCATCAGTCATATGATACGTGGCTACACTGGAGATTGCAAATGTTCTATCATAGAACTTCTATGACATCGGTTCATATATGCACAGTTGTTAGATTGGAGCCTTATGAACAACAGCTAGCTGTTGCAAGGGACGAGCTAATATTCCCCAGTTAATTCTTTCATAAAGTTTTGACAAAATAAAAAGGCATGGTAATACTGGAAGGGCGATGGATTTTTATACCTCAGCATTCCAATCTGTTCTCCACACTATGAAGAGTAAAATCAGTGTCTGAAGTGCAATCCCACAAAGCATGCCAGCCCAGATCCCCTGATGGAGTCAGAATCAATGTCACAAAATTGTTCAAAACCAATATCACAAAATATATCCTTTTTTACAATTTGCAGTAGTTCAAATTAACATAATCAATTACCCCAACTCCGTAGTTGAACTTGTAGCCCAGAAGGTAGCCCAAGGGTAAACCGAAAACGTAATAGCAGCCTAGGTTGATGTATGCAACAAGGCCTTGCCATCCTCCTCCAATAGCAACCCCTGAACCAAGAGCAGATCAATGTGAGCAAAATCCAGATGCTAAGTCGAGGTGACACGAACAAAACAAAATCATGGAAGAAACATACCTGAAATCACAGGCTGCACGCTGTTGAGCACCATGGTCAAACCGAGCAGCCCTGCAATCTTGGAGACGGCGTGCTGCAGCTCCAAATCGGTAGTGTAGATGATGGAGAATTTATCTCTGAAGATGAGGACGAGGACCATGCATAGCAGCCCGATGAGGAGTGACTCGGCGATGACGACAATGACAGCGTGCTTCGCTGCCCTTGGACGGCCAGAACCAAGCTCATTGGAGACTCGAACACTGAAAGTGTAATCAGGTAACGGGAACAGTTCAGAAACTACATTCTGAGACTTGTGGAGCCAGTAGTGGGTTTGTTCAGTTGTTCAAGTTCTCCTGAACAAAACAAGAAGCGACAGCAGTTTTAACTATTCTGACCTGATAGCAGCATTGAGACCGATGAAGATCATACTCTCCCACCCGTTAATGTTCATGCTGAAAAAGCACAAACGTTTCTTCATCTAGTTAGTTCTGAAGCATTACTTTCGTAGTATCTTCAGTTAGTTCAAAATTAATGTTGGAAAGAGAGAGTTCAGAATGAATGCAAATTCGGTAGCAAGTACAGGTAGTACCAGATGCCAAGCGAGTCGACGGCAATCTGCGCATCCTGGAGATCGCCGGTGAGGACGGTGATCATGCCGATGTACCAAATCTCGAGGCAGAGCATGACGGCGGACTCGAGCGAGAGCCTGACGAAGGCCCACATGTCGTTGAATGCCGCCATGGACCACCCCCTCCACCCGTCCCTGCACCAGCCGATGATGTATCCCGCCTGGCCCAGCGCGATGGCCCAGAGCGAGACGTCGTACGCCGCCGCGGCGCCGGGGGACCCCCACCCGAGGACGGTGACGAGGAGGTAGGTGAGCGCGACGTGGAAGCAGAGTCCCGCGACGCCGATCCAGGCGAGCACGAGGACCTTGCTCTGCGCCTGGAGGAACTTGGCGGTGGGGAAGTTGACGGCGAAGGAGAAGGCGCCCGGGAGGATGTAGAGCGCGAAGCGCGCGGCCTCGCGCGCGACGACGGGGTCCTGGCCGACGGCGAAGAGCAGCGGCTCGGCGAAGACGTAGAAGGGCACCATGAGGAGCGCGGCGGCGGCGAGGACGATCCAGGAGCGCTGCAGGTAGACGCCGAGCATGGCGACCTGGCCGGCGCCGAACGCCTGGCCGCACAGCGTCTCCAGCGCGCTCCCCATGCCGAGCTGCACCACATAGCATTAGCGTCTTCCACTTCCAGCTGTGAGTAACGTACGGTGGGCCGTGAGCATGTATATATGCAGTGGAGTGTGGCGTACTAGGAATCCGAGGGAGAAGGTGGCGTAGACGGAAAGGCCGATGGAGGCGGCGGCGAGGGGCAGGTTGCCGAGGTGGCCGACGAAGATGGTGGTGACGGAGCTGACGGCGAACATGCTGAGCGTGGCGATGGCGATGGGCGTGCCGATGCCCCAGAGGCGCTTGGACTCCTCCCACACCATCCGCGCGGCCTCGCCCGCGGTGCTCACCGCCGGCGCATCGCCGTCGACCGACCCCATCGCCCCCCTCCCTCCTCGTACCTTGGAACAGCTAGCAACGTGGCCGGAGCACGTCCTCTGCTTCCAATGCCTCTGCGTCGGCCCTCGGCTGTGTAACTTGTGGAGAGACTCCGTGGAGTAAAGATCGGTGGGTAGTTGGCAGCTACCCGCGCGAGCGCGAGGACCCCTGTTGTCGTGTCTCGTTTGAGTTCCCGTGGTCCGTCCGTGCACCTCATCGTCGGTTCAGTTGGCAAAGCGGGGCCTCCTTTTCGCGTCCCATATGTGAGATGACGCACCAAACAAGCCATGTGGATGAAGATGAGGACAAGCATACGGTTAGACGAAATGGTAGGACGAAACCAAAATGGGTTGCACCTTGCACTCGCAATGCGTCCGACATCGTGAAGCTCATTGCAAGAATCTCTAAGAATACTAAAGCTCCCTAGGAATAGAGGCTTCTCTTTAATCGTGGCCTCACTTGTCAGGTTGTAATAAATAAATATAAAAGTATATTGCTCTTACTGTTTATGACCAACGTTTTAGCTACCTAAAAAATTAAGATATATTCTAAATTGTGGCCCCACTTTTTAGTTTGTGCAAATAGATAACTCTACTTTGTGGCCCCACTTGTCAGGTTATGATAAAAAGGCAGAGCACCAAAAAGATCTAATCTTACTTGTGGCCGCACTTTCAGTTTGTGAATTTTTGTCCTAAAATATATACTGCTAGGTGCTTGTGGTTCCACGTTTCAGGACGTAAAAAGTGTTTTTACCTGATATCTGGTCTCGGGTCGTTCGGCAATTGTGTTGCCACTTGCACAAAGAGATATACTTTTAAGGAGCACTTAATTGTACACCCTATTTTTACCATCCATTTATGTTGAAAATCCTCCAGATAGTTTATGCTCCTGCCTCCTGCCATGAATCTGCAAGGCATAAACGAGCATACAACTTTTTTATTATATCTTTCAACTAAGTCTCTCAAAACAAATATATCAAGCGATCAAAGTTCTCGATATCTACCGCAATGCCAAAAATATGTTATGGAATGATCCCGATCGCTGCCAAGTGCCCTAACCTCACACCAATACACGTCATCTAAATCAGATGACTCGCAAAACCAACCAACGGCGAGCCGAGAACCTAAACCGATCCAGTAAAGTACGCACAGTCTTTGTACGCACTAAACGTTGCTACCTCACTCTTCAGTCGACCCATATTTAAAGAGATAAACACATTGACCTTGCCTGGCATGTCATTCGCGACGACACGAGACAACGCCACCCTCATGCGTGCGGCCATCAGCACAGGTCCGCCATCGAGAACCCGCTGCACTACGCCGTCGAGACTTGCTGCTATGGTCGTGCGTCTCAATGCAATTCTCTCTCTTGACGCCGCATACCGCCATCGTCCGATATGGGAGACCTGAATCTAGAGTTCTCCCTGGAGCAGTGTGGGCGAGAAGACGAGCGTGGCATCAACGATGTTTTCTATAAGTTTCTTTTGCTAATTCTCAATCTATTATAATTTTCCTAAAGAACGTTCTCAAGAAAATACCATGCAATTTTTCCGTTTTGTTTCACAACATGGTAGTGGTAAATCAAGACAATATATCTACGGTCTAATGGTATTTCTTCTAACTTTTGGGAATGTCTTAGAATTTCAAATAGTAATTGTTGTTTTTTTTTATCTTTTTGGTACAAAAAACGGTTCCCTCAATTATTAAGCAACATTTTCACGTATAAGACAGTTAAATGTCTCTGCATGCGCAAGTATTATTTAATTAGAATGGCTTTTATTATTTCAAAACCTAGCAAGACATACCAGTAGCTTATGTATATTTTTACCTACAATGTTTCGCGTGAAGTGAATTAGGTTTGTCAATGTGACAGGAAAAAAACCACATTACTAGACAATCGAGATGATAAAATAGAAACACATAGGTTTATAGATAATACACCGGGGACGCTTCGTCGTCACCGGGGACGCGTCGTCGTCGGACGGGCAGTGGCGCAATGCCGCGACGAGAAGAGAGGGGATCCACCGTCGTCGGGGAGAGGAGGCAGAGGGTGTCGTTTCTCCCCAGTTCGTCCCCTATCCAACAGATGCGCGCCCCGCGCCGGGGAGACGGATGGCCGGCCGGATGGGAAGTTGAGAGCGGGTGGACGAACAGTTCTTCTGATGGAGAGGAGAAGCGGCAGTGGGCTAGGGAGAGAGATGGGAGGAACAATAACGGCGTGCAGAAAGGTGTAGGTGTGGAGGGGAGGCTTCAGGAAGAGGTGAGGCAGAGACGAAGAGATGGAGCGGGCCGGCGGCTCCTTCGCTGCAGCAACAGACTGAAATAGAGATTGTTTGCTACTATTTCTGCTGTGCAACGAGAATTCAGCCACGGAAAGAGAGATTTCTCACTCCGTTTTCGAGCTCAGTCCTCTCAATTGTCCTAAATACGCAATGGCGTTGTTCAGATC
Organism: Poa pratensis; assembly: GCA_947311845.1. NCBI lineage: Eukaryota > Viridiplantae > Streptophyta > Magnoliopsida > Poales > Poaceae > Poa > Poa pratensis. The sequence goes on from CAMZMU010000041.1 coordinate 71,734,363, forward strand.
CTTAATGTTATGTACAAATATCAATCACCTTCTTCCTGTTATACATGCAGTCTAAGGAGCAGCCCAAGACACTCCCACGGCCGATCTTTCATATGCAGCAAACTCTTCTTTTCTTTTCAAAAATAGAACCCCCATGATCTTCTAATCATGCACATGCCCTCTATCGACTGGAGAAAGTCATGTCTTTCTTCGGAACCTGAACTGAATAGTCTGTTCGTTCTGAAACTGAACATGCCGTTCAGTTATCTGTTGTGCCTATTTCAGCCTACCTGACATTCCCTTTTCTCCAAGAGGCTAATCCAATAAACACCACATGCCAACCCAGAGCTTTCAAGATAAACAAGTCCAACATGAACAACATGGTTTATTGACTATTTATCATTTTATTTATGTGAATTGATCGATTGTATAGAGATTATGTTTGTGTATCTCAAAGAAATTACATGTCACACCTAATTTATTGGCCCGTTGCAACGCACGGGTATTTTGCTAGCGTTGATAATATGTATGTCCCGTGTTAAACGTGCATGGCACGTGCACGTTGACTAGTACTATTAAAAGAGAAAACTTGTCTTGTTGGGATACTTAAAATCTGAGCCCTTCAATATACGATCAAACGGCCTAGATCGTCCCAATGTTTGACAACTCAACAATGTCTATTTTGGACCGTTTTGCCCTCCCACCAAATCACATAATACTACTAAATTGCCACCATACCCCTTCGTTCTTTTATTTCTGCTCTCCCGGAACAATCCCTTCCGCCCACTCAAACACATGTCGAGCATGCCGCCCACGCCCTGCCTTCGCCGTGCCGCCCGCCCGCCCGGCCACCCACGTCGGACACTGCATCCCCGCATCACGAATTCTTATCTGTTCCCCATCAATATCTCTCTGCACATCTCCACCTCTCGCCGCATCTGGGCACGGATTTACGCGCTGTCCGTGGCGAGGTCGGCCGTGCGCCGCATCTGGCAAGTGGGGCGCGTCATCATGATGCAGCCCGTGTCCCCGCGCTCCTACGCGCTGTTCGTGGCGAGGTCGGCCGTGTGCCGCATCTGGGCAAGTGGGGCGCGTCGGCAAGACGGCGCGGGAGCTCGAACGGCGACACTCTCAGGTGACAATTTGGATGACGCGACCGTCAGGGCGAGTTGCACGCCGCCAGGACGCGGTCATCACGCCGGTACGGACGCGTGGGACGCAGTCGCCGCCGGTGTTTCAATTGCCGTTCTCGAAGTGCGCGGAGGGCCCCTTTCCTGCGGAACCCCGCATGAGGCGACGACGCCGAGCGCCATCCGGAACGCCGCGCGCAGGGCAACGGCACGGCCAGCTCGGTTAGGTTGCCGCAGGCGCCTGGTTGGCCCTGATCCCTGCGATATTGAGGAAGATTGGATGTTCGAACGCGGGACACCACATCCTCGGACCTATCCGCCGTACCTGGGCATGCAGCGCGCCTCCGCCCCATCCTATACCACGTGGTCAACAGGAGCCGACATGATCTTTGGTGACTACAAGACCACAATCACGCATCTCTCTGATCTACCTTAGTCTGCTGTGTTCTGATCTACCTTGATATCTCCTGCTTTCCGGCTCTTGATTCTGCAGATTAACTCACCAATTTACATATTTTACAGTTCGGGCGGGCGCCATTGGGAGCGAGGCCAAAGAGATGAGGACGAGCGGTAGGTCATTAAAATTGGTAAATCTCCACCGTCTATTGTTTGTTGTCTTAATAATAATATAATAAATAAATAGTTTTTGGTGAGGGGCCTTTCTATACCTAATAATCTCCACCGTTTGGTTTGGTAGGTCATTAAAATTACCCCTAAACAATTGCATAATTATCCACCTATGCCACCCATAAGTTAAAAATGGTTCATATTTTGTTCTATTTCGGTCGGTCGAAGATTTTCTTACGCGAGGAGATCTATTAGCAGAAGGGGCTGGCGAGAACTTGCCTGTGGCAAGATGGTTAGTTGGGTGGTTGTACCCCTAGCCCACCAGAGTTCAAACCCCAGGTTTGACGATGGTGTTTCTCATTTAAGGCGGAATATTCTTCAGTGGGAGGCGACGTTCCCGTCGACAGCGAGGCGCCCGTGGTGACTTCGTCAATCTCAAGACTCGACCCGCCGACTCAGTCTCTCGGAGGTGCTCATAGGGGTAGGGTGTGCGTGCGTGCGTTCATAGGGGTGAGTGTGTGCGCGTGTATATGAGCGCTTGCGTTGTACTGTGTTTCGCAAAAAAAAAAAAAGCAGAAGGGGCTGGCCGTCCCCGACGACGACGACCAGCATGTCAGAATCTCCATCGACGGGCGACCCGCACGACTTTTATTCCAGCGCGTCCTGGTTCCCCTTTCCTCCTCCTGTATCTCCTTGGTCAAACCCCCGGCCGAGCAATGGGTGAGTGAGCGAGCAATCAAAGTACTTCTTGGCAGGATCGAGCCCCTACGACTGGCCGGATCCAAGACTCTTTTCGCGACCCGGTGTTTCTGCTGCAAACTGAGACTCCGTATCAAGCGTCCCCTCATGGCCTTGGCTCGATTCATTCATCGGGGACGTAGCAGATGACTTGGGAGCTGCGCAGGCTGCGGTGAAGGGCGTAAGGTCGCCGCCACTCTCTTGAGCGGTTGCCAGATGGTGGAGAGGACCAGCTCATTGGATCCGGAGTACAACAGCTCCATCGGTGGGCTGATGGTGTCGCCGTTCTCGGACGAGGTGTCCCCGAGTCGGCAGAACGGCAGGGTGCTGCAGAGGAGGAGCGGGCTTGGAAGAGTATGTCCGTACTTGTCACCTCCGTGCGTCTCCTTCGTGACTGAGCGCCTCTGCGTGAATTTGTCTGTACGTTGCAAAATTGACAGTGCCAGCATGGATGACATGGCGCATAGGAGAAGGGCTGAATGAGCACGAGCGGCAGAATCCTTGCGCAGCAGTCTGCACAACATGCGATGGTGAATCTGTCATTGAATAGGTGAGAAGACGGATTATACTACTGTCACTTTTCTCAGGTTTCATGGAAGAATGGGAGGTTGGTTTCTGTTCATGTGTTTTTGCTGCAGCGGGAGCACACAACACTTTCATTTTTTCCCCTCACGTTGGTATCAATACCCATTTACCACGGTGCTTCTTTTAGTGTCGAAACACAAGGGCACGTTACACCGTAGACAGTTTTTTGTTTGTACTCACTCCGTTTTAAATTAGATGAATTCAACTTATCTACATATATACATACGTATTTATACATGTAACATATCTAGAGAAATTCACGTTCAGGCAAACGGAAGCTATCTAATTAATTTAGAATGAAGAGAGTATATTCCTCTATATCTCGTATGCCACTAATGTATGATTCTTTTCCTCACCTTTCTTTGATGTAACATTAAACTTTTTTGTTGCCTGATGACATTTATTTCCATCTGTACATCATATGAAGACCGATACACATTTATTCAGATTGCGTCAACTAACAAAGCTATGTCCATTTTTTTTTCCAAATCCTTGCGCCGCCAACCACCTAGGTTTCATCCGTTGCAACGCACGGGCACATTTCCTAGTACACACCTAAACGGAGGGAGTACTCCGTACTATTTATCATTATGATTTTCCGAATTTAATTTTGCTTGGAGACTCCAAAACAAAACAAAACAAAACCAGGGGAGATATTTCCAGGCACGGAGGGACTTCAAACTGTTGCTCGAAAAAAGGTTTCAGGGACCCAACTCGCAGACAGGTAGGCCCCAATCCCAACACATTTGTTACAAGGACCCATACCTAACCATCTCCTATTCACCGACATGTGGGCCACCAAAGCGTGCATACATCTTTTGGCCCCACATGTCATTGTGGTTTACGTGGAAAGCCACGTACTTACTCCTCGAACTGCTCAATGCGCTCGGTCTCTACTTATCCCCAGTCCCCACCTCGGTTACTTGCTCACTCCGGCCGCTCCTCCGCTGGCTCCGACGAACAGCAGCACCCAGCTCTCCGATCGCGAGGTACGGGATCGTCTCTCGGCCCTCGCGCCGATCCCATTGATCCGCAGCTTCCATCAACCTCTCTCTCTCTCTACCGTGTTTTTTTTATTTCAATCGACCTTGTGCCGTAGGGACGTCTCTCGCGCCGCGCCATCGCCGGTCCTGTTCTACCTCATCGCCGTCGCGCCCGTCCCGATCACTGGTCTCCTAGGTACGAGCTTCCGGCGACTACCTTAATTAATCTCGAACTGACTTTCCGAAAATTTCGGGGCGCGCACCCGGCACGCCGCCGCATCTAGATCCGTCCCTATAAATTTTATCTGTTGATGTGATGATAGGGTTTCCTATAGGGTTAAGGTAATCGGGTTCGCGTGTCGGGATTTGGAATGGCTCGTCGTCTCGTTAGCAGCCCCGCCGCGGCGTGCCAAGGTTGCAGTTTGGTTAAGGCTGGGTTTCTTTGCGTGGTCTCCCCCCCATGTGATTCCACTCTCCCTCACTCAAATACTCCTTAGTTTCCATCCAATGTTCTTCTGATTCTCCTCCACCTGCAGATCATTCATAGCTACTTTGCATTATACTAGTGGAGTAGTGGTTAGATACTTAGATGAACACCTAGTGTTACATGGACGGAATTGCCATCGTGTAGCTGTTTGCAGTGTACTCCCTCCGTTCACAAAAGGATGTCTCAATTTTGGCTAGATACAAGCTAAAATTGAGACATCCTTTTCCAAACGGAGGGAGTAGATTTTAAGTCAGATTGCTGGTTTTGTTGACTTGGTTCGGTTTGTTCAATCATGTACCCTATTACTATTTCTAGTAATATTCAGGTTTATATGTGGATGCATCTGACATAGACTTACACTAGATTGGCAGGGCTTATATTTATACGTTGTGGGGCCGTTTTCTATCATTCTGCCACTTAATGATATACTGGGCTTCTCTTAACTATCTTCCCACGTTTTTTTCCTGTCAGTATCAAAGATTGCCATTGGCCTCATCAAAGAGGGGTTCCTCACGGAATAATTACTCTAGCTCTCGTGCTAATCATACCAAGGAGGTGGGGTACCTCTTGTAATCTTATTGCTGTGTGACAATCATATATTTGCTGTCCGGCGTCACCGTTTTAACTTTAGCTCTGGTGCATGCTGTTACTTTGTGTCGCTTATTGATTTATGTTTGTGTTGTCGCAGGATTCACCTTGGACAAGAACAATACCGAAGCCTTCCGTGTCGTTACATGTTAGTATTGTCTTACATGTAGTCATGTACATTACTAATCTTTGTTAAAAGTACACATTTGTCTCCTCAAAGTTGATCGAATTGGGTCGGCAATAAGTTCTTGCATTTTGTAGCTAAAATCGAATTCGCAAATGAACAAATCTGCATTTATAACAAGTGCGTTAAAACATCATATTTCTTGGCTCTTTCTGGACTTGTCCTCTTATTATTTTCTTCCATACTTCAGAGCTCAAAGTTCCTCAGCAAGAGGACATCTTGTTCGGTTGCAGCAGAGCCGCCTCCTGCTGCAACTGAAGAACCAGAGATGGATCTTCCAAAGGAGATATTCTTGAAAGACTACAAAAAACCGGATTACTTGTTTGACACGGTAACTCGTCTCCTTCTTGTTTATTTTAGAATCAGTATATGCACTTCCATTTTTGGAAAAATTCAACTGCCGTGGCGTATGGCTGGTTGTGATTAGCAATTCTCAGATTTTACTGGAAAGAAATGCTTGCATATATATCTTCGTTTAGCAGTCCACGGTCGCAATAACAGTGCTTGTGTGCTGGCTGCTGTATGATCAACAAAATACGAGTCTGTGATTTAGTTTCCTTATAAATTGACAACGTGTCTTTGCTATATGACATATGTACATTATTTATGTTCTTTTCACTGTGCAAAATTCTGCAGGTGGATTTAGAATTTCAACTTGGTGATGAAAAGACCATAGTTACATCTAAAATAGGTGTATCTCCGGGCAATGAAGGTAAAGATTCATCATCTATACTTTGAGTTCGAAAATCAGATCACTGTTCTACCTTTCCAATAGTAACATTTGGTTACTAGTTAGATGCCTTCAGTACTTTCCTGTATATTTGTTTGTTCATCCATTATTTTTCTCCGTTTGGAATGTTGAACATGAGGGTCTGGATTTACTCACAAACTCTTCTAATTTGTTTTTGTAGTAGGCAGCACATCTCCACTAGCTCTTAATGGACGTGATCTAAAGCTGTTATCAGTCAAAGTCAATGGCACAGAGCTGAAGGTGATAGTTCATGTGATCTACTTTCGTCATACAACACTCACATGATACTCATATGTTCATGATTTTGAGAAATACAATGGGAATAACATAAGATATTCTAGAATGAAAGAAGCCTTTTTGCACGGTTAAAGCTAAGAATAGGTGACACCCAGTACTCCTGAAGTTCTTATTTGATACATAAGAAATTGGACAAAGTACATGCATGTACATAACAGACAGAGAACGAAGAAGCCTTAATGTTAGTTGCTTTACAGTAGATTTATGAGTGGCCAAGTGTGGTCCTGCCTGACATTTTTACTGCATGCTTCAGACTATGTCTTCATCACCCTAGGTCAAGCACAGTTATAGCTATCTGTTTTTTCTGCCAATCTCTGCGTGCCTAGTTACTATGCCAGCTGTGGTTTATAAGCATTGTTTTCCTTGAAAACATCTTTTGAATACTATGCAAGTATACTAGTATTCTGACTTGCATTTATCTCTACTGAATGCTAGAGTGATGAGTACACAGTTGATCCACGCCATCTGACAATTTTGACACCACCTGCTGGTGTATTCAACTTGGAAATTGTTACAGAGATCTATCCTCAGCTCAACACTTCTTTGGAGGTACACACTACTCTAGACTCCAGAGGGGTGCAAATTATACTAGATCTTTGAATTAAAATATCCGGTGCTCTGTTCTGATTTTTTCTAAGTTTACAGGGACTGTACAGATCGACTGGTAATTTTTGCACCCAATGTGAAGCTGAAGGGTTCCGGAAAATTACCTACTTTCAGGTAGTTCGCACTTTTGGAAATTATGACCCATATGTAACCATCATGATTCTCTCTGTTGTAGGACACATATTGAAACCTACTCCGTCCGTTTTTTAATATAAGATGTTTTAGGTGTTGCTCATGTTGTCTAGATACATGCTAAAGTGAGTGAACATACACACTAAAAGATGTCTACATATAGTTGTACACATATGAATGTGGACAAATGCTAAAACATTTTATATTAAAAAATGGAGGTAGTAGTATGCAGCATCAAACAAATCCACCTTATTGTTATGTTTATTAAAGATTGTGTTTTCCTATTTTCGATGATGAGACGTGACTTATATATGCGCATGCTTAATGCTATCGCAGGATCGCCCCGACGTGATGGCAAAGTATACTTGTCGTATTGAAGGTGATAAAACTCTCTATCCGGTGTTATTGTCTAACGGCAATCTTATCAAGCAGGGTGATCTCGAGGTACACTCCCTTCCAGTGCAATCATCAAAGCTGGTGATGCTAATATCACTGAACGACATGTTCAACCATATGCATTGTTTTCCTTAACTGCAGGGTGGAAAACACTATGCATTGTGGGAGGATCCGTTCAAGAAACCATGCTACCTGTTCGCGTTAGTTGCTGGTCAGTTGGAGTGCCGGGAGGACTCATTTGTTACGTGTTCTGGCCGTAAAGTTACACTTCGAATTTGGACTCCTGGTCAAGACTTGCCGAAAACATCGCATGCTATGTATTCTCTTAAAGAAGCTATGAAATGGGACGAGGAGGTTGGTTGAGGCTCATTTGTTTTATATTTTTTCTACAGTTCCTTATCAGAACCATTGATATAATTATTAATCCAATTCTTCTTTTGGATTGTGCCAGGTGTTTGGTCTTGAATATGATCTTGATTTGTTTAACATTGTTGTTGTTCCTGATTTCAATATGTAAGTTTGTTTCCTTACTTGCATCGGCACTCTACCAAAAAGTTGGTTCTACAGTTCTTTCTATTGGCATTGCCTCGTACTGATGAAATAATTGTCTATTATTTGCAGGGGAGCAATGGAGAACAAGAGCTTGAATGTAAGAATTCACCTCTGTTTAGGAAGTATTCCCGCATCAGTAGTTTGCTGATTCTCTGTTTATCAATGAACAGGTATTTCAATCTAGACTTGTGCTAGCATCTCCAGAAGCTGCCACTGATGGTGATTATGCTGCAATTTTGGGTGTCATTGGACATGAGGTATATCCCATAGAAGTTCTCAGTTTCCATTGGTATTTGTTATGATAACGTAATTACAACATTATGCTGAATTTGGTTTATGTTTGATGTTGACTGCTTATTATTTTTGCAGTATTTCCACAACTGGACTGGGAATAGGTAACATCGTAACAACAGCAGCATATGATTATACTTTTTTTGTTTTCTCGAAAGAGCATCATCTGGTTGCTCTGTTGCTGATTGCATCTTAGTAGGGTTTTCATCTATTTCTCTTAGTTCTATTGACTCCATGTATCAAACAGTTCTAAACCTTACAAGAGAAAGCATTTCCAGACAACTAATGTTTTTCCTGATGACATAACATACATGAGTTATCTAGAATTGAATTAATCCCTTGTGCCTGTCTAATTGCAGAGTGACCTGTCGTGATTGGTTCCAGCTAACACTGAAAGAAGGACTAACTGTCTTCAGGGATCAGGTATTCATGAAGTAGACCATATGTCATATGCTTCACATTTGGTTTCGTTTTTCTTGACTAATTAAGTTGGTTGTGCAGGAATTCTCGTCAGATCTTGGCTGTCGTCCAGTTAAACGCATAGCTGATGTCTCTAAACTTAGATCCTATCAATTCCCTCAGGTTCTTTACAGTTACAATCAGTGTTACTGCAATTAGTTTGATGTATATGCTGCAGTGAACTGACAACCACAAGGTTTTTTTTGCTTTTTATTCATTACTTTTCCCTTGATATCTAGGATGCTGGGCCTATGGCACATCCTATTCGCCCCCATTCGTATATCAAGGTGATCATACTTTAGATTTCAGTTGTTTGATTTAATTACCATTTAAAGTATAAGTACCCTACATATCTTGTTTATAATAATTATTTGAAATTGATTGCCAGATGGACAACTTCTATACCGGTGAGTTACTTTGTCTATGAAGCATTATGCACATGATGAGGTGTTCAACATTGTCAACTAATTACTTACATTCCCCTGATGAACCCCTGAAACCTTTGTGATCAATCTTCTTTGTGACTTGGGATGTGGATGGCCTGGGCAGTCACGGTATGTGTTTCCCTCTTTATGTTTTATATTAGCTGGACTTTGTTATGTGAATTTTCTGACGTTCTCTTTTGCTGCTTTTTACCTCTTCATCCAACGGTTATGCGATTTCGCTACAGGTTTATGAAAAGGTTCGTAGGTTTAGTTTTTCATTTTCTGTGTTTAAAGAGAATAACTGCAGGCTAAACCTATGGATATGCACGTCTTGTAGGGTGCAGAGGTTGTCAGAATGTACAAGACGATGTTTGGAGCCTCAGGCTTTCGAAAGGTAAAGGTCCAATGGGGAAGCTGTGTCTTGATGATGTCTTATTTTTTTTCAAAACAGTTTCTTACATACGAAATTGCATTGGGACACTCGATTATTTGTACCTCCTTGATTTTTGGCCAAAAAAGAGGCACCTAAATTCCAGGACATTGCCTTCTGTGAATCTGCTACATATTATGCATGCCATGTATATTATTCATTTAGTTTATTTACCAGATTACTATCTACTTTAGGGCATGGATCTATACTTTCAAAGGCACGACGGGCAAGCTGTGACTTGTGAAGACTTCTACGCAGCCATATGTGATGCTAATAATGCAAAGCTCCCCAACTTTTTGCAATGGTAATAGGCGTGTACCACTTAATCAGTTTACCTGTTTGCAAGCACATTCTGATTTTGAAGGAACCATCCAATAGGTACTCGCAAGCAGGTACACCTACTGTTAAGGTATCTTCATCATATGATGAAAGTTCCCAGACATTTTCCTTAAAATTTAGGTAAGCTTTCACATTCTAGGTTATATTGTTTTTTTATCTACTTTGTTGCAGTTTTCCTTGTCCATTCTAGCAGAACAACAATTTTGTGCATTCTGACATTTGCCTTTTTGTTGCTTATTTCTGAAATGGTTTCTAAATTCATACACGTGTTTTCAATCTTTTAGTCAAGAAGTGCCACCTACTCCTGGCCAGCCATTGAAGGAGCCAATGTTCATACCGGTTGCCGTCGGACTTGTTGATTCTACCAGAAAAGATATGCCCCTGGCTTCCGTTTACAGTGATGGAATGCTCAAAACACTCTCTAATGATGGTCAGCCGATCTTCACAACAGTTCTTCAGTTTAAAAAGGTAAGAGAATTATTATTGTCTCCATGCAGAAGATCATCTTGAATTACCATCTATATGCTGTCCAATTCAGCTCTGCTGTTCTCCATTCTTCGTTGATAGTCTGTTGCTACATTGCCTTGTGGCACAGTGAAGCATTTTCAGCATTTTTTTCCAAGGGCTTTACATGCAAAGCTTATTGTTCTGGACCTTAATAGCTATAAAAACTCAGATTTGAACCTCATGAATTAATTTTCTATTGTTCAGCTTATCAGCCTTTGGTTTCGTATTTGCAATAGATATTAGATAGTCAATTGCGTCTTCACATTCTTGTCTGATCTTCAAAGGCACTGAATGAGACATGTTTTGATCTTGCAGAAGGAGGAAGAGTTTGTATTTAACAATGTATCTGAGAGACCAGTTCCTTCCTTATTGAGGGGCTACAGTGCTCCCATCCGTCTTGATTCTGATCTGACTGAGAGTGACTTATATTTCTTACTTGCCAATGATTCAGATGAATTTAACAGGTTTGTTCCCATTTGCCTGTTAAACATATGTGCCTTTTAGTATAGACTGTAGAGTTGAATATAACTATTATTTTATTCTCAGATGGGAAGCAGGTCAAATATTAGCACGCAGATTGATGCTCAGTCTTGTGGCTGACTTCCAGCAACAAAAAGAACTGGCTCTTAATCCAAAATTTGTTGATGGACTTCGAGCGATCCTGCGCAGCACAAGCCTGGATAAAGTAATTACTGGTCTGATTCATTATTACTACAAAACTCAATTGTAAAGGGCTAACTTGAGCTGCTACAGGAATTTATTGCAAAAGCAATAACTCTGCCTGGTCAAGGGGAGATTATGGACATGATGCCAATTGCAGATCCTGATGCAGTTCATGCTGTTCGCACCTTTATTAAGAAGGAACTCGCCTTTCAACTCAAAGATGATCTTCTTGCAGCTGTAAGTGACATCAGGCAACCACTAAAATTGGTCTGAAAATTGTGTCAGTGTGCTCTATTTTAGTAACTTTATGGCATTTCGGTTACCATTGTTTTATCGAGTTTGAGTTTAGACTATACCGTTCAATAAACCACTCTGATCTGGGGTGCTTTTATTTGGGCATTTGATAACAAACACTGGTCGAACTGGTTTTGTACAATGCCTCAAAGTAAGTATTGTTGGACTGGCTTTTGTCTTGTCTTACCAGTATGCTGCTACACTTTCCTGTCGTTACTCCTCCATTTTGGTATTACCTCGATTCATTACTTGTTTTTGTTCATCTTAGGTAACAAGCAACAGGAGTTCTGAAGCTTACGCATTTAACCATGATAGTGTGGCTCGCCGTGCATTGAAAAACACATGTCTTGGTATGTTTTATCTTTTCAAAATCGTGCTCCAACATGAGAATTATGTTTCAGGTAATGTATCTAAATATATTCTCGGTGATTTTTGCAGCTTATCTTGTATCTCTGAATGAGCCAGATGTCACTGAGCTTGCAATGAATGAATACAACTCTGCTACTAACATGACCGAGCAGTTTGCTGCCTTAGCAGCATTATCTCAAAACCCAGGTCAAGTTCGGGATGATGCCCTTTTGGACTTCTATAACAAGTGGCAGCATGACTATTTGGTAAGTTGATTGCTGCTTGTAGAACTATATTGTTTTTTGCAGAACAATCTTAATGTGCCACCTAAGTAGACCTAATTTTTATTACATGTGAGCTTATACTTGTCCATGTTTCAATAGGTTGTAAGTAAGTGGTTTGCTCTGCAAGCTACCTCAGACATTCCTGGAAATGTGGCCAATGTTCAAAAGTTGCTGGGTCATCCTGCTTTTGACATGCGGAACCCCAACAAGGTACACGGTGCTTTTAGTTGAACTTCTTTGGCCTTTAAAATTGGTAGAATTTGAGGATCTTACTTGAAGATTTGCTTGCGATTCAGGTATACTCTTTAATTGGAGGATTTTGCGGGTCACCTGTGAGTTTCCATGCGAAAGATGGGTCTGGTTACAAGTTCTTGGGTGAAGTTGTCTTACAGCTCGACAAAATAAATCCTCAGGTCTGTTTCGTATAGCTTGACCATGCTTCCATTTAGTGTATTAGTCTGGATCTGATTATATTATCTGGTTTAAAAATGAAGGTCGCATCCCGCATGGTGTCAGCGTTCTCTCGTTGGAGGCGATATGATGAGACCAGACAAGCTCTTGCTAAGGTATCTCTAAAAACTCATAACTCTGCATTCAAACAATCGTTGCTTGTTTTGCTGAATAGGTATTCTACAGGTGTGATCTAAGTCTAACACACCTTTCTTATACAGGCCCAGCTGGAGATGATCATCTCAGCCAATGGACTCTCTGAAAATGTCTATGAGATTGCTTCGAAAAGTTTGGCAGCTTAGTTCCCTATGCGAAAAGTCCATTTGAATGTCAGACGGTTCTACCCTTAACCATATCCAGGGTAGTGTAACTGTACTTGATGGAATATATTTATTCAGCATACGTAAAAAAGAAAAGGCCACTAGAGTTGGGCAATACATCTGAATTTTGGTATCATGCTCGTTTTCATGGGGAATTGAGTGTTTCCTGAATTTCTCCATAAGCAAGACACTGATATCTTTTACTAGGTGTCAAGTGACCCAAAGCAATGCATGACGTGCTATTATTTCTTAAGGTTTTATTTCAAATGTTTCAAATAAGTGGACATCAGGCTGCTCACATTTGCTCATCGCTGGGAGGTAGGGGATCTGCTTTGTGGTGATGCGATGTTTCCTTTAGATCAATGTGATTTTCGGATGTAAAGTATATACTGTGCCATATTTTGTTCTCTTTGCTGTGAGCCTGTGATGTTTATGCATGTTCTAATGATTTTTTAATGCTAAAAATGCCCAACACTTGAGCATCTTGTTCTACGGGAGCATATTGTGGCACTACTACAGACTACATAGCAAAATGATTTAACCTATGCATTAAAATATGTCTATATACGTAGTTCCTATTGGAATACCTAAACATTTTATATTGTGGATCAGAGGTAGTAAGTAAAGCAAAAAAAAGTAAAGCTGACAGTGTTGGACCAAAGTTGTGATCTGAACATTGTTTAACTATTATGATTTTGTATTCATTCTTTGTACGTATGAAATTTAGAGCCATTTTATCATGCGGTACAAGTGCCATAGATAAACAGTCCTGCACTTTTCTGGGTGGAGTATGTGCAGTTCAAGGTCGATTCACTGGGACATACGGGAAGGTGTGCCCTTTTCAGCCCTTTGGTCGCCTGCAGACGCGGTTCCGCGTCCAAACCGTGTTGTTCCGTCGCCTCCTTTGGAGCACCGGGATCACTAGACGGAAGGAGGATATGCCCGGTTTCTAGCCCACCATATTATCCAATTTGCGTTGCTTTCCGTCGTCTACTGCGCGGACCAGGGCTCTTGGGGTGAGAGCCACTAGACTAGCAGCAAGTGCTATGAACTCAACTTGGTTTTCATCGTTCGTTTCCTTTGACCAAGAGATAGTTGTAGTCACATTTGGCATAATGCGCAAATTTACAGAACCATAAAACATGACTGCATGTGCATAGACGGGATGGTCGTAAGATGTGTTCCAGTTCCAAGGGCATCTCAAACAACACTGCTATATTAGATTGTTAAAGACTGGTTCTAGGAAAAAGGAGAGATAGCAATTTAAAATGTTATTTTTTTACTTTGCTAGCATTCGTAATTAAACTGAGTGCTAGGAGTATATTTGCACAAAACACGCAATAACATGTGAGACACTTTGTCATACACACATCGCACACTAGCATAAGTACATGTACACAGATACTAGAACATGCCACAAACAGGTATACAAAAAACATGCGTATACATACATATACACACGTACAAACATGAACACAAACTCACAAAGAGAACGCACACGTAAACACATAAAACATATGTGTATAGACATACACGTACACACACGTGTGTACACGCAACATGCACACACAACACGCAAGCACACGACACCCACACATATGCACATGCATGTACACGTATAATAGTACATGCATAACACACATACGCAACACAGATGTACACAACACACACACAAACACGGCCCCCCTGTCACTGAGACAAAAATATGAAGGACCAAAGTTTGCAACAAAGATTAGTCGGTTGGCTTTGGATTGATAATGCAAACGTTGAAGCCAACTTTTGATTAGCTTTCTATTTTTTTAGGGGGGAAATTGTTGGAGATGCTATAAGGGCTAAGAAGTTATGTATAGGTTCTGAAGGAATGCATTTGCAGTAGGGCAGATAAACCCAAACGGCATTGGTGATGCCGCGGTTACTACGCCCTTCCATTCCTTCGTAACAAAGCAAGGAAACCTAACATCTGTAGAGTCCTTAACTCGTACTCCCTCCGTTCCAAATTAATTGACATGGCTTTGTCTAATAACGAATGTATCTAGACACTATACAAGTATAGGTACATCCGTATTTAGACAAAGTCACGTCAATTAATTTAGAACGGAGGGAGTAAGAAATAACATGAAAAAGGAAAGTAGAGTAGTAAACGAGAAGAGCCGACAACTCCCGTTCCCTTTTCCCTTCCTTGCTACAGTACAGAGAGAGGCGGAAAGGGCGATCTCGTCTTCCCCCCGTTTTCCCGGCGCCGCCGCGGGTTCCCTCCTCCTTCTCCGTCCGCTCCGGCGGCGGAAGGGTGGGGGAACCCCGGATCTGTGTGCTTGGGATGTAAATAGGGTGTGGAGAAGTGTGGCCGGCGGCGTCGCTTGTGTGGGAGCGGCGGCGGCGCGTACGGCATCGTGTTCTTCCCCGTCCGAGCTCCTTCTCGCCGGCGTTCTGTACATCGGCGGCGGATGTGTGGAAGTTCTTCCTCGAGGTCGTCTCGTCGACGCGGATGACTTCGTCTGTGGAGATCCTGTCCTTGGGCCCCGGCGTCGATTCATCGTCGTCTCCTCCAGCGACGATGGGGCTTGCTAAGGTATGTTTGGAGGGTGCCCGGATCTTCCTCTCCCTGGCTTCTCGGCGAGGGAGGTGGTGTCCCTTTCGCGGCGGTGCTCGGCTCTTCGTCTCCGTCGTCGTGCGGGTCCGCTGTGGCTGAGATTGGCGACTTCCCGCTTGCTCCGAAGAAGCCTGAAGAACTTTGTTTCTCGCCGGCCCTGGGAGGGTGTGGCGGAGGCTGGACGGCGGCGCGTCTCTGGTCCGCGTCGGTGGTTGAAGATGAGCTCTGTGTGGACCTCTTTGTAATTTCCTTATTCTGTAAGGTCCTGTGTACTTCTGTGAAAGGCTAATAGATCGGGGTTGTTTCGCAAAAAAAAAAAGTAAACGAGAAGAAACCGAAGCAGCATAGTCGGGAGGAAGACGAAACCACCCAAGAACGTTTCACGGTTTCAGTACCAGCACCATTCGGTCCAAAGGCGCCACGTGTAGGCCCCACCAGAATGGCGCCATTCGGATAGATGCCGCTCTGCTCCTATTTATGCCCCGCTCTTCGTTTCGCTCAGACCACCCAAGCACTCGAGCAGAGCATTCGAGCAGAGGGACAGCGGCGACCGGTGAGGAAGGATGGGTTCGAGGTACGAGGTGGAGCTGACGTTGGGCTCGGCGCGTGACCTCAAGAACGTCAACTGGCGCAACGGCGACCTCAAGCCATACGCCGTGCTCTGGGTCGACGACGGCGCCAAGTGCTCCTCCCGCGTCGACCTCGACAACGGCGAGAGCCCCGTCTGGGACGAGAAGCTCGTCGTCCCGCTCCCGCCTTCCTCCACCACCCGCCTCGAGGATGCCGTCCTCTACATCGACGTCGTCCACGCCAACGCCGCCGAGGGCACCAAGCCGCTGATCGGGTCCACGCGCCTCCCCCTCCGCGACGTCCTCGGCGACGCCGGCATCGGCGGCCGCGCCTCCCGCTCCCTCCGCCTCGAGCGCCCTTCGGGACGGCCCCAGGGCCGTCTCGACGTCCGTGTCGCCGTCCGCGAGCCCGCACGCTACTACGACGCAGCGCCTGCCTCCTACCCGCCGCCGTACGGCCAGCCCACCGGATCACACGACACCTACGCGGTCCCGGCGCCCTATGGCTCCGCTGGGTACGGTTCGGGCGGGTACAGCCAGCCGCAGTATGCCCCGCCGCCGTCTGGGTACCCGGCCACCTACGGCGTCGTCGCGCCGCCCCAGTCTGCTGCCTACGGCGCTGCGCCCCCGTTGCAGCCGGCGTACGGAGATGCTGCTCCTCTACCCGCTTACGGAGCGGGAGGGTACGGGTCTGGCGCGCCGGCGGTGGAGGACCCGACGAAGAAGAAGAAGGGGATGGGGATGGGGGCCGGGCTGGCGGTGGGCGCAGCGGCGGGAGTGCTCGGCGGGCTGGCGCTGGCGGGAGGGGCGAGCTACTTGGAGGACAAGATCGAGGACGGAGTGGCTGAGAAGGTGGAGCAGGACATGGCCGGCGGCGGCGGGTACGACGACTTTGGCGGCGATGACGACTACTGAAACAAGAAAACCGAAACCGATATAACGTAAGCGACGGTGGTTTCTATTCTGGCCGGAATTGAATAATGACGCGAAAAAAGAAATTGTGAGTGTAGCAACAGATGAATTCAATCGAATTAATTGACATCAGATATTTAAGCAGAAGAAAATGGCAAGAGACGTACAATGGGGTGTACATATAAGGGTGCTGATTAGGGAAGAAAACGGAGCGGATACGGATGAAACTGGGTGGTGCCACATTTGTTTCATATTTTTTTGCGGAACTGGA
Source organism: Poa pratensis (assembly GCA_947311845.1). Classification (NCBI taxonomy): domain Eukaryota; kingdom Viridiplantae; phylum Streptophyta; class Magnoliopsida; order Poales; family Poaceae; genus Poa; species Poa pratensis. The sequence continues at coordinate 71,751,490 of CAMZMU010000041.1, forward strand.
AACGAATAAAAAACACCGGAAACAAATACAGAAACAGATACATACCGAAAATGGTGCGGACACGGAACATTTAACGGATGTTTATCGGAAAAAACCCTTAAATAATGCAGAAAAATTCAAATAAATTAACAAACTTGTCAAAAATGGAAGATGACATACAATATAAGAAAATATCAGGAGTCAAGAGGGAGATGATATGTGAATACATAAGATTTAACATGGTCACTTTAGATATTTTTTCTTTTTATCTTCAGATTTCAGGTTCTGCTGAGTCAAAAACGTAAAGTTCCGTATTACCGGAAACGAAATTTCCGTTTCCGCTTTCGTTTTGCAAATTTCCGTTTCTGTATTTCCATTATGCTTCCGTTTTTCCGCGGAAAAGTCCGTACCGTTTTCAACCCTAGTGTTGATTTCCTTCTTTGTGGCTGTTCGGACAAGGAGGTATTAGGGTTAGTTTTGAGAAAACGAGTTTAAGGAGCGGTTTTTAGCAAAACCAGTTTCAATTAATTTTTTCATTAGAACGTGTTTAAGAAAAACTTTGTTTGGACGAGACTTTCACGATCCAGCCTCCAGCGTGGAGCGTCCTCGGAGCGCGCTCTACAGTCTACATCAGCAGGGTTGTCGTCATGTACTCATGTTCAGTCTGCTGCGCACAGCGAAGTGCGGCCAGAACGGTAGCGACGGCTCAAACACCAACATCGTCGCCGCCTGCTCCCGACGACTTCGGCGGCGACGACGACTACTGATTACAGAAAGAATAAAACCGAAATGGAGAGAACGTAAGCGGCCGGTGGTTTCTATTCTAGCCGGAATTGAATAATGACGCGAAAATGGAACTGTGAGTGTAGCAACAGATGAATTCAATCGAATTGAAACGAGATATTTAAGGAGAAGAAAATGGAGGGGTGTGCTGATTTCTTTCTTTAGATCCTCATTCTTGACCCGACCTCTTTGAACGGGTGGGGATGAAACTCCCGAGGAAGACCAAGGCGACGTCTCGGTGCGAGAGCGCGAATCTCAATATTAAGTTTCTATCGCAGAAAAAAAACAGGGGTGTTTTAGCCTTCCAAAACACAAAGCATAGAATTTTTTGTTGCGTTACACGTTAGGTAATAGGCCTATGGGCCGGAATGTCCCCTCCATTCGCTCACTTCCGCACAAACAGCCCACGGGACAAGCACGGACGCACAGTCCAAATTTTCTCAAGAAGCCTATCAAGTGCAATTTCAGTAACCCCTGAGTGTGCTCTGTGCTGTGATGTTTCCTATTTGACGCCAGTAGTGTCAGCTACGGCGCTGACGCCCTGTAGGCCAGCGTAGGTAGGCAAATTTTCTCCCTCAGTATTTTTTTCTTTTTGCTGTGTTTTTATTTTTGTTTATACTCCTTCCCCATTTTATTTTTTTCGTTTTCTTGTTTTTAAAATAATATAAATTTGCTTAGTACTATTTCCATTTCACAAAATAAGACGTGTAACTTTTCAAAAGTTAAACGATGTAAATATGACAAACTTTTTAGAAAAAATTGTCAAAAACTACGACCCTACGAAGATATCGTGCAGAAATAGCTGAGGGTACAAAGAAAAGATTCATGCTATAAAGAGAAAAAACTCTGAAAGAATGAACATATTTTTATAGGTCGCGAAAACTTTTTGAATTGTGCGAATATTTTTCTACTTCCACATGTATATATTTTTACTCTTTTTTATCCAATGAAGGGTTTGTTCATCCCAACCTATTTTCTACTTCCACATTGTGCTCCTAGTGTTGCTCGGAACGCCATGTGACGGCTGAGTGCTCGACACATGGGAAGAAGGTGGCCCTTACAACTATGGGTCAGATCATCCCTGGGAGTGCTTTTACTCTAGAGTTGAGGGAGGAGGAGGACAACCCGCCCATGGAATTTGATGTGGTAATCATGTAATCTTGTGATTTGCACATGTTCTCAAATAACTATTTATGAAAGTTTACCGGAGAAATTTTCTACCACATAATACATGTTTTTTTCTAGATAAGTAACCAACCTTAAATTAATAAGGTCCAAGGTTCCACGTAGAGTTTCACACGCTGTGGCGGTTGGGAACAAAGATGCTGGGGTCGTAATTTTGAGTTAGCGTTTCTTATTATGGCTATCAGTTCCATGTTCTGTATCTGGGCTTGTAATTTGCTGGCAAACTTTTGTGTTCAGTACTAGGAACAGCTTAAATTCAAAAAAAAAAGTACTAGGAACAGCTGTAACGATCTCCCCTGTATCGGTACCCCATTAGCACAACACACCGCGCAGAGCTGCATGTTTTCCAATTATTCATCGCAGCAGAATCTGAACTGAATCAAAGCCGATTTTTAAGCCGGGAATGTATAAACTGGCGGGCCGGACATTACACTCCCGATGCGGATGAAGTGTTCGCTCTAGCTAGAGGCTCTGCCGGAATCATGCCTGCAAGCAAGGTTGGCAGCTTCGTTGCCGACGCCTGTTGAGCCGTAGCAAGGAGAGACGGGTTGGAAAAGGTGTGAATGAAAGCCGCCGGGGCCCGGCCGGCCGACCGGCAGGTTTAATCCTCTCACATGGCCGACGGCCGTCGGTGCCCTCTTGGCTCTTCTTCTTCACCTTTGAGTACTGTGAACTGTGGCTGGAACTGTAGGCCTTAATTTGGTACGAATTCGACTTATTTCCAGCCGATCAAATTTACACTGCCTTACGCGCAGAAGCTACAGTATAATTTATAAGCGAGCTCGTACCGTGCAGGACGAATGCACGCTATAATCTGAGGGTGATGTTACCTGTTATTTCGCCCATGACATGACTTCACGAGTTGTTTTTTTTTTTGCGAGGAAAAGTACAGTACATTAGCCAAGGAACTGCCCAGAAAACAAGAAAATTACATCACGAGTTGTTGAAGAGGACGATCGACCATCGATGCAAGTCTTACTTAATTTGTTGTACCTGAGCTAGCGGTGATCGATGCTGACTAAGACTAACTACTCACTCTGCTTTGAAATACTCCCCAGAAAACAACTTATTGACTGTTTGTGTCTTCATATACGCCAATTAAGAACAAGACACATGGCATTTTTTTATTTCAGAACCGATGGAGTAGTTTTTACATGAATCATGGGTGCACATGATACAGTATATGTTTGCATCTCCGTCAAGTTGTGTATTGGATATATATTCATGTACAATATACGTATTATACAGCAGATTTAAGGGTACTGATCGAATGCCCATCTACATTACTGACTTACTGTACTCGCAAACTAAGCCGCGGCTGAGCTGAGCTGGTAAATATGAATTCATAATTTAAGGATTGATGGACCCATGCCTATGGACACGCACGATAACGGACCATGCATGCTGCTGCAGATCCAGATCATGCTCATCCATCTTTGTGCGCCTACTTGACCCGTCCAGAAACCAATTCATTGCTTACCTAAAATAGATAGAAATCTTACCCCAGCGGCCCGGCATTCATATCCCATGATCACTAGAATCTCGACCAGATTCAGATCTACCTGTTAGACGTTTCAAGCTTCAGTATGTAGAAACTTGGGGAAGACAGACAAAGTAATTGTCTGGTAAGGAGCGTTGAGAGAGGCATGCAGCTCGAGACAAAAACTTCCGAAATCATAATGTACGTACCTTCCATATGGTATTGTCGTTGCGAGATTTTAGTTAGTGGACTGACCGATGATCTACCAATGTGTCCTAACTCATGCATGATGGCCGATTGTACGTGCAGATCGAACCATATCTAATGTGCAAGAGGTTAACTTACCATAATAACGCCTTCATCTCGGCATAAAATTTTAGGTGCATTTAAGCGTCAGCTGGTCGCCAGAGATCCACCAAGGAGAACTGGGTGTTAGCCCAGTGGCAGTGGCTGCGTGTGCGCACCCAGCCAACCCGGGTTCGAGTCCTAGCTGCGCCTATTTGACTGCGCTTTCTCTCGAATTTCCGGGCATCTCACCCCTTTGGGGACTAGGCGTCGCCCAGTTAGGCAGCTGCCCACGGTCGTCCGTGCGCGCTCCCGCGACCCGAGTTCGAGCCCCCGGCTCGCTCGGCTGTGCGCGCCTAGAGCTCCATCTTCTTTAAGATATGGCGTAGGGGGTTCCTCCCTCCTGCTGCCCGAGTTTTTTTTTTTTTTTTTTTTTGAGATCCACCAAGAAACAACACTTGGTTTTCACCAGCTAGAGAAGAAGATCGATCAAGGGGCCTTCGATCTTGATGGTGATGGACTGAGAGTCTGAGACGAGGTCGAGAATATTGAGGAGAACTATGTAGATCGAGGATCCCATGTAGCATGAGTAATTCTGAATCTAAAACTGGATCCAAAGAACTAGGAGTAGGAGTTCGGCAGCGTAAAATTCTAACGCGGATGAATGGAGCATTTTTTAAATAATAATGGGATAGCTAGCATGTACACAGTAGGATCATGGTAAAAAAATAGCTGATTATAGCGTTCTGAGCAATGTCTCGCTAAATAAAATGCATGTACAGTTGTCCACAATAGCGCCATGTAGCTTCGCTGTAGCGGATTTTAAGAGTTGCCCTATTTTGTCATATCGCTCTTTTTTTACCTTGACTAGGATGTACCGTTGTACACAACTCAATTATTTGAAGTTAATCAAGTCCCAAAACGAAAATAACAAAAAGCAACACAAGGAAGTTGCCACAAGCTAAGGTAGAAGAAACTCTTCCCCTCCTCTCGCGTCCCCCCCCCCCCCCCCGGCGGCGCCAGGGGAGACACACTTCGCCGCCAACTCCTCCCCACCGTCTGGCCTCCCTGCCGCTGCCATCGCCGGCCTCGGCCGCGGCAGCGGCACCCCTCCGCTCCCAAAAGGGAGGCCGGGGGGGACGGTTCCTTGCGCAGGTCTGGAGGTGACCGGCCCGTGGGGGCGGCGGCGGTCGGGGCGGAGGACGCCGGGCCGGCGGGCCCGGGTGGAGGCGATGGAGGTGCGGGAGGTGGCGGCGCAGGCTGCGGGTGGCGGTGCGGGTTGCTGCCGTCGCATGCAGTGGAGATGGCGAAGCTCCAGATGGGCTTGGCGGGCCCGATCTGGGCCTGCCGGGCCTGGGCTCGGGAGCTGTTTGTAGGGCGTTCGAGCGAGGCATGGAGGCCGTGGTCGGCATGGCCGGAGGAGGTAAAGGCTCCGGCGCGAAGGCAGGCTCGTCCTGCCGACGTGCTCCGGTGCCCGGGTGGCACGGAAGCCAGGGCGGCGGCCCCGGAATGAAGTCTGCAGGGGTGCGGCATGGGTGCTGCGGCCACGGGTGCCATGGACGCTATGGCCGTTGATCAAGCTGGTGGCCGGCAGCAGCGCGGCGTTACCCATTGTTGTCGCTTCTTTCGCCTTGCGGTCGGGTCGATCTCCGGGCGAAAGCCTTGCTCCGACTTGGTCAAAGCCCAGCGACGACGACGCTTCCGGACGCCGTTCTCCTTCTTGTTGGCATCGCTGTGGAGTAATCGATTCCGGCCGACGCGGGTGGTCCTAAGATTTCCGGGTGAAAGCCCAAGCTCCATCGTGAGCGGGCGGCGACGACGAACGCATCGTTACCTTGTTGGAGGCGTCGTCTTGGAAATTCTTAGCCCTCGCGGTGCGATGGATTCACGGCACTCGGGGAGGGTGAGCTGTTGTCAGGGGAGCGGAAGACCGGGGCAGCGGCCCCGGACGGTGGTGGACGTCTAGGCGGCGGCCTCGATCTCCCACACTACAATGGTTCTATGAGGTGGAGCCGTTTTTTAGCGTGGGTCTGGGTGGCGACCTGGATGAAGACTGTGCGGGCAAATGGTTCATCAACCTGACTGGATCGCCTTCGGCCAATGCGAGGGTTGATCTGGTTGCTACGCCGGGGCGGCGACCTCGAAACATGGTGGTTTTGGTGGCGACCTGGATGAAGACTGCATGGGCAGAGGGTTTGTCGACCATGATTGGATCGCTTTCGGGCAATGCGAAGGTCGATCTGGTTGGTTCGCCGGGGCGCCGGCCCCGGAATAGGTGGTGTGTGTTGTGGCGTTTTGTTCGACTTGTGTTGTGTGGGCGGCGGGTCGCTTCGCCTGTGTCATTCTTTTGTATAGCTTGTATTGTTTTTGGACCCGGTTTCCCTTATAAATTGGGTCAACTCTTTGTATCTATTCGAGCGGTGGATACGACCACTTTATAGCTCAAAAAAAAAGTAACAGAAAAGATACCATGCAATGAGAAGCACAATAACTCAGGTAATATGAGAAAACATACTGCTAAATTGCCATGTTGAAATAAAAGGCCAACTGTAACTGCTCCGACCCGATATTGCTCGTCATCACGTTCTCATGATGCTTATGTCGAAGGACCTGCTAGGTTAGGGTCACCCATTATTTCACAGGTGAGTTCCGCGACAATACCAATTGTCTTGTAGCTACTAGAGCGTGTTGAATGGGAAGAACGAGGAAAAAGAGGAGACCGCCCCAACCCACCATCGCTTACCGGAGAGGAGGAACAAAAACGCCAGTGACATGATTTCAGATTTGAAATGTTATGTTTTCGTGAATATATTTGTATTTTTTTAATCATATTTGTAAGTTATATGCACCTTCCATTGCTCGGAACCGAATGAATTCAAGGTGAAATGATTGGGGTATCAAAAGGGAAGATGATAATTTTAGTATTATATGTATTCGTTGAGTGTTAATTTTGTGTGTCGGTGCTTTGTAAAATGATTATCATAAATATCCTATATTCGACACCGCTATGTCCCGGTGAAGGAATGCTAGTGGCATTGGAACCACGCCACTCCGGTGTGTTTGCCCTATGTGCACCTGTCGGATTTTTGGCACCCGAATCCTCAGCAGATTCAGATGCCACCACTTCCGACGAGTGGCCGTGTGCGGGCCATGGAGATCAAGCGATGTGCCGCACGTTTCCGAAGAAGTACCTCCACGACCTGGCCTTCGCGCCGAGCTCTCGCTGCTGGGATGAGTAGTTCCAAGAGGAGCATGTGAAAGTGCATGTGTTGCCTCATGCGTGGTTTTGGTAATTAATGACAATCCTCATGGACTAATGTTTGCATTGAGATATCTTTATAGATCTTTTCCATGAAGAAGATTGGAGTTCATGTGTTGGATTCTAGAAGATTACATGATGACCAATGCTCTATTCAAGGGTTTATATGAAGAATGGTCATGTGAAGATTTGAGCTTATTGCAAGCATGGCTTGGAAAAGAAGATTGAGTGAACTTCATGTTTATCTCCAAGCCATCATCTATATCAAGAGAAGAATATGAAGCGTAAGTGGAGTCATGAAGACGGGCTAAGCGAGGCTCTCCCATAATGATGTATGGGGGAGCATTTGGAGAAGTCTTCATCAAGCATGTGTTAGCAAGCACAATCAAGAAAGGTGTTCCAACTTGAGAGAGTCAAGATCGTCATCATCTAGCTCAAGTGGAATGCGCAAGGCAAAGGTATGATCTTGATAGGCTATTTTACCGGTCTCATGTTGTTAGTTTGGAGACCGGGTTATAGGATAGACGGCGTACTATCAAGAGGGGCTCGCAAGTGAGTAACTCGATCGCACCTTTGTGGAGAGCTCAAACCTTTGCATATTTGGCATATCATCTTTCTTGGTTCTTATTTAGCTTTTATTCATGTGAGAATTTAGAGCTTGTGTTCATCTCCATACCAAGCACTAGTTCATCAAAAACGGATTTTATTTGGATATCTAGTGGTGTTTTTGATGTTGGAGGTTTTACCGGTTCGTCTTTTATAGAGAGGTTTTAACTTTCTACATTTGGTCTCCTCCTCACATGATGGACTATGATGTTTCTCTGCATGATCTTGTAAAGCTCTTCGTTATGATTTCAACGAGCCCAAGATCATCGAAATCGGAGTCCGGATGAAAAAATTGTGCCCGTTTTGGTGCCGGTGGTTCTGCAGTTTTTTCATGTGGCGGTAGTACCGCCCGGTACCGCTAGCGGTACCGCCGGAGCCACCAGAAATCCGTTTTCGGTGGTACCGGAAGCGGTAGTACCGCCGGGGCGGTAGTACCGCTGCCCGGGGCGGTAGTACCGCTACCTGGAGCCCGTTTTTAGCATGTTTTCACTGTTTGACTTCCCAGGGGGGAGGTAGTACCGCTGGGGCCAGCGGTAGTACCGCCCAGACGCGTTTCTGCACATAACGGTTGGATTTTGGGGAACCTATTTAAGGGCCCTTCTTCCCCAATGGTTCCCCACTTCTTGAGCTTGTTTTTCCTCTCTCTCTCCTCCATTGTTGACCTTTGGAAAAGCTTGCCTTCCTCTCAATCCCTCCCATGATTCTTGCATATCTTTGAGGGAAAGTGAGAGGAGATCTAGATCTACATTTCCACCAATCCATCTCTCCTCTAAGTGAGGGGAACCTTGGATCTAGATCTTGGAGTTCTTGTGTGTTCTTCTTTGTTCTTCCTCTCTTCTCCCCCATAAGCATTGTTGCTTTGTGGATTTGAGAGTGAAGGATTTGAGCCTTGTGCTCTTGCCATTGCTTCATTGCATCGGTTTGTGCTCTCCACGAGGATTCGTGGAAGTTGAAAGCTTGTGAACTTGTTACTCTTGGGTCTTCGGGCCCTAGACGCCTTTGTGGTGGTTGGACCCTTGTGTGGTCACTTGAAGCCGTTCGGGAGCCCCCAATCCCTTTGTGGGTTGTGCCTCGGATTGTTGTTGAAAGCCGTTCGGGAGCCCCCAATCCCATTGTGGGTTGTGCCCCGGATTGTTGTTGAAAGGCTCCGGATTCCGCCTCGAAGGAATACCGATAGTGGAAGGTGAACCAAACCTTTGTGGTGCGGTTCATCGGAGAAGAGGGTGAAACCTTTGTGGTTGTTGAACCGTTGTGTCGGTTCACACCTCTCCAACGAGACGTACTCCCTTTCAAGGAGGAACTCGGGAATACATCCTCTCCCGCGTGCTTCGGTTATTTCTATACCCGAGCTTTTTACTTATGCACTTTACATTGTGATAGCCTTCGTGCTTGAAGTATTCTAATTGCTATCACCTTGTTGCTTGTCTTGCTTAGCATAAGTTGTTGGTGCACATAGGTGAGCCTAGTTTATTTAGGTTGTTGGCTTGTTAATTTAAACACCTAGTTTTATTCCGCAATTAGCAAGCCTAAACCGGAAAAGTTTTAATCGCCTATTCACCCCCCCTCTAGGCGACATCATTGTCCTTTCAATTGGTATCAGAGCCTGGGCTCTCTTTTTGGGCTTTACCGCCTAGAGAGTAAAAGATGTCGTTTAGGAATTAGTGCACGATCCCACTTTCATATTCGATGGCACAAATTATGATGTTTGGAAAATTCGCATGCTTAATCTTTTTAGGGCCATGGGTCCAAATTATATTAAGAGGATTGTGGATGTGGGTTTTTCTCCTCCAAAGGATTCTCAAGAATTATCTTTAGAGGATGAGGAAAACTCTCATCTCGAGACTCTAGTTTCTAATGGTCTTATATGTGTTTTGAGCGATGTAGTTCTTGCGTCAATCATGCCTTTTCGGAACGCTCATGAACTTTGGACCAAGCTTCAAGATATATATGAAGTGTCCAAAATTATTGAGGATGATTGTTCTCCTTCCACCTCCGGCCGTGATGAGTTCACAACTTCTTCCACTTCACCAACATGTGATTTGTCACAAGGTAATGATATGGTGAGTGGTGATAGAAATTGCATTGGTGATGGTGAACTTACTATTGATTATACTTCTTCTCTATCACATTGCAATGTTCTATCTTTGGACTTAAACTCTTCTAGCACTCCAAATGTCATACATGCTAGAGTTGATAGTCCTTGCATATCATGTAATAGTTGTTTAACTAAATCTCATGATGATATGCTTCATATGTCTTGTTGCCATGAAAACAATGCTTCCATATCCTCTAGTACTTGCATGACTAACAATGTAGAGGAATCCCAACATTTGTTGGAACAAGACATGGACCTAAATGGTGCTTCAAGTTATTCTCATCATCTTCATTCTTTAATCATGTTTGCCTTATGGCTAAGGATTCCGAGGTGTCTCCCACCTCAAATCCAAATTGTGATGATGAGGATGAGGATTCTCATGAAGAAGGTTTTGATTTTGAATCCTTAACCAAGATGGGTGAGATGGTGCTTGGTGCTCTCCCAAAGGTAGTAATATCCCTCCTCTATGTGAAATCATTGATTATGTTTCTAAGAGTAGGGAATTTATTGAGGATTTGGAAAGTCAATTTGATGAGAAATGTCAAATTGAGAGAGATGACTCTATCACTATAGCTTCCTTGAAAGCTTCTCTTGAAGAAGAAGAAGAGCTTAGTGTCTCTTGAGGAGAACTTGAATCTCTTGATGAATCTAATGATCTTATTATTGCTAAAATCATTAAGGAAAGAGATCATGCTATTGCTAAATATAAAGTGCTTAAAAAAAAAAGTTGAATTTGGTGTTGGCAATGCTAGACTAAGTGAGGACATAGAGAGACTTGACAAAGCTCACAAGGCTTTAGAAAGTGAACACTCTCTCCTTATCAAGTCTCATGATCAACTCCAAACTCAACTATCTAAGAATGATGAGCTTGTCAAGTTGTCTTCTTCCATTTCTAATGTTAATGATGCTTGTGCTACTAACTCCACTTCTCGTGAAGCATCTATTTTGAAGGAGAATGTTGAGCTAAGGGCTCAACTTGAGTTGCTATCTAGCAAGTATGGGAAATTAGAAGAAAGTCATGAAAAGCTTTCTAGCTCTAATGATGATCTTCTAGCATCCCATGCTAGGCTAAAGTTAGCTCATGAGGCTATTTCTACAAAGGTAACATCTGTGAGCCTCATGTGGACAAAGGCACAACTTCTACTAAAAATGCTTTATTGCCATGTGCTAGTCCTAGTGATTCATCCACTCACAATATTTCTACATCTTGTGATGAATTACTTTCATTGCCTTGTTGCTCTAACAATGAAGCTTCTACTTCCTCTAGTGTTTTGTTGATACTAACCATGTAGAGGAACTAAATGAGCTCAAGGCCCAAGTCACTTCTTTGAAGAAAGACTTGGAAAAGCGTCATGTTGGGAATCCACACTTGACAATATGTTGAGTGTTCAAAGACGCCCCAATGACAAGAGTGGACTTGGATTCAACTCCAATAACAAGAACAAGTCCAAGTCTATCAAGAAGAACAAGGGCCAAGAACAAGTTAAAGATTCGGCCAAGATTGTTTGCTTCAAGTGCAAAGTTGAAGGGCACCATGTTAGATCTTGCCCTTTGAAGAAGAAGGCTCTTAGTGAGAAGCAACAAGGGAAGAAGCCTCAAGTTCCTCAAGTTGAAGAACAACCTCTTCCCAAGAATCAAGCTACTCCTCCTCAAGTCAAGATTCCAACTAAGAAGAGAGGAGGAAGTCGATGTTGCTACCTATGCCGTGAGAAGGGTCACCTTGCTTCTTCATGCACAAATGGTACCTTATCCAACCCCATTATATTGATGATGTTATTCTCTTCGGAAGGATAAGGTTGGCAATGTGTTTGCCAAATATGTTGGTACTCAAAGTGGTGTCAAGAAAAGAACCATTTGGGTTGCCAAGCCTATTGTGACTAACCTCTTAGGACCCAACTTGGTTGGGGACCAACAAGCTAAAACTTGATCAATAGGTGTTGTTGGAGGCATTGGAGACTTGGCTACATCATGAAGAATTAAGGGATCTTCATCAATTATATTCTCTCAAGCCAAGTCATTTGGATTATATTGTTCTACTCATATCCAATGTTCCTCCTTGCGGTAACTTTTATTTAAATCATATATACATTGAAAGTTGCTTGCACCCTTGCATGTGTTAGGTTTTGTACCTTGCTAGTGTTTGTATGTGTTGTGCTCTCTACTTACTTATCTTGAGTAATCAAGTATGTGTATGTTGGTTTGCACACCATTTACTTGTGTTGAGCCTTATTGCTTTTATTTGATATCTTATCTTGTTGGCTCTCTTTTGAGAGATTAATGGACTATTCCATTTTGGGGAGTGATATGCTTCGTGCACTTCACAATCCTAAAAATGTGTATACATGAGGAATACCACTTAGTGATGATATATCAATATTATCTATTCTCTATGTGGTATGTCATGCTCATGAGAAATTCAAATTCTATAATGTCCATTAATTTCTCGAGTTGGTTTTGTTTGCCTCTTGTTTTAAAATAAATGGATTATCACATTATGGGGGAGTAATAAGCTATGTGCATATTACAAGCCTAGAAAATGTGAACATGTGAGGTATTGCCACCTAGAATTGATATTCTTCATTATCTTATTCCTATGTGGCATGTTGCTCAAACAAGTTCCATTTTGGTAAAATGATTTTGTTTAATCACTTTTGGATCTTGTTTGTGATGGACATTCTTGGTACGGTTTTCCCCAAATATTTCGCATATCCTTTTGGGAAATCGATTGCTTCAAGCTACTCTTTGTAGTGGCTTTGCATGATCGCGTGAATACTTGAAGCTATCAAGAATATCTATCTATTTAAGCTTTGGCCTTTAAATCTTATCTTTTGCCATATGCTTATTTGTTGTGAAATTGGTCTTCAATATCATTTCTATATACCACCGAGAAATATCTCTATACTCCTTGTCCTTGACAAGTGATACTCATATGTGTGGTGAAATTTGTGACCATCTTCACTTTTCTCTTGCTTTGAATTGCCTTATTTTATTGCCAAGGATTTATTTTGATCTAACTCTCTTTTGTCTTCCTTGTATCTTTTGGATCCTTGTTGCTCTACTCAAAATTTGTTTTATGCCTTCTTGTGTTAGGAAAAGCAATGATCCAATTCTTGTGCATTGACATTCAAAAGTCATACTTCTTGATAATGCACTATTCTTTGGGAAGCTATCCTACTTTGAGTAGAACATCATTCTTTAAATTGGTTTTGTATCTTTGCTTTCCTTGAACATGACTAGTGTTTGAATAATATGTATGGAGAGTGATGATCCCATTTGTGTGCAATTTGTATTCAAATGCAAGATCATAAATAATGCACAAATCTTGGGGGAAATCCTATATGCTTTTGAACATTAGTTGTCTTCAATTGATATTTGATCCCGATGACGTGTCTCTTTGGAAGACAAACATTTTCTTCTTGGTACTTTGTGCCATCATGAAAGTGTAGAGGGTTTGGTTTATTCCTTGATGTATTTTCATCAATTGGTATCTTACTTTCATTTGGCATCTTTTCAAAGTGGTATCTTCAATCATGTGTTGATTTGGGATTTTGATATAATTTGGACAATTCTTTTTCTTGTCACACTTGTGTGTGCTTTCTTGGTTTAATTGGTGTTTTGTCCAAATTGTATCTCATTTGGTTCTTGAAAGTCTTGTGCATGCATATTTACTTTATGTATATCTTATGGCATGCTACTTTCGTTGATCCAATATATAGGATAAACTCCATCAAATCCTAAATGGCTAAGATGTGCATGAAATTCAATTTCATATCAATATGCACATATTTATGTGGAGTTTGTCCTATGTATTGTAGTTGCTCTAACTACTTTGGACCCAATGAGTTTGGGTACCATTTTGTACTTGAATTTGTTTTAGGTACATTAGAGATGCATTGGAAGCTTGTCTCATTTACAAGGAAGGTGGTGTCACCATGTGCTTATTGAGCCAAGCTCGGATGATCGTGAACTCTTATCTTCTACATCACCAATGCTATCTCGGTAACAAGTATCTACCTCATGCATACTTTTCTAGCTTTCAACCTTGTGTAGGTTTTTCATGGCATGAATCTCTTTTGTTGCAATTCATTTGGTTCTTGCAAAACAATTTGTTGCAAATGTGGGCAAGCCGGGATGATTACATATCAAGGGGAATATATATAATCATTTTCATGATTCATCAATCCCATATATGTTAATCTAGCACTTTCTACTCTATGTCTCACATATGCAATATTGATGCTTTTCAAAATCATTTGCCTTTTGCGATACTTGTTATCTTTCTCGGAGCATCCCATTTATCACCTTCCCTTGTGGATATTTTTGATGCTATGATGAGTATGTGTTGGAAGTTCATCTATATCCCTTTAAGATAAAATTGAGCTTTGTGCTATGCTTTTAAGCAAAATCTTATTGGTGTATTTATGACTTCCTCTTGGATATCATGTTCTTTACCTTTGTACCTATTTTGTGTGTACATGTTTATTTGTGGACTTATATCTTTGTGATTGGTGTCTACTTAGAAACTTATACACATGAGAATAGTTACATCTTTAATTGGTATTCCAATTTTTAGTGACCACCTCTTATTGCTTTTGATCTTTGGTGGTCTATTAAAGGCACAAGCTTTGTTTTTATGTGTTATGCTTTTGATCTTAATAAGCTTGTGGAGCTATTTGCTATATCTTCTTTGGTGTGTGGGTACGGGAAAGACACGATATGCACTATGTGCCACTCTTTTTGAAAGACTATGTTGATGCTTTGGCTCATCCTTGTATTAGTCTCCTAAAATTGTCTTTCTATCTCACACCCATCCTTTATTTGCCGCTCCTTGCTCAACATTTATTTGTTGCAAGTTGTATTGCCTCTTTTTTTATATATGCTCTCTTGCACGTGTTTTTGTTCAAAATGATCGAGGAGGGAGTGAGGATTCCATGTTGTGCACTCCATATTGCTTTGCAAATCCTACCTTGTGCACGTACCTTGGGGAGTTCCCTCTTATTGTTTAGAACTTTGTTTTTGGATTCTTTTGATTGCTTGCTTCTTTCTTCGAAGTATCTCTCTCTTTTGATTGGATCCTTGATATAGTTTGATCTCCCTTCATCTATTCGTCATTGGATATGTGCATTTGATTTCACTCATATTATGAGAAATGTACACGGTATGGGGGAGCTCTTACTATATTGGCCTTCTAAATTTTTCTTCCCATTTCGGCAATCGATGCCAATGGGGGAGAAGTTTAGAGGGTTTAAGGGAATTTGGTTTCTTGCTTTAGTTTCGTTCTTAAGCATTTGCCTTTCTTGCTCTTGCATCCTTGCTCTTTGTGTTGCATGGTTGCTTAATTCATTATATAAACCCTCGTAAAAGGGATTGTCATCAATTACCAAAATGGGGGAGATTGAAAGTGCATGTGTTGCCCCATGCGTGGTTTTGGTAATTAATGACAATCCTCATGGACTAATGTTTGCATTGAGATATCTTTATAGATCTTTTCCATGAAGAAGATTGGAGTTCATGTGTTGGATTCTAGAAGATTACATGATGACCAATGCTCTATTCAAGGGTTTATATGAAGAATGGTCATGTGAAGATTTGAGCTTATTGCAAGCATGGCTTGGAAAAGAAGATTGAGTGAACTTCATGTTTATCTCCAAGCCATCATCTATATCAAGAGAAGAATATGAAGCGCAAGTGGAGTCATGAAGACGGGGCTAAGCGAGGCTCTCCCATAATGGTGTATGGGGGAGCATTTGGAGAAGTCTTCATCAAGCATGTGTTAGCAAGCACAATCAAGAAAGGTGTTCCAACTTGAGAGAGTCAAGATCGTCATCATCTAGCTCAAGTGGAATGCGCAAGGCAAAGGTATGATCTTGATAGGGTTTCTATTTTACCGGTCTCATGTTGTTAGTTTGGAGACCGGGTTATAGGATAGACGGCGTACTATCAAGAGGGGCTCGCAAGTGAGTAACTCGATCGCACCTTTGTGGAGAGCTCAAACCTTTGCATATTTGGCATATCATCTTTCTTGGTTCTTATTTAGCTTTTATTCATGTGAGAATTTAGAGCTTGTGTTCATCTCCATACCAAGCTCTAGTTCATCAAAAACGGATTTTATTTGGATATCTAGTGGTGTTTTTGATGTTGGAGGTTTTACCGGTTCGTCTTTTATAGAGAGGTTTTAACTTTCTACATTTGGTCTCCTCCTCACATGATGGACTATGATGTTTCTCTGCATGATCTTGTAAAGCTCTTCATTACGATTCCAACGAGCCCAAGATCATCGAAATCGGAGTCCGGATGAAAAAGTTGTGCCCGTTTTGGTGCCGGTGGATCTGCAGTTTTTTCATGTGGCGGTAGTACCGCCCGGTACCGCCAGCGGTACCGCCGGAGCCACCCGAAAGCCGTTTTCGGCGGTACCGGAAGCGGTAGTACCGCCGGGGCGGTAGGTAGTACCGCTGCCCGGGGCGGTAGTACCGCTACCTGGAGCCCGTTTTTAGCCTGTTTTCACTGTTTGACTTCCCAGGGGGGAGGTAGTACTGCTGGGGCCAGCGGTAGTACCGCCCAGACGCGTTTCTGCACATAACGGTTGGATTTTGGGGAACCTATTTAAGGGGCCCTTCTTCCCCAATGGTTCCCCACTTCTTGAGCTTGTTTTTCCTCTCTCTCTCCTCCATTGTTGACCTTTGGAAAAGCTTGCCTTCCTCTCAATCCCTCCCATGATTCTTGCATATCTTTGAGGAAAAGTGAGAGGAGATCTAGATCTACATTTCCACCAATCCATCTCTCCTCTAAGTGAGGGGAACCCTTTGGATCTAGATCTTGGAGATCCATTTGTTGTGTTCTTCGTTGTTCTTCCTCTCTTCTCCCCCCATAAGCATTAGTTGCTTGTGGTGGGATTCGAGAGTGAAGGATTTGAGCCTTGTGCTCTTGCCATTACTTCATTGCATCGGTTTGTGCTCTCCACGAGGATTCGTGAAAGTTGAAAGCTTGTGAACTTGTTACTCTTGGGTCTTCGGGCCCTAGACGCCTTTGTGGTGGTTGGACCCTTGTGTGGTCACTTGAAGCCGTTCGGGAGCCCCCAATCCCTTTGTGGGTTGTGCCTCGGATTGTTGTTGAAAGCCGTTCGGGAGCCCCCAATCCCATTGTGGGTTGTGCCCCGGATTGTTGTTGAAAGGCTCCGGATTCCGCCTCGAAGGAATACCGATAGTGGAAGGTGAACCAAACCTTGGTGGTGTGGTTCATCGGAGAAGAGGGTGAAACCTTTGTGGTTGTTGAACCGTTGTGTCGGTTCACACCTCTCCAACGAGACGTACTCCCTTTCAAGGAGGAACTCGGGAATACATCCTCGTCTCCGCGTGCTTCGGTTATTTCTATACCCGATCTTTTTACTTATGCACTTTACTTTGTGATAGCCTTCATGCTTGAAGTATTCTAAATTGCTATCACCTTGTTGCTTGTCTTGCTTAGCATAAGTTGTTGGTGCACATAGGTGAGCCTAGTTTATTTAGATTGTTGGCTTGTTAATTTAAACACCTAGTTTTATTCCGCAATTAGCAAGCCTAAACCGGAAAAGTTTTAATCGCCTATTCACCCCCCTCTAGGCGACATCATTGTCCTTTCAGCATGGCGAGAGTTGGGAGATCCTCTTCGCACAGGAACATCGCTCATGCGCCACCGCCCGTCCTGGAGTGCTACCCCTCGTTGTCGCCGGGCTAGAAGGAGTTGCTCTGGTTCAAGTGGAGCGGGTCGAGAACGACGGCCAACTGGTTGAGCAGATATACGCTGAGTCCCGGCGCACGCTCGTCAAGGACGAGATCAAGCGTCGGTAGCGCATGCTCCAGGAGGCCCATCAGCAGGCAGCGCTACCGCCGCCATGGTGGAGCTTTATGCATCCCGACCAGGAGCTGCATCAGCAGGCTCAACCCCTTCCTTTGACCACCTTTGACCTGGAGTTGGACTGGACCTGCCTTTGACCTGTTGTCGCCGCTGCCGCAAGAGGAGGAGCAGGAGCACCCTCTCGCGCCGCCTTCCCGTGTGCCGCCGACTGATGACGTGAAAGACACACGTTCGTTGGGAACCCCAAGAGGAAGGTATGATGAGTACAGTAGCAAGTTTTCCCTCAGTAAGAAACCAAGGTTTAATCGGACTAGTAGGAAGTCGGCGATGTTCTGAAGGTTGTTGGTGAAGGAGTGTAGTGCGGCATAACTCCAGGGATTCCGGTGCCAACGTGGAACCTGCACAACACAATCAAACTACTTTGCCCCAACATAACAGTGAGGTTGTCAATCTCACCGGCTTGCTGAAAACAAAGGATTAGGCGTATAGTGTGGAAAATGATGTTTGCTTGCAGAGAATGAAAAGAACAATGATTGCAGTAGGTTGTATTTCAGATATAAAAGAATGGACCGGGGTCCACAGTTCACTAGTGGTGTCTCTCCATAATAAAATACTAACATGCTGGGTAAACGAATTACAGCTGGGCAATTGACAAAATAAAGAGGTGCATAACAATGCATATACAAGTCATGATGATCACTATGAGATTTACTTGGGCATTACGACAAAGTACACAGACCGCTATCCAGCATGCATATGTGGCTAAATAGTCCACCTTCAGGTTAGCATCCGCACCCCTTCCAGTATTAAGTTGCAAGCAACAGACAATTGCATTAAGTATGGTACATAATGTAAACAATACAATATCCTTAGACAAAGTATTGCTGTTTTGCCCCTAGTAGCAACAGCACATCCACAACCTTAGAACTTTCTGTCACTGTCCTAGATTAAATGGAGGCATGAACCTACTATCTAGCATGAATACTCCCTCTTGGAGTTACAAGCATAAACTTGGCCAAAGCCTACACTAATAACGGAGAGCATGCAAGATCATAAACAACATATATGATAGATCAATAATCAACTTGACATAGTATTCAATACTCATTGGATCCCAGCAAACACAACATGTAGCATTACAATAAGATGATCTTGATCATGATAGGTAGCTCACAAGATCAAAACATGATGGCACAAAAGGAGAAGACAACCATCTAGCTACTGCTATGGACCCATAGTCCAAAGATGAACTACTCACACATCACTCCGGAGGCAGACATGGCGATGTAGAGCCCTCCGGTGATGATTCCCCTCTCCGGCAGGGTGCCGGGAAGAGCTTTAGAACCCTCCCGAGTTAGGGTTGACGGCGGCGACGGCAGCGGATGTTTTCTGGAAATATGGCTCGGTGTTTTAGGGTTTTCACCTCGGGGAGAATAAATAGGCGAAGGGGCGATGTCGGTGGAGGCCCGAGGCTCGCTCCCCACCCGGCGGCGCGCCAGGGGGCCCACCCGCGCCATGGGGTGGGGATGGCGCCTCGGTGCCCCCCTTCGTCTCTGCTTCGTACTTCGTGAACGTGTCGGGAACGCATTTTGTTTCATCCAATTCCGAGGATATTTGTAGAACAGCTTTTCTGAATCCAAAAACAGCAGAAAACAGGAACTGGCACTGTGGCATCTTGTTAATAGGTTAGTCCCAGAAAATGCATAAAAATGCCATGAAGTGTGAATAAAACATGTAGCAATTGGTATAATACAAGCATGGAACATAAGAAATTATAGATACGTTGGAGACGTATCAAGCATCCCCAAGCTTAGTTCTGCTCGTCCTCGAGTAGGTAAAACGATAACAACAAATTTCTGAAGTGACATGCTACCCACATAATCTTGATCAAATAATATTGTAAAGCATGTGAGGTGAGATCAAATCATTCAAAGCAAAAGTCTATAATTGATATTCAATAAGAGATAATAAAGCAAGATAGTTAAACAAGCTAAAAGTTTTCATGAACTATTGCTTTAAAGACATGAAACCGTACAAGGTTCATTAAAGATATTTTAAGTATCTAATGTAGGATTTCTATCCTTCAATTCCAAGCATCAAGCAATTTTTCATAACATAGAAGGATTTAGTCAAGTAAATATAAACATGAACGCCATGAATCAACTGTTTCGAAGGCTACTCAACCGGTGAGCGTAAGCATTTGGTATTGGCACCAGGATGTTATGGCTAAAAGAACATTAATGGGGGTTTGGAAGGCCAAAGGAAGAAAGTCTCACAAAGCTATAAGTGATCATTAGACAAGAGGAAGTCTTATAATCGAAGCTATGTAAAGAGTAGTGATTGCCATACAACGGATGCACATAGAGCTATATGTGTATGAAAGCTCTCCAATGGAACTAGTGGGGGTGCATCCAACTTGGTTGCTCATGAAGACCTAGAGCACTTTTTGAGGAAGCTCATCATTGGAATATACAACCCAAATTCTATAGTGTAAATTCCCCACATAGTTATACTAGTAAGACATGAAAACTCTCTCACATGGAGTATGGGTGCTAAACATGAGCACAAATGATGATTATGAATACTGCAGGTGCTAAAACATGAGCACAAGTGTGGATAAACGATAGTAATGTTGCCCCCTTTTTCTTTATTCCTTTTTTTCTCTTTTTTTTCTATTTTTTTTCTTTTTCTGTTTCTCTTTTCGATGGCCTCTGATACGTCTCCAACGTATCCATAATTTCTGATGTTCCATGCTTATATTATGCCAATTGCTACGTGTTTTATATACACTTTATATCATATTATGGCATTTATTAGACTAACCTATTAACAAGATGCCACAGTGCCAGTTTCTGTTTATTATGTCTGTTTATTGCAGAAAAGGCCCAAAAACCAAAGTGCTCGGAAAAATCCAGAAAAATTACAGAAATTCTATTTCGCCAGAAGACCCACAGAGCCAGAAGGGCAAGTCCAGCGGAGGCCCACGGCCTCCTCCCCATACGGTCGCGCGGTCTGTAGGGGGGTGGCGCCACCAGGTGGGGAGGATGACTCGGCCACCCCCTCGCGCCGCCCTTTCGCCTATATATTGCTCCTGCCCCGAAACCCCTAAAAGAATCGACGATTTCTCCAGAAGAGTTCCGTAGCTCCGCCGCCACCAAAAACCCTAATTCGGGGGACATAAGTCTCTGTTTCGGCACCCTGCCGGGACGGGGAATTGACCCCGGAGCCATCTCCATCGACTCCATCGCCATCTTCATCGCCGCTGCTGACTCCCATGATGAGGAGGGAGTAGTTCTCCCTCGAGGCTGAGGGCTCTACCGGTAGTTATGTGGTTTATCTCTCTCTCCCATGGTGTGATCTTTATGTGATCATGAGCTTTGTAATCTAGTTGAATAAGTAGATGTTACTCTTTATCTATTATGCCACTCTAGAGGTTACTTTAATATGAACTCCGGAGTCACTCTCCATGGTGTGAAGGTGACAGTGTGCGCATCGTGTGTGACTCCTTTATGACGTTGTGGTGTTTGTTTACTCCGACTTGAGGTGTGCTTTTGCAGCCCTACGCAATGAATGGTGTTCGTTATCCAACAAGAGAGTGTTTGAGAGTAGCATTTATTTATTCAATTATGTTGTCATTGTTGAGAGTGTCCACTAGTGAAAGTATGATTCCTAGGCCTTGTTTCTAAGCATTGAAACACCGTTTACAACAAGTTCTGCTACATGTTTGCTTGCTGCCATTTTTATTTCAGATTGCAACTACTACTTATAATCATCCATATTACTTGTATTTCACTATCTCTTCGCCGAACTAGTGCACCTATACATCTGACAAGTGTATTAGGTGTGTTGGGGACACAAGAGACTTCTTATATCTTAATTGCAGGGTTGCCTGAGAGAGATATCTTTGACCTCTACCTCCCTGAGTTCGATAAATCTTGGGTGATTCACTTAAGGGAAACTTGCTGCTGTTCTACAAACCTCGGCTCTTGGAGGCCCAACACTGTCTACAAGAATAGAAGCGTGCGTAGACATCAGCCTCCATGGCTCTTTTCACTTTTAGGGGGAAACATCCTAATATGACAACACACTTTTTGGTACAAATAACTCATAATGAACAAAACATGATGTATGAAACTGTATGCCTCTGCCAGTGTAGCAGGATGTGTAATGATCTAGCGTAACATGGGTAAACCACACATCAGCTGTATAGAATAATGCAAAGCAATATATAAATGATAAATGACAACAAGTCATGTAATGTAAGATGGAAGTTGCATGGCAATATATCTCGGAACAGCTATGGAAATGTTTGGTAGGTAGGTATGGTGGTGTTTTGAGGAAGATGTATGGGCTTATGTGTAGGAGAACAAGAGAAAGTCCTCCCACGGGTTTGGATGTACTGGCGAAGTATGCACAACTCTCAATGTGAGCAGAAGCAATGCACAGCACCGAAGAGGCTAGCAAATTTGGATGGTGGAAATGCCATAAACCGTAGCTTAACATTAGTCAAAAAGAACTCACAAGCTTATTGCAAACAACTAGCAGGTTCAACATTAAGAGCATGATTAAAATTTACTCCAAGAAGGGCCGTTCACGGCGGTACAAGTACCCCGCTAGATCCCTCGACCTTCAGCACAACTTAGTTATTACGAATCACTTTTAGACATGGAAAGATATCAAGTCCAACTACACCTTCAACAATTTTAGTAGAGTTTGTAGTACGGTACAAGCTTAAAGACAACAATCCACTAATGATTTTAACTTAACTAACCAGCAAGCTTTACCATCTAAATATCTCAAAATGTTTGCAAAGAATCAAGTTATCAAAGTTCAATGATCTACAAGATTATGCAAGTTATTCATTATACCACTACCACATGCAACATTTTCTGAACCAACACATCAACCAAGCAACTCTCCAAGTAATTTACAAATGAAACAAGAGAGTACTTTCCACAAGAATTAACAGCTCTAAAAGAGATGCATGAAAAACAGGAGCTAAAAGCATAGCAGTAGCTAGATAAGAATACTCAAAAGATATAAGTGAAGAATATGAGTATTCACATGAAAAAGCGGAGCGTGTCTCTCTCCCACACAAGAATGCTAGGATCCAACTTATTCAGAAAATAAAAACAACAAAGCAAAAATAAAAGCACACAGACGCTCCAAGTAAAATACATAAGATGTGGAAGAATAAAAATATAGTTTCACTAGAGATGACCTGATAAGTTGTTGATGAAGAAGGGGATGCCTTGGGCATCCCAAGCTTAGACGCTTGAGTCTTCTTGAATATTGCTGGGTGACCCACGGGGGCATCCCCAAGCTTAGGCTTTTCACTCTTCTTGATCACATCATATCATCCTTCTCGCTTGCTCCTTGAAAACTTCCGCCACACCAAACTCAAAGTAATTCTCATTAGAGGGTTAGTGCATAATCAAAAATTCACAGTTCTACTGTGACACAATCATTACCAATGCTTCTGGACATTAACTACAGCCACTGATGTTTTATGGAGCAAAGAAATCCAATCAAACATAGTAAAAGAGGCAATGCAAAATAAAAGGCAGAATCTGTCAAAAACAGAACAGTCTGGAAAGACGAATTTTTTCGAGGCACTTAACTTGCTCAGATGCAAAAATCAAAACTAATGAAAGTTGCGTACATATATGAGGATCACGTGAATTTTTTCAGAATTTTGATTTTCTGGAGTGAATACAGCTCAAAACGGTGGACAGCAAAAATCTGTCACTGCGCAGAAATCCAAATCTAGCATCAACTTTCAACTAGAGACTTTACTTGGCACAACAATGCAATAAAATAAAGATACAAAGGAGTTACAGAAGTAAGCAACACCTTGACTCAAAATAAAATAAAATAAAATGACAGAAAATAAAAAGGTGGGTTGTCTCCCATAAGCGCTTTTCTTTAACGCCTTTCAGCTAGGCGCAGAAAGTGAAAATCAAGTGTTCTCAAGAGAAGAAGCATCAACATCATAATTTGTTCTAATAATAGAATCAAAAGGCATCTTCATTCTCTTTCTAGGAAGTGTTCCATACCTTTCTTGAGAGGGAATTGATACTTAATATTCCCCTCTTTCATATCAATAACAGCACCAACAGTTCGAAGAAAGGGTCTTCCCAAAACAATAGGACAAGATGCATTGCATTCAATATCCAAAACAACAAAATCAACGGGGACAAGGTTATTGTTAACCATAATATGAACATTGTCAATTCTCCCCAAAGGTTTCTTCATAGAGTTATCAGCAAGATGAACATCCAAATAACAGTGTTCCAAAAGTGGCAAGTCAAGCATATCATAAAGTTTCTTAGGCATAACAGAAATACTTGCACCAAGATCACATAAAGCATTACAATCAAAATCATTCACTTTCATTTTAATGATGGGCTCCCAACCATCTTCCAACTTCCTAGGGATAGAAGCTTCATGTTTTAATTTCTCTTCCCTAACTTTCATGAGAGCATTTGTAATATGTTTTGTAAAAGCCATGTTTATAGCACTAGCATTAGGACTTCTAGCTAGCTTTTGCAAGAACATAATAACTTCAGAAATGCTACAACCATCAAAATCAAAATCATTATGATCAAAAGTAATGGGACCATTGTCTCCAATACTTCGAAAAATTTCAGCACTTTTATCAGAAACAGTTTCAGCAGTTTTAGGCAATTTTGCACGCTTTGTAGTAGAAGTGGAAACATTGCCAACACCAATAACATTACCATTGATAGTAGGAGGTTTACTAACATGTGATGCTTCAGCATTACTAGTGGTGGTAATAGTACAAACTCGAGCTATACTATTCTTTCTATCAATTTCAGCTTCTCTTTCCCACCTAGCATGCAATTCAGCCAACATCCTAATATTGTTGTCAATTTTAACTTGGATAGCATTGGCTGTAGCAAAAGGCTTACTATCTTTAACCTCATTAGGCATAACTTTCAGTTTCAAAAGATCAACATCAAGAGCAAGACTATCAACTTTGGAAGCAAGAACATCAATTTTACCAAACTTTTCCTCAACCGATTTGTTAAAAGCAGTTTGTGTATTGATAAATTCTTTAAGCATGACTTCAAGATCAGAGGGTACACTCCTACTATTGTTGTAAGAATTACCATAACCACTACCACTTAGAAGGATATGGCTTATAGTTGTTGTTACCAAAATTATTCCTATAAGCATTGTTGTTGAAATTGTTGTTTTTAATGAAGTTCACATCAACATGCTCTTCTTGAGCAACCAATGAAGCTAAAGGAACATTATTAGGATCAACATGAGATTTACCACTCACAAGCATAGACATAATGACATCAATCTTTTCACTCAAGGAAGAGGTTTCTTCAACAGAATTTACCTTCTTACCTTGAGGAGCCCTTTCAGTGTGCCATTCGGAGTAGTTGATCATCATATCATCAAGAAGCTTTGTTGCTGCACCCAAAGTGATGGACATAAAGGTCCTCCAGCAGCCGAATCCAACAAATTCCTTGAAGAAAAATTTAATCCTGCATAAAAGGTTTGGATGATCATCCAAGCAGTCAGTCCATGGGTAGGACAATTCTTTACCAAAGATTTCATTCTCTCCCATGCTTGGGCAACATGTTCATTATCAAATTGCTTGAAGTTCATAATGCTACTTCTCAAAGATATAATCTTAGCAGGAGGATAATATTTTCCAATGAAAGCATCTTTGCATTTTGTCCATGAATCAATACTATTTCTAGGCAAAGATAGCAACCATTCTTTAGCTCTTCCTCTCAAAGAGAAAGGAAATAATTTCAGTTTTATAATATCCCCATCTATATCCTTATACTTTTGCATCTCACAAAGTTCAACAAAATTATTAAGATGGGCAGCAGCATCATCAGTACTAACACCAGAAAATTGCTCTTTCATAACAAGATTTAATAGAGCAGGTTTAATTTCATAAAAGTCTGCTTTAGAAGCAGGTGGAGCAATAGGAGTGCATATGAAATCATTATTATTTGTGCTAGTGAAGTCACACAACTTGGTGTTCTCAGGAGTACTCATTTTAGCAAAAAAACTAGGCCGAAATAACAAAAGTAAAACAAGTAACTAATTTTTTTGTTTTTGATATAAAGAAAGCAAACAAGACAAAATAAAAATAAAATAAGCAAGACAAAAACAAAGTAAAGAGATTGGAAGTGAGAGACTCCCCTTGCAGAAGCAACTCGACTTCCCCGGCAACGGCGCCAGAAAACTGCTTGATGACGTGAAAGACACGTTCGTTGGGAACCCCAAGAGGAAGGTATGATGAGTAAGCAAGTTTTCCCTCAGTAAGAAACCAAGGTTTAATCGACCAGTAGGAAGTCGGCGATGTTCTGAAGGTTGTTGGTGAAGGAGTGTAGTGCGGCGCAACACCAGGGATTCCGGTGCCAACGTGGAACCTGCACAACACAATCAAACTACTTTGCCCCAACGAACAGTGAGGTTGTCAATCTCACCGGCTTGCTGAAAACAAAGGATTAGACGTATGTGTGGAAAATGATGTTTGCTTGCAGAGAATGAAAAAGAACAATGATTGCAGTAGGTTGTATTTCAGATGTAAAAGAATGGACCGGGTCCACAGTTCACTAGTGGTGTCTCTCCATAATAAAATACTAACATGCTGGGTAAACAATTACAGCTGGGCAATTGACAAAATAGAGAGGTGCATAACAATGCATATACAAGTCATGATGATCACTATGAGATTTACTTGGGCATTACGACAAAGTACACAGACCGCTATCCAGCATGCATCTGTGCCTAAATAGTCCACCTTCAGGTTAGCATCCGCACCCCTTCCAGTATTAAGTTGCAAGCAACAGACAATTGCATTAAGTATGGTGCATAATGTAAACAATACAAATATCCTTAGACAAAGCATTGCTGTTTTACCCCTAGTAGCAACAGCACATCCACAACCTTAGAACTTTCTGTCACTGTCCCAGATTAAATGGAGGCATGAACCTACTATCTAGCATAAATACTCCCTCTTGGAGTTACAAGCATAAACTTGGCCAAAGCCTACACTAATAACGGAGAGCATGCAAGATCATAAACAACATATATATGATAGATCAATAATCAACTTGACATAGTATTCAATATCATCGGATCCCAGCAAACACAACATGTAGCATTACAATAAGATGATCTTGATCATGATAGGCAGCTCACAAGATCTAAACATGATGGCACAAAAGGAGAAGACAACCATCTAGCTACTGCTATGGACCCATAGTCCAAAGATGAACTACTCACACATCACTTTGGAGGCAGGCATGGCGATGTAGAGCCCTCCGGTGATGATTCCCCTCTCCGGCAGGGTGCCGGGAAGAGCTTCAGAACCCTCCCGAGTTAGGGTTGACGGCGGCGGCGGCGGATGTTTTCTAAAAATATGGCTCGGTGTTTTAGGGTTTTCGCCTCGGAGATAATAAATAGGCGAAGTGGCGATGTCGGTGGAGGCCCGAGGCTCGCTCCCCACCTGGCGGCGCGCCAGGGGGCCCACCCGCGCCATGGGGTGGTGACGGCGCCTCGGTGCCCCCTTCGTCTCTCATTCGGACTTCGTGAACGTATCAGGAAAATAGGAACATGGCATTTTGTTTCGTCCAATTCCGAGGATATTTGCAGAACAGTTTTTCTGAAACCAAAAACAGCAGAAAACAGGAACTGGCACTGTGGCATGTTGTTAATAGGTTAGTCCCAAAAATGCATAAAAATGTCATGAAGTGTGAATAAAACATGTAGCAATTGGTATAATATAAGCATGAAACATAAGAAATTATAGATACGTTGGAGACGTATCACCGACCCATCTCTGGGTCACGCTGCCGCACAACGTCATCCCTCATAGCGACGGCGACGAGTAGGGCTTCCGCGGTGGGCACCGCCCTCTCCCCTATTTTTGCATATAGGGAGTACTATGTCTGAGATTCACTCTCTCTAATCTCAATTGACTGAAGTAGAAAACGTAGTACTACGTAGTAGCAACATAAAAAACTATTTTCAAAATTTTGGCCAGGAGTTTGGGATGTGCTGTGTGCATGGTTCCGGTGGCTTGGAGGTGGTGGCATGGCGGTCGCTTAATTAGCTAGCCGCATCAAGGCCGCCATAAATTTCCCACCACCCTCCCAACGGCCATCGTCTTCATCCTCCCTTTCCCCATCAAGCCGAGAGCATGAGACATTCAAGTCCTGCTCGACCTGCCTCCTCCATTAATGCCCCCACCTCCACCTCTCTGTCCTTTATATCACTCACCTAGCTCCTCCACTCCACTCATCACACTCCACTGACACTCGCGCTCGCAGCTCACGTCGCAAATTAACAAATCAAACAACAATGGCCGTCGAGAACGGGGAAGCCGCCATGGCCGTCACGGTCACCGGCACCCGCACGGTGGCGCCGGCCAAGACCAAGGTGACCCTCGCCACCTTCGACCTCCCCTACATCACCTTCTACTACAACCAGAAGCTGCTCCTCTACCGCCTCGCGCCCGGCGCCGGCGATTTCCACGACGTCACCGCCCGTATGGCCGACGCGCTCGGGGACGCCCTCGCGTACTTCTACCCGCTCGCCGGCCGGATCCGCCAGGAGAAGGGCGACGGCGGCGCGCTGTACGTGGACGGGGAGGAAGGTGCGGAGGTCATCGAGGCCGCCGCCGAGGGCGTCTCCGTCGACGAGCTCGCCGGCGAGGCCTGCGGCGAGGAGGCAGAGAAGCTGATGCAGCAGCTCATACCTTACACCGGCGTCATGAACCTCGAGGGACTTCACCGCCCGCTGCTCGCCGTCCAGGTATGCACATCGCAAGATCTACATTATGCACAGCTGAAATGCACTTGAACCAAAGACCATATCGAATGCTTATTCTTCAGAGAAAACATTTATAAGTTGTGAATTTTGTTTCGATGGAAATTGCGTTTTCCACATGTGAATTGCAAATGGTATTGCATTCTGACGCGGATACATCGTCCACGTGCAATAAATATGCAAATATACAAACCAACTAACTAGTACGGCCAGCATTACTGATCGAACATGTATGGTTGAGGCATTACACGTACGTCGACTATTCTAGAGGCTAGCGATAAAATGTACTACTCCATTATGTACTGAGTTTACTTTTCTGCAAATTTACCCATTATCATTCAGTTTAAATTCCCGCAAACTGAATTGAAAGTAAATCGAAATATACAATGGGAGTTGCATTGCAGTTCACCAAGCTCAAGGACGGCCTCGCCGTGGGCTGCGCCTTCAACCACGCCGTCCTGGACGGCACTGCCACGTGGCACTTCATGACCTCCTGGGCGGAGCTCAGCCGCGGCGCCGCCGCCCCCTCGGTGCTCCCCGTCCACAACCGCGCCATGGCGCGCTCCGTCCGCGTCGGCCTCACCCTGCCGGCCTCCGCCGAGGCTCATGAAGAGACGGACCCCAACGGGCCCAAGAAGCCGTTGGTGGCCCGCGTCTTCTCCTTCCCGGAGGACACGGTGGCCCGCATCAAGGCCGCCGCAAACGCCGTTCTGCCTCCGGGCGCCAAGCCCTTCTCGTCATTCCAGTCCCTGGGCGCCCATATCTGGCGGGCCGTCTCCCGTGCGCGCGGGCTGGGCCCCGCCGACATCACCATCTTCGCCGTGTTCGCGGATTGCCGCGCTCGCCTCGACCCGCCCGTGCCCGCCGCTTACTTCGGCAACCTCATACAGGCGGTGTTCACGGGCGTCCCGGCGGGGATGCTCCTGGGCGGGCCGCCGGAGCTGGCGGCTGGGATGCTGCAGAAGGCCATCGACGAGCACGACGCGGCCGCCGTGACAAGGAGGCTGGATGAGTACGAGGCGGCGCCGAAGCTGTTCCACTACAGCGACGCCGGGCCCAACTGCGTGGCCGTGGGCAGCTCGCCGCGCTTCCGCGTGTACGATGTGGACTTCGGGTTCGGCAGGCCGGAGCGCGTCCGCAGCGGCGGGAACAACAAGTTCGACGGGATGGTGTACCTGTACCCCGGCCGTGGCGGTGGCAGCGGCGGCATCGACGTGGAGCTGGCGCTGCAGCCAGAGCCCATGGAGAAGCTCGAGAAGGACGACGAGTTCCTGCAGGTCGCGGCCGCCTGATCACGTCGCTGCCTGCATTAATTAGTGAGCTTAATAAGTAAGCAGGGGTTTGAAATTTATGTATGCTTTGCATATGTACGTACGTATGCAGGTGCAGGCGGATGTGTGTGCCCTAGCCTAGCCATCTTCATTGATTTGGTCGTTACTGGTGTGTGTGTGTGTTGCTTGTTGTGACGGATTTGTTCCCAGTTAAATAAGGATCGATTAGTTTGTGTAAGCCACGATCCTCCTAGTTGTCATGTCATGTCCTGTAATGTAATCAACTTACTAGGTACATATATTTGCATACACGTACTCGAGCATCATTTTTTTTTGAGATATATCATCACTTTGTTTGTTGTTTATGGCCCTGCTCGAGCTTACTTCTTTTCTTTAAAAAAGAAGAGAATTGTCGGATTAATAGTGCAAAACAGGCTTAAAATGACACCCTCGTCAATCGTCATCAAAAGTATATTTTCTTGGGAATGGAACAAGCAAACCTAGTTAGAAAACGGCCTAATATTTTTTTGTTTTTCCACAAGCAATCGGCAACATTGTCGAGTGCCGGTGCATCAGGCATTCAGCAACTGTTTGTATTGTCGAGTCGACACACACTACCTCGCTAGCTTATCAAACCGCTCTTCTCTTTGCCCCCCCCCCCCCCCCCCCCCGGAACCAGATCCTCTGACTTTACTCACCCTGACGTTCTCTGACTTTGGGTCGCTGACGGGTGGGTCCCGCGCATCAGGCATTCAGCAACTGTTTGTATTGTCGAGTCGACACACACTACCTCGCTAGCTTATCAAGCCGCTCTCTCTTTGCCCCCCCCCCCCCCCCCGGAACCAGATCCTCTGACTTTACTCACCCTGACGTTCTCTGACTTTGGGTCGCTGACGGGTGGGTCCCGCGCATCAGGCATTCAGCAACTGTTTGTATTGTCGAGTCGACACACACTACCTCGCTAGCTTATCAAGCCGCTCTTCTCTTTGCCCCCCCCCCCCCCCCCCCCGGAACCAGATCCTCTGACTTTACTCACCCTGACGTTCTCTGACTTTGGGTCGCTGACGGGTGGGTCCCGCATGTGGTGGGCCCCACCTGTCAGCGACTCAAGGTCAGAGAATGTCAGGGTGAGTAAAGTCAGAGGATCCCGTCCCCCCCCCCCCCCACAAACTCTCTCTCTTTCCTAGATAGGTGATGAGTGGGACCCCAAATGGAAAGTATAATGTATTGTAGCTGCTCTTCTCTTTGCCCAGCCTCCCCCAACTCGGCGCTGTGTGCATGAAGTGGGACGATGAGGTTGACCGCGGTGGTCGCAGAAGGGTTCCTCATCCATAAGAGGCATGTAGATATCATCCTTGCATGCGCCAGTGTTGAGGTATTCATCGACGTCGACATTCTCCTCCTCATTGTCGTCGTTGCCACCAAGTTGAGGTGCAACGGCTTTGTCCTAAACATAAACAATAATACATCCGTTAGTCGGGAAAGTCGGAAAGTCGGGAAGTCGAGAAGTAGGGAAGTCGGAAAGTCGGAAAGTCAGAAAGTCGGAAAGTCCTAAAAGTAGGACATATGGGTGGTGCAAAAATTTACCGAAATGGAAATGAATCAACATTTCGGCAAACATCCATGCACCATACCGGCGCAACGCAACAACAAAAGGCAACAACATGCACAACACACACAAGTTTCATGTATAAACATCGATCGTCGCGTCATATACGTGCAAACCGCTCGCCGACAAGCTTCTCATGCTTACAATTAACAAACATACATACACACCGCCGGCCACACAAAACATGCATATATATATATACATATCCATCCAACAATACCCACCTAGTAGACCTAGATCCGTTGCCGAGACGTGACCATGATCGATGAGAGAGTGTGTGTGGTGATGGAGAGAAAATAGTGGAGAAAAAGAGATGTATTTGGAGAGGAGGAGAGTATATATGGAGGCTCTCCCAAGCACTCACCAATTATGTATTAAACAAAGTAGGTTTAACTACAAATAATGAAAAATAGTGTGGGCAAAATGGCATGGGAGAGAGGAGGAACTCGAGCTGGATGGGAGAATGGAGAATGTCACATTGGAAAAGTGGGGCTGCCACCTTTTTTAAGATCTGGGCCAACATTCTGTGGCGCACGGGGCTCGGTGCGCCACAGAAATTCGACTTTCTGTAGCGCATAAAGCAGCATGCGCCACATAAATTTGGCTTTCTGTGGCGCACCCAGAAGCGTGCGCCACAGAAAATGCCCAGATGGATCTAGCAATAATTGGGCGTGGGACCCACATAATTTCTGTGGCGCATGGGTGGGCATGCGCCACAAAATTTCTGCTTTCTGTGACGCATGGGCAAAAGATGCGCCACAGAAAGGCAAGTATTTCTGTGGCGCACGAGGCACCATGCGCCACAGAAATAATTCTGTGGTGCACCAATTAAGGGTGGACATTTTTCTGTGGCGCACCAATTAAGGGTGGACATTATTCTGTGGCGCACCAATTAAGGGTGCACCACAGAATGCCCACCTACCTATAAGCTTTTCCCTACTAGTGTAACATGGTCAATGGAAGCAATCAGACCTTTTAGTGCTAGGCAATAACTAAATTGCATGTAAAAAATAAGATGATATTAAAATATCATGCAAGAAAATAAATAACTAAGATAGTACTATTTATCATAAATGGCAAGTGGTTTAAACATGATCAAAGAATTGTGACCTGCCTCCTATGCTGCACTCGTTTGGGTCTTCTGGTTGGGAGTCGTCTTCCCCTTGTACGCCCTCCTCGTATATGTAATCGTCTTTAGTGTATCCTATTGGAAAAGATTCAAACACAAGTAAGTTCCAGCTCACCAAATCTAATCTAGGAACAAATGCAAGTAACTTTAAAATTACAAGTACTAGAAGAGAAAATGGATTTCAGGTTTTGGCACAAAAGATGTGGAAATATGGTTCATGGTGTTGGGATAAAACTATAAGAAGATTCAGATTAGTTGGGCTAGGCTTTCATTTTCGTGTGGTGTTTAATTGGTTTGGGCTCAAAGGAAAAAAGAAATCCTTGCTGGTTAACTGAATGTGGTAATATTGTTGCCCAGAACAAAAACAAAGTTCAGTTCGGTTCAGTTTCAGAAAAACAGACTACCACTGGCTGCTACGAAAACGACGATTGCTCGCCAGCAGCAACCATGCAAGGATATGGACGCGACCAGGAGAACATTTTTCAGAAGAAAAGTAGTACACTAGTACATGCTACAGGTTAAGAGATCGGCCATTGCAGACCCATGGGATACTATAGTAGAGTAGGAATTAGGATGACTGCATCGGAATGTTCAGAAAATACTATAGAAGATTGGGCTTGTCTTTCATTGGATTGGCTTAAGGAAAACACAACTAGATGGCTATCTGAAGCCGAGGCTGACCTGTGGAGGGCAGCGAGGATGTGTAGGGGTTGCTTAGCTTCCGTAGACAGTGGAGGATTGGCGAGTGATCCCTTTTGTTTTTGTGTTGGTGAATTGACGTTTTCAGCGCATGTGTCGAAACGCGTTGTAAACGGCCGCTTGGCCTCTCCTTCTTGAAACCGATACGTCCGCTTTGACGTATCCTTAAAAAAAAAGATGGCTATCTGAATAAAATTGACACATAGCACCGTCGATCAGGTTCAGAACAAGTTCAAGGCTCAGCTCAGGTTCAGTAAACAGAATACTCTGGCTGCTACAAGATCAATGACTACGTCGCCGGCGAGAATCACCAGCAGCAACCAAGAGTATGAAAGTGATCAGAAGAAAGAGAGGGTTCCATTTTTGTGAAGAAGTATCATATACTGCAGGTGACAAGGTCGGCCATGACAGTGTCATTAGACTGCTCTGAATTTTACCTAATACAGGAAGGACCTGATGCACAGTTGCTACAGAGCAACAGTAGGTATAACGACAATAAGAGAGACATAAAGAGGACCAAGCTCGACGGAACCGAGCAAGAACAGCACTGACCCAAGAAGTTATAGGGTGGTTGGGTTGGTTCACCTGGAGGTCGGTTCAGCTGGACGTCGGTTGACTGACGCGGTTCCAGCGGACGGCGGATGACTGGAAGTCTTCGTGGCGGCGTCGGGCGTCTCGGCTACCTGGCGTGTTGTGCAGTGCGGCGCTGAGAGAGAAGTGAGGCGGTTCGCGCTAGCCTGCAGGACGACGCAAGGATACGGCGACGCGTGGCTCTGCAGCTCTCTTTTGCATGTCGGCGGCGTGGTGCCCTACGGTAGCCGGTGCGGGAAGCAGGGAACTGTGGTCGACTGGGGACTGGTTCAGTTCAGTCATGGGCTACTGGCTGTTGGGCCAAAGGAAAGAGATGAAAGAAAAAGGCCTAAAGAGAGGAATGGGCTGAAACAGATGTAGAACAAGAAGATGAAATAAAACAAATATTGGAAGTTGCAAAAAAACGTCACACCGAGCTAGAAGTGACACAACGCCTCCTCACGAAATCACTGGATCGCGTCGCACCGCACCCACCAAGTTGTCGCCCGTGACTCCGTGAGGGCCATGTAACGTCGATCTTGCTAGGGACTGAAACGTGACAACAAATCACCTGTAAAAGATAGGAGGTCGTCAAGGTCGCCCTACACCAGAGCCGCAAGGGCTTCGAGACAACATTCAAACATGACATAGTTACGCGAAACCTGGCTTGGATCGACATTATCGGTGCACTTGCGGGGCAATTCCTTCTAGAAGGGTTAATCTAAAAGTTGTGTACTTTCCGTTTGTTTCAATCATTTTTTAACCATAGACTTGAATAATATGAATAATATATGGTTATGTGCATCAATCGATGCAGAGCCCCAAGTTTTCTATATAAATTTGCGCAAGTTTACACTACGACACTAAGATGTACTCCTGTAAGTCTTGCAACTTTTTTTTTTGCGGAGGAGAAACTGATTACATTATCCGAGATTCATACAGAAAAGCCCAGAAAACAAAGAAAATAACAAGTCGGTCCTTCTGAGCCCTGGCTTCGTCCTCGTCGCAGAGAACGCTACGCCGGCGAAACCCGCCGCGTCTCCTCCACTTCAAGCTTGGACTGGAAGGAGCCCCCGTGCGGCCGGGGAGTCGACGTTCCTCGGCACCTGAGCACCTCCATCCTCCGCCACGCTCGACGAGGCCAGCTTGGACAACATCAATAGTTCCTCCAAGATCGTCAACGACCGGCGCCGCCATCTCACGGTCACCGGCGAGGGGGAGATGCGCTCCGCAGCTCCGCTGAGTCACGAACGCACCTGGGACAGCGGATCCGGCCCGGAGCTCCACCGGAACACCCAGATCGGAGGAGAGGACCGCCGTCTTCAAAAGGCTCTCCGGCCACGCCACCGCCTCCTCAGCGCCGCCAGCAGC
This sequence comes from Poa pratensis, assembly GCA_947311845.1. Classification (NCBI taxonomy): domain Eukaryota; kingdom Viridiplantae; phylum Streptophyta; class Magnoliopsida; order Poales; family Poaceae; genus Poa; species Poa pratensis. The sequence goes on from CAMZMU010000041.1 coordinate 71,786,471, forward strand.
CAACCCACACCAACCTACACTATTTGCACGCCGTGATCCGTCGATTCCCCAACCTCCCGCCGCCGGAGCGGCCGCCGGAGGCGAGGGATCGAACGGATCGACGGCGGCGAGGTGGTCAGCACGGGAGGGTTTCAGAAATCGCCTTATCACACTGTAGATGGGGATAAGGAAGCGGTCCAGACTCGCTTGCTGTCCTTGGTGGCCCTTATATTTCTGCACTCATGTTCTCTAAGGAAAAGGGAGAGACTTTTTGTGCTCATGCCATTTGGTGCTAGCTTTTGAAGTGCGATGCTCAGTGTTCTAGAAACATAAGTGTGCGTGAGGAAGAGAGCTGGGGTGTTCGATTCGCAAATCTAAGAAAACCATAAAAAACGGTAGCCTTACTCAAAACAAATGCCAGCGTTAATGCATCCGATTCCATGGTACTGCACTGCAGGTGATGAAATTGCGCATTTTTGTACTACCTATAGCTTTGTATATGGTTTGTTGGTGGTAGGCCAGATATATGTGTATGTAGCCTTTCTCTCAAGATTTACTGTTGTTTAAACAGAGTACGTAAACTTACGTAATTTTGATTACGTATGCAGGGCTCTCCTTTACAGCATCAGCAAATTATTTAAACAGTTGATCGATCCACGTTCAATCAGCACATGCGACATTGACCACGTTCATATAAGCCACTCCTTACCGTTTAAGAAGTCATGCAGTAGGTCAAGCTACTATTAGCAATGAATAGAAACAAATTCCTCTTCATCCTGTCCCTCCTTAATTTAAAAAACGGAGCTATTTGGGCATATCTTTGGGAGAATTTAGTTAATACTCCTTGTTTAGGACCAACTAGATCGCCAAATTAAGCTCAGCCCTTATTTCAAGTCGCAAAGGCAATATATTGATATGTCTCAAAACCCAAAGAGGAGTAGTGCCTCAGTTTTATAGGTTGTCACAGTTACGTGTTCTTAATTGTACAAAGGTGGCAATTGTGCATGCGATAGATGTGCGTCTCAAGCAACTGGAACCACTTGAAAAAATAAATAAGAAAAACGGATTTTTTTTTTACTGTTTGCATTCAATTCTCAATATTCTATATTTGGTCAAAGGTGCCAGTTTATGAAAATGACTATAGTGCCTCAGTTTTATAGTTGTCACAGTTTTGGAATTCTCAATATTCTATATTTGTACAAAGGTGCCAGTTTATGAAAATGACTACATAATTTCAGTTAACATTTTACTGTACAATACAATAAAAATTGGCACTACGACTGTGGAAAAATGCCATGATGGATGACACAAAAGTAGTGTTTCCAGTACACACACCAATGTTGCAAAAGAGTCCCTAACTGTTGTAAATAGAAGTGCTATTAGCAGTGGGTTATTGATTATAACGAAATGATGGTGGTTTACATCTTTCGAAACAATGATAGACAAATCATGTTTTTAATTTGAACTTCAAACTCTTATTAATAGTGATGTTGTACTATTTATCTCAATTCATTGATAAATTTGGTTTTCAGACCTTTAAAATAAATCTGATTCTGAACTTGAAATTTTACATGTTTTTTAATATCAGCTTTTGAACGTACTTTAATGTTAGATTTTGAAAACTTCGAAAATTTCCACATGTTTTCAGCATTTCTTCATCGGACATGATCTCCTTGGCTCTATCTCTAGTCCTAATGGATCATGTTGGTTATGCTTGATTGTTCGAAGAACCAGGCTCTCCATATATAGTTCAGAAACCAGTTGGTCACCTCATGCCGACTCTAGGAGGAAGAATATGCGTAAAAATATTGTGTCCTATATGCATGTGGTTTGTTCAAGTACTTTAGTTCTTAATTCAATTTTCAACTATGATTCAAAACATATTTCAATGGGGATGCAAAAATTACGGTTAAGAAAATATAGGGTGCTTATCTTTCACTAACCAATGCTTATTTGAGCATATCAACATCGTCACTCTGAATGTATTATCTGTCCTAGGAGGGGATGCGCGCGCCCTTTGCACCTAAGGTGAATAATTATTCTGTACCCTGCCCCCCCCCCCCCCCCCCCCCCCTCTTTTGTTCGCAACCGTTTGTACGTCATGTAAATTCCATCTTACCTCGAAAGTGCGGAAGAACTTAAGAAACCATAGATATGGCGTAAACAAATATGGGATGTATAATAATATGACGTAAAATACACATTTTGTGTGAATTTTACGGTATTATGACTTATATAATGCATTTTTTGTCGATTTGTTTCTTTGCATGTATATGAATTAATTAAGTATATGTATACCAAACATAAAATCTGAATATAACAACGTAAGAACTATTGATAACGTGTTATGCACCGTGGGTGCTGAATAGCATGCTCTTCTCCTAGGAGATGGTATATTTTAAAGGCAATTATCACAATGGTTGTATATCTTATATGGACCAAAAATTTAATGTAGTTGATTCACTATAACTATGGATTCTAATTTGACGATGAGTATAACATTTAGTGATTTTTCTTGGGTTACTCCAATCGACTAGTATATCTAGAATAAGAGATGGTTCCCTTCCAAAACGGATTTTTACAATGGCATATGGCGCCAAGTGGAAATTTGGACTGTCCGTTTCATCCGTCCGACGGACCAGATTTGGTCCGTTTTTGTCCGTCGGTCAACGACGAATCTCGTCTGTCTCGTCCGTCGGACGGACGGTCCTGCATGGACAACTAATAGACAGCGCCACCTTGGAGCATTGAGAGCGAGGCCTTAACCATCCATGAATATCTACCGAATTAACGGTGACTGATTGCATTTTATGCTCGCTGTGTCAAAACCAACCAATAATTTCATAGATGCATCTTAATTTTTGTTGATCAATATAAATATTTGTTTCGTTAGCCCTGTGATCTTGATTAATCAATTGTAATATCATTCGATTGATCTTGCAATTGCAGCTCATCTAGAGATCTCATCATGCATGAACTACCAAAACTATATACTGGAGACATCTTGCAAAAAATGGAGAGGGGGAGACGAAGGGTCGTTATGATTTAACAGGAAATCCAATCACGTAAGATGATGATATATAAGATCATGTACGTTTTGATTGATATAGTACCTGCTGATCACCTCACATCATTCACTTCAATAGAACACACCTAGGTAAAAAGGAAATCCATATATGTAAACATATATTGGAAGCTCGTCTGCTTGCCATGCACAAATAGATACACGATCAGGTGATGTAGTGATCTTTGCAACAATTTGTCATGCATGCATAATCATCAGTAATTCGGTGTTCTGTGGAGGTGGGCAGAATTAATTCTTCTTTCCACCTGATCTGTGTGGATCATCGATCTCCTTTAAGCATATCCTGCAGCACCTCATCATCCAGGCACTCCAGCTCGATCACTTGCTGCCTGGACGACGACGAGGAGCCGCCGCGGACGTAGTTGCGTGCCTCGGCGGGGAAGTTGAGCACGGCGAGGTGGCCGCGCATGGCGTAGGCGGAGCGATCGTACGCCCGCGCGGCCTCCTCGGCAGTGTCGTAGGTGCCTAGCCAGACGCGGACGCTCTGCCGGCTGGAGTCGCGGATCTCCGCCGCGAACTTGCCGGACGGGCGACGCCGCACACCGCGATACTTGGTGCTCTCGCCTCCACCATCCATGCCTACCGGATTGTTCTTAGCTAGCCCTAGCTAGTGATCGAGCAGCTTGCAGATCTATGCAAGATCGAGGCTATCTAGGTTGTATATGTTCGATCGGTTGTGAAGCTGTGCTTTGCTGAGACGATGGCGATAGAAATGGTAGAGAGTGAGTGTGCTATTTAATACTGTTCCGTCGTGAGCTAGCTAGCCCTAACGGATCCCCCTTGCAGTATTGTGGAAGACGGGTCCCTCCGCAGCTGCCTGAAACTTAGTTGCCATTTAAGAAACACTAATTAGTACTGCAAGTTGTTAATTAGACTAGTGTATATTAAAGCAAGTGGATCGATCCTGTATCATGTGCTGGGTCTGAAAGGAATGCCTACTATATACGAGGACGGGGTCATTATTTTTGGGGTATATTTAGTTTCTTCAGTAAGCTGCATGCGTGTGTGAGCGTGACTAATTACTTACTTGCCTCAAACTATTTTTGTTTTTCAGCCTCTCTTCAAACGAAATCATCACCCATATTAATCAGCACAATATTTTTTATGTTGGTTCTGTTAAGAGAGAAAATAGTGATTGAGAAAATAAATCGATTTCTCTTGATCGTCATATGGCATCGCGCGAAAGAGTCCTTTTGATGCTTACATGGGTGGATGCAAATTAAAATAGGCGATGGCAGGGGAAGTGACGGTTGCATATGAAGTCATGCTGATGTACCTTCTATGTTTAGGCCTCGTGTCTGAATTAGCTGGTTAGATAGTTTAGCCCAAATTGCGGCAGAGATTTGGCTAATCAGGAAGCTTCTAAACATAATGAATTAATTAATTAGTGGTGTGGTCATATCCCATTGTCTCATTTATAGTTGGCTATACAGATGAGGGTTGCAGTGTTTTGGCAACAGATTGGTCAGATTAATTAACTGCATCGAGTCATTTCTTAATTCAATGAGGATATATTTTTCCTTTCGTTTGTGCGCACGTTTTCAGTTTGAATAGTTCAATGCAACGATGTTGAAATCGAATGGGGGTCTTGGCGAGGAAACGTTTGGCCCTCGTGTCGTCCTCCCGAGGGCGACTCGAGGGCGATTAGGGTTCCCTCGCGCCACCACCTCTCCCATGCTTCCCCTTCCCCCGCCGCCGCCTGAGACGGGTCCGAGCTCGCCCGCTCGGTCTGCCGGTGATGGTCGCGGCGAGGATCCACCGCTCTGCGTCCTGCGTGGAGGGTTTCGGGCGTTGAGGCGGCGGCCTCGGGTGGAAAGGCGACGTCGACCGCGCGGCCGGTGGCGCGCCGGCTTCCTGGTCCGCGCGGGCGGCAGGACGACGGCGGGTGGGTGTCGCGTGCGTGGGCGTCTGCTCGCACGCAAGTTCCCGAAGGTTTGAATCTCACCCTCCCTCTGGCTCTCCTCCCCGATAGGTTGTGGCTGTCAGCGTCCTTTCGGGGGCCGACGCGGCTTTGCTGGTTGGGGAGCTGGTGGTGCGAGCTGGGTCCGGGAGAAATCCCTGGTCCTTTTACCACAGCGGCGGCGACGCCTTTCGGGGCGCCGTTTACCTTCATGGAGGCGCTACTGAGGTCCCATCTCCCCACCCCTAACCCTGACCCGGGTGAAAGCCCAAAATCCTCTTTGGATTGGATGGCGCCGGCGCCGTGTGTGTCGTTTCCTCCTAGGAGGCGCCGTCTGGGGTTCGGTGGTTGCTGGTGAGTGTTGCCATGGTTGGTGGGGTGGCTGAGATGTGGCTGGCAGCGGGTCTCGCCGTCGTTGCCTTCTCTGCTTCTTCGTGGACAGCGGCTGTTCCAAGCTTACCCTTTTCGTCTTGGCCGCCTTGGCTCTGAAGTTGTTTGGTGCTGGTGCTCGTCGCAGCGAGGCGGTCTTCGTGGTCTGGTCCGTGGTGGTCTCTTGGGCCACACCTCTCCTAGTTCTGGGGTGAATATCTCTGTCGTCTAATGGTGCGGCGCCCTCGATCCTGGGCGAGGGGGTTGGGACCCTCTTCAGCGACGGAAGAGGACGGTGTGTTTCCCTAGCCACCTGAAACGGATCACATTGTGCTGCCCTCAAGTCGACAAGCTGGTGTAGCCTTTGCTTCTGCGTCGGTGTTCGAGCGTGGAGGACTTCGTCTTCTCCATGCTGTGCTTTGTTTCCTTTTCTTGTGTGCTTGGGTTGTGCGTGGTGTTGTAAGCTGTTCGCAGCAACCTTGTATCATTCAGCCGTTGTTGGATTTGTTAATTCAAAGCAGGGCTCATGAGCCTGCCTTCTCCAATAGTTCAATGCAACCAGGTAACCACTTTTGGAAGCACAAATTTAATTAGACTGTGCTAGTTACACATAGTCTTCTGGAAGAATTATCCCACTAGAATTTGAACTTTTTGTGCTAGTTCCATATGTACATGTGGTCCATTTTGAAATTTAGAAATTCTAAAGTATTATACAAAAAGGAACACAATAGCAGAGGAAAAAACCTTTGTTGCTCCGCGCGTGACTGGGCGACACACCCCATCTCCAGCCCTGACCCTCTTCCTCCGATGCCGCCACCGGCATGTAAAGCATCTCGATGATGCCTCATCCAAGGCACAAAGGTACTCAAGGTGGTCGGCGGAGATGGCGGTGTGGCGGTAGGTGGGGCCTGATGCCTCATCCAGGGCACAAAGGTACTCATGGTTGCAGCCATGGGGGTGACGACGGCAGGCCCATATCTAGGCCAACGGGTCTACATATGGGCAGCAATCTATCGGGCTTGATCTAGGCTTCCCGGTTGCTAGCGGATGGTGGCTCGGATGCGACGTGGAGGCGTCGTGCTCATAGCACTCTGCTCACCCGTTCTCTTTGTTTTGCTGCCCACACTGGGCCGGATCTGGACAAGGTGGTTCCAGACCGGGTACGGTCATCTATGTCCGCTTTGTGGGGTTTGTTGGCTGGCTAATACAGGTACCTGGACACCGGGATGGTGGCCCTGTGGAAGATTGTCAATACAGCTAGCTCTCCGGCAAGCGGCATTGCAATGGTGGTGGCTTTTCTCTTTGGTCATGTGGATGGCGAGAAGCAGGTGGCGGGGGATCTTGGTGGTGCTGGCGTTGCTTTGGCTTTGGCGGCTCCTTGATCGTGTCCTGGAGGTCTAAGTTGGTGGTTTTGGGTGTTCCAAGATACCGTAGCGTGGCGTGGAGGTGATTTTTGGGTGAAAGCCCATCACTCCAACACGAGTGGCGACAATGCTTGTGGGTGTCATGCCCTCTTGGGTATGCGGACGTGTGATCGTGGTTACCTTTCCACGTTATGATCCGGGTGAAATTCCTTGATTGTCTCGGTCTCGACGGCGACTGCTTGTTCCGTCGTCGCTGTTGGGGGGAGTCGTCGTGGAGGTCCGGTATATTTCAATCCCCTGTCGTTGTCATCGGCGGGCATTCAGTACTGACATGACTAAAGGACGCATCAATATTTACGTGACAAAAATCGTGTGTCCAGACAGTGAAATGTGCATGTTACATCATTGAAGCCGCCTCTACCATCGTCATTACCAACACCTCTTGGCATAGAGGATGTGGCGGAATATCAACTATGCTCTCTTGATATTTGTGATATAATTATTGGTGTTTTTTAACATTAGAAAATTCCCGTCAAAACTCACGGGTATGTTACTACTCACATGCATATGTTGATATTTTCTCCTAGAAATTTGTTCCAATCTATTAAGGCACGATTTGACTAAATTTATATGTCTTATTCAATAGGATATGCTTGGTCAGATATTAGAAAAGTTGACCTTGAGGAAACCCCTAATGCATGATAATTATAGATACTCCCCGATCCGAAAAAAGAGTCGCAGCGTGTGTGTAAATGTAAATTTACAAAAAGACTCTCTCATATACAAAAATCGCAGCGTGTGAACTACGACCCTACTGCATCTACGCTGCGGCCGTCCCGAGGAACCGCCAGCGCGCATCCCGCAAGCGGCGGCTTGAGCCGCGGCCGTCTCGAGGAACCGCTAGTGCTCCTCGCCGCATCTCGCGAGCGGCGGCTTGAACCGCGCCGCCACCAAGTAGGTCGAGCGCAGTCGCCAAGGGGGAGAGGAGAGCAGCCACCAAGAACCGGCGCGTTCGACCGTGCAGCCGCCGGATCCGGCTTTGCCGACGGCGGATCCTGCGATTCCTCGACGGAGTCGACGAAGAAAAGAGCGGCGAGCGGCTTCGGGCGAAGGTCAAATCTTCTGTCTAACCGCAGCGCGAGGGGCCGAGGAATGAGCAAGGCAGTGCAGCGAGGCGAGGAGGAGATCGGCCGGCGAGGCACCGGCCAGGCGAGGAGGAGCAGAGAGAGGACGCTCGGCAGCGGAGCAGGGAGGGACATGGATAGAGTGGTCCGCGGCAGAGCAGGGAGTGAGGAGCAGAGAGCGGACGCTGGGAGGCTGTGCGGGTGAGCGACCTGCGAGCAGCATTAGTGTGGACCGCGGGTTGATGTGCAAAGACCTGGAGGACGTTTTCGCAAAATTCGTGTCCCGACCCTTTTTCGGATCGGAGGGAGTAGTGAATTTCTAGATTACTAACTGGATTTTCACAATTAATTTAGAAAGCATCACCTATCTTAGAATCTAGACCGTCCTCGCTAGAAGCTTTCCAAGCTGTTGATTTTGGGTTCGCTGCAAAGCCGTGTTCCCATCATCCTATGGAACCATGAGGCAACAACGAAAATGCCCCTATGCCCGAAGGGGCAACCGCTTGAGGTGTTCGTCCCTCCTCAGGTTTGAATTCCTTCTTGAAGTCTCTCGTCGGTATCCACCTCCCTTGCTTTCCAAGGGGTTCGTCCTCAGTGGCGTCAGGATGATCGGCGATGGAGTTCTCTAGCTCGGCGGTGTGGACTAAGGACCTGAATGCATTTTCTGCTTTTACTAGATCATTTAGGCGCGCGTTGCCGCGCCCGTCTATTAGTTAAATAGATTGTTTGGAATGGATGAAATATATTTAGATTGTTGAAGATGAGGGAAAACCTAAAGTTTCTCACGCGCGTTGCCACAATTCCTCTTGTTATGATGGTGCGTTTTGTTGCGCCCCTCAATTTTGATGATAGAATAATGTGAATATTGATGTAAAAATGAAGTCAAGATATAAACAAATAAATTACATGAATTGATCTATATATTCTAACATACATACAAATTGTATTCACATGACTCGTCCATATAGGGTACTTTTCATAATTAAATGCTCAAGGTAAATAATTACTAACTATATGAAAGACGAACGAAACGGCGGCCTCGCAGCGCCCCGAGTTACTGTAGCTACTGTATATTTCCTACAGTAGCTACAGTAGCACGGTGGGCCCCCATGTCAGCGGCACGCCCCGCTTGCGTTTCGCGAAAACGCCCCTCGCCCCCGACGAATTACACCACGAACCTCTACTTTTCCTAAGGCAGGGACCTAAACGCAATTTCGGCCAAATCCAGGGATCCCGCTGCAAAATTACCTCATAACTGCCCCTCCCGTCCCTCTCTCTCCCCGCGCTGCCGCGAGGCCGCCGTTGCCGCTGACGCCGCCTCCCCGCTCCCGCCGCGCCGGGCCTCCCCGCTCAGATCGGCAGCCCCAGCAGGCTCCGCCGTCGCGCCCTACCTCTCCTCGCGGAGCGCCGCGTCCCGGGGCGCCGCACGCGCGAAGGAATCACCGCCGCCGTCATCCACGCCCGCCGCCGCGGATTCGGCCACCGCCGGCGGCTCCGGCGACCATTTGGTCCGCCGCGCCGCCCCCTGGCATCCCCGCAACGTCCCGTAGCGGAAACGCGCAGCGCCGGTGCCGCGCGCGCTCACCGCTCGACGGCGAGCTCGGTGGAGCCGCCCATGGCCGCCGCTGGATGACGTCATCCATGACGTCACCACGAGCCCCATCTTCCAATTTCCAACAAATTCGTAAACAATTACGTAAATACTAAAACCCTGACATGTGGGTCCCGGTTGTCAGATATTTATTGATTTACGGAAATTCCAGAAAAAAATTAATATAATTTGTATAATTCATATCTTCCAAACTGTATTTCAGAATAGTGAAAATAATACACCATAATTTGCAGAAAAATGAAAACTTTACAAATATCGTTTTTTCCACGCATAATTTAGCAACTTTGAACAAAGTTTTTGTAGAATACCTAAGTAACCTCTGATGTCAAATATGGAGTACCTGTCATTTTTTTACCAAATTCGTAAATATTTTCGCAAATTCTAAAACCCTAACATGTGGATCCCCGTTGTCAGATATTTATTTACTTACGGAAATTCCAGAAAAAATGAATACAATTTGTACAATCCATATCTTCCAAACTGTATTTCAGAATAATAAAAATAATACACCACAATTTGCAGAAAAATGAAACCTTCACAAATATCGCATTTCCCATGCATAATTGAACAACTTTGAATAAAGTTTTTGCAGAAGAACTAATTGACCTCTCATGTCAAATATAGGCATAATTTAGCAACTTTGAACAAAGTTTTTGTAGAATACCTAAGTAACCTCTGATGTCAAATATGGAGTACCTGTCATTTTTTTTACCAAATTCGTAAATATTTTCGCAAATTCTAAAACCCTAACATGTGGATCCCCGTTGTCAGATATTTATTTACTTACGGAAATTCCAGAAAAAATGAATACAATTTGTACAATCCATATCTTCCAAACTGTATTTCAGAATAATAAAAATAATACACCACAATTTGCAGAAAAATGAAACCTTCACAAATATCGCATTTCCCATGCATAATTGAACAACTTTGAATAAAGTTTTTGCAGAAGAACTAATTGACCTCTCATGTCAAATATAAAGTATGTGAAAATGATATCTCTAAGTCATACCAACTCCATTTAAATTAATTTATATTCTAGGGTGCACTTCAACATGTTTTCCCACTTCGTACAATTTTTAAAATCTACTTAGCCATTTCAGGTCAAAATTTTGAATACATTCTAACATAGACAATTTTGAAATTCACAATATTCTTTAAGCGCACATTTTTTTAGTTCCAAACATTTTCGGGTTTGAAAAAAAATCTGACTACAGGCATTTTCCAAACTTGAAATTTACCAAACCAGATCCAAATCAATCCAGACCAGTTTCAAAAGAAATGTGAAAATCAAAATACCCATTTTGCATACTTTGTGATCTTTTCTAAACTACTTCAAACCTTCATATTTTAAAATAATACGTAAAAGCTCATATGATACCTTTACATGATTCCATTCAATCCCACCTTTCTATTTGTTTTCTCTCTGTTTTTTGTTTTCCTTTTGCTTTGCATTAAAACAAAATTAGAAAAATCACCATCACGAAAATAATAATTGCACGACATTTTAACTTACAAAACAACTGTAATATGTGTTTTCTTTCGGTTATTGCTTCTCTTCTGCTCTGCAGCAAAACAACATTGCCACAACGACTTTGCTTCGCACTAAAACAACGTTCTGATAATGATCACCACGAACAAAAAATAATTGCACAACGTTCTGATAATTATCACCACGAACAAAAAATAATTGCACGACATTTTAACTTAAAAAGATAACTGTAATTTCCTTTTCCAGTCTTCGTATTTGTTCTCTTGCTTTTATTCCGCTTTGCAGCAACACAACATTGCCATAACGATCACAGAGAAGAAGTTAGAATGAAATTAATAAATGCTCACAAACTACATGTTCTCTAATTATGAAATTTTCTTATAAATTTATGGAAAAAAAACATTTCTAACCAATGCAACTTCCTAAGTATTTCGATACACCCTAAACAACAAATTACAGCAAATTTAAACAATTTCAATCCCAGCGGGTGCGCGGTACCGCCACGCCAAATTGCTTAAAAACATTTTAACTTAAAAAAATAACTGTAATTTCCTTTTCCAGTCTTCGTATTTGTTCTCTTGCTTTTATTCCGCTTTGCAGCAACACAACATTGCCATAACGATCACAGAGAAGAAGTTAGAATGAAATTAATAAATGCTCACAAACTACATGTTCTCTAATTATGAAATTGTCTTATAAATTTATGAAAAAAAAACATTTCTAACCAATGCAACTTCCTAAGTATTTCGATACACCCTAAACAACAAATTACAGCAAATTTAAACAATTTCAATCCCAACGGGTGCGCGGTACCGCCACGCCAAATTGCTTAAAAAAATTAAAATTAACAAATGTTTAGAGATAATTCAAATACATTTTCCCAAATTACGCAAAAAAAAATTATGGCAGCTTGGAAACATATTCAAACATTTCAATTTGCCAAATATCTGGATATTCTTTAAACTATACAACAAATGCTCATAAAAAATCAACACTACCTCCGCACAGCAAAACACAAAACATAATTAAACAATTCAAATAGTCAAAATTTCGATGCAATATAGGTAAACTTTCCCGAATTGTGAACTCGAATCAAAAAAAAAAAAAACACATTACCACTAACTACATACTTAAATTAAATATCATTTCACTTAAGGATAAATATCATTTACACAATAGGAGTATAATTACACATTTCAAACCACTAAAATATTATAGATACTCCAATACATATCGACATGCTCAAAAAAAAATTGTACTTAATAATGCCAAAATACAAACATAATCAAACAATCCAATTTGGCTAAACATATACACACAACCTACGTTAACTTCATCTAATTACAAAGTAATTTAAATTTAACAAATACTCACATAATACATACTCTTTAATTATGAAGTTATCTTACAGATTTACGAAAAAAAAAACAAACTAACAAACTCGCGGCGTGACGCCGCGTTAAATTCCACTAGTATATTGAGCAAAGAGATCTAAATTATAGCCAGTAGAATGACTATGCAGATGCATGTTGAAACCTCGATGGCCCTTGACGATTTGATGCCTTCTCTGGATAGGAAGGCAACCTACATGTTTTTCATAAGAAACAACACATGTTAGCATTCTGTAGTTTTTAATATATAGTATAGAAAATATCCACATGAATCGATTAGAGCAGATGCAACACATTATAAAGTGGCAGATACCTTAGATAATAGCTTCTCTGAAAGAAATTTATTTGCAGCTGGTGCAGCTATATAGTTTATCTGAAATTCTGAATATATTCAGGCTTCCACAGTATACACGGAAATTCTGAATATATTCAGGCTTCCACAGTATACACGGGTGCACGGTAGGTCTAAATCTGAATTGGCCATTTAACGTTGTTCCCATGTATTGCATCAGTAAAGCGAGCAGTCAAAGATATTTGCAATGCCACAAACCATTGTAATGCTGATTAAGTGACAACTCATGACCATGAGAAATCACTAACATAGTAAATTATCCATGTCATTACCTCATGATGGTCTGGGGAGTCAAGTATCAAGAGCATCCGGGTCTGAACATGAACATGGAATACCACAATGTGATTAGGATGACAATCAAATAGGAAACGGATAGTAAATCTGACAGTACATAAGTTGTACTACTTCTTTTTTTTTCGACAACCCGCAGGAGATCTGCGCGTTTATTATATTAAGCTTGAGGGAAAACAGTTTACATCGTTTTTCGCCTCGTCCGCTCCCGCGAGCGGAGGAGCGAAACCCTAGCCGCCGCGGAGCTCGACCTCCCCCCTCCTCCCCTCCTGCTCGCCGCCGCTGGGCGGCGTTGGCGGCGGCGGGAGTCCTTTCCCTCTCGCGTGGTGGAGGCGGCGCGGGCCGTCGCGGCCGGTGGGGGTGCGGCGCTGGACGGAGGGCGTCACAGCGTGGCTGCTTGCCGGCGGCGTGGCGGCTCCGTGGTCCTGGGTGTGGTGTTGCGTGCGTGCGTGCGTGCGTGTGTCGTGCCAGGGTGCTCCCTGTGTTCCCTCCCCGCCTCTCCTCGCCAGGGCTCGGCGCCGGACTCCGGCGCTGGCCCTGCTCTCCCCGACCTCGCTGTCCCAGGTCGCCGCGCCGCCCTGCCGCCGTGAGGCTCTCCCCGCTCGGGGACCCTCCAGATCTTCGATCTGTCGGGTGGCAGGCTGAGGACGGCGTCGCCTCGCCGGCGCCTCGCCGGCCGTGGCCGTGTGCCGCCCCTTCGGCGGTCTGCCCTGCGTGCTGCAGGTGGTGCCCGACCTCCATGGCTGCTGCCATGTGCTGCCAGATCTTGAGCCCAGTGGGCCGGATCTGGGCCGGGTCGAGCCAACTGCAAGGTCTCCGTGTTCGGGCCTGCGTGGGCTTGCCAGAGATGCCCGATTCTCCCGGTTTTGCCGGTGATGCCCCGGCTGCTCTGCCGGGAGGTTCCAGTCTCTCTGGAGCTTGATCCGGCCAGGACCGTGCTGCCCTGCTCGTGGGCGTGGTCGTTGTGTTGTTTTCCGGTGCTTGCACCGTGTCCCCGAGGTTCAGAGGCCAGTAGAGGCGTTCGCGGATGTCTCCTTCGCGTCCTCGTGGCAGCGGCCGGCGTTTGATTCTGGATGGGTCTCGTGCAAACCACGGAATGGTAGAGACTATTTGCCGGCGATGACAACACCTCCGGTGTCGTTCCCCTTGTTGAAGGCATCGCCGTGAAGCACCCTCCTTTTTCTTGTCTTGGACGCTGCCTCGCCGCCCCACCTAGCTTCCCAGGTGTGCCCGTTTGGTGTAGGTTTTCCTCGTCGGCGTGAGTCACCCTTTCTAGGGCTGGTTTCAGGGGGCTTGGGTGAAAGCTTTGCCAGAACTATTTCTGCCGGCAACGACGACGTTTTGGTACGCCGTTCACCTTCTTGGAGGCGTTGCTGCAACCCCTTGCCTTTGTAGGTTCCTCTCCATTGTCATGTCGTGGTGTTGTCAAGGTTGGTGCGGTGGAGGTTTGCTGATGTGGACATCTTCGACGTCGTCTCCGTACAACAGAAGTCTTGGTGCCGCCTTCGGACCTAGCAGTAGCTCTGTTGTAGTGAGGTGTGTGTGCGTTTGTGGTGTGCGTGTGTGCTGCTGGCTTGGCCAGCGTGTTCCTGTAAGATGTAACGTTTAGCTAGTTGTTGGCTTTGTTAATTCAAAGCTGGGCTCTGCTCGAGCCTTCCGTCTAAAAAACAGTTTACATCAGTTACAAAGGGCAGCGGCAGCGTTCTAGACGCCATAGCCGGCCAGAAAACAACAGGCTTGAACCCTTTTTGGGCACGGCCTCTACAATGTTGTTTTCTGGTGATCCAAATTCGTATGTACTGATAAAGGCCAGCTTGTGACGTAGGAGAGCGGAGCGCCCCTGAGTCAGAAGTTGGCCCATCACACTCGTAGGCCCATCCGGTATGCACAGAGGGGGTGCGGGGGGCGGCAGCCCCCGCGGTACGGTGGATCGTTTCCGAGTCGGACTGCAGCCGACTTAGGGTTTGTCCACTATAAATACATCTTGTAAGCCGCCGGTTGGGTAAGCCATACATTGTAAACCCACGGCGTTTGTAACCTCACCCCGATATAGTGAAGTGATTGCTGGCTGGCGCCCGTGGTTTTTTCCTCTCCTTTGTTTGGAGGGGTTTTCCACGTTAAATCTCGTGTCCCCGTTGGTTTGATCTTTCCGCTACTTCATCGTTTCTGCTATCTTTTGTAACAAGTGGTATCAGAGCCCGTGTTTCAGATCTGTTTTCAGATTAGGGTTTTGGATGGCATCGATGAAGTTCGATCTACCGTTGCTGGACTACAAGACGAGATTTTCGTTATGGCAGGTCAAGATGCGTGCGTCCTCGCACAGTCCAATGATCTTGACGAAGCGCTGGAGAAATTCGGCGATAAGGAGGCGGCCACTGGACCGCCGATGAGAAGAGA
This sequence comes from Poa pratensis, assembly GCA_947311845.1. Taxonomy (NCBI): domain Eukaryota; kingdom Viridiplantae; phylum Streptophyta; class Magnoliopsida; order Poales; family Poaceae; genus Poa; species Poa pratensis. The sequence goes on from CAMZMU010000041.1 coordinate 71,801,827, forward strand.
AAAGACCGTAAGGCTGTGTCTCTTATTCAACTTCATCTATCTAATGATATCCTGCAAGAAGTACTACAGGAGAAAACCGCAGCCAAGCTGTGGGCTAAGCTGGAGTCGATCTGCATGTCCAAGGATCTCACCAGCAAGATGCATGTGAAGATGAAGTTGTTCTCGCACAAGCTGCAAGAAGGTGGTTCGGTAATGAATCACATATCGATCTTCAAGGAGATCGTTTCTGACCTAGTGTCGATGGAGGTAAAATATGAGGATGAAGATCTTGCACTTTTACTTCTAGTTTCGCTGCCAAATTCCTATGCAAATTTCCGTGATACCATACTGCTTAGCCGTGATGAACTAACCACCGCTGAGGTTTATGAGCACCTCATGACGAGGGAAAAGATGAAGGGTATGGTACAGCAGGAGGCGTCGTCATCTTCCAAGGGTGACGCTTTGGAGGTCCGAGGAAGGCCTCAGCAGCGAGACAACAACAACAACTACAACAACAGAGACAAGAGCAAGGGCAACAGAGGTCGCTCAAAGTCTAAAGGCCGTGACAAGTTCTGCAGGTATTGTAAGAAGAGTAGTCACACCATTGATGATTGCTGGAAGTTGCAGAACAAGGAGAAAAGGAAAGGTACTTACCAACCGAAAACTAATGAAGGTAATGATACCGGTGAGGCTGCTGTTGTTGATGGTAGTTCTGATGGCGAATGCCTAGCTGTTTTAGCTGCATGTGTTTCTCGTCAAGATGAGTGGATTCTAGATACTGCATGTTCTTTTCATATTTGCTGTAACAGAGATTGGTTCAGTTCTTATGAGTTAGTGCAGACTGGAGACTTCGTGCGTGTGGGAAACGACCAGCAATGCACCATTGCTGGCGTTGGATCTGTTCAGATCAAGACACATGACGGCATGACACGCACGTTGACGGGCGTGAAACACATACCAACCATGGCGAGAAATTTGATCTCGCTCAGTACCTTGATTGTGACGGGTACAAGTATACCGGCGGAAACAGACTTCTGAAGGTATCAAAAGGTTCTCTCATAGTTATGGTTGGTGATATGAATTCTGCTAAGTTATATGTTCTTAGAGGTAGCACTTTATCTGGTACTGTTGCTGCTGTTTCTCATGATGATTCAAGTAAAACTAACCTCTGGCATAAGCGTCTTGGACACATGAGTGAACTTGGTATGGCAGAATTGATCAAGAGAGAGTTGCTGCAAGACTGCAGTTTGGGAAAGATGCAATTCTGTGAACATTGCATATTCGGTAAGCACACAAGAGTTAAGTTCAATGCTTCCGTTCATACCACCAAAGGTACACTTGAATATGTACATGCTGATGTTTGGGGGCCGTCACGTAAGCCCTCTTATGGTGGTGCTCGTTATATGCTTACTATTATTGATGATTACTCTAGAAGAGTTTGGCCTTATTTCATGAAAAATAAGGATGATTCGTTTGCTGCTTTTAAGGAGTGGAAAGCTATGATAGAAAGGCAAACAGAGAGGAAGGTGAAAATACTTCGTACTGACAATGGTGGTGAATTTTGTTCGAATGCTTTTAATGATTTTTGCAGAACAGAAGGAATTGTCAGGCACCTCACCATCCCGTACACGCCTCAGCAGAATGGTGTAGCGGAGCGGATGAACAGGACAATCATGTCCAAGGCTCGCTGCATGATCTCCAACGCTCGCATGAGTAAGCGTTTCTGGGCTGAGGCGGCAGCCACCGCCTGTTACTTGATAAACAGGTCACCATCTATTCCCCTCGACAAGAAAACACCTATGGAGGTATGGTCAGGTACTCCTGCTGATTATTCACAGCTTAAAGTTTTCGGTTGCACTGCTTATGCTCATGTTGATAATGGGAAATTAGAGCCGAGAGCTGTTAAGTCTGTTTTCATTGGTTATGGTTCGGGTGTAAAAGGATATAAGTTATGGAATCCCGAAACTAACAAGGCATTCATGAGCAGGAGTGTTGTTTTCAATGAATCTGCTATGTACTTTGATAAGTTGTCCTCAGATGTTTCAGCTAGTTCAGATGAGGAACAGATTCGTGTCGAGGTGGAGCACTCCACTGAAAAGGAAATTGTCACTGAAGACAATGATGGTGATGCGTCAGATAACTCTGATTCTGATAATGATAATATGCCTGATTCATCCCCTGTTATGCAGCAACAAAATCTGTCTATCGCAGCTGGTAGACAAAGGAGGAATTGTGGTCCTCGACCACGTTTAATTGAGGAGTGTAACATTGTTAATTATGCTCTGAGTTGTGCAGAACAGGTGGAGCATGGACATGAGCCGTCCACGTATACTGAAGCAATTGCTACAAGTGACCGTGAGAAGTGGATCTCCGCTATGCAAGAGGAGATGCAGTCACTTGAGAAGAATGGCACATGGGATGTTGTGCGCTTGCCTAAGCAAAAGAAGCAGTCCGCTGTAAGTGGATCTTCAAGAGAAAGGAGGGTTTGTCTCCAAGTGAGCCTCCAAGATTTAAGGCAAGGTTAGTGGCAAAAGGCTTCAGTCAAATCCCAGGTATTGATTACAATGATGTTTTCTCTCCGGTTGTCAAGCATAGTTCTATTCGGACATTTTTCTCCATTGTTGCTATGCATGATCTTGAGCTTGAGCAGTTAGATGTTAAAACTGCGTTTCTGCATGGAGAGTTGGAGGAGGAGATATACATGGACCAGCCTGAAGGGTTCATAGTGCCGGGTAAGGAGGATCTTGTTTGTAAGTTGAAAAGGTCCTTATACGGTTTGAAACAATCTCCTCGACAGTGGTATAAAAGGTTTGATTCATTTATGTTGTCACATGGCTTTAAGAGGTCTGAATTTGATAGCTGTGTGTACATTAAGTTTGTTGATGGATCGCCTATATACTTGCTGTTATATGTTGATGATATGTTGATTGCTGCCAAGAGCATGAAAGATGTCGCTGCCCTCAAGTCACAATTGAGCAGCGAATTTGAGATGAAGGATCTTGGTGCTGCTAAGAAAATCCTAGGTATGGAAATTACACGTGACAGAAAGTCTAGGTTCTTATTTCTTAGTCAGCAAAGTTACATTAAGAAAGTTCTTCATCGTTTTAACATGCATGATGCAAAGTCTGTTAGTACTCCTATTGCTTCGCATTTTAAGTTGTCATCTACTCAATGTCCTACTACTGATGATGATTTGGAGTACATGTCTCGAGTTCCATACTCTAGTGCTGTTGGTTCCTTGATGTATGCTATGGTCTGTTCACGTCCTGATTTGTCATATGCTATGAGCTTGGTGAGTAGATACATGGCTAATCCTGGTAAAGAACATTGGAAAGCTGTTCAGTGGATTTTCAGGTACCTCCGTGGCACGTCTGATGCTTGCTTGAAGTTTGGCAGAGCTGGTGAGGGACTCGTAGGCTATGTGGATTCAGATTTTGCTGCCGACTTGGATAAGAGGAGGTCCCTCACAGGTTATGTGTTCACCATTGGTGGTTGTGCTGTTAGTTGGAAGGCAACACTTCAGCCGGTTGTTGCCCAATCCACCACGGAGGCTGAATACATGGCCATTGCAGAAGCAGTTAAAGAAACTGTTTGGTTGAAAGGTTTGTTTGCTGAGCTTTGTGGAGTTGATACTTGCATTAACCTGTTTTGTGATAGTCAGAGTGCCATTTACCTTACTAAGGATCAGATGTTCCATGAGAGAACAAAGCACATTGACATCAAATACCATTATGTGCGTGATGTTGTTGCACAAGGTAAGCTGAAGGTATGCAAGATTAGTACTCATGATAATCCGGCTGATATGATGACAAAGCCTGTTCCTGTTACTAAGTTTGAGCTATGCTCAGGCTTAGTTGGTATCACTGTCTAGCCCAAGAGGCTATTTGGCGCCGAAGGTGTTTTCTTTGTTGTTTCAGGGGTAAAGGTTCTCGTTGATGCTACAAGATGGAATTTGTCTCAAGGTGGAGTGTTGTTTTCTGGTGATCCAAATTCGTATGTACTGATAAAGGCCAGCTTGTGACGTAGGAGAGCGGAGCGCCCCGGAGTCAGAAGTTGGCCCATCACACTCGTATACCCATCCGGTATGCACGGAGGGGGTGGGGGGCGGCAGCCCCCGTGGTACGGTACGGATCGTTTCCGAGTCGGACTGCAGCCGACTTAGGGTTTGTCCACTATAAATACATCATGTAAGCCGCCGGTTAGGGTAAGCCATACATTGTAAACCCACGGCGTTTGTAACCTCACCCCGATATAGTGAAGTGATTGCTGCTGGCGCCCGTGGTTTTTCCTCTCCTTTGTTTGGAGGGGTTTTCCACGTTAAATCTCGTGTCCCCGTTGGTTTGATCTTTCCGCTACTTCATCGTTTCCTGCTATCTTTTGTAACATACAACAAAAGGCAATATTTAACCTCCTGCTAGCCCACGCCTACACGTCGCCCAAAGCGACCATTCTTCTATATAATCGCATTCGCCACAGACGTCGCGGTAGAGGCTTGATTGTTGAAAACCCGGGCGTTACGCTCCAGCCATAATGCCGTGACGACTAGCATGATAAATGAATTCGCCGTCTTCTGGTCATTGCTAGGAAGCGACTGGACCGATCCGGGCCACCAGTCCTTGAGGCGGCTCTGCATGTTGGGGATAGGTAGCGAAAGACCAAGCCTCTGGTTCAGACTCACCCAAAGGCTGGCAGCCAACGGGCACTGCATCGTCAAGTGATCCATCGTCTCATTGCCGGTCAAGCAGAGGGGGCAAATTGTGTGCGACATCAGACCACGGCTCAGGCGCCTGTCGGCTGTCCAACATCGGTCCCGTAGCGCCAACCAAGCATGGAGGCGCACCTTCAACGGCGCGAAGGAGTGCCAGACCTGTGCCGCTCCGGACATCGCCGTCCTCCCTTCGAAGAAGGACAAGTACGCAGGGACGAAGCTAGAAAAAATGGTCACCGGTGTCTGACGGCAAAATGCAGGCTATACAACTATGGAAGGGCAATATAAACAACTTCTCTAGACCATACAAATAACTTAATGGGAACTAAAATAATGAAAATTTGTTATTTGGAGAAAGATTACATACCGAGTACCGACTGAGCAAAGTAATAAAACGACTTGATTATACATAGAGAGAAAGATAGGTAACATCGATGACCTTCAAAATTCTTTTTGTATCTTCCTGAAAAAATGAACATATTATAATCACAAGTTCACAACAACTATCCGAAACAAATAATATAGGAAAGAATATCATTCGAAAAAACACAAAGTGCTACAAAGCTCACATTTAGAACTCCCATCCTCGATCTTGAATCTACTTAAAGATATCAATCACGTCATCATTCTTGATAGTAGAAAAATCTTTCTCCAAATAACAAATCAGACAATCACTCAGGTACTTCTCACCCATTTATTCTGCCAAATACTCTCGACAATGTTCATTGCTGAAAACTATCTCCGCTGCATCAAAACTTTGTCGTGTTGTCCGTTTCGACACAAACTTGTCCATAATCTCCTATGTTAACCAAAAAAATTAATTAAATTTCAGAAAGGAAATCAAGATGAGCAATTCAATTTCAAGTCACACTCGTACATGTGTGTAAAGATCACAGTGGAGATCTAGCGGAGGCATACCTTGCATGAGCAACCTAGTCAGAGGATTTAAGAATAGAGATCACCGATGCCGCTGGCCTCAACAGATCGATTTTTGTTGTTCCCCTTCGAATGAAATGGATGGAGATCGCAAAGCCAGGCCGCATGCAGGCAAAGGGGATTTTTTTCGATGCGATCGTGCCAGAGGAAGAGAGCAAGATCTGAAGAGCCGGGTGCGTGTGTGTGTGCGTCGTGCCGGTGCGTATTGTACTGTGTGTACCTATACCGTATAAGCCTAATCCTCCAAGTCGTTTGCTTTTGGGTTGCCTTCCACGTTAATTTTAGAGATTATTTAGGCTGTAATTGGGCTGAGAATCACGGCACTGCAGCTGGGCTGGTGTCAGTAAACATTTTGGACTGGGGTCAGATAGTAACTTTATTAATCGCATAAGCTGAAAACCTGAAGGTCACTGGTGTCAGCTGACTCCAGTGCTCCAACGGGAGCTCCGTCCCTGCAAGTACGCCGAACGCGCAGAGAACTTGCCGGATGCTGTCCACTTCCAACGGAAACTGTCCTCGGTGTCGACACGCTGGATGCGGGAGATCGCCCTCCAAAGGCCTAGGTACTAGACGATGGCGTCGACAGATAGTTCACCCGCAATGTCCCTTGCCCAGGCGTTGCCGTCCAGTCCTTCCACCACAAGCCGCCGCCTTCGAATTGCCGGCGTCACCATCGCCAACACAGCCGGAGCCAGCGCGGCGACGGTTTGGCCTGAGATCCAGGGGTCTTCCCAGAATGCGATCCGATCTCCGTGGCCCACGGATATACATACGGATGCGTCAAACATCGCCCTAGCTTCTGGCAAGACATTGAACTGCATCCCCGCCCACGACTTCTCAGCGTCAGTTTTGTGCAACCATAACTACCCAAAAAAAAAAAGTTTTGTGCAACCATATCCATCGTGTACGCAGCGCAGCATTGTACTACTTCTTGACAACAGTCATGAGCAGTTTAGCACATACAGTAATTAGATAACAAAAGTAGGCTATATGTTCACGTACAAAGGAACTCACCTGCCCGCTAGCCATAGAGAATTGTTAGTTGAGATACCCAAAAGAAAAAATCAGACCAGACTACAAGATTTGTCTCAGCAAATTGAGTAGAACCAGACGAAGACAACCTGTAAAAAACGGAGATCGGAAACAATCAATTACAGTCCAATATTGATATAACGGCGGAAGAAGTGAATTTAGCAGGAAAGCTGAGATTGTGAGAGTAAGAAGGCCAGAAGGGGCACGGAGAGAGAGTTCACCGACAAAGAATATGTAGGCGCGTGAAGTGAAGGAGGTGAGGAAGCAGAAGTAGATAGGTGGAGGCCGAGGCCGACTTGTGGCGATCGGCTAGGTTGTTCAGGGGTAGCCTAGGACCCTTAGATAGGTGGAGGGTTGGCGAGTGATCCCCTTTTTTTTTCTCTCTTTCGGTGGATGGCGTTTCAGGCGTATGTGCCTAAACGCGTTGTAAACGGCCGCTTGGCCTCTTCTCCTTGAAACCGATGCGTCCGCTTGGACGTATCCTTAAAGAGGAAGCAGAAGTAGTGCAGAATAGTAACGTACCTTCATCTCTTGATGAGTGACGCACCATATACCTGCCATTAATGGCTTCCACGAAGGCACAAAGTGACCCTTCAACGCTTAAACGACTGGACGGCTTCAATCGTGAGCACCGCCGCATCATCTGCCTCGCCCCGCGCATCTCGCATCAACCGACTTGCCATGGGTCGGCTCGTCACAAGATCGGAGGCCTGACCGGTTCGGCCCCCCACCGGGTCGCCTTTTGCCATTCCATCAGTCGCCAAATCGCTCTTTTCGCACCATGCCCCGCATCACATCTTCCCGATCCCCTCCATCATTTATTAGGGACATTTGTTTTTTTATATCGACGTTATCCAAAGCAGTTCAGGTCGGTTTCAGTACATGGGCCTTAGATGATATCTCGAGCCCAATTAACCACAGTGCGCCGATTTTACCGGTTGAGTAGCTTCCCCTGGGGACATCCGGCCCAGTTCGGGACTGAGGGAGATCAAACGGACAGAAACATCGAGGAAGCCTGCTGTGGGCGTGAGAGGCCTCATGTTTTTGTCTCGGTTGTAATGTCGCTAATTGTAGGGTCCTTTGTAGCATTATTTACGACTGTGCTGTATCGGATGTATATGCAAAACGTACCCACCGACGGTGAATTAGTGCAGCTCTCAGGTGGGTCCCTCGAGACCCCTCTTCCGTTAAAAAAACAGCAACACAAGCGCTTCCAATCTTTTCTCGTTCTCATCCATAGAGACTCCCGTATCTTTGCTCATCTGCGTTACCTTGCTGTCGTCCCTTCTTTCTCTTCGTGTGAGGCCGCTGCTTTACATCTCCTCGCCGCTGCCAATCCTCATGTCAGCCATGGCTCCCATTTCGCTGAGAGGAGAAGGAGGAGGAGGAGGAATGAGGTGCGGTCGTCGCTGCTTTGGCAAACCAGGAGCGACAGAAGACTATTACAGAACGGGAGCGAAGCGGAAAGAAAAGAAAGAAAGAAAGAGAGGCGGCGGCTAGGGTTTCAACCCTAGCCATCACCGTCGGTGTCATCTGCTGCTTCATCGTCACCGCCGGCAAAGATTCGACGGGTCCTCGCCTCCTCTAGTTGTCGTTCTGGCACTAGGAGAGGTGGGGACCTTGGACCTGCGCACGGCGCTATACAAAGGTCCTTAATGTTAGAGCTTGGTTTTGATCGTCATCTTCTTTGTTAATGGAGATGATATCGTCTGCAATAAGTGATCTCCAACGCTTCGTTCGACGACGAGATATCCTTCCCGACGTCAATGATGGCTTTGGAAGATTAAGTCGCCAGATCAATCTTGGATTATTTCTCATGGTTGCCGCGAGGAGATTTGTCCTTGCAATATCTCTCCCGGCTACTACGTCTTCGGCAATGGTAATTCGTTCTCTCGGCTCCCAACGACGTCGACAATGTGGTTCGGTTATTTGTCCCTAGAATATCAGTGGTGGTGCTCCTGCCGATGTTGCTTGATTAATTTAATGGCTGCATGCGTGCACAAAGTCTTGACATTGCGGCTCATAATTAAAAAGGGAGAACCTTCGGTGGTATTCACAGGTCTATGGTTTGGTGGTTTTGGCGTTGTTCTACGGCTGCCTTCAGAAAAATACAAGATTATGTCATGGATGAAGAAAGGGCTTAAAAATCTCATAGATTTGCTAGTCTATTTTAGGTTTGTTTTTGTAATCGGTGTACTCTGTGTTGGTTTAATATACGTGAAAAATTCAAAAAAAATAAAAGGAGCGGCAGAAGACTACGATCTGCTAGTACTACCTGATGAGACACACACCATGCATATGCCCTGCAGGCAGCCGGACCTGGGCATCACCAAAGACTTCGATGACCACGAATTCCACATCGACCTGGAACTGCTGTACAGACGATTGCAACCAACTTTCTCTCTTCAGGTCTGATCCTTTTCCTCAGCCAATCTATGCCTCCTTTTGCTCCTTTTCTATAAAAAAATACCTCCTTTTGCTATGCACTCTGTAGAATTATGAGATTATGCGGAATATGTTGGATGTATTATTGAGCCTCATGGGCGAGTATATAAAGGGGTACAAACTTGGAGGGCAAGAAGCCTCTCCTAGAGATAAGGTAGGAGCCGGATACAAATCCTAACCTACCAAATGCATGTACGCTAATTATATCTCTAACATCCCCCCGCAGTCGTAGCGGTAGCGTCGTGAACAACTGGAACGTCGCGGACGGTCAGACTGGAGAGAGACCGAAGTAGATCCAGTGGGCTGACATCCCCCGCAGTCCGAGCGGGAGTGTCGTGGACGGTGTCGCGGCGCGAAGCTTGGACTGTAGAGGACGCTGATGATGCTCAAGCGAGGTGGTAGCCCTTGTGCCGATGTCGAGGGAGCCGAGAGCGTTGGGCGGTGCCGTGGTCGGGGTAGCCGCGCGAGGGGTCGCCGTGGTCGATGGCGTGGCCGGTGTCGAGGAAGCCGCACATGAAGCCGCATGCGCATAGTGCGCGAGGAGGATGACGGAGACGCGTCAAGGCAGTCGTCAAAGATGGGGCCGACGCCGTAGCCGATGCAGTTCGAGCCGTCGAGGACGAAGTGCGGCCATAGTTTTGCCAGAACTAGGCGCACGTCGGGGACGAAGGCATACTCCGATTTTGCCAGAACTGAGTACGCAAAGAAGAACTCGTCGGTGACGCGGTCGAGGCGGTCGTAGAGGGGTCGATGACGTAGAAGACGTTGTCCAAGCCGATGAAGACGAGGTGCCGATCCGAGTTTGCCAGACTCGGGAACGCGTCGGGGACGAAGGCACTCCCGGTGTTGCCAGTACCAGGTGTGCGAGGGGCAGGGACCATCATAAAATTGTCGCCATGTCAGAGAAAGACTAGCAAAGGAGGACTCCACGACGGTTGCGACGCGCAGAGCGGCGAGAGAGAGATGTCGATGCTGTCCGCGATTGTCAGAGTAGAGTAGCAGGTGGTGTAGTCGGGACGAGGCGATGACGCTGGCGACGAAGTTGTAGTGGACGTAGACGTAAAGGCGGCGGAACCAGCGGTGACCTAGGGTGGTCATGCGGGACGCCTAGATCGATGATGGGGTAGTCGGCAGGACCTGCGACAACGAGAAGTCGCCATGCATGTTACCTTGTGAAGCGCGGCGGCGGTGCTCGAGGGAGGTGAGGAAGAACCCGGCGGTGTGACGAAGACCGTGCGCAGACGGCGGCGATCCGCGCCGTGGGAGATGGCGCGGTGGAAGCCGAGGCCGTCGATGCGCGGGGACGGCGAAGAAGACTGCGTGCAGCGACGCTACGACCCGAGGGGGCGGCATAGCTACAATGCGCGAGTCGGTGCAGCGGCTGGAGGCCACCGGCACATACACGCTTGGGAGGCGCGTTGGCCGCCGGTAGGCGCTGACCAAGGCGGCGGCGCTGCGGCCCGTAGGGGCGACGCAGCGGCAGCCCGTAGCTCGATCGGTGGTTGGCGCGTGCTCGGGGACGTGCTTGGCGTAGACGGGCGCGAGATCGGTTGATCAGACCGACGGTGCGCCGTATGCGCCATGGCGGGGACTACGCGTAGATCGGAGTCGATGGCGGCGTTGTCGGTGAAGTCCCGGGCGATGACGACGAAGACGATCCGAGGGGGACGGCCGCAGTATCCTCCCGAGGAAGGCGCAGCAGCCGGCCGTGGTGCGCGGCAGCCTGCCGTGAGGCCGCGACGGCCTACCGAGGCAGGCACGGCAGCGCAGGTGGCAGGCGCACAGGCGCGGTGTAGATCGTCGATGCCGATGGTCGGAGTGGAGGCGCGGCGATGACGACGGCGGTGGGCGACTCAATCCGATTTAAGATCGGTAAACCAAAAAAGAAAACCGATCAAGAGATCGGAAAAAAAAAACTTACAGGGCGCCGATCACGGATCGGCGGACGAACCCTGCGTACGGGTTGCGCGGCCCCAGCGGAGATCATGGAGATCGACCTCCCCGGCGGCAGCGCGGGCGGAAGCGCGGCGGCGGCGGCTAGGTCAGATCGTGCCACTTGATACCATGTAGAATTATGAGATTATGCGGAATATGTTGGATGTATTATTGAGCCTCATGTGCGAGTATATAAAGGGGTACAAACTTGGAGGGCAAGAAGCCTCTCCTAGAGATAAGGTAGGAGCCGGATACAAATCCTAACCTACCAAATACATGTACGCTAATTATATCTCTAACACACTCTAAGTGTTTGACGAATTTTCAACTTGCGAAAATTTCGATTCTAATAGAAGAGGTTCTCTCTGGAATTTGTTTAATTGACAACTTTTTATACTGCTTATACCGTAAAAATTTAAAATAATGCAAGTCCTTCTGGATAGATAATAGATTACAAGAAAAATGTTAATAATGTATTAATGTTGGCCAAAGAACACAACGATGCCCATCTGTTACCCTCACAAGTCAGCCGTAATTATATGTTACCATGATGTTTTCAGGCTGTTAGCAACGTAGCATTCACCAATAATATGAAGTACTTGTCCCAAATTATAAGACGTTTTGGTAGACTAAAATAATCTACCAAAACATCATATATTTTGGGTCGGAGGTAGTATACTAGTTAGGAAATGTGGTTTGGCGTGCGCTGGCCTGCCAAAAGGCGTGCAATTTGTAAAGGAGGGACATTTTGAAAAAAGATTTAACCGAGATGTGCACATGAAGTCTCAATACATATAAACTTGCATAATGTCATAAGACGCTGATCTAAAGAACATATATGGATTACATTACCAGGTTCTTTAAATGGCAGCTGTGAAGTGCATTACTAATTATACAATCTCAGGGTAAACATGCATGACTGAAACATTGGAATGGTGACGAGGTTATATTCTTCGGGTATCCTACTATGAGGGTATCTGGTGCATGTGATGACTAAAGCCTAATTGTTAACAGCCCAACGAAGCCCATGAAGAGAGGCCCACGACGAAGGATTGCTTCCCAAGTTAGGCATAGTCGGTTATATTTTTCTTATCTATAAACCTAGTCGGTTACGTACCCGAGACCTAGCCTCTTATATAAAGTCTGGGAGGGCGACGATTGAGGACAAACAATAGCAGACCACCAGAAACCCTAGCGAGATCGACATGTCGCCAGACCCTTGTAATCGCCATATTCACACAATCAATACAGACAAGCAGGGCGTAGGGGTTTACCTCACTCGAGGGCCCTGAACCTGGGTAAATCCCGCTTGTCAGCCGTCGATTCTACTAACACTACGCGTTCTCTACAACATAATCTCAACCCTAGGTACTCAACCATGGGTATTGCCGAGGACACCCCTCGTCAATTGACGCCGTCTGTGGGAATAGGTAGTGTTGGACTCACGATTTCGCCGGTTCCATCGTCAAACGGCAACTCACAGATCGCATCTGCAAACGGCAACTCGCCGACATCAGCACCAAGCGGAAGCTCGCCGATTGCACCCGCCTGCGACCAATCGCCGGCGACTTCGACTAACGTCGGATCAACAGGCGACCACTCTCCATCCTCAAAGATCGCCTCGCCAAGAAGGATCGAATGATACTCGCCCGAGGCTCAGGAGACCTTTGCCAGTCTCGACTCAGGTTTGGATATAACTGTTGGAAAACTCAACTTTTCCATCGACAAGTTTGGTGCGCAGGACTTGACCGATCCAGTTGCGACTGAGGCCGTCAAGCCTGGAAGCTGCATCATCACAGATCGATCCAATCTCACCAATTGGCTCGCCAGTTTCATCCATGTCGACAAGGGAGTTCAACGAGTTCATGGCCAAAGAATTCCCAGAAGACGAAGTTGAATCTACATACCGCGCAAGCACAATCGAGTCCCCTAGACAACTCGATATGGCCATCGACTCAGTCATCCAACCTGGAAACAACCCCGACCATCACATCGCGCATAGCGTAGACATGACCGACAACATCTGTCTTGCTGATTTTGCCGGCCCAGAGATCCACGCCGATCACGAGTTCTTCACCAACAGCTCTGGCAAGGCACTCGAAGAGTACATCGACTCCGGCGACCACATCAGCAAACAAAGCAACTCTGACATGAGTCTAGACGATGAGATCGAGCCCATGACCGGCATTGACAGCACATACACATGCCCTCCGGCCATACCTCGTCAGGTTTATGTTGCGTTCAGTGCAGAAACATTAGCAGCAGCCGCCAGCCGCAGGCCTACGGAGTTCCCTTGCACAGTAACATTGCCAGATGGTGTCGCAACATTAACTATCAACGCCGAGATGGCGTCAAAAGTCAATAAAGTCATTAAGGATTGCACAATGATGCCAGCAGACGCAACCCTAGAAGAGATGCTAACCTACCAGTACTTCAACTGGCAGGAAACGCTCCGCCTAAAGCAGTACAGAGCAACACTCAAGGAACGCTGAAAGCAGGCTAGCATCTCGAGTGTGCGAAGAAGGCAACCCTCTCTCAGCTCTACAGATGGGACAGACCCAGGCGCAGATCGAGGTTCGCAAACCTTCCAGAGGGAGACAAATCGGGAATCACCCGCAACTTGGACCTGTCGTTCATGACAGTAGATCAAGAATGTATGCTGGTACCCAAAACAGCAGAGGGTGCCCTGCTGCCACTCGGAGCTTATCTCAAAGAAAAACCACCTCCAGTAGGTAACCCGAACGCAGACCTGCATCGTCAGCAGATGAAATCACTTGCACTAGCGGAACAGGCAATCCAGCCAGGGAAAAGCAGGGAGCGCAGCACAAGCAGGGCACGACACGCATCACGTGACCGTCGCAGTCGCAGTCCCCAAAGGGACAGTGCAAGGAGAGACTCGAGCCGTCATCGATCAAGAAGCAGGTCCAGAAGATCTGATAGCAGTGACTCAGATGCCAACCGTGACATGGGTCCCTGCGGAGCCCGATGCTTCACTCGACGTATCCGCGAAGCCAAAATGCCGAAGAAGTTTGGGTTAACATCAACACCAAAATTCAACTGCAGGCAAGAACCATCCGTCTGGCTAGAAGATTACAGGCTCGCAGTCGCATACCAGCGTGGCACAACCACTACGACAATGCAATACATACAGCTGATGCTCGAAGGCACAGCCCGCGACTGGCTCAAAGCGCTACCTGAATCATCATACGACTCTTGGGATCATTTCCGGGAGGACTTCATCAAATACTTTGATCCTCTGTGCAAGAGACCAAAAACCTTTGAAGAACTGAGGGCCTGTGTATAGAGACCCAACGAAACACTCAGGTCATACATACGGCGATGGACTGCCATCCCCAACTCGGTGGTAACGATCTCTGAAGATAGGGCCATGGATGTCTTCACCATGGGAGTCTACAGGCAGGACTTCAAAGAAGCACTTGGTCGCAAAAAGCCATGCTCCATGGCCAACCTCATGAAGATAGCAACCGAGTGGGCAGATGGAGAAGACTCCAGACAAGCAAACCGCCCAGCCTCCCCACGCGACCACGACGACCGCCGCGATAGCATACAGAGATGATCGAAGGAGAAAACGCAAAAAATGCTACAACGATGATGACGGAACAAACTTCGTGGCGGCTGGATTCTCCCAGCCAAACGACGCACAAGCTAGAGACGACAGGCGACCTGATGATCGCCGCGACAGTCGAGATCGTGAGCAACGCAATGGTAACTACAAAAGGCAAGAGTGGCGCAGACGCACTGATGCAAGACCAGAGAGGACATTCGACGAAAGATGGATGATCATTGCAGATTCCACCTGTTCAAGGGAGATGATGGAAGATTAGTCTCCAATCACACAATGTGGAACTGTAGAGAATTCGAACAAATGGCGATGGATTACATGATCAAACTCAAAAGGGTAGCACCCGCAACTGCTCAACCGGTTCCTGCTGCCGCACCACCAGCACAGCCAGTCCCGGCACTTCCAGCTCCACCACAATATAGCGCAGGAGGACATGTTGTGGGCGCCATACATCACATACCACAGGCAACGGAGGATCAGTACCCGAAGCCTCAAGGACAGATGCACATAATCCAGAAAGGTCGTCCCTCTAACAGGCAGCAGAAGTTACACACTCGACATGTCAACATGGCAGTCATGGCACCTCCCAGCCGTGCCAGAGTTCATGAAAGGGTCAGAAACTACGGTCACCTTCAATCGGGAGGACCACCCACCATCAGTCTACCGACCAGGCCACGCAGCCCTGGTACTCGACGCTCAGATTGGTGGATACGCCATGACCAAGGTGTTCATGGATGGAGGCAGCGGCATCACATCATCTTCGCCGATACACTCCGCAGAATGAACAGGTCAGTCGAAACTTACCAAAGTCTACAAACACCTTTCGTGGTATTGTTCCAGGTAAATCTATCCTCTCAGAAGGCACAATACAACCCGACGTTACGTTCGGCGATCCAAGTCACTTCAGGACAGAGTCGATTGAGTTTGAAGTTGTCGACTGGAAATCACAGTACCATGCCATACTTGGACGCCCGACGTTCGCTCGATTCATGGCGGTACCACACTATGCATACCTCAAGTTGAAGATGCCAGGACCTAAAGGAGTCATTATAGTCAATGGAAACTTTCAAAGGTCCGATGCTTAAGACCGAGAATTCAGCAAAATCTCAGAGATGTTTGGAATGGAGCAAACTTTTGCTGACCTCTCACTCACCAATGATCAAACACTCATGCCTGAGCATAAGAAGCAAGCAGTCGTCAGGGCATTCAGCGCCACAAACGATACAAGGAAGCACCAAGTTCACCCGACTAATCCATCCAAGACAGTCAGGGTGTCATCAAGCTTAACTTCCGCATAGGAAGGCGTGCTCGTCGGATTTCTCCATGAGAAGTGGGATATATTTGCGTGGTGTCCAGCCGACATGCTAGGTATTCCCAGGAAATTCGCCGAGCACTCTCTTCAACTTACTCTAGGCGCTAGGCCAGTTAAGCAAACAACACGTCGTGTCTTCGGACCCAAAAGAGAAGCTATAGAAAAAGAAGTCGACAAGCTACTCAAGGCAAACTTCATCCGAGAAATCAAGAAGTCAGATTGGGTAGCCAACCCCGTACTAGTCTAAAAGAAGAACACCGGCGCTCTTCGGATGTGCGTGGACTTCACAGGACTGAACAAATGTTGCCCAAAAGATCATTTTCCGCTTCCACGAATCGATCAAATCATCGACTTCACTGCTGGGTGTGCACGCCTATCCTTTCTAGATGCATACTCGGGATATCACAAGATAAGGATGAAGGTCGAAGATGAAGAAAAACAGCGTTCACAACCCCACTCGGGTCTATTGCTACACAACAATGCCCTTTGGGCTAAAAAAATGCGGGTGCAACGTACCAGCGTATGATGCAAAATTGTCTGAAGAAGCAAATTGGGCACAACGTCGAGGTCTACGTCGATGACATAGTCGTCAAAACAAAAGATGAGATCACACTACTCGCGGATATACGCGAAACCTTCGCCAACCTCAGGAATTATAACATCAAACTCAATCCCGATAAGTGCACGTTTGGTGTACCAGCTGGGGAACTCTTGGGATACTTGGTCTCAGCTCGTGGAATAGAAGCAAACCCCAAAAGATACAGGCCATCCTGACCATGCAAAGGCCTACAAAGCTCTACGAGGTACAACAGCTAGCAGGCGGAGTGGCAACACTCAGCCGCTTCATCAGCAAACTTGGCGAAAATGCGCTACCACTCTATCGACTGATGAAGATGGCTGACAAGTTCGAGTGGACAGAAGAAGCTGAAGTAGCCTTCAATGATCTCAAGCGAATCGTCACAAGCCCTCCAATTCTGGTGGCACCTAGAGAAAAAGAGCCTCTATACCTGTACGTCTCAGCCACAAATCCAGTGGTGAGTACCGTCCTGGTAGTCGAGCGCATGGAAGAAGGAAAAACACAGAGCATACAGAGACCAGTCTACTACGTAAGCGAGGTCCTCTCCCCATCCAAACAGCGGTATCCGCACTATCAAAAACTGGCATATGCTGTCTTCATGACATCCATGAAGTTGGCACACTACTTTTCAGAACACCCGATAACCGTGATCAGCAAATCTGCAATCGGGGATGTCCTCACAAACCCCAATGCAACTGGGTGAGTCGCAACGTGGCTCATTGAGCTAGTGCCACGAGACATCACATACGAGCACCCGAAGGCCATCAAAGCACAAGTCCTACCCGACTCCACAACCGAGTGGATCGAAGCTCAACTGCCGGGAGTACCTGACGTATCCAACTTCTGGACCATGTACTTTGATGGGTCCAAGAAGAATGAAGGCGCATGAGCATGCGTCATACTCATATCACCCAAAGGAGACAAGCTCAGCTACGTGATAACCCATAAGTATAGGGGATCGCAACAGTCTTCGAGGGAAGTAAAACCCAAATTTATTGATTCGACACAAGGGGAGACAAAGAATACTTATAAGCCTTAACAGCGGAGTTGTCAATTCAGCTGCACCTGGAAAAGCACTAGTAACAGGGGTGATCTGAAAGCAGCAGTAATATGAGAACAATAGTAACAGTAACACATCAGCCGTACAGTAACACAGAGGCAATGGCACCAGAAAATAGTTGATACTACTCCTAATGACATATAGGACCGAGTGAGTATTTGATGATGACAGATGGACCGGGGTTCCCAGCTATCTGCACTAGGGGTAACTCTCTAAACAAACAATATGTGTTGGGTGAACAAATTACAGTTGGGCAATTGATAATTGTGTGGGCATGACAATGCATGCTATGATAAGATAAAGTTTACTGTAGTATTTAATTGGGCATTATGACATGATACACAGACTGCTATCCAGCATGCATCTGTGCCTAAATAATCCACCTTCAGGTTAGCATCCGCACCCCTTTGAGTATTAAGTTGCAAGCAACAGATTATTGCATTAAGTAAAGTGCATAATGTAAACAACACAATTATCCTTGGACAAAGCATTGTTGTTTTACCCTAGTGGCAACAACACATCCACAACCTTAGAGGTTGCTGTCACTCCCCCAGATTAAATGGAGACTGGACCCACTATCTAGCATAAATACTCCCTCTTGGAGATACAAGCAACTACTTGATCAGGGTAATCACAAGTACCGGAGAGCATGCAAGATCTTAAATAAACAATAGTATGATAACATGATGAACAATCAGATCACAATTCCACAATTTATTGGACCCTAACAAACACAACACCAATTACATCATATGGATCTCAATCATGTAAGGCAGCTCATGAGATCATTGTATTGAAGTACATGGGAGAGAGAGTACCAACTAGCTACAACCAAGAACCCGTAGTCCACGGGGGAACTACTCACAAACCATCATGGAGTCGAAGTGGATGCGGTGGAGTCGATGGAGATGGCTCCGGGGTCAATCCCCGTCCCGGCAGGGTGCCGGAATAGGAACTTCTGACCCCCGAAAATTGTCTTCGATGGCGGCGGCGCTGCGGAACTCTTTCTAGAATATCACCGATTGTTCTAGGGTTTTCGCGTCGGAGGCAATAAATAGGCGAAAGGATGATGGTTGGTGGCGCTCCGTGGGACCCACACCACGTGGCGGCGCGGTCAGAGGGGGGGCGCCACCACATGGTGTGGTTGGCTCGTTGCTCCCCTCCTTCTCTACTTTGGACTCCGTTGACGTGTCGGGAAAAATAGGAGGTTGGGTCCTTGTTTCGTCCAATTCCGAGAATATTTCCTTAAGTAATTATCTGGAATAGAAAAACAGCAGAAAACAGGAACTGACACTGTGGCATCTTATTAATAGGTTAGTCCCATAAATGTATAATAGTGATATATAATGCATATAAAACATGTGACATTGATATAAAACAAGCATGAAACATCAGAAATTATAGATACATTTGAGACGTATCACTACGTCCTTCAGATGGACTTCGAGTTCCGTCAAACAACGAAGCTGAATACGAAGGCCTAATCCATGGCATGCGAATGTCCAAAGCTCTGGGATGCACTCGACTGATGATTTATGGTGACTCTAACTTGGTTGTTGATACCCACAAGTATAGGGGATCACTGAAATCTTCATTGGGAAGTATTACCCAAATTTATAGTTCGACTCGATGGGAATACAAAAATACCAATAAGACTTTGGTAATTGAGGCGTCACTCTCAATCACACATGTATATCAATAAACTTGCAGCAGTGATAGTGATGGCAGTAGGATGATTCAAGTCAGCAAAATAAAACAGCAGTAGTAAACAAGGGTTTCCCAGTTTTCACGGGAAAAGTGAAAGTGTAACTCAGAGATTTAAAACGTAGGCATGAGGTGATAGCGGGGTGTTGCATGAATAAGATTGATCATATAATAAGATATAAATAGCAATGGGACTGATCTCTAACTCCGATATATGTACATATGTGTTTCGTAAATAGTTGTGCGTACTAACCAAGATAATTTGCACAACATCTATTGTCCAAACTGCCCATTTCACCGGGGCCAACTTGGAACTACAGGTAATTAAGGTCTACCCTTTCGAATATCCCAGAACAACACATTAACACTTCATGAACACATATAATCCTCAAACTAAAACATCTCCCCCTTGTTTTTCCTATATGTCACTTTTAGGGTTCACAGGTTCAACATAATAGCAGGTGATACACTTTGCAGACAAATACCAAACTCAATTATATGATGGAGCAAAATAAGTTCAGTACTGAAATCATGCCACTCGGCCCTAGTAGCAAGCATTAAACATAGCATAAGTGCATCAACACAATACAAAAATATCCTCAAGATAAACCCCTAAGATTTCGGACAACGGGTATCATTACATGATCAATCTCATCCAATCTCCATCCACCTCATATGCCTACAGCATACTACTCACACATGGTGATAGTGAGGGAGCTCATGGTTGTAACACCCCAAAATTTGGATCCCTAATTTAGTGGTGTTTTCTCACACCCGAAAAACTTTTCTCTCGTATCTCAAAATTATTTTGTCCTCTGGTGCTAGATGATGCCCTCATGTTCTTTTTCTCTCAAATAATTCCAGAGAATCTCCGGTGATTTTCTTTGCCACTTTGAAAACCTCCGCTACGGTTTTTCCTAAAAACCTTATAGCCTAAATATTGGGATCTGAAAATCCTAATATTCCATCGACCATTTGAACCATCTTTTTCGAGCTTGGGAGAATACCACAAATTATTCAGAGATCATCTCATCCACTTATTAATCTCCCGAGACAAAATTGTTGCATAATTCTCTATGCAATATTTCCAAAATCCCCGGATAAATATTTCATGCATGTGTTGATTAGGGAATTGTTTTTCCCAACTTTTCCTCTCCGTCACTCCTCAGCAAACCAGGAGATGACCATCATGCCATTGCCTACACCCACAAAACATGGCATGATCATTTGAGCCAATTATTTGCCACACCCATTTTATTCCAAATGGCCATGAGATATTTCCCATGCATGGCCACACCTTTCTTGGTGGACCAAGCACATGAATTAAACACATGGGTAATACCCAACCAGCCACACTCCACCACATTCTTTTACCAAAAGAAACCCATCCACCAAAATTGTTGGTATGTCATGATATCAATTTTGCACCCACATTTTCGGAGCCATGCAATCATCTCCTGGTGTGAGATATTTTTGGCTTGATCAATGTTAACCCCAACCTACTCCCTGGACACTCATATGGGTACTAGATGATTTGCATGCCCCTAAAACACCATGCTCAAAACTCTATTAAAACACGATCATCTCCACATACCACTTTTGGTATTTTTCAAGAACCTACCTAGGTTGCACCATTTGACCCCAAATGGTAGGAAGCATTACCCAGCACCCAAACCTAGCTTGTGGCAAGTTTCTGGAATTTATTTGCGTCGAAAAGTTCATTGGGGCATTTGGTCGAACACCTTCTGGACAGATTTCGAAATGACCGAAACTTGCTAAGTTAAGCCTGCTTAGGAGCTTGGTCGGTGCCTAACCCATCTTCAGCGTGTTCCTCGTGCTGCACTGTGCGCCAGCTCACCGTTCTCATCCTCTCCACCGTCTTCTGTAGCCGGAGATCGTCATGGATGACCTCAAACCGCCATTAATGGCCGAGCTCGGGTGCACCCACCTTTCCCTCTCCCCCTGCTATAAGAAGCCACCCCGAGCCCTCCATCCGGTGCACAGTCCTCACTTGCCCCCCTGGCCTCACTCCCTCATGCCTCGCGCAGCCACAAGCCCGCAGAAGCTCGGAAAACCCTCCAATGGCCGAAACCGTAGAAGCTCGGGTAGCGAGCTCCACTACCCCCCTCCGTCGTAGGAAACAGCACCTACGGGTGCGGTGTAGCACGGTGGTTCCATTCCCGCCGACACCTCGGTCCCCGAGCCTCCCCATGGTCAGCGCCGTCGGCCTCCCGCCATGGCCGCATGGCCGAGCTCGCGGGCAGCGCGCAGGAGGCGTCCCCGCCGTCTGAGCCGCCTCCCCTGGGCGCGGTGGGCCACGTCGTGCCCGTACCCGCCGCCGGCCACCCTCCCTGCGCCCTCCAAGGCCAGCCCCGGCCGGCTCCAGCACGTTCCAGTACGTGGACACGGAGGTTGAAGACGACGTACAAAAAAACTGATCGATCGATCTCTGTTCTATTTCTTTTCCTTCCACTGAATCGTTTTCTTTGGCCCAGCCCAGCAGGCAACAGAGCAACTGGCCAGCAGCAGCGCAGCGCCCAGCCCAACATCGGCCCAGCCAGGCGCAGCAGCGCAGTGGCGCGCAGTACGGCCCATTTTCGGCCCGTGCAGTTTTTTCGCGCGGAACTTTTTCTTTTCCCGCTGGACAGATTTTCGAACATCAATATCTTTTGAACCGTAAGTCCGTTTTCGGTGATTCAAATTTCTAAATCTTCGCCTCGACGAGCTATTTTCGGTGGTACTGATATCATCTCATTCCAAAATAGTTTTATTGGGTGCCCTTGTGTGAGTGCAATCCGGAGTCCGGGTAAAGCGGCTATCGACACCCCACGCTGCGGGATCACCCCGACCTTTCCAAGCCCAGCGGATCCCCGTCTTCAAAGGCAAGTTAACCACTTGCTACGAGCCATCCTGCAATGCTTGTTTGTTTGATTGCTTAATACCATGCCGGGTGTTATATCTGTCTTCTGTTATATTGTTATGTATGTCTACTATTATCATTGCATGTCTGTATGTTGTCCATCTTTTATATGAGCCTTGTATTGTTGTATGTTTATCATGTTGCATTTTAAGTTATTGCATTACCATATAACTGCTTATCTGTGCATCACTCACATTCCCGAGACAATGGCCGGTGGTACCGCCTCAGTCAAAGGAATGGGGGAATTATTACAACTGTGCGTCTCGCGCTTGGGGCTTTGTTTGCTTCTTTCTTCTTCGCCGAGGTGAGGAGCGGACGAATGTCATCTTATGATCCTCGGAGTTGGGGGCATTTGCCAAAAGAGTTATTTTCCTTGTCCCTCCGTCAAATATGGTTGGCATAGACCACCCGGACTGCGACGCTTGGGAGCTGACTTTCCATTTGGTTCTTTTTGCCGAGATTGCTGACACCACGTCGAGATAACCCTCGAGTGGAATGGATGCTCTCTCATTCTTATGAGTGCTTTTCGGTTCATTCTTTTACGGTGACACCGGCCGGTCTCCCGCCACCGTCATCCGTTTGAAACATTATGCTATTATTCTGTGAATACTAACCCCCGAGTGACACCGGCCGGGTCTCCCGCCACAGTCACCCGGGCATTGTTATTATTGTTACGTTAATATCTATACCTGCAAGTGTTATGGTTATTCAAGTGATGTTGTTGTTATGTGCTTACTGTATGTTGCTAATGCCTTGTTGTTTGATGGTATATGATATTGATATCGTGATTATTGTGCTGGACTAACCCTCTGTTGTTTGGACTTGTTATGATGAAACTTGATTAAATGAAACACCCCTCCAAACTTCGATAGGTCAGTCCATAGTGCCACTAATCTGAACATCGAAAGCACTACCACTGTCGCTCACATGGGCGGGCCTTGACCTACGTAATCCTATTGAGCCTCCTTTGATACCACCATTTTGGCAAGTCTAGTCGGTTACCATAGTTGGTCGGGGCTAGTCTTGCGAAGGTTCCGGAGCTAGGCATCGCTCATGGGTTGGGGACGTGCCGGATTCACTTCCGCATAAGGCATATAGTTATGTCGGTGGCTATATAGGGAGTGTCTTGATGGTGTGAACGGTCGAGTGAGTGTATCAGACCGTCTTAAGGACGTGATCCTAAAGTACCGGTTGTTAATGATCCACTTACATGAGTGAAGTATTGCAACCTCTCGAGAGTGTTAAATCTGGATATCTAGCCTAGTTCCAAGGTTATGGTACAACAGTTCAGTGTCGGTCACACTATTGTCTTTGTCGAGTCAGGAGGTTAAACATAAGTTTTGTTTGAAATAATTAATGAACGACCTGATTACACTAAATGAACAAATAAGATGATGCAGGGAATATTGTCGTGAGCTGTTGATGGTTCCCATGATTTAGGGATAGCGGTGTGATGCGTTGGGAAGCCTATAGTTAGGCCAGAGCCCACATCAACCGTGCGTGCCCAGAGTGAAATGATGAGGCCAGTGGGCCTAGCAGTGATCACAGGTGATGTTGTGTATTATTTGGTACCCACTTGGTACGCCCGCTACTCGTCACAGGTAAGCCCTTTGTATGATTGCCGGTGCACGATCCAACCCCACCTGGCTTGGACTCTGTACTGGTGATACCCCCGTTGCTTGCTTATGACATGTTTGGTTGTCAATGCCACGCTACTTTTATGTCATTTATCTAGAGTACACTTGCCATGTTGTAGGAGTTTATTTCCAATATATATCTTGCTGTATGATTGTTGGATTGTTTGTAGTGAGTGGCGATTCTTGCTGAGTGCATATTAATGTACTCACGGGCCTTGTGATTGTGGCCAGGTTTTGCCGAGGATTCATCTTCTACCTTAGCAAGGACATGGAGCAAGAGCGTGCTAGGATCAGTAGCCCAGCCAGAACCTGTGGAGTGGAGCCGCTCCAAGCCGTAGCCTCTCATATGTATTCCGCTGCCAGTTAAAACTCTGTGTCGTGCCATGCTGGGATTGATATTTCGTCATTCCTTGATGGCCTTGTAAACCATTTGTAGCACTGATGTGCCTGATTGGGTAATGATTTCCATTATGTTACACTGTTGTGACGTGCGGCCAGTTATCTTGGGATGGCGCACGGGACGACTGCCTCTCTGGTGATATGTGCCAGGGAGGGGTGTCACAGACATGGTATCAGAGCACTAGGCTGGCTCTAGACTACCCTAGCATGGAAAACCCAGCCTTACTTTTGCCCGACAGTGAGCCCGATGGATTTAAACCATCTCCGCCTAACTGGCATGGCTAGTGTCGGTCCACAGTAAGGTACAGTAGGACTTGTCCCATTCCCTGAGAGAGGCTCGCTGGTTTCTTCCAAGAGAAGGAGCCGACACAACCCAGTGTGTATGAGACCCAGTCCTAGCTGCCGTTTATCCCCACCCTCGCCTGCTATCTTTGGCAACCCAGCTCTCTTGAAGCAGGATCCCACAAAGGAATCCCGCGTTCTTATCTCATCCTACACCCAGAGCCAAAATAATCCGATGGCGAATCCTAGGGTCATCCTGGAAACCACTGCAGAGGGTCACGGCGGATTTCCACTGATGCTTTTGGAGGTCGTCTGTGATCTTCTTGGCAGGCCTGCTCGCACCGGTATGTGGTGTACGAGAACTCACTCTCGCCTGCCGGGAGTGAATTTCAAGCAGACGTACATGTCGGCTCATGCCCGTTGGACACAAGTCAGCCTTACGTGATCCAAGGTAGGAGCATGCCCACTCTTCCTCAAGCCATCCAGGTAGCAGCCTGGGAAGGTCTCGTCCGCCTGCGGTACTCAGAACCGGCAATGGCGGAAAGTCGAGCTTTCCACCTTCTCCCAGCCAGACCCCATGATGGTGCGGAGGCTATCCAAACTTCCACTAGAGGGGAAGCCGACCCTGCCGTAATCACCCTGGTCAACTACGGAGCGGCAATGACAAAGTTTTGCCAATCCCTGAGGGATGAACTCTTCATCACAAGACGCAACCTTGGTCGCGCTCACCTGCAACTGTGTCGAGTAAGGAGCCTACCTAACCCCAACCTTGGGCCAGCTCAGAGCACATGACTCCCGTTCCCAGGTGATTTGCCGGGATCCAGTCTTGATGCCTCTGGGACACAAGCACTAGCCCCAGTCCAGCAGCACCTCCAAGCAGGAGGTATAATCCTCGAAGGCGTGCCTGCAATTCCCCACCCCGCGGGAGATGGAGAAGTGGACACCACTCTTCGTCTCGGCTAAGCTCCATCGACTACCAGAGGCCGTCAAGCGGAGTAGAACCCATGTTTAGTTAGCCTGAGTGGCGCTTTTATGTTGGTAGGTGAGAATCAGCGAGGTTGTTTGTTTTTCTTGTGTTGGCTTGTAATGCAAGTTTGATGTCTATTTTCCGGTTGATGTCGAATCAGCCGTAATAAAACGTGGTGTTCTGATCCTCTTGTTAACTACTTGGTTGACACATGATGGAATATCATGTCTTTTTTTTCTTCAGTTAAAGGTTTTGAAGAAATGACAGATTACTTGAAACAGGAACTGTATATGTGAACCCAAACGCATATGCCACCTGAAAATTAACCCAAACTTTGAATGCCATTATTTCCTATTACCAAGGATATTTTTGAGTGTGCTGCACAAGTTTAACCATTAAGTGGAAGTATTTAATGAGACACTGTAACCACGGTGCCTCGCTCACTTGATGTTAACTCGTGTGTAGGTTTGAAAAAAAAACCACCTACTTGGCGTTATACATGGTTCCTCACTTGGGACGGATCATGTGCCACACGCAAGTAAAAAGTTTTTGTCTAGTAGTTGTTATGAGCTTGTTAACCGGTATGGTTGAAATGATTATGCCATACCACTACGAATGATTTTGGGGATAATCCAATCCCACTGTGTTTGTGAGCCAATTATCGGTGGCACATATTTTTCTTTTAAAAGAAACCTTGTTATTTTTCAAAACCTGTGTATGCATGCAAATGAATTTACAGCTTTTCTAAAATAAAACCGTAAACCGTTGTGTTCCCAAACTTGAGTTAATTACTTGGCAAAGATAAATCTTCGTTGTTGGTTGATAGTTTGGTTGTAGATCTTGTTTGATCTTGCCATGTTTGTGTTTAGTGAGCAAAACTTTAGATTTAATTTTTATAAACCTGCTAGTAGATCCTATGTTGGTTGATTGAGTGAGCCCCTGCCATGCCATCTTTTAAATGCATTGAGTATGGTAGAAATATCATATAAAAATATTGTTGTGTGCCGATCTGTTTGGGTATCAAAATCTTGTTAATTTGTAGAACAAGTTTTTTTTAATTAGGGTATTATGGATCATACAAGAATTATCTTGTATAACTCGCCGAATCTCGGGACGAGATTCTTGTTAAGGGGGAAGGTCTGTAACACCCCAAAATTTGGATCCCTAATTTAGTAGTGTTTTCTCACACCCGAAAAAAAAATTCTCTCGTATCTCAAAATTATTTTGTCCTCTGGTGCTAGATGATGCCCTCATGTTCTTTTTCTCTCAAATAATTCCAGAGAATCTCCGGTGATTTTCTTTGCCACTTTGAAAACCTCCGCTACGGTTTTTCCTAAAAACCTTATAGCCTAAATATTGGGATCTGAAAATCCTAATATTCCATCGACCATTTGAACCATCTTTTCCGAGCTTGGGAGAATACCACAAAGTATTCAGAGATCATCTCATCCACTTATTAATCTCCCGAGACAAAATTGTTTGCATAATTCTCTATGCAATATTTCCAAAATCCCCGGATAAATATTTCATGCATGTGCTGATTAGGGAATTGTTTTTCCCAACTTTTCCTCTCCGTCACTCCTCAGCAAACCAGGAGATGACCATCATGCCATTGCCTACACCCACAAAACATGGCATGATCATTTGAGCCAATTATTTGCCACACCCATTTTATTCCAAATGGCCATGAGATATTTCCCATGCATGGCAACACCTTTCTTGGTGGACCAAGCACATGAATTAAACACATGGATAATACCCAACCAGCCACACTCCACCACATTCTTTTACCAAAAGAAACCCATCCACCAAAATTGTTGGTATGTCATGATATCAATTTTGCACCCACATTTTCGGAGCCATGCAATCATCTCCTGGTGTGAGATATTTTTGGCTTGACCAATGTTAACCCCAACCTACTCCCTGGCCACTCATATGGGTACTAGATGATTTGCATGCCCCTAAAACACCATGCTCAAAACTCTATTAAAACACGATCATCTCCACATACCACTTTTGGTATTTTTCAAGAACCTACCTAGGTTGCACCATTTGACCCCAAATGGCAGGAAGCATTCCCCAGCACCCAAACCTAGCTTGTGGCAAGTTTCTGGAATTTATTTGCGTCGAAAAGTTCATTGGGGCATTTGGTCGAACACCTTCTGGACAGATTTCGAAATGACCGAAACTTGCTAAGTTAAGCCTGCTTAGGAGCTTGGTCAGTGCCTACCCCATCTTCAGCGTGTTCCTCGTGCTGCACTGTGCGCCAGCTCACCGTTCTCATCCTCTCCACCGTCTTCTGTAGCCGGAGATCGTCATGGATGACCTCAAACCGCCATTAATGGCCGAGCTCGGGTGCACCCACCTTTCCCTCTCCCCCTGCTATAAGAAGCCACCCCGAGCCCTCCATCCGGTGCACAGTCCTCACTTGCCCCCTGGCCTCACTCCCTCATGCCTCGCGCAGCCACAAGCCCGCAGAAGCTCGGAAAACCCTCCAATGGCCGAAACCCTAGAAGCTCGGGTAGCGAGCTCCACTACCCCCCTCCATCATAGGAAATAGCACCTACGGGTGCGGTGTAGCACGGTGGTTCCATTCCCGCCGACACCTCAGTCCCCGAGCCTCCCCATGGTCGGCGCTGTCGGCCTCCCGCCATGGCCGCATGGCCGAGCTCGCGGGCAGCGCGCAGGAGGCGTCCCCGCCGTCTGAGCCGCCTCCCCTGGGCGCGGTGGGCCACGTCGTGCCCGTACCCGCCGCCGGCCACCCTCCCTGCGCCCTCCAAGGCCAGCCCCGGCCGGCTCCAGCACGTTCCAGTACATGGACACGGAGGTTGAAGACGACGTACAAAAAAACTGATCGATCGATCTCTGTTCTGTTTCTTTTCCTTCCACTGAATCGTTTTCTTTGGCCCAGCCCAGCAGGCAACAGAGCAACTGGCCAGCAGCAGCGCAGCAGCCCAGCCCAGCATCGGCCCAGCCAGGCGCAGCAGCGCAGTGGCGCGCAGTACGGCCGATTTTCGGCCAGTGCAATTTTTTCGCGCGGAACTTTTTCTTTTCCCGCTAGACAGATTTTCGAACATCAATATCTTTTGAACCGTAAGTCCGTTTTCAGTGATTCAAATTTCTAAATCTTCGCCTCGACGAGCTATTTTCAGTGGTACTGATATCATCTCATTCCAGAATAGTTTTATTGGGTGCCCTTGTGTGAGTGCAATCCGGAGTCCGGGTAAAGCGGCTATCGACACCCCACGCTACGGGATCACCCTGACCTTTCCAAGCCCAGCTGATCCCATCTTCGAAGGCAAGCTAACCACTTGCTATGAGCCATCCTGCAATTCTTGTTTGTTTGATTGCTTAATACCATGCCGGGTGTGATGTCTGTCTTCTGTTATATTGTTATGTCTGTCTGCTATTATCATTGCATGTCTGTATGTTGTCCATCTTTTATATGAGCCTTGTATTGTTGTATGTTTATCATGTTGCATTTTAAGTTATTGCATTACCATATAACTGCTTATCTGTGCATCACTCACATTCCCGAGACAATGGCCGGTGGTACCGCCTCAGTCAAAGGAATGGGGGAATTATTACAACTGTGCGTCTCGCGCTTGCGGGGCTTTGTTTGCTTCTTTCTTCTTCGCCGAGGTGAGGAGCGAACGAATGTCATCTTATGATCCTCGGAGTTGGGGGCATTTGCCAAAAGAGTTATTTGCCTTGTCCCTCCATCAAATATGGTTGGCATAGACCACCCGGACTGCGACGCTTGGGAGCTGACTTTCCATTTGGTTCTTTTTGCCGAGATTGCTGACACCACGTCGAGATAACCCTCGAGTGGAATGGATGCTCTCTCATTCTTATGAGTGTTTTTCGGTTCATTCTTTTACGGTGACACCGGCCAGGTCTCCCGCCACCGTCATCCGTTTGAAACATTATGCTATTATTCTGTGAACACTAACCCCCGAGTGACATCGGCCGGGTCTCCCGCCACAGTCACCCGGGCATTGTTATTATTGTTACGTTAATATCTATACCTGCAAGTGTTATGGTTATTCAAGTGATGTTGTTGTTATGTGCTTACTGTATGTTGCTAATGCCTTGTTGTTTGATGGTATATGATATTGATATCGTGATTATTGTGCTGGACTAACCCTCTGTTGTTTGGACTTGTTATGATGAAACTTGATTAAATGAAACACCCCTCCAAACTTCGATAGGGTCAGTCCATAGTGCCACTAATCTGAACATCGAAAGCACTACCACTGTCGCTCACATGGGCGGGCCTTGACCTACGTAATCCTATTGAGCCTCCTTTGATGCCACCATTTTGGCATGTCTAGTCGGTTACCATAGTTGGTCGGGGCTAGTCTTGCGAAGGTTCCGGAGCTAGGCGTCGCTCATGGGTTGGGGACGTGCCGGATTCACTTCTGCATAAGGCATATAGTTATGTCGGTGGCTATATAGGGAGTGTCTTGATGGCGTGAACGGTCGAGTGAGTGTATCAGACCGTCTTAAGGACGTGATCCTAAAGTACCAGTTGTTAATGATCCACTTAGATGAGTGAAGTATTGCAACCTCTCGAGAGTGTTAAATCTAGATATCTAGCCTAGTTCCAAGGTTATGGAACAACATTTCAGTGTCGGTCACACTATTGTCTTTGTCGAGTCAGGAGGTTAAACATAAGTTTTGTTTGAAATAATTAATGAACGACCTGATTACACTAAATGAACAAATAAGATGATGCAGAGAATATTGTCGTGAGCTGTTGATGGTTACCATGATTTAGGGATGGCGGTGTGATGCGTTGGGAAGCCTATAGTTAGGCCAGAGCCCACATCAACCGTGCGTGCCCAGAGTGAAATGATGAGGCCAGTGGGCCTAGCAGTGATCACAGGTGATGTTGTGTATTATTTGGTACCCACTTGGTACGCCCGGCTACTCGTCACAGGTAAGCCCTTTGTATGATTGCCGGTGCACGATCCAACCCCACCTGGCTTGGACTCTGTACTGGTGATACCCCCGTTGCTTGTTTATGACATGTTTGGTTATCAATGCCACGCTACTTTTATGTCATGTATCTAGAGTGCACTTGCCATGTTGTAGGAGTTTATTTCCAATATATATCTTGCTGCATGATTGTTGGATTGTTTGTAGTGAGTGGCGATTCTTGCTGAGTGCATATTAATGTACTCATGGGCCTTGTGATTGTGGCCAGGTTTTGTCAAGTATTCATCTTCTACCTTAGCAAGGACATGGAGCAAGAGCGTGCTAGGATCAGTAGCCCAGCCAGAACCTGTGGAGTGGAGCCACTCCAAGCCGTAGCCTCTCTTATGTATTCCGCTGCCAGTTAAAACTCTATGTCGTGCCATGCTGGGATTGATATTTCGTCATTCCTTGATGGCCTTGTAAACCATTTGTAGCACTGCTGTGCCTGATTGGGTAATGATTTCCATTATGTTACACTTTTGTGACGTGCGGCCAGTTATCTTGGGATGGCGCACGGGACGACTGCCTCTCTGGTGATATGTGCCAGCGAGGGGTGTCACAATGGTCGATGGAGATGAAGGCGGTGAAGATGGCGGTGAAGACGGCCTCCGGATCCCTCCACCGGGGGAAAAATCCTCGATCAATCTGTCTCCGAAAATGAAGATCGTGGTGGCGGCGGCGCTCTGTTTCGCGAAAGCTCCCCTCCTCTTAGGTCAGCCAGTTTTTCATATATATGAGGGGGCACGCCCAAGCCGAAGGAGAGGCGGTGCTCGAGGCCCAAGTTGGGTGGGCCCACGCGGCCAAGGAATCTGGCCGCGTGGGGCCACTCTTTTGGCCCTCGAACGCTTCCTCATGTCCATCTTTTGCACGATATCCTTCTTTTCCATAAAAACTGACGTGGTATTTTTCTCCGATTTAATTTCCTGCAAAAAACAACCAGAAAAGAGACTTTGCTAAAAACAGCGTCAGATTCAGCAGTTTTATTCAAATATGGGAAGATTCTAGAGCAAATTATGAAGCAAAGTGATTGGAAAAGTATATGCATTTTAGGTGCATCAAGTCCCCTAAGCTTAGCTCGTTGTTTGTCCTCGAATAACTCAAACATAGTGCAGAAGCGATAAAAAGACTTTGACAAGAACTTTGCATTGCATATGTAACACCATTTAATACCAACAAATATTCAAAACATAACTTCCATTACAAATAACAACATGCTAGCAAAGGTGCATCTAATCAGTGTTAAAGCATTTATATTTGCTGCAAGAGAGATAACATGAAGTGTCAGCACTTGGATGAGTTTGCCCAACTGTAGAAATAAATAAAGGTTCTTGCATCGCTTTTGATTGAATCATATCAAGATTTTTGAGATCTTTTGATTCTTTCTTTTATTGACTAATGAACTCATTGTGCTTACAACCTTGCTCTCAATTTTATAAAACCATTTGTTGTTTCCTATTAGACTCATATGCTTGACCAACTAATGGTTGAGAGCCTCATGCCCCGTGAATACGAGTACCTACACTACGGTGTTACTCAACTCGGGCCACAAAGCAAGTTTAAGTTTTTAAGTCATTGCAAGTAATAATAGCTTCATGAAGAGCGTCAACTGGGGTACCTCTTGTCCCAGGACATGGAACAAGCCCATGTCAAAATGACAAGACAAACAGATAATGAACAATCTCAGCAATCTTTTATTTACTATTTGTGTAGCTTTTTATTGTGACGTGCATCACTGAATGTTCACTTTGGTACGCTGTAAATTTCCACCATGAATGATGCATGGCTTAGGTTGGCGGCCCAGGCGTCTCTCTAGCCATTTATACCCATTCCTCAAACTTACTAAGTTTCCACATTTATTTGGCACCATGATAAGTATCCATAAACAAAAGTACATGATATCAACTAAATATACTTTAGTGCAATGTTGAAATCTTTCTATGTGTCAGCACATATAAGTTAACTCCCAACCCCTAAGCTCTTCAAGCATATGACTTCATGTTTAACATTTGAAAAAATCTTTTACTTTCTCTTTGGTTGGCAAGTTTAGCAAGCAAAATGGGATGCGTAGACCTTTGTTATAGCCACAATTACTCAATCCACAGCCAAGTGTTGTCACTAAATAATATTTCACTTGCATCATCATATAACATACTAGAACATGGAGAAGATAAACATTTGCTACCACTTCCCTAGATGTTAAAGAAACTATGATGTGCGCACTTGCTGTTATTAAAAAGTCCACATAAGCACGGCAAAGGTGCCATACCTTTCATCCACTTCACGCACATCAACTCATCATCGTTGTTCTCCTCTCCCAACTTGAACTGCGCAATAAAAACACAAATCTGCCATAAAACATTACTGCATACAGAGCTGTTTGTGCCATACCTAAACACCTCAGAATAATCTCATATTTTACGGGTGCGTAGGTTATGAAAAGTTGCAGTACTGGTTAAAATTTCAGCTCATTCTGAGTTACAGAAAAAAAATGAAAAATGAAAAGGTGAGCAGATTTCAGAATTCCTGCACCTCTGTTTTAGCGTTGGATTCAAGAAAACGAAAATATTTTTGTTCTTTTTAATTTTTAGATGCATAAGGTAAATGACCAGAAGTAAATAAGCAAAAGAAACAAATTAAATCTTTTGTGTTTTTGTGATTTTGAAAACAAGAAACTAAAACATAACAAGATAAAAGTGATATAAAATAACGAATGGAAAGGGAGAGAAGTACTCCCCCAAGCTTGCGATCAAGCTAGTATCCTGGGTGGTAATCGTATCCACCACTTCCACCTCCAGGGAATAACCATATTGGTAGCCTTGCATTCCTGGATTTTGGGGCTCCTCTTGAGGTTGCACCTCCTCCACGGTCCACTTCTCGGTAGTCCTGTCAAAAAGGTCAGCACGGGAGAGCCTAATGGACACACTTCATCCATTAGAACTCAAATAGCTATACATATAACTAGGGGAATAAGCACGGCCTCCGCCGCACCCGTGGGCTAAAATTTTGAATTATTCAAACGTGGAATTTGATCATATGTTGTAGGTAGGTGCTTTTTTGTGTCCATGTTGACATATTTGTCATATTTTGTCCACCCATTAAATTTAATCTTCAAAGTGTCCGCATTTTAAAATTGCGCAGATTCAGGAATTAATGAAATGCAAATGAGGTTTCCGTTTTAAGATTATCCGCATTTCAGAAATCGTTCAAATTCGGAAGTCATCCATTTTTTGAATAGTTTTAACGCATTTGAATTCCTTTTGACGTCTACGAAGTCTTGAAAGTGTCCGCATTTTAAAATTGCGCAGATTCAGGAATTAATGAAATGCAAATGAGGTTTCCGTTTTAAGATTGTCCGCATTTCAGAAATCGTTCAAATTCGGAAGTCATCCATTTTTTGAATAGTTTTAACGCATTTGAATTCCTTTTGACGTTTATTGGTGTGCTGATGTTCATATTTTTGTTGCATTTGTAGACATCGTGGTGGAGGAAAATTTCATTTGGAAATGTGTTCGTAAATATTGTGGTGTAGAAAATTGTAATTTGGAAATATCCATGTTCAAACTGTGCTCGGATTTGGATGTACCGAAATATGAAAAAGGGCTACATTTATGAATTATTTGATCTCCAAAAGTCTGGGAAATAGTGATATTTGAAAGAGAGCTGAAATTTTAAAATATCCAAATTCGGACAACGCTTTTCGGTGGTGAAATCGAAATTTGAGAACGCCTAGATTTTGAAATTGTGCAAGTTTACAAATTATTTGTAACATCCCAAACTTATTAATCAATATTATTATTCCAAAAATGAGAACCAACAAAAACTTTTGTTGATTATTATATGTTGTTTGCAAATTGTGGCTTGTGGTAATTAATTCTTGTTGCTTGTGTTGCTTGTTTGTTTGAATTAACAATTTGAAATGCAAAAACAAAAATGGAAACAAGAAAGAAATAAAAAAATGACAAGTGACACATAATTCTCCAAGTAAGAAGCAATTTTTTGTTCAAACAAAAATTCAGAGGAATGGTATATGAAACCCCTCATTTGTATTCTTACTACTTATCTCTCCCAAATAATATTTTACACCTATTTTAAAACTCAAAAGTAAAACACAATTGAAATAAAACAAAATGCCATAATTAAAACCTTATGAACAAAAATGATTCAAAACATTTTATTTTGAAATGCCAAATTTTGTGGAGCTACTACATGCTACGTGGAAGCCCCACAAATATTTCTGAATTTTTCTAAATTGTTTAAGTACCCCAAATAAATTCCAGAAAAGCTACCGGAAATAAAAAGAAACTAGAAAATAAAAGAAAAGAGGAGGCAGGGGGTTTTCTGCAAAGATGTCATCCCCTACCTCTCTCCTAGCTCACTGTCGCATGCCGTGTCGCCCTCGCCGACGACGCCGCGCCCAGGCACCCCCCAGCCGTGCCTGCCCTCGCGCCGTGCCTCTGCAGCCTCTGCACGCGGAGGAGAGCACTTGAGCGCTCTCGCTAGACCCGAGCCGCACTGTCCCCCTCTGCTCCGCCGAGGAGAGCTCGACGGCGCCGGCCAAATTAGGCCCCCCTTCTGCTCCCCGACACGCACCGCTCTATCCCAGCCCTTCTAGACCATGCCCGGACCCCGGAAGGCATCACGGCGACACGTACCTCGCACCACCGCCGCGGAATCGCACCTCTCCCGTGCGCCATGGACGCCGCCGTGCACCGCGACCACCATGGACCACTCCTGCGCTATAAAACCCCCTCCCGAGCCCTCTGGAAACTCCACAACACCCCCGCTCCCCCTCCCTCGCTCCAATTTCATCGGTGCACCGCCAGGAGGGCGTGCACGCTGCGCCACTGCCGCCGTCGAGGTCGGACATGGCCGCGATGCCATACCCTCCCATTCTCTTCTCTCTGGCCCCTACTCTCTTCCTTATGGACACCACACTCACCCGAGCCTTTTTCCCTCTTTTTCGTGCACAAACGCGTCCCCGGAGCGTCGCCGGAGTTGCTGCCGCGCCCATGGAAGTGCCGCCACCTCGCCGTCGCCGCTACACGCTGTCCCAACAAGTGCAACTCGTGCCACGACCTTCCCCGAGCCTCCGCCGTCGATTCGCATCATCGCCGCCGTCTGCCGAGCCCTCTAGGTGAGGTTTCCATGCACCTCGCCGTCGCTGCCCAGAAATGGTCGTCGCCGATGGACTCGAACGTGGGCCGTTGGATCTAAATCCAACGGCAGCGTAACGCTTCGCTGTAGCTAGCCGCTGACGGGCTGGCCCCACCCGTCAGCATTTTAAACATTATTCACAACACAGATTTTTTCCCTGTGACGCTGAAGCGTAGGCCCCACATGTCATACTTTTCAACATTATCCAGAACAGTTATATTTTTTGAATTTAAATTTCTCTGTAAAATCAGTACTGGACCTAACTTCAAAATTCAATATCTTGAGATCTAGACATCCAAATAAATCAAATCCAATTGTTCTGGAAAGCTTATGAAAATGTTTAACCAACCCAAGTGGATTCAATTCATTTAGATAAATAATAAAAATGTATTATTAAAAATACTACAGAAGGTTTAAAATCTAAACTTGTTTGTTTCTGATACTTTGTTAGTCCAAATAATTCCAAACCAATTTTGTTAGCTTCCCTAATGTTGGTAGAATTATTTGGGTAGTAGTAATTGTTTAGTATAAAGTTGAAGTTAGAGAACCCTTCTGCACTAAAACAATTAAATATGTTTAATGGTTAACCCAAATGATTTAGGACCAATTTTGTCAGATCACATTTAGTCATGTTTAGTTACCCCTAAAAGGATTTAATTTTAGGAGCAACAAAACTTAATTGGTATCCAAAACTTGATTAATCACTCACAGGATTAAAACAATTGTGTAGGGAGTTTGGTAACTCCAATTAATCCAAATCAAATTGGGTTGTCTTCTACACATCAGTAGATTTCTGTAGAAATTTAGTTTGTATTTTTGTGACCAACAGAACTCAAGTTATGCAACAAAACATGTTTAACAAGTTTCTGCCATAATTTAGACATAAACAAATAATGTTTAATTCAATTATTTTGAAACCAAATGGTATTGTTTGATGTGTGCAGTTGCTATTTGTGATGCTTATGATTGTTATGTTGAGATGATTGCTTGAGTAGTTTAGTGATTGTTTGTATTTGTTTGTTTATTAATTAGACGAGAACGCTGTCGGATTTATTGAGGAAGGAGAGTTTGTTGAATCTGAAGATCAGGACCAAAGCCACTTTGCCGAGCAAGGCAAGCTACTCTCTGAGCTTGCACCTAAATATATATGCATCTACTTTGATCAAATGATTTACTCTTAAAGGCAATGGTTTACAAAACCTTTTCAAAAAGTATATGGAAATTATTTTGCCACCCTATGTAGTAGTTTAT
The DNA here is from genome assembly GCA_947311845.1 of Poa pratensis. NCBI lineage: Eukaryota > Viridiplantae > Streptophyta > Magnoliopsida > Poales > Poaceae > Poa > Poa pratensis. Next base: position 71,838,688 of record CAMZMU010000041.1, read on the forward strand.
ATAAAACTTTAGGATGGGAAACAATGTTGTTTATTCAAAACTCCTTTGAAAATACTTGTGTGGCTATGGAATGCCGAGATGTCGGTGTTGAAGTGGAGAAATGGAGAATGGTGATGTTTATGAAAAATTCACAGTGTCCTTGTACTATGACGACCAATCTTACCCTGTGCGACCACATTTACCCCCATATGGGAACAGGGCTTAGTCATGTAGTTTGCTCTTATTAGTATGGGATACCTCATCGACGGAGATCACTCCGTTATGCATGAGGGATGGTCCAAGGACCTACCCCCTGACCCGGGTCCTCACACAAGTTGGTGGGGAGGATAGAAGGTTCCACCATAAACCGCCGGACAAAACTATGAGTCCTCACACTTAGGGTTTCTGACGGGAAACTGGACTGAGTGTCAATGGAAAGTGTCATATGGGAAGGATCCTATACTAGCATGAGCAAATGAGAGGCTATGGTCGGTGGCTCAACTTGGTATGGCGGGACGTGGCTGACACGATGAGTTGCCGGATGAATGTGGGCTAAAAGCGTGCTACCTCTGCAGAGGGTTAAAACTATTCGAATAGCCGAGTCCTCGGATATGGACAGTTGGGAGGCTGTCCTAAGACCATGTGCAAGTTTTTTTAAAGACTTGAGTTTTAAAAAGAAAATGAAGTGGAGAATGTTCCTTACACCTATACCAACGGATCGGTATGAGGTTGTTGGAGGAAGTGGACCATGACGGGCTATGGTCGGAAAAAGGAGGAGTTTTGGAGAAACAGATAAAATGGCGATTTCTTTAAAAGTGGTTATAAAACTCTTCTTATTTTTCAATAAAGATATAGAGAAGTTTTAAACAAATAAAAGTTGAAAGTTAAAATAAAACTAGTGCATACTCATGTTGGGGTAGTTTGCGAGTACATTCAAATGTACTCATATTGGTTTCGTCCCTGACTATTGTCCTAGCCAGACTACGAGGAGGAGCACTACGCCGAGCAGGAGTATGGCGACTTCTATGCGAACTAAGTATCTCCACAAGTCAGCTGCCTGTCGGGTCGTCGTCGTTAGAATATGATGTCTACTACGCCGTAGATCCGCTGATATTTTGGTTTGGCCCATGAAGGCACTTATGTAAGACTTGGTCTAAATGACCATTTATGTAAGACTTTTAATTTGGTATTGTAATGGATGTAAACTTTGGTATTCAATTCGGATTATGTGTAACGACAGACTGATCACGAGATCGTTGTGTTAAGCATAATCAGATATTTCGGACAGCTAGTCCGGTCCCCACAGACTTGGTATCAGAGCCATCCTGACTTTAGGAAACCTTAGTTAGCATTATCGTTAGACAAATGTTACCAAAAGATCTATTATAATTAAAGTAGAGGACAACCGATGGCTAGGATTAACCAGCCATATGTAAATTTGAGAGGACGGCTAAGATAGATCGGTAATAGAACGCGCATAGATATGTACGTAAGAATAGTGTCCTACTCCTGCACGTTTTTTGTCCATCATGTATTCTACCCGATCACGGGTCTTTCTCAGATCCTTTTTCTAATTTGCTCGATCTGCTGCCGACAGCGTCAGAGCATCAGGGCTGAACACATGAAACTCCGACTCCATCCGGTGTCATGACGCCGATCGACCCATGCAGCCCAAGCGCGAGGCGTCGCACCAACGACCGTCGCCCAAGTTTCTGTCGCAAGCATCTGGATCAACGTGATTTGGAAGAAGAGCAACCCTTGATCGTCTTCTAGGCGGATGAATCCGACGATCCCACCCGGCCAGCTGCCGATTATAGCTTTTCTGACATCCTCTTTTTTATTTTTCTTAGATGCAGCAGGAGCAATGGACGAGGATTGAAGAGCAATAATTACCAAGAACCGTTGAAGAAAGAATTGCCTCGCGATAGTACTATGCCTCTGTGAAGAACACCACACACACTTGAGCTAATATGTGCAGCCAATATATATGTACGGGCATGAAGCTGAATCGCAAGAAAAGGAGAGGCCGACTGCAGATCAAGTTGGTATGTGCTTTAAATCTGCTTGCACATATGGCAAAATTAATTGCATAGTAGTTACGTCGAGCAGAAACAAGTGAAACTGCATTATAAGCTTTCGTATGTCACTGCAGGTATAGGCTAAAATATAAGTACGCGAGAAACAGTAAATATCACAAAATACATCTCCTGGGTAATGAATGAACACAATACAATTCATATACTAAAATGAAAACAATGCACATAATGAGTACTATTTAGAAGAAGATATATATCTCGCAAGACAAAATATCATCTCATGGATACATTTCCTCCATGCGCAAATTTAGGTTCTTATATTTGTACCTTAAAGTTCTCTACAATTCGCAATCTAATAAAACCACAGTACTACATCAAAATTTGTTGTGGACACGATTCTTATTAGTGGATCCACAAAACAACTTTACTTTTATCTGATATTCATTGTTAATTGATTTATTTTTGCAATTTTTTTCCACAAACTCCATGATAAACAAATAAAAGTCAAAATGAGGAATAAATTATGATAAAAATGATATGAATCTAATTTTTATAATATTAGAATGACGGATCAAGATCTTAAGACCTTTTAAAAAGTCCTTAGCAACAAATCAATAAACACTAGACTATATGTTTTGAACGAAATCCAATCATTTTCCTCGAGATGTATATTTTTGTACTATCCATTTTATTTCGTGCCTACTAATGATAATACAATGGTGACATTATCTCACTCAAAAGCATAGCCAGATAGTATCAAATATGAAAATATTTGCAATCTAGCCGCGCAAATGCGCGGGTCACCCAGCTAGTCTATTATATAATTAAATTAATTTCTAAAAGAAAGGAGTGAAGTATTTTCGAAAACTGCTTATCTCCAATCCTCTTACTTATGCAAAATTTTACTCTCATTAAATATACATTTTCCCTAGTATCCTTAAAATTTTGCACACTTCATTAAGCTTAAAAATTCGACTCACTTGTTGCCTCACTACATTTAAAATTTTGATACACTTGTCACCTCACTAACTTAAAATTTTGTTAAAAATTGTAGATGGCACTCCATTGGACCGAGTTCGTTCAGCTTGAGAAGGACAGCAAGCTGACGTTTGAGAGGGACTTGTTCGAGTTGAGCAAGCTGTTAGGTCGCCCCGCTCCAGAGTTCAAAGGAGCTCAGGTTGACGTTCACGGAGTCGGGAGACTGAGTTGGCTCATCGAGTCGTCGTTCGCAGGAACATCAAGTCTCCCAGTTCCAGGACGATCATCTTCACCACCAAGGCTTCTACCTGGGTTGACGGTCTCTGTACTGCCACAGAGGTTGCTAGCCCGACTTTGTGAGGAGCACAAGGCGGAGTTGGCAAACTCCCGTTTCCGGTTCTACGGGAGGCGCAACAGTGACGGACACCCTACTCCTACCCTTACCACCCGATGTTTGGGAGCTACATCATGGACATGGAGCTCTTACTTCAGTACACCCAGGATGATCTGATGCGCACTAGAGTTCAGCTTCACTTTGATCGCATCTCGCTTGTTGAGATTCGCGAGAACGAGGAGAAGCTGCTGGAGGAGAAGGTCGCTCTTCTCAGGAAGAGGGCCCAGCTGAGGAGGACATCGTGAAGCTCCGCAAGAAGGTGGCGAGCAGGACAGCTGATTGAGGATCTAGAGCACCATACTGACGAGATGGAGGAGGAGGGCGAGGATCTCCGCAAGGAGAACAACGCTTTCCTCAGTGACGATGATGACTTCGTGGAGGAGATGGATTGAGGAGGAGGATGATGAGAGGAGTTAGTTGACGAGGAGGAGGAGCCACTCGAGGCAGTTCTCGAGGACGAGGAGGAGGATCCCGAGGAGCCACCTACCAGTCAGATGCTGACGTGTTAGAGCTGGAGGTTCCACCTCAGTAGGCGAGTGACTTGATCACTACCGCAGGATTAGGTTGACCCCCTATCGCTAGTCGAGTCGAAGTAGTGGTTCTTTTGGAAACCAGATGTTATGTATCTTAGATGTAGGTGATGTTGTAAGCTTGATGTTGTAAGCTTGATGTTGTTGTGAACTCCTTGATGTGATGTTGGTAATATATAAGTATGTTTGTCTTGTTTGTGTAAATATTTTCATATAATCCTTAAATTAATCAACCACTTGCGAGATCGTCTTTTCCCTTAGTCGAACTTTTCTTGCCTTGCCTCTTATACCCGGTGTGCTTCAGGATGCCGCCCCGTCGCATGCGGAAGGATCAGGAGCACCACCACCACCGGACCCAACCCCCCCCAACTTCTCGCGCTTATCATGGAGGAACGTGAAAATGCCCGGCAGAGCGCCAAGCTCATCTCGCTGCCCTGCAACAACTCGCAGCCGCATTCAACAACAACAATAACAACAACAACAACAATGGTGGTAATGGCAATGGCGATGGAAACCAGCGATCCACCTTAGGCGATTTCAGAAGACCAACCCACCCACCTACTCCAAGGGACTTCACCCACTGAAGCCGATGATTGGCTTCGCACCATCGACAATCTGGAAGTTGCTGCTGTGGGAGAAAATGAGAAAGTGTGTATGCAACCCACTATCTCGCTGGACCTGCAAGAGCTTGGTGGGAAACTACCAAGGCTCTCCAGCAAGCTGGTCATGTTATCAACTGGGCTGAGTTCCAGGAGAAGTTCCGCAAGAAGCATATTCCTGCGGACTTATTGAGAGGAAGAAGGATGAGTTCCGCAAGCTGAGGCAGGGAAGTAGAGATGTGGTCGGTTATCTGGATGAGTTTACCGACTTATCTCGGTATGCTCCTGATGACACCGACAAGAAGAAGAAGATGGAGCGTTTCATGAGTGGACTTCATGATGAACTGCAGTGTGCTCTGGTTATCCATGACTTCCGTGATCTGGAGTCACTTGTGGACAAAGCCATCCAGCTGGAGACCAAGCGCAAGTCTATGTATGAAGGTCGCAAGAGGAGGATGAATGCTCAGGAAGGTTCGAGCAGCCAGAAACCTCGTATCTTTCAGCAAAACCCAGGCCTGCCTATCGTCCACCCAAGCTCCACGCCCCAATTACCCTAACCGCCCAAACAACTTCAACCGCCCCAATGACAATAACCGTCCCGGAGGAAACTTCAACAACTTCACCCGCAATCCAATGTGTCTGCTTTGAATGCGGCAACAAGGGTCACTACTCCAAGAATGTCCCAATCCCAAGAGGAATGTCAGCGCCCCAATGCGCCGGCACAGAACAATGGTCAAGGCCGCAATGGAAATGGAAATGGCAAGAATGCCGCACCCGCGGAAATGCTGCTGTTGCCAAGGGTCGTCTGCACCACATCAATGCTGAAGAAGCTCAGGATGCGCCGGATGTTGTGCTGGGTACGTTCCTTGTCAACTCAGTACCTGCAACTGTTCTGTTTGATTCTGGTGCTACCCATTCATTTGTTACCCAAGAATTTGTTGCTAAGGGAGGTTTAGTCGAGAGCCTCTTACCCAAACCCATGGTCATCCAAATCCCAGAATCCACCGTAGAGACCAAGATGTTTTGCTCCGATGTACCCCTTGAGATCAAAGGAGAAAAGTTTCCAGTTAACTTAATTGTTCTGGGAACCCAAGGCATCGATGTTATACTCGGTATGAATTGGTTAGCCAAGTACCATGGTCGAATTGACTGTGCCAGAAGAGCTGTATCCATCACCACCGACAAAGAAGTAGAAGTGGAGTATGTGTCTGAAACCAACCATCTCACCCAGGCTGCCATGAGAGCATAGCTCGACCCCCTAGATGAGATCCGTGTTGTTCACCTGTTCAAGATGTTTTCCCAGAAGAATTGCCTGGTATGCCGCCAGACCGGGAAATTGAGTTCATAATTGAGCTTATCCCAGGAACCCCCCTATATCCCAAAGACCTTATCGGATGAATCCGGAACTGGTTGAGTTGAAGAAGCAGTTGGCAGATATGCTCAGCAAAGGACTTGTTCGCCCAAGCGCTTCACCTTGGGGATCACCCATTATTTTTGTGGACAAGAGAGACGGTACCACACGCCTGTGTGTGGATTATCGCAAGCTGAATGACGTGACCATTAAAAACAAGTACCTCTTCCCAAGATCGAGGATCTGTTCGATCAAATGAACGGAGCCCGAGTCTTTTCCAAGATCGATCTTCGGACAGGTACCATCAGTTGAAGATCGAGAGACAGACATTCCCAAGACCGCCTTCACCACTCGTTACGGTTTGTTTGAATACACCGTGATGTCTTTGGTCTGACCAATGCCCCAGCCTATTTCATGAATCTCATGAACAAGATTTTCATGGAGTACCTCGACAAGTTCGTGGTAGTTTTCCTTGATGACATCCTTATTTATTCCAAGACCGAAGAAGAGCATGCTGAACACCTGCGTCTAGTTTTGGAGACCTCCGAGAGCACCAGCTGTATGCCAAGCTTAGCAAGTGTGAGTTTTGGCTCAGTGAAGTGGCATTTCTCGGACATGTTGTATCTGCCGGAGGAATTTCTGTTGACCCGAGAAGATCCAAGCCATTTTGACTGGTTATCCCCAACCAGTGTGACTGAAATCCGAAGCTTTCTCGGACTTGCCGGTTATTACCGCAAGTTCGTTGAAGGATTTTCCAGTATAGCCAAACCTGACCCAACTGTTGAAGAAGGACAAGAAATTTGAATGGACTCAGAAGTGTGAGGATAGTTTCCAAGAACTGAAGAAGAGACTAACCTCAGCCCCAATCCTGATTATGCCAGACGTCACCCAGAGTTTCGACGTGTATTGCGATGCATCACGCCTCGGACTTGGTTGCGTTCTGATGCAAGAAGGCAAAGTTGTGTCGTACTGTCCCGGCAGTTGCGACCGCATGAAGAGAATTACCCAACCCATGACTGGAGTTAGCTGCTGTTGTTCTTGCTCTTAAAAGTGGCGTCCCTATCTTGCGGGACATCGCTGCGAGGTCTATACAGATCACAAAAGCTTGAAGTATATTTTCACCCAGAAAGATCTGAACCTGCGACAGAGGAGATGGATGGAATTAATCAAGGATTATGATATTGGAATCCATTATCACCCCGGAAAGGCTAATGTAGTTGCCGATGCCCTTAGTCGCAAACCTTGCACCCTGAATGCCCTGATCCAAGCCGAACAGCCAGCCTTGTTCAAAGAGTTCCAAGATTTTGGACTAGAGCTTGTTAGCCATGGTTATCTCGCCAATTTAGAGTTAACCCCAACCCTGATGGATCAAATCAAAGAAGCCCAAAAAGGTCATGAAAGCATTGAAGGAATTAGAAGAAGATTTCCCTCGGCAAAGCACCCGGTTTTACCGAAGATGCTGAAGGAGTGCTGAAATTCAATGACCGTATCTGTGTGCCCAATGTCACGGAACTTAAGGAGTTAATCCTGAAGGAGGCCCATGAGACCCCTTATTCAATCCACCCCGGCGGAACCAAAATGTACCAAGACCTTCGAGAAAGATTTTGGTGGCATGGAATGAAGCGAGAGATTGGTTCTTTCGTAGCCAAGTGTGATATCTGTCAGCGAGTCAAGGCTGAACATCAGCGACCCGCTGGATTGCTTCAACCTTTGAAAATTCCCGAGTGGAAGTGGGATGAGATTGGAATGGATTTTATTACCGGACTTCCAAGATCCAACCGAGGCCATGATTCAATCTGGGTCATCGTTGATCGACTGACCAAGGTTGCCCATTTTTTCCTGTCAAGACCACTCATACCGGAGCTCAGTTAGCAGACCTGTATATTTCCAGAATAGTGAGCCTGCATGGTGTGCCTAAGAAGATTGTATCTGATAGAGGCACGCAATTCACCTCAAGATTCTGGAAATCCCTTCATGAAGCCCTCGGAACCAAGTTAGCATTTAGCACAGCTTATCATCCCCAGACCGATGGCCAAACTGAGCGAGTGAACCAGATATTGGAGGACATGCTTCGCGCATGTGTTCTATCCTATGGTTCCAAGTGGGAAGATTGTCTTCCGTTTGCAGAGTTCTCGTACAACAACAGTTATCAGTCTAGTCTGCAAATGGCCCCTTTTGAAGCCCTTTACGGCAAGAAGTGTCGTACACCCCTGAATTGGTCCGATACCGGAGAAGCAAATTGTTCGGACCAGATACCCTCCGTGAAGCTGAAGAGCAAGTTCAGCTTATTCGTGAACGCCTCAAAACTGCCCAATCCCGTCAGAAGAGTTACGCTGACACCAAGCGCCGTGACCTCACCTTCAACGTCGGAGATTATGTTTATCTCCGAGTGACACCCCTTAAAGGAATGCAGCGTTTCCATGTCAAAGGAAAATTAGCGCCAAGGTATATTGGACCCTTCAAGATCATTGCTCGTCGAGGAGAAGTATCCTATCAGCTGGAGTTGCCCCGGAGTTAGGAGATTATCATGATGTCTTCCACATTTCCTTGCTCCGGAAGTGTCTTGAAGTTCCTGACCAGCCTGATGTTTTCAAAAACATCGACCACCTCTCCATCGACCTGAACCAAGACCTGACTTATCGTGAGAGACCCCTCAAGATTCTCGAAGAAGATGTTCGTGTTACCCGAAGGCGCGATCAAGTTTACAAAGTCCAGTGGACTAACCACTCTGAAGAAGAAGCAACTTGGGAACGCGAAGATTATCTTAGGAGCGAATTCCCAGACCTCTTTAGTACCTAAGCCTAGCAAATCTCGGGACGAGATTTATTTTAAGGGGGGAAGGATTGTAACATCCCAAAATATTAATCAGTATTATTATTCCAAAAATGAGAGCCAACAAAAACTTTTGTTGATTATTATATGTTGTTTGCAAATTGTTGCTTGTGGTAATTAATTCTTGTTGCTTGTGTTGCTTGTTTGTTTGAATTAACAATTTGAAATGCAAAAACAAAAGTGGAAACAAGAAAGAAAAAAAAATGACAAGTGACACACAATTCTCCAAGTAAGAAGCAAATTTTTGTTCAAAACAAAATTCAGAGGAATGGTATATGAAACCCCTCATTTGTATTCTTACTACTTATCTCTCCCAAATAATATTTTACACCTATTTTAATACTCAAAAGTAAAACACAATTGAAATAAAACAAAATGCCATAATTAAAACCTTAAGAACAAAAATGATTCAAAACATTTTATTTTGAAATGCCAAATTTTGTGGAGCTACTACATGCTATGTGGAAGCCCCAAAAATATTTCTGAATTTTTCTAAATTGTTTAAGTACCCCAAATAAATTCCAGAAAAGCTACTGGAAATAAAAAGAAACTAGAAAATAAAAGAAAAGAGGAGGCAGGGGTTTTCTGCAAAAATGTCATCCCCTACCTCTCTTCTAGCTCACTGTCGCACGCCGTGTCGCCCTCGCCGACGACGCCGTTCCCAGGCCCCCCTCCCAGCCGTGCCTGCCCTCGCGCCGGGCCTCTGCAGCCTCTGCACGCAGAGGAGAGCACTTGAGCGCTCTCGCTCGCCCCGACGCCGCACTGTCCCCCTCTGCTCCGCCCAGGAGAGCTCGACGGCGCCGGCCAAATTAGGCCCCCCCTCTACTCCCCGACACGCACCGCTCTATCCCAGCCCTTCTAGACCATGCCCGGACCCCGGAAGGCATCACGGCGACATGTACCTCGCACCACCGCCGCGGAATCGCGCCTCTCCCGTGCGCCATGGACGCCGCCGTGCACCGCGACCACCATGGACCGCTCCCGCGCTATAAAACCCCCTCTCGACCCCTCTGGAAACTCCACACCACCCCCGCTCCCTCTCCCTCTCTCCAATTCCACCGGTGCACCGCCAGGAGGGCGTGCACGCTGCGCCACTGCCGCCGTCGAGGTCGGACATGGCCGTGATGCCATACCCTCCAATTCTCTTCTCTCTGGCCCCTACTCTCTTCCTTATGGACACCGCACTCACCCGAGCCTTTTTTCCCTCTTTTTCGTGCACAGACGCGTCCCCGGAGCGTCGCCGGAGTTGCTGCCGCGCCCGTGGAAGTGCCGCCACCTCGCCGTCGCCGCTACACGCCGTCCCAGCAAGTGCAACTTGCGCCACGACCTTCCCCGAGCCTCCGCCGTCGATTCGCATCATCGCCGCCGTCTGCCGAGCCCTCTAGGTGAGGTTCCCATGCTCCTCGCCGTCGCCGGAGCCACGGCGCCGCCCAGAAATGGTCGTCGCCGATGGACTCGAACGTGGCCATTGGATCTAAATCCAACGGCAGCGTAACGCTTCGCTGTAGCTAGCCGCTGACGGGCTGGCCCCACCTGTCAGCATTTTAAACATTATCCACAACGCGGGATTTTTCCCTGTGACGCTGAAGCGTAGGCCCCACATGTCATACTTTTCAACATTATCCAGAACAGTTATATTTTTTGAATTTAAATTTCTCTGTGAAATCAGTACTGGACCTAAATTCAAAATTCAACATCTTGAGATCTAGACATCCAAATAAATCAAATCCAATTGTTCTGGAAAGCTTATGAAAATGTTTAACCAACCCAAGTGGATTTAATTCATTTAGATAAATAATAAAAATGTATTATTAAAAATACTACAGAAGGTTTAAAATCTAAACTTGTTTGTTTCTGATACTCTGTTAGTCCAAATAATTCCAAACCAATTTTGTTAGCTTCCCTAATGTTGGTAGAATTATTTGGGTCGTAGTAATTGTTTAGTATAAAGTTGAAGTTAGAGAACCCTTCTGCACTAAAACAATTAAATATGTTTAATGGTTAACCCAAATGATTTAGGACCAATTTTGTTAGATCACATTTAGTCATGTTTAGTTACCCCAAAAAGGATTTAATTTTAGGAGCAACAGAACTTAATTGGTAGCCAAAACTTGATTAATCACTCACTGGATTAAAACAATTGTGTAGGGAGTTTGGTAACTCCAATTAATCCAAATCAAATTGGGTTGTCTTCTACACATCAGTAGATTTCTGTAGAAATTTAGTTTGTATTTTTGTAACCAACAGAACTCAAGTTATGCAACTAAACATGTTTAACAAGTTTCTGCCATAATTTAGACATAAACAAATAATGTTTAATTCAATTATTTTGAAACCAAATGGTATTGTTTGATGTGTGCAGTAGCTATTTGTGATGCTTATGATTGTTATGTTGAGATGATTGCTTGAGTAGTTTAGTGATTGTTTTTATTTATTTGTTTATTAATTAGACGAGAACGTTGTCGGATTTATCGAGGAAGGAAAGTTTGTTGAATATGAAGAACAAGACCAAGGCCACTTTGCCGAGCAAGGCAAGCTACTCTCTGAGCTTGCACCTAAATATATATGCATCTACTTTGATCAAATGATTTACTCTTAAAGGCAATGGTTTACAAAACCTTTTCAAAAAGTATATGGAAATTATTTTGCCACCCTATGTAGTAGTTTTATATAAAACTTTAGGATGGGAAACAATGTTGTTTATTCAAAACTCCTTTGAAAATACTTGTGTGGCTATGGAATGCCAAGATGTCGGTGTTGAAGTGGAGAAATGGAGAATGGTGATGTTTATGAAAAATGCACAGTGTCCTAGTACTATGACGACCAATCTTACCCTGTGCGACCACATTTACCCCCATATGGGAACAGGGCTTAGTCATGTAGTTTGCTCTTATTAGTATGGGATACCTCATCGATGGAGATCACTCCGTTATGCATGAGGGGATGGTCCGAGGACCTACCCCCTGACCCGGGTCCTCACACAAGTTGGTGGGGGAGGATAGAAGGTTCCACCATAAACCGCCGGACAAAACTATGAGTCCTCACACTTAGGGTTTCTGACGGGAAACTGGACTGAGTGTCGATGTAAAGTGTCATATGGGAAGGATCCTATACTAGCATGAGCAAATGAGAGGCTATGGTCGGTGGCTCAACTTTGCATACACCTGGTATGGCAGGACGTGGCTGACAGGATGAGTTACCGGATGAATGTGGGCTAAAAGCGTGCTACCTCTGCAGAGGGTTAAAACTATTCGAATAGCCGAGTCCTCGGATATGGACAGTTGGGAGGCTGTCCTAAGACCATGTGCAAGTTTTTTTTTAAAGACTTGAGTTTTAAAAAGAAAATGAAGTGGAGAATGTTCCTTACACCTATACCAACAGATCGGTATGAGGTTGTTGGAGGAAGTGGACCAAGACGGGCTATGGTCGGAAAAAGGAGGAGTTTTGGAGAAACAGATAAAATGGTGATTTCTTAAAAGTGGTTATAAAACTCTTCTTATTTTTCAATAAAGATATAGAGAAGTTTTAAACAAATAAAAGTTGAAAGTTAAAATAAAACTAGTGCATACTCATGTTGGGTAGTTTGCGAGTACATTCAAATGTACTCATATTGGTTTCGTTCCTGGCTATTATCCTAGCCAGACTACGAGGAGGAGCACTACGCGAGCAGGAGTATGGCGACTTCTATGCGAACTAAGGATCTCCACAAGTCAGCTGCCTGTCGGGTCGTCATCGTTAGAATATGATGTCTACTACGCCGCAGCTTCCGCTGATATTTTGGTTTGGCCCATGAAGGCACCTATGTAAGACTTGGTCTAAATGACCATTTATGTAAGACTTTTAATTTGGTATTGTAATGGATGTAAACTTTGGTATTCAATTCGGATTATGTGCAACGACAGACTGATCACGGGATCGTTGTGTTAAGCATAATCGGGTATTTCGGACAGCTAGTCCAGGGTCCCCACATTATTGGAGCTGTTTGGAAACATATAAAGTTATTATAAAAAGAAAAGTAAAATAAAAAGAAACATGTAAATGCTATTAGAAAAGGAAAGTGGAATAAAAATAAAAGGGAAAGGAAAAAAGGAAAAAAACGAGTGAAAGTGCATGTTGCCCCCATGCGTGGTTTTGGTAATTAATGACAATCCTTATGGACTAATGTTTACATTGAGATATTCCTATAGATGTTGTCCATGGGAAAAGATTGGAGTTCATGTGTTGGACTCTTGAAGATGACATGATGACCATTGCTCTATTCAAGGGTTTATATAGAATGGTCCATTGTAGAGTGGAGCATATTGCAAGTGTGGCTTGGAAAAGAAGATTGAGTGAACAATCATGTTTACCTCCAAGCCATCATACATATCAAGAGAAGAAAATGAAGTGCAAGCTCAATATGATGCATCTCGGAAGATATCATTTGATTGAAGCTTGCAAAGGAGACATGAAGACGGAGCTTAGCGAGGCCCTCCCATAATGGAGTCTGGGGAGCATTTGGAGAAGTCTTCATCTAGCATGTGCTAGCAAGCACAATCAAGAAAGGTGTTTCAACTTGAGAGAGTCAAGATCGTCATCATCGAGCTCAAGTGGAATGCGGAAGGCAAAGGTATGATCATGATAGGTTTTCTATTTTACCGGTCTCATGGTGTTTAGTGGGAGACCGGGTTATAGGATAGACGGCGTACTATCAAGAGAGGCTATCAAGTGAGTAACTTGATCGCATCTTTGTGGAGAGCTCAAACCTTTGCATACTTGGCATTTCATATTTCTTGGTTCTTACTTGGCTTTTCTCCTTGTTGGGTTTTGGTGCTTGTTGTGATCTTCACGACAAGCCCAAGTTCATCGAAAACGAATTTTGTATGGAAAACTTGTTGCGTTTTCGGTTTTGGAGGTTTGCCGATTATTCCTTTTTAGAGAGGTTTTACCTTTCTCATTTGGTTTTATCTTCCATTGTTGGACTATGATGTTTATCTGCATGATCTTGTAAAGCTCTTCGTTGTGATTCCAATGAGCTCGAGAACATCGAAAACGGAGTCTAGATAATCAAGATATCTTCGTTTTCGTGACCGGAGTCTCCGGTCCTCGCGTTTTGTTTTTCGTTCCAGCAGACGTCACTCTCTGTATAGGGGTCCGGAGTAGGTCCGGAGTGACCCGGAGTCTCTGGGGGGCCGGAGTCTCCGGTCTCTACAGTCCGGAGTCTCCGGTGTTATTTTTCCTGCAACGGCTCTTTTTTGTGGGACCTATAAAAGGCCCCCTTCTTCCCCAAAGAGACCAGCTCTTCCAAGCACGAAATTTCCCCCTCTCTCACCTCCATTGTTGACCTTGGAAAGCTGCATGGAATATCCGGTCATCCCCAGTTTTTCAAGAATTTCTGATACGGACTTCACGGCGCGAGCCTCTGTTGATGAGGATAAGGACCTCTAGGGTGGCCCAATCTTCACGGATTGACGCGGTATGTGGACGAACGTACGCAAGAACGCGAGGAACACGAAGAACACCAAGAAGAACGCCCCGCACACAAGAACACACACAAGATACAAGAACCGTTTCCCTTACCGGTCGGTCCAACCGGCCCAATAGTATCCACACGAAGGTGGGAGATCGGCAAGAAGGGATCTTGGAGGTTGTTTCTCTCACGACAACCAAACCGCTCCAATAAAGTCACCCGAGGATGAAAGATTGGCAAGTAGTCAAACTACAAGTAGAGGTCTTGAATCCATGAAGGGATCTTCTCCACAAGAGGAGGAACCATCCCCACAAGGGGAGGAAGGAGACCTTTGAGAAGGAGTCTAGCTCTACTCTAATCTCAAAACCAAGTCTGTCCAGATCTGAGATGGGGAACTCCTATTTATAATGTTGACCCAACGGGGGTAGGTGGGGAAGGGATAAGAGCCTCCAACCCGTGCAGGATCCCGCAGCGGCGGTACTACCGCTGGGTTAAGCGGTAGTACCGCTGGTGCGGGACGGTTCGGCGCTTCCCACCTCGGCGGTACCGGTTGGTACCGCTGCAGCGTACCAGTTGGTACCGGACATGCGCTTCAGACGCTGCTTCTGGCGGCAGCAGCAGCGGTAGCGGTGACGGTAGCTCGCTGGCGGTAGTACCGCCTAACCCAGCGGTACTACCGCCGCATGGGTCTTTTCTCCTCTTCCTTCTTCTCTTCCAAGCCACCGTCTTGTCGGGCTTCATTCCTCTCGCACCTTGGCCATCTTCTTGTGTACATGTCCTCGTCGTGGTAACCCTAGCATCATCAAGGGACGAAGCATGACGTAGCATACCATCCAAAGGATGAGGAATGGGGCTCAAATAGAGGAACGAGCTCACCTTTGATGTCCATGGTGACTTGTGAAGTGTTGAGGGTCTTGACATGGTGATGGTCATGAACCGGGCTACATCATCTCCCCCCCTTTAATAAGAGTCGTCCTCGACTCTTTCTCATCACCATGGCAAGGAGGTAGACGTGTAGACCTTGTCGTGTGGTTCACCATGTAGTCGATGGAAATGATGTGGCACCTCTTCAACGTCTCTTCGCCTTTCAAGTAGCCTACAAAACTCACAAGAAAGATGAAACAACACTCAAAGAGTAGCCAATTCTTAAAGGTCATCGCATGAGCGCTTATGTAGAAGGAAGTCACCTTAGCAAGATGGCGATGTGCTCTTCTTGCGAGATCATCCATCATAGGAATGCGTGGTTGAAGCAACTCATGGATGCTCATCCAAAGGTATGACCTACACATCAAAGATAAAGCAAACCATGTGTGTGCAAGATAGATGAGCATATCATCAATGACATGTCCATTCATGTTCATTACACCATTAGCACAACACAAATATGTGAAATTTATAGCATATGCAAGGTCAATGTGCAAGCAACTTCTTGAAATCAACTCATGACAAGACATGCACAAAATGTCATTATTGTTGCAAACAAACCATTGGAAAGAACAAGTGTTCATCCTAGTTGTGGCAACACATAAATCATCCATGTGAAAGATCAAGGAAACATGCTTGTCATAGGAGAGACCAAAAACACCATCATGATTGCAAACAAACCATAAGCAAGAGAAATTGTTCAACTTGTTTGATGCAAAATATGGGAAGGGTATTAGAGCCGGGTTCGATCCACGACTCAAGTGTATGCTCTCAAGAGCTCTTTTTGTCAACTCATGCTCAAGAGAGGTTGACATTATCATGCGGTTACCGGCACACACAAGACAACATATGAAGAAGTTATGTGCATGGTATATGAACACATCATCCATCATGAAGTGTCTCTTTATTTGCATATCACCAACCACACAAAAATCAATTGGAAAATATGACATATGTGGATAGTCACTATGCAAAGTGAAGGATGGAACAAGGTCCATAAGAGAGAACGAAAAATCTCCAACATGTGAGAAAGCTATGGGGGCAATCTCATTAATAAGCATTTCAACATTATTGCAAGCAACACATGTGAAAGAGAAATTGTTCAACATATTGCAAGCAACAATGGGAGAATAGAGCAAACATCGATTGCAAAGCATGGGTATGGCAATATCATCACAAATAGAAGTATCCACATGGTCAACATTGTTTTGAGGCAAGGTATCACACATGAATATGAATGACTCATATGTGACATCAAGAAAATCATCCAAATCATGCAAGCAACCAACGTTCATCATATCCACTAGTGGGATCGTGGTCACATCAACACCCATACTTGTATTCCCGTTCATGTGAAGTAGGTGTTGAAGTAGTAGGGCTTCCATGTAGCCGACTTGTTCATGTTTAAGTAGACATGGGGTGGCATCATCATCCTCCATGTACATCTTCTCCGTTTGAGGCACCGTAATGTCAGGGAGTGGCGTCTCATCATTCATGGAACCTAGCACACAATGAGAAAACACACTAGAGGTAGAGGTTAAGTTGTTAGAAATCGAAATGGCCTCACAAGACCTATCAACTACCCTCTCAACTCAAGTGGTGTATCACTCATTCCCTCAAAGTGAAAGCACTCAAACTCACATATGGTGGAGGCACTCAACTCACTCTCACTCTTACTCAAGTGGGCTAAGTGGCTCTCATTCTCACATGGGATTGGTACCATCTCATAACTCAAGCTCATAGGGATAGGCTCGGTTTCGTCAGCTCCATACGCCTCCAAGGTTGAAGGGAAACTCCCATGCTCAACCTCCTCAACCAACTCGCCTCCAAAGGTCAATGCCATAGTGTAGGCATCATCACGCGACTCCTTTGCGGAATGGAAAATCCCATGCTCCACTTCATCACTTGACTCCATTGCCGAAGGGAACATCCCATGCTCGGCATCATCATCACTTGACCCATGGTCATAGGTGATAGCATCATCCATGCTCGCCTCCTTGGTCGAAGGGAAAATCCTATGCTCGACCATCTTCTCACCATCTTGGTCTTCATTGGGGCACTCCCACATCATGTGACCTTTTCGATTGCATATTGGGCACAAGAGATTGGGACATTCTCGTGGATCATGGTCTTGGCCTTGGCAATTGTCGCATGTGAGGTCTTCATCTTCCCATATAGGGGCCATTGTGGTGGTGGCACTAGGAGTAGACACCATGTCATGTGAGAGGCTTGAGAAGGGCGCCATGTAGTGGTAGCACTTGGTGTAGATTCCATATGAAGAGAAGTGCTTGAGAAAGGCGCCAAAGGAGAAGTGGCCTCACGTTTGTGACCATGTTTCTTCCAGCGTCGACGTAGGCATTTCGCGATGAAGTTGTCGAAGTCGGCCATGATCTCATAACCATGGAACTTGTAGCTCTTGTTGGCGCACTTGAAGTAGTAGCACTAGGGGACAACATAGGATGCGCCTTTGTCGCCGTCTTCTTCTCATGTCGACGTTGACGCTCTTGAGCGGAGGGTGTCGCCGAAAGTCATTCGGATGCTTCTCCTCATGTTGGCGTCGGCGAGCTTGTTGCTTTGGTGACCTTGGCTTGGAACTTCCACTAGAGTTTGGTGACTTGTTGTGGTCCACCGTGGCATCTTCCTTGTGGCGCTTTGATGAGCTAGATAAAGGATGTAGGCTCTTGGCAAGCTCGTCAATGGCGTCCTTGACATCTTGGAGCTTGGCCTTGTCAATGCGCTTCTTGGGTGCCACTTTTGGGTTGATGTAGAGTGTCGAGGCTTGGCACTCTTGGCGTTGTCCTTATCATGGCGCCTTTGTGAAGTTGATGGAGATTTGGGACACTTGGCACATTTTGCAATGTCCGTCTCATGGCGCCTTCTTGAAGTAGGTGGAGCTCCAAAGGATGAGTGGATGGTGGTCTTGTAGGAGCACCGGGGAGCTCCAAAGGATGAGTGCATGGTGGGCTCGTAGGAGCACCGTCTTGAGCTTGAACCATAGAAGGTTGTGCCATGATGTTTGGTGGTGCCGCTCTTGAACATGGTGGTCATGGGGGTCCGCTCCTCTTGCATGTTGTCGATGTCCTCGCACAAGCTACAAGAGTAGTAGTCGTAGACGTTCTCCACCATGTCATCGGAGTGGTAGTCGTAGGAGTGGCGCTCCACCATGTCGTTGTAGTCGATGTTGGTACCATGGATGAGGCAAGTGAAGACACTTGCGCCTCATTGTCGTTGGAGCTTGTGTAGTCGGAGTCATGGTAGATTCACACGTACTTGGAGTCGATACAATTTGATGAAGGTTGCTCGACATCATGGTACCGCTCCTTGTCGTGTACGCTCGAATAGTCGGAGTCGTATTCGGAGTAGTTGTAGCGGAAGTCTTGGTGATGATCCATCATGTCATGGGGGTCATTGTCGGTGTAGTTGTCGTAGTAGTCCCCATGTCCTCAAAGTTTGAGGCATCATAGTCCATGCGACTCATCGTGTAGTCCTCCTCATAGGCTCCATAGTTGCATTCGCTCTCCCTAGACATGTCAACTCACAAGACAAGTGTATATATGTGGAGTGGAAAGGAACTAGAACACAACCTCTCACCTTGTAGATAGTATTGGACGTCGTGGACAACCAAGGGAAACAATCACAAAGTAAAATGCTTGCGTTCAAGTATCCAAAGCAAACTCCAAAACACACACGGCTTAAAAGTTGGTAGGAAGGTATGTTAGGTGGAAAGCAAATTGAACCAACCGGAAACCAAGATATTGTCAAAGCAAGTAGAGAACCACGATGATCACAAAGCAAAACAAGTCAATCTCAAAAGATAGGAAACACACGCGCGGAGAGATAAATGGGACTCGTGCAACCAAGAAGTGAGCTAATGAACCATATGATCCTAGCGAAGACTATAAGCTCGTGTTGCACAAGTACAAGGAGAGCTACTAGCTCGATTGCAATTTATTTGGTGGGCTACAAGATTTGCACCAAAAGCACCACCTACAAGATGTTCATCGAGATTGCGCGCTTTCTACAAGAGATATGGCAAGTGGTGGTTTCTTCTTTTCTTTTGATTTGGCTCTTTTTGCTTCTTGCCTCTTTTCTCTTTTGGCACTTTTTGCTTCGTATTCTATTTCACACCCACTTCTTTTGATGCCAACACAAGATATATCAACTAGCGCATATAATGTTTGCTCGGAAACTACATGGTGAAAATGTGCAAAGCCCAAGCAATCATCAAGAGCTAGTCTCAATAGGACAAGATAAACAAAAGGGTATGATGGCTATCAAAGGAATGGCAAGGGGGAAAAGATTCGTGATGTTTATACCTTTCGTCGACGATTTTCACCGTTGATGTAGAAGCTTCGTGCTTTACCACGAATTTTGGTGGTGGTAGATGATGATCAACCATGTTGGTGACGTCGGCCTTGTCCGTAGCTTCGAAACGAGCCAAAGAACACCAAAAACGGAGTCCGGAAGTGAAAGATATGGCCAAAACAAATTTTGAAAATTTCAGTTTTCTGGCGGTACCGCTTAACCCAGCGGTAGTACCGCTGGTGGTACCACTCGAGCGGTCCGAAGGGCAGTTTTGGCGGTACCGCCGGTGGTAGTACCGCCGGGGGTCGCTAGACACGCCCGAGAACGCGATTTTTCGCGATTTTGGCTGAAATTCTCGCCGAAAAACCTCAAATCGAAGGGGCAAATGATGGAATTAGGCCATGGGAACGCAAAGGAATGTAGATCAACTCGTAAAGCAATAGATCTATTGATCAAAACTTGCAAAAACGCAGTCAAATCTCAGATCGATCCAAAAGCAATTTGGGGCAATTTTTGGTGGAAATTTTCGAATTTCTCAAAATCAAAGAAAAATTTGGGGGATTTGTTGGGGAAACAAAGTCAAATCCGTGGCAACAATGCTCTGATACCAAATGATGAGGATAAGGGACCTCTAGGGTGGCCCGATCTTCACGGATTGACGCGGTATGTGGACGAACGTACGCAAGAACGAGAGGAACACGAAGAACACCAAGAAGAACGCCCCGCACACAAGAACACACACAAGATACAAGAACTGTTTCCCTTACCGGTCGATCCAACCGTCCCAATAGAATCCACACGAAGGTGGGAGATCGGCAAGAAGGGATCTTTGAGGTTGTTTCTCTCACGGTCAACAAAAATGCTCCAATAAATTCACCCGAGGATGAAAAATTGGCAAGTAGTCAAACTACAAGTAGAGGTCTTGAATCCACGAAGGGATCTTCTCCACAAGAGGAGGAACCATCCCCACAAGGGGAGGAAGAAGACCTTTGAGAAGAAGGGGTCTAGCTCTACTCTAATCTCAAAACCAAGTCTGTCCAGATCTAAGATGGGGAACTCCTATTTATAGTGTTGACCCAACAGGGGTAGGTGGGGAAGGGATAAGGGCCTCCAACCCGTGCAGGATCCCGCAGCGGCGGTACTACCGCTGGGTTAAGCGGTAGTACCGCTGGTGCGGGACGGTTCGGCGCTTCCCACCTCGGCGGTACCGGTTGGTACCGCTGCAGCGGTACCAGTTGGTACCGGATATGCGCTTCAGACGCTGCTTCTGGCGGTAGCAGCAGCGGTAGCGGTGACGGTAGCTCGCTGGCGGTAGTACCGCCTAACCCAGTGGTACTACCGCCGCCTGGGTCTTTTTTCCTCTTCCTTCTTCTCTTCCAAGCCACCGTCTTGTCGGGCTTCATTCCTCTCGTACATTGGCCATCTTCTCATGTACATGTCCTCGTCGTGGTAACCCTAGCATCATCAAGGGACGAAGCATGATGTAGCATACCATCCAAAGGATGAGGAATGGGGCTCAAGTAGAGGAACGAGCTCACCTTTGATGTCCATGGTGACTTGTGAAGTGTTGAGGGTCTTGACATGGTGATGGTCATGAACCGGGGTACATCATCTGTGCTCGGCCGGATTTTTGGGCCGGATATTTGGGTCAGGGACCGGATATTCCGGCCTAAGTGAGGCTGCAACGGCTATTTTCGTGGGAGGGGCTATAAATACCCCTCCCCTTCTTCAACTTTTGACAGCTCGTTTTCCCCTCTCTCTCCTCCATTGTTGATCTTGGAAAGCTTGCCCTCTCCCAATTCCACCCATGATTCTTGCATGTCTTTGAGGGATTTGAGAGAGGAGATCTAGATCTACATTTCCACCAATCAATCTCCTCTAAGTGAGGAAACCTAGTGGATCTAGATCTTGGAGTTCTTGTGTGGTTCTCCTCTTTGTTCTTCCTCTCTTATTCCCCAATAAGCATTTGGTGCTTTGTTGGAATTTGAGAGTGAAGGATTTGAGAAATTGTAATCTTGTCTTTTGCATTTGGTGCATCGGTGTGCTCTCCACGAGGATTCATGGAAGTTGAAAGTTTGTGAGCTTGTTCCTCTTGGGTCTTTGGACCCTAGACGCCCACGTGGTGGTTGAGACCCTTGGTGGTCACTTGTAGCCGTTCGGGAGCCACCAATCCCGTTGTGGGTTGTGCCCCGGATTGTTGTTGAAAGCCGTTCGGGAGCCCCAATCCCGTTGTGGGTTATGCCCCAGATTGTTGTTGAAAGGCTCCGGATTCCGCCTCGAAGGAATTCCGATAGTGGAAGGTGAACCAAGCCTTTGTGGTATGGTTCATCGGAGAAGAAGGTGAAACCTTTGTGGTTGTTGAACCATTGTGTCGGTTGATGCGTTTGAGACACACGTTCGTCAGGAGACCCCAAGAGTAAGGTTTGATGAGTGCAGCGGCAAGTTTTCCCTCAGTAAGAAACCAAGGTTTAATCGGACCAGTAGGAAGTCGGCGATGCTCCGAATGTTGTTGGTGAAGGAGTGTAGTGCAGCGCAACACCAGGGATTCCGGTGCCAACATGGAACCTGCACAACACAATCAAACTACTTTGCCCCAACGAAACAGTGAGGTTGTCAATCTCACCGGCTTGCTGAAAACAAAGGATTAGGCGTATAGTGTGGAAAATGATGTTTGCTTGCAGAGAATGAAAAAGAACAATGATTGCAGTAGGTTGTATTTCAGATGTAAAAGAATGGACCGGGGTCCACAGTTCACTAGTGGTGTCTCTCCATAATAAAATACTAACATGCTGGGTAAACGAATTACAGCTGGGCAATTGACAAAATAGAGAGGTTACTTTGGCATTACGACAAAGTACACAGACCGCTATCCAACATTCATCTGTGCCTAAATAGTCCACCTTCAGGTTAGCATCCGCACCCCTTCCAGTATTAAGTTGCAAGCAACAGACAATTGCATTAAGTATGGTGCATAATGTAAACAATACAAATATCCTTAGATAAAGCATTGCTGTTTTACCCCTAGTAGCAACAACACATCCACAAGCTTAGAACTTTCTGTCACTGTCCCAGATTAAATGGAGCCATGAACCTACTATCTAGCATAAATACTCCCTCTTGGAGTTACAAGCATAAACTTGGCTAGAGCCTACACTAATAACGAAGAGCATGCAAGATCATATACAACATATATATAATAGATCAATAATCAACTTGACATAGTATTCAATACTCATCGGATCCCAGCAAACACAACATGTAGCATTACAATAAGATGATCTTGATCATGATAGCCAGCTCACAAGAGCTAAACATGATGGCACAAAAGGAGAAGACAACCATCTAGCTACTGCTATGGACCCATAGTCCAGAGATGAACTACTCACACATCAATCCGGAGGTAGGCATGGTGATGTAGAGCCCTCCGGTGATGATTCCCCTCTCCGGCAGGGTGCCGGGAAGAGCTTCAGAAACCCCCTGAGTTAGGGTTGACGGCGGCGGCAGCGGATGTTTTCTGAAAATATGGCTCGGTATTTAGGGTTTTCGCTCGAGGAGAATAAATAGGCGAAGGGGCGATGTCGGTGGAGGCACGAGGCCCGCTCCCCACATGGCGGCGTGGCAGGGGGCCCACCCGCGCCATGGGGTGGGGACGGCGCCTCGCTGCCCCCTCCGTCTCTCCTTCAAACTTATTGAACGTGTCGGAAAAAATAGGAACCTGGCAATTTGTTTCGTCCGATTCCGAGGGTATTTGCAGAACAACTTTTCTGAAACCAAAAAACAGCAGAAAACTGGAACTGACACTGTGGCATCTTGTTAATAGGTTAGTCCAGAAAATGCATAAAAATGCCATGAAGTGTGAAAAAACATGTAGCAATTGGTATAATACAAGCATGGAACATAAGAAATTATAGATACGTTGGAGACGTATCATCGGTTCACACCTCTCCAATGAGATGTACTCCCTTAACAAGGAGGAACTCGGGAATACATCCTCGTCTCCGCGTGCCTCGGTTATTTCTATACCGAGCCTTTTACTTATGCAATTTACATTGTGATAGCCTTCGTGCTTGAAGTATTCTATAGCTATCACCTTGTTGCTTGTCTTGCTTAGCATAAGTTGTTGGTGCACATAGGTGAGCCTAGTTTATTTAAGTTGTCGGCTTTTTAATTTAAACACCTAGTTTTATTCCGCAATTAGCAAGCCTAAACCGGATGTTGGGGGGATTATAACCGGTATACTCATGACCAAGGAAGAATCAGTCGGCCAGCTCAAGGCCTGGTCCGGGTGATGCTTACAAGATACGGGCCGGGTTATAGTTGGGCCAATATTCCTAATAACTCGTCCACCGAAGGAAGGACCTAGAAGAACTGGAGTCGGGTGAAGGAAGGAACTGGGTGACTTGGAAGTTAAGGAAGGTCAAGAAGAACCTAGAGTAGGACTCCAAGCTCGTATGTAACTCGGTCTTTACCTGTACGTTCGGGAGACCCGGTGTCGGGGGAATACTTTCTGGATTAACCCGCAGCCCAGTGCGACTTACTTTACTCGTACGGACAAAGCCCATAGGGGATCAAGCCCAACATCGTACCGCCACAAGGAGAAGAGTCTAGAAGGCATGGAGGCGAGATAGACTCCGAGTAGGTCCTGGATAGTTATTCCTTGTGGAGAAAGTTTCCTTTGTAACCTGACGGGCCTCTGTGTATATATAGAGGACACGCAGGACTTAGAGAGGGTCAAGACCTAAAACCCTAGCTCATACGGCGAGTACCAGATCAGATCGCCTCCATTGTAACACCTCAATTATCATATCAATACCAATCTAGGGTAGGCAGGAAGTAGGTCTTTTACCTCACATTGAGGGGGCCGAACCTGGGTAAATCTGTGTTGATCTTTGTTCCTACGATCCCAAGCTCGGAGATGCTTGACTCACGTAATCCCACACCTACGAAGTCATCTATGACACCTGACGTGACAAACCACGACAGTTGGCGCCCACCGTTGGGGCCTGCGGTCAAGAGCGTCACGTTCCGCGCAGGATCGAAATCAGGCTTCAAGGACATCGCCATCGGCCAGGTTGAAGACATCAATGGAGTCCCCTTCATCAACGACTCAGAGTGGGGACCCGAGGCGGATCACATCGAGTTTGGATACATTGTGCCCATCGGATCAGTGAAAGTTTTCGTGGATCCGTCTGTGCATGCCTATAGATGCGACTCAAGGAATCGAGTCGGGGGAGAAGCTACGGCCGGTCAGGGTCCGCGTGTTGGAGGAACTGCAGCAAGCTACAGCAAAACTACCCATCCCGTTCCGACAAGGCCTGTTTGGGGATCTTACCAAATCAGGAAGGAGACCCCAAGATTGAGCAAATTGAGATATCAGGACAAAACTCTGTGAAGAGGCACAAAGACTCGCGGCTGAGCGCGAAAAACTCCAAAAGAAGGTCAACGACTCCGTCGCGGCAGCCAAAGCATCAGGCGGTCCGAACCAAGACGACATCTGAGCGCAAGAAACTCCAAGAAGAAGATTGGCGACTCCGTCGTTGGCAGCAAAAGCATCAGATCAAGATGGACAGAGGAGAGATGAAATCACAGTTCCACGGCGACCCGGAGAGCAACGTGCATGCCGCGATAGGAATATTGTCAAAGATAGCACCGGTTGGAGACACACGAGCTGATAAGGAAGCTCGTATGCGATCGACCTACTGCAAACCGCTGCCTTACAACAAGCAAATATGTATGGAGTCACGCCCAATGAGCCGCAACACGAGGTATCATGGGGAGGAGAAAAGTGCAGCGTCGAAGAAGTGGTCAACCAGCTAGCAGGTTTGCAGGTATCATTGGAAAAGAAAAGAAGATAGAAGGCGAGTCACAGACGTCCGGGGCGACTCATCCGGCCCAGATTGAAACTGACTCAGATGAAGATTCAGCGCCAGTAAACTCCTATTCATTATTAAAAGGACCAGCATGTTTTGGAGAGGAAATACGGCTCACTCGTTTCCCCCCGAACTTCGGTGAGTCGCAGCGAGTCACCACCTATCGCAGCGACCAAGACCCTGCCTTATGGATAGAAGATTATGAGGCAAGCATGACAGGGACTGATGTAACTCAGGAAGTGCGTGTGAAATATTTCCACTTGGCAATACAGGGAGAAGCCGGGATTGGCTGTTAAGGCTGCCATCAAAATCAATAAGCACATGGGAAGACTGAAGGACAAGTTCATCAACAGATTCCAAACAGAAGACATGAAAAACCTTAGACAATGCGTTCAAAAGGAGGACGAATCAAGCGGTGACTGGATCAAGAGAATCGCAGAGATCCTTGGCTCCGCCAAAACTTAACAGTACAGGTGCAATACAAGCTATGAGGAAGAACTGTAGATTTGAGCCGCTGGTGCACAAATTAAGTCGCGCTGAGCACAAGATTGATAGTTTCGACCAGCTTTTGGCAACAGCTGACAAGTACGCAAAGACAGATAAGGGGACAGGCGGCTTATCACAGAACCCAACAGAAATTGCAAGTCGCAAACTGAACATCGCGCACACCAGATGAAGGAGCAAGGAAGTGATAAGGCCTCATTCCCTAATAACTGCAAGGGGATCTTGACGTTCCTGCGACTTACATCGCAGGAGAGATGGCAGGCCAGCGAGTCACACAAAGGCGCAATGTCATTATTACCGGAGGTGGAAAGAAGGCGACACGCCAGATGCGGCTCGCAGTGGATCAATGCAGCACAAGAATAAATCTAGCTCTCATCAAGGGCCTGACGTTTTACCTAGAAGAAACATAGGACAGTTTCATACAGTGGAAGTACAAACAACGGATGGAAGCCGGAAGGCGTGGCCAGATTTCAACGCCAGAAAGGTACGTCGCTGGACAGAGCAATCGGTTATTTGGAGTCGCGGCGATCACCCCCAGAAGTAAGAGATCCAGGACAGCCAGCTCTTGTGGTCACGCCTGAAGTCGCGGGATACAAGTTAAGTAAGGTCCTAATGGACGGAGGAGGAAGAGTAAACATCCTATATCAAGACACGCTCCGAAGAATGAATATACCCGAGTCGCGGCTGCGACCATCCAGGAAAGAAATTCAAGGCATAATCCCAGGAGCTGTTACGCGACCAATCGGAAAGATAACACTTGAAGTTAGCTTTGGACAGAGCGGAACTTCCGCACAGAGCTCCTAGACTTTGAGGTTGTAGCAGTCAAAAGCTCATATCATGCGATCTTTGGAAGAGAAGCCTATGTCAAATTTACCGCCCGCCCCTGCTACGTCTACCTACAGTTAAAGATACCAGGACCAAACGGTGTTATTACAATATATGGAGACAGGCAGAGAGCGTTAGAATGCGAGAACGCAGGCTCAGTACTCGCAGAAGAAGCTTGCATCGCCAACTCCTCACACGGATATCAGTCGCAGATCGGTAATCGCAGCTCAAAACGAGTCGCGTTGGAGGTACCGCGGAAGCGGCCAACAGGATGCAGCCACCGGATGGTAAATACCCACCGAGAAGTCGCGCATCAGCAAGATAATGCCCCAGAGGTCGCTTTGATACAAAAAGAAGACAAGAAATGGCGCATGTGCATAGACCCAGCCTCGATCAACAACCCCAGCCAAAGAGGTTCAGTTATCGTGAGTCCTTACAAAGCAGACTCAACTCAACATAAGTCGCAGCTCAGTGCGGCTAATCGCCTAACAAACTTGCTCTGTTTCAACATGAACACACATCGGAGCTATCATGCTCGACCCGAGTCGCTTTTAGCGACTCAAAATTGAACCAATCAGGTGTTCAACCCACTCCGTTAGGAGTATTAATTCGCAACTAAGTGCGATGAGTATCAAGTATGCATGGCCTGCGGGGAATAGAAAACCCGCATTAAAGGGCCTGCATCATCCTGTAACACCCTGTAAAAATCGAGTGATTATGAAATAAAGCCGGCACCCTTGACATTCAAGGGCTTGTCGTTTCGCCTCAACTATCATTGAGTCGCTGAGTCTTTTGAATTTCATATATCACTGACCCTTGAGGGCTCCTTACGAGCATCGCGAGTACCAATCGCACCTCAAATTTTGCCAAACGAGTGGCAATCCTTAAGCTAGAAGCGTCTTGCATTATGCGGCCAAAGTACTGGGGTGTGGCGTCAATCGAGCTTGATTGCCTATCATGGCCGCTCTCGACCCTGAACACACATGTTCCTAGGAAATACTGAGCCGCGCGAGCGTCTACTTAATGGAATTATCATGAAAAGAACCTGCTTATAGGTCACCAAAATACTGTTTATAATACATGAATGTCTTACAGACTAACGGGCATGTCCCACATTATTTATTTTTCTTCTTCCGAGCTACAGGAGTGGGAATTGGCGCGGCTTGTCTCGCGGTTGCAGTCGCAGGTGCCCTAATAATCAGGGCGCCGCCAGACGAGGCAGAAGGGCCACCAGATACTGTTGTGGAGTAGCAGCCCGAGATGACTCAGCTCCTGTGGACTTTTCCTTTGGCACCTTGCTCCCATCAAGATTGAATTTTTCGAGATAAGTGCCCAAGTCTAAGTTATCAACAAATTTTGTGGCATACCGCGCATCCCTTTCCAGATCGAAGTATTCGCTTATTGGCAGTTCAGTATCATCCGCGCTCATCGCCGGCCGTGGCGAGCAATTGCCAACATCTATTTCTGGATAATATGCTCGGAGCAATGTCAAGACATGCGCGGCTCCGGCGCGAGCAGAGGATCGTTTCCAATCAGAGACATAATGCGGAGCCTTGAGCAGTTTATTTATCCAATACTCGCAAGATGTTGGGCCATCAGTCGCAGGAGAGATTACCGTCATAACTTCCTTGGTAACCTTTAAGAAGCGCTGACTGAAGTCAGACAGATATACCAGTTGATCCTTCAAGTTGGAGCGGGACACTGGGGCCTCAGGCCCTATGTCAAGAAAGAAAAACAAGAAACAAGTCAGAGACTCACGTTGGTTACCCAAAATATATATGATTAAAGGAATAAAAGACGAACCAGCAAGCTGCAGGATGGCTGATTTGAATGGAGCCAAAACCCTCAAAGGCTTTGAACAGCGAGTTATATTTTTCATCTCGCGCGGCGAGTTCCTTTGCGTGGTCTCCCTTCAGACGATCAATCAATTCAGATTTAAGAGTCAGCCCTTCTCGCAAAGATCTAATGACTTCGTCTTTCTCCATGAGTCGCTGCGCATATCTGCTTCAAGTTCTTTAAATTGCTCTTCACAGGAGTCGAGTTGACCTTTGAGAGATTTTATTTCCTGATCTGGTCCCTAATGACCTCATTATGCTGCTCCAGGGGAGACTGCATCACTTCAGGATGATCTATGGAAATGCCTTTACCCTTTATTGAGCCAGAAGCATCAAGCAAGGACAGTTCAAGCTGAAAATAAACAGAGCAAAATGCATGGGTAAACTATCCAGGAACTTGGGGGCTCGAGATTTGGAGCCAAAAAGAATCAACACCCCGTGCATGACACAAGGTTTTGATCCTTGGGGGCTACGGTATATGTACCTGGCGACTTGAAGAAAATTGCTCAACTAGGCCGCGCAGCAGAGCAGCATGCTTATCTCCAGCAGCAATTATGGCATCCGCAATTGACTTGGAACTATTTCCTGGAGCTGGAATTCTATCTTCAGTGGATACCCTACCAACAGCAGGAGTTGCGGATGGAGCTGCGACTGGAGTCGTGGCAGGAGCCGCATCAGCAATACCTTCCTCCAGGGAGGGCCTTGGATGAGTCGCACCATTACTGTTTCCCACGTTTTCATCAGCAGCATCATCCTCGCTCATAGCTGGCTGAGAAGAAGGGATGAGAATTAGACTTGGTATCCTCTTCAACATGGCCCTGCAAAATATTGATGGGTTAATAAGCTGACCTAGCAGAGCCGCAACATTGAAAAGAAGGCGAACCATACCCAGAGGCGACACGGATACTCTTCATCAGGCAACCAGAGGAAGGAGAAGATAAACCTTGCAAATCTGAACCTACAGAGTATGAAAAGAAGTGGTGATCAGCAATTCCTTGCCAAAATACGCAAGCACAAAAGGAAAAGGAGAAGTCGCAAACAATTACCCGAGCTTATTGAGAAGCAGTCCTTTGCAACAGCCTCGGAAGAGAAAGCAGCCTTGTTGGGATCAGCAAGTTTTAAAGATTTGGCAGTTCTTGTTTCTACCAGTAGCGCCAAGGCTTTGCGGCGTTTCTCAGGCTGCGCGGGGTCTTCTGAGCTCTTGCATAAAATACGCTTCGAGGACCTGCGAGGCACCTCAGGAAGTTCCAAGAAAGGTGTATTTGGAGTCGAGGACAGAAGAGCGTCGGCCATTTGTTGCTCCTCTTCAGAAGCGCTACCCTCAGGCTCGGAGACAATATCGTGCATAACTGTATCTTCGCCAAAGGCTGCGGCTTGCTTTGACGACTCAGCCGCGGTTTCTTGGTTCAAGTCACGTCCTCTGAGGAAGAACCCAGAAATAGGGTCGATCTGAAAAGGAGCTCGGGTCAGAAATAATTAATTTTGGAGAAGGAATTTTGGAGGAAACAGGTGACAAGTAAACATTACCACAAAAGGCTTGTGCTCAGCCCAGAAGGGAGCAAGCCCGATTATCATAGTCGATATCCTCGTCCGTCACTCGGCGAATGAAATTTATCCATTCCCCTTTGTCCCAATCTTCAGGGCAAGTACGGTCGACGTCGTTTGCGTGACAAGTGAAATCCATATAAGTCGCGAGCGGCGACTCACAGGCTGAATTCGCCACTTAGTCCAGCAAGATATGAGATCTAATCCAGTGAGACCATGGAGTGTCAGGCCCTCACCTTGTCAAAAGGGATTCGATAAAGGGCAACGAAGAAGGATCAGATTTAGAAGACAGAGCATCGGTAGCCTCGAAGGGAAGAGGAGACCAAAGAGGAAGAGGAATTTCACCCTCAGGAGAAGTGTTTTTGCAATAGAAGAATGTTCTTTGCCAATCCTTGATTTTCTTGGCAAGGGTTAGTTTTGGGAAAATACTACCCCTACGGCGTTGGAAGGAAATGGCGCCGCATTGGAGAAAGGACCATCTGTGGTTTCCCTTTGCTATTGCAATTGAAAAGAGCAAGCCAGAAATCTATTGAAGGCGGGATACCCAGATAATCTTCGCAGAGGACGTGGAAGTTGCTCACTTGCAACATCGAATTAGGGCCAATATCATGGAAGCGGAGACCCAACCGCTGCATCAAGGAGCGGAAGAAGAGAGAGCCTGGGGGCTTGAACCCGCGCTCAACATGCTCCGCGAATATCACTACTTCTCCTGGTTGAGGGTTGGGAATTACCTCCTCACCGGCCGCCCGCCATTCGCATTGATCTTTTGGCGGAAGAAGGCCCCGTGCAGTTAGGGATTCCAGGAAATCTTCGTCGACCCACGAGCCTTCCCAGTTGCACTTGCGGCGAGACATTTTCTCAGATTGATGGAGATCTCACCAAGGATTGTGAGTACGAGAAGCGGATTGGAGCGGCGGAAAGGAGCGGCGGATGCGTAATACAAGTCTTGATGCAGAACGCTAGGAAAAACGATGAGCCAGATAAATAGCCCAGCGCGGAAGACGTTTAGATCTGAAAATCAACCGTCAAGGCAGTTAAGTCGCTATTGAGCCGCCAAGAAGAGTTATAAGTCGCAGATTGGAAATATGAAAATTGGAGTTCAGCTGGGATAATTCATGTGCGTGGCTCAGGGTTTGTTAAGACAAAGAAGCCTTCACTCGAAATCCAAGCTAAACTTGGGGGCTAATGTCGGGGGAATACTTTCTGGATTAACCCGCGGCCCAGTGCGACTTACTTTACTCGCACGGACAAAAGCCCACAGGGATCAAGCCCAACATCATACCGCCACAAGGAGAAGATCTAGAAGGCATGGAGGCGAGTAAGACTCTGAGTAGGTCCTGGATAGTACATTCCTTGTGGAGAAGTTTCCTTTGTAACCTGACGACCCTCTGTGTATATAAAGAGGACTCGCAGGCTTAGAGAGGGTCAAGCCCTAAAACCCTAGCTCATACGGCGAGTACCAGATCGGATCGCCTCCATTGTAACACCTCGATTATCATATCAATACCAATCTAGGGTAGGCAGGAAGTAGGTCTTTTACCTCACATTGAGGGGCCGAACCTGGGTAAATCTGTGTTGATCTATGTTCCTGCGATCCCAAGCTCGGAGATGCTTGACTCGCGTAATCCCACACCTACGAAGTCATCTATCACACCTGACGTGACAAACCCACGACACCCGGCATCTATATAAGCGGGCTCCCAGAACATAGATAGACAAGCAATCAAGTAATCGTAGATCGATATCACCGCTATCAAGCGAAACCCTTGTAACCTGTCTCGTAACCCGGCTCTATTGCCGTAGCCGAGTTATCGAGACCTCGAGATTGATAACAAGCAAAGCAGGAAGTAGGTCTTTATCTCCAATGGAGAGGCTGAACCTGGGTAAATCCTTTTTCCCCAACGAGCGTGACAATCTCCTGAAGGACCAGAGCGCCTTGCCCCAACCTTCAAGTTACCCTATGGTAACATCTGCCGTGACAACGCCACAACAGTTGGCGCCCACCGTGGGGCAAGCGACCAAAGTTGTCCTCATCACGAGAGAAGCTCTGCGAGGGATGGAGAAACTCACGATCGGCGAAATCAAGAGGAATCAGCAAGGAGAGCGCATCATCGACGATTTTGGCTGGAAAGAGGAAGCAGATTCACTGGAGACCGGCTGGATGATCCCGTTCGGCCGGATCAACGTTTTCGTAGGTATGATCCACACCACTCAGCAAATTGATGACAAGGTTATGTGCGAATCCATTTCAGGAGCCGCCACCATCGTCCAATCGGATGGAGAAGAATCAGTCGGAACCGGAGGAATCGATGATGCACCGAGTCAGGAAAACATCCGGGCTTACGAGCTGGAGTTTCAGTCAGAAAAAGATTTGGATACGGATACCGAGTCAATCCTTCCATTGTTTGATGAAAGATATGTGTACGAGGCTGATGAGGAAGACTATGAGCCGGTATCAAGGGTCATGAAGCATGCTGCGGTGTACACCTTGAGGAACCACAATGATGGAACAGAAGCTTAAGTAAGCGACGATGACACCACACGTGCGGCCAGAGAAGCAAGAGAAAGAGCTCAACATCACTCGACCTTCCATCCGGGTGATGGTTCAGAGCAGCCAATTTTGATGGAGATTCCACCAGTATTGAGGCCCTTGAGCTTTGATGCAGCGATAGTTAACACCCCAGTCACACCAGATAACACAGCAACCCGGGCACAGGAATTGGATACATTATGAGTCACATTGGAGAATCAGCAGAAGGCTTTATTGGCGGAGCAACAACGTATGTTTAATGAGCAACAGGAGATGGAACGGAACAGGGCTCGTGTAGAGCGTGAAAGGTTAGTGGTACAGAATCGTCACGAAGATCTCACAGCAGTGCATCAGAGGAGGCATCAGACTCGAGTGACACCACGTGTGAATTTAGACCCGACGAGATTGAACTTCGCATCACCAACCGGAGCTCCCAATATCACTCGGCCAGAGCCAACACCAGTCGGAGGAATTGGACATGGAATCATGGTTAGAGCAGATCAGAGAGGGGACGGGGTGCCACCATCGACTCGAGCCGGAGCACACCAGAATCAAAATACGACACCTGCCGGGGTATGCCACCACCAGCAGACCGGTTCCACACGCCCAGGGATCACTACTCAAATCCGGCTGACAACGTGTACGTAGCAACATTAGCATTATGCCGCATGCCGATTGATCAATCGCCAGAGGGAGAAGAAGCAAGACGAGCAATTGAGATGTTGAAAACTGCAATCACACAGCAAGGTAATATGCCGGATAAGAGTGGAGCGTTACATTCAACACCGTACAATAGCCGAGTCAACTGGAGTCATCATGGAGAAACACCAAGGGCAGCCAGATCAGGCATCAGGAACGGACAGCAGAATCAAGATCACCTGGCGCCGCAGCCTCAACATTCGGGACAGCGTCAGCAGCGGTCAGCTCAGAATCAGCCGACACCGAGGCCACATCAGCCGGCCCCGGCCCAGTCTGTGGCCCAAGCCAACTCAAGAGCACGGCGTGTGGCAAGCGCAAACCCGGCCTTAGGTGTCGCCAGAGGAGCCGGATGACAGCCTGAGGCAGGAGTGATGGGCAACGCACCGGTTACCAGGTCAGGTTCGCCGTTAGTTTCTTCATTACTTAACCCGGTTGGAACTAAATGTCTTTCAGATGCTATCAAGAGTGAACCTTTTCCGAGAAGTTCAAAGAGCCTAGCAAAGTCACCAATTACGACCCAAGCATGGATCCAGAAACATGGCTCAGCAGCTACGAGATGGCGATGAGCATTCATAATGCTACGGCAAACTTGTGCGTGAGATACATGTACTTAATGACGAGTGAAGGAGCAGCAAAGTTATGGTTCAATGGATTACCTGAGAAATCAATCAATTCTTGGGATGAGCTGAAAGTGTTGTTTGTGAAGAACTTCAAAGGAACATGCGAGAGGTTATTCACCATAGAGGATTTGGAGCGTTGTGTTCAGAGGAAGGGCGAGTCAGCGCGTCACTGGATGCGCCAGATCACAGCTATTATTCACTCATCAAAGGGGTTCACACCAGCAGCAGCAGTTTCATCAATGGAAAAGACTTGCAGATATGACCCGGTCATTCAGAAGATGGGTCGGCTCAAAGCAACTGGAGAAGCAGAAACCATCACCATGGACAACTGATGGAAGCGGCTAATAAGAACGCGTCCACGGACAAGACCCGGGATGATGTCGAAGAGGATAAGGGAAAAGGAAATGGCAATAATGGAGGGAAAGGCAACAACAATGGCAACAATCACAACAACAACAACAACAATGGGGCCAAGAGGCACCATGATAGTGGATCAGATTTGGTAGCAAACACAAGTACTGGATATAACAAGTTTCGGCGGCGAGATGATAACTATCAGGGCAGTAACAGCAATGGCAATTTCAGAGGAAATTTCCGAGGATCGGCTAATCCCCAAGAAGCTTTCAACATGCCTTGTCCGCGTCACAGCCGGAACGGTAAACCGGCAAATCACTCTTTGTCCCAGTGTGTTGATTTTCAGAGATGGAAGAACGAAGAGTTTGCCAGGATGAGCATGGGAGAAAACGGCCCGAGGCCGGGCAATGTAAATAACCCGGCCAACGGACCACCAGCTGGAGGAAATACGGGAAGTGGACAACCTAGGCCGAGTAACAGGTTAGTCGGGTTTCAGCCAAATCCCAAGGAATTGAATAGAGGTGCGTATCATATCTACACCACGAATTGTTCCAGGAGGGAACACAAGGTGAAGAAAAGAGATGTCAATGTTGTTATGCCATCGGTCCCAAGGTATTTGAAGTGGTCAGAGTAGACGATCACCTGGTCCAGAGAGGATCACCCACCACGAGTGGATGTGCCCGGGTCATTGGCTTTGGTTGGTGCACATCAAGTGTCGGGTTATGTGTTGCATAAAGTTCTTATGGATGGAGGCAGTAGCATCAACATCTTGTATTGGGATACTTTCATTCGGATGGGTCTCACAGCCAGGCAACTTCAACCAACAAAGACAATATTTCATGGTATTGTTCCAGGAAAGTCGGCAAAACCAGAATGTATGATTACATTGGAAGTAGCATTTGGCGAGTCACAGGAGAACTTTCGCTAGAGATGATTTCGTTTGAGGTGGTGAAGTTGAAGAGTTTGTATCATGCTATCTTTGGTCGCAATGTGTTTGCTAGATTTATGGCAAGGCCGTGTTATGTGTACTTGAAGATGAAGATGCCAGGGCCCAATGGGGTCATCACTGTTTGTGGAAACAAAGATATGGCCTGCAATGTGAAGAGGGGGATTCAGTTATGGCAGAACAAGCGTGTGCTGAAGAAGAGTTGAATTAATACAAAGCCACTGTTAACCCGGATGATAGAACTACATTAAAGAGACCAACTACTGAAGAAAGGGCCAAGTTCAAAGCAGCTCAAGATACCAAGATGGTTGACTTTGTGCCGGGTGATTCGTCCAAGCAGTTCTCTATTGGGTCGAATCTGAGTGATAAATAGGAAAGCGCGCTCATCGAATTCATCCGTGAGAATTGGGATGTCTTTGCATGGAAACCTAGTGACATGCCAGGCATACCGACTGAATTCGCTGAGCACCGCTTACATGTTGATCCACATGCAAAACCGGTTAAACAGGGACTGCGAAGATTGAATGAGGAAAGGAGAAAAGTTGTGGGAGAAGAGATAGCACGTTTACTTGCCGCAGGATTTATCATGGAGGTTATGCATCCCAAGTGGTTGGCTAACCCGGTTTTAGTGTTGAAAAAGAACAATGAGTGGAGGATGTACATTGATTTCACCAGTTTAAACAAGCATTGTCCGAAAGATCCGTTTGCTTTACCAAGGATTGATCAGATAATTGATGCAGTAGCGGGCAGTGACCTTTTGTGTTTCCTTGATGCATATTCCGGGTATCATCAAATCAAGTTAGCTGAGGAAGATTGGGAAAAGACAGCGTTCATCACTCCTTTCGGAGCATATTGTTACAAGACCATGACATTTGGACTAAAGAACGCAGGTGCAACTTATCAGAGGTGCATCCAGAATTGCTTTGAGAAACAGATTGGCCGAATGTTCACGCGTATGTTGATGATGGTGTGATCAAGACTGAGAAAGCCGAGTCATTTATCAATGACTTGAAGGAAACATTTGCAAATTTGAGGAGGTATGACATGAAACTTAACCCGACCAAGTGCGTGTTTGGAGTCCCAGCAGGAAAGTTACTCGGCTTTATTGTGTGAGCACGGGATAGAAGCAAATCCAGAGAAGATCAATGCAATCATGAGTTGGGAAAACCGACTGACCTGAAGGAGGTCCAGAAGCTTACAGGCTGTGTGGCGGCATTGAGCCGGTTTATATCCAGATTGGGTGAGAAAGCAATTCCTTTGTACAAGCTATTGAAGAAAAGATAACTTTGTTTGGAACGACGAAGCTGATCAAGCTTTGGAGTCATTGAAGGCGACATTAACAGCAAGACCAGTTTTAGCGGCTCCCACACCTAAGGAGCCCATGTTACTTTATATAGCAGCAAGTTCACGAGCAGTAAGTGCGGTAGTTGTGGTCGAGAGAAAAGAGGATGGAAAAGAATACCCGGTCCAGAGGCCGGTTTATTATGTTAGTGAAGTTTTGACACCCGCAAAGCAGAGATATCCACATTGGCAGAAGTTAGTTTTTGGAGTGTTCATGGCCAGTCGGAAATTGAAGCACTACTTTCAAGAGCACCCAATCACAGTTGTTTGTGGGGCACCGTTGTCAGAGATCATATGCAATACAGAAGCTACAGGAAGAATCGCCAAGTGGGCGAGTGAGATGGGTGATTATCATATTACCTATCAGCCGAGAACTGCAATAAAATCACAAGCTTTGGTGGACTTCGTTAATGATTGGACAGAGATGAGTACGGCGCCTCCAAAGTCGCCAACGTATAAATCCTGGGTTATGCACTTCGATGGGTCCAAACTTTTTGAAGGATCAGGAGCAGGAGTGGTTCTCACTTCGCCTAAAGGAGATAAGATGAGTTATGTTCTGCAAATTCACTTCGATTGCACCAATAACATTGCCGAGTATGAAGCCTTGTTACATGGTTTGCGTATTGCAAAGGAGATGAATATCAAGAGGATTATGTGTTTTGGTGACTCGGATCTTGTGGCTCAACAAGTTCTGGGACTTGGGATAGTAAGGATGAGAAGATGGCAGCTTATCGAAGAGAAGTTGATCAGGTGGCTGGATTCTTTTCTGGGTTCCAGGTGGACCATATTGATAGAAGGAAAAACGAAGCAGCAGATGCTCTTTCAAGACTCGGTTCAGGGAGAAAACCAGTTCCACCAGATGTATTCCTAGATGAATTATGGAAGCCCTCAGTCAAGTTACCGACTGAAGAGGATGATGATGAGCCAGAACAAGATTCCGAGTTAGTTGCAGCATTGCATGAGATACCAGAGTGGACTGAACCATATATGGATTACATGATAAGAGGGATATTGCCGAGTAATGAGGTTATGTCGAGGCAAATCGTCAGAAGATCACTCGGATATGCAGTGATTGATGTAGAGTTATACAAACGAAGTGTTTCTGGAGTTTATCAGCGATGTGTTTCACCAGTCGAAGGGAGACAAATTTTACAAGAGATACACGCTGGGGACTGTGGTCATCACGCTTCATCAGGTCCCTGGTGGCCAAAGCATTCAGACATGGATTCTTTTGGCTCACAGCTTTCAGAGATGCAGAACAGATTGTTAGAGCATGTGATGGATGTCAAAGATATGCGAGACACAGCATGTGTCGGCTCAGGAATTGAGGACAATACCAATTACCTGGCCGTTTGCAGTTTGGGTCTTGATATGATGGGGCCCTTTCAGATGACATCCTGCAAGAAAACTCATCTATTGGTGGCTGTTGATAAGTTCACTAAGTGGGTTGAGGTGGAACCAGTTACAAGTTGTGATGCTTCAAAAGTTGTTAAGTTTCTGAAGAAAATTATCAGTCGGTTTGGCTACCCTCACAGTATCATCACAGATAATGGAACCAACATGTCACTCGGTGAAACAGAGATTTTCTGCAAAGAGAAAGGAATCAGATTGGACCTTGCTTCAGTGGCACATCCACAATGCAATGGTCAGGTAGAAAGGAGTAATCAAGAAATCCTGAAGGGAATCAAGCCAAGACTTCGAGTTCCGATTGAAAAGGCATATGGAGCTTGGGTGAAAGAGTTACCCAGTAGTTTGGGGAATCAACACAACCCCGAATAGATCGACTAAGCGTACACCGTTCTTTCTATGGAGCAGAGGCAGTGTTACCGAGTGATATTGTCCATGACTCGCCAAGAGTGGCAGCATATGTCGAGTCAAGTAATGCAATTGCAAGAGAATATTCGATTGATGCTCTGGAAGAGGAGCGTGAGTTAGCACTGGAGCGGTCTGCAGTTTATCAGCAGGATTTGCGACGTTATCACAGTGCCGAGTCAGATCAAGAACTTTTTAGGAAGGAGATCTAGTTTTGCGCCTCAGACAGAAACAGCAGGAATGCACAAGTTAACTCCTCCTTGGGAAGGGCCGTTCCTCATCAGTCGGAATCTGCACAATGGTTCGTACTATCTGATCGATGTAAGAGAAAAGGTGAAGAGAACAACACGGACCATGCTATCCTTCCTATGGAAGAGACGAAGCGGCCGTGGAACATTGCTCATCTTCGCCCATATTATACCTAGTGAACATGAACCTAGGCCGAGTTATGTAACACACGATGTAACACCCAGCAGGTTTCAGACGCGCTCTTTTCCTTACCAGGGTACCTAAGGGGACTGGAAGGTTTTTAATGAGGCGGCTTGCTGGTGTATCTTTAATAAAGAAGAGTATTGAGAAGAAATCTTTTTGATGTTTTTACTTTTCATGCATGTTTTCTATTTGTTTATGCTTTGTATATCATGATTGTATAGCTTTGCCCAAAAGGAGTGCTTAGCAGAAAATCCTATAGCTGTTGCCCAAGAGAGCACGCATAGAGATGTTTGAGATCAATGGGGTAATGATGCATAGATTAAGCCTTTACTTATAAACATTGATCCAGGGCTTGGGGACTTATAAATTAAAAATTTATAAGTTACAATCCTAAGACCCGGCTTTTAAAGCCTTTATCTTATTCTTGGTTAAACTTGCCTATCAGTTTGATGTTACTCACAATTTTATGGCCAGATTGCTTAACTGTCAATTCAATCAACTATGATGCCCATACTGGGACTTAGTTGACCCTGATTGGCAAAAAACTTAGCAACTGAGAAAGTCATGTGAAAGCCGACTGATAAGAAGCTAAAGATAAACCAAAAGGGTCATCTAAACCATAAAAAAATATATAGTTATTACAAAGATAGAGTATTTCATAAAGTGCACAGGCGCACTATCGAATCAAAAGTTTAAAGTTTGAGACAAGTATTTCAGAGCATATTACAATGCCCATTGGCCGAATAATTGTTTTTGCAGATAAAAGTGAAACATGTGAACTGGCTCAGATAGCCGGGTTATCAGTTGAGGTCCCCTTGGCAGCTTCAGCCTTGGCAGAGGCCGGGTTATCTTCAGGAGCTTTGGCCTGGGACTCAACTTGTGCAGTAGCTTGATCTTCTGGAGTGTCCTTTGCAACATCAGCCGGTTTCTCTGCAATAGGAGTGGTAGGAGCACGGCTGGGTGCAGGGACGACTGGAGTGGAAGAACTTGGCGCTGCAGCTTTCTTCATTTGAGCAATAGAGTCCTTCAGCTTGGCTAGCAGATCGATATGCTTGGGTTCAGGAGTAGGGATTGGAGTGTCATTTTCGTCCACTGCATCCTGGAACACCGATAGATCAAGGCTCTCAGCAATCTTGCAGGCCACAGGCCGAGTTTGGGCGACGATTTCCTTGAAATCCTTGCCTCCAAATCTGGTACCATCTGCGTTATACTGAGGAATCCCTTAACAAATGGAGGCGGGTTAAGGCACGGGTTGTAGGCCTTGGCTAGAGCCAACCACGCATTGCGCCAATCCGGCATGCTGAGTGTGTCCAGAGGTCCAACCACTCGGGGATTGTGGAAAGCTGATGCAGAGATTCATAAATCATCGGGGAGGAGCACAGTTGCTCTTGACACGCCTGATAATCTCAGCGGTGCCAAACTGGAATTGCCGGATGATAGTGTTCAAGCAGTTCAGCTTCTCCGGGTAAGTTCTTCTGATAGCAGCATCTTTCTCACCTGAAGAGTATGAAGTGGGTTAGAATGCGAAAGCCGAGTAAAACAGAAAAGTATCAAACGGAGGTATTTACCAATGAGTGGATGGAGGATATCCTTGATATGGTCCTTCAAGGTGTCCAAGTATTTCTGAACACTGACCATCTTGTCAAAGCATATCTTGTACTTATCCCCAGCCTCCTCCAGCTCCTTCTTCAGCTTGGTGTTCTCTGCAGTTAGAAAATCAACCGTTTTTTCCAAATCTGCAGCATGAGCTTCGGTCTCCTTGCGCAAATTGGTTTCAGCTTCAAGGAGCTGGTTGGTCTTGGTGAGTACTTGGTCACTGTGTGAGACATATCTCTGAAAGGAGAATAACAGATTAGAAGCATGGGGACTGAAATAAATTTCAGTCGGCAATGGCAAGTAAGTCCAGTTGGTAGTAAATCATATAAAGAAGGATTATTCATACAAGTTCCGGATGACTGAAGAGCAGATCACCCGACACTTGGGGACTGGTATGTCTTTAAAGTTTTTACAAGTTTTTCAGTACTAAGAAGTTCTCAAAGTTCCAGATAAATTGTGGACATATTACCCGAAACTTGGGGGTTATGAGGATTTGAAAGTATTACTGTGATAAAAGTTGGAGTTAATGAGGTATTGTCATCAGAAAATAAGGCAAGTTCCATGTTATCGTGGACTGATAACCCAGAACTTGGGGACTGGGATATTTTGAAGTTTCTAAAAGAGATACATATCTGCAAGTACCGAGTGACTGAGGACAGTTTAATCGATACTTGGGGACTAGGTTTGGTATATAAGATGTGAAGAAGAAGAAAATGTGTACCTGATGCTCGCGGACAAGAGAATCCACAAGTTTGCTCTCAGTGAGCTTCACAGTGTTGTATTCAGCTAGTAGACCCTCAAAGTTTATGTTGCCATAATGAGGAGTAGTGGAGGCCTCGCCTTTGTCAGTCGGCTTGAGCTTCTTCTCAGGGTCAATAATCTTGGTTGCAGTGGTCTTGGGTGTGGTCTTCCAGCGAAGCAAGATCCTGTGATCTCAACTTCCGGATCAGTCGGTTTATCGGTGGCAGGAGGTGAGACGTTCACCTTTTCAGTCACCTGCTCTTCAGGGGCAGGCTCAGCATGCTTTTCAGGAGTGGTCTCCAAGTTATCCTCCTCAGCAATCGGAGGGCTTGGAGCGCCACTAAGCGTAGCTTTGGCCCTGAAAATACAAGTAAAGAGGTAATTCAAGTAAGAATAAAGGAAAGCAAGTTGAGAAAAAAGAGTAAGTAGCAAAAGTTTACAAACATTACCCGGTACTGACGACAAAGTCTCGGGGGAGATCGTTGCTGGAGCCTGAAGAAGCTGTTAGAGAGTATGATTTAGCGACTTAGATTTAACCAGCTAAGGGATAACTATCAGATGGATGTTTTTGTGGTTCAAGATTAGAAAAAGAAGTACCAGGACGATGTGGAGAGGGAACATATGGAATTCCCGGGTGAAGATGATCATCTCCGGGAGAGGTCCGGGTGGCCCTTCTCTTGGCAGAGGGTTCAGCAGGTTTCTGTGAGCATTTTTCAAGAAGAGTTTGGTTGAGTTGTTTCATAGCAAGAAAGGAATATGGTTCTGTGGTCATGTGAGAGTATAGCACCTTGGCACAAATAGTGCAGGATTTTCTTTTCCCGAAGGCAGCAGATTCAGTCGCTTCAGAGCTGCGGCCGGGTGAAGGAGTGGTTACCTTTTCAGTCGGTTCTGGTATTAAAAAAGTTGCATCAGTTGATATTGTTGATGGAGTATCATTTTCAATCAAACTTATGAAGAAGTGGCCGAGGGAGTCAAGTTTACCTTCTTCTTCTTCACTAGAGGCCTCAACCTCTTCATCATCATCATCTTCATCTGCCTCAGGGGTGGCAGGGAGAGTTTCAACTTTCCACCAGTCATCAGATTCCTGAAGAAAAGCAAAAGCAATACGATTAGAGAACAGTTGTGGAAAAGTATGAAAGTAAAGAACTTATCAGTCGGCACTTACTGGTGGAGCCGGGTTATTCCTGGAAAATGGCAGGAGGCCATTGTCCTTGATGACTTCAACTTTTTCTGCGAGGAAGGCTTTAATGGCCTTGTTCAGCGCAGTAGTGGGATAAGATTTCTCCTAGTAATGAAGAGAATTAGTCAGATGGCCCGAGTAATCGCAAAGGAGTTTCTTACAAATACTGTTGGGCTGGATTCACCAGCCCATCCAAGTCTTGATTAAATCGGTCCCACGAAGCCCGTGAGTGACCAATACAGATATCTTCTTGAGGAGGGGCTGGATAGCTTCTCTCTTGGTTTTAGAGGCATAAGAGTTCATGTTATTGTTCAGGACAAGAGGATCAACCGAATAACCCGGGAGAGGGTGTTCGCCGGCTGATGTTTTGGCTTTGCAGTAAAAGAAAGATTTTTGCCAATGCTTCACATGCGTGTGAAGATCGAGTGATGGCATGGCCGAGCCTTTACGGCGTTGAATAGAAACGCCACCACATATCAGAAGGGGGCCGTTCTTGTGCTCGCGTTGAGGTTTGCACAAGAACAACTCTAGAAATAAAGCTAAGCTAGGAGGGATGCATTGATACGTTTCACAAAGAACGATATAGTTGCTGATGTTCAGAATAGAATTGGGTCCAAGATCGAAGACCCGGAGTTTGTAATGGTGGAGAAGTTCCATAAAGAACGAATGAGCTGGAGGATGAAATCCCCGGGTGACATGCTCTAAGAAGCAAATAACTTCACCTTCTTCGACGGAAGGCTGGGTCTCTTCTTCAGCTCCCCTCCACTCGATCTCCGGCTGAAGTGGGAGGACGCCTGACTCGGCCAGTTCCTCAAGTTTCGAGTGGGTGGCGATTGATTTGGCCCAGTTGGCTGAAATCCCGGATCTGGGTTTGGTTTTCTGCTTCATCTTCTTCGGCACCGGTGTGGTGGAGCCATCGCCGGCCTTGCTCCGAAGCTTCGGCTTCCTCGAATCCTTTGGGGCCATGGGATCTAAAGATCTAGAAAATGGAGAAAAATCAGATTGGAAAAGAAAGCATAAGAACAGTGCGGGAAGAACTTGAGAATCAAAGGAAGAACAATGCAAGAACTCACCGAGTTTTAGTGAAGATCGGACGTGGCGAAGATCTCCCGACGGCGAGCTGCAGCGATGCGGTGGCTCCGGTTGCTGGCGGCGGCGCGGTGAGCTCGAAGAAACCCTAACCCTTGAACAGGAGAGAGGACTCGAGGTTGAAGATGAAGTGGTGGTGAATGGGGGAAGTGAAAACACTTTTCACCGTGGCCCCATATTTATAGCCCCGGGGTGAAACCCTAGGAGCGCGAAAAACGAGATGATAAGATTTCGTTTAGATTATGGGTCAAGGATACGAGGGAATGTGTCAGAGAATGTCCCCTGGTCGTTGACTTGAGGAAATTAAGTGCGAAGTAAAGTCGAGTTATTTAAGAAGTATAAGGCAAAGGAAAAGCCAGGTTATAAATGAACCGCCAAGAAAAGCTGGTCTGACAACATAACCTGACCCATTATTGTTTATGATGTTTATTTTGTTTTCAGGAGTTTAACCCGGATAATCCCATCGGCAGCTACACTCAAGTAATTAGATCCAATCAAGATCATCAAGTGGAGCAACCAGTGAGCTTATCCAAGTCAAACTTGGGGACTACTGTTGGGGGGATTATAACCCGGTATACTCATGAACAAGGAAGAATCAGTCAGCCAGCTCAAGGCCTGGTCCGGGTGATGCTTACAAGATACGGGTCGGGTTATAGTTGGGCCAATATGCCTAACATAACTCGTCCACCGAAGGAAGGACCTAGAAGAACTGGAGTCCGGGTGAAGGAAGGAACCGGGTGACTTGGAAGTTAAGGAAGGTCAAGAAAAATCTAGAGTAGGACTCCAAGCTCGTATGTAACTCGGTGTTTACCTGTACGTTCGGGAGACCCGACATCTATATAAGCGGCTCCCAGAACATAGGTAGACAAGCAGTCAAGTAATCGTAGATCGATATCAGCGCTATCAAGCGAAACCCTTGTAACATGTCTCGTAACCCGGCTCTGTTGTCGTAGCCGAGTTATCGAGACCTCGAGATTGATAACAAGCAAAGCAGGAAGTACGTCTTTATCTCCAATGGAGAATCTGAACCTGGGTAAATCCTCTTTCCCCAACGAGCGTGACAATCTCCTGAAGGACCAGAGCGCCTTGCCCCAACCTTCAAGTTACCCTATGGTAACATCTGCCGTGACAACGCCACGACACCAGAAAAGTTTTAATCGTCTATTCACCACCCTCTAGGCGACATCGTTGTCCTTTCAATTGGTATCAGAGCCTCGGCTCTCTTTTTGGACTTTACCGCCTAGAGAGTAAACGATGTCGTTTAGAGAATTAGTGCACGATCCCACTTTCATATTCGATGGCACAAATTATGATGTTTGGAAAATTCGCATGCTTAATCTTTTTAAGGCCATGGGTCCAAATTATATTAAGAGGATTGTAGATGTGAGTTTATCTCCTCCAAAGGATTCCCAAGAATTATCTTTAGAGGATGAGATAAACTCTCATCTCGAGACTCAAGTTACTAATGGTCTTATATGTGCTTTAACCGATGTAGTTCTTGCTTCAATCATGCCTTTTCGAAATGCACATGAGCTTTGGACCAAGCTTCAAGATATATATGAAGTGTCCAAAATTATTGAGGATGATTGTTCTCCCTCCACCTCCGGCCTGATGAGTTCACAACTTCTTCCACTTCACCAACATGTGATTTGTCACAAGGTAATGATATGGTGAGTGGTGATAGAAATTGCATTGTTGATGG
The DNA here is from genome assembly GCA_947311845.1 of Poa pratensis. NCBI lineage: Eukaryota > Viridiplantae > Streptophyta > Magnoliopsida > Poales > Poaceae > Poa > Poa pratensis. The sequence goes on from CAMZMU010000041.1 coordinate 71,883,686, forward strand.
TGAATTCACTATTGACTATACTTCTTCTCTATCACATTGCAATGTTCTATCTTTGGACTTAAACTCTTCTAGCACACCAAATGTCATACATGCTAGAGTTGATGGTCCTTGCATATCATGTAATAGTTGCTTAACTAAATCTAATGATGATATGCTCTCTATGTCTTGTTGTCATGAAAATAATGCTTCCATATCCTCTAGTACTTGCATGACTAACAATGTAGAGGAATCCCAACATTTGTTGGAACAAGACATGGACCTCAATGGTACTTCAAGTAATTCTTCATCCTCCTCACCCATTAATCATGTTTGCCTTATGGCGAAGGATTCCAAGGTAACTTCTACCTCGAATCCCGAGATATGTGATGATGTGGTTGAGGATCCTCATGGAGAAGATTTTGACATTGAAACCTTAACCAAGAAGGGTGAGATTGTTCTTGGTGCTCTTCCCAAAGGTAGTGAAGCTATCTCTTCTCTATGTGAAATCGTTGCTTATGGTATTAAATGTATAGAAATCATTGAGTATTTGGATACTCAATTTGAGGAAAAATGTAAAATTGAGAGAGAAGATGCGAAGAAAAAGCATCCTTAGAGAATGCCCTTGAGGAAGAGCAAGAGCTTCGAGTGTCTCTTGAGGAGAAACTTGAATCTCTTGATGAATCAAATGATCTTATCATTGCTAAAATCATTGAGGAAAGAGATCATGTTATTGCTAAATATAAAGTGCTTAAAAAGGAAAAAGTTGAATTTGGTGTTGGCAATGCTAGACTAAGTGGGACATAGAGAAACTTGACAAAGCTCACAAGGCTTTAGAAAGTGAACACTCTCTCCTTATCAAGTCTCATGATCAACTCCAAACTCAACTATCTAAGAATGATAAGCTTGCCAAATTGTCTTCTTCCATTTCTAATATTAATGATGCTTGTGCTACTAACTCCACTTCTTGTGAAGCATCTATATTGAAGGAGAATGTTGAGCTAAGGTCCAACTTGAGTTGCTAACTAGCAAGTATGGGAATTGGAAGAAATTCATGAAAAGCTCTCTAGCTCTAATGAGGATCTTCTAGCACATGCCAAGCTAAAGTTAGCTCATGAGGCTATTATGTCAAAGGTAACATCTTGTGAGCCTCATGTGGACAATGGCACAACTTCTTCTCTTAATGCTATATCGTCTTGTGCTAGTCCTAGTGATTCATCCACTCACAATGTTGCTACATCTTGTGATGAATTACTTTCCATACCTTGTTGCTCTAACAATGAAGCTTCTACTTCCTCTAGTATTTGTGTTGATACTAACCATGTAGAGGAATTAAAAGAGCTCAAGGCCCAAGTCACTTCTTTGAAGAAAGACTTGGAAAAGCGTCATGTTGGGAAGTCCACACTTGACAATATGTTGAGTGTTCAAAGACGCCCCAATGACAAGAGTGGACTTGGATTCAACTCCAATAACAAGAACAAGTCCAAGATCAACAAGAAGAAAAAGGGCCAAGAACAAGTCAAAGATTCGGCCAAGATTGTTTGCTTCAAGTGCAAAGTTGAAGGGCACCATGTTAGATCTTGCCCTTTGAAGAAGAAGCGTTTAGTGAGAAGCAACAAGGGAAGAAGCCTCAAGTTCAAACTCAAGTTCCTCAATTTGAAGAACGGCCTCTTCCCAAGAAGAATCAAGCTACTCCTTCTCAAGTCGATATTCCAACCAAGAAGAGAGGAGGAAGTCGATGTTGCTACCTATGCCGTGAAAAGGGTCACCTTGCTTCTTCATGCACAAATGGTACCTTATCCAACCCCATTATAGTTGATGATGTTTATTCTCTTCGGAAGGATAAGGTTGGCAATGTGTTTGCCAAATATGTTGGTACTCAAAGTGGTGTCAAGAAAAGAACCATTTGGGTTACCAAACCTATTGTGACTAACCTCTTAGGACCCAACTTGGTTGGGGACCAACAAGCTAAAACTTGATCAATAGGTGTTGTTGGAGGACATTGGAGACTTGGCTACATCATGAAGAATTAAGGGATCTTCATCAATTATATTCTCTCAAGCCAAGTCATTTGGGTTACATTGTTCTATCTCTTATCCAATGTTCCTCCTTGCGGTAACTTGTGCTTATACCATATATTCATTGAAAGTTGCTTGCACCCTTGCATGTGTTAGGTTTTGTACCTTGCTAGTGTGTGTATGTGTTGTGCTCTCTACTTACTTATCTTGAGAAATCAAGTATGTGTTTTGGTTTGCACACCATTTACTTGTTTTGAGCCTTATTGCTTTATTTACTATTTATCTTGTGGCTCTCTTTGAGAGATTAATGGACTATCCATTTTTGGAGAGTGATATGCTTCGTGCACTTCACAATCCTCAATATGTGTGTACATGAGGAATACCACTTAGTGTTGATGTTTCAATATTATCTATTCTCTATGTGGTATGTCATGCTCATGAGAAATTCAAATTCTATAATGTCCATTAATTTCTTGAGTTGGTTTTGTTTGCCTCTTGTTTTCAAATAAATGGATTATCACATTATGGGGGAGTAATAAGCTATGTGCATATTACAAGCCTAGAAAATGTGAACATGTGAGGTATTGCCACCTAGAATTGATATTGTCAATTATCTTCTTCCTAGTGGCATGTTTCTCAAACAAGTTCCATATTTGCTTAAATGCCTTTTATTTCTCATCTTTTGGATCTTGTATGTGAGAAAGTTTCTGGTGCTTTGCATGATCGTTGATCAAATTGAAGCCGTCAAGAATCTCTATCTAAGCATGTGTTCAATTCCTATCCTTTTGACATATGATTATTTGTTGTGAAGTTGGCCTTGAATATCATTGCTACCACCGAGAGATTTCTCCATACTACTTGTCCATGACAAGTGATACTCATATTTGTGGTGAAATTTGTAGACCATCTTCACTTTGGCTATTGCTTTGAATTGAATTATTTTGTTGCAAAACGTGTTTTATCTAACTCTTTTTGTCTTCCTTGTATCCTATGGATTTTATTGCTCTTCAAGAATTTGACTAGTGTTTGTATAATATATATGGTGTGTGATGATCTCATTGGTGTGCATTTGTATTCAAATGCAAAATCATAAATAATGCACATATATTGGGGGAGCTATCCTATATGTTTTTTGAACACTATTTGTCTTTAATTGGTTTTAGATCCCGATGATTTTTCTCTTTGAAGACAAACATTTTTCGTCTTGGTACTTTGTGCCATCAAGAAAAATGTAGAGGGTTTGTGAAAGGACAATGATGTCGCCAGAGGGGGGTGAATAGGCGGTTTAAAACTTTTCCGATTTAGTCTTGATAATTGCGGAATAAAACTAGGTGTTTAAATTAACAAGCCGACAACCTAAATAAACTAGGCTCACCTATGTGCACCAACAACTTATGCTAAGCAAGACAAACAACAAGGTGATAGCTATAGAATACTTCAAGCACGAAGGCTATCACAAAGTAATGTGCATAAGTAAATAGCTCGGGTATAGAAATAACCGAGGCACGCGGTGACGAGGATGTATTCCCGAGTTCCTCCTTGTTAAGGGAGTACGTCTCGTTGGAGAGGTGTGAGGCACCACAAAGGTCGATCTCAATGCCACAAAGGCTCACCCTTTTCTCCGATTAACCGCACCACAAAGGTTTGGTTCACCTTCCACTATCGGAATCCTTCGAGGCGGAATCCGGAGCCTTTCAACAGCAATCTGGGGCACAACCCACAACGGGATCGGGGGCTCCCGAACGGCTTTACAAATGACCACAAAGGTCTCAACCACCACATGGGCATCTAGGGTCCAAAGACCCAAGAGTAACAAGCTCACAAACTTTCAACTTCCACGAATCCTCGTGGAGAGCACAAACCGATGCACAAATCAATGGCAAGAACACAAGTGCTCAAATCCTTCGCTCTCAAATCCCACCAAAAGCAACTAATGCTTATGGGGGGAGAAGAGAGGAAGAACAAAGAAGAACTCCACAAATGGAACTCCAAGATCTAGATCCAAAGGGTTCCCCTCACTTAGAGGAGAGATGGATTGGTGGAAATGTAGATCTAGATCTCCTCTCACTTTTCCCTCAAAGATATGCAAGAATCATGGGAGGGATTTAGAGGGGAAAAGCTTTTCCAAGGTCAAACAATGGAGGAGAGAGAGGAAAAAATGAGCTGCTCAAGGTTGAAGAAGGGGAGGGGTATTTATAGCCCCTCCCACGAAAATAGCCGTTGCAGGCTCACTGAGGCCGGAACTTCCGGTCCCAGGGCCGAAACTTCCGGCCCTGGGGCCGGAACTTCCGTCCGGGAACTTCCGGACCCCCAGAAAAGCGACTAAAAAACGGTTATGTACTCGGCCGGAACTTCCGGATGGCCGGAATTTCGGGGAAAACAGGAACTTCCGCCCCACAGAAAACTACATAAACACTGAACACGAAAACGAAGATATCTTGATCATCCGGATTCCGTTTTCGATGTTCTCTGGCTCGTTGGAATCGCAACGAAGAGCTCTACAAGATCATGTAGAGAAACATCATAGTCCATGTTGTAGGTGCGGTCCCGATCTTCATGGATTTGGGCGGGATCGGCGATGAACACGATGAACACGACGACGAACACGATGAACACAAACACAAAAGAGGCAAAGGAAGATAAATAGCAAGGCACAAGCAACTAATTGACTGGTAACAAGCCCCGTGGGTAGCCCCCGATCCTCAAAGAAGAAACCACACTTACTCTAAGATTTGTTTATCTCACCGGTCAAATCTACCGGTCCAATCACCGCAGCGGGAGGCAAGTAATCGCAATTACACGGAGGAGTTCATCTCCACAAGGGGAGGCCTTGATTCATCTCACTAGGAGGCATCTCACAAAGAGGCAACATCCAAAGGATGGGAAGGAGCTAAGCTCAACTCATACTCATCATAGTCTGATTCTAGATCTGAGCCCTAAGGGTCCTATAAGTAGTGTTGACCAAAAAGGGGTAGGTGGGAGAGGTAACACGAGTCCTCCATCCGATCTGCTCCCGCACTGGCGGTAGTACCGCTGGCTTAGCCGGTAGTACCGCTGGTGCGGGCAGGGGCGCTTCATCCGATGTCGGCGGTACCGGGACGCGAGGCAGAACGCCGTCTTCGGCGGTAGCGACGGCGGTAGCTCCCCAGCGGTAGTACCGGCTATCCCGACGGTAGTACCACTGCGCCTGGTTCTTTTCTCCCTTCTTCTCTTCTCCTTCTTGACTCGAATCTTGTCCAACTTCTGCATCTTTGTCCATCGACTCATGGGGCTCCTTGGAGGCTTCACTCCTGAGTATGTATAGGACACTAGCTTTTGGTAGCAAACCATTCATGGAATCATCAAGATCACAAAAGGATAGGAGCGAGTTCACCTTTTCATGTAGGGCTTTGACTCGTGCTCTTGTCATTGGTCCACTTGGCGTGTCCTGTGTAGGGCGCACTACATCATCTCCCCGCCCCTTGGGAAAGAGTCGTCCTCGACTCTTGTTCATCTTCATCGCTTGATGCTCCATGGCAAGGGGATAAGTCGGCGACATTGAAAGTGTCATGCACCAAGTACTTGGAGTTGGCGATGTCGATCTTGTATGCATTGTCGTTGATGCGCTTGATGACCTTGAATGGTCCATCTCCACGAGGGTGAAGCTTGGACTTCCTCGCATCCGGAAAGCGGTCCTTGCTAAGGTGTAGCCACACTAGGTCTCCTTCAAATATCATGGCGCGCTTGTTCTTGTTCATCTTCTTAGCAAGGTCTTCATTATGCTTCTCAAGTGTGTTTCTTGTATCCTCATGTAGCTTCTTCATGTGGGCGGCGCGCTTGTCGAAGTCCATGCTTGTTTGTTCATGAAGTGGTAGTGGTAGCATGTCCAAAGCGGTGTATGGGTTGAAACCATAAACGATCTCGAATGGACTTCTCTTTGTTGCTCGGTGTTGTGCTCAATTGTAGGCGAACTCGGCATGAGGAATGCACTCCTCCCAATTCTTCAAGTTTGGCTTGATCAACACACGAAGGAGCGTGGATAGACTTCGGTTTGACCATCCATTTGAGGGTGATCGGTGGTGGAGAAGAGTAGCTTGATTCCCATCTTGGCCATCAATGTCTTCCAAAAGTAGCTCACGAACTTGACGTCACGATCCGAAACGATGGTCTTTGGCACTCCATGAAGACGAACGATCTCCCTAAAAAACAAAGTTGCAATGTGTGAAGCATCGTCGGTCTTGTTGCATGGTATGAAATGAGCCATCTTAGAGAATCGATCAATGACCCCAAATATAGAAATCCTTGTTTGTTCTAGTGCGTGGCAATCCTAAGACAAAGTCCATAGCAATATCACACCAAGGTGCTTGTGGAATTGGTAAAGGAGTGTATAGGCCATGAGAGTTTAGTGTAGACTTAGCTTTGAGACATGTTGCACATCGACGAACAAGACGGTCCACGTCGCGGTACATGCGTGGCCAAAAGTAGTTGGTGGAGAGCATGGCGAAGGTCTTGTCGCGTCCAAAGTGTCCCATAAGTGCTCCTCCATGTGATTCCTTCAAAAGGAGCAAACGAAGCGAAGACTCGGGAATACAAAGTTTGTTAGGCTTAAACAAGAACCCTTTGATCAAATGGTAATCCTCAATCCCTTTTGTTTCCAAGCATTTAGCAAAGATGTCTCCGAAGAAAGTATCGGTGGCATACAAATCCTTTATGTCGTCCAAGCCCAAAACACTCATATCAAGACGTGTAAGTAGGTTGGTCTTGCGGGATAGTGCATCCGCAACCACATTGTCTTTACCTTTCTTGTATTTGATTACAAAGGTGAAAGACTCAATGAACTCAACCCACTTAGCATGTCTTTTGTTTAAATTTGTTTGGCTTTTCAAATATTTCAAGGATTCATGGTTGGAATGGATGACAAACTCCTTAGGACGAAGGTAGTGTTGCCAAACATCCAAAACACGAACCAAAGCATACATCTCTTTGTCATAAATTGGATAATTCAACCGAGCTCCATCTAGTTTCTCACTATGGTATGCGATGGGTCTACCATTTTGCATGAGCACACCTCCAATACCCAAACCACTTGCATCGCATTCAATTTCAAAAGTTTTGGAAAAATTCGGAAGTGCAAGTAGTGGGGCTTGGGTTAACAACCTCTTGAGCTCATTGAAAGCAAAATCATGTGCATGGCCCCAAATGAAAGGCACATTCTTCTTTGTAAGATCATGGAGAGGGCATGCAATTGTTGAAAAATCTTTGATAAAATGGCGATAAAATCCGGCAAAACCCGTGAAACATCTCAACTCCTCAAGTGACGTAGGAAAAGGCCACGAATGAATAGCATCTATCTTTGCTTCATCAACTTCAACACCATTCGAAGAAACAAAAAACCCAAGAAAATGAGCTTATTGGTGGCAAATGTGCACTTAGAAATATTAGCATAAAGCTTTTCATTGCGAAGGGCCAACAAAACTTGAGCAACATGAGAAGTATGCTCTTCCACCGACTTGCTATAAATGAGGATATCATCAAAATAGACAACCACAAATTTTCCAATGAAAGGACGAAGGACATGATTCATAAGACGCATAAAAGTTGAAGGTGCATTTGAAATACCAAATGGCATGACAAGCCATTCATAAAGACCAAGCTTTGTTTTGAAGGCGGTAGCCACTCTTACTCATCCTTATTTGGTGATAGCCACTCTTAAGATCAATTTTGGAAAAGATAGCGGAACCACAAAGTTCATCAAGCATGTCATCAAGTCGAGGGATATGATGGCGATACCTAACGGTTATGGCGTTGATGGGGCGACAATCCATGCAAAGGCGTAAGGTGTTGTCGTGCTTGGGCACCAAGATGACGGGCACGGCGCACGGACTCAAGCTCTCACGGATGTGGCCCTTGTCAAGTAGCTCTTGTATTTGCCGCTCAATCTCCTTCGTTTCTTCAGGGTTGGTGCGGTAAGGTGCGCGGTTAGGTAGTGGTGCGCTGGGGACAAGGTCGATGCGATGCTCGATGCCGCGTAGGGAGGTAGTCCCGGTGGCACCTCTTTAGGGAACACATCTTCAAACTCCTTCAAAAGAGACAACAAAGATGGAGGAATGTTTGTTAAAGTGTTAGTAAAAGAGGCTTCACCCTTGCATATGAGCACATAGTGAAGTGTGGATGGGTCCTCTCTCAACTCCCTCATGTCTCTCTTGGTGGCAAATAGAGTTAAGTTTGGTGTGGCTCTCTTTGAAGATTCACTCATGTTGGGCTTGTGGCTCTCACTTTCTTTTTGGTGGATCACTCTCTCACCACTCATCTCACTTGAAGCTTTGACACGGTCTACTCTTTCTTGTGCGGTGGGATGACGCCTATGGTCATTTGGGTGGTTGGCTTCATGTTGTGTCCTAGCAATAGTCTTGGCTTTGTCGGCAATTACTTGACTTGGTGTCATTGGACGGAGGACAAAGGTCTTGGCATTGCTCTTGAAGCTATAGTAGTTGGTCCTTCCATCATGAGTAACACTCTTATCATATTGCCAAGGTCTTCCAAGAAGTAAGTGACAAACGTCCATAGGCACAACATCGCAATCTACGGTATCTTCATAAGCTCCAATCTTGAAAGACACTTGCACCATATGTTGAATCTTGACGGTTCCGCAATCACTCAACCATTGCACATGGTATGGGTTGGTGTGCTACTTGATCTTCAAGTTGAGCTTGTCACAAAGTTCTTTGCTTGCCAAGTTGTGACAACTTCCACCATCGATGATGACCTTGACGAACTTTCCATTAACAACCGCTCTTGTTTGAAATAAGTTGCATCGTTGATTTTCCTCTACTTGGACATTGGTGGTCAAAGCTCTTTTTACCACCAAGGTTGGTTCATTGGGGTCACCATCACAAAATATCTCATTGGATTCATCTTGGGCACTATCTGTGGTGGTGGCTTGATTGATTGCAATGTACTCCTCTTCACTCATCGACTCATATTCTCCCAAGTCATTGACAATCATGAGTTTTTTGTTTGTACACTCAAATGACTTGTGGCCATGACCTCCGCACTTGAAACATTGCAAGAGTCTTGTGCCGGTAGGTTGTCCTTGAGGTTTGTTGCTTGGGAGAGGAGCGTTCTTGAAAGCTTGAGGCGCTTGAGGTGTAGAAGATGCGACTTTTGGAGTACCTCTCATGCTTGCTTGAGGTGAAGCTTGTGTCGTTGGAGGTGTTGAGGATGACGACTTGTTTGCAAAGAAAGATTTTGTCTTGAGATACTTGAGCTCTTCAAGCACGTGACACTCGGCCATCTTGTAGTTGTTCCCACCATAAGAGAGCATATTCCTCGAACTCTAAGGATGCTAGAGTCACCATGTTGTTGTTGGAGAAGTTGCGAACCCGAAAAATCTTGTCAACCTTGAGTGCCCATGATAGATATGCTTCCGGATCACTTGTTCCAAAGAACTTGGGTATGTCAAGCCTATGATTTCTCAAGTCGTCATATTCATCCCGATGGTTTGGAGGTGGGAATGCACGTCCACGTCTCCGTTGATTGAGGCCATCACCATGGTGGTGGCTTGACTCGCTATCACTTGACTCGACTTGGGGATGATGATGATTATCTTGATGACGATCTTGGTGAGGACGCGGCTCATGATGCGGCATTGGGTTCTCTTCACGGTTGACATGTTCACGATGACGGTGGCGTGGCCTTGGAGGATGGCGATGTGGACGCCCTTGATCACCAGTCATTTCCACCTGGCACACCATTGCCATTGGCCCGAGGCTCTCGACGTTCTTGATGTTGTGGTGGTGGTGATGGTGTTCTTTCTTGCCTTGCACCAAGGTTACGATGATGTTCTTGATGGCCATTGTCATGGTGTACTCGAGGCGATTGTTGACGCACATCATCATGGCGACGTTGATCATGTTCGTCGCGCCTTGGAATTTCTTGGCGTCCATGATGATCACCGTGTCCATCTTCTCGCCGGCGTGATGATCTTGAAGACTCCCTTGAGTGACGAGATGATGAAGAAGATCCACGACGTGTAAGGTTTGCCATGTGCTCATTCATTTGCAACATTTGCTCATTTATGTTGGCTTGCATGGTTTGCAAATCTTGTCGCATGTCGGTGAAATTGCCATCTTGAGCTTGGAAACGGCGTTCATAGCATCCTAGGCTATCACGCACGAGGTGTCGAAGAGTCACAAATTCGCTTTGTGTGACGTATTCATGAGCGCCTTGATGGCCTCCATTGATATCACCGTCCGAGCTTGAACTCCCATTTGTACTTCCCCTAAACATGATTCTCAAGAACAAGTGAGATGTATTGGAAAATACTAGTAAGATAAACTAGTACCAAAAGTAAATGTGCTTGTTCAATGAGAATCCGGTTCTCACACCCAACTCACACACTTATGTGGATAGGTAGGTATGGTGGTTGGAAAGCCAAATGAAATCAACCCGAAATCAAGATATTGTCTAAGCAAGTAGAAAACCAAAATGATCAACGAGCCAAACAAGTCGATCTCAAAAGAAAAGAAGAAAGAAACACACACGTGGCGAAGGAAGTGACTTGTGCAACTATCAAAATGAGCAAGATAACCTAGCGAAGACTACGCTCGGTGTTGCACAAGTGCTCGATGAGCCACTAGCTCAATTGCAAAGTATGAGTGGACTCCACGATTTGCACAAATGACACCACCTATAACTTGTTCATCGAGCGTTGGCGCAACCTACAAAGTGGCGAGTGGTGTTTACTTTTCTCTCTCTTTTGGTGGCTCTTTTTGCTTCTTGACTTTTTCTCTTGTCAAATTGGGTGGCTCTTTTGCTTCTTGAGCTCTTTGCACACTCAATTCCTTGAAGCCAACACGATATATGATATGATAACTAGCGCACAACTTTTGCTCGGAAACTACACGGTGCCAAAGTGTAAAGTCCACGCAATCGTTAAGAGCTAGCCTCAATAGGATATGGTAAACACAAGGATGTAATGTGGCTTGCAAAGAAAAGGAACAAAGGTAAGGATTGGAGAGGTTATACCTTCTTCGACAACCTTACCCGTTTGTTGTCGTAGTCTCGTGCTTGCCTACGAGTTTAGGGATGATGGATCAACCGCAATGGTGTCGTAGAGCGCGTTGATAGCTTTGCAACGAGCGAAGAATCACTCAAAACGGAGTCCGGAATCAAAAGATATGATGAAAGCAATTTTCAGAAATTGCTGTTTTCGGCCCTGACGGTAGTACCGCTGCGGTCGCTGGACCGTGCCCGAGACGCGAAGAACACGCGATTTGTGCTGAAAAACCGGCCGAGAATCGTCAAATCGAAGGGGCAAAAGATGGAATTGGGCTATGGAAACGCATAGGAAGCAAGATCAACAAGTATAGCACGAGATCCATGGATCAAAACTTGCAAAAACGCACTCAAATCGTAGATCGAACCATCAGCAAATTGGGGATTTTTTTGTTGAAATTTTCGAATTTCTCAAAATCAAGAAAAATTTGGGGGAAAAGTGGGGGAAACACAAATCAAATCCGTGGCAACCGTTGATCTGATACCATATGTTGTAGGTGCGGTCCCGATCTTCACGGATTTGGGCGGAATCGGCGATGAACACGATGAACACAAACACAAAAGGGGCAAAGGAAGATAAATAGCAAGACACAAGCAACAAATTGACCGGTAACAAGCCCCGTGGGTAGCCCCCGATCCTTAAAGAAGCAAGCACACTTACTCTAAGATTTGTTTATCTCACCGGTCAAATCTACCGGTCCAATCACCGCAGCGAGAGGCAAGTAATCGCAATTACACGGAGGAGTTCATCTCCACAAGGGGTGGCCTTGATTCATCTCACTAGGAGGCATCTCACAAAAAGGCATCTCACAAAGAGGCAACATCCAAAGGATGGGAAGGAGCTAAGCTCAACTCATACTCATCACAGTCTGAATCTAGATCTGAGCCCTAAGGGTCCTATAAGTAGTGTTGACCAAAAAGGGGTAGGTGGGAGAGGTAACACGAGTTCTCCATCCGATCTACTCCCGCACTGGCGGTAGTACCGCTGGCTTAGACGGTAGTACCGCTGGTGCGGGCAGGGGCGCTTCATCCCACGTCGGCGGTACCTCCAGCGGTACCGGCGGCGGTACCGGGACGCGAGGCAGAACGCCGTCTTCGGCGGTAGCGACGGCGGTAGCTCCCCAGCGGTAGTACCGGCTATCCCGACGGTAGTACCACTGCGCCTGGTTCTTTTCTCCCTTCTTCTCTTCTCCTTCTTGACTCGAATCTTGTCCAACTTCGGCATCTTCGTCCATCGACTCATGGGGCTCCTTGGAGGCTTCACTCCTGAGTATGCATAGGACACTAGCTTGAGGTAGCATACCATTCATGGAATCATCAAGATCACAAAAGGATAGGAGCGAGTTCACCTTTTCATGTAGGGCTTTGACTCATGCTCTTATCATTGGTCCACTTGGTGTGTCTTGTGTAGAGCGCACTACATCAGTCCAACAATGGAAGATAAAACCAAATGGAGAAAGGTAAAACCTCTCTAAAAAGGAATGATCGGAAAACCTCCAAAACCGAAAACGCAACAAGTTTTCCATACGAAATTAGTTTTCGATGAACTTGGGATTGTCGTGAAGATCACAACAGGCACCAAAAGCCAACAAGGAGAAAACCAAATGAGAACCAAGAAAGATGAAATGCCAAGTATGGAAAAGGTTTGAGCTCTCCACGAAGATGTGATTAAGTTACTTGAGAGCCCCTCTTGATAGTACGCCGGCTATCCTATAACCCGGTCTCCCACTAACACCATGAGACCGGTAAAATAGAAAACCTATCAAGATCATACCTTTGCCTTGCGCATTCCACTTGAGCTCGATGATGACGATCTTGACTCTCTCAAGTTGGAACACCTTTCTTGATTGTGCTTGCTAGCACATGCTTGATGAAGACTTCTCCAAATGCTCCCCCATACTCCATTATGGGAGGGCCTCGCTAAGCTCCGTCTTCATGTCTCCTTTGCAAGCCTCAATCAAATGATACCTTCCGAGATGCATCATATTGAACTTGCATTTCATCTTCTTCTCTTGATATGTATCATGGCTTGGAGGTAAACATGATTGTTCACTCAATCTTCTTTTCCAAGCCATACTTGCAATGAGCTCAACTCTACACATGACCATTCTTCATATAAACCCTTGAATAGAGCATTGGTCATCATGTCATCTTCAAGAGTCCAACACATGAACTCCAATATTTTCCCATGGACAAGATCTATAAGAATATCTCAATGTAAACATTAGTCCATAAGGATTGTCATTAATTACCAAAACCACGCATGGGGCAACCATGCACTTTCAATCTCCCCCATTTTGGTAATTGATGACAATCCCCTTTATGAGGGTTTATATAATGAATTTAAGCAACCATGCAACACAAAGAGCAAGGATGCAAGAGAACCACAAGAGAACAAACCCATATTCCCTTAAACCCTCTAAATTTCTCCCCCATTGGCATCGATTGCCGAAATGGGAGGAAAAACTTAGAAGGCATATAGTGAGAGCTCCCCCATAATGTGTGTATTTCTCATAATATGAGTGAAATCAAATGCACATATCCAATGACGAATAGTTGGGTGGAGATCAAACTATATTGAGGATCCAAAGATTGCAAAAGAATATCAAATAGAAAGATACTTCAACGAAAGAAGCAAGTAATCAAAAGGATCCGAAAAATGTTCTAAATATCAAGAGGAAACTCCCCAACGTACGTGCACAAATAGGATTTGTATTTCAATATAGTGTGCACAACATGGAATCCTCACTTCCTCCTAGATAAATTCGAACACAAGCATATGCAAGAGAATATAAATGAGACAAGAGGCAAACAACTTGCAACAAATAATTTTTTGCAACATGAGCAAGGAGCGGCAAAAATGATGGGTGTGAGATAAGAAGACATTTTAGGAGACTAATACAAGGATGAGCAAAAGCATCAACATAGTCTTTCAAAAGGAGTTGCACATAGTGCATATCATGTCTTTTACATACCCACACACCAAAAGAAGATAAATCAAATAGCTCCACAAGTTTAGTAAGATGCAAAAAGCATAACACAAAAAAATAAAGCTTGTGCCATTTAGAAACCACCAAAGAACCAAAAGCAATAAGAGGTGATCACTAAAGAATTAGAGTATCAATTAAAGATGTACTAATCTCATGTGTATAAGTTTCTAATTAGGCACGGATCACTAAGATATGAGTCTACAAATAAACATGTACACACAAGATAGATACAAGGGTAAAGATCATGATATCCAAGAGGAAGTCATAAATATACCAATAAGATCTTTGCATAAAAGCATAGCACAAAGCCCAATTTTATCTTAAAGGAATATAGATGAACTCCCAACACACACTCATCATTGCATCAAAAAATTATCCACAAAGGATAAAGGTTAACAAAGGGATGCTCCGAGTAAGATAACAAGTATCACAAAAGGCAAATGATTTTGAAAATTCATCAATGTTGCACATGAGAGACTTTAAGAGAAAGTGCTAGATTGACATAATTGGAATCGATGAATCATAGAAATGAATATATAGTCCCCTTATGTGTAATCATCCTGGCTTACTCACATTTGCAATAAAGACGTTTTGCAAGAACCAAATTAATTGCAACAAAAGAGATTCATGCCAAGATACAACCTACAGAAGGTTGAAAGCTAGAAAAGTATGCATGAGGTACATACTTGTTACCGGGATAGCATTGCTGATGTAGAAGATAAGAGTTAACGATCATCCAAACTTGGCTCCAATGAACACATGGTGACACCACCTTCCTTGTAAATGAGACAAGCTTCCAATGCATCTCCAATGTACCTAAAACACATTCAAGTACAACATGGTACCCAAACTCATTGGGTCCAAAGTAGTTAGAGCAACTACAATACATAGGACAAACTCCACATAAATATGTGCATATTAATTTCATGCACATCTTAGCCATATATGATTTGATGGAGTTTATCCTATATATTGGATCAACGAAAGTAAGTGTGCCAAATAAATACATATAGTAAATATGCATGCACAAGACTTTCAAGAACAAAAAGAGATAAAATTTGGATAAAACACCAATTAAAACAAGAGAGCACACATTAGTGTGACACGAAAAGAATTTGTCCAAATTATATCAAATACACAAACTAATTAATTTTTATTATGCAGGAGTGGACTCTACACATCAATTTGTATTTTGTCTTCAATGTCTAGAAATTCATTGTGACTTCTCGCTTGCATCTATGGAAACGTTAATAAAGATTTATTAGTACTTCCAATTGTCTTATTATTGTGTAGGTTATAATACAAATATTTTGCATTGTAATTTTACACGCTTATATTATATACATAATTAAGAACATCCATAATTTTTCAAATAATTTTTTAAAATTATATTTTCAATTTTTTGAAACAGAGCAAGTATGAAATCTTCACTCATTCCACAGCCATTACCTTAAGGATTTGACACTTGCAAATATAAGGTAACATTGAAACATCTAAAGAAAAGGCTTTATTGTTTTCCATAACCCGAGGAAGTAAGTTTTAGCATTGTTTCCAATTCTTCTGACGAACGGGGCATCACAATATGATAATTTAATGCGCACCAAGTTTGCATTGGAACTGATAGATTGTACACGCATATGGGAGTTCAAAGGCTATATCCATATTTCACATACTAATTAATCACTCTGTTCCACCTGCCATTAATAGTCCAAGACTTCACTATCAGGATTTTCACCTACAGAAAGAGTGCACTTAAAAGGACACAAATATTACAGAGTCACATCATCTACTGTGCTTGTTGTCAGACTCACAATGATACCTTTAAGAGGAAATATAATAAGCTAATTATAATTGCTTGTGCAGTTCTTTTTCCTATGTGAATAGGTAGAGACATAAAAAAAATGAGAGTAGTTTACTCCCAAATGAAATCAAACATCTTTGTATATGCTCGTAGGCAAATGTAATCAATATTGAAAAGAGATACAGAGAGGATTGTAAAAAAAAATAGTACTCTAGAAGCCTCTTCCCTCTGTTCTTAAACATAAGCCTTTATTAGGATTTTCTTAATTCATACATATATAGATGTATATTGTCATATTTTGTTTTTGCGAAACACTATATAGTCATATTTTGGTGTGTAGATTAATTTCGTTTTTGCTCCGTATGGAGTGCATATTGGAATTTCCAAAAGATTGATCGGAGGGGAGGGAGTACTTTATTATATGGGTGACTATATATATGTGATTCTACAAAGGAAAAAGTTCAAAAAAAACCCTGAAATCGTAGATGCGGATCAAACTGAACCTCAAACTCTTAATCCCTGCCAATCGAACCCTGAAGTACGAATTCCCGGTCCAAATCGAACCTTGGGTCAGTATCCAAACGAAGGCTGGCCGGGAAAGGTTTTGCACTGCTAGGCGCGTGGGCGGAAAAAACTGGACCGCGGCCCAGGCCCAGGTCGTTCTCCACCTTGACCAGTCCGTGCCTCCCTGCCTTCCAGATAAGCTCTGTCTGTCCGTGCCTCCCTGCCTTCCAGAGAACTCTGTCTCTCCCGCGACAGCAGCAGGAGCAGCAATGGCGGCGACGGGAGGTTGATCGGCTGGGCGACGACCATCGTGACGACGCGGGGACGCGTTGTACAGCTAGGTAATCATCTAATTGCCCTGCTCCTCCAATCGTTGTAGTTTATGATGTGATTCCCGCAATAGGCCTAGGGTTTTACCGTGAGATTTGGGGGTGGTTCGGCGGACTAGAAAGTGAAGATTTTTCTGAATCTTTTGTCATTTATTTTGTTGGAAAATAGAATAGTCTGGTTAATATCTTTCGCATTGTTTATTATTTCAGTTGAATCATGGATCCTAGTGAGATTTTGACCGTGCGGTTCCATTTGGGTGGCGAGTTCATCCGAATTGGTCCACAATTGGACTATGTTGGAGGAGACGAGGAATTTTCAGAGATAGAGAGAGATAAGTTGTCATTGCAGGAGGTTAAAGGCTTTCTTAAGGATCATATTCAAGTGAAGGAATCGATGAAGCTATATTTTCTTATTCCTGGAAAAGAACTGATAAATGGGCTAGTTTTCCTCAATGATGACACCAAGTGTGTGCAGATTGCAGACTACATAATAGTTGGAGAAGTTGCTGATGTTTTCGTCGAGTATCATGGAGAGGAAGACACTGACCATAGTAGCAGCGGAAGTGACTTTGAAGATGAGATTGTGGCGCTGAGTGATGACGAACCTGCGGCTGTCATTACTGCTGAACTTGTTGAATCTGACAATGATGTCATGATTACTGACGAAGCTGGAGTGATCACACAGGTTGTTAGCAGCCCTCTGAAGCAGGGAAAATTCAGTAAAAGGCCAGTAGATGTTGATGATGATGAAGTGCAAGTTACAAGAACAAGAACAGGAACTCAAGAACCATTTTCTCAGGTGTTGAATCCAAGCCAAGGTGCATCTGTTTCAGGGACAGGGACAGGCCATGTAGCTGCTACTGGTGATACTGCAATTTCAGACAGTGGAGATGATTCAGATAGTGGTACTGAATATGTTGCCTTTACTGATGACAGTGGAGAGGATTCCGAAGTGATTGAGCTTAGGAGACATGCAAGGAAATTCAAAAAAAGGCTGAGAGACTCGAAAAGCTGGATGGGAAGTGATGCTACAGGTCATGTGCCAATTGAATTGATTGCAAACATGGAAGAACAGATTGCGGGAGAAGAGGAGGATTGGAATTATGAAAATTTTGGGCAGTTGCGAAAGCATCAAACAGGCAGGATTTTAACTACTACAAAGCCAAGCTTGCACAGGAGACACCTGAAGGTGCAAAGGACATCATGAGAACCGAGCATGTGCATTGGTCGAGGGCATTTTTCCCAGCTGGTGCAAACTGTGAGTCAGTTGACAACAATCTTTGTGAGAGCTTCAACCATGCAATAGTCGAAGCTAGATTTTATCCTATTATTTCTATGATGGAGAGACTTAGGAAAAAAATGCTAGTGAGAATTCAAGAACAGAAGGATAAGGGTTCGAAATTTACAGGGAAGATATGCCCTGCAATTTTCAAGAAGCTGAAGAAGAGCATTGCAAGGACACAATACTTGGAGGTACTCTGGAATGGAGAAGATGGCTTTGAGGTGAAGCAACTCAATGGGAGAGGCAGGCAGTACACTGTTAATTTAAATAACAGGACATGCTCATGTGGTTACTTCCAACTGGCAGGGCTTCCTTGCCACCATGCAATTAGTGCCATCTACAAATGTCAAAAGCAAATTGATGATTATGTTGCTCCCTGCTACAATGTGGAAGTATTCAACAAAATATATGAGCACTGCATGCAGCCAGTTGAAGGAGAGGAAATGTGGCCCATATCACCTAATCCTAGGCCTCAACCTCCTGGATATGTGAGGATGCCAGGAAGGCCTAAAAAGAATGACAGGAAAAGAGAAGAACATGAGCAACCTAAGGGTAAGAAGATGAGCAAGCATGGCACAATTATTAAGTGCTCATTGTGTAATAGTACTGGACATAACAAATCAGGCTGCAGCAAAAATCCGGAAAAGGGTAAGAAAAAGAATGCACATCTCAAGAAAAAGAATCCAGCTGAGGTATTTACACTCTTATTTGCATTTTTCATTTCAGTTCCTTGTTGTTAATTTCAGTTCCTTGTTGTTAATTTCAGTTCCTTGTTTTTAATTTCAGTTCCTTGTTGTTAATTTCAGTTCCTTGTTTTTAATTTTAGTTCCTTGTTTTTGCAGTCATCCTCTACATCTCAGGCTGCACAAGTCTCTCAATCTGCTACAACATCTCAAACTGCTCCAGGAGGTAGATCAACTTCAGCTCCGCAAGCATCTCAACATGCTCCTGGAGCCTCTCGGGCCAATGCCAGCAGGTTTAAACCACCAAGGAAGAGAGCTGCAACAGTTGACGCTGGACCATCTAGTACTACGATGAGAGGAACTGGATCAAAAAGGGGAAGAAGGCCAGCATCTTCAGTGCCAAGCTACAAATATTTCACATGTAGTGGCAACAAATAGTTATCAGTACCTACTTGTGTCCATTTCAGATGTTGCAATGATGCAAACATTACTTTTGTTCATGTTGCAATGATGTAATATTGCAAACATTTTAGATGTCTCAATTCTCCTTGTATTTTGGATATATGTACCAGGTTCATGTGGAATCAGTACCAGATTTAGCATCAGTTCATGGTTATATATAAGATGCCTCAACAATTGCATGTTTCCGATTCAAAATGCCAGATTTATGTGGACACAGATGAACGAAATAGATCACTTCATTGCAACACAAACTTCAGAACAATTCTTTCACATTCATCACATAACTTGGCACTACATTGCTAGCACTACATTGCTTACAACTGATCACTGCATTAACACTTTGCCTGCAACTAAACCAACCACAAATACAAGAAAAATAAACACCACATTCTTGTATTTGCCCTTAATAGCATCTATCTCTGTCTATCAGTTGATCTTGCAGCGACAGTACAATGGCTTCCCTTTTTGCTTGATCTTCTGCCATTGCTATTCCATCTTCAGTCCGAGCAATATTTCAAGGAAGCCACATCGAGCATGCTATCAATTGCACAAACAGGGATCAATCAGAGAGGCAACAGCGGTGACCAAAATGAAGCAATCAACGAGCAAAACTGGAACTCACCATCATCCACACAAGCATCGGCAGTACCTCGCCAACAACAGCCGCGAGGACCTCGACCTCACCTCCGCCTCCGGCTCGGAGGACGAGTACGAGGACGAGGAGCACGACCCGCGGTCCCCCGCCTTCGCCTCCGGGGCCAACGACCCGCTCCGGTCCACCACCCCCGCCTCGATCGAGTTCCTCGACGCCAGACTCAAAGCCCTCGATCTCAAGTACAAGCAGCCACCCAACGCCGCCAGGCTTTACCTCCACGTCGGCGGCGCCTCCGCCGACGCGCGCTGGGTGCCCGCCCTCCGACGCGCCACCTACTCCTTCGTCGACAAGGCCGCGGCGTTGGACGAGGACAGCGACCGGCCCAGGTGGGTCCTCGAGGTGGGCCCGGGCCGGCGGGTTTCGGCCCCCGTGGGCGCCGAGCTCCAGCTCAAGGCGCTCCCCGCGCAGCGCCGGGCCGACTTCGCCGCGTCCGGGTCCGTGTGGGCGCTGCGGCTCCCCGACGACGCCGCCTTCCGCCGCTTCCGCGAGGAGATCGTCCTGGGCAGCCCCCCCGGCGCGGCGGACCTGGGCGAGGAGGAGGCTGGAGCGCCCGTCCGAGGCTGCGGCGCCGTCCAGGAGGAGGGGCTGCAGTGCGTGTTCGCGCGCGATGGGGGCCGCCTGCACCTGCCAAAGCGCCTCGTCAGGCACCTCCGCCGCCGTCGTCAGCCACCTCCGCCGCAAGCAACCGCCGCCGCCCTCAAATCGCCTCCGCGAGGTAACCCTAATTTCGTTCCCCACCTAGCCCGTTCGAACCGCGCGATGCGCTAAAAAATAAGGCTCACAGGCCTCAGGACAATCCCGGTGTTCATTGCCACGTCAGCGTTTTTAGTCCTAAAACGAGACTAAGGTTCGATTTGGACCGGGAATTCGTACTTCAGGGTTCGATTGGCAGGGATTAAGAGTTTCAGGTTCAGTTCGATCCGCATCTACGATTTCAGGGTTTTTTTTGAACTTTTTCCTTCTACTAATTAAGAATTTTTTTCCCCAGTGGTGTGCTATCCATCTGGTATTTGCATTGATGCAGGCGTCCAGCCACATGTACCTCAAATCCATTCTTGCATTATTTATGCATGCGAAGAGTTGCACTACCAATTCCTGAG
The DNA here is from genome assembly GCA_947311845.1 of Poa pratensis. Taxonomy (NCBI): domain Eukaryota; kingdom Viridiplantae; phylum Streptophyta; class Magnoliopsida; order Poales; family Poaceae; genus Poa; species Poa pratensis. The sequence goes on from CAMZMU010000041.1 coordinate 71,904,522, forward strand.
CGGTTAACATGGGTGGTGAACGTTTAGCTACTCTTATTTGGTGCAGCCATACAGCCTTATAGATTCAGATAGCATGTGCATGTGTCTCGGACTCTCGGGCTCTCGGCTATGGAAGTCCTGCTTTGTTGAGGCTATAGCAAGGTTACACCTGAGAGTAGCTGGTACTGCAAGGAAATACTAATGCCTGCAGCACTGCCGTCCCTGATCTGAAAATAATCAAGCATCGCATTTTTGATAACCAAATCATCCACTGCCGTGGGCATACCACTTGTGCTTGCCTCTTTGTATCTGTCCCGTCTCATGCATCTCATTGATCGAAACATCTGCCTGGTCACCGTGGCTGCGGTGCCTCGTGTCTTGAGTTGTCCGATCGTTGGTTCGATCAAAGGCCACCATGGATGCCGCGTATCGTGTCTTCAGTTTGCCGATCGTGCGTTCCTTGCATACCAGCGCACCATGATAACCTGGGCGTGGCTGTCATAAATCAACTGTATAATCTGAATCTTGGTGTTTGTTTTGTGCACCTGATTATGCCCTGCAGCAAATCGATTGCTTGCGTGACGGTGGGCTAAGCATAGTTGCGGCGGCGGCGGCGATGCACGGTATGGATCAGCATATGCCAGCATGGTCCCGAAGCAGTCATGTGTTGACTCGATTATTCAGGGCAGTTGAAGGACGAATCTGGAGTGTGATGCGTTAGTTATCATCTTCTTCCCTAACTTGGCCGAGTGCACGACCACTTGTACTTGATCCAAATAGTACGTGTGCTTGCGAGACTGCGCGTCATAAGCGGCGGTGGTGCGTCGTGGGCTCGTGGCTGATTGCATGCGCCGGCGTCATAGGCTCATAGCGATTCATTGTTCGGTACCAGTTTCTCCAGGAACATAGAAAGCCGACGACCGTAGGACAGACGGCCGTATAGTTCCATCATGTCTCCTTAAATTTACGGTACCTTGTGTGTTCATCGGCATCCAAGGCGTGAGATCGGCTTCCTTCCCTGGAGCTAGTTTGATCAGAGCGAGATCGACGTAGTTGCTTCGACCTCATCGATCTGAGGCTTCATGCTGGCCGGGGAATGGTAGTAGCCGATCAGATCCACGCAACGTCCATTGTGATTACTTCTCCACGCGGCGGCGTGCAACTTGTCCATCGTACACATGTGGATCGAAATCGACATGGAGTTGATTCTAGCAAAGCAACACCAATCACGGCTATGTGCTCGTACCCTTAAGGCCACCGCCGCTGGCAAGTACGTCCACTTCTTCCTTCCTTCGCGTGTAGATCGACAATCCGAAAGGCGATTGGTCTACTGCGGAGGGCGACGGCCGGCCGCCGGCAGGCGTGGACAACGGCATGAATCCCCTAGGAAATAACGCACAATAAATTATGCTACATCTGATTGATTAGTCTACGTACACGAAGGCTTTTACGGGCGGTGTCCTTTTCTTTGTGTGCAAGTCGTGGACTTTCCAAAATTATTGTACGTGATTAGGCTAGCAAGGCTATGGATAGATGTCCTATTTTTTTCAGATTGCATCTGCGTGTTGACGTTGGACATCTATGCGCGTAATTGTCGTGCGTGACAAATCTCCACCGTTTATACATCTTAGTTTTAGTCTGGAAAATCTCCACCGCTGATTGTTTGTTGTTTTAATAATATAATAGATACCCAAATCAATACATGATTGAAGATACCAAAAAGAAAAGATACCAAATGAAAATATGGTCAAGGAATAACCAAACCCTCTACATTTTTCATGATGACACAAAGTAGCAAGACGGAAAATGGTTGTCTTCAAAGCGACATATCATCGGGATCTAAAACCAATTAAAGACAAATAGTGTTCAATAACATATAGGATAGCTCCCCCAATATGTGTGCATTATTTATGATTTTGCATTTGAATACAAATGCACACCAATGGGATCATCACACACAATATATATTATACAACACTAGTCAAATTCAAGAAGAGCAATAAGATCCATAGGATACAAGGAAGACAAAAAGAGTTTGATAAAACATGTTTTGGCAACAAAATAAGGCAATTCAAAGAAAATGCCAAAATGAATATGGTCTACAAAATTCACCACAAATATGAGTATCACTTGTCATGGACAAGGAGTATGGAGATATTTCTCGATGGTAAATAGGAATGATATACAAGACCAACTTCACAACAAATAAACATATGTCAAAATATAGGAATTGCACACATGCTTAGATAGAGATTCCTGACGGCTTCAATTTGATCACGATCATGCAAAGCACCAAGAAACTCTCTCACACACAAGATCCAAAAGATGAGAACTAAAAGACATTTAAGCAAATATGAAACTTGTTTGAGAAACATGCCACATATGAACAAGATAATTGACAATATCAATTCTAGGTGGCAAAACCTCACATGTTCACATTTTCTAGGCTTGTAATATGCACTGAGCTTATTACTCCCCCATAATGTGATAATCCATTTATTTGAAAACAAGAGGCAAACAAAAACAACTTGATAAATTAATGGACATTATAGAATTTGAATTTCTCATGAGCATGACATACCACATAGAGAATAGATAATATTGAAATATCAACACTAAGTGGTACTCCTCATGTACACACATTTTTAGGATTGTGAAGACCACGAAGCATATCACTCTCCAAAAATGGATAGTCCATTAATCTTTCAAAGAGAGCCAACAAGATAAGATTGCATATAAAAGCAATAAGGCTCAAAAAGCAAGTAAGTGGTGTGCAAACCAAAATACACATACTTGATTTCTCAAGATAAGTAAGTAGAGAGCACAACACATACAAATACTAGCAAGGTACAAAACCTAACACATGCAAGGGTGCAAGCAACTTTCAATAAATATATGGTATAAGCACAAGTTACTGCAAGGAGGAACATTGGATAAGAGATAGTACAATGTAATCCAAATGACTTGGCTTGAGAGAATATAATTGATGAAGATCCCTTAATTCTTCATGATGTAGCCAAGACTCCAATGTCCTCCAACAACACCTATTGATCAAGTTTTAGCTTGTTGGTCCCCAACCAAGTTGGGTCCTAAGAGGTTAGACACAATAGGTTTGGTAACCCAAATGATTCTTTTCTTGACACCATTTTGAGTACCAACATATTTGGCAAACACATTGCCAACCTTATCCTTCCGAAGGGAATAAACATCATCAACTATAATGGGGTTGGATAAGGTACCATTTGTGCATGAAGAAGCAAGGTGACCCTTCTCACGGCATAGGTAGCAACATCGACTTCCTCCTCTCTTCTTAGTTGGAATCCCGCCTTGAGGAGGAGTAGCTTGATTCTTCTTGGGAAGAGGCCGTTCTTCAACTTGATGAACTTGAGCCTTCTTCCCTTGTTGCTTCTCACTAAGATGCTTCTTCTTCAAAGGGCAAGATCTAACATGGTGTCCTTCAACTTTGCACTTGAAGCAAACAATCTTGGCCGAATCTTTGACTTGTTCTTGGCCCTTTTTCTTCTTGTTGATCTTGGACTTGTTCTTGTTATTGGAGTTGAATCCAAGTCCACTCTTGTCATTGGGGCGTCTTTGAACACTCAACATATTGTCAAGTGTGGACTTCCCAACATGACGCTTTTCAAAGTCTTTCTTCAAAGAAGTGACTTGGGCCTTGAGCTCTTTTAATTCCTCTACATGGTTAGTATCAACACAAATAATAGAGGAAGTAGAAGCTTCATTGTTAGAGCAACAAGGTATGGAAAGTAATTCATCACAAGATGTAGCAACATTGTGAGTGGGTGAATCACAAGGACTAGCACAAGACGATATAACATTAAGAGAAGAAGTTGTGTCATTGTCCACATGAGGATCACAAGATATTACCTTTGACATAATAGCCTCATGAGCTAACTTTAGCTTAGCATGGGATGCTAGAAGATCATCATTTGAGCTAGAGAGTTTTTCATGACTTTCTTCCAATTTCCCATACTTTCTAGTTAGCAACTCAAGTTGGGCCGTTAGCTCAACATTCTCCTTTAAAATAGATGCTTCACAAGAAGTGGAGTTAGTAGCAGAAGCATCATTATCATTAGAAATGGAAGAAGACAATTTGGCAAGCTTATCATTCTTAGATAGTTGAGTTTGGAGTTGATCATGAGACTTGATAAGGAGAGAGTGTTCACTTTCTAAAGCCTTGTGAGCTTTGTCAAGTCTCTCTATGTCCTCACATAGTCTAGCATTGCCAACACCAAATTCAACTTTTTCCTTTTTAAGCACTTTATATTTAGCAAGGACATTATCTTTTTCCTTAATGATTTTAGCAATAATAAGATCATTGGACTCATCAAGATATTCAAGTCTCTTTTCAAGAGAAGCCCTAAGCACTTCCTCTTCTTCAAGAGAAGCTTTCAAGGAAGCTATAGTGATAGAGTCTTCTCTCTCAGTTTGACATTTCTCATCAAATTGACTTTCCAAATCCTCAATAAATTTCCTACTCTTAATATCATAAGCAATGATTTCACATGGAGGAGGGATAGCTTTACTACCTTTGGGGAGAGCACCAAGTACCATCTCACCCTTCTTGGTTAAGGATTCAATATCAAAACCTTCTTCCACTACACCATGGACCAAACGTGGGGGCACATTTTCTGCCGGGAAAGGTCACTTAACAGGGCAATAAAACTGTCAGCAAAGGTTTTTTCCGGCAGTTCTACCTGCCCTCTATAACCCTGCCGGCAATTGTCTTTCCCGGCAGTTTTCTCTTTACCGGCTGTCTATCTGCCCTTAAAGCTAGTGTTTTCCCGGCAGGCAGATTACTTTACCGGCAGGTACTTCTATCTGCCGGTAAAACTTTTGCCAGCAATTTTTGATGTTCCCGGCAGTCAAGTGCCCTGCACACAAATTCTTTCCTGGCAGTTAACTGCCGTAAAAACTGGCTTCTGCCGGCAGACAAATGCCCTCAAAACTGACTTCTACCAGCAAACAACTGCCCTAAGTTGTTTCACAGCGGTTTTCTCAATTCCCATATCTCACACAGTTAAAGTCATCAGAATAGACAAAGAGCTGATGCATTTTTTTCTTCATTCAATAATCATTTTCATCAAACAAAATGTAAACATATGTTTCTGAAAATTGTTCACACGGAATATCACAGGAGTATCAACTACTGCAACAAACATAAAAAATGAGTAGAACATCTAGTTATCTATATTTCACCAAGCCCCTAGCAGTATATAAGCCTAGCAAACTAGACATATTACCCAAAAGACTACCAGTCCAATAACTATTTATGCAACTTCCATTTGTTCAGTCCAACAGGCCTCCCACAAATGTACCAGAGCTCCGATGTTGTCACCTGAAAAATTGACAAGTGAAAGATGATGAGGATTGTTGAAAATATGATCTGCACAAGTGTTTGCTTGTATATAAAATTAAGCAAAGTGGCATGGGAGTATAGAAGTAATACGGACATGCTGAATTGCTGATGGAGACGTGAAGTGTATAAGACAAGCTATGATTTTATTACTGGCAAATTATCACCACATACAAGAAAAGCTTCTACTGTAAACATAGTGAATGTGAAGTTGCATACCACTATTTCGATTGACTTCTGAACCTTCAACGCGGCCGCTCTGCATGCATTTTCTGAAATGAGGATAGAAAATCGTACATTATTTCAAGGAAAGTAAAAATGCCAATGAGAACTGAATACTCATGCAGCAGATGATCAACTCGGCACTTATAAAATTGTGATCTGCAGCACATACACTAGAATACTGCCGACTGATGCATTAACTAAGATAACAGACAGTGGCACAGCCAGCCGACTCATGGAGCCTGGGCTAAGCTAGTACACGTGACGGCTGCTAGCAATTGCCCAACCATGAATTAGTATTAACTATTGTGATTGGTCTAATTATCAGTGGCCACTCGCCGGATGAGCTCGGGCAGCTGCTCAGGGTCGCCGGGAGCTCGCTCCACCACAGACGTAATAATCCTTCTCAAAGCAAGAACTAAAGCTTCCTGTAATAATCCTTTACACATGAGCAAAGCTAGGATGACACAAAAATATTAAATATCACAGGATTGCAGCATGTTCTTTTAATATCTAAGACTACTTTCTCCTCCACTATACTTACTCAATGAACATGGCCTTAGAAATGTTCAGGGTATCAGAAGTTCAGCTATCATAAGCTGAAACAAAAGATTTTAATGCCCAGATATTTTGGGAAAAGGATTGCCCTGCATTCCATATACCATTACCGGTGAAATCATTCAATGGAAAAAAGTAACAGTTACACACGTTTGGATCAGTGCGGAAAACAATAAGCCTCTCTTAACTCCTACTGCGAGACATGCTGCAGTGCGAAATGTAAGAAGAAACATCTGCACATAATTGAGTACCGGGCTGCACTTCTAAAATATGTATGTACCAGCCTCGTCAATCAAGATATATACGTACCTGCCTCACGTGCTCTTTTATTTACTTTTTTAGAGGATCATCTCTTAATTATTGTAACCTGGATTTGTTTATTAATTTTGGGCATCAATCTATACATAAATAGCGTTATATTGCATCAATCTGTAAAGAGCTATTTTCAGTCTAACATGCTACTGTTGTTAACCTGATCAGAATTCAGTTTAAGAACAACAACAAAAAACTCATATTTTTTATTTTGCTACTGCAAGGAGCAACAGAACATCAAAACACCCAAGAAACCCAAGAATTATGATGAAGGAACAAATATGACAAAACAGACTATATTTACTCTTTTCTACATTTTTCAGAAACTAGACATTCGCCACCAGACGAGGCTTGCTTTGCCATGGATTTGTGCACCTCCAGCTGCATATTAAGTATACATTGGTAAGAAACGAGGCTTGCTTTGCCTTACCCCTCTCATTCTTCTTGTGGAGACGAGGCAATTGTCTACAGATTTATATCATCAACTAAATAGAAGATCCCTTACCTCTCTCATTCTTCTTGTGGAGACGAGGCTTGATTTGCCATGGATTTGTGCACCTCCAGCTGCATATTAAGTATACATTGGTAAGAAACTTGACTTAATCTTGCATCAAAAAGGAACTAAAGAAACATAAGCCTAAATGCCAGAGAATAGCTATTTTTAGTTCATCATTGGAGTAGTCATCTGCTGTACATGCCAGAGAACAATCTTTGTAAATGCAAATGCTTTACCGAATGTTTATACAGTTATGTCACATAATCGTTGCTAGAATTCCTTTCTTAAGTTATGTTTTTTTAACGTTTTCTTAAGTGAATTTTGATCAACACTGCAAGACGCATTGAAACTTCTAAATCTAATGTGGAACTGACCTCTGAGGATGGAGAACATGTCCCCTGGCCTGTATTTTGACACAAAGAACTCAAAGATAGTACCACCAGTTCACCATACGAGCACCCAGTTTCACCTCAGGTTTTGGAATCAGCATCAACGGCCATCTACCACAAAGAACAACAACACAATGAGCAGACTCACCACCATTAGGAACATAAAGAATAGGCACAGCTTTTTGTTCGAGGCTAAGTAAGAGAGGCTCTAGCTTACTGACCTTCGATGCCATGTGATTCACTTGAGAGGAGGAATAAAGGCGCAAAACACAAGCGAGGTGCTGTTTGTCGACGGTCGTCGTTGGAGAAGATCCGGCTGAGACCATCCCCATCTGGTTCCCGCGGTGCCTTCAACGCAAGCTACTTCACCTCTGGACACCTGTTCCACAGGACCATTACCGGAGCAGATCCGGGGGGGCGGCGGTGTAGAAGACCGGGCCGGCCAGACCAGTGACCCAGGTGAACTGTGCAGCCCAGTCGAGCAGCGTCGAAGGCCGAGGCGAGCGGATCTAGCGGCCATGAAGACCAAAACCAGCGGCGCGGTCACCACAGGCGTAGAGGTGGAGACGACGAGATGCGACGACGTCGCAGGGCGCGTGCGCCCGGAAAAGAAATAGAGGAGACGTGCAGGTGTCGGCAGGAGACGTGCAGGTGTCGGCTGTGAGGGAGAAGGTGGCCTGTGCGGAGGAGACGATGGTCACCGAGGAAGTGTATCGAGGTGGAGAAGGCCCGAAGGCTGTGGGCTGTGGCGTAGAGGAAGACGAGGTGGCGGTGGCCGTGGAAGAGGTGGTCCCGGCGACGCTTGCTACGGCGGGGCGGAGACGGAGTGCAGCGGCGCGGTGAGGGAGCTTCTGTGGAGTGCGGCGGCGGCGGGGAGGGAGACGGGCAAGCAGAAGATTTGGGGATTTTTTGGGGATAGGTCTAGGGATTCGATGTAGTGGTCAGTTTGGAGTTGGACACCCGCGCCACGCGCGCTAACTCTAAATTTTTTCGCTAGACTCGCCTAAAGTTTGGACACGGCCGCGCCAAACCTCTCGACCTACATGTGCCGGCAGTTTTGTCTGCCGGGACACACACATGCCGGCAGTTCACCTGCCTACCTATCTTTTGATTATTGCCGGCTGTTGATAGCCGGGACATCTTTATTTTTGCCGGCAGTAAGTCTGCCTTCCCCAATCTATCCCGGTAGTTTATTTTTCCTGGCAGTTAAACTGCCTGACTTTTGCCGGCTGTTCTTTGCTCTCAAATTTGGTCCGTGGTGTAGTGTTCATGAGAATCCTCATCCACATCATCACAATTTGGATTCGAGGTGGGAGATACCTCGGAATCCTTAGCCATAAGGCAAACATGATTAATGATTGAAGAGGATGAAGAAATACTTAAAGCACCATATAAATACATGTCTTGTTCCAAGGAGTGTTCGGTTTCCTCTACATAGTTAGACAAACCAATACTAGAGGGAAAAGAAGCATTTTCATCAAGGCAACAAAACATAGAGAGCATCTCATCATGAGATTTAGTTAAGCAACTATTACATGATATGTAAGGACTATCAACACTAGCATGTAAGACATTTAGGGTGCTACAAGAGTTTAAGTCCAAAGATAGAACATTGCAATGAGATAGAGATGAAGTATAGTCAATAGAATATTCACCATCAACAAAGTAATTTCTATCACCACTCACCATATCATTACCTTGTGACAAATCACATGTTGGTGAAGTGAAATAAGTTGTGAACTCATCACGGCCGGAGGTGGAAGGAGAACAATCATCCTCAATAATTTTGGACACTTCATATATATCTTGAAGCTTGGTCCAAAGCTCATGAGCGTTCCGAAAAGGCATGATTGAAGTAAGAACTACATCGCACAAAACACATATAAGACCATTAGAAACTAGAGTCTCGAGATGAGAGTTTTCCTCATCCTCTAAAGATAATTCTTGAGAATCCTTTGGAGGAGAAAAACCCACATCCACAATCCTCTTAATATAATTTGGACCCATGGCCCTAAAGAGATTAAGCATACGAATTTTCCAAACATCATAATTTGTGCCATCGAATATGAAAGTGGGATCGTGCACTAATTCTCTAAACGACATCTTTTACTCTCTAGGCGGTAAAGGCCAAAAAGAGAGCCCAGGCTCTGATACCAATTGAAAGGACAATGATGTCGCCTAGAGGGGGGGTGAATAGGCGGTTTAAAACTTTTCCGATTTAGGCTTGATAATTGCGGAATAAAACTAGGTGTTTAAATTAACAAGCCGACAACCTAAATAAACTAGGCTCACCTATGTGCACCAACAACTTATGCTAAGCAAGACAAACAACAAGGTGATAGCTATAGAATACTTCAAGCACGAAGGCTATCACAAAGTAATGTGCATAAGTAAATAGCTCGGGTATAGAAATAACCGAGGCACGCGGTGACGAGGATGTATTCCCGAGTTCCTCCTTGTTAAAGGAGTACGTCTCGTTGGAGAGGTATGAGGGACCACAAAGGTCGATCTCAATGCCACAAAGGCTCACCCTTTTCTCCGATTAACCGCACCACAAAGGTTTGGTTCACCTTCCACTATCGGAATCCTTCGAGGCGGAATCTGGAGCCTTTCAACAACAATCTGGGGCACAACCCACAACGGGATCGGGGGTTCCCAAACGGCTTTACAAATGACCACAAAGGCCTCAACCACCACACGGGCGTCTAGGGTCCAAAGACCCAAGAGTAACAAGCTCACAAACTTTCAACTTCCACGAATCCTCGTGGAGAACACAAACCGATGCACAAAGCAATGGCAAGAACACAAGTGCTCAAATCCTTCGCTCTCAAATCCCACCAAAAGCAACTAATGCTTATGGGGGGAGAAGAGAGGAAGAACAAAGAAGAACTCAACAAATAGAACTCCAAGATCTAGATCCAAAGGGTTCCCCTCACTTAGAGGAGAGATGGATTGGTGGAAATGTAGATCTAGATCTCCTCTCACTTTTCCCTCAAAGATATGCACGAATCATGGGAGGGATTGAGAGGGGACAAGCTTTTCCAAGGTCAAACAATGGAGGAGAGAGAGGAAAAAACGAGCTGCTCAATGTTGAAGAAGGGGAGGGGTATTTATAGCCCCTTCCACGAAAATAGCCGTTGCAGGGTCACTTAGGCCGGAACTTCCATCCGGGAACTTCCGGACCCCCAGAAAAGCGACTAAAAAATGGTTCTGTACTCGGCCGAAACTTTGGCCGGAAATTTGGCCGGAACTTCCGGATGGCCGGAATTTCCGGCCAAACCGGAACTTCCGCCCCACAGAAAACTGCATAAACACTGAACACGAAAACGAAGATATCTTGATCATCCAGACTCCGTTTTCGATGTTCTCGGGCTCGTTGGAATCGCAACGAAGAGCTTTACAAGATCATGCAGAGAAACATCATAGTACAACAATGGAAGATAAAACCAAATGGAGAAAGGTAAAACCTCTCTGAAAAGGAATGACCGGCAAACCTCCAAAACCGAAAACGCAACAAGTTTTCCATACGAAATTCGTTTTCGATGAACTTGGACTTGTCGTGAAGATCACAACAAGGACCAAAAGCCAACAAGGAGAAAACCAAATGAGAACCAAGAAAGATGAAATGCCAAGTATGCAAAAGGTTTGAGCTCTCCACGAAGATGCGATTAAGTTACTCACTTGAGAGCCCCTCTTGATAGTACACTGTCTATCCTAAAACCCGGTCTCCCACTAACAACATGAGACCGGTAAAATAGAAAACCTATCAAGATCATACATTTGCCTTGCGCATTCCACTTGAGCTCGATGATGACGATCTTGACTCTCTCAAGTTGGAACACCTTTCTTGATTGTGCTTGCTAGCACATGCTTGATGAAGACTTCTCCAAATGCTCCCCCATACTCCATTATGGGAGGACCTCGCTAAGCTTCGTCTTCATGTCTCCTTTGCAAGCTTCAATCAACCACTTGAGCTCGATGATGACGATCTTGACTCTCTCAAGTTGGAACACCTTTCTTGATTGTGCTTGCTAGCACATGCTTGATGAAGACTTCTCCAAATGCTCCCCCATACTCCATTATGGGAGGACCTCGCTAAGCTTCGTCTTCATGTCTCCTTTGCAAGCTTCAATCAAATGATATCTTCCGAGATGCATTATATTGAACTTGCACTTCATCTTCTTCTCTTGATATGTATGATGGCTTGGAGGTAAACATGATTGTTCACTCAATCTTCTTTTCCAAGCCTTACTTGCAATGAGCTCAACTCTACACATGACCATTCTTCATATAAAGCCTTGAATAAAGCATTGGTTATCATGTCATCTTCAAGAGTCCAACACATGAACTTCAATATTTTCCCATGGACAAGATCTATAAGAATATCTCAATGTAAACATTAGTCCATAAGGATTGTCATTAATTACCAAAACCACTCATGGGCAACCATGCACTTTCAGTTTGGTTATTCCTTGAACATATTTTCATTTGGTATCTTTTCAAATTGGTATCTTCAATCATGTGTTGATTTGGGTATTTGATATAATTTGGACCAATTCTTTTCATGTCACACTAATGTGTGCTCTCTTGTTTTAGTTGGTGTTTTATCCAAATTGTATCTCTTTTGGTTCTTGAAATTCTTTTGCATGCATATTTACTATATGTATTTCTTTGTCATGCTTACTTTCGTTGATCCAATATATAGGATAAACTCCATCAAATCATATATGGCTAAGATGTGCATGAAATTCAATTTCACATTAATATGCACATATTTGTGTGGAGTTTTTCCTATGTATTGTAGTTGCTCTAACTACTTTGAACCCAATGAGTTTGGGTACCATGTTGTTCTTAAATTTGTTTTAGGTATATTGGAGATGCATTGGAAGCTTGTCTCATTTACATGGAAGGTGGTGTCACCATGTGTTCATTGGAGCCAAGTTTGGATGATCATTAACTCTTATGTTCTACATCACCAATGCTATCTCGGTAACAAGTATCTACCTCATGCATACATTTCGAGCTTTCAACCTTGTGTAGGTTGTATCTTGGCATGAATCTTTTTGTTGTAATTAATTTGGTTCTTGCAAAACGTCTTTATTGCAAATGTGAGTAAGCCGGGATGATTACATATAAGGGGAATATATATTCATTTCTATGATTCATCAATCCCAATTATGTCAATCTAGCACTTTCTACTTAAAGTCTCTCATGTGCAACATTGACGAATTTTCAAAATCATTTGCCTTTTGGGATACTTCACTACAAGAAATGTGTCAACTAGTGACTTTTCTATAGTGACCAGGGAAAATTGGTCATAGATTTATGACCAATTGAAGCCATTTGGTCATACACAACTTTGGAGGGTCTAAAACTGAAAAATTGTGACTTTTCATGTCTGAATGGTCATAACCTGGTTAGATGAATTGGTCATAATCTAAAAAATCTTACGTATTGCCTTTTCTTTAGCCGCATGTGACCAATTTAAATGGTAATTCGTATTAGTGGACTGCCAACTCAACTATTTTGCCTACGTGTCAGTGCTTAGTTGGCAGTTTTGCTTACGTGTCAGTGCTTAGTTGGCAGTTTTGCTTACGTGTCACTCCTCACCCATGATTTTGATCTGGTCTGACGGTGGGACCCATGACATGTGGGACCGACACAAGCACGCCTGACATGACGGACCCACCAAACCTGACAGGTGGGTCCCACACACCCCCACCTGACAGGTGGGGCCCACCCACGTAGATAGACATGTGGGTCCCGCTCAAGCCTAATGACATGACAGACCTACCCCACCTGACAGGTGGGTCCCACCCACGTATATAGACATGTGGGTCCCGCTCAAGCCTGCTGACATGACGAACCCACCACACCTAACAGGTGGGTCCCACCAGCCCCACCTGACAGGTGGGTCCCACCAACCAACCCCACCTGACATGTGTGTCCCACCCACCCCATCTGACAGGTGTGTCCCACCCGCCCAACCTGATAGGTGGGTCCCACCCACCAACCCCGCCTGACATGTGTGTCCCACCCACCTGACATGTGGGTCCCACCCACCCCACCTGACAGGTGGGTCCCACTCAAGCCACCCACCCCCACCTGACATGACGGACCAACCCCACCTGACAGGTGGGTCCCACCCACCAACCCCACCTGACATGTGTGTCCCACCCACCAACCCCACCTGACAGGTGGGTCCCACCCACCAACCCCACCTGACATGTGTGTCCCACCCAACTGACAGGTGGGTCCCACCCACTCACCTGACAGGTGGGACATGCCCAAGCCCACCTAATATTTGGCAAAAATACGTGCTGCGGGGACTCGAACCCACGACCAGGCGCGAGCCGCTTTCGCTGTCTACCGCTGAGCTACTGAGTTGTTGTTGTTAGATAGCTTAAGTTTGTTTATCTATACTGTTATTTCTCTCTAGGTTAACAAAACAGCCACAGCCACAGGGCGTTTCCCCGATTCAAAATTTCTCCTGTCCCCGACGAAGCAGCGGCCACAGCCACAGGGCGTTCGACGGCGGCGGGGTTGGGGGCGGCGTTCGACGGTGGCGGGGTTGGGGGTGGCGTTCACCGGCGGAAGGAGTTGAGGGCGACGTACCGGCGTAGAAGTTCAGGCGGGGGCGAGGGGGCTGGGCGGCGGTATCGACGACGGCGGGAGCGCCTCGGCCACGGCCCCGCCGTCTGGATCTTCCCCTGTCACCGGCGAGCTCTTGCCTGGCTCAGGAGCGTCTTCAGCAGCGACACCTGCACCGGTGGAGAAGTTCGGGCCGGCGAGGGGGCTGGGCGGCTGCATCGACTACTGCGGGAGCGCCTCAGCCACGACCCCGCCGTCTGGATCTTCCCCTATCACTGGCGAGCTCCTGCCTGGCTCAGGAGCGCCTTCAGCGGCGACACCCTGCCCTCCATCCTCCGTGCACCGGTGGAGAAGTTCGGGCCGGCTGCATCGACTACGACCCCGCCGTCAGGAGCGCATTCAGAGGTCTGCTCTTCTTCCCTTCTTCTTCTTTGACTCGCTAGCTAACTGAAGAAAAGCACTAGAGCTAGCTAACTGAAGAAGAGCACTTCGAATTGTTGTTAGTATGGTAGTTAAGCTTCTGACTTCTTACTAGTTTGTTCGAAAAAATTACAGCTTTGGGTTTGTGCACTTCGAATTGTTGCTAAGTTCAGAGATTATACTGCAGATGGACAGAAACTAGATCACGAGAGGTGTTCGAAAGCTTTCTGGTGAACACATAAAAGGTGTGGAAGAATTCATACAATGTGTTCGCTCAAATTTTGCCAAGGATGATCGCATTCGTTGCCCATGCTCTCAATGTCTGAACCGTGAAGAACAACCTCAAGGCAGAGTTGAAGATCATTTGCTTATTCATGGAATGGCCAGCACATATGATAGGTGGATCCACCATGGAGAAGCGTTGGAGGAAGAACCTCAACATGCTGAATCTGAAGCACAACCATGCCATGGTAGTGATGCTGGAATTGCTTTTATGGAAAGTGTGCTGCAAGGGAATGATGGATTGGAGAAAGAGGATGGGTTTGAGGATGATAGGATACCTGACTTGTTGAGGGACTTGTACAATTCTGAAGACCATGTTGATGGACAAAGGTCATTGTTTACCGAGGTGTTAGAGGAGGCGAAGCGCGCAGCAGTTGAAGGGGGCAAATTTTCAAGTTTTACATTCACTGTGAAGCTACTTCATGTCAAGTCATTCTACCGGATTAGCAATGCTGCATTCAATGCGATACTCAGCCTATTGAACTTGCAGTTCCCTGGTAGCAATGTTCCCAAGAATTATGATGACGCGTTGCGCGTAATCCGCAAGCTGGGGCTTGGATATGTCTCTATACATGTCTGCCCAAACAACTGCGTGTTGTTTCGAAAGGCTTATCGCAAGTGTGACAACTGCCCGAAATGCAATGCCTCTAGTTGGAAGGATGCTGATGGGAAGAAGTCGATGCCGCAGAAGGTATTGAGGCATTTTCCGTTGAAACCAAGGCTACAACGGATGTTTCTCTCGGAGAAAACATCAGAGGAGATGCAATGGCACAAGCTCAAGCGGAAACCTGTGGACGATGAGCTGAGCCATCCAGCGGATGGAGAGGCATGGAAAGACTTTGACAAGAATTATAAGACATTTGCTCAAGATCCAAGAAATATAAGGCTCGGCCTTGCCACGGATGGCTTTAATCCGTTTGGGAACATGGGCAACTCATATAGCATGAGGCATGTCTTTGTGGTGCCGTACAACATGCCACCATGGGCATGTATGGATCAGTCCAACTTTATGATGGCGCTGGTTATCCCAGGTCCGGAGTCTCCAGGAAAGGATTTCGATGTCTTCATGGAGCCACTTGTAGAAGAACTGCTCGATCTATGGAATGGTGTGCTTACGCCCGATGCCTTGACTCCCAACCGGAAGTTTCTTCTACATGCTGCGGTCATATGGTGTATTCATGATTTCCCTGCGTTGCACACTTTGTCGGGGAGGATCACAGCGGGTTACCAGGCGTGTGTGCGGTGTGACAAAGTCCCGTGCTCGAGAAGAATAAGGAACAAGATTTGCTTTATTGGGCACCGTCGTTTCCTTGCCAAGAACCATAAGTGGCGAAGAAGCAAAGAGTTTGATGGGGAGACAGAAACCCAAGACAAGCCAGCGGAATTCACTAAAGAAGAGCTTGAGGAGCAACTCGAAAAGGTCAAAGATGTAAGACCGGGAAAGCTTGAGAAGAAGAGGAAGCGTGAGGTTGGGCAATGTTGGGACCGAATATCCCGGTTGTGGGACCTGCCATACTGGCCTTTACTAAAACTGAGGCACAATCTTGATATAATGCATATTGAGAAAAATATCACAGAGAATCTCCTTGGAACATTCATGCACATTGAAGGGAAGTCCAAGGACACATTGAACTCAAGGCTTGACTTGGAAGACATGGGAATTAGAGAAGACTTGCACCTTCGGCCTAATGCACATGACAAGAACAAGTTTGATATGCCAACTACTAGGTACACAATGAGCAAAGAAGAAAAGATTGCCTTCTGTGATTTCATAAGAGAGGTCAGGTTTCCAGATGGCTATGCGGCGAATCTAGGAAGGTGTATCTGTGGCGCCCTGACCTGACTGTTATACAGTGATGCTGTGTGTCACCGGTTAAGCGATACAACCGGAGGTTACGGGTTTACCAATCCCCGGCCAAAACCTTTGGCAGGCGTTGCTCGGAATGGATCATCAGCAACGCAACTCCCCGATTGATGCCTTAACACAGGCACAACCCTCAATGCATAATAGAGAGACCAAGACTTGTGGAACAACTGGCACATCACAGACTCTACGACACAAATCATATAGTTCAACTCTTATAATAGAGAAAGATAGCAAATGACATCCAGAGGTCACAGACCCAACATTACATCAAGCGGAAGCAAATTAGGTTGTTCTAAACAACAAGAACCAACATATGGCCTAAGAGGCCTACAGGTAAACATCACAACGCCAGCTGTTCCAGGATGTCCCAAGCTGCCACCTGGGAACCCCAGACTACTCGTCGACGTCCACAAAGAACCCACCTTCGAGTTCGGTGAAGTCCTCCTCTGAAACAAAACAAACGACGTTGAGTTCGACGAACTCGCAAGATTATATATAGAGCTTTAGCTCGATGAGGCTTTCAAAGTCATATGGCTGTTTTGCATAAAGCTGATTTTATTTATGAAAACATAACTCAATGGCATCGACTATTCAGAGTATTTTCAAAGAGGTAAGAAGTACTCTTTCTTCGATCACTTTACTCATCAACAACCACTGTAACTGTTCATCAAAGGCACCTCCCCGAATCACCCTCGAGGAAGCTCACCTTGCATTTGTGGGTGGTACCTCTAGTACCCAGTTTTTAATCATTCCGTTAACGTTATTCTATGATCTTACCTTCACTTCCCAAGTTCGTCCATAACCGCGGACACGGCTTTTCGAAAAGATTTAACCCTGCAGGGGTGTACAAAGGTTTGCCACGCGTACCGTCCGGCCCATTACCTGATCATTAGCTCTCTTCCGTGGAAAGCCGGCTGGGTGGGAGCGGTGTCGACTTCTCCCTCGTTAAGGACTAACCCAGGATCATCAGTGAGGACGGAGCAGCGGATCATCGACACCGTGCCCCGTGGCCACTCATTTTCCTAATACCATCATCCTCATCTCAGCCACCAACTCACGCACGCGCAATGGAAGCCCGAACTAGAGGACCCTGGCTAGCCCCGCCCGAGTTATTTAGTCTATGAGGGTTCCTGCAATGCATAGGCCTCACGCATGGTTGCACGCTCAGTCTTGGTTCAAGAGGTAAAGAACTCGCACCTAGGCGGCGAGAACGAGACAAAGCACCATAACCACAGTGGCCTCTCATCCCCACCTTTAAGCATTTTATTATCCGTCACCACAATTTCCTCCACCAACAACCATTCATCTCATCACCTGTTTCCACCACAAACCATCCATCGTATAGCTATGCAATTTACTAAGCATGGCTAAGCATCAACATAGCATAGTAAGTATCTCAGGCCACAAAACAATCCTATGGATAATAGGAGGGAAAACAGGTATTGGCATCGGAAACTTAATGCAACTATAGGATACTCTAATCCAACAAAATTGACATTTAGAACCGCATGCAATATTATAGTGGAGAAAATATTTGCGGAAACATAGGATAAGATATGCTCAGAGGGGGGATTACGCTTGCCTTGATCAAGGTGCTGGTAGTACAGATCTTCGGGGTATGGCGGTGTGACCCCGGTTGCTTGATCTAACGAAACATAACAACGGAGAAGCAATCAATCACCACACATGCTTCAACAGATGCAATGCGCAAACACATGATTTCATGACATGTTACATCCCCGAGAGGAGGATGATGCAACTATTCACATTAAACGGAGTCCGGATGCTTAAAGGGGCGCATCTCGAATATACCGTGGAAATAGGTATTGCAACAACTTTACTAGTTGATCAGGATAGATGAACCCTATGGTTAACTTGCATATGAATGTCATGACCATGGGAGGATGCAGGGTTAGGGTGATTAAACAACAAGGATTAACTTAACAGTTGCATTGAAACAAACGTCGAAGAAAAAGAAGCAAAACGAAAAGTCTGGCCAGACCGGAGTTTCCGGTCTCAGGGGACTCAAGGGGGCCGGAGTTTCCGGTCCAGCATTTTCGAGCCAGCGACGGCAGCCACTGGATCGAGTCCGGAGTAGGTACGGAGTTTCCGGTGTCATGGGTCCGGAGTATCCGGTGTAGGAGTCCGGAGTTTCCGGCCTAGAGGAAGTTGATGCAAAAGGGAACACGCGACGGCAGGCTCGGGATCGGGTACGGAGTTACCCCGGAGTTAGTCCGGAGTTTCCGGTCGCAGGTCCGGAGTCTCCGGTTCCAGGTCCGGAGTTTCCGGTCTGGAACTTCGAACTGCGGCTGGAAACTTGCGGGCTATGGCTAGAAAGCGGACAAGAGGGGGAGGGAAAGAATGAAGGTGTCCAGGAGGTGTGCTTGCTCACCCTGAACTCGTGGAGATGCTCAGCAAGGGCGGGGATGGACTGGAACGGCTTCAATCGAACTCGGGCACGCAGAGGACGTCGTGGAGAAGAACTTGAATCCCCGGCAATGTGCTACCTCCCCGCTCGATTCCTCCGGTGAGGACGTAGAGGAGGACGAGGCGGAGCTGGTGTGCTTCTTCGATTCGCTCGGGAGCGCTTCAATCAACGGCGAGGCGGCGGTGGAGCTCGGCGTCCATGGCGGCTCGGTGGGGAGCAAGAAGAGGAGAGGAACGGGGATGGTTTCCTAGGGAATGGGGTGAGGAGCAGGTGGGGGTCGCGTGGGGTTGCTCTTCCTTGCAGGGAGAGGGCAGAGAGGGCCCCTGCGTCGAGCTGGTGCGGCTGGAGCTCGAGCTCCAGTCGCTACAGCACGAAGAAGATGACGATCTTCTGAAAACCCCCTGGAAGCTTTCTTCCATCACGGATAGGTCCTTCTCCCATTTAAATTTTAAAACAACAACATTTCCTGAATTAATTTAGGCACCAAAACATTTTATAAAAATTTGAGAAAAATTGGGGAGCCTCCCCATATTGAGTAGAAGCTACACAAAAATTGGGGCTTCAAAATAAAATAGTTTGGACCACTTTTGTTCATAAGGTTGACTTAAGGCATTAATGCTAAATTTGAAAATGTTGCTCCTTTAATATTTTAGTGCAAACGCAAAATATTGTTTTCAACCCTTGGAACTTCCTTGACAAATATAGTTGTCAAGTATTGGTATCTTGCAAGGTTGAGTGCCATCAATGGTTTGTAGAATTGTTGGAGCAAGTTTGGCATTCTAGTTTTCCAATGTTGCCAAACCAAGTTAATGTGTGGTTTAGCAATTTTAGAAAGGATGCAAATGATGCATGCATGCCATGATGCAAGGAACACAAAAGTGGAAAAAATTACTCAGGTTTTTAGGGTCTCAGCTTTGAGCTGTTACAACTCTACCCTCCTTACAGGAATCTCGTCCCGAGATTCTAAGACTGCGAGAAGAAGTCGGGATACTCCTCACGAAGACTAGACTCTCGTTCCCAAGTTGCTTCTTCCTCGGAATGGTGAGACCATTGAATTTTGAGGAACTTGGTGGTCTTGTTATGGGTCTTCCTTTCGGCTTCATCCAGAACACGGATAGGATGCTCGCGATAGGTAAGATCTCCCTGGAGATCCAGCTCTTCATGATTTACCCCATGGATAGGATCCTTGAAACACCGGTGAAGTTGGGATACATGGAACACATCATGTACATTGGGAAAGATGACCGGTAACTCCAACTTATAAGAAAGATCTCCTCGCTTGGCCAGAATGGTGAAAGGGCCAACATAACGAGGTGCCAATTTTCCTTTAATTCCGAAGCGGCGAACGCCACAGAGGGGAGAGACACGGAGATAAGCTTTATCACCAATTTCATAGTGAATTTCCTGATGATGCTTATCATAGTAGCTCTTCTGCCCAGACTGAGCAATCTTCAGATTCTCCCGTATGATTCTAACCTTCTCCTCAGCTTCATTTATAATATCTGGACCAAAGAGTGCCCTCTCTCCGGTTTCAGACCAATTTAGAGGAGTACGGCATTTTCTTCCATAGAGAACCTCAAAGGGAGCCATGCCCAGACTAGCTTGATAGCTATTGTTGTAGGAGAACTCCGCGAAAGGGAGATACTTTTCCCAATCCTTACCGAAAGAGATTACACATGCCCCGAGCATGTCTTCCAAAACTTGGTTCACTCTCTCGGTCTGACCATCAGTTTGGGGATGGAAAGCGGTGCTGAAGTTCAGACGAGTTCCCATAGCAGTTTGGAAACTGTGGGGACCCCGGACTAGCTGTCCGAAATACCCTTATGCCTACAACATCAGCGATCCCGTGATCAGTCTGTCGCTGGGCACAATCAAACTGGTATCAAAAGGACATCCATAAATACCGAATAAATTTACTTACTTGATTGAAGTCATAACTTCAACAGGTACTTGCAGCGGAAATCATCAAACAGCGTGGAGCCCAAGTCATTTGCCACAACCACACAGGCAGCTGACTGGGAAGCGCCCTAGTTCGCAAAGACGTCATCGATCTCTCGGTCTTCAGCATACTTCTTCTTGAGGTCTGGACATAGGAATATCCAGGGACACAACCATGAGTACTTTTATGTACTCGCAAACCACCCCCGACATGAGCATGCAATAGCACCCTTTCAATTGTCAAACTTTTATTTATTTTAAAACATCTCTATATCTTTGATAAAAGAGGTAAGAAGGCTTTTAGAACTTTTTCCCATAAATCCACCTTTGTAAGAATTCTCTTTTATAACTTTTTCCCGAAAATACCTCTTTGTTGAAAAAGGTAAAAAGTCTCTTTTATAAACATTTTCTAGAAAATCTCCGTTGTTTATTTCTCCAAAACTCCTCCTTTTTCGACCGAAAACCATTCCTGGTCAATCATTGTTCCAACAACCTCATACCCGCCCGCCTGTATAGGGCAGATACAACACATCTCCATCTTAGCTTCAAGTCTCAAAACTTTCCCAAAACTTGCACATGGTCAGAGGACAGCCTCCCAACTGTCCATATCCGAGGACTCGGCTATTCGAATAGTTTTATTACCCTCTGCAGAGGTAGCACGCTTTTCCCACACCCATCCGGCAACTCATCGTGTTAGCCACGTCCCGCCATACAAGGTGTATGCGAAGTTGAGTCACCGACCATAGCCTGTCCTTTGCTCATGCTAGTATAGGATCCTACCGCTACGAAACCGGTTCCATCGACACTTAAATCCAGCCCGTCGGAAACTAAGTGTGAGGACTTCGTAGTTCTGCCCGGCGACCCAAAGGTGGCGTCTTCAATCCTCTTTCTCCAATACACTCATACCGGCCTCCGGTAGACTTCTCTTAAGAGGACCCAGGTCAGGGGCAGGTCACCAAACCATCCCCTCATGGAACGAGGTCATCCTCGTTGTTGAGGCATCCAGTACTAATATGAGCAAACTATATGACTACGCCATTTTCCCATATGTGGGTAAATGTGGTCGCACAGGTTATTGGCTGGTCGTCATAGTACAAAGACACAATGTGCATTTTTCAAAAACACCTCCATTCTCCAGTTCTCCACTTCCATACCGACATCTCGGTATTCCATACCCACACAAGTAATTTCAAAGGAGTTTTGAGTAAACAATATTTTTCCCATCCTATAGTTGATATACCCTATCTTATATATATCCACATTGGTGGTAAAATAGTTTCCATATACTTTTTTGGAAAAGGTTTTATAAATCTTTGCTTTAAAAGTAAAACATTCGATCAAAGTAGATGCATATATATATGTAGGTACAAGCTCAGAGAGTAGCTTGCCTGATTCCAGTATGATGTTCCTGGGCTTCTTCTCACCGATCAAAGAAATAAATTCCCATCCTTCTTCGATAAATCCTCTCCAAATACCACTCCGGTAACGTTCATATCTAGCGTCGCAAACATGAAAATAAAACAACACACAATAAGCAACCATACCACAAGTGGTATACAAACAAGTAATCAAACCACAAACATAGAACTAATTTAATCAAGCAACAAACTAAGATCTACATTTACAAGGGCATTATACTCACAAGGGTATAACACCAAACACATGCTAAAAACATAGAGCACCAAGACATCCTCTATTAAAGATACCTAACAAACACTTTTCCCTAAACAGGAAGTACTTCAGACAAAAGTTAAGTCATCCAGTAGTTTCTACTAACAAGCAAGGCTATGTACTATTAGCCAACCTAAGCAATCAGTAGCCCATACTTAGTTAAAAAGATTACCTCGCTACTCCAAAGTATCAAGCAACACAAGCAATAATTAACTACTTGTGGAATTCTTCAAACACCACTAAACAACACATGTTTAACTCAGTTAAGCTCAACTCATGCCACTAACAGTACTAACATATTATAACCTAATAAATAACACTAACATGCAAGCAACAGCACCACAACACTACTTAACCAGCAGGGCATACATTTTAATCACACACAACATTCTCACATTAGAATAAACAAACATAGTAATTCCTAATTACTAGGGGAATACTATATAGGGAATAAAACCCTAACAAACACCTGACTCACAAATAGCTCTCCTAACATGCTAGTAAAACTAGGAAACACATCTCCACAGTGGATTACCACCCTACACATGCTAGGAATCACATTTATAACAATAAAGTTATAACACAACTATTAATAAAGGCCTAATAAAAATAGGCAGAAAAGTCCTAAAGTTTACAATTGACACCACAGTCAAACCATGACTCCTAAATTCAAACCAAATTAGGTATAGGTTCTAGTATACATATAGAAGACAATCCAATTGGATTTACTCCAAAATTCAACTCACAAAAATCTACAAAAATCACCCAAGTGCTACTGGTGTGTTTACAAGAATGGACACAACTTTGGTTTTAGACTTCATTTGCATACAAGACCAACAGATCTGGAAAGGTATCACTTCAACCTATCCAGATAAATTTAGTTTGCAATTTTTGGAGTTATAAAACTCTAGATATTTAATATTTAGTGAAATAGATACTTTTTACAAGTTTTAATCTAGACAACAATCAAAAATATATTTTAACAAGCAACCAGTTCTGCATGTTTAAGAAAATGCATAGGAACTCTATAAAATTTAAATCACTCAAATAGCTATCACAGATCTAGCACAAAAGATTTAAAGCTATACTGAAAAATTAAACAGGAAAACAAACAGATATTTGATCTACTGAAAAAAAGAGATGGGCCAGATCTGGCCGTGTGGCGCAGCAACCGGCCCATCCACGGCCCATGCGCAGCGAACGGGTACGCTGCCGTCGATCTGGAGATCGACGGCCCTTGATCGTCTCCTTCCTCCAGAACGCGCGCGGCCGCGCGAGGCCGAGCAGGGAACGAGGCGGGGATGGCTACGGCGTGTCCGGCGAACCTGGGAAGAACGGCGATGTCTATGAGTTAGAGAAGGGGAGGGGAGCACGGGGGTGCAGAAATTGCAGGGAAAGGAGGACTGTACTGCTCGCGGTCTTGCTCGAAGTCCGACGGCCGGGGATGAAGAAGACGCCGACGCCCTGCTCGATTTGCAGCTTCCCGCGGCGATTCCTTGGACGGGGACGAAGAGGACGTCGAGGCGGAGAGGATGGTGGCCTTGGATTTGCTTGGGGCGTCCTAGAACAGTGGCGATGCGTGCGGCAACGGCGAGCTCGAGTTTGGCCATGGTGGAGAAAAAGAAGAGAGGGAGAGGCAGCAGGGGAGAGTGAGCGAGTGGAGGAGGGAGGTGCGGCGTCGTGGCTCCTTATCCACCTCGCAGGGCAGCGCAAGAGGGGGGGGTCCGGGCGTCGTGCGACTGGAGGGCGACACGGTGGCACGGGCAGGAGAGCGGAGAGAGAGGGGCGGCGCCGTGGCGTTCTCCTCACCACTCGCAGGGCAGCGGGGGGGGGTCCGGTGCGGTGCGTGCTTGGAGGGCCGCGGTCGGAGGAGCGGGAGGGCAGGCGCGGCAGGGGGGGCCTGGGCGGCGGCGACGCGAGCGATGACACGGCGACCTCGCACCATAGCTCCACTGTCGAGCTACAGGGACGCGACGACGAAATTACAGAAAACCCCCTAGTGTTCTGTTTCTAATCACAACTAGGTCCTTTTCTTTATTTCCTTTATTTCTTTTAAAACCAGAAGCTTTTCAAGGATTTTATTGAGGCACTAAAACCTTTTAGAAAAATTTGTAAAAATTTGAGTAGGCTCCCCTTGTCAAGTAGAAGCTCCACAAAAATTCGTTTTACAAAATAAAATGTTTTGAACAACTTTTGTTCATAGGCTTTAAATATGGCATTTTTGGATAAAATCAATTTGATATTCTTTTTGCAATTCAAAAGCAATTGAGAAAATATTGTT
Organism: Poa pratensis; assembly: GCA_947311845.1. Lineage (NCBI taxonomy): Eukaryota > Viridiplantae > Streptophyta > Magnoliopsida > Poales > Poaceae > Poa > Poa pratensis. The sequence continues at coordinate 71,929,330 of CAMZMU010000041.1, forward strand.
TTGAACTTTTGGAACTCCCTTGATAAATATATTAGCTTTTGCATTTGTGTTTGTCAGAAACAAACACATTTGAATTGAATCAAAAGAATAAAATAGGATTTCATAATTTAAATAAAATTTAGTGAATACTATATAATTTTGAGAAGGAAGGGGGTATGTGAATGAGATGGTCATCTATGTACCTCATCCCTGGAATTAATTTCATAAAGAAAATATTTTCTTGAGAGAATTAGAGAGTGAGGTAGATAGATTAATATATTAAGATCATTTCACCCAACTTATGATCCTAATTCAATTTGTTGAGTAATTTTGGGAGTTTTGCTTTATTTAAGTCACATTCCAAATTTGTTTCCAAGTGTGTTTGTAATTTACTACCCTAGCACACTTGGTTAATTTTTACACCCAAGCAACAACACAACAAGATCACAACAATCACAAGGATGATGCATTCAAGACAAACAAGTCACATTCACAAAAAGGAGCAACCACACATACCAGTCACACAAGGTCAAACAGAGCAATGGGTAGTAAAATACAATCATCAGTGAAATATTTCAAAAGTTTTTGTTGGTTCTGAAATTTGGGTCTTGTGAAACTAAGTTTTTCTTAGTTTCGAAATTTGGGATGTGACAGAAACTAGTCCAAAACTTGGAGGTGAATAGACTTCCACGATCAGAGATTATCTTCTTGGGAATGCCATGAAGGACGACGATACGAGAGGTATACAGGTCTGCCAACTTGGCAGCTGTAATGTCAACACGAACTGGGAGGAAGTGAGCCACTTTTGATAGTCGATCAATGATGACCCAAATGGCATCATGTCCCTTTGGAGACTTCGGCAGACCAGTAATGAAGTCCATACCAATTTCATCCCATTTCCACTCGGGAATAGCAATAGGGTGAAGAGTGCTGGCAGGTCTTTGATGTTCAGCCTTTACCCGTCGACAGGTGTCGCATTCAGCAACATACTTGGCAATTTCTCGTTTCATACGAGTCCACCAGAATTGTGGCCGAAGGTCTTGGTACATTTTGGTACTACCGGGATGAATAGAGAGAGGAGATTCATGAGCTTCTTGGAGGATCAGCTCCCTCAATTTTCGTTTCTTTGGCACACCAAGCGGTCACCAAAATAAACAACTCCGATTCATTGACAGAAAAACATTTGGCCTTCCCTAGCAATGTTTCCTTGATTTTAGAATACCCTTGTCACGTTTGAGCATCCTTAATCTGGTCTACAAGAGTAGATTTGATTCTAGATTTGCAAGGTAGCCGGAAGGAACCATTTCTAAGTTCAAACGAGAGAACTCTTCATAGAGGGCAGGTTGGCTTTCTCAATCATCAGATTGTTGCAATAGGACTTCCGACTTAGCGCGTCAGCCACGACGTTTGCTTTGCCGGGTTGATAGTTCAGACTCACATTGTAGTCCGTGATTAACTCCAACCAACGCCTTTGCCTGAGATTTAAATCCGGCTGGGTGAAGAGGTACTTCAGACTCTTGTGATCCGAGAAGATCTCGCAACGGTTACCAAACAGGTATGGTCTCCATTGCTTCAAAGCATAACCACGCGGCAAGTTCTAGATCATGAGTTGGGTAATTGAGCTCATGCGGCTTAATTGGCGAGAAGCATATGCCACCACATGGCCATCTTGCATTAGCACACAACCCAAACCTTGTAGAGAGGCGTCACAGAAGACGACGAAATCCTTGCTGTGTCCGGCAGGACAAGCACAGGAGCGGACGTGAGCTTGGCTTTCAGTGTTTGGAAACTCTCTTCAGCTTCGGCCGACCATACAAACTTTTTATCCTTCTTGAGAAGGTCAGTCAGCCTTGGCTATCTTGGAGAAACCTTCGATGAATCGGCGGTAGTAACCCGCCAATCCGAGAAAGCTACGAATGTCCTTGACTGACATTGGAGTTTTCCAATCCAGAATGGACTGAATCTTGTCAGGAATGACAGCCACACCATTGCGGATATCACATGACCAAGGAAGATGAGATTATCCAACCAAAACTCACACTTGGAGAACTTGGCATAGAGGCGGTGTTCTCGAAGTCTTGTCAGAACCAAACGAAGATGTTCCTCATGCTCTTCATTGGTTTTGGAATAGATGAGATGTCATCAATGTAAATGACGACAAACTTATCAAGATAATCCATGAAGATGGAGTTCATGAGCCTCATGAAAGTAGCTGGGCATTTGTGAGACCAAAGGACATGACGGTATACTCATATGAGCCATAACGAGTAACAAATGCCGTCTTTGGAATATCCTCCTTTCTGATTTTTATCTGATGGTAGCCTGACCTCAGATCCATCTTGGAGAATACCGTTGCACCAGCTAACTGATCCAACAGATCATTGATGCGAGGAATAGGATACTTGTTCTTGATTGTCACCGCATTCAACGGTCGATAGTCAGAGACTAGACGAGGCACGGTAGAATCCCTCTTCTTGACAAAGAGTACCGGACAACCCCAAGGTGAACTGCTAGGCTGGATGAACTCCTTTGCTAACAGCTGATCAATTTGCTCTTTCAACAGAGCCAACTCTTCCACCGGCATACGGTAGGGCTTCTTGGAAATTGGAGCGGTACCGGGAAGTAGCTCTATGACAAACTCCACACTTCGGTCAGGAGGCATGCCAGGCAATTCTTCCGGGAACACATCCGGGAAGTCACACACCACGTGTATGTCCTGGATTTCAGGAGGGGATTCGCCTTCCATAAAGCAAAGGAGAATCTCAGGTGAGCTGGGTACGATGGCGGACGGAGGTATTGATGTTGCAGGCCAATACTTCACAATGTCACCGGAAGGAGCGGTCACAGTAATGGTCTTGGCGGCACAGTCGAGATTAGCCGGTATTTGGTAGCCAGTTCATGCCCAGTATGACATCAATGCCTTTGGACTTCAGAGCTACCAAGGCATAAGGAAAAGACAAGGAACCTATATTAATCTGGACCTCAGGAGTAACCCCATCGGTTTGCCATTTGGAACCAGGAGTGGAGATCACCAAGGACGGCTCATTTTCTCGAACGGTATTTGTGGTCTTTTGCAAACGCTATGGATATGAATGAATGCGATGCTCCAGAATCAAACAAAACTGTAGCTGTATTGCCGTTGATTCGTAACTCACCCATGAGAACGCCGGGGTCCTCTTCAGCTTCTTCACAGAGACGTGGTTCAGGCGACCACGCACAATAGGTCCAGCCTTGCCAGTTGGAGTGGCAGGGGCTCGTGCAGGAGTTATCGCGAGAGGTGCCTTCTGGGGGCACTCCCTGGAGTAGTGACCAGCCTGGCCACAGGTGTAGCAAGTGACTCCAGGTGGAGCAGGTAGCATAGGACGGTACCCACTTCCGCCTATCCCAAGTGTCGAAGTAGTGGGGCGCGGAGGAGGTGGCCTATATCCTGCCCTCGGCATGAAGGGAGCACGAGGTACGGCGCTGTAGGGACAAACACCCTGCGCTTCTTGCTCTCAGAACCCGAGGAACTCTGGTGGTCCCCATGTGCGGGCCTCTTGGAAGCTTCAAGTTCCTTTCTTCCTTGCTCAAGAGTGAAAGCCTGGTTGAACAGCTCCTGATAGGTCTGGAACCTGAAGGGCAACTCATAGCGGAGCTGCGGAGTCAGACCCTTGCGGAACAGCTCTTGCTTGTCAGCATCATTGGTCACGTCCCTTGGGGCGTAACGAGAGAGATGGTTGAACTCACGACCATAAGTGCGGAGGTCCATCCGTCCCTGTTGCAAATCCAGGAACTCCCTCCTCTTCAATCCATGATCGGCTGGGAATGTACTCCGCACGGAAGGCAGTGCGAAATCAGCCCAGTGAAGACATGGTTGGCTGGAAACAAAGCCACATGGCTCCCACCAACAGCCAGCAGCACCAACCAAGAGATAGGTGGCAAAGTTGACTTGCTCAGCCACTGGACATGCAGCGCGGAGAACTTGCGCTCCAAAGCACGAAGCCAATCATCAGCTTCCAGTGGCTCCTTAGCATCAGCAAAGTGGGTGGCTGCGAGCGCAGGAACTCGTGAGAGTGTTGCACTCGTTCCTCCGTGCATTCTGCTGCACCAACTGCTCAGCAAGCGCTCATTGCGCCCACGGTTCTCCTCAATGGCCATCAAGACCTCAGCCATCGAGGGTGGTGGCGGCAGATCATCCTCATCATCATTGTGGTTACCGCGACCACCACGGCCTCCACGGCCTCCTCGAGCCATTCTGGAGATTTGACAATGACACGTTAGTATCTTTCTCCGAATGGTCGAACAATAGCATTAGCGTCTACACAAGTACACAGACTAGGGACGATAATACTTTGCGAGAAGGAAAACAACAAGATAGAACTTGGGTCAAAGATCAGCATCATGTGCTACTAGTGAGAGTTAAGAAATCACAACTTAACACACTCTAGTTGGCACAATCCGGGACCTTATGTTCAAGTCCTGGGTTAAAACCCAAAGAAAGGATCAAATGATTTGATTCGGTAGAAACATCTGAGTTGATTTGGGATTGCAACGCAGCGGGAGCAACGTGACACATAACACTAAAGGTCGAACCCACCCCGTTTCTAATCATTTTGAAGTAACAGACGGAGTAAAACCTTTAACTCAAATCGAGGTAAGATTGCTCCGAGATTAGAGGGTAACCAGATAAGGAGTAAAAAGAATCCTAAGATGGTTTTCACAACTCATTTTTAGGTTAAAATATTTTCACAAACACTAGACTCAACATCGACCAGTAGAAGGGTTTCCTACAGGCAGTACTGCTCTGATACCAACTTGTGGCGCCCGACCCGACTGTTATACAGTGATGCTGTGTGTCACCGGTTAAGCGATACAACCGGAGGTTACGGGTTTACCAATCCCCGGCCAAAACCTTTGGCAGGCGTTGCTCGGAATGGATCATCGGCAACGCAACACCCCGATTGATGCCTTAACACAGGCACAACCCTCAATGCATAATAGAGAGATCAAGACTTGTGGAACAACTGGCACATCACAGACTCTACGACACAAATCATATAGTTCAACTCTTATAATAGAGAAAGATAGCAAATGACAACCAGAGGTCACAGACCCAACATTACATCAAGCGGAAGCAAATTAGGTTGTTCTAAACAACAAGATCCAAATATGGCCTAAGAGGCCTACAGATAAACATCACACGCCAGCTGTTCCGGATGTCCCAAGCTGCCACCTGGGAACCCCAGACTACTCGTCGACGTCCACAAAGAACCCACCTTCGAGGTCGGTGAAGTCCTCCTCTGAAACAAAACAAACGACGTTGAGTTCGACGAACTCGCAAGATATATATAGAGCTTTAGCTCGATGAGGCTTTCAAAGTATATGGCTGTTTTGCATAAAGCTGATTTTATTTATGAAAACATAACTCAATGGCATCGACTATTCAGAGTATTTTCAAAGAGGTAAGAAGTACTCTTTCTTTCATCACTTTCTCATCAACAACCACTGTACCTGTTCATCAAAGGCACCTCCCCGAATCACCCTCGAGGAAGCTCACCTTGCATTTGAGTGGTACCTCTAGTACCCAGTTTTTAATCATTCCGTTAAAGTTATTCTATGATCTTACCTTCACTTCCCAAGTTCGTCCATAACCGCGGACACGGCTTTTCGAAAAGATTTAACCCTGCAGGGGTGTACAAATGTTTGCCACGCGTACCGTCCGGCCCATTACCTGATCATTAGCTCTCTTCCTTGGAAAGCCGGCTGGGTGGGAGCGGTGTCGACTTCTCCCTCGTTAAGGACTAACCAGGATCATCAGTGAGGACGGAGCAGCGGATCATCGACACCGTGCCCCGTGGCCACTCATTTTCCTAATACCATCATCCTCATCTCAGCCACCAACTCACGCACGCGCAAATGGAAGCCCGAACTAGAGGACCCTGGCTAGCCCCGCCCGAGTTATTTAGTCTATGAGGGTTCCTGCAATGCATAGGCCTCACGCATGGTTGCACGCTCAGTCTTGGTTCAAGAGGTAAAGAACTCGCACCTAGGCGGCGAGAACGAGACAAAGCACCACAACCACAGTGGCCTCTCATCCCCACCTTTAAGCATTTTATTATCCGTCACCACAATTTCCTCCACCAACAACCATTCATCTCATCACCTGTTTCCACCACAAACCATCCATCGTATAGCTATGCAATTTACTAAGCATGGCTAAGCATCAACATAGCATAGTAAGTATCTCATGCCACAAAACAATCCTATGGATAATAGGAGGGAAAACAGGTATTGGCATCGGAAACTTAATGCAACTATAGGATACTCTAATCCAACAAAATTGACATTTAGAACCGCATGCAATATTATAGTGGAGAAAATATTTGCGGAAACATAGGATAAGATATGCTCAGAGGGGGGATTACGCTTGCCTTGATCAAGGTGCTGGTAGTACAGATCTTCGGGGTATGGCGGTGTGACCCCGGTTGCTTGATCTAACGAAACATAACAACGGAGAAGCAATCAATCACCACACATGCTTCAACAGATGCAATGCGCAAACACATGATGTCATGACATGTTACATCCCCGAGAGGAGGATGATGCAACTATTCACATTAAACGGAGTCCGGATGCTTAAAGGGGCGCATCTCGAATATACCGTGGAAATAGGTATTGCAACAACTTTACTAGTTGATCAGGATAGATGAACCCTATGGTTAACTTGCATATGAATGTCATGACCATGGGAGGATGCAGGGTTAGGGTGATTAAACAAACAAGGATTAACTTAATAGTTGCATTGAAACAAACGTCGAAGAAAAAGAAGCAAAACGAAAAGTCTGGCCAGACCGGAGTTTCCGGTCTCAGGGGACTCAGGGGGGCCGGAGTTTCCGGTCCAGCATTTTCGAGCCAGCGACGGCAGCCACTGGATCGAGTCCGGAGTAGGTGCGGAGTAGGTACGGAGTTTCCGGTGTCATGGGTCCGGAGTATCCGGTGTAGGAGTCCGGAGTTTCCGGCCCAGAGGAAGTTGATGCAAAAGGGAACACGCGACGGCAGGCTCGGGATCGGGTATGGAGTTACCCCGGAGTTAGTCCGGAGTTTCCGGTCGCAGGTCCGGAGTCTCCGGTTCCATGTCCGGAGTTTCCGGTCTGGAACTTCGAACTGCTACCTCCCCGCTCAATTCCTCCGGTGAGGACGTAGAGGAGGACGAGGCGGAGCTGGTGCGCTTCTTCGATTCGCTCGGGAGCGCTTCAATCAACGGCGAGGCGGCGGTGGAGCTCGACGTCCATGGCGGCTCGGTGGGGAGCAAGAAGAGGAGAGGAACGGGGATGGTTTCCTAGGGAATGGGGTGAGGAGCAGGTGGGGGTCGCGTGGGGTTGCTCTTCCTTGCAGGGGAGAGGGCAGAGAGGGCCCCTGCGTCGAGCTGGTGCGGCTGGAGCTCGAGCTCCGGTTGCTACAGCACGAAGAAGATGACGATCTTCTGAAAACCCCCTGGAAGCTTTCTTCCATCACGGATAGGTCCTTCTCCCATTTAAATTTTAAAACAACAACATTTCCTGAATTAATTTAGGCACCAAACATTTTATAAAAATTTGAGAAAAATTGGGGAGCCTCCCCATATTGAGTAGAAGCTACACAAAAATTGGGGCTTCAAAATAAAATAGTTTGGACCACTTTTGTTCATAAGGTTGACTTAAGGCATTAATGCTAAATTTGAAAATGTTGCTCCTTTAATATTTTAGTGCAAACGCAAAATATTGTTTTCAACCCTTAGAACTTCCTTGACAAATATAGTTGTCAAGTATTGGTATCTTGCAAGGTTGAGTGCCATCATTGGTTTGTAGAATTGTTGGAGCAAGTTTGGCATTCTAGTTTTCCAATGTTGCCAAACCAAGTTAATGTGTGGTTTAGCAATTTTAGAAAGGATGCAAATGATGCATGCATGCCATGATGCAAGGAACACAAAAGTGGAAAAAATTACTCAGGTTTTTAGGGTCTCAGCTTTGGGCTGTTACAGTATCTCTCCCGATGGATGTAAGCTTCAAGGGCTCAAAACCCATGATTGCCTTATTCTCCTCCAGAGAATTTTACCGGCAGGGCTCCGAGGATTGATGGATGAAGATATATATGAAGCGGTCGCCGAGTTGGGGAATTTTTTAGAGAACTGTGCTGCAAGACACTCAAGTTATCGGTTCTGAAAAGACTTGAAAATGAAATCCCAATAATTCTTTGCAAGCTTGAGAAGATCTTTCCTCCTGCTTTCTTCACCGTGATGGTCCATTTGTGTGTCCATTTACCAAAAGAGGCAATGCTTAGAGGCCCTGTGCATTATGGTTGGATGTACCCGGTTGAAAGAAGGCTGCTTACATGTAAGCGCTCCGTGCGGAACACAGCTAGGCATGAAGATCGATTGCCGAAGCGTATGTTGTCGATGAGTGCCTCACTTTTTGCTCGAGGTACTTTAATGACATAGACACGAGATGGAATCGGCCGGGCAGAAATGGACAGTGCGATGACTCCTACCGTGGTGATGTGTCTGTTTTCAAGCATGGTGTGAACTTTCTCGGAGCGTCACAATACTTGGATGCGGTGATGAGTATGACAAGATGGTCTGGTTTGTCCTCAGCAACTATCGTGAGGTTTCACCATACATAGAGTGTGTCATATATTGTGCACTTGTTATTTTATTTAGCATTGTCTGATGTTTCCACTAACTATGTTTTTCTGGAATGGCAGGATGTGTAAAGAAGAGTTTAATCAAGAACAAAGCCGCATCAATGTTGATAAAAGGCTTCCCAAAGAATTTGCTGATTGGTTTAAAAAAGGTGAGATATTTAGCCATTGGATCCATTGCCACATCGCTTTTGGTTTGTGTGTTAGTAACCCTGGCTTATATGTGCAGATTGGAAAATTGCATGAGGAGAAGAAAGTGAGTGATGATCTCTTTGCTTTGGCATGCCACCGGATAAGCGAGTGAGGTTGTATTCAGGCTGTATTGTTGACGGTGTTCGGTACCACACCATTGACCGTGAGAAAGATAGAAAGGCACAGAATAGCGGAATCATCACTGAGGGAGAGCATGATGGTGAGAACATTGACTTCTATGGTCAGCTGAGAAGTATCATTGAGCTGCAATACAACTCTAGTGGAGGCATTGATCGCTCCATTGTCCTCTTTTGTTGTGACTGGTTTGACATTGGAGGCAAGAAGAAGACGGGGTTCCAAGATGATGGACATTTCAAAAGTGTCAACACTGGAAGGTTATGGTATAAGAATCATCCTCTTATTCTATCCTCACAAGCAACAAAGGTGTTTTATGTGCCAGACACACGTTTGCGTGGAAATTGGCGTGTTGTGCAAAAATTTACCCATAGGCACTTGTGGAGTGTGAAGGAAATGGAAACAGGAACGGGTCCTGGTGGTGGTGGACTCACATATCAGGATGAAAACTCGGAGGAGGTTCCGGTGAAAGAAAATGGAACCCGTGTGCAAACCAGAGTGCGAAGGGACCAGCAAGAACGTGTTCTTGTTGATGCTGCTGTTGTAGAAGGCATAAGGAAAAAAAGAAAAGTAGTGGCAGATGCTCATGAAAGCGATGATGATGATTATGATGAAACCATGTACCAGTATTATGACGAAACGAACACTAGCCATGGAATTCCAGGTTTCGGTGTCGATGATGATGAGTAGCGGATGGACATGAGGTACCTGATGCTTGTAGCTGATGCTTGCCACTGTTAAAATTTCAGATTTTGTCACTTTTTTCTTAACAAATTACATCAATTTTGTTGCAGTTTGCTCCTTGTAGTGCTACCAGATCCTAAGCAATGGAAGTTTGCTCCTTGTACTACTCCTTGGTACTGCTACCAGATTTTGTCACTGATGCATTTCACACAAGGAAGGCTAAGCAATGGTGCAATAAATTTGAGCAAAGAATCTAGTGTGCCTTTGTTGCCTTTGTGCACTGAAATGGCATAAAAGGCTGAGCAATTGTGCAAGAAATTTTAGAGTGCCTTTGTTGCAGTAAAGACCTATTTATGTAATCTGAATCTACTATTGAGTGTAATCTGAATATTCAACTTGGTGGTTTTGTTGCTGTGTTGCAAAATGTTTGAGACAAAATGGAATTTTCTGTCTATCTAAATACTGCACTTAGTGTCCTGCTGTCTACCTGAAGATTGTTGTTGTCTTGCAAAATGACATAAAAAATGTTTTGAGGCCTTGGTGGTTTTGTTGCTGTGTTGCAAAATGTTTGAGACAAAATGGAATTTTCTGTCTATCTGAATACTGCACTTAGTGTCCTGCTGTCTACCTGAAGATTGTTGTTGTCTTGCAAAATGACACAAAAAAATGTTTTGAGGCATGGGACTCAAACCAGCAACCTCTGCCTCAAATTTTCAGTGTCTTGCCATTCGGACAGAGATGGGATATTGTTATCTACAGATGTCACAGCATTTTATCTATACCTCATTTTGTGTGCTTTTCAAAAGAAACCAATATAGCTACTGATGTCTAAATATTTTAGCTACTGATGTTGTTACCAGATTTCAAACCATATAGCTTAATTTACATAATATGAACCAAATTTACATAATATGAACCAAAAGCAACCAAATTTCAAACCACAATTCATAACACATTGATTTCATCACCAAAAGAAACTAGATTTCATAACACATTGATTTCATCACCAAAAGCAACCATATAGCTTCAGTTCCATCATAGCAACAGGTAGCAAGGCTTAATTTACATAATCGCTCCAAAAGCAACCACAAGTCTTAATTTACATAACTTGGTTCACTACCATAAACAGGTTCACTACATCTGCTACTAACTTGGTTCATAACCAAAAGCAACCACCATAACTTGGTTCACCACATCAGCTACTAACATGGCTTCATGTCCTTCTTCAACATATAGCTTCAGCGGTTGGCACATACTTGGCATGGGTAGAGTTTGTCAACATAAAGCCTGAGACGGCCGGCTGCAATGCGAAAGCAGAATACGACAATGTCGCCCTGCAATTCAAAAAATCAAAATAATGGAAAACCTTCGCATAGCGTCATGATATGTGACCTAGTTACCAGAAAATATAGATTTTTTAACTATTTTAATGAATACACTTTATATTACTGCATATTTAGCTATAGTTAATTTAGATAGCAAAATACCCAAAATGTATCCCTCCTAAAGTTCCCGCACAAAATTCCCGCCCAAAATTTCGGACAGCCCGCCTCTTCTGGAAACTCCCACACAAATTACCGGAATTGTCGGAAACGCCCACAAAAAGATTAATTTCCAGGGGCTTTTCTGTTCTAACACTAAATGCTAGGGAAATATCCCTCGGCCGTGTCCTAACCCTAGCTATCCGTCGCCACTCTCTCCTCCACTTTCCCCTCCGCTCCGCCGCCGCTCCCGGAGGCGACGACGGCCACGCTCGACGACCGATGACGAACGAAGATGGCCACACGCTCGGCGACCGGCGACGACCACGCTCGACGACCGTTCTCCAGGTTTTGGTCTCTGCTCTCGATTTTCCAGGGTTTCGGTCTATCTCCCATGTAGATTTTCTAGGGTTTGACCAGCTAGGGACGATGGCTTGTCATGGCGTTCAGCTAGGATGAACCTCTGGTTCTTGGGGGTTCACTGCTTGCTATCTCCGGATTTTCTAGGGTTTGACCAGCTAGGATGAACCTCTGGTGCATAGATAGATAGGGATTGCGTGCCATGAACCTCTGGTTCTTGGGGTTTGCGTGCCATGAACCCCTGCTTGCTTCAGCTAGTCTTTGCTTGGGGCTTAATGGAGGTTCACTGCTTGCTAGCCTTTGCTTGGGGCTTCAGCTAGTATTTGCTTGGGGCTTAATGGAGGTTCACTGCTTGCTAGCCCTCTGATTCTTGGGGTTTCACTTGCAGCTAGCCAGTCTATGATTTAATTGATAACTAGCTGGGTGACCCGCGCAATTGCGCGGCTAGATGAAACACTTTCACATGTTATGACTGCAAAACGTGAGTACGTGCATTGTTTAGGCTTGAAAGTTTAATTATGTTGTACTCTACCTTTCAGTCTGCAACATTTATTTTGCCATTGACTTAAACATTAAGCAACATGACTACATGAGTGATGTACTTGATACAATTGCGATATCCACTACCTAGTATGCTCCTTCTTAATCAATCAATCATGTGAACTATAATACCTCTAGTACATTCAAATAATCTATATTGTTACAACAAAATCCTGAAAATGAAGCAATATATTACGTGTTAGGGGCCGTGCTAATTCGAACTTGGGCACACCTCGATCAATTTTCCATCCAAGGCAATGTATTTATATCGGTTTATTCATCTAAGTTTGCTAAAACAAACACTCACTCTCATTCATGTATACTGATACAACTGGTGCATCCTTATACCCACCAATGGATTATCTTTTCGCACAGTGACCTTGCACGGCTAAAATTGTCTTGTCTTACGTTTTTTCTTCAGAAATACCAACTACATCTTCATAGTGATTAGTGAAACACATCTGGTGGTCAGGTGGTGGAGTACCACAAAAACGATCCAGTCCATCATTCTTTACTCTTCGTTCCTATTCCCTTAGTATGTAGACGTCAGTTCATGCTTGCAATTGTTTACTTTTAACTTCCAGGCATGCCCTACAGTGCGTTTCCTTTTTTTAACTCACGTACGTACATGCATGAACGGAACTGATGTCTATTTGCAGTTTGAGTCCTTCACGCCCTCGGGCCTTGAAGGTACATATCACTTGCATTAGAATTTCAAATCCCAGCAGAAAAACTTTAAATTAATGGCCTATACATTTTTGCATGTAGATGAATTCATGACGATGGAATATGTGCACCGCTAATAGTGATTAATTCAAGATAATAATTTAAATGAATCATTTTTGAACAGTTTAAGTGTACATCCAAATCTATAGTAGATAAATTAACTTCTTATTAGATGAATAAGGAAGCATACTTTCTATGTGAAATTTCAAATACATTAGCAAGGTCAATTTTCAAAGATTTACAGATCGTCCAAAGTATGGGCCAACTTACCTGGAAAACCTCCAGCATGTGCGTGGCTACCTTCACCATCGAATGAAGTGGTTGCAAATGCATGAGGAGAATCCTATTTCAATCGACTTGATGAATTGTGGTCAGTTTAAGCAATGCTTTTTGTCGGCATCAATCCAAATTGTCCATATGGCTTTCCAACAATTGCTTCTCGTCGGATCAAAGTCCACATGCAGACTCGTTGTAGACTTGCCTTGTCTATGTTAGTCAAGATAGCTGCAGTGAGATCACATACATCAATTATTTTCATCGTGAGATTGCGAATCATGCCTCGAGCTCATAGGAGGTTTTATGCTCGGGCATTGCGGGGGACGTGTAAGGATTTCTGGCGATGTTGCTTCTCGCCAGATAAATGTCGCCGCGTAGATTCATCGTAGACTCATGGCTTTTTGTATGCTTGTCAAGCTTGTTGGCTGAGATCTCTGCCGTCGAATTTTCCATCACGATGTTGAAGTCCACGCCTCCTCGAACACATTGGAGGTTTTATGCTGGGGCATTGTAGGCGACGCTGGCAGCGACACCGGTGCATAAACTGTAGACCAAGATTTATCCATCTTGCAAAACTTATAGGCTAGAATCTCTTATGTTGGGGTGTTGAAGAGGACGATCAACTGCCGACATATATTTTTTCTCTCCCTCGTGAAATAACTATAGGCTCAATTCGCTGCCAATAATATATCGAAAAGAAACATAAGAAATCTCATACGGCTTGTCTGAATAAAACACATCCTCCCTGCAAAAAAAAAAGAGTCAAAGACATGCTTAAAATAATCATGGAGGAAGAAATTTCTCGACATTTCCCGACACTGATCCGTTGTCGTATTTACATGAGAGATCAGTACCAATAAAAACACATATTCTTGTTTAACTGCAGATATACAAACAAATGAAGTACTATTTTAAGAAAAATAAGAAAAAAAATGCAAGAAGTAAATGCTACCTGAAATCGGCCCAAAGTAATTTACTAAAATCCTATTGTTCCACCAACCATTATCCAAAAGGACATGACACCTGCAAAAATTAAGAACAAATAAAGTATGCCAACAAAAGCTGCAGATATACAAACAAATGAAGTACTATTTTAAGAAAAATAAGAAAAAAAGATGCAAGAAGTAAATGCTACCTGAAATCGGCCCAAAGTAATTTACTAAAATCCTATTGTTCCACCAACCATTATCCAAAAGGACATGACACCTGCAAAAATTAAGAACAAATAAAGTATGCCAACAAAAGTTGTAATGTTTTACATGAACCAATGCTATAAGCTTTATGCTCTCTCGTCCCAAGGATTTGCTGTAGTTTTCAATTTACCACATCATCAAGTAATGATTTATCTGAACAAAAGTACGATCATTAGAACATTTAATGGCATAAGTGGTGGATTTATTTAAAAATCAGGTTCCACTCGTGCATGATTCCTTCAGCAATAATCAGTCCGGTATGTGCATGAGGAAAATCATACTTCATTGATCTATATTGGATGGCCGCATGGTGTGTATGCATGAGGCAAAATTGAAACCTGATGATCTACGGACGGGAGAGTTAATTAACTTGCTGACGTACCAAACTAAGACAAATACGGCGGCGTCTCGGCCGGAAAGTGGCCCTCCACCTAGGCTTCACCGGCGCCGGACTGCTGGCCGTAGATTGGCATGTAGTGAATAACATCTCCAGCTCCCAGACGATCTTTTTGCCGGCGGTTGATTTAGATCGGGATCCTTGGCTGAATGGCTGTGTTGAAAAGAGGCCAGGAAGAAAGCTCGCCGACACAATTTTCCGACGCTCCCCATCTTCCCTTCCTCTCCTCTCTCCATTGACCTTAAGTTGATCTTCCTGTAACTACATCAAGCAAATCATCAAATAAACATATTGTTTCTCCTTCAATTAACAGCACGTGGAAACCTTGGATAAATCGTACCTATTTGTTGGATGTTTTCATGAGGTCATGCGCCGATCGATCTTGCAGAGATGGCGAGCTGCGTGTGCACTGGTTGTCTGGTGCATGCATGAGCAAACATGTTTCAAAATCTAGACAAATATATGTGCATGCACGGCCGGCCAGCTCCGTGCGTATCCTTCCATCATGCCGAGATCGCTGTCAAGAAGATAGCAGTTCCTCGTCTGAGTTGGGTCCTAGTACCTCGATTGAAATTTAGTAGAGAAGGTCGGCGCGCGATATTGCTTGGTAAGACCTAGGCTTCGTCTCGCAGCGGCCGGCCCCCAAAAAATCCTTGCTGTCTGTTAATCGTGATGCAACAACTTCAAACGATGCCTCGACTGACATGGAGTCAAGAAGGCCGGCGATATTGCTTGGTGAGACCTACGGCTTCGTCTCGCAACGGCCGGCCGCCGGAATCCTTGGTATCTGTTAATCATGATGCACCAACTTCGATTAGATGGGTATCGCGTGTCCATGTGAGACCGCATCCATGGAACACCATTGACGTACGTGGGTCTGGCTCTTATTTATTTTCTTCCTTTTGTGATGGGATAAGGACTGTGTTACTTTGACGTGATGGTCTGTTGCTTTTAGACGTGAAGGAGATGGACACACCGGCCGAATGTTACGAATATTAAATCTTAGCCGTTATTTCAGACTTGATTATGTCTAGCTAATCTCAACCGTTGATTGTTTGTTGTTTTAATAATATAATAGATTAAGTATTATTCTTGGGGTTTCACTGCCAGCCTATGTTTCTTGAGGGGTTTTGTTTGCTAGCCTTGTTGTAGGGTCTTCATTGACATGATTCTTCTGGAGTAATACTTCTTTGCTCCACTATTCATCCTTGCTGTAGGGATATTGTGTGTTTCTAGCTCCTGGCCATTGCCAGTCATCATGCATATATACATGGCATGTTCTAGATGTACTGGTACCCCACTTCATTGTGGTACTGCCTCACTTCATTGTGGTACTGCATCAATACTTGTTACTGTTTATACATGAAATGCTTGCTTGTGTACTACCTCACTTCATTGTGGTACTGCATCAATACTTGTTACTGATTATACATGACATGACATGCTTGCTGGTGTATGACATGTTTATCTAATACCATTTCAATCTATCTTGCAAGGTATCAAGGCAACGACACATCTCCAACCTAACTACCACCAGTCCAACCACCTCCAGATTATCCATCACAAGGATGGGAAAGAATAGTCGGTATATTGGTAAGTGAAATGTATAGATCTGAGTATGTTTCTTTCATGTCAGTTTTATCTATGGATGCGTGTCAATGTTCTAACAGAAATGTATTGACCTCAATATGTTGCTGACCTTTCAGTTTTATATATTGATGTGTGTCAATGTACCATTTATTTTTGTCTCTGTTCATGGCCCACCTTACCTAAATAACCAGGTTTAAATGAAAATAAAACATGGTAGCATGCCTTGTCTTTTTTTGCTTGTAAAACATGGTAGTTCAAATGTAATGGTTTAGCCGAAAAATTGAAGTTATTCTACTAGGATTAAAATGATGAAAATAAACATGGTGGCTTACCTTAGCTGCTTGTGTTGTCTTGCTTTCCCATGCATTTCAACATACATCTAATGGTACATTATTTATTCTCTAAAGAGCCGCCCCTCACCGAGTACGAGAAGCTTAGGGCTAGAAATATGATGAGAAACAACCAGAGGCTGCAGGATGTTGGTCTCGGAAGGATAGGGTCAATGCTTAGGTGCAGAAATGATTTTGAAGAAGTTAGTGGAGTTACAAAGATGATGCGGACTATTTTCCTAAAGAAGGCGAAGATAATGATGGAGAAGAAGTTGGCAACAGTGTAGTGGAGAAGCCTGTTGTTAAGGTGTGCAAACTCTGTCTTGTTTGGGATGTGTGGGAGTCCTTTGTTTGCTATATCATTTGCTTGTCTTTTTACTTCATGTTGTGCTTCCTTGTCTTGCTTACTTGTGATCTAATGCTGCTATCCTTGATGTTTATGTGAGGTCCTGAAGTCTAGGAGAAAAAAGGCTGGTGTGAAGAAGACGAGCAAGAGGAAGCACCGCTCAGCAACATCTGCTGCAATGGCTCCAGGAAGGGTGATGGCACCAACCCCAGAAAAGACAAAGAGGATGCTCAGAGCTGATGAAGCTGTTACTGATAGAGTAATAAGGCAGAAAGCAACTGCGATTGCTCGAACCATCCAACTTGAAAGCCAGCTGCAAAGTGATGCAGGATTTCACTCAGTGGATGAAGAAGCCACTGTCCTTATGGACCGCAGCCACAATGCACCTACTGGAGAACAGCAGCAGATCATGCAAGATGAAGGCAAGTTCTCTAATCTTCTATTCTACTTCTGCATTTCCATAATGTAAGCATGCCTGTTTGGCAGAACCATTCCTTCATCTGTTTGCGCTTCTTACTCATGAGCTCAATTTCATTTTCAGATGGAGCTGTTGTGGTGAGGGCAAACAAAAGAAGCGGATCAGGGCTTGAGAGGATGACTAAGTCGCTGGGTAGCAAGGTGGCAATCCAAATTCCTGAGGGGATGAAGCGTCCCGAGCAACCTGTGCAGGCTGCAAAGTTTGCTACAGAGGGTGGGCTCATTGCTAGATCCCATACACCAGTTCTGCCGCACTTCAAGGAGTACAAGAAAGACAAGACCATTGTGAAAGACTACATTGGGAAAGTGGCTGTAAGTTACTTGTCTCGTACCTGCATATGTTTCTTTCCTTCTTTCTGTTTCACTTGTCACATGATCACTAATCTTGAACTTTGTTTGCTGTCTTTGTAGATGAATTTTCAAATGGACACCGAGTCGGTGGTCGTTCAGAAAGTTTGCACAAATATGCTTTAGAACATTGCGAAGAACAGACGTCACAAGCTGAAGAAGGAGTATTTCGACCCCCTACCAGCTAATCAAGTCAGCATCAAATCGCCGGTGCCATATGTGAACGATGTCGAGTGGGATGCGCTGGTGACCATGTGGTCCTCACCCAAGCACAAGGTCTGTATGCACATGTGCCTCTGGTCTTATTTCCATGTAATGGCTTGCTTTGATGTATCTGCTGCTGTTTAAATCTACTTTGCTCTGAGATTTTATTTAGATGTACTTGCTCATTATTCTTCTCTGATATATATATCTGTGGTATCTTGTTTACATGTTGTTGCTGGTTTATTTTCCTCCAGATGACTTTCTAATTCTAGCCAATGATAACAGTCCTATGTTTTTGTAGAAAACTTGTCTGTCTGCCATTAAAAATCGAAAGAAGGTCAAGTTTCAGCAGAAAACTGGCTCAAGGTCATACATGGCTCACATATATGCAGCTGTAAGAATATACCTGTTTTAATCTTTAGGCATAAGTACATTTTGTCTTCACAGCTTACTCTTGTATTCATGTTGAATAATATTCATTCTCCTTTACCATTTCAGAAGGAGAAAAGAAATGGTGAAGAAATGTCTGCCTTTGATGTGTTCAGGAGCACCCCTTGTGGCGAAAAATCTTGGTATTCGGAGCCAGTTCAGATTGCTCTTGTAAGTGCTGCTTATGTTCCCATTTTGTTGCTTTTCTAGTGCTTTTTGCTTGCATAAAACTGAGATTAATGAGTTTTTCTCTTGTATTTCCATCTAGCTTGAAACTGAATCCTGTTTGTAATGTGTGCCAGGCTGAGATGGAGAAAAGGAGGGATGCACTCCTACCTGATGGTGAAGCGCCAAAGTCTGACGTTGACATAGTTGCCGAAGTTCTGAAGGAGAAGTCCCCTTCAAGCACATTCCTGATGAATGTTGGGCTCCAGTCAAGTTCGTCCAGCAACAAGTCTGTCAGACTAGGAGCTGTTGTGGCTACTCAAGTCCTTGAACTTCAAGAGAAGTTGGCGAAGTCAGAAATGCAAGCTGAAGCTGTGCTAGAAGAGATGGCAGCAATGAGGAAGAAAACAGAGGAGGCCGACGCAGCACGAGACAAGGCCGACGCAGCACGAGACAAGGAGCTCGAGATGATGCGAAAGAAGGCTCAAGAACAAGATGACAAGTTCGCCCAGATGCTCGCAATGATTGGAGCTAGACCTGCTTGATGACCTAGCTGGGAGAGTTTGATGCATTTAGTAGTTAATTTATCTGCTGCTACTTTTACATTATGTGAACTTTGAGCATTTTGTGATGGGAACTGCTGTGGGAACTAGTTCAGTGAACTAGTTGATGGTGTAGGAACTAGTTCAGTGAGCTAGTTCAAACTAGCCAGTGAGCTGATGTGCTCTGCTCTAACTTGAGCATTTTTTGGAACCTGTGATATGAATCTGTTAACTGTGATATAAATTTGTTAACTGTGATATAAATGTTTGTGAATTTAATTGCTTACTGGAACCTGATGTACTGTCAACTAGGACCCACTGATTAGGAACTGACTACATGGGCCCACTGAAAAACTGACAAATGGGACCCACCAGCCAGAAACTGACAATTGGGACCCACTAGCCAGAAGCTGACATTTGTGACCCACTTGCCAGAAACTGACAAAGGGGACCCACTAGTCAGAACCTGACAGTAGGGACCCAAATGTCAGAAGCTGACCACTGGGACCCACTTGTCAGAAGCTGACCACTGGGACCCACATGTCAGAAAACTGACCATTGGGTCCCACACGCCAGAAATGACAACTGGGACCCACCCTATAAAATGAAAAAAACACGGTCCAAAAGTAAAAAGGCCAAAATATTGGGCTTGGCCCATGTAGTTGACCATAATTAAGAGAAAAAAAAACTATATTGTTGGGCCAGGCCCATCTAAACTATCAAACTGGATTGGGCTGATTCTGCTGTATGACCATTTAAATTGGTCACCATTTTGCCACGTCAGCCACGCCACGTCGGATCTGACGTGGACATAGCAGATAGCAGGTGACCAAAACAATTGGTCATAACACTTATGACCCTTTATTTTAGTCATGAACGTCTATGACCATTGCACCCAAATGGTCACGTACATTCGTTTGTGACCGTCAGCTTTCGACCAAATGTTTTTGGTCACAAAAAGGTCACAAATCATACTACGTGACCATTCAGTGACCAATATGGTGAGTCACTAGTGAGCATATTTCTTGTAGTGCTTGTTATCTTACTCGGAACATCCATTTGTTAACCTTTATCCCTTGTGGATAGTTTTGATGCTATGATGAGTATGTCATGGAAGTTCATTTATATTCCGTTAAGATATAATTCGGCTTTGTGCTATGTTTTTAAGCAAAGATCTTATTGGTGTATTTATGACTTCCTCTTGGATATCATGATCTTTACCCTTGTGTCTATCTTATGTGTACATGTTTATTTGTAGACCCATATCTTAGTGATTCGTGTCTACTTAGAAACTTATACACATGAGAATAGTACATCTTTAATTGATATTCCAATTCTTTAGTGACCACCTCTTATTGCTTTTGACTCTTTGGTGGTTTCTAAAAGGCACAAGCTTTATTTTTCATGTGTTATTCTTTTTGCATTTTACTAAGCTTGTGGAGCTATTTGCTATATCTCTTTTGGTGTGTGGGTATGGGAAAGACATAATGTGCACTATGTGCAACTCCTTTTGAAAGACTATGTTGATGCTTCTCATCCTTGTATTAGTCTCCTAAATGTATTTTTATCTCACACCCACCCTTATATTTGCCGCTCCTTGCTCATGTTGCAAAACATTTTATTTATTTGTTGCAAGTTGTTTTGCCTCATTTCTCATTTATATTCTCTTGCATGTGCTTGTGTTCGAATTTATTTCGGAGGGAGTGAGGATTCCATGTTGTGCACACTATATTGAAATACAAAATCCTATTTGTGCACGTACCTTGGGGAGTTCCCTCTTGATATTTAGAACACTTTTCGGATTTTTTGATTGCTTACTTCTTTCGTTGAAGTATCTTTATATTTGATATTCTTTTGCAATCTTTGGATCCTCAATATAGTTTGATCTCCACCCAAATATTCATCGTTGGATTTCTGCATTTGATTTCACTCATATTATGAGAAAGACACACATTATGGTGGAGCTCTCATTATATTGGCCTTCTAGGTTTTTCCTCCCATTTCGACAATCGATGCCAATGGGGGAGAAATTTAGAGGGTTTAAGGGAATATGTGTTTCTTCTCTTGCGGTTCTCTTGCTTCCTTGCTCTTTGTGTTGCATGGTTGCTTAAATTCATTATATAAACCCTCGTAAAAGGGATTGTCATCAATTACCAAAATGGGGGAGATTGAAAGTGCATGTTGCCCCCCATGCGTGGTTTTGGTAATTAATGACAATCCTTATGGACTAATGTTTACATTGAGATATTCCTATAGATCTTGTCCATGGGAAAAGATTGGAGTTCATGTGTTGGACTCTTGAAGATGACATGATGACCATTGCTCTATTCAAGGGTTTATATAGAATGGTCCATGTGTAGAATGGAGCATATTGCAAGTGTGGCTTGGAAAAGAAGATTGAGTGAACAATCATGTTTACCTCCAAGCCATCATACATATCAAGAGAAGAAGATGAAGTGCAAGCTCAATATGATGCATCTCGGAAGATATCATTTGATTGAAGCTTGGAAAGGAGACATGAAGACGGAGCTTAGCGAGGCCCTCCCATAATGGAGTATGTGGGAGCATTTGGAGAAGTCTTCATCTAGCATGAGCTAGCAAGCACAATCAAGAAAGGTGTTTCAACTTGAGAGAGTCAAGATTGTCATCATCGAGCTCAAGTGGAATGCGCAAGGCAAAGGTGTGATCTTGATAGGTTTTCTATTTTACCGGTCTCATGGTGTTTAGTGGGAGACCGGGTTATAGGATAGACGGCGTACTATCAAGAGGGGCTCTCAAGTGAGTAACTTGATCGCATCTTTGTGGAGAGCTCAAACCTTTGCATACTTGGCATTTCATCTTTCTTGGTTCTTACTTGGCTTTTCTCCTTGTTGGGTTTTGGTGCTTGTTGTGATCTTCATGACAAGCCCAAGTTCACCGAAAACGAATTTCGTATGGAAAACTTGTTGCGTTTTCGGTTTTGGAGGTTTGCGATTATTCCTTTTTAGAGAGGTTTTACCTTTCTCCATTTGGTTTTATCTTCCATTGTTGGACTATGATATTTACCTGCATGATCTTGTAAAGCTCTTCGTTGTGATTCCAACGAGCCCGAGAACATCAAAAATGGAGTCCGGATGATCAAGATATCTTCGTTTTCGTGTTCGGTATTGCTGCAGTTTTTCCTAGGCCGGAGTCTCCGGTCCGAGACGGGAGTCTCCGGTCCTCGCGTTTCGTTTTTCGTTCCAGTGGACGTCACTCTCTCTATAGGGGTCCGGAGTAGGTCCAGAGTGACCCCGGAGTCTCTGGGGCCAGACTCTCTGGTCTCTGCAGTCCGGAGTCTCCGGTGTTATTTTTCCTGCAACGACTCTTTTTTTGTGGGACCTATAAAAGGCCCCCTTCTTCCCCAAAGAGACTAGCTCTTCGAAGCACAAAATTTCCCCCTCTCTCACCTCCATTGTTGACCTTGGAAAGCTTGCCCCTCTCCCAATTCCTCCCATGATTCTTGCATATTTCTGAGGGATTTGAGAGAGGAGATCTAGATCTACAGTTCCACCAATCAATCTCTCCTCTAAGTGAGGGGAACCTAGTGGATCTAGATCTTGGAGTTCTTGTGTGGTTCTCCTCTTTGTTCTTCCTCTCTTATTCCCCCATAAGCATTTGGTGCTTTGTTGGAATTTGAGAGTGAAGGATTTGAGCACTTGTGCTCTTGCCTTTTGTATTTGGTGCATCGGTGTGCTCTCCACGAGGATTCGTGGAAGTTGAAAGTTTGTGACCTTGTTCCTCTTGGGTCTTTGGACCCTAGATGCCCACGTGGTGGTTGAGACCCTTGGTGGTCACTTCTAGCC
Source organism: Poa pratensis (assembly GCA_947311845.1). Taxonomy (NCBI): domain Eukaryota; kingdom Viridiplantae; phylum Streptophyta; class Magnoliopsida; order Poales; family Poaceae; genus Poa; species Poa pratensis. The sequence goes on from CAMZMU010000041.1 coordinate 71,952,202, forward strand.
GTTCGGGACCCCCAATCCCGTTGTGGGTTGTGCCCCGGATTGTTGTTGAAAGCCGTTCGGGAGCACCCAATCCCGTTGTGGGTTGTGCCCGGATTGTTGTTGAAAGGCTCTGGATTCCGCCTTGAAGGAATTCCGATAGTGGAAGGTGAACCAAGCCTTTGTGGTGCGGTTCATCGGAGAAGAAGCTGAAACCTTTGTGGTTGTTGAACCGTTGTGTCGGTTCACACCTCTCCAACGAGACGTACTCCCTTAACAAGGAGGAACTCGGGAATACATCCTCGTCTTTACGTGCCTCGGTTATTTCTATACCCGAGCCTTTTACTTATGCAATTTACATTTTGATAGCCTTCGTGCTTGAAGTATTCTATAGCTATCACCTTGTTGCTTGTCTTGCTTAGCATAAGTTGTTGGTGCACATAGGTGAGCCTAGTTTATTTAAGTTATCGGCTTGTTAATTTAAACACCTAGTTTTATTCCGCAATTAGCAAGCCTAAACCGGAAAAGTTTTTAATCGCCTATTCACCCCCCTTTAGGCGACATCATTGTCCTTTCACCGAGCCGGCCTCGCAGCCGCCAGCCCAGCCCACTAAGCGGCCCACTGGCCAGCTGATGGTCACCGTGACGTCACCGGTGGGCTGACCCGCCGCGGCGGCGACGACGACGCCGGTGGCGTGGCACCACGTCCTGGGACGCGCGGCCTAGCGCGTCGGCCGCGCCTCATCGCGGGCTGACTCTAGGTGGCGGTGCCGCCCCTAAATGGTCGCCAGAGCGGTGGCCGGCGGCGCGCGAACGCGGCGGACGTCCGCGGGCGCGGCGGCGGTGATTGCGCCGTCCTCGCGGCGCCCCGTCAAGCGGCGCTCGTCAAGGAGGGATAGGCGGCCGCGGCGGAGCTGGCCGTCGTCTCCGATTTGGCCGGGAAGGCATAGAACACCGGCGATGCGTGCCGCCGCGGCCGCGCACGAGAGGAAAGTGGGGAAGGGGATTGCCGCGGCGTTTTGGCATCGAAGTCCCTGCAATTTCTGCAAATTACAACGCAGTCCTTTGCGAACGGTTTTTTGCAAAAATCCTGCGCCAAATTTCGTGCACGCGCGTAACCGGGTGTGACCGGGGGCGACGTGTCGCGCGCCTATTGGTAGAAAATACCAGGTACTGTAGCTAGCTACAGTACCCATCGGGGGGGGGGGGGGGGGGGGGGGGCGACGTGGCTCGATCCTGGCAGTTCGTCGCGTGGATCGGACGGCCAGCGGACACCGGCGACGTGGAGGGCTGAGAGGCAGCGGTTTCTTCAAGCTGTTATATATAGTAAGATGATCCTCATGCCTCTCACTCATTTCCATGCGAGAAGTCAAAGTAAAGTCAAGTAAATTAGACTCTCTCACAAGCCTACCCATGTTATCACCAAAACCCCTCTCATCCTTAATGTACTCATATACCAAAGTAGCAATGGCACTAGCATAAATAGGAGTTTCATCAATATTATTCCTCCTCACAGCCAAGTGTAAGGAACTAGCAAGAATTACTCCCAAGTTATACTCACACGGTGTGTTCTCTTTTGCACATTTAAGTAAATAAATCATGGGTCCAGTGCAAGTAGAAGTGTTGTATCTAGCAAGAAATCCTCTTGCAAGGAACAAAGCAAAGTATCTCAACCCGGGGTGTTGTATGTGAGTGAATTTACCCCTATTGAGTCTATCAGGAACATTCACAGAAATACTACGCAAAAAGGTAACAAGTTCTTGGTTAGATTCAGCACGGGTCTCATCCCAACTACTCGTGTTCTCTACGCGAATAGCTTTGAAGAACTCATCTAATGACATAACAAGGCGCTGCCCTCTCATAGTAAAGTTTATGATCAAGGTGGGAGGCAATGGCTTACTTTTCTTACTGTGTTTGTAGTTTTCGGGGCCCTCGAACCGGAATGTGGAGAGGAATTCTCGCGAGAGTTCCTCGTATGTGTTTCGTGGATGAAGGGAAAACTCGAGTAAGCCAGCTGCAGCGGCGAAGGCGTTGAAGTCTTCCTTTCTCCCCCAATGATCAAGAACAAAGGGGTCTTGCAATTTGGTTGCATGAATTCGAAGCCTCTCCCCTGTATATATTGCACCCTCCTCCCAAAGAGGGTTGTCATCATAATTCTCGGAGACTCTAGATGATCTTCTCCTTGGTCTCGAAGTCATCCCAAACAATCCCTTACCCTTGTTCATGATGTAATCTTGCTGTCCAAAAATAATATCCAATAAAAATTAAGATGTAACACTCTAAAACAACATTAAGCCATCCATAACTAGTCTCCACATCAATATCATGCATCAATATCAACTAGAAAACTTAAATCCATGGATTTCTCAAGCATATTAGGTGACACCTAGTGCAGCAAAATACTTCATACACAAAGCATAAGAACAAAAAGTAATTGGATTGGTGGAAGAGTCACATACCAAGGAGCAATCCCACCAAGCAGATTTGAAAAATCTGCCCTAAACTTGGAGATCCAAGGATAGCAGGAAGAAGGAGCTCGGGAAAATTTGGGGAAAATACCTGGAGCTGGTTTTCTGTCGAGGGGAAGGAGATGGGCATTGACCTCTCACCTAACACCCCCTGGGGGCCAAGTTAGTGGGTCCCACGCGGCCAAGGAATCTGGCCGCGTGGGACACTCTCTTTTGGTCCCTGGTGGCCTCCTGGTGTCCCACTTTTGGCTGTTAGTCCCTCTGGTAAAATAACTTATCTCCAAATTTTTTTGGAATTTTTCGAGAAAATTTTCTGAAGAGAAATTTTCAAACTTCCTATTCTGGAATTTTCGAACTCTAAAATAAATACATTTACGCATATACTCTAAAATTCTAGGATAAATAAAATTAAATGCAATACAAATTTTTATGGGAATCAAGTTTTCATCATTTCCACGTTAGTAATGAGGTTGATCAAGTCTCATTAATAATACTAGTCGTTAACCCGTGCGCCTGCACTGGCTTGTCGTTTAAAGAAGACATAGATGCCATATTAATGAGAATACATATATAAGTCATTTGTCATATTGCAGAAACATTACAAACTTTGAGTTACATAACAACAACATTGTATTTGTATTTACGTACAGTGCACTATTTAAACAACAAAATTTGTACCGTAATTTCAATCAATAATAACTCCAAACATGTTTAACCAAACAATGTATCTTTTAAGTTTAATCTTTCACTTAACTGTTGTCTCATAATGTACCCTTTGGACATATGATGCTTTGCTATTGTGAGGGTAGCACAGGACTACATGCATGCATGTGTTAACCATTTTTACCACCTTGAGACCTTGCGTATTTGGCAATTTGAGCAGAGAAACCCAAGTGTTGTATTTACTGAAATTGTTAATGTGCCCTGTATGCTAATTATCAAACCGTTGAGCTAATAAGGGGAACAAATATATAGCAAATAAATAAACATCAGCCTGAATTTGTATGCATATGTTTACAGGTGAGAAATCATAAAATCCTTTACGTGCCATGTCGAAGATCGATGAATGGTAATAATATTATTCTAGTGAAGCTACAGAACAATTACAGCTGATCATATGTGCGTCCACCTTCACCATTATACAGTGTAAAGCACAAATGATTAACAACTATAATCTTAATTTTTCAAGAACTGGCTGTTTAGTTTTCAAGAACACAACACACTGCATGCTTTTTTAATTTCCACTTCGCAACAAACTGTACGCTCAGATTCTGCATCACGCGTGTGTATTTGGCACCAAATCGCAAGGTTAATATTTCTTTTTCCATCACAGATTGCACATGAAGCAGCGAATCATCTAAAACTTGCATCCACTAAGTCCATGCACATGCATATCATGCGAATCAGAAATAGAATCAGATGCTATTTATTTATTAAGTTAAAAGAAGATCAAACCTGAACGTTAGAGGATGACAGAGTTGCATTGGTGCTGGAGAAACACTGCCATGCACCACGGCGAGACCATCCGAGCTGGGACATGCATCCAATTGCTACTTCGTACAGTAGCATACAGGAAGAACAGCACGCTAGCTGCTACCTCACCCTAACATGCATCCACACAAATCAACTTGGGGTGAATAATCTAATCGCCGGCCGCAGCATGGCAGGAAGAATGTATTAGTGCGCAACCTGACATACATCAGATGAGATCGATCGATCTTACGTGTGAATGACGGCTGGATCAAATATGCGCCGCCCGCATCACTGCCGGGCTGACGATTAGTAGATCTATTTCCTATATTCATTTTTTTACAGGGAGAAAAGTCACGGGGTATTTTATTATTTGCCACGTATTATTTCTTGTTGGGATTCGAACTCAAGTGGTGAAGGATAGGCATGAGAAGACTCAGCGTGGCGTTGGACAAACACTTTTAATCCAACGGTTTTAGACAGATTATAATTACATCGGACGGACAAAATTTTCTAACCTCCAGGATTAACGTGGAGCCTCGTATGGTGCCTCCAATTAGTAAATATATAAGATGTAAAAGATATAATACATGATTCTTATTTTTATATATAAAGAATAAATTCAAGATATCTCATATTTGATTGAAATAGTTCCAATCATCAAGGTAGCATATTTTGGTGCAGGAGGTGGTAGTGTAAATTCAAAGCTTCCAATCATAAGAGTATTTCTTTGAATAGAATTCACACTCTTGTTTATCATTGTAACATGATTCTTTTTGGGAAAATAAATAGTATGCTCATTTCCTTTGACACTAAATGTCACTTTGCTCTCAGTGCAATTTATCACAGAGCTTAGAAAAGAGGTTTTGTACATGAAAGCACCCTGCATACGCATAGGGTGAAGGCTAAGCATGTCCAGGAGTTGACAATATGGATTGACAATCTTGTATAGTTTTCTGTACATTCCCCCTCCCCCCTTTCGATGTAAATGAGCTGTAAATTCTTCATGTTTCCCCTTTAATTTTCAATAAAATATTGTGGGGCTTTGCCCCACAGTCAGTGTTTTCTAAAAAAAATGTCACTTTGCTCTCAGTGCAATTTATCACAGCTCCTGCAGTGTTTAAATAGGGTCTTCCAAGAATAATTGATAGATTATCATCCTCGGAATTTCTAATATAACAAAGTCTGTAAGAATTAACACATTAGCTATAGAGATAGGAACATCCTCACATATACCTATAGGTGTAGCAGTTGATTTATCAGCCATTTGCAATGAATTTTTAGTTGGAACCAATTTGTTTAGGTTAAGATTCTTATATAAAGAAAAAGGCATAACACTAACACCAGCGCCTAAATCACATAAGGCATATTTCACATAAGTTTCTTTAATTTGACCAGGAATAGTTGGAATACCAGGATCTCCACGCTTTTCAGGCAATTTCCCTTCAAATGAATAATCAGCAAGCATAGTAGTAATTGCATCAGTAGGTATCTTCCTTTTATTAGTAAATATCTTTCATATATTTTGAATATGGAGAAATTTTAATAGCATCAACAGAGGAATTTGCAAACATAAAGTTTTAATCAACTCAAGAAATTTCTCAAACCTAGCATCATCTAAAGATTTCATTACATCTTGGGGATATGGTATGGGTCTTTGTACCCATGGATCCCTCTCTTTACCTTTTTGTTGATTTGGATGATTCTTCTTTTTATTCTTCTCAATAGATGGCTCAGGGTCTTCCTTTTCAGGGGGTTCAGGTTCTTCAATATTTTCAGCTTCATGTTGTTCTTCTTCAGGTGAAGATGATTCCTCTTCTTCAATATTGTCATCTTCGGTCTCAGCATCAAAAATAGAAATATCCTTATCTTGTTCTTGGGAATCATCAATATCTTTGTTTTCAATGGGAGATTTTCCTGCAGAAGATCTCTTCTTGAGAGCCTCTTGCTCTTTCCTTTTGGGATGGTTTCAGGATAGTCAGGATCCTGAGTACTTAAACCACCTCTAGTATTAACTCCACAAACCTGTTTCTTCTCAATAAGATTTTCATACAATTGATTTTGAAGAGAAACCATTTGTTCAACTTGGTTATTCACCATTTCACGATGTTTAATAATTCGTCTAACCTCTCCCACACTAGCATTTAAATTTTCACGAATAAATTTAATTTTATGAGAGTTTTCCATAATACTCATTCTATTATCATGCTCCTCAGGATTATTATAATAATCAAAATCATTGACGTATGATACATCAATAGGAGGTGTTACCTTTTCATTACCTTCCATAGAGCTAATAGCATTGACTTGGAGTGGAAAACATGGTTGATCAATAGGAAGTTTAACACCCATTTTAGATAATTCCTTGAGATGAGAGGTTTTAATTCCCTTCTCTTTAATAGCCTTGGAAGCTACTTTCATTGTCTCTTTGTTTAATTTAAGAATGCCTCCTTTCTTCTCCGGAAATATATTTTTTCATCTATCTCTTCAATATTCCAATCTTCATAGTTTCTAGAGATAGTCTCCAATAACTCAGTTGCTTCATCAACGGTCCTTTCCCTGAAAACATTACCTGCAATACTATCAAGATAGCCTCTAGTGTTTTCAGTTAGTCCATTGTAAAATATATCAAGTATTTCATTATCTTGAAGCCATGGGTAGGACATTTCCTAACCATCTTATTGTTCCTCCCCCAAGCTTGGGGTAAATCCTCCTTCTCTTTCTGTGAAAAGTTGCTAATCTCAATAGTTAAACCATGATCTTATCAGTAGGGAAATATTTATTATAGAATAGCTGCAAGCATTCCTCTTTGCTAGTAATAGATCCAGGTTCTAAATGATTATACCAAGTTTTAGCATTTCCTCCCAAAGTAAAAGGAAACAACTTTAAGAAATAATAGCGTTGTTGGATTTCATCTTTACCAAATAACACAGATAAATCATGCAAAACAGCAATGTGTTCAAAAGGAAACTCATCGTCTCTCCCATAGAACTTAAACTTCTCAGCTTTTTCAATTATTTCAGGATCAACACTAAACTCATAATCTTTGTCTTTAATTTTAATAGCTGGAGCATTCATTTTCTTAGTAACAGGAAATAATCATCAAGAGGAGAATTTTTATGGCTATCAAGTTTATCCAATTTATCAAAATTCGAATCCATAAAGCCATAGTAAAGCATCTTCTTCCTCAGAAGAAGTTTCATACTCATCGTCACAATATTCATTATCTTCTAACTCAGACTCCACATTTTCAATAATAGAAGATTCAGGTATTTTGGTTATCTTAGATGTTTCAGTGTCTCAGGTGTCACTTCTTTGTCTATGCTACTACATATTAAATCATTTTTAGTACTAGTAGACATCTTAGACAATGGTGAACTATTTAAAACTTTTCCTTTTTTCCTAGGAACAATAGCAGAAGCAACATTATGTGGAAAGTTTGGCCTACTTGGCAAATCCGTACCTCTACGAGTAGTTGAAGGCCTTACTTCCTTGGGAGTAATCTTTTCCTTTCCCATAGTTGGGAACAAGCAAGTGCAGCAAATAAATGATAACAAGTATAATCGCTGAAATCTTGATGTCATGATACCAATAAAGCTAGGCTCCCCGACAACGGCTCCAGAAAATGTCTTGATATCGACAAGTATAGGGGATCGCTGAAATCTTCATTGGGAAGTATTACCCAAATTTATAGTTCGACTCGATGGGAACACAAGAATACCAATAAGACTTTGGCAATTGAGGCGTCACTCTCAACCACACCTGTATATCAATAAACTTGCAGTAGTGATAGTGATGGCAGTAGGATGATTCAAGTAAGCAAAATAAAACAGCAGTAGTAAACAAGGGTTTCCCAGTTTTCACCGAAAAAGTGAAAGTGTAACTCAGAGATTTAAAACGTAGGCATGAGGTGATAGCGGGGTGTTGCATGAATAAGATTGATCATATAATAAGATATAAATAGCAATGGGACTTATCTATAACTCTGATATATGTAGGTATGTGTTTCGTAAATAGTTGTGCGTACTAACCAAGAGAATTTGCACAACATCTATTGTCCTACCTGCCCATTTCACCGGGGCCAACTTGGAACTACAGGTAATTAAGGTCTACCCGTTCGAATAGCCCGGAACAACACATTAACACTTCATGAACACATAGAATCCTCAAACTAAAACATTTCCCCCTTGTTTTCCCTATATGTCACTTTTAGGGTTCACAGGTTCGACATAATAGAAGGTGATACACTTTGCAGATAAATACCAAACTCAATTATATGATGGAGCAAATTAAGTTCATTACTGAAATCATGCCACTCGGGCCCTAGTAGCAAGCATTAAACATAGCATAAGTGCATCACCACAATACAAAAATATCCTCAAGATCAACCCCTAAGATCTCGGACAACGGGTATCATTACATGATCAATCTCATCCAATCCCCATCCACCTCATATGCCTACATTGTACTACTCACACATGGTGATAGTGAGGGAGCTCATGGTTGATGGAGATGAAGGCGGTGAAGATGGCGGTGAAGACGGCCTCCGGATCCCTCCACCGGGGAGAAATCCTGGATCAATCTGTCTCCGAAAACGAAGATCGTGGTGGCGGCGGTGCTCTGTTTCGCGAAAGCTCCCCTCCTCTTAGGTCAGCCAGTTTTTCATATATATGAGGGGGTACGCCAAAGCCGAAGGAGAGGCGGTGCTCGAGGCCCAAGTTGGGTGGGCCCACGCGGCCAAGGAATCTGGCCGCGTGGGGCCCACTCTTTTGGCCCTCGAACGCTTCCTCGTGTCCATCTTTTGTGCGATGTCCTTCTTTTCCATAAAAACGGACGTGGTATTTTTCTCCGATCTAATTTCCTGCAAAAACAACCAGAAAAGAGACTTTGCTAAAAACAGCATCAGATTCGGCAGTTTTATTCAAATATGGGAAGATTCCGGAGCAAATTATGAAGCAAAGTGATTGGAAAGTAGATGCATTTTAGGTGCATCAGTTGTGCAGCAAACAATGAAAGCTTGTCATGCCATAGCAGACAACATGATCACCTACTGCGACCTCTACAACACACTGGAAGGAGGATTCGATGGCTGCGAGCTACGGCACATTGAACGAGAAAGCAACGAGGAAGCAGACAGGCTAGCCAACATTGGCTCCACAAAAGCAAAAGTGCCAGAGGGCGTTTTCCTCGAGCGAATCAAGCACTGATCCATCAAGGAGAAACGACCTCCACCTGCATCGACTGCCACATCCAAGGACAAAGCACCTAGCATAGAAGGCCCACCAGTCGAAGTAATCCTTGTCGAGCCAACTTGGACTCAGTCTTTCCTGACGTACATACTCCGCAACGAGCTACCTGAAGACATAACCGAGTCACGGCGAGTTACTCGACGATCCAAAGCATACACCATAATCAACAGTGAATTGTACAAGCGCAACGTCTCAGGTTTGTTTCAAAGATGCATAGCATTCGAGGATGGCAAAGCTATACTTCGAGATATTCATGCAGGTACCTGCGGGCATCATGCCAACAGTCGATCACTCGTAGCCAAAACCTTTTGAGCAGGGTTTTACTGGCCTACAACACTCAAGTACGTGGACGACATAGTCAAAAGGTGCATCGAGTGTCAAAAAATCACCGCAAAACCTCATGCACCCGCATCGGCGTTGAAGACCATACCTTTGGCGTGGCCTTTCGCCCAATGGGGGCTCGATATGGTTGGACCACTCAAAAAATCCTCGCCTGGAGAACATACTCACCTACTGGTGGCGGTGGACAAATTCACAAAGTGGATCGAAGCAGTTCCTATCACAAGCTCGACTGCCGCTACAGCAGTCAATTTCATAAGATCCATCATGTATCGCTTCGGTGTCCCAAGCAGCATCATCACTGACAATGGCACGAACTTCACACCGAGGAATTCCGCTCCTTCTGCAAAGAGCAAGACATCATGCTCAATTATGCATCGGTGGCGCACCCGCAGTCCAATGGACAAGTTGAAAAAGCCAATGGACTTGTGTGCAGTGGCATCAAGAAGCGATTGTTGGTGCCACTCAAAAGGGCCGCAGGTGCCTGGGTCGATGAGCTCCCCTCGGTGCTATGGAGTTTACGCACAACTCCAAACGCCTCGACAGAATTCACACCATTTTTCATGGTCTACGGCGCAGAGGCAATACTGCCATCAGATGTAAAGTTCAACGCACCCAGAGTCGAAGCATACGATGAAGACGACACAAATGAATCACTCAAAGACTCAGTCGACTTGCTCGAAGAAGCACGCAACACAGCACTTGCTCACGCAGCTATCTATCAGCAGGACCTCCGTAACTACCACAATCGTCGACTGCGTACAAGGTCGTTCATGGTGGGAGATTTAGTACTTTGACTAAAGCAGAAGAAGGTGCACAAGCTTGCCTCTCCATGGGAGGGACCTTTCATCATCACGGAAGTCATCGATGGTGGAGCCTATCGACTGAAGCATGCGAAGACAGGAGAGCTATCACATAACCCATGGAATGTGGTGCACCTGCGTCGTTTCTACGCTTAGACTTCCTAGTCTCCAACGTAATAGCGCATAATGTCAAAGGGCCAGCAGGTTTCAGATGCACTCTTTCCCTTACCAGGGTATTAAGGGGACTGGAAGGTTTAATGAGGCGGCTTGCTGGCCAAAAACAATATTTGGAATAAAGAAAAGTGTTCCTCTATGAATCCCTTGCATATTTTCTTCTTTCACCACACCCAAATGTGTGGGGACCCCGGACTAGCTGTCCGAAATACCCGATTATGCTTAACACAACGATCCCGTGATCAGTCTGTCGTTGCACATAATCCGAATTGGATACTTTACATCCATTACAGTACCGAATAAAAGTCTTACATAAATGGTCATTTAGACCAAGTTCTTACATAGGTGCCTTCATGGGCCAAACCAAAATATCAGCGGAAGCTACGGCGTAGTAGGCATCATTCTAACGACGACGACCCGACAGGCAGCTGACTTGTGGAGATCCTTAGTTCGCATAGAAGTCACCATACTCCTGCTCGGCGTAGTGCTCCTCCTCGTAGTCTGGCTAGGACAATAGCCAGGGACGAAACCAATATGAGTACATTTGAATGTACTCGCAAACTACCCCAACATGAGTATGCACTAGTTTTATTTTTAACTTTTCAAACTTTGATTTTCTTATAACATCTCCATATCCTTGTTAAAAGAGGTAAGAAGAGTTTTTATAACCATTTTGAATAAAGACCATCACTTTATCGGTTTCTCCAAAATTCCACCTTTTTCCGACCATAGTCTGTCATGGTCCACTTTTACCAACACCTCATACCGATCCGTTGGTATAGGTGCAACCACATTCTCCACTTCACTTTCATTTTAAAACTGAATTCTTTTCAAAAACTTGCACATGGTCTAGGACAGCCTCCCAACTGTCCATATCCGAGGACTCGGCTATTCGAATAGTTTTACACTCTGCAGAGGTAGCACGCTTTTCCCCCATCCATCCGGCAACTCATCGTGTCCGCCATGTCTCGCCATACAAGGTGTATGTGAAGTAAGCCGCCGACCGTAGCCTGTCCTTTGCTTATGCTAGTATAGGACCCTGCCGCTACGAACTTCCATCGACACACAGGCAAATTTCCCAACAGAAACCCCAAGTGTGAGGACTCGTAGTTCTGCCCGGCGAGCGAACCCTTCAATCCTCCCACCATCGTGTTAGGACCCAGGTCAGGGGTAGGTCACCAAACCATCCCCTCATGGAACGAGGTCATCCTCGTTGTTGAGGCATCCCATACTAATATGAGCAAATTATATGACTACGCCCTTTCCCATATGTGGGTAGATGTGGTCGCACAGGGTGAGATTGGTTGTCATAGTACTAGGACACAATGTGCATTTTTCATAAACATCACCATTTTCACTTCTTTACTTCCACACCGACATCTCGGTATTCCATAACCACACAAGTCTCTTTAAAGAAGTTTTGAATAAACAACATTGTTTCCCATCCTAAAGTTTTATATAAGCTACTACATAGGGTGGCAAAATAATATCCATATACTTTTCGAAAAGGTTTTGTAAACCATTGCCTTAATAGTAAATCATTTGATCAAAGTAGATGGATATGTATTTAGGTGCAAGCTCAGGTAATAGCTTGCCTTGCTCGGCAAAGTTGTCGGGTTCTTGTGCTTGATGATCAGAGAATTCCCCCTCCTCGTAGACTCCGGCAACGTTCTCGTCTAACGTTAAACAAGCAATGCAAACAATTACTAAACTACTTAAGCAAGCATCACAACATATCAATCACAAACATCACAATTAGCTACTGCACACATCAAACCACACAATTTGGTTTTCAAAAAGTTGAATTAAACATTATTTAATTAAGTCCAAATTATGGCAGAAACTAGTTATTCATGTTTAAATCCACAACTTAAGTTCTGTTGGTCACAAAAATACAAACTAACATTCTATAGAAAGCTACTGATGTGTAGAAGACAACCCAATTTGAATTGGATCATTTGGAGTTACCAAACTCCCTACACATTGGACTGAATCCAGTAGATTAATACTCAAGTTTTAGCTACCATTTAAATTCTACTGCTCCAAAAATTAAACCCTTTTAGGGGTAAGTAAACATGGCTATATGTGAGTTAACAAAATTGGTCCTAACTCATTTGGGTCAACCAACACACATATTTGTTTGTTTTAGTACAGAAGGGTTTATCTTAAAGTCAACAATTAATAATGCTTAATTAATTCTACCAAAATTAGGGGAGCTAACACAAGGCAGTACTAAGGTAGAAAAATTGGTTTGGAATTATTTGGACTAACAGAGCATCATAAACAAACAAATTTAGAATTTAAACCTTCTGTAGCATTTTCAATAATACTTTTTATCTATTTAATTAAATGACATGAGACCAATTGGGTTGGTCAAACAATTTCATAAGCTTTCCAGAACAATTAAGTTTTATTTATTTGGATTCCTAAATCTCAAGTTATTGAATTTATAAAATGGGTCCAGTACTGATTTTCTCTGGAAATTTAAATTCGAAAATGTGTTCAGTTTAGATAATGTTGAGAAATCTGACGGGCGGGGTCCACCCGTCAGTGACTCAGCGCACGCGGAAAATTAATAAAACCCTGATGAGCGGGGCTCGCTCGTCAGTCTCTCTCTCTCTTTTAACCGAAACGGTAAGCTACCGTTGGATCGAGATCCAACGGCTATCGTGCGACGCAGCGACGGCGACCACAGAGGGGTGGTGCTGCGGCTCCGGCGACGATGCGGAGGACGGGCGGCTCACCTAGGGGGCTCGGGAGACGGCGGAGATGACGCAGAACGACGGCGGCGGCTCCGGGGGAACTCCTGGCTGAGTGGCGCGTGCTGGGACGGGCTGGTTTGGCGGCGGCGAGCTCCTTCTCTCCACGGCCGTGCACGGGCTCCGGCGAGCTGGCTGCATCGATCCTGTGCACGAAACGTTGAGAAAACACGGCGGGTGAGTGCGAGGTTAATGGTGAGGCAGTTGAGGGCTAGAGGGGGGAGAAGAGAGGCTAGCACGGTGGCGGCCGTGTCGTCGTCTACCTCGAGCACGACGGACCTGCAGGGGCTTGGGCAGCAGCTGCGGCTGCAGCTGAAGCTTGGCAGCAGCGGCTCCGCCCTCCTGGCGGTGTACAGGGGAGTGGGGAGAGCAAGGGAGGCAGTGGTGGTGTGGTTTGAGCACGGGGTGGGCAGGGGTATATATCGGCAAGCACGGGTCCATGGTGGACGTGGTGCCGGAGAGGTGCAGGGCGTGCAGGGGCGCGTCGTAGGGGTGGCTACAGCGATCGAGGTGCTCAGGGGTAGCCGTGGTATGTGGCGGCGAGCTGGGCGTCGCCAATTTTTGGGACGGGGCTGGGAGCAAATGGGCGGTGCGGCGTGCACCGGCACGGCCGTCTCAGGCGGGCGCGGCCATGGCGTGGCCACAGCGGCAACGGGGGTCCCTCCTGGGCGGGAGGTGAGAGCAGAGGAGAGCAAGGTGAAGCGAGGGAGTGAGAGGGGGGGCCAGGGAGTGGATGATCACGGCGATGCCACGCACGGCGACCATGCCGACCATGGCGCGGCCGCGCCGGGCTCGGTCCCCTCCGAAGCTCTTCTCCTTTCCCGACCCTCCTCTTCCAAATTCCCGCGCGCAAAAGGCTCTGAGGTGCACGGGAGAGGATTTGGGTGAGTCAACTTGTCGAATTAACAACGGATTCGATCAATTGATCTCCGGGTTGAAGAATTGGGGAAGAACACGGGCAGTGCAAGCAAGGTGTTCGACAAAATGTTTCAACGAAATTTTATTTTTATTTTCTGAATTTTATTTCCACAATTGGATCCATATATCCAAATGTAGTTTTGTGGTGCAGTGGTATAATTTAATTGACAATTGTTGCACCACAACTTTGTAATTTGAATTTATTAAAGAAAGAATTGGAATTTTAAATTTAGATTTTTGGAAATATATTTTGAGAGGGAAAAGTTATAGGAATAAAAATGGGAGAGTTTATATAACCTCTCCTCTCAATTTTATTTGAAACCATTTTAGTTTCTCCCCTTGGAGAATTTGTGGGACACAAATGTCACTTTTATTTTTCTTGCTTTATTTGCTATTTCCATTCTTTTCTTTTCTTCTTGTTTTTATTTAGAGCAAACAACATACCACTAGCAAGAATTAAACCACACAAGCAACAAGGATTAATTACCACAAGCAACAATTGCAACCCACATAATAATTAACAAAAGTTTTTGTTGGCTCTCATTTTGGAATAATAATACTTGTTGATAATTTTGGGATGTTACAATCCTTCCCCCCTTAGAATAAATCTCGTCCCGAGATTTGCTAGGCCTGGGTACTAAAGAGGTCTGGAAATTCACTTCGAAGATAATCTTCGCGTTCCCAAGTTGCTTCTTCTTCAGAGTGGTTAGTCCACTGGACTTTGTAAAACTTGATCGCACGTCTTCGGGTAACACGAACATCTTCTTCGAGAATCTTGAGAGGTCTCTCACGATAAGTCAGGTCTTGGTTCAGGTCGATGGAGAGGTGGTCGATGTTTTTGAAAACATCTGGCTGGTCAGGAACTTCAAGACACTTCCGGAGCAAGGAAATGTGGAAGACATCATGGTAATCTCCTAACTCCTGGGGTAACTCCAGCTGATAGGATACTTCTCCTCGACGAGCAATGACCTTGAAGGGTCCAATATACCTTGGCGCTAACTTTCCTTTGACATGGAAACGCTGCATTCCTTTAAGGGGTGTCACTCGGAGATAAACATGATCTCCGACACTGAAGGTGAGGTCACGGCGCTTGGTGTCAGCATAACTCTTCTGACGGGACTGGGCAGTTTTGAGGCGTTCACGAATAAGCTGAACTTGCTCTTCAGCTTCTCGGAGGGTATCTGGTCCAAACAATTTGCCTTCTCCGGTATCGGACCAATTCAGGGGTGTACGACACTTCTTGCCGTAAAGGGCTTCAAAAGGGGCCATTTGCAGACTTGACTGATAACTGTTGTTGTACGAGAATTCTGCAAACGGAAGACAATCTTCCCACTTGGAACCATAGGATAGAACACATGCACGAAGCATGTCCTCCAATATTGGTTCACTCGCTCAGTTTGGCCATCGGTCTGGGGATGATAGCTGTGCTAAAGGCTAACTTGGTTCCGAGGGCTTCATGAAGGGATTTCCAGAATCTTGAGGTGAATTGCGTGCCTCTATCAGATACAATCTTCTTAGGCACACCATGCAGGCTCACTATTCTGGAAATATACAGGTCTGCTAACTGGGCTCCATTGTGAGTGGTCTTGACGGGTATAAAATGAGCAACCTTGGTCAGTCGATCAACGATGACCCAGATTGAATCATGGCCTCGGTTGGATCTTGGAAGTCCGGTAATAAAATCCATTCCAATCTCATCCCACTTCCACTCGGGAATTTTCAAAGGTTGAAGCAATCCAGCGGGTCGCTGATGTTCAGCCTTAACTCGCTGGCAGATGTCACACTTGGCTACGAACGAACCAATCTCTCGCTTCATTCCATGCCACCAAAATCTTTCTCGAAGGTCTTGGTACATTTTGGTTCCGCCGGGGTGGATTGAATAAGGGGTCTCATGGGCCTCCTTCAGGATTAACTCCTTAAGTTCCGTGACATTGGGCACACAGATACGGCATTGAATTTCAACACTCCTTCAGCATCTTCGGTAAAACCGGGTGCTTTGCCGAGGGAAATCTTCTTCCTAATTCCCTCAATGCTTTCATGACCTTTTTGGGCTTCTTTGATTTGATCCATCAGGGTTGGGGTTAACTCTAAATTGGCGAGATAACCATGGCTAACAAGCTCTAGTCCAAAATCTTGGAACTCTTTGAACAAGGCTGGCTGTTCGGCTTGGATCAGGGCATTCAGGGTGCAGGTTTGCGACTAAGGGCATCGGCAACTACATTAGCCTTTCCAGGGTGATAATGGATTCCAATATCATAATCCTTGATTAATTCCATCCATCTCCTCTGTCGCAGGTTCAGATCTTTCTGGGTGAAAATATACTTCAAGCTTTGTGATCTGTATAGACCTCGCAGCGATGTCCCGCAAGATAGGGACGCCACTTCTTAAGAGCAAAGACTACAGCAGCTAACTCCAAGTCATGGTTGGGTAATTTCTTCATGCGGTCGCAACTGCCGGGACAGATACGACACAACTTTGCCTTCTTGCATCAGAACACAACCAAGTCCGAGGCGTGATGCATCGCAATACACGTCGAAACTCTGGGTGACGTCTGGCATAATCAAAATTGGGGCTGAGGTTAGTCTCTTCTTCAGTTCTTGGAAACTATCCTCACACTTCTGAGTCCATTCAAATTTCTTGTCCTTCTTCAACAGTTGGGTCAGAGGTTTGGCTATACTGGAAAATCCTTCAACGAACTTGCGGTAATAACCGGCAAGTCCGAGAAAGCTTCGGATTTCAAAACATTGGTTGGGGATAACCAGTCAAGAATGGCTTGTATCTTCTCAGGGTCAACAGAAATTCCTCCAGCAGATACAATATGTCCGAGAAATGCCACTTCACTGAGCCAAAACTCACACTTGCTAAGCTTGGCATACAGCTGGTGCTCTCGGAGGGTCTCCAAAACTAGACGCAGGTGTTCAGCATGCTCTTCTTCGGTCTTGGAATAAATAAGGATGTCATCAAGGAAAACTACCACGAACTTGTCGAGGTACTCCATGAAAATCTTGTTCATGAGATTCATGAAATAGGCTGGGGCATTGGTCAGACCAAAGGACATCACGGTGTATTCAAACAAACCGTAACGGGTGGTGAAGGCGGTCTTGGGAATATCTGTCTCTCGGATCTTCAACTGATGGTAACCTGTCCGAAGATCGATCTTTGAAAAGACTCGGGCTCCGTTCATTTGATCGAACAGATCCTCGATCTTGGGAAGAGGGTACTTTTTTTAATGGTCACGTCATTCAGCTTGCGATAATCCACACACAGGCGTGTGGTACCGTCTCTCTTGTCCACAAAAATAATGGGTGATCCCCATGGTGAAGCGCTTGGGCGGACAAGACCTTTGCTTAGCATATCAGCCAACTGCTTCTTCAACTCACCAGTTCTTCCGGATTCATCCGATAAGGCTTTTGGGATATGGGGGATGTCCTGGGATAAGCTCAATTATGAACTCAATATCCCGGTCTGGCGGCATACCAGGCAATTCTTCTGGAAAACATCCTTGAACAGGTGAACAACACGGATCTCATCTAGGGCGGGTCGAGCTATGCTCTCATGGCATCCGGGTCTGGTCTGGCTGGTCTCAGATGCATACTCCACTTCAACTCCATCATCAGAAGTGAGAGAAACAGCTCTTCGGGCACAGTCAATACGACCGTGATACTTGGCTAACCAATCCATTCCAAGAATAACATCTATGCCTTGGTTTCCTAAGATAATTAGGTCGGCTGCAAACCTTCCTCCTCCAATTTCTATGGGGGTTTCGGAACACATCTGGTTGGTTTTGGCTAACAGTCCTGGGGTTTGTACCAACATTGGTTTGGGTAAAAGACTCCCGACTAAACCTCCCTTAGAAACAAACTCTTTGGTAATAAACGAATGGTGGCACCAGAATCAAACAGAACAGTTGCAGGTACTGAGTTGACAAGGAACGTACCCAGCACAACATCTGGCGCTTCTTCAGCCTCTTCAGCATTGATGTGGTGCAGACGGCCTCTGACAACAGCAGCATTCCCGCGGGGTGCGGCATTCTTGCCATTACCATTTCCATTGCGGCCTTGACCATTGTTCGGTGCAGGTGCATTGGGGCGCTGGACAGGCTTCTTGGGATTGGGGCATTCTCTGGAGTATGTCCTGGGGCGCCGCATTCAAAGCAGACAACTTGGGGCGGAGTTGAAGTTATTGAAGTTTCCTCCAGACGGTTATTGTCATTGGGGCGGTTGAAGTTGTTTGGGCGGTTAGGGAAATTGGGGCGTGGTGCTTGGGGTGGACGATAGGCAGGCCTGGGGTTCTGCTGAAAGATACGAGGTTTCTGGCTGCTCGAACCTTCCTGAGCATTCATCCTCCTCTTGCGACCTTCATACATAGACTTGCGCTTGGTTTCCAGCTGGATGGCTTTGTCCACAAGTGACTCCAGATCACGGAAGTCATGGATAACCAGAGCACACTGCAGTTCATCATGAAGTCCACTCATGAAACGCTCCATCTTCTTCTCTTCTTTGTCGGTGTCATCAGGAGCATACCGAGATAAGTCGGTAAACTCCTCAAGATAACCGACCACATCTCTACTTCCCTGCCTCAGCTTACGGAACTCATCCTTCTTCCTCTCAATGAGTCCCTGGGAATGTGCTTCTTGCGGAACTTCTCCTGGAACTCAGCCCAGATGACATGACCAGCTTGCTGGAGAGCCTTGGTAGTTTCCCACCAAGCTCTTGCAGGTCCAGCGAGATAGTGGGTTGCATACACTTTCTCATTCTCCCACAGCAGCAACTTCCAGATTGTTGTCGATGGTGCGAAGCCAATCATCGGCTTCCAGTGGGTGAAGTCCCTTGGAGTAGGTGGGTGGGTTGGTCTTCTGAAATCACCTAAGGTAGATCGCTGGTTTCCATCGCCATTGCCATTACCACCATTGTTGTTGTTGTTGTTGTTGTTGTTGTAAGCGGCTGCGAGTTGTTGTAGGGCAGCGAGATGAGCTTGGCGCTCTTGCCGGGCATTTTCACGTTCCTCCATGATAAGGCGAGAAGTTGGGTGGGGGTTGGGTCCGGTGGTGGTGGTGCTGATCCTGATCCTTCCGCATTGCTGCGACGGGGCGGCATCCTGAAGCACACCGGGTATAAGACAAGGCAAGAAAAGTTCGACTAAGGGAAAAGACGATCTCTCAAGTGGTTGATTAATTAAGATTTATATGAAAATAGTTCACACAGATTTAACAAGACAAACATACTTATATTTCACAAACAACACATCAAGGAGTTCACATCAACATCAAGCTTACAACATCAAGCTTACAACATCACCTTACATCTAGATACATAACATCTGGTTTCCAAAAGAACCACTACTTCTACTCGACTAGCGATAGGGGTCAACCTAATCCTGCGGTAGTGATCAAGTCACTCGCCTACTGAGGTGGAACCTCCAGCTCTAACACGTCAGCATCTGACTGGTAGGCTGGCTCCTCGGGATCCTCCTCCTCGTCCTCGAGAACTGGCTCGAGTGGCTCCTCCTCGTCAACTAACTCCTCCTCATCATCCTCCTCCTCACAGTCCATCTCCTCCAAAGTCATCATCGTCACTGAGGAAAGCGTTGTTCTCCTTGCGGAGATCCTCGCCCTCCTCCTCCATCTCGTCAGTATGGTGCTCTAGATCCTCAATCAGCTCGTCCTGCTCTGCCACCTTCTTGCGGAGCTTCACGATGGTCCTCCTCAGCTGGGCCCTCTTCCGAGAAGAGCGACCTTCTCCTCAGCAGCTTCTCCTCACTCTCGCGAAGCTCAACGAGCGACTCGCGGTCAAAGCGAAGCTGAATCCTAGTGCGCAACAGATCATCCTGAGTGTGCTGAAGTAAGAGCTCCATGTCCATGATGTAGCTCCCAAACATCGGGTGGCAAGGTGAAGGAGTAGGGTGTCCGTCGCAGTTGCGCCTCCCGTAGAACCGGAAACGGGAGTCTACTAACTCCGCCTTGTGCTCCTCACAAAGTCGGGCTAGCATCCTCTGTGTAGCAGTACAGAGACCATCAACCCAGGTGGCCTCCTTGGTGGTGAAGACGAGCGTCCGGGAACTGGGAGACTTGATGTTCCTGCGAACTGACGACCTGATGAGCCAGCTCAGCCTTCCGACACCGTGAACGTCAATCTGAGCTCCCTCAAACTCTGGAGCGGGGCGACCTAATAGCTTGGTCAGCTCGAACAAGTCATTCTCGAATGTCAGCTTGCTATCCTTCTCAAGTTGAATGAACTCGGTCCAGTGGTGTGCCATCTACAAGTTTTAAGCAAAATTTTAAGTTAGTGGGGATGATAATGTACAAAATTTTAAGGATACTAAGGAAATTGTAATGTTTAATGAGAGTAAATTTTTTTGCATAAGTAAGAGGTTGGAGATAAGCAGTTTTCAAAAATACTTCGCTCCTTTCTTTTAGAAATTACTCCTTTTGATAACACTTGTCTAACGACCATGCTAACTAAGGTTTCCTAAAGTCAGGATGGCTCTGATACCAAGTCTGTGGGGACCCCGGACTAGCCGTCCGAAATACCCGATTATGCTTAACACAACAATCCCGTGATCAGTCTGTCGTTGCACATAATCCGAATTGGATACCAAAGTTTACGTCCATTACAGTACCGAATAAAACTCTTACATAAATGGTCATTTAGACCAAGTTCTTACATAGGTGCCTTCATGGGCCAAACCAAAATATCAACGGAAGCTACGCGTAGTAGGCATCATTCTAACGATGATGACCCGACAGGCAGCTGACTTGTGGAGATCCTTAGTTCGCATAGAAGTCACCATACTCCTGCTCGGCGTAGTGCTCCTCCTCGTAGTCTGGCTAGGACAATAGCCAGGGACGAAACCAATATGAGTACATTTGAATGTACTCGCAAACTACCCCAACATGAGTATGCACTAGTTTTATTTTTAACTTTTCAAACTTTGATTTTCTTATAACATCTCCATATCCTTGTTAAAAGAGGTAAGAAGAGTTTTTATAACCATTTTGAATAAAGACCATCACTTTATCGGTTTCTCCAAAATTCCACCTTTTTCCGACCATAGTCTGTCATGGTCCACTTTTACCAACACCTCATACCGATCCGTTGGTATAGGTCAACCACATTCTCCACTTCACTTTCATTTTAAAAACTGAATTCTTTCAAAAACTTGCACATGGTCTAGGACAGCCTCCCAACTGTCCATATCCGAGGATTCGGCTATTCGAATAGTTTTACACTCTGCAGAGGTAGCACGCTTTTTCCCCATCCATCCGACAACTCATCGTGTCCGCCACGTCTCGCCATACAAGGTGTATGCGAAGTAAGCCGCCGACCGTAGCCTGTCCTTTGCTTATGCTAGTATAGGACCCTGCCGCTACGAACTTCCATCAACACTCAGGCAAATTTCCCAACAGAAACCCCAAGTGTGAGGACTCGTAGTTCTGCCCGGCGAGCGAACCCTTCAATCCTCCCACCATCGTGTTAGGACCCAGGTCAGGGGTAGGTCACCAAACCATCCCCTCATGGAATGAGGTCATCCTCGTTGTTGAGGCATCCCATACTAATATGAGCAAATTATATGACTACGCCCTTTCCCATATGTGGGTAGATGTGGTCGCACAGAGTGAGATTGGTTGTCATAGTACTAGGACACAATGTGCATTTTTCATAAACATCACCATTTTCACTCTTTACTTCCACACCGACATCTCGGTATTCCATAACCACACAAGTCTCTTTAAAGAAGTTTTGAATAAACAACATTGTTTCCCATCCTAAAGTTTTATATAAGCTACTACATAGGGTGGCAAAATAATATCCATATACTTTTCGAAAAGGTTTTGTAAACCATTACCTTAGAGTAAATCATTTGATCAAAGTAGATGCATATGTATTTAGGTGCAAGCTCAGGGAATAGCTTGCCTTGCTCGGCAAAGTTGTCGGGTTCTTGTGCTTGATGATCAGAGAATTCCCCCTCCTTGTAGACCCCGGCAACGTTCTTGTCTAACGTTAAACAAGCAATGCAAACAATTACTAAACTACTTAAGCAAGCATCACAACATATCAATCACAAACATCACAATAGCTACTGCACACATCAAACCACACAATTTGGTTTTCAAAAAGTTGAATTAAACATTATTTAATTAAGTCCAAATTATGGCAGAAACTAGTTATTCATGTTTAAATCCACAACTTAAGTTCGTTGGTTACAAAAATACAAACTAACATTCTATAGAAAGCTACTGATGTGTAGAAGACAACCCAATTTGAATTGGATCATTTGGAGTTACCAAACTCCCTACACATTGGACTGAATCCAGTAGCTTAATACTCAAGTTTTAGCTACCATTTAAATTCTACTGCTCCAAAAATTAAACCTTTTAGGGGTAAGTAAACATGGCTATGTGAGTTAACAAAATTGGTGCTAACTCATTTGGGTCAACCAACACACATATTTGTTTGTTTTAGTCCAGAAGGGTTTATCTTAAAGTCAACAATTAATAATGCTTAATTAATTCTACCAAATTAGGGGAGCTAATACAAGGCAGTACTAAGCTAGCAAATTTTTTTGGAATTATTTGGACTAACAGAGCATCAGAAACAAACAAGTTTAGAATTTAAACCTTCTGTAGCATTTTCAATAATACTTTTTATCTATTTAATTAAATGACATGAGACCAATTGGGTTGGTTAACCAATTTCATAAGATTTCCAGAACAATTGAGTTTGATTTATTTGGATTCCTAAATCTCAAGTTATTGAATTTATAAAATGGGTCCAGTACTGATTTCCTCTGGAAATTGAAATTCGAAAATGTGTTCAGTTTGGATAATGTTGAGAAATCTGACGGGCGGGGTCCACCCGTCAATGACTCAGCGCATGTGGAAAATTAATAAAACCCTGACGAGCGGGGCCGCTCGTCAGTCTCTCTCTCTCTCTTTTAACCGAAACGGTAAGCTACCGTTGGATCAAGATCCAACGGCTGTCGTGCGACGCAGCGACGGCGACCACAGAGTGGTGCTGCGGCTCCGGCGACGACGCGGAGGACGGGCGGCTCACCTAGGGGGCTCGGGAGACGGCGGAGATGACGCAGAACGACGGCGGTGGCTCCGGGGGAACTCCTGGCTGAGTGGCGCGTGCTGGGACGGGCTGGTTTGGCGGCGGCGAGCTCCTTCTCCTCCACGGCCGTGCACGGGCTCCGGCGAGCTGGCTGCGTCGATCCTGTGCACGAAACGTCGAGAAAACACGGCGGTGAGTGCGAGGTTAATGGTGAGGCAGTTGAGGGCCAGTGAGGGGGAGAAGAGAGGCTACACGGTGGCGGCCGTGTCGCGTCTACCTCGAGCACGACAGACCTGCAGGGGCTCGGGCAGCAGCTGCGGCTGCAGCTGAAGCTTGGCCAGCAGCGCTCCGCCCTCCTGGTGGTGTACGGGGGAGTGGGGAGTGCAAGGGAGGAAGTGGTGGTGTGGTTTGAGCACGGGGTGGGCAGGGGTATATATCGGCGAGCACGGGTCCATGGTGGACGCGGTGCGGGAGAGGTGCAGGGCGTGCAGGGGCGCGTCGTAGGGTGGCTACAGCGATCGAGGTGCTCAGGGGTAGCCGTGTTGTGGCGGCGAGCTGGGCGTCGCCAATTTTTGGGACGGGGCTGGGAGCAAATGGGCGGTGCGGCGTGCACCGGCAACGGCCGTCTCGGGCGGGCGCGGCCATGGCGTGGCGCACAGCGGCAACGGGTCCATCCTGGCGGGAGGTGAGAGCAGAGAGCAAGGTGAAGCGAGGGAGTGAGAGGGGGGGCCAGGGAGTGGATGATCGCGGCGATGCCACGCACGGCGACCATGCCGACCATGGCGCGGGCCGCGCCGGGCTCGGTCCCCTCCGAAGCTCCTCTCCTTTCCCGACCCTCCTCTTCCAAATTCCCGCGCGCAAAAGGCTCTGAGGTGCACGGGAGAGGATTTGGGTGAGTCAACTTGTCAAATTATCAACGGATTCGATCAATTGATCTCCGGGTTGAAGAATTGGGGAAGAACACGGGCAGTGCAAGCAAGGTGTTCGACGAAATGTTTCAACGAAATTTTATTTTTATTTCTGAATTTTATTTCCACAATTGGATCCATATATCCAAATGTAGTTTTGGTGGTGCAGTGGTATAATTTAATTGACAATTGTTGCACCACAACTTTGTAATTTGAATTTATTAAAGAAAGAATTGGAATTTTAAATTTAGATTTTTTGGAAATATATTTTGAGAGGGAAAAGTTATAGGAATAAAAATGGAGAGTTTATATAACCTCTCTCTCAATTTTATTTGAAACCATTTTAGTTTCTCCCCTTGGAGAATTTGTGGGACACAAATGCCACTTTTATTTTTCTTGCTTTATTTGCTATTTCCATTCTTTTCTTTTCTTCTTGTTTTTATTTAGAGCAAACAACATACCACTAGCAAGAATTAAACCACACAAGCAACAAGGATTAATTACCACAAGCAACAATTGCAACCAACACATAATAATTAACAAAAGTTTTTGTTGGCTCTCATTTCTGGAACTAATAATACTTGTTGATAATTTTGGGATGTTACAAAATGCTCATGGGCTGAGTCATAAAATCTCTCTCTCTCATAAACATAATAAACTCACACCCCACCCAAATACTCGGGGGCTGGGTCATAAAAAGATAAGTGTGTAAACAAAACCCAGTCGCACTCGAGTACTCGGGGGCTGGGGTCCCAAAACAAGATTCATAACTAGAACTCTCAATCGCATAAGATTGTTCAAAGGGCAGAGAATCAAATAATACTCATAATAAATTACTGCATCCATCCCACTCGACATGCTTGGGGGCTGGATATTCATACAACTTAATAAAATATTGTTTTCATACACCCCACTCAATAGGCTCGGGGGCTACGGATATACAAGTTTTCACTATACAAAGTATCAAATTTACACCCGGGGGCTGCCCCTCTCCCCTTTACATAAAAAAAATCTACTCTATTGGCTCATCCTTGATGGGCATGCTAGGGCCAATAAGTTGATCATGGCAACGCTCGACCAACGTCTTTGCAGCAGCATTCATACCATCAAGGTCTTCCTGAGACAAACGTGAGCCAATCGCAGGAGGAGGTAGCCGCAAAACAGGCCGTTGACTTCGCAATACACCATGGCAGCATTGGCTCCAAGCACAACTCTTCAGGTTATCGCCTCCTGAATAGGGCCTGAAAAACGAAAAAGATCAATCAAAGCATGGATCCCTTGCGGCTGTGGCCCAGTTGGAAACAAATAGTAATTGACATGCATGAACGGTGCCCTGCACAACTCGAGAAGTTGGGCGCTCCACCACACTCGATCCTTCAGGGTGGCCACACCAGTCATTGGGTCGTCAGTAACATTGCTCAAGCATTCGTTAACACGTTCCTCTTCGGCTTGGAAGTTGGCGACAAAAACTGCGAAACGCAAGTCGAGTCAGAAAATGTTGCGCCAAAACTTATAGACAAGGAGCAAAGAACAACACTCACCATCAAGTTGCATGTTTACAATCTCTGCTTCGCCAAGCACATAATCTTCTCATTGAGTGGCAAAAGGTGGCATCCCTTTGAGCAACTTCAGCTCATTCTGGGCGTTCTTCAGTTCTTGCTCCAGTTTTGCCACTCGTTTCTTCGCAAAGGCTAACACCTTGATATCATTTGCCACTTGGGCAGGAGTTCGAGTGTTAGTGCGCGGTCGCGCAGACCCGACTGGGTCATGTTAAGGTTGATGTTCAAAGCATAAGCATAAATCTCAGAAGAGGAAAAAATTCAAACTGACTCAAAACATGCAGTCGATAAGGCATATATACATCCTGAAATTCATTCGCATAAAATAAGTAGCAAAAGCAACACGACTTGTGTGAATTATATTTACAACTCATAAAGGTGCGGCTGTCCTAACATGCGACATGGACTCCGACCTAGCCCTACGTGAGTGAGCAGCTATCACGGATGACCTACGCTCGATAGTATATATGCAGGTCTCGGCAGTCGCACTGCTGTGTCGTTCACACCCTTCAGGGACAATGGCTTCCCGTCCGACTTTTTGGGGAAGTCGGACAACGCAGACTCGTAGTCAGTGACTATGCCATGACCTAAGAGAAGCTTGAGGGTGGACTCCGAGCCGCGTACCGTAAGATCGCGAGCAAACTTCGCCATAGTTGATGAGCCTGGGCCGAGGACGTCAGCAAAGCCTTGTGCAGTAGAAGGAACTGCGCCAGCTGGAGCACTTCCTGGTACACAGCGCCAAGCATACTTGCAGAAGAGGCCAGTCTGTCCTTCGCGTGGGCGATCACAGCATCCAGCTCCCCAATAGCATGGTCGAGTGACAAATTGTCACTCGCCACATCTGCGGGTGCCGGCGCGCCAACAGCTCCTTCACACATTCAAAAGAGCACAATGACTGTTAGTACAAGCACTCAGAAAACTGAAAGAATACACTCAAAGGAGATATTCACTAACCTCGAACGACCCGAGCAAGGCTCGATAGCCGCTCATCATACTCTTTCTCACGCAACGCAGCCGGGTTTTGGGCGTCCTCCAGCGCTTTCTTCGAGTCCGTTTGCTGAGTGGCGAGTTGCGCCTCCATATCCTTCACCTATTTCTCTAGATCATTAACTCGCTCCTCAGCTGACTTCTTGTCACTGTGTTGGATGTGGGCGATTCAACCACTAGCAAAATTAAAACAAATGAATCTTCAGATGAAAACAGTGCAACTTACGAGTGAGCTGAGTCAAGTCAGAACAAAGAGACTCCCTTTCTTCCTCCATCTGGACATAAGCTTTACCCGACGCAACCATGTTGCAGAAGAAGGGCTACAAAATACATACAAGTAATTCAGCTAAGAAAATAGTTTCGAGTACATTGGAGTAGCAAAATAACTTACGTGCTCAGTCCAGGACGTGGACTTAGAAGCAGATGTTCCAACATCTAGGATCGCAACACTCGTTGCCTTGATCACATCAACAGTTGCAACCACGGTAGTGGTTTCGGCCGCTTCGAGCGTAGTCTTGGGAGGAACCAGAGTCGAAGCATCCGGAACTGGAGATAACAAAATTGTCCAGCCCCGGCGCTGCACAAGATTCAGAAGTACCATAAGACAGACTTCATAATAAATATGTAGAAGAGCATAAGCCAAAGACAAACCTTTGGTCATCCTCATCCGTGTCAGGTTCGGCGCCGATGGCCGGGCCTCCAAATGGGATAGCCCTACTCGATTCTGGGGAGGGCGAGAAGCCAAAGGAGAGTGATACGTCTCCAACGTATCCATAATTTCTGATGTTCCATGCTTATATTATACCAATTGCTACATGTTTTATTTACAATTTATATCATTTTTATGCATTTTCTGGGACTAACCTATTAACAAGATGCCATAGTGCCAGTTCCTGTTTTCTGCTGTTTTTGTATTCCAGAAAAGTTGTTCTGGAAATATTCTCAGAATTGGACGGAACAAAAGCCCATGGTCCTATTTTTGTGTCATGTACACGGAGTCTGAAGAGAGACGAAGAGAGGCACCGAGGCGCTCTCACCACACCATAGCGCGGCCCCACCTCCTGGCGCGCCGCCACGTGGTGAGGGGCCCACAGGACTCCACCGACGCCGCCCCTTCGCCTATAAATTCATCTTTTCGGGAAAACCCTAGACACCCGAGCCATTATCCACGAAAAGTTCCAGAGCCGCCGCCGCCGCCGTCAACCCTAACTCGGAGGGTTCTGAAGCTCTTCCCGGCACCCTGCCGGAGAGGGGAATCATCACCGGAGGGCTCTACATCACCATGCCTGCCTCCGGAGTGATGTGTGAGTAGTTCATCCTTGGACTATGGGTCCATAGCAGTAGCTAGATGGTTGTATTCTCCTCTTGTGCCATCATGTTTAGATCTTGTGAGCTGCCTATCATGATCAAGATCATCTTATTGTAATGCTACATGTTGTGTTTGCTGGGATCCGATGAATATTGATACTATGTCAAGTTGATTATTGAATTATCATATACATGATATTTATGATCTTGCATGCTCTCCGTTGCTTTTTGATACTCTGGTCAAGTTGATGCTTGTGACTCCAAGAGGGAGTATTTATGCTAGATAGTAGGTTCAGTTTCCATTTAATCTGGGGGAGTGATAGCAACCTCTAAGGTTGTGGATGTGTTGTTGCCACTAGGGGTAAAACAACATGCTTTGTCTAAGGATAATTGTGTTGCTTACATTGTGCACTTTACTTAATGCAATAGTTCGTTGCTTGCAACTTAATACTGAAAGGGGTGCAGATGCTAACCTAAAGGTGGATTATTTAGGCACAGATGCATGCTGGATAGCGGTCTGTGTAACATGTTGTAATGCCCAAGTAAATCTCATTGTACCGTCATAACTTGTACATGCATTGTTATGCATTTATCAATATTGTCAATTGCCCAGCTGTAATTTGTTTACCCAGCATGTTAGTTATCTTTATGGAGAGACACCACTAGTGAACTGTGGACCCTGGTCCATTCTTTTACATCTGATATACAACCTACTGCAATCATTGTTCTCTTTAATTCTCTGCAAACAAACATCATTTTCCACATTATACGTCTAATCCTTTGTTTTCAGCAAGCCGGTGAGATTGACAACCTCACTGTTAAGTTGGGGCAAAGTATTTTGGTTGTGTTGTGTGCAGGTTCCAAGTCAACCGTCAGGACCACCATTCGAAGCACTTTTTCTGGCACCATTGCTAGGGAGAGGAAGCACCTTTGTTCAGCAAACTTCCACCTCCCTGCGACAACACTTTTCCTGGCGCCGTTGACACCTTCACAAGTGTCTTCATCTCCTACTGGTTCGATAACCTCGGTTTCATACTGAGGGAAAGCTTGCTGCTACCCTCATCATACCTTCCTCTTGGGGTCTCCCAACGAACGTTTGCCTTGCACGTATCAAGCACTTTTTCTGGCTCCGTTGTTGGGAAGGTCAAGCCTTCTACAAGGGGAGTCTCTCACTTCCAATCTCTTTACTTTGTTATTGTCTTGCTTAGTTTATTTTTATTTTGTCTTGTTTGCTTCTTTTATAAAAACACAAAAAAAAATAGTTACTTGCATTTATTTTATTATTTCGGTTTTGCTTTAATTTTGCTAAAATGAGTACTCCTGAGAACACCAAGTTGTGTGACTTCACTAGCACAAATAATAATGATTTCATATGCACTCCTATTGCTCCACCTGCTTCTAAAGCAGACTTTTATGAAATTAAACCTGCTCTATTAAATCTTGTTATGAAAGAGCAATTTTCTGGTGTTAGTACTGATGATGCTGCTCACCTTAATAATTTTGTTGAACTTTGTGAGATGCAAAAGTATAAGGATATAGATGGAGATATTATTAAACTGAAATTATTTCCTTTCTCTTTGAGAGGAAGAGCTAAAGAATGGTTGCTATCTTTGCCTAGAAATAGTATTGATTCATGGACTAAATGCAAAGATGCTTTCATTGGAAAATATTATCCTCCTGCTAAGATTATATCCTTGAGAAGTAGCATTATGAATTTCAAACAATTTGATAATGAACATGTTGCCCAAGCATGGGAAGAATGAAATCATTGGTAAAGAATTGTCCCACCCATGGACTGACTGCTTGGATGATCATCCAAACCTTTTATGCAGGACTGAATTTTTCTTCAAGAACCTTCTGGATTCAGCTGCTGGAGGTACCTTTATGTCCATCACTTTGGGTGCTGCAACAAAGCTTCTTGATGATATGATGATTAATTATTTGAATGGCACACCGAAAGGACTCCCAAGGTAAGAAGGTAAATTTGTTGAAGAAACCTCTTCCTTGAGTGATAAGATTGATGTTATTATGTCTATGCTTGTGAATGGTAAATCTCATGTTGATCCAAATAATGTTCCTTTAGCTTCATTGGTTGCTCAAGAAGAGCATGTTGATGTGAACTTCATTAAAAACAACAATTTCAACAACAATGCTTATAGGAATAATTTTGGTAACAACAATTATAAGCCTTATCCTTCAATAGTGGTAATGGTTATGTCAATTCCTATGGTAATTCCTACAGCAACAATAGAAGTGTACCCTCTGATCTTGAAGCCATGCTTAAGGATTTTATTAGTACACAAACTGCTTTTAATAAAACTGTTGAGGAAAAGCTTGGTAAAATTGATGTTCTTGCTTCTAAAGTTGATAGCCTTGCTCTTGATGTTGATCTTTTGAAAATAAAGTTATGCCTAATGATGTAGAACAAGACTTTTGCTACTGCCAATGCTATCCAAGTTAAAATTGACAACAATATTAGGATGTTGGCTGAATTGCATGCTAGGTGGGAAAGAGAGGATAAAATTGATAAAGAGAATAGTATAGCTAGAGTTTGTACTATTACCACCACTAGTAATGCTGAATGTTTCACATGTAGTAAACCTCCTACTATCAATGGTAACATAATTGGTGTTGGCAATGTTTACTACTTCTGCAAAACGTTTAAAATTGCCTAAAACCACTGAAACTGTTCCTGATAAAAGTGCTGAAATTTTTCGAAATATGGGAGACAATGGTTCCACTACCATTGATCATAATGATTTTGATTTTGATGATTGTAATATTTCTGAAGTAATTATGTTCTTGCAAAAGCTAGCTAGAAGTCCTAATGCTAGTGCTATAAATATGGCTTTTACAAAACATATTACAAATGCTCTCATGCAAGTTAGGGAAGAAAATTAAAACATGAAGCTTCTATCCCTAGGAAGTTAGAAGATGGTTGGGAGCCCATCATTAAGATGAAGGTGAATGATTTTGATTGTAATGCTTTATGTGATCTTGGTGCTAGCATCTCTGTTATGCCTAAGAAACTCTATGATATGCTTGATTTGCCACCTTTGGAACACTGTTATTTGGATGTTTATCTTGCTGATAATGCTATGAAGAAACCTTTGGGGAGATTGATAATGTTCATTATGGTTAACAATAACCTTGTCCCCGTTGATTTTTTTTTTGGACATTGAATGCAATGCATCTTGTCCTATTGTTTTGGGAAGACCTTTTCTTAGAACTGTTGGTGCCATTATTGATATGAAAGAAGGAAATTAGGTACCAATTCCCACTCAAGAAAGGTATGGAACACTTCCCTAGAAAGAGAATGAAGCTACCTTTTGATTCTATTATTAGAACATTATTTGTTGATGCTTCTTCACTTGGAAACACTTGATTTTCACTTTCTGCGCCTAGCTGAAAGGCGTTAAAGAAAAGCGCTTATGGGAGACAACCCATTTTTATTTTTTTTTTTTTATTTGAGTCAAGGAGCTTGCTTACTTCTGTAACAACTCCTTTGTATCTTTATTTTATTGCATTTTGTGCCAAGTAAAGTCTCTAATAGAAAGTTGATGCTAGATTTGGATTTCTGCGCAGAGACAGATTTTTGCTGTCCACGTTTTGAGCTGTATGCTCCAGAAAAATTAAAAATTCTGAAAAATTCAGTGTGATCCTCAGATATGTACGCAACTTTCATTAGTTTTGAGTTTTCATCTGAGCAACTTAAGTGCCTCGAAAAAATTCGTCTTTACGGACTGTTCTGTTTTGACAGATTCTGCCTTTTATTTTGCATTCTCTCTTTACTATGTTTGAGTGGATTTCTTTGCTCCACAAAACATCAGTGGCTGTAGCTAATGTCCAGAAGTATTGGAGATGATTGTGTCCTTACAAAACATGTGAATTTTATTATGCACTAACCCTCTAATGAGAATTACTTGAGTTTGGTGTGAAGGAAGTTTTCAAGGATCAAGAGAGAGATGATATATATGATCAAGAAGAGTGAAAAGCCTAAGCTTGGGGATGCCCCCGTGGGTCACCCAAGCATATTTCAAGAAGACTCAAGCGTCTAAGCTTGGGGATGCCCAAGGCATCCCCTTCTTCATCAACAACTTATCAGGTCATCTCTAGTGAAACTATATTTTAATTCTTTCACATCTTATGTGCTTTACTTGGAGCGTCTGTGTGCTTTTATTTTGCTTTGTTATTTTCATTTTTGAATAAATTGGATCCTAGCATTCTTGTGTGGGAGAGAGACACGCTCCGCTTTTTCATGTGAATACTCGTATTCTTCACTTATATTGTTGAGTATTCTTATCTAGCTACTGCAATGCTTTTAGCTCCTGTTTTTCATGCATCTCTTGTTCAGAGCTGTTAGTTCTTGTAGAGAAGTACTCTCTTGTTTCATTGTAAATTATTTGGAGAGTTTTGTGAAATAAGTTGATTGGTGTTTGGTTGGAAACAGAAAATGCTACATGTGGTAGATGGTATATTGAAAAGACATCTTATTCTTGTAGATCATTGTCTTGGATAATTTGATGCTTTGCAATTGTTTTGAGCTCTCAAGTAGATCATGTTTAAGCTCTTGCATCATGTAGTTAAAACCTATTAGTGAAGAACTACCGTAGAGCTTGTTGAAATTTGGTTTGCATGTTTGGTATCTCTAAGGTCTAGATATTTTCTGGTAAAAGTGTTTGAAACAAGGAAGACAGTGTAGAGTCTTATAATGCTTGCAATATGTTTTCATGTAAGTCTTGCTGTACCAGTTGATATCTGTGTTTGCTTCAAACAACCTTGCTAGCCTAAACTCTGTACTGAGAGGGAATGCTTCTCGTGCATCCAAACCTTGAGCCAAAACCCATGCCATTTGTGTCCACCATAACTACCTATTATGTGGTATTTCCTGCCATTCCAAGTAAATACTTCATGTGCTACCTTTAAACTATTCAAAAGCTATTATCTCCTTATTTGTGTCAATGTTTTATAGCTCATGAGGAAGTTATGTGGGTTTCTCTATCAACCTTGTCAGACAGACTTTCACCAATGGACTAGTGGCATATACATCCGCTTATCCAATAATTTTGCAAAAAGAGCTGGCAAATGGGGTGCCCAGTCCCAATTAATTACAACTTTAACCTTAATTCTCTTCACATGTTTTCCATGATTTATCAGAAGCAATTTCAAAGTGTTAAACATATCAAATAGGACTCCTCCATGGTATGTGATTGTTGGAAGGCACCCGAGGATTCGGTTAGCCATGGCTTGTGTAAGCAAAGGTTGGGAGGAGTGTCATACCAATTTATAAATATGCATGTGTAAACAAAAGAGAAGAGGGATGATCTACCCTTGGGTAGAAATAACGTCCTTCATGGGAGCCGCTCTTGAAAGTCTGGTTGACAAGGGGGTAGAGTGCCCACTGCCATTCGTTGACAACAACAAACACCTCTCAAAAACTTACTTTATGCTCTCTATGATTTCAAAAACTTAAAAAGCTCTAGCACATGATTTAATCCCTGCTTCCCTCTGCGAAGGGCCTTTCTTTTACTTTATGTTGAGTCAGTTTACCTACTTCTTTCTATCTCAGAAGCAAACACTTGTGTCAACTTTGTGTGCAACAATTCTATATGCTTACTTATTGCACTTATTATATTACTTTTGTTGACAATTATCCATGAGATATACATGTTGAAAGTTGAAAGCAATTGCTGAAACTTAAATCTTCCTATGTGTTGCTTCAATGCCTTTTACTTAGAATCTATTGCTTTATGAGTTAACTCTTATGCAAAACTTTTTGATGCTTGTCTTGAAAGTACTATCATGAAAAGTTTTTGCTTATATGATTCAGTTGTTTACTTTTATCTATTGTTAGCAAACTATAGACCATTGCCTTGAGTCACTTCATTCATAACATGAGCCTTGCAATATTATTTGATCAAGATTGTGTGGTAGCATGTCTCCTCAGAAATTATTTTGTTGTTATCGTTTTACCTACTCGAGGACGAGTAGAACTAAGCTTGGGGATGCTTGATACGTCTCCAACGTAATTATGATGTTCCATGCTTATATTATAACAATTGCTACATGTTTTATTTACACTTTATATCATTTTTATGCATTTTCTGGGACTAACCTATTAACAAGATGCCACAGTGCCAGTTCCTGTTTTTGCTGTTTTTGTATTCCAAAAAGTTGTTCTGGAAATATTCTCGAATTGGACGAAACAAAGCCATGGTCCTATTTTTGTGTCATGTACACGGAGTCCGAAGGAGATACGAAGAGGGGCACCGAGGCCCTCACCACACCATGGCGCGGCCCCACCCCTGGTGCGCCGCCACGTGGTGAGGGGCCCACAGGACTCCACCGATGCCGCCCCTTCGCCTATAAATTCATCTTTTCGGGAAAACCCTAGACACCCGAGCCATTATCCACGAAAAGTTCTAGAGCCGCCGCCGCCGTCAACCCTAACTCGGGAGGGTTCTGAAGCTCTTCCCGGCACCCTGCCAGAGAGGGGAATCATCACCGGAGGGCTCTACATCGCCATGCCTGCCTCCGGAATGATGTGTGAGTAGTTCATCCTTGGACTATGGGTCCATAGCAGTAGCTAGATGGTTGTCTTCTTCTCTTGTGCCATCATGTTTAGATCTTGTGAGCTGCCTATCATGATCAAGATCATCTTATTGTAATGCTACATGTTGTGTTTGCTGGGATCCAATGAATATTGATACTAGGTCAAGTTGATTATTGAATTATCATATACATGTTATTTATGATTGTGCATGCTCTCCGTTGCTTGTTGATACTCTGGCCAAGTTGATGCTTGTGACTCCAAGAGGGAGTATTTATGCTAGATAGTGGGTTTAGTCTCCATTTAATCTGGGGGAGTGACAGCAACCTCTAAGGTTGTGAATGTGTTGTTGCCACTAGGTGTAAAACAGCAATGCTTTGTCTAAGGATAATTGTGTTGCTTACATTATGCACTTTACTTAATGCAATAGTCTGTTGCTTGCAACTTAATACTGATAGGGGTGCGGATACTAACCTGAAGGTAGATTATTTAGGTATATATGCATGCTGGATAGCGGTCTGTGTACCATGTTGTAATGCCCAAGTAAATCTCATTGTACCGTCATAACTTGTACATGCATTGTTATGCATTTATCAATATTGTCAATTGCCCAGCTGTAATTTGTTTACCCAGCATGTTAGTTATCTTTTATGGAGAGACACCACTAGTGAACTGTGGACCCTGGTCCATTCTTTTATATCTGATAATACAACCTACTGCAATCATTGTTCTCTTTCATTCTCTGCAAACAAACATCATTTTCCACATTGTATGTCTAATCCTTTGTTTTCAGCGCGTCGGTGAGATTGACAACCTCACTGTTAAGTTGGGGCAAAGTATTTTGGTTGTGTCTTGTGCAGGTTCCAAGTCAACCGTCAGGACCACCATTCGAAGCACCTTTTCTGGCACCATTGCTAGGGAGAGGAAGCACCTCTGTTCAGCAAACTTCCACCTCCCTGCGACAACACTTTTCCTGGTGCCATTGACACCTTCAGAAGTGTCATCATCTCCTACTGGTTCGATAACCTCGGTTTCATACTGAGGGAAAACTTGCTGCTACACTCATCATACCTTCCTCTTGGGATCTTCCAACGAACGTGTGCCTTGCACGTATCAGAGAGATGGTCAGAGGAGCGCCTGGGGCAGGTGGGGATGTACCCGAGTTCCCGTCATCTTCTAGCTCTGCCTCCTCCGACTGAGAACTTGAAGTTTCAGCCGAGATCATACGGCGGCGCTTAGCCACAGGCTCAGTCGCAGGACATCCTTGTTCTGCACCTCGCCCACCGGATGCTCGACTTCCTCGGCAACAGAGGTGTGAGCAGAGGGATGGGGGAGCTGGTCGACTGGGCGTCCTCCTCCTGAAGCGTCGTCTGAGGGGTAGGGCCAAACTCAGGAAGAGGAGGAAGGGTGGAAGCAAATGAATGATCCTGCACAAACACGACAAAAGCAAAAGTTACAGATGAAAGCACAAAGGGTGGTGAAATCCAACATATCCTACAAAACATGAAAGATCTGTTTACCTCAGGCAAAAGGTTGTCAAGCCCATAAGGAGTGATACGACACTCGACATCGCAGGGATCAAATGCCTTAAGACTGGTAATCGACTTGATGTGTGTCACTAGTTCCTGCTTGGATAGCTCCTCTGAGCTCATCCTGCTGCTGTCGAGTGCACCTCATACTGCCACATCAGGTGAGCCCGGGCGTGCAGATGCCACACCCGCCGCTTCACAAAGGTAGCCATAAGATGCACACCCGTGATTGTACCTAGCATCTTGCTGATACTATCTGATGACTCCCAAGTGCAGGAGATCAATTGTAGTACCTTTCGATTAGAAAAGGTTGTCGAACCCACGAGGAGCTGAAGGTATTGGTTAGCAATAATGATAAATAAAACAATAAAAGATGCTAGTGTTTTGGGATTTTTGGTTGTATAGTTGCAAGAGAATAAAAATGCTGGAAATAAATGGTAGCAAGTAAAAGCTCTCAAAGAGAGAAAGCCCAATCCTCTATGTGGCTAGAGGACAAGCTCAAGTGATGTGTAACTTATATGTGAAAAATGTTCCCGAGGGCGGCACGGATATCGTTAGCCATATAGTTTTATTAAACAATACGTTGAATATCTTGTCAAGTTTTAATCTTCTTTGGATGGAGCGATTGTTAAGTATAGCTAAATAAATAAACTAAACCCCTTATGATGGATCATGTGGCCAAGTAAATGACTGTACAAGAATTATTAAGACATAAGTCCCTCCATAGCATTACACTCTAAGGTCCCCAATACTAATACCCTCATAATGTAACTTCATGACTCGGTCTCAGGTTTACATGTCCTCCCAAGTCTCCCTCAATTCATTACACTACGGTGTTCTCCTATGAGCCCAAATAGGTGAAGTGTTGTGTAGTCGACGTTCGCACAACACCATCATAGAATCACATAAAAAGATAAACACTAGACAAAATACCAACACATGTCATATATAAATCATTGCCAATTCATCCTATGCCCTCGGGAACATACGGGAACTACTCACAACGTGCAAACATGATAATATTTAGTGGCATAAATGGTACAACACAATCTGAAAATATAACTTCACCGCCAACTAATGACAAGTACTCAATAACAAACATGAATAGTAATACAAGACAAGTATCTAGGGTATAGCAACTCTCAAACTACGAGGGGAACGGAGTGGATCACGGAGATGATGATGGAGATGGTGCTGGTCTTGATGATGGTGATGATGTAGAGGCCTTCTCCCACGCCAAGAAGGAGAGGTGATGATGATGACGATGATTTCCCCCTTCTCCGGATCTTCGAAGCAGTAGGATCTGATCCCCCTCGGAGGGAATCAGGAGTTTCGCCGCCGCCGCGGCCTCGGATGGACTAGGGAAAATTAGGGCGTTACTTTTCGGGCGAGACGAAGGTGTGTTAAAAAGCCCCGAGCGAGGAAGTGCCCGAGGCTCAAGTTGGTGGGCCCCACGTGGCCAAGGAATCTGGCCGAGTGGGCCCCCCCCTCTTTTGGGCCTCGTGGCTCTTCTTCCTTCGATCTTTTTCCCTCTGTTATTCTCCCGTTGAAAAACCAGCTGTGCAATTTTCCTTTTTCCATTTGGGTCCCTGTAGCTCCTGAAACATTAAAAACAAGAAAAAGGAGGTTTTCTACCTCCCAGAAATTAAGTACCAAAAATAGGGACTTTGTATGAAAGTCCCATAAATCATCTAAAACATGTAAAAACAATGATATAACAATGCCAATAACATTCTAATATGATAATATAAGTTGTATAAATGATGATATAAAATACACGTATCACTATCCAGCAGGGGTGTGGCTTCCTCGATCTCGGCGTCTGTCATAGGATGGTCCCATGCCTGAGTCTTCACCAGGGTCTTGCCAATCGAGAAAGTTGTAACATCTTCTTGATCGACGGAGGCATAGAACCATTCATTTCTCCATCCTTGGGCGGAGTCAACTAGTTTCAAATTGAAGTACTTGGTGTCACTCTGTACTTGAATTCCGAAACCGCCCACAGGGTAGGTGCGGCCTCCCCTTGCACTCGGGCGGACCATGAAGATGGCCTTCTATAAGGCCCAGCTGGGGGCAACGCCGAGCAAACATTCACAAAGAGTGATAAAACACGCAATGTGTAGAATACAATTTGGGGTGAAATCATGGATTTGCACCCCGTAGGCATACATCAAACCACGAACAAAATCGTAGAGTGGGAGAGAAAAGCCACGAGGCAAATTTTTTGCAAAACAAACGCGCTCAGAGCCGCGTGGTTCAGGGAATACCTCCTTGGGCGATGGCGCGCGGACAGAGAGTTGATCTTGGGGAGGCAGCAGGCCAGTCTCACGAAACTTGGTGAGATGGCTCTCCTTGATTGAAGACATGGCCAGTCCCCGGGGTCTTCTTCAGGCCGGCAGCGGCAGCAGATGCGCCAACCGCATTTTTCTTCCCCTTTTTCTCGCCTGCATCGGCAGCGGCGGATGTCTGGGCGGCAGCAACAGCAGCTGCGCGCTTGGAAGATTTCATGGTGAGCGTGGTGGACGCTGTGGTGGATGCTCGGAGGAGCAGAAGCACTATGGCAATGACGAAAGGCGAGGAGGAATATGAGATGAAAGCAGAGGAGGCAATGGCAAGTAAAAAATTCTGCCGGTACAAACTACCCTATTTACCACAATAGCGCAAGCAATCGCAGCCGTCCGCGCGAGATCTGCCGTACACGTGGCACGCATAGAGAGCAACCGTCGCAGGCCACGCCGCCCACTATGCACGTAACACGAGGAAGTTATCATTACGCAGCGAAAATTTCGCCACATCCGGTCAAATCAAAACTGAAGCGGTGTCCTCTGTGGTCAAAGTGGGCCACCTCGTTACGTCTAATCGCAGCTCTGCGCGCCCGCAAGCAACGTCACGAGTGACGTCATCAAACAACCGTTGGATGCGAAGATAAACACTAGGGAAATCATTCGACTGCAACATTGTGTGATTTTTTTGGTCTCTCGACTAAGGTAATGTAATACACTCGACAGTTCGTCGACTGCAATATAGTACACCCATCGGGAGCGTATCAAAAATTTATTCGACTAACATATGCAGATAAAAAAGAATTTGAGATTATCCTCCATTACAAGTAATAAAGCACAATCTCGGGGCTACTCCCATCGGAGCGCTGTCGCGCACCCGATAGATTACAAGCAAAAACAGCAGTCGACTGAGACTCGACTCAGCTACTGAGCAAAACTTAGCATAAAAATTATATTCCATAAATTCCCGAGTTACGCCAGCCATAAATATTTCGGATGCTGCATGCGCAAATGCAAAGGTAAGTGAAAGGACATTGTCCGTTAATCTTGTTTTGACGTTTGATAACAACATTTGGAAGTATTTAACATACCGCTAAGTGTCCACAGGAATTATGACCATCTATATCAAAAGATACTAGTGGATCTCTCTCTATGCATAAGGGAAGAAAAGTGGTTGTCGGTCTTCTAATCGTGAAGGGAGAAGGCGCTCTGCAGGCAGGCCGGCCCCCAGGCCGGCCCTGGCCGGTCTCAAGGCTGGGTGCGTCGGGTTGCTGGCCGGCCCCAGGCCGGCCCAGGCCGGTCTCCTGGCCGGCTGCCTCGGGCTACTAGCCGGCCCCCTGGCCGGCCCAGGCCGGCTCCCAGGCCGGTGTGGTCGCTTGCTCGGCCAGCCCAGCCAGTCCAGCCCCCAGGCCGGCCCAGGCTGGTTTCCAGGCCGGCAGCCTCGGATGCTATGCCAGCCCCCAGGCCGGCCCCCAGGCCGGCCCTGCTTCCTGCGCTTCGCCACTTACCTCTTCAACGGCCATATTTTGATGAGGACTATATATATACCCCTTCACCAACCTTTGGAGACTAAGCTTGATTCCTCACTCTCTCTCCACCATTGTTGCAAGCTTCAATCTACTAGAGCTCCCACTCCAACCACTCAAACACGTTGATACTTTGAGGAGTGAAGGAGGAGCCCTAGATCCGCATCTCCACCGAGCCGATTTGTCTACATCGACCTAGTCACTTGTAGATCTTGTGTAACTTGATACATTGGATACCTAGAAGATACTTGTGATTCTTGTGGCTTTGGTAGCCACAAGGATTAGCCGGGAGCCTCCAATTAAGTTGTGGAGACGCGACCCGGCCTTGTGATTCTTGTGGCTTTGGGAGCCGCGGGAATTTGGTGAGAGCCTCCAATTCGGTTGTGGAGTGTGCCTCATCCTTGTAAAGGTTTGTTGCCGACCTCGAGGGCATCATATAGTGGCTCGTGGATCTCCTCATCGGAGGATAACACGAGGGAGATACGGTGTGCCATATCAAGGCTATTCGGAGTTCACTTTGTGACTCCGCACCGCTCCAACGGAGACGTAGCTTCCATTGGGAAGTGAACTTCGGTAGAACATCTCCGCGTCACCGTGTGGTTATCTCTTAACCTTCCTTTACTCGTATTGCTAGCTTATCTTGTGTAGAATATCTTGCTAGCTTGTTTATTGCTCATCATATAGGATTGTTCATCTAGTTGCATATCTAGAGAACTTATATTTGAGCAATTCCGAATTTGTAAAAGAAAAAGAAAATTTGTAGTTGCCTATTCACCCCCCCTCTAGTCAACCTACTCGATCCTTTCAATTGGTATCAGAGCAAGGTCTCTTTATTAAGGGCTTAATCGCCTAAAGAGGAGGATGGCTAGTGCGGAGGAGTACAACGTGCTAAAGATGAGGAGTTAAGACTTGCTAAGGAACAAGAAAAATTTGATAGAGAACAACTTGAAAGAACTAATCGAAGCGGGAATAATCCCTCCCGAGGGTGATGCCCCAATCACCATGAAGTCCATGATTGAACTTTTTGGGTTCATGAAAGGCAAAATGGTGGATGAGGTGTATACTCGGGTATCTAATCAAAATGGCTCCTCATCATCCGCTAGCCCTATTAAGGGTGCTAGTGACAAGGATAAAAATGATAAACCTAATGAGAAGCCTTCTCTTAACTTTGCTCCACCTAGCTCTTATCTCACTCAAGTTTCACTCACTCAACCTCATATAACCAACCTTGGTAGACCCCCTCCTAAGCTTGATAATACTCGTTATTTCACTTGGAAGAAATCTATGGAGTCTTATTTTCGCAGCTCATCGGTGCATCTTTGGAGGGTGGTTCTACATGGTTTCAACCCAGTTGATCCCAACAACTTGACCAAGCAAGAAGAGATTGATGAGCAACTTGATGCAAATGCCAAGTACATTCTTGAGAGTGCTATGACCGCAAATGATGAAGATCATGTGCGGAATCTCAAAACTTGCAATGAGGCTTGGCTCTATCTTGAAACCGTGTATGAAGGAAATGAGGGCATTCAACGCTCCAATGCGGCCGTCCTTCAACATCAAGTTGACAACTTCATCATGCTAGACGAAGAGACTCCGACCGAACTTTACCGAAGACTCTACAAGCTTGTGGTGACATGTAGGGAAAATGGAAAGAAGGATATGGATGATGAATGGGTCAAGGCCAAGTTCCTTCAAGCAATTATGCCATATAGTGAAACTATGGTGATGAACCTCCATGCAAGAGCGGATTACACAACAATGACTCCCAATGACATCTTGGCTCAATTTGTCACATATGATACATTGAAGTCCACATCCAAGTCTTTCAACCAAGTCCGTGGCCCAAAGACTCTTGCTTTGAAGGCTCGTGTGGTAGACCATCCAAGATATGAAGAAAGCCCGGTCTATGAAGGTGAAGAAGACTTGGAGGGTGAGCTCAATGAAGTTCTTGCACTTGCCGCCACCCGGTTTTGGAACAAGAAGAACAAGAGCGTCAACCCTTCACCAATAAAAAGAATGTGCTTCAATTGTGGAAAGGACACTCATCTTGTGAAGGATTGCCCCTATGAAAGAAGAGAGGATAATGGTGGTCAACTCATTCTAAAGAAGAACAAGTACCACCCCAAGCCTACCTACATGAAGAGATCACCTCAAAAGGCTCTTGTGGCATCCCATGAAGAGGAATACGAGTCCGGAGGTGAGGAGGATAAAGAACCAAGTGAAGAAGTAGGAATGGCGGCTCTTGCAATGGGCACCCTTCCTCCATCATTGGCCAACCTCTTCTCATCTCCAAACGACGACAAGATCTCCAAGCCCATGTGCCTCATGGCCAAGGAAACAAAGGTGAATTCCCCACCAAAAATTACTATCTCCTCTAACCCATCACTATTGGATTGTGTTGAGGATGTAGGGAAAATTGAAGAAGAGGATAAAATTTCTATCTTCATTAGCAAGCTCCAAGGTCCAA
Organism: Poa pratensis; assembly: GCA_947311845.1. Lineage (NCBI taxonomy): Eukaryota > Viridiplantae > Streptophyta > Magnoliopsida > Poales > Poaceae > Poa > Poa pratensis. The sequence goes on from CAMZMU010000041.1 coordinate 71,994,527, forward strand.
CCAAGAAAATGGTTGAGGCCCTCATGTATCAATATGGAGAAGCCAAGCATCTTCTTGATGTGAAGGATGTTAGGATTTGTGAGCTCGAAGGGCATGCATGTGATCATGCCGACAAATTGGTGAGCTAGAAGATCAACTTGTTGAGGAACAATTGCTCCGTGAGCAACTTGAGGAGACACATGCCATGGATCTTTCCAAGGCAAAAGAAACTCGTGAAACCTCTATTCAAATTGCTATTGATCTAAAAAGTAAAAATGAGGAACTTGTAGAGAGTCATAACAAACTCTTTGAGGGTTTTGAGCAACTTAGGGAAACCCACAAGGTGACCTCAAGTGAGCTCACTACACTCAAGGAGTCATATGCCAAACTACAAGCTCAATTTATCTATGCTAGCTTCACCACTTCTCACAATGATAAAGATGCAAATTCTTGTACCACTAACCCTTTATGTGTCAAGGCATCTCTTATTGAGGAAAACACTAGGTTGAAGGCCCAACTTGAGAAGGGCCTAGCCACTTGTATCCAAGGGGAAAAGAACCTCAATGATCTTTTGAGCAATCAAAAGGGAGTGGTTGGCAAAGAAGGAATTGGGTTCACACCCAACTCTAAGAAGGTCAACAACAAGAAGAAGAAGGCGACTCCCCCTTCCAAAGATATTGTTTTTGTGAAGGAGGGGGAGTTAGCCAAAGCAAATGACAACTCTATTGGGAGTGGTAATGTCACTAGGGGCAATGCCACTCACAATAACTTTGCGGGAAAATACAACCCCTCATATGTTCTTTTGAAATCTACAAATGGTTGTGTTTTTGCTAAATATGTTGGCTCTTCATATGGAGATGATTATCACTATGCTATTTGGGTTCCAAAGACCCTTGTGACTAACAAAAGAGGACCCATTCCAAAATGGGTACCTAAATCAAAGACTTGATTTATTGTAGGGTTTCTCTTCCGGTGGATCTTCATGGCTCATTGATAGTGGATGCTCATCCCATATGACCGGAAGCAAAGAACTAGTAAAGGACTTATTGAAACAACTACTCTCATTCTCTCATGTCACCGTTGGCAACAATGCAAGACTCAAGGTAGTGGGAGTTGGTAAAGTGGTGATCACTCCGGAGTTATCCATTGAGAAGGTCCTCCTTGTTGAATCTCTTTCATACAATTTACTTTCCGTTGGTCAATTATGCAATGCCGGTTACACCGTTATTTTTAATAAATACCACGTGACCATCCTTTTCACTCAAACACTCAATGTCGCCTTTGTTGGATTTCGTGAAAACGGTTTGTATGTGGTTGATTTCTCAAAAGAGACCACTCAAATCGCTACATGTTTAATGGCTAAAGGCGACAAGGGGTGGCTTTGGCATCGCCGACTTGGCCATGTCGGTATGAGAAATTTACAAACTCTTGTAAAGGGTGGACACGTGGTAGGACTAACCGATGTTAATTTTTCCAAAGATCGTCCTTGTAGTGCTTGCATAGCCGGAAAGATGCATGAAAGAATCACCCCAAGAAGACCATTATCTCCACTAAGAGGCCTTTGGAGCTCCTTCATATGGATTTTTGGGCCTCCCACATATGATAGTCTTGGTGGCAAGAAATATTGTTTGGTGATTGTGGATGATTATCAAGATATTGTTGGACTTTCTACATCAAGAAGAAGAGTGAAACTCAAAAGATATTCATTGACTTTGCAACCCTAGTTCAACGCCAATATGACTCCAAGATTTTGGCAATTAGAAGTGACAATGGTACGGAGTTCAAGAATTACACTATGGATGATTTCCTAAGTGGGGAGGGCATTCAACACCAATATTCCGCTGCATATACTCCCCAACAAAATGGTGTTGCCGAAAGGAAGAACCGCACTCTTATTGATATGGCAAGAACTATGATGGCCGAGTTTAATTCCCCATACAACTTTTGGGCCGAAGCCATCAACACCGCTTGTCATTACTCAAACCGGCTCTTCTTCCGTCCTCTCAAGGACATGACACCATATGAACTCCTCACCGGTAAAAAGCCAAATGTATCTTACTTTCGAGTCTTTGGATGCAAATGCCATGTTTACATTAAAGGTTGCAAAATTGCTAAATTTGAATCTAGATCTTTTGATGGTATATTTGTTGGATATGCCGCAAAGTCTCATGCTTATAGGGTCTACAACATATCCACCGGGTGTGTTGAAGAATCTATGAACGTGGAGTTTGTCGAGGATAATGGCTCCCAAGCGGAGCATATTGATCATGATGATGTAGGTGATGATGCTCCATCTCAAGCCATAAGAACTATGGGGATTGGAGAACTAATTCCTATTGAAGGACCCATTGATGATACTCAAGAAGAAGGAACAAGTTCTACTCAAGTTGAGCCATCCACCTCAAATATTGATCAAGAAGATGGTCAAGACCCACCCAACTCTAGTGGTGAACAAGAACATAATGAACCCACAACTCCAAGAACTCCACTTCGGGTTGACCATGAGCAAGATAAAGGCAATGATGAAGATATTTGTGTTGGTGAAACAATTGGTCAAGCCTCGGAACGCCGGGTCATCCGGCGTGCATCAAAATTGGATTACCAACAACACTTCAAAGAAAATATCCTTGGGAGTATCCGTAGAGGTGTGTCCACACGCAATCAATTATCTAACTTTTGTGGTCATGTCTCTTGTTTGTCTAGCTTAGAACCTCTCAAGGTATATGATGCTCTTGAAGACATGGATTGGGTTGCGGCTATGCATGAAGAGTTGAACAACTTCGAGCGCAACAAAGTATGGTCATTAGTGGAAAGACCCAATGACTCCTCCCATAATGTCATTGGAACCAAGTGGATATTTAAGAACAAGCAAGACTCACATGGTCAAGTCATTCGCAACAAAGCAAGATTGGTTGCACAAGGCTACACCCAAATCGAAGGAGTCGACTACGGTGAAACCTATGCCCCCGTTGCTAGACTTGAATCCATTCGCTTACTAATTGCTTATGCATCTACTCATAATATTGTCTTATATCAAATGGATGTTAAAAGTGCTTTCTTAAATGGTCCACTAAATGAATTGGTGTATGTTAAACAACCACCGGGTTTCGAAGACCCTAAATTTCCTAACCACGTCTACTTACTACATAAGGCTCTTTATGGGCTCAAGCAAGCTCCACGTGCTTGGTATGATCATCTCAAGGAGTTCTTAGTAGACCGTGGCTTTGAAATTGGGGTAATAGATCCCACTCTTTTTACAAAAAGGGTAAATGGAGATTTTTTCGTATGCCAAATATATGTTGATGATATTATCTTTGGTTCCACTAACCGTGAATTTAGTGATCAATTTGGCAAGCTAATGACCAAGGAATTTGAGATGTCCATGATGGGAAAATTGAATTATTTTCTTGGCTTTGAAATCCACCAATTTCGAGAAGGAACATTCTTATGTCAAGCCAAGTATATTAAGGACATGCTCAAGAAATTTGATATGAACAATGCCAAGCCATATAAGTTTCCCATGGACTCCAAGGCGGATCTTCACTTAGATCCGGATGGTAAGGAAGTTGATCAAAAGCTTTATCGTTCTATGATTGGATCTTTGCTTTACCTTTGTGCATCTAGACCGGATATTATGTTTAGTGTGGGTATGTGTGCAAGATTCCAATCAAGTCCTAGGGAAAGTCATGAAACCGCGGTCAAAAGGATTCTAAGATATTTGTTGGATACTCCCAACTATGGTCTTTGGTATCCCCATGGTACAAGCTTTGATCTTGTTGGTTATTCGGATGCGGATTGGGCGGGTTGCAAAATGGATAGAAAATCAACTTCGGGTACATGCCAATTCCTTGGTAGGTCCCTTGTGAGTTGGTCTTCCAAGAAGCAAAATTGTGTGGCCTCGTCATCCACCGAAGCCGAATACATCGCCGCCGGTAGTTGTTGTGCACAATTATTATGGATGAGGCAAACTTTAAAGGATTATGGTGTCATTTGTGACAAAGTGCCTCTTTTATGTGACAATGAAAGTGCTATTAAAATTGCACACAACCCGGTTCTTCATGGCAAGACCAAGCACATTGAGATTCGGTATCATTTTATTCGAGACCATGTTGAGAAGGGTGATATTGCAATCAAGTATGTCAACACCAAGCATCAACTCGCCGATATGTTCACGAAGCCTCTTGGTGAAGCAAGATTCAAGGAGTTGAGAGGAGAACTAAATGTGGTGGACATATCCAATTGGATTTAGTGGATTTCTTGCATACCTACCCATATTAGACGATACTTATTTGGTTTAGATGTAGGCATGGACATAGGGGGAGTGCGGTCCTAATCCATTGGACTATCCCTCCCCCCATTATGCCGACATTAAGAATTCATTTGCATCTCTATATTCGTTCTATGAATTGTGAGCTTAAATGATGAGTAGTGGCCGTGAACCAAGATATATCTTCGCGGTGTCACACCACACACTCATATATGGTGGCCTCGGCCACCACCCTCTTCTCCTTGAAGAGGTGGTTCTTCCGTGAGTTATTATTGCATATTCGTTGTTTTGCATCGTTTGAATCATCCAATGTTGCTTATTTGGCGTTCTTGATCTTTTCTATTTTCATTGGATTTGTGAAGTTTCCCCATGTTTCGCATCTCCCTGGATTACTCAAGGTTGCTCATAGGATTTTCTTGAAGACGGATTTCTAGGTAGTGGTATTCTTGAAAGTGCAAGGTGTTCGGTAGCTCAAAGCTCATCAAATTTCAGTTTGTGTAAGAGGTTCGGGGGCTTCGGAGGCTTCTCTGTGCTCAGACCGGCCTCCACCCCGGCCAGGCCGGTCTCGGGCCGGTTCCCTCGGGCAGCGGTCCGCCCCCCCGCCCGGTTTGGCCGGCCTCAGGGCCGGTTCTCTCGGTCATGGCCCGGCCGTCCGCCCGGCCTAGGCCGGCGCCAAGGCCGGTCCGCTCGGGTTCGTGCCCAGCCTCCCGCCCGGCCGAGGCCGGCTCCAGGGCCGGCGCGCCCCACTGCTTATATCACGTGAAGCTTCCCCTCCCGAACGGTTTTCTGCTCTTTCCTCCCGTGGTGCTCTCCTCCATGGCCGCCCCCTCTCCCACCTTGAGCTCCTCTCCACCCTCCCCACTCCATTTGAGACCTTCCCACACCTTCCTCTCCACAGATCTGAAGGGGATTCCCCCGATCTTCCACCCCATCCATCTAGTTTCTCCATTGGTGGCTTGGTTGGGGAGTTCTCCTCCATTGGTGCTTCTTGAAGATTCTCTCAAGTTTGAAGATGGAACAATGGGATGATGAGTGGGAGCAGGCGGTTCCTCAGTCTAGCAGGGCTGGCAAGAGCAAGACCTTCGATGGGCTGGATGACATTGTTGATGATTTCAATGCCGAATCCTCCTCCATGCCCAAGACCAAGAAACTCAAGAAAGTTGCTGCCACCAAGAAAGCTCCCAAAGCCAAGCCAAGAGGTGTTCCACCGCCTCGTGAGAATCCAGCGGAACCGGTACGTGAATCTTGGGCCAAGGTGAAACCTAGTGATTTCAAGAGAGATCGGTTATCTTTCAATCCATATGCCTTTGGTCAGCCCACATGCCTAGATGATAGTAGATTCTATTGCAAGATGCACCAGCAATTCTTTCATCAACGTATTGAAATTCAAAAGAATGCTCATGTTCCCGTGGATTTTTTCAACCTTGCTCAAGCTAGAGATACTTGGCCTGATGTGATGGGTATGATGGATTTTCACCAAATCACTAAGATCATGACTGTTAGCACTCCATATTCTCCTGCTTTGCTTCAGCAATTTTATGCTACTGTTGTGTTCACTACTGAGCATGGTCAGCGGTCTATGACATGGATGAGTGCAGATACTGTTTGTTCAACAACTTTGGCTGAGTTTGGGGCACTGTTTAGTCTTGAGGAGTTACCCGCTGCACCTTGCTATGTTCGTCTCCATCTCTCTAAGGAGGAAGCAAATTGATGTGCTGGATTATCTTTGGAACGAGATGCAAGTGGTGATTGTCAAAGGCAAGGTTCCTTGTTATGGTCCGCTTCTGCAGACTCTCTTCAACACCAAGTTGCCAGATGCGGTGCTTAGTCAGTATGAGTTGTTTCATCCTGAGATGGTTGGTCTTCGCGCTATGCCCGAGGGTGATCCTGTTTGGCCACCCCCTAGTGATGCTCCTGAGGGAGGTCATGATGAAGAAGATGATGATGAGGAGAAGAAAGGTGGCCTAGTGCAAGCTCTCAAAAGGATGAACTGCTTCTTTGCTCTCAAGAGGAAATCTGAATTCAAGACCTACAAGAAGCAGAAAGCAGCTAGCCGTCACTCGCGTGCCATCATGGATAAACTCGGTGTTAAATACTCACCTAGCTCAGCTAAAGTCTCGGAGAACACCTACATGGCCCGGAACAAGTATACTTATTGGTTTGGTGATGATGCATCCTCACTTGCTCCTTATTGGCAAGGCGATCCCGGTCAGTCTAGCTCCGGTGCGGCTGCTCATGTTGCGGATGATGATGAGGATGACGATGAGTGATCATGGACCTTCACTTCACTTTCTCCCTTTTTGGTGTCTTGATGCCAAAGGGGGATAGAGATCTCCAGGGATTTGCATTGCATTGCATCCATTTGCGCTTTTATGTTTCCCGCTGTGCTTTTGCATCGAACTTGCTTTAAGTTTTTAAGAGAACTCTATTTGTGGTGTACTATGAAACTTATGTCATGGTTATTGTAAGGATTTTATGGACCTCTGATATGTTATTGTAAGGACTTCCCCGGTTTATCTTCTATTATTTTGGAGTTCGTTACAAGGTGATTGTTATTCCAAGACTATATCTATTTGAAGCCTATGGTGAGAAATGTGCTCTACTATATGATGTCTATGGTGAGAATTATCGCTTATCCTTTGCTCACATAGTCAATTTTGTTTGTGCTTGCTTCATGTTCCTCGTTTGAGGATATATTCTTGTATACCTGTTGACGTATAAGTTTAAGGGGGAGCTTCCCTCATAAACGTTGCCTTGCTTAAATGAGATATCTTTTTGCAAATCCGTGTGTTGTCATCAAACATCAAAAAGGGGGAGATTGAAAGGACATTGTCTGTTAATCTTGTTTTGACGTTTGATAACAACATTTGGAAGTATTTAACATACCGCTAAGTGTCCACAGGAATTATGACCATCTATATCAAAAGATACTAGTGGATCTCTCTATGCATAAAGGGAAGAAAAGTGGTTGTCGGTCTTCAAATCGTGAAGGGAGAAGGCGCTCTCCAGGCAGGCCGGCCCAGGCCGGTCTCAAGGCTGGTTCCGTTGGGTGGTTGGCCGGCCCCAGGCCAGCCCTGGCCGGTCTCAAGGCTGGGTGCGTCGGGTTGCTGGCCGGCCCCAGGCCGGCCCAGGCCGGTCTCCTGACCGGCTGCCTCGGGCTACTAGCCGGCCCCCTGGCCGGCCCAGGCCGGCTCCCAGGCCGGTGTGGTCGCTAGCTCGGCCAGCCCAGCCAGTCCAGCCCCCAGGCCGGCCCAGGCTGGTTTCCAGGCCGGCAGCCTCGGATGCTATGCCAGCCCCCAGGCCGGCCTAGGCCGGCCCCCAGGCCGGCCCTGCTTCTTGCGCTTTGCCACTTACCTCTTCAACGGCCATATTTTGATGAGGACTATATATATACCCCTTCACCAACCTTTGGAGACTAAGCTTGATTCCTCACTCTCTCTCCACCATTGTTGCAAGCTTCAATCTACTAGAGCTCCCACTCCAACCACTCAAACACGTTGATACTTTGAGGAGTGAAGGAGGAGCCCTAGATCCGCATCTCCACCGAGCCGATTTGTCTACATCGACCTAGTCACATGTAGATCTTGTGAAACTTGATACATTGGATACCTAGAAGATACTTGTGATTCTTGTGGCTTTGTTAGCCACAAGGATTAGCCGGGAGCCTCCAATTAAGTTGTGGAGACGCGACCCGGCCTTGTGATTCTTGTGGCTTTGGGAGCCGCGGGAATTTGGTGAGAGCCTCCAATTCGGTTGTGGAGTGTGCCTCATCCTTGTAAAGGTTTGTTGCCGACCTCGAGGGCATCATATAGTGGCTCGTTGATCTCCTCATCGGAGGATAACACGAGGGAGATACGGTGTGCCATATCAAGGCTATTCGGAGTTCACTTTGTGACTCCGCACAGATCCAACGGAGACGTAGCTTCCATTGGGAAGTGAACTTCGGTAGAACCTCTCCGCGTCACCGTGTGGTTATCTCTAAACCTTCCTTTACTCGTATTGCTAGCTTATCTTGTGTAGAATATCTTGTTAGCTTGTTTATTGCTCATCATATAGGATTGTTCATCTAGTTGCATATCTAGAGAACTTATATTTGAGCAATTCTCGAATTTGTATTAAAAGAAAAAGAAAATTTGTAGTTGCCTATTCACCCCCCCCCCCCCTCTAGTCAACCTACTCGATCCTTTCAGTAAGACCCGCCGATCAGTCGAGCTGGGCTAAGGACCACTCCAACAGTGTTATCCTTAAAATTTTCCGTGTCAACAGACATGATGAAAAATCCTGACGGATGCATTAGGTATCAAAAGCTAAAACTGTAGAACGATTCAGTAAGACCTCAACGGCCTGAGTCGAGTCTGACCAGTATGTTCCAGATTCGAGTCCGGGGACTCGAGTTTGATTGAAGGATAGTAAGGTTTTGCCCAAATGTGCAGTTAAATGGTCCCGATCCGTCTGGTGAACCGGGCCTACTAAGTCATTATCCCTTGACAAATCATAAAATCATAATTAAATAATCGACATAATTATATCACAAGACACTCAGCTTCATAAATAGTACAGATGCAAAAGGATTTGACGTGCACTATTGAAGTGAGTCCATGCCCGATTCTTCGAGTCAGACAAGCACTCGGGGGCTAATGATGAGGTTATATCCTTCGGGTATCCTACTATGAGGGTACCTGGTGCACGTGATGACTAAAGCCCAATTGTCAACAACCCAACAAAGCCCATGAAGGGAGGCCCACGACGAAGGATTTCTTCCCAAGTTAGGCATAGTCGGTTATATTTTCCTTATCTGTAAACCTAGTCGGTTACGTACCCGACCCAGCCTCCTATGTAAAGGCTGGGAGGGCGACCGATTGAGGACAGACAATACCAGACCACCAGAAACCCTAGCGAGATCGACATCTCGCCAAGACCCTTGTAATCGTCATATTCACACAATCAATACAGACAAGCAGGACGTAGGGGTTTTACGTCGCTCGAGGCCCCTGAACCTGGGTAAATCCCGCTTGTCAGCCGTCGATTCTACTAACACTACGCGTTCTCTGCCACATAATCTCAACCCTAAGTACTCAACCATTGGTATTGCCGAGGACACCCCTCGTCAAATGGTATACGATGATAGGGTTGGAGTAAAAGGTTGTCATGGCAGGCAAGGTATGACACGTTGTGGTGGCCTTCTACAGAGATAGATAATCCTTAGAGCACACTTACTACTAACACCTACAAACTCACATACATTTCTTCTTGCCATTTGTGCAAGATCATCATAAACTCACGTAGTCTTTGGGCGATGTTCTTTTTGAAGATGTCGTCTAGGCGTGACGTTCGCCTTCCCCTCGGACCTGTCCGGGGAAATCTAGATGATCTTCCCGATCGGGAGATGATGGCGCTATGTGTTATGCTGCCCCCTTGGGGGCATCGTTCTTGGAGTGGTGAGAGCCCAGAGGGACCTGTGGTTGTGGGAGGTGGCGGGAGTCATCGCGACATCCTTCGGATCTTGTCAGTCGGGCTGCTATGTAGCGGTGCTGAAGTGATTGCGTCGAGACTTATATGGCAACGATGACGAGGCTAGGAGATGTGGCTTTGGTTGAGGTAGTCCGCGAGTTTGCCTCGGTCTGCTTGTTGTTGTGAAGTTGAAACTAAACTGCAGTAGCGGGGTCCCGGTGGCGTACAATGACTGACAACAACAACCTTGTCTGCTTCTTCTTATTAGTTCATTTTTTGAGTCGGAGTTGTGTTGCCTTTTCGCTGGTGGGGGAGCCATCTGGCAATGTCCTCGCTTCCCGGAGGGTTGTTCTTCATCTTTGTTTGGAGCGTTCCGTGTCAGCTCACCCCATAGAAATTACGACGTCTTCTCTCCGACAAGGCTGGGAGGTCGACCGGTCTTTCTCGAGTGGTTCTTGTTCTCATGTTTGAGTGGACTTGTCCATGTAGTGTTGGAGTTGGTTGTACAGTTTTCGCCCGTTTTTCCGTAAATAAACTGGATGCCTTCTTCTTAATTAATTAATTAATTATAGTGTCAAAGGTTTTGCATTCATTTAAAAAAAAACTATGCACGTGGTGGACAAATCTAATGCATGTCACCGCTAGCTTATTGGAAGCTATTATCGTGATGTTGATACAACAAACCGATGTTAGCTCAGTTGGTACGGTCGTGGACTCTTTTTTCACGGCTAAAGATGTGGACTCCGCCAGTGATTAGGAGTAGGGTCAATGTTATTTTTTTAGGGGTTGTAGGAGGATAAATGCTTTTAATTAAAACACCATTTCAAAGCCGGCTTTATCGCTATTTTGTGTTTTGGGCTGGTAGCGTGCTGGTCGAGCAGGCCCAGCAGCTGAAGCACGGGCCGAGGCACGCAGATTTTTTAGGGGTAGTAGGATTGTAGCCTGTAGGAGTACTGTCTTTCATGAACCGAAGACCATATAAGAGAAGAGCAGTCTCTATTCGTCCACGTAGCAAGCAAACTGCGCTATCGCACGTGCAATTAACATGGGTTACACGTGGAAGCTACAGGCAAGCTTAGCTAGGATAGTCAGCCTGGAAGTTGCAAAAGCTGACTTGAAAAGTTTGAAGACTGAGCTGGGGCACGGCCTCCGGTGACCAACTTGCTTAATAGCCCAGAAGTTCCAGGTGGTATTCCATCAAAATGAAAACAGAATTGTCAAACGAAGTCATAGAATTGAACAAAACATCACCATCGGCAGGCGCATCTTTTGGGGCGTTCACCTAGCAACTCAAAACATAAAGTTAGTGCTTCTCTGAACCTCATCGATTATTTCAGCTAGAATTGGTATTCGTTGGGAGATCGAAGCATCTTTTGTTGGATCTACTACTACTAGTCTACTACCATGATCTAATCCTCGATTGGAGGATCTACTCGCTCACCAGAGCCTTAGGTAGTTTATTATCCAATAAATTAGTTTGCTAGATATTTCCTCTTTGATATCTGTTTACTATATGCTCAACTGAAAAAATATGGTTTGGTTCCTGTCCATAATGTTCAAGAAGAAAATTCATTCTTGCGGCCTATGCATATAGATGATGCTTCATGATCTACTAATTTCTCTATATTTCCATAATGTTCAAGAAGAAAATTCATTCTTGCGGCCCAACGGCTCCAATTTTATTTTCCTAAGACCAAATTATTTATGGGGTAGGTAAAGGGAGACCATCAAGCAACAACCACATGATCCAAAAAATACAACCTGACTAACCACTAGCTAGCCTGGGTTTGAACAATCCATCACTATCATCATCACTATGCTCGACTGAGACTTTAGCTTGATTATTTGCGTGCTGACATGCTGGCGTGTCTAAAGTCTAAATGCGGGGCTAATATCCGCAACACATCATAGTATCAAATAGATGTGAACAAATATTATACATATATATATATATAGCACAGGACTATTCAGAAACCACCCTTAAGAGTGCTTCAAATAGTTATTCAGAGCACTTTTTTCAAAACAACATGGTTCTCGTCACGAACGGAGCAGACCGAAAACTGACAAACAAACCACCGAAGCCCACCTACATCACGAGGCCACGATCCGTCCTACTCGAGACCTACGACCTACACCAACCGCACCTGTTTGCCGATCCATCTCCTACCTCCCGCCTGCTCGATCCACTGCCCCCCACCCCTGCTTCCTACCCGCCGCCCGTCCCGGTGGTCGCGCCTCCCCACCACCGCCTGCCAACTGCACAGCGCCGCCGCGGTCCCCCGCTTCAACCTCCTGCACGCCGCCGCGTACCCAGCCCTCCCGGTGCTCCTCGCCGACCCACCGCCGCGCCTCCCACCGGATCCTTCCCCGGCGAACTCCCCACGGCGCGCCTACCCCCGCCTCCTCCCCCGGCAGCCTACTGCCGCTGTTGCCCCAGACCTCGGTGCCGTCGTCTCCCTTGCCAAGGGCCCGCACCGTCCGAGGCCCAGCGCCACCCCCACTCTGTCCTCAATCCTGCAAGCCGATGGTGGCCACGCCCCACCCCAGGCCAGCAGCGCGAGCGGTTCGCCGGCGACCCTCCCCGCCCGTGACCCCACCTCCGCCGCGCCCCACCCTAGGCCAGCCGCTGGAGCGGTTCCCCGACAACCCTTCCCCGCCCCTTCACCTCCGGCCGCCGGGCCTCTCCATCTCCAGCCGGGGCGGCCCCGTCGACCGCCCGTGGAAGCGAATTGCTGTTCCCTATGCCCGTGAACCTCCATTTTTTCCCGTCCCTTCCTCTTTTACATATGGACAAATTTGTGAAGTCAAGTTCAGTTCAGTTCCTTGTGCTTATGCGTGTTGTGGAAATGCATGATGGACAGTCAATTTCATGTCCTATTTTGTATTTATTTCTTGGCCGATGTGTAACATCCCAAAATTTCAAACATAATTTAGTAGTGTTTTATAACACCGGAAAAACTTTTTCTAAATATTTCTCCAAAACTTTTGAAGATGAATTGACTTGGAAATTGCTTTCTCGAAATTTCCCATAAGCCCACAAACCACTCCATCACCCCTGATAATTTTTGTGCTCAGGTTTTCTCTCGAAAAACCCTAGCCCTAATTATCGGAACCTTTTAATCCTTTTCTTCCACCTACAAAAGGAAAGCCCATTTCCATAGCTCTAAAATTCCACCAAAAATACCAGAGGACCCCATGTCCATATAAAGACAACCCATGCAAAAGTATTGCATACTCCAATGCAATATTTTCAAGTTAGCCAATAATTTCAAAACTGCCATTTCTGGTCCAGAAATGTTTTAACCAAGCTAGGAACCTCCAATAATTCTGATAAATTCAGGGAATGCATATTTTGGTATTTCCTACATTTCATTTTTTGGAAGCAAACCCATTTGAGCAATATTTAGACCACTTCCTTTGTAAGCCCAAATTAATGCCATTTTGAGTTCTTCAACCAAACCTACACCTAGAAAATTCCAATGACCTTGAGACTTGGTGATATTGACCACATGATCCCTAGACACCCCTAACCAGAAGGCCACCCCAAGGGGAATTGTAGAAATCCTATTTTCCTAAATCATGCCATTATGGTCATTTTTGGCCATCTTTTGGAAACCCAATTTCCCCTCACCCAAATGGTCTCAAACTTCATAGACACACTTCCCTGACCAAAACAACCTATGCCAAATTTTTGGGGATTTTATTGAGTTGTGCAAGACCATGAACATTTCATCGAACACATTCTGCAGTTTTGTTTTTCTGAAAATTCTAGTCTGCAAAGTCTCTCCCCTTTGATTGATTCTTGTTTGTTGGTGTTGGTCTTGATGTTGTGAGCCAGTAGTGGAGAACGTGTTCCATTTGGAGCATCCAGTTGTCGGGAACGCCACCATGCTGCTCACGGCGCGCTCTGGGCGCCCGGATGCGCATGGTAGCGTCCCTTGTCATCTCCCCTCTGTCTCTGCTCCACCTCGTTGTCGTGCCGAGCATCGCCGCGTCCAGACCCCCCTCCCCCTCGCAGCTCCCTTCTCCGGCGACTCCAGCCATGCCCAGCCCCCCCGTCCACGAGCTCGACACCTCGCCGCCGCCAGCAGCTAAACGTCGCACGAACGCACAATACCCTGCCAAGCACAACGCGACGCGCCGCACGCTCCAGTGTTCCTCGTGCCTCTCCTGTAGTTCCAGCGCGGCGCCCTTATCCTCCTCTCCCCTTCTGTGGCCGTGGAGCTCTGGCGACGTGCCGCAATGGTGTCCACCCACCGTGACCCTGCCCCCTGCGCCCCTGGCTATATAAAGCCACCCCCGGGCCTCACTTCGATGCACACCACCCCCTCCACACCCCAACAACACCAGGGCCCGACGAACCGCGTGGGAGCTCGAAGATTGCCAATGGCCGAGGTCCTCGAAGCACCGCAGCAAGCCTCCCCTGCCTCCCCCTGCCGCCAACTCCTCCCCCGGGCGCGGTGAGCCCGCCGCCGCCGTTCCCCGGCCTCCCAAGCCCTCCCCACGGCCGCAGCGCCGGCGAGCTGTGCGCCGTGCTCTCCCCTATCGAGCTCCTGCGGGTCAACGCGGGAAGGAGAAGAAGAACCAGAGGAGAGAAAGAAAAGAAGAAAAGAAAAGAAAAGAAGAAAAAGAAAAGAAAAGGATTTCTTTTCCTGACGTGGGCCCGGCCCCACTTGTCAGATTAAGTGGAAGCGCATTCGCGTCTTTCCGCTTTCCACACGCGAAGACGTATTTCTGGAGAAGGCATGAACAGCCCGGCCCAGCAAAGATTCGGCCCACGTCGTCTGTTTTTTTCTGGTGAGCGACAAACAGCTATCTTTCGCTCGTCGATATCTTTTGAACCGTAACTCCGTTTGAGGCGACTCAAATTCGTAAATTCTTGTCTCGACAAACCCTTTCCAGTGGTATGAATCCCACCTTGTTCCAAGATATTTAATGAGGTGCCCCCTTATGTGGGTGCATTCCGGAGTTTCCGGAGAGCGGCTTTCGACCCCCGACGCCGCGAAACCACCCCGACCCTTCCAAGCCAAATGGATCCCTGCCTTCAAGCAAGCTAACCACTTGCTATGACCAGTCCTACAACATTGTTATAGTTTGAATTATTTATCACCATGCCATGTTTGTGCATTTATTTGTCTGCTCGTCATCTGTACACTGTGCATCATGAGATATCATGACTTTGACACTTTATTTCCGCAAAGTTATAATATTGTGTTGGGTTGGAGCACCACTCCCCATTCCCGAGATGATGGACCGGGAGAACCGCCGCAGTCGAAGGAATGGTGGAACGATGCCCTCCTAACTTTTGTAGTCAAACGAGATGGCGCTGGTTGGAGGTATGTCCGCCACAGTCATCCGGTTGCCGTTTCTTTTATTTTTGTCAAACGAGAAGGCGCTTGCCAGCGGAATCGCTGCCACAGTCATCCGGTTGGCGTTTCTTTTATTTTGTCAAACGAGAAGGCGCTTGCCAGCGGAATCGCTCCCACAGTCATCTGGTTGACGTTTCTTTTATTTTGTCAAACAAGAAGGCGCTTGCCAGCGGAATCGCTGCCACAGTCATCCGGTGGACGTTTCTTTTATTTTGTCGAACAAGAAGGCGCTAGTCGGCGGGTTCGCCGCCATAGTCATCCGGTTGACGTTTTATTTTGCTATGCTTGGACTTTGGTACATGCAGGTGGATATGCTTATTTACTGCTGATATTATCATATGGTTACCTTGTGTTACTTTGTTAATGTTGATGTCTGTAATCAAACAAAATGACTAAGAAGATAATCACCTCCTCGACTAGATTTAGTCACAGTGCCACTCACCAAACACAACCAGCACAACCATGCGCCGTCTGTATGGGCGGACCATGGCCGGGTATTTTATCATCCTCCTTTGATGCCACCCTTTTTGGCAAGTCTAGTCGGTTACCAGAGTTGGTCAGGGCTAGTCTTGCGAAGGTTTCGGAGCTAGGCGTCGCTCATGGGTTGGGGACGTGCCGGATTCACTTCTGCATAAGGCATATAGTTATGTCGGTGGCTATACAGGGAGTGTCTTGGTAGAGTAAACGACCGTGGAAGTATGGGTTTGTACTGTCCGCCATGGTTGGTTCTAGTACTTCAGTACCGGCGGTACAAGCCTAGACTTCAGCGTGTGGATGAAAGTTACAACCTCTCGAGAGTGTAAATCTGGATGTCTAGCCTTGTCCCTGGGTTATGGGACGTTTTTTGGGTCAAGTCACGCTATGAGTCAGTCCTGTCGAATATGGAGAAATAATGAATGTGAAACCCAAACCCTAAGCCAGAGTTGGCTGGAAATGATAGCCAGAGTTGGCTAGAATTAAGCCAGAGTTGGCTAGAATTAAAGCCAGTGAATATAAGATTTGGTACCAACTGGTACACTCGTCTACTCGTCGCAGGTAATCTCTTTGTTTGATTGACGGTATACGATCCAACTCCACCTAGCTTGGACTCTGTACTGGTGATACTCTTATTGTTTGCTTATGCCATGTTTTGCTTGTGATGCCATGCTACCTTTAATTATGTCATCGTGTTGATCTATCTAGAGTACACTTGCCAGGTTGTAGATTTTATTTCCAGTATATATCTTGTTGCATGATTGTTAGAATGTTCATGTCAACTGGTTGTTAGTCTTGCGAGTACATAATTGTACTCACGTTGGCTATTCCAATGACTAGTTTCAGCGAAGATCCATCTTCTTCCTTAGCAAGGATTTGGAGCAAGAGCGTGCTAGGATCAGTAGCTCAGCCAGAACCTGTGGAGTGGAGCCACTCCAAGCCGTAGCCTCTCATATGTCTTTCGCTGCCAGTTAAAACTCTGTATCGTGCCATGCTGGGATTGATATTTTGTCATTCCTTGATGGCCTTGTAAACCTTTGTAGCACTGATGTGCCTGATTGTGTAATGATTTCTATTATGTTACACTGTTGTGACGTGCGGCCAGTTATCTTGGGATGGCGCACGGGATGACTGCCTCTATGGCAAGATGTGCCAGGGAGGGGTGCCACAGACGTGGTATCAGAGCACCAGGCTGGCTGTAGACTACCCTAGCATGGAAAAACCCCGCCTTACTTTTGCCCGATAGTGAGCCCGATGGATTTAGCCCATCTGCGCCTAACCGGCATGGCTGATGTCGGTCCACAGTAAGGTGCAGTAGGACGTGTCCCCTTTCCCTGAGAGAGGCTCGCCGGTTTCTTCCACGAGAAGGAGCCGACACAACCCAGCTTATAAGAGACCCAGTCCTAGCTGCCATTTATCCCCACCCTCGCCTGCAATCCTTAGCAACCCAACTCTCTGGAAGCAGGATCCCGCAAAGGAATCCCGCATTCTCATCTCATCCTACAGCCATAGCCATAAGAGTCCGATGAAGAACCCCAAGGTCATCCTGGAAACCACCGCCGATGATTATGGCGGATTTCCACTGATTTTTTAGAAGGCCATCTGTGATCTTCTCGGTAGGCCTGACCGCCCTCGATATGTGGTGTTCAAGAACTCACTCTCGCTGGACGGGAGTGAATTTCGAGCGAACGTGCATATCAGCTCGTGTCCATTGGGCACAAGCATGACTTACCTGATCCCAGGTAGGAGCATGCCCACTCTTGATCAAGCCATCCACATAGCAGCCTATGAAGGTCTCGTCCGCCTACGGTACTCAGAACCGGCAATGGCGAAAAGCCGAGCTTTCCACTTTCTCCCAGCCCGACCCCAACCTGGTGCGGAGGCTATCCAAACCTCCATTAAAGACGAAGCCGACCCTGCCATAATCACCCTGGTCACCTACGCAGCTGCAATGACAAGGTTCAGCAATTCTCTGATAGAGGAACTCGCAACCACAAGGCGCAGCCTTGGTCACGCTCACTTGCAACTGTGTCGAGCAAGGAACCCACCTACCCTCAACCATGGGCAAGCTCGAGGTACCGGAGCCCCAGTCCCAGATGACATGCTGGAATGCAGTCTAGATGTGTCTGTGGCGCAAGTACTAGCCCGAATTCAGCAGCAACCCCAAGAACAAGGTGTAGTCCTTGAAGGCAGGCCAGTGATTCCCCACCCCCGGAAGATGCAGATGTGGACATCACTCTTCGTCTTGGCCCCGCTCCACCGACCACTAGAGGCCTTCAAGCGGAATAGAGCCCCTGTTTGTTTAGTCTGGGTGACGCTCGTATGTTGGTAGGTGAGAAGCCGTGAGCTTGTTTGTTTTGTTGTTTGTTTTCCTTGTGTTGGTTGTAATGCAAGTTTGTTGTCTGTTTCTTGGTTGAAGTCGAATCAGCCGAAATAAAACTTGGTGTTCTTATCCCCTGGTTGACCACTTGGTTGACACATGAAGGAATATCATGCCTTTCTTTTAGTTAAAGGTTTTAAAGAAACAACAGATCACTTAAAACAGGGACAATATATGTGAACCCAGACGCATATACCCACCCTGAATTAACGCAAACTTTGAATGGGATAATTTTCTAGTAGGTAAATTATTTTGTGTGTGTTGCACAAGTTTAACTATTAAGTGGAAGTATTTAATGAGACACGGTAACCCCGGTGTCCCGCTCACTTAATGTTGGCTCGTGCTTAGGTTTGAAAACTCCTACATGTATCATCCGCAAGGTTTCTCACCCAATTTGAACCTTGTGAAATCCGCATGTGAAAGAAAGAGCCCGAGCCCTCCACGAGATCCACCACCTCAAGCTTTAATTTCTTGTTGGGTGCTCCTCCTCGCTGGAACACCAAAGAATTTTTGTAGAGTGTTTCCTTTTCATGTTTGCCGGTGCTTGCCTATACGGTATGGTTGAAATGATTATGCCATACTGCTGCAGCCGTTTTGTTTTGGGCCATAAAGTGCAGAAATATTTCATAAAATGATGTTTTGCTACAAGTAGAAATTCTTCTACCCACGCTTGTATCCCTGCCATTTAATCTTGCTGCAAGACACGAACTGTACATGGATGGGCAACTTCCGAAATTGATGATGCAAGTTCAACTCCAACTAGGACACTGCGACTACTTCAACGCGAAGAGGTACCCGAGACGTGTTATTTTTCTCGTATCCCAGAGTTCTATAGGGAAAATTTCTTTGCAAAAACAAACTTTGGGAATGGCTCTATCCCACAAAATCTTGGTGTTTGTGATCCCACTCTCGTGGCACGAACATCGTTGTTTGAAAACAAACCTTGTTTCTTTTTTCCAAACCTATAGATACATGAAAGGGACTCCGGCCATGTATTTATAGCTTTTCAAAATAAAACCTTTTGTTGTACGCACATGGAAGGTGCACCTGTCATGTGTGTGTAACTTTTCAAAAATAAAACCTTAAACCTTTGTTTTCCCAGTTTTGGGGAAATTGTTTGTCCAAGTTAAATTCTTAGATGTTGTCTGATAGTTTGGTTGTAAATCTTGCTAGACCTTGCCGTGTTTAGGTCTGTTTGTGCAAAAACCTTAGTTTTAAATTCATAAACATGTTGGTAGATCCTCTGTTGATTGTTTGAGTAAGACCTTGCTATGCCATCTGTTAAATGCCGTGAGTGTGATAGAAGTAGCAAGCTTTGAAAAAATGTATGTTTGAGGAAAAGTCTTGTTGACCCCTTTGGTGAACCAAAATTATATTATTTTAGAAAAAGTTTTAAATTGGGGTATAAATGGATCGTTCAAGAATTATCTTGTATAACCTCCTCGAATCTCGAGACGAGATTCTTTTTAAGGGGGGACGGGCTGTAACATCCCAAAATTTCAAACCTAATTTAGTAGTGTTTTATAACACCGGAAAAACTTTTTTCTAAATATTTCTCCAAAACTTTTGAAGATGAATTGACTTGGAAATTACTTTCTCGAAATTTCCCATAAGCCCACAAACCACTCCATCACCCCTGATAATTTTTGTGCTCAGGTTTTCTCTCGAAAAACCCTAGCCCTAATTATCGGAACCTTTTAATCCTTTTCTTCCACCTACAAAAGGAAAGCCCATTTCCATAGCTCTAAAAATTCCACAAAAAATACTAGAGGACCCCATGTCCATATAAAGACAACCCATGCAAAAGTATTGCATACTCCAATGCAATATTTCCAAGTTAGCCAATAATTTCAAAACTGCCATTTCTGGTCCAGAAATGTTTTAACCAAGCTAGGAACCTCCAATAATTCTGATAAATTCAGGGAATGCATATTTTGGCATTTCCTGCATTTCATCTTTTGGAAGCAAACCCATTTGAGCAATATTTAGACCACTTCCTTTGTAAGCCCAAATTAATGCCATTTTGAGTTCTTCAAGCAAACCTACACCTAGAAAATTCCAATGACCTTGAGACTTGGTGATATTGACCACATGATCCCTAGACACCCCTAACCAGAAGGCCACCCAAGGGGAATTGTAGAAATCCTATTTTCCTAAATCATGCCATTATGGTCATTTTTGGCCATCTTTTGGAAACCCAATTTCCCCTCACCCAAATGGTCTCAAACTTCATAGACACACTTCCCTGACCAAAACAACCTATGCCAAATTTTTGCGGATTTTATTGAGTTGTGCAAGACCATGAACATTTCATCGAACACCTTCTGCAGTTTTGTTTTTCTGAAAATTTTAGTCTGCAAAGTCTCTCCCCTTTGATTGATTCTTGTTTGTTTGCGATGGTTTTGATGTTGTGAGCCCAGTAGTGGAGAACGTGTTCCATTTGGAGCATCCAGTTGTCGGGAACGCCACCATGCCGCTCACGACGCGCTCTGGGCGCTCGGATGCGCATGGCAGCGTCCCCTTGTCATCTCCCCTCTGTCTCTGCTCCACCTCGCTGTCGCGTCGAGCATCACCGCATCTAGTCCCCCCTCCCCCTCGCAGCTCCCTGCTCCGGCGACTCCAGCCATGCCCAGGCCCCCCCGTCCACGAGCTCGACACCTCGCCGCCGCCAGCAGCTAAACGCCGCACAGAACGCACAGTACCCTGCCAAGCACAACGCGACGCGCCGCACGCTCCAGTGTTCCTCGTGCCTCTCCTGTAGTTCCAGCGTGGCGCCCTTATCCTCCTCTCCCCTTATGTGGCCGTGGAGCTCCGGCGACGCGCCGCAATGGTGTCCACCCACTGTGCCCCTGCCCCCTGCGCCCCTGGCTATATAAAGCCACCCCCAAGCCTCACTTCGATGCACACCACACCCTCCTCACCCCCTCCACACCCCAGCAACACCAGGGCCCGACGAACCGCACGGGAGCTTGAAGATTGCCGCCATGGCCGAGGTCCTCGAAGCACCGCAGCAAGCCTCCCCTGTCGCCAACTCCTCCCCCGGGCGCAGTGAGCCCACCGCCGCCGTTCCCCGGCCTCCCAAGCCCTCCCCACGGCCGCAGCACCGGCAAGCCGTGCGCCGTGCTCTCCCCTGTCGAGCTCCTGCGGGTCAACGCGGGAAGGAGAAGAAGAACCAGAGGAGAGAAAAGAAAAGAAGAAAAAGAAAAGAAAAGGATTTCTTTTTCTGACGTGGGCCCGGCCCCACCTTTCAGATTAAGTGGAAGCGCATTCGCGTCTTTCCGCTTTCCCCACGCCAAGACGTATTTCTGGAGAAGGCGTGAACCGCCCGGCCCATCGCAGATTCGGCCCACGTCGTCTGTTTTTTTTCTTCTGGTGAGCGACAAACAGCTATCTTTCGCTCGTCGATATCTTTTGAACCGAAACTCCGTTTGAGGCGATTCAAATTCCTAAATTCTTGTCTCGACAAACCCTTTCCAGTGGTATGAATCCCACCTTGTTCCAAGATATTTCATGAGGTACCCCCTTATGTGGGTGCATTCCGTAGTTTCCGGAGAGCGGCTTTCGACCCCCGACGCCGCGAAACCACCCCGACCCTTCCAAGCCAAATGGATCCCCGCCTTCAGGCAAACTAACCACTTGCTATGAACAGTCCTACAATGTTGTTATTGTTTGAATTATTTATCACCATGCCATGTTTGTACATTTATTTGTCTGCTCGTCATCTGTACACTGTGCGTCATGAGATATCATGACTTTGACACTTTATTTCCGCAAAGTTGTAATATTGTGTTGGGTTGGTGCACCACTCCCCATTCCCGAGACGATGGACCGGAGGAACCGCTGCAGTCGAAGGAATGGTGGAACGATGCCCTCCTAACTTTTGTAGTCAAACGAGATGGCGCTGGTCGGAGGTATCTCTGCCACAGTCATCCGGTTGATGTTTCTTTTTATTTTTGTCAAACGAGAAGGCGCTTGCCAGCGGAAGCGCTGCCACAGTCATCCGGTTGACGTTTCTTTTATTTTGTCAAACGAGAAGGCGCTTGCCAGCGGAATCGCTGCCACAGTCATCCGGTTGACGTTTCTTTTATTTTGTCAAACGAGAAGGCGCTTGCCAGCGGAATCGCTGCCACAGTCATCCGGTGGACGTTTCTTTTATTTTGTCGAACGAGAAGGCGCTGGTCGGCGGGTTCGCCGCCATAGTCATCCGGTTGACGTTTTATTTTGCTATGCTTGGACTTTGGTACATGCAGGTGGATATGCTTATTTACTGCTGATATTATCATGTGGTTACCTTGTGTTACTTTGTTAATGTTGATGTCTGTAATCAAACAAAATGACTAAGAAGATAATCACCTCCCTCGACTAGATTGAGTCACATAGTGCCACTCACCAAACACAACCAGCACAACCATGCGTCGTCTGTATGGGCGGACCATGGCCGGGTATTTTATCATCCTCCTTTGATGCCACCCTTTTTGTCAAGTCTAGTCGGTTACCAGATTTGGTCGGGGCTAGTCTTGCGAAGGTTCCGGAGCTAGGCGTCACTCATGGGTTGGGGACGTGCCGGATTCACTTCTGCATAAGGCATAGAGTTATGTCGGTGGCTATACAGGGAGTGTCTTGGTAGAGTAAACGACCGTGGAAGTATGGGTTTGTACTGTCCGCCATGGTTGGTTCTAGTACTTCGGTACCGGCAGTACAAGCCTAGACTTTAGCGTGTGGATAAAAGTTGCAACCTCTCGAGAGTGTAAATCTGGATGTCTAGCCTTGTCCCTGGGTTATGGGACGTTGTTTGGGTCAAGTCACGCTATGAGTCAGTCCTGTCGAATATGGAGAAATAATGAATGTGAAACCCAAACCCTAAGCCAGAGTTGGCTGGAAATGATAGCCAGAGTTGGCTGGAATGACAGCCAGAGTTGGCTAGAGTAAAAGCCATAGTTGGCTAGAATTAAGCCAGAGTTGGCTAGAATGAAAGCCAGTGAATATAAGATTTGGTACCAACTGGTACACTCGTCTACTCGTCGCAGGTAATCTCTTTGTTTGATTGCCGATACACGATCCAAACCCACCTGGCTTCGACTCTGTACTGGTGATACTCCTATTGTTTGCTTATGCCATGTTTTGCTTGTGATACCATGCTACCTTTATGTCATCGTGTTGATCTATCTAGAGTACACTTGCCAGGTTGTAGATTTTATTTCCAGTATATATCTTGTTGCATGATTGTTAGACTGTTCATGTCAACTGGTTGTTAGTCTTGCGAGTACATAATTGTACTCACGTTGGCTATTCCAATGGCTAGTTTCAGCGAAGATCCATCTTCTTCCTTAGCAAGGATTTGGAGCAAGAGCGTGCTAGGATCAGTAGCCCAGCCAGAACCTGTGGAGTGGAGCCGCTCCATGCCGTAGCCTCTCATATGTCTTCCACTGCTAGTTAAAACTCTGTATCTTGCCATGCTGGGATTGATATTTTGTCATTCCTTGATGGCCTTGTAAACCTTTTGTAGCACTGATGTGCCTGATTGTGTAATAATTTCCATTATGTTACACTGTTGTGACGTGAGGCCAGTTATCTTGGGATGGCGCACGGGATGACTGCCTCTCTGGCAAGATGTGCCAGGGAGGGGTGTCACAGGATGCTTGGAGAAAATGCTCACATTAGCTACTGTACACGTCATATTTTTGATTTTATTACTGCTGGGAAGTTCATGTTAACCATGTTCAGAGTTCACATTATAGGTATTGGAAGTTTACCTACATCTATATTGGGAGTTCTCCTAAAAATACATCAGAAGTTATTCTCGGCCACATCGGATTATTACTGTTTTATCAGAAGTTCAACGAAATATAAAAAGAAAGTTTATTCTTAATTTTTGAGAAGTGCATATTATTCTGAACAGAAGTTCATGTTATTCAGAACAAAGTTAACTTTTCTAGTGGAGGAAGAATAAAATGGGAGTTCAAATTGACCATTTCCGAGGTTCACATTTGTCTTAGCAATAAAAAAATTCCTTTAGGCGTAACTTTTTGTAATATTTTTCTAAAAAAGGAGGTTCACTGTCTAAAACCAGGAGTTCGTTTTGAACCTGTCGGATGTTCAGCTCAAACACATTAAAAAAAGGTTGTTAGTTTAGATCAAATCCGAAGTTCAATTTAGACAGCCTAGGAGTTTACACTAAGAGCGATCGGAAGTTTGCTAGCACATATCAAGAGGTTCACGACCATGTATAAGGAAGTTCATTATGCTTTGTTTTTCTAGGCGGAAATTGTATTGATAAAAATCATTGAAAATAGCTTCTGTTGGCCAAATCGATCGCCCCGCATGTAATTGGCAATGATACGAGTCTACTTTCACTCTACAATGCCGCCACACCCACGCGAGTAACACAACCGTGTCAATTTTGAATCGTTCTAATGTCATCTCATTTTTCTGTTTTTTCGTATTCTCATAATTAATCAAAAACCGTATCTAATTTGGAAAAAGTTTATGTACAAAAAAGTTGCGCCTTGTCAATATATTTCTAACGCCATATCATTTGTTAAGTTTCAATGAGCCGTTTGAAAGTAATTGACCAAACATTGTCCGCTAGATCTAAAATATCAGAAAACAGTATTGTTTATCTCTGAAACTGCTCTTAAACCGTAAAGAATTTCGAAAATTGACTAGAGATAGCAAAGTTGCGCATTTTCATAGCTTTCCAACAGCGTATCATTTGCATCAATCCGACCAACGGTTCAGAAATGGCGGCCAAAAAACAGTACGAAATAGGAGAAAAACGTGAAAACTGAGTGTACTATTTCTAAAATTGTTTTAAAACTGTAAGGAATTTGGAAAACTCGTCACGACAATAATTCGCAATATCCGTAGCTTTCCAACGGCGTATCATTTGCATCAATCCGACGAGCGGTTTGAAAATGGCGGCAAAAAATCAGTACCAAAACAGACAAATTGTCGAAAACTGAGTTTAGTATTTCTAAAATTGTTTTGAAACCGTAAAGAATTTGGAAACCCATCAACACGAAAAAGGTGCGCAATTTCTCTACCTTTTCAACGGTACATCGCATGCATCATTCCGATAAACGGTTCAAAAATTGCGTTGAAAATACTGTCCGCAAAACAGCACATCTGGGAGTTCCATCCGAAAGTTAACATAGTATACGAACAGAAGTTTAGAAAAGGTGCTCTGAATATATCGGTTGATCAAGTAATTTGTTTGCAATTGTTAAATACCATGACGTGTGGAGAATGGTTATAATTACAACTTTACGTTCATTGGATGGCGATGTCGCGCACCAATCAATCAAAATCCCCACCGCATGCAGCTCCTAGCTTATCTTTGCTGGTGTTTGTGGAACTTTTGCTGCGAGGATTTGATTACCATGGTGGGGTTTTTTCCTTTTATTTTTGTTTCACTCTTTCAGGTTTGTGTGCATCTTTGATGTCGTTTGTGACGTTTTGTTGGTGTAAAGGCTGAGTGTAATTGGTATCTTCACAATATTAATATATTCCCTTATTGCGTCTGGCCTTTTTTTGTCTCCAGTCTTAATAGGAATAGAAAGAAAGGAGAGCTAATTATAATCATTCGCGGGCCTGCTGGATAGATGATTAACCATCACTTATGTTGCAACTCCCAATTATATGGTGAGACTCAAGAATATAGAATATGAACTTATTAAGGAAAGCTGTACTACAACATTACTTTAGCAGCTGGCAACTGCCTGCTAATTATCGTATGAGAATGAATAAGAAAGTGTTTGATATATTAGCCTATGTTCCGGTTCATTGTATGTGCACATACACACACATGCTACCATTAGGAAGAGGGGACATGGACACATTTTTATCTCTGTGTCTGCATCCTACGGAACCTCAAAAGATGCTAACACGGTACGTGCTAGATCAGAGTGTGTGATAATACTAATGGCTTAGCTGCTTGGAGTTTCTAATCACGGGTAGCATCATCGACGATCTGTACATGGAGCACCTGTTCATCTACTCCTTGCATATACCTGGCGTGCAGCTTAGATGCATGCATGCGCCCTTCCGTTTGTGACTTCATGTGTCGAGCTCCCCCGAGAACATATCAGGCACACCAAATATTGGAGGAGCACTGGTGCACCCAAATGTATTGAGATGTCTACAAGTCACTAAAAATCAGTAAAAAAATACAATTCAGAAATCATGAAAAAGTTATGTCACTCATATCCATTCAATTTGGAGCTCGAGAAACCAAAAAAGTTATTTTTTGACAATTATGATGTTAATAGGCTGAATTCGCAGCAAACTCAAATTAGTAGCTTTTTTTGCGGGAACAAATTAAACTATTCATTGGTACATTTATACTTTTTGGTTTCTAGATACATGTTACGTCTACATGAACAAACAAAAAGGATGAGAATTTCTTAGGACATGTAAGACACTACGGAAACAGTCGATACGCCGACGGCCGGACGCCGTCGGCGTAGGAACGATCGCCGTCGGCGTAGCAGGCTGTCGGCGAAATGCCGTCGGCGTATCCGTCGCCGGCGGCGACGACGCAGTGGGACCCACAAAACGGGCGCCGAACGTCTCCGTCTGCTCCACCTATACGCCGACGGCAGTGCCGTCAGCCTAGCCTGCCACGTGGGGCGATCTGGCGCGCCTGGGAGGAGCCATACGCCGACGGCAATGCCGTCGGCGTATCCGTGACCATTTGGTCCTTTCGGGGCGACGTGGCAGCATCCTGTGCGCCTGGAATGAGCCCTACGCCGACGGCAAGATCCTTGACCATATTTCCAGTTTATTGCTGATTCTTGCTGCTGGTTTTAGCACAATTCAAATACAATTAAAATTACACAAATTATAAAAACATGACAGAAACATCACATAAACATCACATAGATATCCAAATGACACAAACATGATTCGAATTCATACAAACATCCATACAAACTCAAAATGACACAAACATAGTTCGAATTCACACACGCTACACCCGAACACATCCTACACCTCCCGAGAGCCCGAGGTACCCATTTCTGACAGCGTGAGAATAGGCGACCGACCGCGTGGGCCAGTTGAACCACAGTGGGAATCCGGTGAGGCACGGGACGGTGTGGTCAGAGGCGACGAACTCGGCGAGGCACCACCAGTGCCATGCTCCACGAGCGCGCGCGTTGAAGTCGGTGAGGCAGAAGCACGACCAAAGGGTGCCATGGTCCTTGAGCATCCCGATCCCTACATGTTTGAGTCCAAGTTAGCAACTTGGAAAGCACAACATGGCGGTAACAACTTGTTTGGCAAATAACTTACCGGAGTCGCTGGCTTGTATGTGCGAGCGACCGACTCCCTCGTTGGCGCGACGGGCATGATCCCCGGCCTAGGTGGACGCGTAGGCAGCTGCGACCGCTCTCCAGTGGCATGAAACTTCTCGTCAGCCTACAAGATAGTTTAGATGTCAGGAGTTGTAGAAAAAGAAGGTTCAAACTAGACGAAATGGGACTTGTCATATTTTGCAAATATAAAAGTTGAAACTTACAGCATCCCTCAACTCTGCCCACTCCTCATACTCCTGGCTCTTCTGTACCCAAACCGATACTCTCTCTCATAGTCCACGTAAGCGGCATCGAAGGCCGCCTCGAAATCAGCCTACAGTTTTAAAAGGGAACGCATCTAGTCAACTTAGCCACTTAGCTAGGAACGAATGTCGGAAAGAGAATGAAATTGAGAAAAACTTACATCGGGCGAGCTCGGGAAGGCCGACGAGGCAGGACGGGAGGGTCGTCGGCGGTGAGGGTAGCCTTGACATGCGAGAGGCCAACTCAGGAGTACGCGTGAGTACACACTAAGCATGAGAGGACGGCCATGCTCCCAACCGTTCCCGGCAAGGACCACCGCTCTTTCGTCGGTGTCATGCTCAAGAGGGTTGTCCACCTCCGGATTTATACCCTTGAACGTCTCGACGTATGCCTTTAGCCCCTCCTTGGCAGTGCCGAAGTAATCGGGCTTGGAGGGCTGAGGCTCAGAAAAATTGGGCTTCTTCATCTTCATCCTCTCCCATGTTTGCATGTGCGTAAGAGGCTCCCCGAGATCGGCCTCCTGCAATGCCAAAGAAGTGTCATGCGTATCAAGTAGGAACATGAGGGGAAATAAATGAAGATTGTTTCATGTATATATATACCAGCTTTGCCTTGAAGCGCTCATGGTTGCGGGCACCCGCACAATGTGTCCCCCCGCTCCCGCGGTTTAACTTGTTTCGCTCGCTCAAGGCCTTGAACTCGGGGTCCTCCCCAGCCCACCTAGACACCAACGCCCTCCACGCGTCATCCTTGCCATAGGCCCATGGGGCTTAAACTGAAAAAAACAATACTCATGTGAAGAACGGATAATGCAATTGCAACTTAGCAGCAACATGTAATCTCATTAACAATCTACTTACCGCCATGTAGTCATCTACGGTCACCTCAAGTGGGTTCTCCACAATCTCATGCTTCACCGCCGTCTTGCCTAACGTCTCAGTACTGAAATGATTGATCATGGTATGCTTTGCATTGTAGAACTGCTGTCGTGTCAACTTCCTACAAGCCCCCTCCAAAGTCTTGTCCGCATCGCCCCGCTGCTCAGGAAGTACCCTATAGAACTTCTTTAATCATGCACAAAAAACAAATTGTGAGAGCATGGTGGGGACATCAAGTATGAACGAAATTCGAAAAGTTCAACTTACCCAAAACTTGTTGATCACGGCGTCAGAACATTTCCCGCCGCTCGCGTAATTGGCGGCCTGATAGTCTACCCAATGGGTGGCTAGCTTCGTCGCGCCGTTGGGGACGGTACTGTACAAGCCCGGCCAAAACTTCCTAATCAAAGCTCCAACCAGGTGTTAGGCACACGGGCTCCCGCAGGATGTATCCAGTTGCTGCACAATAATTAAACATTAGTACATGTCAAATTGTCCTGACCACAATGAAGTTACCATGTTCAAAATTAGTATATATAGTCACTTACTCTTTCCCATTAGGCGTAATGAGGATCTTCTCCTCCTCGGTAGCAGGTTCCTTGTCCTCATCAGGGACCTGGGATTCCCCTCGAATTTTGGCTTCCGCGCGCGGAGGGCCCCGCCTCCAAGTCCGTGGAGGGCCCGCCCCCACGTCCGTGGAGGGGCCCGTCTCCTCCGAACCCTCGTCGACAGAAGCAGAGGGTATGTCCGAAGACACGTCGCCCCCACCTCGCCCTCGTCCTCCCTACCTCGCCCTCACCTCGTCCTCGTCCTCGTCCTGCACCTCGTCCCCTCGGAGGAAGTGGAGCATCGGCACCTCCCCCTCCTCCAGCATCTCCACCCTCACCTGCATTGAGAAAGGGTGAACAATTAAGCATAAAGACATGATCCAATTAAGAATTGCATCACCTCTACTCTCACCACTGTCAGACAGGTAACGCGGGTTCGGAAAGTTGCTCTTCCACTTTTAGTAACTTTCAATCTTCTTCAGCAAGGAGGCCGATGATTCCTTGCCTTGGCTCATCTTGGTCAATCACCTGCATTGAGAAAGGGTAAACTTTTAAGCATGTTGAAAAATGTAGTAAATAAGAATAAAGACGTAATGCAATTAAGAAGCATGTTGAAAGACTAAGCATGTTGAAAGACTAAGCATGTTGAAAAGTAAATAGTACGCAAAAGGACATAAAAGACCCTCACCCCTAATCATCACTCTCATAGTTAAGTCCTGGGTTCTCATCATCACTATCAACATCACTATCACGAGTGTTGTATATTGGAACCTCCTCGCACGATGGAGGCTCATCATCGTCATCACTATCACTCTGTAACTTGTTGAGCATATCTATATCCTTTAGATTCACCACTACGTCACCACCTGTTTGTGCATTGTCCTCGCGGTCCTCAAGACCTTGTATGCCAAAGTCCCCAAAGGTTTGTTCCTCTTGATAGAAAATCCCCTCGTATGTTTTAGGGTCAATGTTGTTGTAATCGTCTTCGGAGGGCATGGGTAGCTTACCACGTGGCGATACATGGAACACGACTTCCCAACCAATGAGTCCCTCTTTCTTGCATGGGTAGGGCAAATAATAAACTTGAAAGGCTTGGTGAGCCACAACAAAGACATCGGATCCATGGTAGGTGGTTGAAGGCTTAACTTCAACTAACCCAATGGAAGGGGTACTTTTGGTTCCATGCTCAGGGTCGAACCAGTGGCATTTGAACACAACAAGCTTGAGTTCTATGTTCGTGTTATTGAACGTCAGCTCTATACGTTCTGTAACCTTCCGTAGTAATCATAATTACCGGCTCCTTTGGTGAAGACCCCGGTATTTATAGTCTTTGCATTAGGCCGACTGTTCTGGTGATGCTCTGTATGGAAGCGGTACCCATTCACATCATACTTCTCATACTTCTCGACTCTACGGTTACAACCTTGGGAGACACATCTCAACTCATCTGACATCACAACGTTGGGATCAGCTCCCTACAAGTACAAATTGTTTTGTGCATTAGTAAGAGGGACAAGACACGATTGCAAGGTAGAAGGGACAGGTTTGAAATTACCTTTTCCCTGAACCAAACCGTGAATTTTTTCTTTCCGGGGGCAGGCTCTTTCAAAAGAGTGTCCAACGCGGCTTCATTGGGTCCATCTGATGTTCCCGACCACATTTCATCCGTGAATTGACTAAAAGGAGAAAATACGTATTAGACGAAACCATGTTAGTAGTTGCAAAGTAATTTGTTCCCCATTTTACCTAAGGAAACTGCCCTCTTCTCCCTGCTCGTCGTGGGTCACTTCCTTCATGTTCATAAGCACATAGAGCATTATGCACTCCAGCTCATCATTGGTCAAGTTATACCTTGTTGGGCCACCGCTCTTGCCACCGGGACACTGGAAGAGGACGAGCTTGGGGTCTCGCTTGGGCTCGTCGACATTGTACCGAGAGGCCTGGTTATGCATAGTGGGAACATCATCGGGGTAGTACGTTAGCCTGGCGTCTGCCATCTCCTGAGGATAGTTGCCTCGGCTATGCATGACTCAATCTTATTTTTGTTTCCACATTTGGTTCGAATATACTTAAACTCTCTCTCAATACAAAACTGCCAACGAAACTGCACCGGTCCACCCAAGAGTACCTCGTTCGCAAGATGCACAACAAGATGTGCCATCGGAGTAAAGAAGCCTGGCGGAAATATCGTCTCTAAGTTGCACAGCAACTCCGGCACTAGTTCATGCAGCTTCTGAATAATCAGGGGACATACTTGCTTAGCACAGAGCGTGCGGAAGAAATGGCTCAACTCCGCGAGCACTCGCCAGACACTGTCGGGGAGATACCCTCGAACCATCACCGGTAGCAGCCGCTCAATCCATATATGATAGTCGTGACTCTTGAGCCCGGTGACTTTTCCCGATTGTATATTGACTCCCTTACTTATATTCGAACAATAGCCATCAGGGAACATCACGACGAATTTGAGCCAATGGAATGCCTCAGACTTTGCATACTATTAAGGCAGAAGTCAGCATGCGGCTTGAACCAGTTCTTTTGACGGCCTTCAGGAGGCTTCATGTGCATTCTCTCCCTATCACAGAGCTTCTTAACATCAACTCTAGCCTTAACATTATCCTTCGACTTCTCAGGAATGTTCAGGACTGTGTGAAAGAGGGACTCTCCAACATTCTTTTCGGTGTGCATCACATCGATGCTATGGGGAAGTTCGAGGTCCTTGTAATATTCGAGTTGCGTCAAGCCTGCCACGTGAGTCCAGTTGTGCGCCACACCATATCCCACATATCGTGGGCCTTTTCCCTCAGCAGGCACGAGAGCACTTAGCTCGGCGTCAACAGCTGCACCATCGAAAGTTGGTATCGCTTTTTCTTCACGCTCAACTCTGCCCTTCTTGAAGTTCTTTTTGTCTTCTCTAAACCGATGCCCTCTTTTGAGGAACTTTCGATGTGTGTCAAACGCGGAATACTTCCGTCCCGCCGTTAGCCACATGAACTCAAGTCGGTTCCTGCACACTGGGCATGGCCACTTACCAGCTGTACACCATCCGCAGAATAGGGCGTACCCGGGCATGTCATGCATGGAATTGTGATACCAAACTTTCATCAAGAAGTTTGTCTTCGATGCACGATCATATGTCAACGTCCCGTGGTGCCAAGAGTGGTTCAGATCATCCACAATTGGCTGCATGTACACACTTAAATTCTTCCCCGGATATTCAGGACCTGGAATGATCAGCGAGAGGAATATGGTCTTCTTTGCATTAGGGCTCCAGGAGGGAGATTGAGCGGAATAACAAACACGGGCCAGCAGCTGTACGAGGTAGTCGACAAACCATATGGATTGAATCCATCGGTTGCTATCGCGATTCTCACGTTTCGAGCATCTGCTGCCTCATGGGGTGGTTCGCATCAAAGTTCTTCCATGCCGTACCATCAGATGGATGTCCCATCAATTCCCGGTCGTGCTCATCCTTGTATCTCTTCCCCGTTTTGTGCCATTGCATCTGTGTGGCAGACTCTTTGTTCATGTAAAGCCGCTTGATTCTTTGTATGAATGGGAGGTAACGAAGAATCTTAATGGCGACATTTGACTGCGTCTTCGTACCATCGGCTCCTTTTACCACATGATACCTAGAGGCCTTACACAAGATACAGTACTTGTCATTGGCAAACTGTTTCCAAAACAAAAGGCATCCTTTTGGACAACAATCTATCTTCTGATAATCCATGCTGAGATCTCGCAGGATTTTCTTCGTTTCGTACATGCTTTGAGGCAGACAATGCCCTTCAGGCAACAGGTTACCAGTTGTTTGCAGATGCGCTTCAAAGCATGAACGGGTGCTGCCATACTGGAGCTTGTTGGCTAGTGCTTGCGAGATGGCATCGAGCTGAGAAACTTTTGCACCCTCGTACAGAGGCCTCTGAGACGAGGCCATCATATCAAAGAAGGCCTTCGCGGTTGGCTCTGGGTCCTCTGGTTCACGCGGTTCCTCCGGTTCTGGAGGTTCCTCCGGTTCCTCCTGTGATGGTGGCGAATCTGGCATGTCGCCAGCACGGAGATCATCTAGCCAGTTTCTAATCCCATCATCTTCATTGCCATTGATCCGCTGCCGCATCACCCTGCCATCTCGCGCTCGTACTCATCAAAGTTGACTGTCGTCACGAAGTTCGGCATATACCCACGAGAGAAGAGGTGTTTAATCATCTCATCCTTTCCCTGACGTGTACGAAACTTGCAACGAGGGCAAGGGCACTGTCCACGAGCGCCTGACTCTGAACCCTTACGCGCTAACTCCTTCACTAACAAATGCGTCTTCCATACCCACTCATCTGTTTTGTCAACCAAACTAGTTCGGCCACTGTACATCCACCCATTATCTGCCATCCTCTGCTGCTTTACTGTGAGCCAAATAATAATAACATGAAATTAAATGCATCATATTTTTATTTTCTTGCATGCAATGTCACCATTTTATTACGGCCAAATTTTATCTTTTACAACATGCAAGGGTTCACATACACTTCTAATAGGTAGGGGCCTATCCCGCCCGAGTACGTGTAGATCGAGTCGTGTCCCATGTTCTACCCCGACCCGAGACGGAATTTCGGCAGCACCTCCCCGCTGTTCTTCAGAATACACGTCTCGAGCTTGTCAAGCCGAGAGGGTGTGCATCCGAAGAACAACAGGGAGGTGCTGCCGAAATTCCGTCTCAGGAAGGGTAGAACATGGAACACGACCCGATCTACACGTACTCGGACTGTCCAACAGGACAACCCGGAAGTGTTACGGTTATAAATATGCAAAGATGGACAATCCTGCATATTTATAAATTTGTAACCCTTCCGGATGGGATCTGACTCGGGTTACGCGACTGACTTGGTGATCTAGACCAAAATAAACCTATGCAGCAAGAGAGGCGAAAGATTTATACCCTCGAAGCGTGATCGGTGGCCAGAGAAGGTCGAGGTCGTGACGGAAGCGGGGCGACGAAACAGGGGCACCTAGGCGGGCCCTCCTCAGCTGGAGAAGAAGCCCCACAATGACGCGCGGACCGACGGTGATGGCGGGAAGCTACGTCATCTGAAAAAGCACACAATTGACATATATAAGCAAAAAATCCCTCTGTTTTACCTAATAATCATCCCTAACCCTAAAAAGCAATTAAAATCTACTAATTCTAACCCTAAAACTATCCTACAACTAAAAGTGGCACTAACCCTAAAACTAACACACACTAATACTAATATACTAACAGTACTAACACACACTAATATACTAACACACCCTAATATACTAACCCTAAAACTACCACACACTAATATCCTACAGCTAAAGCTAACACTAACATACTAACATTACTAATTAACAGAAAATTAAAAAAACTAATTAATAGCTAACATACTAACAGTACCGTGGGGAGGCTCACCTGCAGGGAGGGCGCGGGCTCGGGGCGCGAGCTAGGGCCGAGGTTAGAGGAGAGGAGCCCAGCCTCGGGGACGGCGTG
This sequence comes from Poa pratensis, assembly GCA_947311845.1. Taxonomy (NCBI): domain Eukaryota; kingdom Viridiplantae; phylum Streptophyta; class Magnoliopsida; order Poales; family Poaceae; genus Poa; species Poa pratensis. The sequence continues at coordinate 72,028,936 of CAMZMU010000041.1, forward strand.
GTCAAAGATGAGCGGGGAGGGTGTGTGGTGAGGGGGAGAGGTGGAGGGGGCGAGGTGCGGGCGGCGGACGGCGGGCCGGAGAGGAGCGAGGAGGTAGGCAAGGTGGAGGTGGGCGAGGTGGTGGGGCGAGGTGCGGGCGGTGGACGGCGGGCCAGAGAGGAGCGGGGAGGTGGGTGAGGTGGAGGTGGGCGAGGTGGTGGGGCGACAGGGACGGCGGACGGCGGGCTGGAGAGGAACGGGAGGTGGGCGAGGTGGTGCGGTGGCGACCGGTGTCGGGCGGCGAGGGTGGGAGGGTGCGGCAGCAGCGGAGCGCGTGCGTGTGTGTGTTCTTCGTGCGTGGGATGTGTGTGTGTATTGTGTGTGGCTGGGAAGGATTGAGCCGGGGATGAGGTAGGTAGGGGAACCTGTGCCGACGGCAAAGCCGTCGGCATAGCTCATTTTTTTAATTTTTTTCAATTATTCTATTATTTTGTGGTGTTGTTAATATTTCTAGACCATTATAATTCACTATTTTTTTCAATTCTTCTATTATTTTGTGGTGTTGTTAGGACATCACCTAGGGTTTGGTGTGATTCGGACGCTCCGGAGCACCTCTTCGTCGAAACCCTAGACCCGCTGGAGGAAAGACGAGCTTTTCTCGTCTACCCCATAGACGTGCGTCGAAAGGGGGTAGCAAAGTGAAACTTTTTGCTTGGTTGTGCTAGGTTAGTACCTAGGAACACCCAAAACCTAGATCTACCCCAACTCTTGCATAGATTCTCTCTGTTTCGCCCGAAGTGGGAGTTTTCACCTCTAAGTGCAGGAACTCACTAGAGAGAAAGTGAAGCCGGTCACACCTCGTCAGATGAAAAACTTTTGAAATAATGAAAGTTGCATAACATCATCAGGAACATGCACAAAAATTTCAGCATTTTTCGATTTTTTCTGATTTTCTACTGAATTAAACGATGACGAACAGCAATCTGTCCCAATGCAGTCCCGAAAATAAAAACCAACTTTGCATTAGTAACTCTCCTTGGCACAACAAAACAGCAAATAAAAGATACAAAGGAGTTGCTACAGAGGTAAACAAGCATCCTTGACTCAAGAAAACAAAAATAAAACAGCAAATAAAAACATGGGTTATCTCCCAGAAGTGCTTTTCTTTAATGCCTTTGAGCTAGGCATGAAGAGATGCATCAAGTATTGTCAAGACCAGAAACATCAAGGTTCCCAAAAGCTTCAGATAAATCATAATTCACAACAAGAGGGGTTTTCATTTTAGCTAGTTCTTGAGAAGAAAACTTTAGAGGCCCACTGCAAGCTTTATTAGTAAATTCATAAAATCCATTATCCAGCACATCAGAAGTTGAAAGTTTTGGTTTAGGCCCCTTAGGTACATACATGAACTTCTTTCCTTTATCTAGAATATACCCTTGCTTCTTAGTTTTGAAAGAGGAAAAAGTATTCTCATGGTGTTAATGACTTCCTCTATCTCCTCAATCCTAGAGTTTTGATCATGATTTTTAAAGCAAGTTTCTAGAGCAACAATTCTTTTATTAAGATCTTCCAAGGATTTATCAAATTTTTCAGTGTTCTCAAGTAGTTTTTCAAGCTTAACATCAATACTTGGAAGATTCTCTACAACCTCAAGCTTTTTCATAACATCCTCAAGAGAGACTTCAATTTTAATTTCATTAACAGGTGGTATTCCTACTAGACTTTCAAGGATGTAGCTAGCCTCTAGAGAAGTTGTTCCTAGGAAGTTACCCCCTGTCAAAGTGTCCAAAACATATCTATACCAATTGGTAATGCCAACATAAAAGTTCCTAAGAAGGATTGTAGTGGAATGTTTTTTACCACACCTACGATGAGCATTACTAATTCTGTACCAAGCATCTTTTAAACTTTCTCCCCCTTGTTGCTTAAAAGTTCGAACCTCAACCTCAGGAGATGAAACAAAATAAGAAGAACCAGACATGATGAGCAAACCGAAATAGTAAACCAGATGCATGAATTTAATTTTTTTGGGTTTTTGATTTTTAACAGCAAGCAAAACAAAAATAAAACAAGACAAAAAACAAAGTAAAGAGATTGGAACTGAGAGACTCCCCTTTCCAATAGCCTCCAAGTCCCCGGCAACGGCGCCAGAAAACAGCTTGATGGCTACGTGTTGGTGAACCCCAAGAGGAAGGTTATGATGTAGACAGCAGAAGTTTTCCCTTGAGAAATCTACCCAAGGTTATCAATCCAGTAGGACTTGACGATCTATCGGAAGGTTGTTGATGTTGACTCCCCCTGGCGCTAGGGAGCTTGCACCAACGTGGAATCTGCACAGACACAAACCAGAACTTTGCCCAACACGAAACAGAGAGGTTGTCAATCTCTCCGGTCTTGCAGAAACAAAGAGTTAAACGTATGGTGTGGAAAACAGCAGGAAAAACAGCAAGTAACAGGAAACAGATGATTGCAGCAGGTTGTGTAAACAGTATGAGGAAATTGGACCAGGGTCCACAGTTCACTAGTGGTGTCTCTCTCAGAACAGATAACTAGCATGTTGGGTAAACAAATTACAGCTGGGCAATTGACAAATAGAGAGGGCATAACAATGCAATACATGCCAAGATGTCTACTATGAAATCTAGTTGGGCATTACAACAAAGTACATAGACCGTTATTCCAACAGCATCTATGCCTAAATAATCCACCTTCAAGGCAGCATCCGCATCCTTTCAGTATTAAGTTGCTAACAACAGATTATTGCATGAAGTAAAGTGTGTAATGTAATCAATACAAGTGCCCTTGGACACTGCACCAATGTTTTATCCCTAGTAGCAACAGCACATCTACCATCTTAGACCTTTCTGTCACTGATCCAGATATCTAGAGACTGAACCCACTATCGAGCATAAATACCCCCTCTTGGAGTCACAAGCATCTACTTGGCCAAAGCATCTACTAGCAACGGAGAGCATGCAAGATCAAGAGCACATAGATAAACAACTTGAATAAACATGGTATCAATATTCATCGGATCCCAGCAAACACAACATCTAGCATTACAATAAGATGATCTTGATCATGTTAGGCAGCTCACAAGATCTAAACATGGAGGCACAAGGTAGAGAGACAACCATCTAGCTACTGCTATGGACCCGTAGTCCAGGGGTGGACTACTCACGCATCACTCCGGAGGCAGGCATGGTGATGTAGAGCCCTCCGGTGATGATCTCCCCTCCGGCAGGGTGCCGGGAAGAGCTTCAGAACTCCTCCGATCTGAGATTGACGATGACGGCCGCGACGGAACTTTTCGTGGAATATGATCGACCGTAATAGGGTTTTCGCGTCGCGGAGAATATATAGGCGAAGAGGCGGCGTCGGTGGCCGAGGGGGGCCACCACGCCATAGGGGGCGCGGGCCCACCCTGGGCCGCGCCCTAGTGTGGCGTGGCCCCCTGGTGGGTCTGCTCCGACTCCCCTTTGGACTCCGTGATCTCCTCGTGATATTATTGACGATGTCTTTTGTTTCGTCCAATTCCGAGAATATTTCCTTAATAGATTTTCTGAAACCAAAAACAGCAGAAAACAGGGAACTGGCACTGTGGCATCTTGTTAATAGGTTAGTCCCAGAAAATGCATAAAAATGATATAAAGTGTAACCAAAACATGTAGCAATTGATATAATAACAGCATGGAACATCAAAAATTATAGATACGTTTGAGACGTATCAAGCATCCCCAAGCTTAGTTCCTGCTCGTCCTCGAGTAGGTAAACGATAAAAACAGATAATTTTTGAAGTGACATGCTACCAACACAATCTTTGATCAAATAACAATGTAATGCACATGATCTGAATGAAGTGATCCAAGCCAATGGTCTATAGTTTGCAAGCAAGTAAATAAAGAGTAAACATAAGTGATCACACAAGTGCAAACTTTCATGAATAACACTATAAAACATTTAGAGATATAATAGTCTAACATAATAGTTAGTTCACAGCAGCAATAATTCTCAACATGAAAGTGTTTGTATCAACACAAAGGAAGATAATAGCTTCAGCTTTTGCTTCAACTTTCAACATGTATATCATATAGATAATGTCAATGCAAAGAATATGATCAACCAAACACAAAGTTATGTAAAAACTGTTATACTGGAGTTGACAATGATGTTTGCTTAAGTAGACAGAAAGAAGTGGGAAAACTGACTCAACATAAAAGTAAAAGAATGGCCCTTCGCAGAGGGAAGCAGGGATTAACATCATGTGCTAGAGCTGTAGTTCCCGAAGGCATATAGAGAGCATAAAATATTGTTTTGTAAGGTAATGGTGTATACAGGTGTCAACAAATCAAATAGCAGGTACTTGTCATCTTCCATGGCTAACTAACTTTTAGAGCGGTTCCGAGAGTTTTTAGGACTGCACTTGTAACAAGCACTTATTGGTGACACTCCTCCCAACCATTTACTTTCCACAAACCATGGCTAACCGAATCCTCGGGTGCCCACCAACATTCACCATGGAGGAGTGTCTATTTATTTATTTTTATATAGGGTGGACTAACCAGCTCTTTAATGCAAAATAAAAGGTGGAGAAGCAGATGAAGCTGCCAATCCTTGTAAATTAATTAGCATGGAAGATGACAAATCTCACTACTACGTCCTTATGAGCTTTTCAAGTAGTGACACAAAAAGGATAATTGTTTTGAGTAGTTAGTAGATAGCACATGAAGAAATTTACTTGGAATGGTGAAAACACCACATAATAGGTAGGTATGGTGGACACAGGTGGCATGGATTTGGCTCAAGGTTTTGGATGTACAAGAAGCATTCCCTCTTAGTACAGAGTTTAGGCTAGCAAGTTATTATAAGCAAACATCATTATCAACTGGAATAGCAAGAGTGTACATAAAACACAAGGTTTGACGAACCATAGACTCCCACTGTCTTCCTTGTTAACACATAGCCTTCATCCAAAAATTATCTAGACTACTATGGACTTCCAATCATGCAACAGATTATTATAGCAGAAAATCCTTATAGTAGTTCTTCATTAATAGCCATTACTTACATGATGCACAAGCTTAAACATTAATTACTTGACAGCTCAAAACAATTGGCAAGCATCAAATTACTCAAGACAACGATCTAAAAAGATTCATGTAAGCATTTTATACCACTACCACATGCATAGCATTTTTCTGGTCCAACCAAACACCAATCAACTTATTTGACAACTCTCCAAACAGATATAAGTGAAGCAAGAGAGTACTTTCTTCAAAAGAAACTGAAAGCTCTAACAAGAGATGTATGAAAAACTGAGAGCTAACAGCAATAACAGCAACTAGACAGGAATACTCAACAAGTATAAGTGAAGCACAAGAGTATTCTAATGAAAAAGTGGAGCGTGTCTCTCTCCCAAACATGAATGCTAGGATCCAACAAGTATAGCACAGCAAACAAAACAAAACAAACTGAAAACAAAAACACACTGACGCTCCAAGGAAGAGTACACTAGTATGAAGCAATAAAAATATAGCACCATTAGAGATGACCTGATAATTTGTAGATGAAGAAGGGGATGCCTTGGGCATCCCCAAGCTTAGATGCTTGAGTCTTCTTGAAATATGCTGGGGAGGTAAGCCTCCCCAAGCTTAAGCTCTTCACTCTTCTTGATCATGTAATATCATTCTCCTCTATCAACACTTGAAAACTTCCTTCACACCAAAACTTAACAGCTTTTCTCATTAGCAGGTTAGTGCACTAAAAGATAATACTTCAAAGTTCTAGCAAAGACAAAACTCACAAGCCAACTATTTTAAACATTAGCCACTGTTACTAGGCTCAAGTGGGCACTTTTACACGAAAAGAAACCACTTAAAAACTTGTAAAAGAGAGAATGCAAAATAAAAGACAGAATCTGTCAAACCAGAACAGTCTGTAATGACGAATTTTTTCGAGGCACTTACGATGCTCAGATGAAAAACTTTTGAAATAATGAAAGTTGCGTAACATCATCAGGAACATGCACAAAAATTTCAGCATTTTTCGATTTTTTCTGATTTTCTACTGAATTAAACGGTGACGAACAGCAATCTGTCCCAATGCAGTCCCGAAAATAAAAACCAACTTTGCATTAGTAACTCTCCTTGGCACAACAAAACAGCAAATAAAAGATACAAAGGAGTTGCTACAGAGGTAAACAAGCATCCTTGACTCAAGAAAACAAAAATAAAACAGCAAATAAAAACATGGGTTATCTCCCAGAAGTGCTTTTCTTTAATGCCTTTGAGCTAGGCATGAAGAGATGCATCAAGTATTGTCAAGACCAGAAACATCAAGGTTCCCAAAAGCTTCAGATAAATCATAATTCACAACAAGAGGGGTTTTCATTTTAGCTAGTTCTTGAGAAGAAAACTTGAGAGGCCCACTGCAAGCTTTATTAGTAAATTCATAAAATCCATTATCCAGCACATCAGAAGTTGAAAGTTTTGGTTTAGGCCCCTTAGGTACATACATGAATTTCTTTCCTTTATCTAGAATATACCCTTGCTTCTTAGTTTTGAAAGAGGAAAAAGTATTACTCATGGTGTCAATGACTTCCTCTATCTCCTCAATCCTAGAGTTTTGATCATGATTTTTAAAGCAAGTTTCTAGAGCAACAATTCTTTTATTAAGATCTTCCAAGGATTTATCAAAATTTTCAGTGTTCTCAAGTAGTTTTTCAAGCTTAACATCAATACTTGGAAGATTCTCTACAACCTCAAGCTTTTTCATAACATCCTCAAGAGAGACTTCAATTTTAATTTCATTAACAGGTGGTATTCCTACTAGACTTTCAAGGATGTAGCTAGCCTCTAGAGCAGGTGTTCCTAGGAAGTTACCCCCTGTCAAAGTGTCCAAAACATATCTATACCAATTGGTAATGCCAACATAAAAGTTCCTAAGAAGGATTGTAGTGGAATGTTTTTTAGCACACCTATGATGAGCATTACTAATTCTGTACCAAGCATCTTTTAAACTTTCTCCCCCTTGTTGCTTAAAAGTTCGAACCTCAACCTCAGGAGATGAAACAAAATAAGAAGAACCAGACATGATGAGCAAACCGAAATAAAACTAGATGCAGGAATTTTTTTTTTGGGTTTTTGATTTTTAACAGCAAGCAAAACAAAAATAAAACAAGACAAAAACAAAGTAAAGAGATTGGAACTGAGAGACTCCCCTTTCCAATAGCCTCCAAGTCCCCGGCAACGGCGCCAGAAAACAGCTTGATGGCTACGTGTTGGTGAACCCCAAGAGGAAGGTTATGATGTAGACAGCAGAAGTTTTCCCTTGAGAAATCTACCCAAGGTTATCAATCCAGTAGGACTTGACGATCTATCGGAAGGTTGTTGATGTTGACTCCCCCTGGCGCTAGGGAGCTTGCACCAACGTGGAATCTGCACAGACACAAACCAGAACTTTGCCCAACACGAAACAGAGAGGTTGTCAATCTCTCCGGTCTTGCAGAAACAAAGAGTTAAACGTATGGTGTGGAAAACAGCAGGAAAAACAGCAAGTAACAGGAAACAGATGATTGCAGCAGGTTGTGTAAACAGTATGAGGAAATTGGACCAGGGTCCACAGTTCACTAGTGGTGTCTCTCTCAGAACAGATAACTAGCATGTTGGGTAAACAAATTACAGCTGGGCAATTGACAAATAGAGAGGGCATAACAATGCAATACATGCCAAGATGTCTACTATGAAATCTAGTTGGGCATTACAACAAAGTACATAGACCGTTATTCCAACAGCATCTATGCCTAAATAATCCACCTTCAAGGCAGCATCCGCATCCTTTCAGTATTAAGTTGCTAACAACAGATTATTGCATGAAGTAAAGTGTGTAATGTAATCAATACAAGTGCCCTTGGACACTGCACCAATGTTTTATCCCTAGTAGCAACAGCACATCTACCATCTTAGACCTTTCTGTCACTGATCCAGATATCTAGAGACTGAACCCACTATCGAGCATAAATACCCCCTCTTGGAGTCACAAGCATCTACTTGGCCAAAGCATCTACTAGCAACGGAGAGCATGCAAGATCAAGAGCACATAGATAAACAACTTGAATAAACATGGTATCAATATTCATCGGATCCCAGCAAACACAACATCTAGCATTACAATAAGATGATCTTGATCATGTTAGGCAGCTCACAAGATCTAAACATGGAGGCACAAGGTAGAGAGACAACCATCTAGCTACTGCTATGGACCCGTAGTCCAGGGGTGGACTACTCACGCATCACTCCGGAGGCAGGCATGGTGATGTAGAGCCCTCCGGTGATGATCTCCCCTCCGGCAGGGTGCCGGGAAGAGCTTCAGAACTCCTCCGATCTGAGATTGACGATGACGGCCGCGACGGAACTTTTCGTGGAATATGATCGACCGTAATAGGGTTTTCGCGTCGCGGAGAATATATAGGCGAAGAGGCGGCGTCGGTGGCCGAGGGGGGCCACCACGCCATAGGGGGCGCGGGCCCACCCTGGGCCGCGCCCTAGTGTGGCGTGGCCCCCTGGTGGGTCTGCTCCGACTCCCCTTTGGACTCCGTGATCTCCTCGTGATATTATTGACGATGTCTTTTGTTTCGTCCAATTCCGAGAATATTTCCTTAATAGATTTTCTGAAACCAAAAACAGCAGAAAACAGGGAACTGGCACTGTGGCATCTTGTTAATAGGTTAGTCCCAGAAAATGCATAAAAATGTATAAAGTGTAACCAAAACATGTAGCAATTGATATAATAACAGCATGGAACATCAAAAATTATAGATACGTTTGAGACGTATCATTAGGCTATAGGAAGGTGAGAAACCAAAGTCTACCCCAAATCAACACAAGATTCCATCCGGTTCGACCGAAAGGGAGTTTTGACCTCTAAGTGCAGAAACTCACTAAAGAGAAAGTGAAGTTGATGAAGCCGGTGACACCCCGGAGTAGGATATTGCACATTTACAACACACAACACACTTGTATACATATGGTATGGCACAACCTAGGTTTTGGTGGGGTTCCGACGCTTCGGGGGCCCGCTTCGGTGAAACCCTGAATCCGCTTGAAAAACTCTAACGTTTTCGTCTACCCCCATAGACGTGCGTCGAAAGGGGCAAGCCAGTGTACTTTTTTCTTGGTTGTGTTAGGTTAGGCCATAGAAGTGAGAAACCAAAGTCTAACCCCAAATCAACACAGAGAATAAAAATCGGTAGTAGCGAGAACACAACATAAATTGAAGATACACGGTACTCTGCAAATTAGAAAAATAAAATTCATCTACCATCGACGCAGTCTCCCGCATCACTCCTGCCTTTCGACACGCAACACCCTTGCCCTTCGACGACGCAGCACCCTTGTCTTCGACGACGCAGCACCACCCTTGCCCTTCGACGACGACGCCACCGCCGCTTTTGCAGCTTTCTTGCTCTCTTCACTCGGCATGAAGATATCATCTTCATCCTCGCTCTCCTCCGAGCCATAAAATAGAAAATCTTATAGCACATCCTATTCTAACTAAGTTATCCTATTCTAGCAAAGGTTGGGACCTAGATATGGCATCTACCAACCTTCTATTTGCTATTCTAACTAAGTTATCCTATTCTAGCACATCCTATTCTAACTATTCTAACTATAATTATCCATGCCCCTTTCAGAACCACGTCGGATCGAAGTTGCCTACCTTCTCCAGTGGCCACTTTGACCGGTAAATCGGCAAATCATTGCGTGGTCGTGAGACGGCAAATCGCCTTCGATCCAAACAGCGACAAGACTTTCTCTGATGATCTGCAACCGTCGGAACAAGTGTTGGGAATGTTGCTAATCAACAGAGATCCTTGCCGCTGCTTGGATCCGACCGAGGGAGGGTTCACCTTCAGCCTCCGCTCTAGGAACTCCTGCCTCTCAAAATCTTGCTCTGTGCTACCCGTGTATTGCCAATGATGGATTGAAGTGTAATCCTGCCTCTCTTATAGACCCCCCCTCCGAGTGACTCCCTCCAGCTAGCCAATCAGGAACAAGTACGCGATCGTGTGTTTCCTTCGAGAGCTTGGGAGCCGTTGATCAAGCGAATGACTCCCTTCGCTAGCCAATCAGGAACAAGTACAAGTGTGTTGTTGTTTGTAAATGTGCAATATCCTACTCGTAGGTGTGACCGCTTCACCGGCTTTCACTTTCTCTCTAGTGAGTTTCTGCACTTAGAGGTGAAAACATCCCCTTTCGGGCGAACCGGATGGAATCTTGTGTCGATTTGGGTAGACTTTGGGTTTCTCATGTTTCCTATGGCCTAACCTAACACAACCAAGCAAAAAAGTCCCTAGGCTACCCCCTTTCGACACACGTCTATGGGTAGACGAAAACGTTAGGGTTTTTCCAGCGGATCAGGGTTTCGCCGAAGCGGGGCCCCGAGCGTCGGAACCCCACCCAAACCTAGTTGTGCCATACCATATGTACAATGTGTTGTAAATGTGCAATACCCACCAAATCCCACCCAAACTCACTAGAGAGAAAGTGAAGTCGTGAAGACGGTCACAACACCCCGAGTATGATAATGGACATTTAGAACACACATGCCACTTGTATACATATGGCATGGCACAACCTAGGTTTTGGGGGTTCCGACGCTCCGATGCCCCGCTTTCGGCGAAACCCCGAATTCCGCTGGGAAAATCCCTAACGTTTCGTCTACCCCCTTGAACTCCGTCGAAAGGGGTAGCAAGTGGACCTTTTGGCTTGGCTGTGTTAGGTTAGCCCATAGGAAGGTGGGAAACCAAAGTCTACCCCCATAAACAAAATGTTCCATCCGTTCGTCCGAAACAGGTGTTTCCACCTCTAAGTGCATGAACTCTCGCTAGAGAGAAAGTGAAGTCGTGAAGACGGTCACACCCCGTGTAGGATAATGGACATTTAGAACACACATGACACCTTATACATATGGCATGGCACAACCTAGGTTTGGTGAGGTTACGACGCTCCGATGCCCCGCTTCGGCGAAACCCCGAATCCGCTGGGAAAACCCTAACGTTTTCGTCTACCCCCTACTCTCCTTGCGTCGAAAGGGGGTAGGCAAGTGGACCTTTTGGCAGGCTGTGTTAGGTTAGGCCATAGAAGGTGGGGAAACCACAGTCTAACCCCAAATAAACAAAATGTTCCATCCGGTTCGTCCGAAACAGTGTTTCCACCTCTAAGTGCATGAACTCGCTAGAGAGAAAGTGAAGTCGGTGAAGAAGGTCACACGCCGGAGTAGGATAATGGACATTTAGAACACACATGACACTTGTATACATATGGCATGGCACAACCTAGGTTTTGGTGGGGTTCCGACGCTCCGATCCCCGCTCGGCGAAACCCTGAATCCGCTGGAAAACCCTAACGTTTCATCTACCCCCTTGAACTTCGTTGAAAGGGGGTAGGAAAGTGGACTTTTGACTTGGCTGTGTTAGGTAGGCCATAGGAAGGTGGAAAACCAAAGTCTACCCCAAATAAACACAAGTTCCATCCGGTTCGTCCGAAACAGAGTTTCCACCTCTCAAGTGCATGAACTCGCTAGAGAGAAAGTGAAGTCGGTGAAGACGGTCACCACACCCCGGAGTAGGATAATGGACATTTAGAACACACATGACACTTGTATACATATGGCAGTCACAACCTAGGTTTTGGTGGGGTTCCGACGCTCCGACGCCCCGCTTTCGCGAAACCCCGAATCCGCTGGGAAAACCCTAACGTTTTCGACTACCCCCTTGAACTTCCGTCGAAAGGGGTAGGAAAGTGGACTTTTTGGTTTGGCTGTGTTAGGTTAGGCCATAGGAAGGTGGGAAACCAAAGTCTACCCCAAATAAACACAAGTTCCATCCGTTCGTCCGAACCAGTTTCCACCTCTAAGTGCAAGAACTCGCTAGAGAGAAAGTGAAGTCGTGAATACGGTCACACCCCGGAGTAGAATATGGACATTTAGAACACACATGACACTTGTATACAATGGCATGGCACAACCTAGGTTTTGGTGGGTTCCGACGCTCTGATGCCCTGCTTCGGCAAAACCCCGAATCCGCTGGGAAAACCCTAACGTTTTCGTCTACCCCTTGAACTCCGTCGAAAGGGGGTAGGCAAGTGGACCTTTTGCTTGGCTTGTTAGGCTAGCCATAGGAAGGTGGAAACCAAAGTCTACCCCAAATAAACACAATGTTCCATCCGGTTCATCCGAAACAGGTGTTTCCACCTCTAAGTGCATGAACTCGCTAGAGAGAAAGTGAAGTCGGTGAAGACGGTCACACCCCGGAGTAGGATAATGGACATTTAGAACACACATGACACTTGTATACATATGGCATGGCACAACCTAGGTTTTGGTGGGTTCCGACGCTCCGATGCCCCGCTTCGG